>OZ010786.1:221174580-225974580 GCA_963932465.1 Maratus speciosus | reverse complement strand
ACTAAATCATCAACACGCCATTGAAATACATAAGCAATTCAGCAAGCGTTGCGCTGAAAGTTTATCCAAAAAGAATTCTCCGTAAAGCAGGCTTACTGACCTAGTAGATTGCAGATCTGATTTAGGGGGAAAAATGACCTAGGCTAGTTTCACCCTCAAACCGGCTTGTTCATTGGAAACGGTGTAGGGGATAACATGCCCGTTCCGAGGGGTCTTGAAAAATGCATTGGAAACGGTGCTTATGGCAACGAAAGGCGAGCTACGCCTCTGAATTGACCATTTGAAAGGTATACTTAAATTTGTTTGTATCATTCATTTACGTATATATTTTTTTAAAAACCAAGTTCAGTTTCTATTTATTGTTGCTTGTTGCCACTGTGATCTATAATTTTTATAAAAATTTTCATTAGTAACCCGCTAATCACTTTAAAGATAATATTATCTCATAGTTTTTTTTTTTTTTAATTCAGAATTTAACTTTTTTAATCTGTTAATTTAAAAAAAAATAATTAAAAGCTTTTTTATTCTTGAGTACAATATTTATTAATTTACAAAATTTATTTTAAAAACAGTTGTGATGACTGGCATATTATTTTTCCTACCAAACAAGAAAAGTAAAAAAAAAAATGTAATTCCCAGTACAATGGTACTATTTTCGTCTCATCACATTTAACCATAAAACGGAGAATTATGCTTATTAGCTTTTTTACTTTCTTCTATCATTACAAGAAGAACGTATTGGTTTCATGAAAATTTTCCAATTCCAGTTTTCGACGGATCTACACGTTTTATGGGTCAGGGACTCCAAAAAACATGTTTTTACAAAATGTCTGTCTGTGAGTCTGTCTGTATGTATGTGACACAAATTTTGTGGGCGCTCTATCTCAAGAACTAATGCATGGTATTTAATAAAAATTTATATTCAGGTAGTACCTAATATAGATTGGTTCTGATTAGTTTTTGGTGCAAATCGCCCTGCAGGTTGTGCTGCTATGTAGCATTTTGCAGCATTTCGCAAAAGGTCTATCTCAAGAACTAATGCACGGATTTTTATAAAACTTTAGATTCCGTTAGTCCTTGACATGAATGGATGCTGTTTACGTTTTGGTGTAAATCGCCCAACAGGTGGCGCTGCTATGCTGCATTTTGCAGGATTTCCACTACTTTCGCAGTAGCTCTATCTCAAGAACTAATGCACACATTTTCATCCAAATTCGGATTTAGTTAGTCCTTCATATGAAATTATGCTGACTACGTGTTGGTGCAAATCTTCCAATAGGTAGCGCTGCTGTGCTGCATTTTGAACTATTTCCTCAATAGCTCTATCTCAAGAACTAATGCACGAATTTTCATCAAACTTCCGATTTAAGTATAACTAAGTCCGATTAATATTACTGCTGATCATGTGTTGTTGCAAATCGCTTAACAGGTGGCGCTTCTATGCTGCATTTGTCATGATTTGCGCAATACCTCTATCTCAAGAACTAATGCACGAATTTTCCTCAAACTTCATATTCAGTTAGACGTTGACATAAGTTGGTGATAATTAGTTTCTGGTGTAAATAACCCAATAGGTGGCGCTGCTATGCTGCATTTTGCTGGATTTACACGATTTCAGTGACAGTCATACCTCGAGAACTAATGCACGGAATTTCATATTTTTAGAATTCTCATGATGAACACAGATTGCCATTTAATTTGGCACTGAGATAGTGAATTTTGAAGTATTGACATGTATGAGATAGAAGAAAGTTTTGTGATGGCCACAACATACTAGTTTTCTTCTTGATATTAGTCATGTGCACTAAATTTTAAACCATAGTCGATACTTTTCCTTCCTTTAAATTATTAAATATCTGTGCTTGAGATTGTTCGTCTATTGAATGAAAAAGAAAAGCAAAGTATTTATCGACATTAAATTTTCATAGTATTTTTACATGAATTTGAAAAAATGGAAAATAATTTCCCCATACTCCTTAAAAAATGTTCACATACTCTACGAAATTTTTTCATGAGGTGATTAAAATAGAAAAGTTTTCATGTGGTTCACACTACCAACAAGAAAGTTCTCCTTACAACACGTACTCAGAAAATTTTGAAAACAAATGCTAATGAAACTACCTATGTATGTAATAAGGGAACAGTCAAATTTACCGACAGAATCCCAGTAGAAAGTTTCTAAAAAAATAAGATACTTTTCAATAATTTGCGCGAAATTACGAAAGCGATGTGCTATTTGGCGAGCCTTACCTCCGGAAAAGTAAATTATTTTAATGTATCTGAAAATTGCTTGTTAGTTGATTTTTGAATGCGCGGTATTAAATGAATTTAAACTTAAAAAATAAAAGAGTTCATTATTATTTCTTTTTATTGCATATACATTTTGCTTGGCCCTCTTGTTATTTAATTTTATCACTAAAACTAGTCGGATGTAGCAATCCTAAAACATTCTTCTATCTCATACATGTTAATACTTCCTAAAAAAATGCAGCATAGCAGTACCACCGGTTAGTTGATTTACGCCAAAATCTAATCAGCAACAATTTATGTCAACTTCTAACTGAATCTGAAGTTTGATGAAAATCCGTGCATTAGTTTTTGAGATAGGGCTATTGCAGAAGTCGGGAAAAATGCATCATAACAGCGCCACCTGTTGGGAAATTTACACCAAAAGCTAAACAGCATTGACTTATATCAGGGACTAAATGAATTTGAAGTTTGATGAAAAATCGTGCAATAGTTCTTGAGATAGAGCTGTTGCAATAATCATGAATAATGATAATGACCAACTGATAGTTTACCCTTAAATGCCGGGTGTTGCTTTTCGGCAACATACCCAATTTAGGCTCTAAAATACTATTAGAATAATATTGAAGCTATAATGCCTAATGTTGCCAATAAAATACATTCTGAAAATATTATTAAATCGATTTTCAACGTGGAGATGGCAACACTTGTGCTGTTTAAGAATAAAGATAGATTTTTCTTTTCAATTGTTGCTACTTGTTCTTTTTGTTTTGTTTGGAAGCTTGCGAAATACCCTATTTTGTTCTGCAGTGAGCAAGTAAAATTTATTTCTCATTATAGTTCCTAAAATTCTTGTTTGTTTAATATTATAGAATTTTATCAAGGAAAATTATTTTTTCAATTAAAGGCCAGTATTGTCGATTAATAACAAACTGTTTTTTAGCCATAAAACATATTTAAAACAAAATATCATTTTTTAAAGTATTTTTCTCATGATTTATTTAAAAAATGAAAACCGAAAAACATTATTACAATGATTTTTGAAAAGTCAGGCATTTAATGGTTAAGAGCAGAACCCTAACATGACAACTTATTAAAAGGTCTAAGTTCTTAGCACTTTAGATCTTCAATTAGTCAAAATTAAGCATAGGGTATGAATTAAACATTAGAATAAAACTTTAAATAGATGTGAAAAACATGGGGGGAAATGCTTAAAACAGAACCTACGGCTCAGTAAAAATTAGAGGGTGTTGGTCCGAGGAGAGGAGGCCAAGACTGAACTTTAAAATTTTGCATTGAGAATGCAAAAAAATTAGAAGGTGAAAAATATATGCCGTACAAAAAGTTCAAAGGGCCAGGGATCGGGTACTACGGGACTATAGGGTTCCCCAGGATTTTAACTGATATAGAGAAACGGAAAATTAAACCAAAGGGAAAAGTGTTTCAAAAATGAAGATCAGATTAAGAGGAGGCAATTTATTAACAATTTATTGTGAAAAAAACTTCAAGGGGACCTGTAATGGGTCCAAGAGACCAGAGACTTAAGTGGCATGTAGTTGGATATAAAGATAGTTTTTATTAATTTTTAAAGTAATTCAGAGGGCGATAGAGCTATGGTAAAGAAAATTGCTAGTAATTCGGATCCTTTTTAAAGGAGCTGCACCAAGGGCCCCAAGAAGGCGATTAATATTCAAAATTGGTGGTAGCTGAAGCCTAAATTCTTTTTTGGTCGTTCATGTAGTAGCTGGCGAACCTAAGAAATTGTTAGAAAAAAAGCTAGTGAATCGGACCATTTTTAAGGGAGCTATAATAGAGAGCTCAAAAGGGGTCAACTGATAGTTGAGAGCAAGGCCCTAACACGAAAACATGTTAAAATGGTTTAGTACTTAGTGTTTTATGTCTTCAATTAGTCAAAATTAAGCATAAGGTATGAATTACTCCTTAGAATAATATTTTAAAGAAATGCACATAAAATTGAGTAAATGCTTAAAAAGGGCCCTAGGGCCCTAATAAAAATATGAGGGTGTCGGTCCGGCGTGAAGGGTCAAAGACTCAACTTTAAAATTTTGCGTTGGGAAGGTGACAAAATTAGGGGTGAAAAATGCATTGCACAAAAAACGTTCAAGTGGCCTTTGACCAGCCCCTACGCGACCCTAGACGGACCCAGGTCTTAACTGAAATGTAGAAATGGGAGAATAACTAAATGGAAAAATGACCTCAAAAATGAAGATCGGAATAAAAGGAAACATTTTTTAAAATAATTTAGTGCGAAAAAACTTCAAGGGGCCCTGTACCGAGCACCAAGGGTGCCAGGGTCTTAACTAAAATGTAGAAATGTGGTAGAAACTGAATAGAGAATTTGCGCCAAAAACGAAGAAGATCGAATAGAAAAAAGGCACGTTATTAGCAACTTATTGCATAAGATCATAAAAGGAACTATGGGCCCGGCCCTTAAAAAAATAAAAATCTGATCTCATGTACATCAGGACCTGTATTGGACTATTCTCCCCTAAATGTTCAGACTTGCTCGTGCAGTAGTTTTCGCTAACCATCGCACACACATAGAGCGGAACTTCCTATAGATACATAACAATTTAAGTACACTGGAAAGATTGTAAAACGGTGGGCCCATTTTAGAATACTGTACATAACAATTCGTGAATACTGGAAAAATTGTATAAACACACGGTCCATTTTAGAATATTGTACAGTACATAACAATTTAAGAATACTGGAAAATTCATTCCCGTTAAGTTTTTTAAATGTTCATACCTTGATCACATAATACACAACTAAATTCATCCCGCAACTTGCTTACTTCGAAGTATTTGATTCATAGAATGTATCTGCAAATGTAGTATTTAAATTGTTACAGAACATAATGTGTTTAAAATATATTTGCGATGGAAATTTTATAAAATTCATTTTTCAAAACTTTCGATTACATCCTCAAACATTGTATACACTGGAGATCTGCTCATATCGTGTTCAGAAGGGTTACATTAAAATGAACAGATTTGAAAACTTTATTTACAACTTTAGATTTTCATGATTTTCATATTTCATATTTCTTGATAGAAAATATTCCTTTACAATAGATATACCGATGCAAAACTTTTATTATATTTATTTGCGAAACATAGAAAAGACATCCATCATTTTTAAATATGATGCAGGGAAAATGTAAAAATAGATACAATAATTTTGAAACTTGTCAGATAAAGATATATTTTATATAGAGAAAATATTTTCTTCTGTTTTAGTAATTAAAGCTGTTTAGTAATTAAATGTTTTCCAGTTTTAAGCAGATGTGGAATACAAATATAAATTACCAGTGGGCACGTGCTATGCTTTCGTACTGAAATTTTTGAGATTATTTGCTCATACATTATGTCCTTAATTTGTAATATTTTTCAACTTAGTTGAAAAATGTTTATGAATTTGGTTTGTCTGTTCGTCTGTCCTTGCTCTAACTCGCGCAAATATAGTCCGATCCCCATGAAATTAATATATGTTATTTCGGTTTACAATAGCATGTTCGGTATTGAAAATGAAGTGTGTAGCATTTTCGATTCATTTACAGGGCCACTCGAAAGAATTCCGTTACATTGCGGTCTATGGGGAAAAATCGTTTACCGCGTATTTTAATGATATTATACTATTTTAAACATATTTAAATTGATATACGTCACTGAGGTGTACTACAAGATTTTTACTGTAGAATATAGTGTGTATAGAACTTATCGTTCATTTACAGGGCACACAAAAGAAATTGGCCATAGAAGAAAATGAGAAACAATTGCACTGATTGTAGCCTTAATTGCTGGAAGTGCGTTTTAAGTTGTAGCATGCATTTTAAAATTTAACTTTTTTCTAAAATATTACTTTGTGGTTTAAGTTCTACAGATCATATACAGACTCGCACGAAAGTTCTGAACAGCATCCTTTTATTGGCGGAAATTGCTCAGTGGAATTTTTCAAATGCTCTATGCATTTAACTGAACTAACTTTTAGTCTACTATGTGGTGTAGATTTGTAAAACATATACAGGGCTGCACAAAAAAATCTTATATTTTAACAACTATTCATAGTAATAGCAGAAATCGTGTTTTCATATACGTTATGCATTTTTCCAGTTGTTCATTTAGGCATAATCTTTCACCTTAGTAAACAGTGACGTTTTGTTATAGTGAATGTGTCAGATTTCATTTATGAATTTTTAATAAATATTTTAGCATACACAGATTAGCCTTCGTCTTACTTTATTCATTTAAATAGAGTGTAATGCCCTTTTATAAGCAAACACAAATTCTTTTTTTCTTGTTTTCCGATGTGCATCCAATTAGCAATATTCAATTTTGTCCATCAAATGGAAAATGCTGAAATTTTTATTATTCTGAGGAAAATAAATCAATATCTACGTCTTTTTTCATTTCTCAGAACATCACATTCATAACTGTTGCCAAAGCGAGTTGTATATGTGCATAAATATTCTGAATCAAACGCAGTCTTATTTTGCATCTTATATCTCTCCAATGGGGTCTCTGTGGCTGAATGGTCAAAGCACCAGACAGCTAATCGCTTGCGAGCGTAAGAGATTGTGGGTTCGATTCCCGCTGGTTCCAATGCAGACGCTATTTGTGTGGAACCCCCAGGGTGTATTTCTCTTGTGTTGTAATATTTCCCTGTGCTATCTTGTCTCCGACTTATAAGCGGGCTCTCATGTCAAGCACACAAGTCGTATGTATTTTATTCAATAAATAAGTAAATAGATCTCTCCAAAGGCTACCAAGTGGCGTGGAATTACTCTGAATAAGTTATGTGTATTATTTATTTTTATTGAGCCTTTATTATGATAATAGATAACGAAAACAGCAACGTGCAACTTTTTGGGTAATGATTTTTTTTAAATAAACACTGCATAAATTTTATTTCAATGAAACTTTTATTGAAAATAAATAGTCATATATTTTGAAATAGAAATAAATTAAATTAAATTAGCTGTGGTATATATTATATTAACAAGAAAGAAAAAAATTATGCGTAAAGCATAGATCATGAAACACTTTCGAACACATTCCATTTAATTTAACAAAACTGCACCGTTTAATAAGTTAAAACGTTATGTCTATTTCAACCATATGGAAACGCATAACACATTTCAAAACCCAATTTCAGCTGTTCCCATCCACAATCAGAAAATTATCCGAATTTTTCCAGCAGCTCTGTATATGATACATAGATTTAAATCTATTAACTAGATGCAAGGCCAAAATTTAGTTCACTTAAGAGGTACATATACTTCAGTTGAAAATTTACCTTCAACAATTTCCTCTAATAAAGAGAACGGTACGTGAATACTTTTTTGCAGCCCTGTATTTGAGGTATAGAATTTATATATAACGAGTAAGATGCAAAAAATAGTTAAATTTAAAAGTGCATACCGAATTTTAAACCGTACACTCCAGCAATTATTACTCAAAGACAGTACTGTACAGTAACCGAATTCTTTTGTGTATCCCTGTAAATGAATAAAAAATGCTATGAATGCCTAATTCTAACGTGATCGTAGTGAAATTCAGTGATTTATATCAGTTTCAATACATTTGAAATAGCGTCATCTCATTAAAATACTCTGCAAACGATTTTTCCCCATATACCATAATGTAATGAGATACTTTTGAGAGCTAATCATATTAGATGTAAATTTACATCTAATATGATTTGTTTACCAATTAGAATAATTGTGTTAATATTAATCTAGTGTAATTTCGTATCCAGCGATTTCTGGAGTTCCATTGCCTGTGATTTATTCTGTTGAGCTGAACCAGGTTTCAGACCAGATGCTGTAATCATCAAGTTTAGGTGGGTGAAAAAGTTCGACCAGAATCGTCCGGGATAGCTCAGATGGCAGAGCACTGGCGGCTTCAGCCAGGGAGGTCCCGGGTTCGAATGCTGGTCCGGACATTTTTCGCCCAGTTGGAAATTTACATCTAATATGATTTGTTTACCAATTAGAATAATTGTGTTAATATTAATCTAGTGAAATTGAGATATTCTGTCCGTCACAGAGCCCGTTCTCAGAAACTATACATGTTGGAGACTTAACATTTTGCATACTTATAGCTGAACACCCCACATCATACCACAAATCATAAAATTTTCAAAAAGTCGTACATTTAACCCTTTGGGATCTCACATGTGTATTTTAAACAATTCTTTCTATGTGAGCCTTTAACTAGGTTGGAGGAGTGAAATTTTGCATACTTATAGCTGAACACCTCACATCAAATGACAAATCATAAAATTTTGAAAAAGTCGTACATTTAACCCTTTGGGGGTCTCACGTGTGTATTTTAAACAATCCTTTCTAATTGAGTCCTAATTAGGTCAGAGGTGTGAAATTTTGCATACTTATAGCTAAACACCTCACATCAAATGACAAACCATAAAATTTTAAAAAATTCGTTCATTTAACTCTTTGGGTTCTCAGCAGTGTATTTTAAACAATATTTTCTAAGTGAGCTCATAATTAGGTTGGTGGCGTGAAAATTTGCATACTTATAGCTGAACACACATCAAATGACAAACCATAAAATTTTGAAAAAGCCGTACATTTAACCCTTTGGGCTCCCACATGTATATTTAAAACAATTCTTTCTAAGTGAGCCCCTAATTTGGTTGGAGGTGTTAAATTTTGCATACTTATAGCTGAGAACCTCACATCAAACGACAAATCATAAAATTTTGAAAAAGTCGTACATTTAACCTTTTGGGCTCGAACATGTGTATTTTAAACAATTCTTTCTAAGTGAGACCCTATTTAGGTTGGAGGCGTGAAATTTTGAATACTTATAGCTGAACACCATCATGCGACAAATCATAAAATTTTGAAAAAGTCGTACATTCAGCCCTTTGGGCTTCCACATGCGTATTTTAAGCAATTCTTTCTAACAGAGCCCCTTATTAAATTGCAGATTTGAAATTTTGCATACTTATAGCAGAACACCTGAGGCCAGGCGACAAATCATAAAATCTTGAAAAAGTCTTACGCTTAACCCTTTGAACTACCACATATGTATTTTAAGCAATTCTTTCTAAGGGAGCCCCTAATTAAGTTGGAGACATGACTTTTTGCATAAGCAGAATACCTCAGACCAGACGACAAATCATAAAATTTTCAAAAAGTCTTATATTATTTACTCCTCCGGGCTCTAACTTGTGTATTTTAAGCAATTTTTCTAACCTCCGCCCTTTTCACCCGGGGAGCACTTTTCCAACTTTTGCCGACACCCCTTCGACCATTCTTTCATATTATGCTCCATAGCCTTACATATTTTAGTTCCACTTTTTACCACCAGGGGCGGCTACTTATCTCGTGTGCTATGGGCTCAATCCCCTCGACTAATATATCCACGGATATTATGTAAAACGGAGTTTCGTTCTGATAGAGGTTTGTTTAGACTAGAGTGCGCCCCTGGTTACGAAATGTGGAACTAACAGTTTTTTCAAAAGGATAAAGTGTTTTGAAAGGAATATTAAACGAAACCCTCTGTGCGATCTGTGATCACACTTACCCATTTGTTATTTTCAAAATTATCAGAGAAAAGGATATTTAGTTAGATTAAATTTGAAAATCTAGGGGCGGGCAATGTCCTTCCTATGCACTGCCTCTTTGCCGGCACCCATGGGTGAATGATACATAGTGTGGCATAAGCACATAACTTTATTTTTCACTTTCAGTACAAAAAAGCAGGCCCAGCTATAGGATATTTAATTGGTAAATTTAATGGGAAAATTTAATACAGGAATTTAATAGGAATTGTTGTTTCAGAAACAATAAAATTTTGAATCAATACATTTCGTTTCAAAACATGCATTCAATGTAGCAGTATTAAAATATAGATTTCTGCCTCAAATTGATACCCAAATACTTTGTTGTAGGAAATTTAAATTAAAATTGAATGTTGCTTGATGAATAAAATTGTCACATGTAAACACATTAAAAAGCATTAAGTAAAGTATCTAAATATATTGTAACTTTACAAAAAGTAATGATATCTAACAAAAACATAACTGTGAAAAAAGGGAGCCAAGTTCTATAAAGGCAATGGGAAGAAAAGAATTGATAAGTGGGTGCCAAATTCAAATAAAATTCACTCAAACTTACCTACTGAAGTATTATAGCATTTTTTAAATTGTTTAGAAATACAAATTATTGATAGCATATTAATAATAAAGCTAGAACTTGGAAAGTTTTGATAGATGTTATGTCTATCAATTTCATGTCTTAATAAAATGATGATGTTAATATTAACAAAAATGTCATTATAAAACTAGTATGTTGTGGCCATCCCAAAACTTTCTTCTATATAAATCACGTCAATTAAATCATTTAAATAGTACAAGAAATGACAACGATTTAGCACCAATTCATATCAAAGTGTTATCTGAATTTGAAGTTGGATGAAAATTCGTGCATTAGTTCTTGAGATAGAGCTATAGCGGAAATTCTGAAAAAAATGTAGCATAGCAGCGCCACCTGTTGAGCGATTTACACCAAAAGTAAACAGCACTAAACGATATCAAGGTATACCTGAATCTGAAGTTTGTTGAAAATCCAAGCATTAGTTCTTGAGATAAAGCTATTGCGGAAATCGCAAAAAATACAGAATAGCAGCGCCACCTGTTGAGCGATTTACACCAAAAATTAAACAGCACTAATTTATACATCAATTCATGTCAAGGACTAACTAAATCTGAAGTTTCATGAAAATCCGTGCAATAGTTCTTGAGATACAGCTCTTGTGGAAATCGTGAAAAATGCAGCACACCAGCGCCACCTGTTGAGCGATTTACACCAAAAATTAAACAGCACTAATTTATACATCAATTCATGTCAAGGACTAACTAAATCTGAAGTTTGATGAAAATCCGTGCAATAGTTCTTGATATACACCTCTTGTGGAAATCGTGAAAAAAGCAGCACAGCAGCGCCACCTGTTGGGCGATTTGCACCAAATATTAAGCAGCACTAATTTATATCAGGGGCTAACTGAATCTGAAGTTTGATGAAAATTCGTGAATTTTTTCTTGAGTTAGAGCTATTGCGATAATCATGAACAATGCAGCATAGCAGCGCCACCTGTTGGGCGATTTTCACCAAAAACTAATCAGTTCCAGTTTATATCAAGATCTAACTAAATATGAAGTTTTGTGAAATTTCGTGCATTAGTTCTTGAGATAGAGCGCCCACAAAATTTGTGTCACATACAGACAGACGGACAGACAGACTCACAGACAGACATTTTGTAAAAACATGTTTTTTGGAATCTCTGACTCATAAAACGTGTAAATCCGTCGAAAACTGGAATTCGAAAATTTTCATGAAACCAATACTTTCTTCTTGTAAAGATAGAAGAAAGTAAAAATTAATATAGTTATTATTATAAATAAATGACTCATGTTAAAGATTTGATAAACCAATAAATAAATAGATACACTCCCGATCGTCTTTGGTTATCTCTCTAGCACCCACCCTTCAGAAACCTCAATGCAAACAGACTAAAAGGCCTAACAAAGAGATAGATACACTTACGTTTATTCTTGGTCATCACTCTAGAGACTGCACCCCTTTAACTCTTCAGGGGCAAAGAACTTTTATTCGTGACATACTGAAACGATTGAATCACAACAGAATTTAAAAACATATTTATTTCAAAATGGGTAAAAGCTTCTTTTCACGTATTTAATAAAATTAAACTTTTTAGTCCTGAATTCTGGTGTCAATGTGGCATTTTACAGCTAAAATTAGGTGGGATATATTTTATCCCACTGCCCTTCAAGGGGAAAGAGCTCACTCAAATGTAGGCTTCTAAACATGAAATAACAAATTTTGATGTAATAATGTCATCAATAAAAATAAATGTCTCGTAGGTAAAAACTTGCCAAGTTCTAGATTTATTATTAATATGCTATCAATATTTTTTATTTTTAATCAGTTTAAAAAATGCTATAATACTTCAATAGGTAAATTTGAGTGAATTTTATTTGAACATAGCGCCCACTTAGATATCACTTCTTTATTTCTTGCCATTGTCTTTATAGAACTTGGCTCCCTTTTTTCACAGTTATGTTTTTGTTAGATACATATATATTACGGGCTTATCTCTTCGCTTTTCATAAGAAAGGTTTCATTTTGATTAAAGAATTAAAATTATTTTATCGAATAAAACTACATAAAAGTTGCCATGATCGCAAAGAATTCTTGGTATTTTTATGTTAGCTGGGTTCAAATCTCGCCAATAGCTTTTTTTCAACTCGCCAGTTAGCATTTTTTTTTTCAAGTAATAAATTAAAACGGTACTACTTGGTTATCCCATCGACCAAAAATCTATCGTCAGACTATAAGATTAAATGCCAATAATGGTTAATCGTAAATGTCACATTCACTTGACTGTATGGAAGTTACATGTGTTTACGCCATCAAGTGATTTTTATTTCGACGCTTTATTTGTATTTGTATTTTTATACTAATTTATTTGTTCTTTCGTTGTTAAAATAAAAATTACGTCAACTTGTATAAGTTGGCCAGTGGTTTGCAGATTTATATAATTTGGCGATATTAGTCATTTGCTTTGAATTTGAAATTAAATGTCATGATTTCTTGCATTATATTTAACACAGATGTCATATACGCACCAGGTTTGGCGTGATTTTTTTATGACAATTTGGCGAAAACCTCGTTTTCGAATACAATGTACATATGTAATTTTAAATTATTTTTTAATGAAATAACAATAAATAAAAAAATTAATTAATAAATATAGAACAAAACAATTTATAACATTAAAAAAAATAAATGTAAATAAACATTTATTAATAAATAAGCAACAATAGCCGGGTTACCATGTCAGGCAAAATAACGCCATTTTGGTGCCAATTAGGTACCCCAGTGCGTATATGACATCTGCACCCAATATTTTTCTTTTCGTTTCGTTTAAAAAAAATAAAGAAGTAAAAGCCATTAATTTTAATTGATTCCGTTTTAAATGAAAATTTTGTTTTAAATAAAATGATGATAAAAATACAAAAAAAAAAAAAAAAAAAAAACAATTAAAAAAAAATCCATTCATTTTAGCATGCATTTAAACTAGTCGCCAAATAGTTAAATTTCACACCATATTATATCCGACATGCTTAACTTATAAAATTTTTGGTCTATTCATCGAACAACATAATAAAGGAAAAGGTGTAAAAACGGGCACAGGTGTAAATGCGGGCACCCCTCCCGAAGTGGCCATTGGAGGTGCTGAAGACCGGCGACCAGGATTGTACACATGATGCCACTTGTTGATTTAAGATAATAGAGAACAGTTGGAACCATTTTTTCAAATAGTGTGAATGCAGCGTGAGTTATTGCGCGAATTGGTGTTTGTTCTGGACTGCAAACATTTTACAGGCATCAGAAATCCTTTTTTTTTTTCATATCCTTATTGTTAGTTTAACATAATTTCAGAGTGATATTGGGAAAGCAAAGATCCTAAGCTACTTTTAAAAGCACACATTCAATCATGCACGTCTTTAGGTGACATGTGAAAGTAGCCATATTTCTTAGTTGAGGTTGGTGTAAATATGGGCCCCCATCGTTTTCGAATTATCTTTATATACAATCACATCAAACTAACTATACTAAGTGGTGAGGCTGCTGAAACACCGCAATGTTCCCCAGGAACATTAATTGCAATTACTTCGGTCGACATATCTCCTGTCCCCAACATGAAGAAGAGATGCACTTCTCGTGGACGCAAAGCGGTAAGGTTCAGCGTCATCACTGGATCCCCATGCAAGGATCAATTGACTAAGTCGCTCAAGTGCTCTCAAGAAGACATTCTTGAGTTTCCCCGGAGTAAAAATCTGGTAGGATTGCAGGAGGAGAAAGACCAAGGACTTAAAAAAAATCGACCCACGAAGCGATGCGATTTATCATCGGACTCATCACTGACCCTCCCCTAGTGGACAGTGATGATCATATGAACCTGGATATTTACGATGTGACTAATCCAGCCTCGAGCGATGCAATTTGCACCTTTTGTGATGGAAAGTTCTGTGAAGACACTCGCAGAGAAGTGTGAGTTAAATGTATTATGTGCCAAATGTAGGTAGAGGTGACCGGGGCTAGTAGGCGCAGTTTTTAGTTATTGATTTTTATTAAGTTTTTGTTTAAGTTTTTTTATGAAACTTTAACTGTACTTTTAAAGAACAGGCATTGGACTATAAATACCCGGAGTTTTGAGTTTGTAGCTTTTGTAGTTTATGTTTAGCTGAAGCCTAAAGTAAAAAGAAAATTGTGCGCCAACCTACTCCGTCGCGGGACAAGTTGCCTATACCTATGGGGTAAGTTGGCAAACGCTTTATAAAAATGTAAATGAAACTCAAATAAGACACGCAGTTAAGAGAAATCAATTGCATTATTACCAGTAAGTTTAAACAAAGGCGTTATCGCCGTACAGTGTAAATTCTAAATTATACAGACATAAAAATAATGAATAAAACATTAACATTGAGTAACTTCTATCCTACTCGATATCATCATCAGAGATACAATTGTCACAAATAAAAAATCGAGTTTCTCCGTTTGGGCAAGCCTCGTGTGCCCAAAATCTTGCATTGCAACCACTTTTCTGCGCCTACTTACCCCTATAGGCAACTAGCCCCGGTCTCCCCTACACTTAGATTGTGCCGGGAGTAAAGAGCCCCTTATGTTATCAATTGTAAAAAATATATATATATTTTTTGTATTAAATAAATTCTCTACCATTTTGTATTGTTTTATCCTGTTTTTTTTTTTTTTTTTTTTTTTTTTTTTTTTTTTTTTTTAACTAGTTTTTGTGACCTTTTTTGGAGAGGACCCATATTTACACCTGATTTTTTCTGGTGCTCTTTTCAAAGCTTTTTGTAAATCTTCGTTTTTGAATTGAAATAATTGATATTAATCATTGTTTTGCATCCTCTCATTTAGTAATCTTGTTACAAGTCTTGTTGAAGGTCATTTTTTTTTTTTTTTTTTTTTTTTTTATGAAAGTCGCTTTAAGTCAAAGACAAAAGAAGGTGCCCATATTTACACCTTTTCCTCTACTAGGTATCTGATTTTTCTGTCTCTCTATATTACTTAAATATGAAGTGATAGGAATTTTGATCTTTAAAATTTTTGGGTGGCTTTTTTTTTTCTCTCAGATACCTTCTATAGTATATACATTGAATATATTTATTTTAATGTAACTAGTTTTCTTTATTGTTTCTAAAAACATATAAATGCCTCAAATACGCACATTCGTATAAAACATATACATTCATAATAAATATTCATATAAAATATCTAAATCGTGAAAATTAATGAAACTAAATTACATTTTAATTTATGGAAAAATAAACTAAAATTTATTAGCTCTGCAAGAATATATAAATATTACATTGCTTCTCTGAAAGATAAATACTGACATAAAGTAGTTTAAGTAGAAAAATGCCAGTTTACTTTCTTTGCTATTTATTGTCTTCCTCTTCATATTTGTAAAAAGGTTTATTTGTAATAAATATTTCATTAACTAATTTATTAATGTTAAACAAATAATTTGGGATTTTATTCCGGTTTAAATGTTGCATGAATTAAACTGAAAAATTATTGCAGTATAAAAAAAAAGTTTATTTTCTCTTAAAATAAATTCATTTATGTTTCAAAGTATATGTTTATTTAAACATTCGATATTTCAAGGTTCAGATATTTCTTATGTTTGTAATATTTTAGGAAAGTGCATTTACTTATGTTAACCTCATACAGAATTTACATAAAAATAAAATATTCAAACACCTACTAGCATACATTTTTAATACATTTCTTCTTATATTTCTTGTTTTGGAATTTTTCTGGAGAGTTCTGGAAAAAAGTCTTTTTTACAAATATAGTAATTTTTTTATATACGACTTATATGTAGGACGTAGTTACCGACTATATAGTGATTTCTTTTTCCATGTACATGACTGAAAAGATATATGTTTAATGAAAATAATTATTTTGTTGGGTGAAATCATCTAAAAACTATGAGAAATATATGCACAAAAAATTAATCATTACCATTTATATATGCCAATTGTAATAATTTGGTAATAAGAAAGAGTAATTAAGAATTTCTTATAACATTTGCTGCATTTTTCTCTATAAATTTAATATATTTTGTCGGCTATTATGTATTTTTAATCAATGGTATAAAATTTTCAAATTCATTTAAAAAAAATAAAAATATTTTCCAATATCATTCAAAATTTTGTGTTGAAGTTTTACACGGTATAAAGTCCTAGAAATTAAATTTACTTTGGATTATTTAAAAAAAAATACAACGATTCATATTAAAAATTAATAATGATCATTATAAGTTCAATTTCTTACTATCGTAGAATCAATGTAATATAGTTGCTAGGTATATTACCATATTTTTTCATTAAATTACCATAACTGCTTAAACTTTTTAGGGACAATAAACATGTATCGGAAAATTAAGAAAAACCAAAATATATCAAATATTTGTTAAATATTTTTTTCCTAATTTGCTTACCTTTTCTGATATATTTATAGAAAATTTACTAAGCAAAAAAAAAAAAAAAAAAAAAAAAAAAAAAATATGGTAGCATAAAATGTATTAAGTTTATTTTCAAAATCAAAACTCAATTATTTTAATGCAAAGAGCACATTGTAAGTATTTTAATGTGGAAAATACCCCAGCAGATGTGGCACTACACAATCCAATTACTCGTTTTCAATTTTAATGTACTAGGGGGCTCTGCCCCCTACGAGCTACGCTCGCCAACCCCCGTTCCGGTACACCAAAATCCAAAAGCACGCTAATTGCACGCATTTGATCAGCTTTAAAAATATTGAATTAAAATTAAAAAAAAAAAAAAAAAAAAATAGTAGCGTAAACGGGTTTCCATTCGTTTTTCTTGGATTGGGGATTTTTAAGACCAAATCTGTTGCTGTTAAGAGATACGATGGCTGTTTTCGTATTTAATTAAACACATTAGTTATTTGAAAATAAGCTAATGTAAAATGAATTAAGTAAACAGTGCCATTGTCTCCCGGTATTTTTTAGCAGCGCTATAAGATAGTTCTTTTAAATAATTCATTTTAAATGTATCGTTTCAAATCTGACGTAATTTACACCAAACTTTTATTTCTCTTATTAATATTCACGTAAAAATACTTTTGTTGTTAGAAGGAAATATTATTTGCGCTGTCTTCGAATTCACGATAATAGTTGAAAAGATTATCTCAAAATATCTCGCGCAAGTATATTTTTCAATTTAAATTGTTTTACCATATTTTTTGGGCATTTTAAATATGACGTAAAATTCAAGTGTAAATATGGTTCTTATGACGTAATTTTCCTGCTTTTAACATGCAAACATTTAATTCTAATTTTAAAGTTTTTTTTTCTGTTTGTAATAGTCACGTGTAAATAAATTTTTAATTTGAAGAAATATTTGATATGATAATTTGTTTCGCTGTTTATACAATTGGCAACAGTTTAAATTAATGACATTTTCTAAAATTTGTAAAAAACATTTCTCGAAATGCTGAAAATTTGAATTAAAAATAGAAATAAAACCTCAAAAAATGCGTCAAATAAGAAAAATAAATGCAATCTGCGCATTGGGAACTTATAACGTATAAAATGATCTAAAAATGATTAAATTCTCATGCATAGTTTTTGCTCAAATAAAACTGTTTTAATGGAACGACTTTGTCCAACTTTAGCATTAAATATCTCTTAAAATAATTCTTCGATTTGAAAACTGTCTGCATCAGCGTGTTTATCAAACATTTTTCTATAATACCACCGATTTTCATATTTTTTGTATGCAACAGTTTTCTTAATATTAACGATGAAAGGCCATGCTTAAGCATTCAAATTGGATGCGGATCAACCCGGAATATCTACGCAGATGTTCATTGGTCCATTTCCAAATCAAAACTTTTTTTTTATATATAGAAGGATTACATCATGGAACTGTGAATAAAGAGGAATTGACATATCCTCAAACTGGTGAAGCTTCAACTGCAACCGGTTTCACTGTTGCTTGCTACTGCCGAGTCAAAGTTCCAACAGTAAATTTGAAAAGAAGTTTTCTTCTTATTTAAACGCCTTATTAAAGCAGATTTTCAATTTATAATTATAGCTAGTAACTTATATTAATTTTTACTGGTGAAAGTTTACTTCGGCGTAGTGAGGTCCTACGTTTCCGCCAAATTCTGACAACCTAAACAACCCCCTGTCAGTGTCAGTGAAAGAAGTTATAATACCCAGGCCAACTCCCAGCAGTAAAAACGAATGGCAATTTTTACAATTTTTGTGAGAGAAATTTTGCATGAATAAATCGCTAAAATAAGACGAAATTTTCTGTTCAAAATTTACTTGTAGGAGTTTGCTTCGGTGGTAAACAAACACTGTTGATATGATGTAAAAATTCAGCCGCAATCTTGTGACAACCTCCTCTTTCACTTCACTCACAACCAGGTGTGTGCGAAGAAAAAACTGCGCCCGGGGCAAAGTTTCAAATTGGCGCCCCCCTACATTGGTCAAGGTTTCAATTTGGTACTTTCCCTCATCGGTCAGAGCTTCAATTACACACATAACCCTTCACCTTCTCTTTGTGATGGTTGTCGCAAGTGCAGAAACTGAAATAAATTATATTGAACTAGGGGGCTCTGTCCCCTACGAGCTACGCTCGCCAACCACCGTTCAGGCACGCCAAAATCCAAAAAGCACGCTAATTTGATCGGCTTTAAAAATATTGAATTTAAAAAAAAAAAAAAAAAAAAAAAAAAAAAAAAAAAAGGTAGCGATCTGTCTATAAACGGGTTTCGATTCGTTTTCCTTTAATTGGGGATTTTTCAGACCAAATCTGCTGCTGTTAAGAGATACAATGGCTGTTTTCGTATTTAATTTAAAAAAATGAGTTAAACATTTGAAAATAAGCTAATGTAAAATGAATTAAGTAAACAGTGTCATTGTTTCCCGGTATTTTTTAACAGCGCTATAAGATAGTTCTTTTAAATAATTCATTTTAAAAGTATCGTTTCAAATCTGATGTAATTTACACCAATGTTTTATTTATCTTATTAATATTCACGTGAAAATACATTTTTTGTTAGAAGGAAATATTATTTGCGCTGTCTTCGAATTCACGATAATAGTTGAAAAGATTGTCTCAAAATATTTCGCGCAAATATATTTTTTAATTTAAATTGTTTTGCCATATTTTTTGGTCATTTTAAATATTACGTAATTTCCTCCATTTACAAGTTTTAACACATAATAATGATTTTTTATTTTAATATTTTGTTTCTCTTTTAAAATTCAAGTGTAAATATGGCTCTTATGGCATAATTTTCCTGCCTTTAACATGTAATCATTTAATTCTAATTTTAAAGTTTTTTTTTCTGTTTATAATAGTCACGTGTAAATATTTTTTTTAATTTGAAGTAAACATTATTGTTTGCGCTGTTTATACAATTGGCAACAGTTTAATTTAATAACATATTCTAACATATGAAAAAAATATTTCTCGAAATGCTGAAAATTTGAATTTAAAATAGAAATAAAACCTCAAAAAATGAGTCAAATAAGAAAAATAAATGCAATCTGCACACCGGGAACTTATAACGCATAAAATGATCTAAAAATGTTTAAATTCTCATGTATAGTTTTTGCTCCAATAAAACTTTTTTAATGGAACGATTTTGTCCAACTTTAGCATTAAATATCTCTTAAAATAATTCTTCGATTTAAAAACTGTCTGCATCAGCGTGTTTATCAAACATTTCTCTATAATACCAACAATTTTCATATTTTTGTACGCAACAGTTTTTTTAATATTAACGAAGAAAGGCCATGCTTAAGCATTCAAATTGGACGCCGATCTACCGGGAATATCTACGCAGATTTTCATTAGTCCATTTCCAAATCAAAACTTTTTTTTATATATAGAAGGATACATATTTCGCCTTTACTTTGAACTTTAAAAGGTTGAATAATTGAGAAATTCCATACAACTAATTAACGTAAGAGAAAATTGCACTTATATTATGACAAAGAGGATCTGGAAAAGGGGTGTTGAAAAAATGTATCTAACAGTACAGTATAACAGTTTGCAACATTTTTGGATTCCTTAAAAGGAAACCACATGCTATTTTGAGACTGTACGTTTTGTCCCTAGTACAGAAAGAATATCTCAGACTTAGAAAAGAGAAGGTTAACAAAAGAGACAAAGACAAAGACCTAAAACAAATTTTTAAAAAAGAAGTCATTAGTCAGAAAATTGTTTTAGGGTGTGGGAATAAATTAACTTTGAAACGAAAAACGTACGGACTTTCATTCTAAAAGAAACATTCCCGATATGCATAGATATAAATTATTTTTACAAAAAACAAACAAATAAAACCGAGGTAGGTAGTATAAATTTGGCTCCCTCTCAATTTCTGCTCACAGGGCCCCTTCGCATCCTTCGCATTTCGCACGATCCTGCTCACAACTGGTAGACTCTACACTGTAAAAACAAACTCCAGTAAAAAAACGGAAAAGGTACTGGCAGCAGAGTTGCCGTATCTTTTCCGTTAAATCACAGAAAATCAGTTACATGACTTTTCCGTTTTGTAGACTGAAAAGTTCCGTTTTGGAGACGGAAAAGTTCCGTTTTGGAGACGGAAAAATTCCATTTTAGAGACGGAAAAGTTCCATTTTGGAGACGGAAAAGTTCCGTTTTGGAGACGGAAAAGTTCCGTTTTGGAGACTGCAAAGTTCCGTTTTGGAAACTGCAAAGTTCCGTTTTGGAGACGGAAAAGTTCCGTTTTGGAGACGGAAAAGTTCCATTTTGGAGACGGAAAAGTTCCGTTTTGGAGACGGAAAAGTTCCGTTTTAGAGACTGCAAAGTTCCGTTTCGGAGACTGCAAAGTTCCGTTTTGGAGACTGTAAAGTTCCGTTTTGGAAACTGCAAAGTTCCGTTTTGGAGACGGAAAAGTTCCGTTTTGTAGGCTGCAAAGTTGCGTTTTGGAGACGGAAATGCTCCGTTTTGTAGACTGCAAAGTTCCGTTTTGTAGACTGAAATGCTCCGTTTTTGAGACTGAAATGCTCCGTTTCTCACTTAAACGCTCCGTTTTTGAGACAAATATTGTTTTTCAGAATGAAATTTTCCATTCCTGAAACAAATTTTAGATTTAAGCATGGTTATTTCAACCTTTACAAACTGACATTTTCAAATTTCTCCTTACTGATCGAAACCTATTTTCACATAATAGATTCGCATTTATGTCAGTAAGTAGCTATTTGTAACCAATTTTTTCTGTGTAAAGAATGTTTGTCAAAATATTTCTAAAATTATAATTGCATGTATATCAAATCAAAGAAATACTCAAATAAAATTATATATTAGAAATATTTAGACAACAAAAAGAAAAAAGCTATTCAAGAAAAAGTGCAGAGAAAAAAAAAGTTGAAAATATTAATTTTATTAAAATGTATACATTACACATTCATTGGTTTAACATTAGAGGTAAAATAGAGATGTCACCAACATTGCAGCTGATATTTATGTACATAGTATTTACTCAAGAACTAATTATTTTACTTATTTTTGGCAATATAATTTGCAATATTTAGATTTGGGAAAAAAGATCCATATCAACTGTTTTCCATTGTCACAAATTATGTTGCCCATGGTGATTTTGTTGTGAATTCAACACTGCAGAAATGCAATTATGTGTCCCGAAAGGGTTAAATATGTAAATTGTTGCCATTTTCTTTGTTTATTTATGCGTATATAAATATATTTAAAAAATAAAAATGTTTTCACACATGTGCTACAAATGTAATAAAATAACCAACGATTTTAATTTATTTTCATATTTAGAGAAATATTTTGAAAAATTATTAAAACTTTACATTTGAATTGCATATAACAGTAGTTTTAGTGTAAATAATTTAAAGTATTTTGATTAACTGTCTACAATTCACTTTGCATTTACTTGCATAAACAGAACTCATTATGAAGAAAAGAGGCGGGGGGGGGGGGTGATAGCCTAATTGTTCTAATAATGAATAAGCTGTTTGGACATTTGTCCTTTAACACGTTGACGGACACTTGCATCTATAGCCGTCAAAGCGAAGTTCACTATGTGGCATAATGATTGATTGACACCAGGATTTACATGAAAAAATATGAAAATAAGTAAAAGCTTAACTTCACGTACATTAAATAATGCAAAATTTAATTTTAAAATACTGGTGCCAATTTAGGAATTAAGTGAACTTCACTTTGACGGCTGTAGACGCAAGTGTCCGTCAACGTGTTAAAAAAAAACCCTAGCTTGAAAAATTATCGCTTTTATATTTAATACATTTTCTAATTTTTAAATATGAAATCTGATTGTATAAGTTTCTGTCTTTTTTTTTTTTTTTTTTTTTTTTGCAAATTTCTCCATAACAGAAACAAAATAAGTGTATTAAACATTTTGACCATATATAACCTTGGCAAATTGGAGGATTCAGACATATACACCAATAAGAATATGCTGCAATAACTACAGAAGGTATGCAGTTATCCAGATTTATGTTACATATTCAGTAGAGAAATGTATTTTACTTCCTATAAGAGAGTATATTTTCTTACACGGCAAGTGTATTTTTAGTTAATCCTTGAAAAACTTCACGTTATATAAGGTATGCCAAAAACATTTACTTAATAATAATAATAATAATAATAAACTCATTTTGATTTCTGTTAATTTTAAATGAGTCAAAACATTCCGTCGGCATTTATGGATATGAAGAACTACCTTAAAAGTATAATAGCTCCAAATCCTTTAAAAATAATTAAATAATTAATAATTATTTTAATTAAATGAAAGCAAATTTTATTATTTTTTTTTGTTTCATTTTAAAAAGCAGCATTTCTTTATTATAGTCCATTCTGAACTAATTTTATCTTTGCATATTGAAAGCTTCAGGTTGAAATACCCATTATCAGAAAGTTAATATGTAAATATATATAAAGTAAAGCATTTAAATTTTATTTTAAAATTTCACTATTATTTGCAACTTTAGAATCAATATCAGATACAGACAACCAATTCACGTGAAGAAATATCAGTATGACACTATATCTCTGCTGCTAAAACTGCCCGGTTTTCAATTTGACACTTGAAGAACCCTGGTAAATGCAGACTTTATTATCAAGTAGTGAAAAATTTCTAAATCTTTAAAACTGCAAACAAAGAATTTTAAAATTGTTCTATCTTAAATATTCAGCTACACACAATAGAATTTTTACTGAAGACCATGTTTCTTAAATGCAATATTACATTTTCATTTGGTACATCTTAAATTCATGAAAACTCTAGATTGCTTAGTTATACATTAAGACAAGTGCTTATAATAAAACCATAACAGCTAAATGTGTACAGATTAATATACAAATGAAAATGCAACTATTTCAAATAACAAAATTTAGACTTCTTGTATCACCGTACAAGATTACAAATATCCTGATAAATTCACTGTAATTTCTTTACTTCCCAACAGTGGCATTTGTGAGAAACAAGATCATAATCATAATTACCCTGGTGAGATCAAACTACATTGAAAATATGAGATAAATATAAAATTTGCAGTAAAGAAAACACTAAATAAAACAAAAAAAAAATTATTGATTGTTGCATTACAAATTAAAATGACTTTTAAAGTCTGTAAGTCCATTCACAAGATTTATAATTGGCTTGGCAACCATATTATTTTTTTTCTCTTTCATCCTAGGTGCTTTGCTGCCTTTAATATTGGCGGATTAATATTGGCAAAGATTCTGAAAAATGAAAATACGAAAGTTTGTAATAAAAGATACTGATAAAGTTAAAAGATGTAAAAAGATATATGATACACAATTACCACAGTTATACGTTTAATTTTATTTTACAGTAATCTTTTGTCATATAAGAAATCTTGCATGCAATATAACAGACAAAAAAAAAAAAAATCTTAAAAGATGACTTACAATAACTCATACTCTCACATATAAGGATTAGAGTTCACACCATTATACATAAATTAATTTTTGGGGGAAAAATGACTTAAAATTAATGACCAAGCTCAAGAGTTGATGCAGTTTTTATTCTTGGGGCTGATTTTGCGAAAAGTAGAAGTTACTTTTTGTGAATTTTATTAAACATTTTGTAACGTTACTTGAAATCCAATTACTCAAATTTGAACCAAAAATTTATTAACAAAAACTTCTTTATATCCCCTTGCTAAAGTTTTTGTTTTTAAATCGTTTATTTACAAATTACGCATTTTAAAACACTTTTTATGAAAAAGAATTTTACGAAGGGAGCCTATTTTATAAAAAGGAATTTTGTGAAGGGGCCTGTTTTATTAAGTTCTTTTTTGTGAAAGGGTCCATTTTAATAAATTTATTTTTGTGAAGTGGCCCTAAATAGGCCCCAAATTTTGCCTGGATCGATCCCTGAAGCTGCACTGCATTTATAAAGAAATTAATTCACCATTTGGGATGGGTATTTTCTGATGTTCAAGTTGATTCTTTGATGATTATTACAATGCATAACCACTCTTTTTACAATTAAATTCTTATCTTTCACTTTCTATATTTCACCATATATTATTTCACACACACACACACACACACACACACATAATATATACAATCAGTATCGGATATATGGTCACCCATGCGGTCCTGAAAATTATGACCATATAAGCGGGGTGACCTTATATGCGGTGTAAACAGGAATTTTACTTTGACAAAATATTATTGTGTTAGTTGTATTAGTAAAATAATGTACAAAAAAAAAATGAAAATATAATTTATAAGAGAATAAGTATAAACAAGAATTTCTTTACACTTAAATTTTCGAATTGTTGAGCATAATATATAGTAAAGCTTTATTTTTTATTTAAAATAATCTTTTATGCAGATTTGTTTATTATCATGATTGTTAAAATTAGTTTTCTAATTGACGAATGTATTTAAAATATTTCTCTGTACCAACGGAATTGGTTAACACATTGAGTGCGCGGTGACTGATACTGAAGCTGAAAAATTTGCAATGTTTTAAGTAATTTTAAAAAAAGTATAATCCTGTAATAAATAAAAGGCAAGTAAATTTTTAATAAATTTAAAGTAATTACTTAAAACAATGTATATATTTTTAGTTTTATGACATATTTTAGACCGTCAGTCATCGATGAATGACGTGTTGAAAAATATCTGAGGATATTTAGTGTTTTGAGAGCTTCTGCTTGCGTTCTCAGTTCAGCTTCAGACTCACTCTCTTTATCATAGCTTCCATCAGTGTTTTATTTAAAACTTCCGAAATAATTTACGGTATGGAAGCTTCACCAGTAGTAGTGACCTCATTGTCAATAACTGCACATGTCAGTTCGTCTTGTATTGTGCAGCCAGCATTCCGTAACTTTTCTGCAAGTAGGAGCACAGTATCATTTCATTGTTGTCGTCTTCGAACGATAATTCTTCACATTCTGGAAGCCAATCATGTCAAAAGCAATTTTCAATGGTTTTCTTTGATACCATATTCCAACTCTAGGCTACTTAATACATGACATCTAACACAGACACGTAAAAGTTATCTTTTTGATCAATTGCAGCAAGGAAGTATTTTAGAAGCAGCTTTCGTACATTTATCTTAAAATTTTGAATAATTCCTTGATCTAAGGGTTGTGCAACACTAGTGCTGATTGGAAGCAATAAAACGAATTCAATCTAATTTAAATTGCGAATTATACAATGACCAATACAGTTGTCTGCGATGATGGAGAAATTCAAAGAGCCATAGAAAGTTTCTCTTATCTCCTGCGACAGGAGTAGCCATATCAATCTTCGACTATGGAAAGCTTTGACGCGGAAAATGCGTTCTTTCGTCCTCTCCCGCGTCTGCCATATTTGACTGACCGTCAGCAGTTAAATCAGCAGTCTCCAATGCAAGAATCGATTAAATATGACGGGCGCAAGAGGGCGGTATGAACAATGAACGGCATCAAGTGACGTCATTTATGACTGCTTCATCTTTTGGAATCCCCTTGGCTGCAACGCGCAAGAATAGATATTATTCGGTCAGCTGTGCCTTCTTTTCCACAGTGTGTATACACTCAGCGAAGTCAAGTGGTATGCAATATTATCACAATGTCTAATGGGTGTATGTCCTGTTCTGTTTGTATCTGATCTGTTCACCTGTCAAAAGGTAGAAACTCACTAGAAAATGAAAAGTAACAGTTCAAATATAAATAAAATAGGACAAACATGCTGTACGTCTGGTATCATCTACAATAAAATCAGGACTTACACCATACGCACATATCACAATTCTTATAAAAACAATGTATCAAATTGCATGTATTATGATCCTCTCTGTAAATAATTTTTTTACAGTTGAAAATGTTTCATGCAAACTTAATAAATACTTAAAAACATACTTATGTGAATGATTTAGAAAATGTATCACCTTTAAAAATTTTTTTTTAGCTGTAACCGTTTTCTCTACGCTTTCTAAATTTTATTGAGCAGAGTATTTTATGTGTAAAGAAATATAGCATTATTTATAGACTGAGTAAGTACATTTTAGCTTAAACTTACTTCAATGGTACTTTAAAATACTATTTAACTGCGAGTGCATAAAGGGTTTACTCAAAAATAGAATTATTTACTCCCACTTAAAATAATTGCATATAGAATGTAGCCATTTCATATCTATCTACTATATGTGCGGCTGGGGCTAACGAAAAAGACAGGCTATGGTGGCATTACATTTTTTTTTTTTTTTTTTTTTTTTTTGAGTTCGACCAATAAAACTCGAGGTTTTAAGCGCCAGAATAACGAACCTCACAATTTTTTTCTGTGATCTATTGAAAAATTGGGATTTTTTTTTTTCAGTTATTAATCAACGAAATTCTCAGGCCACAAGTTAACCCCTCATGGGCCACTTTACCTAATTTACAAACAATTGCAAATGCTGTAATCAATTAGTGTTGTATGTTAGTGTCAGGGTTTGCCCGAGTAGGATTACCGGGTTTTTTCGGGCGGGCCCCACTTGAAAAAATCCATTGTGGGTTTTTCAGATTTTCTCGTGCTTTCACAACTGTATCATTATTTAATCAAAGTAAAATATTGAATATAATTTTTACAAGAGTTTATTAAAAGAAATTTGATTTTTAATTGATTAAAGAATATTTTTAATTAATCAATTCTTGATTTAATTAATTAATGTTTTAGAGAATAAAAGATAAAAGCAAATTTCAGAGTTTCCCCTTGATTTAAAAAAGGGCAGGGTTCTGCCGGTGAGAAAAGGGCACTTTTTTTATTCTTAAGGGCATGTTTTGGATTCTTAAGACCACTTTTTTGATTTTTAACAACTTCACTGGCTGCCCTGAATCGGGGGGTAAAAGCATTGTTTCTCCATACCTGTCGCCGGTGAAGTGGTTAAAGTCACTTTTAATATTTAAAACTTAGATACAGTAGCCTCCCGCTTAACCGGCCTAAACGGGACCGAGGGTTAGCCGGTTAAGAGAAAAACCGGTTAAAGTGGAGAAGTAAACAAGTATCTGCATAATTTAATTAATTAAACCCGTGAGACGCATTAAGTTTTTTCAATTTGTGTAGTTTTAAAAAAGTACATATTTTCTGAAATTAATACTATTTATATTTAACTGAATTGACAGAAAAATTATCACTGATAACAAATAATGCAAAATATTTAACGCAAATTAAATTGTTGAAAATCGTATCACATACCTTTATAAGAAGTTGAAATTATTCTACATAATGTATATTTAAGTTAATCAACCATAAAAAAAATCAGTGACCTTCTTCTGTTGAAGGCAAGATGGCAAACAATTTGCAGCATAATCTCTCCATTTCTTTAGCATCATAAGTTTAACCGAGGAAGCTGTTAGCCACTGCTTAACATAGCGTAGCGCCAACTCCAATGCTTTTATCCCTTTCGTATGTGGAAATTTAGCTGTGTCAACTTCAACTGGATCATCATAATGATCGTCTTTGTATTGAACAACATCAGTTACAGTCCTAATTATATCCTCGTCAAATAATGTTTCATGCTTGAGATCTTTATCAGACTCAAACAACTCTTATACATTTTATACGGTGATCTGTTCGCATCCCTCAAGCTTTTTAAATTTTTGTACAAAACAGTTTGCAAATAGATAAGACATTATAGAGTTCCAGGGGGGGGGGGGAGTTCACTTTTGACTATTAAAAACACAAAATCTCAAATCTTCCGGGGGAACATGTCATTGTTTCTGGCAGGGGGGAGGGATGCCCCCTCCCCGGGCTGCACCCTGAATTCAACGTCTATGCATTTAGAACCAACGTTCTCCTTTCTGAATTTCGCCTCCCTCCACTCGGGATTCCACTTCAACTCGAAAGCGTAAGCTGAGTTCCCGAGGCCGTCATCCCGGGAAAAAAGTCGTCCGGTTAAAGCGGATTTCCTGTTAAGAGAATCCAGTTAAGAGGGAGGCTACTGTATCTCTTTTCAAAACAACATTGAGTCAGATTTTACTATGTAAGTAATTTTTTTAATGCAAAAAAAGGCTCTTTTTTTAATGGAGAGGCAAGAAGGGTTCTATTTTGTAAAGCAAAGGGCAGGCAGGGTGCAGCATCTTCCTGAAACTGCTTGGGAGAAACTCTGGAAATTTAAATATATTTCATATATAAATTTAAATATATTATCATAATTTATGATATAACAAATTTAATTATTAAATTTTTTTTACAAAATGTTTCTGTATCCAAAATCATAGTTTTTTCTTAGTTTTAAAAATTACCCATTTTTATTTGTATATTAAAACTAAATTTTGAACTCCATTGGTTTTTCTTAACTTTTCTATATTTTGTTGACATTTTTATATGCTAAGTAAATAGTTTTATGAATAATTACATATCTTATACATTTATATTCAAATAACTTTTACAGATCAGTTATCAATTCCTTTTGTCTTCAATAATGATAATAAAGCTTAAAAAATGAAATTCTTACAACTACTCGGTATTGAACTCGGTAAATTGGTTTAGTATGCAGGGTACCGAATAAGTGCCGAGTACTCAGTACAGTCCTAGAAAAAACCTTTTTCAAAGGGTTGTGGAAAGAACAAGAACAAACTGCCACAAAAAAATGTGAACAGCAAATGGTCACGAGAAAATGCGATTTTCATAAGCGCAGTGAATTTCGTTAAATGGGAGATGCACAACCTGTGTGTGGCCCGCGATGGGTTAACTTATGACACAATTAACTTTTGTAAATTAATAACTGAAAATAATCAATTTTTGGCAATAGGTTGAAGGAAAAAAGTGCAAGTTTGGTTGTTCATGCACCAAAAAATCTCAAATTACATCAATCGAGCTCGGAAAATTTCCGAGTTTCGGCGATGGGGCTCGGAAAAATTGTGAAGTTGTTGATCAGGTGCGAAAAAATCGCGAAGTTAGTTGTTCTGGTTCTAAAAAATCACGAGGTTCGTCAATCGAGTTTAGAGAAAGCACTGGTTGGTGAACATTTTGCCAATCGGCAGTTGAAAATTACAGTGAAATTTGTCAATCAGTCATTAGTAAAAAAAATTACCCTGAATTTTGTATAATCATGTATCCTTGTCTACTGAATCGGGTAAGCTGACTGGCTAGAATTTAGAGGGTAAAACTGTCCCACCTCTGAAATCATATTTTTAGTCTTATTACACCACAGATTCCCCCTCCAATCCCAGAGGGCCGAAACTAAGGAGGGGACAGAGGAGGCGTGGCGTCCCGGGCACCAGTACATGGATGCAAGAAGTATATATCAGTCAAGGCTGAAAACTTTTCTGGGTATTAGAAATAACCAAATGAAAATGGGCTGGACAATTTCTATGCCTAACATTATGGCTAACAATTGATCTCTTACAATAAAAGAAAGTGATTAAAAACACTTGATAATAAAATTGCTATTATTTAAGTATATAATGTAGAATTTTCTATCAGACAAAAATCTCTTCAGGACAAGGTCTTGCACCCAAGGCGCCAGAACCAAGGAGCGCCAAATGAAAATTTTGTGTGGCGATATTTCTCATATCTATATTTAGCGCAGTATTGTTAAAATCGTTCTGTCTGAGGTATGCCAAAGAATAGAAAAATCTAAGGATAATATGGCATAAGGATACTGTATAAAGCGGAGTTGTTTTTCGATTCTTTTTGATTTCGTTTGCAAGATTTTGATGAATCAATATTTGACAAAGCAGATTACGTAGTTCATTATTAGGGATTGACCGAAGCAGCAATTTTTCCGAATACCGAAGTTTCGGTCAAAGTGTATACCGAATAAATTTTCAATACATATTTTTGCATATATTAACTTTTTTTATAAACTTAATTAAAATCTTAATAATTTAATTCAGTTACATTTGTATTGTTAAGTGTAATTACTTAAAAAAATTTAATGACTTCTTTCCACTAACCAATTCATTAACTCATCACCTATTTTTTGTTATTTTATCACTAGTCATTACCCAAATTAACCTATGAAACTATTAAACTGTACAGCCTATAAATAAGGATAAGGATTGTCAGAAAAACAAAAGTTCGTTCAAATAAAAAGAAAAAAGGTTGTTATTAAGCTGATTTACTGATTGTCTGTCTAATTATAAACATATTGAATTGAATAGGAATGATCTTAAATACAAAAGGTATATCAATTTGTACATTTAACTATTTTCTCTCAAATTATTGATACATATTTATATTTTGATTAACCTCTAACTAATGTTACCGGTCTCTCAGACAGCGACTTTTTTCAATTTTTATAGTTTAACTTGCAATTTTCAGTTTAACTACAAACACTACCGAAATTTTGTTCCGTTTGGAACTTAAGTACTATCACCAGAGACTTTTGAATGGGTGAATTGTAATTATAAAAGTCCTGTTCAAAAAGTTTAGTACAAAAACACAATCCTATGAGTTAATCGTGCCTTTTATTCATCTTTCGACGGAGTGGTCTCGCAGACCGCTTCACACTAGTTATGTGGCACTTTCTGTGACATCAGTTAAAGGTTAATATTTTAACATTGTGGTGATGAAGATAACAAATCTGAGTGATTTTAATTTAATGGTTATAAAAGCTAATAGGATAGGCATATGAGTATAATTTTACTTGTGTATGTTTTTAATATACACCTTAGATATACAGAGATGAACTTTGATATACTTATTTGAAATATATATTAAAGAAAATACACATTAAATAAATTTAAATTAAGAAAACTAATGTAGAAATAATTAAAATTAAATGATAAGGGAAAGATATCCATCTTCCTTATTTTTTTTTATCAATCGTAGACAGTTGTTCCGATTTCACGCTTATGTAGACTATTTTAGGTATTTTTTTTTTTAATTAAAAATGGCTTTGTCTTTTTTTTTTTTTTTTTTTTTTGCAGTGCAGTGTAGCTGAACTCTGAACTCATGCACATAATATTAAAACTCATCATTTAACCTATACTACTTCTAAGTAAAAGAGTATTCTTCTACTTCTAAGGAAATACTTACCCGCAATTATTCGGTTCACAATGCCGAATCACCGAATATCAAATCGACTATTCGGTATTCGATCAATCCCTATTCAGTATTACATATTTTAAATTTTAAAATAAGTCGGCTATTAAAAAATGAGTAAATTTCTCTTTGTAAATATACTTTGCGGAAGAGGGGGGGGGGGGGGGGGGGGGGGGGGGGGCAAAATCCATGTTTGTCCCGGGTGCTAAAAAGGTTAGTTTCGGCCCTGCACCCATCTACCCGAAATATAAATTGATGTGGCTCTCGACAATATTTGCCAGACATATTTGCAAGTGGCCCTTCTCTTGAAAGGTTGTGCATAATTAATTCCGATGAAAATCCTCGTGATTGGTTAATTTTCTTAAATAATACTTTACAAACAACAAATAAATAATGTAAAAACATTATCTTTTATTTAAATATGATTCTGTTTCTAATTATTCTGAATATCTTTATAAGTTAACTGTTAAACGTAGAAGTTGTATAAGATTTTTAAAAATATGTTTTAAAAGTTTTTTTTTTGTAAGTATTTGGCAACATGGCCGAATATCGAATATTCGGTGCATCCCAAGTATGTTTTAAAAAATATATTTTGCACTTCTTTAAAAAATGAAATTGCACTAATATTTCCCCGTGTTTTTATTTTTTATTCCGAGAAAACATTTTTGGAACAAAAACGTTTATTGCAGAACATTGCAAAATATTCTGCTTGAGGAATAGTAACAAAACTAGTAAATCTGCAAATCAGTGGTACTAAACATCAGTTCTGGAATGTTATGAAAGTTAGTACACAAAAAAATTCAACCTGCAAATACTTCTCCGCCCCCTCCCCCCCCTCCCCCCAAACACTGTCTCAGTTTGATAACTTCCTATCATATAGTATTTTAAACCTCTATCTGAAATAATTTATTGATCTCGAGACAATCTGAATAATTAAATAGTGAATCATTCGCAAAAACATAATTTTAATTATTGATATTCTAATTGTTAAATATATTATATTTGAAAATAATTTTACTAGTGTACTTTTATTAAATTCTGCTAATACAATCATAAAAACAATTCGGTACTACTTTTCATTGGATGTTCCATTATTGTAATTTTGATGTATTTCTGGAAATGTATGTATTTGATATATTAATGGAAAATTAACTATGAGAATGGCTAAATATTGATAGATTAATATAATATAGAAAAAACTGGAATATGATAATTATAACAGTAATTAAAAAATAGTTCTGAAAAATTCAATAAACTTAAGCGATTAAAGAAAAAATTTTTAATTTATATTTCAGTAAAAATTAGGGGGGGGGAGCTTTTTCGGGGAGGGGGAAAAAGAAAAAGAACAAAAAAAAAGCTTATCTTATAAAAATGAAAACATGTGTCCCACTTTACATTAAACATGCTATAGGCTAACAAAATTCATAGTCTACTACTATAAAAACAAAAATATTGCAAATAAATAAAAGTATAAAATGGTTAAGTAAAACTAATTCTCAATAAAATTTTCATCGAAAGAAGATTAAACATTTTCTGCTTCCTGGCTGGTAAAGATTGCTAATGATAACCCAAATTAGTAAACATCCCAGAGAATCTTTTATACTAGCGTTAACATTTTTTTTAAACGTGTAGAGCGAGAAAAAATATTTGTCCCTCCCAAGAACGAAAACATTATACTCGCCGATCTTGGATACCATGTATCGGTGTCTTAAAATGTATGCTCTATAGGCCAAACGTGCAATCGCAGAAATAAACAAAGTTTTATGTAAAACACTTATTTAAAAAAAATACAACGTTCATTATGAAAAATAATTACAAAATAAAGCTGAATAACTTACCTCTTTTTCACAAAAGTAACAGAAACATGGAGCAGATCAGGAAATAAATATAAACAAAACAACGTGTTTAGCGAGCGCGGAAAGGCAAGACAAACTCCTTTTTCAATGATTTCAAGATAAATCAGCTTCTTTTTGCTGCAACTAAATGTCAGAATGACATCAAGTGATCGCAGAAATTCCTTCTAAATGTAGCCCGAACATTGATAACCGATGATAATATAAAATCAACATGGCTGTCGCCGGAGTACTTGTTTAGATACGGAGACGGAGATATACCGTTTTTAGTGCGTCTACTGCCAGATATGGAAACTCTGAGAGTTCAAGGCCAACAGAAAACGGAACATTTCCTGGAATTCCAGGAAAAGTAAGAGTTTTATCTAAAACGGAACTTTTCAGTTAAAAAAGGGAAAAATCACAGAATAACACCTGTTAATTTCAGGACATTTTTTTACAGTGTATATCTCTCCTCCTTTTTATTCGAAACTCCATTGTTTTGTCTAACTCGCAAGGGTAGATAACTACTGTTGCCAGGTTTTCCTATTTACGCCTGAAGTGTTGAATTTCAGGGATTCCTAGATCCGTCACGCAGAACTACTTCGCGGGTCCCCAGAATCCCTATTTTTCATTATGTATAATTTCCTGTAAATGTGTGCGATTCTTTAGTTCGCATCGAGTATAGTCCAAGAGCTGTTAAACATTTTAGGGAAGGTATTTGAGGCACCCTGAAAATTTGTGCAACACTTCTTTTGTAATGGCTGAATACAAAATCGAATGTCTGGCTGAAGGATCATGGCCCAAAAACTGTGCCAGACACGTGTCAAGTGCCATTTTTTGACTACCCCCCCCAAAAAAAGGTATTTGAGGCACGCTGAGATTGAGACAGAATAATATTTATACTTAGAAAAAAAATATTTTGAAAACGACAGACACTTTAGTCGGCCCAAAAACTGTGCCAGACACGTGTCAAGTGCCATTTTTTGACTACCCAAAATAGGTATTTGAGGCACGCTGAGATTGAGGCAGAATAATATTTATGCTTAGAAAAAAATATTTTGAAAATGACAGACACTTTAGTCGGCCCAAAAACTGTGCCAGACACGTGTCAAGTGCCAAATGGCACTTGACACGTATCTGGCACAGTTTTTGGGCTGCGATACTTCAGCCAGACATTCGATTTTGTATTCAGGCATTACAAAAGAAGTGTTGCACAAATTTTCAGGGTGCCTCAAATACCTACTCAAAAATGTTCAACAGTTTTCCTACTAGTAGAACTTAATACAGTAAAACCTGTGCAAATAGAATCTTTCTCTAAGAAAATTTTTTTCTGTTGTAGCCATTCGTTATTTGTACGGTGAGTTTATTTCGAGTAATGGTTGCATCCATTCAGAATCCCACCAAATGTGAAGTACGTTCCGGCATACGTTTTCTACGCGCAAAACGTGAGCGTACAGCGGATATTCACAAAGAAATTGTTTCCGTCTATGACAACATTACGAATCGATAAAATGTAACGAAATGGTGTCGTGGTTTCTTTGGAGGTAGGACCAATGTTCATGAAGAACCCAAAACAAATTGTTAAACTTACAGCCTTGCTTCCACCGACTACCACTTATTTTTTTACCTGAAGAAACATCTTGCCAGGCCAAAACTTTCATGACAATGATGACATAAAATCTAAGTTACCTCTAAACAGGCGGTAATGTTCTACGACTGTGGGATACGAAAGTTTGTACCCAGATTTATTTCGTAACCAATGCTTGGACAAGGACTACATGTCTACATAAATTGATATATAGATAGATAAAAAGGTAGATAGACAGGTAGATAGATAGATATATAGATAGATAAATAAATAGATAGATAGATACAGTTTTTGCTGATGGGGATTCTAACTCAGAGTTACGGATCTAAGCATTAAAAAAAGGGGTATTCTTTTCTTTCTGATGGAGAATATAAATTTCAGTATGGGTAGAGTTCAAAAAATCAAAATAACCTGGATATTTTTAACGGTTCCACATTATTAATATTATTTTTAATAATATTAATATATAATAAATATTAATATTATTTTTCATAATATTAATAAATAATAATTATTAATATTATTTTTAATAATATTAATAAATAATAATTATTAATATTATTTTTAATGTATATTTAGGTTTCACTTTTTACATGATTTTTTTCACCCTTAAAGTAAACGAATCAAGTTTTATAGCGAGCTATTTTGCTAAGTAATATTATTATAAAAACTGAAAAAAAAATCCAATATGATATATTTTAAAATATGGCCTGAATTTCATAGTACCGTTACTGGAATGAAGGAGATTTTTTTATACTTAAATTTTTTTAATATTTGGATTGGGCTAACACAATAACGTTTAATCTTTCAAAACAAAAAAAGTTTAATTTTAAACTTTTTATCTAACAGAGAGGTTTTTTGAAGTTCCGTTCATGTGATTCCACATGTTATGTAAAAAATATTAAACATATAAAAATATCGTGGAAGCTATCTCGAACCTTGTTAAATATTGCGTCTTTTTAATTATTAACGTTTTAAATATTTAAATGCTAATTTTCCTTTTAATTTTAAAAAATTTTAAACATTCTTATAAAAAAACTTAAACCCTTTATAAAAAACCTCTTTTAAAATATTTCGAATGGACAATACGCTTTTCATAAATTTTCTTCAGTGATGAAAAAACTCGATTCTTTGTAAAACTAGTATAAATGCAAATAATTGGAAGAACCTTCTATTTTTTCCTAATTTAAAATATTCTAAAATTTGTAAAACATATTTCTCCGGAGAAAAACACTGTTAAAGAATAATAGGTAAAATCGAGAAATCAAATTAAATGAGTTTATATCCATACATCTTTTTTTTTAATTTTCGTCAATTATAAATGTATATGAAAAGTATGCACGATCTTTATTTTTTTTAAGTAAATATAACATTACATTATTCCACTTATATTGACACTGTATATTAATATGTATGACTATCTCATTGCAGTTGAAATCCTTTTTTATTTTACTTTTTTAACAATATGAAATAATCTAATTAATGGAATTTCAACGGTTTAAAAATATTTCATCAGTAAAACCTAAAATCTATCTTATTAAACTTAAGGTAATACTAACAGCAGAAATAAAAAAAGAGTGTCTTTTTTTTATAATTCTAACTATGAATATACAAAATCAGTATACTTAATCCGTTTCAGTAGGAAATTTACAATATTCAAATTAGTAATTTGTCTTTCTATGCCCATATAAAAAGTGTATATAAATAATAACAAGTAAAAAAAATATATATTGAAATGGAAATACCGTTTAGTCACATTTATATGGAAAAAGAAAACATTGTATTCCTTATTTTAAGTCAATCAAATCGCATTGTGTTAAAAAATAACAATTATTATATATTTGTAATTACTTGGCAGCAATGAGGCATTTCTAATTAACCATGTAGACTATTTATTTATATATACCGGGTGCACCATAAATGACTGATGGATTTTAAAATTCAGTAACTTGCAAACGGTGACAGATATTAAAAAAATTCTTGTAGGAGTGTTATATAATATGTCAGGAGATTTTATGCTGTTATTCTCAGTTTTAGTTAAAAATAGCATCGATAGATGGCGCTGCAAGTAATAATCGCTAAATCTAGGTTTGATTTTTCGACCTCTCTCTTCTTCCATGCGAAAAAAAAAAGATTAAAATGTATTGAATGTATCCTGAAGTACCAAAAACTGGGTCTGGACTGAGCGCCTATTGCTCTCAGCGCCATCTATTGTTTGAAGTTCGAACTGAAATCAAGAATCACAGTACAAAAACTCCTGACATCATACATAACCCTTCTGCAAGAATTTTTTTGAATATCTGTCACAGTTTGGAAGTTACTGAATTTTAAAATCCAGCAGTCATTTTTGGGACACCTGGTATATAGAAACGCGGTAAAAGCCCACTCAAACGATAGACATCTCTACAATATTACATCATTTGGCGTTACTGAATTCCATGCTATAAGTCTCAGGCTGCATAGATATGCTTGTTTTGCCATCCTTCTACAGTTTTCGTGGAAAATCTTTTATTCTGGACGCTTCTGCGGACTCTTACTCTTGAATAAGAGCCTTTTTTAGAGATGTTTTTGATGTTATTCTATGTTCTCTGGTTTTACCTTTTGATATGCCCCAAAAGTGCTCTATTGTATTAAGATCTAGAGACTTCGCTGTCCAGTCTCGCAATACAATGGTACTGTCTTAAACCAGTGCATCGTAGTGATTGATTTATGGCAAGGAGCATTGTCTTGTTGGAACTTGACGCCACGTAAGTTGGTGTCACCAAAAATGCACGTTAACGAAAGCATCAGCACATATTCCAGAACATTTATGTATTATTGGCTGTTCATTCGGCCTTCGCAAACGAACATTTCCACAACGCCATCAACAATCCTGGTGTCCAAATCATAATGCTGCCGCCTTCGTGTTTTAAAATAGGTACTACGCAATCTGGATGATATTCCTCGCCGATACGCCGCCTCACGAACGCCACGTAGGCTAGACCTGGAAATAAAATAAAAATGGCACACCTTGAAATATTCTCACTTTTATAACAAAATCCTACTCTGACTGAATGATGGTTATTTTTTATTATAAAAAAGGGTTAAATGCTTACCTCGAAGTTAGATTCATTGGACAACAGAACATTTGACGTTGATGTTGACGAGCCCACTCCAAGCGATTCTTCTTGTTGTTTTCAGAAAGTCACGGCTTCTTCCTGGCTTTGCACTCTTTTAACGCAGCTTCTGCCAGTCTTCTGTTCGAAAATTATAGTCTGTCCAAAGTCTTCTGACAGAGCTGCAGCGAGTTCAGAAGAAGTTTTTTTTCGTTCTCTGACAGACATTCGTAGTAGTTTTCTGTCCTGGCAATTCGTTGTCACGCGTTTTCTGGCCGTTCTTGTCTTGTTTATGTGAGAACAAGTCTCCCTGAACCTTTTAATAGCAGATTGCACTGAACATCGAGAGCATTTCACCAACTTGCTTATCTCTATTTGAGATTTGCCTTGTCCATGCAAGACCTGAATTCTCCCTCTTTTTTCAATATACAGCTCACTTTTTTTAGGCATTTTAGAATTAAATGATGTAAAGTTCTACACTAGATCACACACGGAAGTCACTTTGCGCTGTGAATGTCAAATAAAGACTGGGAAAACATTCAAAGTATTTTTTTTATTTGCATTTCCTTTGTTTTTGTCGCCAGTCGTTCCAAAGGAATTATGTTTTGCTTTTATTGACGTTGGGTAGCACCGCTTACGTCTTTCTATAAAGCACTTGATTTTTTTTTTTACGATTCAAGTGTTTTGCAAGGTGTGCCTAATAGTTTTGGCCTAAGCCGTATATATAAAAAAAATTAAAAAACATTGCTTTAAAACAAACACTTGAAGAATACATAAAAAAATAAACTGACAATAAATAATAGCGTTTTCGTTTGATCACAAAGTTGCAGCAACGAATATGCATATAAATGCTGTAATTAGATGAACGAAGGCGCGGCGGGAGGCAGCGCCGAACAGCGCGTTCAATGGGAAAATTTGTTTGCGTGCATTTTAATGACATTATAGTATTTTAAACATATTGAAAATTGATATACAACACTGAGGTGTACTAAAAGGTACTTACTATTATAGATTAAGGTGTGCATAGAACTTATTGTTTATTTAAAGGTACACACAAACTAATTTGGCTATAGAAGAAAATGAGGAATAACTTAACTATTGAAGCTTACAAACAACAATTACTGGAAGTGTGTTTTTAATTGTGGTATGCGCTTTTAAATTTAATTATTTTTTAAATATTCCTTAGTGTGTATAAATTCAATAGATCATACACAGGATCGCAAAAAAGTTCGCAACAACATCCGTTTATTGGCGGAAGTTGCTGAGTGGAAATTTTCAACTGTGCTATGCGTTTAACTAAACTAACATTTCCCATACTATATACACAGGGCTGCAAAAAAATCGTATATTTTAAAGACTATTCATGGTAATAGCAGAAATCCGGTTTTCAAATGCGTTATGCGTTTTCCAAATCGTTCATTTAGAAGTCATCTTTCACCTTAGTAAACTGTGTAGTCTTGTAATAGTATTCTGAATGAGTTGGAAAGTATTTCATAATATATTCTGTATGCATGATGTCTCGTTCTTGTTTTGTACTACTGCCAATTCAGCTACCACTTTATACTTTGTTTTTCATAACTTGTATGTTTGGAATGTTAACCCTTTGTTGCATACGTCAAAACTAGCAAATACCCAACGTTAAACTTGTTATTTCGTATTTGTTAAGTTACCCGGCTTGTATTGCTATCTCAATTTTTCTACTGAAAGCATAGATGTCACAGAGTAGCATAAGCCTTGAATAAGAACTGTAAAGGAAATAGTTTAGATAGGAGAAAAAATAATATTTTTGTCTATTGTAGTGGACGGTATGCAACAAAGGGTTAACTGCACTAATCAGAACATTGTATATAACGTAACATCTCTTTAATAAAATACACAACTAAGAAGAGAAAAACTGTTAATGTACGAGATATTGTCAAGCATTGAACTAACGATATCTCACAAAGCATGCAAAAATTATCTAGTAAACTTAATCCTATAATTAAATTTAAAGAATTCACAAATAAAAATTAGATAGAACATTTAATACAACAAAGCGTCAAATATTTTAATAAATCTATGGAAGTTGATAGATTTTTTTGTTAATTTTTTCATAAAAATAAGTCACGTATTAAACTCTTTAATCCCAGTTGGTTAGTAACAATTATCTCTGGAGGGAAGGCGTAAAAGAGAGAATGACTTAATAATTTCTTAGATTTTCTCAAAATAAAACTATATTACTTACACTCAACCTGCAAAGTAATTTAATTATCTACCAAGTTGAGCACATAATAATAATACATTGACGCATAATAAACATTAACATTCTAATAAAATTTAATCAAGTTGATGCGACACTTGAAAAATATATGAACAATGTTACCGTTAACTGGGTAAATAATACACTCATGAGATAATTAATTGGAAATAACACAACATAGCAGGAAAATGTTTCATTATCTTTGACTTGAGTTAATACACACATTTTGATATATCCTTGCCCCCAGTGTAAGGATGCTACACAGTGTAATCCTCCAGAGAATTGTTGAAATAATAATGTTGCTTTCAGAACTTACTTTTGTTTGGCTAATAAATAACACAAACATTTTTTTATATATAAATATAATCTCCAAGGAAATTGCATATTTGTCTACCTCAGTAACTCGATGGGGAAATTTATAAATTTTAAACGGTAGTAAGATCAATATTTAACCCTTAAGGCGACACTGGACCTTTGAGTTTGTCGAAACGAACAAAAACTTCGCTTTTTTCAAAGCAGCAAAACTCAGATAATATGAAATTAAGATCTTTTTTTTTTCCCTTTCTGACAACAGTATATATTCTTAACTATATTACCCAGAAAAAAAAAATGTTGCAGATACAAAATTGATATCTAAATTTTAAATTTAAATATTCGCCTCACTAATGAGTGAATTAAAATCGTTAAGTGCTGCGGCCGTGATAAAACTCTAAATTATGCATATAGTAAGCAATCTTTGAACAAAATAAAATCATATCATTCCTACTTATAAATTAAAACCAAAATATAGGTAAAACATTTTCTTTAAAATTTAATTTTAGCCCAAAATAATAAATAAATAAATAATTTCAAAAGTTTTTCAAGTTTTTCAAGTGCGAAAAAATAAATAAATAAATAAATAAATAACCAAAATATTTGAATTTTGTTTTTGTTTTTAGCATGTAGACTATAAAGAAACGTATATTTGGCTAATTTTTTTAAGCTGTAGGTTATGTAGTTTAAAGATAACAGTGCGCACAAAATCCAAATTTATTAACCTGAGAAAACGCGTTTTAAAATTCCAATATCTAGAGACCTTCAATTATACTTATTGTCTGTAAATGATTATAACTCAAGATGGTTAATTGGTTGATTTTTGACGGCCGATTATCTACATTAGGGATATAGGCCCGAGGGGGGAGTGCCCTCCGTGGGGGGTCTTTCTAAGGGAACCTAACCCGTATTTACGCATGGAAATCCATGGCTCGAAGAAAACCACGAAAACTCCAAACGATTAGGCCGACGGGCGCGATTGGGTTCGAACCCAGCACTTCCTGTCTACCAGTTTCGAGAGCAGAACCTCTCAGCCACTGGTGGGGCCTATAACTCAAGAAATAATGCAGATTGCTGAATTGGATTTTTTGCATATTGTTGAGAAATTAAAACACAGGGCCAAACTAGCCTTTTTTGCACTCGGGGCAAACATGGATTTTGGCGCCCCTCTCATCCTCTTCTACAAAGTATATTTACAAAGAGAATTTTACAAATTTTTTTATAGCCGACTTATTTTAAAATTTAAAATATGTAATACTGAACTGCGTAATCTACAATGGCATATCCAAAGGGGGGGTGGGGGGTCGTGACTCCCCTCTGAACACCAACAAAAATATTCTAAAAATCACAAAAAAATGGCCAAAAAAATTATGGCCATTTTTTTTTTTTCCATTCTGACCCGAAAATCAAAGTTCTAACTTTTTACGACTGCTGTTTCATCTTCACCTGACACTTCATTTATAATGACTGTTTCATAATAATGGAAGCCATCAGTCCATCAGAAGAAAAGGATCCATTCCAAAGGTATAATCCTTCATATGGCGCCTCTTCGTTCTGGCGCCCGGGGCACATGCCTCCTCTGCCCCCCCCCCCCCCCCTTAGTTTCGGCCCTGTTAAAACATATTCAGAATAAAACAAAAACCGAAAACTGATTTTTTTGAAAATTTAAAGGTCATGTGCCCCCTTATTTGATAACAAATACAATAAAAGATTATACTTAACTATATAACTTTATTGCAAAAAAAATATTAATTAACCCATTAAAGAATAGCAGTAGTACATGTATTGGAATTTGTGAACTACGGCCTTTTGAGCTTCTCACCGGTGCGGGTAGTATCCTACTTGATGGTTTTATCCAGTATTAGTGCGTGGACGCATTCACATCACACATTCACGTGGTAATTCCCTTTCATGTTTAAAATAAAATATATCACAAAATAAATTCTTCTCTGGAACTAATAATTGTAATGAAAAGAAAAAAAATTTAAGATCAAATTTAAATGCAGAATTATTAATGTAAAGAGACTAAAATTATTAAAGTAAAGTAATTACATATTCCATACAGAAAAATATTCTGCCTTTTTTAGGCTTTAAGAGCTTATTAGAAACTGACTAAATATCAGTGGGAAAAACAGTTCTTCTTCTTTTGGAAAATCCGAAGACAACTTAATGGGTAATATTCTTGATTACACAGCTTAACCGAAGACTTATTAGTGTTTATAGTTCAGGAAATCATTTATCTCTAACAATATGATTCTGGAATAACTACTAATATTTTCTATTTTTGAGTGTCACCATTTTTTAATAGAAATATTGATAAATATATTGACTGGTAGTCTGAATTTAAAAAAAGAATAAGACTGTCAAAAATATCGATATGAAATTAAATTTTGCCCGTGGTGAGAATTTTAAAGAGAAAACTTAATTCAGCGTTCAATAACTTAAAACAAAAGTACTGAAGGCAAAAGAGAAAGCAGCCCTGTTTATTTATGCAAAAGAATCTACAGCATTTACATTTCCGTATTTACATTATATGAATCCTACTCTTTAAAGAAATCTGATAATAAAAGAAAATATGTGTTCTTTACATTCGTATATCTATGTAGCACATTTGATTTGATTTGAATGAATACATTGGTTATGAAAACAGATTGCTGCAAAATTATTTATAAATTATTACTAAAAGGACTCATTACACTGTGTTACAATAAATAAAAATAAGAACGGCTAATCAGTGTATAAAACATATTAAAAAAATCTTCAATTAAAATAACATATTACTCAGAGTAATAAAATACAAATATATTCCAACAGTTTCGAACAATAAAAAAAATTGTTCATCGTCAGGGAAATGTCCAGGCGGAACCAACACGTTATAATATCTACATTAGATAAATTTCAAAAACAAATACTGACTTTCTTTAGCGAGAGTTTCCCAAAGTTCCCCAGTACTACCGTGTTTAAAAAGGAACCTTGGGAAACTCCCGCTAAAGAAAGTCAGTATTCCTTTATTGAAATTTGTGTAATGAAGATATTATAACGTATTGGTTCCTCCTGGACATTTCTTTGACGATGAACAATTTTTTTTATTGTTCAAAACTGTTGGAATATATTTTTATTTTATTACTCTGAGTAGTATGTTATTTTCCCTCCGACTGTCTTTGAAAAGGGCAAAATTGCAATGTTGTTTTCTCTGCATTTTGTTTTAAATGCTAAAAAAAATTGATTCTTTGAACATTTTATAAAAAAACTTAATAACGAATATGAATGCAATCCTTGGAAGTATTAATCATTGTTCAATGTATTAAAAATACATTAAATCAATAGAATTATATTACTTTAAATGTTGCTTGTATTGCAGTGAAACCTGGAGCTTAGTGAACGTATTAACACGGGCTTGTCAGTGAGGGGGTTAATTGAAGATTTTTTAACATATTGTATACACTGATTAGCCGTTCTTATTTTTGCTTACTTAAAGTTGTTCAGTATAAAGAGCAGAAAAAGTTTTTCCCTAAAGAGTATTTATCAAAAAATATTCAATTCATATTCAATACTCAAAACAATTCAAAATTTTTTAAAGGGTTTTCACTTATATTTTCTAACCCGAGAAACCCGGATTTATTTCCTTAAATATTGGCACCAGACACATGCTTCCAATTGCAAAGTTGGATTTAAAAGAAGGTTCAAAATATGATGACATAAGTACCCCTGCAGGGATCTATTTGAGGAAATACACAAATTAAATTTTTATACATACCCATAGGGTAAAATTTCCAATTAAGAATTTTTTATTTATCCATTCCTTAATAAAACACAAAGAAAATACATCTTGAAGTCTGCAAAACTCACAGAGCTATGCCCCGTTAAATAACGTATAATTTTGTGGAAGATCCATATCTTGCATTTCAAATTCACCGTCACATCCCTCAGAGGTATATTTAAGAGGTGTAAGTAGCAAATTTGGACTTTTAATGTCTCTGTGAGTTTTGCAGATATCAAGATAAACTTTTTTGTGTTGCATTCAGATATCGATAAGGAAAATGTTCCTAATTGGATATTTTACTCTATGGGACTGCATAAAAATTTAGTTTGTGTATTTTCTCAAATATCCCCCCCCCCCCACACACACCACCACCACCATGGGGTTGCAACTTATGTCATGAAATTTTGGTTATTTTTTATGATACTTCGCAATTGGAAGTATGTGTCTAGTGACAATATTTAAATGAAATGGGCCATTGGCTCAATCTTTATAAATTACCCTGTATAACATTAATAGCTTGTATATATTTATGTTTTATTTATATATATTAAGGAGTAAAAGAGGGGCAGCAAATTTTTATTCGTTACATAATTTAGTTTTATTCGGTATGAACTACATTTGTTCCTTTAGCCACCCTCGTTATCCGGTTGTTATAAACTTGTTGTATACCTGACTAGTCGCCCTTCGCGACCAGTTTGGTCTCCCTTAAAATTTATGTTTGGGAAAGCATGCTAAGCATTGTATCATGTTACTTTTATTCATAATATAATTTACTTGGACTCCCTACATTAATTATTATTATACTCTCTATATTATTAAAATAATCCCTTAAGCTATTATTAGTTTTTATTGCATTAAAATACAGTAGTACCCCGACTTACGTTAGAATATGTTCATTAGATTTTGGAGATTACTTATTACTTATCTACTTTTGCTTATCTAAATGTACCCTGACTTACGTCACTTTCGACTTACGCACAGCCCTCTGAATACTAGGCCTGAGTGCTCATTCAAAATGGCGGCTGTCGAAGGCGGACTTTTCCCCCACTAGTAAAATTATATCGTGATTGAGTGCCTAGTGAATCTCCCTTCAGGTCCCGGTTTTCTTGTAATATTATTTTACTGAAAGATTTTAAAATAAGCTCAATCAATCGATTAAAAATTTCTATCTATTAAAAATTTCTTTTGACAAGAAACTTAGTATGCCATCATTCAAAAATTAACAAAAATATTTCCCATCTATTACATTTGTCAGAAAAGTAAAGAAAATTTAAAATGTTTGTTTAGCTTCATGATCAAAGTTTTATGTGGAGCCAGCCCCTTAGTTATGAAAAGAATAACATATTATATTGGCTAAATGCATTTACACAAATTAAAAATAAATGAAAGGATAAATTGGGTATTTAAATTATGAAAAGCACATGACAAAAATTATTCACATATTATTAAGAAATTCAGATATTCTAAGGTTGAATGCTAAAAATAAATACAGATTTATTTATTTTTCAGTTTTTTTTAAATTTTTCTCTTGTATTTCTTAATTAAAAATTTTAATAACTATTTTTGAGTAATTATTTGGTAAGATCTTATATACAACTTGCATCATATTTTTAAATAAATAAAGCTGTCATGAGTCCAGGGATCTGTTTAGAGAAAAATTAGGTCCTTTAATGGACCTTTCACAACCTTTTTATTTTAAAACAGGACCCTTCACAAAATTTTTCAACTTAACAATTAGCTTTACACAAAACTTTTGCATTTCCAAACTGTACTTTTCATCACAAATTTTAAAAGTAATACTATCTAACTTGTCAAAAAACCTATTATCAAGATATAGATATGGAAAGGGTCTTGATAAAAATGTATAACAAGAACCTAAATATAACGATAATTTCAAATTCCCAAAATTAAAAATAGATTTTTCATAAATGTGAAAAAAAAAAAACTATTCACAATTTCAAAAATAGGACCCAGAAAGAAAAATCTGGACAGATGCCTGTGAGTACATTATTTACATAAATGATCAAAGTCATTCACTACATTTTTAACCTAAAGTTAACTAATTTTTAATAAAAAATTCATATGAAAAATCACCATTACTAGAATCAATACAGTAATTACAACAGTGATGTTTTAGCAAGTTTAGAAAGCAGCATAACCTGCAATGAAAAGTAGGATTGGCACAATGTTTTTATAAACTGGGTTTAATATATCATTTAAAGATATTTAAATGCGTCTAAATTTATCAGGCATGAAAGTGGAAAACATAAAAAAAGTTGTAAAATTTTTTCCATCTATACAATATTTATTTTTGGATACATTTTAACTTATTTATACAATAAAATAAAATATTACTGTATGTATGATTTTCTTTTAATAATTTAAAATTTATTAAAAGAAATTTAAACTAACAATTTTACAGGTCTTTTGAATCAAAACAGGAAATTGAAGACAGTTTGCTAAGATGTAAAACCATAAATATCTGATGAATTTATGTGAACTACAGCGATTAATTTGTCAAAATAAAATTTTATTTTAGAAGGCTTGTCTGTTTAAGATTTCCCCCCTCCTTTCAAAAACAAACAAAAAAACAAACCTCCATGCTGCATAAATACAAGCAAGTCAAATTAATCTTTACTCCAGAAATACATCTCCAAAATTGCATCACTGAAATTACACGAAAGTGTTAATTAGGAAAAAATATTCCATTCCAAAAAGAACCTTATGGAAACTTCCTTTACCTTTTAAAGTCTAAAAAAATCACTCTGGAAAGACATTTTAGAAACAATTTACACCACTTTCAGATGCTGATTCACCTTTGATTTGATGGCTTTTTTGCACAGTAATTCAGAAACAAATACCGACGATTTGAGTAAACAAAATTATTATTAAATTTCCTAGACACCCCCCCCCCCCTCTCATATATGCTTCCAATATTTTCTTTGCATTTTTGCATCAATCCAGAAAATGTCCAAAATTGCTTTAAAATAGGTGGAATTCCTCCTTTAGGAGAAATTGTTTCGTGCCTGATTTATTGATAAATTGCATTTCTTATCTAAATATTTATCTAAATATTTTTGTTTATTATGAAAGAGCTTTTGAATTATTAGTCTTTTCTCATTTTCAATCAACTTCTCTAGAGAGATATAATAATTACTGACATATAACTGTACATTCATCATATATTTTAACAATCATGTCAACCTTATACTTATTTTCTTAGATTGCTAATATTCAAACCAAGCGTCTGATATAATTTGTTTTATTAAGACAATAAATTTTAAAAGTTAAATCAGAACTTACTTCAATAGTTATGTTAATCCTTGGTGATATCCACTGAACATCATTTTAGAATATTTAATGCATATTCTAGCCTTTTAGATGAAATTAAAATTATATTTACGAATCCTTGAGAGCCATATTTTCTTTTCAGAAAGAGAAACAATGAAACGCGGGGAAAACACATGATACACTTTCGTGAAATAAAACATAAGTATCTAAATAAAATAGATAGTATAAAGATGAAAATCATGAACCATGTGCAACTTTATACGAAAACTGCGACTTGAATTCATCAACGATGGAATTTTCAACAACAGAATAAATGGCGACCGTCACTTTCGCTTCAATTTAACCGCCTTCGACTGGTCACGTGACCCGCCGGAGTTAGTTTAGCGATTGGGCCGGTGTAGAGATGGCTGTGACTTACGTCTCTAGTCTTGAAACGAATTGCTGACGTAAGTCGAGGTATTATTATATCTCAATTTGTTGATTTTCTGTAAGCAAATAAACCCTATTCGTGTACAATGGAAGTCTATGGGAATTTGGCGCAATATTAGAAATATCGCCAAGAAGGCGAAACTTTTGGCGACTAATTTCTTCACCAAATTTAGTGATATATCGCCAAGTTGGCTGCAAACTTAGCGGAATTTGGTGGCAGGACAGCCCCCTGCCTATGGTAACCCCCTTATAGGTATGCAGATGCATTAAATGCTGTTCAATAACCAATGAGATGCGTTTCATTTGGGGGATGCCATTAAACAATTGACGAATAATCGCGATTTCTGTGCCATGTACGATAGCGTAATATATGTATAAATTGTTATATTCTTGTTCTCGATAAAATTTCTTTAATATTCTTTTGTGAAAGGAAAACTCGAATTACATTTATTTTGTCAGAATTTTGCAGTGTGTCCATAAAAGAATCTCCCAGTTATAAATTTTAATATTGTCATCTGTAAGCCTTGTTGTGTGTTGGTTCAAGGTCACAAAAAAGAGCAAATCAGACAGTTTTAGATAAGCGCATGAGCGAGTATTTCTTTGTTATTTACTCGCTTTCAGTGCCACATATGCAAAATGGTGACTCCTGAGCGCAGAGTGCTATTGCTGGGATGAAGATTTAAAAGCTGTTTGAGCCATGCGATTTTTTCTTTTGGGGCTTTATAAAAGATCGTGTCTACGCTCCGCCGTTACATAATGATTTGCTAGAATTGAGACACAAAATTGAAGAGTCTTTTGCTTCCATTAATTCGGACTTGTTAACCGAAGTGCGAGGGAACTTTGACTTTACGTTGGATGTGTGATGTATAACTAAAGGTGCGCATATTGACCATTGGTAAGAAAACCTAGGTTAGTTTACCCTCAATTTGATCTATGATTTGTTGTAAACAGCCTAAATGAAACTGTTATAAAACTGATGTTATCAAACTATCATCGACTCGTGCAGATTATTTACACTTATTCTCGCAAATGTCATATTTATTGAAAATGGCTCTTATTTTATCGGCTTCGTTTAAATATTATATCGAGCTTGTAGTCCCAGATAATTTTATCCGCAGGGCTAACCCGTTTAATTTTTTCTCGGCCTGGCCCGGCCCGTTTATTTTTGTATAATCTTGGTCAGTTAAAAAATTATCTTTATTCTTCGACCTTCATTTTGGCTGGCCGGCAGCGGATCAAGCTCGATCCCGTACAGACCTCTATCTCAGAAAACAGAAAAGAGAAAATGTCACAAAAAATCTTTTTTTTAAATTTTTGCTTTTAAATATGTTTGAGGTATTAGTAATCTAGAATTTTAATTTCTTCTTTAAAAAATGCCTCAGTTATATGCCTATTTCTTTTTCTTTTTCTTTTTCTTTTTTTTTTTTTTTTTTTTTTTTTTTTTTTTAATGCTGCGATTTGGGATCTGAATGAGAATTTTGTCGAATTGGCGAGATAATGTCGCATTTACCAATTTTTCTTGATCTTTTTCATTCCTAAATTTGACTGTTTTTCGTTAAGCGTTGTCTTCCTTGGTAGCAATTTTAATTGGTTTCTGTATATGTGTACATTTGTGTTTGGGTATGCCGTATCTCATTATGTACAGCAATGAAATATTGTGTTATATAGATTTTTTATATATGTCCCTATTCTTACTTTTTTTTTAAATATTCACGTGAAAGTACTTTTGTTGTTAGAAATGAAATGTTATTTGCTCTGTCTTAAAATTCACAACAATAGTTGAAAAGATCATCTCAAAATATTAAATGTCTAGCGCAAATATATTTTTTAATTTAAACTATCAATATTCTTATTTGGCCATTTTAAATATTACGTAATTTCCTCCATTTGCGACTTTTAACGCATAATAATGAATTTATTATTTATAAATTTTCTTTCTCTTTTAAAATTCACGTGTAAATGTAGTTTTTAGGAAGTAATTTTCAATATTTCCCTTCTTCCAATACTTAATCATTTAATTCTAATTTGACAGTTTTTTCTGTTTATAATAGCCACGTGTAAATAAATTTTTTATTTGAAGGGAATATTATTCTTTGCGCTGTTTTTAAAATTGGCAGCAATTAAAAAAAAATATCCTATTCTAAAATATGCAAAAAATATCTCTCAAAATGCTGAAAATTTGAATTTAAAATGAAATAAATCTAAAAAAAATTAGTCAAATAAAAAATAAATAAATGCAGTCTGCACACCGGGAACTTCTAATGTATAAATGATCTAAAAATAATTAAGTTCGTGTGTACTCCTATGTTGCTCCTATGAAACGTTTTTAATGGAACAGTTTTGAAAGGAACAGCTTTTCAAGGACACAGCTGTTGACACAGCTTTTCAAGTGAGAATATTTAATTTATTCATCAACTTAAAATGAAAATTATTTTTTCTGAAGTTAATTATATTTAGAGTGTGGTGAAAGGAGTAGAAAAATGTAACCAACATTACATATGACTGTTATTGAAATGACATTTTTATTTTCTTTTTTAACTATTCAAATTTCTCGAGAACATAAGGTGAGATAATAACTTTTGCAATAATTAATTCACTGTAATAAATTCAGATTTTTATGGCAACATAAAGATACTGACACAAGTAACCGCATTCATAAGTTTTCTTTTCATTGCTTTCTTTTAATGGACACGATTTAAAATTCAGATTTTTATGGCAACATAAAGATACTTGAACAAGTAACCGCATTCATAAGTTTTCTTTTCATTGCTTCCTTTTAAGGGAAACGATTTAATTTATTTAACCATAATTTCTCCTCATTTCTATGCTTTCTGGAGTATATCGTAACAAAAAATAAATCTAGCAAACAGAATTGTAACGTATTATTTCTTCAAAGATAATATGTAGAGAAAATCTAGATTAGGAAGTCAGCTAGTAGCGATCGATAGGAGAACGAAAATCTGAATGTTATGCTAGAACGAACATAGTATCTTGTTTCAGAAAAAGAAAAATTCAGTCGTTAGCATTGTAAAATGTTGATGGAGTTTTATTTTAAGCGAAAAACTGCATAATAAGCTACAAGTGTAGCCAAACGTATTCTTTGAAGCGGTAAAATAAGTAACGGTAATTTTTGGGACGTATTTTTAAATAGACATATTGTTTATTTATATTTAATCTAATACTTTCTGAAGATATACAAAGAGTTCATTCTTATCATTGACAAATAGCTATTTTCTAAACAGTTACTTCTATAACTATTGGGTTGTTCGGAAAGTAATTTCGTTTTCTTTGGTAAAATAAAAAGACGATTTTCTTATAATGTATAAATATTTTATTGAGTTATATATTGTCCATTTTAGTCCAACACCTTTTGCTATCTTTCTGACAGTTGCATGATTACACACTCATGAAACTTCTGATTTTTGCTGGCAAAACTCTGATTGAAGTAATTTTTGGCATTCTCATTTGAAATAAAGGTTTTACCATCGAAAACACTTTGTAGAGACCGAAACAATTAATAATCAGTAAGTGTCAGACCTGGAGAATAAGGTGGTTGCGGTATTACATCCCATCCAAGCTTTAAAAGCTTTTGCCGAGTTATTAAACTTGCATGAGGTCTCGCATTATCGTGATAGGACACTATACCTTTTCTATTGATCATGTCTGGTCTTTCTGACTGAGCGAAGCATTGAATTTGTCCTTTTGATGACAGAACACTTCAGATTTCATTATGGTATTGCCCGGTAGAAGCAAAATAATAATAATAATAATAATAATAAATAAAAAAAGCAATTTAACAAATTACAACGACCATTTGGAAAATGATTTTTGCAAAGACTAAAATTTAAGACATAAAAAATAGCACGGAGTTGATCATACATTGCGTACGCTATGAATTAAACATTAATAGTGTTATTACACGTAAAAATTGCAGCGACAGAAATCGCCTGCGACTCGTACGTATTATGGCGTTATAATAATAGTGTTATTACACGTATAATTCGAAGCGACAAAAATCGCTTGCGACTCGTCAGGTTTCCCATAGCAACCGTACAATTTTTTTTTCGTTTTCTAAGCATTTCATTGGCTGTTTGAGAAAAGGCTTTTCTATCGACAGATTTCCAAGCATTTGATAGGCTGTTACTGGTGACTCGCCTTGTTTCAGGTGTCAAAAACGCTCCGACACAAAAGAATCGCTTGCTTTCCGGGCGTCTCTCCTGGAGCCATAGGAATAACATGGAAACACGTTGAATTTCAAGCGACTTTGACTCCTCGTGTAATAACACCTTTATCCACCTGAAACTTACGTATTATCCAAGCATTTCATTGGCTGTTCGGAAAAAGTCTTTTCCATCGTCAGATTTCCAAGAAATCTGACGGCCAATTTTAACCCCTTCGGGACGGAAGCCTTTTACGAAATTTTTAATCTTGTCTCACCGTTTTTTTGTTTTTTTTAAACAGAAATTTGTGTCTTTTTGAATCGAGAAAATTCGCTGATTAAATAAGGCAAATTTTATAGTAAAATTTTACTGGTGAGGAAAAACAAGGATTCTGAGCCGCTTCATGCGGCACGTATACGTGTCGCTCGTCCCCAAGGGTTTAAATGAAATTTATTTCTTAAACTTCTAAACATCCCACAATATTACTTTTTATATCGTCGTATTAAGAAATAAATGTACTTTTAAATGCAATTTGTTTGAAAGCTGTATCTTAATTTGTTTCCGAGTTATTAATTTTTTTTGTAGTTTTTATTACTTTCTGTCATAGTAGCAACACGCTGTTGTCCATCTCTGTTTAAAGTAAAGGGAAATACAAATTACTGTATAGTCCAATCAGAAAACGAATAAAATGATGATTAAACCAATAAAAACCTTCAGATATGCTTTTGATTTTTTACCCTGACGAGGACAATAACCATTTTTCCAAATGGTTAAAAAACAAACAACAACAACAAAAAAAAAAACCGATTACCTTAAAATCGCGCCAAACAGACAGCATCACCTTTTTACGAATATCGGTTTTCAAACTGCTTTGGAGGCGGTTTATCTTTTTTACTCCATGATCTCTATTACTTCATGATCCGTTTAACATTGTTGAAGACGACGCATTTCTCGTCCCCAGTGATGATTTGCTTCAAAAATGGATAATTTTTTTACGTTTGAGAAGCACACAGACGTCAATGCGACGGAGCAAATTTCTTTCTGTAAGAACATGTGGAACACATATGTCCAGTTTTGAAATTAAATCAAGGCATTTCACATGATCATGAACGGTCAAATGGAGGATATTCCATCTCCGTTTTGATCACGTGGTCAAGGTAAAAACTTCTAGCGTAAAGAAGGAAAGGCTCCGTAGACGTGTAATGTAAATCCCCGCTAGCCAATGAACCAGTTCATGAGGCAAAGCAGTAGTATCTTCCCTTCTCATCAGTTAGAAGTTCCTAGGGTAAATTACCGGTATCACGTGACTTTTTTCAGCCTCGAACCCATATTTGGAATATCCTCCATTAAACAAATTTAATCACTCAGCTACAGCGTCTGGAATATATAGTGTGAAAATCAGCTATCCCAGTAATACTTAAAAAGTGCTAAACTATTGGATACCTTAAATATCAAACGATGCTGAATTCCAAAGTCGATAGCAGCTACATCTGCAGGATGTTTTCTGAAACTCCAAGACGATTTGGTCTAAAGCCTGTAATAATGCGATTACAGCATCTAGAATACCTTGTGTGGAAATATGCTATCCAAACAGTGCTAAAAATTTGTATCCCTTAAATGTGCGACGATACTGCTAAAATTTCAAGTGTCGATCGCAGCGACATCTGCGGGATTTTCGTATTACTAGTATTACACTGTATAGACCAGCAATATCTTGCAGTTGTAGAAAATATCCTGCAGATGTCGCTGCGATCTGTATATTGCAGCAGCATCATTGCACATTTAAGGGATACACAATTTTAGCACTTTTTTAAGTATTACATGGATAGCCGATTTCAACACTATGTATTCTAGTCGCTATAATACGATGTTTATATAGAAATTTGAAAATATACCGCAGATGTTGCTGCGGTCGGTTCTTTGGATTTCAGCATCGTTGTACATGTAACGGATACAAATTTTTAGCACTGTTTCGATAGCAGATTTCCAGACTATTTATTCTAGGCGCTGTAAATCAGCGATCTCACGAATTGGTTATTTGGCGGTTTGCATCAACCAATGCCTTTATTTTGCCGTGATCAGCTTCAAATGTCTTTCCAGAACGTGGTGCATTTTCAACATCAAAACTGCTGGAACGAAAATTTGAAATTGCTCGTTCTGTCGATACATCTTCTCCATACACATAGAATAATATTTTTCTTCCTTGAACAGCATTTTTACATTTTCGATCGCAAAAAAGTAAAATATGCCGAAAATACATCTTTCGACATTCCATATTTGATAGGGTACCAAACAGAAACTTTTGCGCAGAATCAAGCAAATGTTTTCAGAAACAAGTCTTGCTAAATGAGCCGCCAAAAAATATATAATCACATTGCGGCTTAAGTGTGAAGTGTGCAGTGGAAATATACAATTACGTAATGTCCTCTGTTGGGAAAAAACGAAATTACCTTCCGAATAATCCAATATAATTCTTTTAACATATATGTTTGAAATGTTATTCGCCATCATTTTGAGACAATTTACATCAAAACAGTTATTTTTTAAAAGTTGCAAAATTTTATCTGTTTTACGGTCACTGGGTCTCTCAGTAACATTTAGTAAAAATTTTCCCATGCTAAAATAAGTAAATTAGAGCGAGTTCTATTATTTCATGGCTAAAACTTACCATGTTAGGATACTTTGAATTTTATAAACTTTTTCGTTCTCTTTAATAAAAATCGAAAGAACATTTATATGGACGTTAAATGTTTGAATCGCGTTCTAACAAAATAATACTATTTAAAAGTGAATGAAAATAGCATATCTCATTGAACTTCTCAACTATATGTTCCCTAATCAAACTGACGTACTTTGTGTGATTACACTTCTTTTACAGAGTTTTACAAAACGTATTATCATTTACGACCGAATAATCTTAGAAGTGCGTTTAATTTCCTACATTTACAAACGCACGGAAATTTTAACTCCTTTTTATATAAAATACAGAGGGTCTGCTGAATTTGTCTGATAAACTTCGGATTTAGCGAAAATCCTGTTCAAACATTAACAACACATTAATATTTTCCCATTTTGTTCAGTTATTACAATCTTTTTTATTTGAAGCATTTTGATCAGGATAATTTAACCTTTTGATTTATAAATATGGAGGACAATATTTCAAGCATAACAGAAAAAGGAATTATAATAATGTTTTAAATTTAGCAGCGTTGCTCGTCTTCCTGATGTCCTATGTCCTAGAAAAAAAATCCAAGACAAGGGGGCATGATTACTTTAAACTTAATCTAAATCCTAAGCATCTTACGTTTCTGAAAATACATTTAAAATGAAGAAATTAAAACTTATTATTGGGTAGATTATAATGTTTTTCTACCAGTGAAAATTACACTTCATTACCTTTGGATTCAGAAAAAGACATCTCTTCAAAGGAAGATTTTGACGTCCCATATTCGCCAGTCCCGACACCTGAATCATCATTTATATCTTGCATGTCAACGGATATGAGAAGTGAAGGGCATATAAATAGTACAAAATGAGACATGAGTGATAAAACATTTTCCAAGGCAGCGAGTTTACGCCGTCATGTGAAGACTGTGCACACCAAAGAAACTTCGTTTGAGTGTGTTTGAATTGCCAGATTAAATTTTCAAGAAAAGATACATTAAATCGACATATTAATTTAAACTGCAAAGTCATAAAAAAGAGAATAGCATCTAGTTTGGGTTCAATTTTTCAAGACTCGAATCTATGTTGCAAGTCTGTGAATTGGCAGAATAATCGGAGCGCCTATGAAGGTGTTTTTGTTCTTGCCATAGATAAACAGACAAGATAGGACTTATCGCGCTAGTTATGGCAACGGTACTAGCGCCACTGATGACAAGGGAAAAGATTTAACAAGCCTCCGAAATTTACCTATATGTTGATGAAATATGTTTACGCTCTATATTTTGCATATCTATTCTTTCTTAAACGATTCAGAGGCGATAGTGTCTTTATGCTTGATTAATTTCGCTGCTTTTTTTTATCGTACTTGTATCGTTCACCACTAACTTACAAAATAATAATTGTAATAATAATATATAAGAAACCCCCCAGAAAATTCTTTTGAAAATTGTGTTGTAAATATGTAATTTTATGAGATTGAATTGTAAAAAATCAAATTCAGGTATTGTGTTAATTTATTCACATCAAATAAAATTTTATTACGTTTATTCGTTTATTAGTATCTCTATTTTTTTTATAAAAAAAACTTTTATATTTGTATAATTCTAAAAATTTGCAAAAAGAGACTTTTACCCATCTGTATTTTATTATTATTTCTTATATTTTAATATTTTAAATATTATTGAACTGATTCTACGTTATTTACATTAAAAACAATCTTTTATTTTATCTGTGGGAAAGTGAAAACGTTAAAGTTTTAAAAGATTATTGTAACGATTGTTTGATACATTAAACTTCATAAATTAATAAAACATCGGCTATAAAAATTTTCGTACCGAATGGGAATATTTATGAAATTTTCTGTAACTTGTAGAGTGCAATATTTCGTGTATTTTTATATCGCACCTTTATTTTATGTAGTTTTAAATCCAATTGTATCATTTACTTGATATATAACATTCAAGACGAAATTTTTAGTTTGTTTTTCGTTGAACTTATATCGTTCACCCTTCATTCTGAAAAATATTTATTTATTTATTTATTTATTGAGCACATACATATACTAGATGTAAATTTACAACTGGGCGAAAAATGTTCGGACCAGGGATCTCCTGACTGAAGCCGCCAGTGCTCTACCACCTGAGCTATCCCGGACGAATCTGGTGGAACTTTTTCACCCAGCTAACCTTAATGATTATAGCATCCGGTCTGAAACCTGGTTCAGCTCAACAGAATAAATCTCAGGTAATGGAACTCCAGAATTCGCTGGATACGTAATTACACAAGATTAGTTTTAACACAATTATTCTAATTGGCAAATAAATCATATTAGATGTAAATTTCCAACTGGGCGAAAAATGTGAGGACCAGGATTCGAACCAGGGATCTCCTGGCTGAAGCCTCCAGTGCTCTACCACCTGAGCTATCCCGAACGAATCTGGTGGAACTTTTTCACCCAGCTAACCTTAATGATTGTAGCATCCGGTCTGAAACCTGGTTCAGTTCAACAGAATAAATCTCAGGTAATGGAACTCCAGAATTCGCTGGATACGTAATTACACTAGATTAGTTTCAACAAAATTATTCTAATTGGTAAATAAATCATATTAGATGTAGATTCCCAACTGGGCGAAAAATGTCCGGACCAGGATTTGAGCACTGGCGGCTTCAGCCAGGAGATCACTGGTTCGAATCCTGGTTTGGACATTTTTCGCCCAGTTGGAAATTTACATCTAATATGATTTATTTACCAATTAGAATAATTGTGTTAAAACTAATCTAGTGTAACATTCATATACATCTGACTTGTATGCTCAACATCAAGGCCCTCTGGCCCTCTAGAAAAAATCTGTTGAAAACGTTAACATGCAACATTAAAAAAGAAATGATCACAAAAAGGTAGACACTCAATAGGAAAAATATTCGAAGGAAGGGATGTTTCTTCCCATTGTCACTGAAGGCCCTGCGATCGCAATAGCATTACCATTACGCTCTATGGAAGTGTCCTATTTTGCATGTTAATCTATGGTTAATGCATGCATATATTAATAAAACGAAAATCTTTTCGTTAGTGATAACCCAATGCGTTGTAACAATAATCGGGTACGCAGAAGAGCCTAACAAACACTCCAGAACTATATTTTTCTAAGCTATTTAATCCATGGAACACATTATATGTGGATGTCACATTTACTACGACCCCGAACAGAACAGTGATCAGAATCGAACTTAATATCAATCAGTGTAGATGTTACATCAATCTTGGCATGGTTTGCGCCTTTTCTCTTTGTGTATTTTTAGATTTGGTGATAGTTATGCAGAGAGAAACAGAATCCAACGAAACCGTTAAATAAAAGTCTATGGGGAGATTTTAAATTACTGGCGATAAACAGGGTGAGGACTATAGTCTACACTCTATCATCCACTAACCCCAAAATTCGCAGACAGAAATTTACAAAATGTTTATTTTAATCATGGCATAAATACATCTGCCCGGTTAACTTTATCAGATGAATAGGATATTAAAGTGTTAAAATAAGACAGTAATCATATCAGAAATCTTGTTATATTTAATAAATAATATCGTAACAAAAATGAATCAATTTATTTCATTTTTTATTACATATTTCTGCGTTAATGAAAAGAGAATTTACGACTGTTGAACATTATTAGATTTATCTTGATTGTTAAAATCCCAGCGATAGCAGCAACGGTTACATATAGGTAATGTCGAAGCGCAGGTTGAAATGAATTGTTTTTCTTTAATTTATATGCTTTGAAAGTACATCTGCCGAGAAATCTAGTCTATGAGTAAGCATTTAATAAAAGCGTTATCATAAATAATAGAAAAGAGAAGCATTATGTAATTTGGGGACAGGGCGCAATGGATTTAAAAATAGAATTTAAAAAATTAAATTAAATACAATTTTTATAAAAATGCCAAGGGTTATGGAAATAAAAAGAATATATGTAATAGAAACTCCATTATCGTTGTCAATAAATAATATTAACATATTCAGCCTTTTTCAGTCCCACATTTCAGATAGGTATTTGATATTGGCCACCATGATTACCATGTAGATATCTGATGGTAATATGGCCAATGCACTTAATATGGACAACCTGTAATAATGTTATTAGTTTCAGTAAAAGCAAATGGCACTAGAATACAGTCTTGGTGAGTCAGAACAGATGGTTTAGTAGCGCTTTGGCCGCATTCCCGGACCATGTACACGGGAGAGCAGCCGTTGTTGTTTTGCTGTTGGTTGCGTTGCCATGTTATTTATCCTATTTAAATAGTGTTTATTATTATTTGTATGCTTGATATATGAGATTATGTGTTTTTTCTCGTAAATATGTGCTCGTGGAACATGTCGGATTTACTAGTAAACAGTGGTGGCTCATGGCTGTTTTTTGGGGGGACAGTAAATGCCAAATACAAATACTCCCAAATATATTCTTTTTTAACCGCTATATTTCAAAAGAAATTTTTGTTTTATTTAATAACAGAATGTTATTCCAATAAATAAAACTAGTCGTTGGGGGCCACCGTAATACTTACCCATCATGGATATCTATTTATATAAAAACCAAGTCTCTGTGTGTCCCTCACGATTCCGGTAGGACCGCCTCATTGAAATGAGTAATTGTTGAAAAATACAAATGCAGTGTTACCACAGTAGCGCCAAATGTTGGCCAACTTGGCGAAATGTGTATTCTAAACGGCGAAATGTGTATTTCTTTCAAAGTGAGCCCTAATTAGGTTGGAGGCGTGAAGGTTTGTATACTTATAGCTGAACACCTCACATAAAAAGAAAAAGCATAAAATTTTTAAAAAGTCGTATATTTAACCCTGTGGGCTCCCACATGTGTATTTTAAACAACTCTTTCTAAGTGAGTCCCTAATTAGGTTGGAGGCGTGAAATTGGGCATAATTATGGCTGAACACCTCACATCAAACAAGAAATCATAAAATTTTGAAAAAGTCGTACATTTAACCCTCTGGACTCTCACATGTGTATTTTAAACAATTCTTTCAAAGTGAGTCCCTAATTAGGTTGGAGGCGTAAAATTTGGCATAATTATAGCTGAACACCTCACATCATACAAGAAATCATAAAATTTTGAAAAAGACGTACATTTAACCCTTTGGGCTCCCACATGTGTATTTTAAACAATTCTTTCTAAGTGAGCGCCTATTTTTGGTTGGAGGCGTGAAATTTTGCATACTTATAGCTGAACTTCTCACGCCAAATGACAAAACATAAAATTTTGAAAAAGCCGTACATTTAACCCTTTGGGCTCCCACACGTGTATTTTAAACAATTCTTCCAAAGTGAGCCCCTATTTTTGGTTGGAGGAGTGAAATTTTTCATACTTATAGCTGAACATCTCACGTCAAATGACAAAACATAAATTTTGAAAAGGCCGTACATTTAACCCTTCGGGCTCCCACATGTGTATTTTAAACAATTCTTTCTAAGTGAACCCCTAATTAGGTTGGAGGCGTGAAATTTTGCATAGTTATAGCTGAACACCTCACATCAAATGACAAACCCAAGAATTTTGATAAAGTCGTATATTTAACCCTTTTGGCTCCCACATGTGTATTTTAAACAATTCTTTCTAAGTGAGCCCCTATTTTTGGTTGGAGGCGTGAAATTTTGCATACTTGAAGCTGAACACTTCACATCAAAAGAAAAAGCATAAAATTTGTAAAAAGTCGTACATTTAACCCTCTGGGCTCCCACATGTGTATTTTAAACAACTCTTTCTAAGTGAGTCCCTAATTAGGTTGGAGGCGTGAAATTGGGCATAATTATGGCTGAACACCTCAAATCAAACAAGAAATCATAAAATTTTGAAAAAGTCGTACATTTAACCCTTTGGGCTCCCACATGTGTATTTTAAACAATTCTTTCTAAGTGAGCCCCTATTTTTGGTTGGAGGCGTGAAATTTTGCATACTTATAGCTGAACACCTCACATCAAATGACAAACCACAAAAATTTCTTTTTAGTCGTACATTTAACCCTTAGGGCTCCCACATGTGTATTTGAAACAATTATTTCTAAGTGAGCCCCTAATTAGGTTGGAGGCGTGAAATTTTGCTTACTTATAGCTGAACATCTCACATGAAATGACAAACCAATTTTGAAAGAGCCGTACATTTAACTCTTTGGGCTCCCACATGTGTATTTTAAACAATTCTTTCTAAGTGATACCTTATTTAGGTTGGAGGCGTGAAATTTTTGCATAGTTATAGCTGAACACCACACATCATACGACAAATTATAAAATTTTGAAAAAAATCGTACATTTAACCCTTTGGGCTTCCACATGCATATTTTAAGCAATTCTTTCTAACCGAGACCCTTATTAAATTGGAGATTTGAAATTTTGCATACTTATAGCAGAACACCTGAAGCCAGGCGACAAATCATAAAATCTTGAAAAAAAATGTTACGTTTAACCCTTTTACCTACCACATATGTATTTTAAGCAATTCTTTTTAACAGAGCCTCTAATTAAGTTTGAGACATGGATTTTTGCATACGTACAGCTGAATACCTCTGACCATACGGCAAATCATAAAATTTCCAAAAAGTCTTATATTATTTACTCCTCCTGGATCTAACTTGTGTATTTTAAGCAATTTTTCTAACCTCCTCCCTTTTCACCCGTGGAGCACTTTTCCAACTTTACCCGATACCCCTTTGTCCATTCTTTCATATTGTGCACTATAGCCTTACATATTTTTGTTCCACTTTTTACCGCCAGGGGTGTCTACTTATCTAAGGTGCTATCGGTCCAATCCCCTCGACTAATATATCTACGGATATTATATAAAACGGAGTTTCGTTCGGATAGAGGTTTGTTTAGATTAGAGTGCGCCCCTGGTTGCGAAATGTGGAAGTAACAGATTTTTCAAAAGTATAAAGTATTATGAAAGGAATATTAATCGAAACCCTCTGTGCGATCTGTGATCACACTTACCCATTTGTTTCAAAATCTATGTGTGAGAATTTAAAATGTAATATACAAAAATGTACATCCTTACATCTTCCTCCCGATGTTTCTACTAAAATAACCGTCAATAGACGACGCTGTACTGTCTGAGCTCCTAACTGGGCGATTTTAATGTTCTTTAGGTACTTTTCCAGTATAGGTGCCTTCGCGAAAAAGGAAATTTGGCAACATATTTTCCGGGAACCTATCCACTGTTTCATTTTATGTACACACGCATTTTTTTCGATATTTATACGATTTATTTAACATAAAAAAGCCAGTTACCTAATTTTATACAAAAGCAGAAGTAATTTGTACATAAAAAACATCAATACATACATAAAAAAACAAAAAAGCTCATCAAGTTTGTTTCAAAACTGTTTATATGATTTGACAACAAATCTCACTTTCTGATGCTCGAATTACACCAGGCTTTTTAAAAAAACGCGAAAGCCTCTATAGTGGAAAAGTACCAAATTGTCTATTATTTTACGCTATCTGCGCTATAGTTTGTACTATATTTAAGGTGGGTGGGGGAGCGAAAGTTTAAACATTAAATATTAAAGTTTCTATAAAACAGTTTAAGACTAAAAAAATAAGAATAAAATAAATGCAAAATAAGTCTAAACAAGAAAGAAAAAGCATGCGTTAAGCATAGAATATGAAACACTTTCCAACACTACCTGAATACTTTAACAAAACTTCGTTATTTAGGGAAATAAGGTAAATAAGATAACTAAGTAAGCAGTTTAGAAAACGCATAAAATATTTTAAAAATTGATTTTAGCAGTTACCGCCCTTATCCAATAGTATCGTTATTACACGCCACTATTTAGCTAAAATTTAATTCAAACTAAAACACTCTTAAAACTACTGAAATCACATTTCCAAATATTATCATCCGTAGACGGTTATGTATCCACTTCTTTGCATGACCCTGTATATCATTTTATCTATATTCAATAAATATTTCTTAGTAAACTAAATGCAGTTCATCGTAAAAATGCATAACTCCTTTAACAACCACAATTAAGTAATTTACTCTCAGTAACCCTTACGAATTTTTTGTGTAGCCCTGTATATCAACGGCATTTATACACACAGTATAGTATGCATAAATATAGAGAAACATAAAAGCGCATATCATAATCAAAAATGCATTTCCTACAATCATGGCTTATGTCCAGTACTTCAGAGAAAAGTTTCTTGGCGAGAAAGAAGTTTGCCAACGTATTTTCTGACAACCTATTTACTGTTTCATACTCACAACAAATTTGTTCCATATGTATGCAATTTATTTAATGTAAAAAAAGCTATTTACCCATTTTTATAAATAAACAGAAGTAATTTCTGCACAGATGTCATATACGCATCGGGTTCGGCGTGTTTTTGTTTCTGACACCAATTTGGCAAAAATTCGCTTTCGAATACCAGCTACATATATATATTTAAATTATTTGCTATCATTTTGAAAAGGAAATAATAATAAATAAATAAAAGTTTAATTAATAACTACAGAACAAAACAGTTTATATAATTAAAAAAAGAAAATAAAAGTAAATAAACAAGTTATTAATTAATAAATAAAAAACAATAACCAGGATACTATATGAGGCAAATTAATACCATTTTGGCGTCAGTTAGTAACCCAGTGCATATATCACATCTGTGCCGTAATTTGTATATAAAAAATTATTATATATAGTTAGAAATGATTTTTTATGTATATAAATATGGCACAGGTGTCATATACGCAACATATTAGCGCGATTTTTTTCTGACGCCAATTTGGCGAAAACATCAACAGCATAAACAACAACATGCTGGTTATCATATCAAGATAAATATCGACTCTTTGGCGCCAGTTAAGTACCTGTTGCGTATATGACATTGGCGTCTGAAAAAAATAGCGCCAATATGGTGCGTATATGACATCTGCGCCATAAATACATATATAAAGGAAAATAAAAGTTCATTAGATTTCTTTTCATAGATCTTTATATATTTCGGGAAGAGTTCCATATCCTGTTTTGGTTGACGCAATTGGCGAATGAATCAAAATGGCGCCAAAAAGCCATTTTAGCATCTTATAACGAATTTTCAAGGTGGCTGAAAAACATGGTCTATAAATATTTATAAACATATATATATTTAATAAATGTTATATATGTCGCATGTTAAAAAAAAATACGATGTTTATACAGATAGTTTTATTTTTATGTATATATATTACATATAGAGATATACCTTATACATACATAATATATATACTTACAAATAAATATTATGCGCTTATGTATAATTTTATATATTTATTATATATGTCAAATTAAAACAAAAGTTCTGGGAGCACGGCAGTGCGTCCGCCAAGCTCGCACAAGCCGTAAGCTACCTTTTCTTGAACCATTTCGGCATACTTTTCACCCCCTCATAACGTCGTTTTAGGGAGAGATATAGAATTTTTTCTTTTATACACATGTTCGTATGGCCGAACTGAACTAAGGTTCCACAATTTCATGTTTCTATATTTAGTAGTTTTCGAAATATTAAATTCCGAAAAAGCGCTTTTTTGTCACTGACTCACTTCGCATCATCAAATAACTAAGGTACTTCTAAAAGTCGTAGAATCATGAAATTTCACAAGTAGCCGGGTTTGTAGCACAATTAACCAGAAAAATCTGAAAACACAGAATTTTCGCCTCTAAACCCTTCAAACAGGGGGTGTTGATTTGGCCGTAAACAGTTCCTTCACATTCAATTGCGCCAATGTTGGTTGCCAATACTCGTTTACAGAGCTTTGAAGGGGCCACGTAATTTTAAGCAGAATAAAACTTTATATATATGCTTTTCCAAAGATGTTTGTTAAATAGAAAAAAAATGAATATACCTAAAAATTTTAATCAGTATAGGTTATGATATATTCACGATATTAAAACAATAAAACATTTAACAAAATATAACCGCAATTCGGTATGTTTCCGATATAGTAGCCTTGGCGAAATAGAGAAAATAGCCTTGACGAGAAAAGAAATTTGATAATAACGTATTTTCTGGCAACCTATCTACTGTGTCATATACACAAGCAATTTTTTCCATACGTATACAATTTATTTAATGTAAGGAACCCGGTTTATTTATTTTTATATGCCAACATAAATAATTTGTATATAAAAAACAATATTTTATACGTGTATAAATAAAATGTTTATATGTATATAAATACATATATAAATAACGTAAAAGTTCATCAGGTTTGTTTTCATAGTTGTTTATATCATTTGGTAACATATCTCAGTTTCTGAAGTCGGAATTGCGCCAAGATTTTAAAAAAAAAGCCAAGGTCCCTGTAGTGGAAAAATATCCTAATTCTCATATGAAAGAGTAAAAATCTGCTTTTAATTAAATGAAATGTGTAACTAATAAAGCTATCTTTAACGATGTGCGACAGATGCAGTGTCTGAAGTCCGCTGCTAATGTTATTATATGGTATTAATAGCCTACTTACTGTTAATTTATTGTTAATTTTAAATCTGTAAAAGAAAGACTATGGTTATAGATCAGATATGTTGGTTGCCAAAACTCGATTACAGAAAATTAGCCTGAGTTATAAAGGTGTTACATGATTTCAGGCTGAATGAAATTTTATATGCTTTTACAAAAATCTTAAGGCAAATCTTTCAGTTTATCTGTCCATCTTTTTATCTTTTACTTCCTTAAAACAAATTTTATTAAAGACCGGGAGGCGTCTGCACAGATCATCACCTCATCGAGTTGACGGCTGAAATTTTAGGACTAGTTAAAAATCGATTAGCGTATTAAAATGTAACTGGTCTGCCAAGTCATATCTTTGTGCAAACCACCTACAGACCCGATTTTACCGGTTAATTGGTGGATTTTACATTGTGTTTTCCTGCATCCATTCCTCCATGTTTCCATACTTTTGGATGCAGGAAAATACAATTGTAAACGAATCAGTCACTCACTAAAATTAGGTCTTCAGGTTATTTCTACCAAGATATGACTTAACAGACCAGCTGCATTTTAATGTACTAATCTAGTTTTAACTAATCCTAATATTTCAGCTGTAAACTCGATGAGGTGATGGTGTGTGCAGACGCCTCCCGGTCTATTATAAATGTCGGAACTCTAATCTCAATAGCACTCTGGTCAATCTGGCAATTATCCCTACTATTTATGGAACACTATTCCTTTAAGTGCGTTTTAGTGATGTTAAAGAACTTTATACATATGCATCATACATATTATACATATGCATATAATACGTAATACATTTGCATCATACATATTATAGGTATGTGTATAATAAATAATACATATGCATCATTATGACGTCAGAACAAACAAAACATTTTTTGTCGCCAAATTTGAGAATTGACATAATATATTACCAAATTTGGTGACACTTCGCCAAATGTCGCCAAGCTTGGCTAGTATTTGACGTTTGCGGTTATTATTCAATGAGTTAATTATTAATGCGAGCCATCTATTTATATTTTTCCGCATATCATCTGAATAGTTAAATAATATAACGTACGAATATTTCCAAAGTGGCAGTAGTTTCGTCACTGCACAAAACCTCTGCTATTGTTATTGTATTGTACTGTTATTATACTTACTGTGACTATGTTGTTAATCTTTATTCTGCTGAAACTTCTGTATTATATAAATAGAATTTACGGAAACTATTAAAGCACCGAAACTGACAATTCTCCTTATAATTATTATAATTTTATAATATGTAACCTGTTAATCGATATGTATCGTTAGAAGGAATCTTCTATAATTCGGTTCCTCGCATTTTAGTTTTCAGGTTTCGAATAAAATTAGCTAAAAACTTAAAACCATGGCAAATTGGCTAGTTCTTCAACACGATTAGATGAGAAGAATGATAGATTTTCAAATGGATCATAGCAGTGAGCCCGTAGACCTTTTATTCTTCCGTAATCGAGTCTATTGAAAAGGTTAGCATGAAACAAAAAGATATTAGCATCAATATGGTTTAATGTAAATGCAGATATTATCAAAGGATTTAATAAGAATCATTTCACTTGTACCCAATCGTATCAGTTAAAATACAATAATAAAATACAATTAGAAAATATTACTTAATAGGATTAAAAATTTCCGCATTAGAAAACGAATCGTAACTGATAAGGAAACATAGAATGAAATACATAACAACACAAAATATATGATGCGCTTCTATGATCGTAAAGAGTTCTTGATTTCTCTATCAAAAGCTTCCGACTTGGCGAAAGAATGGGCAAGTAAATTAAATTATGAATAACAGTAACATGATGCAACGTTTGACATGTAATTAATAGAGTATATACTGCTTGCTAAAGGCGGCTAGTACTTTAATATAAAACGAAATAAAGTATGAATTTGTAAAGCTCAATAAAATAAATTTAGGTATTTTTATGCTAGCCGGGCGCGAGTGGCTAATCGCCAAATACTGTCCCCAACTCTATTGTTCATATTGCATTCATTTCATTTAAAAATATAAACTTTTCAGTCATCTCATTTAAAATAGATGCATTTCCCTCATTTTATTTAATAGAATATTTAACATAGAAATAAATAAATAAATAAATAAATAAATAAATAAATAACAAATAATAACATAAACCAAAATATTTTATTTGAAAATCAAAGCATTGTCTCTAATTTACACATGTGAAAAATGAAAACTACTATTGGTGAAAAAGCAAAATGCTAGTGAGGAGATTTGCCCCCGGCTAACAAAAAAGTACTGAAATTTAAGTTTTTTTTTTATATTAATATAGCTTAGAAAAAACTAGGAAAAACATACAAAAAGTAGTGATATCCCAACAAAAAGTTTTCGGTAAAAAAAAAAAAAAGCGCCAAGTTCTCCTTAATGTTTCGGCCAGAAAAAAGTAGTGATATCTGAAGTTCGCACAAGGGCACAAGTTAAAAGCCAAACATCCCAAATCTTTCATTGAAAATGGCTTCCTGCGACTTGGCCGTTAATGCCTTCGAGAGGGTTTTTCAAATTTTAAAGTCTATACAAATGAGCTACATGACAACCACATTTTTTGAATATTTTAGGCATTTTGTGGCACAAAGTACAGAAATAAAATACACATTTAAAAAAAGCATTTAAACCACTTCAGTCTATTTAAATGCTTAGAAGTTAAATATAACAAAATACTTGTATTCAGAAGGTAATATCCCTAATTGCTAAAACATAATTAGTATCAGCTTTTAACAGTTTATAAATCGAATACCTCTTAATGTATGGAAACAAACTATAATAAATGTTCAAACGAAAAAAATCTCTTTCGTCAATGCACAAGATTTCAATATTATACAATAAAATATAATGTAACATATTGTGAGATTTGAAGAAAGTAAATTTTGTTTTATTTCTTAAGCTTTACGCTAATAACTTTAGCTTTAAACCGTACGAAATGGCAATTAAACTACATGTGGACTAAATGATCTGTAATCAAAACTATTGTTCGTTGAAATTGAATTGTATTTATCAAAAATCTTTTACTTATAATGTCTTTATGTGAATTTGCCTCTTTGCATACTAATATTAATTTTAATATTTAAATAATTCATAAATGCGAAATTTTCAATCATTAATTTTGAAATGCTGTAGAAGGCATTAACGGCCAAGTCGCAGGAAGCCATTTTCAATGAAAGATTTGGGATGTTTGGCTTTTAACTTGTGCCCTTGTGCGAACTTCAGATATCACTACTTTTTTCTGGCCGAAACATTAAGGAGAACTTGGCGCTTTTTTTTTTTTTTTTACCAAAAACTTTTTGTTGGGATATAAATTTTCCCGAAAACAAATCTATATATATAAAAGAAAGTCTGGATTTTGTATTAATCAACGCGCAGCTAAAACTACTGAACCTAAAATCTTGAAATTTGGGGTAAAAATACTTCTTATGACATAGAGTGCCGCTAAGAAAGGATTTTCTAAAATTCCACCCCTAAGGGGGGTAAAAAATAGAACGAACTTTTAAAAAATTCCTTAAAAATCTGATTTTATAGTTTTTTTTCAACTGATACCATATTTTAGTATATTTTTGCATGCTAAATCGGAGGGTACTAACCAAATTCTTTTAAGCCCAATAGTTCGAAAGATATTTCCTATTTTTCTAATTTGGCGCTATCTTTGGCGCTAAAACCTCAAATTTTCAAGTGATAATTTCTAAAAATGGATTCTCTTCAATCTGTTACTACAGAAAGGGAATAAATACAAATTGAATAATTTTTTAATCAATTCTTTTGGTTAAATAATTAAAACAACTATGTCAGTTAGGGGAAAAATTACAAACGCCTCAAAAACTAAAACTAAATAAATAAATAAATAAATAAATAAATAAATAAAACCTTGTACTTTTTTGTTTTATCAACACCATGCCAAAATGTATGGTATCGTGCCATTTATTTCAACCCTAAGCATGCAAACGATTTTTATTGCAAACCCTGCCAAACATTAAGATTTTGCTTTTTATTGAACTTTAATATTTTTTTTTATTTTAGTATTACAAATCGTAGCATCGCAAAACATCTCAATTTGTTATTTTTCGAATAGAAAATATTTATTATTAAATTATGATTTACATTTATTACTGGCACTTACATGAATTTAACCATTTTGCAGTTACTTGATAATGAGGAAGTCGTAATACAATTATTTCAGAACTTAGGAATTATAAATATAAAAATGTTTTGTTAAAAATACTATGAACGTCTTCATTCACAATAGGAAATGTTACTGTCCTGCAATGAGAGACGTGCTTATTACGTACGCCACGCAGTTTAAATTGACTTTATTTTATTATTTTCTTGTAAAATATTTATTGGTACTTATCCGTTACACGGACACCATTCCAAAATGTATGCTAATGCGCCAATTATTTCAACCCTGATCGTGAAGAGGATTTTTATTGTAAACCATGCAAAACATTGTGATTTATATATTATATATTTGTATATTAGTATATATATATGTGATTCAATAAAATAGTTCGTAAAAATCTGTAATTTTCAAATGTTATATTTTTTAAATGTTCACTTTACTATCGACAATATTTTTTCTCTTATTTTTCAAATGTTTCAATTCACATGATTTTAATTTTGCGCCAACTTCGCAAAATGACTGTCGCCATTTAGCGACAATGGTGTCCGTATAACGGAAAAGTACCCTTTTATTTTAAGTATTGATTTGTATTGATGTAAAAAAAAATAATGCGTGAAAGTCCGTAATTTTCAAATGTTATATATTTTAAATACTCATTTTTGTATCTACAATTATTATTTTTTTCAGGAGTTTTAAAATTAGGTGAACCCGATTATGAAATATTACCTTTTATTTAAAGTTCTACTGAATGGATTTAGATGCTATGCGGGAACGTTCTCGGTGGTGTAGTAAAAAACGAGAGGATGTACGCTTATTGCAGAGAGTATATACTAGAGAATATATATGCTATAGCTATGGAGGGTGTGCGGAGTTTCTTAAAAAAATCCAGAGGCTATATAGACGTAAACCTACCCCTACATCCCCGAGAGTTCTTTAATCTGGTTAACGCGATTATGAAAGATATATTTAAATTTAACTGTACATAATATATATGAAATGCAAAGAGAAATTTCGTTCCGGCCGCTTAGGACTTGAGTTCTGCTGAATATATTTTGATGGGACTTACATTGTTAGATATTTTTTTAGAAAAGATTTTTGTATATCATATCGTTCTACGTTGATTAGTTGAATAATTATGCGAGTAAATTCAAAATCAGATAAACCCGATTATGAAAGATTGGCTTTTTTAAAGGTTTTGCTGAATGAATTTTGATGGGACTTAAACTGATAATTAGATAATTTTTAGGGAAGCTTTTGGTACATTTGCCAACTTAAGAGATTTTGTTAAGTGGATTTCGATGGAACTTGCTCGGTTAGTTAATTTTCCAGGAAATTTTTTGTTTAAAACACGTATCGTTCTAGGTTGCTTGGTTATAAAAAAAAATTGGCTGAAAATTCTAGAATCAGGTTTCACCCAATTATGAAAAATTAGCCGTTTTAATAGGCTCCATTGGACGGATTCTGATGAGAATTGCATTGATAAATTTTCAGAGGAAGGGTTTTAGTATATTACATATTGTTCTATCGAACTTTACCAAATCTTACCGTAAAGAAACAAGTAAAGAAGTTGGTCCTTAACAGCTCAAATTTTGTCTGTCTCAGTAGAAAATATAATAGCAAAATGATGTCCATATCGTTTGTAGCAATTCGGATGGACATTCCAGGTAAATGCCCATATTACTTTCAAACACATGATCAAATGCAAGATATATTTCGTTTGATTCCAGGTTTGTTTAGAAAAACCGACCAGCGTAGCGGGCGAAGGCTGCTAGTATGCTATAAATGCAAAAAAAATTACACAAAAAAATATGAATAAAGTACATTCCAGAAAAAAAAACCCAAAGGCTTAAGATCGCAACCACATCGATTCAATTAATGCCAAAAATAAAAGCTCGCGAAAAAAAAACAGCATAGAATATGGAACTATTCCCTATATTTTGGCAACATATCTCACTTTCTGACGCCCGAATTGCGCCAAGCTTTTTCTAAAAATGCAAAGTGCCCTATAGTGGAAAAGTACCTAATTAAATAATTAATAAATACATGTATAAACGAAAATAAAAATTCCTCAGGTTTGTTTTCGTAGCTGTTTATATATTTTGGCAGCATATCTCACTTTCTGGAGCCCGAATTGCGCCAAGCTTTTTAGAAAAATGCGGTATAATGGAAAAGTACCTAAATAAATAATTAATAGAAATAACCAATTATATAATCTAAAACATTTTATTTCAAGATCAAAGCATTGTTTTTAATTTCAATTAAAAGTACATATATCCTAGGATAACTTCAGTTGAAATTAGGTTGACAGTTTAATACCTCATTCCATAAACCTAAACAAACACAAGTGATTCATTCATCGTGAGCCGTAAAAAATATTAAACCACTGAGGTAATCATTCACAAAGTAGATTCTCCACCAATCAATGGGCAATATTCTTATGACGTCATAGTAGGTAAAATAGTGGCGGTATCGTTTGTTTATGGTTTCAATTCTCAAAGATTTTATTTTAAAATATCTCTTAGTTACATTACTTTATTGTCATATATATGAACTCAAAACAAAAGCATATTTTCTCATTATATAGTTATTAAATAATGAAAAAAATTACAAATGCATGATTTGAAAAATTTAAATAATTTTCTTTCTTAATACTAAACAATAGCATTGGCGTAACAGCGGGCTTATGTTAAGTAAGTTTAACTGTTTAACTCTGTTGTAATATTCAAAATAACTGTATTTATGAGATTTCAATAAACAACATCAGGGCTCGATTAAACTTTGAAGTTAGAGGAAATACAATGTCATTTCAGGACCTTTCTTTTGGAGAGGCATTTCTAAATTCCACATATACATGGAAACTTTTCAGTGTTACAAATATTATTCATAGGACTGACATAACATCAGAATGGCCGGCAATTTTACACAAGTTTTTGTAAACTACTTTATATTAGAAATTTTATTAAAAACTGGTTACTTCATTGCTATAGCGGTCCACACAATTATGAGTATGACAAGTTGCAGCCATTCACCAAGATCGTGAAGCACACGCGTATAATACCATATAATACCATTTTATTAAATCATATACGATACTTTAATAGTTTTTACCTTACTTCAAGTATGTAATTTATTTGTTTTTAAGAATTTGCAATCTAAATTGTCCAATATATCTCTCTATTCTAAAAAAAAGTAACTACCGCTGTCACCGCCGCCGCCGCCGCCGGTTTTGAATTTTTTGTGACCGGAGGTCTTTCTTCGTTAATATTAAAAAAACTGTTGCATACAAAAATATGAAAATCGGTAGTATTATAGAAAAATGTTTGATAAACACGCTGATGCAGACAGTTTTCAAATCGAAGAATTATTTTAAGAGATATTTAATGCCAAAGTTGGACAAAATCGTTCCATTAAAAAAGTTTTATAGGAGCAAAAACTGTACATAGGAATTTAATCATTTTTAGATCATTTTATGCGTCAGAATTTCCCGGTGTGCAGATTGCAGTTAGTTTTTTAATTTGAATATTTTTTCGAGGTTTTATTTCTATTTTAAATTCAAATTTTCAGCATTTCGAGAGATACTTTTTACAAATTTTAGAAAATTGTATTAATTTAAACTGTTGCCAACTGTATAAAAAGCGCAACCAATAATGTTTGCTTCAAATTAAAAATTTATTTTACACGTGACTATTATAAACAAAAAATATAAAAAGCAGGAACTCATTGAAAATTACGTCATAAAAACTTTAGTTACACGTGAATTTTAAATGAGAAAGAATATTCTAAAATAATAAATTCAGTAACATGCGTTAGAATTCCTAAATAGGAGAATTTACGTCATATTACACTTATTATGTAAAATGAACAAAAAATAATATTGCAAAACAGTTTTAATTTAAAAATTGCGCGAGACATTTACTTGACATTTTAAGATGATCATAATATTTCATTTCTAACAAAAGTATTTTGACGTGAATATTAAAAAGAGAAAGAAAAGTTTGGTGAAAATTACGTCAGATTATAATTGTCAGATTCAAATTATAATTCAATCTTCCGAAATCTTTTTAAAGGCGGTCAAATTAGCGTGCTGTTAGAGTCTGCGGTGTCTGAACGGGGGTTGACGAGCGTAGCTCGTAGGGGGCAGAGCCCCCTAGTGAATTTAAAAAAAAAATGTAAACAAAGATTGAATAGACATGACCGCAAAAAGCCTCAAATCCGCACACTACTTGGAACCAAACTGTGCAGATTAGTGGTCTACTGTACACAGTTTTTCACAAATGTGTTTCGTTCTTAAAATGTGTTATTTTCATCTATCACTCCGGAACAAGCGAGAAAAACTCATATTCTTGCACATGAGTTTTATATATCTTTATATCTAAATTTCCGTCATTTTTGACGGGCTACCTTTCTAGTAGATAATATAAAATATGAAAATAAAACATGTGATATTTGCTAAGCATTGTACCATGTTACTTTTATTCATAATTTAATTTACTTGGACTTCCTTAAATATAATTAATATAACCCCTTAAGCAAATATTACTTTTTGTTGCATTAAAATATCTCAATTTGTTGATTTTCTGTAAGCAAGTGAACGCTATTGGTTTACAATGGAAGTCTATGGGAATTTGGCGAAATATTAGAGATACGGCCAATTTGGCGTCATTTTTGGCGACTCATTTTGACCGCCAAATTTGGCGATATACCGCCAAGTTGGCGACAAACTTGGCGGTGTTTGGCGACAGAACAGGATCCGTCCAATGGTAACACCCCTTATAGGTATGGAGATGCATTAAATACTTGACATTTACGATAAGCCATTATTGGCATTAAATCTTATAGTTTGGCGATAGTTTTTTGGTCGGCGAGATAATCGAGTAGTACCGAATTGCGTAAAAGAAACACCCTTATAACTCGAAAAATTATAATCCTATTAACATATAATAAAACACTCATACTGCAATATATATTAAAACACACATACACACATAAAAAACGCCTGCATTCAACAGTTAAAGTTATATATAAACTAGGGGGCTCTGCCCCCTGCAAGCTACGCTCGCCAACCCCCGTTCAGACATCGCAGAATCTGAAAATCTAAAAATCTAATGGGTTTTAAAAATATTAGAGAAAATTAAATTACACTGAAAAAGCTGTGCAGATCTCATTGTAAACGGGTTTCCATTCAATTCCCTTTGATTGCAAAAATTTAACGGAGAATCATTTGCTGTTAAGACATCAAATGGTTGTTTTCATTTTTGATTAAAGAGGATCAGTTAAACATTTGAAAAGAAGCTAAAATAAAATGAATTAAGCATTCAGAGTCTTTGTCAACCAATATTTCAAAACAATCTCTATAACAATAGCCTAAATCATGTGACTATCATCAACAGTTCCGGGCGGAACACTTTGCTTTTTATACTCTAGGTGCCATTTTGATACTTTAATGTTATCCAGGCACAGCTGATAAGTCGCCAAATATTATTCTATCCCCATCATTTCATCTATATTATAATAGTTCAAGTCATCAAATGCCATAAACAAATACTATCTGATCCTTTCGCCTTTCATATGAAAGTTTGGAACAAATGTCATATACGCCCAAACAAATGTCATATTGGCGCGATTTTTTTCCAACGCCAATTTGGGGAACGCATCAACAGCATAAACAACAACATCCGGCTTACCATATCAAGCAAAATAACAATACTTTGGCGCCAGTTAAGTACCCGTTGCGTATATGACATTGGCGTCAGAAAAAAATCGCGCCAATATGAGGCCGTATATGACATCTGTGCCGAAAAGAAAAAAGCCGGAGGCAAATCTCGCCAATATCTTTTTTCAACTCGCCAGTTAGCATTTTTTTTATTGTTCGAGTGGTAAATTAAAACATTGATTTGAAGTTGAAATTAAATGTCATGGTTTGTTACATAATTTAATATTTCGCCAGATGTCATATACTCACCACATGTTTGGCATGATTTTTTTTTTTTTTTTTTTTTTACGAAAATTTGGCGAAAGCCTCGTTTTCGAATACCAGTTACATACGTATTTTTGGTACTATTTAGTTATTCCTTCGACAAAAATTCTATCGGGAACTATAAGATTAAATGTCAATAATGCTTGATCGTAAATGTCACATTCACTTGACTTTTAGCAAGTTACACGTGTTTACGTCATCAAGTGATTTTTATTTTGACGTTTTATTTTTATATTTATTAATGTTATACTAATTTATTTGTTCTTTCGTTATTTAAAATAAAAATTTTGTCAATCTGTACAATTTGGCGATTTATATAATTTGCAAAATTGGGTGACGGAATAACTACTACATTGTACCGTATTTTTTAATTATTTTCTATTATTTTCAAAAGGAAATAGCAAAAAAATAATTAATTACTATAGAACAAAATAATTTATATAAATTAAAAAAAATAAAAGTAAATATACATTTATTATTAAATAAACAACAATAGCCGGGTTACCATGTCTATCAAAATAATGCCATTTGTGCGCCAATTAGGTACCCCGGTGCGTATATGACATCTGTGTCTAATATTTTTCTTTTCGTTTTGTTTAAAAAAAGAAAAAAGAAGTGAAAGCCAACAATTTAAATGTTTCATTTTTAAATGAAAGTTTTGTATTTAATAAAATGATAACGAAATACAAAAAAAGCATTGTTCTTAGCATAGATTTAAAGGAGGCCCAACTGTCGCCAAATTAATTTAAAATAGTAACCTTTTCTGAATTATGAAAGAAAAATTTCTGTTATGATTAAAATTTGAGTTGCCATCGTTAGAAAAAATGTATTTAAAATTAGAAAAAAATTAATATTTCGAAAACTAATTCGAATTTAAAAATTCTAATACCAGTTTTGAGATCTGTGGATCGTCACGGATTTTTGGTGTTAATTTCATCGCAAAGTATTCCATATTTTAGGTGAAATCGCCGTGAAACAAAATCAGTTGTTTAATCGGTCGATTCAAAGAATCGATACATTTCAGGCGTTTCATATATCCGTTTCATAAATTCGTTTCATTAGGATTTTATATATATAGGGTAGATATGTCTGTATTTATATGTGTATGTCTGTAAAATATTTATATATACCTTTAACTATTAATAACTAACAGTTTACTGCGTCGGATTAAGCGTCTCATTTCCAATTAAAATATATCTTTGAATTGAAATTTGAATGAAATACAGGGTCATGAAAAATCGAAGAGTGTGAAAAATAGAATTACAAATATCTCGGCACCTAATTATCCTATCGAGTTCATTCATGATGCAAAATTTATGTTTTTTTATTGTATTTTATATTCACTCCTTCATATAAATAATTTCGAAAATTTTTGTATACCTTTTATCAGAACGAATATTTCAAGAGTCCGAAAAATAGTTCCGGTTAATCGAGGTTACTGATATTCAATAGGCTTCTTCCCATTATTACTCCCTAAGTACACACCGAATTTCAAGTCTCTATCTCAAATTGTTCGGGAGATAGAGCAGATTACATGCACACAGACATACAAAAGGACGGACAATTTTTTTTCCAATTATAACTCGAAAAATTACAATCCGATTAACTAACAGTTAACTTCGTCGGATTAAGCGCCTCATTTCCAATTAAAATATATCTTTGAATTGGAATTTGAATGAAATACAGGGTCATCAAAAATCGAAGAGTGTGAAAAATAGAATTACAAATATCTCGGCAACTAATTATCCGATCGAGTTCATTCATGATGCAAAATTTATGTTTTTTTTATTGTCTTTTATATTCATTCCGAATAAACAATTTCGAAAATTTTTGTATACCTTTTATCAGAACGAATATTTCAAGAGTCCGAAAAAAATTGTTCCGTTTAATCGAGGTTACTTATATTTTAGAGGCTTCTTTCCATTATTACTCCCTAAGTACACACCGAATTTCAAGTCTCTATCGCAATTTGTTTGGGAGATAGAGCGATTACAGACACACAGACATACAGACGGACGGACAATTTTTTTTTTATAAAATTATGTTTTTCGGAATCTTTAGTGTCTGAAACGTGTAAATCCGTCAAAATTTTTTTTTCGATTTTCAAAACGATTACAAGATTTACCCTATACTACGTATGATGGGTAAGTAACAAACGTTTCTTTTAAACTATAGTAGTAGAAGTAAAATAAATTTGGCAGCCATGCATCTAATGCCCTGTAAAGAACTAATTCATTACAGAAAACTAACGTTTTTTTCCACCGATAGATGGCGGTAGTCAACTGAGGATAGAAGATTGTTCTTTTTTTCGAACTCCGAAGCGAGAAGCGGGAGTGAGCGCGCAGAGTGTTTTTTTTGGTTGTGAAGGTGACTAGACGAGTGATGTAGTTAAAAAAGTAGAAATTGTTACCGCGATTATATTTTGTGTTTTGTGTTCGTAAATTTGTGTTTTGTGAATGTCATATTAAATCAAGAAAAACCATCCGATGGCCTCTTCATTTATCAACTGTGTTCATTGTTAAAGTATACCATAGTCTCCTACATTACAGACGAGTAAAGATGGTGGCAGCCCGGTACGATTCCATGGTGAAAAAATGACCAGTGTTCTTAAGTAAAGATGCAACTAGCAAGTAAGCCAGTTCCATATTTTTGTATTTATTAGTACCGTGAATCAAATCTGTTATCGATTAAATTTCTTTTAATCTGGATTAACTAGATTTATTTGCTTGCGTAAATTAATTTCAAGCTTTAGAGAAAGCGCGGGTTAATTGGGCATATTTCATGTACTGATATATACTGAACTTATTCCCATCAAATCAAATAAAAAAATTTGAATAATATTGAAAATTATTTCATTAAGCTGTTCTCTTTATAAAATACTAGCAAACCTCGCGGCTTTGCTCGCGTAATATTTGAAATATGCCAAGTGATATTTATATATCTAATTTTTATTAAAAGTTACTAACTAAATTCTTATTTTATTAAAAGGTAATATTTTATTTTATTAAAAGTTTTTTTTTATTAATAGGTACTTATTACTTTTAGGAATAATTCAAAAATTACTATTTAAAACACAGTTTGATTAAACATCATTATTACACTGCATTAGGCAGAAATGAGACTTAAATTAATAAAATGAAGTAAAACTAAATAAATGATAATTTAAAAAATATTTTGAAATTTTATGCTCAATTAATAGGCTCATTTCAGTACTCATTTGAAGTTTTGAATTTTTTAGAAACCATCTTCTTACATCTTAAAATTAACCATCATGTCAAATTCCAAGTCCTACCACCTCTCTCAACATAAAGGGCTATGTTGAAACAGGAACTGTCACGATTAATTTGGCAACATTAATTTTTAAATCGGTTTGTTATTCCCTAATATTCCACAGAAACGTAATTTAAAAAGCTTTTAAAGCCCTTTTTTAGAACGTTTGTTGTTCCTGTGAACCCCAGGTGGTAGAATCACCGGCATAAAATATAGCCTGTGTAGGATCAGAGACTGTTACCATTGATTCGCAACTATTACTTTTATAATCGGTTTATATTCCCTGAAATTGCATAGAATCGTAATTTAGAACTTTTTTAGAATGCTTTTCGCACCTCCCCTTCGCTTCACCCCTTTTTAATTCGAATTTATTTTCGACGTTCCTTCGAGGGTATTTATATTTTATAAGTAACTACAATTCCATATATAAAGATTCTAGCCTTTTCAGTATCACAGAAATCGCAATTTAGAAAGTTTTTAGCTCCTGCAACCGTCTGGTGGTAGTGGAACAGACATAAAATATAGCTTATGTTTGAGCAGATTCTATCACCAAAATTTGTCATCATTATTTTTTTTAATCGGTTTGGTGATTTATAAGTTTGCTGAAAAATTGTAATTTATAACGCTTTTCACTCACTGCATTTTTTTTAATTTGGAATTTTCTTTCGACTGTTCTTAGAAAGTAGTTGCATCTTGTAAGTAAATACCATGCCATACTTCAAAGTGTTAGACGCCTCAGTTGTGCAAAAAACGCAAATTAGAACATGTTTTGCTTTTGCAACCCTCAGCCTCAGATGGTAGCGACAGCAACATAAATTATAACCTATGTTATAGCAGGGACTGTCACCATTTATTTGCAACTATTACTTTTGAAATAGCTTTGGTATTTCCTTAGATTGAGTAGAAATCGCAATTTAGAACGTTTTTAGGACGCTTTTCGCGCATTTTCACTCCTTTTTAAATTTCCATTTTTTTCGAAACTGTTCTTAAAGATCATTTATATCTAATAAATATGTACCTTGCCTAATTTTAAGTTGCTAGCCCCTACCGATCACAAAAATCGAAATTTAGAACGCTTATTTGCTCCTGCAACGTCTTGGTGATAGTGATAACGACATAAAATAGTGTCTGTTAGAGCAGAGGCTGTCAGCATCAATTTCCTACTATTACGTTTGAAATCAGATTCATTCTTCCTGAGATATTGCCGACAAATCGGCATTTAGAACGTTTTTAGAACGCTTTTCGCGCATTTTGCTCCTGCATCTCCTCTGGGGTAGTGGAAACAAAAATAAAATATAGCCTATCTTGGAGCAAGATCTGTTACCATCATTTTTACACCATTATATTTTAAATCGGTTCAGTACTTCATGAGATTGCATAGAAATCGCAATTTAGAAAGTTTTTTACAACGCTTTTTGCTCATTTTGACCACCTTTTAAATTTCGATTTTTTTAGGAAATGTCCTTAGAGATCATTGATATCTTATAACTAACTATCATTCCAAATTTCACGATTCTAGGCCCTTCCGTAACGCAAAAGCCGCAATTTAGAACGTTTTTCTCCTGCACCCCTTTTGGGGTAGTGGCACCGACATAAAATATCGCCTATGTTGGAGCAAAGGTTGTCACCATCATTTTGCGCCATTATTTTTTAGATCGGTTTGGTATTTCCTGAGATTGTGTAGAAACCACCATTAGAACGTTTTTTAGAACGCTTTTCGCGCATTTTCACCTCTTTTAAATTTCGAATTGTTTAAGAACTGTTCTTAGAAATCCTTTATTTCTAATAAGTAGCTAATATTTCAAATTTCATATTTCTAGGCCCTTAGGTAACGCAAAAATCGCATTTTTAGAACGTTTTTTGCTCCTGCACCCCCTTTCGGGTAGTGGCACCGACATAAAATATCGCCTGTGTTGGAGCAAAGGTTGTCACCATCATTTTGCGCCATTATTTTTTAGATCGGTTTGGTATTTCCTGAGATTGTGTAGAAACCACCATTTAGAACGTTCTTTAGAACGATTTTCGCGTATTTTCATCCCTTTCAAATTTCGAATTGTTTAAGAACTGTTCTTAGAAATCCTTTATATCTAATAAGTAGCTAATATTTCATATTTCATATTTCTAGGCCCTTCAGTGACACGTAAATCGCATTTTTAGAACGTTTTTTGCTCCTGCACCCCCTTTGGGTTATTGACACCGACATAAAACATATTCTATATTGGAGCAAGCGTTGTCACCATTATTTTGACACCAATATTTTTTTTAATCGGTTTGGTATTTCCTGAGATTGTGTAGATACTACCATTTAGAACGTTTTTTTAGAACGCTTTTTGTGCATTTTCACCCCTTTTAAATTTCGAATTGATTAAGAACTGGTCTTAGACATCATTTACATCTTATAAGTATCTAATATTCAAAATTTCATATTTCTAGGCCCTTCAGTAGCGCTAAAATTGCATTTTTAGAACGTTTTTTGCTCCTACACCCCCTTTGGGGTAGTGGCACCGACATAAAACATCGCCTATGTTGGAGCAAGGGTTGTCACCATCATTTTGACGGCATTATTTTTTAGATCGGTTTGGTATTTCCTGAGATTGTGTAGAAACCATCATTAGAATGTTTTTTAGAACGCTTTTCGCGCATTTTCACCCCTTTTAAATTTCGAATTGTTTAAGAACTGTTCTTAGAAATCCTTTATATCTAATAAGTAGCTAATATTTCAAATTTCATATTTCTAGGCCCTTCGGTAACGCAAAAATCGCATTTTTAGAACGTTTTTTGCTCCTGCACCCCCTTTCGGGTAGTGGCACCGACATAAAACATAGCCCATGTTGGAGCAAGGGTTGTCACCGTCATTTTGAAATCCTTATTTTGACACCATTATTTTTTAAATCGGTTTGGTATTTCCTGAGACTGTGTAGAAACTACCATTTAGAACGTTTTTTAGAACGCTTTTTGTGCATTTTCACCCCTTTTAAATTTCGAATTGATTAAGAACTGTTCTTAGACATCATTTATATCTTATAAGTAACTAATATTCAAAATTTCATATTTCTAGGTCCTTCAGTAACGCTAAAATTGCATTTTTAGAACGTTTTTTGCTCCTACACCCCCTTTGGAGTAGTGGCACCGACGTAAAACATTGCCTATCTTGGAGCTAGCGTTGTCACTATCATTTTGACACCAATATTTTTTAAATCGGTTTGGTATTTCCTGAGATTGTGTAGAAACTACCACTTAGAACGTTTTTTAGAACGCTTTTTGTGCATTTTCACCCCTTTTAAATTTCGAATTGTTTAAGAACTGTTCTTAGACATCATTTATATCTTATAAGTAACTAATATTCAAAATTTCATATTTCTAGGCCCTTCAGTAACGCTAAAATCGCATTTTTAGAATGTTTTTTGCTCCTGCACCCCCTTTGGGGTAGTGGCACAGACATAAGATATAGCCTATGTTCTAAGTTGGACTAACACCATCATTTTGATACCATTACTTTTGGAATCGGTTCGGTAGTTCCAGAGCTTACCTCCTACAAATAAACAATTTTTCCCTCTTTATAATAGGAGTATAGATTGTGTTCTTAGGCATTTTATCTTAGAAATATTAAGATCTGTTCTTAAAGTTGAAATAATAATAAATAAAGTTTATTTATATATTTTGGGGGATACTTATGATGGTGATAATTCTTTTGAATCAAAATGATTTAATATTAAATGGTATCATTTCATTCTTTAAAGGAACGAGATTTTGAAAAAAAAAAAAATTCCAATCTTAACATTTTGTTATTTGGATCAATGCCAAAATTACAAAGTTCTAAAGAAAAATTGTTGGAAAGCAGATGAATTCTGTTTTGTTTTTTTTTTCTTTATTTGATTATTTAGTTTATTCTAAAAATAGAATAGATGGGGTTTTAGTTCTTTGATTTCTGAACGAAAAATGAATGTGGATTTGATGTTTGTTTTGTTAATTTTTAAAGAAAAAAGTTATTGAGTTTAAAACGGAAAAATAAATAATTCTGTTTTGTTTGTTGAGTTTATGTAAAAAAATAAAAACTTGATAAGTATCGAGTAAAAGATAAAAGTGTTATTTTCATTTGGAAAAAGAAATTGAGTTGAATATTTTGTAATTTACTCTTTTCATGTAAAGAAATGAAAATGTTAAGTGGGTTATTTAAAATATTTTTTTTGCGAGTAATTTGTTATGCTTGCATAAAAAGGGTTGAGAATTAAGAAAAATTGTCGTATTTACTTGGTTTGATTGGTTTAATTTTAATTGCGTAATTTAATTATTGTTTTTGAAATAAGTGTGTTTATTGAATAAAATACAGTTCTGAATGTTGAAAAAAAAATTCTTTTATCATCTTAATTGTATTTTTGACACAATTACATATTTACTTATTTAATTTGTTTAAAAAGTTGCAGTGTTTAATTTACTAAGAATTTGATAGAGGTGGATTTTAGAATTGCTTTATTAATTAAAATTTATTATATCGGCTTAAAAGTTTTGTTGCTAGTTTAATAGTTTAAGTAGGAGACTTCTGAGTTCTATTAATTAGAAATTAAGCATTCTGATTTTGTTTCGGTTTATCTAAAATTAAGATGGCCTATTTAGCAAAAGCTAGAAGATCAGACTTGTTGGAAATTTGTGATGAATTGGAATTGGAAGTTGATCTTTCGAAAAAGATTCCAGAAATTAAGAAAATTATTGTAGAAAGCGAAGTTTACAAGGAAGAAGAGGTTAGACTCATGTTAGACCGAGTAATAGAAGATAGGAAAACGAGAGAAGAGAGAGAGAAAGAAGGGAAAGAAAAAGAAGAAAGAATTCGACAAGAAGAAAGGGAAGAACGTATGGCTAAGGAAGCTCATGAACATAAACTAGAATTAAAAAAATTGGAGCAATTGCAAAGAACTTCTGAACAGAACGATGGATCAGGAAGAAAGGTTGATGTCGGACCAAAAATACAGTTGGCACAAATTGTTCCGAAATTCGACGAAAAATCTGATGAGATGGGTCTCTTTTTAATTAATTTTGAGAGAAGAGCAGAGATGGCTAAAGTTTCGAAGAGTGAATGGGTTGCATACTTGTTAGCTGTTTTGCCCACAGAGGTTACAAACATGTTAGCTAGGGAATCGCCTGAAGATGCGGTTAACTACGATTTTGTTAAAAATCTTATATTAGAAAGATATAAGTTGAATAGCGAGAAACTGAAGCAATGTTTTTATCGGCATCATAAAACGCCAGACAAATCTTGGAGGAATTATGCGCAGGAACTCACTAGTTATTTTACAGCCTGGATTACAGAATTAGGTGTTGAAAAGTTTGATCAACTTAAAGATTTAATTATTACAGAACAGTTAAAGTTTCGAGTGCCCGCGGAAACAAAAGAACATTTTCTAAACAATTGGTTAAATTTTGTGACGCCTTTAGATTTGGCTAAGAAATTGGATGACTATGAAAGTATCAAAGAAAGTTTTAAAAAGAAAGAACTTCCGAAAAAGACCATGTCTAATTTTCGATCCCAATTTAAAAATTCAAATAACTTTGACTACAAGAAAGAAAGTAAGGATAATAAGCCTAAATTGCCAATTAAATCAGAATCATTAACTGGGAATCATAGAGAAAGAGAATTTGATAAGAAGAGAACGTTACGTTGTTACGAATGTGGATCAAGCACTCATCTTCGTCCTCAATGTGATAAACTTAAGAAATCGCCAGAAATCATTTCTCATGTTAAGGTGGAAGTTGGGCAAGATTCGTCAATAACGCCTTATCTTAGTGTGGGGAAAGTAAACGGCGTACAAATGGAAATTTTAAGGGATACGGGTGCGACAATAGATTTAATTGCACAAAGCTATGTCAAACCGCATATGTATCTGAACGAAAAAGTGTGGGTACGGGTGCCCTCACACGATGGTCTATTCTGTTTACCTCTTGCAGAGATTGAATTAGACTGTCAAATGGGACATGTGATAACTAAAGCTGCTGTCTCAAGAGACTCTGTAGATTTAGGAAGATATTTGTTAGGAAATAAAACTGCCGCTTTATTTGAACATTGTAAAGAAGAAAAGGCAGTGAAAGAGCATATGATTAATGCTGTTCAAACCAGAGCTCAGAAGAAAATTCTGGAAGCAGAGAAGGTTTCTCATGAAGAACCTGAAATGCACGAAATTTCTGATGAAACTGTAGAAAAGAATCATAGCAATAGTATAGAAAGAAAAAACAAAAAAATGGAAGCGAAAAAAGATAAAGATAAATCAGAAGAAGAGAAGTTAGAAAACCAAGAAGACTCAATTTTGCCAGTATGTCAAACTGTCTCAGTACAAGAGCTTATAAAAACTTCTCCTAAGACATTTTCTGAAGAACAAAAGAAGAGCAAAGAGCTAAAACGTCTTATCGAAGAAGCTAAAAAGAAAAATAGCAAAGATAGCAAATTTATTTTGGAGAAAAATATGCTTTTTTATAAAAGAAAAGATAGGAATGGTACTGAAAGAAAATTATTAGTTGTCCCGGAAAGGTTTCGTGAGCAGTTAAAAAAATTTTGTCATGAAACTGTTGCAACTCATTTGGGGGTAGCTAAAACTAAAGATGCTTTGTTTAAGACTTTTTATTGGCCAAATTTCTTTAAAGATATCGAAGATTATGTAAGAACTTGCGACTACTGTCAACGAGTTGGAAAGCCTCAAGACAAAAAGAAAGCACCTTTACAGATTGTTCCAGTTATTTCAGAAATATTTACAAAGCTAAATGTTGATGCTTGTGGACCTTTACCTGTCAGTACACTAGGGAACAAATACATAATAACTGTAATTTGTTTAGCTTCAAAATATCCTGACGCGGTTCCTACACCTAATTTGTATTCTACGACGATTATTGATGCTTTATTGCAAATTTTCAGTAGACTTGGATTTCCTCGTATACTACAAACTGACCAAGGAAAGTCATTTATGAGTGTACTTACAACGGAATTCTTAGAGAAATTTGGAGTTAGAGTTGTGCCAAGTTCGGTTTATCATCCACAAAGTAATCCAGTTGAAAGAATGCACAGGACTTTGAAACGGATTCTCAGAGTACTTTGTTTAGAATCTGGATCTGATTGGGAGAAAGTACTGCCTCCTGCCCTTTTTGCATTAAGAACTGTAACTCACAATAGCACTGGGTTCAGTCCAGCAGAATTAGTCCATGGCCAGAACTTAAGAACTCCAATGATGCTACTCTATGAAAAATTGACTGAGCAAGAGATAGAAGAAGATAGTGTGATATCCTATGTATTTGACTTAATGAACAGAATGAAGAAATGCCAAGAGCTCGCTGCAGAAAATATGGAAAAAGAGAAACAAAACCAAAAATATTGGTATGATATAAAAGCCAGAAAACAAGAGTTTAAAGAGAGAGATAAAGTTTTAATTGTGGCCCCGTCCAAACCAAATAAACTGTCAGTTAGTTGGATAGGACCTGGAGAAGTAATGAAGAGATTATCAGAAACTAACTATGTTATTTACGATCCAGAGAGAAAGAAGTCCCAAGTGTATCACGTAAATATGTTAAAGCCCTACCATCAAAGAAAAATTGAAAGTATAAATTTACTGACTATAAAAACAACCTCTAATGATGAAGAAGAGGATGAAATTCCTAAATTGGATGAGGAAAATAATGACAATGCGTTGTTAGAAGTATTGCAAGACATACAAAAAAACAACAGATTAAATGAAAGTCAACGAGAAGAATTAGGACAACTTATTGGAAAATATGCTGACTCTTTTTCGACTGAACCAGGGTGCACGAATCTAGCTGAACATGATATTGAGCTGGAATCAGAAAAACCAATCTGTGCCCGGCCTTATAAAATGTCGCCTAGACAAACGGAAATCCTTAAGGCCGAAGTCGAGAAAATGCTGAAACTGGAAGTCATTGAGCCAGGTGAATCTGACTTTGCCTCTCCGTTAATTTTAGTTGAAGTTCCAGGCAGAGAAGCGAGACCTTGCATAGATTATCGCCGTTTAAATAAAGTGACTCGCACGAAATTTTATCCTTTGCCCAACATTGACCAGTTAATAGAAAAGGTGTCTTCAGCTAAATATATTTCAGTTTTAGATCTGACCAGAGGTTATTGGCAAATTCCGTTAACGAAACGTGCTCAAAGGTATACAACTTTTATGACAAATTTTGAGACGTACAGACCTTTACGCCTTTCCTTTGGTTTAAAAAATGCTCCGTATGAATTTAGCCGACTTATGGCTGGATTACTTAGAAACTGTGAAGAGTATGCGGTGCCTTATTTGGATGATGTTGCTGTCTTTTCTCAAACTTGGGAAGATCATTTAAAGCACCTGGAAGACGTTTTCAAAAGACTGAGTGAAGCAAACCTGTATATTAAACCATCTAAATGTCAATTCGCTCAAGCTTATGTAAAATATCTTGGACACTTAGTGGGTCAGGGTCTTAGAACTCTAGGAGAACTGAAGGTTCAAGCCATAAAAGAGTTTCCAATTCCTACTACTAAAACTCAAATCCGATCCTTCTTTGGTTTAGCCCGATATTATCGGAACTATATTCCTAATTTTTCTGTAATTGCAACGCCTCTCACTAATTTATTAAAAGGAAAAGTTCGCAATTCAATAGTAAACTGGAATGACGACTGTCAAAAGGCATTTGATGAACTGAAAGGTAAACTCTCTGAAAATCCTGTCTTATATAGTCCTGACTTTTCGAAACCTTTCATCGTTCAGTGTGATGCTTCAAATTTGGGAATTGGTATAGTGTTATCCCAGCTGAAGGAAAATAATGAAGAACATCCTATATTATATCTGAGCAAAAAGTTTTCAGACAGAGAACGAAACTTTAGTACCACCGAAAAAGAATGTGCTGCTATTGTGTTTGCAGTGCGAAAACTACGATGCTATTTGGATGGACATCAAAAATTTCAGATCCAGATGGACCACAACACCTTAGTATGGCTAGATAAAAACAGCGGAAGTAATCATAGACTTTTAAGATGGGCCTTACTTTTACAGTCCTTTAATTATGAAATTGTTCATAAAAAGGGAAAACATCATCAGAATGCTGATAGTTTGAGTCGAGCCCTAAAAGCCTAAGTTTGATTAGAATGCTAATATGTAAATATGATAATTTGTATAACAGTTAAATTTGAATTTATTGTTTTGAATATGTGTAAATTGTTTTTCATTTGTATCTTGAGTATAATGTTTGAATATTTATAAATTTTATTTGTATTTTATATATTTATGTTTCCATGGTGGGAATAAGTCAGTCGTGGTTCAGTTCACGGTACTAAATTTTGTTTAGAACTGGTGCTTGAAAGCAATAATTCACAAAGAAACTTTTCCCCGTCGACAGTGAAAAGTTTTCTCCAGGTGGGGAGGAGTCTGTAAAGAACTAATTCATTACAGAAAACTAACGTTTTTTCCACCGATAGATGGCGGTAGTCAACTGAGGATAGAAGATTGTTCTTTTTTTCGAACTCCGAAGCGAGAAGCGGGAGTGAGCGCGCAGAGTGTTTTTTTTTTGGTTGTGAAGGTGACTAGACGAGTGATGTAGTTAAAAAAGTAGAAATTGTTACCGCGATTATATTTTGTGTTTTGTGTTCGTAAATTTGTGTTTTGTGAATGTCATATTAAATCAAGAAAAACCATCCGATGGCCTCTTCATTTATCAACTGTGTTCATTGTTAAAGTATACCATAGTCTCCTACATTACAGCCCCTAAAATAGCCACTCACGAGTTACCACTGCCAGTAAATATACAAAACAATTTTTTTCCTTACATGTGCAGTTAAAAAATAATAATAAAACAATTATTTATCCTAAAAGTTTTAAAATGTTTTGCCAAATTTGTTCTGAATTTTCCACATCGTTATTTTTTTTATTAATTTTAAAAGTTTCTAAAAAAAATATTTTTTTAATAGTTGATTTTTATGCGTTAAATATAAAACTTTTTATTTTATTTTTATTTGACGTTTATTTTTTTATTCTTTATTATAGGCATGCATATGGCCATATTAATTTCAACTCAGTTTATTTTTTTTAAACAAATTGCTACAGATACAAATTTTAACTAATTTAAATTAGATTGTTTTTCAAGCGTTAAAAAATGGTCTACTTTTTTATTCATTTGTTATTATTTTTTTTAAATCAGTTACTACTACCGTTTACAAATTTATAAACGTTAGGGTGTCTGTATTACATACCTTTATAAAGTTTTAGTTTAAAATTTAGAATTAATTATAAAAAATAAGAATTCAATCTGTATTTACACAGAAAAAAGAAACAAAATAAGGTTTGTTGGGGTAACTGGAACCACGAGGTAACTGGGCCATAGGCTATTTTATAAAAAACTGTTGGTGTTTTTTAAGTTTTAGCTTGTGTGAGCAATGTCCCTTTATCTCTACTTCCTAAAACAACGTGTATCAACTCAATCATACTCTCACTTTGCTGTGATAGGTTGTCAAAAATTTACGTTTCTTTTTTTAAAAACAACGTCGATATGGTTGAACTTCCTCGGATTTTTATTAAAATACTGTAAGTACTTTTATTAAACAATCTTTTTTTTTTAAAGATTAGACATATAACTACATTAATATTATTAGGTATCTATACATATTTACTTCATGTTTTAAATGCAAGCCCGGTGTCCCAGTTACCCCATAAATGTTTCAAGAATGGGGTAACTGGGACATTTATCCGGGTTAACTGGGCCATGCTGGATCCAGTTACCCCAATAGTTATAAATATTTTTTTGTATTTCTTTTACTACGGAAAGTAAATTTCTCCATTGGTTTTTGCTCACAATAAAGAAAATGATAGAATACCTTATTAAAATAACGTAATGAAATTTTAAAAAAAGCATATTGAGTGGTATCAAACCAAATTTCTTGACCCCTTGAGAGGCGGTGATGCCGTTATGGCATCACTTAATTTTAATTCCTAATTGCCACATTGGTACCTGAATTTTATAATTAAAATTTAACCTTTATTAAGTACGCGAAAATATACTTTACATGTTATCAGATAGATTCTCTTGTAAATATTGGTGTCATTAAATTATTTCAACATTTTACGAATACAAGTACCTTTTCCCTGGAAGCCAGATAGCCAGACCTTGAAATTGTACTACACACAGGGGTCGCATTCTATAGGCATAGCTGCCAATTTTTACGATTTCTTGCTAAAACTAAAATTTAATAGAGATTTTCGTTTTGTTTATTCATAAGATTTTGACGATTAAATAAGACAACATTTACTATAATATTTTAGTGGTAAGAGGAAAGCGTAAAAGTTGGCAGCTATGCTATAGGGAATCTTTTATCGTCCCTACCACCATTTTGAAAATAATATCTTCATCGCACCTTTCTTTAAGGAACAATAAAATTTTCCCTATATAATGCGACCCCTGGATAAAGATAAAGTACTTAAGTACTTACGTAGCCTTTTGTTCAGAGATTTACCTTGCTATTTTTTCCTTAAAATATCCATGTGACTTTTATACTTATTATCTATACTAAAGTCCATAAGTACTTACTTAAGTTTTATATTTTTGGTATAAATAAATCTAATATTTTCACTTTTAGTGCTCTTTTTAGGCACACTGACAGCAAAGGTTTCCCTTACAACGCTGTTTATTGACATATAATTTACATGATCTACCTGGTTTAAATTTTTTTAAGTTGTTTACACTTTTTCAAACAGGACCTGATATCCGATATGAAAAAATATAAACGCGTGTGGAACATAGACACCCCTGGTCCAGTTACCCCATTTTGGGGGCAACTGGACCCATGAGGAAAGAAATATGAAATATGCATATTTTTATATTTTTAAATATTAAAATGTAATTTTGAGCATTTCTGTCTGATAGAGGGAACCTAACTGAACACATTTACAGAAGTTCAGACTTTAATTGAAATGAACATTGTCAGAAGCTCCAGAGTCACATTGTAAAATCATGTCCCAGTTGCCCCAACTAACCTTATAACTTTCTTTCGAGAATTTTTCTATCTCTCATTAAAAATGCAAAAAGTATTCGTTTTGGAAATATATAAAATTTTTGACACATAATGTTTCAGATTTATTTATGAATTGTCAAAAACGTACTGTAGATTTACCAACAGATAATTTACATCCATAACAAGTGTATAACAATATCTTATTACCACACATCTTCAGTAAATGTAAAGCAAGCACGAAGTCATTTTTATTACATAAAGTGGCATGATGTCAAAATAGCATTGAATCTTAATTTACTTAGTAGGTGCATTTTTTTTGTCATTTTAAAAATAACGGCTAAATTTTTTTTTAAGATATTTTATTTGGAATAAATTTGCATTCTGATTGGCTGCACTGCTTTCTCTTGATGTAGTTCTACTGATTGATAGCACTGTGGGTATAGTTAGGGCATTTCAAATTTCAAGTTTGCGGACAAAGTATGTTCGACTTAAATTTCTAAAAAAATATCTTCTTTATACAGATCTCAAGAAATATAATTGCTCATATACAGGGTGATTCAGAACTATATGTCAAAAATGTAAAGGCAAGTAGAAGAAACCTAAATAAGCAGATTTCGTATAGGAATGTGGGTGCAGAAATGAAGAGTTGGGGCAGTACAGGGCGCTATTGAGTCAGGCGAATGAAAGCGCTTCGCTGACTTGAATCGTCATTCTTCACTCACATTTTGAGCAACATGCATTACTACAACAATGCGGAGCTTGCCGACATGCATTTCATGTATGGGGTTTCACAGGGAAATGGCGCGGTTGCTCAAAGGATGTACATGGAACGATTCCAGGGTAAAAATCTGCTAGATCTCCAAACGTTTGAGCGTCTTCATCGAGAGTGGTGCGCGAGTGGATCATTTTATGCTTCGAGGCGTGATACGGCCACTGAAATATATCGCAGAAGTACTGCAGTGGAAGAATCAATATTACGCACCAGTAGACGATAGTTCTTCGACAATCTCGAGAACTGTTAGACATGCGTTGGGTGTGAGCCATTTCCTTGCGTAACCCCATATATGAAATGCATGTGAGCAAGCTCCGCGTTGGTGTAACGATGCATGTTCCTCGAAATATGCGCGGGAAATGACGATTCAAGCCGGCGAAGCGCTTTAATCCGCCTAACTCAACAGCTCTTTCTACTGCCTGAACGCTACATTTCCGCACCCACATTCCTATACGAAATCTGCTTATTTAGGCCCCCTCTACCTGCCTTTGCATTTTTGACATACAGTTCTGAACAACCCTATATTCGACGAAAACTAAAATGATTACACAATTTTAAATGATAGTGCAAAAGTGTGCGGACAAAAGGAAATTTCCGTTTTTATATCAGAAAACGCTGACAATATATAAAATCGAAGTGTCATAATTCGGTAAGTTCTGATAGTACAATAACAAATTAAAAAAAAAAAAAAGAATTCTCAAGAAATTTATAAATTTTTACTATAATTACCTCATATCCTTTTAATTACTTTTGATAAGTGAAACATAAATTTTTCCTAAAAAATAACTCTTCGGTTAAAATTCGAAGCTAGAAAAAGTAAGCACAATTAAATTTGATGTTATACATCAAATTTAATACTTGATGTATCTATATTATAAAAGAAAAACGTGTCCATGGTAACGCTGACGTCATTTTGACATTCACAATAGCACACGATTAAATTTAACTTTCAGCGCAATTTTTTAAACTTCTAAATATAGCATATTTTCAATTTTTACACCGTCGAATAGGGGAAAAAATGTACATGCCAATATATTTTTCTTGAAAACTGTATCACAATTTGTTTGTAAACTTCGTCGCTATTTACTCAATTTTTATTGTTTTTAGAATAAGTTTCAAGCATGAAATTTTTGTAAAAATCGACCTCTATCACGTGCAGACGATTACGAAAAATAAATCTGTTTGTACTTAAATTAATACAAATAGCTCAGCATTTGTTTTTTAACTGATATCACATAACGCAATTTAAACATTCATCAATCAATACATAAAACAACAAAATATAAATGAAACACAAATTTAATATATGAAACCAAACTACGCACTTAAACCATTGAACTGAACAGAATAAAAAAGGCTTATTGCAAATAGAGATTTTTGGCAATTTCTACAGCTGTTAACTCGTGAGACGAGGCCAATATGATAGTATCGCTTTTAATTAATTTTTTGTTTAATGTAATTATGCTATTTTTCAAATGAATATGGCTTTTGTTATTGTTAGCGGAGGAAAAAATAAAAAAATGCAATTTAACAAATTACAACGACCATTTGGAAAATGATTTTTTCAAAGACTAAAATTTAAGACATAAAAAATAGCATGGAGTAGATCCTACATTACGTACGCCATGAATTAAACATTAATAGTGTTATTACACGTAAAAATTGCAAGCTACAGAAATCGCCTGCGACTCGTATGTATTATCCACCTGAAACTTACGTATTATCCAAGCATTTCATTGGCTGTTCGGGAAAAGGGCTTTTCCATCGTCAGATTTCCAAGAAATATGATGGCCAATTTTAAATGAAATTTATTTCTTAAACTTCTAAACATCCAACAATATTACATTTTATATCGCCGTATAGAGAAAAAAATGTACTTTTAAATGCAATTTGTTTGAAAGCTGTATCTCAATTTGTTTCTGAGTTATTAATTTTTTTTTTTGTAGTTTTTATTACTTTTTTGTCATAGTGGCAACACTCTGTTGTCCATCCTTGTTGAAAGTAAAGGGAAATACAGATTACTGTATAGACCAATCAGACAATAAACATTTTTCCAAATGGTAAAAAAAAACAAAAAAAAAAAAACATATGGGCCATTCCATGTTCACGTGTGGGGCAGCTTTTCCACATATTTCTGCTGTTTTAACAATGTTATTATATCTTCAAATTAAAGCAACCATGCCAATAGGAAAATCTACAGCGTTTTGTTATTCTTAATATATAGCTTGCGTTTTAACAATTTTAGATATAGGTATTTATTTTAGTATAGCGCGCAGGCCATTTTGTCAGATTTTTTGGAATGGCACTGAAACGGGCAGATTACTTAGGTCTGGGATTTAAAATGTGGAGATTTTTAATATCTATTATTTTTTTATTATTTATTTATTATTAAAAACGGGCAGCTTACTATGGTCTAGGTTTTAAAATGTGGAGATATTTAAACCTATTAAAGGGCCATTCCATATCACGTGTGGAACAGCTTTTTAGCTCTCAGACTATCAAAGCCTGATAGCTAATGTACCCACCGGTTCTGTATGTATGTATGTACGTATGTACGTATGTATGTATGTATGTACGTAACGCGATAACTGCTGATAGAAATATTCCATTTGCTTAAAAAAATTTTCTAGGTTCATTCTGATAGGCCGCTTCCATAATTAGCTTTGAGGGTTCATTGGATAAGTACAAAAGGAGGAACTGAGGACTAATCCCCCCCCCCCCCTTTTAACTTAGATAAATGTTTTTTTCATGCAGAATTATGAGATTTTTTTCAAATTTTAGTATACCGGTTAATTCTGATAACGAGCTTCCCTGATTAGATTTGAAGGTTCATTGTTTAAGTCTAAAGGGGGGAACGGTTGGCTAAATACTCCCTTAATTTGGATAAATTGGTTTTTATATCCGATTTGCTTCAAATTTGGCATACCGGTTTATTTCGATAAGGCGCTTCCCTGATGACATTTGGAGGCTCATTGGTTAAGTATAAAGAGAGGGGGAAAGGGTGGGGAGCTATCCCCCTTTATTTATTTTTCGAGAGGCATTATTCTTTGAAATAAGAATATAACATAGAATTAGTGTGAATAGCCTGTGAGCTCAATGCCATAAGTTTAACCCTTAAATGCCGAGTGTTGCTTTTCGGCAATATACACAATTTAGACTTCTAAAATACTATTAGAATAATATTGAAGCTATAATGCCTAATGTTGCCAATAAAATACATTCTGAAAAAATTATTAAATCGATTTTCAACATGTAGAAGGCGACACTTGTGCTGTTTAAGAATAAAGATATATTTAATTTTTTCAATTGTTGCTATATGTTCTTTTTGTTTTGTTTGGAAGCTTGCGAAATACCCTATTTTGTTCTGCAGTGAACAAGTAAAATTTATTTCTTATTATAGTTCCTAACATTCTTGTGTGTTTAATACTTTTTCAATTAAGGACCAGTATTGCCGATTAGTAACAAACTGTCTTTTAATTGTAAACCATACTAAAGCAAAATATGATTTTTTAAGTATTTTTCCGATGATTTATTTAAAAAATGAAAGCCGAAAAACATTATTACAATGATTTTTGAAAAATCAGACATTTAAGGGTTAAGTGGGCACTTTTTTATTTACATATTACTGCTGTTTTAATAATGCTATTGTATCCTCAAATTAAAACAACTATGCTAATATGAAAATATAGGCATTTTTGTTAATTTTAATGTGTATTTTATATTTTAACAAGCGTCACTCGTAGGACATTTTGTCCGTTTCTCATGGAATGGCCCATATATATTAAATGTAAAAAATCTATTAAAGTTATCAGTTTTAAAGAAATGATATCCGAGACATATCCGAAAAGCCCGAGTTTATATATTTGTTATAATACACAAAGAAACAAACCAACTCTTCCGATAGCCAGGAAATGACTTTTGATGTTAAAATAGAATTTCTTCTATTCATATCAATTAGTTCTAAAATAGTCCAGGCAATAGGGGATTTTACCTGGCAAAATTAATGGTAGTTCTGGAAATCGGCTTACTTTATGTTTTTTGGGTCGTTGAATCGGAATTTGTAACTTCCCACCAAAATTTCCCCCGGCAATCCCCCCTCTCAAAAAAAGAAGGTTTTTATTTTTAAAAAAATCAATCTTTTTTTTTGTTTTAGGGAAAAAGTATCTAGAAATTCAGAAAGTAGACAAAATTTCCAACAAATAAGATATATGACATTATGACGTGGGATGAATGTGGAGGGGGGATCTGCCTCGGAACGTGTGCCGTGGTGCTGCGTGGACTCTCTCACATCGTTTACATTCGCACTCCCGTCTCCCCTCCGAACTTTCCCTATAAGGTTTACTTTAAGTTCTTTGGGTTGCTGAATCCGAATTTTTAACTTCCCCTATAGAGCCCCTATACGGTCTGTATTGCCTGGGCTAAAATTAGAGTTGTCAGAATAAAAAGTGCCCAATTATGAGATTATCTAATGTTTAACTGTTACATATTTTAAAACTTTAAGCAAAAAATAGCTTTCAACAACTCCTTAGTAAAGTCGTTTCATTTTTTATGAATAGAAAATTTGAAATAATCTCCCATGTTATATTAGAGCTATTTTGATATGACATTAGAGGAAAGAAAAACTAAATCATTATTTTAAGTTCATCGTCATTATTTTAAACCAATCATTAGAAACTACAATGTAATGTGTACTCGTTTTTACATCAGGAAACGCCCATCTACATATATAAAAGCCGTTCTTTGTGTGTATGTCCTTTATACAAATCTTGAATTTTTGACCGATTTGCACGAAACTTGCTGTACATACGTATATACCAAGTCTATAGGTGCAAACATACGGAATCTTGAATTAGACAGATCCTTAGGATTAGGCTCCAAAAAATCTGGATGGATCCTGTCCAGGCAGGTTTTCAAACGGCGGTTCATAAGCAGCTCTGCTGGAGAAACATTGGTAGCAGAATTGGGCGTAGCATGTTGTGCTAATAAGAATGATGTACGTCTAGTATTCCAATTCCCCGAAACAATCCTTCGAAGTGCATCTTTTGTTGTCTGCACCATCCGTTCTGCTTGTCCGTTTGATGAAGGATGTCCAGGAGCTGTGAATGTATGATAGATTCCGTTTCTCATAAGGAACCGTTCAAATTCAGACGATGTGAGGCCAGGTCCGTTATCTGAGACTATGGTGTCAGGAATACCATGTGAGCCAAAAAGCTTCCTCAAAGCTTCAATAGCACAAGGTGGGTCGGTTGACGATACCTTAATAACCTCTAGCCATTTTGAATATGCATCAACGACAATGAGGAAAAGGGATCCCTGAAAAGACCAAGCATGATCTATGTGGAGTCTTGACCATGGTTTTTTAATGGATTCCCATGTACCCAGTGTCTTAGGAGGTGCATGTCGTGTTTGTTGACAAATGTTACACCTATTTACAGTGTCTTCAATTTGACTATACATCTTTGGCCACCACATATAACTTCTTGCAAGGCTCTTTGTACGTACGATGCCTTGATGTGAACTGTGGACAGTGGCCAATTGGTGTTCTTGTGTCTTCCTAGGTATTATGACCCTGCATCCCCATAAGAGGCATCCTTTGTGGGTTGAGATTTCCAGTCGCCGTTGGAAATAAAAGGTTGAATTCTGCATCTAGATTTTCAGCTGGCCTCCACTTCAAAACCCAGCTGAGTACTCGAGCTAAGATAGGGTCTTGCATAGTCATCCGTGCAATATCTTTGGCCGAGATGGGGGACTTGTCCAACGCTTCCAGGGGCAATACTTCATTAGAAGATGTCTCATGATGAATCATCTGTGGATGAGGTAGCCGACTAAGTCCATCTGCATTAGGAATCAATTTACCAGGTTGATATACAAGATGGTAATCATATGAGCTTAGAGCTATGGGGACCACCGCTGCATTCTTGGAGACAAAATTGTTGGTGTGGGTTTGTCGCTGGCTAGAAGGCCCAGTAAAGGCTTGTGGTCAGTTCTTATTTCGCATTTCTGACCATAGAAGTAGTTGTGAAACTTCTTAACCCCTTGAATGCGTGTTTAGAGGTTAAGAAAAATCACAATAAAGCACAATTTATGGGTTAGGTCGTTGATAACATCAGTACGATTTAAAAAATTTACGTTTCTCACTAACATAAATTTTACATTATAATGTATATATATGCTATACCAACGAGAATCTTACTAAATACTACGCCAATTGGTTGATGTTTTTTCTTCGGCTTATCGGGAAAATAATATATTTTTCTGTTACATCATCCAAGAAAACGAGCATTCTGATATTTAAAGCTGAGGGATTTTACTGTGGTTGCGGTACAAACGTCGCGATTTCTGATCATTTTCATAATGATTTGTTGACGAAAATGCACAAATATCGGTTATTATTGCTGTATTATTTCATTTTAATTTATTATACCCGGAAGTCCCCTCATAATTGACACGGGCAACGCCGGGTAGTTCTGCTAGTAATATATAAAACCAAAGTATCATAATTTGGTAAGTTTTGATAGTACAACAACAAATTTATAACATTTTTTTCCCCAACAAATTTATAACTTTTTATTATAATAACTTCATATCCATTTAATTATTTTTGGTAACCCAAATATAAAACTTTCCTACAAATTAACTTTTCGCCAAAATAGCGGAGCTAGAAAGAGAAAGCACAATTTGTTTAATTTGTATTTAAATTGATGTTATACATCAAATTTAATACATGATGTATTAAAATAAATACACAATGAAACAAAACCAACTCTTCCGACAGAGCCGAAATTACTTAAAATGCAGTAACTTTTATTCATATCAATTAGTTCTAAAATTAGAGTTGTCAGAATAAAAAATGTCCAATTATGAGATTATCTAACGTTTAACTGTTACATACTTTAAAGTTTTATCCATAATAAAATTGCTTCCTCATTTGCGAATGGAAAATTTGAAATAATCTCTCATGTTATATTAGAATTATTTCGATATGACATTAGAAGAAGGAAAAAATTATTTTAAAAAGGTCATCGTCATTATTTTAAACCTGTCCCTAGAGACTACAAAGTAATGTGAAAAATTCTTTTTCTCATTTGGAGAAAATCAATGTTTCAGTTAAGGAATGTAGGACGTTCACTTTAAAGATTTTTACTTTTTATTTTATCGATTTATAAATTATGTCGGCTTTTGCGTGTATATAGCATCTTTTCAAGAAACCGCCAAATTTTTTTAATGTAATGCATTTTGTTATAAATATTTATGTATAATATATAATGAATCTATTAATCAAAATGCTTCAAGCAAATAACAAATGAACCAATATAGATCATTATATGAATAGAAGTACAAGTCATATAAATACAGATACGTGTGGTCGTTTGCATGAAACCCTTTCAATATTAATTACGGAATTAATTAAGCCATTTTTTAAGACACAGGCAAAACAAAAAATATTCCAAAATCCTTGTAAGAAGTCCGAATACTTAAGAATAAAAACGTTTTAGCTTTCTAAATTTTGTACATCTTTTTAACACTTTCCAACTATGTTGAGAAATGTTTATGATTTCGGTTTGTCTGTCCGTCTGTCATCGCTCTAACTCTCGTAAATATACTCGGATTGCACTGAAATTTTTTTGATGTTATTAAGGTTCACCATAGCACGATCCCTATTTCAAATGAAGTTTGTAGCAGGTTTAGTTCATTTACAGCAACAGTCAAAAGTATACCGTTACATTACGGTCAATGGGAAAAAATCGTTTCAAATGATTTTTAATGATGTTGCGCGCATTTAAAAATAGCAAAATTTATATTCATTTATTAATTGCTTTAAACTATGCATTATGTAGAATATGTAATGCAAATAATTGTTATTATTCATTTACACGACCACACGAAAGAATTCCATTACATAATGATATGGGGGGGGGGGATTGTTTTGTCGTGTTTTAATTATATTAAACTATTTCATATATAAAATAATTTTATCTAGGTCACTGAGGTTTACTATAAGTTATTTTATGTATAATAAGACGCGCATAGCATTTACAAGAACACACAAAATATTTCATATGCTATATTGTGTCCGAAGAACTGTATGATGTACATAACTGATGACTGCTGGAAATACATTTTGAATTATTATATGCGCTTTTATGTTTCACTATATTTTTTAATACTATACATTGTGTATAAATGCTATAGTTTATATACAGGGCTACACAAAAGAATTCGTAATGGTTACTGAGTATGAGCGTAAATTGCTAAAAGTTGGTTTTTAAAGGAGTTGTGCATTTTTACGCTGAACTGCATTTAATTTCAAAGAAATGTTTGGAGAATATAGATAAAATGATATGCAGGGTCACGCAAAGAATTGGATACATAATCGTCTATGATGGTAATATCTGGAAATGTGATTTCTGTAGTTTTAAGAGTGTTTTAATTTAAATTAAAATTTAGCTAAGTAGTGGCGTGTAATAAAGGTACTATTGGCTATGGACGGTAACTTCTGAAATCAATTTTTAAAATGTTTACTTAGTTATCTTATTTACCTTATTTCCCTAAATGACGAAGTTTTTTTAAAGCATTCAGGAAATGTTGGAAATTGTTTCATAATGTATGCTTAACGCATGATTTTTTTCCTTGTTAAATTTGAAATAAGGAAGTAGCCACCATTTTAAAACAAGGTGGCGGGTGAAGCTGACCAACGTTCTCGGTCGAGACCTTGGTAAGATCTGTACACATGCTCAGTCACATACAAATCTGTTAACAAATACGAGTGCATCGCCAGACAAAAATTAGATACTTTCAAAATGTCAGCGACCATAGAATTTCAAAATGCTGTATTTTAGCCAAATTTTAAGATAGAAGCTAAACAAAAAATTCTCCGAAATCGTTGTACCAATATAAATCACTTAAAAGAAAATTTTTTCAATTTCCAATTTATTTGTATATCTTTTGAATGATTAAAAATGAAAAAAAAATAATTGGCCGACATTTTGAAAGCAGGCGGTGCATGAAGCTGGCGAAGGAACTCGATCGCCACCTTGGTACAAACACATGCTCAGTCACATACAAATTTCTAAATAAATGCAAGTGCAAACGCAATAAAATAAAAAGACTGCTTCAAAATATCAGCCACCCTAGAATTTCAAACAGCTATTACGCAGTCATTTTTTAGGATAGAAGCGAGATAAAAAAAAAAAAAGAAAAAAAAATCACCATAATCCTTCTATTAAGGTCCAAAACTTCTTTTTTTCAATTTCTAGCTGTTTTTGTGAATCATTTTGAATTTTTTTAAATTCAAAAACTTTTAAGTTAAACTTTAAACCATATTAATACAAGATTGCGGAAAAAGCTGGTCAACGAAATCGATCGACACGTTGATATGTCCCGTTTACATTCTCAATCACGCCCAAATCGGTTAATATATACAAATGCAACCGCATGACAAAATTCAGATTGTTTCAAAGTGTCAGCGACCCTAGAATTTTAAACTACTATATCTCAAATAATTTTTTACATAATGACAAAACATAAAATATTTTGCAGTTCTTGAATCAAGATCGCACGCGTAAAGCACTTTTCACTTATCAAAGAATAATTTTTTTCGATTTCTAACTGTTTGTACATCTTGTAAATGTCCATGGAGAAATAATGTTTATGAATCCGGAGCCCAAATGTAACTTTCAGATGTAATCGAGAGTTAATAAATAGTATGTTATGAATTAAAGAAGGAAATGATGAATGCAGTGTCATCCCTTGGCCTCAGACAGATACTAAGCCTATAAATGAATTTTTATGTGATGGACATATTTGTAGAGCTTTTCCAACGTTATTTCCAACAGCAAGATGTGATCTTAGAGAGGCTAGAGTTCGTAAAATTGCACCAAAAGAATACTTTAAATTTCTCATGATACATGACGATGGAAGATTTGTACGGCATCCAAGATTTAAGTTTTTTGCTTTCAATAGCATCATGCGTTGGACAGCATTACAAAATGGAATTATTTGTATTAAAAAAAAATCTTGCCTACATGATGTTGAAACAGTTGAAAAACACTAGGAACGGTTTCAGAAAGATCCTACATTATACAAGTCGATTTTATCTTCAATGCTAATTTAAGATAATCGAGCTCTTATTGCTTTATCAGATCACGAGTGTTGCTAGACATGGTGGAGAAATTGGGAACTCCTACTGTTTTCATTACACTTAGTGCAACTGATTTGTACTGGCCTGAAATTTATCGCATCCTTGATGCAGACTATTATTACACTAATCGTAACCAAAATTCTGAATTCAACAGAATATCAAAATTGTTGAATTGTAATCCTTTAATAGTCGCTTACTTTTCTCATAAGCGGTTGGATTTTTATATGGAACATTTTTTCAAGAAATATTTCAAAGTCAAGGGCTTTTGGTTTCGTATTGAGCTTCAACATAGAGGTAGTCCTCACATGCATGGTCTTTTTTGGTTTGAACATGCTCTTGATTTAAACAATCGCATTTCAAATGATGATGAAAAGATACGTAAAATTGTAAAATACTTTGACGAATTCATATCAACTTGGCAATCATATCCTAATCAAGTTTATGATATACATCCATCTAAATTTCATTTTACGGATGTGCCTGATGAACCAGCTGACTATAATCATTTAAATCAGTACAAATGCATAAATGATCTAAAGATTATTGTAAGAGAAAGAAAAAAGATTCTTCTGAAGTCACATGCCGTTTCAAATTTCCCAAAGAATGTTCTCACGAAAGTAAAATTCAGTTCCTTAATAATGAACCCGAATACATTACAAAAAGAAATAGTCCTTATTTAAACAGTCATACACCCACAAGTTTTAAAATTTTGGCGAGCAAACATGGATTCCCAAGCAGTCATTTCCATTTACGCAGTTTTAAAATATATTGCTAAATATGCTAGCAAAGATGAAACCAGATCAGAAGGGATGAAAGATTTCATCAGACAAACAGTTCAAGAATAAGCGCGATAATATTAATTTTCAGCAGATAATTAAGAAAATTTTAATAAAATTGTGTGCTGAACGTGATTATTCTGCCCAGGAAATATTTTGGGTGTTAATGGGATGGCCTTTGTATAAATCATCTCGTCAGATTGTCACCATAAATTTAGCATGGAAGCAATTAGATATGAATAAGGAGTATAGAAGCATATCCGTTTTAAATATTTTGGAAAAGTACCAGCAACGCCCAATAAGATTTGAAAATATGTCCTTGCAGAATTATTTCACAAATGTTTATAAACGCGGTGAAAATTTCAGTATCAGAATAAAAAAGAAACATTTATCCCCAGAATCATACCGAAATTGAAATATGATCCCAATAATGTAAATAATGAAGATTTCTATAAGCAACAAGTTATGGTGCATATTCCTTGGCGTGATTTTTAAATTATGAATCCAAATAATACTTCATGGAAAGTTATATATGAACAGCATTTTGAGAACTATAAATTCAGAGATTGGATTTGGAATATATGTTGCAAAATTTAGAATTTGAAGAAATAGAATCTACTGAAATAGATCAACCATTTGACTGGATGAATGTCACTTCAATACAAAATAATGCACAGGACGAATTAGATTTGTGCAGAAGGGATATTGATATAAAATATAACTGGCATACCATTCAAAGTCAAGATTTGCTTAATAAATTACAGTACAGCCCAAATTATCCGAGCATTTGGGTGGCAAGGGCCCGCGGATAACCCGAAAAAGACTGAAAATGGGGTGCAAACAGAAAAAATAGAAAATTTAACATAAAAAATCTATGTTTTTTTTTTTACAAAAAACATACTAAAACGTTTAAAATACATACACATGCACGATACATCAGACACCTTTGCTTTACGTCTAAACCACTAAAGTAAAGAACAGTAAACAAGAAACAATGCCATACATAATGTACAAAAAGAGCTGAGTTACACCTTTTTTTTTTTTTTTAAATCAGTCACTTGCTTTTGCTTCTTGCTTTGGAAACACATTTTCTTTATTCTAAATTGTAAACTATTGTTTTTCTTTTAGTATGGAATTATTTTTATCTCGAAAATGAAGCTATTCTTGATATGTTCTTCTGGAATTTATCATAATAGTGTTATTTAATTGTTAAACATTTTAATTACTGTGTTTACGTTTGGTTAATAAAATCAAGAAAAGACACCAAGACTTTATATCTGATATTTCAAACATGGCATCTGAATCTAGAAATATCCTTCTATTACTTTCGAATACATGAATTTTTCTGTTTATATTTATTAGTAAGACTTGCTGTATTTTCCTTGCTGTTGGCTTGAATTAAAGAAAAAAAAAAAATCGCTTAGCGGATAAACCGCACGGCGGATCATCCGCTCGCGGATAATCGAGGCTTTACTGTACATAACTTTATTGAAAATGAAAAGGTAAAAGAGAGTGAAAAAAGTGATTGTGTCACTGTTCCTTCGAATTTGCCAAATTTCGTCTTTTCTCGTGAACAGAAAAAAATAATAAATATTTTTGAAGAACCGCTCAGTTTCTTGCAAGGTCATGGGCGAGAAATGCCAATAAAAAGAATTGTTGTCTAAGAAAAAACAAGTTCTGGAAAAAGTACTTTATTACATTTCTTCACTGTTCGATTAAATGAAAGATTTGGTCCATCTTCTTTTCAATTGCTTGCACCAACTGGTGTTACCGCAGTCAATATATGTCGATCAACGACTCGCTCAAAACTTTTATGGGACTAAATCAAAAGCTAAGAGATATTAGTCCATATTCGCTTGGTCCACTTCAAAATGAGTTTCGAAATTGTAAATTCGTATTTATAAACGACAGGCCTCTTTACATTGACAAAAATAAAGGAAGTGAGTTTATTTTGGAAGGACAATGGTTATTTTCTTCGACTATTCAAAAATATTTTTTTTTATCTTCATACTTTCGGCAAGATGAAACTCAACAAATATTTTATAGCATACTTGATCGAATTAGCAATGGAGAATGCATTATTGAAGACTATGAAATATTAATGAATCGAAGCTTACAGTCTCTTTCAAAAAGCAACCAGCATTTATTTAAAGATGCAATTAGGCTGTTTTCAACGAATAAAGACGTAAAAGAATATAATAATGAAAAATTAAAAGCACTCCGTCAAACTGTTGCCTTGATTCAAGCTCTTCATAATTGTACTAAAGCAAAGTCTAAAGTAATGTTACGTTCTAATTTGTGGACCGAAAAAAGTTTAGTAAACGGGGCTTTAGTCTATGTTGCAGATATTATTTATAAAGAAAATCACGGTCCAAAAGACCAGATGCCGCGAATAATCATAGTTAAATTTGAAAACTACAGTCATTCAACTTAGGAGAATGGCTGCGTACCGATTCCATCAATAACTAAATTTTAGAAAAATGGAAATATAAATTGCTCAAGAAAACAATTTCCTTGTCAGTTACAATTCATAAATACCTAGATTTAACATTAGATAAAGCAGTTGTAGATATTGGAGAAAAAGAGACATCAGTTGGCTTAACGTACGTAGCGTTGTCCAGAGTAAAAACCCCTCAAGATTTAGTATTCAATAGAAAATTTCCTTACGAGAGATTCTACAATATCAAAAATTCCCACATGCTAACATGCAGAAAAAAGGAAGAAATTAGAATGAAAAGTTTTACAGTTAATATTTCTTAGTATCAACGAGATTTTAAAGGTTTTTCCAGAAAATAGGATTTTGAAGAGGTAACTTTCTCCATGCTCTCTTCGAATATATTATTCTAAGATTTCTATCAAAGATTATTTGATGTGAATTACAAAGATTGGAAACATATCTATTTAAAACCATTTGAGAAAACATCAGAGGCTATTGGAAAATGTAAAAACATCTTTAAAAGAGCTTTTAGTCGAAAATTTAAAAATATTTTGTAAAATTTTGCTTCGAAAATATTTTTATTTATACCAGTCTTCTATCATAAATAAAAAATTCCGAGGAAATTCTTAGTTATTTGGCTGAATTTACATTTCTAAAATTAAAATGCGCCAAAACATAAAATAACGTTTTTGCTTTAAAGATGCAAAAATATTGTTACTCTCAAATATCTATCTTATTAAATAATGCTTCGAAAATCCAAACAAAGCACGGCTTTTGCTAGTATAAAACAATAGTCTCAGTTTTGGGAAAAAATTACGTGGAATTATTTTTATTGAAACAATTTTATACAGACAACTCCAAACTCTAAAAATCAGCCTCTTTGTTACGGAACGTAAGGAATTTCATGGTACATTTCGACCCCCAACATTGTCCAAGACTTATTATCTCGGTAATATTGTTATACAAACATGTAATGGCATATTTTTCAATATAAGAAACAAGAAAAACCGAAGGAAACGTACTGAAATAAAAATTATTATCCAGGGACTTAAAAGTCAAAATTATCTGAGAATGTCTCATATATATTATGAACTTGTAAGATAAATTTTGATTCAAAGGTATTATATATATATATAATTATATATATACAGGATGTCTCAAAAGGCCGTGTACAAACTTAACATGCTGATCTGTCACATCATGCGGAACAAGATTTACATAAGGAACTTGCGTTCGAAAATGCAAACTGCGACAGCTACAAGACGATGAGCGCAGGTATGGAGAAGAAGAAAAAAATGATATCGAAAGAGGTAATAATATGACTTTAATTAAAGAACGTGGTTTAATTTACAGAAGGTGTTCAAAATTCCTTCCATTCGCCGCAATGCATGCTTCACAACGTCGACGCATGTATTCCTGGACCCGATCAAAATGAGCAGCTGTGTCATGGACTTCCATGATCCGTTTTTACAAATACCAGCATGCGAATGCGATGCGTTGAGGAAATTCGTCATCACACAATGCCTGTACTTTTTGGACGTGGTAGGGTGTAGCCTGTCATCGTGCAATGTGCGCATAATGCTGGAAAGATGTACACCCAGGACGCGTTCCCTTTCTCGGAGACTTCTTTGTGGGTTCCTCTCAAATTCCCGCGGCACAGCTTCCCCTACGACAGGTGTGCGTGTAGTGCGTTCTCGTCCGGTGTGGCTACTTACTTGGAAAACTCCTTCATCGCGCAATCTGTGAAGCAATTGTCCAAAAAAGCACTATTTGGCTGACGTCTGTTTGGGAATTGCTCAAGGTACATCCGTACCGCGACTCGTGCATTTCCATTCACGGCGCCATATACGTAATGCATATCAGTCAATTCCGCGTTACTAAACCTATTCATCTTTCTCCTGCAACTTCCCCGCCTGAAATTATTACGCTTCCCATTCTCCCATAAGCCTGCGCTCATCGCCTTCTAGCGGTCGCAGTTTGCATTTTCGAACACAAGTTCCTACATAAATATTGTTTATGATGATATGACAGACCAGCAAGTTAAGTTTGTAAACGACCTTTTGAGACACCCTGTATATGGATATATAGATATGCATATGTAGGTAAATGAACATACGTACGTAGCATTTTACTTTTTGTAATGTAAGTTACACAATAGAATACAACTGCGCAAGGTTTTATTATTTTTCAAGCTATGGAATGACACAGTGAACACAAATTCTGGACTAAAATCATGTATCACAAAGCAGTGGCGTAGCAAAGGGGTGGTCCAGAAGTTCAGAAACCCCTTCCGAACGAAGTACTGGTTTAGTGAATCAGAGATGTAACAACAGTCAAAACTGCTAAGACGGAATCCTAAAGAATCTATGAAAAATTCCGCTTTTGGCAGGTGTTCGTCTTAGACGCTATAATTCAAAGGTCTTTATTTCGTCGGCCTATGATATTTTTCCGTTTTACACAGCTTTCCCTTGAAACCCTTTTTCTTTTTTACAGTATCCTGTAAAAGTATTAAAACGTATTCACTGTATCGTACACCTCTGAAGAGCATAAATGTATAACAGTAAAATCTGGGAAGATGACGTATTTTAAACGAAAAACTTTCGTGATTCGAAGAAAACAACACCATATAAACCTATCTAAATTGGAATTTTTCCCAGTTGCGATTCATTCTTGGCAAGTTTATTCTCAGCACTAAATTTCTTCATAAATGGAAACATTTTGTGGGCCAGATGAAGGAAATAAAACTATACAAGTATACCTGCTAAGATGGAAATCTGTCTACAACGAATTTGTTGACGATCCCTAGAGATTCCTTTACGCAGATTTTACTGTAAATAGATTGAACGTAAAACTTCCGTTTGGACTTCGATGGGACCAACTGTAGCCGACATTTACGGGAAAAGACGAGTTTACACGAACGATATAACGGTACATTGCTTGTGTTTCGCGACACTTATCTTTGCTCATTTTATAATTTTATATCGGACAATATTAACAATTTAAATCTGCTGGCTAGTATTAATATACGAAACTTCATTCTTGAACTGGTTATTTGTGAATTTTTATTGCCACTTTTAAAATACCTTCAGAAATCTGAATATGATTTATCTTCTGTTGTAATGCATGCTAATGATGCCTTTCTTAACTCTAAAAGAGTTTTCGTAAATCAGTAGGCAAGAAGTACGAGACTGGTGTTCAAAAGTTTTTTGACCTGTTCAAGAGAGCGAAATTCATCTCTAAAGAAAACTTTGATAAAGATTTTCTTTCGCCATACACTTTTCTTGTCGAGTTGATTATCCGATGAAGAGAGATAATACTTCTCATAACATACCGGAAGAATATTTCATTACATCAATATTTCTTTCTTGATTTCATACTTTTATTTCTGGTCTTTTCGTTAGATGTTGCGTAATCTATTTTTTATCTGAGCTCTGGACAGGGGAGATCACGTGACATGGTTTTCACATTATTTATTTGTATCTATTTGCATAAAAAAACTGATTGTTTTGCTCATCACGTTTTATTGATTATTATGATTTCTTTTTGTAAAATGGAAACAGTTTTATCATTGGACTTTTGTTTTTTAAGAAAGTCTTGGTCCATTCATTGTTGGAGAACCTGCTTTGCGAATGATTACCTCAATGGCCTAATATTTTCTACCGTTTATAATGAATGAATCTCTTGTGTTTGTTTACTTTATGAAGTGAAATAGAAAGCTGTCAACTTAATTTCGATTGAAATTATCTTGGAATATATATTTATTCGAACGTAAATTAGAAACAATACTTTGATGTTGAAATGAAATATTTTAGTTTATGTTATTAATATTACGATTAATTGCTTATTTAGGTACTTTTCCATTACAGAAGCCTTGGCTTCTTTTTTTTTTTTTTTTTTTTTTAAGCTTGGTGTAATTTGGGCTTCAGAACTTAAAATACGTTGATAAAATATATAAATAGCTATGGAAACAAAACTTGTGAACTTTTATTTTTATTTATATGTATTTATTTGCATATAAACATTTTATTTACATATATATATACAATACTTGTTTAGATACAAATAACTTCAGTTTTTATATATAAATAGATTAATGGCTTCTTTAGATTAAATAAATTGTATACATATGGAAAAAATTGCTTATGTTTTATTTATTTATTGAAGAACAAACATACGACTTGTGTGCTTGACATGAGAGCCCGCTTATAAGTCGGAGACAAGATAGCACAAGGAAATATTACAACACAAGAGAAATACACCCTGGGAGTTCCACACAAAGTGTGTGTGCAATGGAACCAGCGAGAATCGAACCCAAAATCTCTTACGCTCGCAATCGATTAGCAGAGTGGTGCTTTGACCATTCAGCCACAGAAATCCTTTGGTTGATATCTTACTATCTCATTTCATATGAAATAGGATATAGATTGCCGGAAAATACGATGCCAATTTTTTCTCTCGCCAAGAACCTATGCTAGAAAAATATCTATTTATATATTTATTTTATTGTATTTTAAGTGTGGTAAATGAAAGATGTGCATTTTAAATGAAAGTTATATATTTTAAATGAAATGAGTGATAGATTTATATTTTAATGAAATGATGGCGATGGAAGAATATTTGGCGATATATCACCTGCGTCCGGCTAATGGCCGTTTGGCATATAAAAAGTGAAGCGGTCAGCCCGGAACTATTTTGAATGTCACATGATTTCGGCTTTTATTATATAGATTCGAACGTAAATTAGAAAACATACTTTGATGTTGAAATGAAATATTTTAGTTTACGTTATTATTATTACGATTAATTGCTTATTTAGGTACTTTTCCATTACAGGGGCCTTGGCTTCTTCTCTTTTTTTTAAGCTTGGTGCACATCGGGCTTTAGAACTTAAAATACGTTGATAAAATATATAAATAGCTATGAAAACAAAACTGGTGAACTTTTATTTTTATTTATATTTATTTGCATATAAACATTTTATTTACACATTTATATACAATATTTGTTTAGATACAAATAACTTCTGTTTTTATATAAAAATAGATTATTGGCTTCCTTAGATTAAATAAATTGCATACATATGGAAAAAATTGCTTATGTTTTATTTATTTATTGAAGAACAAACATACGACTTGTGTGCTTGACATGAGAGCCAGCTTATAAGTCGGAGACAAGATAGCACAAGGAAATATTACAACACAAGAGAAATACACCCTGGGAGTTCCACACAAAGTTTGTGTGCAATGGAACCAGCGGGAATCGAACCCACAAACTCTTACGCTCGCAAGCGATTAGCAGAGTGGTGCTTTGACCATTCAGCCACAGACACCCTTTGATTGATATCTTACTATCTCATTTCATATGAAATAGAATATAGATTGCCGGAAAATACGATACCAATTTTTTTTCTCGTCAAGAACCTATGCTGGAAAAATATTTATTTATTTATTTATTTATTGTATTTTAAGTGTGGTAACTGAAATATGTGCATTTTAAATGAAAGTTATGTATTTTAAATGAAATGAATGATAGATTTATATTTTAATGAAATGATGGCGATGGAAGAATATTTGGCGATATAACCCCTGCGCCCGGCTAATGGGCGTTTGGCACATAAAAAGTGAAGCGGTCAGCCCGGAACTATTGATGACAGTCACATGACTTCAGCTTTTATTATATAGATTGTTTTCAATTCTAAAAACAGCGCAAAGAATAATATTTCATAACGATTAAAAATTTATTTACACGTGATTATTAAAAACAGAAAAAAGCTTTAAAATTACTATTAAATGAGTACGTGTTAAAAGCAAGAAAATATTGAACATTATGTCTTGAAAATTGTATTTACACGTGAATATTAAAAGAGAAAGGAAACTTTAAAATAATAAATACATTAATATGCGTTTAACCCTTTCAGGGGTAAGGTACTTCAATTCGTAAAATCTTGAAATCAGTGAATGGCACCAGAATTTACAAACAAATTTCGAAATACAAAAATGCTTTTGCTTAATTACTTAATAAAAGGAAAATTTTCATCCCAATTTTCTGGTACCAATGTGACATTTAAGAATTAAAATTAAGTGGACAAAAATGAACCACCGCCCTTGAAAGGTTTAAAGCAGCAAATTTTAGTAATTATTGTAAATTGTATTATGTGAATCGTTTTATAACGCTGTTAAAAAAATACCGGAAGACAAAGACTCTGTTTACTTAATTCATTTTATTTTAGCTTATTTTCAAATGCGTAACTGATCTTCTTTAACCAAACACGAAAACAACCATTGGATGCCTTAACAGCAACTGATTCTGCCTTAAAGTTTTGCAATCAAAGGGAATGGAAACCCGTTTACAGGGAGATCGCTAAAGGTTTTTTCAGTATAATTCAATCTTCTCTAATCTTTTTAAAACCGATCAGATTAGCGTGCTCTTAGATTCTGCAGTAACTGAACGGGGTTTGGCGAGCGTAACTTGCAGAGGGTAGAGACCCCTAGTATATATATAAAACGCAAACACTTATTTGATTCCGATTGGCTGTAACTCAACTTCTACTGAAACAAATTTTGTAGAACTTACATTGTTAGTTAAGTAATTTGTTTTAGAAGTTCTTTAATGTGAAAAAAATAGTTCTACGTTGCTTAGTGATAGCTACTGGTGTTTTGAAACTAGGTGAACCCGATTATGAAAGATTACCTTTTATTTAAAGTTCTACTGAGTGGATTTTGATGCTATGCGGGAAAGTTCCCAGCGGTGTAGTAAAAAACTAGAGGATGTACGCTATATGCAGAGAGTATATACTATAGAATATATATACTAAGCTATGGGAGGTGTGTAGAGTTTCTTAAAAAATTCAGAGGGTAACGTAGACCTACCCATAGATCCCTGAGAGTTCTATAATCTGGTTAAAGCGATTATGAAACATATATTTAAGTTTAACTACCTATAATATATATGAAATGCAAAGAGAAATTTCGTTCTGGCTGCTTAGAACTTGAGTTCTGCTGAATAGATTTTGATGGGACTTACGTTGTTAGATTATTTTTCAGAAAAGATTTTAGTATATTATATTATTCTACATCGCTTAGTTAAATAATTATGGGGGGAAATACGAAATCAGATGAATACGATTATGAAAGATTGTTTTTTTTTTTTTTTTTTTTTTTAAGGTTCTGCTGAATGGATTTTGATGGGACTTAACTGTTAATTAGACAATTTTTAGGGAAGCTTTTGGTACATTTGCCAGTTTAAAAGATTCTGCTAAGTGGATTTCAGTGGAACTTGCTCTGTTAGTTAGTCTTTCCAACAAAGTTGAAAAGTGTTTATGCATTCGGTTTGTCTGTCCGTCTGTCCGTCAGTCCGTTTGGCAGTCTGCCCGTCTATCCATGCTCTAACTCCCATGAATATACTCGAATTTTCATAAAATTGATCAAGTTTATTTAGGGTCAGCAAGGCATGTTTGGTATTGTATATGAAATATGTAGGATTAATCGTTTATTTACAGGGGCAATCAAAAGTATTCCATTACATTTTGGTATATGGGGGGAAATCGTTTGCAGCGTATTTTAATAACATTGCGATATTTCAAATGTATTCAGACTGATATAAATCATTGAATTTCACTACGATCACGTTAGAACAGTGCATTCATAGTATTTTTTAGTCATTTACAGGAACACACAAAAGAAATCGGTTACAGTACAGTACTGTCTTTCAGTAATAATTGCTGGAGGGTACGGTTTAAAATTCGGTATGCGCTTTTAAATTTTATTATTATTTTGCATCTTACTCGTTATATATAAATTCTATACCTCAAATACAGGGCTGCAGAATAGTATTCACATATACTGTTCTCCTTATTAGTGGAAATTGCTGAAGGTAAATTTTCAACTGAAATATATGTATTTCTTTAGTGAACTAAATTTTGCCATGCAGGTAGCTAATAGATTCAAATCTATATATCATATAGGGCTGCTGAAAAAAATTGCATAATTTTCCGGTTGTGGATAAGAACAGCTTAAATTGGGTTTTGAAATGTATTATGCATTTCAATGTGGTTGAATTAAAACGTAACATTTTAATTTTTTAAACGGTGCAATTTTATTATATTATTGTGAATGATGTGTTGCAAAGTGTTTCATAATCTATGTTTGACGCATCATTTTTTTCTTACTTGTTTCTTTTTCTTTAGGATCACCTACGAAATTGTTTAGTAAACTTTATAATATATTTATCTCTTAAAAGGTGACAAAAACATATTAAAACATATAAAAATATTATTTAATGTAACCCGAGATCTTTCGAATACACACGCGTTCATTTTCAAAGGGATAAAAGATGATTGACTGAATAGAAATACATTTTAAAAACAAAAACAAAAATAGTACGCATGCGCAAGCGGAGTTCAGTCCATTTCTCTGCAGAGGGGTGATCAGTTCATACTATCAGGAGGTCGTGATATATTTAGGATATTGTACCAAATTGCGGGAATATTATACTCTATATATACATATATATGTATGAATATATATACTTGTTCAGTCCACTCTGCAGAGAAATGGACTGAACTCCGCTTGCACATGTGTACTATTTTTGTTTTTGTTTTTAAAATGTATTTCTATTCAGTCAATAATCTTTTATCCCTTTGAAAATGAATGCGTGTGTGTTCGAAAGATCTCGGGTTACATTAAATAATATTTTTATGTGTTTTAATATGTTTTTGTCACCTTTTAAGAGACAAATATATTATAAAGTTTACTAAACAATTTCGTAGGTGATCCTAAAGAAAAAGAAACAAGTAAGAAAAAATGATGCGTCAAGCATAGATTATGAAACACTTTGCAACACATCATTCACAATAATATAATAAAATTGCACCGTTTAAAAAATTAAAATATTACGTTTTAATTCAACCACATTGAAATGCATAATACATTTCAAAACCCAATTTAAGCTGTTATGTGTTTTAATATGTTTTTGTCACCTTTTAAGTAGTTATAAATATATTATAAAATTTATTAATAACAAGGTGAAAATTTCCTTCACGACACTAGTGTTTAAAACAGTGTTTTGACTCTATTGAAATTGTTTAGGTCAGGTCTTAAAGGGTTATCAGAAGAATTTAAAGTGTATTTTCTTTTTAAATAATTGTATTCCTTTTAACCATTTTGAAATTTTAAACTTATCTATAGATCATCCTACATCGATGTACAATAGACTGAATCGAAAGTCTAAATCGATATACAGATATACAAATAACTGATTAAAATAGATATATGTGTTTAGAAATATCTAAAATAAAACATTATATTTAATTTTTACTTAATCAGAAAATTTATAATGATTTTTAAAATTTAATAAACTTCCTGTGGTCCATGCATTTTGGAAATCGCCTTTTAGAAACGTTGTTCGTTAAACACGTTTTATCTCTGACTTATTCAAAATGTCTTATTATCTGAATAATAATTAACATTTAAATAAATATTAAATAATTATATTAAAGGCATTCAAGCAAATCATATTTGCTATTTAGAATAATCTAACAAAAACATAGCTGTGAAAAAAAGGGAGCCAAGTTCTGTAAAGACAATGGCAAGGAAAGAAGTGATATCTAAGTGGGTGCCAAGTTCAAATAAAATTCACTCAAACTTACCTACTGAAGTATTATAGCATTTTTTAAATTGTTTAGAAATAAAAATTATTGATAGCATATTAATAATAAATCTAGAACTTGGCAAGTTTTTACCTACGAGTCATTTATTTTTAATAATGACATTATTATATCAAATCTTGTTATTTCATGATTGGAAGCCTTAAATTGAGTGAGCTCCTTCCCAGCATTTCACGAATAAAAGATATTTGCCCCTGAAAGGGTTAAAGGGGAGCAGTCTCTACAGTGATGACCAAGAACAAGCGTAAGTATATCTGTCTCTTTGTCAGGTATCTTAGTCTGTTTGCATTGAGGTTTCTGGAGGGTGGGTGCTAGAGAACCAAAGACGAGCGGGAGTGTATCTGTGTATTTGTTGGTTTATCAAATCTTTAACATGAGTCATTTGTTTATAAAACTACATTAATTTTTTTTTGTAATGTCATTGAAATTAATATTAACATCACCATTTTATTAAGACATGAAATTGATAGGCATAATATTTATCAAAAACTTGCCAAGTTCTAGATTTATTATTAATATGCTATCAATAATTTTTATTTCTAAACAATTTAAAAAATGCTATAAAACTTCAGTAAGTAAGTTTGAGTGAATTTTATTTGAACTTGGCACCCACATAGATATCACTTCTTTTCTTGCCATTGTCTTTACAGAACTTGGCTCCCTTTTTTCACATCTATGTTTTTGTTAGATGTCATTAATTTTTGTAAAGTTACAGTATATTTAGTCACTTTACTTAATGCTTTTTTAATGTGTTTACATGTGACTATTTTATTCACCAAGCAACATTCAATTTTAATTTTAATTTCCTACAACAAACTCTTTGGCTGTCAATTTGCGGCAGAAATCTATATTTTAATACTGTTACACTGAATGCATGTTTTGAAACGAAATGTATTGATTCGAAATTTTTATTGTTTCTGAAACAACAATTCCTATTAAATTTCTATATTAAATTTTCCTATTAAATTTTCCAATTAAATATCCTATAGCTGGGCCTGCTTTTTTGTACTGAAAGTGAAAAATAAGGTTATGTGCTTATGCCACACACTATGTATCATTTATCCTTGGTTGCCGGCAAAGAGGCAGTGCAGAGGAAGGACATTGCTCCTCCCTGGATTTTCAAATTTAATTAACTAAATATCCTTTTCTCTGATGATTTTGAAAATAACAAGTGGGTAAGTGTGATCACAGATTACACCGAGGGTTTCGTTTAATATTCCTTTAAAAACACGTTATCCTTTTGAAAAATCTGTTAGTTCCACATTTCGCAACCAGGGGCGCACTCTATTCTAAACAAACCTCTATCCGAACGAAACTCCGTTTTACATACTATCCGTAGATATATTAGTCGAGGGGATTGAGCCCACAGCACCCGAGATAAGTAGGTGCCCCTGGCGGTAAAAAGTGGAACTACAATATGTAAGGCTATGGTGCATAATATGAAAGAATGGTCAAAGGGGTGCCGGCAAAAGTTGGAAAAGTGCTCCCCGAGTGAAAAGGGCGGAGGTTAGAAAAATTGCTTAAAATACACAAGTTAGAGTCCGGGGGAGTAAATAATATAAGACTTTTTGAAAATTTTATGATTTGTCGTGTGGTCTTAGGTATTCAGCTATACGCATGCAAAAAGTCATGTTTCCAACTTAATTAGGGGCTCCCTTAGAAAGAATTGCTTAAAGTACATATGTGGTACCTCAAAGGGTTAAGCGTAAGACTTTTTCAAGATTTTATGATTTGTCGCCTGGCTACAGGTGTCCTGCTATAAATATGCAAAATTTCAAATCTGCATTTTAATAAAGGGCTCAGTTAGAAAGAATTGCATAAAATAAGCTTGTGGAAACCCAAAGGGTTAAATGTACGACTTTTTCAAAATTTTAAGATTTCTTGTTTCATGTGAGGTGTTCAGCTATAAGTATGCAAAATTTCACGCCTCCAACATAATTAGGGCTCACTTAGAAAGAATTGTTTAAAATACACATAGCGGAGCGCAAAGGGTTAAATGTGCGACTTTTTCTAAATTTTAAGATATCTCGTTTCACGTGAGGTGTTCAGCTATAAGTATGCAAAATTTCACGCCTCCAACATAATTAGGGCTCACTTAGAAAGAATTGTTTAAAATGCACATGTGGGAGGGCAAAGGGTTAAATGTACGACTTTTTCAAAATTTTATGATTTGTCGTTTGATGTGAGGTGTTCAGCTATAAGTATGCAAAATTTCACGCCTCCTACTTAATTAGAGGCTCACTTTGAAAGAATTGTTTAAAATACACATGTGGGAGCGCAAAGGGTTAAATGTACAACTTTTCAAAATTTTATGGTTTGTCATTTGATGTGAGGTGTTCAGCTATCAGTATGCAAAATTTCACTCCTCCAACCTAATTAGGGACTCCCTTAGAAAGAATTGTTTAAAATATCTCAATTTTTTAAATATATCAATTTGTTGATTTTCTGTAAGCAAGTAAATCCAGATAAACCCCCAGTAAGTAGATAGGTTTACAATGCAAGTCTATTGGAATTTGGCGAAATATTAGAGATATCGCCAAGGTGGCGTCACTTTTAGCGACTAATTTTGGTCGCCAAATTTGGCGAGATATCGCCATATTGGCGAGAAACTTGACGGTATTTGGCGACAGAACAGCGTCCCCTCCTAAGGCAAATTAAAATTTCGCCTAATAGACATAATGTTAAAGTAAAAATGGGCACCCCTAGGTGGGTAATTCATCGATTTTCTCATTTTTTTTTATTTTTTTCTTTAGTTTTATAGTGTAAACGAACTTTGCACGAAATTTGAAGTCTGTAGCTGTAGTAGATATACGAGATCTTTTTGATGAGTGAGTCAGTCCGTCAGTCAGTCAGTGGTAAAATTATCGATTATCAGACATTTTCAAATGTCATTATCTCGGAAACTAATTATGCGTTATTTATAAAATTTTGGATTTTAGGTAATCAGGGTGGCCTTACTACACATTTCGTATAACAAGTACGTAGGTCTCATCGATTTTCAGTAGTAGAGCATCGAAATTTGACGAAAACAGCTCGAAATGGTTCGTGTAAATAACACACGCTATGTCAGGCGAACTTGGCTGACACACTGCCGTGTGTCTAGATACCAACTGACAACACGGAAAAGTAATTAATATTGCGATACTTTTATCACATTAACTGAGTTATTAAATATGCATCTCTCTATTCCATAAAAAATCACTGCAGGCTCGGCCTGCAGACGCAGATAGATTAGGAGTTAAGTATCGATTTCACAACAAAAATTAAATCAAGTTTAGAGATAAATCCAGTTTAACAATTTTATCTGACGGGTTTTTAATTTCATTTTTATAAAAGCTGGTTTTATCAGAAACATGTTAATACGATAATTTTTTTCTTCAACGCCTATTTATTTATTTTTTCTCTGTAAGAGTTGATTCTATCAAACACTTGTCAGTATAAAAGTTGTACATAATATAAAGAAGTTTTATAATAAATCTAAGCTGATTTGATAACTTGTCAACTGATGAAGTTAGGAATTTTTCTCCTCCTCAACACACCCTTTTTTTCGTTTTAATTAATTAATTTATTTATTTGCAGTAAGAGTTGGTACTATCAAAAACTTGTCAATATAAAAGTTTTTCACAATATTAAAGATATTTATAATAAATTTAAATGTATTTGATATCTTAAGAATTGAAGTAAAGTTATACATTTTTTTCTCGTTAAAACCCTGTGTTTTTCGCCTATTGAGCCCATTTTTAATTTAAAAAAAAATCTGTCATACATAAACTGTTTGTTCTTTTCCTAGAATTAATACTAACTTTAAACTGATATAGTAATTATTGTTATTAAGAATCTATGGGAGTTATTTTCGGTTTTCAGAAAACCCCTCCTTATTTCGATCCCCTTGGTCCGATTTTACTCAGTAACGAACTTGACCGAGATTTTCTGCCCCTTGATTTTATGTATGAGTGCGGAGAAGATTTATGCAGAATTGTAGAAGTTACTGTGTCCATAAAAAAGTGATATAAATGTGGATGTGGCTTGCGCTTTCCAAAACATCCTGACCACATCCTGAGCGTGGCAAGAGGGTGCAGCTAACTCTCATGAGAACTAACAAAGCTTGCAAATTTCAAAAGACAATAAACTTGATGACTTAGTGATTTTGCATCTCCAAACTGAGAACCGAAGGTTAAAATTCACGACAGAGTTCTTTTGTGAGCTGACCTGGGAAGATGCTCAGTCAGGCTCGGATAGCTCGCCGAAGTATTAAGGGCCGGTAAATCTCAGCGAAACCCTTTCCCTCCTAAAATTGTAAATATTAATTGTATATAGATTTTATTGAAGTCTTTAATATTAGTCTAGATCTGCATTAAATCCTTATATTTGCTATCTACTGAGTCTGTCCCTTCTCACATGTACTCACATGGGAGATCTCCTGTTGACTAAAATAAATATTCGCATTGCGAAATTGTACTTTTGTTGGTTTCGCCATAATTAAGTGTTAATTTTCTTCAAAGTGATGTCCAACAGCTAACTACTACAAGAGTCCTTTTCCTATATTTGTGTACATATTCTTTTTTTATCTCATGAAAGGGTCCAAGTTATATTTTTTTTTTGTTGAACGACCTCTCAAGAACTGCATCCTCCGTATATTTATTTTTATTTATCTGGACTCCGTGATTCATCCTCATTCCAAGACTGTATTTTCTCATCAGTGACCGATACGTCACCGACGTAAAGAGAATTCGAATCTTTATTTTTTTCATCTTATGAGCGTTTGCCGTGAACTCAATAAACAAACCATATTTATTTTTTTTATTGACTTCAAGTGTGAATCGTGATTACACACAGCATTTTCTTTTCTATTTTTCCTGTGTGTCAAGAACTTACCTTTTAAGAGATGACTTTATTTACAGAACTTTACTGCCAATTAAGAATAGTATCATCCAGACCCCCTTTTTTTAAATAAACAACTTACAGTACTCAAATTCTGATAGAATAAGTGCTTTTTTTATTCCATCGTGTTTGTGAAATCTGCACGGATTTTCCAACATATTTTTTTTTTCTTTTTTTTACTGACTACTTCAAGAGACTGTTTATTTACATATTCCTCTGTCTAATGTTTAAACTTCACTTATATGAATAAGTCTTGTTATTATGCATCTGTATTTTTAAATATTTGGTTATTTTTGATATATTTTGAAATGTTTCATTCAAACAATTGTTTAAAATATTTATATGAAACCCCCCTCCCCCAACACCTGCATTTAATTTTTTTCCTCACAAGCTATAGTAACTGACTGCTGCACTACTCAAGACGAATTTTTTTTTATTTTCTTATGCTTAGAATTTTTTTTCTTCCTCTAAGACGAATAAATGGGAGGAAAACTATTTTAAAAACGTGAAGTTCTACTAGACAGACCTTCGTAAAGACGAAAAATGGTGCATGTTACATGGCACAGTACGATGTTTTTTAACTTTCATTATTTTTTCTTTCTTCGAAGACCTTTTTCTTTCTTCATGTAGTGTTAGTGCAGTTCAGACTATGCATCATAACGAAAGAGTTCAAATTTAATTTTTTTTTTTTTTTTTTTTTTTTGTTAATTCTCTACCTTTTGGCTTCTAAATTTTTTTAAGATTTTTTTTTCTTTAGCTTTAAAAATTTCGGAAAAAGTTTTGCTAAAGTGTCGTTTTTTTAGATAAGTTTTATTTTGCCCTTTTACTATTACTTTTGGTCTTACGTGTGCAGGGGCGCACACATGTCCGAGTGTGGATGTGGCTTGCGCTTTCCAAAGCATCTTGACCGTGGCAAGAGGGTGCAGCTAATTCTCATGAGAACTAACAACGCTTTCAAATTTAGAAAGACAATAAACTTGATAACTTAGTGATTTTGCATCTCCAGACTGAGAACCGAAAGTTAAAACTCCCGGCAGAGTTCTTTTGCGAGCTGACCTGGGAAGACGTCCAGTCAGGCTCGAATAGCGCGCCGAAGTATCGAGGACCGGTAAATCTCAGCGAAAGCCCTTTCCCTCCTAAAATTGTAAATATTAATTGTATATATATTTTATTGAAGTCTTTAATATTAGTCTAGATCTGCATTAAATCCTTATATTTGCTATCTATTGAGTCTGTTCTTTCTCACATGTTCTCTCACACACACACACACATATATATATATATATATATATATATACAGGGATTGGACAAAAATATGGAAACACCTCGTCAAATGCATGTTTGAACGTAAATGTTGATTCTACCCAATCCTGTGAGTGGCGCTGTTGTACTTTCCCACGAACTCCACCTGTACAATGCCCTCAATAAGTTGCAAGTGTCAGTCGTTGTCAGAACAGTTATCTCTGTAGTTTGAGCGCTTTGCGTCTGAGGTAAGTGAATTCGAACTTGGACAAATTGTTGGGGCTCGTATGGTGGGTCGTGCTTCCGTTACAAAGGCAGCAGAAGTTTTTCATGTTTCAAGAGGTACCGTGTCGAAGATTTATACCGCATACAGGAAAAGCGAAAAACATCATCCGTTAAGTCCCAATGCGAACAAAAGTATGTGTTGGATGATCGTGACAGACAGTCATTAAAGTTGATTGCGACGAAAGACGACAGCTGCAAAAGTTACTACTGAACTAAATGTCTAACTCATAAAGCCTATCAGCACCAAAACTATAAGAAGGGAGCTCCGTAAGAAGGAATTTTCAGGGCATGATAATATGTTTTTTTAGGCGTTTCCATATTTTTGTCCAACCCCTGTATGATATAGATAGATAGATAGATAAAGTTTTGAACTGGGGGTGGTTTTGGGTTCTAGGAGTCATGATCGGCGTGGATCTGCAATTTTTTTCAGAATTTCTACCATAGGGAATAACGTAATAAGTAGTATTTCTTACGAAATCTGTCTAAAAGTAACTAACTTGCCGTTGTATATGTATCTTTTGTGAGCGGAGATCTTTCTCGGCTAATATTAGAAAAACTATTGTAAATAAAAACTAGTCGATGGGAGCTGCTCTAATACTTACCCATCATGGATATGCATAATATAAAGTTTGAAAACAAATGTTCAATACTGAAATTTAATAGGCTTAGTCGCACTATTATATTCTAAGTACATACCAAATTTCAAGCCTGTATCTCAATTTGCTTGGAAGATATATAGTTTAAAATCGTGCCTTTGTGACGTCATAAACATTAAATGCTCTATTATTGACTTGCGTAAAAGAAACATCCTTAGAACTCCAAAAAAAAAAAAAAAATAATAACTAACAGTTTACTGCGTATGATTAAGGGTCCCATTTCCAAATAAATATATCTATGAATTGAAATTTGAATGAAATACAGTGTCATGACAAATCGAAGATTGTGGAAAACATGATTACAAATATCTCGACAACTAATTATCCGATCGAATTTATTCTTCATGCAAAATGTATGTTTTATTAATTGTTTTTTATATTCATTTTAACAAAAATCTGTCATACATAAAGTGTTTGTTCTTTTCCTAGAATTAATAATAACTTTAAACTGATTTAATATGTATTATAATTAAGAATATATGGTTCTTTTATGTCCTTAAAATAAACAATTTTGAAAATTTTTATATGCCTTTTATCAGAACGAATATTTCGAGAGTCCGAAAAAAATAGTTCCGGATAATCGAGGTTACTGATATTCACTAGGGTTCTTTAGTTCAGGCATTAGGTGCTCAAAAAGGACAAATAAAAGAAAGTTTTGGTGTGTATTCGATATTTGGTGCCTTTATGTTTTTTGGGTCTCTGAGCACGAATCTGAGTTTGTTAACAAAATTTTCCCCGGAAAACACGTTTTTATTGAAAAAAATGTGTAAAAATAAATAAATAAATAAATAAAAAGTTTTTTTTTTTTTTTTTTTTTCAAAATAATTCCAAAACTATGCATTTTACGTAAAAGTCGCCAATACATAAATTAAAGAAGATAAAATTCCTTACATTTTATGTATTAAAGGTGCTTTTCTCTGATTAATGGCTTAGTCGTGACAGTGCTGAAAAAATGGGTGTGAAAAGCAAAAGATTTTGAATAAACGGGAATTACGGCGCTGTCCGCCAATTTAACAAGAAAACTAACCCTCTTACGCAAACATTGACTATTAATGTTACTAATGATTATATGATTGATAACATTTTACAATAAAGTTGCTGATAATAAATACGACAACTCATTATGAATAATTATTTAGTTAAAAATAATTATGTACATTAGTAAGTACATTTAATTAAAAAACAAGAAATCCTATTTCCTCTTGCTTGTATTCGAAGGTCCCTGCTTTTCACCGACATCTACAACACAGAAAATAGACGTGTGGAATTAGTGGCTGCTTTTATTACTATCAATATTATAAAATAAATGTTTTCTTAATAGTAAACATTTGATACCTTGTGGCATGACATTTACCTCTTACATTGGGTAGCTCGTCCTCCCTGTTTTGATACAACACTGCGATGTTGTTACAATTGCCCTTGCAGTTGAGGCTCATGTTGAAGCAAGAGATCCCTGCTTTCTTGCACCCAAAATTTCGTTGACAGTTCTTTGTGCACTTGCAGGATACATGTTTCAACAAAGCAAGGGGTATTACATTGAACACTGGCTCAAGGCCACTGTTTGTTCTCTTTCAACTCTTCAGCATTTTTTTCAACCACCAGCCATTGCTGAACCTGGTGATATATATACTCTTAAAGAGTTCTGTTGTGCGGCAGCTGCAGACGGCGGTAAAGCAGCAATGTTCGAATTATATTTAAAGGCTGACGTCTTGTACAAAATATACCTTAGGTGGTTTAGCGAAGACATATTTGTCCCATTGTAACCATACAGTGAGACAATGAAACGTTCCTCAGCAGCTGCAATCAACTCCTGGATAGCGTTCGAGTCATTGAATACGTTAACAACGTCGGTAAGATGTGGATTCTTCACAAGAGTTTTGAGGAACTTCATTTTCCCTCACATAAACAGAGCTGACGTTGTATAGCATTCGCTTATAGCATGTAGGATAGAGGATGTTGTCCGTAACACTTAAACTGGCAGCATTAGTTGGAGAGAAAGTCATTGGAGAAATGGTGTCTTTCCTGGTTTTAAGAAGAAAATGTTTTCATGCTTGCAGAGACCTATCAAAATGACCAAAAGAACTGCATCCGCCCCAACTACAATTACGGTCTCATTTGATGGAGCCAAGGAGGAAGCAGTGTTTATAATCAAGGTTCTGCAATTTCTTTTGCTTGCTTGCATGTAATATTTGCTGATGACGACGTCAATCATCATAGATATTAACCGACCTTCTATTTTTGGGTTAACTAGAAACTTTTCTTTCGAAATAGTTGGTATCATTGTTTCGTCAAACAACATGCCAGTGGAAGTGTGTTTTCTTGGTAGTCTCATAAGCTCAGCAGTTTTTGTTCTACCTTGTACATCATCTGGGTAGCCATCAAAGACAACTATTGCCTGTGGTTGATATTTTTACAGCACATAATGAACATATTTGTTGAGTATTGAAGAAAAAGACTGATTCTTAGGCCAAACAACGCTATGTAATAACCCACCCCCCACCATCAATGACAACCTTGTCGCTCAATCAGTTGTTTGTAAGGGGTTTGAATGCCTTGTAGACAGTAGATTGGTTTCCTTTTCAAAATGTCAAATTGCCATTGTCAAATAGGGACAAGGAATAAGGGAATATATCGTACGTCAAAAACTCATCAAGGTCTTCATTCAAATGCTTTGCAACCGAAATTAGTTGGAACAAAGTTGTGGGATTGCCAAGAACCAACTCGTTGTCTACTTAGTATGTTAAACTTGTTATTATAACAAGAGATTTTAGTCGTTTGCTCGGTTTAAATTTGATTGTTCTAAAGTTATCATCAACAATTCTGTTGATGCCTCTAATGCCTGAATCCCAAGACTTGTGGCTGTTATTTCGTCTATTAGTCAAAGCACCAGCGGTTATTGAGTATTTTTGAATATTTATTATTATTATTATTTTTTTTAATAGCAAATGAAGATTTTGATATTAGGTATGCTCATGTTTATTTATTTTTTTAGTTATGAAGGGAACAAAGAACCTGAGATCCATAAAATGTAGTCAATCATATAATCTTTAGTAGCATTAATAGTCAAAGTTTGCGTAAAATGGTTAATTTTCATGTTTCATCTACGTACAGTGCCGCAATTCCGGTTTTAAAGAGTTTTTACTTTTAACACCGCTTTTTGCGGCACTATCACGATTAAACCATTAGTCGAAAAAAATAATAATAAATAAAATGTAGGAAATTTTATCCTCAAACTTCAGATTCGTGTTCAGCTACCCCAAAAACATAAAGACACCAAATATCAAAACTACACCAAAACTTTCTTTTATTTTCTACCAAATAACCGGGCTACTTCTCATTATTACATACTAAGTACAAAACAAATTCCAAGTATCTATAGCAATTTGTTCGGGAGATAGAGCGTTTACAGACACACACACAGACAGATGGACGGCAATTTTTTTTTCTATAAATACGTTTTACAGAATCTCCAGTGTCTGAAACGCGTAAATCCATTAATTTTTTTTTCGATTTTTAAAATGACTACAAGACTTACCATATACTATGCATGATGAGTAAGTAATATGAAAATTCGTAGTTTTATATAGAAATGTTAGGTAAGTACGCTGAAGCAGACAATTTTTAAATTAAAAAAAATTATCAATTATTAAAGGTTGAAATCATTGAAAATAGCTCCGTTAAAAAAGTTTTATAGGAACAGAAACTATGCATAGCGATTTAGTCTTCGTTTGTAGGGACTTCTTCACAAGCTTGCGGTGCGCACAAATCAATTATTTTTTAAGTTTGACTAATTTTTTCAGTTTTTTTTTTCATTTTTTATTCATAATTTCAATGGAGATTTATTTCGTATTTAGAAAAGGTCATTTTTCACATTCATTTCAAATTGTAAAACAATGCAAATAATAATGCTTCTTTCAATTAAAAACTGCATTTATACATGATTAATAAAAACAGTAAAAAAAACTTTAAAATAATAATTAAAGTAAAATTCGTTAAAACTATTAAATGAGGAAATTTAATTAATGATAGTTATTTGATGATGACCTATGATAGATGACCCTATTTAAATGCTCAAATTGTCATATTACTAAAAAGTTTCAATTAAAAAATATATTCACCTTTCAATTAAAAAATGTATTTTGACACACATATTAAAAAGAGAAAGAAAACTTGTAAAAATACGTCATATGGAAAACGATACACTTAAAACAGTTTTCATATAGCGTCATTATAAAGTTAACATTGTTTACTTAGCGATTTTACACAAGTTGATCTTTAAATGAACAACGATTTCAATAAATTAATAATTGCATATGTAATTAAACATTATTTCCATTTCATCAACTATTCAATTGTTTTATTTTTCAGTAGGCACACAGAATAATAAACTACATAGTACATTATTAACTTTCAAATAATACAAAATTTATTTTTAAGCGCTGCATGCAATAAAATAAACCACGTTTCTCAATATACATTTTATACAATCCATTCAAAAACTGCTTCAAAGGCAAAGTAATAAACAATAATAAATGATCCTTATAAAGATTATTTATATGTTACATTACATTTTATATCTTCCCGAAATGAACTCAATAAAAGTAAATGTATTGAATATTTTTAGAATAATGTACTCCTGTTTTTGTCAACTTCGTTTTCTTTTCTTAAAGATGATACTTCCGACGCATCATTCTTCTCCCGCAGTGGAATATGCATTTTTCATGACATTCTTCAACTTGATTTATGAACTGTCAATACCATTATGTAATTCTATTGAAAGCTTATTGTGCAAATTTTTCTAACATATAATTCAGTTTACACGCAGGTATTATTTATAAACCACAAATAAGCTCGAATTTTTGTTTCTAAAATTTTTAGCTCATGCACTCTATAAGAGTAATATCTATATGCTTCCGTAGCACCTTCCCTCCCGAAACTAAAATGATATTGTGAATGTTTTTTGGATATATATTTTTTTATCAAGACAAACTGTATCAAAAATATTTCACAATGAATGTGGTTTGTTTGTTTATTGAAAATATACTTCCAACTTCCTTGCTTGACTCCAAATGCTCGCTTATAAGCCGTCATCAATACAAGGGATGGGTAGACACAGTGAAATACACAATACTTGAAAATTACAGACATGAATTCCACAAACATTGTATAACGGGGTCACCGGCAGTGTTGGGTATGAACGCGTTCATTGAACGAAAACTCACGAACTTAGTACACATGCTGTCAACGTTGATTTGAACTTGACTCATTTTTTGATAAATGAACGTGAGCTGAACGAAAGTTCAAAAAAATCTGTGAGTTTGAACGAAATTTACAACTCAAACTCAATTTTTTTCAAAATTTATTTAATTTTTTTCCAGCTGTTAAGAACACGTTTTGCCCATTCAAGTGCCATTTAGAGGCCTACATGGACTCGGTATGGGGCGAGTCTGATCATCAGTTTTTCTGGGTCGTGCCCGGGTATGACTTTCTATGGAGGCTTGGGCCTGGCCGAACCGGACTTATTTCTGAGCCTGTACTTATTCATCTTAGAAGTCTCAACCAACCGAAATTTTCTGGCATGGTCACAATCCTGCTCATATGAAAATCATTGACCCGTCCCTGTCTGATTCGTGCACAAATCTGTTTAAGGCTGTTCTCTAATCCAAAGGGCAACTTTATTACATAAGTTTTAATTTATTTTTGTTCGGAAATGCATGAAACTAGCAGGTGTTGTTGTTCAGAAACTATGTTATCGATCTATTTTTTTGCACACGCAATAGATCTTTCTGAAAATAGTGTCAAAATGGACATTTTGAACGGAATTTCCGCGCGAAAGAAGAATAAGCACTTAAGAAAGGGTGAAAAACGTGTTTGTTGCGTGATAAAAATCGCTTATAACTCAATAGGTAATTTATATATCAAAAAAGGGAAAACACAGTTCGATTTCAAAGCGCTTCCATGGTCAGGCTTTCCAATTTTATATCTTTCTGTTAAAAAAATGAATTTGTAAATGTGTCAAAACATTTTGCGCTTGTTGAGCAGAACGGTTAAGAACAGCCTTAACAACCTCCTTGGGTCAACGATTTTTTCAGAAAATACATATATTTTTAAATTACCATTATTCTACAGTTAAAATTCTCTTTAATAATAGTAGTACATATACATTTCAAGGGAGGGGGGGGGGGGTCAGTACGTTAAAGCATGTTATGAGAATCTGTATGAAGAAATCTTATTTTAAACGAAAAAAATTCTCGATCGCTGCAAAATGGATATAATAATCTGTTTGAAAATAATTAATACAATTAGTTGCAAGAGACGACAGACCTCGTAAAAAGAAACTTAACTATAACATTTATTTTCTCTCCTATGTGATTCCGTCTGAGAAGGTTTTTCGATACAGAATTTTTCAGATTTTTAAGTCTCCAAGCCAATGGATAAATGGTAATAACAATAATTCAGATATATACAAATGGAGAACCATTAAAAAATCAATCTAGTTTACAATAGAATATGTAGAAAGAAATGTAGGAGAAACAGTACTTTGGAACGGGGACCCATGTACTATGCAGTCTATGGCACTTTTATTTAAAGTGAACAATATAAACATGAAAAAGAGACAAATAAAAATAAATATATGTAAAAAATATCCGTAAAAATAAATATCTGTACAGAACAAATAACACTTTTATGCATCATTTATAAAAACTATCATTAAGAAATTCCAAATTCTTCCCAGAAAGTTTGAATAGTTTTTTTTTTTTTTTTTTTTTTTTTTTTTTTTTTTTTTTTTTTAAATGATTATAAGTATAAATGTTTCGTGAATAAAATAAAGGATAATTGGTATTAAAAATTTTATGGAGCGAAGTCTAAATTTCTAAGTAAAAATCCGCCAGATTTACTGCCAACACTGTTTACTAGCCAACACTGTTTGTGACCTGTATAGTGATTTAAAAGGTTCTCATTTGACCTTAGATATTTACTGTTTTAGATTCGGATCGGTTTCGGATTAGGTCTCTTAAGGGTCGGATTCGGGTAGAAACAGATTTCTCAAAACAATGCCGAAAAATAAAAAGGTTAAAAATCTATATGCAGTAACATCTGCGTAACATGCGTATAATCTGGCGAGGGCAAGAAAGTTATATACCCCCAACCCCTCAGTTTTTTTTTAAGAGTAGGGGCAAAGTTATATGTTCTGCCCTTCCAGATTTTTTGTCTTGTTTTCCAGTAAAAACATATTTTTGTATTTCATTTTTCCATTTTTTCCCCTCTTATACTTTAATAATTTATATTTTATCGTGGGCGTAAACTAGAATTGGATAAAACACAATCAAAATTATCAGAATTTCAGAATTAACGTTTTCATGTTGACAAGTAATTTCTGTTTTACGTCTTAATAAAACCTCTGCTGTAAAAACTGTTTAACTGGGTGTACATCAATTTTGCCTACGGTAGGAGCAGGTCATAAATTGCGCCTACAGCTTCGACCCCTCCTGTATGAACTGAGCTCGAAGGGGTGAGATAAGCAATACATCACTTTACTGAAGGTTGAATCAAAGAGTTTCTTTTTTCAAAAAGTCTTCTGGATGCGAATACAGCCATGGTAAATCCTGGCGACAATAATCACAATACTTAGCACGCGGTCTGCATTCATCTAGCGTTGCATTACATCTGATAAAATATTCAACGTAATAAATACATATAAAATATTAAAATGAACTACAATTCCTCAAGTAGAGGATACTTACTAATATTTACTACGAAAGTAGGACTTCCTATTTTAATGAGCCCGGTGCAAACTGCCGCCCTAAATTTTCTTACCTCTTTCAAGGTATTCCAAGGAATATCCAATGTAAAAAAAAAAAAAAAAAAAAAACACCACTGTTAAGAAAATGTTTATTTTGACTTGTAACATTTGGATAGAAAGCGTTTTTCCGTTTTTAATGACAAAAAACGCTGAAAATTCATAAAATTCCAGTTATCATAACTCGGTAAGTTTTATTTGCACAAAAATGAAACTTTTATTGCTTTACTTATTAGTACACGAAGAAAGTTTTACGAAATATTATAGTACTTGAATCCCGTAAAAACTTAAATTTCTGTAACTTTTAAAAATAACAGTTTTTTTTTTATATATATATAAACGGATTTAATAGGATGAAGAACAACTTTAAAACATGTTTGCTATTGAAACTATACTTCTAAAGCTAATGGCTTACGAAATTAGACATTGGGCAACGATTAGAGCTGACACTCTTATATACTATTTGTCACAATTTTTAATATTTTATAATCAAAAGTTCATTGATTTTCACAATTTTTTTTTCCTCAAATAATATGAAATCTGTCAGTAGCATGTTTAAATTAACAAGATTATTACTATAAGTTGTAGTATTTCTATTATTAATATTATTATTCTTCTTTAAATGAAGCAGAATAGAGAAGGTTCTAATTTAGAATTATTTTAAAAATCATTAATATGTTGTATTTTTCTATCACAACGTAATTTTCAACAATTTATGTATTTATATTCTTTTTAGATACCAAATAACTAATCCATCAGTTTAACTTAAAAATATGGCTTTTAAAAGCCAACAAAAATTTTATTTAAAAATATTTTGAGGATCAAAATCATAAAGTCAACTATAGTTTATTATTTAAAGTGTATTATATATATATATATATACAGGAAGTTATCTATTATTTAAAAGGATATTTTATCTTTCTGGATAAATAAAACTTTTAAACTATATTTGGAGATGATGCGTTGATTTAATACAAAATTAGAAAATCATAACCTCATGTGTATGAAAGTATTTTTTTTTTAAGATTTAAGGCTATTGTAAGTGTTTCTCTCAAAATTTTCTAACTTACAAACTCATTTTTAAACGTAAAAACGTGTCACTTTCAGGTGATGTTGGTGTTTTTTATGACGGCTAATTATCAACATGAGGGATATGGGCCCAAAGGTTTCAACTTATAATGCAATTTTCAGTTTTGAATTCATGAAAATTTAATGCTCTTCTTCTTATTATTATTAATTTATAAGCATGTAGGGTAGACCGGGGCTAGTTGGCCATAGGGGCATGTTGGCCCAGTCGCGATACTTTTTAAACTTTGCGTTAGATGACATTGCCAGTCCAGCCAAGTATGAGTTGCTTCGCTTTCCTCCCCCAACATCAGCACCATTGAAGTCGGAGCATGCGTTAAAGAATTATTGAGAATTTTCAAAATTTTGCAAAGGTGAGTAAATTTCCTCTCTGATAAATAATCTTTTTTTATTTGTTTGTAGATTACATTTTAGATTTTGATATATAATAATTCAGAAAAAGAATTGTTCGTAGTTATTGTAGGGCATGATTTTTTATTGAAATATTTTCAGAATAATTCCTTACAGTCATGAAAAACAAAAATGGCGATACGGGATTAGTTGGCCCATTTGGCACGGAGCATGTTGGCCCGCCGGCCAACATTCCCCGTAGGAATTTGGCTCTGGGGTACTGGAATTTTGATAGTTTTAATGAATTATTTTAATAAACATTTATTATTATTTTAATTAATTTATGATTAATTAATAGTAAAGAGTTATTTTATTAATTGAATTCCTGATTATTCCAATCAATCTTTTTAAAAAATGAGGTTATAATGTTGTTTACCTCCTCCCCGAATTAAATCAGTTGCTCCTGTTGTACAAAAACCTTTATAACTTTCATAATTATAGAAAAATCACTGTCGGTTTGGCCAACAAAGAAAAGAATTATTGCACTTAACAGATGTACAGAGGCCTTGATACAATTTATTTATCATCTGGTGTTTATAATAAACTACCTAATTAAGGATGAATGATTTCTTAAATTACTCTACTCTAAGATTTGCGGTGTTTTAACACCTAGCATGCATTTATTAAAATTTATTACTGTTCCGTAATGTACTAAATACATTTTTTATGAGAAAATAAAATAAATTTTTAAAGCAATTTTTGGTCGAAGTTGATAATATGAACAACTCACAGTTTTAATATTGAAATTTTTTATTTTAATTTAGGAGGTTATATTGTGTTTTCGTTCGCAACAAATAAAAATTAAGATTGGGTAAAATTTTGATCATTTCTTAAATTTCTACATTATCAGAACACTAAAAAGCGACGTGGGCCAACTTACCCCGCAATCGGGGCAGGTTGGCCCAAGGGACTTGGTGTCCATTTGAGTTTCTAAACTAATACTTATAGTTAATATTTCAAGCTTTACTATTGTGACTTCTTCTTGAAAGTACACTGATAGTGGTAACATAAAAAGAAGTTTAAAATTTTGAATTGTAATTTTTTTTTTTTAAATATTAGAAGAAAAATCGGGCCAACTAGCCCCGGTCTACCCTACATAAGAGAATCGTGCGTGGTTATAAGAATATAAGAATTATATATTCAGTAAAAATTAAATTTTATCAAGAAATACATATTTAAGTTTCAGCTATTAAAAAAAAAAAAAAAAAAATCTTACAACCGCTTTGGAATTTAAGAATTTTCTTTTGAATTTGAAAAAAATTAAGTTTTGAAGGAAATCAGTAAAATTAGTATTTAAATACCATAGTTCCAAACAAGTTAATAATAATAATAGTACAATCAATAATACTAAGGACAATGAAAGAAGTACTAATTAGCGTTCATATGAATATTTCAGCAGCAAGAATATCCTTGTATTTAGAATGTTGTTCTTTTTCTTCCAGCATCTTTCTTTCAAATTAATACAGAGAATAATTTTAAGGTGAAAATTATTTCTAGCATATTAATTGAAATACGAAATATCTGTGATATTAATATTCCATATGTTTGAGGTTCTTGAATAATCTTAGAATGAAACATCCCAAGGCACAATTAACGAGAAATTAGTTTAAACCTGACGAAAATATTTGTTTCCATATATAATTATCCAATGTCAAATATTTTAAAAAGTATGTTTCTAAACGAAAATTAATATGTTTGGGGAAAAAATGGCATTATTCGGTAAGAAGTGTTATTTTTTCATAAAATTTTCTCTTCTAAAGTAGTTAAAAAAATTCTCCATTGTTTAAGTTTCTTACGTAAATATATATTTATATGATATAAAAAACTGGTAGAACCAGAGATAAAAGTAAAGCTCAATCTAAAAAAGTTACAGTAAAAAATTGTCAAATAGTTTCAGTTTAAAAAAGTAAGTAGTACGTAGAAAAGTAATGGAATCAGATTATCTGTAAAGCTCATGAAATTACCCAAATTTTTGTTGATAGCTGAAAATGTGAACTGAGCTTTACTGGTGCCTTAAAATCAATCAGGGAAGTAAAGGCATTTTTAACTCATTCTGAATTAAAATCATTCATAACCAGTTTAAAAATTTGGGCTCATAAGAATAGGTTAGAGGTTGATTTTTATAAATGAGCGAGAACATGAGAGGTATCGAGAACATGAGAGATCGTTCAGTACGAAGTATGTACCAAATTTCATTCCAGAGGTCACTGATAAGCCTGGAAGCTCAAAGTCCAAAATAAGCCCAAAACCCTAAGCATGTACGATTCAACCATATGCTAACTACATGTCTGGCTTAATTGACATAATGACTGGTCCATTGACATAAGGCTCCCTTTTCACAGTAATTACATGAAATAAAAATTATTACGCTGCATGTGTTATGTCAGAAATGTTAATAACAACAATTCCTCAGCAACTTGACTATATATTAATGTTATACTTAAAATATTACTTCATGGCTTACATTCTTTCAGCTTTGTGAAGTTTAGCTTGACTTAATGCAATCATGTCCATAATTCTGGGCCTGACAGAAATTTTTGTTGCACATAACTACACGTTCTGTTTACTATACCCAGTACTCATTTTGAGTGGATAATATGATTTTGAATATAAGGCACCAGTAAAGCTCAGTCCACATTTTCAGCTATCAACAAAAATTTGGGTAATTTCATGAGCTTTACAGATAATCTGATTCCACTACTTTTCTACGCACTACTTACTTTTTTAAACTGAAACTATTTGACAATTTTTTACTGTAACTTTTTTAGATCGAGCTTTACTTTTATCTCTGGTTCCACCAGTTTTTTATATCATTTCACATCTTTTTCAGATCCTTTCCGGAACTTAATCAACCAACTTCAACTAATCAAACAACAGTCCCAATTAACCATCCAATGATCCCAAATAACCATCCCAACCAATTGTCCCAATCAAAAACTAACAGAAACATTGGTTCACCAGTGTATTTCAAGAGCTCTGATGACCCCATACTTATTGCTAAATCCCATATTGGGATATTCACCTTTACTTTACTCAGGACTGACCACCAGACTAGTCCTTAGACTAAGTTTTATACATAGTGTGATCTCTTGAATTTTTCTCCTATGTACCCACGCTCCTCTGGTTTAAGGGACTATGCAGTATCCTAGGTCAACCCCTCAAACACACAAAAAACTAGGGTAAGAAACAGTCATAAGAAATGAATTAAAACTGCGAAAAAACTATAAAAAGAGAACATTTCTGTCTTTGGAACTTAATGGGAATTTAAAACTTAAAAAAGTCTGAAAACGACTGAATGCAGAAAAATGATCAAAAGTGACTGGAAATATTATACAATACACCTGTAAATAACATCAGAAATATTACTAATATTGGATATTTATAATAATATTTCGGAGGTCAAACTAAAATATCACGATAATGACTAACATATTTACATCTAACTGTAACCATTTTGGAAAATTGGAAAGTAGGTGTCCTTTGTAAAGTATGCATTAATTAAGGAGATAAATTACGTAAACGAGTCTATTGACAATTGGTGTATTTGGTACGGATAAATTATATAATTGAGCCTACAGACAATTGGCGCATGTTACCGGGCGTCGTTTAGGGCATGATTCACTGAACCGTAATCGCATGCACCTATTTTTGTAACGTTAACACACGCGTGGGCTAAATCTCATCTCATTTTGTCTCCCATTATATTTTTGGTGAAATGCGCTTTAAAAAAGTCTACTACTCTATATTGTAAAATGCATCAGTACTACTTCTTTTTAGGGAAAAATCAAGCGTTTCATATTTATTTTCCGATTTTATAACAGTTTCTGTAAAAATGGCGGGTTTTTTTCCTTAGAAAATATGCAACAATTTGTTTTACTTCTTAAAACATGAATTATTTTATAAAATTTACAGTAATTACATTTAATACACTTTCATCAACATGTGAAAACAGCTTTTATTTCACTCTTTCAGTAAAATTATTTTAGAGTGTTATCCCGTAATGAATGAACATATCGAAATGTAACGTTTGTACACTCGCGGGATTATTTAATCCCAAAAGCCATATTTCTACTTTTCTAGCCAACAAACTAAAGACATTCCTTCATACAACCTTTCTCAGCCTTGACCTTGAAAGGTAGAAGAAGGTCACAAGTGTTTCATGACGTAATTTTGAAGCTTTCTCACCTGCATAACCCCTTCTCCCGCAGGTAAACGCAACGTCTCTCGCAAGCCAGACCGTCCGCATACATACTACACCATAAACCGGAAGAGCATGTAGAAAAATAAGCTTTGGCAAAATGACGAATTTTTGAAGTTTTTTCACCTGCATAACCCCTTCTCCCGCAGGTAAACGCAACGTCTCCCGAAAGCCAGACCGTCTGCATACGTACTACACCATAAAACGAAAAAGCATATTGTGGTGTATTTGACTGTAACCGCGACTAGCGCGAAAGAAAAATAGAATGTTTTTGGTCTTAAGCGGCAATTGTATGCTATGCCGAATCTGTGTTTTTCTGTGATCGTCTGCTGTAAAATGTGTTCGTTATTAAATACTTGTTTAAGCAAGATGTATATATTATTCTTGTAGATATATCTGTCCACGCAATGATATTTAAGTCCATAAAATGCGCCACAGCTGGCGACGAGGTGTTTGTAACTAAAAGTTTCAAAGTCATTACGACCACGGACAACGCCGATGGATAATTAGCTGCTGAAGACTGCCCAAGGTAAAAAAAAAAAAAAAAATCTTTTGTATTTATCTTTTAAAGAAGGATAAAAATGGAGCAGCTCGTTCAAAGTTTAATAGAACAGAATAAAGCCTTAATGGAAACTTTAGCCACTTTTGCCGGTCCGAAAACCCACGAACCTAAAGTTTCCGTTCAATTTGAAAAGTTCGATGATACAAATGAAGATTTTGATGCTTTTATAGAACGCTTCGAAGCATTCATGGACATTCAAAATGTTCCGGATGGCAAACATGGGAAAGTTTTTATTTCTAGTTTGTCAGCAAAATTATACAATTTGTTGAAAAACCTGCTAGCTCCTGACAGTCCTTCCGATAAAGATTTCCTTACCCTAAAAAATACGTTAAAAGCTCACCTCACTCCGACGCCGCTTATAATTCCTAGTAGGCATGTATTTCTAAATCCTAAGCAACGAGAGGGGGAAAGTGTCAGTGCTTTTATGGCTGAACTTCGCTCCTTAGCAATTGATTGTCAGTATAAACAAGAAATGTTAAACACGATGTTAAGGCGGGTTAAGGGATAGAGCAATATTAGATAGACTTTTCGAGGAAGATGATATAGATATTGAGAATATCTTAAAAATTGCTTTAGCTATGGAGAAAGCTATGAAAGGGGCAAATGAGATAATGGGGAAATCTTTAGAAATTAAGGAATTTAGCGTGGAAAAAAAATAAAGAGCAGTCAAAATGTGTTTCGCAAAGGAAAAACCTTGGAAAACAAAATCATTGGGGAAAGAAGGAAAAAACAAATTGCACACGGTGTACGGCAACTAATCACGATAAGCATTCCTGCAGATTTAAATTAGCTAAGTGTCATTTTTGTCAAAAAATTGGGCACATTCAAAAAGCCTGTTTTGCCGCAAACAAAGGGTTAAAAGCAAACACGGTAAAACAAAAGCAGGTAGATACTCTGTATTCTAGTGAAAATGTTATCCCAATGTATTCTTTTGATTTGAACTCGCTAAAAGAGGAGGAGCAAAGAAAACCTCCTATTATGTCAACACTAATTGTTGAAAACAAACCTGTAAGTATGGAACTGGATACTGGAAGGGCCGTCTCGGTAATGAGCGTTAAAAAATTTCGTGAGATTTTGAAGAAAAAAAATTAAGCCCTCAAAAGTAGTTTTTAAAACATACAAAGATGAAATAATTGTACCTTTGGGATTTGTTACTGTTGATGTTGAATACAAAAATCAAAAATTCAAATTAAATTTGTACATTGTTAAGGAAAATTTGGATACAATTTTTGGCCGTGAATGGCTATATAGTATCAATTTGGATTGGAATTCTATCAAAGCAGTGAGAACATCTTGTGAATATGATTTGAATAAATTGTTAGAAGAGTATAAAGAACTTTCCGACGATCAGTTAGGTGAAATTAATAATTATGAAGTAAAGTTGGAACTTAAATCCGATGTAATACCAAAATTTTGTAGAACCAGACCCGTACCTTTTCTTTAAAAGATAGGGTTGAACAAGAAATTGATAGGCTTGAAAAGGAAGGTATTATAGAGAGGGTAGAATCCTCGGAGTGGGCAACACCAGTTGTCCCGGTTGAAAAAACTGATGGGTCAATACGCCTATGTGCAGATCTGTTACCGTAAACCAAAATATAATGATACAACAACATCCTTTACCAAAATTAGAGGAAATATTTTCAAGCTTAAATGGGGGTAAACATTTTTCAAAAATTGATTTTAAGCATGCATATTTGCAAATGAAAGTGCATCCCGATAGTCAAAAACTCTTAACTATAAATACTCATAAAGGGTTATATGTATTTAAAAGACTTATGTATGGTTTAAATTCTGCCCCAGCTATTTGGCAAAGATATATTGATGGTCTTTTCCAGGGGATGGAAGGTATTAAAGTTTTTATGGATGATGTTAGAGTGACTGGATCAGATGATAATTTACATTTAGCGGCCTTAAGAAAATTTTTTCAGAAATGTAAAGATCATGGGCTGAAATTAAATTTGGGTAAGAGTAAATTTTTTCAAAAAGAAATAAAAATTTTAGGGCACAAAATTGATGAAAACGGTTTACATAAAACTGATGAGAAGATTTCTGTGATTTCGAAAGCTCCTAGACCTACAAACCTACAAGAAGTACAGAGTTTTTTAGGGCTTGTTAACTTTTATGGAAAATTTTGCCCTAATTTGGCTACAATAGCGAATCCTTTGTATAAATTAACACAGAAAGATGTTAAATGGGTTTGGTCAAAGGATTGTCAGGAAGCTTTTGAAAAAATTAAAAATGAAATTTGTTCTCCGCGTGTCCTAATGCATTATGATCCATCACTGCCATTGGTATTGGCAACTGACGCATCTCCTGTTGGGGTAGGGGCGGTACTTTCCCACTCTTTACCTGACGGAACGGAAAGACCAATAGCTTTTGCCTCCAGAACTCTCACAAAAACTGAGCAAAGATACGCTCAGATTGATAAAGAAGCACTCGCAATTGTATGGGGTGCCAAGAAATTTTATCTTTATCGAAAAGGGAGACGATTCACATTATTAACTGACCACCAACTTTTAGTGGCCATCTTCGGATCGAAGAAAGGTCTCCCAATTCTGGCAGCGACAAGATTGTTACATTATTCTTTAGTATTACTATCTTTCCAGTTTGACATAAAGTATCGTCATACAAAAAACCATGGTAATGCTGACTGTTTGTCTAGGCTGCCGTCCACTTCCGAACAGCTAGACGTTAAAGATGAAATTTCTCTATTTCAGTTAGCACAAATAGAAACTCTTCCTGTCACAGCTAGTGACTTAGCCAAAGAAACTCTTTTGGATGCAGACCTCGCTCCAATACTTCATGTGTTACAGAGTGGAGGAGTTTTAAGTGGAAGAGAAGCAGAATATAGTCTACAAGATGGTTGCATACTGTTAGGTCAGCGGGTGTGCGTCCCTAAACGGTATCAGGCTCAGGTGCTTGAAGAGTTGCATCATGGCCATCTAGGTGCTGTAAAAATGAAATCTATCGCGAGATCGTACGTTTACTGGAAAAACATCGATAAGGACATAGAAAACACGGCCAAGAACTGTGTAGACTGTGCTCGATATAAAACCGACCCACAAAAAGTGAAGGTGCATTACTGGGAGTATCCTAGTACACCTTGGCAACGTATCCACATAGATTTCGCTGGACCTATCTTTGAACATATGTTCCTGATTATAGTAGATGCTCATTCAAAGTGGTTGGAAGCTTATCCAATGAGATCCACCACAACAACCAAAACGATTGAATGCTTAAGAGACTGTTTCGCACGATTTGGATTGCCACTTATGCTTGTAAGTGACAACGGTCCACAGTTCACATCGTTCGAATTTGACATGTTTATGCGTAATAACGGCATTAAACACAGAACCACTGCGCCCTTTAAGCCATCTAGCAATGGGCAGGCCGAAAAATACGTATTTACAGTGAAGCAATATTTAAGAGCTATGCAAAATTATGGCGGAACGATACAACAAAAATTAAGTACGTTCCTTATGCAATACAGAAAAGCTCCGAACCTCACTACACTCCATAGTCCAGCCATGCTCATGTCGAAGAGAGAGATTCGGACGAGAATCGACCTGCTGCGTCCTGATCTTAAGAGCAGAGTGGAAGAAAAAGTTCGTAAAGGAACTTTTGAATTCTCAGATAGAGGGTTCCAAATTGGCGACAATGTCGCTGTACGAAATTACCGGCAAGGAGACAAGAGATGGAGGTTTGGAAGAGTCGTTAGTAAAGATGGGCAACTACATTACACTGTGGATGTAAATGGCCGATTGTGGCGTAGACATGTGGATCAAATACAGGATGGAGGAGACATAAAGGAAAAAGAATGCGAGCTCCGACGACAGTCTGCAAAACCTGCCATTCCTGTGCAAGATGCTGAGGCTCCGACGTCCAGTGTTGAGTCAACACCATCACCGACCTGTAGGGAGACGGAGACGACTGATGTAACGCCAGTCTCAATTCCTACACCAGAGCATGCTCCACTCATAGCCCAGGGTTCAACTCCGACACCACAACCAGTTCATTAGAGTCCGGAAACCTCCAAAGCGATTAGATCTATAGACGAAGTTTTTAAAGGGAGGAGATGTGGTGTATTTGACTGTAACCGCGACTAGCGCGAAAGAAAAATAGAATGTTTTTGGGCTTAAGCGGCAATTGTATGCTATGCCGAATCTGTGTTTTTCTGTGATCGTCTGCTGTAAAATGTGTTCGTTATTAAATACTTGTCTAAGCAAGATGTATATATTATTCTTGTAGATATATCTCTCCACGCAATGATATTTAAGTCCATAAAAATATGCCACACATATAGAAACACGAGCCTTGCTAAAATGACGTAATTTTGAGTTTTTTTAATCTGCATAACCCCTTCTCTCGCAAGTAAACGTAACGTCTGCCTCCAGCCAGACCGTTCGCATACATGCAACACCATAAAACGGAAGAGCATATAGAAAAATGAGCCTTGCCAAAATCAAGTGACGAAGATGTTGCTAGCTCTTAGACCAGGGATGGCGAACCTTTTCACGTCGACGTGCCAAAATTTTCCAAAAATATGTTTTACATGATCATGACGTGCCAACAATAAAAATATTTAATGGATCAAATAATAATGAATCAAAACTACTTAAAATTTTGTTTTTAACATTAAAAAAATACAGGTGATATTTGATGTTATACTGTAGAAATTTATTTTAAAAATATTATTTCTGTTGTCTCATCTTAAATGCCAAATAATTTATATCCGCTTTGTACTCAGTTATTTTCGATAGAATGCAAGTTTAATTGCACTCACTTGACGTTTTTAGTTTTTAGTTTTTTTTTTTTTTTTTTTTTTTTTTTTTTTACGAAAAGAATGTGTTGCAGAAAAAATTGTCAAAATAGCAAACGCCAGAAACTATAGCTTTTATTGTCTGGAATTGAATTCCAAGTTGTTGTAATTTTAAAATCAGCATTTTTGCTTATTACACTTTTAAATTTTGTTTAAGGAAAATCTTCTAATTCTCAAAATTTTCTGAGCCAATATTGAGCTAGATTCGAATAAATTAAGTTATATTTCAATTTCTTCATTCTGTGTGACAATCACAACCAACCGAACAAATCGGATTCAAGTGACACAGAAAACATCTATATTAATTAATGCATTTTGTGAAATTCTACTATATTGTGATGTAAAACTGAAATCTATGCCATGCCAAAAATAATCCGCAGCGTGCCACTTATGGCACGCGTGCCATAGGTTCGCCGTCCGTGTCTTAGATTATTACTTTCGTTCCAACAATATTAATTATTTTTAAACTCGCGAAATTGAATTTCATTTGGCGTTATAATGACGTAATTATACTAAAGCTTTTAAAATTAAAATGCATGTTTTCTTTGGCGCGTGCAATAGGAGTATACGATTTCCTTGACAATACGCAGGAAAATGCAATAAATACAACCAAATGAACTAGCATTTACAGAAAATTTCTTTCGTATGACTTAAAAATAAATCTTTCGTTTTACGGATGAAAATAATAACGATTAATTTCAGAATATCAGGAGTCTCTTTTCAGAATAAAACATCATTACAAAGTTATGTCAATTAAACAGAAATTGACGTCATACCTAGCAAACGATTATTTTTATTATTATCTTTTCCTAAATTGTTTTTTTGAAATTAAAACTCCTGTATTAAAATAGATTTTTAAACATTAAAAATAATCAAATGAAGATACTGCGTCATTTTAGCACGTGTTTAGTTAAAGTTTTTACATATATATATAGGAAATATTTTCATTTTCTGATTAGAATGACGTCGATTTGAAAATTGCAAAAATATAGCGAGAAAATCTAATTTTTATTTAAAACAAAATACGTGTGTTATCATTTTTTTTAAATTATTGTGCCGCTTTTTAGGATGTGGCAACAGAAAAGAAAGATTGAAGGAGATATTTTTATATTGTTAAATTAACGCTATGTAAAGTTTAAATGGGTGCCATTCTCTTAATATTGGATATTTTTTGACCTGATCTTCGCAAGGCACATCGCTAAATTAAGACCTTTCCAGCAAGCCATTGATCATCACTGAATGTTTTCTGGTTTGGATTGTAATTGAGTTGTTGTCTTTTCATCATGTTTCAAAACGTAAAAGATGCGGCTGAGCTCTACTATACAGCACGATCGTGCTGCATGATATGGATTTTTTATCATCATACTTTTATTTATTTCTTTTTTTTTTATTTGTGCATTTTATATTCACGGATATACATTTTTATATTGCACATTTTTCTGTGATTTAATAGTTATTATTAACAAAATTTTTTATTATATACATATATAAAATATATGAGTATAAATTTTTGTGAGTTTAAGAAAAAACATTATTGACAGCCCAAGTTATCGATAAAGCACCCAATTTAGCTAATTAACGCCAACAGAAAAGAATCTTTCTAACAAAAAAAGCTCTCACTTTGTGCCCATAAGTAAAAGAGAGGGGGATGACAATGATATCCGTTCCCCGTGACGCCGAGCGCAATTCATACAGGGGCAGGCAAAGAAGGGTTCGCATAAGCGCAGTTAGCCGGTCCCCGTTTAACTAAAACTGTTTTGCCATAGACTTGAGATGTTATCTCATCTCGACGTATTTTCCCTCCCCCCCCCTTTTTTTTTCTCTTGCTCCAAAGTTGAAAGACTATTTTCTCCTTTTCATTTCCAGGAATATTTGACTGCATGTGTGGCAAAAGATATCTTAATTGCAGTGTCTTGACTCTGACCATTGTCATTTCTTTAGGATAATATCAACACAAGACAAGAACTTCTTGATCCTCAGGGCTGTTCATAGCGCCAGTAAGTGGGAGGGAATTGTCCGGTGTGTCTGGATTTGGACATTATACTCCGCTCGCTGTATACTTACTTGTATATATCAAATAATCAATGAAAACTAAAGATATAATTCTAATTATTACACTATCATCATTTAGTATAAATGAAAAAGTATAAAAAACAAACTGATAAAAATAAATTTTGACCATTAAACGTTTAAATATGTCTCCCGTGCTCGTTAGATTCAAACTTTATTTTTTTTTCTTTTTATATGCAACTATTTCATTAACAAATATAAATAGATGTCTGCACGGGAAGAAATTTTCAGGCCGAACGTGATCAGTAGACAGTTTTTCTTTTAGCCCTGTATAAAAGTTCAGAGTTCGACCGGAACTGGTCCGAATCCAGCTCGGCTCGTTCAAAAAAATATTGACTCAGCTCGGGATAAAAGCTAAAAGTTCGCCCCAGCCTGCACAAAAAATTAATCGTCTCGGCTCGGCCCGGCTGACCTTAGATTTTTACGCTTATAAGGTTAAAATTGTCTTGTACGAGAAGTTCTAACAAAAATCTTATTTCATCATTTTATTTCATGTTTATATTCTTCATTTTAAAAAAGTGTCTTGAGCTGTGATATTTATTTTTATGATATTTATTTTTATGATATTTTTATGATATGTATTTTATGCATCTCTGGTAATATGTAAATCTCTTAGTTAACATTACTATCGTTAATCATATATTTTATGGCTTAGAGATTGAAAAATTGTAAGAATGCTATAAGATAAAATCTTTTAAGACGACATCGCATAGGAAAGAAGAAAAATCCGTTATGGGCAGTTTCCCCTCTTAGAAGGTTCATCGCCTATTGTAAATACATTATGTATCCTTTTCACAAGAATGATTATAATAAACATATTTTTGCTGTTGTTGTTGTTAAACACGGTGCAATAAAGACATTGTATGTATCAGCAGAGAAAATACTGGAAACTAAACAAATGCTGACAGAAGGATGGGAAGGCATCAAGTCATATCACGACTTTAAGGTAAGTGCTGATAATACCAACTTTTTGATTGGAAAAACTACGAAATCAATACTAAGGGAGGTAAGACACTGTTATTTGCGAATCTCCCCCCAGAAAGATTTTAAAAGCATCAGATTAAAATATCGGAGACTATGTTGTGGTTTCCCTGGCCAGTAACTAAAGGCGCCAAATAGCTTGTACCATGTACTATGGTAATGTCTTGAATATCAACTTCCGTAAGGAAGAAATAAAGCGTGAAATACATGCAAGCCAGTGGACCAAACTGGATTTGGCCATAGAAAGATGACATCTCAATTGAAAACATTTTTGCCATTGTAAAAAAAAAAATTCCGCCATATGCAGATTCTTTTTGACAGGTTTTGCTGTACTTATTGCCAAGAAATGCATCTACCCACATATTAAAAAAAGAAAAATAAATAAAATAAACTTTAATCGAGGAATAATAGAAATTTAAAAATACACGAATTTATTTTTAATTGCTGGATGGGCCAAATTTTACTGATATTTTTATCGTGGGCCGTGCCGGGCCAATTATTTTCATAAGTTGGAACAGGGATGGAAAATTTCTACCCGTTCAGTACTCCAGGAAGGATGCAATAGAGGTCTGTACGGGCCCGGACTTGGACCGAGGCCCGTACTCGGCCCGGTAGAATTAAGACAATTTTTCAACGGGTCGGGCAGACATACAAAATAAACTGGCCGGACCGGGCCAGCAGGACCGAGCCGACAAACAAATTTATCGGGCCTACCGGCCAGATATAAAATTTTGAACGAAGCCAAAAAAATATGAGCCATTTTCAATGAATATGACTTTTGCGAGAAGTATAAATTTGTGTCATGAGCCGATGTGAGTTTGAAATCATCAATACAGAAATGTAACATGTCCATCTCAGAGATCGGCCTCATTCAGTTTCATGGTGTCTGATCCAGGGTTTAATTTTTTCAGCAGACTCGTGCCGGGCGGAGATTACAGGCTTGCATTTTTTTTTTTTTCTACGTAGTCATGCCGGGACAAAACTGGTCTTAATCGTTCTCAGGATGCATAGGGCAGGCATTATGTTTTGTAAAAGTATTAGGAGCTATAATGAATTTCTCTCAATACTATTTTTGGAACAGTTACATGGTACCTTAAGGTGGTCCTGAAATTCACTGCTCAACAATGCGAAACTTTCCGACACATTTTTAACTGTGGAGGCATAAATTGAAAGGCCTGACATTGAAAGGATTTGGAATTGAATAGCGATATCCATTTTTGATAAATTACGTACAGAATTATAACAGCTTTTTATCACGTGACTTATGTTTTTATCTCTTCCTGTGCTATCGCTTCCGGAAATTCGATTCAAAACGCTAACTTTGGCAGTATTTTCTCAAAGATATATTGCTTTGATATTAAAAAATAAATAAAAATAAAATATTAGCTATTTACATAGTTTCTGAATACCTGCCAATCTTACGCTTTTCCGTAAAGAAGTTAATTCAGAAATAAGCCAAGAATGTAGTTCCTTTGGATTTGAGAAAAGCCGTAAAATGACAGGGAAATATTTTCACAAATCTACTTTTCATTATATAGCTTCAAAAATTATCATGTTTTTAACCCTTTGTTGTAAGCTACATTAATTTTTTAATGAATTCTTGTTTGAATTTTGAAACGTTTAATACTTAATTGCCTGATTTTTCAAAAATCATTGTAATAATGTTTTTCGGTTTTCAATTTTTAAATAAATCATGGGAAAAATACTTTAAAAAAATCATATTTTGTTTTAAGTATAATTTACGGCTAAAAAACAGTTTGTTACTAATCGGCAATACTGGTGTTTAATTGAAAAATAATTTCTCTTGACAAAATTCTATAATATTAAACACACAAGAATATTAGGAACTATAATAAGAAATAAATTTTACTTGCTCACCGCAGGTCAAAATAGAGTATTTCGGAAGCTCCCAAGCAAGACAAAAAGAACAAGTAGCAACAATTGAAAAAGTAAATCTATCTTTATTCTTAAACAGCACAAGTGTTGCCATCTACATGTTGAAAATCGATTTAGTAATATCTTCAGAATGTATTTTATTGGCAACATTAAGCATTATACTTCAATATTATTCTAATAGTATTTTAGAGTCTAAATTGGGTATGTTGCCGAAAAGCAACACCAGGCATTTAAGGGTTAAGACTGTAAGTAATCATTAATGTTACTGTTGCGTGTTTCCTGTTTTGCGAACACATAGTAATCTAAAATATACTATAAAATCTTCCCATAAATACCATGTAATTCATTAAAAGAATCTTAATTGTATCGAGAAAAAAGGAAATTTTTAGTAGAAATTGAGTCGGGCTGGGCCGTGCTTGTTTTCAATGATTTTTGTACGGACCTTGCCGAGAACTGTGAAAATGTAAACGGACCGGGACGGGCTCGGGCTGAACTTTTAATTTTTACACCGGGCCGGGTCAAGAGAGTTTTTGCTCGGGCCGGCCTCGGGCCTGGAAATTCCGCCCCTTTCAGGCTTCTAGGATTCAGTCCAGTCCCAAAGAGGCACAGTAAAAAAAAATTCATTCCCGGCCCATCTAGAAAAAAGTAATCGCGAAACCAAGCCCGGACTGAGTGTCGTGGAGGGAAATTGGGCTGTGCTCATGAAGATGAAGACGTTTACATTGAATAACCTAAAGGTTAGTTCACAAAATTTTGTAAATTTGGATGATATACATATATATATTTTTTTAAAAAAAACGAGTTTTTAGTGAACATTGCTCACTTTCACAGATGAGTTTGAGTTTGAGCGGATTCGTTTGAAAAATTGTGAATTTGAGCGTGCACTTGACTCATTTTTGAGAACTTGAATTTGAGTTTGAATTAGTTCGTTTTTCTGGTGAGCGGGCCCAAAACTGGTCACCGGGAGCCGAACTCGGCGCCACTCCTACGCTCGCAAGAGATTAGCGAAGTGGTGTCTGCTTCACTCACGCGAAAACACCTGCTCGCCGTTAATCCAATGGAAGAAATGTTTCTCGTTATGATCTAGTTTGCATTCCAGTATTTTATTTTCTCCCCTTTTTTTTGGATTAAATAGCTGTGATAGATCGCTATGAATGCTGTTTTTTACTTTTTAGATTTTCTTTGCAGGTTTTTTTAATGAGGATACATTCACTTTCGAAACCGTTTACGAAAGTAAAAGTATCATAATAAAATAAACACCTGTCAACAAAATAGAAAAAAAGAACCCTGCCTTTGTAGAGATCCATCTAAACTAACCAACGAAAAAAAATCATTTAAAAATATTGAAATGCAAACGTGATACATTAAAAAAATTCTTCCATAGGATTAAGCAAGTGGGTGTTTTCGCGTGAGTGAAGTAACCACGCGGCCACTGAGGTCCCAATGAATCTAGTAAACAAGATGTATCTTCCATGAGTGAGTAAAGATTCACAAAATACGCTCAGCAGATTTTGTGTCAACTTAATATGTCATGCTAAAAGCCAGCGTGGCTAACAAAAAAGTCAAGCAACCGCGGTGCTTTACGCGTTTCTTACAGATCGCTGGAGTTACGTGATGCTCGAATGCACCAATGCAGGTGTACCAAAAGAGCATCACGTGACTGTAGCGGCCTTTAAAAAAAGATATGTGCAATGCACCGCAGTGCTTTACGCGTATCGTTTATTACAGACCGCTGAAGTCACGTGATGCTCGAATGCTCCAATGCAGGTGTACGGAAAGAGCATCACGTGACTGTAGCGGTCTTTAAAAAAAGATACGTGCAATGCACCGAGGTATGGCTAACCGCAAGCTTTACGCGTATAATTTTTTACAGGCCGCTGGACTAACGTGATGTTCGAATTCACCAATGCAGGTGTACGAAAAAGCATCATGTTACTCTAGCGGTCTGTAAATAGAGATACTTCCGCGGTGCTTTACGCGTATCGTTTTTTACAGACCGCTGGAGTCAAGTGATGCAGGAAAGCACGAATGCAGGTTTACGAAAATCGCGTTACGTTATTCCAGCGGTCTGTGAAAAAATATACTACCGCGGTGCTTTACAAGTATAGTTTTTTACAAACCGCTGGAGTCAGGTGATGCTTGAATGCAGTAATTAAGGTGCACGAAAAGGGCATCATAATACTCTAGCGGTTTGTAAAAAAAGATACTGCTGCGGTTCTTTACGCGTATCGTTTTTTACAGACTTCTGGAGTCACGTGATGCTCGAATGCACCAATGCAGGTATACGAAAAGAGCATCAGACCACTCTAGCAGTCTGTAAAAAAAGATACTATGAATTGTAAACAATGTTCGTTATTTTAGAAATGAATGTTAGATAATTTCTGATCGTTTGCAATGCAATGCTTCGGTTTTAGTCAGATGAAAAGTGCCGTGTAACCACCAGAAAGCGCCGCCTGACCAGAACAAGAAGATCGCGAGTAGACTGGTACATCTAACTGGAGCTTAAATAGGCCAATCATAGTGTGTGTATTTATTCAGATAAAGGGTTAAAGTAAAATTTCTCATTTATCTCAATTGGTATTTTAGAAACTTTTGTGAAAAGTTTGGCTAAGACTCTTCTTACCGCTTAATTTCCGTGCTTATAAGATGGATTATGAAAAATGGATAATTTTTCAAAAAACCGTCGGGATATCCGATGTTGAAAATTATTCAACAGTTTAAATCAGGTGTTTATTTACATTAAAATCAAATACAGAAAATCGAGACCTTGAAAAACTGACGTGATAAGCGGAGTGACGTGAGAACTGGGTGTCGGAATAGCGAGGTTCAACTGTATTTATTTGATTAAACAGTGAAAGTATATGGAAAATACTATTGTAGATGTAAGTAAATGTAAGTAACGTAATAGAAGTTTATCGGCGTCAAAGAAAGTGTTATACATCTCGCAACAGAACAAGTTGTTGTTAAAAAAACAAGAGATTTGGTTGGTGACGCTAGATGTCAATAAAGGTTGTGTGATGTTGAATCTCGAGTTGTTTCTGAAGTTAATAATTTTTATAGCATTAAATTAGTAAATGCGATAATTTGAACACGTTGTTGGGATCTGGAACACGCAAAAGCCTTCATAAAGCCAATTGGTGGCCCTTGTACGTGCACAATGTCGGACACTGTAGAAAAATCGAAATCTATAGATGAAGTAGCAAAAGTGAGTATTAAAATACCTCCATTTTGGACTGAAAAACCGGCAATTTGGTTCTATCAAGTTGAAGCACAATTTTCTATTTGTTGAATCACTGCCGAGTAAACGAAGTTTAACCCTTTGTAACTCAACAACTCCGATTTGAAAAATTCTTACACAGGTATTAAAATACATCATTTCAAGTATGGAAAAAAAATCAGAACAAAAAAAAAATAAAATTGTATTTGGAAAAATGGGTTTGTTGTAACATCTGCAACATCTTGCCAAGTGGCACAAAAATTAAACATATTTAAAATTTTAATTTACATGAAAATTTTTGAAACAATTGTTAGTTTTGCTGTAGCAAAGTCCTACACCATATTTCTTACAATCAGTTTGAGTAAAGCCTTTAAAATCGGTGTATTTACAACGTATTATTTTTCCTGCCCAATATGAACGCCGCCCAATTTCGTCTAGGCGCACTTGTTTCTGTAGAATATGTTGAGTAGGCGCTCTGTGCTTTTTCTTTTGAATTCTTTTTTCTACAAGACCTTTCCCTTTTTTACTAGCTTTGGATTTCGTATTAATTTTACAGAGGGTGGGGGGGGGGGGGTGAGATCCCTAACTTACCCTATAGCAATTAAATAATATAAAAACAGTCTAATGTTTCCCCTTTTCAGTAATTTTGCTCTTCTGAAAGAAATGCAACTTAAATAACCATTAGTAAGAATTTTCGATGCTCTTTCGATATTTTAAAAAATCTATTACAAGGAAAGACATGGCACGTTGTTGCAGATTCTCTTCAAACAAAAGTTTACGTTTATCTTATACATATTATAAACTTTCTAGTTCGAAAATGGTCTTTAACTAAATAATTTAAACTTATCTTTATAAACAGTATACTTGTAGACGTCTGCAGACTTTTTTAACTCCAATATTTCAAAGCTTAATTCAACAAAAATCACGTGTAGCTGATCAAACGCTAAATCAAACTTTAGCGGAAAAAAAAAAACAGTATCGTCATCCTGCTTCAGATTTAATGAAATAATTATGTTAATAGTAGTGTAATAGAATAAAAACAATCAACAAAATCGTCTTTTGAAGTTTACTATTGAAATAACAATGACGTTTTGGGTATGTTGCAGATTTGCAACACAATGATACAAAGGGTTAATTATTTAGTTTCGCAGTTAGATCCAAAATTTCTTGAAAGCTTGTGGGATATAATACGTGACATTAGTGCTATTAAGTATACTGTTGCCAAAGAGCGGCTTATTAACACATTCAAAAAAAGTTAAAATAAACGACTACAAAGACTGCTAGCGGACATTGATTTTGGATATATAAAACCTTTCCACATAACTACAAAAGATGGGAACTCTCTCTAGAGATGCAGTTTTGGAACGGAACGCGCTTACAGAAGATAGCCATTGTTCTTAATAATATGATAATTTTCAATAGCCGGGTATTTTTTTTTTTAAACAGGGCAAATTAGCGTGTTTTGACAGGGCTGCGGGGTTTTGACAGGGATTAGCGGGCGTAGCTCTTAGGGAACAGATTCGCACAGTTTAATTTTTTTTAATTATTTTTTTTTAATCGAAAAATCAGTCAAAAGTTATCGCAACAAAGACTCTGAATTTAATGTTTTATTTTCTCAGGTAACGCCTGTCTGCGCAATTGTAATTAATTGTCCCATCGGACCTACTATGCACCATTCTTAAAAATTTTAAATGTTATAAAAGAAATAGAAATTAAAAAAAACCTTTTACCGTCTTTCTGGTCCTCTTAATGAACTGATTCTTTGAAAATGATAAGTTTTAAAAGAGAATTGTAACATTAGCTTACGCCCAAATTGAAACTTACACAATCTTATTTTCTGCTCCAAATAATATGTAAAATTTTAACATAAAGATTTATTTTTCGTACCTCATTGTTACAAAAGAAAATAATTAAATTTTCGAAGGCACAGAATAAAGCGACTTTCCAAAATTAAATAAAATGTCAGATAAAACCAATTAAATTTCCGAATTTTATTTTCTCTTTTGAGTAAAATATGAAAAAAATCAATCCTAATGTACTTATAACTAAATAAATCTTTATTAACAAAATACATTGTCACATTGTATTGATATACGCTTTCCTTACATAATATTTTTGTGAATGTAATATGTTTTTATTAGCAAAAATAATTTTTCAGAACATTCCGCGAAAAATCATTTTAGTATTTATTTAATGCTTTTAAGGCATTACGAGGTGCAACCCGTCGAATTTCGACGGAAGGAAAATGCTTAAAATATAACTGTTACACTGAATTTATAATAAACCTACAAAATTAATAACAATGAAAAATCCATCTTACGTTGATTAGTTTCATTCTAAAAACAAAAGTAATTTTAGCCTAAAGATATACCTAAACATTTTCACTGTATCAAAATTTACAATACGACAATTCCTATCCATATTCACCATTTAAAAAATAGTTTAACGCGCAAATAGGTTATTGATAAATATATTTCTAAATTTAAAGTCGCGTTAGCAGGGCTGCCACACTTTAGTGCATTTTCCAGGTAAAATATCAATATTTGTTTATACAAAAACAAATATAGGTTAAACACACGAAATTTCGTCTTATTTAAGGAACCAATTAAATTTGCGAATTTTATTTTCCACTTTTGAGTAAAATATGAAAAAAATCAATCCTAACATACTTATAACTAAATAAATCTTTATTAACAAAATACATTGTCACATTGTATTGATATACGTTTTCCTTACATAATATTTTTGTGAATGTAATATGTTTTTATTAGCAAAAATAATTTTTCAGAACACTACGCGAAAACTCATTTTATTATTTATTTAACTAGGGGGCTCGGCCCCCTACGAGCTACGCTCGCCAACCCCCGTCCAGACACCGCAGGCTCTAAATGCACGCTAATTTGATCGGCTTTAAAAAGATTTCTAAAGATTGAATTATAATTTAAAAAACAGTGGCGATCTCCCTATAAACGAATTTCTATTCATTTCTCTTTGATTGGGGAATTTTAACGCCAAATCCGCTGCGGTACTACTTGATTATCCCGTCGACCAATTTCGCCAAATTATATAAATCGCCAAACCACTCGCCAAATTATACAAATTGACATAATTTTTATTTTAAATAACGAAAGAACAAATAAATTCGTACAACATTAATAAAAATACAAATAAAACGTCGAAATAAAAATAACTTGATGACGTAGACACGTGTAACAACATTTCAAAATAAGCTAATATAAAAGGAATTAAGTAAACAGAGTCTTTGTCTCCTGGTATTTTTTAACAAAGCGAAAAGAAAGTTCTTTTAAATGAGACATTTTAAATTAATCGTTTTTAATCTGACGTAATTTTTACCAAGCTATTCTTTCTCTTTTAAATAATCGCGTGAAAGTACTTTTGTTAGCAATGAAATATTATTTGCGCTTTCCTAACAAAAATAGTTGAAAATATCCTCTCAAAATATTAAATAAATGTCTAGCGCAATTTCTAAATTTAAACTTTTTTGCAATATTATTTTGTGTTCATTTTATGTAATAACTATAATGTGACGTAAATATGACGTAATTTCTCCTAAGACTTCTAACGCATGTTAATGAATTTATTATTTTACAATATCCTTTCTCTTTTAAAATTCACGTGTATACTTTTTATGACGTAATTTTTAATAAGTTCCTGCTTTTTATACGTAATTATTTAATTCTAATTTGAAAGTTTTTTTCCTGTTTATAATAGTCACGTGTAAATAAATTTTTAATTTGAAGCAAACTTTATTGCTTGCGCTTTTTATACAGTTGGCAACAGTTTAAATTAGTACAATTTTCTGAAATCTGTAAAAAATATCTCTAGAAATGCTGAAAATTTGAATTTAAAATAGAAATAAAACCTGAAAAAATGAGTCAAAATAAAAAAATGAATGCAATCTGCACTCCGGCAAATTCTAACGCATAAAATGATCTAAAAATGATTACACTGCCATGTATAGTTTTTGCTGCTATAAAACTTTTTTAGTGGAACGATTTTGTCCAACTTTAGCATTAAATATCTCTTAAAATTATTCTTCGATTTGAAAACTGTCTGCATCAGCGTGTTTATCAAACATTTCTGTATAAAACCACTGATTTTTATATTTTTGTATGCATTATTTTTCTCAATATTAACGAAGGAAGACCTCCGGTCACAAAAAATTCAAAACCGGCGGCGGCGGCGGCGGCGGCGGCGGTGACAGCGGTAGTTACCTTTTTTTAGAATAGAGAGATGCTTTTAAGGCATTGCGAGGTGCAACCCGTCGAATTTCGACGAAAGGAAAATGCTTAAAATATAACTGTTACACTGAACTTATAATAAACCTACAAAATTAATTACAATGAAAAATCCATCTTACGTTGATTAGTTTCATTCTAAAAACAAAAGTAATTTTAGCCTAAAGATATACCTAAACATTTTCACTGTATCAAAATTTACAATACGACAATTCCTATCCATATTCACCATTTAAAAAATAGTTTAACGCCCAAATAGGTTATTGATAAATATATTTCTAAATTTAAATTCGCGTTGGTAGGGCTGCCACGCTTTGGTGCACTTTCCAGGTAAAATATTAATTTTTGTTTATTGATAAATAAATCTAGGTTAAACACATGAAATTTCGCCTTATTTAAGGAGAGATTTTCTATAAGAAAATATTGGTACTGAAGAATTTCCTGGTCTGGAAATTCCCTGAAGTTTGGCACCCCTCGTTAGTCAGCTAAAGATTTCCACGTGAACATCTTGACGTGAGGTTCTAATCTCAGTTCCATCGAGTAAAAAGCCCAGAAATTTATGGCTTTTAAACGCTTTTGTGATAAAATATTTCGTTTTATCGAAGATAATGATCATTTGTATTTGAGTATTACGTCATTTTCATTCAGTAAAGAATTTCGTCAAGCGTCTCAAACATCATTGAGATGATAAATACTGAAATGTAACAGAATTATGAGGGGAATTGCATGTTTTTTAAAACGGGATCTCATTTTTTGTTCAATTTTTAAAAGTTTTTTTTATTTTATTTATAATGACAAAATGGTATTAATAAGGATATAATTACTAAAGATAAACACATTATTTCTGTTTTATATGTAACAGTAGATATAATCCAACTTCCACCATTTTGAAGAAATTTTATAAAAAAACTTTTAAAATTAAAATTAAAACATAAAATGGGAATATCCTTAAAAATAGCTAGAGCGGGCACATTTCCAAATGAACAGCTTTCAGTTTAAAAAAAAATAATAATAATTAGTCAAATTCGTTCAGCAGAAAGCTCACGGCAAATGACTAAAAAATTGTATAAATACATAGCACAACAACATTATAAATATATATTAAAATTATATCTACCCTATATATATAAAATAATAATGAAACGATTTTATGAAACAACTGAGTATGTTTCACGTCGATTTCTCCTAAAATATGGAATATTTTGCGATGTAATTAACACCAAAAATCCGTGTTGATCTGCAGATCTCAAAACTGATTTTTGATTTTTGAATTTTTAAATTCGATTTAGTTTTTGAAATATTAATTTTTTCTAATTTTAAATACTTTTCTCTAATGATGGCAAGTCAAATTTTAATCATAACAGATATTTTGTTTTGATATTTTAGAAAACGTTATTATTTATACACTAATTTGGCGACCAGTTTGGCCTTTCATAAATGTATGCTACGAACTGTTTCATGTTACTTTTATTCATAATTCAATTTGTATTTCATTATCATTTTATTTAATACAAAACTTTCATTTAGAACTGAACCATTTAAAATAAAGGGCTTTCACTTCTTTCTTTTTTTTTAAACGAAACGAAAAGAAAAATATTAGGCACAGATTTCATATACGCAACGGGTAACCTAACTGGCACCAAATGGTTCATTTTGCTAGACATGGTAACCCGGCTATTGTTGCTTATTTATTAATAAAAGTTTATTTGAATTTATTTTCTTTTTATTTACAAAAAAGTTATAGACTGTTTTGGTCTATAGTTATTAATTAAACTTTTTTTTTATTTATTGACATTTCATCTTAAAAATAATAGAAAAAATGTAATTTAAAAATACATATGTATCTGGTATTCGAAAAGGAGGTTTTTGCCAAATTGTCGTAAAAAAATCCCGCCAAACCTGATTTGTATATGACAATGCAACAATCATAACATTTAATTTCAACTTCAAAGCAATGTTTTAATGGTACTACATCTCCCGTCGACCAATTTCGCCAAATTATATAAATCGCCAAACCACTCGCCAAATTACACAAATTGACATAATTTTTTAATTTTAAATGACGAAAGAATATATAAATTAGCACAACATTAATAAAAATACAAATAAAACGTCGAAATAAAAATCACTTGATGTCGCAAACACGTGTAACTTCCTTCAAGTCAAGTGAATGCGACATTTACGATCAACCATTATTGGCATTTAATCTTATAGTCTGGCGACAGAATTTTGGTCGATGGGATAACCAAGTAGCACCATTTTCATTTACTACCCGAAAAATAAAAAAATGCTAACTGGCGAGTTCAAAAAAGCTATTGGCGAGATTTGTATCCCGCTAACATAAAAGTACCAGGAATTCTTTGCGATCATGGCAACTTTTATATAGTTTTATTCGAAAAAATAATTTTGATTCTTTAGTCAAAATGGAAACCTTTCTTATGAAAAGCGAAGGGATCAGCCCGTAATTGTTTACGGCAGTTACATGACTTGGACTATTATAATGTAAGTGAAATAATGGCGATAGAGTAATACTCGGTGACTTATCACACCTGTGGCTGGCTAACATTACAGTACCAAAATGGCCGCCTGGAATAAAAAAAAAAAGCGAAAGGATCCGCCCGAAACTGTTCATGATAGTCACATGAATTAGGCTATTATTATAGAGATTGTTTTCAATTCTAAAAACAGCGCAAAGAACAATATTTCCTAGTGATTAAAAATTTATTTAAACGTGACTATTAAACACAGAAAAAAAACTTGAAAATTACTATTAAATGAGTACGTGTTAAAAGCAGGAAAACATTGAAAATTGTATTACATGTGAATATTAAAAGAGAAAGAAAACTTTAAAATAATAAATACATTAATATGCGTTTAACCCTTTCAGGGGCAAGGTACTTCTATTCGTAAAATCTTGAAATCAGTGAATGGCACCAGAATTTACAAACAAATTTCAAAATACAAAAACGCTTTTGTTCACTTACTTAATAAAAGAAAATTTTTCACCCCAATTTCTGGTGCCAATGTGGCATTTAAAAATTAAAATTAAATGGTCCAAAAATGAACTACCGCCCTTGAACGGGTTAAAGCAGTAAATTGTAGTAATTGTAGTAAATTGTATTATGTCAATCGTTTTATAACGCTGTTAAAAATACCGCGAGGCAAAGACTCTGTTTACTTAATTCATTTTATTTTATCTTATTTTCAAATGCTTAACTGCTACTCTTTAATCAAACACGAAAACAACCATTGGATGTCTTAACAGCAACTGATTCAGCTTTAATTTTTTGCAATCAAAGGGAATTGAATGGAAACCGGTTTACAGGGAGACCACTACATGGTTTTTTCAATATAATTCATTCTCTAATCTTTTTTAAACCTATCAGATTAGCATGCTTTTAGATTCTGCAGTGTCTGAACGGGAGTTGGTGAGCGTAGCTTGCAGGGGCTAGAGCCCCCTAGTCTATACTAATACAATAACAAATCGCTCTGTGTGTGCGTGTGTGTCTGTCTGTGTGCGATGGCTAGCAAAATCTACGGCAAGTACGAAGTTCAAAATTTTTGTGAGTATAGCCCGAAGTCTCTCCTGATATACCTGATTCTCAGAATTTCAAAATTCTAATTAACAGCTGAGTTATTTATTATCCAAAATCACTCCCTTTCATTAAACATCCATCTCGGAGGGCAAAATCTCTGACGCATGCGCTGAAGGCGTTGATACACAAATGAAGAACGGAAAAAAATATTTTCGGGGTTTTTTGTCATTATTTATTAACTAACATCGTCCAAACCACTTAGTAAAGTTTAAAACGGAAGACATGTTCTGAAAGATTGTACTCTTACGTCTCAAATGCGATCAATTAAAAAATATATCGCAATTAACCCCTTGAAAAAAAAAAAACTGAAAAAAGGATCGTTTTTCCGAAAAACGTTTTTCTCCCTTATTACAACACCTCCCCAGGATGCAATTTTAAAGCTACTGACAAGTCAAATATATGCTTATAAAGATGAAACATATTTCAAAACGATGGTGTAATCGGTTCTTAAAAATATGAATTTTAACCCTTTCAAATACACCACCAAATGCAAGTCACTTTCCGCCTCATAAAGAAGATTTACATTTCGTTTAAACGTTTATCCTCTAAAATATGTATATTTTTTATGACATTTTAAAAAAGGGATTGGTTTCAGTTATATTTACGATCCATTAAAATTTCAGTGAATTCCGACAACAATAATCATTTATTTTATTGTGCCAATGAAACGGACGCGAGGCGGAAAATAAATAAAAGGCAGAAACCATTTACGCTCTGATATGCAACGTTAATTTACTGCATTTTCTGTGGCAATAGTGGTGTAGTTGCTTAACGTCTTGTTTTTCTGTGCGAACAGACCCAGGTTCGAAGCTGATTAGGGGAAAGCTGAGTTAGTGATTTTTTGCTATTTTAAGGATTTTATTTTTCTTTGAAGGATATCTAAAGTGAAAAAAATGTTCCGACAATTCCGTTATAAACAGGCTTTACTCCATTAGAAAATAAATTTGCTGGAAAGTATCTTTAAAATAAAATTATATAGCATATTTGCAAGCAGTTTTATTATTTCTTTTTCAGTATTACAATTTCGGAGGCATTTGTAATTATATTTTCACCTAAAGATTTGAAATAAAAATGTAAAATATTAAAAACATAATTAAATTTTAATTGAGTTCCCAATTAATTTTGAATAAAAGGGTTTAAAGTGTGAGATAAATAAAAATTCAAAAACTTAACCACTGACTTTACACAACTTTCCAACTGAACACGAGTCGGGCCCTGGTAATTTGCAAAGTCTCTACCACCTCCCCCACCCCATTTTGTACCGACCTGCGATACAAATTTCGGATTTATTTAACAATATTATTATGGGCTTCTCAGTGCATAATTTTAAAGTTGAGTTTTAGAGTCCTCTTCCCAGACCAATACCCTCATATTTTTATTGAGGCCCCAGGACCCCTTTTCAAACATTTACCCCCCTTTTTGTGCATTTCTTTAAAATATTATTTTAACGAATAATTCATGTTATTCCCTATGCTTAATCTTAACTAACTGAAGTTCTAAAGCACTAAGTAGTAAGACATTTTAACATGTTTCATGTTAGGGCACAGTTTTTAATTATAAATTGGCCCCTTTTGGGTCCCCTTTTATAGCTCCTTCAAAAATGATCCAATTCAGAATATTTTTTTAAAACAACTACTTAGGTCGTCCAGTCACTATATGAGAAAAAAAATTGTCAGGCTTCAGCTACCCCCCATTTTGAATATTAATCGCCTTCTTGGGGCCCTTGGTGCAGCTTCTTTAAAAATTATCCGTATTGCTTGCAATTTTCTTTAACATAGTTATAGCGTCCTCCGATTACTCTAAAAGCTACTAAAAATATTTTTATGCCCAACTACATACCAATTATTTCCCTGGCCCCTTGGGGCCCTATACAGGGCCCCTTGACGTTTTTGCACCATAAATTGTTAATAAAATGTCCCTTTTAATCCGATCGCGATTTTTAGAACCCTTTTTCCACTTAGTTATTATCACGTTTCTACATTCCATTTAAGATCCCGGGTCCCCGTATGGTCTCGCAGGGTCCGGTCCAGGTCCCTTGAACTTTTTGTGCACCATGCATTTTTCACTCCCTAATTTTCTCACCTCATCAGCGGATAATTTTAAAGTTGAGTCTTGGACTTTTCTTCCAGGACCAACATCCTCATATTTTTATTGGGGCCCAAGGGCCTTTTTTGAAGCATTTACCGAATTTTTCGTGTATTTCTTTAAAATATTATTCTAACGAAAAATTCATACACAATGCTTAGTTTTGACTAATTATAGATATAAATCGTTAAGTACTAAAATATTGTAGCATGTTTCCATGTTAGGACCCTGTTAGGTAGCTTTCTTTACAAAAAAGCTACCTATTACAGACGTTCGGAGGAAAGCGATTTCAAAAAATTTTGGTATATTTTCATCGATCATGAACCCCAGACCCCGAAACCACCCTCCGTTCAAAATTGATATATGTATATATATATATATATATATCTGACCTATGTCACACTGTAACTACCGTAATTATGAACCTATTTCGATGTAATTCGGTGTGCACATAGTACATACCAATGTCTCGACCGAGTTCGTTGGCCAGCTTCATCCGCCGTTTTGTTTCAAAATGGCGGCCATTTAAAATTTTTTAAAAAATTTAAAACTTGAAATGTGGTACCAAAAAACTAAAAATGGAAAAATATTTTTTTGTTATGTATTTGACCTTTATACAAAGATTCCGGAGCAGTTTTTGTTTCGTCTATATCTTAAAAAATGGCTGAGTTATAGCATTTTGAATTTCTAGCGTGGCTGACATTTTGAAACGTCCTGAATTTTGTCACGCGATAAAAGGCGTATTTATGAACCGATTTGGATGTAATTCGGTGTGTACGTAGTACATACAAATCTCTCGACCGAGTTCGTTGGCCAGCTTCATCCGCCATCTTGTTTCAAAATGGCAGCCATTTAAAAAAATTAAAAATTAAAAAAATTTAAATGAGATACCAAAAAATTGGAAAATGAAAAAGATTTTTTTTGTGTGTGTTTGACCTTAATACAAAGATTTCGGAGCAGTTTTTGTTTCGTCTATATCTTAAAAAATGGCTGAGTTATAGCATTTTGAATTTCTAGCGTGGCTGACATTTTGAAACGTCCTGAATTTTCTCACGCGATAAAAGGCGTATTTATGAACCGATTTGGATGTAACTTCGTTTATACATAGTACATACCAATGTCTCGGCCTGGTTCGTTGGCCAGCTCATCCGCCATCTTGTTTAAAAATGGCGGCCATTTAAATTTTTAAGAAAAATTTAAATTTGAAATGTGGTACCAAAAAATTGAAAATTGAAAAAATATTTTCTTCTTATGTGTTTGACCTTGATAAAAAGATTCGGGAGCAGTTTTTGTTTCGTCTATATCTTAAGAAATGGCTGAGTTATAGCATTTTGAATTTCTAGCGTGGCTGACATTTTGAAACGTCCTGATTTTTGTCACGTGATAACAGGCGTATTTATGAACCGATTTGGATGTACCTTGGTGTGTACATAGTACATACAAATATCTTGCCCGAGTTCGTTGGCCAGCTTCATCCGCCATCTTGTTTCAAAATGGCAGCCATTTAAAAAAATTAAAAATTAAAAAAATTTAAATGAGATACCAAAAAATTGGAAAATGAAAAAGATTTTTTTTGTGTGTGTTTGACCTTAATACAAAGATTCCGGAACAGTTTTTCTTTCGTCTATATCTAAAAAAAATGGCTGAGTAATAGCATTTTGAATTTCTCTTGTGGCTGACATTTTAAAACGACCTGATTTTTGTCACGCGATAACAGGCGTATTTATGAACCTATTTGGATGTAACTTGGTCTGTACATAGTACATACCAATGTCTCGACCGAGTTCGTTGGCCAGCTTCATTCGCCATCTTGTTTCAAAAGGGTTGCCATTTAAAAAAATTAAATTTAAAAATCAAAATGAGGTATTAATAAATTGGAAAAAGAAAAAGATTTTTTTTATGTGTTTGGCCTTGATACAAAGATTTCGGAGCAGTTTTTGTTTCTGAAAATTTGTTCTTTTGTTTATATCTTAAAAAATGGTTGATTTATAGCACTTTGAATTTCTAGCATGGCTAACATTTTGAAACGATCTTGTATTTGTCACGCGATAACACACGTATTCGCCTATTTCGATGTAAGAAGGCATGTGGATAGTATACATCAATACCTCGACCAAGTTCGCTGGCCAGATTCATCAGCCATCTTGTTTCAAAATGGCGGCCATTAAATTAAAAAAATATATATTTATTTAAAGTGAGGTGCAAAAAAATTAGAAATTGAAAAAGGTTTCTTTCTTAAGTATTTGATCTTGATATAAGGATTCAGGAACATTTTTTGTTTGTCTTTACCTTAAAAAATGGCCCAGATATAGCAGTTTCAATTTCTATTGTGGGTGACATTTTGAAAAATCTGATTTTTTGCATGCGACAGCACTCCTATATATTAACCGATTCCGATGTGAGTGGGCATGTGCACAGCAATTACTAAGGTCTCGACCAAGTTCACTGCTTAGCCTCATCCACCATGTTGTCTTAAAATGACAGGCACTTTAAGAAATTGCCGAATTTGGCAGCCAAATATAAGTACTTTAAAGAAAAGCAGCTTGGATAAAGCTGACTAATTTCGCGAAATTCTCATTCATTATATTGATAAAAATTAGTATTGAATCTCCTATATTCGGTTTCCACTAAATTGAGCTTCGCGTGTTTGAATGATATAAGTTGGCTTTTTTTAAATAAGGATTATGAAAGCTACCTCTTCCTCCCGGCACTGGCCGGAAGGACTTTTTTAAACTATCAGTTGGCCCTGTTAAGCCCCATACTATAGCTCCCTTAAAAATGGTCCGATTTAGAAGTTGTTTTTTTTTTCCAACAACTTCTTAGATCCACCATCTACTACATAAACGAAAAAAAAAAAAAAATCAGACTTCAGCTACGACAAATTTTGAATATCAATCTCTTTTTTGGGGCCTTTGTTGCAGCTCTTTAAAAACTATCCGATTCTATTACATTTTTCTTTAACATAGTTTCAGCGTCCTCGAGCTAATTTAATACTACAAAATTTTTTTCTTATACCCAACTACATTCCAGTTAAGACTCTAGCCCTCAGGGCCCGGTCTTCCTTTATACCCCAGTTACCACTTTTTTCGAACATTAATCTCCTTTTTCAGCATCAAATTACGTTTACTCACAAAGCCGTAAATTAAAAATCGCGTTAATTTAAAGGTAACTTTACATAATGGATTTCATCAGTTTAATAAATATCTTGTTAATGTTAAAAGAAATTCATGAAATTTACAAGGGGAGAGGTCATCTTCCACCGCTTGGGGGCGCATTCTTTCTTCCAGTTCTAAGGACCTCATTTAAACGGGATTTAGTTCATTGAACTTAGATTACAACTGCAGCTACTTTCTGCATTATGAAATTTTATCTTAGACTTCAGTTACCAATATTTTCTAACATTCATGATACATTCTTTTTTTTTTTTTTTTTTTTTTGATTCTATGCGCTTGATTACTACAACGTTTTGCTTACTCAACTTGGTTTTCGATTGCCTTCAGCACGTGCGGAGCACTTCCGGTACATATTGGCTTATGTAGGGTGGACCCAGGTTACAGGTTCGTTCGGAAAGAAGTTTGTTGGGAACGCACTAGACGCTGCGGAAGGCAATGGGTGCCTCCGAAATTAGGTTCATTTAAAAGAATTTCAAAATATACAAAATCATACAAAGTTTAGTTTTTGTTAAGGTTATTATTTACGGACCCCGGGCAACGCCGATCGGATCTGCTAGTTAAAATATAAAAATGGAAATATTTTTTTTTAAATATCTAGTGCGGGTACATCTATGAATGAACAGCTTTTATTAAAAAAAATAATTAATAAAATTCGTTTAGTAAAAAGCCAAGGGTAAATGACTAAAAAAAAAATAACACTGTGCTTTAAATATGTAGATTAAAATTAATTACAAGAATGGGAATGTTTTAAAAAGTAGCTAGTGCGGGCACATCTACAAATGAACAGCTTTCATTTAAATAAATATTCAGTAAAATTCGTTCAGTAGAAAGCTCACGGAAAATGACTAAGAAAACAGCTTTGTGCTTTAAAATATACAAGGGGATCGAACCCGAGCTCCTCGGGTTACAGAATATAGGTGAAAAACATTTATTTTAGTTTTTAACTCTAATTATTTTTTTACATGTAATATATATTTTAGATTGCTCACTAACATCACAAAGAATTTTTATATCAAAATTTCAATTATGCAATCAAATAAAGTTTCGAAATGTATTAAAAGCGATACTTTCATATGTCACCGCATGCCAGGAGTTATTAAACCAAGATTTTTCGACTTACGTCAGTCTTTCCGATCATTTCGGTGCTTTAAGCGCGTGGTTCAATCACATGTCTGTTAAATTTGTTTCTTATTTACATTATTTTATTTCTTTTTCTATAGAGGAAGTTTCAATTTTGTTATGGAACATTAGACGGAAACAAATGCTAAACTTTTTACATTGTTTTAAGGGCAAGCGGATTAACCTTTTGTAATCGAGCTACACGTGATAGAGATAAATTTAAAAATAAATTATTATTGAAAATCTATATATGTATTACGCTATCGTACGTGGCACAGAAACCATGATTATTTGTTAATTGTTTAATGGCAAAGCCCAAATGAAACGCATCTCATTGGTTATTTTGTAATATTTTTAAAAAGGGAATAACAATAAATAAATAAAAAGTTTAATTATTAACTATAGAACAAAAAAAAAATTAATTAATTTTAAAAAATAAAATAAAAGTAAATAAACAATTTATTAATAAATAAACAAACACATCCGATTTACCATGCCAAGCAAAATAACGACACTTTGGCGCCAGTTAAGTACCCCGGTGCGTATGACATTGGCGTCAGAAAAAAAGACGCGCCAACGTAGTGCATATATGACACCTGTGCCGTCTTTAATTCATCTAATTTAAAATACAGTAAATAAATAAATAAATGAAGGCACTTTTCCAGTATAGGTACTTGGCGAAATAGAGAAAAGGTCCATGGCGAGAAAAGAATTTTTTTTCTAGCAACCGATTTAATCAAAATATTTTTTTCAAATAAAACTACATAAAAGTCGCCATCATGATTGCAAAGAACTCGTACTTTTATGTTAGCTGGGTGCAATTCTCGCCAATATCATTTTTTAACTCGCCAGCAGCATTTTTTATTTATCGAGGGTTAAATTAAAACAATGCTTTGATGCTGAAATTAAATGGTTTATGGTATTAGTATTTATTCTTTTTTCTTTTTCTAAAGATTTTTTTTTTTTTTTTTTTTTTTTTTTTTTTTAAGCGAAAGTCATGAATTTTAAAGGTTTCAATTTTAAATTAATCCATTCTAAATAAAATGAGAAAGGATTATATTTTAATCTGAATTAACGAAGTATGCAAAAAAAATACGACGGGTACAATGTTTGGCGATTTATCACCTGTGCCCGACTAACATAAAAGTAGCGAGTTCTCGATTTCTCTTTCAGAATCTTCCAATTTGGCGAAGGATTGAGCATGTAAATTAAATTATGAATAAAAGTAACATGATACAATGCCTAGCATACATTTAAGGGAGACCAAATTGGTCGCCCCGGGCGGCTAGTTATTTTAAAAACCATAATAACTCAGTCAATTAAGATACAATTTTCAAACAAATTGCATTTGAGAGTAGATTTTTTTCTCTATTTGACGGTTTAAAAATTGAAAATGTGTGATATTTAGAAATTTAAAAAATCTCTGACATAGCACGTATTTTAATTTCATTTTTTTTTTTTCAGTTTTTATGAGAAAATGGCAACAAAAGGTACAGAAATATAATATTTTCATTCTTCCGTGATTATTTTCCCTTTACTTTTAACCCTCCACGACTTTCAACAGAAATGGAGTTCTTCAGTTGCCACAATTACAAAAAATGTATTAAAAACCACAAAAAAATTAATATCTCAAAATTAAATTGAAATACAGCTTTCAAACAAATTGCATTTAAAAGAGCATTTTTTTCCTTATACGACGGTGTAAAAATTTAAAATGTGCTATGTTTAGAAGTTTAAAAATTTGCAGTGGAGAAAATCGCAAAACCAAAATTTTATTTAAAATTTCAAAGTGTTGCCATTCGCAGAATGACGTATGCGTTACGCACAGATGTGTTTGTCCTTTATAATATAGATAGATCATTGTGTCTTACAGAAAAAGCATTAATGGGTAAAATGATAAAGGTTTTAGAGGAATACCAAAAGCAAAATTTGTATGAATAGAAAATTAACATATTTTTACACTTTGTTGTTTTCAGGCTACCATTACCAGAACTCGATTACTCATTGTAAAAATATTTGTATCATAGATCAAATGATTATCATACAAAGTAAAAAGTGAAGTTCGTATAATACTACTTGCCGAATGTTATTGCAAAAGAATAAAATTAACTTATAAGGTTAACTTTCATAATAAATTTTAAGTAAAAGTATTTTTAATATTAAAAAAAAACAAGTTTTTTAATGTCATTCAGAAATAGCACAAGAAAAATATATCGACTTCTAAAATCCACAGTGACTCCAGCTATTTAAAACTTTTTATGGAATCAATACTTCTGTAGATGAAAGTCAACGAAATATTTACTTTTTTTTACGAAACCTTCGAACTGAAGCATTGATTTAAAAGTAAAGAAATTGAGATCTTAAGATATAGTCTAACAGTTAACCGTGTCTTGAGAGAGATATAAGCCTACTTGCTTCTAAAACAAATACTGATCTTCTTTTTGTAAAAGTGAATTCCTCCGTTTGAAATCTTCAATGAATCTGTGTCGACAAATATTTATTTTAGTGTATCTTTTCTCTCAAAAAATGTACATTTAACTTTTCTAAAACTTTATACATGTTTCAAGAGTTTTTCTTCGTAAAAAATAAATTTGCTTAATTTTAAGGGAAGTAAAGGAAAGTAAGATACATCTTAGATAAATATAATTTTAGTGGAATTAAGGTATCTGTATGAAGGAGTCAGGTACCTTTTGCAATTTGTAAATTTAATGTAAAGTTGACTCTAATATGGATTGCAATAACTCCACATCTAATTAACTTTTGGATGCGAAATTTTAACACACATTACAAGAGATATATTCTAAGATTTAATTTTTTCAAAAAGGGTCTAAACGCATATGAAATATTTTTACTTAATTTAAAATTAAATGTTTTATAGAGTTCCGTACTGAAAAAGTGAAAACGGAACCATTATAAGATTCCCTCTTGTGTCTGTCTGTTCATCTGTCTCTGCCATTTTACTCGTAAACTATGGAGAATGGAAAGTTCAAATTGGGGGAAGTAATAAAGACTATTGACCCACATATTTACAGATTAATAAACATTCACAAATATATTTAGGAAAAATGCAGAGAAGCTAATTAAGTTATTTGAAAAAATAAATCTTTTCTTTGTATATCGTGTGAAAGCATTCGTAACGCTTAATTCAAAAATATATTTCAGTTAATTTTAGATATTAAATTTTTAAAGTTATCGTCGAAAATGTGTTGCAAAAACATGTCCCCCTTCCCTCTAATTCCGAATCTATTGAAACTAAAATTAGGAAAAGAATTAGAGGTAGTAGACATTAGTTTAAATCTTGCAGGAAAATTATAGCGATTACCCTAGGACACTAGTTTTTGAGTTAATCGCATTTTACCATTACACACAAATTTCGATTTATGGGTGTTAAACAAAATTGTTGAGCAGCGCTGGAGGTACCTATTGTAGCAAAAGTATAAAAGCATTGTTGATCAATGATTTTCGAAAAAAAATCGTGGGTAATTAGCCGCGATATTAATTCTTAAAGACACGAACGGTTTGGAAATACATAATGACAGGGGCGGCGTACTCTATGCTTCATCGGCTTTTAAAGCCTAGATAACAAATTTTAAAGATATATTTGTGTAATGCAACGCCCAGTAGCAGTATAAAAACAATAAACCTCAAATTGTTAAAAACAGGCTAATTTAATTAGAATTAATCACATAAATACAATGCGATTCGCAACTAGTTTTTATTGAGGGGCTCTCTCAATACACCTACCGTGTCTTTAAAGATTAACTAAAAACCCACATGAAAAAACGCGGCAACGGACCCAAGCGGAGTTGCAACTTTGTAACGTCTTTTCGAAGCGCGTTTAACACAATGCTAAGTTTAAATATTGAACAAGAGTTTTGATTGAGATACACTGTAAAAAGTAATGATTATTACTACGCTGAATTTATGTTTATGAAATGCCAAATGAAGTTTAAGTATGCACTACTTTTATTGTCAGCACCGAATTAAGTTCATTAAAAAAAGAGTTATGCAGAATAGCTATATTTGATATTATTTAGGTTCCATATCTCTTTGAACTTTCATGGTATAAAAAATTATACTTTTCTAATATATACAGCTACACCCAACCCTACGTTGTATAGCTTTTACAAAATCTTATTATTCTTTTAACAACGGTTTTTTTAAAAATAATACATTTACTAATTCATATATTACTGTACGGAACCCTCTGTGCGCAAGTAATACTCGCACTTGACCGTTTGTTTAATAAATTGATTCACCTTAGATGCCTTCCATGCAGAATGTTTCATAATTGAATTGTCATTGTGGGCCATTTTCCTATTCATTAGAAGCGTAATATCTGTTTAAAATGACCTACACTGAAAAAAACATGTATTGACTAGAAAACAGGGATTCCGTTTTTCAGAATTTAGTGTCGCCCCGATGAAAAAAAAGTATACGTATATAAATACAGATAATACAAAACATATTTCATTTTCAAGACTTAAAACACACGCTTTTATCTACACTGTTAAAAATTTGCAGCAATCTGTCCAGTCATTTGACTGTTTTTATCGAAAAAGGTTACACAACCGTAATTTAACACTATTCTGACCATATTATTGGCCATTTTATGGTCAGAATATAGTTAAATTATGGTTATGAAACCGTTTTTTCAAAAAAACGGTCAAATGACTGGACAGAATGCAGCAAATTTTTAACAGTGTACCCTCTCTACATAAAATCTTAATGAAATGAATTTATGAAACGGATATTATGAAACGACTGAGATGAAACGATTCTATGAAATGACTGATTAAACAACTGATTATATTTCACGGCGATTTCTCCTAAAATATGGAATACTTTGCGATGAAATTAACACCAAAAATCCGTATTGATCAGCAGATTTCAAAACTGGTATTAGATATTTTTAATTCGACTTAGTTTTTAAGATATTAATTTTTTTTCTAATTTTAAATACTTTTCTCTAAGGATGGCAGTTCAAATTTTAATCATAACAGGTTTTTCTTTTCATACTTTAGAACATTTTATTATTTTAAACTAATTTGGCGACCAGTTTGACCTCCCTTAAATGTATGGTAAGAAATGTATCATGTTACTTTTATTCATATTTCAATTTACTTGAACAATCTTTCTCCAAATCGAAAGATTCTGATAGAGAAATCAAGAACTCGGTATTTTTATGTTAGCGGGACGCAGGTGATAAATCGTGAAACATTTTTCCCGTCGCATTTTTTTTTTTTTTTTTTTTGTATTTCATTAATTTCATTAAAAATATAATCCTTTCATTCATTTTATTTAAGATACAAAATTTTCATTTAAAACTGAAACATTTAAAATTAATGGATTTCACTTCTTTCTCTTTTTTTTACGAAACGAAGAGAAAAATATTAGGCACAAATGTATATACGCAACGTGGTACCTAATTGGCGCCAAAAGGATGTTATTTTGCTTGACATGGTAACTCGGCTATTGTTTTTTATTTATTAATAAATGTTTATTTTATTTTTTTTAATTATATAAATTGTTTTGTTCTATAGTTATCAATTAATTTTTTTATTGTTATTTCATCTTAAAAATAATAGAATTTTTTAAAAAATACACTAGATAGTACAAGTCAAGATTTGACGGTAAATAACTTGAATGTTCCATTAGAAAAATTCTTAAATTTTGAATTAGTTTCTTTTAAATTAATTATTGAAAACGTGACAAATTTTTATATTGCATAAGTGATTCCTATTGCTTGAAGGCGAGCTAGAGTGTGCTGTCAATCTAACCTATTGAATGAAGTGAAAGAACTTTAAGTTTATAATTTAAAACCAATTTTGCTTGTCTTTTATCAGAAATTTACCAAAAAATGCTGGACAGAGCATTTATTTTTAGTTACTACAGTCTCATATTTTTTTGTTGTTGTTGAAAAAATAACAATATCTATTTTCATTTTTTTTTAACTACAAGACCTCTTAATAGCTGCCATGAATTTTATTTATATCAGTCTCATTCTCTAAAAGCCTAATTTTGAAACTTGATGTAATTAACGATTTATAATATATATTTTTTATTACTTGAATTTTATTTTACTTTTTTCTTCATTTTTTAAATATTAAAACATGGATATCAATATAATTTATTTTATAGTTCTTGTATGAATATTTTTCTTGTTTTCCGTTTAATTATTTTAAATTTATTTTATTTATTTATTTATTTTTACAGAAAAGAAAGGCAACCTTTCCTTCTGACTCACACACGTATCTTGATAATGGTCAAAACATATAAACAAATGTCAAATCAGCTCAATTTATTTAATTGATAATTACATGCAAAATAATTTACGTTAAATATTTTAAATATAAAATTATTGTTTCAAAATATTTTTGAGTGTTAAATTTTATTTAAGGGTGAACCTTTCAAATAATAATAAAATCAAAATAACATAACTTCTCCTCTTAATAAAATACGTCATTATTGAAATGAATTATCGCCAAAAATGGTAAAGAAATAATTTTACCGGGCATTGGGCTTGAACCTGCATCGCCTACAAAAATTCAGAGCTTTAAACTGATGCTTTAGACCATTCGGCTAACCAGATCTGCTGCACCTTTCCTCTAAATGGAAGATCTAGTAAATTTAACTTCACGCATGCGCAAATGCGTGATTTTTTTAGTATGATCTTACAGAATCAGATTTACGCTTTAATATATATGATATGTAACTAGTATTCGAAAGCGAGGTTTTCCCCAAATTGTCGTAAAAAAAATCGCGTCAAACCCTTTGCGTATATGACATCTATGCCAAATATTAAATAATGCAACAAACCATGACATTTAATTTCAACTTTAAAGTAATGTTTTAATTTACTACTCAAAAAAAAAAAAAAAAAAAAAAAATGCTAACTGGCGAGTTGAAAAAAGCTATTGGCGAGATTTGCACCCGGCTAATATAAAAGTACGAAGAATTCTTATGCGACCATGGCAACTTTTATGTAGTTTTATTCGATTTTTTTTTTTTTAATCCAAATGGAAACGTTTCATAAGAAAAGTGAAGAGATGCAAGGACAAGCGAAGCAAATGATGGCGATATAATAATATTTGGCGACTTATTAACTATGCCTGGCTAACATTAAAGTACCAAAATGGCACCTGGAATATAAAAAGTGAAGTGATCCACCCGGAACTATTGATGACAGTCATATGACTTAGACTATTATTATAGATATTGTTTTGAATTGTAAGAAAATCGCAAAGAATAATATTTCCTTGCGATTAAAAAATTATTTACAAGTGTCTGTTATAAACGAAAATAAAACTTCAAAATTACTATTAAATGAGTATGTCTTAAAAGCAGGAAAATATTGAAAATTATGTCATGAAAATTGCATTTAAAAGAGAAAGCCACCTTTAAAATAATAAATACATTAATATGCGTTTAAAGCAGTAAATTGTAGCAATTACGTCACTTTTAAAATGGCCAAATAATAATACTTCAAAACAATTTAAATATATGCGGCACATTAATTTCATATTTCGTGATGATCTTTTTAATTAATGTTCCCAATTCTAAGACACTGCGAATAATAAAATTTCTTTTCTAAAAACAAATGTACTTTCATGTGAATGCTAAAAACAGAAAGAAAATTTTAGTGTAAATTAGGTCAGATTTAAAACGATACATTTTAAATATCTCTATTGTATTATTTTAATCGTTTTATAACGCTGTTAAATAATACCGGGAGGCGAAGGCTGTGTTTACTTAATTCATTTTATTTTAGCTTCTTTTCAAATGTTTAACTGATCTTCTTTAATCAATCACGAAAACAACCATTGGATGTCTTAACTGCAACTGATTTGGTCTTAAATTTTCGCAATCAATGGGAATTGAATGGAAACCCCTTTGCAGGGAGATCGCCACAGGTTTTTTCATTATAATTCAATCTTCTCTAATCTTTTTAAAGCCGATCAAATTAACGTGTTTTTAGATTCTGCGGTGTCTGAACGAGGGTTGGCAAATGCACTTTGGGTGATTTGCCGATTCTGGCTGGCCAAAATTATTTTTCGCGTCAATATAGTCTCATCGCCATGAAATTGAAAAATGTCATTTGTATATTCACTATTGAATGTTAGGCATTACAAAATGTTGCATGTAGCAGTCATAATTTCGTTACAGGGACATTCAAAAGTATTTCATTACACTACGGCCTATGGGGAAAAATCCTTTGCGATGTATTTTAATGATATTTCATAATTTCAAACGCTTTGAAATTTATATACATTCACTCTTGTAAAACGTCATGTGCTCTCCATTGTAATTTTCCTCTATAAACAAATTATTTTCAACCAAATTCCCATTTCCGTTAAATTTTAAATCTTGTTGCCGTTGCATAATGGTGCAAAAGTTTATGTGAATAACTTAAATTATGCTGTCTTTGATAAAAAGAAATTGGTACTTGAACTAAAACTTAAAAAAAAAAAAAAATTAAACTTAATAAGCTAAAAACAATTCTAAAAACTGGAAGGGCAGCTAAGGGCAGAAAAATTAAATTGGAACGAAAAGTTAATAATCTAATCTATTTAATCATATCAAAAATTGATCTTAATCGTGCTTCATCATATAACTTTTTCTATATTAAAGCTGAAAAATTGTAAAAAAAATAATACAGAGTTGTTTGCGACATTGTATATGAAGTAACAGCTGATATGTTCAAACTTTATGCACATAAATCCGATAAAATAAAGTCTATATTTTGTTTGGAAGCGTCCATTAAGCAGTATGTTTTATTCCGCTTCAAGTAACAGATTAAAGAACTATAATCAAATTGATTGATTCATTCCTAAATAAGAATCACCAACTTTGCGCTAGTCTATGGACCATACAATTATATTTATATCAAAACTAATAGCAGGGTATAACGCCCTAACTATTGAGCTATAATAGGCAAAAAAAATTACGCTAGGATAAACTATTAAACATCGACTTTTGGCCAGCTAGAATCGGTAAATCACCCACCATGAAGCGTAGCATGCAAGGGGCAGAACCCCCGTAGTTCTATAATATTAATTAATAAACTTGTTTTGTAATCAATTAATAATACAGATATGTTTATTCTTTTTGAAGCGTTTTACATTTCACGTTTAATTTCCTTTCTTTTTTAACACTATCACTTTCCAACACAGTTAAAAAGTGTTTACAGAAACATTCAAAATATTTCAGTTACATTACGGTCTATCGGGGAAGATCGTTTGTGTCATGTTTTGATAATGTTACACTATTTGCAACATGTTCAAATTGATATGTATCAATGAGGTACTCTACAGTTAAATTTTCATAGTACGTATGGTATGGATAGAATGCATCGTTCATTAACAGGGACACACAAAATAATTTGGTTGCAATATTGTTATTAACAATAATTTCTGATTGTGCGTTTGCAGTTGGGGTACGTGTTTTTAAATGTAACTAATTTTGGTACTTTTCGGTTAGCCGGGCGCCAGTGTTATATTTACATTTATATATACATATATATTCACATATATGTAAATATATATATGTACACACACACGCATAAATATATACATACATTTGTATATATATATATATATGTACATATATGTGTATATGTATATATGTATGTAAATATAACACTGGCGCCCGGCTAACCGAAAAGTACCCTAATTTTTAACATACACTAGCCTCCAAAAATTAAGGTACAGGGATTGGATTCTTCGACTGTACACGGTTTGTGGAATATCTACCAACATTATTAGCGAATTATTCTTGAACTTCTGGGATGTAAAGGATATATTTGATTTCATATTTCTCGATGAAGTTTTAGTCGGATGGAGAATTAGGAGGCTAATAATAAATTTAATAATAAAATAACGTTTGCGATCACCTACATAACAGAAAATGCTGAAAATGGTTTGTCTGTGTGTTAAATGACTATTTGGGTCCTAATCTATGTTTTTGTGCGTTTGTATAAGCATAGCACTCATATTCGAAGATGTTATTGTGTATGTGAATAATTAAAAAAATTTCTGTTTATAGCATACAGAGTTTTCAACCAAATTTAATACAACTTTCCGAAAACCTGACAAAGAATAGTATCAACAGTATACTGCTATTAAAACATGAATATATTGAATATTTGATGAGATATGGGCATTTGTATGAAATAATGTTTAACTGCGCTGGCGTGCAATATTCTAAAATTTTTATTTTATAATTTGGTAGCCAGCTATTTAACGCAACTTATCAAAAAAGTCCAGTCAAATATAGCAAAAATTCACAAATATAGGGGAGATATAGTCAATTATAGCTTTATTAGGCGATATAGCTTTATTATATGGGATTTGTCACAACTTTTCAATCATCTCACGATATCTTTCTGAGTTTTCGCAATATTTGACTGCACTTTTTATAGAAGTTGCCTAATATAGTTGCTACCAAATTATGAAATAAAAATTTTGAAATCTTCCTCGCATGCACAGTGTTAAAAATATACAAGTGCACATATCTCATCAAGTATTCAATACATTCATGTTTTAATCGCAGTATACTGTTGCTACTGTTCTTTGTCAGGTTTTCGGAAAGTTGTGTTAAATATGGTTGAAAACTGTGTATTCTATAAACAAAAAACTTTTGATTTTTTCAGAGACCTAATAACATCTTCACGAATATGAGTGCTACGCTTACACAAATGTACACAAACGTTGAACAGGACCCAAAGAGTCATTTAACACAGTGACAAATCATTTTGAGCATTTTCTGTTACATAAGTGATCGCAAATGTTATTTTATTATTAAATTTTTTATTAGCCCCCTAATTCTCCACCGACTAAATCTTCGCCGAGAAATATGAGATCAAGCATGTTCTTTACAACCCAGAAGTTCAAGAACAAGTCGAAAATAATGTTGGTAGATATTCTACCTACCGTGTACAATCGAAAGCATCCTGTCCCTGTACCTTAACTTATAGAGGCCAGTGTATTACTTGGTGTATAGAGGGCGTCCTGAAATCGCCTGTTTATTGACTGGAATTGCTGAAAGAGAATTTACATTTGTGCTATGTGTTTCTTAATTAAACTGAATTTTAGCATACTATGTAGTATACATGTAAATCTATCCATCATATACATTACTGCACAAAAGAATTCGGATTTTTTTTTTCGACAATTGGTTGTAATTGCTAAAATTGTATTTCCGAATGTGTTATGCGTTATTCAAATTGTTTTCTTAGTAAAATGTTTCAGTTTTCTGAATGTGTTGGAAAGTGTTTAATAATCTATGGTTGACGCATAATTTGTCTTTGATTTATATTATTATTTGATAATCCGAAAAATGTTAAAACATTTTTATGTCATTATAATTCTCACATTTTACTTCGTTTATATTTAGCTGCTTTTCTTTCGATCTGTCGGTTTTACTTTCATACATTTACTTTTCAATCTTTCTCACATGTCTGGTGTATAAACAAATCCTTCTTTTTCAAGTAAATCACAGTAAGTTCATCGATCTTATTAGCAACACTGTCATGAAGAATTTTGCCTTGAACAAAGTATGCAGAAGTTTCCATAATCTAAGTAGTCACTCAAATTTATCATAGCAGCACGCAAAATGTACAACCAAAAATAAATAGCCTCAACAAAACTGAAATTGGCAGCAATAGCTATAAAAACATATACTCAAAGAGAATATGTTGATTTTACGAAGAAAATAAATCTTTCAGAAAGGACGCCGGTACTTAAAGTCTAATTGAAACTTATACGTCCTGAAAAAAATTATGTGGAATCTTCCATCATAATCTGATTGCTATATTTATAATTTATAAATTTGTATTATAATCAATATTACAACAGATATGTTTATTTCTTAAGTGTTTTCTAATTATGTTTTAATTATCTCGTAAATATGTTTTACTTATCATGTAAATGTGTAAAAATGTGTTATTTTTCGTTCATTTTTATAACTTTTCTGTTATAATCAGAAAAATTGTAAATAATATTTATGGAATTATAACGCTCACATTTTTTTCGTTCATATTCAGCTGTTTTTTCTCAATCGGTAAGTTTTACTTTCATAACTTTGCCATGTTAGTAAATCGTGCTCACATGTCTGGCGTGTAAACAAATCCGCCTTTTACAGGTAAAGCACTGTGACTGCATCGATCTTCTTAACAACACTGTCACGAAGACTTTTTCCCTCAACGAAATAAAGATCCAGAATTTTCCGCAATATAAGTAATCAATCAGATTTATCTTAGCGCCACATAAAATATACAAGTAAAACGTAATAGCCACAAGAAAAGTTAGATATGCAGCAACAGCTATAAAAACGTATACTGAAAAAGAATATGTTGATTTTACTGAAAAAAAAACTTTCAGACAGGATGCGCAGATATTAAAATCTAATTAAAGCTTACACGTTCAAGATTTTAAAAAAATAGTTGAAATCCTTCATGATATTCTCGCTGCTAAATTGATTTTTTTTAAGCATTATTTACAATTTTTTTCTACCAAACTAGATAAATTGAATAATCTCTTTTTCAGAGTACAATGTAGAAATCTGTAGAATTTACATAAAGATATGATCTACCAGGTCGATGCTAAAAAATGTTTATTTTACGGAAAAGTATATATTTAATACGAAGTGATTTTTATTTTAATGAATTTTACCCGCATAATAAACAGTTCACGGATATTTTGCTAAAACAAAATCAGTACGTACCTTCTGTGTAAAAGGTACCCAGAATTGTTAAATAAAACACTTTAGAATTATTTTTTCATCAAGATTTATTTTGCTACCTTCAAAGTATATCCCATAGAGTTTGGAACTATTCCAGCTCAGGACCAACCTTCCATACCTTTTTGGTAGGCATTTTTTGGTATGGCCTTTAACTCCTTCTGCAAATTTACTTTTATGGCCTCAATTTATAGAAAACATTTTTCTCAAAGTGGTAATTTTAACTTCGTGCATAGGAAAAAGTCATACGAGGCTATACCATGCGAGTACGATCCTTGGTCGATGTCATTAGTTGAGTTTTTGGCAAAAACTCCTTCCGATCAATAGCAGAAAATTGAGCTTTTTCGAAACTAGTCGTGCGATGCGTTTCGCGCCTAAAATATAAGTCATAACGTTATGAATGGACTTAAAATATATGAGCCAACACTTTAAGATACATGTAGAAATTGAAGGATCAGAACGAGGCAAATCAACTACGACATCTCAACCCTATTTGAAGACTTTATTCATATGCCTATCTTTTTGGTATACGTGATTCACCGTGGGTCTTCTGTTACATTTTCAGGTATTCGGCACGGAAAATTTTGTTTGAAGCACAAAATGTAAGGCAAACACTTTGTTGAACTAATTTTTTGATTCCAAAAATCGCAGAGCACTTTAAACTATGTCTGAAAAAACATCTGTTGTCAACACACTAAGTCACAGATAGGACTTAAACTCCGCATTGTAGCTCAGCACAGTGGACCCAAATTATAGAAATAAAAAGATTGTCGTGATGCCTTTTACGAGAGACTTTTAAATGATAAATTCCTGTTACTTTTTACACAGAAGGTACTTCGAGCTTTGTAGTATTTTAACAGATTTTACAGTAAGATATACACTGGTGTCCAAAATTAAGGACCAATCACAAAATGCTAATTTTCAAGTACGCGAATACTCAAAAGGAAATAATATAATTCGAATAATTACTATCTCTACAGCACAGTTAGTCCATATAACATCTCATTCATGTCACACATGGTCACAAGTGTCACAGTCACTACGGTGAAGCAAAAAATAGGAAACTCCATACATCTCATTATGAGTCTCAAATGATCACTATATGTGATTCCACTGAGACGTCACTGTGACTGCTGCTTTGTGACGAGTCACCATGTGACTTTACAATGTAGTTACATTATGACTCTCATGCGACTGTCATCTGTAGACTCAATTTCAAAGTCATTGTGAACGCTGCATTGCGATATGTTACCGAATAATGTCACATTAAAGTCACATGATGACTTTCATGTGACAGAGAGACTACTGTGAAGTCACAATTGTACTCTTTTGTGAAAAGTCACCATGCGACTATAATGTGACATTATTTGGTGACTTATCATAATGCAACGTTCATGATGATTTTGAAATTGAGTCTAAAAATGACAGTTACATGAGAGTCGCAATGTAACTACACTGTAAAGCCACCTGGTGACTCGTCACAAAGCAGCAGTCACAATAACATCTCAGTGGAGCCACATATAGTGATCATTTGAGACTCATAATGAGAGGTGTGGAATTTCCTATTTTTTGTTTCACCGTAGTGACTGTGACACTTGTGACCATGTGTGACATGAATGAGGTGCTATATGGGCTAGCTGTGCTGTAGGGACAGTAATTATTTGATTTATATTATTTCCTTTTGAGTACTTACTTAAAATTAGCATTTTGTGACTGGTCCTTAATTTTGGACACCAGTGTAGTTTAAAGATTTTTTTTGGCAAAATAAATATTTTTTACTGGCGTACTATCTAACATTTTTTTTATTTATTATTTTTTTTTGTAAAGAAAACAATTTATATAATTATTCTGTTATTTTTTTCCAGTGAAGAATTAGCTTTATGATTTTTTTAATAGAAATATGAAAAAACAAAATTTGAATTGAAATGAATCTCTTAAATTATGTTGCTATTTATATGTAAAATTATCTAGAATTTGCCAGTGTTCTAAAATATTTCAGTGTCAAACATCTCCTATGAAAGGTAAATGCAGCATACGTGCATTTTCATACAATGTGAGACAGGTGAAAAATATATCTTCTAAAAGATATTGAGAAGCATTATAGCAAGAGAAGTCAGAAATTTAGATTAGAAAAGAAAAGAACTGTTAAATCTAGAAAATTTAGATTAGATTTATATTAGAAAATTGCTAAATTTAGAAAAGAATTTGTATCTTGTAGAGGGCTAGCAACTCTTTTATAAAGGTAGTCCAGTCTTTTGAATGAGAGCATTCTGTCAAATTAACCTGCATGCGTAAAAGCGACATCTTTTCTTCATTTAATTTAAATTTTCTAAACTGTGTTTGTAGCTCTCGGAATCTGCAGTTAGTAGTTTTCTCTGTAGTTTTATGCAAAACTATGTTACGAAGGTCAGTCTGCAGAGTATAAAAGCGGGATTGGCAGTTAGTATCAGCGAATCTTGGGTCGAAGCCTGCCTTCAAAAGGATTGCTAGTCTAGTCTACGGCTTTTGGACGTAAAGTGTACCATGTACTCCTGTGTAAATGTTGTCAGTTTTTAGTAAAAGTGAAGTTTAGTTATCATTGAACAAAGCTTATCGTCAGCCACGGGTTGCTAGTTTTAGTAACCTATGTACAGTTTATTGAAATTGTACGATTATTTACAGTGATAGTTGTGCTGTATCTCGAAGCTATTTGTGATTGTCGCTTGAGTAGCCAGTTTTCCATTCATAAATTGGTTTTAGAACTGGTAACTTGCATTTTTTGTATTATTGAGTGTATATTTACGGACTAGATTTTCATTATGTGCAGAGCGGTATAAGTTAAAATAAAAAAATCCATCGTAGCCCTTCCCTATTTCATTTAAATAAACAGTTTTTAAATCTAAAATTTGACTATGTTTCAGTTTCATTTTGGTGGCTGTGATGGGTTTTTTAAATCGTTTGAAAAAGAAGTATTGTTAAAGGGTTTATGTAAACTATCTTTTGTTTTATAAGAATTATAAGAAAGAATGTCAATATTATACTCCTTCTTTCTTCTCTTCTGCAGTTATTTTAAACGAAAATATACGAAATTATTTGTTTTATATTTTACATATGCATAGCTCACAAACTTTCAGTTTTTGTTCAAATCAAATAAAGTTATTTTGAATCATAATTTTTACTTAATAAATGTAAGTAAATTAGTATTAAATATATGCAAGATTTCGCACTAATAAACATAACTTTATATTTGTTTAATAGTGGAAATCCATATTCATTTTAATGTTCTTTGATTACAGAAACAAAATTTTTTAAAAATGCTTACTTTTTTGTCTCATAATGTGAAATCCCCCCCCCCCCTCAAAAACGTTAAATGCCGTTTAAGACATCGTTTACATATGGATTATATGTGTGCATGTGATTGTCCATTCCTTCACTCCTTCTAAAAATTTTAATTTGAAGCAGTTGTTGATGAATATTTTTACTTAAAAGAACATGCTTTACAAATAATTGTCTGAGCGAAGCGAAGGCTAATACCCAGCGGCACATACAGCTACGATTGATATTACCGCCATGTCCTACTAAATAAAAAGCTTAATAAAAACCTTTCGTCAAGTATAACTCAAAAAATATTTGTCGGATTTCGTTTCTGATTGCACCAGAAGGTACCTATGAGAGTCGCCTACTGAATGCATCTACTACGAAAAATAGGTTCCAAACCGTTTAAAAATTATATAGAAAAAACTGATAAAAAAGCACAATTTATCTGCATACGTCACAGAAATTTGGTGTGCGTCACTTTCACCGGTTGATGATTTCGTAGACAGCTGATTTGAACACATGGAGCAAATAATAATAATAAAAAAAAAAAAAAAAACGCACGCAGTAATATTGAAGTGCCATAAAACATATTTAAATATAATCAAACTGGAAAATAAATCTGTTTGTTTTTCCATTTAAAAGAAAAAAAGGCATAAAAACTTGGATTTGAGATTTTGCGATAATCTCTCAATAGCATTGTTTAAACGCCAAAAGCATATTTTATATTTCGCGTGTGAAAATTACAAACAATTATATGATTTTGACTTTGACCATGAAAACTGATCATTTTCCGAGTTTTGAGAATGCTTATATAATTAGATCAGGCTGCAGCAATTATGCAAGTCATATGTTTTTGGAAACTTGGTACACGAGAACCGCTGATTTAGCAATTAACGAGGCTGCATATCTACCAATAGAATATTCAGTTTTGTTTTAGCTATAATTTTTTGGCAACTTGATGTAATGTAATTCTACTTGTTGAACTTTAAAATCTAGTATGATTTTTATGTTATGAATTAGCTGATGAGGGATTCAAAATGAATCCGAAACGTCCTTTTATATTGTTTTTAGTGTTTTTATCTTGTAATGTAATGTAATGTCTGTTATTTTGAAAAGTTTTTATAAATTATATGATGTGTAATAAAATATTTTGCTTTATAGCATCATTTCTTCTTATTTTCTTTCTTTCTTTATTTTTTTTACATGCTTTCTTTTAACTTACAATTATATTTGTCTGTGGTACTCAAATCTTGTGATTCATTTTTCACCCACTTCCTGTTCACATAGAGTTTTGAAATTTGGAATATATATGTATTCCTGAAGGCAATATATGAATTGGACATTGATTTTTTAAAATTCGATCCCTAAGGGGGCAACCGGTGGGGGGGGGTGTGAATTACTTAATGGTTATGTTTGATTTTCTATAGAGAAATCAGCATTAGCTTCAACAATGAGTATTTGTTGAAAAGTACTAATGACAGGGTTAGCACGATATCGCCAAACTTTGGCCAACGTGATAAAATATCGCCAAATTTGGCGACAAAAAAATTTCTATATATGAAGCCAACTTTGTGATAGCTGGCTAACTTGGCAAAATTCAAATTTAAATCCATTTATCTTCCATAATTTAACTCACCGAATTAAATTTAAACTCCGTGCATTTAAGCTTTTTTTCAAGAATTTTCTAATATTTAGTGCATTTAAAACACATATATTTTCTAAATTTTTTTGAATTTTAATGAAAGCATGATTTAAAAAAAAACTATTTCCATTTATAATTTCTTTTTAGTCTATAAAAATGAAATTTGTACGGCCTTGGCGAGGTAGAAGAAATGGGTTTGGCGAGACAAGTAAGCTTTTTATGCGTATTTTCGTGCAACGTATTCATTGTTTCATATACTCAAGCAATTTTTTAAGGATTTATGCAATTTAGTTTGTGTTAAGAAGCCACTTACCTATTTTTATATACAAACAAAAGTAAATTGTATATAAAAAGCAATGATATTATATATATAAATAAAATGTTTATATTTATGGCACAGATGCCATAAACGCACCGAGTTTGGAGTAATTTTTTTATGCCAATTTGGCGAAAACGTCGTTTTCGAATACCAGTTACATACAGCGTGCTATAATCGTACGGTATTTTTTATTTCAATATGAAAACAAAACATTGATAAACCAAACATTTGATAAACAAAACATTTTCTATTATTTTTAAAAGGAAATAACAATCAATAAATGATATAATTATAGAACAAAACAATTTATAATAGCGTTATATATGGTTACATCAGTGGTGGCTCGTGACTGGCATTTTTTTTTGGGGGGGGGGGGGGGCACTAAATCCTTAGCTGCCAAATTTATTCTTCTCTTACCACTATTGCTTTAAAAGAAATCTTTGCCATATTTTTTGGCAGAATATTCGACCATTAAATAAGGTAATCGTTTTCTTTCAAAAAATAATGGTAAAATAAGAATAATAATGTCCGCCATGCATTTAGTGCTCAAAAATATGACAGTCACGAGCAGCCACTGGTTACCATGTCAGGCAAAGTAATGCCACTTTGGCGCCAATTAGGTACCTCGGTGCGTATATGACATATGCGCCATATTTATTTGTAAAAATAAGCATAAACGTTCATCAGGTTTGTTTTCATAGCTATTTATATATTTTTGCAACAAATCTCACTTTTTGAGGCTAAGCTGCACAAATATTGAAAAAAACTAGAAAACGAGAAGTCTGTTTTTTTTTTTTCAGAATTTAATGTTACCCTCGATGAAAATAAAATATATAAATATGGATAGTACAAAACATATTTCAGTTTTAAGACTTAAAACACACGCTTTTATTTTGTACTGAATGACGTCATCCGCATCCGGTGAAAAATTCTTCATTTACGATAAAGTCTTAAAGAACTTCTACAGTAAAGTACGCATAGGACGTCACTATCGCTGAATAATACACAAATCAAAAAAAAAAAAAAAAAAAAGATGTCGTCATTCAAGAAACTCTACAAAAAAAAATCGGCTATCTCATGATTCATATGCCCTCATTTGTTTGTAATATTAATATAGATACTTAAAATTAAATTTTGAAAAAGAAATCATTCATTTATATTTTTTCAAAATAGCGCGTATTTTAATTAAATTTTTTTTAGTTGTTAAGGTAAAAAGGCAACAAAAAGGTATAATTACTATTTTCCAACTATTTCCCCCCTACTTTCTACAGCAATGGAGTACTTGAGTTGCAAAATTAAACAAATAGCGCTAAAAACTACAAAAAAAAAATAATATTTCAAAATAAATTGAGATGCAGTTTTCAAACAAATTGCACTTAAAAGTACTTATTAATATGACGGTATAAAAAATGAAAATGTGCGATGTTTAGAAGTTAAAAATCTTAAAAAAGTAGATTAGAGAAGATTAAGTTAAATTGAAGCTAAATTACAGTACAGTATTTGGTACAACTTAGTTATCCCGTCGACCAAAAATCTATCGCCAAAATATAAGATTGAATGCCAATAATGGTTGATCGTAAATCTCGCATTCTAAGTACCTTATTACCATTCATTTAATGCTTTTCATGGTACTTCGCTGTTACATGGACTTTGGCGCTTTTCTAAAAAGCACTCAATTCGGGGTTAAGAAAGAGAGATTTTTTGCCAAATGACTATGAAAATAAAACAGAATAAGTATTATACGGGTTTATATGTATATATTTAAAAATGCATCTGCTAACACGAATTAAATAAGTTATTTATGTTTGTATATAATCTAATATATAAAAATGAAAATTTGTCTATCAGTCTGATTGTAATTCTATTCAAATCGACAGTTTGGAAGCCAAAATTGTGAAAAGATACGTACACGTTCTTTACGTACATGTGTATTAAAACACGTCCGAGGCAACTAAAGAAATCCGGAATCGAAATAATTTATAGTTATTTTTTTTATTAATAAAAAACCACCAATTTAACAGCAATTTCTTATCAAATTTAAACATTTTTCGTTATAGCAGTATCCAACAATTAAATTACACAATAAAATTCTTACTACAACAATTAATTTTCTACTGCAAGATTTCCACGTGAAAAATGAAAATGAAATAAATAGTTTGCCGAATTTTAAAAAAAGGTGAATAGTACATCATAGCTTTTCTATTCCAAGATATTCACATAATAAATAAAAATGAAATAAATATTTTGACAAATTTAAATGAAAGTGAATATAACTTCATAACTTTTCTATTTCAAGGTTTCCACGTGAAAGAGAAAAATATTACGCCATATTGGAAATATAAAGGACGTGGTGAATATAGTATAACGTCATATGAGTGCGAAAAAAACGTATTGAAGCATGATAAAAAAAATTGATTATGGAAATATTGGCGTATTTTAACATTATTGCTCCAATTATAAATTGAAATAAGTTCATTAATAGCTGTATTCTTTTGCGTCTGTTATATACATTTATACATTTTTATATTGTATTTTAATTTGATTCATGAGACACACTTCGACTGATTTTTTAATGTTTGTTTTATGTTGTATGTTAAATTTTGAAATTGATTTTTCAGAAGAAACATCCTTCAAATTCTGGGCAACGCCGGACACTTTAGTTTGTAACAGATAAATGGCTTTTGTATTTTTATATCTAATGCTAATATTATAAAGCGTTATAATATTATAAAGAGTACAATATTATTAATGTTTGTACGTTTGTGAATTGTTATCTCAGAAACTACATAACCAACTGAAAAAAATATTGGTGGCCATCTCTGCTCCGAAAGAAAGACTGTATTTAATGTCTGTGCAACAATCTACATCGCTGCAGGAGCAATAAAGTTCTAAAATTGCGATTTCTGTGATATTGATTGGGTTAGAAACTTTAAATGCGGTGTGGTAGCTACTTTTATGATGTAAATACTCGTTATGAACGCTCTCTGAAAGGTTCGAAAATTTAATTTGACACATAAACGTAAAAATTTCTAGAAAGGTTCTAAATTATGTTTTATCTGGAATACTGAAATTTCTGGGATACTGTTTAAGTTAGAAACTACAACTTTGGCATGGCAGTAATTTATAAGATGTAAATGCGCGTTGTAGAATGAATTCTAAAAAATCGAAAGACTAAACAAAGCGGTAAAAGATCTAAAGATGATCTAAGTAACGAAGTAAATGGAATTGTTAGGAATATAAACATGAAAATTGACATGGCTGTATTTATCATGACGTAAATTCTTGCAATAGAACAATTTCTAAAAATGTCGCTATATAAAACACTGCAGAAACAAAAAACGTTCGAAATTTTTCTATTTCTATGTTACTGCTGAGTCCAAAAACTTGAAATTTTGCTTCGGGTTAGTTTTAAAATATAAAATTGTCTCTATGAATGGTTTCTAAAAAAATTTTAAATTTAAAAAGATGAAATGAACGGAAGGCGATCTCAATTACCATTAATTTGGAATTACTAGGTGCAGCAACTTTAAATAATTCATAATGCTGCATTTTCTCCAGAAAACACGCAATTTAAATGCAACAAAACTAATAGATACCCACCTAGCATTAAATAAATTGTGTAAATATTGAATAAAGACCTGTATGAAACAGTTAGTAGGTTGCCCGAAAGTACTTGTTAAAGTGTTCCTTCTCTAGGCTTTTCTCTCTCTCGCCAATGCCACTAACAGAGGCAAGTGCCGTTTTAAATGTGATATGATTTTTTTTTCTGATTCATTTTTCTAGACATTTTATCATAAGGTCATATTCTCAATTGTCATTAGTAGATTTTTTATATATTAACTTATTCTGGCAAAATTTCATAATCGGGTTCATATTGGCGTATTTTAGATTGCATGATTTGTTGAAAAAATATGTATGGATTTGTAAATCACTTCAAAAGACACCTTGACAGCTCAAAGGTTATGCAGAAAATATATTCAGATATTGTGTCATACTTTATGTTGCAATTATTGCCGATTTCTTTGATTTAATCCATGCTAAATACAGCGCAACTTGTGCAGAATATGTTTGAAAACAAAACAATACAGCGTATGTAGTGGCCAGAATACACCCATTATTTAAATCCGATCGAGCATATCTAAAACACACTCTAACGACGCATTGCATGCCGCTGTTGATGTGTTCGGTACTTTGATACTATATCAGTTTTTGAAGAGAGAATTCCATATCTCTTATCGACAAACTCCTTGCATCCGTGCAAAACAGATGTTGTACAATATTAACTATTCCGGGGGAGCACACACCATATTAAGTATAGTCCATTCCTTTTAAACATCATATGTTTGTTATTTAAAGTTACTCAAATTGGTGCGGAGCGTCTGATTATGCTCTTGACATCATTTTATACAGTTAAAATTTCGATATAAGATAATTTAGTGTTTCATTTTCTATTTTACTTTTAATATATTGCGTACTTTTTATTTTATATCCATGCATGGCTATCTTGCATGGTTTGCTTTCCCATTTTTTAACCAGTGTATACGAATTTATTTGTAAGATTTTGTAATTCTACCATTCGTTTATTTTCATCATTTCAATTTATCGCAGTATATGGACAATTAAAGATAATATCTCCTTTTCTTTGCTTCCACATGTTGTTATTAAATTTATGTTCTCAGCAATATCGCTCAGACTAATCCCTGTGAGGGAAGTCCTAGTATCGTAAATGTTTATTTCTATGTGAATTTGACACTACGTATGTTAACATTTGTGTGTTTTGTTTATTTATTTGTAAGTATAATCTCTTGAACTACAAAACCAATTTCAACGGTAATGGTGGTAAATTGATGGTGACAGTCCTTACTCTACAAAGGCTATATTTTATGAAAAACTATATTTTTATATATTATGTGAAAAACTTTCTAAAATTATAATTTTTGTGATACTGAATGCGCTAAAAGCTTGAAATTTAGCCTGCTAGGTATTTTCAAGTTTTAAATGCTCCCTAAGAACACTTTTTCAAAAATTCGAAATTTAAAAGGCAATAAGAGCAAAACTTTGAAAATTATGTTTTCTCTGCAATTGTTACACTGCTCAAAAAATTAGAGGACCAAGCAGAAAAGTGAAGAGAACAGTGCAAGACAGCCATGTATAGGCATAAAATGGATAGTACACGTGTATCAAATCACAATACAGAAAAAAAGACGCAAAAAAAATTATAAGGGAGCTTTTATTCTTTGCAAAGATGAAAAGAACATGAAAAGATGATTTAGGGCAACAATTTGATTTCATGTAAATGATAAAAAAAATTATTGTTTAGAAAGGATGCAAAATTTTTAATATTGCGTGTGGTCTCCTCGAACAGCTAAGACTGCTGCACAGCTGTTTTCCACGGATGCGATGAGGTCATCGATAAGACTTTGGGGAATACTGTTCCACTGTTCAAGAATTGAAATCTTCAAGTCCCGGACAGTAAAAGGATGCCTCGGTCTCGCAGCAATGCGTCGTCTGTGTATGTCCCAAACATGCTCGATCGGATTTAGGTCAGGAGAGCATGCTGGTTATTCCATACGCTGTATTGTTTTGGCTTCAAGCATGTTTTCCACAAGGCGAACTGCATAAAGTCTGTCATTATCATGTATGGAAAAAGATAAATCACTAATTACTGCAACATAAAATACGACTTGAATTCTCAGTATCTCGTCTGTATTACTTCGGACCGTCAAAGTGCCATTCCGAATGATATGCAGGCCCGTACGCCCACCTATGCTGATTCCGGACGATAGCCTCGTCTGTAATGTGATTTTTCAAGAACGAATGTGGGATTATTTTGAGTGCCTCTTTCTCTCCATGCCAAAACACTTCATATGTCACTTCCAGACTGAATCGGGACTCGTCTGTAAACAGAATTTGACTCCAACAACGTTGCCTCCAAACTCGATATTCAGTTCCCCACCTTCTTTGGGCCGCACATTGGCTTGAGGTCAACGGAATACAGACCATTGGCTTACGTCCATAGAGACCACCCTGATGAAGCCTATTTCGGACTTTTTGGCTGGACACCCTTCGTCCTGTGCCCAAGAATATCTGTATTTGCAGCTGAGTAGCATTGCCCATTCCGTCTCGACGAGCTGTTAACAGGATATACGGGTCATCAGTTTCTGTGTTAGCACATTTTCGACCTTGCACTTATCGATGACTACCATTCCATGTGTGTTGGAATCGATTCCACAGTCTTTCATGGACGCTTCTTTCGACTCCAACAGCGTCCACTACACTTCGTTGTGTTTCCCCAAATTCAACTGTCTCGATTACACGCCATTCCATGGATTGCGGTAAATCATATTGTTGTGACATTTTGAAGCCACCTTTTCTCAAAACAAACACAAGCTGAGTAATTGAATTTTACAACTGAGGCAGTGAAACAGGCGTTTCTGCAAAATCCAGATTTCTGCACTTATCACCTTTTTCCAGTTTTTGACGTCATAAACTTTAATTTACATGTGAAGTTTTCTTTATCTGTTTTCTAAAGCACTTTAAATTATGTATGTTTTATTTTACGTTACTTATCGCTGTAAATATTTGCTTAATTTCGTTAAAACCATGTGCTCCCCTAATTGTTTGAGCAGTGTAGATGTAGAAACTCGAACTTATGCAATGCTGTTACCTTTAACTTATAATTACTCTTACAGAGCAATAAAAAATCAAAATTTGAATTTCAAAATGTATAAAAAAGTTCATAAAACATTCTAAATTACGATTTCTATGGAACTGTTAAAGACAAATCTTTAAATTTGACATTGCTGCTATCTTAAAAACGCAAATGCACGCACCGGACAGTTTTTTTAATTAGAAATTTAAAAGTGTGTAGAAGAAAAAAAATTCTAAATCACGATTTTTATGATACTGAAGGAACTACAAACTAGAAATTCGCCATGATTGTTAGTTTCAAAAAACAAATTTTCTCTTGGTTGCTTGTAGAGGGTTTAATGTCGCAAAATCCCTTTTGGGACTTACTGTGCCAAACAATTGTTATCTGAGAAGGGTATCTAAAGAAAAATTTCGAAATTTAAAAACGTGAAATTAGCCCCCAAAAAATGTTTTAAATTACGATTTCTATGGAATTGTTAGGAATTGCAATTCGAATTTTGACATGACTGTTACTTTTAAGACGTACTTTCTCGCACGTAACAGTTTTTTAAAAAATCGAAATTTAAAAGGACGAAATCGGCGAAAAGCGTTTTAAAACCGTTGTAAATTATGATTTCCATGGAATTGTTAAAAACAGAAACTTCAAATTAGACATGGCTCCTACCTTTAAGATGTAACTGCAAGTAGAGAATAGTATTTTTAAACTTTCGAAGTTTAAAAGGATACAGAGAGAGAAAACGTTTTAAACTTACGATTTTTGTGATACCGAAGGAACTAGAAACTTGAAATTTGGTTTGGCGGTTACATTTAAGATACAAATTCTCGCTAAGGATGGTTTTAAAAAAAATCAAAATTTTAAAATGTGAAAAGAGGGGAAAACATTCTAAAAAGTCCTAAATTACGACTTCTATGGAATTTTACGTTATATCCACATCCATTTCAAATTTAGCTAACATATTTGAAATTTTGACACCAAATCACTGGCAGCTCCATGTACGTGTTATTCCAATATTAATGTCTTCATTATTGAAAAATTAGTTTATTTGTTAAATTCTAATTCAATTAAAGGGTTTTAAATCTAATTAAAAACTTTAAAATCTGCAATTTATAATTAAAATTAATTCATTTATGATTAAATTAATTCATTATGTTAAAACCAATGTGGGTTAAAGAAATGCCAGTTTTGGGCTAAAAAGCTGTTTAAAACCATTAAAAGTCATCGGCATCACCTTTTTTTTAAAATTTTAGACAACTTCTTCGCAACCCAGCAATATAATAAATTTTCTCTTTTGCTATTATTTTTGGTGGTTATTTATTTTATTTTTTCATTCCAGGGCCCGTGAACGTCGTACGGATCAGCTAGTGGTAAGTAAAACGGAAAATAATTTACTGATAAAAAAAAGGAGGAAAATAACAATATAAGAATATTGTTTCAAAAATAATCTATAGATTTTATAAGAGCCGCGACTCATTTAAAATGTTGTTAAATGTTGTCCAGTATGTTTTTATCTTTAAAAAAAAGCATACGAATTCTCTTAAACAACTTGTGCATCAGCAATTTTCTCATTTGAAAGCTGTATAAAATCGAATGAAAAATTTGCAGCTGACAAATTTTTCATCATCATATTCTTCTATAACAATGTATGATGAAGAAAGGAAGAAATTAAAGAATATGAATACATAACTGTCTAATTCTGATATTTCAGAAAGCATTCCTTTTATAAAGTTTTTAAAAGCCAAAATTTTGCAAAGAGCACACTTTTATTAAATAACATAAGAAACAATTAGAAATTAACGATATGTCTTTAACAAAGATTTATTTTACTCATCATAATTCACGTAAAGAAAAGTGGTATAATAATATCTTTAAAGTTTTCAAATAAGTCTTAACAATGTTTAACTTCTAGAATGCTTTTGAAACAAATGTAAATTTATTCAAGGGTAATGTTTATGTTCATTCTTTGGAACAAAATTCAGAAATATAAACCAGTTTCAAATGGATTACATTATTCAGTGAAACATATTACATACATTGTAAAACATATTTGTATAACATAATACTTCAGACATTTGTGGCGGTACTGTTCACATTGTGCAATAATTTAAGCAATTCCAATTTACTGCTTTAAGAAAACTCAATTTTTATTTAAATTAAATAAAGAGTTGATTAAAATTTTACTGGAGGCGTGAGTAACTGAGCGAAAACTCAATTACATTTTCAATCTTTTACATTAAACATGGAAGTGAATTTTCAAATATAAAATTGATTGTAAATTTTTTAAAGCGAATATACGAATTAACAATTACACCCACTTTAAATTCTGATTTGTTTTGAATAAATCACGAAACATACGTTTAGAAATAAGGTATTTATTACTTAGGGACCATTTCCTTTTTCTTTTTCATAGTTTTTTTTTTTTTTTTTTTTTTTTTTTTGAAGAAATTATGATAAGACTTTTTGAACAGAATTTTTCTTTTACCTTTTACATTTTGGAAAAAGTTATTTAATAATGAATAATTTAAAATATAGATTATTGTATTGTAATATTTCATACATTAAAGATAATATGAATTTTCTTGTAAATTAAGTATACTTAAATCTTTTAGAACTTCTCTAAGATATCAAATTTGTAAGAAAATATACAAAAAAAATACTAAAAGTACTTTTATTCGTTTAGCATACAAACAAAAGCTTTCAAAAAAGTACAATATTATTTCAAGCTAAAAACAAATATAGCAATTTATACTGAAGCTGTAAAGTTGCATCAAAGTAAATAAATATAATTAATAACATTAATAATTACTAATTAAAATGGAAAAGGAAACATCTACCTCAATATTAATAAATATACTAAGATTTTTTTTTTCAGTTGATATATATCTAAAAGCTAATGATGTCAGGAAATAAGGAAAAAGAAACTAATTATTTAAAATACATAATTTTTACAATAATATAAAATATTGCCTAAAACATCAAAAGTAACAAATTATTAATATTTGAGATACAAAAAAATAAAAACCACAAGGATAATAAAAAATTATTCATTAACAATAGACAGAAAATACAAAAGGGAATTAAAAGGCATACTTTCTGATCAGTTTTACATATAATCACTAAATCTATTTAGGGATTTATCTAAATGGGGGATCAACTTGTTTAACCCGGCTTGGTTTCAATCACATCCCTGCCCATTGAGCCTGTTCTCAGTAGCTCTTTTCACATAACTATCTAAAGAGAACCTTGTTCCAGATAAGTCCACATTCAATTTCGGAAAAAGGTAATAGTCACTGTGTTCCAAATCCGTGCTGTATGGGAGGTCGGCTCCAGACTTCTCGCTTGAGCTTTTGCAGCAATTCTTGAATTTGGCGACCAGTATGGAGCCTGGCATTGTCATGCAGGAAAAGACATCAATCACTTAACATGCAAGAACACGTTCTTTGCCCATAAGTAACAAATCCTCCAATTGCACCTCCAAGCGAGACTACTTTTCTAAATGTCCTTTCAATTGCTCTGACGCGTCTGCGAACTTACGCTACCTACCCACACAGCCGTTGTAAAACAACTAACGCCATCTGTCTCCACTGAGGGGGAAAGTATTCCCTCCACATTAATTACTTTTCAAATGTTGCTGCTTGTAACCTCCACTCTCGTATATCTATACATGCCTGTATGTACCCACCAGCCTAAATAATCATTCTAGAGATTTTTTTTAAACATAAATAGTAAAGAAAATAATTTCTATTTTAATTAATATTTTTAAAACGCATGGCAATGAATTTAAAAGAGTTTGACAAACGTTTCCATTAGGTTCAATACAGAATAGTACTTAATGGAATATGTACAATAAAGGATAAGCACAGTGACATAGCAGTCAGCGCGTCGGGCCTGCACGCCATAGCTCCACAGTTCGTCTTCGGGTTGGGCAAGATATAAAAAATACTTTTCGTAAAAAATAACCTTTCGTCATTTCGGGGTCTATAAAATGAGTAACAAGCTTGCTTGGGAACTGCTTATAAGTTTGAGACATATATTACAGAGTCGGTGACAAATAAGCCGTTAATTGTTAATCCACTAACAATAAGCTAACTGATGACTGGATAATCCTTAACTCTAAACACTTTTGCCTGTATAGTCCGAACCTTCTGGTTACTGTTCCGTTAATAAATACTTGAAAAAAAGATAGGAAAAAATTTCCTTATTGTAAAAACAAAACCTGTTTTACAATAAGGAATATTGCTATTTCATGGTGTAATCTCAATTTTTTAAATATACATTTGTCTCGTAATGTTGATATAATTTTTATGTTATTATGTAAAATACTAGGATGCTCTAAGATGTATGCTCCTCAACTTCAGACACCGCAGGCTCTAAAACACTCTAATTTTATCTGCTTTAAAATGATTACTTAAGATTGAATAATATTAAAATAACCAGTGGCGATCTCCCTGTAATCGTGTTTAAATTGATTTCCCTTTGAGTGAGGAATTTTAAGACCGGATCTGCTGCTGTTGACATATATATATATAAAGTCTGTTTTCATGATTGATTAAATAAAATCAGTTAAACATTTGAAAATCAGTTTATATAAAATGAACTAAGTAAAAAATGTCGTTAGTTCCCGGAATTTTTTAAGAACGGTATAAGAAAATTGTTTTACATAAGACATTTTAAATGTATCTGTTTAAATCTAACATAATTTTCATTAAAGCTTTCTTTCTCTTTTTAATATGCTCGTAAAAATACTTTTGTTGTTTGAAAGGAAATATTATTTGCGTTGTATTAGAATTGGCAACAATAGTTAGAAAGATAAAATACAAATTTGAATTTTGTTCCGGCTGCTCAGAACTTCAGTTCTACTGAATGTATTTTAATGGACTTTCACTGTTAGATAGATGTTTTTTCAGGGAAGGCTTTAGTATATAACATCGTTTTTCGTTGATCAGTTATAGAATTATGAGAGAAAGTTCTATAATTTAGCAAACCCGATTATGTAAAATTATGTTCTTTTTAAAAAGTTCTATTGGGCGGTTTTGAATGAGACTTGAATTGTCAATTAGATACGTTTTCAGGTATCGCTTTACTATATTGCAAGTCGTTCTATCGTTCTTTACCAAATCCTGCTACAAATAATCATCTAAGAGATTTGGTCCTTAACATCCCAAAATTGTTCTAATGTACTAAAAAATATATAATTACACAATGGCGCTCGTGTGTAGCCATGTATTACAGTAATGCGCAAGGACGTTTCAGATAAAAGTCCATCATGCTTTAAACCACAAGGTCAAATTCACTGATATATTGCGTTTGAATTACGGTTCCTTTGGAGAAACCGACCTGCTTAGCGGGCGAAGACTGCTAATAATATTATAAATGTTAAAGTGTGTGTGGATGTTTAAGTCAGGTTAACTTTAAAATGGATGAATTAACGTCTTTTTACCTTTTTCAAATAAATCGATTATAACGCAGTAAAAACCGTAGGCTGTGTTTTATTTATTTTATTCAAATATTTTTCTAAATAATTTAAAATTTCTTTATTCCGATAGAGAATCAATTGACATTTTCCCTATAAAATTTATTTCTTTAAAACTTACTTCTGAACTTCCCGTTGTCCCATTGAATTTATGTTTCATTCAATGGAATAATGGGCGGTTCAGTTATATCTCACAAGTGCATTTTAAACTATATTTTATTACAATAAACAAGATCGTTGTAACGAGTTTTTATCCAATCGCAATAAAATACTTGCACACCTGTCAACTGCAAAATATCGGCATTTGTTTCAAAAGTTGGATAAAATATCATGTAATAAAATACTTGTGAAAATGTTAGTCACTTTACGAGATTTATCTCAAATTTAAAAATCTAACGTATTTACAATTTTCGTTCGAAAAAAAAAAAAAAAAAGGATTTGTCGATTATTATTTTTTAAAAGCCTTTATCGAACAAAATGCAAAACTTTAAATGCAAAAATCATAGAAAAATCACCGCAGAATGTATTTTGTAAATAAAATGTTGCAATTTTAGTTCATAAAATGCTGTAAATATCCTCTTGCGCTGACCAGTTTCAATATTTTCCATCAAGGAAACATTTCGTATATATTTCATAGATATGTATTTCAACTGTCTTGTACAGAACTTTACAAAAACGTCTTAACATATTCACTCCCACAGTGACGCACCACAGTGTCTACCTGCATTGGAACGCGTACACTTATGTGTAGATGCTTAAATCTAATTCGAAATCTTCCATTATCTGGCCAACTACAAACTGCGGTAATTTAGCAAAAGTGCTTCAACAATATTCACATTCACTTTATTGCTTCTATCACCGCCCATGCTTGATAATTACTTAGTCGAAGGTCTTATAAAAAAGGGTTAAGCTGTTTGTTTGTTTTCCTATTTAAACTTTAACAAAAAATTATAATCGGGAATGAGATATTTTAGTAAATTTTCTTATTCTCATACATTAATAAATATTGTTTCTGGGTGACAGTTAAAATAAACGAGAAAAGACGAATTAAACTAATGACAAAAATCTAAAATTCTAAAGTTAAAACACTTTATATTTTTTGATTAGATGCACAAAATTCTACCGAAACATGTATTAATTACTAGCTGTTCCCGGCCACACGTTGCTATGGCTCAGTCTGATTAAACGGAAAAGAAAGAAAAGAGAAAGTGCACGTTTCTAACATGTTTAATTTAACAGTGCTTGTAGGTATACAATATTTTTTGTTGTTACATTGTCTGTTCAGATATAGAGATTGTCTGCATTGCCGATTCTAGAACACGAAACCTATAAATGTCCGTGTGAGAAGCAATCCGTGTCTAGATCTAAACCTCAGAATTCTAAATCTTAGCCCTAAGCTTTGTTGATGGAGCACTAATCAAATTGGTAATTGCAATCTCTTAAATTGAAATGGCACATCCATTAGAATCAAAGGAATGCAATGAATGAGGATATCTTCACCTTTGAAAGGTCCTGTCAAGATCGTTGCTTCTACGACATTGCTCATTATTTTTGTACCGCAAGCCGCCTGCTGTTGCAAAGTTTTGGCTGGTGGATATTTCGCAACATCATAATTGGCACGCCGATTGTCAATTGCAGTACGTGCGGTAGCATCCCTGGCATATCGATTGAATAAAAAAAAAATGTTGGATAATTAACCGCTTCATATGCTTCCACAACAGTGTCGACGGACTTGTATGTGATTGCCTTGCTTTCAATGGTAGATTGAGTAATGTTGTTAAGTTAGTAGACGTCTTTGTTCTTGGCCGCAAGAATACCTTGTTCCCTCTGCCAATCGCGATTCTTATAATTGGTTTGAATACTAGGAAATACTTTTTCAACCAGTTCTTCTTTTAACATGACTAAATTGCAGAAGTTATGAAGCAATAAAATAGTCCTGAAATCAGATCAAGAGCCTCCAACGATGTTATGTGCGCCATTATGCATTCATTCCAAACAATACGTTTGCATTCCTGCAATACTTTTCCCATGCCGGATACTTTGGAATTTTTGCATGTGAGAGTTTCAATGAATTCCATGTTCAATGGCAATTTCAAAGCGGAATGAGCAGTTCTTTCAACTGGTAGCAATGTCTTAGCTATCCCGGACTACGCAAGAGATAAGTCTATGTCATTTTGGGATCGAATTGTTGCCAGAATCAGTATAATGAGGACCGTTTTACCAGTTCCTTTCGGTGAATCTAACAAGGGGATCGCCAAACATGGTGCTCACCGATTTTGATGTGTTTAATGTATATTGTAGAGTTCTTATCCCTAATTAGTCTGGTGAAAGGATTTCTTTAAATGGGTCTTAGATTTTTAGAAATTAGAGGTCAAAATTTAGCATACTTTTAAAATACTCATAGGTTTGTCGTATGCAACGGGTATTGCGTGGCGTGACGACAGAGTTCTCGCCGGCCAGCCGGAGGACCCGAGTTAAGTTCTGATTCTCGAGTTATTATTTTTAAAAATTAATTTCATACTTTTGACACTTTTAATTTTAACCAAAGTTAGGAATTTATACAGCTTTAAAATCTTGACATTTTCCAAAAAAATCGATTTACGATTTTGATTTTTCATGGAAACATCTATTTTTTCTCTAATTTTTTAACTAACATTTCTGTTGTATGAATTACAAATTAATTTCTGTTTAATTTGTGCAGAAAATTTCTGTTCATAAAATTAATATTATTTATCTTTTTATATTTTAAATACAAGTCAAATAATGCATAGTGTTTTATTAGAAAAAAAAAATAAAACAAATATCTTTTTAATATTTGGTTTGTTTTAAATATATTAAAATATGTTAAATGACAAAGTATGAAAAAAAATCATATTGCTGACATTTATATTTAAGTTTATTATTAATCCGGTGACATATATCATAAAAATATTCAAAACGGATCATTCATACAAAAAATTTTCGTTTAGTTCTCCTCATAACTTGTCTTCAAAAAAAGATAAAATATTTCAGATAAAAAATTGATTTATTTAGATTTTATTATGAAAGTCTACCTGACGAGTTCTTAAAATAAATGTTTCATAAGTTAAATTTTATGTGAGGTCCGCGGACGATTTTTACATTTCAAAGTGACAATTTTTGCTTTATTATCATTATTTGTTAGAATGAAAAATATTTTAAAATAAAATTTATCTATTTTTATTCATCTAAAGATAAACACATTTGGACATTTGACATCAAAATTATTATTTATAAGTTACACAAAATAATATATTTTCACTTAAAATTCCATAAAGTAAATAAATATCTATAATGTATTATTTCTAAACTTTGCTTAAAATATAAAAATATATAAAAATAAATAATAATTCAAAAAAACTCTAGACATAAAGTAGTTTGGATTTTCGACATTAGATAAATATAGATAAAATATAAATTTTCATGAAAAAAAATTCATAAGCGTAATTGTATATTTTTATGGGAAATATAAAAAAAAATCAAAGTTGTAGCAATTCATAACCATACTTAAAAGTTGTAAAGAGTCAAAATATAAAATTAATTAAAAAAAAAGTCAAGAGATAGCATCGAACCCGGACCGTCTGGTTGGCAAGCAGCATTCTGCGTCAACGCCACGAACGACTCGGTGAAACGTTCAAATTAACGGGTATATCAAACTTATGCAGAACTTTGAACTCTTCAGTTTTGAAAGTATAAGGCCCATTTGATGAAATAAATTCTCAAAAATAATTAGGGATAAAGACTCTACAACAAACCTGAAATTCATCAAAATCTGTGAGCACCATGTTTGGTGGTCCCCTTGTAAGAAGATTTCTCCAACCCCGTTATTGACAGATTGCATTATTTGATCGTAAATGCCTTTTTGTTCAAGCATTATCTTAGGACTATTTGATTTCACATACGACAAAATATCACCCGTGTTGTAATTTTGTTCACGACTCAATTCTACATCGAACGAAGCAGTTGCAGATCGATTTGGTGATGACATTCCCAATTGATTGAGAACTTTATTCGTGATTTCTGAGCACAAATCTCCAACCATTATCAACGCTTCGTTGTAGATTTCTGCTGTGAAATTCATGTTCATATTTGAATTTCAACGAAAAGTAGCTTCAGCCATGTGTGATTTATATTTCTTCCATAATTATGTTGGATATGGAGAGCAGATCGTCAATATCATTGCAAACAATGCGCGAATTTGATTTGGATATGAAGTGTTGTACGCGTTATTAATGCATACATTCAAGTGTCTGTTGTTATCCAATAAATTCAGAGCATGACAGCCACTGGGTTGGTTGGTTCGTTGATTTTTGACGGCCGAGTATCTACACTAGGGATATAGGTCCGAGGGGGGATTGCCCTTCGTGGGGGTCTTTCTAAGGGAACCTAACCCGTATTTACGCATGGAAATCCATAGCTCGAAGAAAACCACGAAAACTCCGAACGATTAGGCCGGCGGGCGCGATTGGGTTCGAACCCAGAAACATCCACTTGGAAAGTGGCACTTGTAACGCCGTTACAATTCTCAAATGCTGGAAAAATGTTTGACCGGGTCATTTACCAACAGCATGCGAAGAAAGATGTATTCATCTTGATTGGGTTGGATGGTCTACAGTCTGCCTACCGTAATTTTTTTAATATGTCAGGTTATCCTCTCCTCATTTGCGTCGTTCAAATGACTACTAGCATTCCATGTGTAATAGGTTGACACTTCCGAATACAACAGTGTTTTCTCGAACGCGTCATTTTCATATAACGTGAAGAAGGCAGTTACAGTTGTGCATAGGTGAAGATTCCCAAAATTTTTAAGGAGCCAGTGGCTCTTAAACACCAAAACTTCAGTCGCCACTTTGGCTCCTAACCAAAATCTAGTGGCCACATTGTGAAACAAACTCATAAAACAATAGTGTTTATATGGAAAAAAACTCAACAAAAAACTCAGGAATTCAAAATAAACAATAGTTTAATTAATAAATATGCAGGTAAAACAAAACACAGACTAGATAAAACAAACGTGTATATTTAATTTAATCCTAAAATTCTTGAAACTTTGATATCAAAAAAGTATAATATAAAACAAAAAACTGCAGCATGACCCCGACACGATGCAGGACTCTACACTCTAGATCTAGATAGAAAAAGATAGTGATAAGGAAAATTACGGAGGGGCTACATTCACTAAACTCATGATAAAAAATCTTTCTATGAAAATCTCACGCTTGTAGAAAACATTTACACAGCAAGAATATACCTCGCGTTAAGCATTTTTCGCGTGAGTTTCTTTTTCTTTTTTTTCTTTTTTATCCGAGTTCGGAATCCTCTATCCTCGCGACTCCATGATCCAAAGCTCTTAAATAATTTCCATCGCATCGGAAACTTTGGACTATCTCGTGAGTCGATTTGCCGTAAAGGAGTATTTATTTCAACTCTGGATTTTGGACGAAACCTTCGAAGAAATGCTTGTTTTCACTCGTGTCTAAAGGAGAAGCTTTACCATTAGCGCGCGCATCTGCCGAGCTTCGCAGCTGCTAAACTTTGTAGTGGGGCGGACATGCGCAGAATTATATTCAAGCATAATGTTCGTTAAGAAAACAGTGCATCACAGGGGCAGCATTCACGACGTTAACTGAGATCACAAAAATTCCCTGATTTTTATCAATGTCATACTTGATTTCTACCAGAGAAATGAGCAGGTGCTTTTCTATTTGCAAAAGAAAAAAAATATAAAATTCCGCGATGGGGATTGGGAACACTGGAAATTGATCTCTGGCGACTAAGACACTGGAAGTTAGTCGCCACAGCAAAACATTTAGTCGCTACATGGCGACTAGCGTAGTTTAAGGCTATTTGTTGCACATTTACAGCTGCGAAATAAACGTGTTATCGATTTTCTAGATGTACTGTTAAGTGAACAACAGCTAAACTTCGTTCTTGTATGGAAAAGAACGAAAGAATAAGTAAACGAAAGAATTCGCAATATTGGTTCATTGCTGCTTATGTATATTCCAGCAAGATGCTGTGCGATTTCAGTCTTATGTATGACCGCATTCCTATCACTTCTTTCGGGTTGCACGCCAAAAATTGCCGTGTCGCTGCCTTTATTCACGTTCTTACAAATTACTTGATCGGCTTGACGTGAGCTTTATGTGCGCTTTGTATGGTTTTTGAGAGCAAAGGTGAATATGGAACGACCCACCTTTTATCTACTTCGGTGTCACCGTTTCGCATTTGCATGGTTGCTAATTTTCTGCCGTTTTCTGCTGATCTTCTTCTGTATAAAGGATATCCATCGTTTCCAGCGTGCATTGAATTCATCATTGCCTTCACTCATGAAATACGTTTGTATGAATTTATGATGAGCGTCTGTGAACGAAAGCATTTACCCGGCTTTGTGATAAATTTGTCCTTTCACTTTGAAAATTGGCATGATTTGAGATGTTACGATTTCTGCAATGGACGACGTCATTTTGAAGTATGAGTTGTATTTCCTGATGTTAGATTGAAAAGTCTTTGATTCAGTGATGTATCCCGCAAGCAAAGTTTTTAATGGCTCTGGCGGTTCTCCAAGTTAAGGCAGTTTAATTTTTCCGGCGGCGCAACACATCCCTATCGCTCCTCCATTAAATTTCAGAGCTTGTAATAAGGACATACTTTAGTCTTAAATAAGCACTAAGGACACACTTAATAGACTGAGAGCTAAAAAAGAAAAAAAACACGAACTAAAAAACAAAGAAAAAACAAAAAAAACATAAAAAATACTGACGAAATATTTCAGTAATGTGCCCCCCTGGGGGCAAAGTGGGGGAAGAGAGCACGGGAGGTACATAATATGAAAGAGTTGTCAAAGGACTTTCTAACGATATGCCACATTATAATGGATATCGAAAAACATTAAAAAACTTGCCCCGGATGGGGAAAAATTGAGGAGGGGAGGAAGTGAAGCTCGTAATTGGCATATTAAAACGCGTCCGCATTCAAATGCAACGCAATCCGTGAATTTCAAAGCAATCGGTGAAGAACTTTCGGATATTAGCGGTTTTGTACAAATGAACATTTACATTTTTATTTATATAAAAATATGCCTCCCAGGCGGAAAGTGGGAGAGAGGGGGGGGGGAGGTACATACTACGAAAGAGTGGGCAAAGTGCTTTCTAATGATATATCACATGATGGGTGTCGGAAAAAATTAAAAAAGCACCTCCTGTTGGGGGTGTGTAAAATTGGGGAAGGGGGAGTGAGATTCATAATAATTACATAACAATACGCTCGTATTCGAATGCAACTCAATCCATGAGTTTCAAAGCAATCGGTGAAGAACATTCAGAAATTAGCGATTTTGTAAAAATGAACGTTTACATTTTTATTTACATGGATTTAGAATTCATGACATACATACTGTCGAAGTTTCAAATTAATCGGAGTAATTTATTACGTTAATTACAAAAATTTAACATCTTAATTTAACAGTTAAATCAACTATTCAAATGCGCCATTTTCTTTTCAATGAATGACGAATTTTCAAGTCATCAGAAGTCTCATAGAAAAAGGATTATGACGGAAAAAAAATGTTCTGTTTTTTTTTTTTTTGCTTTTTTCGAACGAATGAAACAATTTTAACCAAAAGCTATGCAGATAATTTTGGATAGCTCACCAAATACGTACCCAATTACAGGCTAATTGGATGCTTTTTATGGCAGTTATTTCAAGACATACAAACCCTCAAACAGACACCAAAAACTTTTCGGGTATTCACAGTAAGCCTCATTGACTTTTCGACAATTATAATGTAATTGTATGCTTTTAGAGGCAAAGATCAGCCCCATTAGTGTGACGCCACTGGCAACTCAACTCTGCATACCAACCACAATCTGGATTCAAACCCAAAGAGTTCGGAGTATATTACAGATGCATTGTACCATCAAAACGGCTTGCAATATGAAGTCAGTTATCAATCAATTCATTCGGGCTGAACAAGATGAACACGTGGAAGAAGGGCTGAATTCATTGAACAGAAAGAGGTTTTCAAGGCCAGGCGATAGTTTTTGGGCCGAATTGTGACCGTTTTTAACCGGTTTCAGGGTTCAAATTTAGCTTCGCACCAAACCAACACATTTGGATCTCTAATATTCTCTGAAGTCTCTGGTTTCTGTTGATGCAATTTGACGTTTTTATGCGGAATTGAGTTGCCTGTGACGTCACCACTGATGGGATCCACTGCTTGACAGAGAAAGAGACAGACAAGCAGACAACACCCAAAAACTTTTCGTGTTTCCATAATGAGCCTCAACTAGTGTTTCGGCTATGGTAAAGAATGACTTAGAAAGAAAAAGCTTAAAAATTATCTTAAAATTTAAAAATAATTTTCAGTATAATTACTATTTCTTTTAATCCTACAAAAACAGAACGTCCTTATATCTGTAATATATAAAATTGTATGTAAACTTCCTAAAATCCTCAAAAGAATCATTGCATAAACTTCAGCTAGTTATTTATCTACATTTAACCAAAAATATTTCTATTTGTAGGACTTAACTGTGCTTTATTTCAGAAAAGAAGTCCAATAACTATCAAAAGAAGTTCCATTAATCATGTTAACGTTTGTATATACTTTTAGAACAGAAACACATAAAATATGCTGAATTGTATCTCTCCTTCGAAATATTCTAAAAATAAAATTTAAGAAAACATATTATGCTTTATTTCTTTTATTCAAAGTGATGAGTATTATAATAAAAACGTTTTATAGAAAATAAAAAACTATGAAATACAGTTATCCTTTCTTCATATGTTTATTTTTATCCAAAGAACACTTTTTAAAAGTTTCTAAATGGAACCTATATTAATATAACTCCCAAATGAATCTAGTTTCTAGAATATACAAAAATGAAATACTTTTATATATCCGTATGAAATGGAGAAATGATATAACTGTAATAAATACATAGGAAACGAAATAAATGTTTGTGTATATGTATAAATTTATTTTTCAGGCTCTAAATACAAAGATGACAGACGTATTATATTTTTAACTTTTAATGTTCAAAAGAAGGTAGGAAACATGTTTATGTTAATGAAATAGTCTTCCCTGTTCTTATCAGAAAGTTACACTATTGAAGATAAAATTGGTATAATGGAAATTTCTTCCTTTTATAGCAAGAAAATCATTACAAAAATCTCTATTTTTAAAATTAACTGTATGAAAAAAAAAAGGTCTTATACCATTGTTTCGTACCGACGTCTTCATTAGTAAAAATAGTGGTCATTCACAAAATGAAAATGGCGTTCTTTAGATTAAATTTACGTTAAGAAACATGAAAACATTGCATCACAAATGCAACTGAACAGTCTGATAGCCTTTTTGTTGAAATATTTTGTTATATTTTGATATTCAAGAATCAAGGTAAAGAATTTTTTTTAAGATATCAAAGTTGATTTTGTTCCATTCTTTGACCACAATCTTCCAGAGTCTATCTAATGTTTTGGGATCTCGTCTATAAAGTGCTTGTTTAAAACGTCTTGAATGCATAGGAGACACACTAAAAGAGTTGAATGGAATGCATTTAAATGAAATAGTCACAAGTTCAGCTTCATTTCTCATATTTTCAAAAAAGAATAAAAAAAACAGCTCTAGATTTAGAGGTATGCTTAATCATAATGGAATTTGACACAATGGAGTTTGTTTGGTAAAGTAATGTTTTCTTTGAAAATAGGCATTAACCCCTTGAAGGGCACAAGTATATTATTTAAACCACTTAATTTTAAGTCCCAAATGCTACTTTGACACCAGAATTTAGAAATAAAATTTTACTTTATATAATGTACGCGAAGAAACGTTATTACTTACTTTCATATAAATTTGTTCATAAATATCGGTGTAAATCAATTATTTTAAAATTTTAGCAACAGAAATACTTTGCCCTTGAAGGAGTTTTAAAACATATTTCTGATATTAATCCGATTAATTTTGACATTTTCTTCTTATTTCGTTATTTTTATTTTTCCATTTTAAGAGAATCCATCAATAACCCTAAAACCGCAAGGGAAACTTTCCTTGTTTTTTCCAAACCAATATTTTATGTCCTTTTTTCGGTTGTAAATCGATCTTTTCCTGATGCATTTAGTGAGGCAAGGGTGAGGCTCGGATATATTTAATATCCGAGCCTCATCAATTGAAACCAGCTCTTTTTGTTTTTAATCTGCCAAATAATTTTCGTACAACAATCTGCCTTTAGTCTTACGCTGAAAAACATCTTTTCGTTTAGCCGATGAACATCATGGGTTTTTTTTTGTTTGTTTGTTTGCTTATTATTTTTTTAGCATTACTGGGATATCCGATTGTCACACTATTTTTTTAGAGACTACATCGGTGCTAACGCATCCTTCAAAAAATTCTATCTGTACGAAAATAATATTGAAAAAAAAATCTATTGCAAACTGCAAAAAATTTAATAGATACCTATCAGCTTTAACACTTTGAGGTCTGACCCCGAATGTTACTCGGATTGCTGTTTTCGGTAAGGCGAGCTAAGCCCGAGAGTCTTTCGGGGTCAACTTTCAACTCTCTGAGCTACAAAATTACCGACTATATACGTTCGCGGTCTTACCAGATGTTATCTACGAACCTTTTATTTTGAAAAAAAAAGTATAGATGGCAGCACGAAACAGAAGTAAGTATATGAAAATATGTAGAATCAGAGCTTACTTATTGAGAACGCTGTTGTATTGTTGCTTGTGGTGTTGCTGTTTGTGCAAATCCGTACTTTGAAATGTACCACACAAAAGCAAATTTTACTGAGCAGTGTTTATATACAAATAAAACCTATTTTCAGATATTTGTACAACATTTGGGTAAGTTTGTTTTCAAGTCTATGTAAAATTTTATGTTAAAAATTATGTTTTCTTATGCATAACCTTTTTAAAAAGTAGAACACGTGCTTTTTTCAATAATTTCTCATTAAACATTAATTTTTAGTACATTTAAATAGTTCCTTCATTATGAATAATAACAGTTTGAAGTTTATAATAAAAAAAAAAATATTAAAATATATATCTTCCAAGTATTTTTAAAAAAATCATGAAAAGTACCAAATAGCATCAGTTCAGAGGGAGATATGCTGTTGAAATGCGTAATTCTGGTCTGAAAGTGAATCATACAAAATTTAGAGTTCTGCTCATTTCGTGGAGCATTTTTTGAGTTAAAAAAAGAAGGAATTTAACATTAGGAATTAAAAGATTTGTATCTGTATAATTCTTAGTATATTGTTAGGTCATTAAATTTTGAATTCATTATCATCAATCCACGCATCGTGACGACGTGAATTACTATGCTAGAATACGCTAATCGAAGTCGGCCGTAGGGTTTACATTACAAATTTGAATTTAATTACCCAGGGCTGAGATTTAATTTCAAAAATCGAAATACGTTGTTAGCACACTAATTCACGTCAACGCAATGCGTGGATAGATGATAATAAATTCAAAATTTGATGACCTAACAATATACTAAGAATTATGCAGATATAAAGATTTTAATTCCTAAAGCTATTATTAATTTTTTTAACTCAAAAAAAGGCTCCACGAATTGAGCAGAAATCTAAATTTCGTATTTTTATCACTTTCAGAACTGAGTTACATATTTCAACAGCATATCTCCCTCTGGACTGAGATTATTTGGTACTTTTCATAATTTTTTTCTTAAATATATAGAAGATATGTATTTTAATATTTTTTTAAAACTTCAAGCTGATCTTATTCATAATGAAGAAACTATTTAAAAGTACTAAAAATTAACATTTAGTACATGAGGAATTAAAAGCTTTATATCTGCATAATTCATAGTATATCGTTAGGTCATCAAATTTTGAATTCATTATCATCTATCCCCGCATCGTGTCGACCTGAATTATTGTGCTAGAATACGCTAATCGAAATTGGCTGTAGGGTTTATGTTACAAATTTGACTTTTAATTACCCAGGGCAGAGATTTAATTTCAAAAATCGAAATACGTTGTTACATCGGACTCACTATGATCTATATTTGTCGTAAATTACACTGTAATTGATCTCGCCATTTCCGACAAATCATGTCATTCATTATCAGATCGTAGTGGATACATAGACATCTTTACTCGCCTCCGGCTCTCTGCGCTTCAATTAACAATATTAATGCATTTGGAAACTTTCGGTGATATTTCCGCCTGTTGCTCTTATATTTCCTCTGTCTGAGAATTTGTATCGTAGTCTTCCATAATTTATTGAAATGTTACTGTATTATACTAATTTACTACCTTTAATTGCTAAGAGGTGTAAATTAAAACTTTAAAACCAGTAAAAATAGGTTTGTTCGACTGTTTACGGGTCAATATCTGAAAATTGGTTAATTTGACAATGCTGCCAATAATATTTCATTAATTATATTAAAACCAAAAACTGTAAAAAGTAATATATTGTAACGTTTCTTATAACATTTACTAATTTTAAACGGACATATAATGATGCATAAATAATTAATTTTAAGCTTTAAACAAACTAAATCATCATTTCAGTCCCTGTCAACAGATACAAAATTCAATATTTAATGTATACCGTAAAAATTTCTATAAATATTATTAACATTTGTTATTATATATTTATATCTATATATATACATTATGGGAAAATATAATTCTCTTTTATTAGTACAGATGGTATAGTAAAATATTGTAGTAAATATATTTGTCACTGAAGTTGACCATCATCTCAGTTCCTCTAAGTTAACAGATACTAGGTGGCGCTAGCAGAATTATTTCCATTGCAACAACAACTAAAGTTCAACTAGCCACCGTGGATGAAGGAACGTTTTTTTTTCTCTTTGTTTCATATTTAGAAATATTTAATTTTTGTTCTGAATAGGGAAGAGTATTTTTTTATAGCATCATTCATGTCTCCATATTTAACTTTTATTTATAAAAAAAAAATCTTATTGCAACTTTATTTATGTGACATAGAAATGTCACATGGCATATTTAATAATTTACATGTGTGCAAAATGATTCAACAAAATGGCTGTGCAGCTGTTAAAACAAAAACATCCTCTCTGACCCCTCATCATCTCAATCCCGATAACTAGACACTGATTATGATGTTAACAGACACTTTTTTACATAAAAGTCTATCCTAAGCATAAAATATACATCCTTGATCTCAAAACACTACAGCATTTAAATGACAAAACATGTATCATAGTATATAATTGATAATGGTAGTTGGTACATTAAATTTTTAAAATAAAATTTTGGAATGAATTGCATTTAAAAGTAATTTTTTTTCGCTATACGACGATGTTAAAAGTAATATTGTAGGATGTTTAGAAGTTTAAGAATGAAATTTCATTTAAAATTGGTCCACTAATATTCATCTTTAATCCATGGCGTACGTAATGTATGACCAGCTCCATAGAAGTTTAAAAATTTACAGTACCGAAAAATGTAATCCAGGGTGTACGTAATGTATGATCAACTCCGTGCGATTTTTATGTCTTACAGTTTAATCTTTGAAAAAATAATTTTCCAAATGGTCGTTGTAATTTGTTAAATTGCATTTTTTTTTTTTAAGATAAAGTAACAGAAAATAAACAATATGAAACATCATTTAAACGATATTTTTTTCGATTTTTAAATTTATTTCTCAACGCATAATCGTAAATTATTTAATATTAATAGCGATTATTTAATTAATATATAATATTAATAATATTATTAATATATAATATTAATATTAATAGCGATAAAAGCGTAATTTGTTTTTTACCCACTTCATTTTTTATTTATAATTTATTTTCTACTGCTAAGCCTTTAAAATGTTTCATTGGTGCAGTTTCACAGCCATTTGGCATATTTTGGCGAGTATTTGATAGCGCATCATTAAATCCATTGTTGGTTTAACCCATGTACAATTGTAGGACTTCCAGAAAATATTGAGCGATTTGCCACCTGTGGCGAGTTAACGGAACAATACCTTAAAATTAATGTACTTATGTATAATAAATGTCCTAAAAATATTAAAATGGTGTATTTTCATCGGAAATACATCTGTGAACGGAGTTTGTATAATTTTAGTCTATCAACAGGTGGTTTTAAAACCGATTACAAAAATCGATCTTTAACACTTTGAATGCCAAGTTTATTTTGTCTGTATATTCGTTTTGGCAACGAAATAAGATTCCCTTTACAGAACCTATAAGTGTCAGTCACCGATGACTGAAAGAAATCTGATTGACTAATAACATCAAATGTTAACTTTCCACACTCTGTTTGGAATATTTGTTTCTTTTTTCTGCTGGCACATTTGTTTATTTTCTAGAATGTCTTCAAAAACAGATTTTTTAGCAAATTCTTAGAGATTTCATTAAGAGATAAGTTTTTATCTAAAACGGCATTTCTTTAACATTATATTTTATTTTGAATATAACTGTTGTTGATATTGCAGTTTAAGCACAAATTATAGTGTCACTATAGGTAAATGAACTTATAGTGAGCCAATCATTTTAAAGAATAAAAACAAGCACAAAATGCATTTCTGAAAGAAATCTGATTGACTAATATCATCAAATGTTAACTTTCCACAAACTGTTTGAATTTTTTTTTCTGATGGCATATTTGTTTATTTTCTAGAGTGTCTTCAAAAACACATTTTTTGGCAAATTCTTAGAGATTTCATTAAGAGATAAGTTTTTATCTAAAACAGCATTTCTTTAACATTATATTTTATTTTGAATATAACTGCTGTTGATATTGCAGTTTAAGCACAAATTATTATGTCACTATAGGTAAATGAACTTATAGTGAGCCAATCATTTTAAAGAATAAAGACAAGCACAAAATGCATTTCTGAAAGAAATCTGATTGACTAATATCATCAAATGTTAACTTTCCACAAACTGTTTGAAATATTTTTTTTTTTTTTTTTTTTCTGATGGCATATTTGTTTATTTCCTAGAATGTCTTCAAAAACACATTTTTTTGGCAAATTCTTGAAGATTTCATTAAGAGATAAATTTTTATCTAAAGCAGTATTTCTTTAATATTATGCTTTATTTTGAATTAAACTGCTGTTGTTATTGCAGTGTAAACACAAATTATAATGTAAACTATTACGGTACAAATAATTTGTTGAATAAGCCAAAAACATAAAAGTTCATGCATAAGAAATTTACTATGCTCTCTACTGGAGTATAGAGGAAGATACCATTTTTTATTTTTATTTTTCCCGAAGAATATTTCGAACTTTGCATGTTTATTCTGAAACGTGGCGGTTATGGATAAGCTAAAGAAATATAGATATTTTTGAATTATTTTACACTTTAAGGTGGTACGGGACATAAAAATCTCCAACTTTTCTAAAAAACGTTTATTGCATTAAAAGTTTCTCTGATATTTCTACTTAAAGTTATGTTTAAATCATGTTTTTATATCTTAATTAGAACAGGAAATATTAAATTTTTTGTTTTGGTTTGTTTTCAAAATCTAGCTTTCAATCAATGATTGACAACGAAACGACTTCCTGTGAAAATGCGTTTTTTTTCATGATGGCTTTTTTCACCACTTCTCGTATTTAAATCGTTATAATTCAAGAACGGTTAAAGATAAATGGTTCAAATTTGGAACATGTCTTTTACAATTGTTTTACTTTAATTTTGATTTAGTAAATTTGAAAAAAAAATATTTACTTTCGAAAATGATTTTTTTTAAAGTTACATCATTTTACTTTAATTTTTAATTTAATTATTTTTAATTTTTATTTAAATTAATATTTTAAAAAATGCTGAATCAAAATTAAAACTTATATATTTCTGTTTATTTAAATAAAAAAAAAAATTGAAATTGTACAAATAATATTTTGATTTATAATCGTTTTAAATTACCCCACTTTTTATATAAAATTTAAATTTAAATTATTTTTAAAAATATATATATGAGAAGTTTTATCATATGATTTTCTTTACAAATAATATGGTTAATCATCACAAAAAATTTCAATATTTTAACTCAATAAATAAAAATTATTTTAAAAATTGTCCCGGACTCCCTTAATAAGAATTAGATAAATGTCCTTAAGAAGGCCACTACTGGTGCGTTTACCTTACATACAAAAATCAGGTTGAGTTTTATAAAAGAGTGCAATATAACAAATAGGAAGGAAATATATTTCTACATAGTTTTATTCATCTATAATAAAAAAAAGAGTACATTGTTAGCCATTAATTCTCTTCTGATTTTATGTAGTGAAATCACAATTAACTTTTCCGTTAACGTCTCTTTCACTGTTTTTTTTGCATTAGTGTAATCTCTGTTTCTTTGTTCAAATAATCTTACACAGAATTGGGTGCCCTCTGGGTTTTCCTTGATCATCTGCTATTTATTACGAAGACGCGTAATGTTCATTTGTCCAGACATTCTTATTTAATGATGTTATCAATGGGGCCAAAGCAATTTTCTGCTTCAGTATTATCGGAAAAGGAATACTTAGTAGAAGTTTAATACTTATTAAAAGTTTAATTGTCTTTCCTACTTAATACGTACACATAGTACTAAAATGAAAGAAAATTATTATAAAAGCGCTGTAGACACATAAAGCATACATTTTTAGCGTTCCTGACTTTTTCTACATCCAAATATGTTGTTTAAATGGTCAGAAGAAACGTTTGATTTATTATTATTATTATTACTAATATAATTATTATTACATTACGGGACTCAGCCTCCTACGAGCTACACTCACCATCCCCCCATCCAGACAATTCAGGTTGTAAAAACACGCAAATTTGCCCTGGTTTAAAAAGATTACCCTATTACGGAATATTGAATGATATTGTCACGACCACTGGCAATTTTCCGTAACCAGGTTGCCATTCATTTCGCTTTGACCGGGTGGATTCTTTCAGTTTCCGAAGCCGCATCCACTAACCTCACAACAACTACCGCTGTTTTCTTAATGCATTGAGTAAGATCAATTATACACATTTAAAAATCATCTTGTATAAAATGGTTAAGTAAAAAATGTCGCTAGCTCCCAGCCTTTTAGACTAACGTCTAGAAGAATTTTTTTCTTTTCGACGCTATAAGAAAAACGTTTTAAATGTATTGTTTGAAAAAAGACTGAATTTTATCCATTTAGTGCCTTTCATATGCAATAATTTTATTATTTTAAAATTTTCTTTCTCTAATAATATTCCAATGTAAGTATATGTTTTTAATTAAAAATTATTTGGAAATATTATTTAAGGCTTCTTCCTATAACGTAACTTTTACCGTTAAATGTGTTTCTCGCGTAATATATATATATTTTTTTAACTTTGCTTTGCTTTTTAATATATCACATAATATAATAAAATATTTTTCAATTGAAAAATGGGTATTTTGAGTATTTTTAAATCTAGCAAGAGCAGGTGCGTGTTTACTCGCGCATAAAAGGTTCCGTAGAAAAAGATCTTGTAGAAAGTTTAACCCATTTATGCATAGCGTCCCATTTTTGGGACGATTCCAATTTTATAAATTTGTATAATTTTCTTCTTCTTTATAACATTAAAATTGTACGAAATAATTATATATAAATGTCTTTATCTCTCTGTTACTGAAAGATGACAGTAAAGATGGTATTTTTTTGCTTAAAATAAAGGCTTTTTGCGGAGTTTATAGATTTTTCATTTTTCAAGATCACGAAATGTAAAAAGTCAGTTTATTTGTGTTTTTCTACCAATTATCCACAAATAAGTAAGTCATAATTTTAGCTTGTAGACTTTTTTCAAGTACGTATTTCTTTAAATTGTGAAATTGTATGTTCAAGCCTATTTTTTAAGCATTTTTGTAACGTACAAAATATATCGCGCAAAGCACGAATGGGTACATAATTTTATTAGCCATTTGGGGGACAGTTATTTATATAAAGTCCTTTTCAAGATAATTATGAAGCAAATTGTTTTTAAGTCTCAAATACGATTATTGTTGGTTTTTATTTATTACTAACTAGGGGGCTCTGCCCCCTACGAGCTATGCTCGTCAACCCCCGTACAGACACCGCAGACTCTAACAGCACGCTAATTTGATCGCCTTTAAAAAGATTTCGGAAGATTGAATTATAATTTGAATCTGACAATTATAATCTGACGTAATTTTCACCAAACTTTTCTTTCTCTTTTTAATATTCACGTCAAAATACTTTTGTTAGAAATGAAATATTATGATCATCTTAAAATGTCAAGTAAATGTCTCGCGCAATTTTTAAATTAAAACTGTTTTGCAATATTATTTTTTGTTCATTTTACGTAATAAGTGTAATATGACGTAAATTCTCCTATTTAGAACTTCTAACGCATGTTGCTGAATTTATTATTTTACAATATTCTTTCTCATTTAAAATTCACGTGTAACTATAGTTTTTATCACGTAATTTTCACTGAGTTCCTGCTTTTTATATTTTTTGTTTATAATAGTCACGTGTAAAATAAATTTTTAATTTGAAGCAAACATTACTGTTTGCGCTGTTTATACTGTTGGCAACAGTTTAAATTAATACAATTTTCTAAAATTTGTAAAAAATATCTCTCGAAATGCTGAAAATTTGAATTTAAAATAGAAATAAAACCTCGAAAAATTATTCAAATTAAAAAACTAACTGCAATCTGCACACCGGGAAATTCTGACGCATAAAATGATCTAAAAAGGATTAAATTCCTATGTACAGTTTTTGCTCCTATAAAACTTTTTTAATGGAACGATTTTGTCCAACTTTGGCATTAAATATCTCTTAAAATAATTCTTCGATTTGAAAACTGTCTGCATCAGCGTGTTTATCAAACATTTCTCTATAATACTACCGATTTTCATATTTTTGTATGCAACAGTTTTTTTAATATTAACGAAGAAAGACCTCCGGTCACAAAAAATTCAAAACCGGCGGCGGCGGCGGCGGCGGTGACAGCGGTAGTTACTTTTTTTTAGAATAGAGAGATACTTATAGTGTTGTAAGTCTCTGTAAAGACCTAAATATGTTTTTTTAGTAATTCGTAAAAATAATAATTATAGTATATAATGTACAATTTAAAAGCTTGTTTTATATAAATTTAGACAAAACATATAATTATGCATATTATACTATTGCAAATATTATACATATTCCCATATTTAGTACTTTTACGTTTTATCAAATAAATATTTTTAAAAATAGCATAATTTTCGTTAGTATTTCTCCAGTTCATTTTGTAACATTTTAAAGGGATTTTATCAACAAATTTGCTAAAACAAGAATTCAGGCACAAATGGGTTAAATCTGGCGCGCTAATCACGCTTCGAAAGGAGGTCGCTTTGAAACACCACCTTAGTGCGTGCTGCTGTTTTTTAGATAGCTTTTTTAATAATATCCCGGCTAATTTCTGACACCTTTATTTGAAAATCACTATCAGCAATCCTTGAAGGATTCTGTGTTGATAGGTACCTCGAGCGAGCCTCAACGCACACGCTGAGTGCCCGCCAAGTAAAGTTTGTGGTGTAACTGAAAAATATGAATATTTTTTAAGTAACTTAATGAACCCACCTAAAGGTTTCCTAAAAAAGTTTGTGAAAGGTTAATAACACAAGCCTGTATGGTTGCGTTGTTTAACTTTTGGAAATTGATTTTTATGTATTTTTTAGCGCTGAATATGAAAATGGCCTTCATTTTTAACAATCACGTCAGGTTTTTTGCAAATCGTAAATTTCAAAGTAAAAAAATAGTAAAATTCTGATATTACTATAAAATAGATATGAAGGTTATGTTTTTTAAATTTTGATAAGTTAAAACATGAATACATTAAAATGATTCTCAGTTTTTATTACTAAAATAGGTGCTAAAAATACAATTAACAGGTTTTAAAACATTAAAACCAATAATCAGATGGTAAAAAACTTCCCGAGCGCTTTCGACCAAGCCCTGGTCATCATCAATGGGGTGAAATTTTACCATCTGATTATTGGTTTTAATGTTTTAAAACCTGTTAATTGTATTTTTAGTACCTATTTTAGTAATAAAAACTGAGAATCATTTTAATGTATTCATGTTTTAACTTAAAGTATTAAGGTGAATGTGTCGTTTCTCTTACATGTAGTTTTCTATATATATTTAATTTAAATTTTGATAATTGATTTTTATGTAATTTTTAGCTCTAAATCTGAAAATAACCTTCATTTCAACCACCACGTCAGAATTTTTCGCAAATCGTAAAATTCAAAGTTAAAATTAAACATTTTGCAAAAACTCCTGACGTGATGGTAAAAAATGAAGGCCATTTCCGTATTCAGCGCTACAAAATACGTAAAAATCAATTATCAAAAGCTAAGCAATATGGCACAACCCAAATTGTGCAGATTTGTGTAAGCTGTAAATACGTGGTTCAATAGCCTTTATATATCTGACAAGCTGAAACTTTCTACGTTCTACAGTTTTCGAAAAAAAACGACTGTAACAGACAGACACACGAGTGATACTACCTTACTTTTTAAGTACGGAACCCTAAAAACATCCTTTTCGAAATAAAAAATAAATATATTCACATAATGAAATTTTGAATATTTTTTTTTTTTTTAAAGAACTCAAAAAATTAGAAAAAATTAATAAATGAAAGGACACTGTACCTCACAATCTACTCACGTATATGACTACAAAAATGATTAAATTGACCCTGAACTATCTTGGGCAGATTTCAACATTAAATAGCTCTTAAAAGAATACTTTGTAAATAACAATGTATTCCTAAAAATACATAAAATTGCTAAAAGGTACGCAAAACAAGAACCTTTATATGAACTTGTAAGGTACCTGTACCCAATATGGACACCCTCAGGAAAATTGATTTTTTTTCACCCCCGTGTAGACGTCATAGGACTCCACTCCAAAAATATATTACCACTATGCCTGGACTGTTGACTATCATTATTAAAATTAGCGACCTTGTAATTATTCTGGTTTAATTTTAATGATAAAAACAAAAAATGTTTACAAGTGTCCATATAAGGAACCACCTGTCCCTATTATGGACATGTATGTCCATATTAGGGATAGGTGGCTCCTTATTAACCTACTACACAGGGTGTATGGAAGAGACACTCTTTCAAGGGATTTTAGAAGAGAGGGGTAACAGAAATATATCATAATGTATTGGGGGGAGGGGGGCACAGTATATAATTTCAGAACATGCACTTTAAAAGGCGGGGGGTCCTTTTCGGTTGTGACTTACCGAAGACCCATGCAAAGCACCACAGTTACTACAAAATATTATGAAATAATATAGTTGGTTTTGCTTAGCTTTATTGCATCTGTTTGCAGAATTTACATCTGTTATTACTCAGTACTCACAGGATGGACAAATAAAAACTTCAACATGGGCAGTAAGTCCCACACAGCCCTCATGGACATATTTTCCGCATGTGATGCATAGCCGCATGTCTGCAACAAGCATCAAACTGCATAAGAAGCAGTACCAGCTCTCCTTTGTTGAGGAAGTCATACCGCTGCTACCTGCGATTTCGCCAACACATACCCTACTGAAGGGAGACTTGATTTTGATTTTTCTGCAAGGTTTTTTTGGAGGATTTTTTTCTTGGAGAAGATTCCTTGGAGGATTGTTCAAATGACATATAAAAAATAAATTAATGAATAATAATAAAAAACAAATAAAAAACAAGTAAAATTTCATACATAATATAAAACATAAACAAAAAGTCAAACATTAGATTTTCGTAATACGCAAACATGGAAATTGATTTATGAAATATCACATTTCATTGGCTATTTAGAATTAGTGTGACAAAACTTTGCAAAAAACAAGGTAACGTGACATGCACAGTAGACATAAAAAGCGTTATATATTGGAAGCAATGCGTTTCAGTCGTAATTTTCACGATGGGTAAACGAAAGTTGTTGTATGAGGAAGAAAGAGCTAAAATCGATACCTGTCTGGAATGGGGAATTAGTAAATTAATTAAAATATTAGTTGGTGTGATACTTAACTATAGAAAAAGATTCATCAACTTATGGCAAAAATTTTAACAAAAAAAGTAATCCACGTTTAAGTAAGCGAAAGAAAAGGAGGGATTCTTCAACTTGCATCAAAAGCCGGTCACAGTTCAAAGCCGGTTTTTGCAGATCTACCGCTTCCTGTTACGTCTAGAAGAGTTATGAAAATTTTACATTCTTCACGTAACTTGAGATTGTCGAAAATGATGTCTGGTCCAAAGTTACTTCAGCGTCACAAGCAGATGCCTTTGAATTATTGCGAGAAGTACATGGCAATGAGTGACAATGGGAAGAAAGTAATTTTCTCCGACAATAAATATTTAATTTCGATGGCCCGGATGGTTTGAAGTGTTATTGGAGGGATTTTCGAAAAGAATTAAAATCTACATTCAGTAGAAATTTTGGCGGCGGACGTTTGATGGTTTGGGCAGCGATCGCTTATGATGGCAAAGTGAAATTGTATTTTTAAACGGTCGCCAGAATTCTATTGATTATAGTTGAGTTTTAGAAAATTCACTTCTTCCATGGTTATATTATGGTTTAGATTACATCGTTATTCAAGACAATGCGAGTAATTTCATTTCAAATACAATGAAAAATTTGTTTGACGAACAGAATATTGTTCTTTTAGATCATCCACCTAATAGTCCTGATCTGAACCCCATCGACAACTTTTGGGGTAGCTTGTTTGAATGGTTTATCCAAATGGGATGCAGTACACATCACTTGAAAAATTGAAAGCTTCAATCTCTCAAAACTGGAAATTAATTGATGAGAAATACATTCAAAATCTTGTTTTATCAATACCATCTAGAATAAAAGAAAATATGATGAGTAAAAGCGGCTTTACTAAATATTAATTTCAATTAAATGTGATATTTCATAAATCAATTTCCATGTTTTTATGTTAATAAAATCTAATTTTTGACTTTAAGTTTTAGTTCATTAATATGTATGAAATTTTATTTTTCTAAATTATTTGTTGTACATAGCATGTATAATGTATGAAATTTCATTAATTTTTAATAAATATTATACAAGTTTTTGTTAAAAAACCGTGTATTTATAAACCAATTTCCACCAGTGTATTATATATTTCTGTTCGTTCAACGGCAATTAATTCCAACCAGCATAGCACATATGTATGTATAAACTTCATACGACCGCAAAGGTCTAAAAGACGATTTTATTTATCACTGCTATCTCCCAATACGCCAGTTTATGTAAATTGTGCATATAATTCTCAGCAGACGGCGATAGTGAGTTTTTTCCAGTATGAAAGTTTTATTTATCAATTGAGCAGCTTCGCATTGTTATTGCTAATATGAACTTCGTAAATTTTGTAAATTTAAAAAGGCTGTAGATGTCGAAAAATATCATGGAAGACGGTAGTATTCCGAGTGACGCAGCCTTAAGCCTAAAATCGTGTCGTATCGTATCGTTAAAATCGTATCGTATCGTATCATAGAATTCGTAGATGGCGGAACTCATATATACAGCTAACTCGACATCAAAGAAAACGCGAAAAGCCGCCTTTTAATAACTCAGCAGATATAGGTCTTATTGTTCTGAATTTTCTAGAACAGTCTTATATCTGCAGTCTAATCGTATACTGAAATTTTTACATTTCTACGTGCAGTATATTTTGAGATCTAAATAGCCATTTTTAAAGTGAAAACGTTGGTATGATATGGAGGAAGTTCCTAATTTGAAAATTTCGAAAACGGTTCTAACGATTATTTTTAAATTGATACATAATATAAATGTGATTAAGGCGAGGTGAATAACACTTTTCTTTTTTCTGGGAAAACTCTCGTTCGTTAAATAATTCGATTTTTTTTTCTCTCGAAAATGACACGGGCGATTTTTTAAAAATCAAATAAATATGTTTCAGATGAACCAAATAACAATTTACTTGTTTCCAGCAAGACTCTTGTTCGTTTTATAATGCGCATGAAAAATCGGACTATATTTCTTCGCCATTCTATGGAAATTTCACCGAAAATGCATGGCACTGTATTCATACACATGCTTTCTTTTTAACCACTTTTGGGGAGAAAAATTTTGTCTTCCCACTGGCTGAGTGGTTAAGGGCCATCATCTACTGATCTTAAGATAGGCAGTTCGATACTAACTGGTACGTGTTTTCACATGTGAATGTGTTTTTTTTTTTTTTTTTTTTTTTTTTTTTTTTTTTTTTTTTTTTTTTAAAGTCTGCTAGTTGACCATTATTCTCAGTTCCTTTGTAATTTTTTAATTGCTATTAAGTTAAATAAAATTACAATTATAATGACGCCAATTTGATGATGATTATTTCTTGGCAATTTTTCAACAATAAAAATATTACCATAAATTTTATAAATATATTTAATTTCAATCACTTTACAAAAAATATACATTAATAATTATTATTTGAATATAAATCACACGATCAGAAACGTAAAAAAATAATTCATTTCAGCTCTTCTTTTTATAATATCATTTTTTATTATTATGACGGTCAATCAATATATAATCACTGACATCCATAATATTATTATTATTATAATTATTATTTTCCTTGCATAAAAACTATTGTGATGTTATAATTCTTTTATAATAAATAATTTAGTTGAAATGTTTTATTTATAAATATCAATGAAGTTCGATAACCCCGAGACAATTGTTTTTATTTAACTTTGCAATATTTACAGTTTACATAATAAGCATATCAGAATTCTGGTGTCGCCATCTTTTGACGCAATTAGTACTACATTTTGTCTCTTATTCGAAAAAAAAAAACTAACGCTCTTCGCCCCTTTGAAAGAATCTCTTGTGACTAGAGGTCTATTTAGCAAATACTAAGAAAATTACTGCATACAAAAATATTAAAATGGGTAGTATTATAGAGAAATGTTTAATAAAAACGTTGAAGTAGACAGTTTTTAAATCGAAGAATTTTTTAAAGAGATATTTAATGTTAAATCTGGATAAAATTGTCTCATTAAAAAAGTCTCATCGGAAAAAAAATATACATGGGAATTTAATCATTTTCATTCAATTTAATCATTCAATAGAAACTCGAAGTTTGCAGAGTGCATTTATTATTTTTAACTTGCCTAATTTTTTGACGGTTTATTTATATTTTAAATTAAAATTTTCAGAATTTCCAGAGATATTTTTTACATATTTTAGAAAAGGTTATTTTAAATTGTTGCCAATTGTTAAAACAGCGCAAAGAATAATATATCCTTTAAATTAAAAATTTATTCACACGTGACTATTATAAACAAAAAAACCCCTTTTAAATTAGAATTAAATGATAACGTGTTAAAAGCAGGAAAATATTAAACATTACGTCATAAAAATTGTTTTTACACATGCTTACTTAAAATGAAAGAAAATTATAAAATAATCAATTATTTTCAAATTAGAATTAAATGATTACGCATTAAAAGCTGGAAAACGTTGAAAATTACGTCATAAAAATTATATTTACACGTGAATATTAAAAGAAAAAGAAAATTTTTAAATAATAAATTCATTGATATGTGTTAAAAGTCGTAAATGGAGGAAATTACGTCATATTGGCCAAAGTGGCCAAATAATAATATTGCAAAACAGTTTAAATTAAAAAATATATTTATATGAGAGATTTATTTCAAATTTCGAGATGATATTTTTAACTATAGTTGCCAATTTTAAGGTAGCGCAAATAATAATATTATCTTTCTAATAATAAAAATATTTTCAGTTGAATGTTACAAAGAGAAAGGAAAGTTTGGTGAAATTTATGTCAGATTTAAAACGTTACATTTAAAATCTCTTATTTAAAATCATTTTCTTATAGCGTTGTTAAAAATACCATAAAGCAAAGACTCTGTTGACTTAGTTCCTTTTATATTTGGTAATTTTCAAATGTTTAACTAATCTTATTTAATCAAGCACGGAAACAGCAACTAACATCAGCTGATTCGGTCTTGAAATCCCTCAGTAAAAGGGAAACCCGTTTACAGTAAAATCGCCATTGATTTTTTAATTATACAGAGCAGCCTCGATTATCCGAGCTAATTGGGACTGTTAGTAAATCGGAATCGGAAATCTCGGTTAATAGAAACTGTGTGTAAAAACTCGCCGTGCTTGCGAATTTAACATCTCTTTTAAAAATATATATAGAACGTTTTTTAAATAATAAAAATAAATATATGTAAAGTTCTGTTTCACAGCTTAACAAATTTAAAAAGAAAATCAACTACCAGTAGTAAATTTTAAAATGCAAATTGAAAAATTTACGAAAGTTCACACAGCCACTGGAAACAAAGCATTGTTCGCTATTGACTTCTCAGGGTCCAATGTTTCTTTGGAGTTGAGTGCTTTTGGGGGGCAGAAGGGCCTGTATAGCACGGACAGTGAGCTAAAGAGTGTGGTTATTTTTAAGGCTCATTCAAAAGGAAAAAAAAATCAGACTTTGTTATCGGCTCGGTTAACAGAAACCTCGATTAATTGAAGCTCGGTTAATCCAGGTGCTACTATAATTCAATCTTCCGTAATCTTTTTAAAGCAGATCAAATTAATGGACTTTAGCACAAAGTAACATAGCTGATAACTGCCATGCTTGTTGGCCACCTTTTTTTCAAAAAGTTTGCTTCACCTTATTCAATTAATGAGATATCTCCGACAAAATAAGTCACATTTCCCCGTTCTAAAATACTGGTATCCAAAAATCGTAGCATGTAACTGACACTACAAGTACTCATGAAACTAGACTATTTTAAGTCTGATTTTTATTATAGACTATATAAAATTATTAAAAATATATATTATGATAGGAACTAGCGGGCTTCGTCCGCTATTTACGTTAGGGATATAAAAATCATGTTTTTTTTTTTTTTTTAGGGAAAAAGAAATAAAAACCTATTTGACGATAGGTTTATAAAGACACATTTTGTATTTGTTATATTTCCGGGGATGAGGAGGGGGGTGGGGACTATTTTGATTAAATATCGCAATTAGTCCACATGGCAGATATAATTATGATAGACACTAGCGGGCTTCGCCCCTCTATGGCGCCTTATGGGTCCAGCTTCCATAACTCAGAAACTACCTTTCGGACATCAATGCAACAGCTTCCAAACGTTATAATTAACTTAATAATCACCCTATATAGCATTAAAGTAAATTTATGAGTACTGCATACTATTTTTTATCGTAATTTCTGAAGAGAAAAAATTATTTCGGTTCCATTCTTAGGTACTGGTCTGAAAAATTTTGAAAAAGGGGGGAAGGAGGGGACATGAGACTGCTGTTTCTCAAACAACACAGCGGGGTCTGGCTTATTCAACTTGGTTTTTGATGACTTCAATTGGAAGGTGGTTTGTTTAAAAGAGTGCGTTCCCTGCCCCATGAAAATTGGAACTATTGGTGCACCATCTATGTAAGGATTTAATAATTATAAATTAACATTTTGGATTTATTAATTTAAGGATAAAGTGTTTTTAAAGGAATATCAAATGAAACCCTCTGTGCGATCTGCGATTATACTTACCCACTTGTTTTTATATACAAACTGCTATAAGGAAAATTGTAATAAAATAGTAAAAATTAAATCTGCATTAAATTCCATAAGTATCTTTTTTTTTAATCATTTTATCACTAACCTCAAAAAAGTAATGATATTAATGCAAAAACCCTTGACGGGTTAAAAGTTTCTGACGCAGCACTTTATCTTATGTTCTAAGAATTTTAAATATGGAACTTAAAAATACTGATATCAAATTTTGAGTGACGTTATGCAATTTCTTAAAAAATATATTTGTATTTATTTCATCATTTTATTTTTGTTTTATTTATAATCGCATGTGCAAAAGTTATGTTCGACATGAAAAGCTGCATAAAATTTTATTCGCTGTTGCTTTATCATTTACATCTCTCATAAATTCAAAATATGAGTTTTAAAAGATATGATATAAAATTTAAGTGACGCCTTGATGTGACTTTAAAAGGTTTGTTTTAAAATTCAATTTAAATTATTTTTGACTTGGTTAAAATATTTTTTTACATCTACACAATACTTTTAATTTTCCAATTCACTGTTAAATATATCACTTTCATTGAATCTATACTATGCATTGAAATGTATTTATTTCAATAAATTGATTTATCTTTTGTGTCACGCTATTCAAAATTGTGAGTAAGATTTATGTAAATGGTTTCTTTGCGTCATTGTGTCCAAACTACATGAAATGTATGGAAAAGGATAGTTTGACGCAAATAAACCATTTACATAAATCTTACTCACAATTTTGAATAGCGTGACACAAAAGATAAATCAATTTATTGAAATAAATACATTTCAATGCATAGTATAGATTCAATGAAAGTGATATATTTAACAGTGAATAGGAAAATTAAAAGTATTGTGTAGATGTAAAAAAATATTTTAACCAAGTCAAAAATAATTTAAATTGAATTTTAAAACAAACCTTTTAAAGTCACATCAAGGCGTCACTTAAATTTTATATCATATCTTTTAAAACTCATATTTTGAATTTATGAGAGATGTAAATGATAAAGCAACAGAGAATAAAATTTTATGCAGCTTTTCATGTTGAACATAACTTTTGCAGATGCGATTATAAATAAAACAAAAATAAAATGATGAAATAAATACAAATGCATTTTTTAAGAAATAGCATAACGTCACTCAAAATTTGATATCAGTATTTTTAAGTTCCATATTTAAAATTCTTAGAGCATAAAATAAAGTGCTGCGTCAGAAACTTTTAACCCGTCAAGGGTTTTTGCATTAATATTTTTACAAAGATAAGTTCATATACAATTACAATTTTTTTATTGAAAAAAAATGACAATATTTATGAAAAGTTTATAATTTTCGGTTTGTTGCAGATGTGAAATAAGTACTTTTTAGTCAAAATTTTTATGTTACTTTTCTGACGTGCTTAAAATGGTGCATTCTACCATTTTAGCAAATATTTTTCATATTGGTGTTGTTGAATCACAAACGTTTAAAGTAAAAAGATTGATTTCGCAATTTTCCAACCAATCACGAAAAGAATTTCTAAATAGTTCCTTTCACCAGGAAAGAAACAACAACAAAAAAAAACCCAACAACATTAATTTCGATTAATTCTCTTACGATGTTATGTGGTGAAATTACAATTAACGTTTCAATTAATGTCCTTTTCAGTGGGATTTTGTACACGCGTCATTCCTTCTTTTTGCTCCAATTATGTTACACCGAATTCGGTCCCCTGAGTGTTTTCCTTGATCATGTACCCTTTTTATTAGGAAAAAATCTAATGTTCCTTAATCGATACATTCTTGTTCAGTGATTTTGTCAGTGGAGGCCAAAGCAAAATTTTGATTAAGGATTATAGATATATTAACATTTAGCGGAAGTTTAATTATATTTCTTATTTAATACATATACCTAGTAGTAAAATGAATAAAAAATATAAAATTACTAGGACTTCCCTCTGAGGGATTAGTCTGGTCGGTGTTAGTGAGAACATAGATTTAATAATAACTCGTGGCAAGAATAGAAAATGAGATGCTATATTTAATTGACAATACGTGGCCTCTCTGAAAAATATTCATTCTTTGTCCGAAAAAATTCATAAGATACCTGACAGGATTGAAATCTGAATTTCTTTCGAGATAGGCCCTTTGCGCCTTTACATAAACAAATAAGCATTGACTGCAGCGTACACTGTGAAAAAAAAAAAAAAATCTGTAGTTCTACAGATGTAAAGTTACATGCTTACAAAATTTTCGTCTGCAACTATACAAAAAAAGCTGCAAATCTTCAAAACCAGTTTTTGTAAAGCAACAGAAATCTGTAACTTTACAAATGAATCTGCTAAAATTACAGTAATCTTACTAAAATTCTATCTGTAACTCTGGCTGCAGTTACATGAAAAGTTCTAGGCATCCCAGTTTCCTAAGAAAATCTTAGTAACCTTACAGATTTTTTGATTTTCGGCGCAAAAGTGTGTCTGTTACATGAATTTTTGTTGTTGCCGTTACATAAAAAGTTCTAGGAATCCCAGTTTCCTAGAAAAACTTTAGTAACTTTATAGAATTTTTTTTTACAGTGTACGTTATGGCACGATATCTGGAATATCACGCCTGCATAACCTTTGAGCTGTGAAAATGTCATTTCGGGTAATTTACAAATCGGTACATATTTTTCCAACAAATCATGCAAGCTAAAATACGCCAATATTAAACCGATTAAAAAAATTTACCCGAATACGTTACAACATAAAAAAGTCCTTCCGGCCAATACCGGGAGGAAGAGGTAGCTTTCATATTCTTTATTTTAAAAAAGCCAACTTATATTATTCAAACATACACGAAGCTCAATTAAGTGGAAACCGAATGTAGGAGATTCAATACTAATTTTTATCAATACTAAATCATTATGAATGAGAATTTCGCGAAATTAGTCAGCTTTATCCAAGCTGCTTTTAATTAAAGTAACTTATATTTGGCTGCCAAATTCGGCGATTTCTTAAAGTGCCTGCCATTTTAAGACAACATGGTGGATGAGGCTAACCAGTGAGCTTGGTCGAGACCTTAGTAATTGCTGTGCACATGCTCACTCACATCGCAATCGGTTGATATATACGAGTGCTGTCGCAGGCAAAAAATCAAATTTTTCAAAATGTCACCCACGTTAGGAATTGAAACTACTATATCTGAGCCATTTTTTAAGATAAAGGCAAACAAAAAATGCTCCTGAATACTTATATCAAGGTCAAACTCTTAAGAAAGAAACCTTTTTCAATTTCTAATTTTTTTGCACCTCACTTTAAATATATATTTTTTTAATTTAATGGCCGCCATTTTGTAACAAGATGGCTGATGAAGCTGGCCAGCGAACTTGGTCGAGATATTGATGTATACTATCCACATGCCTTCTTCCATCGAAATAGGCAAATACGTGTGGTATCGCGTGACAAATACAAGATCGTTTCAAAGTGTTAGCCATGATAGAGTTTCAAAGTGCTATAATTCAACCACTTTTTAAGATATAAACAAAAGAACAAATTTTCAGAAACAAAAACTGCTCCGAATCTTTGTATCAAGGCCAAACACATAAAAAAAACCCTTTCATTTTCCAATTTTTTAATACCTCATTTTAAATTTTAAAATACATTTAAAAAAAAATCGCAACCCTTTTGAAACAAGACGGCGAATGAAGCTGGCCAACGAACTCGGTCGAGACATTGGTATGCACTATGTACAGACCAAGTAATATCCAAATCGGTTCATAAATACGCCTGTTATCGAAAGACAAATATCAGATCGTTTTAAAATGTCAGCCACAATAGAAATTCAAAATGTTATAACTCAGCCATTTTTTTAGATATAGACGAAACAAAACCTGTTCCGGAATCTTTGTATTAAGGTCAAACACATACAAAAAATCTTTTTCATTTTCCAATTTTTTGGCATCTCATTTTAAATTTAATTTTTTTTAAATTTTTTTAAATGGCCGCCATTTTGAAACAAGATGGCGGATAAAGCTGGCCAACGAACTCGGTTGAGTTATTTGTATGTACTATGTACACACCAAGGTACATCCAAATCGGTTCATAAATAGGTCTGTTATCACGTGGCAAAAATCAGGGCGTTTCAAAATGTCAGCCACGCTAGAAATTCAAAATGCTATAACTCAGCCATTTTTTAAGATATAAACGAAACAAAAACTGTTCCCGAATCTGTTTATCAAGGTCAAACACATAAGAAAAAAATATTTTTTCAATTTTCAATTTTTTGATACCACATTTCCAATTTAAATTTTTTTTTAAATTTTAAATGGCCGCCATTATAAACAAAATGGCGGATGAAGCTGGCCAACGAACTCGGTCGAGACATTGGTCTTTACTTTGTATAAACGAAGTTACATCCAAATCGGTTCATAAATACGCCTTTTATCGCGTGACAAAATTCAGGACGTTTCAAAATATCAGCTTCGCTAGAAATTCAAAATGCTATAACTCAGCCATTTTTTAAGATATAGACGAAACAAAAACTGCTACGGCGTCTTTGTATAAAGGTCAAATACATAAGAAAAAAATATTTTTCCATTTTCAATTTTTTGGTACCACATTTCAAATTTTAAATTTTTTAAAAAATTTTAAATGGCCGCCATTTTGAAACAAAATGGCGGATGAAGCTGGCCAACAAACTCTATCGAGACATTGGTATGTACTATGTACACACCGAATTACATCCAAATCGGTTCATAAATACGAGAGTTACAGTATGACATAGGTCAGATATATATATATATATATATATATATATATCAATTTTGAACGGAGGGTGGTTTCGGGGTCTGGGGGTCATGATCGATGAAAATATACCAAAATATTTTGAAATCGCTTTCCTCCGAACGGCTGCAATAGGTAGCTTTTTGTAAAGAAAGCTACCTAAAAATTGACTAATGACAACTTAGAAAATGACGTTATGATTAAATCTCTATACTAGTGAAGCTGAAAAAAAAAATTCATATCAAATTTAAACAGACACTTATCGACACTTTTGCCCAGAGAAGTAACATTTTGACAAGTACTTTCGTGCAAACTATTCACTGTTTCATACCGACATTTATTCAACGTTAACACAACTTATTCAATGCTAGATAAGTAGCTACCCATTTTGTTGCATTCAGGTTGCATATTTTTTAGGGGGAAAGGGGATGTAGTTTAATTAAATATTTAAAGTTTATATATCTAACAATGCAAATGATTAGTAATTTAGAACGTTTTCTGTTCATTTCATCTTTTTAAATTTTGAATCTTTTGAAGCAATTCTTAGAGAGCATTTATATTTTAAAAGTATCCCGTCCAAAAATTGCAACCCGATAAAACGTTTTTAGGTCAGTAGTAGCACAGAAATAAAAAAAAAATCGAAAGTTTTTCATTTCTGCATCATTTTACACTGTAAAAAAAAATCTGTAAAGTTACTAAAGTTTTACTGGGAAACTGGGATTCCTAGAACTTTTTATGTAACGACATGTTTTTATGTAACAAGAAAAATTCCTGTAACAGACACTGTTACAGGAATTAACACACCAATTCATGTAAATCCGTATAATTTTCTACATTTACACACTTGTTTGAATTTTTCAAGGGATGACAATTTACACACTTCCATTAAGCCGATAAACATACATAATACAGGTGAATGTGTACGACAAGAGTGTAAATTTTTATGACGAATGTGTACATTTACAAATTTACAAATGTATTTATGTAAAAGTAACTAATTTACACATTTATTTTCTAGAGTATATATATTAATGTAAAATAGATATCACAATGCACTGAATATTCTAAATTATTCAATGGCAGGTTGTTGAATATACAGCGAGACGAATATGCTAAGCGGGAAATGTCTTTGAATTATGTGTATTTAAACTGGTCATATAAGCACGTCAGATTTCGAACAAATAATTTAGAATTTCGGAACTCCCGCTTAAATGACCACCTACAAAATTGAATTGCAATCTATTCCTGTTGTGAGGATTCTAAATTTGATATTTCGTTGAATTCTGCACACATAAACTGGAGATATAAACATCACATAAATAACACAAATCATATATTTACGGCACCTCCTCTAGGGGGATTTTGTTTAAAATCTTATTCAAATAAGGATATAACTTACGAAATTTCATCCAATTATACGCAGTAGTTTGTGAGTTAAAGAGCTCACAAAATTTGTCACACACACATTCACAGATAAACTTTTCTAGAAACAGCCAAGTTGAGAGCAGGCCAACAGGCCTGCTAGTTTTATATGCAGGAATTGATATGTTCCTAAAACATATAAATCCATCAAAAACCAAAAGTGGAACTTTTTACGAATCGAATACTTCCTTGTATAGATGGACTAGCAGGCTTCAGCCGCTACGGTGATCGTTTTCTCCACACGAACCATTAACACCTTCACGCCGGCGCGGTGGGTCATACTCGACTGTCTCAGAGTTGTCAAGTCTCCGGCTTTTTGCACACCACAGTTATTTCAGAGAAAACGTTGTTCTTTTAAATCGCCCAATTGTTATATTTAAATAAAACAACATTTTCTGTATTTAAATACTGGTATCCAAAAAGCCGGAGACTTGGCAGCTCTGAGACAGTCGAGTGTGACCCACCGCGCCGGCGTGGACGTGTTAATCAAACTAAATATATCGGTGAATTTGACACTATGTTTTAAAGCAACGTGGACCTTTACCTGGTGTATCATTTCGCAATGGTGAAAATGGTACGAACGCTATTGCACTATTACATTTTCTAATGCGTCAGAAAAATGACCGCTGTTAAAAACCAATTATTTTAATTAGTTATGTAGTAGGATTTAGTAAATAACGATATAAAGAAAAGGAATACGTATACTTAATCCATTCTAGAAAAATTATGTAGCAATGCAAATCTCATCAAAATCCGTCTCTAAAGAGGCCAATCTTTCATAATCGGATCCACCTGACTACAGCAGTGACTAATATAATTCTATAACTGCGCAATGTAGAACGATATGGAATATACTAACAAGGAGAAGACACGAGGTTGGGAACACAGAATCCGGCGACCCTTTGTGTAATGATAGAGTCTAGTTAGTAGATAAACATATCGCAAGGATAATATAATTAGTAGATAAACATATCACAAGGATAAAGCACAATATCTAAGGGGGTCTTAAAAAACAAGCCTCAAAGTCACCCAATTTCAATGATTTAGTACATAATCGGATAAATTACACACCTTCCTGAGCGGCAAAATGGTACAGTTGGAAGATTGCCAGGCTTGTAAATTTTCACTTTTGGAAATTTGTGGGTCCGAAACTCCGACAAGCCTTTCTTTTTTCTTTCCAGCAGACAAAATAATTATTAATTAATTTCGAACTACAAAAAAAATTACATATATATAATTATTTAAATTTAAGCTAAGTATAAATAAAAACATGCTTCTGCGTGCACATATATATACTTATTTATTTACAGAGAAATTGCAATTATATGGCAGTTTTATGCATCTAATAAAGGGTAAAAAAAATACATAATTTGAATTCCTCAAACGGCATAAGTTTTATTTTATTCACATTTATTCATATTTTTTAAACGAATAAACCTCTATTCTCCTCAGCGAAATCTATTAAAATGCGCAGCATAAAATTAAAATATGGTATTTTAACTTCATATTTTCTAATACCTAACAATTTAATTTTTTTTAAATATTGAAAAAATCTATATTTTTTAGTACTTGCTAGTTATCCCGTCGACCAATTTCGCCAAATTATATAAATCGCGAAACCATTCGCCAAATTATACAAATTGACATAATTTTTATTTTAAATAATGAAAGAACAAGTAAATTAGTATAACATTAATAAAAATACAATTAAAACGTCGAAATAAAAATCACTTGATGACGTAAACACGTGTAACTTGCTTAAAGTCAAGTGAATATGACATTTACGATCAACCATTATTGGGATTTAATCTTACAATTTGGCGACAGTAATTTTGTCGACGAGATAACTAAAAAGTACCTTTTTTTTTATCTCGGGATGTTATGTTTGGAATTAGAACAACTATTTTTGACAATAAAAAATCTTCTCATGGACATTAATATTTATTAATTGCGAAGATTTCCAGATGGATTTTAGTAAAACATGTACGCTATTGAAAATAAACAGGGTGGATTTAGAATGTTTACTTTTGTTTGTGTTAAAGTTTTAACAGTCGTTACTGCGAAGCGGGTGTATATGGGATTTTGTTTTTAAAGTTCTGTGTGGATTAGATGTGTAGTTCTTTAGTGTATTGTCGCAAAAAACAAGTCTAGTGAAGAAGTTTCTAAATTTACAAATATTTAAGAATGTATTTTAGAAGACTCAATCCATAGAGAAAAGAAAAAGTCCTGTCCGGAATAGAACCCACAAAGTTCCGAAGGTGAAAATTCACAAGACTGGCGCTCTGCCAACTGTACCATTCGGCCGCTCAGGAAGGTGTGTAATTTACCCGATTATGTACTAAAGCATCAAAATTTGGTGACTTTAAGGCTTGCTTTTTAAGACACCCTTGTATATTGTGCCCCAGTTATAGCGCCCTATCCACCACTGTGTTGACGTGATTTTTTGATCTCCAGTATTTTCAAGCTTTATTTTGGTAATTATTAATTTCATGGATTTATTTATATATGCATAGTTTCCTATTCACTTACTAATTATCTCTACCTATTTTATTTGTATTTTTGTTGCTTTTTTCCATGTCAGTGGGACTTTGAAAGTTTCAGAGCTCCGGAGACATGCGTCTTTGGCATTAAACGTCCATTTTATTTATTTTCAGTTGATATCTGGTTAATTTTATTACATAACAATTTCTGAATATCCTTTTAAGTTGCTTACCTCTTAATCCTTTCTGCTTTATTTTCCTTCTTTGGAGTACTTCTGTGTATTTTTCATATTGTGGGTGTTTCCGCAATCACGTTGTTTATATCGCCATCTTGTTTTTCCTTTTGTGTTGAGTTGTATGGTTGCTTCTTGCTTTGAATTATTATTTATGCAGCGGAGGTTTAATGTAGTGAAGCTCTGCTTCGGTGTGTATTGAATTTTTCTGTATTTACATTTTGTCCTTGCCTTGTGCGCCTATGTTTAGTGTTTGTGTTTGCTGAGCTGCGCAAGTTATTTTTTCTCACGCGTCTGGTGCGTCTTTTTGTTTATACTTTAGTGAGTGTTGTGCAGGTCATGTGACTAGTGTATCGCGTGCTCAGTGATTGTTTTTGTTTAGGGCTTTTCGCTGGCAAGTCGTTTATCTGGCGGTTGCCATCTTTAGTTATTGTTTACTTATCTTTTACTATTTGGATCATTTGTCATTTGGTCTACCTATGGGAAAGACCCTTATACATATACTGAAAGCTTATTCTCTTTGCAACCGTTCTTAAGTTTGTTGTTCCATTTGTAACTATCTGCTTGTGTTTCGACGGTCTTCTGCGGCTTTTTAGTGCTGTTTTCGGTTTTTTGTGGAGAGTTTCTTGTGTTGCTGGCTTATTAATCGATTATGTTGTATTAATCTTGGATTAGTTATGTCAAAACTTGATCTTTCGGTGAAACTTTTGTTTGCCGAGGCTGGTGAGCTGGAATTCCCTGCGATGGTGAATAGGATGAATGCCTTTCTTTATTATCTTTATGAAGGTCAGATAAATAGGGGTGGCAAGGTTACTGCCGAGATTATGGGTACCATTAAGAAATGTTTTGATTTTGTTGCTCTTAATTTGGTTAACCCTTTCGCTACGAAGCCGCCTCAAACGCCCGGACAACGAAACTACGGCGAGACCGCCCGAGCGCCTGAGAAACAGGTATTCCGTTTCTACCCCCCTCGGAAATATCCAGCTATTGTCCTGGAGTAAGTGTGAGGGGAGTGATTGATGAGGGATTATTGCAATGAACGGATGGGGAATTTCAGAAGGAAAACACTTTTAACATTTTCACTATTGTGATACATGATATGTTTGCTAAACTTTATGCGTTATTGATATTTGTATTTTACAATAATATTATTTTTGAATTTTAACTTAGTTATTTGCGTTTTATTTAGTTATTTGTATACGGTACATAAAATGTATCGTAGAGGAAAAAGTCTAACGCAAGAAGAAGCGTTAGCAATAATTTTTAACGAGGAGGCAGATACATATAGCTCGCATTTTAATTATTACTAAATTATTTTTATTTTCTAAGAGGGTTTTTTTTTTTTCGCATATGGTACCTGAACTCGATAACTTTTATTGTGCGTCAGGATGTGGGGAGGGGCACGCCAGAATCCATGTTTGACGCCCGGTCGCAAAAAAAAAAAAAAAAAAAAAAAAAAAAAAGCTAGTTCCTGCCTTGATAATGAATATTAGATCCATAAAAATTAACAATGTCGATTTTCCAGAATAATAAAAAAAAAAGATAGTCTTCATGAATATTAACAAAATGAATCCATTTATCACAAATTTTGTAAAAATTGAAAATATTGTCCATTTTCCAGAATTATAAAAAAAAAAAAAAAAAAACAATAATAATTCATGTAGATAACTTTGTTTTATGTATGATTTTCCTTTTTTTAGTTATTGTATTTTCTATATGTTTAGAAACTTAGAAAATCCATTACATCCATTAGGATCCATATTACTGAACAGGGCCGAAGCTAGATGCGTGCAGAGGGGGAATGTACCCCGCGCGCGAGACCAAAAAGCGAAGGAGTGGGGGGGATTAAGATTTTGTTTGTTGTTTCATACAAAAGTGTATATATATATGTATGAAATATAAAGAAACTCGCAAGCTAATGTTAAACCTATGGGACTTAAGGTGGGATTAAGATTTTGTTTGTTGTTTCATACAAAAGTGCATATATATATATATGTATATATATATGAAATATAAAGAAACTTGTAAGCTAATGTTAAACCTATGGGACTTTTCTTTTCCAAATTTTCGCTTGCATTTTAATATTTTAAAATGATATATATATATATATATATATATATATATATATATAAAGCTAGCTTGGATTGATCTTTAACGTTGCTATACTTTGAGATTTCGGAACCTGTATTGAAAGTGAAAGTAACTTTACAAAATATATATATATATATATATGCAACCAAAATCGGAAAAGTAAATACTAACCCTGTTTAGAATTCAACCTCGGCTCTTCTAAGCAAGAAAAAATAAAATAAAATAATTAATATATATGCAAGTGAGAAATTTTAAAAAGAATTCTCCCATAGGTTTAACATTAGCATCCCAGTTTCTTCGCGTAACTAGTTTAGGCTCGTAACGCTCAAGCTAAAGTTAATCCTATGGGACCATTGTTTACATATTTCTAGCTCGCTTTTTAATTATTATTATTATTATTTTTTATTTTATTTTTATTTATTTTTATTTTTTTTTGCATAGGGTTCCTGAAGTCGATAACTTTTATTGTGCATCAGGATGGGAGGGGGGGGGGGCAAACTTCATGTTTGCCCCGGGCGCAAAAAAGCTAGTTTCGGCACTGATAATGAATCTTAGATCCATTTATTACAAATTTATAAAAATTTACAATGTCCATTTTCCATAATAATAATAATAATAAAAAAGATAGTCTGCTAATATCATGAATATTAACCACATGAATCCCTTTATCACAAATTTGTAAAAATTGAAAATAATGTCCCTTTTACAGAATTAGGAAAAAAAGATTTTCCTAGGATCTATAATAGCGAACCTTAGATCCATTTATTACAAATTTATAAAAAATTGACGATGTCCATTTTCCAGAAAAAAAAAAAGGAAAAAAAAAAAAAAAGAATATTTTATTTTTTTCCGTAGATAACTTTGTTTTCTATATGCTTTTCCTTTTTTTTAGTTAATGTATTTTCAAAGTGTTTGGAAACTTGAAAAAAAAATCATTTATCATTATAAGGATTTAATGTTTATTTTATTTTTATTACAAGTTTGCTAGATCAAAAAATATGTACAGTAATATATATATATATATATATATATATATTAACATTTATAAAGCTTTAACCCCTTGGGGACGAGCGACACGTATACATGCCGCATGAAGCGCTCAGAATCTTGGTTTTTCCTCACCAGTAAAATTTTACTGAAAATTTTGTCTTATTTAATCAGCTGATTTCCTCGATTCAAAAAGATACAAATTTCTGTTTTTAAAAAACGGTGACAAAAGATTAAAAATTTCGTAAAAGGCTCCCGTCCCGAAGGGTTAACTTCTAGGAAAAGGTTGAAATTTTGTTAAAAAAAAATAAATTTGTATTCTTGAGATATTATTTTCTAGATACAGTTATTTTAGTTACTATGTTTTCATAAGTAGTATGTGTTTAGTGATTAATAGAAAATCAATATGAACTTTTAAAATGCTAAAAATAAAAAATAAATAGTTTGCTATCATTTTTTTTTTTTTTTTTTTACGCCACCAATCAATAATATATATATTTTTAATAACAATGATGTTATTCTTTGAATAATTTTTAAAATTCGACATTAAAAATTTTGTACTTTCTTCGGATTTACAAATATAATACAAAAAGTAGAATTTTTATTTTTGAAGTCATTTGTAAAATAATTTTCGAATAGAACATTCATTAGTTATTTTTTAGTTCGCATCTAATGTTTCTCTTTTAACGATTTGTCTTATAACATTAAAAAAAAAATCTCTGTTAAATACAGTTAGTCAATTTAGAAATACTCGTATAATGGAAATATTGTGAATTTTTTTCATAAATTTCTTTGAAAACAGAAGTAGATTTATTTTAATGTTATTTGTTGAACGGATTTTTTTAGTTCACTTGTTTACTGCAAATATTTATCGTGAAAAAAATATACAGTAAAACGAAAAGCAAGAAATTGTATTCACCATGTGACAAATTTCATTATTAGACAAAAGTTACCCTCGAACATGTAAGAAGCTAATTTCGAGAAACTCTCAGAAATAGCATGCCAGGAATAAATCCTGAAACATAAAACATGCACAAACATTTCGGGCTTTAGTACAATAAAAACTTTCCCTTGAGCAGGATTACCCTTTTGTATGAATGCTCTTACGAGGGATAGTAGGGAAAAATAAGTTCTACTTTCGAAGATAGCTGCCTACTTATTGTGCTTCTGACAGGTAGGAAGGCAAAAGAAAGGGGGTGAAAACACCTCGCATTAGTATTTCAGTTTCGGGCGTTTGACGTATTTTGAATGCCAGTGCGTTTTTAGACTTCAGTATTCAAAGGGTTAAGGCGCGTCGTGACTGTGTTGTGAGCGAGAATAAACTTAAGACTTTAATTTCAACTAACAAGGCTTATGAAGCTCTGGCAGAAAAGTTCTCTTGCTTTGCTGGTGAATTGGATGTCTCTAAGCGTGGTGAGCCCGTGACGAAGCCAACAGTGGATCCTAGATTCTCCATTATAGTGACTAGTTCGGGTTTTGCTCAGCTGGAGGAAATTAAGAAAGATATAAAGGGTGTTTATCGTACGGCTGCTGATATGCCTACTCCAGAGGACGTTCTGGTTACTAAGGCTGGACAAATTATTATTAAGGTCAAGTCGTAGACGGACTCAGAAAAAGTGAAGGAGGTTTTGGTTGATTCTGATGTTTTAAAGGAACGTATAAATGTGGCGTTGCCCAGAAGGCGCTTGGAAAGGTTTATGATTTTGAGTGAGAACCAGATACCTATGAACCAGAAGTGGATGAAGAAATGGTTCGTTGACTAAACTGTTATCTGGGCTGGTCTCTGAGGTTGACAGGAAGAGTAATTCTGGGTTTGAAGTTATTAATCGCATTTCTACGAGAAATGGTAAGGTTAATTGGCTGATTGGTGCGAAAACTGATGTCTCAGAGGCTTTGATTAAAAAATGTCGGTTATGTATTGAAATAGAAAGACATCGTATGGCCAAATTTGTTTTTATTATCTGTTGTTTTAAATGCCAATCTTTCGGTAACACCGCACTTAAGTGCGAGAGTACGGACAAATGTGTTAAATGCGCAGGTGATCACATTCTTAAGAACTGCAAAGTTGACACGATTTCTTGCATTAATTGTTTCAACGTCTTAGATGATGACTTGGACTCTGGCCACAGAGCTGACAGCCCAGATTGTCCGCAATTCAGAAAGTATCGCTCTAGGCTTCTAAGACAAAGATTGTGATAGTTGTTCCTCTGGCTTCCAACCCGCTTTCCGATCTTCGTTTTGTCCAAATTAATCTGAATCACAGTTCGGATGCATCTAATGCTTTGTTTCACTATATGGTTGATTTCGATATTCCTTTTGCTCTTTGCCAGGACCCTCATGCTTATGCGGGCTCTCTTACTGATTTACCGGTGGGATGGCTCTGCTTTCTTTCACGTAAATGAACTGCCGCTATTATCTGTAAAACTAACATATATGCATGTGTGACTAGTCTATGTCTGGATAACAGTGTTTTCATTAATATAACTGTAGCTAGTGGTGCAATCATTATTGTTTCAGTGTATTCGCCTCCTTCTGGCTCTATAGAAAACGACCTTCGTCAGTGGTGTCATCATTATCCTGTTTTTTCAAATGTTATAGTTGGCGGGGACTTTAACGTTCCCATTTTGTCAATGGGCTACACAAGAGAGAGTGACAGGACAGAGGTCTTCCAGGGATATCTGATGATTACTGATTTGACTATTGTGAATGACCAGGACGCTAATCATACTTATGGATTGGGTGACATACGTGGTCACCCGGAGCTGACTCATCTTGAAGCAGATCTTTTGGCTAAACTTTCTGAGTGGCAGGTGGATACATCATACTTCTCTCACAGCGATCATCGTTATATCTGTTTCTTGATGTGCCTTGCTCCTCTCGAACTGAATTTTACAAAATTTAAGACTAAAAGTTAGAAGATGCGAAAATTTAACACGCTGTTTTCTGGCTACCTGGAGAGGCTTTCACATGCATTTGATGGAGTTTTGAATCAGGCAGCCTTGGATTTTTGGATGGACGAGTTCGTTAATCTGATTAACGACATTATGTGTCGTAGTTTTAGAAGAGGATCTCTTAGATATAATCTCACAGTTTCGTGGTTCGATGTTGACCTGAAATCAAAACGTAACAGATTTAATGCTTTGTATAAACGACATATTAAATACTTTGACAATATTGCTTACAGAGAGAGCTATGTTGCTGCCAGGCAAAATTACAAAAAGAATCTAAGAAAAGCCAAACGTTCATCATGGATTGAATTTTGTCAGAATACTAATAATGCCTATGGCAGTTTGTACAAGTGTCTCTCGAAGAAGAAGGTTACCCAACAGGATATTATATTCACGTCTTTGGAAAACTCTCAGGTTTTTGACACATACGATGATATCGCGGAGACTTTAATGATGGATCATTTTGATGTACATAATGCGCATTTCCGATCTTTTTGTATTTACCACTTTGGAGGATCACTGGCAATCAGCAGAATTTTTCCCTTTGTCTAGGAGAGAGCTCTTTCATGCTCTTGGACAACAGAGCAATAAAAAGACCCATGGCTTTGACGAAATTGATGCCATTGTGGTTAAACATTTGTGTAGAAAGTTTACACCTCTTATGTTGCAGCTCTATAATACATGTTTTAAGCTTGGCCATTTTCCCCATTGCTGGAAGAAAGGCTTGGTTATACTTTTCCGAAAGCGTAATCGCCCTTCAGATACTACTAACTCCTATCGTCCGATTACTTTACTGCCAATTCTGGCAAAAATTTTGGAGCGTATTCTAAAAACTCGCACGGTTACAATCCTTGAATCTAGTTCTTTTTTGGAAGATAATCAACATGGTTTCGGAGAATCTAGAGGAACGATCTCAGCTTTGTCCTCATTGCAAGATCTTGTACGAATAACCTTGTCTAATTATAAATACTGCTCTCTCATAAGTTTTGACATTGTGGGTGCGTTCGATGTTATTGACTGGCATATTCTTTGCCAACTCATTGACAGACTTCCTAATTTTGACTACCTTAAAGATTCTCTGAAAAATTATTTTAGCTATAGGCTGATCGGCTTTAAATTTGTACGCGGGACTCGCTGATTTAGAGTACTTCGCGGATGTCCGCAAGGATTCTGTTTGGGCCCACTGCTTTGGACTATAGTTGCAGATGGAATTATGAAATTATATAAACGTCACAATATTAATATTATTTATTATGCTGTTGATTCGGCGGTGGTGGAGGGCGCGGAAACAAGGAGAGAACTGGAACATAAAAGGAACCTTTGCATTGTAAACTTTGCAATAGCTTGTGAGGCTATGCGCCTGACCATTAGCGTCGAAAAATTTTCTGCAATGCTGTTTGGCAAATATACCCTGTGCAAGCGGCGTCCAATATTCAAACTTCACGGGATAATGTTCTTTATCTCGGTTTCTACTTAGACAGCCAATTTCGTTGGCTAGATCACTTAGATATGGTCCGTGACAAGATACGTAATTTTACCGGCGCCATGCAAAAAACCCGTATTCGTGACAGAGGTCTTCCTCTTGACTATTTGAAAATTTGGTATAATTTTGTTGTTAAAAAACAAATTTCTTATGGCTTTGAGGTTTGGTACAAGGATCATGAATTTCATGGCATAAAACGTTTATCTTCTTGTCATAGATCTTTTTTTGCTGTCTATTATTCGTGTTTAAAGAACTGCTTCGACTGAGGCACTGTGTGTCCTCTAGGGGATTCCGCCTTTAGAAATAGAGCTGGATCAGCTGAGTTTGTGTTATGATATTTCCAGGAAAAATGGTTATGGCTGTATTGATGGCTTGTATGTCTCATCTGATAAGTTGGCACGCAACATCAACACTTTTCACTACCCTTATTTTTGTAGTAATCATCATATTGAATTTTGTAAACCTATTACAAGAAGAGTGCCATCTCTCCGTCACCCTATTCTTTTCACCGATGGCTCTAAGATACAGGAGGGAATGGGAGCTGTTTTTGTGGTTTATCTGAATGAGAGGGTTATTTTTAAAGTAGCTATAGATTAAATACATACAACACAGTATTTCAGGTCGAACTGGCAGCTCTTGATAGGGCCATTGAGTGGTGCAGTCGTTCTGCGTTTCAGAAGTTCCATATTTACTCGGATAGCCTTTCTTCAATTTACTCCATGAAGAGCTTGTTTCCAGTTAATGAATTATTTTATAATATGTATTCCAACTTACTACTTTTGAATAACAAGATTATTAGTTTAAAATGGAATAAAGCCCACATAGGTATAGTTGGGAACGAATATGCCGACAGATTGGCTAAATCAGTTTTTGAGAAAGGTGAATATGACTCTGTGCTCGACGTTCCTATTCCTCATTCTTTAGTGAAAAGGCATTTTAATAATAATAATGTCCATATCTGGAGGAATAAGTGGCATAGCAGTGAAAAAGATCGTGATACTTTTTCAGTAATTCGTGTCCCAGATAGGTCTTTTTGTGTTATTCACAACTTTCTGCATATTTTATCTCTTCTCACGGAGCTTTCCCCAGCTATTATAAAATGGGAAAACGTCCCAACGATAAGTGCAACGGTGGAAACGTTGGCGATGCTTAACTCTATCTTTTTGGAAGATGCCCGCTAATGCCTGCTTCTTTTCAATTTATACGTAACAGAACTCTTTCTTAGAACATGCAAAATGTCTTGTTCTCTAAATCACGTTATCCCAAACTAAGACTGATTTATAATGAACTTAATAAACTATACACTTTTATAAAGTACAAGTTCTGATTTTTTCACGCATACTCTACGTTGGGCTCGTGGACTCTTGCTTGACTTCGTATGACTTTGCCAATTCAGGATTGTTCTAGTCTGCTGAATTTCCATCTGTTTTTATGACTTATTTGAAATTTTAAGTCATATGTCTTTCAATGTAAATGAATTTAATTTTTGTACATTAGTTTTCACAAATGTTTTTTTACAGCCTTATTAGTCATGTGTCGTATCCTGCCTGTGGACTTGGTCGGATGGTGGAGGGGGGTTTTCAGCCAGGGGTTTTGCCTTTGCCTATCTGATTGGCACCCTGGTTAAGTGTTTCTGTCCCTTTCTTTTGTATATTGTGCTTTATCTTTGTGATATTTTTATCTACTAACTTCATTCTATCATTGCACAAAAGATCTTCGTTTTCTGTGTCCCCAACCACGTGTCCTCTCCTTGTAAAGCCAAATCCTTGGAAAGTTATCTAAATGCCAATGCAACTCTTATCAAAGTCTGTCCAGTAGAATTTTTTAAAACGGATAATCATTCATCGTCCTAGCATATTTTATAATTAATACAAATTTTGTAAAATTTACTGCAAAAAAAAAATGCCAAAAATTGAGAATAAGATTTTATTTCACTTCGTCGCTTCAACAACAGGCATCCAAAAATAAATTGAGCACATTACCTCTTGGGAGTACTAGAAAGCCGTACTCCGGATTTACGCTTGGCCGCTGCAACACTGTATACGCCAGATATTGAAGTATTCCAAGTATTCCATATTGCGACTATTCCATAATACCAGAACTTCCTCTCTCTAAATATATTACTTTGCAACGAAATTAATTCAAATATTCTGCAAAGAATTATAAGATATTTGTAATGATTACAGAACTTTTTCTGTAAATCTGTAACTAAGTGACATAGAGCTATATGGAATACACTAAAACCATCCTGGAAAAATTAACTACCTATCAGTGCAAGCTCCATTAAAATCCATTCAACTCCGTTATAAGTTTCCTGAACGGAATTTCTTTTTGTATTTCATATATACAAGGGAAAGAACTTAAAAATATGAGAGAAACATTTCTTTAACCTATCGTAATGTAAGTTCGCGCTGGCTGCTCAGTATATTTGCGCATATTTTTAGAAAATCATATCTTTAGTATCAAACGCAGTTCGAAAAACAAACTTCATGTTTTTCTTTGTTGCAAAATATTTACGCTGTTACAGAAATGAAGTTTTCCTTGAAGATGCATCATACAAAGTCTAAAACTATTTTCAGTTTTCAAGTGAAAACAGGAATGCTATATCGAAAAATAATTTCAAATAGCTCTTATATAAATATAGAGTACATATTTCATGCTTTAATTTTTTATATAGTATTATTGCTTTACATTCACATTTATTTTTTTAATGCAATGAAAGCTGTGAAAATTGAACCAATCCATAACATAATTCTATCACAGACAGAAAATTTCTATGCTCTTGACCGAAGGAATGCCATGCAATTGTACCTGGTAGAACAAAGTTTTTTTACGGTCCCTGCCTACTTCATTTTTACAGGTTGTACTAGTTATAGGATTTTGTTTAAATTTAATAGAACTGAATTTTAAAAGCAATATTAAATAGGCAATAGAATTATATTACACATAGGATAACACTAGGATAGATGGCCATAGTTTTTAAAGATAGGAATAAAAATTCTTATAATGCTAATACAAGAAATATATATGCATATTTAAAATTCTCATACATCTTACTTACACATATCATATTTTGGGAGAAAAATAATTTGTTATTGAGTAGAAAAAGTGGGAAACAAATTGAATTTAAAATGGCAGATGGCCATCTCTCCTTGCAGCCGAGGAGAGATGGCCATCCAATACCAGAAAGAAAAGGGGAAGTTAAAATAGCAAAAAAGTAACACATTTCATATAGTTAATCATAACAAGTAATATAAAAATTTTGTTTTTAAAGTCAATTCCTACTTAGGCCATTAAAGAAAAATTTAATATAATCCCTTAAGCTAATATTAGTTTTTGTTGCATTAAAATATCTCAACTTGTTGATTTTCTATAAGCAAGTAGGTTTACAATGGGACTCTATGGGAATTTAGTGAAATATTAGAGATATCGCCAAGTTGGCGTCAATTTTGGCCACTCATTTGGCCGCCAAATTTGGCGATATATCACCAAGTTGGTGACATACTTGGCGGTATTTGGGGACAGAACAGGGTCCCCCCTATGGTAACCCCTTATTGAAAATACTTCCATTGATCTTCAATAACCAATGGCCGCCATTTTGTTTCCCCTGCAAAACTAAAATTAATTAATTAATATTTGAAAAACTGTATTAACATCAATTGTCATCCAGTACAAGTTTTAAACAATTCATTTCAACTTGATAGGATGAATAATGAGTATTTTACTAACGACTGAAAATTTGAACGAGATAAATATATAAATAAATATAGGGAGAGTGTGAGCTAATAGTAGGAATTGAAAAAAACATATAGCAATTTGTAAAGATGCAGTTATATGATGGAAAATGAGTGAATAAAACTCGAATAAACAAAATTTGAAGTATAATTTCAATACTCCACTTTTCATGAAATCTTACTACATTTTTGGCAAGGGTCTTGATAGTTTGTACACGTTTCATGGAACTACTTTAGGTACTTTATCCATTGTATCTAGACATCCTTTTGTTTGTGATATTATATTGTTCTCCGCAAACAACACAGTGATCCTCATACAATTCTATTTCCCGGTAACTCTGGAATCTTATAATTTTAAATGTATTTCATTTTCTTCGCTGCTGGAAGTGTCGTGTTTTGTTTTGTTTTTTCTTGCGTTTATTTTAGATTTATCTCGTTTATATAGTTTATTTATCAACTTTATATGTTTCTGGGATGGACGTTTCAGATGTTTTTCAATATTTTCTGAAACATATACAACGTTAGGCCTTATTATATTATTAGTGAAATATTCATATTAGTTAAAATTTAAACAATTAAATCAATTAATATATTTATAAACATAAATGATATAAGTACTTTAAATTTAATTATGTTTAGTTAAAATAGTCACTCCGTATAATTTAAAAATATTAATTAAAGGTGGTCATCTCTCCTCGATTTCATGTGGCCATCTCTCCTGAAATTAAAGCACAGACGTTCGACCATTTAAAGCATCAATAGCCATTGAACGCCTTTGTTTTAGGCTTGCAAGTAAAGATTAGATTATGTACGGATCTTAAAAGTCCATATAGTAAACAATATATATAATGTACGTACTAAAAAACATTCAGGTACTTAAGTCAAAAAAAATATTCAACCACTAAATTAAATAACATTAAAATTACACTTACTTTTTATAATCGAAAAGCACAGTTGCAGATCGCAATGAATGAACTCGTTGAACTATTTCCTACGAACAAAGCTTATGTTGTAATCTATGATCAAGTCTTGGAAATATTTAAACTGGTCATCTATCCTAGAGTTACCCTACATAGGTATCTGTGGAAGAGAGGTATATTTGGAATGAGCCTTTCTAATAATTTTGAAAGTTCTACACCTATAAATTATAACTCAATGTACAACATAGACGAAAACAAAATGATATATTCAGTAGAATCACGAAATATTGCGAGACTAAAAGAAGTACCTGACAATTCACTGGCAACATTCATTGTTTGAAACCGAATTATTCGAATTATTTATATTATTCTTCGTAAAATATAATAACATCTTTTACAGTATCCTATTATTTCAGGAATTATAGATTCCATGCATTACATGGTTTCGATTTCTGGAATTTTCCAGGTAAGTACTTGGTGAGAAATTTTGTTGCTGAAGTCGCTAAGTCACCAATAAAGTTCAAATATTTTGTGCCAAGATCAACCCTATGACATCACAGTACATATACGGAGTATTAGCCCCGCGTACTCATACATAATTTCACAGTTGCCAGTCCTACAGTTCTACTCAAGTGCAACAGTTTTAAACAGCAAAAAAAAAAAAAAAAAAAAAAAAAAAAAAAAAAAAAAAAAATCGATATGTATAATATCAGGCTTCGTAGCGTATAGGACCCTTTTTATTGTTCCTACCACTATTTTCAACTTAATGTTCTCATGATATATTTCTATAGCATATGTTAAAAACGTGATTCGGACGATTATTGAATAAGCGTACTGGTAGGAGCAATAAAACTTTCCCTCTGTGCTGCGGACCCTGATAATATTAAAATTAAGGTAAAAAACTAGCAAAATGAAAAAAGAAATTCGACATTTCACAATTAGGTGACTTGGTAGTAAGATAAAAACAGGAAATAAAGCCTTTGTGCAACAATATTAAAAAACAGAAAAATCAACGTTCAAAAATGCACAAATAATACATGAAAAGCAGCAAACAGCTGTTTCGAATCTATTAACGAGATTCTTCTTCGTGCAAGATAGTGGGAAAGGAACAGCATGCTAGAAAAAGCAAGGCTCAGCAAACGGATAGACAGAGATGCGCTGGCTTATATACCCGATGCGAGTAGCGAATGCGCCAAAAACAACCAATGAGAGAGAAGCAGTGGAAACGACTGACTGGAAAAGTAGCGACATCTACCGGAGAACGAGAGAAAAAGAAACCAAAAAAGGGAAAATTAAATTAATCCCTTCCAAGTACTTGGAAAATCAGGAGTACTAGATAAGTCATTGACTAAAGAGTGAGAATTTTTAATGATGTTGTAAGCTCCTCAAAAATCAAGATCAAGGTTAGAAGAACATTTTTGGATAATGATGGCTCAGGAAAAATTTAAGAGGAATAACCATGAGATCAACAGCTATAGCTTTGAGGTAATTAAGTTCAGCACTAAGTAACTGAGGAGTGGAACAAATATTGATAGCCCGAAAAACAAAAGTATTGAAAGCAGCAAATTTCTAGTTAGGGGGATGAGATTAGGGGATGATTTCAATGAATGACCGCACCAAGAGTCCTCCTAAATCGTACATAAATCTGAATAAAAAAATAATACGGAATCGGTCATTTGAAACAGTAATTTTTGAAAGGAACTAAGTCCTAGTTTTTAAATTTCCCAAGTGATGGACATCCCATGCATGTCAGCACTGAACTTTTAAATTCACCATTAACAAACATGTATAGGTAGTACCCAGTCTGGATTCATTTCTTCACGAAACTGTTAATAAATGTGAAAAAAACATTGAAACCATCTTAAAATGAGAAATACCAATATATGGACTTAATTCTTTAAAATAAGCATCGATTTATTTGAAAAGTTCATTTGTTTTCGTCAATTGATAAAACCACAGACATACTGGTTTGTCTATAAATTAAGTCTTTTAAAATTTTATAGGATGCATAATTTTTTATCTGGCATAGAAAGTGTTTTTGTCTATTTTTCATTATTAATTTTCACATGATCTATCCTGAAACAATTAAAAATACTAGTAATGAAATTGCAAAGATATAGAAAAATACATATCTATTGCAACTGATATTTACACTACAGAAAATAAATGTGTACTTGTTAACTTATTGAAGAATTACAAATTAATTACAAAACTGTTTACAGGAAACTACTTACAAATGATAGGATTCGCATCTTAAAGTTCCAGATAGATCGAATCTCTCGAAGCTGACAACCAGCGCATCTTTTACAAGAACATTTTAAGTTGATCCTATTTCGTCGAATATCCTTTTCTGGCTTCCTTATACTACCTGCTCTTACGTTTTACCCCGAGGTTCTATTTTTCCAAGTATCTAAGTCAACATATTCGATCTGACGGATCTTCTGATTTCTGGAAATGGGACTAGGTCTGGTGCTGCCTTCTGTGGAGATTAATTTGTAGATTAAAGTTGGGCTCCACATATCTATATATTTCAAATGTAATGCATAATTTAAAAAAATATTTCGAATTATATAAGAAATTATATTAGAATTGAAGCGTTCGGGAGATCATGGTACATAAGAAACATTTTCATACAAATCTATATATCTTTATGTGAACATGCCTTAAGAAGATCTGTAGCTACTCAACAAATATTACTAAAAAACGGCAAGAGATTGCGCCATTATGCCTAAAAGTTCTCTCGTTTTCAAATGAACTATTTAGTTTATTTTCAGTCAACAACGGCACAAGCCGCTCAAAATCCACAATGGCGAAATAGTAGTGAAAGTGAAAATGACTTTGGTTAAGATGATAGTGTAAAAGACACAGATTATTCTCCAATAGATTATAGTTCTAATTCTTCATCGGAAGATAATGTGTTGATAATTAACATTGTGGCTTTCAAACGTCTTTCTGTATTTTTAGTGTGGCCTGAGACATTTATTACTCAGTACGATACTTTTCATATTTTAGCATGCTTTTCATTAGTTTCGGCGAACTACACAGACATTCAAACAGTAAAGTAATAATCTTACAATTGATTCACTATAAATATGTCATAGTTCCCGTTTTGGCCGTAGAAAAGTATTTAAATTCCTATTGTGGCTTATACTTTTTTTTAAGTTAAAATTGTCGTTAAAAATATGTATTGGTTACTATTGCGACATGTGTCGACTTTGCTTACAAAACTGTACATTTTCAAGAAAGTTAAAGTTGAAAAAAATTGGAAAGAAATGTTAGCAGTCCAAGAAATTGTTCTAAATACCCTGAGCAGTAAATACAGTAAACCTGTGGAGCTTAATAGCAAAAAAGTTCCCAATTTAAGAAACATGCTTCAATATATTTCTCCTAAAAGCCAGAGCTTCTAACTAGATATTTTTGAGGCATCCAGGAAACAGAATATTCTACTAACTGCAGTTCAGAGTGACGAGTATGTGTAAATGGAGACGGCAGCTTAAATTTTAATGTCGATTAATAGACAAAAAAGCCAGTTTTTCCCAAACGTTTTATATTGGAACCAAAGACTTTAGAGTTTTAGTTGACTTGTAAATATAAACTTTTTTATATAAAACAGTTCATAGTACTTTATGTTAAACCTTAACTTTCAAAAAATTGTGTCTTTTTGTAATCCAAAACATTTATAAGTTAATTTCAAGAATGTTATAAACTGCATTTTTTATAAACCTGAATTCAGGATTCCACCAAAACCTTTAAAACCGATTTTCCCGGAACACGCCAAATGTAGCTTATTCACCTTTTCCCCAAACGCCTCAATTATACAGCCACACATTAACCCTTTGGGGCTGAATTTTTGTTTTCTCAATTTTGTTGGTAAAATCACTTAAAAATGTTGCAAAATGAACTGGAAAAATACTAAAAAAAATTACCTAAATTATTCTTGTATTCATTTTATAAAATGTGAACGAACTAAATGTGGGAATATGCATAGTATTTGTAATAGTAAAATATTCATAATGATATGTTTTACCTAATTTTATATAAAATAAGCTTTTAAAGTGTATATTGTATGCTATAATTAGTATTTTTATGAAATACTAAAAAAATATATTTATTTCTTTAAAGAGACAAATAACATTATTAGTATTTTTAATAATAAACTAAGAATAATTGTATTTGAGGCTTAAAAACAATTTATTTCATAATCAAAGGACTTTACATAAAGAACTGTCCCCTAAATGGCTAATAAAAATATGTACCTATTCGTGCCTAGCGCTCTATATTTTGTACGTTACAAAAATGCATAAAAATATTGGCTTGAGCGTATAATTTAACAATTTAAAATAAAACGTATTTAAAGAAGTTTACAACCTAAGATTATGACTTATTTATGTGATCCTTGATATAAAAAAACAAATAAACTTACTTTTGACATTTCGTCATTTTGAAAAATGAAAAATCTTTAAACTCCAAAAAAGCCTTCATTTAAGCACATATTTATCAATCTTATGCTGTCATCGTTCCATAACAGATAATATATTTATAGATAATGATTTCATACAATTTTCATGTTATAAGGAAGAAGAAAATTATACAAATTTATTAAAATTCGAAGTGTTCCAAAAAATGGGACGCTAGGCATAAATGGGTTATGCATGTTTTATTTTACTGCATTTTACACAATTTTATGTTTTAAAATAGTTCTTATTGCATCATTAAAATCTTTATTATGATATTATAAAAAAACGAAAGTATTTATTACTCATTTAAGAAAGACTGATTTATAATTGATTTCTTTCCATTGTGGTTAAGTATTATATTATGTAATGCGATGAGTAAAGATACAATTACTGATGTTATTACATGTATCTTGAAGACACTATTCCAGATTTTTTGGTTGGCATTTGACCAAACTGTTTTCATCATATCAGAAAAATTCTTTGTTTTTAGATGAAAGTTTTGCTAGTCATTATATTAGATGATCATGATTAGCGCACCAAAGGAATACAATACTTTACTATTCCTCTTTGATAACTACGTTTTGCATTCCAGAGCTTAAAAGCATATGATAAAGGAAATTTGATGTCTTCTCATTACATGGTCATAAGAGGAAATAAAGATGTCATTAAATGTTTTTATTTCTTCACTTATAATTGTTTTTATGCTACCCGAATATGATTTTATTTGGATTTTCTATTTCTGAAGTTACAGCAATTTATAAAATAAAGTTATATTGCGCTTATATTTTTATTATGCGATTTTTCTTCTGATCATGTGTTTTTGATTAAAATACTCTATTTGTTTTAGTTATGTTTTAATTAATACGCATTATCCGATTAAAAAATACCCAGGTATAATTTTTATATTTTTTTTCTTAATTTACACATTTATTTTTGATTAAATTCATATTCAGTCTCATAGTTTGCCTGAAATAGCCGAAGTGGAAGTCATAATTTTAAAAAGAACGCTTATGGGAACAATTCTGTTACATCTTTATGGATCTATGTATAGTCGTGGTAAAAAAACTACACTACCCCCTGTTAACTCTGTTGAAAATCATAGTAGAGTAGATTTCCGTTACAATGAACTCCACGGGACCACTAAAATATTTCGTTGTAACGATTTTTTCGTTGTAACGGAATTACTCCTATTTATCTAGTGAATTACATATATATGTAAACTTATTATGTAAGATAAGTTTACCTTTCGTTATAGAAGATTTTAATGGAAGACTAGCTAAATTAACATAGAAAATGTTAGTAAAATAAAGTTCAAGATTAAAATACAAAATTACGGACTAACCTCTATTTAGTAGTACATTATTACAGAAAATCTGTGATTTTAGTTTGTACAGAAGAATGTATAGTTGATAATAACAAAAACGTGTGCAACGAATGAATGTGAGAAAATACCTCCTCTGGAACATTGATTTGATGAGAAACAAAAGCACGCATTTCCCCCAAGCATGAGAGAGCTTCCGAAGCGGTAACTTTTGAATCTTCGGTAGCATCAATATCGCCATCACTGCTTTCCTCATTTTGTCGGTCTAATGTAGTTTTAATGAACAAAATTATATCTTCATCAGCCACTTCAGAGCATAATTCAATATTGTCACCCACAGATAAGAAATCCTCCAAATCCTCCTGATTAGGGACTGGTGTTAATTTTTTGGCAACCTTTCCAATTGTGTTTAACTCAGATGACTCATCCAATTCTAAAATTTCTGATTCATTTTTTTCGGTCTCAGTTAACCGGGTATGTTACAAACAGTTAGAAATTGTTTTCTGGCTAATTTCTGCCGCGAACCAGAGATTATTTCAATAGCTTCTTTGAGACTTATTTTTGGGCTTTCGCCATTCTCTAAGGCGCAAACAATTTTTTTAGCAAAATAATTCTGTACCAAGATTTTGCAGCTCGGTTGATGCCTTGGCCTAAAGTCTATAGAATAGCGGTGCGGAAACTACCCAACTTGGATGCAGTCCAATTTGGAGGAATGAAGCATACAATTATCAATCAGGAGAAAAATGTTCCGTTTTTTAGCTTTCATTTCTTTGAGAAATTGCACTAGCCAGTTGTTAAAGATATCTTGTGTCACCCGTGCCCGCTTATTGAATTTATAATAGCAAAACAATGAATGACGGTTCTTAATGCAACGGGGCTTACCAGAGAGACTAGCGATTAATACTTTTGTCTTCTCGCTTCAAGATTTGTTATAACGAAAGCATGCTGTAATTCGTTGCTTTGAAGTTTTGACTCCAATGGATTTGTCTCCTTTAAATGTTAATATTTTATCCGCTCAAGTAAATAAAATATTCCGTTAGTATTGAAAACATCATCGGAGCTGTATGTTTTTATAAAGGCAGCAACTTCTCCAGCTCGCCATTCATTTACAGTCTTTGTAGGTACAACACACTTTCTTCGCCGCAAATTGATTTCATTATAATTCCATAGCGCGTACGAAAGCGATTGAGCCATCCGACACTGGCTTGGAAGTTTTCGATACCGTGCATTGTTCCGAACTCTTGAGCTTTCTGCCTTAACACAGGACCACTTATAGATACATTCTGTGAACGAGCAACTTCGAACCATTTGAATACCGCTTTATCGACATCTTGAAAATGGGACTGTCGCATTCGTTTTCTATGGGAACTAATGCTTGCATTTTAGAATTGTCTCTGAATCATTTCTTTATCTTTTAGAAATATAGATAAAGTCAATGGTGTTATTCCATATTTTTTGGCTACATCAGTTTTCCCCCAATCCTTTATCAATCTCAGAAATTATGGCTTTATTTTCTTCCAAAGAAAATTGTTTTCGTTTCACACAACCCATTTTATCAACGAACGAAACAAGAAACGCACTGCAACAGGTACTGGTGATAGAGATATCCCAGAATAAGCACAAACACTCCTTTCACAGCGAAGTCTACCTGTTGTCCCTCACATGAATATTTTGTAGCACATGGGCTAATGAAAGAAAGGGAATTCGGGAAAATAAGTAGATAAAAGAAAAAATAGGGAAGGGGAGAAAAACTGAAATAGCACCTGTCCCAAAACAGCAATGTTATTTTTTTTATCTTCGACATTCTATTGGAAGTATATTTCATTTCTGTTACGCAATTATATTATGATTTTTCGTTGTAACGGAATTTCTAAAAAATGCATTTCGTTAAATCGGAATTTTTAATACATTGGAGTTAATACAATTTGAAAAGGGGATTTGTCAAATTTCGTAGCAACGGAATTTTTCGTTGCAGTGGAATTCGTTGTAACGGAAATCAACTGTACTTCATAATTTATATAAGGTATCGGTACTAGTGATGTACCAGTAATGGATACTTTTAAATCCGGAATGCAAAATAGCCTTTGAAAGTCGCACTAAGGTTTGCGCTCGTCGTAAGGTTGTTGTTTAAATTATCTAGTGTTATCGAATCTAACTACAGAGATTTCTACATTTGTTTCAGACCTAAGTGATTTCAACTCAAACTCAACTCATCTTATAGTAATTTCTCATAGTTTTGAATTAAAAAACCATTTTCTCCCCATATATTTAAGTTTTTTTTTTAACGTTTGGCTTTAGTGTTTATCCTTTAATTTCATTAACTTTTTTTCATTTTGTATAAACTGCCTGCATTTTATACGCATGTCCAATATTGTACCTGGAAATATCATCATAACCTATCATAGACAGCCCTGTCAAAAGCTTGAATCCTGGTGGCAATAAAAAACTTCCCGAAAAGTTTGCAACAATTTTGGAAGGAACTGTGTTGAACATATTCGGTACTAGTTTCTTGTAGATGTCGTGGCTCATTTAAAAAACGCTTGCGTAATTCGGACAAAGAAAAGTGAGATTTTTTGCCATTTGATACAAACAGTTATAAAAGCAACCTTAACGAACATTTATGCTTGTTTAACTATGTATATATACAAGATTTGTCTGCATTGCACTAATCTTTGGGACGTCTTCTCTAACTTTCAAATTGTTTTCTGTGAAGCTCTCATGATAAAAAATTATATAACCCCCTGCTTACATTTGCCACAACTAATCCCATAACAAAACTATTAGCGCCAGCGCATAAAAATTGGACGACTTCTGTAGGAAAGCATTTCCAAGTCTATGCTTCCATTATAATCTTTTTTTATATTTTTAGGGCTGGTATCCTAATACGTCGATCATTAATTCAGTTATATACATGCGATTAGAGCATCATTCTAAAGGAGAGAGTTGTACAAAACCGGGTATGCGCGTAAAACCAAGTAGGGCAGATTCCTCCTCGATTTGTACTGCTATCTATCAATCAACATGAGGATTTAAATCTCGACAGACATTACGACATTTGTAGCTGAATGAAACTTTATTGTGTGCGGTTCTTTTTTATGCGTGGGTTTTCGTTTGAATTACCCTTAAAAAATTGTTTTCTTTGTTTCTTGATTTTACGCATACATCTAATTATTCAATTTTATTCTAGTATTTTAACATTTTTACTCATCTTTTACTATAGAATTGAGAGTAGTGATGACATTTTTACTTTGTTCTATCTTTATAAGAAGAAAGTGCTGGATTCGTACAAGTTGGCATATCTGCAGCTATAAATATTTCTGAAACATCACAGGGTAATGGATCTCAACCTTCCACATCTAAAAGGGTTAACATCACACATCCAGCAGTTCACAACATCCAGCCTCTTCCACGTCGAGCTTATTCCAACTGCCTCCAAATGCAGCAGTTGACATTACAATAATAGATGTCATCAGTGATTCAAAATATTATCTCTAGTAAACTTATCCCATTGACATCTTTAGTTGTGTAGCCCACCAAACTGCATTTTCAATTTCGTCTAAAATACCCTCCGCAGGGATACTTTGGAATCGAGAAAGGAGCTCATAAAAGAAGGAAAAAAACTGTTATTTTGAATTCTTCGCCCTATAAATTAGAGCTGGAAATAGATATTCAGGAGAAAAAGGACAAACAGCCTGCAAAAAAAAAAAAAAAAAAAAAAAAAAAAAGGGAAGATTCTTAATAGGAAAAAAGAATCAGCAGAAAAAGAAAATAAAAAAAAATGAAGAGACATCGTCAAAAGATGAAAAAGATAATGAAGCCTGCATGTTTTGCAATGAACTTACTCCAATTCTAAATCGGAAGAAGATTGGGCACAATGTTTGAAATGCCACGGATGGGCACACAAAGCATATAATAATGCAGAAGAATATAATGAGAAATTCATTTGTAATTTTTGCTGCTAAAAGAACTCCCGAGACTTTCGGTGTAATAAAAGGTAGGCCTATACAATGTAAAAAAAATTGCCACAGATTTATTTTTAACACGTGAAAGAAGACATGTGCAATTTCGTATTGTTAAATGGTAACAAAATGTATATTTTTCCATATTAAACAAGAAGTTTTTGACCAAAAAAAGTTTTTCAGGAGTTTTAAATGGATACCTGGTTTTATCCAACCAGTGGATTAAAACCGGATTTTTGCTTATATCCGAAAAAAGCTGTTTTTTATATAATCATATTTTTTATTGAAAAGGATAAGTTTTATTCTAGCCAAAGTTTCATTTAATATTAAAAACGGTGTTCAGAGTTTCTTTTCCTATTTGACTGCATTTGAGAACAACAAACATTTATGGTGCCCGATTTTGTCCCACCTTCCCCTACTTACTCTTTTCGTCTCAGACATTAAATTGAATCAATTTTAGACAAAAACAATAATTAATTGTCTGTTAATTGTGCGGGTGGTCATGCCCCTATACTTTGAGATGCGACCACATGTGGCTATATCAATCACAGTTGAGCGTACGTGTGGTTGGAAAAGAAGTAGTTTCAGCAAAAGGAAATATTGACCAATTTACTCCAAAAAGATTGCGCAAAAGTTTAAAAGTGTAAGTTTCGTATAGTTAACGGCAGGGCTATTTCGCTAATATAATCTTTTTCTTACCATTTATTGAGCACTTTTTAGGTGTGTTCCTATGTGGCTAGTTCCATATGTGACAGACATGACATTGGACAGCTTTCCAGACAATTAATTCATATTAAATTTTATTTTATTGCAACAAAATTTTATGAACTGACATGTATGGGCCTAAACTATAAGTATACACACGAAAAAATTATTATGCACCTTTTTAGGTGCGTTCGTAATTATATAAATACGTAGCACCTATAGTCGTCGTTCAGTCCGTCTGTCCGTCCGTCTGTCTGTCCGTCCGCATATAACAGAGCAAAAACTACCCGACCGAATGATCTGAAATTTTTAATATATAATTGCTGCAAAATTTTGTCGAGCCATTTCCAATTTTATGAAAATCGGATGTATAGTTTAATTACAGGGACAGTCAAAAGTTTTTCTTTACATTACGGCCAATGGGAAAAATTATTGCAAGTGAATTTTAATGATGTTACAGACTTCCGAATGGTCTGAAATTTTTAATATATAATTGCTGCAAAATTTTGTCGAGCCATTTCCAATTTTATGAAAATCGGATGTATAGTTTAATTACAGGGACACCCAAAAGTTTTCCGTTACATTACGGCCAATGGGAAAAATTATTGCAAGTGAATTTTAATGATGTTACAGACTTCCGAATGGTCTATTTTTAATATATAATTGCTGCAAAATTTTGTCGAGCCATTTCCAATTTTATGAAAATCGGATGTATAGTTTAATTACAGGGACACCCAAAAGTTTTCCGTTACATTACGGCCAATGGGAAAAAATTATAGCAAATGCATTTTAATGATTTTACAGCCTTCCGAATGGTCTGAAATTTTAAATATATAATTGCTGCAAAATTTTGTTGAGCCATTTCAAATTTTATGAAAATCGGATGTATAGTTTAATTACAGGGACACCCAAAAGTTTCCCGTTACATTATGGCCAATGGGAAAAATTATTGCAAGTGAATTTTAATGATGTTACAGACTTCCGAATGATCTGAAATTTTTAATATATAATTGCTGCAAACTTTTGTCGAGCCATTTCCAATTTTATGAAAATCGGATGTATAGTTTAATTACAGGGACACCCAAAAGTTTTCCGTTACATTACGGCCAATGGGAAAAATTATTGCAAGTGAATTTTAATGATGTTACAGACTTCCGAATGGTCTGAAATTTTTAATATATAATTGCTGCAAAATTTTGTCGAGCCATTTCCAATTTTATGAAAATCGGATGTATAGTTTAATTACAGGGACACCCAAAAGTTTTCCGTTACATCACGGCCAATGGGAAAAAAATATAGCAAATGCATTTAATGATTTTACAGCCTTCCGAATGGTCTGAAATTTTTAATATATAATTGCTGCAAAATTGTGTTGAGCCATTTCAAATTTTATGAAAATCGGATGTATAGTTTAATTACATGGACACCCAAAAGTTTTCCGTTACATTATGGCCAATGGGAAAAAATTATTGCAAATGCATTTTAATGATTTTACAGCCTTCCGAATGGTCTGAAATTTTAAATATATAATTGCTGCAAAATTTTGTCGAGCCATTTCAAATTTTATGAAAATCGAATGTATAGTTTAATTACAGGGACAGTCAAAAGTTTTCCGTTACATTACGGGGAATGGGGAAAAAATTATTGTAAATGCATTTTAATGATGTTACAGACTATGCACTTATGAAGCGCAAAAAATATACATTCAGTACAATATGGGGTGCAAAAAATAATTATAAAACTAGTTATAGTACGAACGCACCTCATTTGCCACGTTTGACGAGCAATTTCCAACTTGTTATTATTACGTTGAGGGCAAAAACTAACCGTGATAGACATGACATAAAATGGACAAATTTTTGCAATGAACTTGGATAAACTCTCAAAAGCTTATCTTATCACAATATAAATACAAAAAAAATATATATATAATAAAAATAACTATTAGCTTCAATTAAATAAAAAGAAAAATATAAATTTAAAAAATAATTAATATTTATAAAATATTTGATAATGTGACAGACACGACACTGTTTTGTGATAGGCGTGACATGTCTGAAACTAGTCGGATGTACCAATCCCAAAACTTTCTTCTATCTCATACATGTTAATACTTCAAAATTCGCTATCACACTGCCAAAATTAAATGGCAATCTATGCATCTCATGAGGATTCTAACGATATGAAATTCCGTGCATTAGTTCTTGAGATATGACTATCGCTGAAATCGTCTAAATTAAGCAAAATGCTGCCTAGAAGCGCCACCTATTGGGTGATTTATACCAAATCCTAATCAGCAACAATTTATGTCAACGTCTGACTGAATCTGAAGTTTGGAGAAAATCCGTACATTAGTTTTTGAGATAGAGCAATAGCGAAAATCGTGAAAATTTCTGCATAGCAGCGCCACCTATTGGGTGATTAACACCAAAACCTAATTAACAACAACTTGTGTCAACATACAACTAAATCTGAAGTTAGATGAAAATTGGTCCATTAGTTCTATTGATAGAGCTATTGAGGCAATCATGGAAAAGGCAGCAGAGAAGCACCACCTGTTGGGCGATTTACACCAACACCTAATCAGTAGCAAGTCATATCAAGGACTAACTTAATCTGAAGTTTGATGAAAATCCGTGCGTTAGTTCTTAAGATAGAGCTATTGGGGAAATCGTGTAAATCCTGCAAAATTCATCATAACAGCGCCACCTGTTGGGCGATTTACACCGAAACGTAATCATCATCAATTCATATCAAGGACTAACTAAATCTGAAGTTTGATCAAAATCCGTGCATTAGTTCTTGAGCTAGAGCTACTGCAAAAATCGTGAAAAATGCAGCATTGCAGCGCCACCTGTTGAGCGATTTACACCAAAAACTAATCAGCATCAATTTGTATTAGGAACTAACTGAATATCAATTTTTACTAAATTTCGTGCATTAGTTCTTGAGATAGAGCGCCCACAAAATTTGTGTCACATACACACAGACAGACACAGACAGACAGACAGACAGACTCACAGAGTCACAGACAGACATTTTGTAAAAGCATGTTTTTTGGAATCTCTGACCCCTAAAACGTGTAAATCCGTCGAAAACCGGAATTCGAAAATTTTCATGAATCCAATACTTTCTTCTTGTAAAGATAGAAGAAAGTAAAAATTGAATCTTTTGTTCAATAAATGAAATTTTGTTTTCTGTTATTCTGAATTCTAGTTTACAATCAACTTTTTATGCAGCATAAAGTACTTATTCAGAATTTATTAGTTCTCAATTCTGTAAAAGCCACGAGAATTTACTAATGTGGGAGCTTCAGCTTGGTCTAATAATTGGTCGCTTTTGTACCAAACAGCATGATTGTCCGATTCAAATTTATACTGCTCTTTGGTAGTGCTAGGTTTTAGGCATTTTATGTGGCACTGCCCTTCCACTATTTCAAGTATAAGTCCAAGGAACTGAAGGTTGTCATATTTTAAGGTCACCCATTGGCCACACTTCCATTGTACAATTGGCTTTATAGTCGCAGAAGGTGAAATTTCTCGCACAATGCATTCCCCAGTTTTGAAATTGAATTCCAAACCTTTTTCACATTCATATGTTAGACTGCTGGATATTATTCCAGGAGAGCAAGATCTAAAACAATGAGCATTTCGTGTTCTTGGAATTGATCTTAATTCTTCACTTCTCACAGTCCAGCTTTTGTCAAGCTTGCTTTTAACTACTTGAATACTCTGTTCTTAAGCGTATAGTATGTTGATGTTTGAACAAATGGTCTTTGCAGCTTTTGTAAATTCAGCAGAGGTTCTTGGATCTGTACATCTGGCTCGGCTAGCTTCCCTGACTCGACGTTTTATGGTGCCAACTAAACCACCAACACAGCCTTTCCCATGAGATGTTGCTGAGAAATACCAAGCTGTTGGAAGTTTGTTCAAGTTCATGGAATATAATGTGTACTTCTGTTTAAAATGCTGGGAAGTTCCATCAGATTGAAATTCTATTCCTTGCACTTTAAACCCCTTATGATTTTCCAAGAAACTCTCCAATATTAAATTGTTGAATACTATTACAGCTTATTTATCGTGATTAGAATAATCAGAAATTACTACATAAGGGTCCGAACTAACAACTTCTGCTGTACCGCTCTCCCGACAGTAAACCATAGTTGTGTACATTGTAGATGATGTATTTTTCCAGTGTGCAGATTGAATTTCATCTTGATACACATGTCAATAATTCCAGTGAAATCCGTTTGGAATAGAAGTTTACCATATAGTAAATTATCTTTCAGCTCAGCAAAAGCTGTAGCTTGAGTATCTTTCGCATACACATGCCAAAAAATATATTTAAATTGCTTTTCCAGAAAGCATAATACATCATTAAGAGAGACAGATTTTTTGTTTCTAACAATGCACCCATCTTCTGATTTTGTCCACTATTTGTAAAAAACTTCACATTCAAGCTGACTTTCATTGAGCTCATCCACAAATTTCTTGAAATGCTGGAGATCCTTACATTCATCGCATATTTAGCGCATGCATGTCATACTTGTGTCATCACAAACCATCAGTTTCGCAAATTCTGTCGTTGTGTTTGGGAAAATTGGTGACGAATCCAACAGCAATCTGATGTTTTCATGGTAAACACATAGGCACATGTTATTTGGTGTTTCAGAACCCAAGCAAATATGTTTTGGGCGCAAGCTAGCAAATTTAGAAAATCCAATCTGTACTAATGGATGTTCTTCTTTAAAAATACTGTACACCTCACCAACAGTTAATTGAAGGTACCTCTTTTGCACCTTTCTTTTAACATTATGATCTCTGTAAATAAAAAAATTTCTTATGCATGGTGCTTGACTGGATATACTGTCATTTCCATAGAAAGACTCAACAGCTTTTTTTTTGTTTCGTCATTAATTCCGGCATTAGAGACACGTTTATCCTTAGAAGGCGGCATCATTGGAGAATACTGGTTTGCTAATTTTTGAACGACTTCTGTACATTTTCGAGGACTATGAGGAAGAATTTTCTGGCACGTGAAATAGCCTTACCTAAGGCTTGCTTATTTCCAAATGCTTTATGTGGAGTAAGAGTAGTGAGTGTTTTCTCTTTCTTGCTTCAACCTCCAATTTGCATGGTTAATTTTATCCTTTTCTTGGCGTATCTGCTTTTTTTCTCAGTTTCAATACTTAGTTTCTTTTTACGTAAAATTGTTTTCTGTTGTGATGCTTTTTGCTTATATTGCTCATATTCTCCTGCTTCCTTAAGCTTTGCTCTTCTTTCTCTTTGTCTTTCAGCAGCTGTTTTAGCCATTAATACTTTTAAAAAAATGAAATGGTATCAAAACACAAGAATATATTTCTAATTTATATAATTAAAATATTTACTTTATAATTTAGTTTCAGAGATAGTTTTAAATCAGTATAATAATACCATATTGAGATACATTTACTTACAAGCTAATAGAAATATTTCACTAAATGACTAAATATACTAAACCTAAAAAGAACATCTTAAACCTAAATATTAACTGATAAAGAATTTAATTTATCTAAAATATAACAGCATAAAAGTTCTTACCTTCTTTTAAATATCTTTACAAAATCATCTACTTGCAGTTTTCAAAATGAGGTATCAAAACAAATTTTAACAAACCTAAAATGCAGCACATGGAAAAGTGAACAGCATGAAATAACACGGAGTTGAGTTGATTCCCTTTTGCTAAAATATGAGGTTGAGGTTAGCATTAATAATATTACATGGAGTTGGCACTGTAAATAATATGAAGTGGCTGGACTTCTTCGAACCATTGAATCACATCATAATGGGAGGAGACCTCAATGTCCACTTGTCACTTTTAGGATATCAGAAAGAAGATGAACGGGGAAAAATTTTGACATACTTACTATTATCTAATAACTTAACTCTGATCAATGATATAGAGGCACCTCATTCATTTATAGGACAGCCGAATCGTCCCATGAAGGGGAATCCAGATGTAACCCTTTGTACACAAGACCTGGTGGACTGCGTGGACTCATGGTATGTAGATGACACAGTAGAGAGCACGTCGGACCACAGGTATATCAGATTCTCATTAAATCTTAAACCAGTTATTCTAGACCTTAAAAGATTTAAAACAAGATACTCAAATTTTAAAAAATTTAATTACATCTTGAAACCGAAAATTAATAATTTACTTAAATCCTTATCTGATACTAAAACTCGACTAGAACTGGATGAATCGCTTGATGGTTTTAACCAAGTAATTCTAGACACCTGTAAATCCTCACTAAAAACAAAAAGTTTCAAATTATATCCAACATTTGACTGGTGGACAGCAGAGCTGAAGGTCCAGCGAAATAAAATCTCAGCATTACGGAAAAGATTTAAATCAACAAATGACCCAAAGTGGAGAACCCTCCTACAAAGAGAAAGAGCAATATACAAAAAACGTATAAAACAACAAAAAACTAAATCATGGCAGAGTTTCTGCTCTAAAACAAAAGACAAATTTGGCCAAGCCTTTAAAATAGCAATGAATAAAAGACTCAAAAATAATCATTTCATACACACAACACTACAGGGTTCAACCCCATATACTACAAAATTAGACACTTTCAACATATTACTTAACCACCATTTCCCAATACATCAAAACCCGCATCCACCTCTCATGGACCCAGCGGCAGAGGAAGATCTTCCCCCCCCCTCCCCCCCTAATATCTTTTAAAGAAATAAAATCAGCACTTAATGAGCAAAATAATTTAAAAGCCCCTGGATTTGATAAAATTGATGCATTTATTATTAAAAACATATACAATAATTTTAAACATCTAATACGTGACTTATATAACAAATGTCTTACTCTTAACTACTTTCCTAAATCATGGAAAATAGCAAATGTGATCTTCTTCGCAAAACGTAATAAAAATCCACGCCAACCTTCCTCCTATAGACCCATTTGTCTCCTTCCCATGCTGGGAAAAATCTATGAGAGGATCCTAAAACGAAGAATTAATCACTACTTAGAAAAATTAAATGTTCTTCACGGGGCCCAGTATGGCTTCCGTGAGAACAGAAGCACAATTCAACTGTTAAACAAATTAAAACATAAAGCAAAAACGTATCTTGAAAAATATAAATACTGCAGCATTGTCTCATTCGACATTGTAGGGGCGTTCGACAATATCGATTGGGTCACTTTGGGTCAACAAATTAACGAATTACCAATTCCGCAATATTTAAAATGTATCCTTCTTAGCTTCTTATCCGAACGAGAACTAATAACAAATTATTTATCAAATAACATTAAAAGACCAACTTATCAAGGCTGTCCACAGGGGTCGTGCCTTGGGCCGCTTCTGTGGCTAATCATAGCAAATATAATCTTAATAAACTTTTACAGTAAATTCGAAGACCTGTATGTTTTTTGCGATGACTTCAATATGGTTGTCAAAGCGAGGAGCAGACTCATCTTAGAGACCGAAACCAACCAAAAAATAAAACTTTTTTATATTATTTGCAATAACTTAAATTTACAGATTTCAAAGGAAAAAACGACTTTTATTATGTTGGGGAAAAACACTTTGGATAAACGTCCACCAACCTTTAAATTGGGTAACTAAACCATCAAGCCATTAAAGGAAATAAAAATTTTAGGGATAATTTTCCAGAGTACTTTAAAATGGGACAAGCACATAACTAGCATAAAAAACAAAATTTTACAGCTAACCTCATCCATTAAACGGGTCTTCTCGGCTACTTGGGGGGTGGACAGAGGCTATCTTAGAACCTGGTACATAGCAGTACTAGAAAAAATTATAGATTATGGTTCGGAGGTGTGGTTTGGAGACCTCAGGATAAAAGATAAACGCGCTCTCCAATCCATCCAAAGAACTTGTCTCACGTCAATAACCAAAACATATAAAAATGTTGCAACACATACGTTACAGGTCCTATTAGGAATACCACCAATTTTAATAACACTGGAATATAAAAATCTAAAATACAATATTTCACACAATAAAAACTTATTACTTAAAGAACCCAAACCAATATGTAAAGATGATATAGAAAATAAAATCCTAAAATATGAAATAAATCCGGAAATTCATTTAAATAACTTAATAGTTACAGACAAAATTATCACAAAAACTAATCTTATTTCGATTTACACAGATGGTTCTAAGGTGGACTCTGGCACAGCATATGCAATGGTAGCCTACAATCATAACATTAAAATTTATGAAAAAACAGTCAAACTGAGAGCAGAAAATTCAATCTTTCAGGCGGAGCTGCACGCAATAATTTCGGCAATTAATTGGGCCATTAACTCCCCTTATACAAAATTCCAAATATTAAGTGACAGTCAATCTACTATTAAAGCCTTAGACAATTTATTTCCAACTAACCCCTCAATTTATTACATCCATAATTTAATTAAACAAAATCAAAATAAAATTTTTTACATTACTTGGATAAAAGGCCACATTGGCATAGCGGGTAATGAACTGGCGGATGAGCTGGCGAATGATGCCGCCCAGTACTGCGACCTACCAGTGGATCGAGGAGTTAAATTGCCTCGGTCCTATCTTATAAAATGTATTCGAACCCAATTACTGGACAGGTGGCAGTACAACTGGGATCACTCAGGGGGTGGCAGATATACGCACGGGCTGGTACCAAAAGTTCAGAACCAAATAATTTCAAAAGATAAAGTATCTATTTACTTTTTAACAGGCCGCGGCAGCTTCCCGTCTTTCCTTTATAATATCGGCAAAAAAGATGACGACCTTTGTAAATGTGGTGGTCGAGGAGACCCGATGCATTACATTTTCGGCAACTGCAAATTCATGAAGTTTAAATTTCACAGAACAGAAACGACAATCCTTCAGGACATCCTAAAAATAATTAATGACCCGGCACAACTTAAAAAACTTTATGCTAACTACGATATTCTCAATAGCCATTATTCTTTTATTCAATATAAATACATTCAATAATTACCTCTTCTGATTGCCTGTGGTGGACATGTCATGGGTCCACGTGGTGTATGGAAGGGTGTTTTTGAGATTGTTTTATTTTTAAGAACTTAAATACCACTAGAAATATTGTAAATATGTATAAATATTTTTGTTTAAAAAGGTGAAAAAAGGGGAAAAAAATATTTCTTATCAAATGAAAAGATGAGTGTAAATACTTAATTTTTTTTCAAATAGTACGTAAATTCCAAAACATATAAATCATAATCGTAATATATTTCTAGGCTCGCCCTGAAACAATAGGGTAGCCAATTGTGATTGGTAAAGAATCGCCATCTTAAATAATCATAAATTTTCACAGGCGGTCCGGGGACACGGCACTTGCCTCTTGTGCTCTCTTCGGCGTGTCAGGCGGGTCGTTCTGAAGTCTTCTTTCCCGGAGACTGGGGTTCTGGGCTTGTTTCCGCAGGTAGTAAAACTTTTCCCTGCCCTGGGCTTGGGGGTTACACCTAACCATAAGCCAAAAGCGGGTTCCCAGGGTGGGTGCTTACTTACTTACTGTAAATAATATTATTTAACCTTATTAGTTAAGTTAATTGTGACCAGGCATGAACCAATCCTTACACCTTGTGACAAACATGACAGTTTTTGAACTTTTATTTAATTACTGAAATGCAATTTTTTTTAACTAATTTTGCATGAAGCATTGGCTTGTAGCATAACAAAAGAGAAAATGACATTTCTTTTGTGCCAGTAGATTTTATGTAAAAAAAAAAGTCATGTTTTTACGTGACAGACATGACAAGCATACCTGAGGTTGCATTTATGAGGATACAGAATTTTTTTTTAAAAAGTAAACTGTTAATTTTATGTCTGTATGAAAGAAAAATATTTTCAATATAAGGTGCAAAAAAAAAAAAAAAAAAAAAAGAAAAGAAAAAAAAGAAAGAAAAAAAAAAGAAAAACAGAAAGAAATTCAAATTTCAATACTCACAGGATCCCCAAATTTGGAGTGAAAATTAATGTTTTTTAGATTTTTAAGTGAAGTTGATAAGATTAACTGTAAAATGACATTTTATATCAAATAATAATAATAATTGGTATTTCCATGAGATTTGAATATTTTCTATCAACTGGTACCAAAGAAAGTAAATTCCATTAAAATTTAAAAATCAGTTCTCAGTTTGACCTTTGCGTGCAATTAACCATGTATATAAATACGTAATCCCTATAGTGTACGTCTGGCTGGTCCGTCTGTCTGTCTGTTCGTCTGTTCGCATATAACAGCACAGAAACTACCCAACCAAATGGTTTGAAAATTAATATATTTAATCGTTGCAGAATTTTGTCGAGTCATTTCAAATTTTATGTAAATCGAATCGAAACTTAAAAAGATATCAATAAAAATTTACTTCATTCTATTAAATCCTATCATACGTAATTAATTCAATACTATCCCTTGATAGGTACTGATTCTAGGTTGTTATAGTGATTATGTCATATTAATATGGAGTAATATTATTTCCGTATTACTGAATTTAACGTATATAATCATAATAAATTTTGTATTCATGTATTTTTTCATAACAGTGCAACAGCTATTGCACCAAGATCTGAATATTTATAAAACTTATTATAGTACGAACGCACCTCAATTGACACGTTTATCGTACAATTCTGACTTGTTCTATTTATAATATTTATTGATACTTAACAGGTATACAATTAAAGAGCATTTCGGGCTTTTTGGAATATGCTGAGCATTTCATAAATGGTTAGTGGTACCTCAGAATATGTAGAGGATTAATTTGTTTCTGTCCAAAAGAAATAACCTTTTCGATGTAAAGAAATTATCTCTTTAACGGAAATATTAACGAAACAGAGAAACTGAAATGCAGTTGAAACAAAACAAGAAGGTTTACAGAAGAAAGCAAGAAAGACAAAATCATGCGTCAAAAATAAATTATAAAACACTTTCCAACACATTCATAATAATGTAACAAAACTGCACCGTTTAATAAGTTAAAACATTATGTCTAATTCAGCCATATGGAAACGCATAACCCATTTGAATACCCAATTTCAGCTGTTCTCATTTACAATTTAAAAATTATCCAATTTTTTTCAGCAGCCCTGTATATGAGGTCTCTATCGATTCGTCTTAACCGTCCGATAGTTATAGGCTAGGTTTTGTTTTTATAAATTCAAAATGGCGGCTCTAAAATAAAAAATGGCGGTAGAGACGGAAAAAAAATTTATGCACCATATTGAGTGGCATATCATTGGATAGGTCTTTCAAAATGAAGACGATTTCTCATTGACTATTTTGCAGTTAGAAGCTCTGTTTAAATACTACACAACCTGGAAGTTGCGTAGGTAGGATCTCTAGCTTTACTGCAACTATAACCTTCATAGATCTCTATAGGCCTCACCAAAATAGCGTTTCTAGATAGGAACTAGCAATTAAACACAACTTAATTAAACACATATTAAATTTGCAACCTCTTCAAATCATGCCGGATAGTAAAATATGGTGTCGTCTTTAACATATTTGGGTTTGTGCGTAGTAAATATCCATGTGAAACAATCCATAAGTGAGTAATAGTGAATGAATTGTAACTGTTTGCTAATAGAACATCATGCATTCAGATATCAAAATATATATGGAGGTAAAACTTAATGAACAATTTACGAAGAATTGTGGATATTGTATTCTATTTTATAGTGAATAACGCTCTTTAATAGAATTTATAACAGGAAACAATTTTCTGGGATTAACTGAGATTAAATGGAAATTCCATGTATAATATTTGAAACGTCAATAGCATATTTAGTAATGCTTAACTAACTTCAATTTTGATAATCATATGGTCACACTTTTGTGTTGTTATCTCATAATGATTAAGATTATTATCCTGAGAATGAAATTATTAACAATCATTTAAAATATATTTAAAATGGAATATAGTAAACCTGCATATGCAAAGCAGTAATCAATTGACGAGCTCAGGTGATAAAGGTGTAAGTGAAGTAAAATTATACTTTTGAGAAAACACATTTTGAACCACTTTTATCAACTACAATTACATTTTATATTATCCGAGCATTAGTTTCTGAGATAGAGTTATTGCGGAAATCGTGAAAAGTTCTGTGCATCTGTGGCACTTGTTGGACAATTTACACCAAAAAATTATCACGATCAATTTATATCAGGGGCTAACTGAATCTAAATTTTGATTAAAATTCATGCAATTAGTTCTTGAGATACAGCTATTGCGGAAATCGTGAAAAATGCAGCATAGTAGCGACACCTATTGGGCGATTTACATCAAAAACTAAACAGCACTAATTTATATCAGAGACTAACTGAATCTGAAATTTGATAAAAATTCTAGCATTAGTTCTTGAGATAGAGCTATTGCGATAACCATGAATAATGCAGTATAGCAATGCCACCTATTCGGCGATTTACGCCAAAATGTTATCAGCACCAAATAATATGAAGGACTTACTGAATCTGAAGTTTTCTGAAAATCCGTGCTTTAGATCTTAAAATCTCTTAAAATATATATATATATATATATCACTCCTTTACAAGCATTCAAGCCCCAACAGTGGCTGAGAGGTCCTGCTCTCGAAACTGGTAGACGGGTAGTGCTGGGTTCGAACCCAATAGCGCCCGTCGGGCTAATCGTTCGGAGTTTTCGTGGTTTTCTTCGAGTCATGGATTTCCATGCGTAAATACGGGTTAGGTTCCCTTAGAAAGACCCCCACGAAGGGCACTCCCCCTCGGGCCTATATCCCTAGTGTAGATAATCGGCCGTCAAAAATCAACAACCAACCATTTACAAGCATTCAATGTTAATCTTGAAAATCTTTGATTTTTTTTTTTTTTTTTTTTTTGCAATTCATGTTTTCTCCCCAAAAATTCCGTTACAATACATTAATTTAGCGTGGGCACCGATTTCGATTATGAAAAATTCACTGTTTTTTTTTTTTTTTACGCTTGGTAGAAAGTGGAAGCAAATGAACTTATTAAAAATATACGTAAATTTTGCTCGGTTTCTTTTCTACGATAAGGCAACCGTTAAGAAGAAAATGAAACATTATTTAAATTATCTTTTTACTCCTTCTAACTTTATTTCACAGCGTATAATCGTAAATAAATTAATATTAATTGATAAAAGCATATTTTGGTAGATATTACACTCCTTATTTTTTATTTACACTTTATTTTCTATTTTTTAGTCTTTAAAATATTTCATTTTGCGATTTCAAAGACACTTGGCCTATTTTAGAGAGCATGCATAGGCTCATTGATTAAGTAGGTGCATAGTTATTTCAACAAGTAAGGGACTAGTAAGTAATTAGCATTGAGGAAAGGTGAGGTAGCATATTCCCTTACGGTAGGAAAGACTTCCTCTGAATTCTCTTCTTGCCGGCTAATCTGACTGCAGAGGAGACTTCCCACCTGCAAGTAAACCCTACAATAAATTCTTACCCTCACACTCAAAATATTAGGATTTTCACGGTTGGCTCACACATTAACACCAGCGTAGTCAGCTTTCTGCGCTACAGAAGAAAGAGAAATGACTCACCGCTTGGACTGCAAACTGGGTGAAAGTAATTCTATTTTCCAAACGGACATATTTGGCATCTTTAAGGGTGCTGATCCCTTACAATCCCGTTTTCCGTTCTCCATGTAAACCTATGGGAATATTTTTTCTCACTTTTCTAAGGATATCTCATGAAAAAATTAAGATTTTCGAATTTTGTTTTCTGTATGCAATTCTTAAAACTTGTCACTTTTCATCCTAGTTTTCATTTTATATTAAAAATAATTTTAAATATTTGATTTTACGTGAAATACTCGGAGCATGACCAAAATAATTTCTACCTCTCATTAAATTGTAAATTATGGCAGTTCTATTAGGTCGTTTGGAAATAAAAAAAAACACGAAAAAATGTACAGTTTCCAATTTATCCATTGATATAAAAATATTTCATTTCAATTAATTAGGGAGGGAGCTATAATTAAAACAAAACGCATATATTTCTATTCTGATGATTTCAGTGTCTTCCCCCTCGATATAATCCATCACTCCATGGGGAGCGACACCCCGTTGCGTTTGCTCGGACTCCGGAGTAATAAAAGTTGGGTCGGGGGAATAGTTAGAGGGGATAGAAATAGCTGAGAGAAGTTTTCAAAGTCAATTTAGCCACGTTTAGGTTTTGCTTCCCTCAGAAAATTTTGAAGGGACTCGAAATTGAGAAAACATGACTCGAAACTGAGAAAACAGGAGGCCCCAAATGCTATATTAAATTAATTCCATTCAAAAATTGTATATATATATGTGTTTGTGTATGTGTGTGTGTGTGTGTGTGTGTGCACTCTCCTACCCTCCCTTTTGAGTACCTAAAGTGGTTTAAACACCAACGTAAGGAGTAACCAATTTCAATTCGAGTAACTTTTGCCGGTTACTCGATTTGTTTAAGCATACCATGACGTTCCTGAAGCATTTTTCTATGCATTGCACCACTTTTTTCGAAGTTACTCAGAAAAGCGTTATTCCACAGTCATTCATACACACCGTGTGTATAACGCCATCTGGCGGTGTGTAAAAATGCAGCCTCAAACCCAGGGAGTTTCCTAACGATTACTCGGTAAAACGGTAATAGTCCAATAATGGCAACCCTTGTGTGTTTGGTTTCTTTGGTAATACAGGTTTGCTATATAAGATTTTCCTCTCTATTTAGCGGTTACTCACTAAAGCGGCAATAATTCAAGAATGGCAACTCTTGTGTGTTTAGATTCTTTGGTAATTCAGATTGGCTATGTAAGTTTTTCCTCTCCATTTAACTACATTTTTGATAGAAGAATATCTGTCTATATAGTTTTTTAAATATAACGAAAAAAATCAAATTAGAAATTCACGATTTTATTAAACGTAGCTTTCAAGCGTGAATTTCTCACGAAATAAAGATCTGAAATAACTTAAAATATTCAATGAATGGAATAAAAATAGACCTAATATTAATAGCGTAAATTGTCAATATTTCAACTAAATTCATTTTAAACATCCCCTCCCGGCGCCAGTCGGAACAATAGGTTATTTCTTCTTTTTTATTCTTTTAAAGATACAATGTGTCAGATTTAATAAAAATTAAACAAATTGGTGTTGTTCCTCCTAAATTTATTATTTTGTTAAGAAAGTTAATTTGAAGCAAAATTTTAAATTTCCTTACCGATTGCAATTAAATGCATATGAGATAGCTGTAGCAAATTTGTCAAGCAATTATTGAAATTACCTAATAAAAATACCCACTGGCTATAATATATTCCCTATTTCATACAAGGTCTGAACACAAATCATTCAATGAAAGACATCAAAATTTTTAAATGTCTCGTCTAGCAAAATAAACAACTTTTATTGAAATCAAAAAATTTTAACATAATCTAATAATGAGTTGATGGATTGAAAATACATTTCCTATAACTGTAAAGTTGTTCGAATTTTCAAATGACCATTATTATCGAATTGAAATTCCCAAATTTTGTTCTAGTCTTTTTTTTTTTTTTTTTTTTTTTTGACGTTCTTGTGGCAACGCAAGGTTATATGATGATACTAAGCAACATATGATGATACTAAGATACAATTACGATACAAATGAGGTTCGAATGCAAACCATTCAATGAATAACAATAAAATTATTTTAGTATGTCTGTCACCAAAGTAAACAACTCCCAATGAATTTAATGAAATCGTTAGAAATTTACCATATATTTCTAAAAACTGAACATAAAGATTCTTTGACCATAGTGTCTGTCATTTAGATTTTCAAAGGGTCGTTATTTACAAACAAATTTCCGATTTTTTAAAATTAATGAACAAACCCAATATAATTTACTTAAAAAAAAGAAAACAAATATTTTTCTTTTCCACCTGAGTAAATACAACTTGTATATTGTGATAATTCCTTGTAGAGCAGCGGGTCAAATATCATTTTGAGGGCCAATCTTCTGTCTATCCATAGAAATTGTTCATAAATAGTATGCTTAAGTAACTACTACTAATCTTCATGCCTTTTGTGCATATACATAAATTTTATACCATGCAGCATTCACTGTAGCATATGGGATATCACAGTGGCGTACACAGGATTTTATTTCGGGGGGGAGGGACTTAAATTTCCCTAATGTTCTAAATTTTACAAAACACGTCGAATTGTGTTGTAAACGGAAATCATTTTTGGCAATAGGGCCGTAGCCAGAGGTGGGAAAGGGTGGTTCTGTTCCGAATTTTCCAAAAATTTACCGCATGGCTTGAGGTTCCGTCAATTTGGACTTAAATATATCCCGATTTTTGACAAATGGTCACGAAAAAAATATCAATTTCGTCAATGTCTGATGACATTGAATTTTCGGAGAGAACGAGAAAATATAAAACAGGTGTGTCTTGCGGTTTAAAAACGGGACTGAGAATTGTGATAAATGAGCAATTTCTTATTTTTATTTTTTTTATCTACGATTTTTATGCCATCCGACGTAAAATTTCATACTCTCTCAGAATCTGTCTTTATTTCTTAATTTCGACAATTGGAAGCCAAGATAATAATTCCAGAATTTCATTTTTTGCACGGCAGACTACGTAACACGGAAAGAAAAGGATATACATTTTTACACTAGGGTTTGATAATCGCAGTACAAATTTTTTTAAATTTTGATTTTACAAATTTGGTTCTTTCGCATCTGAATGTTATTTCGTGCGCTGGTACATAAAATCTAAATTTTAAAAAAAATCGGACAACAATTTTCCGATTTGCGAAAAAATCGATTTTTAAATTTATAAAAGAGATGCTTTTGCTCGCACAGACAATTGATGGGAATTTGTTAAATTTAGGAAAAGTGAAGAACCGATCGCTTTTAAAGAATGACATAGTTTATAACACATAATAAGAACTTTATAAATTTAAGTTAAGTTGAATTTTTGTTAAGGGGGGGGGGGGGGGCTCCATCGAAAATCGCCTCCTCCCTCGAGTAGTATACCTACTGAGAGGTTGTTTAACAGAGTTTCGGTCAGATACAGTTTTGTTAAGAATAGAGTGCGCTCCCTAGTGGTGGAATGTGGAACTAACAGTCCGCGCTTTTGTGAAAATTAGGAAACCTAACACGACGATCTGTTTTAAACTTTAAGATAGTTTATAACACACGATAAAAAAAAATTATCAAAAAGAATGGCGCGTCACATTTAGGGAGGGGAGGGGGGGGGGAGTCGCAAACAAAATTAGGAAATATAACAAGGCGATCTGTTTGAAATTTTAAGATAGTTTAGGGAGGGTTTACCATAATTTAAAAGGGGTTCCATGGCGATAAATGTACTACGCGTTTTGAAAGCAATGTTAAACGAAACCCTCTGGGTCGATCTGTGATCACACTTACCACCTGTTTTCTATTTGAATACACGTGGGGCATTTTCCCAGAACCCACAGATTTAAACGGCCCGAAAATTTCTCATGTTTCATATGAATAAGGGACTAATTCGGGAGGGAGCTGTAACCCCACTAGCCCTATTCCAGCTATTTGGTTATACTGTGGTACCACTATGCTCTAATATGGGACTAAAGAGTATGTTGTAGTTGAATGATAGGAGGGAAAATTGCAAATTTCTCTCAAGCAGAAATGTTAACAAATCAGCACTTTTTTTTCATTTTCGACATTTTTTGAAGGGAGGGGCCTGTAACCCCAACAGTCTCCTTCCCCATTTTTGAGTATGATGTAGTGTCAATGTGGACTAATAAGGACTAACGAGAATTACTAATCCTCTGTATAACAGAAAATTAAATTACAAATTTATCTCAAACAAACAAAACAAAAAAAAAAATCAGCACCTTTTTCATTTTATTTTCAGCTACTTCGTAAGGAGAGCTGTAACCCATTACCCCCTTTCAACGTCTTTGGGCAACTGTGCACTGATAAGACTGAAGAGAAGTGAGTGGCTGTTCCGTTGAATGATAGGAGGGAAAAAATTATAAATTTCTCTCATCTCAAACAGAAAGAAAACAAATCAGCGCATTTTTCATTTCAATTTCCACTGTTTCGAAAGAGGGCCTGTAACCCCATCAGGCCCCTTCCCCTCGTTGGGTTTACTGTGGTGTAACTGTGCTCTGATATGGGACTAATCAGAATGGCTAGTTTGTTGTATTGCAGAAAACAAAGTTACAAACCTATCTCAATCAAAAGAAAAAAACAGCGTTTTTTTTAAATATCATTTTCGACTATTTTGGGAGGAGGCTGTTGCTCACTTCTTTGGGTATAATGTAATGTCATTCTGCACGAATGTGGAACTAAAGAGAAGAGAGCGGCTAGTTTGTTGAATGATAAGGAGAAAATGCAAATTTATCACAAATAGAAAGAAAAAAAGCACTATTTTTTCATTTCATTTTGACTATTTAAGGAGGAAGGGGTTGTAATTCCATCAGTCCTCCCCCTCCCCCTCTTTCGGTATGCTCTGATGTCAATGAGGACTAACATGGAGCTAACGAGAATGGCTATTCCGCTGTATGACAGAAGAAAAATTTCAGATTTATCTAAAAAGATAAGAATTTCAGAAAACAAAATTATAAATCTATCTCAAACAAAAAGAAAAAAAAAATCAGCATTTCTTTCATTTCATTTTCGGCTATTTTGGGAGGTGTCTGTAACCCCATTAGCCCCTTTCACCTCTTTGGGTATAATGCAGTGTCACTGTGCACTAATATGGAACTAAAGAGAAGAGAGCGGCTAGTCTGCTGATTGATAGGGGAAAAATACAAATTTATCTAAAAAAAAAAAGCAACACTTTTTTCATTTCCGACTATTTTGTGAGGGAGCAGCAACTCTATTATCCCCACTTCCACCTTTTTGGGTATAATGTGGTGTCACTGTGCACTAATTTGGAACTAAAGGGAAGGGAGTGACTAGTCTGTTAAATGAAAGGGGAAAAATACAAATTTATCTCAAACAGAAAGAAACAAAAATCAGCACTTTTTTCATTTCATTTTCGACTATTTCGAGAGGAGGAGGCTGTAATTCCATCATCCGTCTCCCCAGCTTTGGGTATGCTGTGATGTCAATGTGCAGTAATATGGGGTTAACGAGAGAATGGCTATTTCGCTGTATGACAGAAGAAAAAATTTCAGATTTATCTAAAAAAGTAAGGAAGAAACACTTTTTTTATTTAATTTTCGACTATTTCGGGAGGAGAGAGCCTGTAACCCCATCAGCCCCCTTTCTCTTCTTTGGTGACAATGTGCACTAATATGGGTCTAATGAGAATGACTAGTCCGCTGCATGACAGAAAAAGTTAATTTGTTTTCCAAAAAAGAAGCAGCAAAAAACAGCCCTTTTTTCATATCACTTTCGAAAATTTCAAGGGTCGGGGGGTGGCTGTAGTCCCTTCAGCCCTTTCCCTTGGGTACGCTTTGGGATATCACAATTTTAAGAAACTATCTAGTAGAAAAACTAATAGGAAACTAATAGAAAAATTGATGGATTGGTTTCTGAGATAAAAGTTTGCAAACTTCATTTTTGTTTATCTATGAATGTCACAAAATGTCTAAAAGAACACCCCGCTCCCCCCGCATTGATCATCATGAATTGTTTTAACTTGCTTTGTTAAGAGGAAAACACCAATAATTTAACTTGAAAACAATGTAGTACTATGTTTATAGAATAAAATGTTAACCATTAGATTTTTGATGATGTAGCTCATTCTTTTATATTCGGGGGGGTGGGGGGGGCATGAGCTAAAGAGAGGAAACGCTCTTCCTTAATGTTTAAAAGTCTTTTTTGTGAAAGAGAATATTTGTAATTTTTGGCCAATTTTACTCATTACGGCACCCTAATTCCTGCCATGGTGAACTCGCTCAAATGAGGTGGCTCTGCATGACCGTGCATTAGTCAAGCTCATAACGATAACTTTTAAGAACACTTTCCCAAAGCCATGTATATTATCAGCAGAATTTATAAACACTATACAATTGAAATGAGTGCAGCTAATATTAAAAACACATACAATACATAAAAATGTACTTTTAGTTATGTAAGTATCGCTCATAAACAGTAATGAAATCTAATTTCTGTCTAATGCTCTAAATAAGTTACTGTTGAGATCTTTTAGTGTATCCTTGTAAAATATTTATAAATACCACAGCTACACACTCTACATTTTACAGAAAACATGTTGTAATATACCTCAGTAACTGGATGTGATTAAAGCAATTCCCAACTGGACAGTTGCCCTATGGTCTCTGACTTTTTGGCTCTGAAATTTAGTATGCAACGTTAATAAAGCTGATATTTTAAATCTATTTTATTCTAATGTTAATCTAACTAATCAGGGAAACGCTTTATCAGAATGAACCTATTTACAACATTTGCAGCATATCGGATAAATCTGCATGAAAAATACATTTATCTAAATTAAGGGGGGGGGGGGGGGATTATACCCCGTCCCCCTTAATACTTAACCAATGAATGCCAAAAACTAATCTGGAGAGCGCCGTATCAGAATGAACCTATTTACAAAATTTGAAGCAAATCGGATATTTCTATCAAGAGTTATCGCTTTACGTACATACATACATACAGAACCTGCCGGCACATTAGCTCTCAGGCATTGATAGCCTGTGAGCTAAAAATGAAAGGAAATTCATCAACAACCTTCCACAGTCTCAGCATTCCCACCTCAATATATATATATATATGTCGTAGGCTAATTGAGAAATCCGGCTCTTTGAAAAGAGCCGGGCTAATTGGAGAATCCATCTCCCTTTTTCCAATTAGCCTGATATTTTTCAGGCTTATTGCAAAGAGCCTAGAAAGCGTTAGGCTTATTGAAAAATGACCACTTATTATCCGATCAGGGTGATATTTTTAGCTCACAGGCTATCAAAGACTGAGAGCTTATGTGCCCGCCGATTCTGTATGTAGGTGTGTACGTACGTACGTACGTATGTACGTAACACGATAACTCTTGATAGAAATATCCGATTTGCTTCAAAAAATATTTTCTAGGTTCATTCTGATAAGGTGCTTCCCTGATTAGTTTTTGGGGTTCATTGGTTAAGGATAAATGGGGAAAAGGGGGGCTAGTCACCCCTTCGTTAATTTATATACATGGGTTTTTCATGCAGAAATATTCGATTTGCTCCAAATTTGGTATACCGGTTTATAGTGTTAAGGAGCTTCCCTGATTAGATTTGGAAGCTCACTATTTAAGTATAAAGGGGGGAAAGGGGGGCTACCCCCTTAATTTAGATAAGTCGGTTTTTTCATGATGAATTATTCGATTTGCTCCAAATTTGGTATACCGGTTTATTAAGTTAAGGAGCTGCCTTGATTTGATTTGGAGGTTCATTAGTTACATATAAAGGGAGGAAAGGGGAGCTATCCCCCCCCTCCGTAATTTAAATAAATGGGTTTTTCATGCAGAAATATGCGATTTGCAATAAATTTGGTATACCGGTTAATTATGTTAAACAGCTTCCCTGATTACATTTGGAAGATCATTATCATGTATAAAGGAGGGAAAGGGGGCAATTGCCTCTCCCTTTAATTTAGATAAATGCGTTTTTCATGTAGAATTATTCGATTAGCGCAAATTTGGTATACTGGTTTATTATGTTAAGGAGATGGCTTGATTAGATTTGGAGGTTTATTAGTTAAATATAAAGGGAGGAAAGGGGGGGGGGTAGACCCACTTAATTTAGGTAAATGAGTTTTTAATGCAAAATTATTCGATTTGCTTCAAATTTGGTATACCAGTTTATTATGGTAAGGAGCTTCCCTGATTAGATTTGGAAATTCATTAGTTAAGTATAAAGGGAGGAACGGGGGAGCAGACCCCCCCCCCCTTAATTTAGTTAAATGGGTTTTTCATGCAGAGTTATTCGATTTGCTCCAAATTTCGTATACCTGTTTATTATGTTAAGGAGCTTCCCTGATTAGATTTGGAGGTTCATTAGTTAAGTATAAAGGGAGGAAAGGGGGGGATAGACCCCCCCCCTTAATTTAGATAAATGGGTTTTTCATGCAGAGTTATTCGATTTTCTCCAAATTTCGTATACCGGTTTATTATGTTAAGGAGCTGCCTTGATTAGATTTGGAGATTTATTGGTTAAGTATAAAGGGGGGACAGGGGGGCTAGTCCCCCCTTCGTTAATTTATATACATGGGTTTTTCATGCAGAAATATTCGATTTGCTCCAAATTTGGTATACCGGTTTATAGTGTTAAGGAGCTTCCCTGATTAGATTTGGAAGCTCACTATTTAAGTATAAAGGGGGGAAAGGGGGGCTACCCCCTTAATTTAGATAAATCGGTTTTTTCATGATGAATTATTCGATTTGCTCCAAATTTGGTATACCGGTTTATTAAGTTAAGGAGCTGCCTTGATTTGATTTGGAGGTTCATTAGTTACATATAAAGGGAGGAAAGGGGAGCTATCCCCCCCCCCCCCTCCGTAATTTAAATAAATGGGTTTTTCATGCAGAAATATGCGATTTGCAATAAATTTGGTATACCGGTTAATTATGTTAAACAGCTTCCCTGATTACATTTGGAAGATCATTATCATGTATAAAGGAGGGAAAGGGGGCAATTGCTTCTCCCTTTAATTTAGATAAATGCGTTTTTCATGTAGAATTATTCGATTAGCGCAAATTTGGTATACTGGTTTATTATGTTAAGGAGATGGCTTGATTAGATTTGGAGGTTTATTAGTTAAATATAAAGGGAGGAAAGGGGGGGGGGCTAGACCCACTTAATTTAGGTAAATGAGTTTTTAATGCAAAATTATTCGATTTGCTTCAAATTTGGTATACCAGTTTATTATGGTAAGGAGCTTCCCTGATTAGATTTGGAAATTCATTAGTTAAGTATAAAGGGAGGAACGGGGGGGGGCAGACCCCCCCCCTTAATTTAGTTAAATGGGTTTTTCATGCAGAGTTATTCGATTTGCTCCAAATTTCGTATACCTGTTTATTATGTTAAGGAGCTTCCCTTATTAGATTTGGAGGTTCATTAGTTAAGTATAAAGGGAGGAAAGGGGGGGATAGACCCCCCCTTAATTTAGATAAATGGGTTTTTCATGCAGAGTTATTCGATTTTCTCCAAATTTCGTATACCGGTTTATTATGTTAAGGAGCTGCCTTGATTAGATTTGGAGATTTATTGGTTAAGTATAAAGGGGGGACAGGGGCTAGTGTCCCCTTAATTTAGATAAATGGGTTTTTCATACAGAATTATTCGATTTGCTTCAAATTTGATATACCAGTTTATTACGATATGGCTTCCTTCATTTGATTTGGAGTTCATTGGTTAAGTATAAAAGGGGGGAAATCGGGGCAATTGCCCCTCCCCTTAATTTAGATAAATGGGTTTTCATGCAGAATTATCTTATTTAGTTTAATTTTTTTTCAACCGGATCCGAACTTGAAGGTTCCATTTTAAGTCAACCCGAAAACCGACCACAACCAGGTTTCGGATTGATTTCAATTAGAACTTTCAGGTTCGGATCGGGTTGCCGGTGGAAGAAGATTATTTCGTCTGGCTTGCATCGGGTTATATTTCTTTGGAATATTTTTGTCGGTTAAGATTTTGTTCGGGACGGGTTTCAAGTTGACTTCGAATGGAATTTTTAGTTTCTGGTAGCGTTGCGTGTCCACGGAAACTAATTTGTCTTGTTCGGATCCGGTTATGGATCTTTGGAATATTTTTGTCGGTTATCAGATTTGGTTCGGGATTTCGGGTTTTTTCAAATGGAACTCTCAGGTTCGGGTCGGCTTGCGCGTAGACTGAAATTATTTTGTCTTTCTTGAATCGGGGTACGGTCTGCTGTAATTTATTTTTCGGGTTTGTGTAGGGTTATGCGTTAATAAACATAATAAAAAAAATTGCCCAGTTAAACTGATGGCATTGAGCTCACAAGCTATTCACACTAATTGTATATTATACTCTTATTTCAAAGAATAATGCCCCTCGAAAAATAAATGAAGGTATTAGTCCCGTTGCCCCCCTTTCTACTTAACCAAAGAACCTCCAAATCTAATCAGGGAAGCTACCTAACATAATAAACTGGTATACCAAATTTGAAGCAAATCAGATAATTCTGCATGAAAAAACCATTTCACTAAATGAAGGGGGGGGGGTATTAGCTCCCCCATTTCACCCTTTATGCTGAACCAATGAACTTTCAAATATAATCAGAAAAACTCCTTATTAGAATGAACCTAGAAAAAAAATTAAACTAAATCAGATAATTCTGCGTGAAAACACATTTATCTAAATTAAGGGGAGGGGCAATTGCCCCCCTTTCCCCCCTTTTATACTTAACCAATGAACCTCAAAATCAAATGAAGGAAGCCATGTCGTAATAAACTGGTATATCAAATTTGAAGCAAATCGAATAATTCTATATGAAAAACCCATTTATCTAAATTAAGGGGACACTAGCCCCTGTCCCTCCTTTATACTTAACCAATAAATCTCCAAATCTAATCAAGGCAGCTCCTTAACATAATAAACCAGCATACCAAATGTGAGCTAATCGAATAATTCTACATTAAAAACGCATTTGTCTAAATTAAGGGGAGAGGCAATTGACCCCTTTCCCCCCTTTATACATAATAATGATCTTTCAAATGTAATCAGGGAAGCTGCTTAACATAATTAACCGGTATACCAAATTTATATCAAATCGCATATTTCTGCATGAAAAACCCATTTATCTAAATTACGGAGGGGGATAGCCCCCCTTTCCTCCCTTTATATGTAACTAATGAACCTCCAGATCTAATCAAGGCAGCTCCTTAACTTAATAAACCAGCATACCAAATTTGAGCTAATCGAATAATTCTACATTAAAAACGCATTTATCTAAATTAAGGGGAGAGGCAATTGACCCCTTTCCCCCCTTTATACATAATAATGATCTTTCAAATGTAATCAGGGAAGCTGCTTAACATAATTAACCGGTATACCAAATTTATATCAAATCGCATATTTCTGCATGAAAAACCCATTTATCTAAATTACGGGGGGGATAGCCCCCCTTTCCTCCCTTTATATGTAACTAATGAACCTCCAGATCTAATCAAGGCAGCTCCTTAACTTAATAAACCGGTATGCCAAATTTGGAGCAAATCGAATAATTCATCATGAAAAACCGATTTATCTAAATTAAGGGGGTAGCCCCCTTTCCCCCCTTTATATTTAAATAATGATCTTCCAAATGTAATCAGGGAAGCTGCTTAACACAATAAACCGGTATACCAAATTTGGAGCAAATCGAATATTTCTGCATGAAAAACCCATTTATATAAATTAAGGGGGGGGGGACTAGTCCCCCTTTTCCCCTTTTTTCCTTAACCAATGAACCCCCAAATATAATCAGGGAAGCACCTTATCAGAATGAACCTTGAAAAAAAATTTGAAGCAAATCGGATATTTCTATCAAGAGTTATCGTGTTACGTACATATACAAAATCGGTGGGCACATAAGTTCTCAGGCTTTGATAGCCTGTCAGCTAAAATATCACCCTGATAGTGGTCATTTTTCAATTAGCCTAACGCTTTCTAGGCTCTTTGCAATAAGCCTGAAAAATATCAGGCTAATTGGAAAAAGGGAGATGGATTCTCGGCTCCCTTAGCCCGGCTCTTTGCAAAGAGCTTAGGCTGTTTGCAAAGAGCCGGATTTCTCAGTTAGCCTACGACATATATATATTTCGCATTTTGCATCATCTGGTGTTTTTCACCCCTGTTCTTTCATTTTGATACAAAGACTTACGAAAGGGCTCCATTATGAAACATTGGAGAAAATTTACTTTAGATATGTGTGCTTTAAATTGCGTCGATTTTTTACATGTCATGTGCATACTAAAACATGACGTTCTAAACGTTTAAGGCGGTTCTTAAATAATAATAATAATAATAACAATAATAATAATAATAATAATAATAATTCCAGTAATAGCCCGAAACTTTGAAACATTTTCAGACTATCTTTTAAATATAAAAGCTTGCTACTTGCAGACATAGTTCTGGCAGTAATTTGTAATAAATAATTTTTTTTCGATAAATGAATCACTTCTTTAGTTATAAACGATTGTAGTATTCGGACGATGCTTTTTCCTTTTCTGTATTGTCGTCTACGAAAATCGGCCAAAGAGAGACTGAATTAAATCCTACATTTAATGCAGCGCAATGTGCATAAGAACGCATTTTACCTAAAAAAGATTATTCTTCATCTATATATTACTAGCAAGCTTTGCCCGTTACACCGATCGGTTTCGCCAAACTAACTTTGAAACAAATGAAAAATTTTAATGAATTTCACCATGTGTTTTAAAGTAATATGGAACGTTATCTGTCTTTATGTATTGCTGAAAACTATACGAATGGCATTGTGATCTAATGGCATTGATATCTAATGTGTTAGGTGAAATTTGTTCTGTTAAGGATCGACTCCTTTTGTTGATCATTTATTGTAAATTTGATATAGAATGATATGCAAAATGCTAAAATCTCCCCTAAAATTACCTAATTAACAGTGCAAGTCCCATCAAAATCCATTTAGCAGAATTCACGTTATCAACAGCCGGAAAAATTTTTCCAATTGCATTTTATATATATATAGTAAATATTATAAATCCCAAATATTTCACCAGATGCACTGATTTTCTGTCAAGTAAGCTGAGGTTACTCGAAGATGCAATATTTTACCAATTCCTACGCACAGCTCTTTTAGTTACTCAATAATGCAATCTTCTGCCGTGTGTTACGCAGCAATATAAGTTACACGGTGACACGGTATTTTGCCAATTGCTATACACAACTATCTCAGTTACTCGATAATGCGATATTTTGTCGATTTATACACACAGTGATATAGTAAGTTACTCAATGGTACGTTTTTTTTCTATTCCTACACACACTATCTAAGTTACTCGATTTCGCAATCTTCTACCGTCCTCATCTACCTGACGCCGTTCTACCGTCACAGCAATTTAAGTTACTCAGCGATACGGTATTTTGTAAATTACTACACACAACTATCTCAGTTACTCGAGAACGCGACCTTCTGCCCATCTATAACACAAAGCCATTTAAGTTACTCCATGATATGGTATTTTACCAATTCTTACACTCAACTATTCATTTACTCAATAATGCGATCTTCTGCCCTTCTCTACACACATTAAGCAAAGTTACTCGATGATACTGTCGTTTATCTAGTCATAATAGCGCTGATAATATCATAAAAAGGGAAAAGATTAAGTGAGAGGAGATGGGACTCGCAAGAATTCGGCCGTTTTCGTTTTGTGAAATTTTTGAATGGTCTGCAGACCTACGTCGATTAATGTTTTAAATCGAAATTAAAGGATAAAGCAAATATGAACTAGATATATAATCAATATAATATTTTAAATATTTTAATTGTAGTTGGTCGTAGTTTAAGCGGGCTTTGCCTCTTGAAGACTGAAAAAAAGCTGTTTTTAGCTTTTTTTTTTTTTAAAGAATAGTAATGAAAATTTGTGTCCGAAATTTTTGCATGTAATTTATTATCATTTGAAGGATATTGCATTTTTTTAAAATCAAAAATTGATGACGTAAATTGAGTTGCGTATGTGATGCGCGTCGGACCGGGCTCTTTCCGGTCTCCCGCGTCTTCTCCACCCTCGGGTGGAGTCCAGTTGTGGGGGACGGGCGGGACTCCGGAACCTCCAACCCCTAGCGAGGCGGGATCTATCCCGTCTAGGTGGAGCTTTCCGTGCCCGCCTGGGGTCGCTAACGGCACTTGTCTGGTCTTCTTTGACTCCCAGCGTCGAGCTTCGAGGGATTCCGTAGGTGAGCGGGGAGATTGGGGGAAAAGGCCGGAACAGGGACGCTTTACGTCCGGAGGGGAGTTTTCCTGCCCCTCCAGGCTCTTCCGCTAGTGGCGCCTTCATACTCCATTGGTTGGCTCGCATAAATGTCTTTGCCGGATAATGGTATTTGATCTTGTGAGCCCTCCGTAAAGTAACTCCGGCTCGGGAAACCTCGTGTAGGTTCGTGGGCCCGGCTCCTTTATAGGTGTCCGGTTCCTGCGGGCTGTCGGGGCGTACCGGGTCGGGAACCGAGAGAAGGGACCATTTGGCTCTTCTAGCTGCGTGGTGAGGATTGTCGTATTCGACCAATTCATTTATCTTGGGAATAACCGGCGTGACGTGCGCTGGGCAGTGCGCAGGTCTGGCCGGAGCATCTCTGAGGGCTGCCTTGTTGGGGCTTGTCTGGTGGAGACCTTCAGGACGCGTCGCGGGGCTTGTGTCACGGATAGTTTCGAGCAGGAACAAATGGGCTTGAAAGAGCCTGCACTTAAATCAATTGACAAAAAGAGACTATTGAAACACTTTCATTGCCAAGCTGAAAATTGTGCCGTTTCGCTGTGGCCGCCATACTATTCCACTTGGAAACTTGATAGCGTCGTCCACGCGATAACGCGTGATCAACCGTTTGGTAAGAACTCGCATTACACGACTTACTGTGATTGGCAAATGAAAGTGTTAAAGGTCTAAATGTATTATGCAATGCATATTTTAAATATAGAATCCGAGGAAAAGTATGGTTATTTATAGGAAATATTTTAATTTTAATTGATTGTAAACTTTTATGAAAGACATATTAATCGACTTTTTTTTCCCAATCCTAATTCATGAATCTGGGTTATGATAAGAGAAAAACGAATTTGAGGTGGAATAGACAAACAACTAGAATGGAAGATTATTTTAGAATTCTTGTGCACTTGGGTAGCCGCCTTGAACTTCAGGCAAAAATTACGGTTGTTGGATGAATCCAGTATATTTTCTACTGATTTTTGAATACTTAATAATCACATGAAAAAAAAATAATTCTAGAAAAATACCTGACACTTATGACCGACTAGCTGTTACCCGTGACGTCGTTCACGTAACATAAAAAGAAGCAATGAATTAATTAAGCAAAACGTTTCCCTTCCGATAATTAAAAAAAATATATAATAAACCAATTGTTTATCACATTTTATAAGAGACAATCTATATATATAAATATATATTACGCTATCGTACGTGGCACATAAATCGCAGTTATTTTTTAATTGTTTAATGGCAACGCCCAAATGAAACGCATCTCATTGGTTATTGAACAGCATTTAATGCATCGCTATACCTATAAGAGGGTATTCGTAGGGGACCGCATTCTGCCATCAAAAGTGACGCGAACTTGGCGATATCTCTAATAATTCGCAAAATTCCCATAGACTTCCATTGTAAACCAGTAGGGTTTACTTGCTTACAGAAAATCAACAAATTGAGGTATTTTAATGCAACAAAAACTAATATTAGCTTAAGGGATTATATTATTTATATTTAACCCTCTCGCTGCGTATTTTTTTTATTATCAAAATAGGTTCAAAAATCACGCATTGTTTTATTAAATATTTCAACTCTATAGATAGCTTAAAGTTTAAATATGTAAACATTTTTTGTAAAAGAGTTCGAGATCATAAATGGGATATGATATTAGAAATTAGGCGAAATCAGGACTGTCAATGGAGACATTTATAGTCTCGCACCACTATTGTAAGAAAATCAATTTTGCAGTATATTACTCTTGTAGATGTTGTTAAAGTCTATATGAATTTTTTGTATTTAAAAAGTGGTCCGAGTTGAAATAAAAAATAGTCGCCAGTGGAAAAAATGAATCCCCGAGGAAATCTCGGATTGCGAAAATTTTGCTACTTTTACGTTGCCCGATGAAATCTCGGGTTGTGCAGCGAGAGGGTTAAGGGAGTCCAAGTAAATTAAATTATGAATAAAAGTAACATGATACAATGCTTAGCATGCTTTCCCAAACATAAATTTTAAGGGAGACCAAACTGATCGCCAAGGGCGGCTAGTATGAGTAATTTAAGGTATTTCTTTATTATAAGGTCATTGACATAACTTAGGTTTATACCCTGAACCAGGATGTCTGTTTATATCATGAAGTAATAAGAAAATGGCAAAGATGTCATATAAGCACCGGGAACCTAATTATCGCCAACATAGATTATTTTGATTGATATGGTAACCCAGCTATTGTTGTTTATTTATTAATATATAGTTTATTTACTTTAATTTTATTTTAAAATTATATAAATTGCTTTGTTCTATAGTTCTTAATGAAGATTTTATTTATTTATTGTTATTTCCTTTTTTCAGTAATAGAACATAATTTAAAAATATACATGTAACTGGTATTCGAAAACGATGTTTTCTCCAAATTGGTATCAAAAAGAGATCGCACCAAACCAAGCGCGTATATGGCATCTGTGCCAAGAAAATTATCGAATGATACTGTTTTATATGCTTTACAATCATACTTGTCATCAAAGGTGGGCGAAGAATTGGTCATCTGGAATATTATTAAGTCTTTACCACACAAAAAACAAACATGTTTACAACAATGCATTTACTTTTGCACCTAATTTCTTTCTCTAAAAAAGCAAATTGATTACAAACCCGATTACAGAACATAACCTTTCTATCTACTTACTTTTTTACTTTTTAAGAATGAAAATACATATTTCATGCTAATCACTACGTCATTTTCGAATTTGCTAATTTTACTGTGCATATTATTGACATTTGCTGCCCATTTGCTCTTCAAAAGTTTTTTTTTTTTTTTTTTTTGAAATTTTTAATCTTTGTGTTAACCGTGCGCAGACGATAAACCGTAATCCTTGATAACAATTTTCTTTAAATAATAAGAATTAATATCATAACACAATCTCATTTTATTTCAACATCAAAGCATATCCGTTTTATATTTTCCATATATGACGTCACATTTGCCTTCTTTCTGCACTTACTCAAAATTCATGCTCCTTGTATAATTAAAAATATTAAGAAAAAGAAGAAACAACGTATAAAGGCACAAATAAAATGTGTTTAAAAGCATACAGCTGTTTCAAAACCTCTAAGGTTTCCTCATCAGTGCTTAAAATAAAAGTTAAAACTAAGACATTGTGTAAAAAGAGGGGGAGGGGAGAGAGGTGGACAGAGAGTCAGAAAAGCGTACCTTTCAGCTCTACTGCCAACGGTGAAATGCGACCTACGGCTGACAAACAGTTACGGAGTTGATCTCACGCGCATATTCAGGGAGACCAATCAAAATACCTAATTGCTCTGGAAGAGTCCAAACCCAGAAGGAGAAAAAGGGGGGAGGGAGTTGAGGGAATTATAGAAAATTAAACCATACCTTTGAAAAATTGGGCGTACTAGATAAATCATTAACTAAACTGTTTGAATTTTTCCATATGTGGTAAGCCTCCCAGAAGTCCAGGTCATAGATTGAAGTACATTTCTGTATTATGGAGGCATCGGAAAATTTTAAATTATGGTTGTTGGACCAGCAGTGGTTGGCAATAGCGGAACGTTTGATATCACAATTTTTAACGCAAGTTTTATGCTCCCCCAAACGGATCTTAAAGGCACGCTTCGTTTGACCAATGTACATTTTGTTGCATTCGCAAGATATCCTGTAAATACCCCAATTTGAAAAACTGTCAATTGGATGTTTCAGATTTGTGAATTGAATTTTATTAAAAGGAGTATAAACTACTTTAAAGTCAAATTTTGACAAGATTTTAGAAATTTGATGGCTTATTTTCGGAAAATATGGGAGTATAATTAAATTTTCATTACCGACAGTATTAGCCCTGGATTTTGTACGTTTACTTAGTTTGTTATGAATGGAATCGACGATTTCAGCTGTAAAACCTCGATCAATGGCAATAGATTTAATGTAGTCTAATTCTGTTTTTAGTAAACTGTCGGAAGAACAAATATTTAAAGCCCTGTAAACATAACTGTTAAAGGCAGCCAACTTTTGATTAGGTGGATGGGATGAAAGGCGATGTGGGGGTAGGGATACTGCGAATGGTTTACGGTAAACAGTAGTATGAAACAAATTATTTTCGCGGAAAACCATAACATCAAGAAAGGGCAAACGACTGTTATTTTCGAGTTCGAAAGTGAACTGAATATGTTCATCTATAGAATTCATAATATCGAGAATATTAGTAAGATTAAGTTTGTTTACTTAGTTTTAACTTAGTTACTTAGTTACTTAGTTTGTAATCTTAGTTTTAACTTTTATTTTAAGCACTGATGAGGAAACCTTAGAGGTTTTGAAACAGCTGTATGCTTTTAAACACATTTTATTTGTGCCTTTATACGTTGTTTCTTCTTTTTCTTAATATATTGGCACAAAGTACAATTCTTCCCCACTTTTTATGAATTAAAAATACTTGAAAATTTCCGTTTTAATCTTTCAATTAGAAATTAAATTATTATTCTAAGTTTTTATTTTTTGGCAACGGAAAAAGGAAGATGGTTAAATTTTATCGGAAAAATGTCAATTCATTGTGTATGAAAAATAATGAAATTTTGGATTATTAAGCAAAATATTTGAATAAAACAAATTAAACATAGCCTATGTTCATTTCCGGGTTGTAATCCATCTATATCCGAAAATACAAAAGCATTAATTCATTCGTTTAGATGCTGACTTCATTCAAACATTCGGACACACATTGACATTTATAATATTATAAGGATAAGGATGTTGGAAGAATTTGAAATTAAATCCAGTTTTGTAAAATATTTTACATATATATCTGCCATATACATAATAGATATGCAAGAAACTTAATATAGATACAGTATACTCTCGATATCTCGAAAACCTCGATATGTCGAAAAATTATTTTTCCCCTTGGTATTACATATTTATCTAATGTTAATTTTAATTCTTATTTCGAAGAGTTTTCACTCAAAACCTTGTTATATCGAATATTTTTAGAAGTAAAAAATCAATCAGTTTCTTCTCTGCCGTTTGAAAATGAGGAATAACTGGGTCTTTCAGGACCATTACCTAGCATTACTGCGGCCCAAGCTAAAGATGCTGTCCACGTACTATGACGCTTCATAGAATGCTCTGAAAACGTGGAAAACGATAACTTTCAAAAGACATGTCGCAAGGCCACGACACTTGGCTTTTTTAAGCCATTCTATCAATCTAAGTTCATTTATGTATTTACTAATTCTTTTCAATTTAATGTAATTATTTTCTACTATTTTAAAAATTAAAATTGCCATTGAAGTATTTAGACTTATTACGAATATAATTACATATTTATACTTATTCTCATCTATCATGACTCTAATTTTTATAACATTATTCCCTATCTTGTGTTTTACGAGAATTTTTACATTTGGTTATGACCTTGTTATCGAAAATTTTTAAGTGTCCCTTCGACTTCGAGATATCGAGAGTATACTGTAATTAATATGCTTTTAGATTGCCCACTAACAACTCCAAAAGGCAATTTATATGAAAAATATCAAAACGTATTCAAATAAATTTTGAAATTTATTAAAAGCGATACGTTTTTATTATGGGCATACATGAATTTGATTTCGCTACTTATAGCAGCCATTTTTGATTCTGAGCATTTCAGTTGTTTTAACGATTATATAGACTACTTACCTGTTAAATTTGTGTTTTTTTTCATATTATTTATACTAGTTTCATTACGGAATACCAGCCGGAAATAAATGCAAGGCTATTTATATTGGTTCATGTGTAAATGGGCAAATCTTTTGCAACCGGAGTGAACAGCGCAATTTTTTAATGTAATTTTTCTAATATAACAGAGTATACTTATATGTACAATTCATAATTAAAAAAAAAAAAATCCCTGCCAGCGCGGCCTACAAGCGGAGGTAGATTTCGAAGTTAAGTATATTAATTGCACCACCAACAACTAAATCATGAGTAGATATAAATCCACTAGTTTTATCTGACCGCTTTTGACGAATTTTCATTTCATTTTTATATAATAGCTGGTTTTATCAGAATCATGTTAAGGCGGTATTAAAAAAAATACTTTCCCATGCTCAAAAACTCGAAATTTTCTGGCACATTTTCAGATTAATTTTTAATAGAAAAAATACGAAAATTGCTGACGTGATTTTTGAAAAGATTTATAAGCGACATGTGTTTTTATTTTTCTTTCAATTAAATGAAACTTGATTAATAAACAATTATTTTCTCAGTAGGGCAATATTTTTCGCTTCTAACACAATCGCTTCGGGAAATTCTGTTCAAAATGCCCACTTTGACATTATTTTTTGAAATATATTCTGCCCCTATCAAAAAATCGATCATTACGGTACATTATATAGTTTCTGAAGAAGAGAATCTATCAATTGGACGCGTTTGAGAGCAAAAATTAATTTAAAAATGAGTAAGAAAATAAGCAGTTTGGATTTGAATACATTCTTAATACGATGATTTTTTTCTTCAACCACTATGTATTTTTAATTTGTTTTTGCTGTAAGAAGTGGTCCTATCAAAAGGCAATGTTAAGAAGATATATGATAAATTCATTTTATATCTTGTGAATTGACGGAGTTATGGAAATTTTTCTTCTTCAACCCCCCCCCCCTTTTTTTTGTTTTCGTTTTTAATTTTAATTTTGGTACGAATTGATCTTATAAAAAGCTTGTAAATATAAAAGTTGTAGATAATATTAAGGAGATGTATAATAAAATTAATTGGATTTGATATCTTGAGAATTGACGAACTTAAGATTTTTTTTCTCCCAAAAACCCTATTTTTGGGCCCCTTGAGCCCATTTTTAATTTTATCAAAAATCTGTGATACATACATTTTTCGTCCTATTTTTAGAAGTAATAAAAACTTTAAACTGATTTCATATGTACAAAAATTAAGAAGTTATTCGAATTGGAATTTAGAAGTTTTTCGGTTTTCACAAAACCCCTCCCTATTTCCATCCCCTTGGTCCGATTTTGCCCATTAACAAACTTGACCGAGATTTTATACCCCTTGATTTTATGTATCAGTTTGAAAGAGATTGGTGAAGAATTGTGGAAGTTATCGTGTCCAGAAAAAGTGATATATATATATATATATAGATAGATAGATAGATAGATAGATAGATAGATAGATACTTAGATAGATAGATATATATATAAATTTTTTTACTGAGGGTGGTTTTGGGTTCTAGGGGTCATGATCGGTGTAGATCTGCAACACATTTTCAGAAATTCCAACATAGGAACGACGCCAATAGGTAGTATTTCATACGAAATCTACCTAAAAACTAAACAATTTCAAAAACAAAAAAGCTTTCGAAAATTTCAAAATACTATATACATAATCTATAAATTGATTGATAAATTTTGCCAAAAAATTACTACATATTTCTACCCACACTGAAGCTTAAAAAATATTTATGAAAGAAAATATTTTTTTCTTAATTACACAAATTTAAAGAATATTGATATGGAAGAAACATTTATTATTTTTATTTAGCGATAAATTAATTACATTTTGAGTTAAACTACTTTTGTTTCATAGCGACATTTATAGGGTTGTCCTATCTAAAAATTTAGTTCAAACTGGCAATTTTAACAGCATTTTATTAATGATCCCCTTCCTTTACCGTAAAATGGAAGGAAAAAAGTATTTATTGAGCTTCGAAATAAGAACACGTGCCAATTTCATGTGTTTACGTAAAAAATTGAATTGATGAATGCGTCTTAAAACTGCCAGATTTATTTGAGAATATTAATATTATCAAATGGAGAAACTCAAAAGGTGTTTGAAGCGGAATATCGCATTCATTTTGGGTTAATATAGATAAAATAATTAATAATTTACTAAACATGTGCAAAAAATTTACACGAAATAATTTCCTCATATATAAATAAGTTTAAAAAACTTCACCTATTCAAATATGATATTAAAAACATAAATAAAAAGATATTAATATGATTCTTAAATAGGGGGTAATGTAAATTCTCATAAAAATCCATCGAGAAATGCATGAATAAATGTCGTTCCAGAATTTTTGTATTGAGTTAAAAAATGTTTCTTATCGGTCCGGAATTTCCATATGCATTAAATTTAACGTATGAAAAATAACAACAACAATAAAAAAAATAATGGAAATGTTCTATAATCAACCCCACCCCGCGCCAGTATTATATTAAACATTTCAAAAATTTTAAGTTAATATTCTTTACTAAAAGCTGAATGACCTATTTCGGTAAACTCTGACAATTAACTCATAATAGAGCCTTTGTGATTCGTGCTCCCGGCAGATCGGCATCCAATTTGAATGCTTAAGCATGGCCTTTCTTCGTTAACATTAAAAAAAAAACTGTTGCATACAAAAATATGAAAATCGGTAGTATTGTAGAGAAATGTTTGATAAACACGCTGATACAGACAGTTTTCAAATCGAAGAACTATTTAAAGAGGTATTTAATGCCAAAGTTGGACAAAATCGTTCCATTAAAAAAGTTTTATAGGAGCAAAAATGTACATAGGAATTTAATCATTTTTAGATCATTTTATGCGTCAGAATTTTCCGATGTGCAGACTGCACTTAGTTTTTTAATTTGACTGATTTTTTGAGGTTTTATTTTTATTTTAAATTCAAATTTGCAGCATTTCGAAATATATTTTTTACGTATTTTAGAAAATTGAATTAATTTAAACTGTTGCCAACTGCATAAACAGCGCAAACAATAACGTTTGCTTCAAATTAAAAATTTATTTTACACGTGACTATTATAAACAGAAAATATAAAAAGCAGGAACTCATTGAAAATTACGTCATAAAAACTATACTTACACATGAGAGAAAGAATATTGTAACATAAGAAATTCATTAACATGAGTTAGGTCTTAAATAGGAGAATTTGCGTCACATTTGCGTCACATTACACTTATTACGTAAAATGAACAAAAAATAATATTGAAAAAGAGTTTAAATTTAAAAATTGCGCGAGACATTTATCTCAATTTTAAGATGATCATAATATTTTATTTCTAAAAAAAATATTTTTACGTGAATATTAAAAAGAGAAAGAAAAGTTTGGTGATAATTACGTCAGATTATAATTGTCAGATTCAAATTGTAATTCAATCTTCCGAAATCTTTTTAAAGCCGATCAAATTAGCTTGCTGTTAGAGTTTGCGGTGTCTGAACGGGGGTTGACGAGCATAGCTCGTAGGGGGCAGAGCCCCCTAGTAAATAAAAATAAAATGAGTTCTTAAAAAGACAAAAACCAAACAAACTAGAAACTGCTTTGTCAGAATTTAGTGATGTACCCGGTGAAAAAATATATAAATATAGGTAGTACAAAGCATATTTCAGCTTTAAGACTTAAAATACCCGCTTTTACTTTATATAAAATGATGTTATTAGCACCCGCTGTTGATTTTCACATTTACGACCCAATCTTAAATAACATGTATAGAAAAGAATTGATATGACGGCACCAGTGTTCAATTCAGGGGGTGGCCCGGGGGGGACAATCTCCCCGGAGCATCGAGATGACCCCCCCCCCTGAATATTTCAGATTTTGTGTATTCAATGGTCAAAAAGTACAATTTCCCCCCCCGGAACTGTATAATGCCCCCCCCCCCGGAGCTACAGAAATCCCTCCCAGAGAAAAGTGTCTGTATTCAACAAAGGACGGCACTATAGCGGAATAACGCACAAACTCAGCAAAAAGCCATGTCGTCATTCAAGAAACTCGAGAAAAAAATCAGTTATCGATTCACAAGCCTTTCATTTGTTTGTAACTTTAATATGGATACTGAAAATTAATACAGTTTATAATAGCTCCATGTTTTATCAGTAATCATTCATTTATATTTTTTTCAAAATTCGGAAAACATTATTATACATGGATTAATAAAATTCGAATTAAGTAAATGCGGAGAAAAAAAGAAATACATATATACTTCAAAATACATTTTTATAACATACGATATTCTTGGCGTAGCACTTATTTTATCTTTTTTAATTAGTTTTTATGAGAAAATGGCAACAAAAAGATATAGTAATCTACAGTTTTCCCTTTACTTCCTACAGAAATAGAGTACTCCAGTTGCCATCATTACAGAAGTGGCATTACAATTTACAAAAAAAAAAAAAAAAAAAAAAAAAAAATCAATATCTCAAAAAATCCCTGCCGGCCCGGCCTTCAGGCGGAGGTAGATTTCGAAGTTAAGTATACTGATTTCACCAACAAAAACTAAATCATGATTAAATATAAATCCACTTTAACAGTTTTATCTGGCCGCTTTGGCGAGTTTTTATTTCATTTTTATATAGTAGCTGGTTTTATCAGAATCATGTTAAGGCGGTATTAAAAAAAAAAAAAAAAAATACTTTTCCATGCTCAACAACTCGAAATTTTCTTGCACATTTCCTAATTTATTTTTAATAGAAAAAATATGAAACTTGCTGACGTGATTTTTGAAAAGATTTATAAGCGGCATGTGTTTTTATTTTTCTTTCAATTAATTAAAACTTGATTAATAAACAATTATTTTCTCAGTAGGGCAATATTTTTCGTTTCTAACACAATCGCTTCGGGAAATTCTGTCCAAAATGCCCACTTCAACATCATTTTTTGAAATATATTCTGCCTCTATCAAAAAATCGATTATTACGGTACATTATATAGTTTCCGAATAAGAGAATCAACCAGTTGGATACGTTTGAGAGCAAGAATGAATTTAAAAATGAATCAGAAAATAAGCAGTTTGGATTTGAATACACCCTTAATAAGATGATTTTTTTCTTCGACATCTATGCATTTTTAATTTGTTTTTGCTGAAAGAATTAGTCCTATCGAAAACGTGTCTGTATAAGTGTTGAAGACAATATTAAGAAGATATATGATAAATTCATGGGGATTTTATATCTTGAGAATTGAAGAAGTTAGGAATTTTTTTTCTCCGAAAAACCCTATTTTTTGCGGCTCTTGAGCCCATTTTTAATTTTATCAAAAATTTGCGAGACATAAATTTTTGGCCCTATTTTTAGAAGTAATAAAAAACTTTAAACTGATTTGAAATGTAAAAAAATTAAGAAATTACGAGGGTTTTTTCGGTTTTCACAAAACCGCTCCCTATTTCCATCCGCTTGGTCCGATTTTGCCCATTAACGAACTTGACCGAGATTTTATGCCCCTTGATTTTATGTATCAGTTTGGAAAAGATTTGTGCCGAATTGTGGAATTTATCGTGTCCAGAAGAAAGTGATATATATATTTTTTTTTTTATTATTTGTTTTGTTTTGTTTTTTGTTGGTGGTCAGTAATGTTTAATTAATGGTTATATATATATAACCATTAATTAAACATTACCGACCATCATCAAAAACAGCAATATTGTAAAATGACAATAAAAATGGATACCACAAACCTATAATATAGAACTGTATGTATAAAATAAAGTGCCTTATACATAATTACAAGAATTAATATGGAAGGAAAAAAGAAGAATATGGATACCAAAAAAAAAAAAAAATTGAAAAACTTATATATTGAATTACGTTTTCAAGAGTACAGAATTCAATGATGTAAGCAAATCGGTTGTTTTCTGTGAGAAAAAAGCTAAAAGCTGAAAATTTTTTTCTCCTGTACCCAAACAACCAATATGATCAATAGAATAGTTTCAAGATGAAAACAGAACATTATCAAATGGCATAAAATGGAAAAAACAATACAACCCATTAAGTATTTAATTTATAGCATAAAAAATAGAAATATAACACACCATACCGAATAATAACCCAGTTGATTTTCAAAATATCCACTCGCACATGGTATCCGAGCATGATAAGATTAAGGTGAATAAAACAGTTAAGTTAACACAGAAATTAAAACTATGGATTCAGTTAATTTATTTTGAAATACCGTGATAAAAACATTTAATATAATATAAATAAAAAAAATTACATTATTTAAAATACCTAAAAAAACACTTTTAAATTGTTTAATTTCAATTTTACAATATAACCAATAATCAGCGTTTAATACCACCTGGTGTAAAAAATTAAAATTATTACTTTAACAGAAGCTTTAAAAGACAAAATTTTTTAGTGCTGCCATCTATTATATTATTTTAGAAACAATTATTATTATTCAAATGTCACAAGAAGAAAATAATAAAAACTAATGAAATTAAAATATATCATCTGCATTACCACGCTAATCCTAATATATAAATAATAATCTACAATATATCATTATTAAAAGAATTAAATTAATTAAATGTTAATAAAATACTATCAATATATTGTATTACCAAACCGATTTAATCTACACTGAGAAAGTAAATAATTTTATAACATTGATAATATATAGAATATAGCTATATGCTATAACATAAAATAAATTATATATAATATAAATATAAAAACTTTAAGAATTACTATTAAATTTAAAATCTAATAAATTAATAAAATGAACAGGGAAAAAAAGATGTTTATAGAAGATTGTCAGATTCTAAAATTCCCAATAGCCTAAAGATTACAAATATAGTGTGTGGATTATCTTCATATTAGCCAAAAAAGCTAAAAAATATGATTGAGACAATCAAACACATTAAACCGATAATTAATCATGGAATACAAAGTTGAAAATAAAACAATATTAAAAAGTATAGAGGAATGATAATAAAAACCAATTACCCAATTTTAATACATACAGTATAACAATAGTTATATCAAATAAACTTATATGCATATTAATCACTATAAAGATGGTATACTATTATTAATTAATATGACATTGTCCTGAGTAGACTAAAATTTTAAATCAAGTTAATTTTGAAATTGATAAAATGAGCTAAATTTAATATGAATTGAAATAAAAAAAAAGAAATGTCACCATTTACATATAAAACATCCAATCAACATCCATATAAAATGCGTAATAGAAATATAGTTATAATACAAAAGCCCCATCATTTTTTAAAATTAACCATTGCGTATTATCCAAACAACTCCACCCTCCTCCGTACTCTAACATTTACCCACCCAACCATCCTATAGTAATTTTTTATTATTATTTTACAATTTTTAATTTTTTATATAAATATTTTTTTATTTTATAAATTTTTTTTAATTTCGTTTAAGCATGTGTTATTTATTTATTTATTATTTTTTTTTTTTTAAGATCCTGTAAGTACTAATTGTATATTAATGACTATATGAATTTTTTTGGAAAACCATGATTTAATGTTTCATAAATTAGTTTTTTAATATTATTGTTAATTAGATTAGAAGAACATAAACATTTTATTCTATATAAATGTTTAAGTATTATATTTCGATATACAGAATGATGAAGACAAGATTTAAAATTTGTAAATGTATTAACTTTGAATTTAAATTCTTTACGTTTATCATATAAATCTGTTATTGTTTTGTTGTCTTTTATTGTAATTTTAAGATCTAAGAAATAATTGTATTGTTAGATAAGAGGTTTTCCGTTAATTCCAAATTAGTGGGATAATCAACTGGAAATTGAGAAATTTTAGATTGATCAATGGCAATTAAAATTATGTCATCAATATAACGATATAAATGGAGATTATTATTAGTAAAAGTACGTTCATAGTGATATAAGTATAAGTCTGATAATAAACTGGATGTATAACCACCTTGTGGTATACCGACGTGCTGTAAATATAATGTGTTATCTTGCAATATATAATTATTATAGATAATGAAGTTTGTTGATGATTTAAAATAAGCGATATCAATATTAGATGGTAATTCCAGTTTTTTATAATACTTTTTAAATAATGCATTTATAATATTATGTAAATCTAATAAGTCTATATTATTAAAAAGATCTTTGAAGTCATATGTCGTTATATTATATACACAATGAAGATTTTTTTAAATATTGACCAGTTGATAGCTATTTTTTATACAATGTGTATTATCATTGTTTGTAGTAAGTATATATAATTGATTAAGAATTTTTAATAGAAGTTTATTGGCTTTATTATTATATGTATTGCAACCAATAGTTACAGTCCTAAATTTAATTGGAGTTTTATGAAATTTGGGAATAAGAACTAAATAAGGATAATTAAAGTTAGCTAATATAATATTTAATAGTTTATAATAACTTTGAATTTTACGATTATTTACAATTACATTCTCATTAGTTTTTTGAAAAGATTTATTAGAAGAAATACAGGTTGTAAGAAGTTGGTGATAATAAGGTTTACATATGATTGCATAATTATTAGGAGATTTGTCTACATATGTAATAACGTAGTTTTTTTGTAATTTAGTAATTTGTTGGAAAAAATGCTTTGTGTTAATAGAAACCAAATCAGAAATATTATTTTTTAAAGCCATAGTTAATTTTTCAATTACTAATATTTTTCATTGATTAAAATATTCAATAGGTTTATTGTAATAGATTGAAATTTTATATATAAAAATATCTATATCATATGTAAACTGTTTGATAATAGATTTAACAGTAAATTTAGATGGAAGTCTATATTTAGTACCATAACCCATTAGTTTTTCAATTTAAAATCATTAACAATATTAAGATTTCCAGTGATTATATGTCCATGATCATTGTTTATATATTTTTTTAGATTAGGGTCATTGCATTTACGCGAAAAATTACTTGCAGCAGATGTATTTTTTGAAAATGTATTGTGGTTAAAAATCTTTATACCAATTGTATTCGGATATTTAAAGGATTTTGATATATGAAGATTATTAATAGGAAAATAACAGTTTTTATCATTAATTATAGAATTGAAATTAATTTTATTAAATATATGATTTGAAAAAGTTATTATCATTTGAGTATTCGTGTTTTGAATTTTATGTTTTTTTTTTTTTTTTTTTTTTTTTTTTTTTTTTTTTTTTTTTTTGTAAATTAATATTTAAAAGATTAACCCTAGTCATAATAAGATCAAAATAAATATCAGAGAAATGTTTAGAGAAAGATTTACTTAGAAATACATTTAAATGTTGTACAATCTGTTTCTTTTTAATAGCAAATATGTATTTTCGAATTAATAACCAGTTATAATGCTTTAAATATTTACTTTGAAGATCATTAATTTGTTTAGTGATATATTTTTTAGAAACTACAACTGATGATGAACACTTTCCACGTTTGTTTCGTGTTGTTTTACAATTTATATATATATATATATATATATATATATATAGATAGATAGATATAGATAGATAGATAGATAGATAGATAGATAGATAGATAAACTTTCTTACTGAGGGTGGTTTTGGGTTCTAGGGGAATTCAACATAGGAACGATCCCAATGGGTAGTATTTCATACGAAATCTACCTAAAAAAATCAGATGCCGTTTTCAAACAATTTGCAAATTAAGTATTTTTTTTTCTGTGTGACGGTATGAAAATTAAAAATGTGTGATGCTTAGATGTTAAAAAAATTGCAGTAGAGAATATCAGTATTTAACAGTACAATGTTAAATCTGCTTCGTTTTACGGCTGGCTTATGTAACGTAACGTTATTTTGAATGGACGACACTTTAATTGCTGCCCAAAAGAAATAGAATATCGGGGCTTAAAGGAAAAAGAAAAACACTTTTTTAAGTCTTCAATTTTTATCTTAACCCTTTGTACTTGAAAGGTGACTCTCCGAGCACTGGTGTTGCCAGGCGCCCGCGTAAATCAGCGCTTCAAATGCTCCGGACACCATTAATTTCTTACAGTTTATTTCGACATCTTTAATCGCAGATAATTATGACATGAGATAAGGCGAAAAAAATGACCTTAAGATACCGGTTTCCAGAGCATTTGGAGGCCCGGTTTACGCGAGACACATGGAAACACTATTGGTGAATGAGAGTCATCTCCCGAGTAGAAAGGGTTAAATTTCACGCCTGGCCTTGATTATAAAAAATTCACTGCCTTTTTTCAACTTTAGAAAACTTTAGGAAACGAGTGATTTTAATAAATATATATATAAGTTATATATATATATATATATATATATATATATAAGTTTATATATATATATATATATAAAATAAAATATATAAATATATATTTTTTACTTTGTTCCTTTTTTTACATTAGCAACATGAATAGAAAAAAGCATTATTTAAACTTTCTAATCTAGGGGAGGTAGGGTTAATTCGTTAATTGGGATCAGGGGTACTTCAGGGATAATCTGTAACACATTTAAAAAATTGACCATGCTAATTATGAAGTCAGACCAATATTCTACATGTGCAATTTTGTGCAGAGAAAATGCATGTTTCTGCAGAAGTAATCACTGTTTTTCCAGAACACAAAGAAAAACGTCTGTCAAGGTGAGAATGTTTTAATTAAAAAATCCCTGCCGGCTCGGTCTACAGGCGGAGGTAGATTTCGAAGTTAAGTACTAAATTCACCAACAAAACTTAAATCAAGATTAGAGATAAACCCAGATCCTTCACTAAGAATGAGTTCTAGGGAGCTAAACTTTTTGTGAAAATTCTAATATACACGAAAACACACACGCATGTATATGGAATAGGTTTAATAATGGATACAGCAAATTCAGAGAACCTTAAAATGTTAAAATATGTTAATATTTCCATAGTCGGGTTTTTATCATGTTTTAATACGTTTCTTCAAACTCATATAACGTTACATATTCACCTGCTGAGGTCCATTATATTTCCAGTATGACGCAATATACATATTTTTTTAATTCGTCAGACCATTTATTTTATTTTAAGTTTTCATGCAGAAATCTTGCTCTAGAAAACTTATGAAGACATATGAAATTTCATAAATTCCAAATACCCCCCTCCTCACCCTCCTAATTTTTTTACCCTTTTCACAAAAGTTCCAATTATAAGCACCCCTTAAAATCATTAGAATTTCCTATTTGCTAAAGAGAGGCTTACTTTCGGTACTTTACGGTACTTAATATAACTTATTTTAGGAATATCCTGATTCATTTACTTTTATAATTTAAGAGAAAACTATAATAGCTCTGCCATTTTTTAATTTTTATTTTTTATTTCCAATCGTAAGGCGATTCTCTAACTCTTTTCTCAAAAATGGGACACTTTTTGACACATTTTCTGACTCATTTTCAAGCGTAAAAGCATAAAATTGGCAGGCCAGGCTATTAACATAATTTGGAATCGAATGGCGTTTTGAATTTTTTGATAAATAAATTACTTAAAGTGTTATAAGCAATTGTTGATAGCAGATTTCCTCCTTTCCTGTGCTATCACGTCCGGCAATTCCGTTCAAATTGCAAACTTACGCAAGATTTTCTGAAAGATCCTCTGCTTTTACCAAAAAGTTGAAAAATACATTAGAATACATAATTACATAATCATAACACTTACCAATTCCATGCGTTTCCGAAAAAAATGAATTCAGAAAGGTGACATAAAGTATTTTCTTTTGATTTGAGAACAACCGTAATTCTATAAAATTAAGGGCTCATTTGTAAAATAAGTAAATAACAAAATCTAATTTCGAGATGTGAAGACTCGAGTTTTTTAAAGAAAACTATAACTATCCTCTCGTGAACTATCGTGATTGTTTCGTCTAAAACAGCTAATGTGTTAAAGACTATATTCTCAACATCCTCAGTTGCACTTATGTACCACACATTTTGTATGATTCATTTTATTTTATTGGATTTATATGCAAGAAGTCTTCTTTTCTAAAATTTATAAAATTTATGGCATAACTTTTTAAACTCATATCTTATATTATGATATATATGATTCAAAAAGAAATCTTGTACATTTAAAAAGATGTCATGATGTAATTAACGGCTTTACACGAGAATAATAATAATAATCAAAATTCACAGTTACCATTTTTTACGCCCAAATCCTTCATATATGTTCGTCTTCAATCAGTGAATTGAATATTTCTCTGAAGTTATTGCTACTGCTCAGTTCAAAGTAATATTTAGAGCTACCAGCTTATGTTAAAAGGATTTCGTTAATAAATATGTAAAGTAGCATACGTTACAAGTCTGATTGATATGTTGCTTTTGTATCTAATTTTATTCGGTCTAATATACTTAATTTTTTAAAGCTTTTAGGCTGTAGTTTCATAGCTGCCAACTTTTATACTTTTTTATTACCGCTATTTTTTTAAAAGCATTTTTTGCATTATCTATCGCCAAATTTCGAGAATTAAATAAAGGGAAGATTGTATTAAAGTAGAGTAGCAGAAAAGCACAAAAGTTGGCAGTTTTATCGCTACCATATCTACTTTATCAAACTACCTTTTCTATGTTAAAGTTGAAAGGCCTATTAACTTAAAGCATTCAACATTAAAATTAGTATTTATTAATATCCGAATAATTAATTATAGGAATATGTTAAAAATTTATAAAGGATTTGATTCTGTTACAAAGTAATAGATTTGCTCAAAATCTCTCAGTGTACTCCTAGATATTTTGAGTATTTTTCGGTTTCTTATTTTCCTGGTAAATATTTTATTACTAAGTATTTGGGTTAGTGATGTTTGACAACTTTCATTTCTTTATCTGAGCATGTCATTTTATTTCTTCTTCTTATTATTTTTTTTGTGTGTGAGGGGGGGGGGGGGGGAGATGCTTTTCTTTCTTTTTTTTCTTCAATGAAACTAGCATGCCGACTTTTGAAGTTGTTTTCCATCGAAGTACCCATACCAATAGCAAAAAAAAAAAAAAAAAAAAAAAAAAAAAAAAAAAAAAAAAAAAAAATCACATGTGTTTATTGCTTCTGTTATTTCTCTTTTATTGATGAATAGGTTCTTTTTATATAAATCCTTGAAACATCTGAATGCTAAAGTTTTGCCTGCTGGTGCTACTTATTATGTCGATTTTTACAAGACAAGTATTTAATAAATATCAAAAAATATAAAACAGTACCCTTTGCAACTGAATATCATTCCTGGGGAATTATTATCCAACACTTACAATTACTGTTATATTGCCACAGAAAAATACTTTCGAAAGGCTCTGCAGAAAAAGACCTGATTTTTCTTCTTTTTCTTTCTTTTTTTTTTTTTTTTTTTTTTTTTTTTTTGTGCAGGATAGATGGGAGAAATCACCATATACATAGAGGGTAACGCTTGTACAAAATACTAAGAGAATAATACTAATATTGCATTAATATAATGTTGAAAGTTGATTTATACCATAAGTAAGCTATGTTAAGTATAACGTTTGTATCAAAATAAGTCTAATTTTTGCTAAACAAAGACTCTTCCGTTATGAATATTAAAGGCATAATTTAACAATGCAATACGACTTACATTATACGAAACTGTTAGCTGATTTTCAGCTAATTATATTTTTTCAAGCATGAAACATGGCCAATTTGATTTTGAAAAAAATATATTTGACATATTAAAATAATTTGGTATGGAGTTAAAACGGCAATCGCTAATCTTTAATAAATTTGATAGAAATTTGAAAGAAAAATATTGGAGAAAGATCCAATGAAATGACGAATTTGCTGATTTCTTTTCTTATGTATTATTTCTTTTATATTCATGAATAGAAAAAAAAAAAACGCTACTGATGTATATTTTTTGAAAGCGCAGTTTCTGAGACTTCCTAAACTTAAAAAAATAAATATTTAATATTGAGAACCAATACACATTTTTAATAACTAACTCATGGGTCCACAGAAATAAAGTCAGTAAAGTCATAAGTAGAAATAAAGTCAGGAAAGTTATATTGACAACATAACTTTTTCATTCGAGAAGCCTGATTTTTATTTGAAACAATTGTTACATAAATCTACGAATCGCTTTACCAACATGTCTGCCCATAGAGAAAGGATCGAAATACTACTTTGGTCTATATTTTCTTAAATAAAATTAGATAAAGAAAGGACTATAATTTAAAGTTGCGAACTTATTAAGTTAGAAAGCACTTGATCTAAAATTTTTGATACCACGATATTTTCATTAATTACGTTCAAGTTGAAATAGTAAAATCCCGATCTCTTAAAATAGATTTCGCAAAAATGGTGCGAAAAGAAAAAAAAAACATTTATGCATTCTAAATTTTCCTATACCAACGTTATTCTGGGAACTCTTCTACTACAAGTTCTCTAGTTTTACTTACTGTCGACTTTACTATGTTTTTCAAGTTGAAAGGACAAGTTTTCTTATCTTGGAATTGGAGAATAGATAGGGAATATGCTGTTATCTATTATGTTCCTGAACGGGTTTGCAAAGCATCTGCTAATCATTTAAAGGGTTCTTTTTTTTTAAAAAGGGGAGGGTGTACGCCATAGATTTCTAATATAACCCAATTCCTCCTCTAAGGTGTATGCGCATATTTGAAAATTATCACATGTTCTACAGAGAGAATCCTTTATGGTTTGAGATTTTAAAAATTAAAGCAATCTGGATTTTTAATTTATGATTGCTTCAAAGGAATACTTACAATAATATTTTAAACGTATCTCATAGAGTCAATGGTGTATCTAATAATCATAATTTTGCGTTTTTTGCTTATATATTCTTTTAATTTTTTTCCAATGACATTTTAATTTCATTATAATTATCCCGCAAGATTTACTCATAATAAAAAAAAAATAAGAACGTACCTTAAATTTTGAAGATAAATCTACAAATTGCTTTTTTTTATTTTTAACATCCTGCTCTTACTTCAAAATTTAGATTAATTGCATTACAGATATTTTCGCATGATTATAATTCAAACAATGTGTATAGATTTTATGTGGAATTACTCAATTTATGTATGTATGCACTTACCATCAAATTAAAGCTCTTGAATTTGATTTGTTTAAGATTAAACTTTTATTTACAATATCTCTGTAAAAACGGAAAATGAACTGCGCTAAAAGTGTAGTTACCTAAAAATATAATTGAAAGTAAGTTGTAAATGAATTTGAACATAAAATTTTAGTGAAAATAAAATAATTTAATTTAGAATGCTTGACATTCAATAAGGAACTTTTTGAAAACTAACACGAAGTCACTCTTTCAGTTTGAGAAATTATGTTTTCTCTATTAATAAAATATGCATTTGAATTAATATTTCATATTTATTTTATTTTTTTTTTTCAAATTTTGTCTATAATTTGATTAAGTGTCAAATTAAATAAATAAATAAACAAAAGAGAGAGGGCAATACAAGAAGTCAAGAGAAGAAAGGAAATTTTGAATACGTCAATAGATTATATTGCGGCGAAGGTCAAAGGACTTTTTTAAGTGCGATGAAGAAGGGGGGGGGGGGGTATAGTAAAATTTTATTTATTTCAGTCTACATAAAATTAATTTTCCATTTTGATTTTTGATTTTCTTTAAATACTTTTTCCCTTATAAGAGATTCTCCAAAATAATTTATTTGTTGAGCAAATGGTTATGGGGTCTTTACTCTCTATCGGTGTGTGTTTTTATTCAATCAGTGCTTCTTCAAGGAATAGATCAAGGAATATCGCTAACGAAAATGAATATGGACGCTAGTAAGACGGAAAAGAAGTACAACATTTTGCATTTCAAAAATAGCACATAATTTTGCTGTCCTAAATTCGTCTTGAGTTACACATTACTACAATGCAAATTAGTTAAAATGAATGTTTATCTAGGGATCCACATTTAGAAATTTACGGTTTTAATAGATGCTAAAGTAATGCCAGGTATGTAAAAGTTACATAATTATAAAGTTTATAATGTTAATATTCTGTGGGGGAGGGGGGGGGGACCAAAAGTTTATAGGCATATTTTCATCTAATAAGACAAAGTTAAATTAATCTATGAATGTGTATAGATTAATGAACAAATACACGTGATTTTATCTTTTAATTTAATGCAGATTTAGTTAGGGGTTTTTTGACAGTTATGACAAAGTTACTAAATTTCAAAGTTCAATAAATCACAAAGTTACAAAATTTATAATGTTCATATTAAAAAAAAAAAAAAAAAAAAAAAAAAGTTTACCAAAAGTTATCCGCAGTTTTTTTTTCTTCTTATAAGATAAAGTTAATCTCTAAATGTGTACATATATTAATAACCGTGATTTTATCTTTTATTTTAACACAGATTTAGTTAATTGTATGCTATTTATGCAGATTATTTAGGAGAATATTCAATTTTCTAGCAATTTTAAAATTCTGCCTCTTCTATAATTTATATGAGAACGTGAGTTTCAAAACTCGCCTTATACAAAATTAAAAATATCGCATTTTCCCTATCAATATATTCTAATGGTAAGTCTGCACAGCAGAACACAAGAAAATAACAAGAAACACAACTATCTGCCAAAAAGCTGGATTTATCCTGTATTTTTGCTATTAGATTCTTGGTTTATTTGATTTTCTGGATAAAGTTATTTTTGAAACTCACCTCCTCTCATATATATATATATCTTTTTTCTTTTGTTTTATATTTACGATGACCATATTTCATTAAACTAGTTGGATATGCCAATTTCAAAACTTTCTTCTATCTTATACATAATATTTCAAAAATTAGTTACACATGTTAATACTTCAATATTATTAGTTCAATACTATCCCAACTTTGATTTTCATCTTAAATTTCTGCTTCAGTCAATTAAACGGACTAAAAACGAGTTAATCAATATCATGATATTTGTTAAAATTAATAGTTTTTGCTTATTCTGTGGTTATCAGATGTTTGCGAATAGCCGGCTTAGCAAAAAGCGAGTTTCCGCGTCTGCACGCGCCGCCGATGGACAACAGAACTACGGAAAATCAAGAAAAACATATAAAAATCGCTATCACAGAGCCCCTTTACCGCGCAATATTTCCAAATTCAAGGAGGGCCTGTTGGCCAAAGCCAAAAACATGCAAGAAAAAATTTGGTTCAATTGTATGCATAATTTTATACACTTTTCGATTGTACAATAAAGAAAATGGTATAGACATCGTAATTATAGCGCCCCCTTCCAGCGGAATTTTTCCAAATTCAGGGAGGACCTGCTTAACATCAAAAACTTAAAATAAAAATTTGGCTCAATTCTATGCATAACTTCATACACTTTTGGATGGTACAGTATTCAAAATCGCTGTTACAGCACCCTCTACCGGCTATTTTTTCCAAATTCAGGGAGGATCTGCTTGCCATAGCCAAAAACTTAAAATAAAAATTTGGTTCAATTCTATGCATAACTTCATACACTTTTGGATGGTACAATATTGAAAAATCTAAAAAAAAAATCGCTATTACAGAGCCCCCTGCAGGCGATTTTTTTCAAAATTCAGGGAGGATCTGCTTGCCATAGCCAAAAACTTAAAATAAAAATTTGGTTCAATTCTGTGCATAACTTCATACACTTTTTGATGGTATAATGGCGACAGACAGACGGACACTCGGACACACACATTTTCTATAAACATGTTTTTTGAGATCTCTGACCCCTAAAACGTATAAATCCGTCGAAAACCGGAAGTCGAAAAAAATTTCGATTACAATACTTTCTTCTATTGAAGATAGAAGAAAGTAAAAATATAGGGGCAGCAAATAATAAATGTTGATAACTCATCACTCTCCCTTCATAGAATAAATAGAAAAACCTTCATGATGGAATCTTTATTTAGCGAACAATCTATTTTTAATCCACAGCACATATTTATGTACTTTTTCTCTTTAGCAGATTTTGAATTCTGAAGCAAATTTGAAATTTAAAATTAATATATATACTTACTATTTCAAAGCAAAAAATAAATAAATAAATAAATAAATAAAAATGAAAATAAATTAAGAAAGAAACTTAATGCTATACCTTTTTCAAATTTAAAATCACTATATAATTCTGTCACTATTTCACAAAGATAATTGCATATTATGTGTTAGCTTCTCGATAATGCTTTCCCTTACCATTTACGGAAAAAAAGGAAATAAATCAGATTGTAGAAGAAATTTGCACATGTTGGAAAGTGCATTTATATTATAAGCAAAGATAAAAACTGTCTAATTTTTATAGACTTACATAAGACCATTTTATATCATTATTGATAATTATAATACCATTAATTTTCATTTGAATTATTACTTTTTTTTAGAAGAACAACAAATTTCAATAGCACTATTTTTGCAGCTCATGAATAATAGAAATGTGCATTAATCAAATTAATTTCTTGATTTTCTTTTACTGATATTATACAAAATAAAGATGGAACCTTTAACTAGTAATACAGAATCAAGCACAATATCTCTGATTCACTAGCATATTGCGGACGATAAATCCATATAAACATATGAAAAAACACCAAATATATATATATATATATATATTATATATATATATATATATATATATTCGCTTACGATTTTGCAGACCTCTATAACACAATTGATTTGACAGATTTAAAAGATAAAATAGTAAATTTTTATAATACAAATAGTACTTTGGATGTTCATAATGATTTTTTTCATAAATTTATTTCAGTTAGTAGTACAAGAAAACTACCTTTACGAAGGAAATACAATATTTAAACAGATTCGGGGTATTCCAATGGGGGGAGTTGCAGTTCCATTTTGGCAAACATTTACTTACATATATATGAAAGAAATAATAATTTAAACAGTAACACATTATCCTACAGGTATATCGACGATGTTTTGATAGTCAAATTAAACAATGATATTGAAAATATTGATTTTACATATTATCCTACGTCACTGAGTCTGAAACCCTCCTCCCAGAATTGTAAAAATATTAATTTTCTAGATGTGAACCTAAGCATAGAAAGTGAAAATTTGATATCTAAGTTATTTGACAAGCGAAATGATTTGAACTTTAATACCTTAAAGCTGATATATTTTGATTCCAACGTGCATGTTTCGATTAAAAGAAATGTACTTAGAAATGGATTAATACGAATCGAAAGACTGAGTACTAGAGTTAAAGATATGTTTAGTGATATTTTAGAGTATTGCCGCTTGGGATTCAAGCATGGTTATCCTCGCAATTTCATCAGGAGAATAACTAGTGATTTTATTAAGAGTAGCAGGTACGGAACTGAACTGAACTCAGTGATGGATGAGAATGGAGGTTTTGATGAGTTGATTGATCTAATGAGTTAGAGTGATATTTTAGTGGATGTTGTAGTTCTGTTTAGTTTTTCATAGTTTTTCATTTTTTCAATTTTGGTCTTGGCGAGTGAAGGGGGACGTAGCATGCGTAAAGTCTGACTTAACCCTGCAGTGTATGTCGTTAGCCATACCGCTCGCCTTCTGTCCTGTTCTGTTATGTCTTGCAATTATATATATTTTCTTTAGTTTGGTTATTTAGTTTGATTTTAAGAGTTAAAGTTTATGTTGGTTATTATAATATTTTCGATGTGAATTTCAATGCAGCTATGGTGAGTGATGGATTTTGATATTTTGTTTGTGGTTTTAAATAAATAAATAAATATATATATATATCATATTTAGTTTTAAAAAACGCAATTTTCCTAATGAAAAAAAAATACGAAACTTTTTAAATATATTTTTAATTGTAAAGAAAAAAATATTTTTAATATGATTTCTTATATCAAAAATGCCATATGCTTGTATTTTGTTGGTAAAAAATCCAATGTTAAAATTTTGAAAGCAACAGTATTAAACCGACGATGTTCATTTAGTCTATACCAGAAAAATCAAATTAAATAGTAAAAAGTTTAATTAGCATTTTGTTTTAATAACACATATATGGGTGATATTAAAAAATGAAATTCCGCAATACAAATAACTCCAAATTTGATTTCAGTATAGAAGATTTTGATCGTAATTTTCTCATATTAATGAATAATGACACAAACGCCTTTAAAATTTAGCAATACAAAGTGATAAAAAATAATCATAACAAAAATCTGGCAAATAAGAAATGGTAGACCACACCAGAACAAACTATTTTTTATATAGGAAGCCAAGATTGAATAACATATTCTTCTGTCAAAAATACAGGGTGTCTCTCCTCCAGCACCACAGCAAATCCATTTGGCGCACGGGGCGGAAGAGATTGTGAATTGTGATATACCATTGGCGCATAATGATAACTGACAAAAAAAAAAAAAAAAAAAAAAAAAAAAAAAAAAAGTAAATATTTCGGATTGAGCATCGGTCAGGAATGTTTATATGGGGTTGTAAAATTTATTTTGTTGGTTCAACATTTTTTCAATTGGGGAAGAGGGGTTCGATATTTTATTAAAGCTTAACATGATGGCATTAAATTGAACATTTCAAAAATCATAAAGGTAATATTCTTTATAGAAATTTAAATAAACTTTGATAATTAATGATTAATGAAACCGATCGGGTTCATACTCACATAAACATGTGGAGGGCTACTTCATTCTCTCGAAAAGACCCGCTCGCTAATGCTAATCCAATGAAAGAAATTTATAATGGTACCTCGTTTGCATTTCAATATTTTTAAATGATAAATATATATCATTTTTATGATATGATATTTTATGACCCATATTTGATATCGATCTGTACAAAGGCTATCATTTATTTTTTCGATTTTGATTGCAGATTTTTTTTTTTTTTTTTTTTTTTTTTTAATGAGGATGCTTTTCTTTTCGAAACCGTTTCCGAAAATGAAAGTGTCCTAATTAAAAATACCTGTAAACAAAATCGAAAAATTAAAAAAAAAATTCTATTTGCACAGATTTATCTCAACTATCCAATGAATAAAAAATCAATTAAAATATTGCAAAGTAGCATTAGCGAGTGGTTCTTTTCGCTTGACAGAAATAGCCTCTTAATGCAGAAGTGCCATTTCTGATAATCTTTTTATTTCTGAACTTTTTACTGAGAATATGATGCAGCTGAAAATATTCTTACAATTGTTTTTTTTTTTTTTTTTTTTTTTTTCAAAGAAAATAAATAAACGCTTTATTTGTATTATTAATAATAATTTAAAATGTCGTGTTCCTTTACCATAATGTTTTGCTTTATCTGTTACACACATTTAAACATCAGTTAGATAATCGATGCATCTTTTTCACAAAGGTTAAGATTCAGCCAAATGAAAAAGGGGGAAGGGAAGAACAAGAAACAAGAAAAAACTCTCGATTTTCTAATATTTATTTTTAAAGTTGAAATTTATCTGAATATACAATAAAATCATGTATTATTTTAATAAAAAGTTTCTGGAAAATATGAATTCTTATTTTGAATTGCTGTCCTAGTTGGATTCAAAAATCCACAACAAAAAACAATTTTTGTATTTGAAACAAAGGATGAAAAACATTTTCTTCTGAGAAAAATACAGGGTGTCTCATTCCAGACTAAACACAAATTTTCTCAAAGGTTAAACACTGAATGAACTATATTACAGTAAAATTTCAACAGACTTGAGTTGCATTGTTAAAATGCAAATATAAAACGCGAATTTGTGGAAGCTGTTCCCCTTATTTACCTCCAAACAATATTGAACTAGATGCTCCGTAATTGGAAATATATTTCACATTTCATACGGTGTCACTGACCGACTTACAGATCACTCCCAGAACCTTTTTTTAGCGCCATTACATTTTACATATAAAATATAAATCAGACAAAAAATTCTAAAAATCTTTATTATTCCGTTTCCCGTTCTTTCAGGCATAGACACTCGCGAGCTAATGTTAAAGCTTTGGAAGGTTCTTTTCAAATATTCCGTGTGCATTTCAACTTTTTTATTTCTTTTGGATTGAATAGTTGAGGTCGATCGCTTATTCACCCTTTTTTGATTGTGTGTGCAATTTTTTAAAAATATATAAAGTTACTCTTACTTTCAGAACGGGTTCCGAAAGTGAAAGTGTCATCATAAGAAAAAAAACTGCAGCCAAAATCGAAAAAATAAAAATGGGTGAATGTAAGGATCAACCACTGCTATTAAATGCAACAAAAATCATTTAAAAATACTGAAATGCAAATGAGATATTTGAAAAGAATCTTCCAGAAGTTTAACATTCGCTCGCGAGTGTTTTCACCTGCCGAGACGGGAGCCTCATCTTATAATATGCTGTTCATTTTTTAATTATAATAAAATCCGAGAAAAAAAGCTGGCTGTGGAATATTTTAATGTTAATAGATAATAAATTTTCATCTGGTGGTTGGATAAATAAAGTACATTTGTGCTGATTTTCGAATACTTAATAATCACATTAAACAACATGAAAAAAATTAAACCAATTTGGAAAAATGCCTGACAGAAATAATCAATGTTGTTAGAATTTGCAGATAAATTCAATTTTGTAAAATATTTTATAAATTTATCTATAGTACATTTTCATTTCATGAAAAAAATTACTTAATAAAAGAAAGAAAGTTATTTTATTTTATTAGTTTTTTATTTTAGTTATTTTTTATTTTATTAGTTTTTTTTTAATTATTTTATTATTATTAGTGTTTTTATTATTACTAGAAGATCTAATCCGGACATCGCGGTTACAGAATATTCGTAAAAAATCTAATATATTTCTTCCAATTAATATATATTAAGATTGTCCACTAACAACTCCTAAAAGCATTTATAAGCCTAAAAGCATTATATAATATTTTACTTATTTATTTACGAAGTTTCATTTTCGTTATCGAATTATAGTTAGAAATAAATACAGGGCTATTTATATTGTGTAAATGTATACATTAAATGTAAATATTTATGTGTTTCGTAATCTCAAAAGAAAAGCGCAATTTTTTAATCTAATTTTTCTACCAATATAACAATATACTATACATACATTTCCTTCAGTCATTATTCATTGAAAAAAAAAAAAAAAACACACATCTGATCAATTTCAGAAACAGAAATTATTTCGACAATTTGAAAACACCCTGTATATATACTCTATATTATGATTAATAAATTTTGCCAAAAGTTACTGCAGATTTCTGTTGACAGTCAGGCTTAAAAAATACTTAGAAAAAAAAAAAAAAAAAAAAAAAAAAAAAACATTTTTTTCGTAATTCAACAAATTTAAAGAATTTAACAGTTAGGAAAATATTAAGAATGTTTAGTGAGTTTCACCATTATCTATAAATAATTAATGCATATGTAATGTAGTATTGCTGATATTAGCTATTAAATAAAAAAAATATATAAGCTATTATTTTTTTTATATATATCTGAGTAACTGTAGCAAAATTTACATGAAATTTGAAAAAAAGATTATGATTCCTATTTCATTTTTCTTTCTTTTAAAAAAATTTAAAGAATACATTCTGTTAAGGTATTATAATAAAAAAAGACATTATATTTTTCTTTATTTGAGACCCCTTTTTAAGGAGCATTTTTTGTTCACCACATGAAAATATCGTAAAAGTAGTAATAGTAATAGTTTAGTTATTTCCGAGTTCTTTGAAAAGTATCTCAGAATTTTAATAGATGTATTTAAACAGATGTTCTTTATTACTCCCTTTTTTAGTTCTTTAGTATCAGTTCAAGTCCTTTGCCTGAAGCGATATTTGCACGTCTCCGCACTCCTTTGTCTACGATATCATCAGGCATCTGGTTAAATCAGCGGGATATGGTCAAAAAATGTGCGACGCTAGAAACTCCGTTGAAATGAATAAGATACTGCTATTAGGAAACACGTGTCGAAGGACATTCAGAAAGACTTTTAAGAGAGTTTTAAATACTGTTTTGTTTTTAACATTATTAAATAATAGAATTTTTTTAATAACATTAAAGTATTTTAGTATTAGTTAGATACATTAACGTTTCTCTTGTTCTTAATATTCCGTTGCAAAATGTAAAACTAATATCAATTTTTTTTTCTTTAAATATGCATCAAAAACAGTTTTAAACTATAAATCAAGATAAAAATTGCTATAAGTGACTTAAATCAAAGAAGTGAAAAACTTAGACAAGTGTCAATATCCTTGTTGATACAAACATTTTAGCAAAAATTTTTGAAAATTTCGCCGGTTGTGCGATGTTTTCATATTTAAACATATGTTGATCCAAATAAAGGCATTATGAATTTTAACTGTATTATTTTTATCACTTTTAGAAATTTGTAACTTCATTTAGTTGATTACAAGTGATTTTCATGCTTGCTTTTATAACAGTTTTAAAGTAGAATTTATAACATTCTGTATTAAAATTGACAATATTAACGAGATATTTAAATTCTTACTCTAACATGCAGTTCCTTTTTTAATTATAGACTCAGAGAAAAATTAATGGTTATTTGAGAAAGTTATTTAATTCTTATTGATAATAAACTTTTACGAAAGATATATTCTTGCTCTAATTCGAATTCCATGAATCTAGGTATAGGAATAAACGAAATCTCAGACAAAAAATTATGGTGGTTCGATGAATACTGTACATTTTCTACTGATTTTCGAATATTTAATAATCGCATAAAAAATCAAGACCCCCCCCCCCACCACCACCACCACATACACACAAAATCTAGAAAAATGCCTCACAGCTACGACCACTATAGTCAGAATTTGAAGTTAAATCCACTAGCTTTGTAGAATAAGTTGCTTATATCTACCGTACTATTTCATTACATTAAAAATACCACTTAAAAGAAAATCCAACATTCTTTTAAATTTTTATTAGAGGATCTAATCGGATACCGCGGGTCACAGTACATTGGTAAAAACTTACTGTTTAACTGTAATAGATTTCTTCAAATTAATATGTTTTTAGATTGCCCACTAACAACTCCAAAAATAATTGTGTATAAAAAATATCAAAATGTATTCAAATAAAGTTTTGAAATTTATTAAAAGCAATATTTTTGTATTAGCACCAAGCCAGATATTAATATCCGAAGCAATCAGTAAGGATTTTGTTAATTACAGCAGCCTTTTTTTTATGATCATTTAAGTGGTTTTAGTAAGTAGTTAGATTACTTGTTTATTAAATTTGTGCTATATTTATATTATTTGTACTATTTTTTTATTTATTTATTAAGTTTCAATTTCGTTACGGAATACTACCCGGAAGTAAACGTTAGACTATTTATACTGTTTCGTGTGTAAATGGGTTAATTTTTCGTAGTCAGAAAGAACAGCACAAGTCTGTTATGTAATTTTTTTATTAATCTAGCAATACACTATATATATATTTCCCTTGGTCATATTTCATTAAAAAAATCTGTTTCAACAATTTTAAAGACAAAATAACTTTCGACGTGTATATAATCTATAAATAGATTAACAAAATTTGCCAAAAAGATGCCTACAGTCAAGCTTAAAACCTATTTAGAAAAAAAAAATCATAATTCAACAAACTTAAAAAATATAACAATGAAAAAAATATTAAGAATGTTTATTGTCATTCCGTTTATTTGTATTTCTTCTTTTTACTAAAATATCTAAATGAATTGCATTGCAATACTGTCGGAATTTTTAAATTGAAAATATTAATTTAATATACTAAAAAAATAGATCAAGTGATTTTATTATTGGAATTATAAATTATTTTAGGTATATTTAGCGCCATGCAGTGTCATGCCATTTTTCGAGCACACAATATTATTTTTCGCTTGCGCTATTCCCTTTTCCGGGTGTGCCGTTCTATTTTTGACGATGAATAAGGTCTCATTCGGAAGGTTTAAACAGAATTTTCATATCGTACATTCACGTATCAATTCATATTCGCCTGTTTGAATAAAAATTAATAAAAAAAAAATTCTTACAAATAATTCTAAATATTGCAGTGTGAAAGGTTCACGTGGTGCACTTGTAATTTAATAATAAGTAGAGTTGTATCTGTACAAATTTTAAAAATATTTTGTTATGTTTATTTAAGAATGGTTTGTTTCTAACAAAAAAACAGAAAGAAAAAAAAGAAAAAAATAATGAAATTAAATACTCTGAAGTTCTAGCTATGAGATTATTTGAACTTCTTTGATTTAATTTAATCACTAGGACTAGGTTTCGATAAATTTCCACGGAAAAATGTTTCAAACAAAAGAAAAAAGAAACGTAATGTAAGTAAGCCGAATTTTGACTTTCTTGCAAGAAAATGAACAAAATTTTCACACAGATCATTTGGGGATCATCGCATATGCGTAGAAAAGGTAGAGAAAGCAATTTGCCTTCATTTTTCCCCCCTAGTAGTCTTCCCTTTTTAAAATATAAGTAAGCGGAATCCAGGCTTTTAGTCATTCCAAGCATAAAAAGCGTGAAAGTTTTAGGCATAAATATAGAAGGAAAAGAAAACCTCCATTTAATAACTCCAATATTTTCATTAAGAGTGGACTTTGAGGGGAGGGAGATAAAATATCAGCAACTACAGAGATTGAAAAAGAAAAGAAATAATGGGAAGGGGGGTGAATATTGATGAACAAAGGGTAACTTTACATTGTGGAGACTTTCCCAATAGGGGGTGGGGATGAAGCAGAATTAAGGCAATAACATTAAAATTTAAGAAGAAAATATTTATATTTTGAACACGATTAATAAGTTTTCGAAGTTTAATGAGAATATTCCTTAATGCCTTATTTCTTAAAGGGAAGCTTAGAAGGGCAATTAATGGGTTTAAAACTTCTCCCATCATACTCAAAAACTTATGCAGTCAAAACTCATTGCATTAAGATAAATACATGATGCGTTAAAAAACGGAAGGAAAAACATAAAGAGCACCCACCTTATCTCGTCCCCCCCCCCCCAAGTCAACAGAAAAACATTTTTTTTATTATATATATATAGTATGTTCAAGAACTACTTTAAAACTTAATAAAAGTCCCTTTCTCAGTGTAAAAAACAATGAATGAAATACGTGTGAAATAAAAGCAGCCAAGTTGGTGTGTTACATTTTCTAATGTTACTCACTCCTATTCTTTTATTGTCATGTATCTCTCTCTGTTTTAAAAAAACATAACTAATGCTGTCACCTCCGCAGTAAATGAATTTTTCGTGACCTAGGGCCTTACTTCGCTAATATTAAGAAAACTACTGCACACAAAAATATGAAAATGATAGCATTATAGAGAAATGTTTGATAAATACCCTGAAGAAAACCGTTTTTAAATAAAAATTTTATTTTAAGAGGTATTTAATGTTAAAGTTGGTCAAATTCGTTCTATTAAAGAAGTTTTATATTAGAAAAAACTATACATAAGAATTTAATCCTTTATTCTAAGGATATATATTAGAAGTTTCCGGTGTGCCGACTGCATTTAGTTTTTTAGTTTGACTAATTTTTTGAGGTCTTATACCATTTTAAATCCAAATTTTCAGCTTTTTGAGAGATATTTTTTACATACTTTAGAAAAGGTTATTATTTCAAATTGTTGCTAATTGTAAAACAGAAAAAAACAACAATATTTACTTCAAATTAAGAATATATTTGCACGTGACTATTATAAACAGAGAAAAACTTTCAAATTAGAATTAAATGATTACGTATTAAAATCAAGAAAATATTGAAAATTACGTCATAAAAACTATATTTGCTACATGTGAATATTAAAAGAGAAAGAAAATTTTAAAATAATAAATCCATTAATCTGTGTTAAATGTCGTAATTGGAAGAAATTATGTCCTATTTAAAATGACCAAATAATAATATTGTAAAACAGTTTAAATTAAAAAATATATTTACACGAGACATTTATTTCATATTTGGAGATGATCTTTTTAACTATTGTTGTGAATTCTAAGACAACGCAAATATTTCCTTTCTAACAGCAAAAGTATTTTTACGTTAATATTAAAAAGAGAAATAAAACTCTTGTGAAAATTATATTAGACTAGAAAGGTAGCCCGTCAAAAATGACGGAAATTTAGATATAAAGATATAATACAGCTCATGTCCAAGAATATGAGTTTTCTCGCTTGTTCCGCAGTGATAGAAGAAAATCACACATTTTAAGAACGAAACACATTTATGAAAAATTGTGTACAGTAGAAGACCCCTAATCTGCACAGTTTGGTTCCAAGTGTTATGCAGATTTGAGGCTTTTTGCGGTCATGTCAATTCAATCTTTGTTTACATCTTTTTAAATTCATATATTGGACAATTTAGATTGTTAAGCCTTAAAAATAAATAAATTACACACTTGAAGTAAGGTAAAAACTATTAAATTATCGTATACGATTTCATGAAATGATATTATATGTGTGAGCTTCACGATCTTGGTTACGACGTTGGCGAAATTGGCTGCAACTTGTCATAATCCTAATAGTGTGGGCCGCTATAACAAAAAAGTAACCAGTTTTTAGTAAAATTTCTGATATAAAGTAGTTTTCAAAAACTTGTGTAAAATTGCAGGCCGTTCTCATGTTATGTCAGTTCTAAGAATAATATTTCTAACACTGAAGAGTTTCCATGTATATGTGGAATTTAGAAAAGCTTCTCCAAAAGAAAGGTCCTGAAATGACATTGTAATTTCTCTAATTTCAAAGTTTAATCGGGCCCTGATGTTGTTTACTGAAATCTAATAAATACAGTTATTTTGAATATTACAACAGAATTAAACAGTTAAACTTATTTAACTTAAACCCGCTGTTACTTCCCGATGCTATTTTTTACTATTAAGAAAGAAAATTAGGTACTTCTTAGTTATCCCGTCGACCGATTTCGCCAAATTATACACATTGACATAATTTTTTATTTTAAATAACGAAAGAACAAATAAATTAGTAAAACATTAATAAAAATACAAATAAAACGTCGAATTAATGGATTTATTGGCCATTAATGGCATTTAATCTTACAATTAATTAATTAATGGCAACCATTATTGGCAATTAATCTTGCAATTTGGCGACAGTAATTTGGTCGACGGAATAACTAAGAAGTAACGAAAATTATTTAAATTTTTCAAATCATGCATTTATAATTTTTTTCCGTCTTTAATAACTAAATAATGAAAAAAATATGCTTTTGTTCTCAGCTCATAAATATGACAATAAAATAATGTAACTAAGAGACATTGCAAAATTAAATCTTTGTGATTTCAAACCATAAACAAACGATACCGCCACCATTTTACCTACTATGACGTCATTAGAATATTGTCCATTGATTGTTGGAGAACTTACTTTGTGTATGATTACCTCAATGATTTAATATTTTTTACGTTTCACGATGAATGAATCACTTGTGTTTGTACAGGTTTATGGAATGAGATATTAAGCTGTGAACCTAATTTCAATTGAAATTATCCAAGGATATATGTATTTTTAATTGAAATTAAAAACAATGCTTTGATCTCGAAATAAAAAGTTTTAGTTTGTATAATTGGTTATTTCTGTTAATTATTTATTTAGGTACTTTCCAATTATAGAGCATTTTAAAAAAAAGCTTGACGCAATTCGGGCATCAGAAAGTGAGATATGTTGCCAAAATATATAAACGGCTATGAAAACTAATCTAATGAACTTTTATTTTTGTTTATATATGCATTTATATACATAGAAAAAATCGTTTCTAAATATATATAATATTTTTTTATATACAAATTACGGCACAGATTTCAGATATGAACCGGGATACCTAACTGGCGCCAATATGGTGTTATTTTGCCTGCTATGGTAACCCGGCTATTGTTTTTTACTTATTAATAAATTGTTTATTTACTTTTATTTTCTGTTTTTAATTATATAAACTGTTTTGTTCTAAAGTTATTATTCAAACTTTTATTTATTTATAGTTATTTCCTTTTCAAAATGATAGCAAATAATTTAAAAATATATAAGTAACTGGTATTCGAGAGCGAGATTTCTGCCAAATTGGCGTCAGAGAAAAACATGCCAATCCCGATGCGTATATGACATCTGTGCAAAAATTACTTCTGTTTCTTTATAAAAATGGGTAAATAGCTTTTTTATATTAAATAAATTGCATACATATGGAAAAAATTGCTTGTGAGTATGAAGCAGTAAATAGGTTGTCAGAAAATACGTTGGCAAACTTCTTTCTCGCCAAGAAACTTTTCACGGAAATCTGGTACATAAGCAATGATTGCTAGAAATGCATTTTTAATTATGATATGCGTTTTTATGTTTCACTACATTTATGCGTGTACATTATTACTGTGTGTATAAATGCTACAGTTCATATGCAGGGCTACACAAAAGAATTCATAAGGGTTACTGAGTATGAGAGTAAATTGCTTAAAGGTGGTTTTTAAAGGAGTTATGCATTTTTACGCTGAACTGCATTTAGTTTACTAAGAAATGTTTGTAGAATATAGATAAAATGATATACAGGTTCACGCAAAGAATTGGATACATAACCGTCTATGGATGATAATATCTGGAAATGTGATTTCAGTAGTTTTAAGAGCAGTTTAAATTAAATTTTGAATAAATAGTGGCATGTAATAACGATACTATTGGCTATGGACGGTAACTGCTGAAATCAATTTTTTAAATTTTTTATTTGTCTTCTAAAATGTTTACTTAGTTATCTTATTTACCTTATTTCCCCAAATAACGAAGTTTTGTTAAAGCCTTCAGGATGTGTTGGAAAGTGTTTCATATTCTATGCTTAACGCATGATTTTTCTTTGTTCTTTAGTCTTATTTTGAATTTATTTTATTCTTAATTTTTTAGTCTTATACTGCTTTATAGAAACTTTGGCACAGTTGTCATATACGCCAATTTGGCGAACACATCAACAGCACAAACAACAACGTCCGGGTTACCATATCAAGCAAAATAACGACACTTTGGCGCCAGTTAAGTACCCGTTGTGTATATTGAATTGGCGTCAGAAAAAAATCGCGCCAATATGAGGCGTATATACAATCTGTGCCGAAACTTTAATATTTAATGTTTAAACTCTTCGCTCCAATCCCCTTGCATATAGTACAAACTATAACACAGCTAGCGCAAAATAATAGACAGTTTGGTACTTTTCCACTGTAGGGGCTTTGGCGTTTTTTGTTTTTTTTAAGCTTGGTGTAATTTGGGCATTAGAAAGTGAGATTTGGGTACTTTTCCGTTATACGGATACCATTGTCGCCAAGCGTAATAGTGGGCGCAAAATGAAAATCACGTGAATTTAAGCATTTGAAAAAAAAAAGAAAAACATGTCGATACTAAAGTGAGCATTTAAAAAATATAACATTTGAAAATTCCAGACTTTTACGAACTATTTCATTAAATCACAAATATATACTTAAAATAAGTGAACAAATAAATGTTATAAAATAAAGCAATAAAATAAAACTCATATTAAACTGCTAGCATAAAATTACAAATATCTTTTAGCATTTTAAAATAATTGGCGCGTTAGCATACATATTGGCATGGAGTCCGTATAACGGAAAAGTATCGAGATTTGTTGTCAAATCATATAAACAGGTATGAAAACAAACTTGATGAGCGTTTTTGTTTGATTTATATGTTTATTTTATATGTATATTATTGATGTTTTTATGTACAAATTACATCTGTTTCTGTATAAAATTAGAGAAACGGCTTTTTTATGTTAAATAAATCGCATAAATATCGAAAAAAATGCGTGTGTATATAAAATGAAACAGTGGATAGGTTCCGGAAAATATGTTGCCAAATTTCCTTTATCGCCAAGGCACCTATACTGGAAAAGTACCTAAAGCACATTAAAATCGCACAGTTAGGAGCTCACACAGTACAGTGTCGTCTATTGGCGGTTATTTTATTAGTATCATCGGGAGGAAGATGTAAAGATGTACTTTAAATTCTCACTCATAGATTTTGAAAAAATATCTTAATAGAGCGGAGTTTAAATTAAATTTCGGAGACCTCCTTTATGAAAGATTAATCGTTTTAAATGGGAATTTCGCCATATTAGCCAGCTGTCACAAAGCTGGCTAACATTTGGCGCTACTGTGGTAACCCTGCATTTGTATTTTTTTTACAATTGCTCATTTCAATGAGGCGGTCCTACCGGAATCGTGAGGGACACACAGAGACTTGGATTTTATATAAATAGATATAAAACGATACATTTAAAATGTCTTATTTAAAACAATTTTCTTATAGCGTTGTTAAAAAAATACCAGGAGGATAAGACTCTGTTTACATAGTTCATTTTATATTAGCTTTTTTTTTTTCGAATGTTTAACTCATCTTATTTAATCAAACATGAAAACAGTCAGTAGAGGTTTAACAGCAGCTGATCCGGCCTTAAAATTTCCAATCAAAAGGAAGTGAATGGAAATCTGTTTACAAGGAGATCGCCACTGATTTTTTAAATTATGTTTCCGTATTCCGCAATATTTTTGAAGCCGATCAAATTACCGTGTTTTTAGAGTTTGCGGTGCAGGGCCGTAACCAGCAAGGCACGTCAGGGGGGGGGGGGGGTCTGAAAATTTTTGGGAGGGCTAACATCTTTTAACAATCTATATCTCTTTTTAAATTAAACACCGTAAAACCTGTGGATACGGGGTTGTCGGTAAAGAAACCCGACTATAACGTAACCTGTCTATAAAAAAAAAAAAGTCTATAACCTGTCTGTAACGAATTTCTTAAACGAAAAAAAGTTATGATTCTTTGAAAAAAGAAATACAAAACAATTAGAGGCATTGTACCGTTTGCTAAGACGAAAACCTATCTAAAATGGAATTTTCTCCCATTCTGTGTGATTTTGCATTAACAGGTCTAGTTTTATTTAATGGAAAACAGATTGCATCCAACATCTCATAAAAAAAGTAGCTTTATTCAAATTTTAATAAAGAAAAATCGTGCACATTGTGTATAAAATTATCATAGCTTATAACTGTTTTCACTTTATTAAGCATATTTTAGAAAACCTAGTAAGTAAAAATATTTCTGATTAAAAATAATTTACGATTGGTATAATAAGTAAAAATTGTTAACTGTTTTTTTTTTTTTTAACTGCTTACTTAACAAAAGTGAAATGAAAAAAAAAATCATGCATTGAATACTGATTAAGGTTGTACTTTACAATTTATTATATTACAGTGCATGCTATTGATCTCATTTAATTCAGTCCATTGTAAAAGTAACAAGCAAACATAGTTCAGATTACATAATATTTCCGTAAAGTATAAATAGTAACTTTCTAAATAACGTTTAAAGCTTCGTTAAAATGTAGAGGATGTTCGCACATTTTTGTAATGATTTTGGATTTCTCTGTGATTTAAATGTAAATGAAAAACAGATAAATAAATACAACCTATATAGCATTTTTAATCGACTGATTTAAAAAAAAAAACCATTGATTTAAATCATAAATTTTCTAAATGTTTAAAATGACATTAGAAAGTATAAAATTTAAGATGAACATAATTTGGAAAGTTTCTACAGGTATTTTGACTTATGAATACATAAAAAAAGCTTTAAATAATTGTTTTTAAGCTTAATTCCAGACTGTGGAAAAAAGTTTAAGAACAGTAATTTTCTAAAAAGCCTAGTTTTTATCTAACATAAAATAAAAAGGATTTTATTTTAAAATGATATTTAAATCTAATATAAAATGCAACGTTATAATTTTCTTTTAGTAATAAAATTATTCATTCTTTTGTATAAAATAAGCATAGCAAGTATAGTAAATTTCTGCAAGTAAAAGAATAAAATAGCCATAACCTCATTTTCGCATTCTACGTTTGTAACAATAAATTTATAGCAGATAAAGAAGAATTAAAGAATGATATCGGCTGAACCGCTATTGTAAAAGAATGTATAAGAGAAAAAGAAGCAATTGGTATAAAATATTAAGCACAGCAAAAGCTTCTTCAATAAAGGTTGAATAAATGTTTGTTATTTAAAATTTTTGAACTCATATATACCAAATAAAAATTGCTAGGGATTAAAAAAGCACCAAAACTATTTGAAACACTGAATGCTGAGAGACCCCACTGAGTGCTGATAATGCTGCTGTTTATGGTTTGAGGATTTCAGATATAACATGGTTATTCCTTATATTTACTCTGTATGTGTATATGAATGGGTTAAAACATTTTCATATTTTATGCTAATCCCAAAATATTTTTCTGGGATTAGCATATGCATACATGTGTGTAGGTTCAGATTTAGGCGATTAACAGTACAAATGAAAAATGAGCTGCAAATAATATTTGTTAGTTTTGCTATTTGTGCTACTAATTAATGAAATCACTTATTTGCAGTTTTTATTAATTCTGTAATTATTTACTCTTTTCTCTAGGTAATTTTTTTAGGGTGCCACAACCTGTCCTTTATGAAATTGGCAGAATGCGCCCCGCCCTTTTAAAAAATAGTGAAATTCACCAGTAGTGGTAGCCAGAGATTTCTTGTAAAAAACTTCCCCATTCCACAGTATTTCTAAATCCATGTGCCCAAGACTTTGCAAAAAGGATAGAACTTTATTTCTTTAAAAAAAATTAAAACTTGTTATTTAATTGTATTTTTCAATTTGTAATTCAAAAATTATTAAAATTAATGACACTTTATTAACGACACAATTAATTAATGACACTTTATTATACTAAGAAACTATATACTTTTTTCCCCTTATATAATTACTAAACAGATGACTAATATATTTCCTCATGAAATAGCACCCTTTTTTGGGACTAGCATCCTGCCCCTTTTTCTTTCTAGAATGAATACTAAATTATTAAAGATCATTTTAGTAATTAAAGCATAAAAATGTATATTATGTTCCTAATTAAAGAGTTAATTTTTTGTTTAACAATCATTAATTTTAGTGTTAAACAATTTAATAGTAAATACAGTTATTAATAATTTTAATAAATGTAAATATGACTAGTTAGTACTTAATACAGTTTTACATAATTATTACAAAATGTTAATGTATATAACATTATTGTATGCTACTAATTAATGAAACTACTAATTTGCAGTTTTTATAATTTATGTAATTACTAATTAATAATAATTTTATTAATTAAAGTGTAAAATCACAGAATATATTAGCAATTAGAGGTTAAATTGGTTTGGAAACCTAAAACTCTTGGTAGCTATTCAGTATTTGAGCGCTGGGAAAAAAAATCATAAAAATCCGATTTAAATACAAAAAATCTGATTTTATCAAAATCCGATTTTTTTATTTTTTTTCAAAAAAATCATGATTTTTTTTATACCTAAAAATAGGTGACATAATTAATTATAAAAAAAGAGAAATGTCAAAGTTTACGTTTGGCTGGGAAAAAGGTACAAAATGCATACCCAACAAAGGTACTTGCTTATCACAGCTTATTATATTTAAAGTCGTATCTCATGTTTTAAAATAAAATCCAATCTCCACGCCTTTGCCGAAATACTATCACAAAATCTTTAAACATCTCTATAGGAAATGTAAACAAAATTATAAAATCTGATTTAGAGTTAATAAGGAAAAAAAAAATGTTCATCACCTAATGCGAAATCATGTTTATCAGCATAAAATTATGTAGAGATTTTTCCATGAAATTTATTTGGCAGGAGAAAAATGGAAATATGCAGTTACAATTGATGAGGCTTGGATATGTTTACCTGACTGCAATAGAAAAAGACCTAAAATGTTGGTTCAGTGAAAACAAAGAAAGTTTTGCTATAGGTTTTATGGTTACTGCTAGATTCTCTTATAACAGAAAACTTAAAATAAGGAAAAAAGAAAAAAAAAAGTCAAAATTTACTCGGATTACTATCAGAAATATGTTTTAACAGCTGCATTCAAAGAAGACATTCCATCACTTTACCCAAACACTGTTCACTGAGTTAAATTCCAAAAGTATAAAGCTACCAGCAGGGCCGGATTAAGGGGGGGGGGCTACGGGGGCTGCAGCCCCTGGCCCCAACTCGCGAGGGGTCCTTTACCAGTGGGTTAAGTTGTATAAAAATTTCATTTTAAAAATTACTTAATTTCTTTAAAAAAAAAAATAGAAATTCTGAAATGCTAAAAGTATTCTGAAATGCCGAGAAAAAGCCGTGTTTCAAGGGTCAACATCCATTACCTTTTACTTTTGCAATTTTAAAGCTTCGTGAGACCGATAGTAACTGTTGCTAAGGCATCCGTTTAGTATTTTTACCCTCTTTCCCCGAGACAAAAGCAGAAAAACATCTTTATTCATCTCCCTCTTCAGCCTCAAAAACACATATACTCAGCATTAAGTTTTCCAAGAAATTACTAACGAGCACAGACTCGACACCCCACTGCCTGAAATCTACACTTCCGATCTTCGGAATGACACTGACCAGTATCTTTCAACAATATTTTGTGTAAGCGACCATAACGATTTGTTTTTACATCTTTTCTTCTCCTGCATAAAGTCACTGTTAAAAGAGACAAAGAAGTGCGTGTTTTTTTTAAAGGGTGTGCTTTTTCATAAACTTTTATTTGAGTATTATAAGAATATTTCAGGAAATGTAATATTTAGAAATTGTTCTTAGCACTTTAGATCTCCAATTAGTCGAAATTAAGCATAGGGTATGGATTAGTCATTGGAATAAAATTTTAAAGATACACTGTAAAAAAATGTCCTGAAATTAACAGGTGTTATTCTGTGAATTTTCCCTTTTTTAACTGAAAAGTTCCGTTTTAGATAAAACTCTTACTTTTCCTGGAATTCCAGGAAATGTTCCGTTTTCTATTGGCCTTGAACTATCAGAGTTTCCGTATCTGGCAGTAGACGCACCAAAAACGGTATATCTCCGTCTCCGTATCTAAACAAGAACTCCGGCGACAGCCATGTTGGTTTTATGTTATCATCGGTTATAGGTGTTCGGGCTACGTTTAGAAGGAATTTCTGCGATCATTTGATGTCATTCTGACATTTAGTTGCAGCAAAAAAAAAAAAAGCTGATTCATCTTGAAATCATTGAAAAAGGAATTTGTCTTGCCTTTCCGCGTTCGCTAACCACGTTGTTTTGTTTACAGTTATTTCCTGATCTGCTCCATGTTTCTGTTACTTTTGTGAAAAAGAGGTAAGTTATTCAGCTTTATTTTGTAATTATTTTTTATAATGAACGTTGCATTAATTTTAAATAAGTGTTTTACATAAAAGCTTGTTTATTTCTGCGATTGCACGTTAAGCCTATAGAACATACATTTTAAGACACGGTACATGGTATCCAAGATCGGCGGTATAATGTTTTCGTTCTTGGGAGGGACAAGTAATTTTTTTTTCTCTACACATATAAAAAAGGGTTAACGCTAGTATAAAAAATTCTCTGGGATGTTTACTAATTTGGGTTATCATTAACAATCTTTACCAGCCAGGAAGCAGAAAATGTTTAATCTTCTTTCAATGAAAATTTTATTGAGAATTAGTTTTACTTAACCATTTTATACCTTTATTTATTTGCAATATTTTTGTTTTTATAGTAGTAGACTGTGAATTTTGTTAGCCGATAGCATGTTTAATGTAAAGTGGGACACGTGTTTTCATTTTTATAAGAGAAGCTTTTTTTTTTCTTTTTTCCCCACCCCGAAAAAGCTTCCCCCCCCCCCTCATTTTTACTGAAATCTAAATTAAAACCTTTTTCTTTATTCGCTTAATTTTATTGAATTTTTAACAACTATTTTTTAATTATTGTTATAATTATCATATTCCAGTTTTTTCTATATTATATTAATCTATCTATATTTAGCCATTCACACAGTTCATTTTCCATTAATATATCAAATAGGGGAGACCGGGGGAATGCCGCCAACCCGGGTTATGCCGCCACCCCACCTAGTTTAAAAACTAACGGCAGTTTGAGATAGTGAATGTGCCTACACTATAGTGGCCAACAATAGAAACAGTGCCTAAAGTGAGAGTGACTTTGCTGTACGTTGTTCGTTTGTTCTAGTTAAAAATGTAGTTTTCATCTAGTTGCTTATTATTTTGGAGCTTCAAATGAGTAGAGATAAGCACCTTTTATTGTAACATTAGGTATTTAAGATAATATGACACGTAATCTACATGCATTCGCCGACATTTTGATGCAATGTGTTGAACAAGTTCGGTTCTTCTTTCGGCTTTGCTTGGGGATTTCCGCCATATTGTCCTCTCGGGGTAATGCCGCCGCCATGCAAATTGGGTGAGAAATGGCCTCATTTTAATGTAGTGGAGCCGATTCAGCAGAGTGACTTTTGCAATATGAAGTAAATTGTAAGCTTAACCATTATTCTGCTCAATTACATTGCTTTCTAACTATTTTCAGTAGGTTGTGTGCTTCGTAGTATCCATTTGATGCATGTACTAGGTCATTAAAGAGTGGCGGCATTACCCCGGTACAGTTGCGGAATTACCCCAGTATCCTGGGTAATCCCGCCACTGTGCAGAGGTTTAAAAAATATTTTTTGATGTATGCTTACTTTACAGTTATGATTACGGTTAAATTTATACAGATACTAAAGATCATGATTCAGCTTTAGAATTTTTACTATTAAAAAATAAACATTTTTTCGAGGTGAAAAAATTTAAATTCCCTTAAGGTGTCGCCATTCCCCCGGTCTCCCCTACATACATTTCCAGAAATACATCAAAATTAGAGTAATGGAACATCCAATGAAAAGTACTACCGAATTGTTTTTATGATTGTATTAGAAGAATTTAATAAAAGTACACTAGTAAAATTATTTTCAAATATAATATATTTAACAATTAGAATATCAATAATTTAAATTATATTTTTGCGAATGATTCCCTATTTAATTATTCAGATTGTCTCGAGATCAATAAATTATTTTAGATAGAGGTTTAAAATACTATATGATAGGAAGTTATCAAACTGAGACAGTGCTTGGGGGGAAAAGGGGCGGAGAAGTATTTCCAGGTTTAATTTTTTTGTGTACTAACTTTCCTAACATTCCAGAACTGATGTTTAGGACCACTGATTTGCAGATTTACTTGTTTTGTTACTATTCCTTAAGCAGAATATTTTGCAATGTTCTGCAATAAACTTTTTTATTCCAAAAATGTTTTGTCGGAATAAAAAATAAAAACACGGGGAAATATTAGTGCAATTTCATTTTTCAAAGAAGTGCAAAATATATTTTTTAAAACACACTTGGGATGCACAGAATATTCGACATTCAGCCATGTTGCCGAATACTTAAAAAAACTTTTAAAACATATTTTTAAAAACCTTATACAACTTCTACGTTTAACAGTTAACTTATAAAGATATTCAGAATAATTAGAAACAGAATCATATTTAAATAAAATATGATGTTTTTACATTATTTATTTGGTGTTTGTTAAGTATTATTTAAGAAAATTAACCAATCACGAGGATTTTCATCGGAATTAATTATGCACAACCTTTCAAGAAAAGGGCCACTTGCAAATATGTCTGGGTTGTCGAGAGCCACATCAATTTATATTTCGGGTAGATGGGTGCAGGGCCGAAACTAAGCTTTTTACCACCCGGGGCAAACATGGATTTCCCCCCCCCCCCTTCTTCCGCAAAGTATATTTACAAAGAGAAATTTATTCAATTTATTCATTTTTTAATAGCCGACCTATTTTAAAATTTAAGATATGTAATACTGAATAGGGATTGACCGAATACCGAATAGTCGATTTGATATTAGGTGATTCGGCATTGTAAACCGAATAATTGCGGATAAGTATTTTCTTAGAAGTAGAAGAATTCTCTTTTACTTAGAAGTAGAATAGGCTAAATGATGAGTTTTAATATTATGTGCATGAGTTCAGAGTTCAGCTGCACTGCAACAAAATACAAGACAAAGCCATTTTTAATTTAAAAAAAAAAAAAAAAAAAAAAAAAAAAAAAACTTCCTAAAGTAGTCTACATAAGCGTGAAATCGGAACAACTGTCTACGATAGGGAAAAAAAAATAAGGAAGATGGGCATCTTTCCCTTATCACTTAATTTTAATTATTTCTACATTAGTTTTCTTAATTTAAATTTGTTCTGCTCTCGAAGCTGGTAGATGGGAAGTGCTGGGTTCGAACCGAATCATGCTCGTCGGCCTAATCGTTCGGAGTTTTCGTGGTTTTCTTCGAACCTTGGATTTCCAAGCGTTAATACGGGTTAGGTTCCCTTACAAAGACCACCACGCAGGGCACTCCCCACCTTTTAGAGCCTATATCCCTCGTGTTGATAATTGGCCGTCATAAACAAAAACCAAATCAAACTTAATTTAAATTTATTTAATGTGTATTTTCTTTAATATATATTTCAAATAAGTATATCAAAGTTCATCTCTGTATATCTAAGGTGTATATTAAAAAAATACGCAAGTAAAATTATACTCCTATACCTATCCTATAGCTTTTATAACCATTAAATTAAAATCACTCAAATTTGCTATCTTCATCACCACAATGTTAAAATATTAACCTTTAACTGATGTCACAGAAATTGTCACATAACTAGTGTGAAGCGGTCTGTGAGACCGCTCCGTCGAAAGATGAATACAAGGCACGATTGACTCATAGGATGGTGTTTTTGTACTAAACTTTTTGCACAGGACTTTTATAATTACAATTCACCCATTCAAAAGTCTCTGCTGATAGTACTAAAGTTCCAAACGGAACAAAATTTCTGTAGTGTTTGTAGTTAAGCTGAAAATTGCAAGTTAAACTATAAAAATTGAAAAAAGCCGCGGTCTGAGAAACCGGTAACATTAGTTAGAGGTTAATCAAAATATAAATATGTATCAATAATTTGACAGAAAATAGTTAAATGTACAAATTGATATACCTTTTGTATTTGACAACATTCCTATTCAATTCAATATGTTTATAATTATACTTAGACAATTAGTAAATCAGCTTAATGACAACATTTTTTCTTTTTTTTTTTGAACGAACTTTTGTTTTTCTGACAATCCCTATCCTTATTAATAGACTGTACAGTTTAATAGTTTCATAGGTTAATTTGGGTAATGACTAGTGATAAAATAACAAAAAATAGGTGATGAGTTAATGAATTGGTTAGTGGAAAGAAGTCATTAATTTTTTTGTGTAATTACACTTAACAATGCAAATGTAACAGAATTAAATTAATAAGATTTTAATTAAGTTTATAAAAAAAGTTATTATATGCAAAAATATGTATTGAAAATTTATTCGGTATACACTTTGACGGAAACTTCGGCATTCGGCAAAATTGCTGCTTCGGTCAATCCCTAATTAGTCCAGGCAATAGAGACCGTATAGGGGCTCTACCTAGCAAAATTGATGATAGTTCTGGAAAAAGGCTTACTATATGTTTTTTTGGATCGCTGAATCCGAATTTTTAACTTCCCACCAACATTTCCCCCGGTAACCCTCGCAAATTTTGGTAAAATCCCCCCCCCCCCCCCCACACACACACAAAAAGTTTTTATAAAAAAAAAAAAAATTATTGTTTTAGGGAAAAAGTATCTAGAAATTCAGAAAGTAGACAAAATTTGCAACAAATTAGATATATGACCATTATGACTTAGGATGAAGGGGAAGGGGGGGATCTGCCTCGGAACATGCGCGCGGTGCTGCGTGAACTAAGTTGCGCAATTCCACTTAACCACTCACACGTTTACATTCGCCCTCCCATCTCCCCTCCGAACTTTCTCTATAAGGTTTACTTTAAGTTTTTTGGGTCGCTGAATCCGAATTTTTAACTTCCCTCCAAAATTTCCCCCTCCCGAACTCCCCCCCCCCCCAAATACTTTTTTTAACTTAAATTTCTTATTGTTTTAGGGGAAAAGCATTACAAAATTCAGAAACTAGACAAAATTTGCAACAAATAGGATATATGACATTATGACGTAGGATGAACGGGGAGGGGGAGGGCTGCCTCTGAACATGCACTGCGGCGCTACGTGCATTAAGTTATGAAGTCTAGGCAATAGGGTATTTTACCTGGAAAAATTAATACTAGTTCTGGATTTCGACTCACTTTATGTTTTTTGGGTCGCTGAATCCGAATTTGTAACTTCCCACCAAAATTTCACCCTCCAAAAAATTGATTTTTTGAAAAAAATTGTTTTTTGAGAAAAGCGCGCGGGGAATGTTTCGAGGCAGCCCCTCTCTCCCCGTTTATCATACGTCATAATGTCATATATCCTATTTGTGCAAATTTTGTCTAGTTTCTGAATTTCGTAATGCTTTTCCCCTAAAACAATAAGAAATTTAAGTTAATAACAACTATTTTGGGGGGGGGGGTTTCGGGGGTGGGGATTTTGGGGGTAAGTTAAAAATTCGGATTCAGCGATCCAAAAAAATTAAAGTAAGCCGATTTCCAGAACTACCATTAATTTTGCTAGGTAAAATTCCTTATTGCCTGGACTAAATACTGAACTACGTAATCTTCTTTGTCAAATATTGATTCATTAAAATATTGTAAACGAAATCAAAAAGAATCGAAAAACAACTCCGCTTTATACACTATCCTTATGCCATATTATCCTTTGATGTTTGTATGCTTTGGCATACCTCAGACAGGACGATTTTAACAATACTGCGCTAAATATAGATATGAGAAATATCGCCACACAAAATCTTCATTTGGCGCCCCATGGTTCTGGCGCCTTGGGTGCAAGACCTTGTCCTGAAGAGATTTTTGTCTGATAGAAAATTCTACATTATATATTTAAATAATAGCAATTTTATTATCAAGCGTTTTTAATTACTTTCTTTTATTGTAAGAGATCAATTATTAGCCATAATGCAAGGCATAGAAATCTTCTAGCCCATTTTCATTTGGCTATTTCTAATACCCAGAAAAGTTTTCAGCCTTGACTGAGATATACTTTTTGCATCCATGTACTGGTGCCCGGGACGCCATGCCTCCTCTGTCCCCTCCTTAGTGGGATCGGATGGGGAATCTGTCGTGTAATAAGACTAAAAATATGATTTCAGAGGTGGGATAGTTTTACCCTCTAAATTCTAGCCAGTCAGCTTATCCGATTCAGTAGACAAGGATACATGATTATACAAAATTCAGGGTAATTTTTTTTAGTAATGACTGATTGACAAATTTCACTGTAATTTTTAACTGCCGATTGGCAAAATTTTCACCAACCTGTGCTTTCTCTAAGCTCGATTAACGAACCTCGTGATTTTTTAGCACCAGCACAACTAACTTCGCGATTTTTTCGCAACTGATCAACAACCTCACAATTTTTCCGAGCCCCATCGCCGAAACTCGGAAATTTTCCGAGCTCGATTGATGTACTTCCAGATTTTTTGGTGCATGAACCTTGCACTTTTTTCCTGCGACCTATTGCCAAAAATTGATTATTTTCAGTTATTAATTGGCAAAAGTTAATTGGGTCAAAAGTTAAACCCATCGCGGGCCACAGGTTGTGCATCTCCCATTTGACGAAATTCACTGCGCTTATGAAAATCGCATTTTCTCGCGACCGTTTGCTGTTCACATTTTCTTGCGGCAGTTTGTTCTTGTTTTTTCCACAACCCTTTGAAAAAGGTTTTTCTAGGAACTGTACTGAGTACTCGGTATTTACTCGGTACTCTGCATACTAAACCAACTTACCGAGTACAATACCGAGTAGTTGTAAGAATTTCATTTTTTATGCTTTATTATCATTATTGAAGACAAAAGGAATTGATAACTGATCTGTAAAAGTTATTTGAATATAAATGTATAAGATATGTAATTATTCATAAAACTATTTACTTAGCATATAAAAATGTCTACAAAATACAGAAAAGTTAAGAAAAACCAATTGAGTTCAAAATTTAGTTTTAATATACAAATAAAAATAGGTAATTTTTAAAACTAAGAAAAAACTATGATTTTTTGGATACAGAAACATTTTGTAAAAAAAAAAAAAAATTAATAATTAAATTTGTTATATCATAAATTATGATAATATATTTAAATTTATATATGAAATATATTTAAATTTGCAGAGTTTCATCCGGGCAGTTTCAGGAAGGTGCTGCACCCTGCCTGCTCTTTGGTTTACAAAATAGCACCCTTCTTGCCTCTCCATTAAAAAAAGTGCCTTTTTTCTTTTTTGCATTAAAAAATTTACTTACATAGTAAAATCTGACTCAATGTTGTTTTGAAAAGAGATACAGTAGCCTCCCTCTTAACCGGCCTCCTCTTAACTGGAATTCCGCTTTAACCGGCCGACTTTTTCCCCCCAACATCAGGCAAAATTCAGGGATGACTGCCTCGGGAATTCACTTTACGCTTTCGAGTTGAAGTGGAATCCCATGTGGAAGGAGGCAAAATTCAGAAAGGAGAACGTCGTTTCTAAATGTATACACATTGAATTCAGGGTGAGGCCCGGGGAGGAGACATCCCTCCCCCCTCCCAGGAACAATGAGATGTCCCCCCGGAAGATTTGAGATTTTGTGTTTTTAATAGTCAAAAGTGCACACACCCTCCCCCCCCTCCCCCCCTGGAACTCTATAATTTCTGATCTATTTGCAACTTGTTTTGTACAAAAATTTTAAAAGCTTGAGGGATGGGAACAGATCACCGTAGAAAATGTATTAGAGTTGTTTGAGTCTGATAAAGATCTCAAGCATAAAACATTATTTGACGAGGATATAATTAGGACTGTAACTGATGTTGTTCAATACGAAGACGATCATTATGATGATCCAGTTGAAGTTGACACAGCTAAATTTCCACATACGGAAGGGATAAAAGCATTGGAGTTGGCGCTACGCTATGTTGAGCAGACCTCGGTTAAAACTTATGATGCTAAAGAAATGGAGAGATTATGGTGCAAATTGTTTGACATCTTACCTTCAACAGAAGAAGGTCACTGATTTTTTTTTATGGTTGATTAACTTAAATATACATAATGTAGAATAATTTCAACTTAGTATAAAGGTGTGTGATACGATTTTCAACAATTTAATTTGCGTTAAATGTTTTGCATTATTTGTTATCAGTGATAATTTTTCTGTCAATTCAGTTAAATATAAATAGTATTCATTTCAGAAATTATGTACTTTTTTAAAACTACACAAACTGAAAAAACTTAATACATCTCACGGGTTTAATTAATTAAATTATGCAGATACTTGTTTACTTCTCCACTTTAACCGGTTTTTCTCTTAACCGGCTAACCCTCGGTCCCGTTTAGGCAGGTTAAGCGGGAGGCTACTGTATCTAAGTTTTAATATTAAAAGTGACTTTAACCACTTCACCGGCGACAGGTATGGAGAAACAGTGCCTTTACCCCCAGACTCAGGGCAGCCATTGAAGTGGTTAAAAATCAAAAAAGTGGTCTTAAGAATCCAAAACATGCCCTTAAGAATAAAAAAAGTGCCCTTTTCTCACCGGCAGCACCCTGCACTTTTTTAAATCAAGGGGAAACTCTGAAATTTGTTTTTATCTTTTATTCTCTAAAACATTAATTAATTAAATCAAGAATTGATTAATTAAAAATATTCTTTAATTAATTAAAAATCAAATTTCTTTTAATAAACTCTTGTAAAAATTATATTCAATATTTTACTTAGATTAAATAATGATACAGTTGTGAAAGCACGAAAAAATTTGAAAAACCCACAATGGATTTTTTCAAGTGGGGCCCGCCCGAAAAAACCCGGCAATCCCACTTGGGCAAACCCTGACAATAACATTCAACAATAATTGATTGCGGCATTTGCAATTGTTTGTAAATTAGGTAAAGTGGCCCATGATGGGTTAACTTGTGGCCTGTGAATTTCGTTGATTAATAACTGAAAAAAAAATCGCAATTTTTCAATAGATCGCAGAAAAAAATTGTGAGGTTCGTCATTCTGGCGCTTAAAAACCTCGAGATTTATTGGTCGAACTCAAAAAAAAAAAAAATGTAATGCCACCATAGCCTGTCTTTTTCCTTAGCCCCAGCCGCACATGTAATAGATAGATATGAAATGGCTACATTCTATATGCAATTATTTTAAGTGGGAGTAAATAATTCTGTTTTTGAGTAAATCCTTTATGCACTCGCAGGTAAATAGTATTTTAAAGTACCATTGAAGTAAATTTAAGCTAAAATGAACTTACTCAGTCTATTAATAATGCTATATTTCTTTACACATAAAATACACTGCTCAATAAAATTTAGAAAGCGTAGAGAAAACGGTTAAAGCTAAAAAAATATTTTTAAAGATGACGCATTTTCTAAATCATTTACATAAGTATGGGTTTAAGTATTTATTAAGTTTACATGAAACATTTTCAGCTGTAAAAAATTTATTTACAGAGAGGATCATATTACATGTAATTTGATACATTGTTTTTATAAGAATTGTGATATGTGCGTATGGTGCAAGTCCTGATTTTATTGTAGATGATACCAGACGTACAGCATGTTTGTCCTATTTTATTCATATTTGAACTGTTACTTTTCATTTTATAGTGAGGTTCTACCTTTTGACAGGTGAAGAGACCAGATACAAACAAAACAGGACATACATCCTGTATGCATCATATGTCCTGGATGTTATGGGTTAATCTGATTATAAATTACCAGTATACCTACAGATATTAAAGAACTAAGCATTTTTCGAATTTTTAAATCTTACAAAAAATCATTTACAGTTAATTGAAAATAAGCTAAAACAGTGAAAATGGACATATATATATATATATACACACACACACACAGTCAGTACCGCGTATGTGGTCACCCCGCTTATAAGGTCACTTTTCGCAAGTCAATTCTTAGCTTTTTTATTTTGTGGTCACGTGATGCTTTTCATCTTTAATAGCTTTTGTATAAAACGGACAGACATTCTGAAAGAGGAAAATCTTTGCGTCAAGTCGATCTAATCTTCCAATTTTCTTTCCATTGTTGAATCTCCCCATCTTTTTGTGAATAACTGCAAACGATTTGAGAAGAATGGTTGTCAATAGCGTTTCCTGGACAAGTTTTGAAGGAAGGAAAATCAAGCATCTAAACTCAGCCTTAGAGATTGTGATAATATTGCATACCACTTGACTTCGCTGAGTGTATACACACTGTGGAAAAGAATGCACAACTGACCGAATAATATCTATTCTTGCGGGTTGCAGTCAAGGGGATTCCTAAAGATGAAGCAGTCATAAATGACGTCACTTGATGCCGTTCATACCGCCCTCTTGCGCCCGTCATATTTAGCCGAGTCTTGCATTGGAGACTGCTGATTTGACTGCTGTCGACCAGTCAAATATGGCAGATGCGGGAGAGGACGAAAGAACTCATTTTCCGCGTCAAAGCTTTCCATAGTCGAAGATTGATATGGCTACTCCTGTCGCAGGAGATAAGAGAAACTTTCTATGGCTCTTTGGATTTCTCCATCATCGCAGACAACTATATTGGTCATTGTATAATTCGCAATTTAAATTAGATTGAATTCGTTTTATTGCTTCCAAACTTCACTAGTGTTGCACAACCCTTAGATCAAGGAATTATTCAAAATTTTAAGATAAATATACGAAAGCTGCTTCTAAAATACTTCCTTGCTGCAATTGATCAAAAAGATAACTTTTACGTGTCTGTGTTAGATGCCGTGTATTAAGTAGCCTAGAGTTGGAATATGGTATCAAAAAGAAAAAAAAACATTGAAAATTGCTTTTGACATGATTGGCTTCCAGAATGTGAAGAATTATCGTTCGAAGACGACAACAATGAAATGATGTTGTGCTCCTACTTGCACAAAAGTTACGTAATCCCGGCTGCACAATAGAAGACGAACTGACATGTGCAGTTATTGACAATGAGGTCGCTACTACTGGTGAAGCTTCCATACCGTAAATTATTTCGGAAGTTTTAAATAAAACACTGATGGAAGCTATGATAAAGAGAGTGAGTCCGAAGCTGAACTGAGAACGCAAGCAGTACAAAACACTAAATATCCTCAGATATTTTTTAACACGTTAAGCGCCACATCATTCACCGATGACTGACTGTCTAAAATATGTTATAAAACTAAAAATATATATATTGTTTTAAGTAATTTCTTTAAATTTCATTACTTTAAATTTATTTAAAATTTACTTGCCTTTTATTTATTACAGGATTATACTTTCTTAAAAATTACTTAAATAATCATCAAAGAATCAATTTGAACATCAGAAAATACCCATCCCAAATGGTGGATTAATTTTTTTATAAATACAGTGCAGCTTCAGGGATAGATCCAGACAAAATTTGGGGCCTATTTAGGGCCACTTCACAAAAATAAATTTATTAAAATGGACCCTTTCACAAAAATGAACTTAATAAAACAGGCCCCTTCACAAAATTCCTTTTTATAAAATACGCTCCCTTCGTAAAATTCTTTTTCATAAAAAGTGTTTTAAAATGCGTAATTTGTAAATAACCGATTGAAAAACAAAAACTTTAGCAAGGGGATATTTTAGCTGTTTTTAGCTGTGGGAAAGAAGTTTTTGTTAATAAATTTTTGGTTCGAATTTGAGTAATTGTATTTCAACTAACGTTACGAAATGTTTAATAAAATTCACAAAAAGTAACTTCTACTTTTCACAAAATGGACCTCAAAGCTGCATCAACTCTTGAGCTTGGTCATTAATTTTAAGTAATTTTCCCCCCAAAATTAATTTATATATAATGGTGTGAATTTTAATACTTATATGTGAGAGTATGAGTTATTGTAAGTCATCTTTTAAGATTTTTTTTTGTCTGATATATCCTGCAAGATCTCTTATGTGACAAAAGGTTACTGTAAAATAAAATTAAAGGTATAACTGTGGTAATTGTGTATCATATATCTTTTTACATCTTTTAACTTTATCAGTGTCTTTTATTACAAACTTTCGTATTTTCATTTTTCAGAATCTTTGCCAATATTAATCCGAATAAAGGTAGCAAAGCACCTAGGATGAAAGGGAAAAGAGATAATATGGTTGCCAAGCCAATTATAAAATCTTGTGAATGGACATAGAGATTTTGAAAGTAATTTTAATTTGTAATACAACAATCAATAAATTTTTTTGTTTTATTTGGTGTTTTCTTTACTGCTAATTTTATATTTATCTCATATTTTCAATGTAGTTTGTTCTCACCAGGGTAATTATGATTATGATCTTGTTTCTCACAAATGCCACTGTTAGGAAGTAAAGAAATTACAGTGAACTTATCAGGATATTTGTCATCTTGTACGGTGATCTAAATTTTGTTATTTGAAATAGTTGCATTTTCATTTGTATATTAATCTGTACACATTCAGCTGTTATGGTTTTATTACAAGCACTGTGTTAATGTATAATTAAGCAATCTAGAGTTTTCATGAATTTAAGATGTACCAAATGGAAATGTAATATTGCATTTAAGAAACATGGTCTTCAGTAAAAATTCTTTTGTGTGTAGGTGAATATTTAAGATAGAACAATTTTAAAATTCTTTGTTTACAGTTTTAAAGATTTAGAAAAATTTCACTACTTGATAATAAAGTCTGCATTTACCAGGGTTCTTCAAGAGTCAAATTGAAAACCGGGCAGTTTTAGCAGCAGAGAAATAGTGTCATACTGATATTTCTTCACATGAATTGGCTGTCTGTGTCTGATATTGATTCTAAAGTTGCAAATAGCAGTGATACAAATAATAGTTATATTTTAAAATAAAATTAAAATGCTTTACTTTATATATATTTACATATTAACTTTCTGATAATGTGAATTACAACCTGAAGCTTTCAACATGCAAAGATAAAATTAGTTCAGAATGGACTATAATAAAAAAAAATGCTGCTTTACAAAATGAGACAAAAAAAATTAATAAAATTTGCTTTCATTTAACTAAAAGAATTAAAGGATTTGGAGCTATTTTACTTTTAAGGTAGTTCTTCATATCCATAAATGTCGACGGAATGTTTTGACTCATTTATAATTAACAGAAATCAAAATGAGTTTCTTTTTATTATTATTATTAAGTAAATGTTTTTGGCATACCTTATATAACGTGAGGTTTTCAAGGATTAACTAAAATTACACTTGCCGTGTAAGAAAATCTACTCTCTTATAGGAAGTAAAATGCATTTCTCTACTGAATATATAACATAAATCTGGATAACTGGATGCCTTCTGTAGTTATTGCAGCATATTCTTATTGGTGTATATGTCTGAATCATTCAATTTGCCAAGGTTATATATGGCCAAAATGTTTAATATACTTATTTTGTTTCTGTTATGGAGAAATTTGAAAAAAAATATATACAATCAGATTTCATATTTAAAAATTTGAAAATGTATTAAATATAAAATAATAATTTTTCAAGCTAGGGTTTTTTTAACACGTTGACGGACTCTTGCGTCTACAGCCGTCAAAGCGAAGTTCACTTAATTCCTATGTTGGCACCAGTATTTTAAAATTAAATTTTGCATTATTTAATGTACGTGAAGTTAAGCTCTTACATATTTTCATATATTTTTTCATGTAAATCCTGGTCTCAATCAATCATTATACCACATAGTGAACTTCGCTTTGACGGCTATAGATGCAAGTGTCCGTCAACGTGTTAAAGGACAAATGTCCAAACAGCTTATTCATTATTAGAACAATTAGGCTATCCCCCCCCCCCGCCTCTTTTCTTCATAATGAGTTCTGTTTATGTAAGTAAATGAAAAGTGAATTGTAAACAGTTAATCAAAATACTTTAAATTATTTACACTAAAACTACTTTTATATGCAATTGAAATGTAAAGTTTTAATAATTTTTCAAAATATTTCTCTAAATATGAAAATAAATTAAAATCGATGGTTATTTTATTACATTTGTAGCACATGTGTGAAAACATTTTTATTTTTTAAATATATTTATATACACATAAATAAACAAAGAAAATGGGAACAATTTACATATTTAACCCTTTCGGGACACATAATTGCATTTCTGCAGTGTTGAATTCACACCAAAATCACCATGGGCAACATAATTTGTGACAATGGAAAACAGTTGATATGGATCTTTTTTCCCAAATCTAAATATTACAAATTATATTGCCAAAAATAAGTAAAATAATTAGTTTTTGAGTAAAAACTATGTTCATAAATATCAGCTGCAATGTTGGTGACATCTCTATTTTACCTCTAATGTTAAACCAATGAATGTGTAATGTATACATTTTAATAAAATTAATATTTTCAACTTTTTTTTTTCTCTGCACTTTTTCTTGAATAGCTTTTTTCTTTTTGTTGTCTAAATATTTCTAATATATAATTTTATTTGAGTATTTCTTTGATATGATATACATGCAATTATAATTTTAGAAATATTTTGACAAACATTCTTTACACAGAAAAAATTGGTTATAAATAGCTATTTACTGACATAAATGCGAATCTATTATGTGCCGATAGGTTTCGATCAGTAAGGAGAAATTTGAAAATGTCAGTTTGTAACTGTTGAAATAACCATGCTTAAATCTAAAATTTGTTTCAGGAATGGAAAATTTCATTCTGAAAATCAATATTTGTCTCAAAAACGGAGAGTTTCAGTCTCAAAAACGGAGCGTTTAAGTCTCAGAAACGGAGCATTTCAGTCTCAAAAACGGAGCATTTCAGTCTCAAAAACGGAGCATTTCAGTCTCAAAAACGGAGCATTTCAGTCGCAAAAACGGAGCATTTCAGTCTACAAAACGGAACTTTGCAGTCTCCAAAACGGAACTTTTCGGTCTCCAAAACGGAACTTTTCCATTTCCAAAACGGAACTTTTCCGTCTCCAAAACGGAACTTTTCCGTCTCCAAAACGGAACTTTTCCGTCTCCAAAACGGAACTTTTCCGTCTCCAAAACGCAACTTTTCCGTCTCCAAAACGGAACTTTTCCGTCTCCAAAACGCAACTTTTCCGTCTCCAAAACGGAACTTTTCCGTCTCCAAAACGAAACTTTTCCGTCTACAAAACGGAACTTTTCAGTTTACAAAACGGAAAAGTCATGTAACTGATTTTCTGTGATTTAACGGAAAAGATACGGCAACTCTGCTGCCAGTACCTTTTCCGTTTTTTTACTGGAGTTTGTTTTTACAGTGTATGCGGAAAAAATAGGGGGATGCTTAAAACAGGGCCCTAGGGTCCCTATAAAAATATGAGAGTATTTTGTCCGGGGAGAGGAGTCCAAGACTCAACTCTAAAATTTTGCATTGAGAATGCCAGAAAATTAGGGGTGAAAAAAGCATACCGCACAAAAAGTTCAAAGGGCCCCGAATCGGGCCCTACGAGACCCTAGGATGCCCTGGGATTTTAACTGGAAACTAGAAACGGGACAATAACTAAATGGAAAAAAGGTTCCAAAAATGAATATCGGATTAAGAAGGGGTAGTTTATTAACAATTTAGGGTGCAAAAACTTCAAGGGGCCAGGGACTTAACTGGTATGTAGTTCAGTATAAAGATACTTTTCAGTAGTTTTTAAAATAATCAGAGGATGCTAGAACTATGTTAAATAAAATTGCAAGCAATTCAGATCCTTTTTAAAGAAGCTGCACCAAAGGCCCCAAATAGGCGATTAATATTAAAAATCGGTGGTAGCTGAAGTCAGCGAAATTTTTTTGTCTTCTTGTGGTAGCTGAAGGAGCTAAGAAGTTGTTAGAAAATAAAGCTATTGAATCGGACTATTTTTAAGGGACCTGTAATAGGGGCCCAAAAGGAGCCAATTGATAGTTGAGAGCAGGGCCCTAACATGAAATCATCTTAAAATGTTTTAGTACTTAGCGTTTTAGATCTTCAATTAGTCAAAATTAAACATAGGGTATGAATTAATCCTTATAATAATATTTTAAAGAAATGCACAAAAATGGTGGGGGGGAGGGGTTATAACGCTTAAAACATGCCCCTAGGGTTCCAGTTAAAATTATGAGAGTGTTAGTCCAGGAAGAAGAATCAAATATTCAACTTTAAAACAATGCACTGAGAAGGTGAGAAAATTAAGAGGGGGGAGGGGAATGCATGACACACAAGAAGTTCAAGGGGGCCGTACGGGAGCATAGAGGGCCCCAGGTCTTAACTGGAATGTAGAAACGTGAGAATAACTAAGTGGAAAATGAAGATCGGATTAAAAGGAAGTAATGTATTAACAATTTAGGGCACAAAAACCTGAAGGGGCCCTGTACCGTGTCCCAGGTGTCGAGGACCTTAACTGGAATATAGAAATGGGGGAATAACTAAATGGAGATTTAGCCCCAAAAACGAAGAAGATCAGAAAAAATGGGGCACGTTATTAACAATTTAGGGCATAAAAACTTAAAGGGTCCCCGGCCCTTAAAAAATTAAAAATCTGTGCCTCAGGTGCATCAGGACCTTTCTTGGGCTATCCTCACCTAAATTGTCAGACTTATACATGCGATAGATTTCGCTAGCCACGCACACAGAGCGAAACTTTCTTTTATTAGTACAGATTTCATTATTTAAATAGACAGACATTATTTAAATACACACATCCTTATTTTATTAAAATTTCCATATTCATGGATTTTTTCCTTTTGTACCATTTACTAAAACTCAATACGCATGGGTTAAATTGTTTAAGATGCTCACATTAATTTATTTAAGGTGGTTTTCAAATTGCTAGCTCAACAACGCAAAACTTACTGAGGCATTTTCAAACAAATTTTAAACTGGCGTAAAATTGACAGGTCTGACTATTGAAGCGATTTGGAATCGAATAACCGTTTCCATTTTTTATAAATTAATTACAAAGTATAAAGTACAAAGTTATAAAGTAATAAGCGATTCTTGTCATGTGACAAATATTTTACCCCTTTCTCGTGCTGCCTCATCCGGAAATTTCGCTCGAAACATTTACTTTGACAGTATTTTCTGAAAGACCTACCTTTATCAAAAAATGGGGAAACGCCATTCGATGACATAGTTTCTGAATAAGAATACCTGCCAATTTTATGCGTTTCCGAAAGAAAATGAATTCAGAAATGTGTCAGAAAATAGTTCCTTTGAATTTGAGAACAGCCTTAATAAGATTTATCATACTTAGCACAAAATTGACTTATTTCATTAAAAATGAAAAATTTTAGCACTCATATTTAGAACTTTTAATTCTGAAGATACGGATTGAACTAGAAAAGTAAATTTTCTAAAAATTTTGAATTGAATTTTTTTTTAATCAGGAAAAATTATTTTTTTCGTAATAAAAATTTATCTCACAGTTAACATTTTCTAACAAAATTAGACTGTTCTGACCACTACGAGCTACGCTCGCCAATTTCGTGCAGACACCGCCAAAATATTCTAATTTGTTCTCATTTGAAAAGTTTACTTGATTGCAGAAGTTTGATTACGAATAATTTATTTATTAAAATTTATCATGTTTTGTACAAAAATTGACTTATTTCAGCCAAACTGAAAACTTTTAGTATACACATTTATAACATTTAGTTGATTGTCTTGGTTGAACTTAAAAAAGTAAATTTTCTGAAAAGTTCGAAGAAGTTTTCATTTATTTTTATTATTTTTGTTTAAATGAGGAAAAAAATATTTTTTCGCAGTAAAAGTTTATCTCAGTTACATTTTCTAACAAAACTAGAGGGTTCTGACCCATTCGAGCTACGTTCTCAATCCCACGTGCAGCAGACCCCGCAGTCTCTAAAAACATGCTAATTTGTTGTATTTTAAAAACATATTTTGATTACGAAAAATTCGATGATATTATCACAACCAGTAGTGGTCTGCTGCAATCCCGTTGCTCTTAAGTTCTCTTTGGCTAGGAAATTTTTCGGTTTCCAAGACCGCATCCACCGCTAACGCAATAGCTGACGGTTGTTTTCGTGTTAGATTAAGTAGGATCTATCAGACATTTGAAAATCAGTTTGTTTAAAATTATTTAGAGAAAAATGTTGTTGCCTCCCGGTCTTTTTATGCCCCACCAGTGGCCGAGAGGTTCTGCTCTCGAAGCTGGTAGACGGGGGTGCTGGGTTCGATCGCAATCGCGCCCGTCGGCCTAATCGTTCGGAGTTTTCGTGGTTTTCTTCGAACCTTGGTTCTCCAAGCGTTAATACGGGTTAGGTTCCCTTAGAAAGACCTCCACGGAAGGCACTCCCCCCTTAGGGCCTATATCCCACGTGCAGATAATTGGCCGACGTAAATACAACCAACCCGGTCTTTTTAGGCCCCGGCTAGAATTTTTTTTTCCTTTTGGACTTTATAAGGAAATCGTTTTAAATATATAAATATGATATAATTTTTCACCATTTAATGCTTTTCGCACGCAAAAATTTAATTATTTTAAAGTTTTCTTTTCCTTTTAATATTCACGTGTAAATACATTTTCGATTTTCCAATTGAAAGTGTGCCCCACCAGTGGCCGAGAGGTTCTGCTCTCGAAGCTGGAAGACGGGGGGTGCTGGGTTCGAACCCACTTTCGCCCGTCGGTCTAATCGTGCGGAGTTTTCGCGGTTTTCCAAGCGTAAATATGGTTTAGGTCCCCTTAGAAAGACCCCCCATGAAGGTCACCTCCCCCACCTTAGGGCCTATATCCTTCGTGCTGATAATTGTCCGTCATAAACACAACCAACCAATTGAAAGTGCTTGGAAATATTACTATTTGGGTTTTTTTAAATATGATGTAATTTTCTCCATAAAATGCTTTTCATGTGTAATAATTTAATTAATTTAAAGTTTCCTGTCTTTCTGAATATTCACGCATAAGTATATTTTTCAATTGAAAAATGTTTGGAAATATTATTATAAGGAAAGGGAATGGAAATTTAAGGGTAGAAGCGGAATTTTTTTGAGTCAGGTGACACAGAGTAATTTTGATGCTCTTTTAATTATTAATACAGAAACTTTATAAATAGGGAAAACATGTGATTTTAAACTATGTACTGGAGCGGTGGAGGAAGGAAAAATGGGATTTTTTTTCTGGGGGGAGGGGGGGAATAATTTAGATGTTTATTCACATATTGTTGCAACAAAACGACAAATAAAAGAGAAAACAATTAAAGATTTTAAACTTCATGATATGCTTGGGGGGCATTGCGAAGTGCAATGGAAGAATTGTGATGTAAGTTAACACCACATCTAATGTCAACTACAATCCAAAATATTAAGTGCCTAGTTCAAAGCTGATTGTATGCTGACGGGACTTGGGCTGCTTCCAATACTTCAAGTGATATTATTATATTTCACACAAAGAAGGATAAGTATGTTCAAAATTTCAATTGAAATATTTCAATTAGTGTTATGAACAAATATCTGAAATTTGGATCACAGGTATAAACACCTTGTATTCCTCAGTGAAAATTGGATTTTGACCCAGGTTCATATATAAAGGTTGTTAAACTTTCTATGTACTAATCAGCTCATTCAGTTTGTCTCCATACATTAATTGAAAATGTTGCTACCACATATACATACATACATATATGCTGAAGTTCAAAAAATTCAGGGGCAGTGAATGGATGATTTCGATTGTACACGGTTTGTTGAATATCTATTGAAAATCTTGATGACTTATGTTTGAACTTTGAGGATGTAAAGAACATGTTTGACTATCTTTTTCAGGGAAGATTTAGTCGCGATACAATTAGGAGGACAACAATAAATTTAATAATAAACAGGGCTTAATTTGCGCCGGAGCCCACGGGAGCCCGGCTCCGGTACTTCTCTGTTTTTAGTAAATGTTTAAATATTTGTCGGAATTCACCGGAGCTCATAAATACAGGGCTCCGGAGCCCCATGAAAAGCGCTCCCGAAAAACCTAAGCCTAAATTACCCATTCCTATCTCGAAGCTTTTGCATTATTTTTGCCAAAACACTTATATGTAACGTAATGTGTCGCACACGCAGGAGATGGAGTTAAAACGGACTCGATTTTTATATCAGTTTTTGGTCTTGGACTGACTCGAGCTCAATCTGTACTACATTTAAATTCTTATTTATTCATGTATAGAAAAAAAAACTTTTCGTCCTTTAAAATTACATATTATATTCTATTTCAAATCATTTTAATGCTGTTTTGATCGAAAGACGAATGAAGGGGAAACAGAAATCGTGTTTTTCTATTTCAAATTTATGTCGGCGATGTCTTGATACGGCGCCACTCAAGAGACTGAATTTGCTTTCAGTTCGATCCCTTTTAATGACAGTAGGAATTTTTTCTTATTGGCTGTTTTTTTTTAAACTTTTATTTAGATATAACATGAAAAGAATATTTTCTATGTTAGCCAACGAGCATCAGCTTGGGTTTTTGTTTGTTGGACGTTTATTGTCTTCTATTGCGTGCGACTATAAAAATCACGTTAGTGATTTTTCTATTTATTTTGTATCATGAACGGTACCCATGCTAAGGCTCTGCTCTGCACATTTACGAAGTCACTTTCATTTGTAAGTAGATATAATTGCCATGTATTGTTATTCTGATAGAAAGCAATCGAGCAGTGTTTTCTTTTTTTCTATAAAAGCGTCAATTCTTTCCGACAACGGTGTCAAATGTTTAATTTAATCTGATTTTCAGGGACTCACCACAAAAGATTGAAATCCATTATACTTTAAGATATGCACCTTTTATAGGAAATTGTAAAACATTGCTCCATTCTTCAGCATATAAATATTAATTTCTGTAAATTTCCTTTATTTTTTCTTAAAAATGCATAGCTGCGATCTATCTCTTTTTTGAGTTAACACTATTTCATCATAATCCTTGCCATATTTAATCGCAAAATTCTGCAATTAATTAACATTAAAATTAGGCAAAGATTTCTATTCAGAAGGAGTGATAACTAAAAAGTGGAACAGTTGATAGCTAAATATATGCTGACAGATATACTTGAAATTTTTATTTTGCTAAAAGAAGAAAAAAATGTTTTAATTTTTGCGCATAATGTACGAAATATAAATATGCAGATTGGAGTGACAGGGGGGGGGGGGGAGGGAACGGTACGGTTGTTGTACCGGTACAGCAAAATATTAGGGCTCCGGTACTTTTTTTGTTAGAAATTAAGCTCTGATAATAAATAATGGTTGCGATCACCCATGTGACAGAAAATGCTCAAAAGGGTCTGTCACTGTAGCAAATGACTATGTGGGTCTGTGAATCGTTTGTGTGCATTTGTGTAAACATAGCACGCATATTCGTGAAGGTTTTAACGTTTCTGAGAAAAATGTAAAATCTTTTTGCTTATAGAACACAGTGTTTTCAACCAAATTTAACACCACTTTCCAAAAACTTCACAAAGAACAGCAGAAATAGTATACTGGAATTAAAATATTAATATATCGAATATTTGATGAGGCTTTGGCATTTGTGTAAAATAATTTTTAACTGCGCATGCGTGAAAGAGTCCAAAAATTGTCATAATTTGGTAGTCAGCTATTTGGGACAACTTATATAAATAGTCCGGTCAAAAATTGCAAAAATTCAGAAAGATAGGGGCGATAGAGTGAGTTGCTTCCTAAAAGTAGCTTTATTATAAAGGATTTTTCACAATTTGTCAATCAGTTCACTGTATCTTTCTGAGTTTTCGCAATATTTGACTGGACTTTTTATATAAGTTGCCCTAATAGCTGACTACCAAATTAGGAAATAAAAATTTTGGAATCTTTCACGCATGCATAATTAAAAATTATTTCATACAAATGCACATATCTCATGAAATATTCAATATATTCATGATTTAATCGCAGTATACTTTTTCTACTGTTCTTTTTCATATTTTCGTTATGTTCTGTTAGATTTGGTTGAAATCTACATGCTATAAACAAAAAACATTTAAATTTTTCACAGAAATGTTAAAATCTTCACGCCTATGCGTATTATGCTTCCAGATATGCCCACAAACGTTAGACAGGACCAACATAGTCATTTGCTACAGTGACAGACCATTGTGAGAATTTTCTGTCACATGGATGATCACGAGCATTATTTTATTATTAAATTTATTGTTTTGCCCCTAATTGTCTCCTCGTCTACATCTTCACTGAAAAATGTGAAGTCAAACATGTTCTTTACACCCTTGAATTTGGATGACATTTCGTCAAGATTTTCACATATATTCGAGAAATCGTGTAGTCGAAAGCGTCCGGGCATTACCCCTTAATTTTTGGACATCAGTGTATATATATATACACTGATATATATGCACACAGTGTTTTGTCTAAGCTACCCTGACCTTTCTAAAATGGGCTAAATGTACCCAGCCCTTTTTAACCCTAGAATACACGCGCAAGGTATGACATATCCAGAATATGTACGGTACGGTATTTACATTTGTCACCACTATTTTAGGTAGCTTTCTTTACAAAAAAGCTACCTATTGCAGCCGTTCGGAGGAAAGCGATTTCAAAAAATTTTGGTATATTTTCATCGATCATGACCCCCAGACCCCGAAACCACCCTCCGTTCAAAATTGATATATATATATATATATATATATATATATATATCTGACCTATGTCACACTGTAACTCCCGTAATTATGAACCGATTTCGATGTAATTCGGTGTGTACATAGTACATACCAATGTCTCGACCGAGTTCGTTGGCCAGCTTCATCCGCCGTTTTGTTTCAAAATGGCGGCCATTTAAAATTTTAAAAAAAATTTAAAACTTGAAATGTGGTACCAGAAAATTAAAAATGGAAATATATTTTTTTCTTATGTATTTGACCATTATACAAAGATTTCGGAGCAGTTTGTGTTTCGTCTATATCTTAAAAAATGGCTGAGTTATAGCATTTTGAATTTCTAGCGTGGCTGACATTTTGAAACGTCCTGAATTTTGTCACGCGATAAAAGGCGTATTTATGAACCGATTTGGATGTAACTTCGTTTATACATAGTACATACCAATGTCTCGACCGGGTTCGTTGGCCAGCTTCACCCGCCATCTTGTTTAAAAATGGCGGCCATTTAAATTTTTAAGAAAAATTTAAATTTGAAATGTGGTACCAAACATTGAAAATTGAAAAAATATTTTCTTCTTATGTGTTTAACCTTGATAAAAAGATTCGGGAGCAGTTTTTGTTTCGTCTATATCTCAAGAAATGGCTGAGTTATAGCATTTTGAATTTCTAGCGTGGCTGACATTTTGAAACGTCCTGATATTTCTCACGTAATAACAGGCGTATTTATGAACCAACTTGGATGTACCTTGGTGTGTACATAGTACATACAAATATCTCGACCGAGTTCGTTGGCCAGCTTCATCCGCCATCTTGTTTCAAAATGGCGGCCATTTAAAAAAATTAAAAAATAAAAAAATTTAAATGAGATACCAAAAATTTGGAAAATGAAAAAGATTTTTTTTGTACGTGTTTGACCTTAATATAAAGATTCCGGAACAGTTTTTCTTTCGTCTATATCTAAAAAAAAATGGCTGAGTAATAGCATTTTGAATTTCTCTTGTGGCTGACATTTTAAAACGACCTGATTTTTGTCACGCGATAACAGGCGTATTTAGGAACCTATTTGGATGTTACTTGGTCTGTACATAGTACATACCAATGTCTCGACCGAGTTCGTTGGCCAGCTTCATTCGCCATCTTGTTTCAAAAGGGTTGCCATTTAAAAAAATTAAATTTAAAATTCAAAATGAGGTATTAAAAAATTGGAAAATGAAAAAGATTTTTTTTATGTGTTTGGCCTTGATACAAAGATTCCGGAGCAGTTTTTGTTTCTGAAAATTTGTTCTTTTGTTGATATCTTAAAAAATGGTTGATTTATAGCACTTTGAATTTCTAGCATGGCTAACATTTTGAAACGATCTTGTATTTCTCATGCGATAACACACGTATTCGCCTATTTCGATGTAAGAAGGCATGTGGATAGTATACATCAACACCTCGACCAAGTTCGCTGGCCAGATTCATCTGCCATCTTGTTTCAAAATGGCGGCCATTAAATTAAAATATATATATATATTTAAAGTGAGGTGCAAAAAAATTAGAAATTGAAAAAGGTTTCTTTCTTAAGTATTTGATCTTGATATAAGGATTCAGGAGCATTTTTTGTTTGTCTTTACCTTAAAAAATGGCTCAGATATAGCAGTTTCAATTTCTCTTGTGGGTGACATTTTGAAAAATCTGATTTTTTGCATGCGACAGCACTCCTATATATTAACCGATTCCGATGTGAGTGAGCATGTGCACAGCAATTACTAACGTCTCGACCAAGTTCACTGCTTAGCCTCATCCACCATGTTGTCTTAAAATGACAGGCACTTTAAGAAATTGCCGAATTTGGCAGCCAAATATAAGTTACTTTAAAGAAAAGCAGCTTGGATAAAGCTGACTAATTTCGCGAAATTCTCATTCATTATATTGATAAAAATTAGTATTGAATCTCCAATATTCGGTTTCCACTAAATTGAGCTTCGTGTGTTTGCATGATATAAGTTGGCTTTTTTTAAATAAGGATTATGAAAGCTACCTCTTCCTCCCGGCACCGGCCGGAAGGACTTTTTCGAAAAGTAACCTTCAAATTGTATAATCGCAGAATTTGTAACAAATGTCAGCAATTAAATAATATGGTGATTTTTATTTGAATGTATCGGTGTTAAAGTACAGTTTTCTCTGGCGTAAGCAATACGCCGCGCGTGTATTTGAAGGTTAAAAATAGTGAAATGCAACTTTAGCCATCTCAGAGATCGAGAAATTTCTCTTAAAAATCTTCCCCAAATTACAGTATTTCTAAATCTATGTGGTCGAAAGGTTGTAAAAATCATAGACCTTCCATGTTTCGTTAAGTTTTTTTTTTAATTAGCTTAATTTTAAATAAAGAAAATCTAGAATATGTTTATAAAGTATCTTTGAATTATATGTGTAATAAATACGTTTAAATAAAATAATTAAGAGCACTATTAAAGATAACAAAAAAAGTTTTTGTTAATATATATATATATAATATTAATATATAATATAAAATATATATAAAAAAATTTACATATTCAACTTTTAAAATTGGTATTTTAAGATTTAAAAAAAAAAAAAAAAAAAAAAAAAAAAAAAAAAAAGTTGCATGTGAGTGTGTGCGGGGGGAATTTCCAGTAGCAGGGTGAGGGGGACCAAACTTTTCATTAGCCCCGGGCCTCAGAAATGCTTAATCCGGCTCTGGCTACCAGCCAGCAGCCATACCTATAAATCTACTGCTATACTTATAGAAAGAAAAAGAAATGAGAAATGAAATCGAAATTAAGACTATCCCATTTTTGGGCTTTTATAACAAGCTCTTTATAAGCAGCATTCTAAAACATTAGATGGACTCTGGAAGATTGTTGAGGAATGGAACAAAACCTTTACATTAGATAAAAGTTGTAATATGATAGTTCAAGAAAAGGGCTATCAGAAAAACACATTTGAAAATAAAATTATTATCTTTGTTTATATATTTCTTTTTCCAAAATCGTTACAAAAATGTGTGTACATTTATTCGCAATAAAAATTAAGATTTCGCGAGAATTGAATTTTAAATTCCGCATATTATTATATCCTTTAAAATATGAATCGTTATAAATATATATATATATATTAATTATATATTTTCAACACATAACTGGATTTTATAATAATAATAATAAAAAATCTATTATAATTCCAATTTCTTTATTTTTCAATACTTTTATCAGAAGGCAGGGGGTTGGGGGTGAGAAAGCTATAGCATACGTTTTACGTGTTTTTCGTTTCCTGAAATTCGCTGGATTAAAATTTAATCACTAAAAAATTACTTTTTGCAAATATGTCAGAACGTAGCTTGTTTAGATTTGAAAAAAGCATCTAAAACGTAAAATTTGTTGAGCTTGAATAACAATATCTGTACATTTTATGCCTTTATCATTCTTTTTTCCCTTTTTTCCCCACAAATGTGTCAGAAAGTAACTGATTTAAACATGAAAACAGATTTAAATACAATAGCCACTGTTTACACGAAGAGATTTTTGTATAAACCTTATAATACACATAACTTTAAACTTAACATAATACTTTTGCGTATAATGTTTAATTATAAGATAAAAGAAAAATTGTTTTTTCAATCACCAAATGTAAACAAAAAATTCGATAAAAGGGATCAAAAGCAAAAAAGGAATGTGTCTTTCCCACGCTTTTCTAATACTATACTCCTGCCAACACCCATAGCTAGAAACGGCGTTCAATTATTTTTTTTCTCCCACTTGTATAAATTGACAATCTTTTTCTTTAGTAATACACATGTTGTCAACAGGCAACCATTTAAAAAAAAAAAAAAAAGAAAAGAAAAGAAAAGAAACGTGTTTCAGTGAATAGTTTGAAGACGGTTTGCCCATTGCTGCACTAATTCTGATCAGTTTGAAAAATATATGCTTATTTCCGTTCGCACTGAGGGAATCAGGTGTACTAACGCATGTGGGGACCGGTTTATGCATCTGGACTTCAGGAGGAAAAAATGTTCCTAATTATCTTGCAATTCGAGAATTGTACCACAAGATAATATAACACAACTGATACGCTTCTGAATAGAAGGTTTTTTTTTTCTTTTTCTTTCTTTCTTTCTTTCTTTTTTTTTTTTTTTTTCATATTTCGTTGCATTGAAGGATTCAAGGCAGTTGAAAGTTGAAACATCTAAAATGTTTTTCTTGCAAATATAGATTTTTTTTTTTTTTTTTTTTTTTACATTAGTTGAAATATACATTTAAAAAAATAAATAAATAGTGAAATGATTAGGGGGGGGGGGGCTCTAGAGGAAGCTAGGGGGGGGGGCTCAGCCCACCTAAGCTTTCACATATTTTACCGTATATATAAAATAACCTATTAAAATTCTGGTCTATTTATTATATTGAAATTATTCTTATCTTAATTCCTTTAATATTAGGAATCAGAAGCTTTTCTCTTTTCTTAAATATTTTAAGCTGTTTCTTTAAGTTTGATTTTTATTTTAAGCAGTTGTGCTACATTCTATTTTTCCTTTTTTTCTGTTGTTTTCTTTATACTTTCGGAGTAGTTTTACAAACATAATATAGCAATCAATGACGCATTTCTTCTATTGCTGAGATATACTTCTTTCTTTTAAAGTGATTAAAAAAGGAACTGGTTACTACAATATATACAGAATGCTTTAACTTGAAATTTGGGGCATTTTTAAGGTTCTAACAAATTAATAGTTCTCAAAAACAAATATATTCCCTCTATTTAACAACACGAAATTTTTAACATATTCTCGGAATCAATTCATAATTAAACGTAAAAGCAGGTAATATTAAAGCATAAGTATTGAAGTGTTTTGGAATCGAATAACGTTTTTTCTTTTTTGATAAATGTATTACATATTGGGTAATAAGGGATTGTTGTATCATGGCGACTTTTCTTGGTTGTCGTGGCCGGACATTCAGTTTAAAAAACTAATATTTTACATAATTTTCCGGAAAGGCTTTTTTCTTTTATAGAACAATGGAAAACGCTTGTCAATGTCATAGTTTTTACTGTATTATATATCGATTTCCCCCTGTACTTCTTCCCTCTTGGTTTTTTTCCTAATGCCCCCCCCCCCCCCCCAACACACACACACACTGTCTCTCTAATAAAACATTATTTATTTGCATTTTTAAACCTCTCTGTTATATTTAAAGAAATATATATATTTTTAAATGCAACAATAATTTTGCAACCAGAATCATATTTATTGTTTAATAAAACAGTTATTGCGAAACTAAATTTGGATATTTGAAGTATTTATATATGAACGTATACAAATTATCTCTTTACTGTAGCACAATACTTATATAAAAATTTAATGAATGTGAGCGATTTAAGAACAAATAAAAATATATTATTGATTATAAAAAAAACTCATTTGCTTTTGCATTTTCGCACCTAATTTTTAGATTACACTTCACTTTTTTACGGAAATACATGTATAATATATTTTTTCAAATGTATCTTGCTGCACATTTCAGCATAGTAAAAGTGCAAAATGTTACTAAAACAAATTTCAACCGAATGACATATGGTGATAAGTAGAAGTATGAAAGTGAAAGGATATAAATGTGATAGTTTTTATAAAGTTTCCATACAAATTTCCCCGAGAATAATAAAAATAATTGTTCTTCTTTCTCTAGAATAATGTTCGCGAAGCGTCGCGTCGTGCCGCTTTGAATTCGACCGCAGATTACAGAAAATCGTCGAGGATTATCCCTTTTCTGCTGATATCCTACAAAAAACTGGCTAAACAAGAAAGCAATAAGGAATGCCTTTTCAAATACCATACTATTTGACATGACTTTTCACATCTGTGGGAAATTACTACTCACTCCCGCTATAATTAGCAAAGAAAGATAAAAAAAAAAACGGAAGCAAGTATTGAGAAAAGATAGTTTAAAAATGCGAAGTGCTGTCTACTACATAATGTATATAAAGAAAAATAAGAATTATAAACTTTCTCTCAATTTTATTCCTTTAAATGTTTTTTCCCTTTTTATTTCAGTGTACATTATGATATTATAATTTTAAACATCGTACTCATATTTTATTTCAAACGAGTTAGAATGCGTAAAAAAGGAAAAAAGGGAGATGTTGATGTTGATTAAAAAGACTATGCTAATAAATAAAGTGTCCAAGTAAAATATGTTATATAAATCTTAGAAATACATAAATAAGCAAAAATTCAAAATTCTGATTCTTCTTTTTCTTATATACATTTCTATCATAATTTTATTTTTATAAATAACACGGGGAATGCACTATTGTAAATCTATTTCAATCAATTTTAATATTTTAATAATATACAATACTAATGCATTTCCTTCCGCTTAGTCTAAAAGAAAATGGCTTCTGACGCGAAAAATGTTATAAACTGAATTCTTTTAACTTAAAATAATGCATACATATTAACGTACATAAAAATATGTGTATGTGTATATACGAAACTTTTCGTAATTATTGACTATAAATTTCATGTACTTTAATAATAACACCCTTTTATGGTACACAAATCAGTTGGAGATCTCAGATGATAAAGGTGGTACGTGAAAAAGAAAAAAAGAAAAGGAAAAGGGAGCTACTCCAGTCACACGAAAAGATCCGTTCGCTAATGCTAATCCTGTGGAAGAAATTTATATAGATATTTCGGTTGCATTTCAATATTTTTTAAATTATATTTTTGGCATTGGATAGCTGAGATCCATCTGTACAAAGACCGTTTTTTACTTTTTTCTATTTTGCTTGCAGGTTTTTTTAATGATTATACTTACACTTTCGAAACCGGTTCCGAAAATGGAAGTATACTCATTAAAAATACCTGTAAACAAAATCGAAAAAGTAAAAAACGGTCTTTGTATAGATCGATCTCAGCTGCCCGATGCAAAAAATATCATTTAAAAATACTGAAATGCAACCGAGATATCTTTATAAATGTCTTCCATAGGATTAGCATTAGCGAACGGGTCTTTTCGCTTTACTGAAGCAACCTTTTAATAAATAGTCCTCTATCATCTGTTAAATTACTATTTAAAATAAAAAAAAACCAATATTTACTGAAGATTTTAATTGATAAAGGAGGCATTTGACAATAAATAAAAATAGATGTTTGGAACTTTGCAACTCATTTTCTCAAAATGATGATTGTGTCACTTACCACTTTTATCATCTGAGCTCTTCAATTGAAAAAACAATGTAACAATTTAATGTCTTACTGGAATATGTATTTCATTTTTTAATTATAGAATCCGAGATAAAAAACGTTATTATAGAAAACATTTTAATTTTAATTGATAATAAACTTTCACGAAAGACGACTTCTTGTTCCCAATCTAAATACCATGAATCTAAGAATCCGGAGAACAGAAAAACGGATTTTAGGTGAAATGAACAAGCGACTTGAATGAAAGACACCTTTTCTGATTTTTGCACACTGGTTGTATTGTCGCCTTTCATATCAGAAAAAAAATATGGTAGTCTCATTGATACATACCCTTTTCTAATGATTTTCGAATATTTAATAATGACATGAAATAATATGGAAAAAAACACCACAAAATCTAGAAAAATGCCTCACAGATATGACCGATATTACCGATAAGTGGAAGGTAAATCCAGTTTTGTAGACTAATTTACATATATATAAACATCTACCGTACAATTTCATTACATACAAAAACTCACTTAAAAGAAATTCAAGCATTTTTTAACACTTTCCAACAAAGTTGAAAAGTGTTTATGCATTCGTTTTGTCTGTCCGTCTGCCCGTCTGTAAGCGCTCTAACTCCCGTGATTATACTCGGATCGTTTTGAAATTTTTGGATGTTAGTGACCCCTACCATATAACGAACCCTATTTCAAATGATGTTTGTAGCACGTTTAGTTCATTTACAGGGACAGTCTAAATTTTTCCGTTACATTACGGCCTATGGGAAAAAATCGTTAAAAATGATTTTTAATGATGTTACATGCTTTCAAACATAATAAAATTGACATGCATTTATCAAAGTCCACTAAAATATGCATTCCGTAGAATATGTGGTACAAAGAATAAATATTATTCATTTACAGGGCCACACAAAAGAATTCTGTCACATAATGATATACGAGTGGAGGGAATTGTTTCTGGCGTATTTTAATTATGTTAAATTATTTCATGTATAATGAAATTGATATACGTCGCTGAGGTTTACTATAACTTATTTCATGTATAATACGAAGTACATAGGATTTACAGGGACACACAAAAGATTTCAGATACTATATTGTATCCGAAGTACTGTACGGTAGCGATGATTGCTCGAAATGCATTTTTAATTATGTATGCGCTTTTATGTTTCACTATATTTATGCATTGTATATGGTGTGTATAAATGCTGTAATTCATATACAGGGCTACACAAAATAATTCGTAATGGTTACTGGGTATGATTGCAAATTGCTTAAAAGGTAGTTTTTAAATGAGTTATGCATTTTTACAATGAACTGCATTTTGTTTACTAAGAAATGTTTGTAGAACATAGATAAAATTATATACAGGGACACGCAAAGAATTGAATACATGGCCGTCTATAAATGATAATTTCTGGAAATGTGATTCCAGTAGTTTTAAGAGTGTTTTACTTTGAATTAAACTTTAGCCAAATAGTGGCGTGTAATAAAGGTACTAGGTTAACTACAGGGTTGTTCAAAAGTATACAAGTATGTTTCTATCTATTAGTATAAATTACTGAAAGAGAAATTTCAACCTGTTATTCGTTTTCTTACTAAACTAAATTTCAACCTGTTATTCGTTTTCTTACTAAACTAAATTTCCCCGTTATATAGCATGTATATCAACCTACGGGTAAAATACAGAGCTGTTCAAAAAAATTGGAATACGTATTTGCTACGGAGGGTAACTGCTGAAATCAGTTTTTGAAATGTTTTATGCGTTTTCTAAAATGTTTACTTAGTTCTCTTATATACCTTATTTCCCTAAATAACGAAGTTTTTTTAAAGCATTCAGGAAGTATTGGAAAGTGTTTCATAATCTATGCTTAACGCATGATTTTTCTTACTTGTTTTATTTTTAAGAGGGGATCTAACTCGGACATCGCGGCTTACAGAGCATTGGTAAAATCTTTCTTTTTTTTTTCTTAAAAAAAAAAAAAAAAAAAAAAAAAAAAAAAAAAAAAAAAACTCTAATAGATTTCTTACAATCAATACCTTTTTAGATTGCCCACCAAAAACTCCTAAAACCATTTTATATAAAATATATCAAATTCAAGTAAAATTTAAAGCATTCAAGTAAAGTTTTCAAAATTATTAAAAGCAATATTTTTGTATTAGCGCCGTACCAGAAGTTAATAATCGAAGCAATTGATAAAGATTTCGCTACTCATGGCAGCCTTTTTGTTTCTGATCATTTTAATGGTTTTAGCTAATAATTAGAATACTTGTCTGTTAAATTTGTGTTTTATTCCTATTATTTATACATTTTTTAATTTATTAATAAAGTTTAAATTTCCTTATGGAATACTATCCGTAAATAAATGCTTTACTAATTTAAATTGTTTCATGTGTAAATGGGTTAATCTTTCATAATCGGAAAGAGCAGCGCAATTCTTTCTATGTAATTTTCTACCTGTATAGTAATATACTATACATACATTTCCCTTGGTCATATTTCATTCAAAAAATCTGAACAATTTCAAAAACAGAAAACCTTTCGACCTGCATATAATCTATAAATAGAATAACAAATTTTGCCAAAAGCCACTACACATTTCTGCCTATAGTCAATCTTAAAAGATACTTAGGAAAAGACATTTTTTTTTCATAATTCAACAAATTTAAAGAATATAACCTTTAAAAATATATATTAAGAATGTTTATTGTGTTTCCATTTCTTTGTATTTCTTCTTATTACCAAAATAAATAAATGAAATACGTTGCAATATTGTCGCAATTTTGAAACTGAAAATATTAATTTAATATATTAAAAAATAGATGAAGTAATTTCATTATTGGAATTATAAATTGTTTTAGGTATAATTAGCGTCATGCAGTGCCATGCCATTTTTCAAGCACACAATATTATTTTTCGCGTGTGCTGTTCTCTTTTCCGAGTGCGCCGTTCTATTTTTGATTCCGCTGTTAAATTTTTATTTCCTAGGATAAACAATTACTGTGTCTACTCTTAATTTTATAAAAATTCTTATCGGTATTTTCTATTTTGAAAGTCATACTAATAAATTATTACACCATTTTAGCCCCCGGTATGCTATTTCTTTCTCCCAGCTTATTTTGCGTCGTCTCCAAAAAATAACGTTACGTTGTATAAGCCAGCCGTAGAACAAAGCAGATGTATCATTGTACGATTAAATACTCTACAGCAATTTTTTAAACTTCTAAGCATCGCACATTTTCAATTTTCATACCGTCGTATTGGGGAAAAAAAGTACTTTTAAATGAAATTTGTTTGAAAACTGTATCTCCATTTATTTTTGAAATATTAATTTTTTTGTAGTGTTTAGAGCCATTTGCTTAATTTTGGCCACGGAAGTACTTCACTTCTGTATAAAGTAAAGAAAAAATAGTTCTAATAGTAATTATATATTTTTGTTGCCATTTTCTCATAACAACCGAAAGAAAATGTAATTAAATACGTGCTATTTTGAAAAAATATAAACGAATGATTTCTGTTAAACCATGGAGCTATTATAAAATATATTTAATTTTAAGTACCTGTATTAATGTTACAAACAAATGGAGGTCTATGAATCATTAGATAGCCGTTCTTTTTGTGGAGTTTCTTTAATGATGGCATCTTTTTGCTGCATTTGTGTATTATTTTGCGATAGTGACCTATGCATGTTTTACTGTAGATGTTTAAGAGTGGATCGTAAATGTGGAATTCTTAAGCGGATGCGAATGACGTCATTTTACATAAAATAAAAGCGTGTGCTTTAACCCCTTCGGGATGTGCGTCTTTTGCAGAATTTTTAATCTTTTATCACCAGTTTTTCGAAACAGAAAATCTTGCCTTATTGAGTAGGGAAAAGGCTCGGATTAAATAAGGCAAAATTTACTGGTGAGAATAATCACTGATTCTGAGCACCTTACGTGGAACGTATACCGATCGCTCGTCCGCAAGGGGTTCAGTCTTAAAATTGAGATATCTTTTGTACTATTTATATATACATATATACATTTTTTTTTTTTTTAATCGGAGGTGACATTACATTCTGAAAAAGTAGAATTTCTGTTCTCCAGTTATTTTTCTGTTTCGTATACAGAAAAAAAAAATAGATAAATCTTTAAAATGTGTTTATATTTCTCATTATATCAAATGAATGCAAATTATATCAAACAATTATTAAAATTCTTGAAGTTCTCTCCCCCCTCCTCCCCCCCAAAAAACCCAGGAAAGCTTTATTAATGCATGTTTAATATTTTGTTACTTTCATTATAGTTTTTGTTTATTCTAGTAGAATTTCTGTCTATCAATAAGAAATATTATATTCCGAAGATCGCCCTGTAAGTAATGAGTAATTTGCAGTCGTACAGAATTTTTATATGAATGACCATGTGTATTTAAATAAACGTGTAAAGTATTCTTGTAAATTGTAGAATGAAGAGAAGGAAGAAGATATTTTTATGTATGGAATGCAAGCTCAAAGTCTGGTTTAGAAATTCAGAGTCCTAGGACCAAACAGAAGCATGGATTCTTATAACAGTTTATCTTACATGATTTGTTTCTATTGCGTGATACAATGTCAAATGTTTTTTAAATATGGCCAAAGAATTATTGTCTAGATGATGACAGGCACAAAAATCTATATTTTTTTTAATACAGATTCTATAGTGCGTAGTTTTTATAGTATCTAGAAGCTACGCACAAGTGTTTTCTTTTTATCCAGGTGTCAAAATTGTTAATAGCAACAGGATATTACCCTCTGATGATTTTTTCTGTACGTTATCGCTATTGCGCGTAAACAGTAAATGCCAGACTATGACTTTTTGATGTCCGGGACACAAATATGACTTGAAGCCCTCCGTGCTTACGTTAGTTAGTAAGCTGAAATATTTTTTAAATGTGTATTTTGAATGGTTCTATTAAACTTGAAATTTGCTATTTTGTGGAATATTTGTGAAGTCAATTTTATTAATAAATGCACGAAATTTGCGTTAGTTTTTACTCAAATATCAAATAATTAAATAGTATTTATAATTTTTCTATAAATAAAAAACATGTTCTCAAAATTGAAAAAAATTTTGGAGATAGCGCAGTGGGGAAAATGTTATTTTCGGTGAAGTATTAACTCAAGCTTATAAATTATAGCGGAAACGATGTTTGATATCTAAAATTTGCTCACCTTTAGATATAAAATTGTCATGTGTCAGGAAGATGTGCATTGTCAATTGCAGATAAAAAAAGAAAAAACACAAGAAAACCCTAATATAACTTTTAAATGCATGTATCATTGGATATTTTTTAGATATGATTATCATGATCAATTATTAAGTCGCGATGTCATTTTCTTTTTTGTTGTTCATTTTGAAATGCATTAGGCATATGCGTTCGTGGGACCTAACAACGAAAATTACTGGTTAATTATTATCTTTGTATTGTACAATATAAAACTATGTTAATAATGAAACTAAACAGGCAGTTTTTAAAAATTGTGTCTTTTGATTATCTCACTCCAAGCTTATAGGATTATAGACAACACTTTAATCTGGCCCCCTGATCACTCAGATCCAGTTCAATAGCTTAAGTTGGTAAGCTTAAAGCGTATAGAATTATAGAATTGAGATACCCCAAGTTTATGAAGCCTTAGACCAGTGCCCCGTTTGCCTATGTCCTAGTCCTGTGACAATTATGACTGGTTATTATTATTATTATTTTTTGCCTATATTGATATTGATATCGTTAAGAGGCTACTGCATTCAAGTGAAAACACCCACTCGCTAATGTTGTTTTTATAGGAGAATTCTATTAAATATCTCACTTGCATTTCAATATTTTCCCGTTTTGATTTCAGTTTTTTTTTTTTTTTTTTTTTTTTTTTTTTTTTTTTTTATTATTATTATTATTAGGATACTTTGACTTTCGGAACCGGTTTCGAAAGTAAAGGTATCCTCATAAAAAAAACCCCTCGCAAACAAAATAAAAAAAAGGCAAACAAAGGCATTTGTTGAGATCGACTTCAGCTACCCAATGCAAAAAAAAACATTTAAGAATATTGAAATGCAAGCAAGATAATAATTAAAAAAATTCTCCCTTAGGAATAACATTAGCGACTGAATGTTTCCGCGTAATTGAAGTAGCCTCTTAAAAGTGTGACAGTAACAAATTAATATTAATTTGTTTTCACATCATGCGTTTTTGAAAATGTCATTAGATATTTATATTTTGATTACCATTGCCTCGGAATTTCTTAAACAAATGTAATACTTTCGCAAACATTATTTTATACCTGTAAAAAAGTTTTTGCCAAGCTAAATTTTCACAGAATGGAAGATTTGGCACTCTGATATCAAAAAAAATTTTATCAATTGTTAAAAATACTATATATTTTAGGAAATGCTTAAAAATTTTCATTTTCTGTGATCTTAAAAAATGTTTTTGACCACACTTTTGAAAATTCCAATATTAATACATGTATTCCCATTCAGGTCAATTTTTTTCCTGTTTATAAATTAGATATCTTTGATCATACAGCTAATTGATGGTTATCATATTCTTTTGATGGATCGTTTCATGACTGATTTAAGAGATATTTAATTAATTTTATATAAAAAATGCCATTTTTAGATATTATTATTGTATATGTAAATAATAATAATAAAGAAAATCTTCAGTTTTAAAGGAATCTGAATTAAAATATCTGCAACTTTTATAACTGGTGTTGTAAAATTATTTCGTGATTGTGACTGAGCATTTGAGCGTTATAAATGTATAGATATGCAATATTGTTGATATTAGGAATTAAACAAAAAACTTTATAAGGTATATTATGATTATTATCATTTTTAACCTTTGTGAAATTTACATGCATTTTGAAAAATAATAAAAAATTATGACTCCTATTTTTTTTTTCTTTAAAAGAAAGGTAAAGAATATATTCTGTAAAGATAAAAGAAAAAAAGTATTCGAGTGTTTGTATTCCAGACACCTTTTTAACAATCACTTGCTGTTCACCGTCATTTTAACAGATGTATAACAGACACTCTTTTAGTACCCTATCTTTTCACACCCCTTTATGACATCTGCTGATACTGCTGACATCTGACAAAGAGTTTCTGGTTAGGCCAGTGGGGGATAGTAAAAAAATGTGCAACACTTGAAATTTCGCTGAAACGAATAAAAGATACACAGCCATCAGAACATATGTGTATCAAGGGACCGACTCAGCTATGGGGAGCCCTGGGGCAAGCATCATTCTGGGGGCCCCCCTTCTATCTATCTATAGAATGTTTTTGTGAATAATGTGGAAGTGGCTAGTACTAAACTTCATGCATACTGTAAGTACGCATAAATTTTGTACCCGGTTTTGTCTGCTCACGTCTGTGTACAGAGTATCACAAAAAATTGTCACATTTTTAAGAAAAAATGCTAGTAGGATAATATAGTAGAAAGAATGGTGGATTGGTGGACTCGAGTATTTCTTTGCAAAGTTTTACTTCGCTTATCTACGTACATTATAAGATGTGTAAAAGAAAATCCCATAAATTGGTCATAATTAATGGTTTTAACTTGCCATGTTGCGTGGAAAGCGTTAATAAAGTATTTCTTTTGAAAACAATAGAATACTAAGTTTTTATAATAAAATGTTAATCATTAGTTTTCGAATGATTAGTTTGCTTTTTGCATAAGTGGGGCGGGGGGGGGGGTTACTGGAAGCAGAGAAGAGAAGGGGGACCGCAATCCCTTCCTAAATGTCTGAAAATATATGAATTTTGGTCACTTTTGGCTAGTTTTAATCACTTAGCACCTTTTAATGAAAATCCTGATAACTCTCATGGGGGGCCCCCTAAAAAGGGGGGCCCGGGGCAACTGCCCCGCATGCCCCTGCATAAGTCGGACCCTGTGTGTATCTGTTCTTGTTCTTACTCGGAGTTTAAAATTCAGTTTTGTTTTTAAAATTATTAAATAATAGAATTTTTTTTATAAATAACATTAAAGTACTGTATAATTTGTTAGATGCATTAACGTTTCTCTTGTTCTAAATATTCTATTGCAGAACATATACCTAATTTCAGAATTTTTTCTTCCTTTAAATATGCATCAATGACAGTTGATTTTATATCACTACCACAAAAATATTTTGTTTTAAGTTTGATATACATTATTCGGGCGTGAATTCCTTTAACACATTTTAGAACATATACAGAAAAGGTGATTTTCCCAATGAAAATAATAACATTACGAAACCTTTTAAATACACTTTTAATTTCATAGAAAAAAAACTTTTTAATGTGATTTCTTATCTGAAAAATGCAATATGAGATCGTATTATGTTGGTAAAACGCCAATGATAAACTTTTAAAAATATCAGTATTAAACCACCGATATTTTCTTGTCAACATCAGAAAAAAAATAATAAAAAAGTAATAATAAATATTTTCTCTTAATAACACATAAATAGGTGATATTAACAAAGGAAATTCTGAAATACAAATGACTTCAAATTTCCTTTTTAGTATAAAAAGTTTCGATTGCATTATTCTCAATAAGTAATGACGTAAACACCTTCAGAATTTAGCAAGGGAGAAAAAAGAGAAGGGGGAGGGCACATAATAATGATAACGGTGAGTGCCGTAAAAGTCTAACATAAATGACGGCGCCTGGTGCGGGGCACCGCCCGTGCCATCCCGGATGCGGCGTTGTGTCCCTCTACTCTAAACCCAGATTTTACACATAACTTGGCCATATTAAAGTAAATTTTCACCAGGCTTGACTTGGATATAAATAAATAAAGTTGAAAGTGAAGTTGAAAATAAAGTAATTTTTGTTTAAATATGACACTGGTTTCTATAAGAAAATTGTAGTGTGCTCTACTATTTTTTTAGGGGGGGGGGTCACACTATACTGTTAAAGTAAAAATTTCGAGTACAACAACACATCAGCTAGCAACGACCCCCCTCCCCTGCCCCTCTCCCCAAAGTATGAAAATTTGTTTCACGCCACTTTAAGACTTTTCCACATCTAACTCACCAAATTAAAAAATGCAACTGTGAACGAAAGACTTGACTAAAAAATCATTCTGTTACAGCTAATGACATGTATTTACTAATTTAAACGCAATTGAATATTTCCCTCAAAGTTTGTTTAAAAAATAATTTTAATTTATTTATGTTCGACATAATTTAAATAATATTAATCAGTTGTTAATTAACCACAAATAAACATTTGTCAATTATTTACTATTTATCAATTAAAAATATTCACCAATTAATTGCTAATCATTAATTAATAATAGCGTCAATTAAGTACTATTTTATTTATCTATGGCAAATTATTGAGTATGACATTCATAACACTTTTCACTGGAAGCAAATACTCTGCTTACGCCCCCCCTCCCCCCCAATACGAAACATCTTTTAACGTTGCATAAAAAAACATCTTTCTAGAACTAACGCACCGAACTGACCAAGCAGCTGTATTCAAAAGACTTAGCTAAAGAACCAGTCTGTTATCGCTAATGAAATATATTTTAATATTTTAAACAAAATTAAATATTTTTTAACAAATAAATTTAAATTTACTGGCGACAATAATTAACTGAAATTTATCAATGTTTAACTAACCGCAATCAATTATTCAAAATTACTTACAATTTACTATTTGTAAATAATAGTCATCAATTAATATTCATTAACTAAAATAGCTTCATTTAAGAACATTAGCAAATGATTAAGCATTAACATCGCTAATCGTAACACTTCCACCTCCATTGCTTAAAATATCCTTTCAAAAAATTGTCATTGTCCTTCAAACGCATCAATAACATTATACACTTTGTCAGGCAATTCATTGAATAATAGAGTAACCACCCAGGACATCTTAGTTCGAGATTAAGTTACTCGGGTTGAGTGTGTAAAATTTCAAAACGAGTAACAACCGAGTTACTCTAAATAATGGTACTGTGCTCCCTCAAACTTTTTGTTCTAAAAAATAAAAAATTACTTCGAATGAAATTTTTTTGGTGTTCATATGTATATTTTGCATATCTTAACATTCTATAATAATATTTAAATGATACTAATAAAATTTCGGTGGGTATTCCAAACGTCGGTAAAAAGTTTAGTTATTGACGAGGGCGGGTAGGACGGTATTGGTGTATTTATAAGGGTTTCATGAAAATGTCTGTCATAACACATTAATTTTTCATGTACATAATACACCAGTAGTTTAAACCACATGATCACAATTCTTCAGTTTGTCCATTATTTTAGATGTATGTTTATTTTACATATTGAATTTGACTTGTATGCACAGCATAAAATATTAGTAACTTAAACTACTGCTAAAATTGAAAGAAGTATTTCGACAAAAGTAGCGTTCCGATGGATGCGGCGTTTACAACGGGTGCGGCGATTACGATATTTTTAAGCTTATTCAGGCCAATTTGAGGAGTGCGGCGTTTACGACGGGTGCGGCGTTTCTTCCATAAAATACAGTATTTCAAACTCAGTGTGCAGGAAGAAAAGGAAAGGAAGGGTAGGGAGGTAATGGGAGAGTAGAAAAATAAATAAATAAATAAATAAAAATGAGGAGTGAAGAGTTTTAAGAGTGTTTTTGCCTGAATTAAATTTCAACTTTTTATATTACGTGCATAAAAATGTATATGTAATATACAGGGCTGTACAAAAGAATTCAAGTACGTTTCTGCCTATTTGTAGGGAATTTTTAACTGTGTTATGCGTTTTCTTATTATACTAAATTTTAGCAGACTGTGTAGAATATGTACAAATATATAGATCATATACAGAGCTGCAGAGACGAATTAAAGTACCTTTTCGACTGTGGACGGTAATTGCTGATATCCGATTTTCAAATGCGCTATTTCTAAAACGTTTTCTTGGGTATCTTATTTACATTATTAGACGGCGAAGTCTTGATAAAGCATTTTGGGAGTGTTTGAAAGTGTTTTATAATCTATGCTTGGTGCATGATTTTTCTTTCTTATTATTTAAATATTTTTTTCTTTTTCCTTTTTTTTTCTTTTTTTTTTACGTATTAAAATTATACTCAGATATTTATTTTTTAATTGAATATATATATATAAAGTGTGTGTGATTTACAGAAATAAATTATGATTAATTATTATGTATTCGCCGACCCGCCAGTTGTTGCCTTGGGCCGTGATAATTATTTCAAACATGCCAAAATCAGTGTTGAAGGATTTTATATTTTAAAACGAAAATCTTTACAAACGATCATCATGTTGGAGGACCCAGTGCCTTCGGCTGCGTACACGGGAGGTGCTATACAGCTCGCACACTGTATATGCTGCGTCAGGCTATCACAGTCAACTGTTTTCCTTTTTGAGCATTTTAAAATTTTATGAAAGATGCAATATGTATGATTAAGTTATCTACTTATGTAAATAAGAAAAAAAAATATATTTTTTATGTATAATCAAAATGTATATGATATATGTGGATTTTGTAAATGAGTTTATTTTTTCAATGAGTTTAGTGTTCAAAGCATACATTTTTCATCTGTTACGCTCCATATATTTCCTTCTATATTTTGTTTCTTTTATTTTCTATCTGAAATTTTGCTGTTATATCATCGAGAAGTAAAAAAAAAAATACGTAAATATCTTAGGGGCTGTACATATATAAGGATATCACTTTAGAGGGAGGGAGACTCTGGTATTTGATATCGTAATGTATCTGTAGGAGGAGGTGTCTTTTGATAATCTTTATCATTTTTTATCTAAGCCTTTTTTTTCTTCATCAAAATAGTCTTTTAACTTTTTGCTTAGTCTGCTATCTATTTTTATGAAAGTACAAAGTTGTTACTAAAACCATTAAATAATTATAAAATTACGAGAACCATGCCTACACGAGAACCATGCCAATAAGAGAATCAAAATGCATTTTAGATGCAATGGAAGCATATAAAAAGAAGAAAAGGAAATTCGAAGAAATATAAAAAAAAAAGTGGCTATTCCAAATTCAATTATACATGGTTCCACTCTCAACGATGTCCAATGGCTGATTCCTAAACCGTTAGTCATAAACATATAGTTCCTATTACAAAAATGTTTTAAATGATGTAAAGAAGCAAGCGATCTGGGTCAATAAAAATATTTCTTAAAATATTTCGAAATATATATACGTTCTATAAGTGATATTTAGTAAAAACTTCCTGTTACACTAAAAATAAAGTCAAAATAACTCATGAAACTCAACAAAAATATATGTTCATCTAACACTGAAATTGACCGAGTTATGAAACTTTGAAATTCATGACTTTTATGCTATTATGATCTGTAAAAAATCTTTACGTGGTGGTAAAAAAGGGAGAGTCAATTCCGGTTTCTTCGCTACAAAATACATACTGTCAATTATCAAAAGCTAAGGAACATAACACAACTCAAATTTTGCAACCTAATAGCATTTTATAATATGTATAATTTTGTAAAGAAATGAAGCTGTTGCTGTTCATAATCTTATTTAACAAAAATTCAGTTATTTTTCCCCTCTTATTTGTTTAGTACAAATTGTATATTTTGCATTAATATGTCGGAATGATTATAGATTTCAAATTTATATTGCAATTTTACTCTCAACTATTTTTTTTAATACAGCTGACGATATTTCTACTAAATTTGTGAATGACCGCTATTTCGCAGCAAAAAATATGCTCCAACTTCAAACAGATATTCGGTCAGTTTTAATCATGGAATAATGGCTTTTTTTTTTTTTTTTTTTTTTTTTTTTTGTCTTACTTGTCAGTGTAATATTAGAAAATTTTACTAAATATTACTTATAGGACCCGGGGCATGAGACAGTATAAAAAATAAAATTTCATATTTAAAGAAAAAAATCTTTTATTGACCGAAATCGCTTTTAAAATACTTCTTTACTTCATTTAAAACATTTTTGTAATTGGAACTATATGTCTATGACTAACGGTTTAGGAATCAGCCATTGGACACCGTTGAGAGTGAACAACCTGCGTCACGCTATCACAGTCAACTTTTTCTTTTTGGTTTCCTTTTTGAGCATTTTAAACACACACACATTTTACAATAATACATTTTACATAATTTAAAAAATGAATATTAATTGAAAATTTAAATATGCAGCGCAAACATATTATGTTTCTTGTTTTCACTTTCAGTTAATATTGTTATGGATATTTTTGGTGGAAGTAAGTCGAGGGATGAGTGGGAACTCAGCATGCACATTACACATTTTCATTCAATGATTTTTTTTTGTCTCACTTGTACAATGTATTAATATTATACTCTGGCATTTTGTTTTTGTGAATCATATATATGTTGCTGCAGCTTTATTGCATTTATATTGAATATTGCATCCTTTAATTAAATAGATGACAATGACAGAATTAACTGAAAATTAATTATATGTATTGAGCTTAGCAATTTTGGATATTTGTTAATAATGTCAATTTTATTAAAAAAATGATCAGAAAAAGAAAAAAAAAAAAAAAAAAAAAAAAATTGTTAAAATGTGTGGAAGACAGCTGTGAACCTTACTAATGTATGAGAAAACTACTATGGTATATTTTGGGTAATTAATGTTTTTTAAATAATTTTCAGTGCTAAGTTTTAATCTACATAAAGGGGAAAAAATGTGCTTTATTTAAATACTCTGTAAGAAAAAAGAAAGTTCGGGTAATATTTACATTCGGATGCAACTATATAAATACAGAAAATATTATATATAAACTATATAATAACTATATAAATACAGAAGTTTCTTTGTTTAATATAACAAAATTCTTATAAACTCAAGGCAAGGTTAACAAAGTTTTGGGGGAAAATATAAAAATAATAATTTTTTGAGGAAGCATTCCACATCTTTAATTAAAATTTACAATCACATAATTTAAAAAAACTAATATTATTTGAAAATTTAAATATGCAGAGCAAACATATTATGTTTTTACTTTCCTTTCAGTTAATATTGTTAGATATTTTTGGTGGGAGCAATGTTGAGTAGGAGGGGGGGGGGGGGTGTACTTAGCATGCGCAATACTAATATTCATTTAATGATTTTTTTTCCCCTCATATCGATACATATTAATATTATACTTTGATATTTTGTCTTTGTGAATCGTATATACATTGATGTATGCTGTATCTATATTTAATATTGTATCCTTTGATTGAATAGAGAATTAAGGAAGATATCGTTACATGTATTGAAATTCGCAATTTTCAATATTCTTTAATAATGTTAATTTTATTAAAATATGATCAAAATTAAATGAAATAACTTTCAAAATTCGAATTTATGGCCGTTAATTTGAGTTATTGGAAATCTTATATTATGCTTTTGTCAAATAAAGCTGTATTAAAAAACACTACTTGGAGTATTTTTTATATAATTTATGTTTATTTTGCACTGTAGTTTAATTTCATTATATAAATACTTAAATACGTGCCAATATATTGAATAACTTCAGTAATCGGAGATATTTTGATAAAATTCTCTTACAACCTTTTATTTTTTTTCGCTTTTAAGTGGAGAGGAGGGGGGGGGGGGTTACTACATTGAGAATTCAGCTTCTTTGTCTTACCCAGTGAGAAATACCGATGGCTGTACCTATTATCGTTTATAAAAATAGGTCCAAAATCTTAACGAAACATCGAATTTTAAAGTGTTCAATAAATTTGTGAAATATTTTTAAATATATCATATTGAAGAATGAATGTGTAACTCAGACTAAAATCTTCACTCTGTCCATATTTTCTTTACCTGATGATTTATAATAATATTTTTATCTATAAACAAACATTTAAAAAAAAAATACATATTACAGTAATTAATTATAATCAATTGTGCTTTGATTTTTCAGTAGTAAATTAATGTTGCTTTACATAAACAAAAGAAAAAAATCACAAACACTGAATATTACGTAATAAATTATGAAAACGAGTCATAGACAAGTTGATTTAATAATTATTTGTTTAAAATTTAGGACGGTTAAATTTGAAGGTAAACATGAACATATAATAAACATAATATAAAGTAAGGTGAAACATCAAAATCATTTTTGACAGCAAAATGACATTGAATCACTTTTTATTGTCATATTTAAATTTTTATCAAACATTTTCTAAAATTTAGGCATTTATAAAAGTCGAAATTGTTCAATTGAAACTTATTCCTTGATGGAATTCCTGGTTGCGTCGCTGTAATAATAATAATAATAATAATAATAACAGTAAAATTGTTCAATGTGATCTCGTGTATTATAAAAAGTGCAAAAGAAATTGTAGTATTTCCCTACTAACAAAAATAGCTGCTATGGGAGAACTTTCCGTTCCTACTGGCTCGTAAATTTTGTCAACAGATAGCCGATAATATCTCTTGAACTTCACGGCTATTAAAAGTAACACGCCTCTCTGAAAAAAAAATACATATTACAGTAATTAATTATAATCAATTGTGCTTTGATTTTTCAGTAGTAAATTAATGTTGCTTTACATAAACAAAAGAAAAAAATCACAAACACTGAATATTACGTAATAAATTATGAAAACGAGTCATAGACAAGTTGATTTAATAATTATTTGTTTAAAATTTAGGACGGTTAAATTTGAAGGTAAACATGAACATATAATAAACATAATATAAAGTAAGGTGAAACATCAAAATCATTTTTGACAGCAAAATGACATTGAATCACTTTTTATTGTCATATTTAAATTTTTATCAAACATTTTCTAAAATTTAGGCATTTATAAAAGTCGAAATTGTTCAATTGAAACTTATTCCTTGATGGAATTCCTGGTTGCGTCGCTGTAATAATAATAATAATAATAATAATAACAGTAAAATTGTTCAATGTGATCTCGTGTATTATAAAAAGTGCAAAAGAAATTGTAGTATTTCCCTACTAACAAAAATAGCTGCTATGGGAGAACTTTCCGTTCCTACTGGCTCGTAAATTTTGTCAACAGATAGCCGATAATATCTCTTGAACTTCACGGCTATTAAAAGTAACACGCCTCTCTGACAGCTCCTTGGGGGGGGGGGGGGGGGGTAGGAACAGTCTACTATATGAGCTGAACGCGATATTTTCCGCCAGTGACCAGCGCCCTTAAAACCTTAGAATGAATTTTCCAACAACACTTAATTTTTTTAATTCCAATTTTTAGCGGCAGTCTCTTTCCCGCCTGCAGGCAATATATGTATTTAGATCAACAAATCATCAGCTTAATGGGATTAAAGCACTTCACAAAAATTGCCTCTGTAAAACACATTTAAGCCACGTTTCAGCCCATAAGGTTATCCTGGGCAATGAAAGAGCGGATATGCTTGCAAAGGAGGCAACTTCTAGATCCTCAAGTTATTAAGATTAAAACACTGCACAAAAATAGTCACTGTAAAAGAAATTTAGACCACATTTCAGACCCCAAGTCTATCCTGGGCAATTAAAGAGCGGATATGCTTGCAAAAGAGGCAACTTCTAGATCCCCAGCATATTCATTACTTCCAGTATCGCACTCACACATCGAAAGACATATTCAGGCTTTTATTACAAAGCAATGGCAGCATTACTGTGACTACTTACTTGGATAAAGGTTGATATGCCTATGATCTGGTCCCAGTAGTATCCTTTGATTTTCGCCTGCTAATTTCCTCCATTATATCTTTCCATCATAGTCCCTTTGGCGCCTAACTATTTGAAATCAAATGAGCCCTTTCTTCTCTTTGTCAGTGCGGTGATGTTGCTCTTGCCTCTCATTACTTCCATAAATGTCCATTTACAGCTCGCTGGTATATTCATCGTCCTCCTATTTTTCTGGACGTCTGACTGGGTAATATTTTATTGCGTCCGGCTTTCTCTTAAAGCTTAAATCATCTTTAACATCTTTTGTCACCTTATTATATTAAACCATCAGTGAACCAGGGACTCGGGGTCCCCCTTATATACTTCCAATTGTCGGGATCTAGCTTTGTCTTCCCTGGCAGTGATATTAATTTTTATTATTGTCTTTTGCTCAAATATTGTTTTTATTATTTATTTTTGTCTACTATTCACCGGCCTTTGTAGCGCTTTACGGATTGATCAGCTAATTCTGACATCTGTTCCCAAACGTGTTCTTTTTCTCGTTTATCCTCCATTTGTCGCCCTTTGTCGCGTTCTTGGAGGCACTACTTAATTTCTAGCCAATCCCTTGTCAACCCGGGCTCAACTCCAGCGGAAATCTTTCTTGAAATCTTGAAATCTTTTTTTTTTTTAAGACTTTAATAAAGGTACCGGGAGGGGCATCTATGGTCCACAGATTTGAATTCATCGTCTGAGCAGTTCCTCTCGGGCAAGGAAGCTATTAAATGGGCCTGAACTGCTCTGCTGTGATTTTGTTAACAATTACGTGGTAAAAACGACGTGCACCCGCGAGGTTGCATTGCGAACAGGAGGCTTAGAATAGAGCTGAAATACCCTAAAATATAATATTTTCGGATTTTATTGCTGAAATACAAATTTTAAAACTAGTCGGATGTACCAATCTCAAAACTTTATTGTATATCATGCATGTTAATACTTCAAATTTCGCCATGAAACTGCTAATATTAAATGACAATCTATGCCTATCATGAAGATTCTAAAAGATCTATTTACGTGCAAGTGCAACAGAATATGAAGTTTGATTAAATTCCATGCATTTATTTTTGAGAAAGGGCTATCGCAAAAACCATGAAAAATGCAACATAGCAACGCCACCTGTTGGGCGTTTTACACAAAAATATAATAACCACCAATATTTATCAAGGTATACCTAAATCTGAAGTTTTATAAAAATCCGTGCATTAGTTCTTGAGATAGAGCACCAGCAAAACTTTTGTCACATACAGACAGATTTACAGGCTCACTGACTGACAGGAAGACATTATCTAAAAACAGTCAAATCGTATTCAGGACCTTCTAAAACGTATAAATCCACCGAAAACCGAAAGTCCAAATTTTTCACGAATCCAATACATTTCTTCTTGTAAAGATAGATGAAATTAAAAATTACAGAAAACCGTTTAAAGTGTCGTTAGTGTTTTTTGTAATACTCATACTGTTAAATATATTTTCATTATGCGATTAAATGAACTTTTGAAAGACTAATTTTTCTCTAGAAATGTGTACATAAATTATACTTTAAAGCCAATATTGCATTAATATTATAATAATGTTATTTAACTGAATCCACTCCGTTGAAAGAGGTCAAATCCACAAATGTAGAAACATTTATCCAATTTGTATTTACAGGAGAATTACCGGGCACTCTAAATCAACTACAAAGGGATTAAATTATTCATTATGAAATGTACTGAGTAATATTTCGGAAACGCGAAGATATTAAACAATTATTAATCCCAAGAAAGCATTTAGCGTATTATTTGTAGAAATAGAATATTACAGAACACTTTGGTGATATATAATTAATTTTAATACATAAAAGACCCTTTATATGATTATATGGAAGCTTAATAGTTTAGCTCGTTTAATCAGTCATTTTAATGGAAGGAATACAGTCTTAACAGTGAAGAAAACATCTATAGTTTTGTATTTATTGTTATTTATTGAAAGAACACGATTAAATGAAAAAGAGTGCATCATTATTCATTCAAAACTTTTACGTAAGTTAATTTTTTTATTCGTCGCTAAAATATAGGATGTTTTATCAAATCTTTAACGATGCTGAAAATTAATTATTGCTGATACTTATTTTGTAACTGATTTTTTTTTCAAAAGTTTTTAAAAATAGTAAAAATGGGCGTTTAAAGGCATAATGGTGTAAATAATTTTTTCTCAAATCATTAAAAACAAGGATTTTCTGAATGCAATATGGGATAAAGAATTTTCGGGTGCTATCTAAACACAAATTCCAAAATTATCCTTTATCCCTATATTTATATGTATAGATATACTATGTTTACTTTGTATTCATTTATAGTACAGATAAAATAGTCAAAAATTAAGTAAAATACTATTGATGGCCATTTACAAAAATTTGGGATATTGGTACAGGAACGTTTCCTTTTATAGAAACTGACCCTACACTCAGGCTCTGGGTTGAAATTAATGTCAAAATTTCTCTGTCTTATGATTTAGCTTTTTTCGGTCGTCTAGAACGGGATTTTTTTTTCACATTGTCACCTTTTGACAGAATTCAGTAAATACCATCCCTGCTGCGTCCAGTTTTTTTTTTTAATGTCGATAACTTTCCATCTACTAGATTTCCAAAATTTCCTATTTGAAAAACTGTACATTGCGAGGCATCTTTGCAATCAGTCGAAAAGGGAAACACTGATTCGATTTTATCTCAGGAATTTGTTGTGTCACAAGTATATGACCTTGGAATATGCAAATTTCGGATAACAGTACTTAAATCAGCTTTTAATACTGGTTGTCTATATAGTATTTTTGGGACGGCATTCTTTTGTTTTTATTTTTCGTTTAATTCGTTTTAAAACTAGAAATGAATATCCGATGAGTCTCCCCCCCCCCCCCCAAAAAAAAAATAAATAAAATAAATAAATAAATAAATAAATAAATAAAAAGTTGTTTTACCTTGTTTTTGAATCAGGGAATTTTATCTCAGGGAGGAGATAAAATCACTTTTTTTTTTTAATTCGGGGAAATGAGTCATCGTTTATTATGGATTTGTTAATTTTGAATCGAATGACACCAATCGCAAGTCGCTACAATCATTTGTTACAAGTTTACGGCAAGTGGAATGAATACAAAGCCGATAATTATACTTTAATGCAGGAAAAATAGATTTTTAAAGTAACAACTGGTGGCCATTAACAAAATTTGGGAAGAACATAGTTTTGGTACTAGATATGAAGATCTGATCCCAAAAATTGTCGTTGTTTTATCGTGTTTTGGGGGTGCAAAGGGAGGCATTTTAACTCGGGAGGGATTCAATTTTTTTAATTAGGCCAAGTAGGGTATCGTTTAAAATGTATTTTTAAATTCTGAATAGAATGATACCATCCACAAGTTAAGGTCCACAAAAATCGCCAAATTTTCAAAAAAAAAAAAAAAAAAAAAAAAAAAAACTTTTATTGCATTAAAAATGTCTTTATGCTTAAAATGACATTTAAATCATGTTTCTATCTTAATTAGAACAGGAAATATTAATTATTTTTGTTTTGGTTTGTTTTCAAAATCTAGCTTTTAAGCAATGGTTGACATGGAAACGACTTCTCGTTAAAATGCGTTTTTCTTCATGATGGCTTTTTTCACCATTTATCGTATTTAAATCGTTATATGTTAAGAACGGTTAAAGATAAATGGTTCAAACTCGGAACATGCCTTTTTCAATTGCTTTACTTTAATTTTGATTCAGCAAATTAGAAAAAAATATTTACGTTCGAAAATATGATTTTTTTTTCAGACAAAGGCCATTAAGAAAAATTACTTTTTTTAATTAATATTTTTTTAAATGCTGATTCAAAATTAAAACTTATATATTTCTGTTTATTTAAATGAAAAAAACATTAAATTCTACAAATAATATTTCGAATTATAACGATTTTAAATTACCCCACTTTTTTAATGAATTTTAAATTTTAAATTTAATATATATATATATATAGGAAGTTTTATCATGTGATTTTGTTTACAAATAACATGTTAACTATCACAAAACAAATCAAAATTTTAACTCAGTAAATTAAAAAAAAATTAAATTGTGTCCCGAACCCCTTAATACGATCATTTTCTACAAATTTACATAAGGTTGTATGAATACACAAAGTCGACAATTATACTTTAAGAAACGTCGATTAAACCGGTTAAAATTTTTAATCAATTGTCACCAAAATTTAAATTTACGTATTTAATAATCTCAAAATTGCTCGAAAAGTAATTGCAACTCTTTAAAATTTATTTTTTCAGTCAATAACATTTCATTCAATTCAAATATTCTTTTCTGGGTTAATCCTTTTTTCATCACAAGCACAAACTGTTCCATAAGCTATCGTCCTTAAAAATATTTACAGCTCGTTAAGAAATCAACAAATCTTCGTTGAATTAAAAAAATTTTTTTAGATCTATTGTAAACTAGTATCTTAATAAAAATAGCAGAAAAATTGCAATCCTTCATAAGCAAAGCGTGAAAGGACGTAAGTAGGAGAAAAACTTCAATTTCTTCATTTCTAAATATCTACAGTGCGTCCCAAAAGTTTATAGACAACGGGCTTTTTTAATTTTCTATTTCAAAAAAAGGAGTAACAATTTCAAAACAATTTACAATTATAAATAATAGCAAGACAATAATAATACTATACACAAATAATATTACACAATCATAGACTTTGTGAGAAAAATACAAACTTAAATTTGACTGTCCCAAAAGTTTAAATACAACTCATTTTTTTTTTCCTTTAACGTTTATATTTTTAAGGCGTTTGTTCTAATCACTTCAAAAACTCGATCAGGCATACTCAAAATAAGAGTTTGAAGATGTTCTGACTTTAAGGAAAATCAACTTCGTTCAAATTGCAGCTTTAGATCTTGAGCAGCTACAAACTTATTTAGCATATTACATCTCTAGCTAATTTTCCCGAAAGGTTCTCTATTAAGTCCATAATAGTTACTTGGCTTTGTCTAACCACTGCATTGTAAAATTGGACACGAGAATGGAGCGATGGCCTAGCTGGTACATTTATTTGTCCCTTCCGTAGCAACTTTCCAAATGTAAGTAACTGTACTTCAAGCCTTTTCTGTCAATCTTCGGAACATTGACGACCTTTCAAAAAAGCAACATGGGTTGTTCTATTATAAGAAAATGCTACCCATACCATGATTAAACTTCCTCCTTGTTGTCTACTAAAAAACGTTAGTGGTTCCTTACGAATATCAGGCCAGTAACATGCCCAACCGTCCGGGCCATTTAAATGGAATTTCTTTTCATCACTGACAAGAACACTCAACCGTTCATCTGACCAATCCGTGATGTCGGGTCCATTGAACATGAGTGTCTTTATTCCGTTTTGTAAACTTTGGCGAATGACGTATTTTGCGAAAATCAAGAAATGTACTTGCCAGCAGCCGCCGATTGACCGTGGATATTGGTACTGGAACGTTTACTTCTATAGAAACTGGCCGTACTCTCAGGTTCCGGGTTGAAATTAATGTCAAAATTTCTCTGTCTTATCATTTAGGTTTTTTTTCTTTTTTGTCGTCTAGAACGGGATATTGTTTCATATTGTCACCTTTTGACAGAATTCGGTAAAAACCAACTCTGGTGTGTCCACTGTTTCTTGAAATGTCGACAACTTTCCATCTGCACAATTAAAGTGCGCCTTGTGAGGCATCTTTGCAATCAGTTGGAAACGGAAAGACTGATTCGATTTTACCTCAGGAATTTACTGCATCACAAGTATATGACCTTGGAATATGCAAATTTTGGATAAAAGTACTTAAATCAGCTTTTAATACTGGTTGTATATATATTTTTGAAACGGCATTTTTTTGTTTTTATTTTTTTTTACATTAAATCTATTACTGCTAAAAGTTCTTTGAATATTTTATTATTTTTATTTCGTCATTATATATTCTCATAATTTATTTCGTCTTTTTTACTCGTTTAGTTAGTTCTTAAATACCAAAAAAAAAAAAAAAAAAAAAAAAAAGAAAAAAGAAATGATTGTCTATTAACTTTTGGGACGCACTGTAACAAATTGACACTTTGTAATAATATACTAATTTTAATTGCTAAAAAGCGTAAATTGAGCTTTAAAAACAGTAAAATAACAGTAAGTTCCGAATGTGTATTCATCTGTTTGCATGTTTCGACTCTACCCGACTCATTTTCAAACAAATAAATAAAAATATTCTAAAATTGAATGGGTTATGAAACGTCAACATTCAAATTTTCACGTACTCTTTCATGTTATGCACATTATCATGATTGTTTTTTGTTTTGTTTTTTTACTTAGATGTTCATTTTTAGGTGCGTTCGTAATTATATAAATACGTAGCACCTATAGTCGTCGTTCAGTCCGTCTGTCTGTCTGTCTGTTCGTCTGTCCGCCCGTCTGTCCGTCCGCATATAACAGAGCAAAAACTACCCAACCGAATTGTCTGAAATTTTAAATATATAATTGCTGCAAAATTTTGTCGAGCCATTTCCGTTTTATGAAAATTGGATGCATAGTTTAATTACAGGGGCAGTCAAAAGTTTTCCGTTACATTACAGCCAATGGAAAAAAAAATTATTGCAAGTGCATTTAAATGATGTTACAGCCTTCCGAATGGTCTGAAATTTTAAATATATAATTGTTGCAAAATTTTGTCGAGCCATTTCAAATTTTTTGAAAATCGGATGTATAGTTTAATTACAGGGACAGTCAAAAGTTTTCCGTTACATTACGGGGAATGGAAAAAAAAACATTGCAAGTGGATCTTAATGATGTTAACGACTACGCAATTATGAAGCGCAAAAAAATATACATTCAGTACAATATGGGGTGAAAAAAATAATTACAAACTACTTATAGTACGAACGCACCTCATTTGCCACGTTTGACGAGCAATTTCCAACTTGTTAATTTCGTAACCATTGAATCGAGCGATACTCAATTGTTAAGAAAATAAAAATAAACATCTAAGTAAAAAAAAAAATAAATAAATAAATAAATAAAAATAATAACGTGCATAATATGAAAGAGTACGTCAAAATTGAATGATGGTGTTTCAGAGTTGCAATTTTAAAATATGTTTATTGCCGAAACGTCAATGAAGGCTTACTGTGGAGACACGAAATGTTTTGGTTTCTGTTTGTCTTTTCCGCAATACCTGCCCGTAAAAAGCATCCTATTAGCTTGAAATTAAGTGGGCATATTCGTGAGATACCCAGACGTGGATGTATAGTTTTTGGTTAAATTTGGTTCATTCGTTCGGAAAATATGGAAGATTTTATTTTGCTCCATAGTGCTTTTTTACGGCAAGTCACACGATTTTCAAATTTCCATTTGCTGAAAGAAAATGGTACCTTTGATTGATGGATTTAAACGTTAAATTATGGATACTAAAATTTCCAAATAAGGGTTGTAAATTATTCCTATTATTTTGATTTTTTAAAAATATATTTGTCAGATTGTATAATTTTTTGTGGAACTTTATACACCTATTCCAATAATATAAAGCATTTTTTAAATTAATTTTCTTATTTTGCATGATACATATTTCATTTTTTTTTCTTTTCTCCGTTGCCTAGGGACGGTTATGCGTAGCCTATCATTGCGTCAAATATGAATGAAGTTAGTAAATTACGTTAATTTGAATGCAGATACTATTAAAAGGCTATCACAAAAAATATTTTATAGCGCCAAATCGATTCAATTTATGCAATTAACAGTTCGCACGATAATTAATGATTTTCCAGTAGATTTATAGATCTTCAGATATGCCTATTTTGAGGGTCTTTTAATATGTTATTGCTATCACATGGATTAGGGTGTATATTTAAACTAATGTTTCATCATGCTTAAGTGAAAAATAGTACAGTTAAAAGCATATTAAAGCTTTTTAACACTTTCCAACATAGATGAAAAGTGTTTATGGCTTCAGTTTTTCAGTCGCCTGCCGTGTGTCTCTACGCGCTCTAACTCGCGTAAATATAGTGGGATTACATGTAATTGGTATGCATTATTGAGGTTTGCCAAAGTATGTTCGGTATTGAAAAAGAAGTGTGTAGCTCAATTACAGGGGCGCTCAAAACTACTCCATTATATTATAGTGTTTGGGGAAAATCGTCTGCGGTGTTTTTTAATACTGATACACAATTTTAAACGTAATGAAATTTATATACATTATTAAGGTGTACTAGAAACTTGTTACTATAAAATATGTTATGTGTAGCACTTACAGCTTGCGTACAGGGAACTCAAAAGTATTCATAATATTACAATCTGTGAAGAAAATTCTTTTGTGGCGTTTTTTAATGATGTTACTCTGTTACAAAATAATAAAATTTATATGTATTTTTGAATGATTTTTGTTGTATATGGGGTGCAAAGCATATATTTTTTTCAAGGTCACACAAAAGTGGTCGATTAAAATGTGATCTACGGGAAATAACTCTTCATATCTTATTTCAACACATTAGCGACGGGAAACAAGAATTCTTCTTTTTATTCAGAATACATCATTGTCTAAGGGTATGATTTCTACCTTACAGAAAAAGCCTTTACATCGTGTTGTCCATATTTTTATAGATTGTAAGACGTTATATATTACATCCGTACATTGAAATATATTTACTGCTGCATAAACATGAAAAACATATCTCAGAAACCAATTTCCGAAAGACTTTCAGAAGAGGGAGGAGCTTCTACTATTTTTAAAACCAGATTTAATTAAAAAAAATTGCCTGCCGTCAGTGTATTAATTGTGTTGCACTAATTCAAATATTATGAAATTAAAATACATTACTGTGGTTTACTACAAGAATCTTGAATATGATTGCCGTTCAGTGTGATTTGTATCACATTTATCCTTCATTTATAGGATCACATAAAACTTTTCGGATACAGTTCTGGTTTATTAGGGATATTTGCTGAAGCGCGCTGCAAAAACTGGATACATGGTGCCTATTATGCATAGTAATTCCCGGAAATGTGATATCAGCAGTTTTAAGAGGTTTTTTTTTTCTCTGCATTAAATTTAAATGTAATATGTGGCGCGTAAAAATCTTCACGTAATATACAGGGCTGTAGAAAAGAATTCATGTGCGTTTCCGTCTATTGGTAGAAATTACTAAAGGACATTAACATAATCAATTGAAAATTACAAATGTAAATTAAAGTACACTATGCGGGGTTTAGAGGGGCAGAGCCCCCCCCCCCCCCCTGAAGAAATCTACTTTATTATCTAAAAATTACCAGAATAAGTAGCTCATGAGAATTTCAGAATACCATTGCATGACAACGTGTTTAATTTAACGCTTCTGATGCCTGAAACCTCCGAAATATTTTTCTCTTTTATAAATGTTTATGTAATTTAAAAGCTTTAATTTTCGTTTTGTAGAAAGATTAATGTTACTCAAAGTGTTCTGAAAACAATGAGTTGCAGAGCTGACGTTGAGGCTCCTGATCTGCAGATTTACTACTTTATTTGTTTTGCAAATTACTTGGGTAGAGTCGAAACATGCAAACAGTTGAATAAACCTATTTTTAATGTTTTTGAAGTTTAATTTACGCCTTTTGGCAGATAAAATTAATATATTCTTCCTTTCTAATAAACATGAATGTTCCCGATAGTTTTCATAACCTCAACTTACTATTTTATTTTGGTAATTACAATAGCATATTGCTACATAATACATCAGAGCAAATGATTACTTTGTAGCGAGCGCTTCTACATAATTGTTACTTAATTATTTTTAATCACAAACATACGATTGATAAATAATTCAAATGAGTCAACTCATCTGAACTATTTACCAATCGTATGACTGTGTTTAGAAATAATTAATTAATGGGTAATTAATTACTCAACCATAGCTTGTTGGAGCTCCTTTACATGCTGTTTATTACGTAGTATTGTTTCAAATAACAGACCAGATGTCATGACCAAATGGTTGTTCTGAGCGAATAGTATGTTGGCTGGTGTGTTTCTACCTTTCCATTATATGCTTGATATAATAAGGATAAAGAAAATTAAGGAAGTTATAAAATGCAAGTAAATGTTCTATATTTGACTCGTAAAGTTAACTTATACGCCGTATGCGTATTACACTTCCTTTTTTAATGACACGGAATTCAATGTATCGAATTTTACTGTGCATAAAGGTAGCTAAAATTACGTTTTAAGAAGAACTTATATTTCTAGTGGTAGATACGAATAAAGAATAATATATCCCAATGAGCGATATAGCGAAGGATTACTGTAACTGTAACTGAATAAATGTATATTTTTAAAACTCAAAATGTAAGTAGTTTTGATGTAATGGAAGAAAAAGATAAGAAAACATTTTAATTGTTTATTATCATTAGAGATAACTTTGCAAAGTCTTTTTAAATTTTCGGGGTAGGCTGGGGGGTGGGGGTGGGGGCTTCATTCCCCTTAGCCTTAGCCCCCTAACTGGCTGCGTGCCTGGCACAAGGCAATCTATACTCTAAAACTGAATCTTCATTTAGTGACTTCAAATGAATAAAAGCGTAAGGCATGGACAACGTTGCTACAATTTCTCACTTTTGAAAATGTGAATAGATCTACTATTTCAGTGTACAACTAAAACTTAAATATAAATATTCTTTGACCCTTCAAGTATTTCAAAATAATTTAGAATAAGTCCTTACAATTTAGAATACATTAGGAAAAGAACATTTTTGAACTGCATGGAGCATGTAAATATTGCATTTTTCTTTTTTTTTAACATTTGAAAAAAAAAAAAAATCAGTGTATATCAAATACTTTTCAGGCAAAAAAATTTCGCTTAATCTTTTGTAGGATTTATCGCTCACCCGCAATAAAAGTGACACATCTCGCAAAAATTCATTTTGCGCTTTACTCCACTAATAGGTCTATCATAGGTGTGCCTCGCTACGCAAACAGTTTTATGTGTAGTTATACGGAAACTCCCTTTATTACGCTATGTGGCCATTTGTGAACACAGAAGAGGGGTGAATTGTATGTGGAGGTAAAATTACCCAACCCAGCAAACCTCATACTACGTCTTCATTCGTAAGGGTTTTATGCTTTTATGCATGTTTTTACTGCTGCTTGCAGAGCTAAGTGCTATAAATTCATCTTACAGTAAAAACATGTAAATCTTCTTTTGTAAGTGAAATTTACTTTTGTCGAGATGTGTCACTTTTCTTGCGGGTGAGCGATATATTTCCTCTAATCTTTCAAAATCATCACACTGTAAAAAAAAAATGGTAACGTTCCATGTAAAATCCAGGAACGTTTCGCCTTTTCTCAGGTTTTCAGAATAATTTAGCTCTTTTCTGTGAAATTCTGGTTTTCTTATCTGAAACGCCCCTGAACAAAAGTTGGAAACAGCAAAACGCTGCGGCCGCCATTTATTAATTTTTTGCTATAATCCGTTGCTCGCGCGCGAGTGTCGAAAACGAATTCCTTAAATGAATGTAAAAAAATCAATATGGAATGCAAATAAATCAATAGACGACATAATCCTTTACGTCTCTATTGTCAAGACAATTCAGATGAAAATACAATACCTCTGTGACATCGCTAAGAGATTATCTCTCGTCCTTGTCTGTGGAATGTTTAACGAGCAGACCGTGTAAAAAAAATACACCTATTATTTGGATCTCCATTAACCAGGGGACCATCAAACATGATTCTCACCGATTTTGATTAATTTAAAGTATGTTTTAGAGTTCTTATCTCTAATTATTCTTGTGAAAGGATTTCTTCAAATGGGCCTTAGATTATCAGAAATTAGATGCCGAGGTTTAGCATACGTTTCAAATACCCATTAGATTGCAGCTCTCAACGTGTCTTTCGTGGTGTGGACGCAGAAAGCTCGCACGCCACCCGTACGGCCCGAGTTCGATGCTACCTCTTGACTTTTTTTTTCTTTTTTAATTAATTTTATATTTTAACACTTTATTACAATTTGATTTAAATTTGATATATATTTGACACTTTGAATTGCTGTAAATTTGAATTTTTGTTTATTTTCGGAAAAAATATACAATTAAGTTTAGGCTTTTTTTTTTTTTTCTTCATGAAAATTTATATGTATTTTATCTAACTTGTAAACTAACATAATGACTGACGAAAATCCAAAATATTTTATGTCTAGATTTTTTTTCTAATTATTATTTACATTTATATATTTTTATATTTTAAGCAAAGTTCAGAAACAATATATCATATATATATATTTACTTTATTGAATTTTAACTGAAAATTTATTTTTTCGTGTAAATTATAAATAATAATTTTGATGTCAATTTCAAAATATTTTTTCGTTCTAACAAATAATGATAATAAAGCGAAAATTTTCAACTGGAAATGTAAAAATCGTCTGCGGATCCCGCATGCTGTGAAATGTCAGTAATGTTTTGCTGTCAACAGAAATATTCCTGGTATTTCGCAGGAAACTTACTGGCATTTCTGTAGAAAGTTTTTAACATATACAGTAAAGTTCCAGTCATTTTCAAGAAATGTTTCTTGGAAATAATGGGCAACTCAGCTGCCCATTTTTTCCCAGGAACGTTGCGGAATTTTCTTTACAGTGCATCTACCAAACCACATTTTACAGTTTTGAATCTTAAGAGGTCCGGTATCTTTTAAAATGTCAAAAATCATTTTTTAAATAGATACTTTATATTATAAGTTTAACTATTTAATGACTTTTTTTGAAGACACCCCATTTGCAAAAATTCGATTTAGAGGGGAAGTTATCTCAAAAACAGTTTGAGCTCGTTTTGTATGACCAATTTTATCTTTAAAATCAATTTTTTCAAAAGTGTGATTTTGGTCATTGCGTGCAAGATGTCTGAGAAATGGTATATTGAATTTCATGAAATTTTGACTGAAGATGTAAAATTTACCGATTCACAAAATGGCCTACTATTATGTTCATCAAGTAAGAAATTTAGAAATTGCGACTACTTTTATTCTTAAAAAATTCGAACTTTTGAGAGTATTTTTTTTCCAAAATCTAATTAGCCCCCGGTATAATATTTCTTTCTCCCATCAAATAAAGTGTCGTCTCTAAAAAAATAACGTTCCGTTGTACAAGCCAGCCATAAATCAAAGCAGATGCATCATTGTACTGTTAAAAATCTACTGCAATTTTTTAAACTTCTAAGCATCGTACATTTTCGATTTTTATACTGTCGTATTGGGAGAAAAAGTACTTTTTAAAACAGTTTGTTTGAAAACTGTACCTCAATTTATTTTTGAGATATTAATTTTTTGTTTTGTTTTTAGCGTTATTTGTTTAATTTTGGCAACTGAAGTACTCCATTTCTGTAGAAAGCAAGGGAAAACAGTTCGAGAATCGTAATTATATCTTTTTGTTGCCATTCCTCCATAACTACTGAAATTTTTTTTTATTAAAATACGTGCTATTTTGAAAAAATATAAATGAATAATTTCTGATAAAACATCGAGCTATTATAAACTATATTTAATTTAATTATCTATATTACAAGCAAATAAAGGCATATAAATCATTAGATAGCCGATTTTTTTTTTCTTTTTTGATTGACGACATGTTTTTTTTTTTTTTTTTTTTTTTTTTTTTTTTTTTTTTTTTTTTTTGGTGGGGGAGGGGGTATTTGTGTATTATTCAGCGATAATGAAGTCATATGCAAACTTTTCTGTAGATATTGTTTAAGACTAGATCGTAAATGAGGAATTCTTCAGCGGATGCGAATGACGTCATTTTATATAAAATAAAAGCGTGTGTTTTAAGTCTTAAAACTGAACTATGTTTTCTATTATCTGTATTCATATACATATTTTTTTTCATCAGGGGAGACAGTAAATTCTGAAAAAGCAGAATTCCTGTTTTCTAGTCATTACAGTTTTTTTCAGTGTAGGGCATTTTAAACAGATATTACGCTTCCATTCAATAAAATAAACAATTAAATTTAAAAAGTCAAAAAACCCGGCTGCGAACTAATTAATTATTTCTCATCAATGTGAAACAATTTTTTTTCAATTCCTACTATTAGCTCACACTCTCGCTATATATATCTTGTTCAAATTTTCAGTCATTAATAAAATACGTATTATTCATCCAATCAAGCTCAAATAAATTTTTTAAAACTTGTAGTGGGTGACACTTAATGTTAATCTAATTTTTTTTCAAATATTAATTAATTAATTAAATTAAATTAATTAATTTTCAATAATTGAGAGAGCCCCCATCTTGATCAAGGTTTTTTAAGACCGATAGAGCCCTCTTCTTGATCAAGGCATATTAAGCGCCACTCAGAAGGAAAGAAGAATGGGAGAAAAAAAATTCTCTTATTGACCTTAAGTAGGAATTGACTTAAAAAATATATTTTTTTTTATATTACTTGTTTATATTACTTACCTATTTTTTTTTTATTTACTTGTATTGATGACTTTTAAGTTGTGTTTAACTGTTAGTTCCTATCTATAAACACTGTTTTGATGAGATCTATAGATGTCTATGATGGTTAGAGTTGCAGTAAAGCTAGAGATCCACAATACATACACAACTTCCAGGTTGTATTATATTTTAACGGAGCTTCTGACTGTAAAATAGTCAATGAAACAGCGTCTTAATTTTAAGACCTATCCTATGATATGCCACTCAATAGGGTGCGTAAATTATTTTTTCGTCCCTACCGCCATTTCGAATTTATTAAAACAAAACCTAGCCTATAACCACTGGGCCGTTAAGACGAATCGATAGAGACCTCATTCATTAAAATCCATCCAGCCGTTGGGATGTTTCGAGGGTATAAAGAAATCCATATACACAGATACGCGTGAAACACATAACCCTTCTTTTCAGTCGGGTAAAAAATGGCCCACGATGACAATTCGATTATGAGACATTCTGCACGGAAGGCATCTAAGGTGAATCAATTTATTAAATGAACGGTCAAGTGCGAATATTACTCGCGCTCATAGCGTTCCGTACAATAAATATATGGATTATTAACTGTATTATTAAAAAAATCGTTGCTAAAAGAATAATAAGATTTCGTAAAAAAACTTTACAATGTAGGATTGGGTATAGACTGTAGCTGTATATACTAGAAAAATGTATGTACACTTTAGGGGGGAGGGAGATCTGCCACTTGTTTTCATAATATATCTCTGGGAGGAGGAAGGGGGTTTGCTTTTTGATATCTCTATCATTTTTTATCCAACCAAACTTTTCCTTTTTCAAAAACTTTTTCTTTACATCTAAATAGTCTGTAACATTTATTATTATTTCATTATATATTTTTGTGAAAATACAAAGATATTATTAAAGCCATTAAATATTTATAAAATCATTTCATTCGAAAATTTGGAATACTCCAACGTTTGGCATTCCTTTTCTTTTGCCATATGCGCATTTAATTCGTCGTTAGAGAAATCAGGAACTTAATATGTAGGAAATGATACTTACGTGTACCAGTAAAAGAAAGACAAAGAATGTTGCCCACTGTTTTATTGACAGGGCTGCCACAGGCGAATATTTTTCTATTCTGTTTGCATCTTCATTAAAAAAAAAAAAAAAAAAAAAAAAAAAAAGAGAGAGAGAGAGAGAGAGAGAGAGATTTTTGCATAGTATATTTCTCTTGAAAATGTTCTCGAACAGTATGTCAATAATTTTTATTTTGAGAAACTGGTGTGAGGTAGAATTAAAACATTATTCGCCTGTGGTGGCCTTATATTGATAAGTTCTGCCTTTAATATCCCCAGCAAGAAGACAATATTGCTTTTGAAAACACTATGTAACAATATGCTATTATTAAATACTTTTAAATAGTAACTACCTCTTTTAGATGTCATTTGATATAAATTTATTTCATTTATTGATATTTTATTGACTTGTTGAATCCGTAAAGTATGAAACTAATAAATGTATAATCATATGTGTATATCACTGTAAGCGTATATAAAAAAAAAGAAAAATAATCTAAAAATAAAATAATTTTTAGACATTGATAACGATATCATCGGATGGCAAAGGGGGTGGGGTTGACGAATGATAACGTGTGAAATCTTAAAAGAGGGGGAGGAGGTAGTCCAAAATTAACAAATTGTTCATAATAATATATACTATGTAACATCCCCAAAGTATGAATGGGTATATCATAAAAGTTCAAAGAGATATGAAGCCTTAATAATATCAAATCCTGCTGTTCTGTATAACTCTTTCTTAATCTTATCCTTTTCTTTTTTTTTCTTTTTTTGATGAACTTAATGCGGTACCGACAATAAAAGTAGTGCATATTTAAACTTCATTTGGCATTTCATAAAACTAAATTTAGCGTTGTAATAATCTTTTATTTTTACAGTGTAGCTAAAACAAAACCCTTGTTCAAAGTTTAAACTTGGCTTTGTGCTAAGCGCGCTTCGAAAGGAGGTTACAAATTTGCAATGCCGCCTTGGTCCGTGCCTCGATTTTCCAGATAGGTTTTTAATTAACTTTTAAAGACACAGGAGACGTATTGATAGATACACTCAATGGAAAGTAGTCGCGAATCCCATAGTATTTATGTGATTAAATTAATATATATATTTTTTAATTTTGACATTTATTGCTTTTATACTGCTACTGCGCATTGCATTACGCAAATATATCATTAAAAGTTGTTATCTAGGCTTTAAAAGCTTATGGTACGTAGAGTACGCCACCCGTGCCATTATGTATGTCCAAACCGTCTGTAACTTTAAGTGTTAATATCTGGGTTAATTACCAAGTATTTTTAACAAAAATCATTATCAACAATGCTTTTATACTTCTGCTACGATAGATACCTCCAGCGCTTCTCAACACGTTTGCTGAATGTCCGCAAATCGAAATTTGTGTGTAACGGAAAAATGTGCTTTTCTCAAAATACTTTGTGACGTAGGGTAATCGCTATAATTTTCCTGCAAGTTTTAAATTACCGCCTACTCCCTCTATTTTTTTCATAATTTTAGTTTCAGTAGATTCGGGAATAGATGGGAGGGGGGCATATTTTTGCACTACATTTTCGACGGTATCTCTGAAAATATAAAACCTAAAATTAAAATAAATGTATTTTTGATTTCAGCGTTACGAAATCTTTCACACGATATACAAAGAAAAGATTATTTTTTTCGAGCAACTTAATTAGCTCCTATACATTTTCCCTAAATATATTTGTGAATTTTTATTAATCTGCAAATATGTGGGTCAATAGTCTTCATTACTTCCCCCAATTTGAACTTTCCATGTTCCATAGTTTACGAGTAAAATGGCTGTGGCAGACGGACAGACAGACACGGAGGGATCTTATAATGGTTCCGTTTTCACTTTTTAAGTACTGAACTCTAAAAAACATTACATTTCAAATTAAATGGAAATATTTCATACACGTTTAGATAGCGCGTTTTTCAAAAAATGAAATCTTAGAATGTATCTCTTGTAATGTGTGTTAAAATTTTGCATCCAAATGTTAATTAGATGTGGAGTTATTGCAATCCATATTAAAGTGAACTTTACATTAAATTTATCAATTACAAAAGGTACCTGACCCCTTCATACAGGTAGCTTAATTCCACTAAAATTATATTTATCTTAGGTGTATCTTACTTTCCCTTACCCTTCAAATTAAACAAATTTATTTTTTATGAAGAAAAACTCTTGAAACATGTATAAAGTTTTAAAAAAGTTAAATGTAAATTTTTTGGAAGGAAAGATACACTAAAATAAATATTTATCGACACAGATTCATTGAAGATTTTCAAACGGAAAAATTCACATTTACAAAAAGAGGATCGGTATTTGTTTTAGAAGCAAGTAGGCTTATATCTCTCTTGAGACACGCTTAACTGTTAGACTATATCTTAAGATCTCAATTTCTTTACTTTTAAATCAATGCTTCAGTACGAAGGTTTCGTAAAAAAGTAAATATCTCCTTGACTTTCATCTACAGGAGTACAGATTCCATAAAAAGTTTTAAATAGCTAGAGTCACTGTGGATTTTAGAAGTCGATATATTTTTCTTGTGCTATTTCAGAATGACATTAAAAAACTTTTTATTTTAATGTTAAAAATACTTTTACATAAAATTTATTATAAAAGTTAACCTTTAGTTAAATCTCTCTATTTTATTTATTAAATGTAATATTTATTTGTTAATAGTATATGCACTTTAATACATTTATCTTGAAATTACTGAATTGTGAAGAATATACAAGGTGAGATCGGAAAGTAAAGTGACTGACGTGATAATAATCACTGTATTATATATTTGCAAATAAATACCTCAATGTTGTTCAAATTAGTTCCCGCCGTCTACAATACACTTTTGACAACGTTCATACAAGTTCTGGAAACTTTTGAAAAAGTCTTCCTTTGAGACTGTTTTAAGTTCCTTGAATGTCGTTTGTGGATCATACGGCGATACACCACGTTTCATCTCCTGTGACTATGGACTGTAAAAACGCGTCATCTTTGTCTGCTGCATTGCTGAAGTCGTCACAGGAGTCCATTCGCTGCTGTTTTTGTTTATCCCTTAAATAATGAGGGACAAACGTCGTACAAAATTTCTGTTTACCGAAATCCTTCATCAATATTGTTCGGACGATTTCACAAGGAAGATTCAATTCGTTCGCCATTATTTGGACGGACAAATGGCGATCTTGCAGCAATAACTTCCTGACTCTTTTAACATTTGCCGTGGTTCTGCTCGTCACCGGTCTTTCGCTGCGATGCTCATCCTCCACGCTTTCACGACCTTCACGGAAACGCTTGAACCGCTAAAATATTTTCTTGTGAGATAAAGTTTCTTCGCCATATACACTTCGAAGCATTTCCAAGGTTTCCGTAGCAGTTTATCCATTTCAAAACAGAATTTCATATTCGTTTTCTGCTCCATTACGCAATGCACAACCACCTCTTATATTTAAGCGACTGCATGAACAAACACTAACCAAGAAACTTTAAAATGATCCTGAATTTTAACGATACATACCAAAGATTGTAATGCGCATGTGTCAGGTTGTCGGGCTGTTCTCATTTTCGAAAGCAGGGTTGAGTCACCTTAATTTTCGGTCTCACCTTGTACATAGGGAAATATTTTTTCTAAGTATACAGGGTGATTCGCTACCGCGTGTACAAACTTTGAGGGTAGCACACTAAAACAAACATTTTTTGCACAGGAGTGCTGTGTCAAAATCCACGTATACAGTTACAAACACAAGGCTCCTCACAGTAAGTCAAACCCGAGTTTTCGTTCCCAACTTTAACGGTAATAAAGATATTTTACCCATGTATTTATCAAAGTTATTTCAAAGTGAGTACAACCGGATGCGCCAATCTCAAAATTTTCTTCTATCTCATATATGTTAATACTTCAAAATTAGCTATCACAGCGTCAAAATTAAATGGCAGTCTATGCTCATCATGAGGATTCTAAAACTATGAAATTCAGTGCATTAGTTCTTGAGATAGGACTATCGCTAAAATCGTGTAAATCCTGAAAAATGCATCATAGCAGCGCTATATGTAGGGTAATTTACATCAAAACATAATTTGCAAAAACTTATGTCAACGTCTAACTGAATCTGAAGTTTTATGAAAATTCCGTGCATTAGACCTTGAGATATAGCACCCATTTTTTTTTTTTTTTTTTTTTTTTTTTTTTTTTTACATACAGACAGACTCGCAGACTCACAGACTCACAGACCGGTATTTTCTAAAAATTGCCAAATCCGTCGAAAACCGGAAGTCGAATTTTTTTCACGAATCTAATACATTTTTCTTGTAAAGATAGAAGAAAGTAAAAAGATAATACCTCTGTTCATAATTAATTAAAAACAGATACAAAAATACAGAAAAATTAATTAAAAATTTAAAAAGTACATAAAAATCCTTCAAAAAAAATTAAACGTTTTAAACTCGCCTAAAGCTCTTCATCAGTAGTAGAAATAAACGCAAAAGCACGATAGATAACATAATTCAAGTTGCAGTTGAGAGCATGTGTCACAAACAATTATACATAAATGTGAGTATTTGAGTTAAGTTAAAATGGTACATTCAGGTGGATGCGAACTAGCTTCATTGAGTTCATTTTCCATATTTTGAGATGGCCAAGATCATTAAATGAAATTGCAACGTAAACAAAAGTCCTAAATTTACTGTAGGCATGGGCTTACAAGAATGGACAAATTTCCCCTCAATGAAGGCCCCTGAATATAACATTTTAACCTGTCTCAAATACCCACATTATCTCGTGTATGTTATCTCTCGTGAATTTCTGTCTATTTACATTACTGATGAGGAACTTTAAGCTACTTTGAAAGTTTTAACATTATTTTTGAATAATTTTTATCTACTTTTTAACTGTTTAATTAAGTTGACTGTAATTCTGTAATTTTTTTTAAATTCATATTATTTTGTAGAAAATGACACAGGTATTACAGGAGGTCCACTGTAATTTGTTCAGTGATCTATCTATATGTGCCGTGAACTACCTTTCAAATTATGAAGTGTCTAGGCCAGTGATGATTGAACGCAGATAGATGTTTTAACGCGTTTCCAGCAATTATGAGGATGTTTTCACATTGAATAGACAGTAGAGCATGTCTGTTGAAAATATCGACAAATTATTTTCAATGGTATGAAAGCTATGAAGAAAAACTCGGGCTGGACTTGTAGTGAGACACGCCGCACAGTGGAGTATTTGACCCGAAATCTTGGCCCAAAATATTTTTCTATATAGATATAGCTCGATTTCCTTGAAATTCTTAAATGTTATGTAGTATCACTACGGAATGTTTGGTATTGTAAATGAAGTCTATAGCATTTACGGTTCATTTACAGAGACACTCAAAAGTACTCCCTTACATTATAGTCTAAGGAAAAAAATCGTTTGCTCTGCACTTTAATGATATCACACTATTTTAAGCGTACTGAAATTTATATACATCACTATGATGTACTAAGGCACTTATTGTAGAATATGGTATGCATAGAATTTATCATTCATTTACAGGGATACACAAAAGAATTTAGCTGAAGAATAAATCTAACTATTGAAGTCTATGACCAATAATTGCTAGAAGTGCATTTGTAGTTATGATATGCGTTTTTAAATTGAACTATTTTTTTTTAAGTATTACTTAGTGTGGAAAACACAGGGCTGCACAAAAGTTCTCAAGTACATTTCCGTTTATTCACGGAAATGGCTGAATGGAAATTTTTAACTGTGCTATGCGTTTCACTGATCTAAAGTTTAGCATACTATGTAGTATACATACAAATCCACAGCTTAGTAATGTTTTATATCTTAAAGCTAACGAAGTGTAAATAATATTTTTTAACACTTCACAACATAATAATTATGCATTTTATAAATATTTTGACAACTAAGAAAAAAAGAGACATAGTTTATGAAGGAAAAAAGAAGTTAAAATATTAATTTACTAAGGAGATATTTTAAAAATACGAATACATCACATGTCCATAGCCAACATTTCCGGAGGGAGTTTGGAAGTTGAGTCAATAGCAGCCTTAAATGTTTACTGTTTATAAGAGAAAAGTAATTGTTGCAGAATGTTTTATTTACGAGTAATTAAATGTATTTAATTGTGCTATCTATGAAAATTATTAATTACATTTAATTTACTTTAATAATAATTATTACATTTAATTTACATTTAATAAAGGCTATTTACATTTGATAAAGTTACATTTAATAATACATATAATAAAGTGGGGTCTCTACAGTATAGAGTAGAGATGCTGTTTTTCAGTGTATTTAACATATTACCAGTTTCAATCTGATTCTTCAGAACTCTGTTTTTCATTTTCTTCATCACACTCGTCTTGGCTTTTATCAGGACTGCCATCAGACCTAGCTGGAAGAAGTTGTGGGGTCTGGCTGCTGTGTGTCTTGCTCTTTTCCCTTGGTCTTTATCTAGAGCAGTTTATAAAAGGATCACTGCTTAAAAGAAATCAATTTGGAATATCTCTATTGTAAATTTCTCTATTGCGAACTTCTCTATTGCACTTTCTTGAGTACTTTGTAGGTACTGTTTGTAGGTATATGTTTGTTTCTGGTCTCGGCAGCTTCTTCTGTCCGTTGACCAATGGGTATGACTGCTTTCTTAATTACAGTGCTACTATAAATCAAAACCTTGTGCACTGTTGGAATCATGGGGTAGCAATTGTAAAGGTTCACATACAGTCTTACTGTTTCATCAGCAGATGTTTGGAACTCTTTTTCGTCAATGCGATGCCCACTTGCTATGACTTCAATATTACTTACAACCTTTTAATCATTTCTGCGTCTACTCCAGACTTCTTTAATTCCCTCTTTTATCCCTTTATTTTCTACCTATGAACCCCGAAACAAGTTGAAGAAACTTTTTCGGTAAATAAGTATTTGCAATTTGAAGCCAATCTGATATTTCTATAAAGAGGTATCGAGTTGCGTACGTTTGTACGTATATACAAACGTACGTACATGCATACATACAGAAGTAGGGGCAAAAGCTCTCAGGCAATATCCTATAAGTTAAAAACCTGCAATACGAGAGTAAAAATATACTTTTTATCTCTTCAATCCCGTTGCCGCAAAAAATGAGATTTAAGTAGCCCCCTCGAAAAAAAAATTATATAACAAAATGGCAACAAAATGCAGAAAATATTTTTTTCTGAAATTGGCATTTAGAACTATAAGCAATACGATTATAGTTCAAAAATGACCCGGAAAAGTCCAGCACACTTTTAAAATGCTTTCGATATTTTTAAACTAGAGTCAAAAATGCTTTTAAAGTACCCGTTTTACATGTTTAATGTTTTCTTATTACATTCAAATCTAAACTACTTAATTTAACACATAGTTTAACACTAAGCTCTGACATTTCTTAAACACGTAAGAGTTATTCAATTTCAGTTAAACAGTTAATTCCGCCACAAAAAAAATTACATTTAAAAGTAACAACAACGCTAAAAATCAACAAAAAATCATGTCTTCTTTCAAAGAAGTTTTCTCTTCAAGGTCTAGAGCCACCGCATATGGCTCAAGTTCCTGAAACAGACATGGATCGATGCGCCAATTTGTCAGCTATTAAAAAATAGGATTTTTACAATTGTTGATGAATTTTTAATTTTTTGTATTTTTGGCCAAGTTTTTGGGTCAAATACTCCACTGTGTGCCGTATTTATGATTGAACAAGTATATCACCCACGTCAAAAATGATGGAATGCTAATCTGCTCCATTGCATAAAACTTCATACAAACAAACAGCATAAAGATTTTATTATTGAAAGATTTGTATTGTAAAAAGTAAATTTCAAAAATGAAAAATGATTTCTAAAAATGCAAATGATGAAGATATATTCTTTTACTCAATATTTTTTACTCAATTCAGTTTCTGAAATAGTTCAACGATCAATAAATGTTCCGATTCTAATCTTTAGAATTAAGAAATAAAAAACCAGTGACATTTACGTCATGCTGGCACAATCATATCAATATTTCTCTTTAGTTTTATTAATGTAAAAATACATTTCAAGCTAAAAATGACGTCGCCGGCACAAACTTTTCATACATACTTTATATGTGTACGGTTTAAGCTTAAACACAGTATATTCAAATAAAAAAAAATCTATTTATTTAGGGAACAGCATAAAAATTTAAATTTTGCATTTTTTTAAGAAATGTTTTTATTGATCAAAACAACTTTTAAAACAATTTTTTACGGTACTTCTTAGTTATCCCGTCCACCAAATTACCGTCGCCAAATTGTAAGATTAAATGCCAATAATGGTTTGCCATTAATTAATTAATTGTAAGATTAAATACTAATAATGGCCAATAAAACCATTAATTCGACGTTTTATTTCTATTTTTATTAATGTTTTACTAATTTATTTGTTCTTTCGTTATTTAAAATAAAAATTGTCACATTGTATAATTTGGCGAGTGATTTGGTGATTTATATAATTTGGCGAATTTGGTCGACGGGATAACTAAGAAGTACCTTTTTTACCTTATTTGAAACATTTTTGTAATTGGAACTAGATGCCTATGACTAACGGTTTAGAAATTAGCCACTGGACACCGTTGAGAGTGGACACCCTGTATATTCCAGTAAAATTATTTTACACAATATGTGTCTTAGCTTCCTTACTTCGCTTACAATTTAAAAGCACACCTGTTTCCTGTAGAAAAACTTCCAAATCATACATAACGTTGAAGAAAATAAATACATTTTTATTTAGATCTAAATGTTACACTAAAATAAATATTTATCGACAAATATCCTTTGAAATTTTTCAAACGGAGAACTTCACTATTACAAAAAAAAAAAAAGGATCGATGTTTGTTTTTGAAGCAAAGAGGTTTTTATCTCTCGTGGGATATTTTTAACTATTAGATCATGTCTTAACATTTCAGTTCGGTTGCTTTGAAATCAATATTCCATTCAATACATGTTCACAATGTTTTTCCTAGAAAAGAAATCGAAAATTTTGTTAACTTTAGCCTGGAAAAAAAAAAGTTACGTGAAATTTTAATATAGCTTAAATCACTTTCGATTTTAGAAAATAGCTCTCTTATTTATTTCTGAAGTACCAGGCTTTGCCCGCAAAGCTCCTGGCCGATTTCTTCAAACGAACCTTGAATCAAACAAAAAATATTAGGTTGTCCCAAATGTTACTTTTACAATTCATGTAGTATTTTTTAATTCATTTTGCACCACTTTCTAAGAACAAAAATATTTTAGATATACTTTTACAACATCTGCAAAAGAAATTCACTCAGTGTTGCCAGATCGGGGATTTTGTCCCCATTTTGGGGAATTTTGAATCTTTAGGGGAATTTTTTGGGGACAAGAAGTTCGTGGGGAAGTTTTTGGGGAAAAACTGGGGGATTTTCTTTTACAATTTTCCATAAAGATTTCTTTTAGTCCTGTAGAAAAACTGGATCTGTCTCGAACTCAATTTTGATTTGAAAAACGAAAATACAATCCAGAAATCGGAAATATCAATAATTATTCTCTTAGATGTGGTCGTGTTCGCTGTTTACTACATTATAGTTTACACATATTACAGAAGCCTGAGACTCTAAAGTCTTAAGCAGCTTAAACCTGCGCGTGAGTAAATCTGCAGGACTTTGCGAAAAATTCCTTCGCTGTAGTTTTAAAAATTTGTTATTTAAATATGTGGAAATCGGATATTTTTCTCTTTTATGCACACAAAAGCATATCGATTGATACAGCGAAAAAACTTTGCATTATGATTATGTACAGGGATGACAAAAAAAATTAAAACCGCGTACCATCTGATTCATTCAAATCCCTACTGATAAGAGATTGTCTAAAGCTATGGTGCTAATGTAACAATAGTCCATCATTGTTAGTCAATACTTTTAAAAAGAAACGTAAAATAATAATCCCGTCCCTGCAAAATATATCTCTCATTCTTTTAATGTAGCTATAAAATATGCATTCAGCACAGTTTAAAAATCTGTTTTTTGTAAATGGGGAATTTTTTCAAAAAAAGGCTTGATTTGGGGAAAATTTTTGAGTTTAAATTACTTAAATATTTTAATAGTGGTAAATTGAAAATTCAAAAATTCCCTTTTTGAGTAAAAACTGAGTTGGGGACTTTTGCGGAAAAAAAACACTGATTTAGGGAAAATTTCAGGAATTTTGGGGAAATTCACTTTTGACTATCTGGCAACACTGAATTCACTACAAGACGAAGTTTTTAAAAAAGTGGTACGAATAGAAAGAAAAATATGTTGCCCAGTGGGCACCCTGACCATAGCCTGATGGAGAGCAACATTCTAGACCGCATTTCCATCTTCAAAAAGTTTCTTTTTATTAAATATTGGTCACCGGGGACGAAAAGTGGATACTTTATGACAACATGTGAGGCAAAAAATTCTGGGCCAGCCAAGATAAAGGTCCCACTCCCGTCCTTAAAGCCGTCTTCCACCCGATGGAAGTTTTTCTGTCTATTTGGTTGAATTGGAAGGGTATTATATACTACGAGCTACTCCTATCAAACCAAAACATCAACTGTGAAAAATACTGCTCGCCACTCGACGAACTGGCGGTTTCAATATCCAAGAAACACCACAAATTAGCAAACAGACGAGGTTTTGTCTTCCAGCATGACAACGACAGGTCATAGTTATCTTTGGCTGTTAGAAACAAACTCTCCGTATTCGACTGAAACTTTATGCCCCACTCTCACTATCCTCCGGACATTTCCCCATCCGACTACTAAATGTAAAAATTCCTTTCACTTAAACAAAATTGACTCTTTGAATGACATAAAAAATCAGCTCGATAAGTACTTTACTAGCAATTCACAAAAATTTTCCAAAGAAGGGATTATGAGACTTCCAGATAGATGGAGGAAAGAAATTTTTCATGGTACATTTTGGTCTCCAGTACAAGGTGCTGCTATGTACGGTGGACGCAGGAGGGAGGGTGTTAGCGCGACCAATGACATAATAGGCCAGTTCATGATGTTTAAAAGTCACACGGAGTTGGATCGAGGCTAACGAAAAAGACAGGCTACCGCGGTCGGTCCGATTCTTCTTTTTTTACAAACCGCTGGAGTCACGTGTTGCTCTTTTCATGCCCCTTCTTTGGTGCATTCGAGCATCACGTGACTCCAGCGGTCTGTAAAAAAAGAAGAATCGGACCCACCGCGATAGCCTGTCTTTTTCGTTAGCCTCAGAGTTGGATCATCTTTATACGATGATTAGTACAAAGCTGCGCGCCGATTTTTTTTTTTTTTGTGTCCATTGCCGTTTACAGATAATCAACTCCGTGTGACGTTATGAACTGGCCTTATATGTTGTTGGCCACAGTTTAGGAACAGCTACAAATGACTTCATCTATATCTACTCCGAGGTAAACGAAAAAGACAGGCTACCGCGGTGCTACAGCGCCTAGAATATATAGTGTGGAAATCGGCTATCCCAGTAATACTTAAAAAAGTACTAAAATATTGGATCTCTTAAATTTCAAATGATGTTGAAATCCAATGAGTATGATCACAGCGATATCTGCAGGATATTTCCTAAAACTTCATGACGATTTGGTAACAGCGTCTAGAATACCTAATGTAGAAATATTTTATTAAACAACGCTAAAAATTTGTATCCCATAAATGATCGACGATACTGCTAAAATCCCAAGTGTCGATCGCAGCGAAATCTGCGGGATTTTCGTATTACATTGTATAGACTAACAATATCTTGCAGTTATAGAAAATATCCTGCAGATGTCGCTGCGATCTGTATATTTCAGCAGCATCGTTGCACAGTTAAGGGATACAATATTTTAGTATTACAGAGATAGCCAATTTCCACAGTATATATTCTAGGCGCTAAAATTTGGTCTAGACGCTGTAGCATTTTCTTTTTACATTTTATTAACATACATCTGACCTGTGTGCTTGGCGTCAAGCCCCGCTGTAATAATACGATGTTTACTTTCAAAGTATATCACAGATGTCGCTGCGATCAGCTCCCTGGATTTCAGCGTCAGTGCACATTTAAGGGATACAACTTTTTAGCGCTGCTTGGATAGCAAATTTCCACATTATGTATTCTAGACGCTATAGCGGTGCTACAGTGCCTAGAAGATACAGTGTGGAAAACGGCTACAAAATAGTGCTAAAAAATTGAATCCCATAAATGTACAACGATGCTGAATAACAAGATGTCGATCGCAGCGCCATCGTAGTGATTTAAAAACGATAGTCATTCTAAAAGAGACTCTTTAACCCATTTCACGTCATTCCTTAACTAAATTAGCTTATAACAGACCAAAATATCTTATATTTATAGTTTCCGATATTTAACGTTGTATAATTTTTGAAAACACAGGATTTATATTGAAAAGAGTTACGAGATGGCGCTCGTATCAGCATATTGCCGCTGAGCATTGTTGGAGATTTATGGGATACAAGTTTTTAGCACTTTTTAAAGCATTATAGGAATAGCCGTTTTCCACACTGTATCTTCTAGGCGCTGTAGCGGTGCATTACACGTGTCTCTTTCTTCTTTAAAAAAATATCCTGCAGATGTCGCTACAAATGACTGTTTGGAATTCAACATCGTTGTACATTTAAGGGATTCACTATTTCCGCGCTTTTTTAAGTATTACTGGGATAGTCGATTTCTACAACATATAATCTAGGCCTATAACGGAGCTATAGTGTCTAGAAGATATAGTTTAAAAATCGGCTTATTACAAAGGTGCTAAAATTTGTATCCCATAAATGTTGAACGAGGCTGAACGATGAATGTCGATCACAGCGACATATGGTAATTCCAATGTAACTATTTCAAAAGACATCAATTGAGAAAACGTTTCGCTCAGAGAAGATCTAGAAAATGTTACTGCTATCGACATTTGTCATTCAGTATTTTTCAATATTTGTGGGATTTAATTTTTAGCAATTTTTAAAGTATTACTGGAATAGCCGGTTTCTACACCATGACCGTGATCTAGGTAGATTTTTCTTTGTTATCGCAACGAGATTGACCAATCAGAAGCCAGAATTATTGCTAACTTTTCACTGTTTGCAAAAATGTCCCTGGATCTCGACCTATATTTCTAGATGTTATAACTGAGCTCATGAATAGAACAGAAAGCAAACTCCGTATTTTGATACATTAAGGCCGGGATCCAATTAGGAACAAGTGTGTCGCTGTAACGAAGTAGCGACATATGGCCAGTAAAGGTTTAGTGGTAGAAGTGATAAAAACAAATCGTTAAAGGTCTTTGCGAGCGTGTCATTATCGTCAGGCTAATGCATATTGAATTATTTCCCTAGTCTAATAAAGCTCGTCCATGCGCATATCGTCTAATGGAGGATATTCCAAATATGGGTTCAAGGATGAAAAAGTCACGTGATACCGGCAATTTACCTAAAGAACTTCTAACTGATGAGAAGGGAAACAGGAAACTACTGCTGCTTTCTCCCGTGAACTGTTTCATTGGCTAGCGGGGATTTACATTACGTCGACGGAGCCTTCCCTTCTTTACGTTAGACGTTTTTGCCTTGACCACGTTATCATAACGTAGACAGAATAGCCTCTATTCAAGAAAGTGGATTGCCGTACTATAGCACCTAGAATATATAGTGTGGAAATTGGCTATCCCTGTAATACTTAAAAAAGTGCTAAAATATTGTATCCCTTAACTGTGCAACGATGCTGCTGAAATATACAGATCACAGCGAGATCTGCAGGATATTTTTCTCAAACTGCAAGATATTGCTAGTCTATACAATGTAATACTAAATCCCGCAGATGTTGCTGTGATCGATACTTGGGATTTTAGCAGTATCGTCGCACATTTAAGGGATACAAATTTTTAGCGTTGTTTGGATAGCATATTTCCACACAAGGTATTCTAGACGCTGTAGCCGTACTTTCGGCAAAAACTCGAAATGAGCATGCCTCCTGTGCATATATCACCACTCTTATGTATAAAGGCTCTCTGTTATAGTGTTGATTCTGAGCGCTCTTTGTTAAATTTCTATATTTGTGTTTTAGAGAAAGCAATACAGAAAAGTACTGTTACTATGGAAACAACAACTTCTTTAATATCGAAATGTATAGCAAAGGAGTTCAGAATTAGTGCCTTAAATAGTTTCGAATATGTATTGTTGTTATGACAATCAATACCCTTCCTGGATGTGGAAATGCAAAATTGTGTTCAACATAATGGAGGATATTCCATCTACATTTTGATCACGTGGTCAAGGTAAAAACTTCTATCGTAAAGAAGGGAAGGCTCCGCAGACGTGTAATGTAAATCCCCGCTAGCCAATGAAACGGTTCATGAGGCAAAGTAGTAGTATCTTCCCTTCTTATCAGTTAGAAGTTCCTTGGATAAATTATCGGTATCACGTGACTTTTTTCAGCCTCGAACCCATATTTGGAATATCCTCCATTGGGCGCAATCTAGATAGATTTTTGGCTGTTAGAGAAACGAGATTCATTAATCAGAAGCCTGCATTTTTGTGAACTTTTCGTTGTTTGCAGAAATGCAGGCTATTGATTGGTGATTCTCGTTTCGCTAACAGCAAAAAATCTATCTGGAAATTAGCCTACATTTGTACAAACATTGCACTTCATCCACGGCACTAAAAAAATGACTCAAAACTTTCATGACATAGGCCGGGATCCAGAAACAGCAAATATTCTCAAACATGCAGGCTTCTGATTGGTCAAACTCATTTCGCTAACAGCGGAAAATCTATCTGTATCTCAGCCATAGTTATATTCGATGAAATCAATACAAAAGGATAATATAAAAGAAAAGTATAAGATTTCTAATATATTTTGGCAGGTTTATCGCTATTTGGCATAATTTGTAAACTTTAGAACAAATTAACAGTTTTTCGCTAATTGTGAATAGAAAATTTATGTTTTTAAAGCTGAATTTTATAAAAGCACGTAGATTGAGTAAATATCTATACAAAAATTCAATCCTTACTTTTTTCTGTCCATTATTTAAGTCTCTACCTCGATTGAAACATAAGTTGTGACGAAGAAAATAAATCTGTCATTTTCAGTATCTCGACGTTATTTTAAAAAATCTATATCTCTGTTTATAATTAATTTATGAGGATGCATTTGATCTCAAATTGAAGATCTTCTTGATTAGGCCCTTCTGGGTTTGGTTTTATTTTTCTGCGATGATTGGTTCTTTTGATATGGGAAATTTTACGCTGCCATGTTTGGTTGATTTAACATGGAGTAGTTGTCTTCAGTATAATAAGCAGTTACGGTGTCTTGCCGTTATTCTTGGCGTTTGTTTGTTTGGCGGGGTTCCCTTTTTTTTCAGCTTGGCTTGGCAGAACGACCGTCCTGCTTGATCCCTTGTTCCGCAGTGATAGATGGGAATAACACATTTTAATATGTGGAAATATGTTGCCAAATTTTCTTCTTCGCCAAGGTAGTTTTCTCTATTTCGCCAAGGCCCCTATACTGAAAAAATACTACATTGTTAAAAATTTTCCTGTGAAATTACAGAGAATCTACGGGTAATCCATTATCTTAAGTTTTATGTAAAATTACAGAGATCAGAAAAACAGAGATTCTGTTAAATAACAGAGAAGTTATTTGGTAAATTTCCAGAAGACTCTGTAAGTTAACATCGTTAAAAATACACAAGACTCTGTAAGTCAATTTATCTTTTCAATTAAAACAATTTAACTTAGTTTTTGAAATCAGTGAATTTTAGAATTTCGAGGTATCAGAATTATTCCAGCAAATTTGAACTGCTGTACCACTTAATTTCTTACACAACTTGCTTCTGGCCGGCCTGAGGTTTGAACCCGAGACCTCTGGGAAGGAGAAAAACATCTTACAGACTGCGCCGTAGGAGCTGTTGCTGCTGTGTATAAAAGACTTCATTTATAATAAAGCTGGGAAAAATCTATTAAACTTGTGCTTTTCAAAGATTTCACTTCAAATATATTCGTTAGAAAATTTCTTAAATGATTTATTTTAATTTAGTTTGGACCGATACATAATACTTATTATTTTTTTATCCCTTTATTTACAGAATTATTTATCAAGAAATTGCTTCTTCTCAATAATTATCTTCTTTAATATCTGAAGATATACTGGAATTTTTAAATAATAATAATGCGAAATTTAGATGTATTTTTTCATTAAAACTGGTTAAATATATCGGAAATTATTGGTAATTAACTTTTTTGTAAAATATTTACAAAAATAATTAGATTAATTAACGAAAAATCCTTATATGGTTATATCACAATTCTTATAAAAGCAATGCATTTAAATGTAATTATGGTTCTAACTAACTAAATAAATGAAAAAAAAAATGAAACTAAGTTTTCTTCTTTATTAATTTTAATAAAATTGCAAAAGAATTTTAAAAGTGTGTATTTGAATTACAAGTTTTAACAAAGCTGAAAATATTTTTAAATAAAAACATGAAAATCCCTACAAGGAATTAGATACTAGATAAGGGAAATGTCTGTAAAACGATGACCGAGAAACTCAATCGAATGCACTTAACCGAGAACTAGTGTAAATTTACCGGGAGTCTTGACCGAGAAACACAGTCGAATGCATTTAACCGAGAAGTGGTGTAAATTTACAGAGAGTCTTGACCAAGAAACTCGATCGAATGCATTTAACCAAGAACTAGTGTAAATTTACAGAGAGTCTCGATTTTTTTTCTGTGATTTTACAGAAATTTTTAACAGTGTAAGAATTTAATTTATGTATCCGGCTGTGTAAAGCATATTAAAATTGCGCAGTTAGATAGCACAGTGCCGTCTAGTGGCGGTTATTTTATTAGTAACATCGGAATGAAGATGTAAAGATGTACATCTTCGTACATTACACTTTAATTTTGACCAATAGAATTTGAAAAAACCCTTCAATGCGCGGAGTTTAAATTAAATAGCAGTGAGCTCGATTATGAAAGATTAAAGGGTTTTCAATGGGAAATTCGCGAAATTAGCCAGCTATCGCCAAGTTGGCTTCATATATGGCAACTTATTTTTGTCGCCAAATTTGGCGATATTTTGACAAGCTGGTCAAAATTTGGCACTATTGTGGCAACCCTGACATTAGTAATTTTCAACAATTACTCATTGTTGAAGCTGGTACCGATTTCTCCACAGGTAGCTTAACATGACCACGATCAATGAGGTGGTCCAACCGGAATTGTGAGAGACTCACAGAGACTTGGATTTTACATAAATAGATTTAATTATCTATATTACAAACAAATGAAAGCATGTGAATCATTAGATAGCTAATTTTGTTTTTGTCGATTTTCTTGAGTGATATCTGTTTTTTTTTTTTTTTTTTTTTTTTTTTTTTTTTTTTTTTTTTTGGGGGGGGGGGGGGGGGGTTGGTTTTGTGTATTATTCAGCGATAGTGACATGAATACTTTACTGTACATGTTGTTTAAGACTGGATCGTCAATGAGAAATTCTTCAGAGGATGCGAATGACGTCATTTTGTATCAAATAAAAGCGTGTGTTTTAAGGCTTAAAACTGAAATATATTTCATATTATCTATATTTATATAATTTTTTTTTTCATCGGTGGCGATACTAAATTCTGAAAAAGCAGAATTCCTGGTTTGTAGTATTTATATACATATTTTTTCATCGAGGGCGGCAGTTCAATTCTTATAATTTTGGCAGTGAGTACTTTACATTATTGAAACATTCAGATGGCCATTGTTGAGACAGATTTCAACTAGTCGGATGTGGCAATTCCAAAACTTTCTTCTATCTCAGACATGTTAATATTTAATGAAAAACAAAGCATGTCAGTGCCACCGGTTAGATGATTTACACCAAAATGCAATCAGCAAAATCTTATGTTAAGTTGTAGCTGAATCTGAATTTTGATGAAAATCCGTGAATTAGTTTTTGAGGTAGAATTCTTGCGGTAATCGTAAAAAAATTCTAAATAGCAGCGACACATCTTGGTCGATTTACTCTAAAAACTAATCAAGACCAATTTATATTAGGGACTAACAGAATCTGAAGTTTGATGAATCATGCATTAGTCCTTGAGATACAGTTATTGAGGAAATCGTGATAAATGGCACTAACAGCACCACTTGTTAGGCGATTTACTCTAAAAACTAAACAGCACTAACTGAAAAGACTAACTGAAAGACTAACTCAAAGACTAACTGAATCTGAAGTTTGGTGAAAATTCGTGCATTAGTTCTTGAGATAGAGCTATTGCAATAACCATGAATAATGTCGCATAGCAGCGCCACCTGTTGGACGGTTTACACTAAAAAGTAATCAGCACCAAATTACTTCATGGACTAACGCAATCTGAAGTTTTATAAAAATCCGTGCATTAGTTCTTGAGATATAGCTGTTGTGGTAATTGCGAAAAATTCAGTATAGCAGCGCCACCTGTTGGGCAATTTACACCAAAAAGTAATCAGCACCAGCTTATATCAGGGACTAATGGAATCTAAAGTTTTATTAAATTCCGTTCACTAGTTCTTGAGATAGAGCACCCACAAAATTTGTGTCATACACAGACACACAGACTCACAGATTCACAGACATACTCACAGACAGACATTTTCTAAAAACATGTTTTTCGTGATCTACGACCCCTAAAACGTGTAAATCCGTCGAAAACCGAAAATGAAAAAATTTCACTAATCCAATGCTTCCTTCTTGTAAAGATAGAAGAAAGTAAAAATAATTCATGTTTGAAAATTTTTTAAGTCGATAATAAATAAATGAAATAAATTTCATTCGAAAGTAATTTTTTCCTGTTGAATGATTTTAAAATTGAAATTGCACGATATTTAAAAGTGAAGCAAGAGTGGTAGCGTTGTCACCATCGGTGTGCATTTCTGAAATTTGTAACTGTGTTTTGCCTGGCGGCCGATATTAGACCACGGTTTTTCGATGGCGACAGAGAGAAATCTACAATGAACAATAAAGGACTTTGTCGATAATAAGGAATTGTTAAAGGAATTACATATATAATAATGCTATGTGTATAACACTTCCGGAGTGAACTCCTCCGGATCCTGATAATATTTCGTTAAAATCAGCTATTTTACTTTAATTTTCAAAGATTGGCGAAATAGAAAAGAGTTTCTTGGCGAGTAAATGGATTGCAACGCATTTTCTGACAACCTATTTACTGCTTCATTCTCACACGTAATTTTTTCCGTATGTATACAATTTGTCCTTCTATATATAAAAAAAAGTTTTGATTTGGAAATGGACCAATGAAAATCTGCGTAGATCGGCATCCAATTTGAATGCTTAAGCATGGTCTTTCTTCGTTAATATTAAAAAAACTGTTGCATACAAGAACAGGAAAATCGGTGCTATTATAGAGACAGTTTTCAAATTGAATAATTATTTTAAGATATATTTAATGTTAAAGTTGGTCAAAGTCGTTCCATTAAAAAAAGTTTTATAGGAGCAAAAACTATACATAGGAATGCAATCATTCTTTCATCATTTTATACATGAGAAGTTCTTGGTGTGCAGGCTGCATTTATCTTTTTTATTTGATTAATTTTTTGAGGATTTATTTCCATTTTAAATTCAAATTTTCAGCATTCCCAGAGATATTTTTTACATATTTTAGAAAAGGATATTATTTTAAATTGTTGCCAATTTTTAAAACAGTGCAAAGAATAATATTTCCTTCAAATTAAAAATTTATTTACACGTGGCTATTATAAACAGAAAAAAAACTTTAAAATTAGAATTAAATGATTACTTGTTAAAAGCAGGAAAATTACGTCATAAGATTACACTTGAATTTTAAAAAAGAAACAAAAAGTTAAAATAAAAAAAATGTTTATTATGCGTTAAAACTTGGAAATTGAAGAAAATACGTCATATTTAAAATGGCCAAAATATATGGCAAAATAATTTAAATTAAAAAATATATTTGCTCGAAACATTTATTTGATATTTTGAGATTATCTTTTCAACTATTATCGTGAATTCGAAGACAGCGCAAATAATATTTCCTTGTAACAACAAAAGTATTTTCACGTGAATATTAATACGAGAAATAAAACTTTGGTGTAAATTACGTCAGATTTAAAACGATACATTTAAAATGAATTATTTAAAAGAACTATCTTATAGCACTGTTAAAAAATACCGGGAGACAAATGACACTGTTTACTTAATTCATTTTACATTAGCTTATTTTCAAATGTTTAACTAATTCTTTTAACCCATTGAGCGTTTCAGTATATTCTAAAAATGTACCTTAAAAAGGCCTTGAATAGGAAAAAAGAACTTGTTCTAAAAGGAAGAAGGGGTTATGTGATTTTTTACTTCAAAAGTGCTAAGGGATTTAGTTCTTCCCCCTTCTTTCTGACACTGAATGAATGAGGCGGCTGTCCACCGTCTGTATGAGGCGTAAATGAGTGTTTAAAACTAGTTAACTAATAGCTTTCGAAAACGATTGTCCGGTAAATTCCAGACAACATCTGAAAGTATGTAAGGAAATAGCAGTTTTCAGGAATACAGGTCCGTTGCTTGGAATAATGTTTGAAAACTGTTAATGTAGTATAATTTGCTTTATATGCTATTAAATTTTATCTAAATTTGAAAAGAATTTATATCTCCCCAATAACAAGCATGTTTCATTTCGTCTAAATGCATTTTTTTAAGAAACAGTTTCTGTTACATAAACCTGTAAATTTAATTAATTTGTAATGATTTAATTATAAAATTAAACTGGAAGTAATCGATTTTATAAATAAATTTACATTTTATAAAACGCACATATAGCGATAGATCTCACTATACAATGAATCTCAATTAAATGTTTAGTACGGCATACCATGGTGCTCGCTTTTAGATAGTGTTATCCATCGTATTTCAATTTCAATGCAAATTTTATTTTTTTTTTTTTTTACAAATAATGATAATAATAATTTGTCATTATACAAGTTAGTGTAACATCTGCTTTCTTTGATTTTATGTGATATAAATCTGAGATAGCTGATATATTTTACATTATCCTGATGAATATGCCAATTGAAAATATATTCAAATATTCCATCCCCCCAAACCCCACCTCCCAAAAATGTGATTTGTTATATAGTATTTCAAATCCGCATTCAAAATAAATGGAAAAATTCTTCTTCTAAATGATAATCCCTCTAACTTATTTTTTTGTGAACAAGCAATAAAAGAATTAAAATAAATTTTAATAAGGTATTCAAAATGCGCAAATTGCTGTTTAAAAAAAGAAGAAAAAATACAAACTGACAAACTTTTTTCCACCCATGCTTAAAGAAGAAAATAAAATAAAATAAAATAAAAAATAAAGAGATATTTGGATCTTATAATTTAGCTTCCAGATAACAAATTTGAATTTTTATTAATTCCTAATATTTTACTGATAAATGTAGACCATTAAAAGAAAAACATTTATTGCTGTAATCAAAGTGGCAGTAATTATTTCAACCTTGCCTTTCGTTCTCGGCAGTTTTTACTGTATATCTTTAGGCAATTGTTTGATTACAGTAAAACCAAACATGTTAAGGCATTTCTTTTTTATAAAGTACACTATTTCTTGTACTTAAATCATGTTTACAGATAGTAAAGATACATTACTTAAGTATTACAGAATTAATTAATCAGTAATACTACACGGTACCACTGTATCTGTTTATATAAAATCCAAGTCTCTGTGTGTCCCTCACTATTCCGGTAGGACCGACTCATTGAAATGAGTAATTGTTGAAAAATATTAATGCAGGGTTACCACAGTAGCGCCAAATGTTAGCCAACTTGGCGATAGCTGGCTAATTTGGCGAAATTCCCATTTAAAACCATTAATCTTTCATAATGGAGGTCACCGAAATTTAATTTATACTCCACTCTTTTAAGATATTTTTTCGAAATCTATAGGTGAGAATTTGAAGTACATCTTTACATCTTCCTCCCGATGCTTCTAATAAAATAACCGCCAATAGACAACGGTGTACTGTGTGAGCTCCTAACTGCGCGATATTAATGTGCTTTAGGTACTTTTCCAGTATAGGTGCCTTGGCGAAAAAGGAAATTTGGTAACATATTTTCCGGGAACCTATTCACTGTTTCATTTTATATACACACGCATTTTTCGATATTTATACGATTTATTTAACATAAAAAAGCCGTTTCTCTAATTTTATACAGAAACAGATGCAATTTGTACATAAAAGCATCAATAATATACATATAAATCAAACAAAAACGCTCATTAAATTTGTTTTCATAGCTGTTTATATGATTTGACAACAAATCTCGATATTTTTCCGTTATACGGACACCATGGCAAAATGTATGCTAATGCGCCAATTATTTCAAAATGCAAAAAGATATTTGTAATTTTATGCCAGCAGTTTAATATGAGTTTTATTTTATTGCTTTATTTTATAGCAGTTATTTGTTCACTTATTTTAAGTATATATTTGTGATTTGATGAAATAGTTCGTAAAAGTCTGGAATTTTCAAATGTTATATTTTTTAAATGCTCACTTTAGTATCGACAATGGTTTTTCGTTTATTTTTCAAATGCTTCAATTCACGATTTTGCGCCAACTATTACGCTTGGCGACAATGGTGTCCGCATAACGGAAAAGTACCCAAATCTCACTTTCTGATGCCCAAATTACACCAAGCTATATGCAAAGGGAGTGGAGCGAAGAGTTTAAACATTAAATATTAAAGTTTCGGCACAGAGGTCATATACGCCATATTGGCGCGATTTTTTTCTGACGCCAATGTCATATACACAACAGGTACTTAACTGGCGCCAAAGTGTCCTAATTTTGCTTGATATGGTAATCTGGATGTTGTTGTTTATGCTGTTGATATTTTTTGCCAAATTGGCGTCGGAAAAAAATCGCGCCAATATATGATAACGTATATGACAACTGTGCCAAAGTTTCTATAAAGCAGTATAAGACTAAAAAATTAAGAATAAAATAAATGCAAAATAAGACTAAAGGAGAAAGAAAAATCATGCGTTAAGCATACAATATGAAACACTTTCCAACACATCCTGAATGCTTTAACAAAACTTCGTTATTTAGGAAAATAAGGTAAATAAGATAACGTTACTTCTTAGATATCCCGTCGGCCAATTTCGCCAAATCAGTAGTCAAACATTAATAAAAATACAAATAAAACGTCGAATTAATGGTTTTGTTGGCCACTATTGGCATTTAATCTTACAATTAATTAATTAATGGCAACCATTATTGGCAATTAATCTTATAATATGGCGACAGTAATTTGGTCGACGGGATAACTAAGAAGTACCAAGATAACTAAGTAAACATTTTAGGAAACGCATAAAAAAATTTAAAAATTGATTTCAGCAGTTACCGTCTATAGCCAATAGTACCGTTATTATATGCCACTATTTAGCTAAAATTTAACTTAAACTACTCTTAAAACTACTGAAATCACATTTCCAGATATTATCATCCATAGACGGTTATGTATCCAATTCTTTGCGTGACCATTTATATCATTTTATCTATATTCTACAAGCATTTCTTAGGAAACTAAATGCAGTTCAGCGTAAAAATGCATAACTCCTTTAAAAACCACCTTTAAGCAATTTACTCTCATACTCAGTAACCCTTACGAATTCTTTTGTGTAGCCCTGCATATGAACTGTAGCATTTATACACACAGTATAGTATGCATAAATGTAGTAAAACATAAAAGCGCCTATCATAATTAAAAATGCATTTCTAGCAATCATTGCTTATGTACAATACTTCGGGAAAAAGTTTCTTGGCGAGAAAGAAGTTTGCCAATGTATTTTCTGGCAACCTATTTACTGCTTCATACTCACAAGCAATTTTTTCCATATGTATACAATTTGGCACAGATATCATATATTAGCGCGATTTTTTAACGACGCCAATTTAGCGAAAACATCAGCAGCATAAACAACATTCGGGTTACCATTACAAGCAAAATAACGACACTTTGGCGCCAGTTAAGTACCCGGTGCGTATATGACATTGACGTCAAAACAAATCGCGCCAATATGGGCGTATATGACATCTGTGCCGACAATTTAATATAAAAAAAGCTATTTACCCATTTTTATAAAGAAACATAAGTAATTTTTGCACAGATGTCATATACGCATGGGGGTTGGCGTGATTTTTCTATGACGCCAATTTGGCAGAAATCTCGCTTTCGAATACCAGTTACTTACATATTTTTCAATTATTTGCTATCATTTTGAAAATGAAATAACTATAAATAAATAAAAGTTTGAATAATAACTATAGAACAAAGCAGTTTATATAATTAAAAAACAGAAAATAAAAGTAATTAAACAATTTATTAATAAATAAAAAACAATAGCCGGGTTACCATGGCAGGCAAAATAACACCATTTTGGCGCCAGTTAGCTATGCCGGTTCATATCTGAAATCTGTGCCGTAATTTGTATATAAAAACAATTATATATATTTAGAAACGATTTTTTTATGCATATAAGTGCATATATAAACAAAGATAAAAGTTCATTAGATTTGTTTTCATAGCTGTTTACATATTATCGCAACATATCTCACTTTCTGATGCCGAAATCGCGCCAAGCTTTTTTTATAAATGCGCTATAATGGAAAAGTACTTAAATAAATAACAGAAATAACAAATTATACAAACTAAAACTTTTTATTTCGAGATCAAAGCATTGTTTTTAATTTCGATTAAAAATACATATATCCTTGGATAACTTCAATTGAAATTAGGTTCACAGCTTAATATCTCATTCCATGAACCTAAACAAACACAAGTGATTCATTCATCGTGAAACGTCAAAAATATTAAATCATTGAGGTAATCATTCACAAAGTAAGTTCTCCAACAATCAAAGGGAAATATTCTAATGACGTCATAGTAGGTAAAATGGTGGCGTTATCGTTTGTTTATGGTTTGTAATCACAAAGATTTAATTTTGCAATGTCTCTTAGTTACATTATTTTATTGTCATATTTATGAGCTCAGAACAAAAGCCTAATTTTTCATTATTTAATTATTAAAGACGGAAAAAAATCATAAATGCATGATTTGAAAATTTTAAATAATTTTCTTTCTTAATACTAAAAAATAACATCGGGAAGTAACAGCGGGTTTAAGCTAAATAAGTTTAACTGTTTAATTCTGTTGTAATAATCAAAATAACTGTATTTATTAGATTTCAGTACTCAACATCAGGGCCCGATTAAACTTTGAAGTTAGAGGAATTACAATGTCAGGACCATTCTTTTGTAGAAGCTTTTCTAAATTCCATATATACATGGAAAATCTTCAGTGTTAGAAATATTATTCCTAGGACTGACATAACACGAGAACGGCCTGCAATTTTACACAAATATTATTCCTAGGACTGACATAACACGAGAACGGCCTGCAATTTTACACAAGTTTTTGAAAGCTACTTTATATCAGAAATTTGACTAAAAACTGGTTACTTTTTTGTTATAGCGGCCCACACTATTAGGATTATGACAAGTTGAGCCAATTTCGCCAACGTCGTAACCAAGATCGTGAAGCACACACATATAATACCATTTCATGAAATCGTATACGATAATTTAATAGTTTTTAACCTTACTTCAAGTGTGTTATTTATTTATTTTTAAGGCTCAACAATCTAAATTGTCCATTATATGAATTTAAAAAAATGTAAACAAAGATTGAATAGACATGACCGCAAAAAGCCTCAAATCTCCATACACTTGGAACCAAACTGTGCAGATTAGTGGTCTTCTACTGTACACAGTTTTTCATAAATGTGTTTCGTTCTTAAAATGTGTTATTTTCATCTATCACTGCGGAACAAGCGAGAAAACTCATATTCTTGCACATGAGTTGTATATATCTTTATATCTAAATTTCCGTCATTTTTGACGGGCTACCTTTCTAGTATTACAATAAAACCGGTTAATACGAGATCACTGGGTACGAAAACAAATTCTGTTTCAGACAGGTTTTACTAGGTGTAATTGTGTAATATTTCGTATTTCGAAAGTTTTATGTTATTAAACATAAAATTTTCCGTTTAAGGCAGGATTATGTTATACATAGATTCCATTCTTACAGGTTTTATTGTAATTTATTAGTGACCATAGTGTTGCATAATTAATGAGCTATAGTTGCAAAAATTGTACATATGTATAATATTACTGATTAAATGCAGATTTTAATTTTAACAATGAAACCCTTTAAGACGGAATGGCAAGGGACAATATAATAATTTTGAATTAGAAATTTTCCAAGGAACTTTGGATTTCTTTTTAAGTCAAGATTCCACTTAATGTTACAGGTATTACTAAGTATAAATAGGTAAATGGAGACTCTGCATAGTAATATACAAAATAAATATGCTTTTTTGCAAGTTCCATAGTAATAAAAGTGCCCTTTTTTTTCGGGTGCCAATTTTTCCTTTCCCATCACCTAGGAGAAATAATTACATCTAAAATTTTCTGATAACAGGAATTATTTTCCATACCTAATATATTTCCCTATACAAAATGAGAAAAATACAATCAATTTCAAATGTTTGTGAAGAATAATACCCCCCACCCCTTATCCCCCTCACTTTATCCCCAATAAAACCTCCAGCATCCATCGGCCATACAGAGAGAAAAAGGATTTAAAATTTACAACAATAAAGTCGCAACCTCGCGGGACACAAGTTGAATATTCTTGGACTAGATGGAAACTAAGCACTATTTTTAATAATTTCGGAATGTATTCATGTATTTTTCCTTATATTTAGTATAGTAAGATTCAGTATTATATTTTCTAATTCTTTGGAGAAATTGAAAAAGAATATCTGTAAAAGAAACAAGAGCTAAAAATCATGCGTCTAGCATAAATTAAGATTTTCCAATACATTCAGAATATTGAAACAAAACTTTGCAGCTTATTACGGAGAAAGATGATATCTAAATAAATAAATTAGAAAACGCATCTAATTTTTTGTGCAGCCCTGTATATGCTCTATAACTTTGTATGTATACTACATGGTATGGAAAAATTTAGTTCAGCATGGAAATTTTCATTCAGCAATTTCTGTCAATAAACGGGAATGTATTTGAGATAGTGCAGCCCTGTATATGATCTATAAAATTTACAAACGCCATATAATATGATAAAAAAATAATAAAAACGTGTACCACAACCGATAACGAACTTCTAGCAATTATTGTTCATAAGCCAAATTTGTTTGTGTGTCCTTGAAAATTAAATATAAATTCTTTGCACACCATATTCTACACCAATCGCCTTGTAGTGTACAACACCTCAGTGATGTATATAAATTTCAACATGCTTAAAAGAGTGTAATATCATTAAACTACACAACACACGATTTTTTCCATTCACAGTAATGTGACGGCATTCTTTTGAGTGTCCCTGTAAACGAATCATACATGCTACACACATCATTTTCAATACTAAACATGCCAAAGTAAACACAAATAACATATATCAATTCCATGGCAATTAGACTATATTTACGCAAGCACGGAATGGCGGATAGGAGGAAAGATAGACAAACCGAATTCAAAAACGCTTTTTTTTCTTTCGCTTTTTCTTTTTTTCATTTTTCGGCAAATAAATTACATAAGAATTACAAGCGTTTTCCTGTTATAATCTTTATCGAGCTTCCGTGTGTAGATTTTTTTTTTTTCAAAACGCCAACTTTAACAGCATTATCTAAAAGACTTCCTACGTTTATCGAAAAATGAAAAAAAAATGTTCGACTTTATAGTTTCTGAATAAGAGCTCCTGCCAATTCCGTGTGTTTATGAACAAAACTGATTTCAGGAATGTGTCAGAAAAAGTCAATTTCGAAGATTATGCAATTTTTGTCCGGCGCATTTGCCCAGAGACCCCGAAATTTAGTGTCTTGTTGTGGTTTAAATTTATTTAGTTTTGTTGAGTTGGCAACAGCTCAAAAGTTTCAGTTTTGTTTTGTAAAAATAAAAGATGTTCGACGAATAAAAAAGTGGGATTTGTGAATCATTTTAAATATATTTAATCGTAAGATTTATAATATCTGAAAATACGAATATAGTTTAAACATTGATGTTAAAAGCAGCGCCCCAACAAACTGGTAACCCGTGAAGCTAAAAAATGTCTAAAAGTGAATCGCCGAACAGTAATGATCCTTCTGTGAAAGAAACGCCGGAACTAAACAAGGTGAGCATAAAAATTCCTCCATTTTGGACTGATAGACCAGAAATATGGTTTTTTCAAATTGAAGCACAATTTAAAATTAATGATATTACTAAGGAAGAGACAAAATTTAATTATTTAGTTGCTCAACTTGAATCTAAATACGTAGAGAATGTATGGGATATAATAAATAGCGACAATTTAACCAAATATTCCGATTCCAAAGCTAGGTTGCTACCTTTATTTAGAGAAAGCGAAAACGTGCGAATTAAGCGATTGATAACCGGAATTGAACTAGGAAATATGAAACCTAGTCAGCTCCTTCAAAAGCTAAGAACTATAGCTACTTCTGACGTTTCTGAAAACCTAATTAAAACACTTTGGCTTGAAAAATTGCCCGACGGCATAAAAAATATATTGCTGGTCAGCGAAGAAAACTTAGAAAAATTAGCTGTAATGGCAGATAAAATCAGTGATATGAATTCAAAATCTGAAATTTTTTCTACAAATAATAAATCTGATATTAATGATAATGCGGGATCACACGTTAATAATGAACTTGTAAATCGAATTGCTTCTCTGAAACAGCAAATTTCGCAACTGTGCGTTTCACGAAAATCCAGAGCTAATTCTCGAAATAAGGAATACCGTTCTGGCTCGCGAAGCAGATCTCGTAAGCGCTAAAATCCTAATGGCAAACTGTGTTATTTTCATTTCCGTTTCGGCAATCGTTGTTTTCCTGATAAATGCACCCAGCCTTGTGCCTGGAATAAAAAGACCGATTCTAAACAGGAAAACTAAGATCTGCAGTAGATGTAGCGACAGATTCCACTGCAGATAGATTTTCGGATTGTCGCAAATTTCGCTTATTTGTTAGAGATAAAACATCGAAAGTGCGTTTCTTGGTGGACAGCGGTGCAGATGTTAGTATTTTACCAGCTTCTTCTCAAGATAAACAATCCGTTGATTACAAACTATATGCTGCAAATGGCACAGAAATTGAAACGTATGGCATAAAGATGCTAACACTTGATTTAGGACTTAGGCGAGAATTCCAATTTCCTTTTATTGTTGCTAAGATAAACAAAGGTATTTTGGGCGCTGATTTTCTAAACAAATTTAACCTGTTAATTGATTTACATAAGAAGAAACTAATTGATGGAGTAACTCAACTAAGTATTAATGGCGAAGTTGCTTCCATCAGTGAAGATAGTAATATCGGCACAATAAGTAATTCCACTAAATTTTATACTCTGTTAAGGCAATATCCTGAAATAACCAAACCAAATTTATTTTTATCAAGTGTAAAACATAATGTTAAACACCATATTATTACAAAAGGTCAACCTGTTTATTCTAAAGCAAGACAGTTAGATCATCAACGACTTGCTATAGCGAAACAAGAATTCCAATTTATGCTCAATAATAATATAATCAGGCCTTCTAGTTCTCAATGGTCAAGCCCTCTTCATATGGTTCCGAAAAAAGATGGCACTTTTCGCCCATGTGGAGATTACAGACAATTAAATGCAAAAACTATTCCTGATAGATACCCTATTCCGCGAATCGAAGATTTTCATCACATTTTGAGAGATACAACTATCTATTCTAAACTTGATTTATTTAAAGCCTACTATCAAGTTCCCATTGCCGAAGAAGATAGGTGTAAAACTGCAATTATCACGCCATTCGGCTTGTATGAATTTAATGTGATGAGTTACGGCTTGAAAAACGCACCAGCAACGTTCCAAAGATTTGTACATGAAGTTTTTTCAGGTCTAGATTTTGTTTTCACCTATTTAGATGATATTCTTATTGCGTCTACTAGTGAAGAAGAACACAAAAATCACCTCAAGTTAGTGTTTGAAAGATTAAATGTTTACGGTCTTCGAATAAACGTTTCCAAATCAATCATGGGAGCACAAGAAATAGAATTTTGGGGATATTTAATCACTCCTCAAGGCTCACGTCCTTTACCTGACAAGGTTCAAGCCATTCTTAACTATCAACTTCCAACAACTATTCATGAACTTAGAACATTTCTAGGCATGATTAATTTTTATCGTCGATATCTAAAAGATGCATCTAAAAACCAATCTCTTTTACATGATTACCTCAAGGGAGCAAGAAAGAAAGATAGAAGAAAAATTCATTGGACAGATGAAGCGAAAAAACAGTTCCAACAATGCAAAGATGATTTAGCCAATACTGCACTCTTATCATTTCCGAATTCTGAACTACCTCTGTCACTATGTACAGACGCTTCAGATTCAGCAATTGGAGTAGTACTTCAACAATATGAAGATAAAGGATGGAAACCTATCGCATTTTATTCTAAGAAACTAAATGATGCACAAAAGAACTACAGTACTTACGATAGAGAATTACTTGGTATTTATCTCTCTATCAAATATTTCAAGCATTTATTAGAAGGAAGAAAATTCACGATATATACAGACCACAAACCCATAACCTTTGCATTCCTACAAAAACCTGAGAAAGCATCTCCTCGCCAACTTCGTCACTTACACTACATTTCATAATTTTCAACTGATATCCAACATATTAAAGGTCAAGAAAATATCATTGCTGATACACTATCTAGAGTTGAAGAAATTTCTTTGATCGATTATGATAAAATAGCTGATGAGCAAGGTCAAGATGAAGAATTCCGAAACTTGAAGACATCCAAAACTTCCCTGAAATTCAAGCAGTATCCGCTACCTTCTGGAAAGTCTTTGTGGTGTGAAACTTCAACAAGTAATATAAGACCATATATTCCTAAATCCTATCGCATGAAAATATTTCATCAAATGCATGGAATGTCTCATCCTGGGGTTAAATCATCTGTAAAACTCCTGACATCAAAATTTATCTGGTCAAACATCCGAAAAGATGTACAGCTATGGACCCGGTCATGTATGGCCTGCCAAAAGAGCAAAATCAATCGACATACCAAATCAAGCTTCGGTGAATTTCAACCTCCATCGGAAAGGTTCAGTGATGTTCATATTGACCTGATAGGACCTTTACCACCATCAAACGGTAATATCTACTGCCTGACCTGCATAGATCGGTATACTAACTGGATGGAAGTGATTCCGCTGAACAACATTTCAGCCGACACAGTTGCTACAGCATTTTACGGTAATTGGATTTCTAGATTTGGAACTCCATATCGACTCGTCACAGATCGTGGTTCACAGTTTGGATCAGAGCTTTTAAACATCCTGACAAAAATGTGTGGGATAAAATTGCAGCACACGACTGCCTACCACCCCCAAGCCAATGGAAAAGTCGAACGATTACACAGAACTCTAAAGACCGCACTAATGGCACACAATAATGTAGCCTGGAGTGAAACACTGCCAACTGTTCTTCTTGGTCTACGCACTGCCATGCAAGAAGATTCTGCACATACTATAGCCCAGATGGTCTATGGACAAAACATACGTTTACCTGGAGAATTTTTCCATGAAAGTACAATTCCTACACCACCTGATAATTTTGCCAAACAACTTCAAAAGGTGATGGAAGAAGTCGGACCAAGAACTGTGTCAAAAAAGTATGTACAAAAAATATTTGTTCCTAAAGATTTAAAAACCACGTCACATGTGTTTGTTCGCAAAGACAGAGTTAAAAAGCGACTGAAACCCCCATACGAAGGTCCATTTCCAGTCGTTGATAGAAACGAAAAATATTTCACTCTCAAAATCAAAGACAAAACTGTAACTGTCTCTATTGATAGGTTAAAGCCTGCATACTACTTGCAAACACCAGACTTTGCTACAAAGCAACCAACACAGAAAATACAACCTGCAAAAGCACCACATGACTCTCATATTCAAGACCAAAAACTTCCTGAAAAACAGTCACGTTCGGGACGAACGATTAAACTTCCTGTGAGATTTCGAGACTAGCACATACATATGTTTTTTAAGTAATGTTCAAATTTTAGTGCATTGTTATTTTTGTAATTAACATTTTTTGTATATATTGTAACGTAACTTCGTTACTGGGAGGAGAGTACTGTTGTGGTTTAAATTTATTTAGTTTTGTTGAGTTGGCAACAGCTCAAAAGTTTCAGTTTTGTTTTGTAAAAATAAAAGATGTTCGACGAATAAATAAGTGGGATTTGTGAATCATTTTAAATATATTTAATCGTAAGATTTATAATATCTGAAAATACGAATATAGTTTAAACATTGATGTTAAAAGCAGCGCCCCAACAGTCTCAAACTTTGAAGCAATTGCAATAAGTTGGATTTATATGATGTAACTGTTATCAGTCGGGATGAGAACGAAAGTAATCAACATTTATTGTCAAATATTTTTGCGATCTCTAAGTAATCTATAATTAAAAATAAATATCTCTCTATTCTAAACAAAAGTAACTACCGCTGTCACCGCCGCCGCCGCCGCCGCCGGTTTTGAATTTTTTGTGACCGGAGGTCTTTCTTCGTTAATATTAAGAAAAATAATGCATACAAAAATATGAAAATAAGTGTTTGTATACAGAAATGTTTGATAAACACGCTGATGCAGACAGTTTTCAAATCGAAGAATTATTTTAAGAGATATTTAATGCTAAAGTTGGACAAAATCGTTCCACTAAAAAAGTTTTATAGCAGCAAAAACTATACATGGCAGTGTAATCATTTTTAGATCATTTTATGCGTTAGAATTTGCCGGAGTGCAGATTGCATTAATTTTTTATTTTGACTCATTTTTTCAGGTTTTATTTCTATTTTAAATTCAAATTTTCAGCATTTCAAGAGATATTTTTTACAGATTTCAGAAAATTGTACTAATTTAAACTGTTGCCAACTGTATAAAAAGCGCAAGCAATAATGTTTGCTTCAAATTAAAAATTTATTTACACGTGACTATTATAAACAGAAAAAAAAACTTTCAAATTAGAATTAAATAATTAAGTATAAAAAGCAGGAACTTATTAAAAATTACGTCATAAAAAGTATACACGTGAATTTTAAAAGAGAAAGGATATTGTAAAATAATAAATTCATTAGCATGCGTTAGAAGTCTTATATAGGAGAAATTACGTCATATTTACGTCACATTATAGTTATTACATAAAATGAACACAAAATAATATTGCAAAAAAGTTTAAATTTAGAAATTGCGCTAGATATTTATTTAATATTTTGAGAGGATATTCTCAAGTATTTTTGTTAGGAAAGCGCAAATAATATTTCATTGCTAACAAAAGTACTTTCACGCGATTATTTAAAAGAGAAAGAATAGCGTGGTAAAAATTACGTCAGATTAAAAACGATTAATTTAAAATGTCTCATTTAAAAGAACTTTCTTTTCGCTTTGTTAAAAAATACCAGGAAACAAAGACTCTACTTAATTCCTTTTATATTAGCTTATTTTGAAATGTTGTTACACGTGTCTCCGTCATCAAGTTATTTTTATTTCGACGTTTTATTTGTATTTTTATTAATGTTGTACGAATTTATTTGTTCTTTCGTTATTTAAAATAAAAATTATGTCAATTTGTATAATTTGGCGAGTGGTTTGGCGATTTATATAATTTGGCGAAATTGGTCGAAGGGATAATCAAGTGTACCGCAGCGGATTTGACGTTAAAATTCCCCAATCAAAGAGAAATGAATAGAAATTCGTTTATAGGGAGATCGCCACTGTTTTTTAAATTATAATTCAATCTTTCGAAATCTTTTTAAAGTCGATCAAATTAGCGTGCATTTAGAGCCTGCGGTGTCTGGACGGGGGTTGGCGAGCGTAGCTCGTAGGGGGCCGAGCCCCCTAGTTTAAATACATTAAAATAAATTTCAAATATACAGTATTAGTGTACTTTAATGCATTAAAATAAAAGTTTTCTTACTTTAATTCTCATGGTAACGAAATGAATATTTCAATCATCAAAATCTAGTTTAACTTTTTTTTTTCCCGGTTTCAATACATTCATTTCATTATGATTGTTTTAATCATACTTATCATATAGTATTAGCATTAAATCTGATCATATAGTATTAGTCCATGTGAGATAGGATTATAAAAAAAATGGATTACCATGATTTAATTTGTCATTTAACCAACATGATTGTGCTAAGTAAAGTATTAATAACAATAACCATAAATTTAAAATAGATAATGCTTTCGTTTCCATTATTGTCAGAATCTTTGTGATAGATAGTGATTCTTCCCTGTTTTTAACCCCTTGAGGGGCAAGCAATTACGTTTGTGAAATGCTGAATTCCCACCGGAATCTTTGAAAAATTCTATTTCAAAATAAGTAAAGGCAATTTTACGGCTTTTTTCTACCAAAGTTAGAAAAGTAAAATTTAATAAAATTTTTCTGGTGTAAAACTTCATTAATCGTAGGTGGTATATAATATATACCGGTGCCCCTCAAGGGGTTAAAGACATATACTTACACTAAATCATATCTCCTGTTTTAATTGCATCCATTCTATTGATATTTTTCAATAATTCGATACTTGTACTGTTCATTGGTACCTTTTTAAACAATATGCAGTTACACTTTATCAAGAATATTTTAGTCTAATTGTGAGCTTGGGGAGCAATCGCGACAAAATCTATTACTGCTCTTCCACCTGACTTCGCAAATATTACTTGTATTGCCATGAAATCGATATATGATATGGAGGCCTGTTCACTATTGGAAATAGTGAGTGTGGCCTTTATTGTTGGTTTACATGGATGTATAAAATAATTCGAATTATGGTCTAAGTTGATATCTGCTTGTAGTACTTTTTTTTATAGAATATTATTTCAACCATAATAATTGATACACATTGCTAATGTGCACTGCAGTTTGTTTCCCACAAATAATAATAATAATGCGCGTAGTGTTTACGGATCATTAACAGAAGAATTCCGAGACAACCGAAGGACAGTGCACAAAAAAATGACGGTTGAAAAAGAATCACTTTTCTGCATATTTAAAATATTTATGAGGAAAGGGTAGATTGCTGAAATTAAAATTTTAATATCTATAAATAGCCCCAGGAGTAGGGGAGCAAAAAAAGGTCCAATTCGGAAATAATTAGGGGAAAGCTGGAAATTGTTTTAATCCCTTCAGTTTATGTCTAGAATGAATATGCTACGTTTTCCCTCTGGTACTAGATGAGCGTTAAGAATTATGCATAGATTTATAGTGAAAAAACACTTTTTTTTAAATACCATAACGCTATCTCGAAATCATTAACTCTTTCAAAAACATTGTCAATACAAATGTTGTAGCGCTTAAAATTCTGAATAAAAGGAGTACCTAAACTCAATGCTTATGTTGAATATTAAGGTCACAATTCTACTTCAAAGTTGTAGACCCATCATCAGGAGGATGACTTCAGAATTAATTAGGGGAAAACTGAAAATCACTTTAATTCCTTCAGCTTAGGTCTAAAATGAATATTCTATGTTTTCCCCCTCGTACTAAGCGAGCGTTGGGAAATATGTACATATTTACATTCGAAAAACATGTTTTTCCTGAATTCTTTTAACAATATCTCAAAATAGCTAATTCTATCAAAAACATTGTCAATACAAATGTTGTAGAGCTTAAAATTCTGAATAAAATGAGCACCTACATTAGTGTTTTTGTTCAAAATTAAGGTCGCAATTCGAATTTCAAAATTTTGTCTTAATCGCTGATCAAGAGCTTGAAGTCCGGAGAGACCAAGTTACTTAAGAATATCTCAAAACAGCTAAGTCTATCAAAAAAATTGTCAGTACAAATGTTGTAAAGTATAACATTCTGAATAAAATGAGCACCCACATTAATATTTTTGTTCAAAATTAAGGTCGCAATTCTATTTCAAAATTTTGCCGTAATCATTAATCAAGAGCATCAAGCTAGGAGAAACCAGATTACCTTAACAATATCTCAAAACAGCTAACTATATCAAAATACTGCCAGTACAGATGCTGTAGAGCTTAAAATTCTGAATAAAATGAATACTCACATTAATATTTTTGTTCAAAATTAATGTCGCAATTTCACATATTGTTAAAAATATTAAAGAAAAACGTGTTTTTCGAATGTAAATGTGTTCCTTTTTTCTAACGTTCACTTAGTACGAGGGGGAAAACATAGAATATTAATTTTAGACCTAATCTGAAGGGATTAAAATGATTTCCAGTTTTCCCCTAATTAATTCTGAGGTCATCTCCCTGATGATGTGTCTAAAACTTTGAAGTAGAATTGTGACCTTAATATTCAACATAAGTATTGAGTGTAGATACTCATTTTATTCAGAATTTTAAGCTCCACAACATTTGTATTTACAATGTTTTTGAAAGAGTTAATGATTTCGAGATAGTGTTATGGTATAAAAAAAAAAAAAAAAGTGTTTTTTCACTATAAATCTATGCATAATTCTTAACGCTCATCTAGTACGAGGGAGAAAACGTAGCATATTCATTCTAGACCTAAACTGAAGGGATTAAAACAATTTCCAGCTTTCCCCTAATTATTTCCGAATTCAAATCCCTAACCACTGGGCTAAAAGAAAACTGTCTTATTTTGAAATTTGCTTTTCGCACTCGAGTTCAAAATTTAATAAAACATCATTTTCATTATATCTTCCTTAATTTTTCAAATGGTGAAGAAAAAAAAAGTTTTTACTTTCCAGTTTTTTTGCGTGTGTGTGTAAAAATTAGAGAAAAATTAAATGATTAAGAGGAAGAACGATAATAGTCAAATTGTGTGAAATTAGGTATGACACTTTTATTTAATAGCTTGAACAAAGTACTATCGTTTGTTAATCTTGAATAGAAGAATAAGATGAAAATCGTCCTTTGACAATGCAGTTAAAGATAGGCCAAGATCCTATATCCACATAGCCGAAGATCCTATATCCACAAATGTAAATTGAAATAACTCTGAATAACTGGTCCCTGACTATCATAATTTTTTCCTTCGACTCACATACCCCATTTTTATAATATGTCTGTTAAATTGTATTAAGACAAACTTAATAAAACTAATTTCTAAATTATTTAGATTTTACCATTTTTCTTAATAGAATGTGTATTAAAGTTTTCCATTTCTTTAAAAACTGTTATTCTATATAGATTTTTCACCAGAAAAAAAATTTTAGAAATTCTTTGAAAAATAGGGTCATCCTGAACCGGACCCGCAAGAGCCAAAACCTAACCCGAGCCCGAAATAATGGATGTCAACCCGATTTGCAGAAAAATTGTAGAAGTTAATCCGACCCCTGACAATATATATATATATATATATATATATATATTTAGCGTCGACTCGACCCGAACTGCTGATATCGCAGTTTCAGGTAAAACGGGTTTCCAGACCCGATGCAGGACTCTACACCATATCCAATAAATTTAGATCCTAAATGTTATTTCAAATTATTTTCGAGAAAATATTTTCATTTCTGCTGTGCTTTCCCTAAATTTTGTTTTCTTTGTCCAAACCTCAAAATTTTGACTCCCACTTATTGTTACCTCCCCCCCCCCCCTCCACATAAACACACGTACACCCCGCTCTTAACCCTTCCTCCTCCTACATTACAAAAATCAAGATAATGAAAAACCTTCACTTTTGAAAAAATTCCTTTTGTTTATCATTGTTTTGACCTCTTTAAAATATCTGTATGTAAAGTTTTGTTTATTTTAATTCTATGTCCTTCCCCTTTCTCTTGAATCTATAGATTGTATTTTCTGTTTAATCCCCCCCCCCCCTCCTGGGGCCTCCTAATGAATAGCCGGTGTCTCCAGCAAAAAATATTTTTTCAATACACAGCACCTATTTATTAGTGTGCTTTAGTGTAACGATATGTATAAAAAAATTTTTTGCTATCAATAATAGGGAACAGATATGCGGGCTTAGCACGGCTTTACTTAAAGCTTAGAATCGGTTTTTTATAACTGAACATATATGTAACTTTAATAACTAATAGATCTCAATTTCAGGTTCATTTAAGTATTTATAATATTTATTATTTTTACCATTGAATTTTTTACTACTGACCTTTTTATCGTTGACCTTTTTACCTAAATTCGTTTGAAATTGAGTATGTACATTAAAATATACTGCAAACTATATTCCCCGTAGACCATTACGTAACGGAATTATTTTGTGCGACTCTGTAAGTGAATAATAAATTGTTTGCATTTCAAATTCTGCAGAAAGCATGTTTTAGTGTTGCACTTGAAACGATTTTTTCCCATTGACAGTAATGTAATGGAATGCTTTTGAATGCCTCTGTAAGTGAACTGTGTATTATACACACTTCATTTTCACTGGCGATCGAGCCATAGTAAATGTTAATAACACACAAAATTTCAGGGAAATCGAATTATATTTACGCAAGATAGAGCACTGACAGACAAACGGAAGTCATAAACCCTTTTCAACTATGCTGGAAAATGTGAAATAAATAAATATAATAGAGGTTCCTCATAATTTAGAATTACAAATTGTCATTAGTGTGTGACTTAATCGGAAAATTTTTTCTTGATTTCACGATATCGGAGCTAACATGCGCATATAAAATATTACTAATTTGATTTTTTTAAAGTAGACAATTAAAAGTGATTATTTAAAAGTATTCAGGTAGAATAACTAAATTACTAAATTCTTCTATAAGCGCGCTTGCGGAATGAAGCAGAATTTGATAATATACAGAAAATGTGCAACAAAGTTTTTATTATACGAATTGACTATTTCCAACTGAGCGAAAAAATGCCCAGGCTGGGAATCGAACCCAGATCCTTGGCATACAAGGCCAATGCTTTTCCGTTTAAGCTAACTGGGCCGACAACCAGCCAGCATATTTCGCTCAGATAACCTTATTGGTAGTAACATCTGGTCTGTCATGTAGACAGCTCAACAGAATAAACCGCAGGTAAAGGAACTCCATATAAACGATGGATACGTAGATGAACTATTATTTTAACACAATCAAACTGATTGGTAAAGTTATCATACGAATTGACTATTTCCAACTGAGCGAAAAAAATGCCCAGGCTGGGAATCGAACCCAGATCCTTGGCATACAAGGCCAATGCTTTTCCGTTTAAGCTAACTGGGCCGACAACCAGCCAGCATATTTCGCTCAGATAACCTTATTGGTAGTAACATCTGGTCTGTCATGTAGACAGCGGGCCGACAACCAGCCAGCATATTTCGCTCAGATAACCTTATTGGTAGTAACATCTGGTCTGTCATGTAGACCTGCGGTCTATTCTGTTGAGCTGTCTACATGACAGACCAGATGTTACTACCAATAAGGTTATCTGAGCGAAATATGCTGGCTGGTTGTCGGCCCAGTTAGCTTAAACGGAAAAGCATTGGCCTTGTATGCCAAGGATCTGGGTTCGATTCCCAGCCTGGGCATTTTTTTCGCTCAGTTGGAAATAGTCAATTCGTATGATAACTTTACCAATCAGTTTGATTGTGTTAAAATAATAGTTCATCTACGTATCCATCGTTTATATGGAGTTCCTTTACCTGCGGTTTATTCTGTTGAGCTGTCTACATGACAGACCAGATGTTACTACCAATAAGGTTATCTGAGCGAAATATGCTGGCTGGTTGTCGGCCCAGTTAGCTTAAACGGAAAAGCATTGGCCTTGTATGCCAAGGATCTGGGTCCGATTCCCAGCCTGGGCATTTTTTCGCTCAGTTGGAAATAGTCAATTCGTATGATAACTTTACCAATCAGTTTGATTGTGTTAAAATAAAAGTTTTTATTATTAAAAATAACCATAAGTTTAATAATAATTCTTAGGCTACAATAAAGACAACTCTTCGGCTATCAGTTTTTATTTTTCGTTGGGGATGTGGGGGTGGTGGAGTTATTCTAAGATTTCTGCTGTGATGTCAGAAAAGATTTTTTTTTTTTAATGATGTCTTACTTTATTTTTATATCAACAATCTTTTATGTTACATTGTGCAATATTCATGATTTAATAAATTATTGATTAATACTAATTTTAAAAGAACTAGTTTAAAACATAAACTTTTCATAATCCTTTTATTAAATAAGCGACAATGAAAAAAATATGTAGCAAACTACCGCTTTTTGGAATTTTACTGTTCCTGTGAACTGTTTTCTTTAGAAATCATCTTTACAAGGGAAGGGGTGGGACTGTCAATCATAGTTTTCTCAAACCTCAAAGAGTCACTTACAGATAGTATTTCGATGTCATTCACAGGTTGCAAGAGTTTGGACTAGACAACAATGGGAGATATTTACTCTCTTTCAAAACTTACTTCAAAGAAAACTCATAGAAACTTTTAAAGTATCATTGGAATTAATTACACTGGAATATTTGGTCAACACTGTTGTATTTAGTAGAATGATTAGGTAAAAAATATTAATAATTTTAGATATAAGTTCGGAGAAATGTAGTCTCATAAGCATTTTTCTGGCTACATCTCTGGTTCTTCTCTGTGAAACACAACTGTGAGAATAAATAAGATTTAGGGCTTTTTAATATGGCAGTTTTAATGTAAGAGTCGCTATATTGGGGCTCGTTATATAAAGAAAGCACAAATAGTACACAGTGTTTTTAATTTACCAAGCGGACACAGCCACTGATATAAATATAAGAATGGTTTTTGGATTACCCCCCCCCCCCCCCCTCAACTTTCAAAAGAAAAACAAATAGAACTTTTTTCATATTAAGCCAAGTATTTGCTATAATAATGCTAAAAATGGGACTATATACTGCTTATAAATATACTAATGCACGGTACAAGTATCAAGTTATTCAAAAATATAAGTACGAATATAATGAAAACCACAAATATAAATACAGTCAAACCTCGTTAAGATGACCACGCTTAACGTGAATTACTTTTAACATGAATTGTTTTCACAGTCGCCTGTAAAAACGAATACAAAGATTTCATACTGATAACATGAATTGCTGTTAACATGAACAAAATATTGTTTCCCCTTGAGGTTCATGTTAACGAGGTTCGACTGTATGTGTAAAAATACACCTTTATTTATTTTTTAATGCAAGTAAAAACAAGGAAGAGTAACTTTTGTTAAGATTATCTGTCTTTAATGCGTATGAATGCATTACCTATCTTAAAATTATTATTATTTTTTACTTTGCTTAATCATATTGGTGAGATGATAGGTTATATCTCCCAACCTGAGAAGTACTGTGTAAACATCATTTTATTGATTAAAATAATCCTTTCATGCAAACCTCTTTGTATGTAAACTGCTATATAAACAAAAGGAAAATCGAGATAAGAACAGAAAAACACAAACAAACAGCAACAAAAAAAGTTATGATATGTTTGTAGAGATTTTGATATACAGCCTTCACGGTAGAATTATCATTAACTTTGTCTCATATGATTAAAGAAAGTTTTCAAATTGAAAAATAAAATTACTTTATTTTTGCTCTAAAATATTAAAAAAGCATTGCAGATTACTGCGAACATTTGGACTTAATAAACCCGTATATGATGTTTAATTGCTTGGAGTTTTTGTTCTACTTCCAACAATTAATAGTCTACTTCACTCACGCGAAAGCACCCGCTCGCTAATGTTTATTCGGTGGATGAAATTTTTTTAGATACCTCGATTTTATTTCCATTTTTTTTTAAACGATTCTTTTGCATTGGCTACCTGAGATCCATCTATAGAAAGACCGTTTTTCTCTTTTTCGATTTTGTTTAAAGTTTTTATCTTTTAATTTAGGATACTTTTACTTTCGGAACCGGTTTCGAAAGTAAAAGTATCCCCATTAAAAAACCCTGCAAATAAAATAGAAGAAGTAAAAAAGTCCTTTGTACAGACCGACCTCAGCTACTCAAATCAAAGAAAATCGTTTAAAAATACTGAAATGCAAGCAAGCTATCTTTAAAAAATTCTTCCTTAGGAATAATATTAATCAATGCGTGTTTTCGTCAGTGAAGTACACTCACGATTAACTTTTGAACGAAGCGATCAACTGAATGTTTCTAAAAAAGAGCAATATGGGGATATTTATTTTTTAGATCATATGAATTCTGCAACATATATTTAAGTCCCCTATAAATATTGAAGAGTATTTAAATTTAGTTAATCAATTTTATTGGGTTCTGTGAAAATACTGATAAAGATACCCTGTTAGAACGCCAAAGGAAAATGGTCAAGAGTGTTGTACATGCACGTGAATTAATTCAGCACAAACTTTATTTCTTTTTAGATGATTCTTTTTTATTTCTTTTTACAAGGCTGGGAATGTCAAATAATGTCTGTGAATAAATAAAAGTACTATTTCTCTTCTTATCTTCTACATTTAAACATCCAAGTACTTTTTTTTTTTTTTTTTTTTTGGTTTATAGTCAAATGAACAATATCTGAAATTTATTTCTCCTGTTTAATAGTCAAAATTGTGAATCCCTGTTCGTTTTTTTTCTTTATCGCACTTTCATATATATGACATTGTACACTCTTTATATATTTATTAAAAAATCCAGAATTCTTATTATTGATAAGAAAATAATTAAATTTCATTATTTAATTAGATAATTCTAAAAAGTTAAACGAAGGATTCATCTATATATAATAATTATTTTATTATGTACTCTGAATCAATGAACAGTCTTTAATCTACCTATAAGGAAATTGAAAACCTATCTAGATCCATGCTTTTTCTGGTCCCTTCAGCGTCATTATAGACAGGTTTCACGGTACTAGTTTTAAAATTATGCTAGAATTTGAATAAAATCTGAGCAACAATAATAAATAAAAATATTATTTTTGAAGTGTAATGTTAAAGTGGATGTTTGAGATTTTTATTATTATTACACAACAAAAGTGCTGTAAGTAAACGACAGTTTAGTTATTTAGTATTATAGTTAAATGAAAAAAAGTCATACATTTAGAAATAAAAAGGAAAGAAAAGAACGTGTATATTCATTAAAAGAGCAAAAGAAATAAATATTACATAATAAATAATGAACATGCAAAATAAATAAATATTATATGGCAAATGATTTGAAATAATAATAATTATAATAATGAATTAGAATCTTATGGACAGAAATAATAAAATAAAATAAGTAAACAATGATATTCTATAAAGTTGCCTAGTATATGTTTCGAAATACAATGCTATTCTTAAGCATTTACAGAAAAAGAAGTTCTCTAAAGGCATTCGACTTAAAATACGGTAATCCAGTTGACAAATAGTCTGCCTAACGCCTATTGTGTGTGTGGAAAGAGGGGGTGATTGATAAACGCCTTCTTTAACTCCCAGTCTCGAGAAGTGGGGGGAAGCACAAACGCGCAAACGCGCTCATAACCATTTACAACTAGAATATTTTGACCGCCTATAAGCGCTTATGACCATCTACAAGTACAAAAGTCTGACCGCCTATATGCGGCTATGACAACTTTCAAGTACCAAAGTGCGACCGCGTATCTGCGTGCATGACCACGAAAGGGTTAATTAAATACGAAAACAGCCAATGTATCTCTTAACAGCAGCAGATTTGGTCTTAAAAATCCCCAATCCAAGGAAAACGAATAGAAACCCGTTTACAGAGAGATCTCTACTGTTTATTATTATTATTATTATTATTCAATATTTTTAAAGCCGATCAAATTAGCGTGCTTTTTGGATTTTGGTGTGCCTGAACGGGGGTTGACGAGCGTAGCTCGTAGGGGGCAGAGCCCCCTAATTTAATATAAAAAAAAGCTATTTATCCAATTTTATAAAGAAGCAGAAGTACACAAATGTCATATACGCACAGGGTTTGGCGTGATTTTTTTCTGACGCCAATTTCGCGAAAATCTCGCTTTCGAATACCAGTTACATATATATTTTTAAATAATTTGCTATTCTTTAAAAAAAGAAATCCTTCTATATATAAAAAAAGTAATGCTTTGGAAATGGACCAATGAAAATCTGCGCAGATACCTTGAAATGCATCTGATTTGTCAGAGCTTTATGACTCTATAAGGGAGGTTAGCAAGGAGGGACCCGGCTCTGTCGCCAAACGTCTCTAAGTTTTCCGCCAACTTTGCGATATATCTCCAAATTTGGCGACGGAAATTAGTCGCCAAAAGTGACCCCAACTTAGCCCTATTTCCAGTATTTCGCCAAATTTCCGCAGACTCCCATTGAAATACTATAGGGTTTACTTGCCTGCAGGAAAGCAACAAATTGAGATATTTCAAAACAACATTAGTGCAACAAAAACTAATATTAGCTTATGAATAGAGCTTAATTGAACTGTTTACATTATTTTTAATCACAAACAATAATCTGGTGTTGGCTAGAAAATAGGAATTGCTTCGCGATACCAAATGGAATCGCTAAGCTATTAAGCGGGAATTGGTGACCCCCAAGTAACAGTAAAAAAAAATGTTTAATCAATAACTATAGAAAAAAATAGTTTATATAATTTTAAAAAAGAAAATAAAAGTAAATAAACAATTAATTAATAAACAAACAACAATAGCCGGGCTACCCTATTAGGCAAAATAACATTATTGTGGTGCCAGTTAGGTACCCCGGTGCATATATTACGTTGAGTAAAAAGTTTCCCGCCAAGGGGAGATACCTTCGCGCCAACAGCTGTCATTTGTGCGGTTGTTAGTTTTTCAACCAACCAATTTTTGCATTCGAAAGCAAAGCATAGGTGCTACATGACTGTGAAATTTGTTTGTTAAAAATTTATTTTCTTGTGCTTCACAAGAGTGTTTAAAATGGAGCTATCACGTCAGCAGCACCGAACGATTATGTACTATGAGTTCCGTAACAAATTCAGTGCGACTGAATGCCACAGAAAAATGTGTGAAAGTTAAGGCGTCAGTACTGTTTCTGATGATACAGTCAAAGTTTGGTTATGGAAGTTTAAAGCTGGAAATTTCGACACTGAAGATGAACCACGTTCTGGCCGCCCTATTGAAGTTGATTGTGAGCAGTTAAAGCAAATCATTGTTCAAGACAGAAATGTTTCAACACGAAGAGCATTAGAGCTTAGAGCTCAGCATTAGAGCTTAACGTTTCCCAAAGCACAATAGTTAACGCTCTGAAACGTATAAATCTAACGCTTAAGTTCAACCGCTAGGTGCCTCACGAATTGACTGATGAAGACAAGCGCAAGAGAAAAAACTGTTGTTTGACTCTGCTTAGAGATCAAAGGAAAGAGAACATTCTGGACAAAATTGTGACCTGTGATGAAAAATAGGTGTACTGTAACAATACAGGCCATAAATGAGGGTGGTCAGCACCTGGGGAATCAGCAGGACCGATTGCAAAACGTGTTCTAACTAACAAGAAAGTACTTCTCCGCATCTGGTTGGATTGTCGCGGAATTCTGCACAAAGGCTACCTGAAAAGCGAACAGACTATAAACAGTGCAATATACAGCAACATGATAAGCAAAGTTCGCGAGGCCATTCGCGAAAAACGAAGAAACGAGTTCAGAAGGAAGGTTGTTCTCTTTCATCAAGATAACGCCCGGCCACACATTAGTACGATGACCGGCTGGCTTTACAAGCTAGAGTGGGATTTAATGCAACATCCACTATAGAGCCCCGACATGGCCCTTTCAGATTTCTATCTGTTTTCCCATCTGCAGCTGCATCTTGATGGCGCAATCTTTGATTCAAATGAGGAGGTCATAAATGAGGTCGATCTCTTTCTGGACTCGCGCACGCCCCAATTTTTCGCAGAAGCGATTGAAAAGATGCCAAAACGTATGCAGATGATTGTAGATTTAAACGGAGATTACTATCCTCGTACGTTTTGATGATTTCATATGTATTTATCATTTTACAATAAAAAAAAATTAGGCGGAAAACTTTTTATTCAACGTAATATGACATCTGTGCTGTAATTTGTATATTAAAAAAATATATATATATATATAGAATTGAATTTTTTTAAGTATATAAATACGTATGAAAACAAAATAAAAGTTCATTTGATTTGTTTTCTTAGCTGTTTATATGGTCCAGTCAAATTGTTAGAAAATACGGCCGATAGATGCAAAAATTCTAATTGAATATTTTATGTTCTTAAAGTATTTTTAGGGATGCTAATAACAGGAATTAATTGTTTTCCAACAAAATATCTCGAGGCTAAACTTAGTAGAATCAAAAAACCAAGAAATTTTCGGACATTTTTCAGATTTTTACCAATAACTCGAAAATTATAATTTGTATACCATACATAATTACAAACAGAAAGAGCATTAAATTCTCAACCAATTTAATAATAAAAACGTTTTTCTATGCCCAATACTAAATGCGCACGGCTTTTAGAAAACAGCACTTTTTTTTTAACTTCACAGAAAGTGACTTATTTTTCGCCTCCCATCCCAAAAAATTTTCTTTTCATCACTATCTGTGGAAATGAAATGTACCTATTGACGAGTAAGGAGTGACGAGATAATTGAGGAGGGAAATTTTCAAGAAGGGCGGGTAGAAGCACTCTAAAAAATAAATGTGTAAATTTGTCAATTTTACACATATATATGTGTAAATTTCTAAAATTACACATTTGACATTAAAATTGCACATTTTTTTCAAAAATTTACCTGTTTATATGTGTTTTTAGCTTATAAAACTATGTATTTTGTTATCACTAGAAAAACTCGTACATGTGTGTAAATGTAGAAAAATGACTGAATTTACACGAATTGGTGCATTATTGTAATTTACACATAATTATATATATATACAGATTAGTGTGTAAATTTCTAAAATCAGCCACTTCTCACAAAAATTACACATTTTGTACAAAAAATTACCTGTTTTTATGTGTATTTAGCTTATGACATTAAGTCTTTAAGTTGTTATCGGTTGATATACTCAGACAAGTGTGTAAATGTAGAAAAATACTTAGATTTACACGAATTGGTGTGTTACACAAACAATTACAAGTATGCAAATCTTAAAGTATATAGATTTTAAGAAGGGGATGGGGGAGGGGGGGCTTTAATATAATTCAGTGGTGCACTTTTTATTTCAATAATGCCGCTGCATAAGTATACTAGAGTAACAGCATTTTCAAAATAAAGAACTAAAACGTTTACATTCTTTGTAAAATGCTCTATCCACCCCACCCCCCCTCCCCCTTCCCGCTCCAGCCAAATTAGCAAGCAACACATGAACATTTAACAGAAAACAGAATTAAAAATTATCTTAAGCAAGGAATTCTGGGTGGGACAGGTCGGTAGAGGTCTGCACAGGCCCGACTTGGCCGGAGCCCCCTACCCGGGCCGGCAAATTGAAGACGAATTTTCAAGCGGGCTTGGCCGGGCCGATAAAAAAAATTAAGGCCTGCTATAGAAACTTAATAGAAGCCGATAAAATATGAGCTAATTTCAAGCAATTCACTTTAGCGAGAATAAGTATAAATGTGCATCACCAGCCGATGCTAGTTTGACAACATCAATACAGAAATGTAAAATGTCCAGCGTAGAGATCTGCATCGGACAGTTAAATGGTGTCTGAGCCGGGCTTATTTTTTACTCCTGTGGGGCCGAGATCAGGCTTGCATTTTTTTCCTGCATAGTCGAGCAAGGAGAGAACTGGACTTTATTGTTCTCTGAATGTATAAGGCACGCAATATGTTTTGTAAAAATGTTACTAGCGATAACCGGAAATATACCTTAAGGTGGTTCTCAAATTCACTGCTCAACAATGAGAAATTTTCTAACTCATTTTTAACTGTAAAGGAATAAAATTGACAGGCCTGACTATTGAAGAGATTTGGGATCGACGAGCGTTTTCCATTTTTTATAAATAAATAACTTATCCAGATATGAGAGATTCTCGTCACGTGACTGCAGGTTTTTATCCTTTCCCGGGCTTAGGCTTCTGGAAATTCGATTCAAAACTTTAACTTTGATAGTATTTTCTCAAAGATACTCAAAGCCTTTATCAAAAAATGGATAACATTATTCGATTACATAGTTTCTAAATAAGAACACCTGCCAATCTTATGCATTTCCGAAAATAAATAGATTCAGAAATGTATCAAAATGAAGCTTCTTTGGATTTGAGAAAAGTCTTATGAAATGACAGAGAAATATTATAGAAATCATGTTTTTAACTCTCCATTTTTCCTTTTGCTCTAAACTACATTAATCTTTTAATGAATCCTTATTTGAATGTTGAAACATCTAAGACTCTAAGTAATCCTTAATGTTGCTATTATGTAGTCTCTGTCTTGCGAATACATAGTAATTTTACAATATACTGTAAAATTATCCCATAAATATGTATCCAGTTTTATTTTTTAAAAGAATCTTAATTGTATGTTTAGTAAAACCTGATTTTTTTTTTTTTTTTTTTTTTTTTTTTTTTTTTTTTGTAGAAATTGAGTCGGGACTTTTTAATTGATTTTTCCACGGGCTGGGCCTGTTTTCACTGATTTTTGTACGAACCGGACCGGCCATGAACTGTGAAAATATAAACGGGCCGGGCCGGTCTCAGGCCGAAATTTTAATGTTTTCATCGGACCGGGCCAAGAATGCTTTTGTTCGGCCGGGTCCTGGCCTGGAAATTCATTGTAAACAAAAGTCTTTGGCCACTTTTAGATTTTTGTTGCGTCACAGAAAGTCACATAATTTATGCCACAACTGTGATAAAAAAAAAAATAAACTCCTTATTGTAAAGTCACATTGTGACAAAAATGAAAATTTAAAAAACTTTGAAAATGAGAAGAAATATTTTAATCAAAAAGGACGTAAATGCACTTGAGAGCCTGGACTCGATTGATTTTTGTGGATTTCTTATAAATTAACACAAATAATATTCACATGTTCATTTCACATTAACATTAAATATTCACATTTTAATTTATCGACATGTTTAAAAAAGGTCTCTTTAAAATTTCAGCTAATTAAAAAAAATTAACAAAAAAAAAATTCAATTGGAAATTATAATAGAATCATAATTTCGCATGTACTTTACATAAAAGTATTTTTTCATTTTAAATTAAGAATTTTTCCATTGGCGTTCTCTTTATAATGAAACATAATAATGTTTGTTAAAATAACTGTTAAACACATGTTAAACACCTGTTAACACTTGTTTGTAACACTTGTAAAATGGTTTTATCAATTATACAGTAGTGCTATCATAGGATCTGACAGAAAATATACATTCAGCGAGGGGAGGCAAGCATTTTTATTTTAATTTTTTTTTTCTACAAGGGAAGTCACATTATGATGAAATGCTGATTTATTAAAATAATTCTATATACTGAACAAAGTGTCTTATTTCTTTTTGTTTATTTAGTGAGGTTGGGAAGATTGCTTTATTTAAATTGGTGTATATGAATTTCTTATTGTGCTTTTATAGTTAATGTATTCATAAATAAGATAAACGTCCAAGATAAATAATTTTTTTCTGTGTATAATAGCAAAGTCTAATCTCGTAGTCAATACGTACTCTATTGCGAGGAAGATAGAGAAGCAATTATAGTATATACATACATATATATATATATTGCATGAATCACATCCGTCCAGAAACTAATCACCTGCCCCTCTTGAATTAATCGTCTGCGCCAATGATAACTTGAAAAGCTATTTTATTCCACGAAAGGAATTTATACAAAATCAGTGTGTGGTGACCATAAAATTGTGGAGCAAAGGTTATTGCATTTATTGAATACATATCTCAAGACCGCTAGTTGAAAACTTCATGATAAGCTGTTATTTAAATAGAAGCCCAGATACCTACATGAGTTTGCTTTAAAATATTCCTGGATTCTGGATTATATGAATTATATGAAGTTAAAACCATGGATTTATGCAGAGATGGAGTACTTACAACGTGCAAGTAGGTACAAAGTATGATAATATTAATAAAACAATTTATTTTTAAAAATATTTTTATACGTCAGTAACATTTAAGAATTACGATGTATTTATGCAGTTATTACGTTTAATAAAAAATATATGTGCTTGTAATATATTCAAACAGTAAAATAATAATAAATATAAATTCTGATTTTAAGTAAGATTTTACGTTTTAATAGGTATTATTATTATTATTATACAATATTTATGCAATTAATGTGATTCTAGATTTGGTTTTTACTCACATTTTGTATCATCTGTTTATTATTAAATTAAAATAATAAATAATTTTTTTATTTTCTATTCCATTACATCAAAATATACTTTGATCTCTCTATAATTTAGAATGGACTCTTTTCAAAATTTTTACCAGAAAGTCGCCACAAATGTTAAAGGCAACCATTGCCTTATTAAATCGCAAAATTTTTGTCTTAAAACAAAGTTTTCTATTCTGAAATATTTGTAGTTTCGTGCTTTTGGGACACAGATCTAGAAAAATCAAATGTGTAAATTTTAATGCTATGCTAAATAATGGACATCTTATTAGAATCGGAAAGTTCGAGTCTCAAAATTGCCATTATTGTGAGGGTTATTAAAGGAGTCAAAATGCAGCTTGTATCAAATCATATGAATATATATTAGGAATGCTTATGAGTACTTTATCAGAATTACGAACTTTTGCATTTAAGATTCAAAAGACATGTAATACTTTTTGAATTATTGTATTGATTTATGAGTTTGGATTAATAGTGAAAATTTATAATTGAAGAAACTTTTAATATATTTTTTTATAAATTGAAAAATGTAAATTACAGCTTTTATTATCATTTTAATTCTTTTGACATTCAAAGTAGTATAAAGGAGACTGGAGAGGGTTAATTCACTTTTTACAACAGGATTTTTTAGTTTTTAAATATTAAACCTAGAATGAAGTTTTATATATTATTTTATTCGTCATACAATCAGTTACCAATATAAAATTGTTACACAAGTGTAATATATAAGAAACTTAAAAAATGATTAATTTTAATCATGAGTAAATAATGGGTCAAGGCCTCCCCACATAGGGAGGCTTAACCCACTATTTGGGATGCTTGACCCACCTTAATTTATATTGATATATTTCTTAGGAAAAATAAAATAAATTAAATAAAAGCAGAATAATTTTATGCTACGTAGTTTAATTACTATTAAAAATTATTTGTGAAAATATAATGCTTAAACAAACATGCTTAGATGGAACCGCAAAGCAAGGGGAAAAAATTCGTTTTAAACAGGCTTTTGTCTGAGCAGGTATAATTGCATAGTAAGGAGAATGAAATTTTACCGTTAAATACATCATTCCTTATAGACAGGACCCCTTTTCATAGGGTTTAATGTATTTTTATGTCCCGATTTAGAAGTCACTGTCCCGCTTTTATGTGATACTCGATCTGCCAACTCTAGTTGCCACATAGTTCGGTTTCATCTTGGTGAAATTTGTCTACCTACCTTACTAAAGTTTTTCGATCAATGCTATGTTCTTTTGCAGCTACATGAACACTTAATTCATCATTAACAACGATTAAAACTTCTGTGTTTACTCTTTCTGGTCCTTTCTAGTATTTTCCATTCTTTCTATTTACCTACTGCAGGTAATATTTAAATGAAATAAAAGTTCCTAACTTGCCCATTATATTTCATTATTTTTTATTTCTTTCAGTAGATACTGTAGCAATTTTTCGCATCTTCCTTTAATTAATTTTAAACAATTTTTCTTTTCTGTCACCCCATTTTACTGTAGCTTTCCAGAATAAATTTGCATTCTTTTATAAATACAAGCATTAACCTTTCGTTATACATATAGTGTATAATAAAAAGATTTCCAAAAACATTTAATTAAGGGACCCTTGACCAGCTGCTGTATCTCACATTGATTGGGTCAAGTTTCCCGACATAGCCTCTTTGTAAGAATAGCGCATGGTTTTGATAACCTTTAACTGACATTACCGGTCTCACAGACAGGTGCTTTTTTCAATTTTCATAGTTTAACTTGCAAATTTCAGTTCATCTACAAACACTACTGAAATTTCGTTTCGTTTGGAACTTTAGTACTAACACCAGAGTCTCTTGAATAGGTAATTTTAATTATAACCCTCCTGTACAAAATGTTTAGTACAAAAACAAAATCCTATGAGTTAATCGCGGCTTTTATTCATCTCTCAATGAAGCGGTCTCACAGACCGCTTCACACTAGTTATGTGACAATTTCTGTGACATCAGTTAAAGGTTAAATCTAATTTATTGTACAAACTTTATGCTTTTTAGGAAAGCTCAATATTTTCTGCATTACTGTAAACACACTTACTTAAATTTCTATTTATGACTAAAATATGACTAAATGACGCGATTTATGACTAAAAAATGTGTCGTTCTAACTCTAATGATTAAAAAATAATTTAAAATAGTTTACCTCATAAAGCTAAAAATGTGTTTTTTTTTTATGTTATATTATATAGCAATAGAATTAGTAGTTAATATATTTGCATGTAATCTTAAAACAAATTCACAGATTACTTATTTATCTTAAGACTGAACCCTAATTTATGTATATTTTAGCAAAATTTCTATTTTAAAAATAAGGTTAAAAGCATTGTATTATTAATATTATTATTACTTTTTTTCGAGGGGGCGGTATCTATGTTTTTTTCCGTAACTGAAATTATAAAACATAAACGGTCAAATTCGAGTATTACTCGCACACAGAGGGTTCTGTACAATGAATATATTAATTAGTAACTGTATTCTAGATTAATTTTTATCACAATTAATTTTTAAACAGATTAATTTTTAACACAATTGGTAAATAAATCATATCAGATGTAAATTTCCAAATGGGCGAAAAATGTCCTTACCAGGATTCGAACCTTAGACCCCAATTTGAACTTTCCACGTTCCATAGTTTACGAGTAAAATGGCTGTGACAGACAGACACAAATGTGATCTTATAATGGTTCAGTTTTTTTTTCTTTTTAAGTACGGAACCCTAAAAAGATTATTCAGTCTTACGATATAGATATAATCTGTAAATCCGTAAAATTCATATTTTAATATATTAAGTAGTTTAATAGAAATCTTTCACACAGTTTAAAAAAGTGACGTTTTTGAAATAAACCACATTAAAGTATCCCTTTAATAATTTTTATAATAAGAATAATTAACACATTTAAGTCATAATTACTAAAATTAAGTGAAATTTTTGTGCGATTTGTTTTAAAACGTTAAAAATATATTGCTCTTTAATGCACAGGTTTTTCTAGAATTAAAACTTTTTGAAGATTTAAGATATTTCCCCTTGAGAGTAATGCAAAGGAGCTTTCCGGCTAATGATAGTCAATACCAAAGTTCTTTTCAAATTTCTCATTTGAATCGGTCATTTCAAAAACAACGTACATGTATGTCAAGTTTTTCCAAATATACTGTTTTGTTTTTATACTACTTTTTATTAATCATGCATTATAAAAATTAATCGATATTTACAAACTTTGAAATGCAAACTCTATAATCAACCTAAAAAAATCCATAAAAATTTGTTTACTTGATAATAATATAGTTTTGTCTTATAGTTCAGTATTTTGGGCTAAGTGTTGATTATGAGTCAGTCAGGACAAACTCTTTTATATAAACATAGATTAATACATCTTAATAAACATGTATTATTTCTCTTGTAAACAATTACTTTTCTTAACTAATAGGTAGCATACAACGATGAATGAGGTATCATTAGATATGTCTTTTTGCCCACATCTGACATGGCATACTAAATTTTCGTTATACTTTTAGGTTGAGGATGATAGACATTGTTTCCGATTTTTCTATACACATACAAATGGAACGATAATTGGGTTTTTTGAACAAGCTTTTAACACTGTACACTAGTCTTTCGTTAAAACAAGTTGTTTGATTACAAAAATGCTCTTAATTATAAATGAATTAAAAATATATCAGAAAATAAACCCAAAGACTACGATGCGAAAGCGTTGTATATGTCTTATGGCTTAGTATTAAATATGAAAAACTTTCCGCGTTTGAACACATGTACTATTCACAATGACTGTTTTAAGGTTATTAAATATTAAATTATGCTTTAAAAAAAATTTGAAATATATTTTAATGCAAAGTTACATAGAGAAATCTTTGCTGTAGGATATGTTAGAAATCTTTGCTGTAGGATATGTTGTAGAAAATGCAAATCATGTTACTTTAAGCTGTTAAGAAGAAAAAAAGTGACATTCATGATGATTCTGCGTCGAACCAAGTGACTAGATTTTAACTCGGCCGGAACTAATCGCATTCGCTTTTTTCTGAAGATCTTGTATCGAGTCGAGTAACCATACTTTATAAAAACCGAGCCCGGCTCCGGTTTATGTAAAAGCTGTATATTCAATCGTCGCAATATTTTCATCCTTATGTTATACATACAGCCAAAAAGAGAAAAAAAACCAACCGGCACAATAAGGTTGGGTCAGATTCACGTAAAATCTTGTCACCGGGCACAATGCATGACCCGACTTCTTCCTACAGAAAACAACAGTAGACTTAATACAATCGGGTTGGGTTCGGGTAAAACTGGGTCACAGGACCCGATGCAGAATCATCACAAATGTCACACTTTCACAAATTGGTCATGGTGTGACTTCGCAAAATTGTCACAATTTGCCACAGAAATTTTAAAATTACCACAGAAAGTCTTAAAAACGGCCACAACAAGCTCCCTTACTCTTATAACCGGGACGCAGCTTCACAAACAAGTTCCTCATCGAGTTCACGGCTGAAATTCCAGAATTAGTTACTACTCGATTCACATATTAAAACGCAATCGGTCTGCCAAGTCGTATCTTGGTGGAAAACATCTAAAAACCCGATTTTAGCGTTTGACTCGTAGGTTTACTACTGTGTTTTCCTGCTGCCAGTACTCCAAGTTTCCATACCTTTGCATGCAGGAAAACACAATAGTAAACCTACCAGTCAAACGCTAAAATCGTGTTTCCAGGTGTTTTCCACCAAGATATGACTTGGCTGACCAATTGCGTTTTAATATGCGAATCAAATTTTACCTAATTCTGCAATTTTAGCCAGGAACTCGATGAGGCGATTGTCTGTGCGGCCTCCTCCAGTTCTATTATTATTTATTAAAAATTATCATAAAATCAAATATCTATGGTTAATATATCAACATATAATATATATTTTAAGTCAAATAAATTAAAGGTAAATTAAATATGTTGTATTTCGTGGACCGGAAAATTCTGTCGTTTAATTTTCTTTCACGCCTACTCTTTTAAAATTCAGATTTCTTCATTGGCCCCACTTTTTTGAAATAGTAAAATTCCTATTGTTTCCATCTTAATATGAAATGTGAAAAGTATGGGAATTTTACCATTTCAAAAAAGTGGTGCCAATGAAGAAACCTGAATTAGAAAAAGGTAGGCGCGAAAGAAAATTAAACGACAGAATTTTCCGATCAATCTAATATTATATTATTATGAGTGAAAATGTTTTACTTTTAAGTGCTTTCAGATAATGTGTATGTTATGTTTGATGCATATTTTGATCTGATTTTTATATAAAATTTTTAAATGATTAAACAAGTTGGAAATTGCTCGTCAAACGTGGCAAATGAGGTGCGCTCGTACTATAACTAGTTTTATAATTATTTTTTGCACCCCATATTGTACTGAATGTGTATTTATTTGCAATTCATAAGTGCATAGTCTGTAACATCATTAAAATGCACTTGCAATAATTTTTTCCCATTCCCCTTAATGTAACGGAAAACTTTTGACTGTCCCTGTAATTAAGCTATACATCCGATTTTCATGAAATTTGAAATGGCTCGACAAAATTTTGCAGCAATTATATATTTAAAATTGCAGCCCACTCGGAAAGCTGTAACATCATTAAAATGCACTTGCAATAATTTTTCCCATTGGCTTTAATGTAAAGAAAAAATTTTGACTGTCCCTGTAATTAAACTATACATCCGATTTTCATAAAATTTGAAATGGCTCGACAAAATGTCGCAATAACTATATGTTTAAAATTTGAGACCATTCGGAAAGCTTTAACATCATTAAAATGCACGTGCAATAATTTTTCCCATTGGCCGTAATGTAAAGAAAAACTTTTGACTGTCCCTGTAATTTAACTATACATCCGATTTTCATAAAATTTGAAATGGCTCGACAAAATTTTACAACAATCATATATTTAAAATTTCGGACCATTCGGTTGGGTAGTTTTTGCTCTATTATATGCGGACGGACAGACGGACGGACAGACAGACGGACTGAACGACGACTATAGGTGCTACGTATTTATATAATTACGAACGCACCTAAAAACAGTAATAACCTTTGTATAAACAAGGGAAACTTTTCTCTGTCGTCATTTGAACGCCGATATCTCCGTCTGTCTCGATCACGTGACTCGCAGTTTCATTTTCACTTCCAAGCCATAGTAAGAGAGCTATGGATGTTCACAATGTGACGTCGGCATACTGATGTTGCGCAGGTATATCGATGATACAAAAACGATTTTTTTGCACCTATAAAATGGTGTGAAAATTGCCAAAACACATTGTGGATACACAGTTTTCTGGTCAATGCTGTTCAATTCATTTTTGTTCGGAAACACTTGAAATTGGCAGGTGTTCTTATTCAGGAACTATGTAATCGCATAACGTTTTCCATTTTTTTAAATAAAGATAGACGAGCTTTCAGAAAGTAGTCGTTTGAACCGAATATTCGACGTGGCAGCACGAGAAAGGGGAAAACTTACCGTCAAGTGACAAGTATCTCTTATAACTTGATAATCTATTTATTTATCACAATATGGAAAACGCTATTTCATTCCAAATCGCTTCAATAATCAGACTAGCGAATTTTATGCCTTTGCGTTTAAAACTCATTCAAAAAGTTTCGTGTTGCTGAGGAGGGAATTTAAGAATCACCTTAAAACAATCCAGCTGGAAAAACCAAACACACCAAACATATTAGCTTGCTGTTCATGCAATTTTGTTTTGCGATCATAAAAACATTTAGATCACGATTTATATATGCTAAAGTATAAAGCTAAAACTATATATACACAAATCTGTGTATTTTGAATATTTTACACAAAAATATGAGTTTTGCATATTACGAAGAAATAGGTGTAAGAATAGAATTATACACAAATATCGGTGTATTGTGTAAATTACACAAAAAACTGTGTTGTTTACATATTACACAAAGATATGTGTAAGAACAGGATATTACACAGACATATGTGTAAAAACAGAACATTACACATACATATGTGTAAGAATATTACACATACATATGTGTATTCTTTTGGAATTTACACCGTAAAATGTGTATTTCAAGAGTGATCAGATAACTTTTACACACTTATTGTTATCATCAAATTACACACTTAAATGTGTATTTTCAAATTTACACATTAGGCGTGTATTTTGGCAATTTACACACCAATTCACACATATAGACAAATCGTTTTTGTATCATCGATATACCTGTTTTTGTGTGTAAATTTACACATTTATTTTTTAAAGTGAGGTAGGGTTGCCAAATTGTACTTTTTTCTCGTAAGTTGTCCGATTTTTAGGGTTTTTTAGGTCTATAGCGCTTTTTAGGTGTTAGGTGTATGTTTAAATGTGTCCGTATGACGATTTCTTCCGTTTTTCTACCACATCTTATTTTTGATAGTTTAAAAAGAAATCTTTTCTAGTTTCCTTTAAAATTTCACCTTTTGCCAAAAATAAGTTACACACGCGCATCAAATGTATAAACGGCTTGTTTCAGATAGGTAATACAAAAATCTTGGTAAAGTTGTGTAATATTAACGGCGCATTTGCTGTAGCATTAGATCATGTGAACTTGACCGTATTATAGATTATAAATATACACATTATAAAATTTTTAATTTGGTATAACTGTATCTTAAGTTTAGATATTTTGTTTGATGTACTATCACCCTTTATGCTTAACCCCTAATCGTCGAGCCTAGGGCAATTTCTCTGTGAATGTATCGGGCGCGACGATCACAGGGTTAAATAAAAATATTTATTTTTGTAGGATGTCCATTGCTAAAATTTTCATGATCATCATTGAATTGTAGGATGCTCTGATTTATCTTTATTCTTACAATTCAATTAATTTTTCCTTCTTAATATGATATGACCGCAAAATTAGTTAAAAAATATTAACAGAATAATGTAATACAAATATAGTTTGATTAAATCGATTAATTATTAGTAACCACATTTAAAAAAATTCGTTAACGAAAACATTACTGACATATTCAACATAGTTTAGCATAGTATGAAAAAGGACTATAGCACAATAAATCAGAAACTAGTGTCGATCAAAATCTTCCGTCACGACAAATTTCTAGCCAACGAAACAAGAATAGCTTCATTTCACTTCTTAAAACAGTTTCAATATAACAGAATTCAAGCTGACCTGGCAGAAGAAGACGCTGATGTCATGATTGATACCTCAGCCATTTCAATAGCCAAAGCCTTTGAAAGTGTAGTATTGTCGGAGAAGACATTGGTTTTTCATGATCATGACGAGCTTGGGATATCAACACAAATCGAAACCAAGTAACCGGTAACATCGGTAACCAACCGGTAATATCGAAACCAAGTGGTTTTAAACCATGTCATACAAATACAATTAGAACATGTTCTTTTCACTCATGCAATCAGAGGATGCGATACAACATATACTCTTTTTGGGCAAGGAAAGTCAAAGTTTTGTAACACTTTGAAAAAACATGATCAGCTTAAGGAAATAGCCTGTGTGTTCCATAAACCAGAGTCAATCCGTCAAGAAATCATCAAGGCTGGAGAAAAATGTAATACTACACTATACAGCGGATGCATAGACACCACACAGGCATTGAACACCTTGGTGTTCCCGTTATTTGCTAAATCTGCCACTAAAAGCAAACTTCATCTTGCAAGGCTACCACCAACGCAATATTCTCATTTCTTCCGATGTTATTATCAGATACAAGCTTGGCTAGGAAACAACTTCCCCATGAAAAATGGGGTTGGGTTCGCAGGTCTGACGGTCTGTTTTAGCCAGTTTAAATGGGCCAAATCCCAGCACCTGAGTCCTAGCTGCATGTTGTCTCATGTACCTGTATAAAAGGATGCAGCAAGGCAGGTTCTTGCCAAATATCAGGTCTCAAATATTCAGCAACTTGCAAAAACTGTAACGTGTTAACTGCGAAAATGTGGACGACATTACTTACCCAGAAGAAGAGGATGATGAAGCTGATGCCTCGGAAACCATCGACCAAACCAGCAACGAAGATGACTTTGACAACCAGGTTGATGATGTCGCAACAAGTTCAAAGAAGATCAAAGCTGTTGAAAAAAAAGCAAACTGCTCGTTTTCTCCTCAAACTGAGGTTGACGGGCCAAACCCATCAACCCGCAAGCAAAAAATACAAAAGTTACTAATATTAAAAATCTTACCGTAACTCTTACTTACATTCATATAAATACCTACTATTAATGTTGTCCCCTTAAGTTCTAAATACAAAAAAAAAAAAAAAAAAAAAAAAAAATACAATGTAGTAATTTTTTTTTAATGTTACCATTGCAATTAACCGTTATTGCTATCAAGCATAAACCTGCAATATAAACAAATTGTATTAAAGAGGATAAAATGAATAAAAAATTATGTCAAATGTTGGTTTTTGAGATTTCCCACAAAGTTAGAAGAAAAGTGTATTTTTCAGAAAGCCGTAGCGCGCTTAGTAATGAGTTTAGAAAAACGTTTTTATTATAAAATTTGTAAAGAATTTAATGGTCTTTCTTTTTGTGATTAAGTATGTACACAAAAAATTTATAATTTTCAAGTTATAGACAAAAAACTGAAAAGAGTTCGAAAATTTCGCGGTTTTTTGGCTCCAAAAAGTTTAGCCTCGAGATATTTTGTTGGAAAACAATTAATTTATGTTATTAGTACCCCCATAAAGACTTTAAAAACATTAAATCTTCTAGCAGAATTTTTGCATTTATTTTTGACAATTTGACTGAACTTAATATATTTTGGCAAAATATCTCACTTTCTGAAGCGCGAATTGCGCCAAGCTTTTTTTTTTTAATGCAAAGTGCCCTATAGTGGAAAACTACCTAAATAAATAATGATTAATAATAAATACATATATATATATATAAAAGTTCACCAGGTTTTTTCTATCGCTATTTATATATTTCGGCAACATATCTCACTTTCTGAAGCCCGAATTGCGCCAAATAATGGAAAAGTACCTAAATAAATAATTAATAGAAATAACCAGTTATATAAACTAAAACATTTTATTTCAAGATCAAAGCATTGTTTTTAATTTCGAACAAAAATACATATATCCTAGGATATGACCTAGAAACGTGAAATAATGCATGGTAGTCACTTATCAGATATAAAAGATCTCTATGAACAGTTCTTAAAAAATTCGAAATTTAAAAAGGGTGAAAATGCGCGAAAAGCGTTTTAAAAAACGCTTTAAAGGGCGATTTCTGCGTAATCTCAGGAAGTAGCAAACCAATTTCAGAAGTAAAGGTTGGAAATTGATGGTGCCAGCGCTTTCTCTAACACAGGCTCTATTTTATATCAGTGTCACTATCACGTGGGGTTTAAAGCTCTAAATTGCGATTATTGTGTTATACTCAAGGACCTAGAAACCTGAAATTTGGCATGTTAGATACTTATAAAATATAAGTGAACATTTCCTAAAAATCAAAAAAGGTGCAAAACACGAAAAATAAAAGAGCTGCAAAACGCGAAAATCGTTCTAAAAATTCTTCTAAATTACGATTTCTACGCAATACCAGGAAGTACCGAGCTGATTTAAAAAATAATGGTCTCAAAATGATAGTGATAGCCCTTGATCCAATATAGGCTATATTTTACGTTGGTGCCACTATCCCAAAGGGAGTGCAGGAGCAAAAAAAGTTCTAAAAATGCGATTTTTGTATTACTGAAGGGCCTAGAAACGTAATATTTGGTATCGTAGTTACTTATTAGATATAAATGATATCTAAATACGTTTCATAAAAAATTCGAAATTTAACGGGGGTGAAAACGAGAGAAAAGCGTTCTAAAATGCGTCCTAAATGGCGATTTTTACACAATCTCAGGAAGTATCAAACCGATTTCAAAAGTAATTAATGGAAATCGGTGGTGCGCTAACTTGTTCTAACTTGGTGGCCCTTGCTCTAACATAGGTTCTATTTTTTATCGGTTTCATCACCACCTGAGGCTTGCAGGAGGAACAAATATTTTTCTAAATTGTGATTCTGCAAGTGCTAGCAACATGAAATTCGGCGTGGTAATTACTTATTAGATGTAAATGCTCTCCAAGAACAGTTTCCAAAAAATTCGAAATTTAGAAGGAGTTTAAATACGCGAAATGCATTCTAAAAATGTTCTATATTGCGATTTCTACACAATCTCATGAAATTTCAAACCGATTTGAAAAGTTATGGTTGTAAATTGATGGTGACAGCCCCTGCTCCAATTTAGGCTATATTTTAAGCTGTTGTCACTATCACCGGTATGTTCAAAGAGTAATAAATGCTCTAAATTGCGTTGATGCAAATACTTTCTAAGAACCGCTGAAAAAACATTCCAAATGTAAAAGGGTGAAGTGATAGAAAAGCGTTCTAAAAACGATCCTTAATTACGATTTGTATGCAATTTTATGAAATACTATACTGATTTCAAAAATAATTGTTGAAAATTGGTGGTGATAGAACCAGCTCAAGCATAAGCTATATTTTAGGTTGGTGCTACTACCACCAGAGTTGGCAGGAGCAAAAAACGTGCTAAATTGCGATTTATGTGATACTGAAGAGGCTAGAAACTTTAAATATGGCATGGAAGTTACTCATAAAATAGTAGCAAACACCGCGGCTTTGCTCGCGTAATAGTTGAAATATGCCAAGTGATATTTATGTCTAATTTTTATTAAAAGGAATTGTACATTTAGGAATAATTCAAAAAATACTATTTAAGTCACAGTTTGACTAAACTTCATTATTACACTGCATTAGGCAGAAATGAAACTTAAATTAATAAAAAGAATTTAAATTAAATAAATGATGATTTAGAAAATACTTTGAAACTTTTATACTCAATTTATACGCTTATTTCAGTATTCCCTTGAAGTTTCGAACTTTTTAGAAACCATCTTCTTACATCTTAAAATTAACCATCATGTCAAATTCCAAGCTTCTTGTCTAAAAGTCTACGATCTCTCTCAACATAGAAAGTTATGTTGAAATAGGGAATGTCTCCATTAATTTGCCATCATTAATTTTGAAATCGGTTTGGTATTTCCTAATATCCCACAGAAACGTAACTTAGAAAGCTTTTAAAGGCCTTTTTTAGAACGTTCGTTGTTCTTGCCAACCCCAGGTGGTGTAGTCACCAGCATAAAATTTGCCTGTGTAGTATCAGACACTGTCACCATTGATTCGCAACTATTACTATTATAATGGGTTTACATTTCCTGAGATTGCATAGAAATCGTATTTTAGGACTTTTTTAGAACGTTTTTCTCTCCTCCCCATCGCTTCGCACCTTTTTAATTCGAATTTATTTTCGGTAATCCTTCGAGGGCATTAATATTTTATAAGTAACTACCATGCCATATTTAAATTTCTAGCCTCTTTAGTATCAAATAAGGCGCAATTTAGAACATTTTTTGCTCCTGCAACCCTCTGGTGGTAGTGGCACAGACATAAAATGTAACTTATTGAGCAGGTTCTATCACCAACAATTTGACGCCATTACTTTTTTAAATAGGTTTGGTATTTGATAAGACTGCATAAAAATTGTGATTTAGAAAGCTTTTCACTCACTTCATCCTTTTAAACTAATTTTCTTTCGGAGATTCTTAGAAAGCATTTGCATCTTGTAAGTAATTACCATGCCAAATTTCAAAATGTTAGACCCTTCAGTTGTGCAAAAAACGCAAATTAGAACATGTTTTGTTTATGCAACCTCCAGATGGTAGTGACAGCGAAATAAAATGTAGCCTGTGTTGGAGCAGGGACTATCACCATTAATTTGCAACCGTTAACTTGAAATCGATTTTATATTTCCTGAGATTGTGTAGAAATTGCAATTTAGAAAGTTTTTAGAACGCTTTTCGCGCATTTTTACCCCTTTAAATTACCAATTTTTTCAAAACTGTTCTAAAAGATCATTTATATCTAATAAGTATGTAACATGCCTAATTTCAAGCTAGTCCTTTGCTAGCCCATACCGATCACAAAAACTGCAATTTAGAACGTTTTTTGCTCCTGCAACTCCCAGATGGTAGTGACACCGACATGAAATAGCGTCTATGTTAGAGCAGAGGCTGTCAGCATCAATCTCCAACCTTTACTTTTGAAATCAGTTTGATTCTTCCCGAGAGTGCTCACAAATCAGAATTTAGAACGTTTTTAGAACGCTTTCCGCGCATTTTCACCCCTTTTAAATTTCAAATTTTTTAAAGAAATGTTCATAGATATCATCTATATCTAATATATAAATATATATACCATTCCAAATTTCATGATTCTAGGTCCTTCCATAACACAAAAATCGCCTTTTTAGAACGTTTTTGCTCCTGCAGCCCCTTTGGAGTAATGGTACCGACATAAAATATAGCTTATCTTGGAACAAGGGTTCTCCCCATCATTTTGACACCATTATTTTTTAAATTGGTTTCGTATTTTCTGAGATTGTGTAGAAAGTACCATTTAGGAAGTTTTAAGAATGCTTTTTGCGCATTTTCACCCCTTTTATATTTCGAATTGATTAGGAAATGTTCTTAGAGATCATTGATATATTATAAGTAACTACCATCCCGAATTTCATGATTCCAGGCCTTTCTATAGCACAAAAACCGCAATTTAGAACGTTTTTTGCTTCTACAACCCCCAGGTGGTAGTGACACAAATATAAAGTAGAGTCTATGTTAGAGCAAGGGCTGTCACTATCAATTTACAACCATTAGTTTTGAAATCGATTTGATACTTCCTAAAATTACGTAGAAATCGAAATTTAGAACGTTTTTTAGAACGCTCTTCGCGCATTATCACCCCTTTTAAATTTGGATTTTTTTTTAAGAACTGTTCTTAGATATCCTTTACATCTAATAAGTAATTAATATTCCAAATTTCATATTTCTAGACCCTTCAGTAACACAAAAATCGCATTTTAGAACGTTTTTTGCTCCTGCGAACCCTTCGGGGTAGTAGCACCGACATAAAATATTGCCTATCTTGGAGCAGGGGTTTTCACCATCATTTGGACACAATTATTTTATAAATCGGTTTAATATTTCCTGAAATTGCGTAGAAATCACTATTTAGAACATCTTTAGAACGCTTTTTTCTCATTTTCACCCCTTTTAAATTTCGAATTGTTTAGGAAATGTTCTTAGAGATCCTTTATATCTTACTAGCAAACCCCACGGTTTTGCTCGCGTAATAGTATGCCAAATGATATTTATATGCCCAAATTTATTCAAAGAAATTATCCTTTTAGGAATAATTCAAAAATTACTATTTAAAACACAGTTTGAATAAACATCATTATTACACTGCATTAGGTAAAAATAAGACTTAAATTAATAAAAAGAACTAAAACTAAAAATATGATAGTTTAGAAAATATTTTGAATTTTTTATGCTCAATTTATACGCTCATTTCAGTATACATTTGAAGTTTCGAATTTTTTAGAAACCATCTTCTTACATCTTAAAATTAACCATCACCGTAGAAAATACCATTTAGAACGTTTTTTAGAACGGTTTTTACGCATTTTCACTCATTTTATATTTCGAATTGTTTAGAAAATATTCTTAGAGATCATTTATATCTTATAAGTAACTAATAATCCAAATTTCCTATTTCTAGGTCCTTCAGTAACACAAAAATCGCATTCTTAGAACATTGTTTGCTCCTACATCCCCTTTGGGGCAGTGGCATCGACTTAAGATATAGCCTATGATCGAACGTGGACTAACACGTCATTTTGATACCATTACTTTCGGTTCGGAAGTTCCAGAGATTACCTCCTACAAACAAACAAACTTTACTTCTTTATAATATTAGTATAGAAGATAAATTTCCTCTAAGAACAGTTGAAAATAAATTCCGAATTTAAAAGGAGTGAAGCTAAGGGAAGGAGCGATAAGCGTTCAAAAATGTCCTAAATTACAATTTCTATTCAATTTTAGGAAATAACGAACCAATTACAAAAGTAATGGTAGCGAATCAAAGGTGCCAGTCTCTGACACTACACAGGTTATATTTTATGCCACTGCCACCTGGGGTTGGCAGGAAGAACAAACGTGCTGAAAACGCCTTTAAATTCTTTCTAAATTATGTTTTCTATGAAATGCTAGGAAATACCAAACAGATTTCAAAAGTTTGTTGACAAATTAATGATCTCTGTTTCAACATAGGCATTTTATGTTAGTGCCACGACCCCCCAGAGAGGTGGTAGGCCGTTAGACAAGAAGCTTGGAATTTGACATGATGATTAATTTTAAGGTGTAAGTGCGTACTTAGAACAGTTTCATTTAGAATTAGTTTTAGTTCTTCTTATTAATTTATGTCTCATTTCTGTCTAATGTAGTGTGATAATGAAGTATAGTCAAACTATGGCTAAATTAGTAATTTTTGAATTATTCCAAAACGTAGAATTTCTTCTAATAAAAATTAGACATACAAACATAACTTTGCATATTTCCACTATTACGGGAGCAAAACTGCGGGTTTACTAGTATGTATATATATATGTGACGTTTTGACTGACGGCAAATAGTTGGTATTGTCGAAAAAACATGAGGGTTTCCTTTCCTAAACAACACAGGTAGCAGCCGAATGGTTTTAAAATAATAAAGAAACATGAAGAATTAACATAAGGCAGTCGCTTGGAACATTATTTACTTTATTTCCACACTCTCGATTAAATCTAGGGAAGATGCTCTCTCCTTCCATGGTAAAAAGAATAAAGTCTATTATTCCTGTCACAATTAGTTTAAAATCATTCCATCTCTTGACAGCCGTCTAGTCTTTAATCCGTTAATATCTAACATCTATCACCCATTACGATACCGTTGCTTCCTCATTCTACTCACATAATAAACAGTATTCATCCAACGTTTTACTACCTCCATCGAGCAATCACATTGTATATCCAGTTTGCTACGACTGCAATCCACCATGTTCACCTCTACATGCTAAAAACGAAAAAGCTTCTAATCTCACAGCCCATCTGCTACATGCCATATGCTTTATGCTATATATTCTTTATGCTTCTCTCTGGTTCCCGCCATTCGTATTTATACTCTGCTGAAACGATTGTTCTAGAAAATTCTTATATCCTCGCAACAGCTATCTAAAGCATAAACAAAGGTTAAAATCTGTAGTCGAGATTATGCAAAAATAACCCCTTTTTCCCTCTTCAGACGATAAAAGAAATGAATTTATGTCTGCGAAGTTTTAATCTTTGAAATATTTTAATTACACCTGGATATTTTAAATAAAAGAATAAATTGAAATAAGTAAGTTTTTTCTTTAAGACAGAATAATATTTTAGCAGTTAAATAAAGATTTAAGGGGAATATGATATACCGGGATTTAATAGCAGAATTTAATAGGAATTTAAATAATAAAAGTTTTATTAAAGAAATATAAATAATCGAGCCATTTTTAGATTTACGCAATTTGGAATAAATATGAATTAAGATCTTAGAGATTAATAGACTAGGGTTTTAATTTAATAAGGCGGTATAATATACGGAATATTACTGAAAAAGGAAAATTTACATAAAATACTTTAAACTTGGCGCAAAAATTTAAATTTTGTAATATTATCCCCCCTCCCCAAAGACTTTGTATGAAATCTGTGGTTAATTAACTACAATTTCAGACAACAGACTTGTAATAAATTTGGAAGTTGATTTTTGAATATTGAAAATTTTAGAGACGTCAGCGAAGAGATGGAAAAGTAAAATTTAGCAATGCAAGAGAAAAAAAAAAAAAATACTAAGAGCATTTAAATTTAGCTGAGAGCATTTCCCCTGTAAAAGAATACAAATAATGGTTACAACATCACTTACCATTTGTAAGTGCATAGGAAAATATAAACACGATAATAAATAAAGAATAAGTATAAATACAATAAGAAATAAATAATAAGAAATAATAAAACTATAGTAATAAATAACAACAAATTCTTTTATCTTATGGAAATTTAGTGTATTTCCATTTCTCTTATCACAAACATATTTCCAATCAAGTAATGTTTAACACTTTATTTACTTCAAGTAGAATTTTAAGTCCCATTGGCTTAATCAGTTCGTAGATCATAAAAGTCCTTTAGCAAAAATAGTGATACAGTCCTTAAGTAAAAAGTTCAGCTGCAATAAATATCTTTTACTAAATTTGTTTCGACTACTCTGCCTGTTAAACTCTTTACATTATGTTTAAATACTATTTGTCATCACAATAGTAGTTTTATTTTAATAAACAAATTCCTAGTAGTTATTCAACTACCTTTTAACATTTGTTTATCAACTACTTTTTTGAGCTCCTTTTCCCATTTTAATTGGGACTCACCATCTTTTACAACTTCTCACTTGTTTTAGTAAATATCATAACTTTTCACTTATAAGTTATGTTCTCTTTTTCTTTAATAAATAATGAATCTTTCAATAAATAATATAATACTTTCAATTCATAATCATAATAATAAAAATTCTCAACAGTATACTTGAATAATAACAATAATAATACTTAATAACAATATTATATTCTAAGAAAATATCACAGATTTTTTACTTATTGACATGGAAAATAATGGTTGAGGATAAAAATAATACATAGCAATTAATAATTTTCTTATTTTTTACTTATATAAGAAAGTATTTTTGCCAGTCGAAACATTAAAAAAAAAAATAATAATAATTATTCCAAAGTCCAAATAAATTTAACTCTAAATATTTAGAAAGTGGACTCTCAACCGGTATTTCCTTACAATAATCTATCTCTCTGATACTCTTGATGAATAGACGTGCATTTGATAAACTTAGAATGGTAAAATAAAGAAAATAAATAGGAATTAAAGATAATTTGTTTATGTACTCAATTTTCTATTGCTACACAATCACTACAAAATCTCATCACAATCATCAATTTTCTATGTTTATATAATTATAATAATATTATCAATTCTTACTATTTTTGTAAACAATTGGTTAAGACAATGGAATAAAATAAATATAGTTTATTTTGATATAAATTTGACATAAAATTAAAACTATTTATTTTTATTTTTCAACATCAATCTGAAAATTCCCAAAATCAAATACACATCCTATGCCTGCATAGATTGTCTACTTAATCCCAAAAACTCCCAAATACAAGTAATATCCTCGTGGCGCCCCAAGGTCATACCTGGTAATGTTGAAAACTATTGATGAAAGAAAAATAAAAAATCTAAAGAATTAGAATTAAAAATATTGCGAAAACATTTTGGGGAATTACGAACTTTCCATAATCCGGTTGCACATTGCAATCATTTCTATCATTCTCAAAACAGTCCTGAGTAGTCATATAACTTTCACAACTAGATGGTAATTCGATATCCTTCTTACATAAATTCAAAGTTTCAATACTATCATTAGTTGTTATTACACTATCATCATTATATAAATTCAAATTCTCATCACAATCAATTGTTACCAAATCATTCTCTTGTTGTACTTTATTCATATCCACAGTATGAAAATGAAGAGATTTCTCATTATGCATGGATATACTCTTATTTATAATTTTCCTTCCTTGTTTTACAGTACAATTTCTACAATCTATAGTTAAATTAAATTTAAAACATTCCCTTAAACCCAAAATAGCATACTCCAAATTAGTATTACACACTAAAAAGTTAACACATTTGGTAATTTTACCCACTTTTAGAGAAATTTTACATTTTTGATTTATTTTTAACACCCCTTTTGCCTGACCAATAATAACTGTAGGTATAGTTTCAATTTTAGCATTTAGTTCTTTAACAAATTTGAGGGGTAATATTGCCGTAGTGGATCCAGTGTCCACTATACATGGTAAATTATAACTATTGGTACATCCATACACAATTAGTTGTCAAATATTAGGAATAGTAGGTGGTGAATTACTAGGAAGAGCATCAGAGGATGTTGCATCATTTCTAAATAAACACTCTTGTTCCCAATGATATGCATTATTTACACCTTTATTTGTACATATTCTACATGGTCTAGAAGGATATGGTTTCTGAAAGTAATTATTTTGAAAATTTCTAGACCCCTGATTTTGATACTGTCTTTGTGGAATCCAATTCCTAGGTGCATTATTGGGCCTATTTGGCTGAAAATTAGGTCTACTTGGTTGAGTCCAAGGCCTAGGTGGTTGAAATTGTTGAAAATTTTGTCTAACTGGTTGTTGATTTATTGTTTGGCTTGAACATTGAGGAGTGGAAACTTCAACAAATTGCTTAACAAGCCGGTACCATTCAGTGGTACTATTTGGAGGGTTTACATTAATATTATTTCTATACTCTGGTTTTAATCCATCTGTCAACCCTTGTATTAGAAGAGTCTCACCAAGATGGAGTTTCCTCCCAATTCCTACTTTTTTGTGAAAATAATTTTCTAAATTATCTAATTTATCTAAATTTAGAGTTGAGAAATCAGAAAAATTTGGAACATTTAGCTCAATGAATTTTTCTATCAAGATTTTTGAAATCTGTTCATAACTAGTACAATTAACACAATCATTGATATAGACTTTTAGTGCTTCACCCTTTAAATAATGTGGAATAGATTTAAATTTCCACTCTAAATCTTTATTTACCCTAGTACTCATATCATCATAATAATTTAACCAAGCCTGGATTTCCATTCCAGTACTAGGATCAAACTCAATTAATTTAGGTTCAGCCATTATATCAGTATTCATTAAAATAAAAGAAGCACTTCTATTCTCTTTAATACAACCTGACCTTAACAACATTTAAACTAATAGAGTTTTAGTTTTCATAATAGATTAAGTACTCTTTCTGACTTTAATAATAAATAAATAAATAATTCTCATGACTTCATAATAAACTTTACAATAAATAAATAAATAAATAAATACTCTTCACGAAATAATAAATAAACCTCATAAATAAATAATAAATAACTCTCATAAATAAATATTTCTCATACTTAATAATAAATAAATTTCAATAAATAACAAACAATAACAAAATAATAATATAAGAAGTGTTAAAATATTTTGAAAAGAACTCACTCCTGTCATCTTGTCTCACAATCACCAGCACTATACATTGCTATTCACATTAGCGATGTAAATTTTTAACTTTCCGGCACTGATCTTTAGTGACTATCATAAGCTATCGTGTACCAGTACCACTTCACATTTGAAATTTTGGAGACTCACTCGTTTTTATTGCCGTCACTTCTATATCCTGTCGGACTTTTCTTTTCTCTGTGACGTTTTGACTGACGGCAAATAGTTGGTATTGTCGAAAAAACATGAGGGTTTCCTTTCCTAAACAACACAGGTAGCAGCCGAATGGTTTTAAAATAATAAAGAAACATGAAGAATTAACATAAGGCAGTCGCTTGGAACATTATTTACTTTATTTCCACACTCTCGATTAAATCTAGGGAAGATGCTCTCTCCTTCCATGGTAAAAAGAATAAAGTCTATTATTCCTGTCACAATTAGTTTAAAATCATTCCATCTCTTGACAGCCGTCTAGTCTTTAATCCGTTAATATCTAACATCTATCACCCATTACGATACCGTTGCTTCCTCATTCTACTCACATAATAAACAGTATTCATCCAACGTTTTACTACCTCCATCGAGCAATCACATTGTATATCCAGTTTGCTACGACTGCAATCCACCATGTTCACCTCTACATGCTAAAAACGAAAAAGCTTCTAATCTCACAGCCCATCTGCTACATGCCATATGCTTTATGCTATATATTCTTTATGCTTCTCTCTGGTTCCCGCCATTCGTATTTATACTCTGCTGAAACGATTGTTCTAGAAAATTCTTATATCCTCGCAACAGCTATCTAAAGCATAAACAAAGGTTAAAATCTGTAGTCGAGATTATGCAAAAATAACCCCTTTTTCCCTCTTCAGACGATAAAAGAAATGAATTTATGTCTGCGAAGTTTTAATCTTTGAAATATTTTAATTACACCTGGATATTTTAAATAAAAGAATAAATTGAAATAAGTAAGTTTTTTCTTTAAGACAGAATAATATTTTAGCAGTTAAATAAAGATTTAAGGGGAATATGATATACCGGGATTTAATAGCAGAATTTAATAGGAATTTAAATAATAAAAGTTTTATTAAAGAAATATAAATAATCGAGCCATTTTTAGATTTACGCAATTTGGAATAAATATGAATTAAGATCTTAGAGATTAATAGACTAGGGTTTTAATTTAATAAGGCGGTATAATATACGGAATATTACTGAAAAAGGAAAATTTACATAAAATACTTTAAACTTGGCGCAAAAATTTAAATTTTGTAATATATATATAGAAGATGACATTTAATAATCTATTTAAACATTTAAAATACTTTTAAGCAAATCATAAAATCAAAGTTAATCTATATTTAATTTTCGCTATTTTATTTATTTGGTGCTACCTAACTCTACTAATATAATAAAGAAAGAACTCCTGACTGTCTAAATGATTGACTCATGAAATGACCTATGTAAGCAATAACAAATGATTTTGAAAATTCAATCCTAATGAGATTAAATTGGAGAGGGAGGGGCGAAAGTTTAAGTCATTTCGCTATATCCCAGCAGCAGTTTTAGGACGTAGTGTCAACTTAAGCATAACAAATCTACTTAGGAATTACTTTTATAAGTATTTTAGCGATTTTTGGAAATCCTACTAGTAAGAGGGTTAAATGGAGCCGAATGTTTTAGGGCAATACACCATATCTCAGAAGTATTTTAAGATAGGAGCGTGAAATTCAGCTTATCAAATCTACTAAAAATATAATTTAGCGCGTATTTCAACGATTTTAGAAATTCAATCATAATAGTTAAATGGGGAGGGGCTGAAAGTGTTAAGTTTTGCGCCATATCTCAGCTCCAGGTTTAGGTGGGAGCTGTGCATATATAACTTTATCAACATTTTGATAAGTTTGGACCCTCTCCCCCCCACTTACGATATCATGCGTTATCCTTCGTAGACCCCGTCCCCTCTCCTAATGCTATTGTTATCAATGTCTAAAAATTATTTTTATTTTTACATTATTTTTCTTTCTTTTTATACGTTTGCAGTCATATACTGATATGGTTATGAATTTATTAGTCGCATTCTTTACGGATTCAAATGAAGAGAAAAAGTCGATAAAATATGAATATTACTCATGCAATAAATTTATATCAAATAAACATCTAAAAGAGTCCATTACTATTTGAAAGAATTTAATAATAGTTTATTCTAACATAATGCATTCTACAGTAATATATCTTCTTGCACTTGCCCCTGCCCGGGGAGAGTAAAAGTAGAACTTATTATCAAAACTGTGATGGGCAACATACTATCTCTTCTTTCACTGGTAAATGAAAGTATCCTTTCAAACGTATTTTGCTCCTAGTTTCTTCAACAATGAATTATATGCACATATGGCAGAAGAACGGGTTGCCGAACGTTGGGGGTATTCCATATTTTAGAATGAAATGATTTTATAAGCATTTAATGGTTTTAATAACAAATTTGTATTTTCATAAAATTATACAAACTTTTGTGATGTGAAGAAAAGTTACAGAAAAAAGAAAAGTTTGGTGGTATAAAAAATGATAACGATATCAAAAGATCCCCCCCCTCCCCTTACAGATATCTTACGATATCAAGTGCCAGCCCCCCCGCCCCCCTCCCTAAAGTGATAACGTTATGTATGCATAACCCCTAGGAGCATAAATAAACCAACCCGTTAAAAAATAGTTAAATACGTATTTCAACTATTTTAGCGATTTCGTTGCCAACATCGACTATGAACAAGATTATGGAAGATTAGACGGATAAGGCAACTAATGCTGATTTTTGATTAGATATTTTGTGCAAGACATTTTTACACGGATATATATATTTTTTTATTTCTTACTATATATAGATGCCATAAAAAATAGAGTTCCGCTAAATGTTACGCTATTTGGTTGATTTTATTTTCTTATTGTCAGGGAAATTGTATATCTTTATGCTACATGCATCACAGAAAATGCACATTCTGATTTATAAAGATGCGGTTTTTTTCTATGATTGCGTCAAAGTAACTTTATTTTTTCCTGATTTTCTTTTAACGATTTATCGGCAGGAATGTATTGAACTCTGTTATTGTGATCGTTATATTATTGCATTTTATTTATTTTACCTACAAGACCCTCATGGTTAACATAGGCAAAAGCCAGGTGGTTCTGCTAGTATTTCATAATTTCATATACACGTTAGCGAATTTCTCGTATAATAAACTATTGTTTATAACATACTATATGATCATTCCTTTGCTGATCAAATATGGTTACTTTGACTTTGGTCCGATTATGGAGTATCGCCTCTACTTACCAATCCAGTTTTTAATTTATGTATAAGTCATTGATTAAAAGTGTGTATATTATTACCATATGATCCGTCCCTGGTATTTTCGAATTATTAGACCATATTGCCCAGAGTTCAGGGTGTAGGTGAAAACCATGTTTTCAAACTGAAAACTAAAATCGATTTTTTACATTTCATATATATATATATATATATATATATTTTTTTTTTTTGATTGCCCACTAACAACACGAAAAAGAATTTTATAGGAAAAGTATCAATTAAAGTATTAAAGGAAATGTATTCAAATAAAGTTTTGAAATTTATTAAATACGATACTATCGTATTAACCACATGCCAAATGTACCTATTCTGTCTTATTATACTGCTAAAATACTAATAGAAAAATAATTATATTCTTAGAATTATACATTTCTCATATACCTTTTGTGGGCCATTTCGGATGAATATTTTGAGAGAATCATTAGCCCAATGGGAGTATGGCCATCTTATATAATGGTCCTTTTTCTCTGGCAAGATATTGAAATATTAAAAATAATGCTACTACATTCCATTTAAGTAATCCTATTTCAGAACTAGATGTAATATTACTTCTTTTTCTTTCGATTGACTATATAGAAAGAAGGAAATTTGGAAAGAAAATGCGTTTCCTTGCTACTATTTAAAAACATATAAAATTCACTGAAAATATAATATGATATGGTAATACTGTACCTTTGATACTGTAAATCACATTTATATCATTCGTATTTTAAATTAAATTATATATAAATGTAGATGTCGTAATATTATATAAAAACAAAGGAAAATGTAATCCGATGAACTTTTAGATAGATTATTGCATTTTTATGATGCTACGCGGTTAAAATATCATGTGTGCTAGGTGAAAAGCTATATAAAAGAGAAAGAAAATAAATTTATTTCATATATATATATAGATATATATATATATATAATATTTATGTTATTTTTCAACACTGAATAAATTTGTAAGTTATTAAACTAATGAAATTTTCTATACATGAAGAAATATTTTATTTGAAGCGTCTCATATTTTACAATCATTAAGGCAGCGTTAAAAAACTATATACTATTTCCAAATATGCGAAAAATTTATACAATATACTAATTTTTTTTGTACGATGTATGATTTGTTATGTACATATCTATCAGCTATTATTAATATATTCTTTTATAACGTGCTTTCATTAGAAATTTATATTGAACACTTCCATCTAATTCTGCCGTAGGTATTTCGGAACTTACGTTTTATCCGCTTCATTAAGTTTCTCTCTATTCTAAAAAAAAGTAACTGAAGCTGCCACCGCCGCCAGTTTTGAATTTTTTGTAACCGGAGGTGTTTCTTCGTTATTATTAACAAAAATAAAGCATACAAAAATATGAATATCAGTGATGTTATAGAGAAATGTTTGATAAACACTCTGATGCAGACAATTTTCAAATCGAAGAATTATTTTAAAAGATATTTAATGTCAAAGTTTATCAAAATCGGTCCATTAAAAAAATTTTATAGGAGAAAAAACTATGTATGGAAATTTAATCATTTTTAGATCATTTTATACAGTAGAAGTTTCCGGCGTGCAGACTGCATTTATTTTTTTAATTTGATTCATTTTTTGAGGACGTATTTCCATTTTAAATTCAAATTTTCAGCATTTCGTTACATTTTTTACATATTTTAGAAAAGGGTATTTTTTTAAATTGTTGCCAATTTTTAAAACAGCGAAAAGAATAATATTTCCTTCAAATCAAAAATTTATTTACACGTGACTATTATAAACGAAAAAACTTTCAAATTAGCATTAAATGATTATGTATTAAAAGCCGGAAAATACTGAAAATTACGTCATAAAAAATATATTTACACGCGAGTTTTAAAAGAAAGAGAAAATTGTAAAATAATAAAGTCATTAATATGCATTAAATTCGTAAGTGGAGGATATTACGTCATAATTAAAATGGCCAAACAAAATTGCCAAACAGTTTACATTTAAAAATGTATTTGCGCAAGACATTTATTTCATATTTTGAGATAATCTTTTAAACTATTTTTAATTCTAAGAAAGCTTAAATAATATTGAATTTCTAATAACATAAGTATTTTCACTTTAATATTAAAATGAGAAAGAAAGCTTTGGTGAAAATTACGTGAGATTTAAAACGATACATTTAAAATGTCTCATTTAAAAGGACATTTTAATAGCGTTTTTAACAAATACCGGAAGATTTTTTTTTCCTAACCGACGATGTAAAAATTGTAAGTATACAATGTTTAGAATTTTTAAAAAAATACTGCTTTCTACATAGCTACTAATATTTGCAATTATATAAGGTTCCCAATCGATTGGGAAAAAACATCTGCTATCGCTTTTTATTTTGAAATCTTTCATATCGATTATCGGGAAGAGCATATCCTGTGCCGCTAATTCAAAATGACGCCAAAAGGTCGCTTTAGCATTTTACCAATTTTTCATTTTAATTATATTTTATTTATATTGTATTAATATTATTTATATATTATGACATATTATTATATGTAATTATGTATATATTATATTATATAATATTGTTATACTATATAATATTATATTATATTACAATATAATATAATATATATTAATATGTTATACATATTATATTTATTATTATTTATATCATATCATATATATTATAAAGCAGTAAGATCTAAAAGTTCCGCTCGAGTGTTTTCAAAAACTACCCGGTGGATTTTTTTCCAAATTATATCATTCGATAGGAAATATTCCCGGGGTGGTTTATGAGAAAATATACAGGGATAGCTATGATTTTTGATAATAAATTTCGTATTTTACTGTTATTTTGAACGAAAATGTTGCCAGTGATTATCTTTTGGCGTTAATTATCTTTAATAAATGAAATGGCTATACCCGTTGGAAAACAATACAAACATCTTGCAAACAAAAGAAGAAATAATTACTAATATTTAAATTTTAAACAGTGAAAGAAAAAACCGCTTTAATGAAGGAAAATATTATAAACGAAAATATTTAATTTAAACATGAAAGGAATATTCGTAATGCTTAAAAATGAATTCAATATGAAATATTTTAATTCATACAATATTTGGCGCGTTATCGCTTCCGCCAGGTTAAGAAAAATGATTACTACTTCATTATCCCTCTGACCAATTTCGCAAAATTATACAAATTGCCAAATTATTCGCCAAATTAAACACATAGAAGAATGTTGCCACTCTAAACTTTCAAGAAAGAAAAATTAATTAATTTAATTTTAAAAAATCACTAAATAACAATGTTACTTTAATGATGACGTTCACTTATGGCGTAAAGCGATATACCAATTATAAAATTTGATTTATTTTGTTAATTTCGGACAAAATAATACTAATAGTTTACGTATTTACATGCAGAATTATTAAATTAAACCAGAAACAAAAGTATATTTTTAAGATATATTATTTGTGAATAAGAAGTAAGTACTTTAAATGTAATAATCGCATTTATTAAAGAACACGCAATGCATATCAATGATAACGGAAAATTGCAAGGAACCTGATGCTCTTTATTTAGCCAAAAAACGTAGACGGATATAACTATAAAATTATGTAAACATTAGATATCAGCTTAAAGAATAAAAATTTCAGATTTTGCAGTAATGTTAAATAACGGAAGAACACGTAAATTAATAAAACAGTAATCAATTTACAAATAAAACGTCGAACTAAAAAGACTTGATAATGTAACAAACACGTTTAACATATTTAATGTCAAGTAAATGTGACATTTACGATCATCCATTATTGGCATTTAACCTTACAGTTTGGCGACAGTTTTTTTGTCGACGGTATAATCAAGGACACAGATGTCATATACGCATCACGTTGGCGAGATTTTTTTCTGACGCCAATCTCATTTACGCATCGGAGTACGTAACTTTCGCCAAAGTGTCGTTATTTTGATTGCTATGGTAACCCGGAGGTTGTTATTTATTTATTAATAAATTGTTTATTAATTTTTATTTTCTTTTTTAAAATTATACAAATTGTTTTGTTCTATAGCTATTAATTAAACTTTTTTTTTATTTATTGCTATTCCCTTTTTAAAATAATATATGTAACTGATATTCGAAGAAAAGATTTTCACCAAATTGACGTCAGAAAAAAATCGCGCCAACGTGGTGCATATATGACATCTGTGCCTAATCAAGTACTACAGAAAAATTCAACTCACAAATTTGATTATATAAAATCTCAGTACTATTTTTTTAAATTATTTTGATTTTTATCTCACTTCCACCATTATGTGTCTTACCGGAGAAACTCTCAGAAATAGCTCTAAAAATGGCTCTACTTATGAATAGTAGGAAATGCTTCATTTAAAATGATATTTGTTTATTTAAAATGTTGTTTGGCTAAGATGTCATATTAGCGCGATTTTTTTCGACGGCTATTTGGCGAAAACATCAACAGCATAAACAACAACATCCGGGTTACCATATCAAGCAAAATGACGACACTTTGGCGCCGGTTAAGTATACATTGCGTATATGACATTGGCGTCAGAAAAAATCGCGCCAATATGGGGCGAATATGACATCTGTGCCTGTTGTTTTTACTTTTGTCGCCAAACAATGCGATTTTAAGCCAAAAAGGCATAAGCGTGACTTCAGACGGGGCGATGATGTTTTTTTTTTTTCTTTTTTTTTTCTTTTTTTATAAGTGTATGAGAGAGGGTAAATTTTCCAATGTAAATTGTATAAATAGCAGTTAATATTATAAAAATGAATTCAAATATTTAAATTTCAACGTAAATGATTGTTACACATACACATATTGTAAAAAAATATTTAATTTCACACATTAAAAAAACAAACAAAAAAATACAGATTGGCGCGATTTTTTTCTGCCGCCAATGTCATATACGCAACGGTACTTAACTGGCGCTAAAGTGGCGTTATTTTGTGTGACATGGTAACCCGGATGTTGCTGTTTATGCTGTTGATGTTTTCGCCGAATTGGCGTCGGAAAAAAATCGCGCCAATATGGGTATGTATATGACATCTGTGCAGAAAATTCATGCCTTCAAAAGTTAGGAAATCGAGTTATTCTTAAGGAGGTTTTTGCAATTATGAGTTATTACTATACAATAAACTCGACATTAAAAAAAAAAAAAAGGCTGAAATAAATTTTCAATGTTCTTTTTCATTCGCCATTTCTTTTTAATTTTTTCTGCATATCTTCTATTCTTTTAAGAAAGTATTTAAAAGATATTGGGCTTATTTTCCGTAATCTGGTCACCCGCCAATTGGAGCATTTTTCTATATTTTTGGAAGATTGATTTATGATTGAAGACTTTGGATGGTGAACCCGATTACAAAATATTAGAGGGATTTTGTAATTAGCTATTATTATATTTATAATTTTTTATTACGGAGCATATCAACAAAATTCAGTATTATATATTTTTCATCTTCTGTTATTGTAATGTCACGAAAAAAGTAATAATTGCAAGCTACTGAAACATTTTATTACCAATGCATGGAAAAATATTTGTCAATTTATCAGTTAGCCTACATAAGAAAAAAATGCAATTCTGATTAAACAAAATGTAGGTATTATAAAGCAATTTCGTCTGACAGACTGTACTATAAATTGATCTTAGTGACAAATAAACAATTATTTTCAATATCGGGATTATTTAGGCAACATATCGAAGAATAATTTAATCTTAAATATAAAGGACACAGTAAGTCTCTTTATCTCTCTGTGTTTTTATGCTCATTAGAACAAGTTGGAAATTGCTCGTCAAACGTGGCAAATGGGGTGCGTTCGTACTATAACTAGTTTTATAATTATTTTTTGCACCCCATATTGTACTGAATGTATATTTTTTTGCGCTTCATAAGTGCATAGTCTGTAACATCATTAAAATGCACTTACAATAATTTTTTCCCCATTCCCCGTAATGTAACGGAAAACTTTTGACTGTCCCTGTAATTAAATTATACATTCGATTTTCATAAAATTTGAAATGGCTCGACAAAATTTTGCAGCAATTATATATTTAAAATTTCAGACCATTCGGAAGGCTGTAAAATCATTAAAATGCATTTGCTATAATTTTTCCCATTGGCCGTAATGTAACGGAAAACTTTTGGGTGTCCCTGTAATTAAACTATACATCCGATTTTCATAAAATTGGAAATGGCTCGACAAAATTTTGCAGCAATTATATATTAAAAATTTCAGACCATTCGAAAGTCTGTAACATCATTAAAATTCACTTGCAATAATTTTTCCCATTGGCCGTAATGTAAAGAAAAACTTTTGACTGTCCCTGTAATTAAACTATACATCCGATTTTCATAAAATTGAAAATGGCTCGACAAAATTTTGCAGCAATTATATATTAAAAATTTCAGATCATTCGGTCGGGCAGTTTTTGCTCTGTTATATGCGGACGGATAGACAGACGGACGGACAGACAGACGGACTGAACGACGACTATAGGTGCTACGTATTTATATGATTACGAACGCACCTAAAAATGCAAAGAAAATCTTCGGTTCAAGAATTCACGAAAAGGATTTTTACTAAAAAATTTGCATAACTAACGCTTTATCATTGTCAGTTGTATTTAAGATATGGGTTTTTGTTGGTAAAAGAATTATAATTTTGTCAGTAGCAATTTGACATAATGTAATGAAAAGTAGTTTGGTGCGCAATTAACTTTGTTTTTTAACTAAATGTATTACATTTGTAACTCTATCGTTGCAAACACTTCTAATGTTTGCGTTAACCTTGGCTTAATACGATTACAGAAGATTTTATTAGATACAAACTAAATGTTTATTTTTCTATCAGTATCAGTCATCAAGGATTTTCCAGGTTAACGGTTACATGATTGCAACTGGTCTATAAAATGGAAAGGCAATGAAAATTATGTTCTTTTATTTTTATTCAAACAATTCAAATTTAAAAATCTACGTTTTTTATTCTTAATTTTTCCTTTGAATATGATGGTTAATAATTTGCTACACTTTTGACTGTATTTTTGCCTTCTGGAATCTGAAGATGGAAAACTGTAATATACCTGCCAGGAGAAGATGCATATTGCGAAATATAACATAATGCAGTGTGAAGTTTTAGTCAAGCTGTTAGAACAACACATTTCGTCAAGCTGAGAAGTCCGGAGTCCAAGAACTAACAAACGAATATGAATCACCCGAAAATTATTTCAGTTTAATGGTCATTCTCTGCAATCATTGTAATGTTCAATAATTTAGTACTGTGGTGACTAAAGATATTTCAACTCCTGTTGCCTCATTCCCCTACCAGACTCCACTATAATTGATAAACTAAAAGAGTTCTTTTGAATAGCCCAAATTTTGTCTAACGCATAAGATAGTACAACAGGACATTCCAGGTGTAGGTCCATGTTGCTTTAAAATATAAGGTCAAATTAGATCAAATTCATTATTTCGTGTGATATAAGGTTCGTGTGCAAAAAAAGACCAGCGCAGCGGGCATAGTCTGCTAGTTACATTATAAATTTATAAACCTTTTTACAAAACGCAACAAGGACATCTAAACATTTATCGTCCAAATTAACTCGCTAATTTTTCCAGCACAGCATATGATATTTTTTTTTTTTTTTGATAATCTATTAAATTCGGTATTAAACTGAATCAAAAATTTAAATTTTCAATTATTAAATCTTGTGGTGATAGAAAAATTATATCCTCCGATTACCTTAAATATAAATTTTCTCGCCATTCCTGTCTTTAAATTTAAAGCTATTAATTGCTATATACTAAGTCGACTTTTAAGTTATCTTCAGTTTGGAATTTCGTACTTAAAATTCATTTTTTACTGAATGATCATTAATGCGTAACGAAATGGAAATAAGAGTTATTAAGTGAAAAGCCATCAATAAAATATGTAATCATATGCGATGTTACAGACTGTAAAACCTTTTAATGTCAAATTACAATATTTAAGAGATTCAAAATTACAAATAAATTTTGCATTAAATAGAATAATGAATTTTAAAATTACAAATGTTGTATGAGCTAAAAATATGTATTTAAAATTCCTGTCAGATCATTTATTGCAATTCTAAAAAAAAATTAACGTGAAATGAAAAATAATAATGAAATTTATTGAAATTGTACTTATTTTATCAATAAATTCTTTAATTAGATAATCAAGTTATATATGTTATAATTGTAATTGAATATATTCTCAAAATTTATTGTATACAGGATAAAAAGCTTAAAACTTCTAACATATAAGTAAATAAAACCCGATTCCTTTTCAACTATTAATTTATAATTACTGTTATGATGTTTTCTAGTGCGTAACTAAAAAGCATTAGCGCGAAAATTACAGTTTTAGAGAAAAACTAAATTTTGTATAGACTTATAGGATGAATTTGGAATCAAATGCAACGGCATTTTCAGACTTAATTCATATTTGCTTCGAATATTAGTTTAATAATCATATTTCATAGAATACAATTTTATAATTGCATAATCAAACAATTTGCATTTAAAGTACATTCATAGAAAAATTCAGCTTAATAAAAGCAGATTGGCGAATTTTCTGAAACACACCAGGCATATCGCGAACTTCCCCTACAGCAGCCAAAAGCTTGGCGACAAGTTCTTCTGCGGATTCAATGGGAGTCTCATACACAAGAGCCTTTAGCTGTCCCCACAAAAAAAAATCGAGACATGAAAGATCTGGCGAGCGCGGTGGTGCCTGGTGTGTTTCAGAAAATTCGCCAATCTGTTCTTCGCCGTTGTACTGCGTGCATAACAGCTGCCGGTCAATGTTTTGAGCACTTATTGTAATCAAATGCCATTAAATTTGTTTTCGTAACTTAACTTAATCGTCCATTGTGTGTTTTTGTCTCGTATAAGAACATAACTTTTGGCGCCCTCTAACTTTTTTACGTTTAGTTTTCGACCATGCATTCTTTGATACAAAATGTTTGTTTGGGTGTGTACTATCACCTCTTAAATTTTTTTCCCATCTTTTTTTAATCACCCTGTATAGGGTAGGGGAGTACACAGTGAGACAGCAGCCATTTTAACATATAGTTATAAATTTCTCCTAGCTGGAACACATACTGAACCACCTCATCTTATGCAACACGTGGATGTAGTTTCGGCACTTCGGTTACTCGTCCAACAAAATAGTAAGTAATTATTTATTTTACAGGGGTTAAAGTTACATAAACGTCCATTTTCAAGTTTATTTCTTTCATTATGGTATATATTTACTTAATCAAACCTAGCTATATCTAATGATAGACTGTGTCAACAAAATCACACAAGCATTCAAAGCTATGGAATTGATGATGAAAAAGATATGACACCCATTTTGTTACAACGTAACGAAAGTACACAGTGAGACACACAGTTGTGGTACACAGTGAGACGTGCCTCATTGTGTATCTACTATGCGGTTCTGACGTAAAAAAGGTTATTTATTAATAAAATAAGGTTTTTTGTCTCTCTCTCTATCTCTGTCTGTGTAGGGGCGTGCGATGGCTAGTGAAATCTACTAAACGTAAGAGGCTGAAAATTTGCATGAAGGTAGCTCAATGTCTGCCATTGTCCACTCGAGGTTCATAGTTTAAAAAAAAATTAATCTAGAAATATTAATTAGAAGTCATAAACTGCAGAAAATTATTGATAGAGTATAAAAATATATGATTTATGAAAAGATATACATAGTCTCACTGTGTACCACAAGTGGTACACAGTGAAACAATTTTCGACACTCCGTTATGCTGCTTCTGTGCTTTTATAAATAACTTTTTTAAAACCATTTATACATTAATGTGTAGCGTATTTGTGTAGCTTAAAGATGGAGCAAAATTTTTTTCAAAAGAACAAAAATCGTTGTCATTCGTTAAGTAATAATAATTTTCGTCTCACTGTGTACTACCCTGCCCTACATAAATAAAATAAATATTCCAATAAATAAAATACATAAAAGTAATTTAACATTAGAATCTCAAAATTTTGCATAACTTTAATATAAATGTTTCTCTTCCAAACGTTTTGAAATTAATCTAGGTATCTAGTGTTCAATATAAACGTAGTTTTAAAATATTTTATAGTTACTTGGGTACTGATTCAGGAAATATAACAGTTATTACGGATTTTGGGGTGCTGTTGGTAATTTTTAGAAGACTGCACAAATTTACTTTTGGAACGAGTTTTATCTTTGTGGTATAAAGTTTCCCTTATAAATTTTATACATAGAAAAAATGTTTAAAGTTTCCAAAAATGTCAGACATTTCTGGTGCCTTTACTAAACAGTATCATAGTAGTGTTAATTAACCATGTTTAAATCAATTCAAATAATAACTACGGTAGCGCTCAAAAGTATTCTGACAAAGATAATAATTCAATTAATTGAAAAGAATAATAAAATACAAAAATACATCGTTTAGTTTATTTAACCATGTTCATTGTTTTAATTTTAATAAATTAAAATATATATATATATATATAAATCTGAATTTTGTCATGCTGTAACTCTCGAATTTTTTAACCGATTTGAATGAAATTTTTCATATGCATAGTACATACTAATGTCTTAAACAAGTTCGTTAACCAGCTTCCTCTGCCATCTTGTTTCAAAATGGCGGCCAGTGGAATTTTGAAAATTTTTTTTTTAATGTTTTCTAACATTGTATACTTATAGAAAATGTTACGTTTCACTAAATGCAAACTCTTACGTATCATTTTAAACAGAATGTTAGAAACATTAAAAGATATTTTAAAGAGTCACACAGTGTAAGTTAACACATAGATAGTTAACACATTTTAAAGAGAAAGTTAGGAAACCTAAAAATTTCTAAACATGTTCACAAAATTCAAATTACCGCCATTTTAAAACAAGTTGGCGGATGAAGCTGGCCAACGAACTCGGCTGAGGGATTAGTATGTGCTATGCATATGAAAATTTTCATCCAAATTCCTTTCAAAAATTCGAGAGTTACAGCATGACAAAATTCAGATATATACATATATATATAGATATAAACAAACATGCCTGTTTGTTTGAAAAGAAAGTTATTTAACCAATGTGTTTTGCTTGTGCTAACTTATGGAGCAGAAACATGGATGCTATCAAAACGGATGGTACAAAGATTACAAATAACACAGAGAAGTATGGAAAGATGTATGCTAGTTTGCCAGCAGTGGATTGAAAACGGTTGATGATGATGATGATATATATATATATTGATATATATATATGCACCAAAATTTAAATTGGATTCTGTCTGATGCTTCGATTAGCGTAATAATATCAATTTTTAACACATGGTGAAGCTTAATGCTGGCTATTTGCGATTTTGTAAACTAATAGTCTTGGTATTTTCTACTTTAGTTAAGAAATATAAAAAATTTGAAAGGGTTAAGAGGTATTTAACTTATTATGTAATTATTCGCTATTTCTATTTCTATTGTTTTAATTGCATTTATCACGGTATTTCAAAATAGATTAACTGTATCCATGAGGTTTTAAAATCAGTGTTAACTTAACTGTAAAAATAACCTTAAACTTATCGAGCTTTTGGATACCATGTGCTGATGTGTATTTGGATAAAATAACTGGGATTTTATTAGGTATTTTGTGTAATATTACTATTTTTCTTTGCTATAAATTAAATATTTCAAAGGTTGTATTGCTTTTTCCAATTCATAACATTTACTATTATTCTGTTTTCATTTGAAACTATTCTTTTGGTTATATTCATCGTTAGAGTACAGGAGAAAAAAAAAATTCAGCTTTTAGCTTTTTTCTCACAAAAAACGACTAATTTTGCTTATATAATTGAATTCTGTACTCTTGATAACGTAATTCAATATATAAGCTTTCATATTATTTTTATCGAAATCCATATTCTTCTTTTTTTCTTCCTGATTAATTCTTGTTATATAGTACAAGGGGCTTTATTTTATACATAGCAGCTTGTATATTAAGTTTTTGGTATCCATTCAGTGTGTTTGGGGACACTGTATTGTTATAAATTTATTCATACTATCACAATTTTTGTTGGTGGTCAGTAATGTTTAATTAATGGTTATATATATATATGTGTGTGTGTAGGATATATATATAATTTTATTAATATTATTAATACTTATTGTTAATTGTTTTAAATTCTCTAAAACATTGAATATGGTTAAATAAAATAAATGATTGATTTTTGTATTTTGTTTATTCTTTTCAATTAAGTAAATTATTATCTTTGTCAAAATACTTTTGAGCGCTACTGTATTATCATTTTTACCTAAACAAGAACCAGAAATCTCCCTATCTAAATCCCCCAAAAAACAATTAACAAAGGCTTTAGTAAGTCTTCACTACAGTCGTTCAATTAAAAAAGTCGGGCACTAAAAAAAATTATCATTTAAAAAAAAAAAAAAAAAAAAAAAAAAAAAAACGAAAATTTGTAAGAATCATTCCCTTGAATAGGCGCGAGAAGCAAGTGTCTCCCTAAGAAAATTTTGAAGTGGCCAAGAATTGAGAAAACAGGGTTGCCCCAAATTTTATATTGAAGTAATTCCATTGCAAATTTCTAATTTCTTTCGAAATTATTATCAAAATATTAAAAAGTATTTTCTAGAAATATATATTTCATAACAAATTAATTTTTCGTTCAGTTTTAACCACGTGATCACAATTTCTCAGTTTGTCCAACCAACCAAAGTCGTCAATTTATCATGCACTATTATCGTACAAACAATCAAAATAAAGAAAATCCGCTATCGTAAGTGGCACAGAAATTGCGATTACTTGTTAATTGTTTAATGGCAACGTCCGAATGAAACGCATCTCATTGGTTATTTAAAGGCATTTAATGCATCTCCATACCTATAAGAGGAGTTCCCATAGGGTTTGTTCTGCCGCCAAATGCCGCCAACTTGGTTATATATCGCCAAATTTGGCAACCAAAATTTGTCGCCAAAAGTGAATACGACTTGGCGATATTCCTAATATTTTGCCAAATTCCCATAGACTTCCATTGAAAACCAGTAGGCTTTACTTGCTTACAGAAAATCAACAAATTAAGATATTTTACTACAACAAAAACTAAAATATTAGCTTAAGGAATTATATTAATTATATTTAAGGGAGTCCAAGTAAATTAAATTATGAATAAATGTAACATGATAGAATGATTAGCATGCTTTCCCAAACTTTAATTTTAAAGGAGAACAAACTGGTCACCAAGGGCGGCTAGTAATATAATATTTGTAGCAATTTGAATAATATATATTGGCGAGTTTCTGGTTATGTCGAATTTAGGAAAGTCTTCTCAAATGAAAGAGGGTGCCAAAATGACACTTTGCTTCCCAAAGCTTCAGAGTTTAATCGTGTCCCGGTGAGAATAGAAACGGTAAAAGTTTTGTGGTAGTGTGGATTTAAATATTTTTCATTAGGTGTACGCATTTGTGAAACAAGTTTAAATTAATATAAAAAGTAATTTACATTACATTTGTACAATTTTTAAATAAACATTAAAAATACGTGAAAATACAATAAAGAGTAAGAAAAGTGCATATAATATCACGTCAGAATAACAAGAATTCGAAATTTGAAATAAAGGTTGATGATCAGTCGCAATGTTAAAATTGCCCTTTTTTTTTTTTTTTTTTTTTTTTTTTTTTTTTTTTTTTTTTTTTTTACAAGTGACAACTTCACAATTTATAAATAATTAAAAATATTATTATCTATAATATTAATAAAATTGAATTAGAAATATTGTCTTTCAGTTTTTCTCATAAAGGATTATCAACAATTGTCGTTTATAATAAAACATTGTTCAAATCGTAATCTAATAGAATATTTAAGATCGATACTTTAAAATAGTTTGCATCTTAAATATTTTATTAGTATACTTTAACGGAATACTTTTGTATTAACTGGCACTTCATTTTATAGAACTTTTATATTTTTTGCGCAAAGAGTGGAATCATTTGTGCTAAAAATACAGGAGTTTTATAAACTGAAGTAAATATCAGTTTCAATTAAATACATTTAAGTTTTTGCTTTGTCTCAATTCATATTATGTTATAAATGAAAATGGTTCTATCTAAAAATAAAGTATTTTAAAAGTGCTTTGACAAAAGGTCTTTTAAATGAAGTAACTAATCTTTTATTTGAAAAGCTACTTGGGCTATTTATAGCTGCAGCAGGAAATGAAAAAATTGCTGTTCAATTTATAATTTTTTTTTTAATGTTCTTATTATTTTTTTATAAAAATAATTAGAGTTTTCTTAAATTTTATTGTGTAAAAATACAGAGTTATCAGAAATATTATATAAAATGCCAAAAGGCATAAAAATGGAACAAATAATGATATTCAAGTAGTTACCGATAAAAACTCAAACGAAAATGCATCTTGCATAAATATGAAAATGATAATAGTTATAAAAATTCGGGAATTGTACGTCAAACATGGCAAATGAGGCGTGTTCCTATTATAACTAGTTTTATAAATATTCATAACTTGGTGCAATAGCTGTTACACTTTTAGGCAAAAATGCATAAATACAAAATTTAATATGATTATATATATAAAATTCGGTTATACGGAAATAATATGACTCCAACTTAAACTAGTTGGATGTGCCAATCCCAAAACTTTTTTCTATCTTATACATCTTAATATTTCAAAACTTATTTACACATGTTAATACTTCAATATTATTAGTTCAGTACTATACCAACTTTGATTTTCATCTTAAATTTCTGCTCCAGTGAATTAAAGGGGCTAAAAACGAGCTAATCTATATCATGATATTTGTTGAAATTATTAATTTTTCCTTATTCTGTTGTTATCAGGTGTTTGCGAATAGCTGGCGTAGCAGAAAGCGAGTTCCCGCCGCTGCATGAGCCGACGATGCACAGTAGAACAACGAAAAATCAAGAAAAGTATACAAAAATCGCTATCACAGAGCCCTTTACCGCGCAATATTTCCAAATTCAAGGAGGACCTGTTCGCCAAATCCAAAAACATGCACAAAAAATTTTGGTTCGATTGTATGCACAATTTCATACATTGTTCGATGGTACAGGAATGAAAATGGCACAGCGATCGCAATTATAGCTCCCCCTTCTGGCAGTATGTTTTTAAGTTCAGGGAGGACTTGCTTGCCGTAGCCAGAAACATCCACAAAAAATTTGGCTCAATTATATGCATAAGTTCATACACTTCTCGATGTTACTATAATGAAAATGGTACAGACGTCACAATTATAGCGCCCCCTACCGGCAGAATTTTTCCAAATTCAGGGAGGACCTTCGTGCCATGACCAAAAACAAACACAAAAAATTTGGTTCAATTCTATGCATAACTTCATACAGTTTTCGATGGTACAATATTCAGAATGGCACAAAAATCGAAGAAAAATCGCTATTACAGCGCCCCTACCGGCGATTTTTTTCCAAATTCAGGGAGGACCTGCTTGCCATATCCAATAACTTAAAGTAAAAATTTGGTTCAATTTTATGCATAACTTAATACACTTTTGGATGGTACAATATTCAAAATCGCACAAAAATCGCTATTACAGCACCCCCTACCGGCGAATTTTTTCCAAATTCATGGAGGACCTGCTTGCCATAGCCAAAAACTTAAAATGAAAATTTGGTTCAATTCTATGCATAACTTCATACACTTTTTGATGGTACAATGGCGACACAGACGGACAGACGGACGGACAGACAGACAAACGGACGGACGGACAGACGGACACACGGAGAGACACACATTTTCTATAAACATGTTTTTTGGAATCTCTGACCCCTAAAACGTGTAAATCCCTCGAAAACCGGATGTCGAAAAAAAATTTCGATTACAATACTTTCTTCTATTGAAGATAGAAGAAAGTAAAAAGAAGTAATCATCATGGCAACGTAGAATTATTACCTACCATGGGATGTCATTCAATTAATTACGTATGACAGGATTTAACAGAATGAAGAAAACTTTTAATAATACCTTTTTTATTTTTTATTCAATTTTCATAAAATTTGAAATGACTCGAAGAAATTCTGAAACGATTATATATATTAAACTTCAAACCATTAGGTTGGGTAATTTTTGCGTTGTTATATGTGGACAGAAGGACAGACAGACAGACAGACGAACGGACCAAATGACGGCTTTAGGTGCTACGTTTTTATATAATCACGAAGGCACCTTAATGAGAATGATTATAAAAAGAACTGAATATTTGGTGAGTTTCTAATACAACTTAATCATCTATTTGTTTCGTAGGAAAATATTCTATAAATTCCATAAAAGGATTTTCCAAACATTGAATGCATTTCGGAAATTTTGACCGCAAACGCATCTGAAAAATTAAATGATTTTCATTCATGGAGTGAGTTCCTTTTCTCCAAATTGTTGATTCAGTAAAATAAAGAATGATGTATCGAGCAATAAATTGCTTTACAATCATAATATTCATTTGGTATTTTCAGAAAAAGAAATCAAGTTAATACTCTTATCGGTGACAGTAAATAAAAAAAAAACGCATGCTCACACGCATTTTATTTCAAATCGTAATTCCTTAACATTTTTTTAAAATACAATTTTTAAGTTTATGCAGGATTTATATCTAGGCTGTTTGATGTTTTTAATCAGGCTGCGCTAGACATTTTACTTGCTAAGGTGAACATTATATTGCCGTGCCCTATGATGTAATTGTTTTTTTCGCCACTACTCAAACTCTTTTTAAGAATAAGTAAGTTAACATGTCAACTATAATTTGTTTAAAAGAAAACAGGTACATATCAAATTAATTTACATTTGAGAAATTTAAAATAATCAAATTACTAAAAATATGCTGCATCTTTTAAAAAATAAGAACAACTAACTTGAAATTAAAGATAAAAAATGGTACAATATTCCAGTAATATTTACAAGAACATATCATATCAAGAATGAAACTGACACTTAAAAATTTTCTTCGACTTTCTTGTAATTAAAAATTGTAGAGAAACATTTAAAAATCGCGATACGAATTCTAAATAAACTTTACTGTATTGTTGTAAATGATTCAAAACGGACTTCTTTTACTAATGTGGAAAAAATCTCTGCAAAATGCAAAATAAAACCATACTAAAAATCTCATGAAAAATCTATAAAAGCTTAAAAATCTCTTAGGACAAAATTAACAACAATGGGCTAATACATTCTAGCAGGAATTATTTTCTAAGTCTCATAAAAGTGGTGCGAAAATTGAAAAAACACTTAAAATCACAACGACAATCATGACAGACAAAATGTAATATATTAGACTAAAAGTTTGAGACAGAATTCCTTTTATAAATGTCAAAAAGTCGTCGCAGAATGCAAAACAAAATGCTAAAATTTCTATTTCTATTCGCATTAAAATTCTCAAAACATTAAAAATTGCGGAGAACGAAATTGGCTTATTAGACTAAAAGTATGAAATTAAATTTTTCTAACGAATGTCGAAAAATAACCGCAGAACGCGAAAAAACGCCAAAATTCTCAGACAATAAAATTTACTGTAGTAGGACTAAAACATTATCACCGAAATTCTTTCAGCATATTTATATGCAACTTCTTTTATGATAATTATATGCAATGTACTCTGTATTTTTATTCTAAAATAAGAAAAAAATCAAATTTCTCTCTCTCTCTCTCTCTCCCTTTTCTTAAATTCCCACATATGTAATGAATTATTTATTCAATATGCGAGTCAAATGCTGCCTTTCTATGTTTGCGACCTGAGGCGGTTGCCTCGTCTGCCTCATGCCTCACGCCGGCCCTGTTGTTAATAGAGGAGCTCTTTTTATAAGCAGGATGTTAAAATGAATATATTAAAAACAAGAAAGAAAAATCATGCGTACGGCATAAATTATGAAACAATTTCCAACTCACCCTAAAAAGCTTTAACAAAACTTCGTTATTTAGGGAAATAAAATAAATAAGATAACTAAGTAAACAATTTAGAAAACGCATAAAACATTTGAAAAACTGATTTCCGCAGTTACTGTCCATAGCTAAATAGGTTTTCCTATTCTTTTGAGCAGTCCTGTATTTTATCAGTATGTTGATATATGTACTATATAATGGGAAAATTTAGTTTAGCAAGAAAACGCATAACAGGTTGAAATTTCTTTTTCAGCAATTTATACTAATGGATAGAAACATACTTGAATACTTTTGTACAGCTCTGTAGTTTACCTAGTACCTTTATTACACGCCACTATTTAGCTAAAATTTAAATAAAACTAAAACACCCGTATATCATTTTATGTACACTGGTCATAAAAATTAAAGGATAATGAGAAAAAATATGCTCACTAAGTTAATGCTCCAACCAATGCCCAATGCTGCAATTACTTATGTTAATTAAATATTATTGAACTGAAAATTGCACTTCCGCGGATACGTTAGCGTCGGAAATATGCAAATTAGATGATTGATAATGTGGTGCGCAATGGACGTATGTTGGAATTCTGGTCTGTAGTGTTGTTTAAAGTGAATGTGGTGTCTGAGTATGGTCAGTATTCATTAGTTATGGCTCAAAGACATAATTTAATTTAAGATCAAAAGCGGCGAATAATTGGTAGAATCGAAGAAGGTCAAAAACAAATGGAGGTTGCCCAAGATTTGAACATCCCTCTCAAAGTGTCATATCAATAGCTTCGAGCCGCTTTTTGATCACTGGATCCGTTGATAGACAATCTGGTCAAAGGAGACCAAAAGTAACAACTGCATCCGAAAACCATTTTTGTAATTGTGGCTCGACTTTTGTAACTGAGACTACAAGAGATTTGGTTTCAGACCTTCAAGCTGCCACAAGAACTCGAATTAGCCGTTCTACTGCTGCACGAACACTTAACGAGGATGGACTGTATACGAGAAAACAAAAAGTTTGTGTTCTACTCACTCCAGCTTCCCAAGAGACCCGTTTAAACTGTTGCTGTCGTCATGTAAAATGGAGCCAAGAAGACTGTGCTCGAGCGGGATATTTCACGGACAAGAGAAGGGCAAGTTGCGTCTTCATTCATCTCTTCAGATCAAAACACGTCTAGAATCAGTGTTCGGACTATATCTGGACTCATCAGTAAAAAATACTTGAGCTCAGTCTTCTTGCATCCATTGAACTTGACGAGGGCAACAGTTTAAACGGGCCCCTTTGGAAGCTGGAGTGAGAGGGACACAAACTATTGGCTGTCAGGCATACAGTCCTCCCTCACTAAGCCTTCCTGCAGTAGCAGAACGGATAATTCGAGGTCCTGTGACAGCTTGAATGTCTCAAACCAAATCCCTTGTAGTCGCTTCGCGGTTTCTTCGATTCACAAAGACAAAACACGGTCTTCGGATGCAGTTGTTGCTCTTGGTCTTCTTTGACCAGACTATCTGTCAACGGATCCAGTGCTTAAAAAGCGGCTAGAAACTCTTGATATGACACTTTTACGGGTATTCAAACCATGGGAGACCTCCATTAGTTTTTGACTTTTCTCGATCCTACCAATTATTCTCCACTTTTGACCTTAACATAAATCATTCCTTTGAGCTATAACTATTCAATACTGATCACATTCAGACACCACAATCACTTTAAACAACACTAGAGACCAGCATTTCAATATACGTCCATGGCGCACCACATTGTCAATCATCAAATTCGCATATTTCTGATACTAACGTATTCGCGAAAATACAATTTTAAGCTCAATAATATTTAATTAATGTAAATAATTGCAGTAGTGAGCATTGGTTGCAACATTAACTTTATGAGCACATTTTTTCTCATTATCCTTTAATTTTGATGACCAGTGAATATTCTACAAACATTTCGTAATAAACTAAATGCAGTTGAGAGTAAAAATGCATAACTCCTTTAAAAACTACCTTTAAGCAATTTGCGCTCATACCCAGTAACCCTTACGAATTCTTTGTGTAGCCCTGTATATAAATTATAGTATTTATACACACCATATAGTATGTATAAATATAGTGAAACATAAAAGAGCATATCATAATTGATAATGCATTTCCAGCAATCACTGCTTATGTACAGTACTTCTGATACTGTATAGTATCTGAAATCTTTTGTATGTCCCTGTAAATGCTATGCACTTCGTATTATGCTTGAAATAACTTATAGTAAACCTAAGCGACGTATATCAATTTCACTATGAAATAGTTTAATATAATTAAAATGCGCCGCAAACAGTCCCCTCCCTCCCCCCTGATATCATTATGTAACTGAATTCTTTTATGTGGGCCTGTAAATGAATAATAACTATTCTTTGCACCGCATATTCTACAGAATGCATATTTTAGTGACCATCATAAATGCATGCAAATTTTGTTATGTTTGGATGCGAGTAACATCATTAAAAATCATTTGAAATGATTTTTTCCCATTGGCAGTAATGTAACGGAATTCTTTTGACTGTCCCTGTAGATGAACTAAACATGCTAAAAATTTCGCTTAAATAGGGATTGTTCTATGGTAAACGTCAATAACATCCAAAATTTCAGGGCAACCTGAGTATATTTATGAGAGTTAGAGAGCGTTCAGACGGCCAGACGGGAAGGACAAACCAAAATCATAAACACTTTTCAACTTTGTTGGAAAGTCCTTACTAGAAATATCGCTATTCTAAAAAAATAATAATAACTAACGCAGTCACCGCCGCTTAGTCAAGTTTTTGTGACCAGAGGTCTCTCTTCTCTAATATTATGATAACTACTGCATAAAAAAATATGAAAATGGGTAATATTACAGAGAAATGTTTGGTAAACAAGTTGAAGCAGACAGTTTTTAAATAGAAGAATCATTTTAGGGTCATTCCACACAAAATGCGCAAAAATTTAAAAAAGTCGTGGCTGCATAGTAACCGATTTTAATAAAATTTGATACACAGATTCAATTCATATTCAAATAGAGCATTGCAAAATATTTCGACAAATAAATTAAAAAATTTGGAAGTTCTGGACATTTAAAAAACTTGTGACATAGAAAAGCATGTGTAACATCTTTCAAAGTTGCAAGTTTGAAGATTCGTATCTTGAAAACTATTTAACATAAATGAAATCTTTTTATAATATTGTAATCTCTGGAAAATTATCTTCATATTCATTTAGTAATAATAATTTCGTAACGTCATGATTAATCTTAAACTTGTTGTAAAAATTGGAAATTTCTCAATTTTGAGAAAATTAAAAACGTTATAAAAATTAAAGGAATTCAAAAACATCTGTGAAATTCATGCCTAATGTAGTTTTACATATTAAGATCGAATTGCTAAAGTTTTTAAGTTGCCATGTATTTCCTTCACCATTAAAAAAATTTAGAAAAATTAAAAAAACTGACAAAATGGAAATTTTTCCTCTTATTGATACGCAAAAACATAATGAAGGAAAGGTTAGACATTACAGTTATTGCACAGACATAAAGATCAATAAGTCCATGATATGCTAAAAAAAAAATTCAAGATTGCATTTTGATTCCTAACGTCACAAAATTGGGTTAAAAAAGTATTATTTGTTGCATTCCTCTTTGGATCCGCGCGCGTTTTTACAATATTGCACGATTTCAAAGAGGAAAAAATGTAGTGCTGCAATCTACGGATTTAGAGGATAAACGTATGATTTTTTGTTCAACGTAATATATATATATATATATATATATATATATATATATATATATATAACTGTAGTTTAAAATAAATATATTAATAGCCAAAAATAAATAGAAAGCAAGAATAAAATTTTCTATATATAAAATATACACTTTTATCTATAATATCAAATAATTTAAAAGATAATAAAGCTTTTCTTCACTTAAAAAGAAATGATAGAAACTGCATTTTACCCTCACCATTTTTTACTATTTTTTTTTTCTCATTAAGGAATAAAAAGGCAAGAATGAAACTTTCCATTTTTAAAATATATACTTTTAGCTATAACGCCAAAAAAAGTAAAATTTTGAAATTTGTCCGTCATACTTAAATGAGCGATAGAAATATTGCATTTTTACCTCAAAAAATTTTTTAAGTAATTTTTTTCTCATTACGGAATAAAATTACAATTACTAACTTACGCCAATCTGTTACTTATTATTCATTCCTAATTATAAATAATTTTTAATATAGTCTTTCCTTTCCTAAGGCTAATAATCAGAATTGAAATTTTAAGCATGTAGAGAATATTTCGATTTTGCACTCACTTTTAATGTATATTTTAATACTTAAATAAACAATTCTGAAATCTATTATTTTACATTTACTCATAAATAGATATGATCTACATATAGACTGATTTTCATTAAAATCTGTGACATGTCTGCCACAGCTGATTTGCTCATTTTGCATAGAATGACCCTTTAAGAGATATTTAATGTTAAAATGGGTCAAATTCATTCCATTAAAGAAGTTTTATAGGAGGAAATACTGTACACAGGGATTAAATAATTTTTTTTAAGGATATTCATTAGAAATTCGCAGTAAGAAAACAGTATTTAATTTTTTAATTTGACTCATTTTTGGAGGGTTTATATCAATTTTAAATTCAAGTTTTCAGCATTTCCAGAGATACTTTTTATATATGTTAGAAAAGATTATTATTTTAAATTGTTGCCAATTCATGAAACAGCGCAAACAATAGTATTTCCTTAAAAAATATATTTACCAGTGACTATTACAAACAGAAAAACACCCTTTAAAATTAGAATTAAATGATCACGTGCTAAAAACAGGAAAATAATAAAAATTGTGTCAAGATTTTTTTTTTTTTTTTTTTTTTTTTTTTTTTTTTTTTTTTTTTTTTTTTTTTTTTACACGAGCATATTAAAAAAATAAAGAAAGCTATAAACTAATCAACTTTTTATTATGTATTAAAAGCAGTAAATGGGAAAAATGGCGTCCTTATTCAAATATCCGAATAATAACATTGTCAAACAGTTTAAATTAAAAAGCATAGGGTAACTCCGGGAGAGTCGCCGCATCTCTTGTATTTCTTGTAATTATCCATAGATGGTCGTCAAACGTGCAGTATAGGTCCGCAATGAGATTGTTTTAACCAGGGCATAGCGTGAATCCCATTTCGATGTTTACTTGTAGAAGTACAATCCTTATTTTGACGTAAGTGCATGATTTCACAGTTCAAACTTTTAAACACGTTATGCATAAATACTTTTCATACACTAATTACTAAATGCATGCATGATTTCGAAGTCAAAATTAAGTGTAACGTTTGTGTAGAGTACTGTGTGTATGGTTACGCCATTCCCCTTAGCCATGGCAGGTAACTGTGATGGTCGACGTCTGCATCATGCAAACTGGGATACATGCTGCACTGCAATTCCGGCATTCATGCCGCAATTTCTTTTGTACGGGATGAGTAATTGTTATTAACTTTTCCTTTTCTTTTTGCACAGACTAACCATGTTAGGCATGTTATCAAGTTTACTAAAACCAAAGGCGAAAAAGGGGAAAAATAAAAAGTAAGCAGGCAAGAAAGATGCAAGTCAAGATGATAATAATGAAAAATTGGATTACGTGTAACGCAGACATTCTTTGCAAGGAATGTTTAGAAAAGTACTCCAAAAAAGAGGAAGTGAAATTAGCTTCTGTCAAATGTAGTAACATAAGACTGTACTTTTTCAACACTTTTTGTGTATATTGTAGTCGAAAAAACAGGTCTGTTAACCAATTGGGGATCATAGTGCATATAAGCACCTTCATAAAGAGTATACAAAATTTGTTTCTGGCACCAGTAAAAAAGAAAAATAATATTTGCTTTCTTTAATTAGAACATTTTCAGGATTATTTAGCAAAAGGTAACTTTTTTTTAAAAGTGGTGCCAAACAAATAAAATTTATGTAAAAGCCACCGGTCCCGAAAGGTTAACAAATAAATTATGTAAACAAAATTTTACTTTTTACTCTCTAATACATTAATGTTACATTGTTGCTGAAATAACGATTAAAATTTAATGTAAAAAAATAAGTTGATAATTTTAATAGTGAAAGTAGGCAAACAGTTATTTCTTTGAATGTGCTAATACGTTTCATTGTACTCATTTAGTTTAATTTTGATATTACATCGTTAATTTTAGTCCAGATATGAATATTTTTTTTTATATTTTTATTTATAATTTCATTTTGTTGTTATTACAAGCGCGGCATAAATACCGCACAAGTGCGGTGTCTCAGCTTGAATGTACGGGTGAAGCGCCGCAGTATAATGTTTTAGAAAGTAATTGTTAAAAAAATTTAATTATTTGTTTTGAAATTTTTTGTCGCAGCGCACGCGTTGTATATTTAACATTAATTAGCACAGCATGATTTTTTTTTATGCCCACCATGGGACTTCATACACAATATAAAAAAAATATGCGGCATAAATCCCGGAATTACTCTATTTACACGTACATGAGAGATTTATTTCATATTTTGAGATAATCTTTTAAACTACTATTACCAATTCTAAGACAACGCAAATAATAATACTACATTTATGTGTAACAATAAAAATATTTTCAGGTGAATATTACAAAGAAAAAGAAAAGCTTGGCAAAAATGACGTCAGATTTAAAACGTTACATTTACAATCTCTTTTTTAAAATCATTTTCTTATAACGTAGTTAAAAAATACGGGGAAACAAAAACTCTGTTGACTTAGTTCATTTCATATGAGCTAATTTTTAAAAGTTTATAACTAATCTTATTTAATCAAACGCAAAAGCAGCAATTAATAGCAGCTGGCCTTAAAATCCCTCAGTAAAAGTGAAATGCATAAAAATCCGTTTACATGGAGATCGCCACAGTTTTTTTTAATTATAATTCAATCTTCCTGAATCTTTTTAAAGCAGATCAGATTAATAGATTTTTAGAGTCTGAACGGGGGTGGATAGCGTAGCTCGTAGGGGTGCAGATCCCCCTAGTTCTTCTAAAAGGTTATATTTTGAATAGATATTTATTTAGAATTTATTCTATTCAGCTTAATATGAATGAATGTTCCATCATATTATATCTATCTCGTTTAAAGTGTTCAATTTCGTGATTATGCGAGTGTTTATACCTACTGCAATAACATTAGAAACACCGCTTTAGAAACATATTATATATAAGTTGAAATTATTAGATACATTAAATCAACCACAACGAGAGAAACACATTATTCATTTCGAAATATTCTCAATAACATTTCGGTATGCTAGGGTATTACTCATTTATTTATCCTCTCAATTCCTTTAACCTGTTGCAAACGAAAAGCATATATTTTAAGAAGTTTGACAAAAAGAAGGGTAAAAACAAATTTTTTCAGTAAATTTGGGGTAAACACATGAACTTAATAGTGAATTTTATGCATGTCAATAATGGATTATAAAATATACATTAAAAAAAATGATAGCTTTCTTTGTAAAATAGGTAAGAAGCTTATGCAAGGCTCAGTTATTGTTAAGTGATAGTATATATATATGTAATAATAAAAATTTTTGCCCTTTAATCTTTATTAAACTATTCCAAATTATTATAATATCTACCTTTTTTACTTAGCTTTAATAATATCTTAAATATCTTTTATCTTTTTTCTATGCTTTAAATGCGTATTCTTTTATTATTCTAAAAACCTTAATCCATTTGTCTAATCTTATAAAACTCATTAAATTACTTTTTTCATTTTATTCTGAAAATAAATTATTTTTGTTTCGAATGTTTTAAAATATCATTTATTCCATTTGTTCTCTGGTATTCTATTTCCCATAATTCCTTGCAAATCCCGCCAGCCATTGTTTGCGCAATAATTCTGACGCCGAGGCTAAATAGTTCGCTTCGTCGTCACGCGTGCTTCCCCCCATCCTCCCTAACTAGCTCTGGAGGGGCAGTCCGGAGGGAGCTAGGTCCGGAGCTGCATCTCATCCGCATTCTTCCGGCAACTTTTACGGGACTTGTCATTTCAGGCATTGTATTCATACGCATGCAGTTTTTGCAAGTATTTAACCGGTTGCATGGGCTAGGAGAGAGAGAAATTTACGATTAATGAGTTGCTAAAATAACCTACGTCACCTGGAGAGCTTTTTTCCTGGATCTTCGTCATGTTGTTCTAATACGTAACATCTAGTGGTTTATATTTTACGACGTAGCAACTGCCCGAATATGGATAACATATGGCTAGTGGAGATTGGTGCATTATATGGTCAAATAATAAATGTTTGATGAATCTAAAGGCTTCGATTATTATTATTATTATTCGGAAAACCTTCTAATGTATGACGGCCTGACCTTCCACTCTTAATCATTATTTTACGACTGCAAAAACTATGATTTCTTCATTGAGTTACATAACAAGGGTATGTTGTTGCTTAAGACCGACATGTTTATATGATACTAGTGAAAACGTACCATATATATATATATATATATATATATATATATATATATATATACATATGTTACGATCAATTTGATAAAGTCGGTTATTATTAATAATAACCGCGTCTTTTGGTAAATTTGATAAATATTGCATATTAATAATACCTACCGGTTATTATTAATAATTCTCAATGAATTTCGGTCAGTATGATTAATTAATCATAGCAACGAATATGTCCTTTACTGGAATCTATCATAATTGTATGTAGCTAATAACAAAAATAATTGTTGAAAGACAATAATACTCAATCAAAAGTTGGGATCTAATAATAGGACGCCAAGGCCTGAGGGATTGAAGATAATTATTTTTATTATTACTGAATCAATTTGGTAAATATTTTAATATCTGGAATACTGAACGAATAAATAATTATCTTTTAAAATGCATACTTTTAGCAATGAACATTATAAAAAATGTAGAAGAAGTAGAAAGTTTTAAATTTAAACTTTCGTTAAATAAATTTTAACATGTAACAAATATATTAAGATAAGTTACTGTCGAAATGAGACAAATCTTGCACCAGTCTAATAGAAGAAAAAAATAGACAAAGAGTTAGGTCATTATGTCCCTCGCCCACCCAGAAGTGCCAGATTAAATGACCATCGAAGAGACGAAGAAGTCAGTACGAAAGACGGACGGAGGTTTCCAAATACGATAATATTATTTTTCTAATAAAATTCAAATTGCTAACAAATTGCATTAGAAATACAGTATTATTACATTTCTAAAAAATTATTTTTTTTGTTTTGCAGCAAGGGGTTTTGTGGCATTTGGAGTTACAAATCATTTTTTAATGGTATTTTTAACAAATTATTTATTTCATATTTATTCATTCTTTATTATCATTATATATTTAATTTCATGTTTATATGTAAAATCTATTCGAATTCATTTCTTAAAAAAAAAAAAAAAATTCTGGTTCAAAATCTGTTTAACCTGGGTCAATTTAACTCACATCTTACGGAAGTTTAGTTGGAAGGTGGCAAGTATGATATAGATATACGCTACTGTGCGAATTAATTGGGACAAACATGTTTTTAAAGAAAATTGTTCCTTTCTCAGACATTTTCTGCCTCAAACCGGTTTGAACCGGTAAGAAAAACAGCATTTTCTTACAACGCGCGACAGCCATTGACTAGTCTAAACCGGTTTGACCACGTAATCACGACATGTCGAAAATATTTCCCTTCAGTTGGTTTGAGAAGTGGTCGATTGTAGGAATTGTTTGCTTCTGACGTGCATTTAAAAAATGAATATCACTCCCAGGAAAAGGGTTACCTTTGGACAGCATACCTTTATGACTGTGAGGGATATTGCTGCAGCAGTTGGAATGGGAAAATCCAGTGTTTCTAGGATTATTAATCAGCAAAGGAATTTTGGGACAGCTTCTCCAAAACGAAAGAGTAAATGTGGACGAAACGCAAGACCACACCTCGAATAGACAAATTTCTTGAACGAAATAGTAAAATGTAGCCTCGAAAAACAAGTACAGATCTTCAAAGAGAATTATTAGCTACTGGTGTGAGCATGGATTCATCGACAGTCCGACGAAGGCTTATTGAAGCTGGTAGATTTCCAAGAAAACTAATCAAAAAACAGTTATTAAGCCGTGCAATGAAGAGAAAACGTTTGGATTTGGCCAGGAAATGTCAATACTAGGCTGCAAAAGACTGGAAAAAGGTTGTATTTAGCGACGAAACATATTTTTTCGTACAAGGGTTTCGACCAAGATTTGTCAGACGAATTTATGGAGAACCCATCAGGGATCAACATCTTACACAAACAGTTAAGCACCTTCAGAAACAGATGTTTTGTGGTTATTTTACTTCTGGAGGATCTAGCAGCTTAGAGCCAGTTGCAGGGATCATGAACTCTAAAAAATACATCTCTGTAATAGAAAGAAAAAATGTGCCTATGATGCAAACGTTCGCTGGTGGTGTCGGTATCTTTTAACAAGATTTTGCTCCATGCCATAATTCTAAGCTAGCAAAGAAATTTTTTCATGAACAGAAATTAACGGTTTTGGATTGGCCTGGTAATTCTCTGGATTTAAATCCCATTGAAAACTTGTGGAGCATTATAAAGAGACGTGTGAGTAAAATAAACTGCTCAACAAAGAAAAGAATGACTGAGAATGTTATAAAAGTTTGGTTTCGTGATGACGAGATCAAAAATGTATGTTCTAATTTAGTGAAATTCATGCCAAAGCCTGTACAGTTTCTCATTCCAGCTAGAGGAGGACATATTTCGTATTAGATTGCTAAACAGTGCATGTAAGTTAACCTATACCAATTAAACAACATTTCTGAAAATTTTTGTGTTTGTCCCAATTAATTCGCACAGTAGTGTAGATATATATTTTTATGCATATGGCCAAAAGTCGCCTGACACTTTCGATGTCAGACGTTTTATCAATTATGTAGAGAAATACTTGATGATTTTTTTTTCTGGAACATTAAGAGTAAAAAGAACAAATCTGACATGATATGTTTCAGTGTAGGTGTGGTCACGAGGTAAAAGAGAGAACCAGCAACAAATAGTGATCACCTCGTAAAAGAAAGTCCTGGAAATGGACTGCCTATACGAGTTTTGTACAACATTTATGTTCCTTTGTGTGAACAAAGAGGCGTATATTCAGAGAGATGTAAAAGAGTTTTTTTTTTTATTAAAAAAACTTTTGAATGTTTTTTGTTTATGGCATGCGGCATTTTTAATCAAATTGAACACCAGTTTTGGGAAATTTTACAAATTAAAGTAGAAATAACATACTGAAATTAAAATGTAAATATGTTAAATATTTGATGACTTGTGAGCATTTATATGAAGTTCGTATTAATCGAGTATGCGCGAAAGATAAAAAACTTTTTGCATAACTTAGTAATCAATTACATAGGGCAAAAAATAAAAAGGGTCGAATGTCTCGAAAATTCACAAATATATCAACAATATAGTGAGCTGAATTTTAATTGATTTCTAAAAGTAGCTGGATGACAAGAAATTTACAAAAAATGTCATTTTCTTTTTTTTTTCTTCTAAAAATTTTTGCTAATGTTTTCGCTTCCCTTCGTCGAATCCTCAAAATGATTTCATTCTAACGAAAAAAGGATAAGCAAAATCGAAGTGTACGTCCAAAACCTTACGTACGTTATACACACAAGGGGATAAACCTAGGTTACAAAATATAGATGAAAACCTCCATGTGTATTTTTTCTGTTGTTAACATCATTCTTTCTCCGCACATAATAAAGGCACAGCGATGAATGGGGTACTTTTCGAAAGATTCTTACATGTGGTAAAACACGTTGTTAGATTAAAAGAAAAAAAAATGCAGTTAATCAAAATTTTATGAAAAAACGTATCAGCAAATATCAAAGATTACGGCTAAAAAGCCTCGGATGGGTTTATCGCATTTCTTTTTTTAATGAAAACTCCAATAGATTTTTTTTATATACTATATATATTTTTGGAATGTTCGTTAAGAATACTAAAAATCATACTTATATAAAAAACTAGCAGAACTACCCGGCTTCGCCCGTGTCAATTATAAGAGACCTTTCATGTAAAATTATAAATTAAAATGAACTACTATAGTAATCACAATAACTGAGATTTGTGCATTCCCGTCCACAAATCATTAAAATGACAATTAGAAAACGTACGTTATTGTCTCGCCACCATAATAAAATGTCTGAGCCTTAATATCACAATGCCCGTTTTCTTCGGCTGATGTAACAGAAAAATTTGTAATTTTCTGACAATACGAAAAACAAATCCACCAAATGGCATATCATATAGTGAAATTCTCGTTTGTATGGCGTATATCTACATTATAAAGTAAAAATATGCCAGTGAGTAACGCTGACATCATACTGTTGATGGCAACGGCCTAACAGACAAATTATTCCTTTACAGCAATTTTTCTTAACTTCTAAACAGCACACAATTTAATTTTTTAAGCTGTCGAATAGAACAAAAATTCCATTCAAATGAAATTTATTTGAAAACTCTACCTCAGTTTTTTTATATTTTAATGGATTTGAAAGTAATTATCAAACATGGATATTTTTAAATGTGCGTGCAGCCCAACGAAACCATTACGAAAGATGAACCCGTTTGCTCTTAATGCAATATTATGAAGAAAAGGCATGTCTATGTGTAACTTTGTCATCATATTATTGGTGACAACAATCTAATCTATCCACAAATTTCGATTTTACTACAATTTAACTTCTAAACATCGCACATTCGATTGTTCCAATGTCTAATAGAAAAATAAATAAATAAATAAATAAATAAAATAAAAGCAATTTAACAAATTACAACGCCCATTTGGAAAATGATTTTTTCAAAGACTAAAATTTAAGACATAAAAAATCGCACGGAGTTGATCATACATTACGTACGCCATGGATTAAACGATAACATTCCTGGACCCATCATGAACAAATTTTAAAAGAAATTTCAGTTTTACAATTTTCGGTACTGTAAATTTTTAAACTTTTACGGAACTGGTTATACATTACGTACGCCATGAATTAAAGATTAATAGTGTTATTACACGTAAAAATTGCAAGCAAGAAAAATCGCCTGCGACTCGTCAGATTTCCTATGAAACTTACGTAAATATCCAAGCATTTCATTGGCTGTTCGGGAAAAGGCTTTTCCATCGTCAGATTTCCAAGAAATCTGACGGCCAGTTTTAAATGAAATTTCATTCTTAAACTTCTAAACATCCCACAATATTATTTTGTATATCGTCGTATAGAGAAAAAAAATGTACTTTTAAATGCAATTTGTTTGAAAGCTGTATCTCAATTTGTTTCTGAGTTATAATTTTTTTTGTAGTTTTTATTACTTTTTTGTCATAGTGGCAACATAAAGTATCCATCGTTGTTGAAATTAAAGGGAAATACAGATTACTGTATAGACCAGTCAGAAAACGAATAACTTGCGGATTAAACCAATGAAAACCTTCAGATATGCTTTTCATTTCCCATCCTGACGAGAACAATAACCATTTTTCCAAATGGTTAAAAACTTTCAATAATATTTGTTTGAAAAGTTTATGTCACGTTATAGATTTTTTATAGATTTTAAAGTGATTCTCAAGCATGAATATTTTTTAAATGTGGGCTCAATTACAAAAGATTAACTCAATTTCTCAAAAACGCTGCAAATAATTCAGTACTTGTTTGTTTTCGTGTAATATTTCATAACTAAATTGGTAAACGAAATTAAAACGCCAAAATAAAATAAAATAAAATAAAATAAAACACGAATTTAACAGATATCAAATCGAACTACGCAAAATAATCTATTATGTATAGAAAATGCAAATGGGAATTTCGTTTCGGCTGCTTATAACTTGAGTTCTTCTGAATGGATTCCAATGCAACTATCAGTTTCTCAGGAAAGGTTTTAGTGTATAACATATTGCTTTATGTTGCTTAGTCATAGAACCATTGGGAAAAGTTTTATAATCATGTGAACCCGATTATGAAAGATTAGTATTTTAAAAAAGATTTTTATTAATGGAATTCCTTGGAACTTGTATCGTTTTTTGGATAATTTTACACGGATGGTTTTAGTATATTGCATTTACGTCAGGCAGTTATATATAAAATTATGGAAGAAAGTTCAATAATCAGATGAGACCGATTATAAAAGATTAGCCTTTTTAAAAAGTTCTACTGGACAGATTTTGATAAAATTTGCGCTGTTACTATGCACGCATTTTTCTATAATGATTTTAGTATAACCCATTTTGCACTATATGTTTTGTTATAGAGTTAGCTGAAAAGTTACTAATCAGAACCACATTCTGAATGATTAGCCTTTTAAAATGTCAGATAATTTTTCAGGGATAGTTTTAGTATTATATTGCATATCAGCCTATCATTCTTAAACCAAGTTCTACTGTAAATCATCATCTAAAAAATTTGGCCCTTAACAACCGAAGTTTTGTCTTAAACATTAGAAAGTATAATAGAGCAGTGGTGTTAGTAACGTTTTCATCTACGCGGAAGAACGTTTCAGATAAAGACCCATATTGCATTAAAATGACGGATCAAATTCACCGATATATTTCATTTAATTCAAGATTCGTTTAGAAAAATCGACCAGCACAGCGAGCAAAATGTGCTACTCAGATTGCAAGGGAATTATAGTGAAAATATTCACGATTAACTGCTCGCTATAATACGAAAGCACCAAAAATGCTTTTTCATGTAGTTTTTGAAAAATCTAAAAAATACACTAAATATATTAGTGTTTCAAATTAAGAACGATTTTTATTTATGTTCTGTTATGCGCATATACCAGGTACCTTTAAACACGGGTATCCTAAAATTCATTGCCTATAATTTTTAAACGGAAACTCACACTAATGATAAAACTGAAATCCACAGCGATTAACATGAAAATGACGTCAATCTATGAAGCTTTGTTTAAAATGAGAAAGCTAACTCTAAAAAAAAATAGTTGTTATGTTTTAATTTCAATTTAATATAAATCGTATAAAAGTAGATTTTACATTATGGTATTTGATGTAAATCGTAGAATGTTTTCACCGCATTTAAAATATTAAAACATTTACCTAAATGGTATAATTAAAGAAACAACATTAAAACGAAATAGGAAATAAATCATAGAAACCTGTTTTTAGAGCCAGTTTGAGGTCATATTTATCGAAATTGACGTCATAATTTATTGAAAGTGGCGCCTTATTTAGTGATTTGTGTATCTGATCCTTTTCCTTGGTGTAGAAAAGCCTATATTTTAGTGAAATTGTAATTTCAAATATATTAAATGGAGGTTTTAAGTTTTCTCAAAGCCTTGAATGTTTTATTTAAAATATGAGAAATGCGCATTTTCTGCTTAGAGGGACATCAGTTTAAAAAAAAGTAACAATATATCGAGAGTGTTACGAAATGACTGTTTCTTACTTTTTCTGTCATCCCTGTATTAGTCACCAGCATAATTATTTAACTGATTGTAATTGTATTGTTTCAATATCTGGCAACAGTTGGTTTTGTTTTGTTCTAGAAAGAAGTTTATCAAATAAAGTAATGTGAAATATATGGCTCTTCTGTCATTGAATTTAAGTTAGAAATATATTCGCTTTAACAATAAGAAATGAAATTGAGTGCAGTTTTAATAGCTTATAAATATTTTAATACTTACCTTCTAGGGATTCATTTAGTTAAGAGATTTATTTACATTGGAATCCAACATCTGGCGTCCGCTGACAAGACTTCAATCTGTAAGTAGAATTTTATTTGAACTGCTCCATGTGAAAATTATTATTATTGTTGAATAAAAAATTATTGTCGATGTTGAATAATATGAATGCGTTGAAACAAGCTGGACGACAACATCCTAGAATTTTCACTAAAGCATGTATCGAATTTGATACAAATGAAAACAATTTAACGTCTGCTGATAAAATTCTGAAATTGACAATGATTGAAAAGAAGGCGAAACTTGTGGTAGAGTAGAATATAAAATTAGAGATGTAGTTTATAGCGAAGAAGCTGACGAAGAAACAATAGACAAAGATATCGATGAATCAGAGGTTTATATCGATCGCTGGCGTGTATTACAACGAACTTTTGGCTGTAAAAAATGAAGATTTGAAATCTGACATTTCGGTAAATAAGAATGTATTGCTTCATTATTCGAAGATACAGTTACCTACTTTTAATGATGAAATTAAAAATTGGTTACAATGCTGGGGTCAATTTCAAAAAATTGATCAAGATTACTAGCCTAGATTTTCATGACAAATTTGCGTATTTATCACAAGCCATGGAAAAAGGCAGTGTGGCAGAAGAATTGATTAGAAGTTTTCCGCCTGGTGGTAATAGTTATACCAAAGCTGTAAGTCAACTTAAATCTCGTTTTGGACAGGAAGAAGTTTTGATAGAATATTATGGTAGAGATTTGTTAGGTCTTGTACTACAGAAGCGAAATGCAGGAAAATATAACTCTTTGCGACGATTATATGATTAATTAGAATCGAAACTGCGAGCATTAGAAACTCTTGGGGTTACTAGAGACAAATATGCTGCGATGTTATATCCGCTTGTTGAATCGTCTCTTCCAGATGATATTCTCAGAGCATGGGAAAGGTACAGAACGTCTCACAGAAGATCGTCAAATAGATGTAACCATGTGGAATCTGATCTAGATAAAAATCATGATACAGATTTAAAGAATGATGTTGAAATTGGCTCTAGAACTGATCTAGATAATTTATTAGGATTTCTGCAAGACGAAGTTGAAGCAGAAGAAAGAATTTCTTTGGCAAGTAAGAGTTTTGACAAAAGTTTTCGATACATAGCTGCACGCAATAATCATGAATAGGAAGAATCTCAAATTTGCACTGCAACAGATTTATTAAACAGCGATAAGAGAAAATATGGAAGAGATAGAAATAATTTTAATCGCAATCTGTGTATTTTTTGTAACAAACGACATGCATCGGAGAAATGTTTCAAGGCAATTTCAGTGCCGTATGATGTTAAGAAAGACATAATACAAAAGAAAAGAGCTTGTTTCCTATGTTTAAAATTAAGCCATCTAGCTTGTAATTGTAGAGCAAAAATAAAATGCGTTGTATGCAGAAAAAACATGAAACTCTAGTACGTCCAAAAGTTCCCGAAAAGTTCATCAAACCTGAAATCCCGAAAGCTGATTCTTTTGAAAAGGAAGATAATTTGTTACTCAGCCAAGCTTCTAATGAAACTGGCGCTGTTCTACTACAAACCTTGGTAGTTCGGTTGAAGAACCATAATAAAGAGGTAAGTGTACGAGCTATCATTGATACGGGATCTGAAAGAACATGTGTAACTGAAGATGTCATTAAAACTTTGGGTTATAATAGTACCAGTAAAGTTAAATTTATCCATAAACTTTTCGGTGATGTAGAAACGAAACAAATGTTACATCATCAATATAAAGTGAAAGTTATTAGTATTGATAATAAGTGTGAATGTCAATTAATGTGCTTGGATCAAAATGTAATCTGTTCGAACATAAGAAAACTATCTAATGGTCACTGGATGGGTGAACGAAGACAACATGGAAGAACTATATCTGATTTGGAAGACAATGATCTGAATGTTGCAAGTGAAATCAAATTATTGATTGGATCAGATGTAGCAGGAAAGCTTATGTCTGGCCGCCAAAAGATACTTTCTAATGGATTGGTTGCTATGGAGACTCTTCTATGATCTTGTCTAATGGGAAAAATTCATGAAGATGTGAATCATGAAAATGTTGCAATGACAGTAACTTCCTTATTTCTCGAAAACATGAAAATTGAAGATTCGGGGAATTTGGATATTCTTGGTAAAACTGACTCATCCGAGAAGAAAACCGCAATTGGATTACAAGAAGCAGCAAAGCAACATTCCTTTGACACAGTTAAGGTTGAAAGTGATACCGTTTTAGTGAATATGCCTTCAACTGAATGTTAGCCTTCAACTGAATGTTAGCCTTCAACTGAATGTTAGCCTCCACTTCCTGACAATTTTGATCTGTGTTTGAAGAGACAAAACAATAATTGTTGTGAATCATCTGATATCAGAGCAACTTTATGAGCTACATGGGAATCCAAGTCCTACAGACCTAGAAGAGTCTGTTCTAGCCATCAACAAGTGAAATTGAAATGGTGGGAGAGACCCGAATGGTTGTATTCGCCGTATGAGAAATGGCCCTCCACTGAATTTATTGCCGATGAAGACGAAGTTCTTAAAGAAAAAAAGAAAAGATGTTTCCTCCTCGGATACTGTCTTAATTTCCAGTAGTGAAAATGTGGAAACTGGTTGGTATTATCGCTACAATCCTAAGATACCGAAGAGATTTAACTTGTAATTTTAAATTGTTGAGTTGTGCTTTCCCCACAACTCAAGGAGGGAGTATGTTATGAAATGACTGTTTCTTACTTTTTCTTTCATTCCTGTATTAGTCACCATCATAATTATTTAACTGGTTGTAATTGTATTGCTTCAATATCTGGCAACAGTTGGTTTTGTTTTGTTCTAGAAAAAAGTTTATCAAATAAAGTAATGTGAAATATATGGCTCTTCTGTCATTGAATTTAAGTTAGAAATATACTCGCTTTAACAATAAGAAATGAAATTGAGTGCAACTTTGATAGCTTATAGATATTTTAATACTTAACTTCTATGGATTCATTTAGTTAAGAGATTTATTTACATTGGAATCCAACAGAGAGAGATTGAATTTGTATTGGTTTATGAAAAGAAACTACACGTGACGACACTTTTTTTTATTATTTGTGCCGTTTTTTAGGGTGTGGCAAAACAATTAAATAATTCAGATTCTCTCGCTGTATTTTTGAATTTTTGAAATCGACGTCATTCTAAACAGAAAATGCACATTTTATATCCTTCTATATATAAAAAAAAGTTTTGATTTGCAAATGGACCAATGAAAATCTGCGTAGATATTTCGGGTAGATCGGCAACCAATTTGAATGCTTAAGCATGGCCTTTCATCGTTAATATTGAAAAAACTGTTGCATACAAAAACATGAAAATAGGTGGTGTTATAGAAAAATGTTTGATAAACACGCTGATGCAGACAGTTTTAAAATCGAAGAATTATTTTAAGAGATATTTAATGCTAAAATTGGACAAAATCGTTCCATTAAAAAAGTTTTATTGGAGCAAAAACTATACATGAGAATTTAATCATTTTTAGATTATTTTATACGTTATAAGTTCTTGGTGTGCAGATTGCATTTATTTTTCTTATTTGACTCATTTTTTGAGGTTTTATTTCAATTTTAAATTCAAATTTTCAGCATTTCGAGAGATATTTTTTACAAATTTTAGAAAATGTTATTAATTTAAACTGTTGCCAGTTGTATAAATAGCGCAAACAATAATGTTTACTTCAAATTAAAAATTTATTTACACGTGACTATTACAAACAAACAAAAATCTTTAAAATTAGAATTAAATGATTATATGTTAAAAGCAGGAAAATTACGTCATAAGAACCATAGGCACAGATGTCATATACGTCATATACATATTAGCGCAATTATTCCCCTACGCCAATTTGGTGAAAACATCAATAGCATAAACAACAACATCCGGCTTACCATATCAAGCAAAATAACGACACTTTAGCACCAGTTAAGTACCCGTTGCGTATATGAAATTGGCGTCAGAAAAAAATTGCGCCAATGACATCTGTGCCGAACCATATTTACACAAAATCTTAAAATAAGAGAAACAAAATCTTAAAATAAAAAAAAAATCATTATTATGCGTTAAAACTTATAATTTGAGGAAATTTCGTCCTATTTAAAATGGCAAAAAAATATAGCAAAACAATTTAAATTGAAAAATATATTTGCACGAGATATTTTGAGATAATCTTTTCAACTATTATCGTGAATTCGAACACAGCGCAAATAATGTTTCCTTCTAACAACAAAAGTATTTTCACGTGAATATTAATAAGCGAAATAAAACTTTGGTGTAAATTACGTCAGATTTGAAACGATACATTTAAAATGAATTATTTAAAAGAGCTATCTTATAGCGCTGTTAAAAAATACCGGGAAACAATGACACTGTTTACTTAATTCATTTTACATTAGCTTATTTTCAAATGTTTAACTATTTTTTTTAATTAAATACGAAAACAGCCACATTGTATCTCTTAACAGCAGCAGATTTGGCCTTAAAAATCCCCAATCCAAGGAAAACGAATGGAAACCCATTTACAGAGAGATCGCTACTGTTTTTTTTTTTGTTTTTTTTTTTTTTTTTAATATTTTTAAAACCGATCAAATTAGCGTGCTTTTTGGATTTTGGTGTACCTGAACGGGGGGTTGGCGAGCGTAGCTCGTAGGGGGCAGAGCCCCCTAGTATATATATGTAAAAACTGTAGAATAAAACATCATTAGAAAGCAGTGTCAGTTAATCAGAAATTGTCGTCATATCTAGCAAACGATTATTATTATTATTATATTTTCCCTAATTTATTTCTTGATATTGAAACGCCTATGTGAAAATAGATTTTTTAGCTTCAAAAACATTCAAATGAAGATATACTACGTCATTTGAACACACATTTAGTTAAAGTTTTTATTTTATATGGGAAAAATGTGCATTTCCTGATTAGAATGACAACGTGTCCTGATTAGAATGACAAAGAAAGTACGCGTGTTATCATTTTTTTTAATATTGCACCGTTTTTTAAGTTGTGGCAACAGGAAAGAAATAATTGAATTATAAAATTAAATAAAACAGACATTTCTATAATGTTAAATTATGGAAGTTGGTAGAAAAAAAGGGATAAACAGTGGTCTGATGGTTTTTTTTAAAGTAGACAGCGATCTTATCCACGTTCTAAAACGCATGTACGTGAAATTTCGTGCAAATCGGTCAAAAACTGAAGATTTGTATAAAGGACATACATACAGAGAACAGCTTTTATATATAGAGAGAGTAATAATGCGTTCAAGTAAAATTTTGAAACTCAATAATATTGGCCTCGTCGCAGGAGTTAATACGCGAAAAATTGGCTATTTACATTCACCCTTTTTGATGCTCTTCATTTCGGTGGTTTATGCTCGCACGGTTAGATTATATGCATTAAATTCTTGGTTTATTCATATTTTATTGTATTATTTATTGATTGATGAATGTTTTAATTTCGTTAGGGAATATAAGATGGGAACAAATAAATTATTGGCATAAATTTAAGTGCAAATGTATTTAACTTTCCTCATCGTCTGCACGAGATAGGGATTGATGTGAAAAAAAAAAAAAGTAATGCATGACAGTTATTTTAAAAACAATAAAAAATGAGTAAATTTCGATACAGTTTTAAAACAAATTGCATTTGAAAGTACATTTTTTCCTTTTTCGACGGTGTAAAAATTTAAAACGTGCGGTATTTAGAAATTAAAAAAATTGCGATAAAATATAATAAAGTTAAATTTAATCGTCTGGTATTGCCACCGTCAAAATTATGTCTGTTTTACCCACAGACATTTTTGTCCTTTATAATATAGATAGACAGTTAGACACTCCTCCGTTGGAAGTCAGTTAATGCACAATGACAATTTGTAGAAATTCCCTTATAACCCAGGTACAGTCGTGGCAAAAAAAAAAGGTAAACACCTCTTACTAATTACTCAACAAATTATCAAAAATGAAGTTACTGGTACCACACGATTGGTAATAAAGTGTACTTTCAAATGATGTATATAAACTTTGCTTAGAGGGCCCTCCACATATAAAATGGAATCATAACTTTGTTTTTTTGAATAGAAGTACACAATTCTGACAGCATAAATGAACACTACACCCTTCCATTAGCCTAAAAACAAATTTTTATGCAATTCGTACAATAAATTTCCGAGAAATTAATTATTTTAAAACGAGCATATTTTAGGGAGCCTCTTCAAACCCTCTTCTTGATCCAGGCATCTTAAGCGTCACTCAAGCAGTCATTGAAGACTGATAGACAACAGGATAGCAGAAGAAATTTCAAAATATCCCCTCACTTCTATCATATACGGCCCCTTAAACCATCACATTTTGCCATTTTTGCTTTCTTCAATCTTCAATAGAAGAAAGTATTGTAATCGAAATTTTTTTCGACTTCCGATTTTCGACGGATTTACACGTTTTAGGGGTCAGAGATCCCCAAAAACATGTTTATAGGGGGCGCTGTAATTGCGATTTTTGTGCGAATTTAAATATTGTACCATCCAAAAGTGTATGAAGTTAAGCATAGAATTGAATCAAATTTTTATTTTAAGTTTTTGGATATGGCAAGTAAGTCCTCTCTGAATTTGGAAAAAATTTGCCGGTAGGGGGCGCTGTAACAGCCATTTTTGTGCGATTTTGAATATTGTACCATCTAAAAGTGTATGAAGTTATGCATACAATTTAACCAAATTTTTATTTTAAGTTTTTGGATATGGCAAGTAAGTCCTCTCTGAATTTGGAAAAAAATCGCCGGTAGGGGGCGCTGTAACAGCGATTTTTGTGCGATTATGAATATTGTACCATCTAAAAGTGTATGAAGTTATGCATAGAATTGAACCAAATTTTTATTTTAAGTTTTTGGATATGGCAAGTAGGTCCTTTCTGAATTTGGAAAAAATTCGCCGGTAGGGAGCGCTGTAACAGCGATTTTTGTGCGATTTTGAATATTGTATCATTCAAAAGTGTATTAATTTATGCATAGAATTGAACCAAATTTTTATTTTAAGTTTTTTGCTATGGCAAGCATATCCTCCCTGAAATTAGAAAAAATTCGCCGGTAGGGGGCGCTGTAACAGCGATTTGTGTGCGATTTTGAATATTGTATCATCCAAAACTGTATGAATTTACGTATAGAATTGAACCAAATTTTTATTTTAAGTTTTTGGCTATGGCAAGCAGATTCGCCCTGAAATTGAAAAAAAAATCGTCGGTAAGGGGCGCTGTAATAGCGATTTTTGTGCGATTTTGAATATTGTACCATTCGAAAGTGTATGAAGTTATGCATAGAATTGAACCAAATTTTTATTTTAAGTTCTTGGCTATGGCAAGCAGGTCTTTCCTTAATTTGGAAAAATTCACCGGTAAGGGCGCTGTAATAGCGATTTTTGTGCCATTTTGAATATTGTACCATCGAAAAGTTTATGAAGTTATGCATAGAATTGAGCCAAATTTTTTGTGTTTGTTTTTGGTCATGGCACGAAGGTCCTCCCTGAATATGGAAAAATTCCTCCGGAAGGGGGTGCTATAATTGCGATGTCTGTACCATTTTCAATATTCTACCATCGAAAAGTGTATGAAGTTATGCATAGAATTGAACCAATTTTTTTTTTTTGTATGTTTCTGGCTATGGCAAGCAAGTCTTCCCTGAACTTGAAAAAATACTGCCAGAAGGTGGCGCTATAATTGGATCTCTGCGCCATTTTCATTATTGTACCTCGAAAATTGTATAAATTTATGCATAGAATTGAACCAAATTTTTTGTGTACGTTTCTGGCTATGGCAAACAAGTCCTCCCTGAATTTGAAAAAAATCTGCCGGAAGGGGGGCACTGTAATAGAGATATTTGTGACATTTTCTTTATTGTAAGTCGAAAAGTGTATAAAATTATGCATACAATTGAACCAAATTTTTTGTGCATATTTTTGGCTTTGGCCAACAGGTCTTCCTCGAATTTGGAAATATCGCGCGGTAAAGGGGCTCTGTAATAGCAATTTTTGTATACTTTTCTTGATTTTTCGTAGTTCTGTTGTCCATCGGCGGCTCGTGCAAACGCGGGAACTCGCTTCCTGCTAAGCCGGCTATTGGCAAACATCTGATAACAACAGAATAAGGAAAAACTATTAATTTTAAGAAATATCATGATATAGATTAACTCGTTTTTAGTTCATTTAATTGACTGAAGCAGGAATTTAAGATGAAAATCAAAGTTGGTATAATATTGAACTAATAATATTGAAGTATTAACATGTGTAACTAGTTTTTGAAATATTAAGATGTATAAGATAGAAGAAAGTTTTGCAATTGGCACATCCAACTAGTTTAAGCATAATTTGAAAACTGCTTGGAAGAAAAATGCGAAATTTTGGATTTCGTAAAGCAGGACTTAATAAATCTAAATCCATCAAAAAAAATTGTAGGTTGCAATTCATAATTTTTTGAATATTAATTTCATAATTCATATCATAAAATCACAAAAATTGCAAATTCAGTACATTTATGTTAGGGTATATTAGTATTATTACTACACAAAATATTAGCACATTAGGGTATAAATTCAGAAGATATTAATACATATATGAAAATTTAATTTAACATTAAAAGCACTAAATTTTGAATGTTTATAATTCAAATCAAAATTCAAATCAAATTCAATTAAAAATCAAACTTCAAATTAAGGCAATTTTAATTTGACATTTGATTTTCATTTGAAATATTGTATGCAAGTAGAATGTTTCTCCCTGGAAAAATTTCCAAGTATTAATATACAGTACACTCCCTCTAATCCGCACAGGCTGGGACCAAGGGTTTTGCAGATTAAAGAATTTTGCGGATTATAGGTCATTTCTTTGTTTACATTGTAATATTTGGAATTTATCAACAAATATAGTAACCACATTGTAAATAAATAACACAGAAATAAAAGAAACTGCTTATATATGAGGACGTGAGTTTCAAAACTCGCCTTATCCAAAAAATCAAATTTTGGGAAATCGCGAAAAACCTGTAACTGCGACCCCGTCCATCGAATACCTCCAATGTTTTGTAAACTTATAGCTAGTTACTCTGTGATATCAATGTGTTAAGTTAGAAAATCTACTTAAATTCATTTAATTAATTAATTGGAAAAAGTTTCGGATAAGAAGAGTTTTGTTGCCAACCTATGGATAAGAAGAGTTTTGTTGCCAATCGTCTATAATACTTGCTGAAAGAAATTAATAGTTTCTATTTTTCGTCATCGGATGATTATATTTTGGATTAAAAATAAACCTTACGAGATAAATAAGTATGATTAAAATTTAGTATTACGTTTTATTATAAAAAAGCAAACTTATCAATAATCAAATACAACTTATCATAAATAGCTTATAATTAAAATAATTTTTTTTTAAAGAATGCAATATAGTTTAATCTATATAACATATAATATTATATATACACCATCTCCTTCTGCTCTGGTTCCTTAGAAATAGAAAGTAAGCACCTCCTTTTCTGAACAATTTTCATTAAAATGTTTTTTTAACAATCCGTGGACATCCTTAGGTTTCGCTTGCTTCACGGGAACTCCCTCCCCCTTCTTTTTAAAAAGAATGTCCAGTTTTTAGATGCCTCCAGCACAACTTTTACACTCTGAGTTTTTATATTCCAAGAACCTACCGAAATACACTTCCACAAATTTGAAGATGGCCATGGATCTTACAAGGAGGGGGCCAACCTTGTTAATCACAGATTTTGATTATTTTAATATATGTTGTAGGGTAGAGACCCCTTAGTTTCAGGTTTAACGGATTTTATCCAACGCTCCTTAGTTCTTGAGAACCCGGGGGGTCTAATAATAGTACACAACTTAAATACTTACTTTACAACCGCAATGATAGGTTGGTCGTAGCTCTGTTGGTATGGCGTTTGCCGGCTGATCCGTGGGCCCCGGGTCGATACCTGAATGCGCTACATTTGTTTTTCTCATTTTTTGTTTTATAAATATACTTGTAAGTATAATTAATAATCTCATTGTCAATTAAAATTTATAATATTGTATATCAATTATAATTTTAACCTATTTAATTTTTTACTTTAAACTAAATAGTTGTATAAAACATCATAAAACTGTTAATTTTTTAAAAATCACTTTTAAAATATATTTCATACATTCTTTAACGATGCAATGATGTTGAGCAATTCTGTCAATTCGTGATTTTAAAGAAACATCATTTACGCATTGCTTTAACAAAGGAAGTCAATGCGATAATACTATTATTCTGTTTTTAAAGTAACAAGCATAATTATATTAAAAATTAGCATCAGAATTAAACAACAATCGATTTTTTGCATATTAAAGATTTTTAAATTTATAATACGTATGCTTGAGCTTTCAATTATTTTGCTTTCATTTTTATCTTCTTTCTGCTTTTACTTTTATTTTATTTGAATATTCTTTAACTAGATAGCACCACAACAGATTTTGTCACGATTTTGGAATTTTTATCATTCAATAATAGATCCAATTTCTTTTTAAACCTCTTTAAAGGATGAGAAATAATAGTTTAAAAATAAAAAATGTTAAATTTAAGTTTATTAACATTAGAATTAATGTATGACATTAAAATTTGTAATTGAAATTATTAAATTATAAGTATATTTATAAAACAAAAAATGAGAAAAACAAACGTTGCCCGTTCGGGTACCGAACCCGGGCCCGCAGATCTGCCAGCGAACGCCGTGCCAACTCAGCTACGACCAACCTATCAGGGCGGTTGCAATATAAGTATTTAAGTTCTGTACTATTATTAGACCCTCCGGTTTCTCAAGAACTAAGGAGCGTTGGATAAAATCCTTTGAACCAGACACTAAGGGGTCTCTACCCTACAACATATATTAAAATAATCAAAATGTGTGATTAACAAGGTTGGCCCTCTCCTTGTTAGTCTTTATATAGTACCTTATCGTAATGCCTTTTAAAGAGCACTTAGATGCACTTAAAAATTTTTCAATGTGAAAATTTAACTTTTCTGGATATGTCATGGAAGGAAATAAACCTGGACGGTTTCTTGAAAGAGATGTTTGAGATGTGAACTTCAAAATAAAGTTAACATGCAATTTTGTCTGTTCTTGAAAAAAAAGTTTGGTGGAAGCGTCATACATCTTGCATTAAGACAGTTGAACACTGGAGGTTCTCTTTCTGGTGAGTGCACTTTGAGAGGACCGGAAATGCCTTTGGTTTATTTCTGAGAATAAAAATGAAATCTTTTAACACCTTCTGACAGTAAAAAATATAGAAAGCTATTCTCCATTTTGAATTAACATTTTAATCTTCTTTTGCGTGTATTCTTTACTAGCCCATGTGTTTGTATTTCTTTTTCTTTTCTCCCCCCTTCCCCCACAAAATGCAAGAGTATATTCACTGTCCATTATACATAAGACATGCTGTAAAACTTATTTAATCAGTTTGTATGAATAGAACAGGTAAAAACTTTAAACGAAAATAGCAACAGGTCTCAGAGAAATAAAGGAAAATTACTGTGATAGTAGCTGATGAGCTAGTCGTCCGTTGGTCTTACGCATGCGCAGGGATAAAGCTAGTTTTGTTGCCAACTCCCTAGTGGATAAGGCGAGTTTTGAAAACAAACCAATATTTTAAGAACCCAAAAATAAAAGATAAAAATAATTTTTTTTACAGAATATAGTGTTTTTTCTCTGCAGGTTTTTCAATAGAATAGATTGGTAGAGCAAACTCGATTTTTTTAAATTTTGGATAAAGCGAGTTTTGAAACTCACGTCCTCATATATATATATATATATATATATATATATATATATAAACTGTACCCAATATTAGAAATGCATTTAAATAATATAATAATGCACAATTAATAGAAACATTTCAACATATTTTTAGATCTCAAGTATCGCAGTGATAATGGTTTGCTTTATAGCTTTTAATTTATGCTCTGCAATTTAATCTTGAAGCCTTTTACAAAAGTCAGGATTTCTTGATAAATAAGAAAAGTTTTTTTTTTTTTTTAAAGATTAAGACATTTATCCAAAGGAGCTGACCCTTCTTTGAAAGTAATTTTACGTTTTATATAGCCAACAAATGCGTTCAGAATATAGCAGTCTAATAGTTATTTATAAGATACACAGAATATCTCTTTCTAACTAATGCAAAAATGCATTAAAAATTTTTTGTGCATTTAAAATTAATTAAAATTCTTAATAAATTCATCAGATTAGTCAATATTTATTACAGTCAAAATGTGAGTTATCTTGCTTAAAAAACAGTTTATCTCTTTGTTTACATGTTTGTTTACATCTGAAATATAGTGCGGATTATAGAGTTGCGGATTAGAGGGAGTGGAGTGTAGTTTCAATCGATGCTGGATTTAATTAAGTTTCGTGTTTACCCCCATGTCGGTGGCTCAAGATAAATATTCCATCTTCTGCTGCGTTCGTAGCGTTGCCAACATGTAACAGTGGGAAATTTTCCAGGCTGGGTATCGTTCCATGTGGTTTAGTCGGTAGAATGTCAGTGCGCTATACTGCTGACGCGGGTCTGAGTCCCAGCATGAAATCTTTTTCACTATGTTGGCCTTTGCGCGTTTTAAGCAATTGATTTGAAATTTGATTTTCATTTGATATATTGTATATAAGGTGAATGTTTCTCGCAGGAAAAATTTCTAAGTATTAATACTGCGATGAATTTTAAAATAAAGTTTTGTTTGAAATATAAAATCTTATCTTTTTACCGTACTTTTTAACAAAATATCGCTATTTTGGAGTCCTATTCATCTAAAACATATTTAATTTTTCCAATTAAAAAAACAATGCTTATCAACTGGCATCTTTTTTTATCAAGTTCTAAGCTTAATCTTGATTTCAAGCTTGATATTTAGAATGTGTAAGTTTTTTAATGTGTTGTGATTTGTTATTGCTTTATTAAAAACGAACATGGAGTCTAACGGATATTAATACAACTCATATTTATAGAACGGCATGATAACCGATATTTATTTAATTTTTTTATTCCCGTGTATATTGTATTTTGTGAATATGAGCTAAATAGATTTGGTATGTTTTATAGGAAAAGACTGATCTGGGAAATAGAAAAGACAAGTAAGAAAATTTCACGTCTCCACCCTAATTAGGGGCTCACTTAGAAATAATTGTTTAAAATACACATGTGGGACCCCAAAGGGTTAAACGTACGACATTTTCAAAATTTTATGATTTGTCATTTGATGTGAGGTGTTCAGCTATAAGTATGCAGAATTTCACGCCTCCAAATTAATTAGGAGCTCACTTAGAAAGAATTGTTTAAAATACACATGCGGGAGCACAAAGGGTTAAATGTACGACTTTTTCAAAATTTTATCATTTGTCGTATGATGTGAGGTGTTCAGCTATAAGTACCCAAAATTTCATGTCTCCAACATATATAGGAGCTCACTTAGAAAGAATTGTTTAAAATACACATGCGGGATCCCAAAGGGTTAAATGCACGACTTTTCCAAAATTTTATGATTTGTCGTATGATGTGAGGTGTTCAGCTATATGTACCCAAAATTTCATGTCTCCAACATGTATAGTTTCTGAGAACGGGCTCTGTGACGGACAGACAGACAGACAGAGGAGCGAGACGAATATAGCTCTTTGTTTAAATAGCCTAGTTGTATTCAGCCTTATTGCAATAAGTCCAAACTAGCGAAATGTTTATGCGTAGTAAAAAGATAAATACTCACAAAAAATTAATTCCCATAAAAGTAGAAGCAGGAACTTAAAATGCTTATGAATAATGTATGAAAAGAATCTCTCTTATTGACCGATTTGATTAAATCTCCTGAGTGTCTAAAGTTGGTGAATACTTCATTTTTATGTTAGGGTTATATTTTTTGAAACTCTCAGCGCAGTATCAATAAAATATGCAGATGTGTCAGTTTTGTAATGTTTTCCCAGCATGACGAATAGAAGACGAGTTGCTTAATAATGAAAATAATTATGACAAATGTATAAGAAAAATACAGCATCAGTAAAATCTGTAGATGAGGCGGATTTTGAATGTTTTACCAGTATTACGCAAAGAACATGAGTTGCTAAATGAAAATTATTATAAAAAATAAGAAATATTTTATTAACGGATTTGATTTATGAGCCTGGTTTATAATTAAAATTAATAAACAATTTTCATTTATTTGATAGATAAAACTTGCACCACCACTCCTTTCTCCGTAAAGATGTGCAGTGTGGTCAGCCACCCCTACTTCGACCGCCCTATATATCGAACTACTCACTATAAAGGCTTCAAATTTTGTGCACATGCTGTTAAAGACATGGGGAAACGGATTAAGCGAAAAGAATTAGTTCCAGTAACACCGATATATTTCGCTGTACAACAGTTCATACGCTGAAAAGAGGCATCTCTACAAACTTTATTTGAACATACCAAATTTCAGGTGACCAGGGTCCTATCGAGCACGGAACGTTGCTTAATACGGCTTCCTTCTTGAAGATGTAAAATCTGCAGTCTGTGGGCAGCTTGTTCAACACGGATCTTAATTGGTCGACTGAATAGCTTTTCACAAGCAGAGTGATATCTTCTTACAGACATGCAAAGGCGCCCTCGATAAACAAGATTTTTAAGCGTCCCCACAGCAAAAATGTACACCAATTAAGATCCGGAGAACAAGATTCCCAAGTTGTCGGAAATGCACGACAAATTACTTTATCATTATTGAAATGTTGTAAGCAGCAACATTATTCTCTCAGTTTGTACTTACTTTTATACCCAGAACATGGCTGCAAGCCGTGGTTTTATGAAGTTTTGTACTTACAGGGCGAAATTGCAGTTACAATTGCAGTTTAAACTTCTTGGCCTTTTTTACCCCATAAGGGTAATACTTCCTTTCACATGTGTTTGTTTTTTTTTATTATTTCTGTCATATTTTCCTATTTTCTGTCTCACAATGACATGTATCGATGTTTCTGGAACTAATTTTCTTTTCGCTAAAATGTGCACAAAATTTTATGCTTGTACAGTGAGTAGTTCGATATATAGGGAACGTCAAATGAGGGGTATTTTAATTCTGGACACGCGGTAAAAAAAAATCTGCTGACCCACCAGATTGCTACTCTTTCCACACAGAAGTAGGTAGAAATGATATATTGTTGAATGAGAAAAATTATAAAATCAGTCTATAATCAGTAGTCAAAAGCTGGGAAACCACACTAATTTTTTCGATAGTTTGTAGTGTAGAGCGCTACATTTTGAAAATTGTAGTCAGTAGCGCGATACAGTAGCTATCAGTAGTTTGTAGCTATTAGTGATGTACTTTTAAAGTTACTTCAGGGGGGGGGGGGGGGGATGCGCCCGTCTTCTAATCACGTGATTGTTGCTTATTCTGTGCAAAATGTCTTCTCCGCAACAATTCGCGAATGTCAAAAACTCATTTACTGCGTTTAGAAATACATTGTATAACGTCATGAATTTTTCCACTGACACTTGCTGTAAATACAAATAAAGTTAAAGAAATAAATTTTCTCGCTGTATACACTTGTTTATTTACCAACAGGGTTCGTAAATATCATGATATTTTCGAAAATATAAAAAATAACCGATATTTTTATATATATCCGATAATTTAGATATATATCCGATATTTTCAAAATAGTCAACTTATTGATTAATTATAAATATTTTTAGACCTAACATCAGTTAGAAACTAAAAATATTGCATTTAGCATGAAAACGTAATAAAACAATATTCTAAATGTGTTTTTTTCTTTTCACTTATGTAACAAAATTGAAGTTCAGCAAATCGAAACAGGCAAAATTTGCTTTTTAAACTCACAGAACACAAAATATGGGATTAATTATTAAGTTTCCAGAATTTTTTTATGTTTTATACAAGAAAATTATGTACAAAATACTTTGTTTTTATTGAAAAAATTAAACATAAATGTAACAAAATTGAAGATCAACTAATTGAAACAGACACAATTTGCTTTTTACACAAAAAATTAAACTATGGGATTAATTATTAAGTTTCCAGAAATTTTTTATGTTTTACACAACACAATTATGTACAAAATACTTTGTTTTTAATGAAAAATTTGAACATAAACGTAAGCTTGTGTGCTTTTAGGTAGCTTTCATTACATAAAGCTACCTATTGCAGCCGCTCGGAGGAAAACGATTCCGAAAAATTTTGGTATATTTTCACCGACCATGACACCCAGACCCCGAAACCACCCTCCGTTCAAATGTGATATAGATATATTATACATAGAATGACACTAAGTGTATAACGCTTCCGGGGTTGAACTCACCCGTTTCCTGATAATCCAAACGCGGCCACGTTAGGCTTAAGCATTCCGATGCCGTATTTGACGACTGCCTTATTTAATCTGTCTATCTATTCATTGTGTAACATACTCTTCTTCAATTTTTCTCAAACCTTCAAAAAGTATACAATTATAACGCTTTAAGGTCTAATTTAAAAATAAACAGATACCAACAACAGGGTTCCGATGTATACAAGCGATTACCGTTGCCATTCATAAGCACAAATTACAAATCCAAAAACAAATGAATGACTCTTTCAGCTATTCTTTAAATGCTCTTAAAATATTTTGCAAAAGCATATTAATATTTTGAAATACGTTTTTCACTTTTGTGTACATTTATTTACAGTTTGAATTCAGTATACACGGTTAAAAATATCGCGAAAAATTACCCCTGTTTTTCAAGGCTATCTATTTTCTGACCAATGAGAAAGCTTCATGGTGTTCAGTGAATATAGCTATATTCTGTGATTCATTCCCGTGAATTATTTTGTACCGGATTAACGTTTCCTTTCTAAAAACAAACGTATTTCAAATTATTTAAAGGCTTTATTATGGTTTTACAAATATTTTAAGAGCAAAATCGGATGTCGACCGTATTTTTTAATGATTCGTTCAAAGAGTCATTCAATTGCTTCTAGATTTGGAATTTGTGTTGTACATGTGGCATCACGAGTGAATGTTGATTTGATTTTCAATCTTAAAACGTTGAGTAAAACGTGCTTTGTTTTCCACTATTCGCAAAAGTTACATTTTTAGACAGATTATTCAAAATAAATTAACATTTAAGAGATTACATTCAATTATCTAATATTCTGCTGCGATAACTTCAGTTAAAACTAGATTGGTAGCTTTATCTATCCCTATATGAAAGTAAGCAAACAATTGATTCATTCGTCTTGAACTTTTAAAATATTAAAACAAACGTTTATATGCTCTGTTGCGCCATCTGTCGGTAGTTAAAAAAAAAGAAATTTTCTATTTAAAATGTTTTTTGAATTCTGAAGACATTGGGGGAAAAATAAATATTTCTTATAAAATGAAATTAGAATATCAGAAATATGTAATGCCGTGTATTACATATATATATATGTGTATATGTATCAATGCAAAATTTATTACAGGTTTCTTTTATGCGTGTTTAAAAAAAAATCGGGATTTTCTCTGTTCAACTTTTTAAAATTTAAGTTACATAATTAATATTTTGGCAGTTAATAAAAACAAATAAACTTTCTGTCGAATTGTCTTTTATTTTACCCCATACCATCAGATAAAACAGTTAATTGACAATATGTTTTAAAATAGCATTATTAATACTAATTTGAATGGTTTTGTGAAATATTTTTTCAAATTTTGTGAGTGAATTTCATTTGCATACTTTATATCAGTATTTTACCAATTCAATTAATAATTTTCTTGCCAATTAAATTTCAATGAAAAATGGGCTGCTTTTACTTTACCCCACCTGACCCTATAAGTCAGACAAGACAAAATTTATTACTTCACAATTCTTTTTATAATGCAATGCTATATAATTTTTTTGAAAATGCAAACACGTCATTCTGACGGGCTATATTCTAGTATATATATATATATATATATATACTAGCAGACCCACCCGGCGTTGCCCGAGTCCGTGATGAATGAACCTCAAATTTGTATGATTTTTAATTCCCTTTTGTCTGAATTTATATTTTTAAATATAAAAAATCGCAAGAAAAATATTAAATTGAAGATACGTACTATTTTGCGTAAGTTGATTTTGGGAGTTTATGCATACCGAAAGCGAGCGGAACTACGCCAAAACACTCAGCTTTTTACTGGTTTCGTGGACATTTTCAGACATTTTGTTTTGTAAAAAATATTTCTACCCCTCCGAACGCTTCAAAATTTTTATAGAAGATGTAAATCTGGTCTATTCAGATGCTTCGATAAACATTGTGTTAAAATAAGGACGTTGACTAAAATAATAAATTAAGAAATTTGCTTAATTTACTATTCGAAAATAGTGGGTAGTGCAACCTTCCACCGACGGGGAGTACAATATGTTCTATACAAATATTACTCTACGAAACAGTGGTCAAAGGCTGTTATAACTTACGTGAAAATTTCAAGTCGATCGGTTAGTTCGTTTTCAAAATTTTAACGAATTCGCGTTCATTCTCTATTAAAAAAAAAAAAAAAAAAAAAAAAAAAGCGTTTCTTTTTCTTTTTAAAAGTCGATTTTTTTTTCCTTTTCGAACAAAAATTTCTGAATCAATTTTTTAAAATTTACATACTCTTAATTAGTCTACAAATATAGGCCGAGAAGCTAAAGTTTAAAATCTGTAAATGCTGTATTCTTTAAATTTTGGTTTAAATTTGAACTCCCATTAAAATTTTACCTTATGGTTTTTATCTACTCTCCAAAATAAAATTAGGTGTTTTTCAAAGCAGAGATAATGTCTGTAACTTTTAATAAGTAGCATATGTCTCATGACTCCCTCAAAAAACGGCATATAAAAAGTCAGAAACGCTAATTTTTTAAAAAGAAATCTAGAGCCCCTCTTTCCCACCCTTTAATTTCACACACCATTCTTTTTTATACTTCATCTTTTGTGTTATAAACGTTCTTAAATTTTCAAACAGATCGTCTTGCTAGATTTCCTAATTTTAACAAAATCGCGTTATGTTAGTTCCACATTCCACCACCAGGGAACGCACTCTATTCTTAACAAAAGCTCCTTTACACAACCTATCAGTATATATGTTACTCGATTAGGTGGTGGTCTTCAGCAAGAATTTAAGATATCTGTTGAAATTACCATTCGGAAATAGTGGTAACTTAACTTTTGTCACATTTATATGTACTAAGTAGCATCTATCTGAGGACTCCGTCAAAAAAACGCACCTGAAACGGTATGAAACTCAAAGGTAAAAAAAAAAAAAAAAAAAAAATATTTCGCCCTTCCCTCCCCCCACCCACTTGCCCGAAATTTCACACGCTATTTTTATAAATTTTTTCTAATGTGTTATAAACTATCTTAAAGTTTCAAGCAGATCGTTTTGTCAGATTTCCTACTTTAAATGAAATCGTGGTCTCTTAGTTCCACTTTCTACCACCAGGGAGCGCACTGTATTTTTAACAAAACTGTATCTGAACGTAACTCCGTTACACAACCTATCAGTAGATATGTTACTCGAGGGGGTCGAGGTCTTAAGCAAGAAATTAAGATATTTATGAAATTACTATTCGGAAATAGTGGTTACAAACTTTTGGCATTTTATATTTAATAAGACTCATTTATCTCAGAACTCAAAACCGCACCGGAAATAGTACGAAACGCAAAAGTTTAAAAAAAAATATCTATCGCCTCTCCTCTTCTCCCCACCTTCCCGAAATTTCACGCGCCATTCTTATACTATAAACTTTTTATAATGTGTTATAAACTATCTTGAAATTTCAAACAGATCGCCTTGTTAGATTCCCTACTTTAAATGAAATCGCGGTCTGTTAGTTCTACATTCCACCACCAGGGAGCGCACTCTATTCTTAGCAAAAGCGTATATGAAAGAAACCTCTTCACGCAACCTACCCGTAGATACATGGACGGGGGTGGCGGTCTTAACAAAGAATTTAAGATATTTGCTGAAATTACTTTTCGAAAATAGTGGTATGAAGACTTCTGAAATTTTTATCTCGAATAAGTAACATTTATGCTGTATTTTTACAAATCGCACGCCGTTCTGAAGAATACTACAATAAAACGTAACGTGACTACCGTTTAAAATAAGCATATAAAAGAAATAAACCAATTAGTGAAATTAGCGCCCCCCCCCCCCACACTCATAAATTTAGGGTGCAAAAAGTTCTGTACGAACATCCGACATGAGTTCCCACTGTATGCGGCACTGTATAGTAGGCGGGCGATAAATTCGGAATAATTTTCTGTATTTAAAACATAAAAGAGAGCAATTAAAAAATGCGTTTAAAAATGTCTTAAAAAAACACTTCTGAAAAAAAAATCATTATCAGTATCAAAAATGAGAATTTAAATTCTATTAAAACTGTTGCTACCCGCTACAGCAGCAGGCATATTCACAATACCTACTCGATTCAGCTTCGACACTGGTATTTTTCAGTATATTTTTCTGGTATGAAATTTTGAATATTCTGAAACCTTTATGAAGGTGATTGCTATTCACGGATGAGATTTCTCCGCTTTTTTTTACCAGTATAATCTTATAGAAAATGTTATTTTATTTAATCGGAAAATACTGCAATTTAAGAGAACAATATTTTCTCTAATATTATACTGGTTTGCAAAAAAGCGGAGAAATCTCATTCCTGTTGCTCTTTCATGGAAGAATGGAATTATTATTTAACCCGTTCGGGGTTTTTCCTTGAGTATTATTTTGTCAACAATTAGTTTTGCCATTATCTCCATGTAGTAATGATAGTATTAATCTTTATAGTATTTTAAATGTGAAATTATGAAAACGTTTGGCTAAATTCAGCGTCAAAACGCATTATTATATTCGTATTTGGATGATCGCCTTTGTATTCCTTGTACATTATATATTTGTTTTTTCTAATGAGCAAAATTTGCACTTAAGTAAATAAAATATAACATATTTTATTTGTTTCTAATACATAAATTAAAAGTTGTAAAAATTAAACCTATTTTTAATCAAATGTAACGATGGAATATTCTATTACGTTTGTAATACATTTCAATTCGTAATGCATTTCAAAGAAAAAAATGTGAAAAATGCTTTGACATTGCAGTATTAATAGCTACAGCAATGTTAACCGAACTCTGTATAATTACCTACTGAAACAACAGGTAAAAGATTTATTCCTCGTTGCAAAAAAAATATTGTTCTATGTGTATATTGTTTGCATTATCTATTATATATTACCCTAAAATTTGGAAGTTTAGATTTTGCAGATACTTGCACAATATTGCCAACAAATATTTTGCGCTTTCACTGTTAATATTTCCATCGTAAAGTAAATACTTTTACAATATTGGCATTTTGTTGGAGATAATTACAATGTGTGATTTCCGCAGTATTGACGTTTCATTACAAATATTTCCAATGCAAACACAATATTTTACAGTATTGGTCTTTTAATTCAAGTATCAAGTAGCGGCCAGTGTTGAAAATTAAGCGTATTTTTGTATTCAAAATATATACCACAATTTTTAACAATATTTTTCGCTTTATTTAATGACAGACTTTCGTTGATTAAATAAAATAAAAATTACGATTTCAAAAGTCTGGTAGATATTTTAAATTCAAAATTTCGCTTTAAAAAATTGAAAGATGCAGCGTTAGCATTTACAGGGGGCTCCAAACTGTCAGACATTTGACAAGCAGAAAATTCCTATAACAGCTTACGCACAGGATTACAAAATAAATTTTGCAACTAGAATGAAATGTTTCGTGCCTTCTTATACTTCAGTTGTAATAATGACCCTGAACCTAAATAAATTTGTATTTAAAGAATTTTTATATTTTTAATACAATGTTGTATTTGGCTAGCGCAAAATTTTGAAAATTCCAACAGTATAATCACCTAAAAAAATATTTTTTTTTTTAACATTAAATAGGAAATTTTAGATTCAGGTTACACAGACTAACATGAAAGCTATGTTTTGAAAATGTCACGAAAAAATATTCAGAAGTATTTGAGATATTGTGCGCGTTACGCCCAAAAACATCATTTGGAGAAAAATGACTTGAAACTCTCGAAATCGGCGCTTCAGCTATTGAGCGAGTATAATTCTAAAAACTATACCTTCTGTAATGGGAATTTTAAAGAAACATTTACATCAAGATGTTCAGAAAAGATAGCAGTTAATTAAAAAATACCTAAAAAATTTTAAATGTCGAAAATTTTGAAGCTTTAAGAGTCCTGAGACCCCTTAATTGGGAACACTGTGAGCGATGAACATGAACACAAATATGGTGCAATATAACCAACATGTCTGATGCGGGTTTTCACTGTTATTGTGTTTCTGGATTTTTATAATCGCTATTTCCAAATAGTAATACTTGCCCTATAATTTCTGAGATTAAATAAGGCAAAGTTTACTGTTAGTGTGAAATCATGGTACTAAAAAATTCGAAAACACATTCTCTACTGGTTTCTCGCATCAGATATATATTTAGTAAAGGTTAACATTGCTGTATCTGTTATTACTGCAATACCAAATCAATTTTTTACGCTTTTTTTAATGCCACTGTATTACAAACTTCATTGTTAAATTTGATTCAAAGTGGGTTTTAGAAAAAAATGCTCAATGAAAAGACATGTTCGCTTAGTAGGACTTGGTTAAATAATAATTCCATGTTTCTATGAGATAACGATTGTTTTCACAAGTGTTTCAGAATATTCAAAATTTCATAGCAGAAAAATATACTGAGAAATACCAATGTCCAATCTGAAACGAGTAGGTATTGTGAATATGCCAGCAGCAGAAAGCATTAGAATGCAAGGACTTATTGTTGCCAATTTCTAATTGATAGTCGTAAAAGAGCCAGTAAGGAGCACTCTAATCTTTTATTTGACGTTTAAAAAACACATTTCTTGCTATCTAAATAAATCAGCATCAAACAGGCACCTCCAATTTTCCGTAAACCAACCAAAATCGCCGATTTTTAGCTGATATTATCGCTCAACCAATCAAAGTAGAAAACAAAAACAGAAAAACGTGTGGCAAACAAAAAGTCTGCCAGGTTGTCAAGCTGGTTGCTAGGTGTTGACGTCTTTTGAAACTAATCCCTTCTCTTAAACGCTTATTATTATTAAATATGTTTTCAAAGCATGTGTTTCGCCTTCATGCTAAAATTTAATGTTTAGTTAAAAAAACAGTCACTCTTGAAACATTAAGCACTCAAATTGTTTTAATTAATTGTATCCCGGTTTACTTAAATTATTTCTGCGAAAGCTTTATACAACCAACCAACCGAAAGCAAGCGGAAACAAAGAAACGTATTTTTGATGAGCGATGCTTTATGAACCAACCAGCCGAAAGTAATCTGAGGGAAAAAAGTGATTTTTCCATCAGATTCCCTGTACTTTTGATGAGAGTGATGTCCGAATATTAATTAATTACTCAACTAATAATTCGAATATTAAAATTCTGAGGGTATGGTGCATTAGAAGAGGCCTTGAACTCTTTTCAAAAAAATTTTGAACCTCGTACGTGCCGTAGATTTTTCTAGCCATTGCACACAGACAGACAGTTAGCCAGACAGAGCGATTTATTCTTTTATTAGTATAGATATCTGATCTTTGTCATACTGTAATTCTCGTATTTATGAACTAATTTGGATATAATTTGGTGTGTACATAGTACATACCAATATCTCGACCGAGTTCGTTGGAAAGCTTCATCCGCCATCTTGATTAAAAATGGCGGCCATTAAAAAAAAATTAAATTTTAAATTTAAAATGAGGCACAAAAATTAGACATTAAAAAAGATTTTTTTTCCTTATGTGTTTGAGCTTGATACAAAGATTCTGGAGCATTTTTTGTTTCATCTATATCTTAAAAAATGGCTGAGTTATAGCGCTTTGAATTTCTAGCATGGTTGACATTTTGAAACGATCTGATATTTGTCACGCGATAATACACGCATTTATGAACCAATTTGGATGTGACAAGGAATGTTCATAGTACATAGAAATATCTCGACCGAGTTCGTTGGCCAACCTCATCCGCCATCTTGTTTCAAAATGGCGGCCATTTTTTATAAAAAATAAAATGAGCTCCAAAAAAATTAGAAATTGAAAAAGATTTTTTTCCTTTTGTGTTTGAGCTTGATAAAAATATTCCGGAGCATTTTTTGTTTCGTGTACATCTTAAAAAATGGCTGAGTTATAGCACTTTGAATTTCTAACATCGCTGACATTTTGAAACGATCTGATTTTTCACGCATATTTATGAACCGATTAGGATGTGACAAGGCATGTGCATAGTACATAGCAATCTCTCGGCAGAATTCGCTTGCTAACTTCATCCGCCATCTTTTTTCAAAATGGCGGCCATTTAAAATTTAAAAAAAAATTTAGAATTTAAAATGAGGTACAAAAAAAATTAGAAATTAAAAAATGATTTTCTTATGTGTCTGAGCTCGTTACAAAGATTTCGGAGCATTTTTTTGTTTTGTCTTTATCTAAAGAAAGGCTGAGATATAGTAGTTTGAATTTTTAATGTGGGTGACATTTTGAAAAATCTGATATTTTGCCTGCAACAGTACTCGTATCGTACAACCAATTTAGATATGAGTGAGCATGTGCACAGGAATTACTAAGGTCTCAACCAAGTTCATTGGTTAGCTTTGTTGCACCCATTATGTTGTTTTAAAATAGCGGGACTTCAAGATATCACCAAATTTGGCGACCAAATATAAATCACTTTAAATAAAACCAGCTTTGATAACGCTGACTAATTTCGCGAAATTCTCATTCATAATCAGTATTCACAAAAATTAGTATTTAATCTTCTATAACCGGGTTCCACTTATTCGAGCTCCATGTGTTTGAATAATATAAGCTGGCTTTTAAAAAATAAGGAATATGAAAGCTACCTCTTCCTCCCGGCACTGACCGGAAGAAATTTTTCATTCTATAACCTGTTGTGTCGTTTAAACTAAAGAAAAGCAAAACCAGAAAATATACTAATGAAGCTGTAAATAACTTCTCTAAATTGAACAATTTATCTCTCAATAGCTGTTTTAAGTAAATATTGTTCCACATAATTATTGATTCTACATTTAAAAGTTAAGCTTCAAATATAAAGCTTGGAAGAGATCTTTTTATGCAAGGGGGTGGGATGCGAGAACCTAAAAACGGTCTGCCAAGGAACACAATCAATAACAGGTAAAAAATTCATTTACACTGGTTTTAACTGAAAATATAAAAAATATCATACTCAATATTCTGAAAATTAGTGTCAAATATATGAAAATATCGAAAATATCAAACTTCATGATATTTTGAAAATAAATATCTGGTATATATCATGATATATATCAAGATATATATCCATTGATACATATGGCCGAATCCTGCTTACCAAAGATTAGATCTTCATGCTAACAGACCACGTTCCTTCTTTTTGGACTGCTTTATTTACAGGTTATATTTTGATATTAGGACAGAAAAAACATTATATTGAATTGCCCTGGCCGGCATGTGACGAGTGAATGTTAGATAAAATATAAAACATTTTCATGTATGTAATCCTTCTTAATCTTTTATTTCCCTCGGTTTCATCTCATTTATTTGATTGCATCTGCCAATTTCGATGTACCGAGTGCTGATTGAACTATACTTAACACATGTCCGAAATTTTAAGTTTAAATCCTTTGACAAAATCTGAAAATATCAAATTAGAGACTACTTTTGAAAAGAAGTTCGTAGAACTTTTTAATGTAAGAAGTTGTAGTTAACTACATTTTCGATAAAGTTGTTGTTATATAAATATAAAGTAGTTTTCTAACTACTTTTTAAGATAATTAAATGTCTTTTCAGTAAAATCTGTACGAACGTAATTAATCATTAATATTACTGTTTTCATTTTAAGGCTAAATTATGAAACCATATCTCGGCATGCATATCAATAAAACCTCTGATGAGTCAGATTTTTAATGTTTTCTATTTTGAAACGTTTTGTAGTGTTTCGTCCATATTTGGGTGTTTCACCATTTTCCATGATTGGAGTTCCTTTCCAACCTATTAATACTCAAAGTACAATTTTTTTAATTGAAATTTTACTATGAAATTAATGTAAGAATATACATACAGGTACATTTGCATGTTTTTTTTTAAAATGCACTATGGTTTTAAAATAAAATTTTAATAATCACTGATTTCAGGTATTGAGAAACATTGATCATGTGTGCAAATAGGACAGTTTTCTTATACATTTTTTATGACTACTTACGTTCAGCAACCATCTTCTATATAAATATTGATGGGAAAACACTAAAATATGCAGATTTTATTAATACAGCATATTTTATATGTATGTTTTTAATATTATTTTCGCTCGGCAACACATTTTCTCAATGGGAAAATATTAAAAATCTCCCTCATCTACAGACAGATTTTTTTTTTTCCATCAGCAACCCATCTTCTCTACGGAAAACTGGAAGAACGTAAAACAAGAAAAAAGCAGGAATTCTGCTTTTGCGGAATTTAGTGTTGCACTCGACGAGGAAACAAAAATATTATTATTAACTATTACTAGGTGGAAATCGTCGAAATTTGACGAAAAAAAATGTTTAAGAAGAAACTCTTTGATTAATTTATAATAAACATAAAAGAATAATTATAATAAAAATACATCTTATAATGGTTAGCCTAACTCTCAAACAAATATTATTTTAACCTAAAGGTCACTTCTCTACTATAAAGATTCTAAATTGTTGTAAAACTTTACGTTTTATCAGTGTGTAAAATGATGCACTTCTACAAAATTTATTTTAGCTTTAAGACTTAAAATACACGCTTTTGTTTAATATAAAATGACGTCATTTGCATCCGCTAAAGAATTCCACAATTAATATCCAATCTTAAACAACATCTATAGAAAAGTATGCATGTGACGTCATTATCCTGAATAACACACAAACCCAGCAAAAAGCGGTAAAAAAAAAAAAAAAAAAAAATCGGCTATCTAATGATTTATATGCCTACATTTGTTTGTAACATTGTGCTATGGATACTTAAAATTAAATCCAGTGTATAATAGCTCCATGTTTTATCAGAAATCATTCATTTATATTTTTAAAAATAGCATGTATTTTAATTATTTATTTTTTCAATTGTTATGAGAAAATGGCAATAAAAAGATATAGTAATCTACTATTTTTCAGCTATTTTCCCTGTACTTTCTACAGAAATGTAATTCTTCGGTTGCCACCATTACAGAATTGGCATTACAAACAGCAAAAATAAATTAATACCTCAAAAATAAATTGAGATGAGGTTTTCAATCAAACTGCAGTTAAAGTACTTTTTTCCCTATACGAAGGTGTAAAAATTGAAAATGTGCAATGCTTAAAATTAAAAAAAATTGCAGTAGAGATTATCAGTATTTAACATTACAATAATACATTTGCTTCGTCTTACGGCTGACTTATGTAACTTAACGTTATTTTTTAGGGATGACACTTTAATTGTTGCCTGAAAGAAATAGCATATCAGGGTATAAAAAGTTACTGTTATAAAAGAAATATTATAAATTTAAAAAAAAAGAAAATTTACAGAAAAAATTCTTTAATTAAGTGCCAATTATTTTTGTAATAATTAAAAATTAAACAATTAAAAATCATTCCTTTATTTTTGGTTTTTCTTTACTTATCATTTGCTTGCTACAAAAATGCGGATTCTACATAATAAAAACATTTGGTTCTTCTTGATATTCAATGCATTTTTGTGACCAATGGATATATAATACTCAAGCATGTCTATTGTTAGGAATTCTCCCAGATTTTGAAAGATTTTCGATCGTTTTTAATTTGTTATTTTGAAAAACTTTTGTATTACTTAATAAAATGTACATGATTTTGCAAAGTTTTATTTATTTTTTTTTTTTACCGTAATAAATATTATATTAAAGCTTTGATTTTAAGATATTGTTATTTTATTTAGAATTTAGGTACCCAATTACAAACACCCTTATGTTGAAATGTGTAAGATGTCGGTTAACGAAATGTGTCGTAAAACCAAAAGCCTGACTATTAGAAGTCCTTTTTATATCATGAGTAAAACCAAATAAGGCATCGTTGCAGGATTAAACGTTTGTTATTAGGTTTTGATATATTTATAATAAGGCCTTTACTCTTTTCTCTTATGGGATTTGTGAAAAAATAATGGTACAAAAATGCATTATTAATTATTTATGTTTCAATATATATTAAACATTCCTCTGGAAAATATGTATTAAATAACTGTAGAAAACATTGACAAATTTAATTTTACAATGTATTTCAAAATCTTTAAAATGTATTTTAATGTAAAGATTTCAATCATTTCATATGTAAATGAATAGCTTAAGCTCCAAAAGTTTCATTTCCCTTCCTGTAATAAAATTTAATTAAATAAAGCTCACTGTGGAGTTATGTAAGTGAAATATGTATTTTTAATTAACTTATCTCATAGAATTGCATTTTCATGCTAATAAGTAAATTTAACATGGACGCAAACACATTAGAAAAATAAGGTCTTGTTTCATTTCCATACAAAATAAATAGTTCATGTATTAAAATTATAATTATGTTATTCTACATTTCTAAATTCATATAGATCTTAGGTGAAGCCTTGTGTCCCGAGAGAACCTAACTATTTAAATGTGGTTTTCTAAAAGAAAGATTGATTAAAAGAATGAATTTGGATTGTGTATAATTAATTCACTGTAGTATTTTTTCTTGTGTTTGTGCTTTCTGCTACGCTATTAAAACATTTTCTGTGAAATTACAGAGAATCTACTGGTAATCCATTATCTTAGGTCTTATGTAAAGTTACCGAGATTAGAAAAGTTTTGTTAAAAACAAAGAAATACTTCAGTAAATTTACAATACATTCTATAAATTTATATCGATAAAAATACACAATACTCTGTAAATTTATTTAGATTATTGATAATAATTTATTCTATTTTTCCAAATTAGTGAAATTTAAAACTTCGAAGCATAAGAATTTTTCGAATGAATTGGGACTGTTGTACCATTTAATTTTTACATTTTTTTTTTTTTTTTTTTTTTTTTTTTTGCTAGCTAAATTTACAGTACACTCTATAAATTTATGTCGATAAAAAACGCAATACTCTGTAAATATATTGATAATGATTTATTTTACTAGGGGGCTCCGCCCCCTACGAGCTACGCTCACCAACCCCCGTTCAAACTCTAAAATTCCGTTAATTTGATCGGCTTAAAAAAGAATTCGAAAGATTGGATTATAATTAAAAAACAGTGGCGATATCCCTGTAAAAGAGTTTCCATTTATTTCTCTTTTAATAAAGGATTTTAAGACCAAACAAGCTGCTGTCAATTGCTGTTTTCATGTTAGATTAAAAAAGAAATATTTAAACGTCTAAAAATTATTAGCTAACATAAAACGAACTAAGTCAACAGATTCTTTTGCTTCCAGGTATTTTTTAATAACGCTATAAGAAAATTATTTTAAATCACACGTTTTAAATATGACGTGATTTTCACCAAATATTTCTTTATGTAATATATTCACATGGAAATATTTTAATTGTTAGAAAAGAAATATTATTATTTGTGCTGCCTCTGGCAACAGTAGTAAAACAGATTATCTCGAAATATGAAATAAATCTCACTTGTACGTGTAAATATATATTTTAATTTTAACTGTTTGGCAATATTATTTGGGTGTTTGAAATAGAACGTAATCACGTTTCACCCGCATTTACTGTTTTTAACATACATTAAATAATTAATTATTTTATTTATATTTATTTTTAAATATTCACGTGTATAAATAATTTTTGTGACGTAATTTTTAATATTTTCCTGCTTTTAACACGTAATCATTTAATTCTAATTCCATAGGGTTTTTTCTGTTTATAATAGTCACGTGTAAATAAATTTTTATTTTAAAAGAAATATTATTATTTGATAAGTTTTTAGAATTTTGGCAAAAATTTAAAATAATAAGCCTCTATAAAATATGTAAAAAATATCTTTGAAAATGTTGAAAATTTGAATTTAAAATGGAAAGAGACCCTAAAAAAATGATTCAAATTAAAAAAATAAATGCAGTGTAAACACCGGGAACTTATCTACCCTATATATATAAAATCCTAAAGAAACGAATTTATGAAACGGATATATGAAACGGCTGAGAAATGAAACGAATTTATGTAACGATTCTTTGAAACGACTGATTAAACAACTGATTATGTTTCACGGCGATTTCTCCTAAAATATGAAATACATTGCGAAGAAATTAACACCAAAAATCAGTGTTGTTCCGCAGATCTCAAAACGGTATTAGAATTTTTAAATTCGAATTAGTTTTCTAAATATTAATTTTTTTTCTATTTTTAAATGCATTTTTCTAAGGATGGCAACTCAAATTTTAATCATAACACATATTTTCTTTTCATATTTCAGAAAAGATTACTTTAAACTAATTTGGCGACCAGTTTGGCCTCCTTTAAATGTATGCTAAGAAATGTATCATGCTACTTTTATTCATAATTCAATTTACTTGAACAATCTTTCGCCAAATCGAAAGATTCTGATAGATCAATTCTGACGTGTCGGTATTTTTATTTTAGCGAGACGCAAGTGATAATTCGCTAAACATTTTTCCCGTCGCATATTTTTATATTTCATTAATTTCATTTAAAATATAATCCTTTCATTCATTTTATTTAAAATACACAACTTTCATTTAAAATTGATGGCTTTCACTTTTTTCTTTGTTTTTAAAACAAAACGAAAAGAAAAAAATTAGGCACAGATGTTATCTACACACCGAGGTTCCTAATTGTCGCCAAAATGGCGTTATTGTGATTGACATGCAAACCCGGCTATTGTTGTTTATTTAATAATAAATGTTTATTTACTTTTATTTCTTTATTAAAATTATATAAATTATTTTGTCCTATAGTTATTAATTCTTTTTTTATATTTCCTTTAGAAAATGATAGAGAATAATTAAAAAAACGATACTACTTAGTTATTCCGCCGATCAATTTCGCCAAATTATACAAATTGATATAATTTTTATTTTAAATAACGAAAGAACAAATAAATTAGTATAACATTAATAAATATACAAATAAAACGTCGAAATAAAACTCACTTGATGCCGTAAACACGTGTAACTTGCTTAAAGTCAAGTGAATGTGACATTTACGATGAACCATTATTGGCATTTAATCTTATAGTTTGGCGATAGATTTTTGGTCGAAGGGATAACTAAGTACCATTTATTTACTATTTTCACTGTTGAAACAATAAAACTGATGGAAATACCAAAAATGCATATGTAGCTGGTATTTAAAAACGAGGTTTTCGCCAAATTTTCGTAAAAAAAAAAAAAAAAAAAAAAAAAAAAAAGATAAGTTTAAAAAAAATAAGGGTACGTGACATCTGGCCAAATGTTACCACTCGAAAAAAAATTACTAACTGGCAAGTTGAAAAAAAGCTATTGGTGAGATTTGCATTCGGCTAGCGTAACAGTATCAAGAATTCTTTGCAATAAGGGCAAATTTTATGTAGTTTTATTCGAAAATTTTTTTTTTATTTTCTAATCAAAATGGAAAACTTACGGCCCCATATTGGCGCGATTTTTTTCTGACGCCAATGTCATATACGGAACGGGCACTTAACTGTCGCCAAAGTATCGTTATTTTGCATGATATGGTAAACCGGATGTTGTTGTTTATGCTGTTGATGCGTTCCCCAAATTGGCGTCGGAAAACAAATCGTACAAATATGGGGCGTATATGACATCTGTGCCAAACTTTCATATGAAAGGCGAAGAATTCAGACCGTATTTGTTTATGGCAGTTGATGACTTGAACTATTATAATATAGATGAAATTATGGCGATAGAATAATATTTGGCGACTTATCACCTGTGCCTGGCTAACATTAAAGTACCAAAATGGCACCTAGAATATAAAAAACGAAGTGGTCCGCCCGGAACTGTTGATGATAGTCACATGACTTAGGTTATTGTTATAGAGATTGTTTTAAAATACCGGGAGACAAAGACTCTGTATACTTAATTAATTTTATTTTAGCTTCTTTTCAAATGTTTAACTTATCCTCTTTAATTAAAAACGAAAACAACCATTGGATGTCTTAACAGCAAGTGATTCGCCCTTAAATTTTTGCAATCAAAGGGAATTGAATGGAAACCCGTTTACAGGGAGATCCGCACAGATTTTTTCAGTATAATTCAATCTTCTCTAATATTTTTAAAACCCATCACATTAGCGTGTTTTTAGATTCTACCGTGGTCTGAACGGTGGTTGGCGAGCGTAGCTTGTAGGGGGCAGAGCCCCGTAGTAATGTATAAAATGATCTAAAAATGATTAAATTCCTATGTATAGTTTTAACTCCTATAAAACTTTTTTAACGAAACGATTTTGACCATTTTTAACAGTAAATATCTCTTAAAATAATTGTTCGATTTAAAAACTGTTCACATCAGCGCATTTATCAGACATTTCTCTATAATTTCACCTATTTTCATATGTTTCTATGCAGTTCTTTTCTCAATATTAAAGAAGAAAGACCCCCCCGGCCACAAAAAAATTAAAACTGGCGGCGGCGGTGACAGCGTTAGTTACTTTCTTTTTTAGAATAGAGAGTTTCTTCGAAACTAATGAATTTTAAAACGTCGAAGCATTAGAATTTTTCGAGTGAATTGGGACTGCTTTACCATTTAATTTTTACAACATATATTTTCAGCCAGCCCAGGATTTGATTCAGAGTCCTTTGGGAAGGAGACTTATAGTGATATTACACATAAAAATTCCAAGCGACAAAAATCGCCTGGTACTCATCCTATTTCCCGCTTTTGAAAGCTACTTTTTTCGCTTTCCAACATCCAAATCCGTAATACAGTCAAACTTCCTTAATACGAGAACGGCTAAAACAAGAGCATGGTTAAAACGAACAAGTTGCACATTATGAATGTTTCGTCATGCAACTTATAATGAGATTTTCACGCATTTTACGAGTTTAAAACCAGGATTACGGCTAATACGAGCAAAACATCTGTTGACTTTAATGGGAGTTTGGGATAAAAGTAGAGTAAAATTAAGGTGAAAAATCCTTTCTTGTCGAATCTTGTCTTTTATTTCTAAAATATAACTGTTTGTCAAAATATAGTAAAGAAATAATTATAATAATTAAAGATACATATAGATTAACCCTTTAGTACGTAGTTTTTCTTTAGTAACCCTATGCATATAAGCAAACAACACTGTTTCGAATTTAATAGATTTTTTATTCCCATATACCTAATTTACACCAGAAAATTAAAATAGCAATATTTGCTTTAATTAAGAAACAGACATTCTGCATTTAAATAAAGCGAAATTAACCATTGTAACGTTGGTAACATAGTCAAATTTCCTTAATACGAGAACGGCTAAAACAAGAGCATGGTTAAAACGAACAAGTTGCAGATTATGAATGTTTCGTCATGCAACTTACAATGAGATTTTCGCGCATTTTACGAGTTTAAAAGCAGGATTACGGCTAATACGAGCAAAACATCTGTTGACTTCAATGGGAGTTTGGGATAAAAGTAGAGTAAAATTAAGGTGAAAAATCCTTTCTTGTCGAATCTTGTCTTTTATTTCTAAAATATAACTGTTTGTCAAAATATAGTAAAGAAATAATTATAATAATTAAAGATACATATATATTAACCCTTTAGTACGTAGTTTTTCTTTAGTAACCCTTTGCATATAAGCAAACAACACTGTTTCGAATTTAATAGATTTTTTTATTCCCATATACCTAATTCACACCAGAAAATTAAAATAGCAATATTTGCTTTAATTAAGAAACAGACATTCTGCATTTAAATAAAGCGAAATTAACCATTGTAACTTTCTGGTGTAAAGTCTGATTCTCTGAACTTCGTAATTTATTGAACGTATTCTATTATGGGAATTAAAGGGTTAAAGGTTAAGTTTTATAAAATAAATAATTATATAAAGTAAGGTATTTGGACACATACTTATTAAAGTATTTACTAATTTGCATTATTTTAGCGTAAAACAGCCACACGACAGTAGTTTTTACTTATATTGCAGATGTGCAACAGAAGAAAAGATTGACGTAATTATATGAAAAATACATCTAAGATTTTTTTCGTTATTTTTCCAGTGTTACAAAACTTTTAGAGTATAGTATATATAATTTTTTCGAAACAAAATAAAAAGTCGCGCATTTAAGGGTTAAGACAGACTTGAACGTTACTTAACCTAGGAGTGAAAAACTATCCGAGGCCAAGATTCGAACCCGGGTCCAGAAACCATGTTAGGTTAGTGAGAAATTGCCGGGCTAGGATATCGGCCAGGGTAGCTCAGTGGTAAAGCAACAGCACGGTGCGCTGTGGACCCGGGTTCGATTTCTGGCCTCGGACAGTTTTTCACCTCGGTTGGGTTATTGTATTAATTATGTTCAAGCCTGTCTTAATGTATATGTATCTTTAATAATTAAAATAAATAAATTCAGACGTTAATTTATGTGTGCTTAAAGAAATAATTACTTAATAAACTCTGTTTATTCTTTAAATTCATTTCTTGTAAATATGGAGAAATAATCTCTACTTACCTGCAAGAAGCTCACATTTATTTCTGTTTAACCTCCTTGGTTGAATGTAGAACTGGAAAAATGTTACGATGTGATCATTTTTTTATGTCAGTGTTCCAGTTGACAGATTTTTTTTTCTAAAATAAACTGATTCCTAAAGCTGGAATATCTGAAAATAAGTTTTTATTTCTTCAAATTCTCTTGAAAAATGTAATTTAATCACGATTTTTTTTCCATCAATTCAAAAAAAAAAAAAAAAAAAAAAAAATCACTTTAATTTTATTGAGAAAATGACATAAAAAATTGCATCAAAATATACTAATTCCTATCGTCTTCCCTTCTCTCCCCTTTATCCACAAAAATGGTGTAATTTAGTTGCCATCATTACAGAAATATCCTTAAAAATTACAAAAAAGAATAATATATCAGAAACCAATACAATTTTTAAAATTTAGAGAACTTATATGACATCTTCGGATCCACGCAGATAACTTGTGTTAATTTTGTTGTCTGCATTCCATATTTTAAGATTAGTAGTTGTGAAATACAAACTAACAGACCTATTTGAATATAGTATATCCATGTTTACTCTAATGGACAATATTTCTATACGTCGTCTTCAAGGCGCTCTTTCCTGTTGTAATAAATGATGTTATATTTAACAAAAAACGTATGTTTTCATAATGGGTCAAAAATCTTAGATGAAAATGACGTGTAATCCAAAAGAAAGTATGTATTTTAATTTAAAAATTTGAAACAATTTCGACGTCATTGTCGATGATTATTTTTTTCAACTGTTACTGAGATTGAGACATACAAAAATACTTTTAAATGCTGCGACTGGATCAAGACAGCATAAATTTTAATTTTTTTATTTTAAAAAATGTTTTTATGGAGTAAATAGTATTACGCTATAAAGAAAATGAGCATTTTTAGGTTTCCATCCTCAAAAGGAAAAACCGAAACCTTTATAGGATACCTTTGTTGACCGTCTGTGGGTCATGACCCTTTTTTAAGAATGGATGAAAATATCAAGTTGAAATTAATAACAAATTAGTCCCCAAACAACCACATTGTTTTTTTTTAAATTTCGAACTTCTAACTCAATTCGATAAAAAGTTACGGTCTTAAAACTACGGTTTTTTTTTTTTTTTTTTTTTCGTACAAACATACTCAAAACTTGCAGAAAGCATCCCGTTCACAAAGAATCTTAAACTTTCGCACAAAGAAAGAAAGGACTTTTCGCACGGGAAGGAAAAAAATCAGAAAATCATTAATGTATAATTTTGTGTCGATTTTTTGTATGACATATTCGTGCGACCAGCTGTCTGCGAAGACCATTTTCGTTTCAGGAACGACAGAAGGTACAAGATTGAAATTAATATCAAATAGCTAGAAAGGAGGAATTATGATTTTTCAGAATTTAATGTCACTCCCAATGAATATATATATATATATAAATATACATAATACAAAATATATTTCAGTTTTAAGACTTAAAACACACACTTTTATTTAATATAAAATGACGTCATTCACATCCGCTTAAGAATTCCGCATTTACGATACAGTTTTAAACAACATCTACAGTAAAATATTCGAATGACGTCACTAACGCTGAATAATACACAAATCCAAAAAAACAGTCAAGAAACTCTCCAAAAAAATCCGCTGTCTAATGATTCAGTATTTATGGGAAAATGGCAACAAAAAGATGTAATTACTGTTTTCCAACTATTTTTTCTTTACTTTCTACAGAAATGGAGTACTTGAGTTGCCAAAAGGAAACAAATAGCGCTAAAAACTACAAAAAAATTTATATCTAAAAAATAAATGGAGATGCAGTTTTCAAACATATTGCATTAAATGTATTTTTTTCCAATACGACGGTATAAAAATTAAAAATGTGCGATGCTTAGAGGTTAAAAAAATTGCAGTAGAGTATTTAACAGTAAACGATACATCTGCTGTTTTTACGGCTGGCTTATACAACGGAACGTTATTTTTTGGAGACGACATTGTAATCTCTGGGAGAAAGAAATAGCATATCGGGGGCTAATAAGTTCCACAACCTTGTTGTTTTGTGAAATTTTCAAGCTTCTCCATACAATAAAATATTACAACGGGGTTTTTTCGGTGGGATCATCTGCTCTCGTTGCTACCTCCTTCTCAAAAGTTTGTCTTGAAGGGGGTCACGGTTCGCCCTGTTCCACGACTGACACGCTTTTGACAATCAAGCGAATATAAGAGGTAGTTGTAAGGAAACTGGGTGTTTACAAAGCTTTATCATAATAAGACACAACGGCATTGAAACCTCAGGGTTTGAGTCCTACTTGCACTTGTCCTGTTTTTATTGATAAAATGGAAACAGTTTGTAACAATTGAGTCAAGGGCTGTCCATAAATGATGTCACGCTTTTTTTCAATATCTTTGACCCCCTACCACCCCCTTTATCACAAAGTGCTACACTTCACCACACCCCCTCCCCCCACTTATTACATGTCACTCTATATCACATAAACATGTACAGTCGTGGGGAAAAAAGTAAACACCCCCTACTAACTCCTCAACAAATTATTGTAGAAGAAAGTTACTGGTACCGAATGATTGGAAATAAAGTCTACTTTTAAATGATGTATATAAAATTTGTTTAGGGGGTCATCTACATATTAAAACGAATCCAAACTTCATTATTTTCAATGGCAATACCCAATTTTAACTAGATATTTCAAATCTTCAGTTCAAACTATGCCTAGACACCAAATTTCAAGTCATTTGAATAAGTTTTTGAATTATAAACATTCATAATTTAGTGCTTCTAATTTTAAATTACATTTTCATATTTTTATTTATATCTCCAGAAATTATGCTCCTAATGTGCTTTTTTTTTACTTTGTAGCAATAATACTAACAAACACAAACATAAATACGCTGAATTTGCAATCTTTATAATTTTATGATATGAATTATGAATTATGAAATTAATCTTCGAAAAAATTATGAATTGCAACCCACAATTTTTTTGATGGATTTAGATTTAAGTCCTGCTTTATGCAAAACCAAAATTTCACATTTCTCTTCCGAATAGTTTTCAAATTATGCTTAAAAAACGGCAAAATGGTGGTTTCAGGGGCCATGTATGATGGAAGTGAGTAGATATTTTGAAATTTCTTCTGATGTCCTGTAATCTAGCAGGCTTCATTGACTCCTTGAGTGGCGCTTAAGGTGCCTTGATCAAGAAAGGGGCTCTCTCGGTTAACAATCGAGTACGGAACTTCAATTTGGATACATCCCTTAAAATACGCTCGTTTTAAAATAATTAATTTCTCGGAAACTTATGGTACGAATTGCATAAAAATTCGTTTTTAGGCTAATTGATGGGTGTAGAGTACATTTATGCTGTTAGAATTGTGTGCTGCTATTGAAAAAACAAAGTTGTGCTTCGTTTTAATATGTAGATGGCCTCCTAAGCAAATTTTATATACATCATTCAAAAGTAGATTTTATTTCCAACCGTTCGGTACCAGTAACTTTCTTCTACGGTAATTTGTTGAGGAATTAGTAGTGGGTGTTTACTTTTTTTTTTCCACGACTGTACTTGCAGTTCAGAAACAAAGCACTACGTTAAATTTTATTTTTAAATTTTAACTATGTGTTTTAATGATATTTGTGAGCATAACAATAAAAATGATTCGTGTACTTATTTTGCATGAAATAAGATTAAGGTTTACAACAAAAAACATAATTAATATACAATAGTCAGAAAATATTAATATGAAAGAGCAATTCAAAACAGTAGTATTTTGGAATTTGAAATTGAATTTAATATATTTGGCTTTAAATCTTATCTTTACTTTATCAACACAAGATACTTTAATTTCATAATAACTTCAAAATCAAATCTGCTGATTTTTAATGTTTTTATTTTAATCAAAATGCGTGATGTCACATATCTACTTACCCCTTCCCACCCCCTTGTCACAAACTGTCACAATTTCACGAAGCCCCCTCCCCCCACCAAGCGTGACATCATTTGTGGACGGACCCCAGATTGAATTTTAACTCATTTTTAATTCCGACTGTTCGAGGTAAAAAGCTGTTAAATTTCTTTTAAAAACATGCGAAGAAAACTTTAATTTCTTTTCCTTATTCTATTTCATTAGATTATGCCTGAAACAGAACAAAGAATATCTTATTTGATAAACTGCGCACCAAGCTTTATTCTAGCGCGATTTTTTTAAAACCATGTATAGTATGTTTTGTTTTCATTTGTAGCAACGAACAAGCAGACATATGGTTTTATGTAATACCGTGATAGCTGCAAAGAAGTTTTACTTTACAACCCACTTGAAAATTTGCATAAATGTGAAACTGTAATATCCATAATCTAGAATCTACCCCGATATGCATTTTTTTAATGGTTGGAGTAGTAGGAGAGAGTGCCCTTCAAAGTTGTTCGAAAAATCCAAATTGTCCCACACTCTAAAAACTAAATATGTAAATTAGTCACTTTTGCAAGCATTTTGGCGAACTTTCATTTAAAATAAACAGTAATAGATTATAGATTATATATTATACTTGTTTAAACAAATAAAGTTCATGCTTACTTTTCTCAGTAGCGCAGCTCGGCCTGTAGTAAAATTAAAGACGAATGATCATCAAATAAATAATGCAGCAACACCTTTCACATAATATATTAGACATTTACAAGAACGAAATATAGTGCTTGTTGATTAGTGTAGTTCAAAGGAAATGATTGCAGATATATTAACAAAGCCTCTTCCCAGACCCCAATTTTTAAAATTAAGGGAAAAACTAAATTTAATTTCTTTTTCGAATCGCTAGATTAAGGGGGGATGTTGTAATATACTCCTTTTATTTTATTTATGTAATCTAACGATTCGTATATCTCTTTTCTTTTCTGCCGCTAGAAGGCCTATCGTGTTTCCATGGAAATAGATTTTGATAGAATATAGACATTCTAAGAAGTTCTATATGATGTTCCTTGTAGTTGAGGGTTGATTGTGCTTTGTAACAGTGACGTCCGCCGTTTTGTCCATATAAATGTAAATATATTATGTGAAAGCTGTTGCTGCATTATTTATTTGATGGTCATTTGTCTTTAATTTTACTACAAGCCGAGCTGCGCTACTGAGAAGAGTAAGCATGAACTTTATTTGTTTAAATAAGTATAATATATAATCTATAATCTATTACTGTTTATTTTAAATGAAAGTTCGCCAACTGCTTACAACTTTTACCTACGTATATGTGTAAATTTTTAAAATTGTACCTTTGTCATAAAATTTACACACTGTTTTTTAAAATGTACCTGTATTTATGCGCGTTTATTGGTTTAATGGAAGTGTGTAGTTTGTTATCCCTTCAAAAACTCAAGCAGGTGTGTTAATGGTAGAAAGTTTTACGGATTTACCCGAATTCGTGCGTTAATATAAATCACAAATTTTGCGTATTGCACACATATCTATGTATTTTGCACATTACACCGAAATATGTGTAAGAATTACACACTGTGCAGCGTAAGAACAGAATATTACTCAGAAGTATGTCTACGAATTTTAAACATTTATATATGTCAGAATAGAATATTACACCGGATTATGTGTAACAATATTACGCAGAAATATGTGTAAGAACAGAATATTACACAGAAATATGTGTACTTATCCGAACACAGTAAATATCAATACTTGAAAATTTGGACTGTGTAATAGTAGCTGAATGATCAAGTTAATAGTTTAGAAAGTAGAAAATCGTGAGTTCAAATCCCATTTCTGGAAGTATAGGTTGTTTACTGTAGATTGAATTAAATAAATAATTTCTCCTCTTGATGTAGACGTATCTTTCAAAACTTGTGACTGAAATCGATAGCAAAAAAATCCAACAAAATACGGGAATGTTCTTCATGCAAATTTGTTTTGCGAGCATAAAAATATCTAGTTCAAAATTTACATCTGAAATATAACGTTATGTACTATGTATACAAAATCTATCGTTTTTCGTATGTTAAACAGATATATGTGTACTCATGTACAATTTACACGTTAAACTGTGCATTTCTGAATTTTTTGATAACATTTAACGCACTTAAGCCGCTTAATGTGCTACACAGGAAAATGTGTATTTTGAAATTGACGTGTGTATTTGGCAAATAAAAAAGCTTTTTTACAAAAATAGATAAATTGTTTTTGTATCTTTAGTATACCTGTTTTAATGCGTAAATTTACGCATTTATTTTTTAGAGAGCATGTTAGTAAAACGTTAACATTCCTATGCTCTATGATAATGGTCTTCATGCGAACTGGTGCTAACTTCCATTCATCCATAGAACAGACAGTCACCGATTCAGATCTGCGCAGAAAAAATAGCACTCGTTCTTCTTTTCTAGTGCTAAGTTTACATTTTTGACAGTTTAATCAGTAATTAAACTTTGCGATTATTATTATTGTAAATTTTTACGAATTCTCGATATGTAAGCATATCGAATATCATACCTTTGATATTGACGTTTCGGTCATAATCATCCATGAAAAAAATTCAACTAACAATACGCATAACAGATAACAGGACGCTTGGATTTCATAATCTATTATTATAGTATTCGTATCATATATATTAATATTTTAAACATTTAGTTAAAAATAAATATCTTTATTAAATAAAAAGTTCTTTATATAGAAATAAAATATTTATAAGGTTCCAACATATAAGAAAATAATATATTTAAATATGTATGCATTTGTTAATAAATCATGTATGCTTTAATTTCTGAATACATATAATTCTACTAATTGAGGACTACATACTACTACTTTGAAGTACTATAGTTTTGTGATCATTATAAATATAATTTATGCGGATGTAATAAATCATATAAGAAACTAGGATATATACCTTGAATTTTCATAAAATTAATTAACACTAATATTACTAAAGGTATTAAATCTATACAATTTACATGGAGTAGAAATTATTCGAATTCGCGAAACGAGCAACTCCAAAATAGCAAAATTTATTTAGCATCAATTTAAACTGCATGGATTTTAGTATGATTGAAGCTCGAATTTGTTCGAAATATCATTTGAAATCGCATTCATTATCAAAGGTTATGTAATATGTTTTCACATAGCTGAACACTTTGTAGCATAATACGAATAGCGATACTACAAATATATCTGCATCGGAAATTTAATCAAGGGCCAAGAGTGTTACCTGGCGCAGATCTATTGTAGCCATAAAGATTCATATTATTGTACTGAAAATATGTATTATTGTTAAAAGGACGGTGGGCGTTTAATTTTTTTTTTTTTTTTTTTTTTTTTTTAATAATAGAAATGTGCATTTTTGTGCAAATATATATTTCACCATAAGTATACAGAACACTTTAAAAGAAATTTCCAATCTTGTTATAATTCTAAGATCTTTTAAAAAAATTAAAATTTTAAACCGAAATTTTAAAATGCTCCTTGCGTCATAATTTTTTAGCTATTTCCTCGTTTTTAGATTTTAATCACGTAAAACTCTATTGCAATCAAATCTGTGTATCGATTTTTAATCCTTTAAATAGTTAAATTTTTAGAGATATTCTTCTGAATTCCATATCGATTTTCATCAAAATTCTGCGTTATACTAAGTTAAAAAAAATTTAATTGTCTTAATGAAGTCGAATTTTAAAATGTATACACATCTTCTTTTTAAGCAATATCAGAATTCTTCCTTATAATTTTCATGAATTTTGATCAAAAATTAAGTAGCAAGGAAAGTTTCAAAAATAAAAAAAACTTAAACATCAGTATTCAGAAAAGCAAATTTAAAGTATATTAAAAGAACAAAAAATTGTTTGTGAACAAAATCAAAACACTTGTAACTTCGCGTAAAATAACTGCATCTGCATGAAGACGTATGACGTATGACGTATACACGAATGACGTATTACAAATTGGAGAATAATAATACACACAAAAATAAATGTCGATTTTGTTATAAGGGAGAGACCTCTTTGAATATTATATATTCTAATATATCATTTTCTCAAAATTAGAAAAAAGGGGTAAGGAATTTCTCTTACCTCAGAATGTCGCAGGGTCCGCCCGATCCTCGGTTGAACTTCTTCATTGAAGTCATCTTCATATTTCACAAGAAAAATACCTAAAGTGTTATAAATATAAAGTTGACTATGTGTTGCTTAATATTTTTCCTTTCGAATACATAGTGTGCACGGTTGAGCCACAAAAGCAGATTTCCTTTCCTTTAAATGATTTAATAAATTTTCTAGGTTAAATGTAATTAATAACAGAAAATGGAGGGAGAGGAAAAAAAACACCTCTTCCCTTCCGAAAGAAATAATATAGAAGAACCCGCGAAAAGTCGATACAGAGACATTGGGCAAAATCCACATACGTGCCCAATGTAGGAACATCAACCGCAGCATTTGGGTTGGGCACATACATGTACATGAAAGAATCCTGAAATGAAAGTAATAGAAATGAATTAAAATAAAAGATAGTCATTTAAAAGTCTGGGATATTATAAAAGTTTTTGTTTCAAAGAATCTCATATGTAACAACCCCGCTGAATCGCCGGAACAAAAAAAAGTTAAGTTTAATATAGTTTTTCTGTGAAGCACGAATCGAGGCTTGGGCAAGGGTTTCGTCAGCAGATCGGCAGTCATTGCTGCAGTTTCAAGGTAAGTCATAGTTATTGCCCTTTCCTCGACAAGGTTTCTCAGTAAATGATAACGAAGAGATATATGCTTGGTTCTTTGATGATGCTTGTCGCTTTCGGCAAGTTTAATGGAGGACTTGTTGTCCTCAAACAGTTGTATAGGTAGTTCTTGCTCGAGGTCCAGTTCCTTCAGGGGTTGAAGAATCCAAATTGTCTCTTGTGCTGCACAAGCGACAGCCACGTACTGTGACTCAGCTGAAGACATGGCAATGCAAGCCTGCTTTTTTGAAGTCCACAGAAGTGGGTTATTTCCAATCATAAGTAGGATTCCTGACACTGACTTTCTGCCAGCAGATCATTTGCTCAGTCTGAATTAGAATATGCCCTCAAGACAGGTTTTTCTCAATTAGTGTATGTTAATTTTAAGTCAATTGTAGTTTTAAGATATCTGATTGTTCGCTTAACAGCTTCCCAATCCTTAGCCCTTGGACACTCGTTCCTGCGACTTAAAATATTTACGGCGGCACTAATATCTGGACTAGATACAGTCGCGATGTATAGTAGAGCTCCTACAGCTTGTCTGTAATTCGTATTATTCGGAAGGAGATTTTCATTATCCGCTAATTTAACGTATCCCGGTTCCATTGGTATGTTAGTTGGTTTCGAGTTTTCTAAGCCGAATTTGATTATCAAATTATTAATTTTATTAATTTGATCAAGCGTCATGGTATTTTTGTCAGGCCGATTTATATTTATCCCTAGATAATATTTTGCTTCTCCTAAGTCAGTTACAGCGTATTCTTTGTTTAATTCGTTTACAAGTTTATTAATGTTCTCATATTCCCCAGCTATGAGGAGATCATCTACATAAACGATTACGTAAGTCGCTGTGTTATTGGTTGTTTGTTTATATAAACATTTATAGATCCTACTTTGGTGAAAACTTAATTTATATAATGATTTATGTAATGTCAGGTTCCACGCTCTAGCGGCCTGCTTCAACCCATAAATGGCCTTTTTGAGTCTGCATACCTTATGCTCCTCTCCCGGAACTGCATAGCCTTCAAGCTGATGCATATGTGACGGTGAATTCGTATGCCCAGATTCACAATATGAGTAAGAAAAAACTCCAACACAAAAGTTTAGAGGACTTACATCTTTATTATGAAACACCTTTTAATGGAGGGCCGTGAACAGTATAGAGGAACGGGGAGTGTTTCAATAACTGCCCGACGGCAGACGCCCCACAGCGGGGCTTAATTTGCGGACTACATAGCTCGAGGTCAGGAGCAAAAGTGAGAGAGATTTTGTTACAAATACTTACAGATTGGCGAACATTATTTAACCATATGTAAGATGTTTGGCGAAAAACAAATTGGGTAGACAAAACAATCAAGAAGTTTTACATTGATTTAAAAAATATGCCATGGCGGGCTGTTTAGGGTTACAATAAATAACATTCCAGCGGTAAGCAGAGAAACTTAAAGAAATAGGAACACGTGACATTATATGCACGTTACAGACATAACGACAGCTGAAAATTAGTCAGCAAGGGGCATATGGTTTGTATCCGACAAAGTACAAGGGTGAGAATTGAATACTAATGCAAGCCCAGAGGTTGAGAAAATATGCATTGCATATCGTCGGCTGCGAAGCGAAAAAGACATTCACTTGTATTTTATTCTTTTATTTTATTTCAACGGAAAATTGCTGCGGTTAAGATCTTTTTCTATCCGTGTGAACTTGAAAGACAGAAAAAGGAACCGAGATAACCGAGATAAATGATGTCTGCATTTAAAAAGAACTTTAAAAAGTAAAAGTGAAACTTACAGTAGTGAGAGGGGGGAGGAGAATGAATAAAGACATATGAAATTAAGTATAAAATGTCAAATTTAAGCCAAATATTTTATTTGAAGGGGGGGGGGGGATAATGACAATTTATAATAAACCAGTAAGGTTAAAATTTGATTTTTGAGGGGAGAGGAGGAATAATGAATATATAACGGGAAAGCCGTTATATATATCACCCATTACCACCAGAAAAAAAAAAAACTGTGAAACTTGTCGAACAGTTTTTTTTTTAATTTGAAGATTACTTTGTCTACCCCATACTTATAAGTATTTAAAACAGATGTAACATAATGCAATGATAAGTCTCCATATATATATATATATATATATATAATTAACTCTGTGCTTGCAATTCTTTAAATGTTTGCATAAAGCAAAACTTTTCAGGTGATAATAAATGGCGCCTTTTTAATTATTTTCTTGGTATTCATTAATTCTAAACAGTCACCAAGAAAGAGCAAATAATATTTTTTGTATTTAACAGGATCTTTTATTTTTAAATAGCTTTATTTTAGTATTTGATTAAGAGGCTGGTACCAGCATTTTTTATGACCAAAATAAGAGAAGTAATTTTTTTTTTAGTAACTAGTTATAATATCTTCTCAAAATAAAAATAATATAATATAAATGCAAGCAACAAAAGACACACATACTACTTTAAAATGAAATAGTAAATAAAAGACATATGTATGTCCGTAAATAAAAGTTAAATGAAGTAATATAAAAATAAAAAAAATAGGTAGAAAATTGGTTTTCGTGTACACCGCACAGGACTACAAAGGAACGGGATGCATATAGCATGCCTATGAATGGGTGTAGCCCTTATTCTTGTTAAGTAACAAGTGTGATGGCGTCAGTTTAGAACATCAGCCGTAGGGGGGGAGGGAGTTATGAGACCCAGACATCAAGTGATACCTAGGTCCCTGCTCCCCAAAGATCACATTGATCTTCAAAGGAGCATGCGTAGATGTATCATATAAAAAAGGTTATGTTTGTTGAATTGAAACAACAATTCGAGTGTTTTGTCTCTCTACACAATCATTTGACACAATCATTCACAAGTTTGGACCCTTAAGGCAAAATTTTGAACGGGAATAAAACTTCTGAGGGGATAAATTAAAAATAATAAAAAAAACTGAGATAAATATCTCACATATCAAAGGTAAAAGGTCAATCCGAGATGTGGAGAGAATGGTGACATGATCGGGCAAGTATAACAACTGCAATTGTTTTTTTTTAATTAAATTCTAAGTTTGTATTCCTTACAATGTATCAAGCAGGATATGAACTGTACATGTATTGTATAACATTAGATAATGTTTTAAACATTTAGTGTAACTGCACTAGGTTACTAATGCTACAAACGAAAAAAAAAACTTTTTTTTTTTTACTGTTATTGTGAAGTTATGTTATTACAAGAAACGACATAATATCTTAGACGTGTTTATTGTCTAAGTGAAGCTTAACCAGAGATTTTATTTAATCTCCACATTTAAAAGAAAACGTGCAATTATGTACATGTAGAAAAACAAAAGAAATGTGCTGAAAACAATAAAAAACAGCTTAAGTTTGAAATTTAAAGAAAATGTATGTGAAGGATCAGCATCCTGTAAACTGGGCATTCTTTGTTGTGAAACAAAGTGATGGTGACATGAAATGTCATGGCATAAAAGAAATATAATAATAACGGAAAATTAAGAATCTGTTAAAACTTAACATATTAATAAATGTTTAAATTGTGAATATTATGTGAAGTCAAAAGTAGTTCCTGGTATAATGAGAAATAAAAAGGAAATATCCTAGTGTGTAAAGTTGAAACGTAGAAACAAAATGTTTTCAATTGTGTATAATGTGTGTTTTTTTTACCAAACAAAATATCAATGAACTAAATTGTAATATCAATGAACTAAATTGTAAGTGTATCTCTATGAACCAAAGAAAAAAAATGTGTATTTCAATGAACGAAGCAAAGAAAAAGTATCTAACTAAAACAGTGTATGTCAAAATTTTTTGTAAAAAAGAGTAAATTTCAACGACTTAGATGTATGTTTGTGAACACAGCAATCAAAGTATCTCAATAAAAAAAGTGTAAATTATTGCAATGAACTAAAGTGAGCAAGTATTGTACTTGCTACTTCAGTGGTTACAGTGGTACAAACTGTAACCACTGACTTAAAGTGTAAAAGTAATACGATGAACTAAAATGTATGTAAAAAAATGAAACTTGCTATGAACGCATGTGTCTAACAAAAAAAAAATATTACAATGAACTAAAGTGTCTACCAAAACAAAAATTGGTATGAACTAATCTGCAAAACAAATCACAAGAAAGAAAACAAACTATGAACTAATATGTGTAAGGGGAAAAAAATTCTATGAACAAACTACTGTCATGAAAGAAAAGGATAGTGCAATTGGTCCCCTATGTACACAAAGAATTGGCAATGCTATGAACTCGTGTAAAGTTTTTTCTATGAACTAAATAAACTATGAACTCAGTTGTATAAACTATGAACAAAAACTCATTGTGTACATATGGAACCAAGAGCATTGTATCACAAGTACAAAAATGCTTAGCCTAAAATTAAAACAAACAAAACAAAACAAAACAAAAACAACTGTGCTTTTAAGTAAAGAAAAGTGAAAAGGATAAAATGTAACCAGGAAATGCTACTTGTGTGATAAAATGTAACTAAATAAAAATAAATAAGATTAACAAGTGAAATTACATCTAAATTTCTAAAAAAAAATAAATCTAAAAATATAACTAGTGTAATGATGAATTTTTAAAGTTGAATTAATGTGTACTCTTTCAGTAACAATCATCCAAAAGTGAAAAACATATAGTCTGACAACGCGTATCAGAAACGATTTCACTTTTGTTCCAATTCGACATTCATTTAACTATTTGCCGGCTAAATAATCACATGAAAAAGCAACTCACTGTACACTTATGTTTATAATAAAAAAAAAAAATCTTGAAAAAAATTAAGCTAACTTCAAACTTCAAATCAGTATGAATAATACTGTCGAAAACTGACATATGTATGTAAATGTATAAGAAAATGAAAAACTTTAAAAGGAATGCTGTTGATAGTAACTCCTTCACAGTAATGTGTGTTAAATAAAAACGAAAAATGTGAAATGTATGTTACATTGTTTTTTTTTTGTTTACTAAAAAGGAAGCTGCATGAGATGTTTATGGGAATGTATTGCAGTTGTATACTTTTTCTCGCATTTGCTTGATGAATTTTTTTAATGATTGACAGTAAGATGCAAAGGCAGTGTGGAAAATGTCAAAGTTGGTGTTGTTGCTTTCATTATTTCTAATGCAATTAATGCATTTTTGAGGGTTTCTACACTGAGGGTCACTGTGTGGCAAGGCACACACAGAACATCTAATGTCATTATAACACAAAATTGCAAGATGATCATTGTACACTTGACACTTGAACCAACGTCTAACATTTATGTATGGTTTAACAGGGTACGGTTTTGATTGTATCATAATTTCTCTATGCATTAATAATTGCCTAGCATACTGTGGTGCAAGCTCCAAGATCCAATTAAAGGACTTAATATGTAGGAGCTTGTACTTTTTAACAAAGTGAAAATCAGGTTCAGGTATATGGATTAAATCTGAAATACCAAACAAGATATCAGGAATATTTAAATTTTCAGGGAGGTTACAAATAATGACACGAATAGGCTTAGGTACATTAAGTTTAGCAGGGGATAGGGACTTTAGAGAGGAATCGCTAATATTTGTAAATATTTCATTGTGCTTACCTTGAGTGTGCAGGTCGGGGCTAAGATATGTGTCTTTTTTATCATTTTCCAGGTGTGGTAACTTTTCTTGTTTACACATATAAGAGGGGACAGTTTGAGTTGATTTATCTAGGACAGATGAAGGGAGTTTGTTGATGACATGTACCACCTGATCACCCATAGTCTTAGTACATTTAGTACGCTTCGCCTTACTTTTCTGTTGGGCTGTGATTTCATGTAATCTCTCTACAAGTTTCTGATTTACAAGAAATAGATTATCTTTATTCTGTTTTAATTTGGACTAATCCTCTTTCAGAATATTAAAGTTTTGTTTAAGCACGTGAAAATTGAATTTAATGATCTGAAGGAAATCCATAATATTTTCAGACAAGGATGCAGCATTTTCGGGCTTAAGTGAATTTTGAATAGATGTGGCTTCCATATTAATGGAATCCGAATATCTTAATAATATCTCCTCGAAATAATCTACCCATGGAGATACAGAAATGGGGTGATTTAAATCACTAACAGAATATTCATCATTTGCTGCCATATTGTAAAAATAAACTGGTGAAGTGTCTGTTATCTCCAAAACCTGTTTTTTATCACATGTTTATTTAATTTCTGTTGTTTACTTTTTTGACCAGGTAAATTTAAAGAGGAGGGGGATTTTTTTTTTAAGAGAGCAAAACAAATGCAAACTGAATAATAAGAGTATTCCAAAAAAAGGGGCAAGTATGCAAAACAAAAACTATCAGAACTGAAATGTATGCACATAAAATAAAACACAATAAGTTGCATAAATAATACACAAAAGGAAAAAGAAAGGGGGGGGGGAGTGTAAAACATATGAGTGTATCAACCGTAAGATTTCTGTAAGTCAAATTTCTGTCTACATCCAGTTGGATTAAAGTGTCCGAAATTCAATAAAATTAAAAAAACAGTTAACTAAATTGTAATTCTGGTATAGAATACAAAAAAAAAACAAGGTCAGAGTCGAGCAACACATTCTGAGTGTAAGTGTGTAAATATCACACACAAGTGCAAATGTGCAAACGTTGTGAGGGTAATATGCACATATTTATATAAAAATATTAAATACTGCAAAATTTTTTTGTTGTTGCCTATCGGCATAATAAGTGTCCTTTCAAAGTATGCCAGTGGGGCTAAAGGGTTAAATTCTCGATTTTAAATGCATAAAAAAAACATTTATACAAAAGAGAACATAGCATGTATATGTAAATTCATGGTAGAAAAAAATATATATATAAGAAGTATGTCATAATTTAAACACAACCATATAAATGAAATATTAATAAAAGTATAATAAAAAATATCGTTTCAACTAACATATGCGCTTATGATTATTATTATTTTTTTTAGAAACAAAAACAGCCTGGAAGGAGAAAAAAAATGAACAAAGAATGCTATCACTAATAATTATATTTTAAAATTAGCTTAGAAGTAATTTCTCCGTTCAAGCTGACAACACAAAATAAATTTATGACACTGCAATTGTTATGAAAGTACAAGTATGAATAGGGAACAAAAATAACATGAAAAGAAACTGGTAATTTACTGAAATTGAAAAGAAAGAAAATAAAAAAACTAAAACAATTTACAGTAATTAATTTAATATAAAAACATTCCCTGTTCATACTTAAATGCAAACTGTGTTTCTTTTTTTGTAGAAAAGTATAGTGACACAATTATTTTCAATGAATTCGATCAAGTATGTCACTTTTGTAGAGAGCATTGATTTTGAGCATGAAAACAGAGCGAAATGAAAAAACATCGCCTTCTCTTTTTTTTTTTTTTTTTTTTTTTTTTTAAATAAAATGATTTCAGTAACAAACTGAAACGGGCAAATTTTGAAAACCGGTAAATATAACTAACATTCTGTTTTCATACTCGGAATGCTTTAAAAATATTCTGGATGAAAGATCACACATCATGTGACGTTTTGTTTAGCACTTTCTTTTTTTTTTTTGCATAATGAGTGGTTTCTTTTGATTTTTGTTTTTTTTTAACTTAACCACTTGCACATCACTGAGGTAATATTTTTATCTTGATAACACACCACGAAAGAAGGTAAATATTATATCTCTTAATCATGGCACACTCGGTGCACAGAAGGTACCTGAAGAACTTTTTTTTAAAGAAAAATTGAAGATATCACCTGAAGCACAAAATAATTCGAAATTTTTCACTATTGCTTCGGATACAATTTGTTATACTTAACACAAGATGACACTTTCGCGACTTTCAGCACTGAGAACTTTATTTAAAAATGTGTGTTGCTTGTGCCGATAATTCATACCACAGCTAGGTGAGGACTTTTTAACAAAATATTTTTTTTAGAAAACTATCTGGATCAGATGTACGTTAAGATGGCACTTTTTTTAAACACAAATATCAAAAACACTGATGGAGATTTACTTGGAGATGGTCGCACCAAAAATATTTCACAAACAATATTAAAATAAGCGGGCACACGGACAGGAAGAGTAGCGCACAGATTTGGATAGATCAACACTGATTTTCATCAGGAGATGTGAGCACAGATGGGGGCAGTCATCATCGAAGGAAATCGTATCTGAGAAAGAAGAATCACAATGAGATGAGGGATCGCCGACAACGCAGGCACAATAGTCCATCAGGGCATCGAGAGCCGGGAGCGGAAAGTGAAAGTCCCATGAAGTTTGACACCGGAGCCTGAGCACCGAGTCGGAGCAGGAACCTCAAGTCCAGTGGGGAAAAAAAGTCTGTCGTAGGTCCTTCGCGTCGCTGATAGAAGGCTGAAACGGAACGAAACTTCTCCCCGTAATTTTATTATTATTATTATTGTTGGAGAAAAACTGGGCAACGGCGCCAAATTTATGTGACGGTGAATTCGTATGCCCAGGTTCACAATATGAGTAAGAAAAAACTCCAACACAAAAGTTTAGAGGACTTACATCTTTATTATGAAACACCTTTTAATGGAGGGCCGTGAACAGTATAGAGGAACGGGGAGTGTTTCAATAACTGCCCGACGGCAGACGCCCCACAGCGGGGCTTAATTTGCGGACTACATAGCTCGAGGTCAGGAGCAAAAGTGAGAGAGATTTTGTTACAAATACTTACAGATTGGCGAACATTATTTAACCATATGTAAGATGTTTGGCGAAAAACAAATTGGGTAGACAAAACAATCAAGAAGTTTTACATTGAGTTAAAAACTATGCCATGGCGGGCTCTTTAGGGTTACAATAAATAACATTCCAGCGGTAACAAGAGAGACTTAAAGAAATAGGAACACGTGACATTATATGCACGTTACAGATATAACGACAGCTGAAAATTAGTCAGCAAGGGGCATATGGTTTGTATCCGACAAAGTACAAGGGTGAGAATTGAATACTAATGCAAGCCCAGAGGCTGAGAAAATATGCATTACATATCGTCGGCTGCGAAGCGAAAAAGACATTCACTTGTATTTTATTCTTTTATTTTATTTCAACGGAAAATTGCTGCGGTTAAGATCTTTTTCTATCCGTGTGAACTTGAAAGACAGAAAAAGGAACCGAGATAACCGAGATAAATGATGTGTGCATTTAAAAAGAACTTTAAAAAGTAAAAGTGAAACTTACAGTAGTGAGAGGGAAGGAGGAGAATGAATAAAGACATATGAAATTAAGTATAAAATGTCAAATTAAAGCCAAATATTTTATTTGAAGGGGGGGGGGGGGGGAGAATAATGACAATTTATAATAAACCAGTAAGGTTAAAAGTTGATTTTTGAGGGGAGAGGAGGAATAATGAATATATAACGGGAAAGCCGTTATAGCATATACACATTTTCTTGCAATTCCCCGTTAAGGAAAGCGGTCTTACAGCGGATCTAAATAAGTTTTATAAGAACTAAAACTATGCATATGAATTTAATCATTTTTTCTAAGGATATACTTCAAAAGCTTGCGATGTGCAAACTGCACTTACTTTTTTAAGAGTTTTTTTTTTCACTTTTTTATTCACTTTTTCAGCATTACAAGGATATGTTTTTTCATATTTGGAGAAGGTCATTATTTTAAATTGTTGCAAATTCTAAATGTAATTTGTTAAAGAGGAAAACAAGTAATATAGTTTTACTTATATATTTTGTATTTTGCTATTTTTTATATTTGTTTTAATATTGTTTTCTGTTTTTCGAGTAGCTTTTTGAACGCTTGTTTATGCCTGTTGTCAAAGTTATAAAGTATTATTAAAAGATAATTTTCTTGTTAATATGATTGCTAGTAAGTTTGATTCTGTAGTAATATTGATCTAAAATACTTTAAATTGTACGCCAATATATTATATAAATACGCCAATAGTTTTTTTCGAATGCTATGTGCGCTGTAATAATTCAAACAAAGTCTTCAAAAATATTTCATATATCGTTATAGCGCACATATATCGCCTAACACACAGTTGGCAAGAAGAGTAAATTTTGCTTCTTTATTCTTTTGTCATGAAAACATTTTTTTTTTTTTTAAAGAATCTAGAAATCCCTAAACTGTTAAAAATTTTGTGTTACTTTGTACCGAAATTTGGTGCTTAGTAGCTGCCACCATGAGATATTGAAATCTCGTTCCAAGATTTTGAACTTCGGTTGAACCATAGTTCCATTTTTTCGAATAAGATGATGAAATCTCGTTCCAAGAGTTGCAGCTTCGGTTGAACCATCCTATGGTGGCAGCTGGCGATAGCAGCTAAGCACCAAATTTTGGTTCGAAGTAGCATGGAATTTTTAACAGTGTATAAAGAATTATATGATTGAAGAAGACTAAATTTGAAGTGTTTACGAGTCGAAACCAGTCGAATTCTACTAATAAAAATGGTTAAAAGAAATTATTTATTGAATTTATAAAAGGTCACAAAAATAAATATAATAAATAATCAATCTTATATTGGCTAGCCCAACTCTTAAAACAAGTATTAATTTTAAGCATGTTTACTTTCCACTTTTCAAATTATTCAAAAATTAAACTTTATACGTAATCAGTAACATGCAATTAAGATAACAAATTATGAAGTTAGTAATTGAGGCTTTAATCTGTGGTATGACGTAGTGAAAAATCAACGAAAATTGCTTCACTATGACACAATTATAATTTTCGTTTTCAACGAAATACTATAAAAATAACATCGTTTTCACCATCGCAAAATCTACTCCATATTTTACATATTTATATTCACTACTAGGGGGCTCTGCCTCCTGCAACCTACGCTCGCCAACCCCCTTTCAGACACCGCAGAATTTAATAACACGCTAATCTGATGGGTTTTTAAAATATTAGCTCTAATATTTTAAAAATTCAATCTTCTCTAGAAGATTGAATTATACCGAAAAAAACTGTGCAGATCTCCCTGTAAACGGGTTTCCATTCAATTCAATTTGATTGCAAAAATTTAAGGCCGAATTAGTTGCTGTTAGGACATCCAATGGTTGCTTTCGTTTTTGTTTAAAGAGGTTCAGTTAAACATTTGAAAAGAAGCTAAAATAAAATGAATTAAGTATACAGAGTCTTTGTCTCTCGGTATTTTAAAACAATCTCTATAACAATAGCGTAAGTCATGTGACTATCATCAACAGTTCCTTGCGGACTACTTCGCATTTTATACTCTAGGTGCCATTTTGGTACTTTAATGTTAGCCAGGCACAGGTGTTAAGTCGCCAAATATTATTCTATCGCCATCATTTCATTTATATTATAATAATTCAAGTCATCAACTGCCATAAATAAATACGGTCTGATCCCTACGCCTTTCATATGAAAGTTTGGCACAGATGTCATACACGTTTTAACCACAGATGTCATATACCATATTGGCGCGATTTTTTTCCGACGCCAATTTGGAGAAAGCATCAACAGCATAAACAACAACATCCGGCTTACCATATCAAGCAAAATAACGATACTTAGGCGCCAGTTAAGTACCCATTGCGTATATGACGTTGGCGTCAGAAAAAAATCGCGCCAATATGAGGCCGTATATGACACCTGAGCCGAAAGTTTTCCATTTTGATTAAAAAATTAAAAGTTTTTTTTTTCCAATAATACTACATAAAAGTTGCCATAGTCGCAAAGAATTCTTGGTACTGTTACGCTAGCCGGGTGCAAATCTCGCCAATAGCTTTTTTCAACTCGCCAGTTAGCATTTTTTTTTTTATTTTTCGAGTGGTAAATTAAAATATTGATTTAAAATTAAAAAAGTTTGGCGCGATTTTTTTTTTTTTTTTTTTTTTTTTTTTACGAAAATTTGGCGAAAACTTCGTTTTCGAATACTAGTTACATATGTATTTTTGGTACTACTTAGTTTTCCCGTCGGCCAAAAATCTATCACCAAACTATAAGATTAAATACCAATAATGGTTGATCGTAAATGTTACATTCACTTTACTTTAACCAAGTTACACGTGTTTACATCATCAAGTGATTTTTATTTCGACGTTTTATTTGTATATTTATTAATGTTGTATACTAATTTATTTGTTCTTTCGTTATTTAAGATAAAAATTACGCCAATTTCTATAAATAGGCGAGTGGTTTGGCGATTAATATAATTTGGCTAAATTGGTCGACGGAATAACTATGTAGAACCGTATTTTTTAATTATTTTCTATTATTTTCAAAAGGAAATAACAAAAGAAAATAATTAATAACTATATAACAAAATAATTTATATAATTTTAAAAAAGAAATAAAAGTAAATAAACATTTATTATTAAATAAACAACGATAGCCGGATTACCATGTCAATCAAAATAATGCCATTTTGGCGCCAATTAGGTACCCGGTGCGTATATGACATCTGCGCCTAATATTTTTCTTTTCGTTTTGCTTTTAAAAAAAAGAAAGAAGTGAAACCAATCAATTTTAAACGTTTCAGTTTTAAATGAAAGTTTTGTATTTTAAATAAAATGAATGAAAGGGTTATATTTTAAATGAAATTAATGAAATATAAAAAAATGCGACGGGGAAAATATTTTGCGATTTATCACCTGCGCCTCGCTAACATAAAAATACCGAGTTCTTGATTTCTATATCAGAATCTTTTGATTTGGCGAAAGATTGTTCAAGTAAATTGAATTATGAATAAAAGTAACATTATACATTTCTTAGTATACATTTAAGGGAGGCCAAACTGGTCACCAAATTAGTTTAAAGTAATAACATTTTCTGAAATATAAAAAAAATATATATATGTTATGATTAAAATTTGAGTTGTCATCATTAGAAAAAAGTATTTAAAATTAGAAAAAATTAATATTTCGAAAACTAATTCGAATTTAAAAATTCTAATACCAGTTTTGGGATCTGAGGATCAATACGGATTTTTGGTGTTAATTTCTTTGCAAAGTATTCCATATTTTAGGAGACCTCGCCGTGAAACATAATCAGTTGTTTAATCAGTCGTTTCAAAGAATCGTTTAATAAATTTGATTAGTTTCAGCCGTTTCATATATCCGTTTCATAAATCCGTTTCATTAGGATTTTATATATATTGGGTAGATTTAAAAAATATTTAACATGCAATAGATTATTTATAAATATATTCCCAAGCATGATGTCACTTTTGCCAGTTACAATTTTTCATGCAAACATTCGCACTCTTGACTTGAGGTTCTAATCTGAGTACTGGCGAAATCCAGGAAGTTACTGTTAGACGCATTTCTAATAAAATATTTAGAAAATACTTAAATTATTAAAGAAAATACTAATTTCATTTTTACTATGGTGTCATATTCTCTCACTGAAGCCCTCTGAGATTCACATCTCAATTTCAGTATCAGCGGAGTAAAAATAAAATCTAACTTTAACAGCTTTATGAATAAAAATGCGTAAATTTAAAATGTGACGTAATTTTCTGTTCAAAAAGTTATTTTTAATTGTAATACGAAAATGGCGTCCATAATGATACGATAATACCCATTTTTTCCACTTCTCGCTTCAACAATGGAAGTAACCCGATTGCCTCCGATGTGAAGAAATTTCATAAAGGACTTTTAAAATTAAAATTAAAATATAAAAGTGGAAATAAATTTAAAAAATAGCCAGAATGGGCACATTTAAAAATGAACAGCTTTCATTTAAAAAAGTAATTGTCAAAATCGGTCCAGTAGGAAGCTCAGGGCTGATGACTAAAAAAGCAGACTGGTCTTTTCAATATATAGATTGTCATATACACTGGCCTCCAAAAGTTAAGGTACAGGGACTGGATGCTTTCGATTCCACACGTTTTGTCGAATATCTACCAACATTATTGACGAATTGTTCTTGAACTTCTAGTGTGTAAAGAACATGTTTAATTTTATATTTCTTGGTGAAGATTTATCGGGGGGGGGGGTACAATTAGGGGGCTAATAATAAATTTAATAATAAAATGATATTTGCGATCGCCTATGTAACTGAAAATAATAGAAATGGTTTATCACTGTAGTAAATGACTATTTAGGTCCTATTCAACGTTTGTATGCATTTGTGTAAGCATAGCACTCATACTCGTGAAGATGTTAACGTATTTGTAACAAATTCAAATTTTTTTTTGTTTATAGCATACAGAGTTTTCAACCAAATTTAACACAACTTTCCAAAAACCGGACAAAGAACAGTAGCAACAGTGTACTGCAATTAAAACAAGAATATATTGATTATTTGATGAGATATGGTCATTTGTAGAAAATAATTTTTAACTGCGCATGCGTGGAAAATCCTAAAATTTTTATTATATAATTTGGTAGTCAGCTATTTAAGACAACCTATATAAAAAGTCCACTTAAATATCGCGAAAATTCACAAAGATAGAGTCAATATAGTGAGTTGCTTCCTAAAAATAGCTTTATTATAAGGGATTTTCCACAACTTTTCAATCAGCTCAGTATATCTTTCTGAGTTTTCACAACATTTGACAGAACTTTTTATAGAAGTTGCCCCAAAATACTGACTACCAAATTATGAAATAAAAGTTTTGAAATCTTCCGCGCATGCGCAGTTAAAAATTATCTCATAAAAATGCCCATATCTCATCAAGTATTCAATAAATTCATGTTTTAATTGCAGTATACTGTTGCTTATTCTTTGACAAGTTTTCGGGAAGTTGTGTTAAATTTGGTTGAAAACTCTGTATGCTATAAACAAAAAACTTTTGAATTTTTCACAAAAACGTTAACATCTTCACGAATATAAGTGCTATGCTTACACAAATGCATACAAACGTTGAATAGGACCTAAATAGTCATTTACTACAGTGATAAACCATTTCTATTATTTTCAGTTACATAGGCGATCGCAAATATCATTTTATTATTAAATTTATTATTAGCCCCCTAATTGTACCCCCCCCCCCCCCCCAATAAATCTTCACCGAGAAATATAAAATCAAACATGTTCTTTAGATCCTAGAAGTTCAAGAACAATTCGCCAATAATGTTGGTAGATATTCGATAAAACGTGTGCAATCGAAAGCATCCAGTCCCTGTACCTTAACTTTTGAAGGTCAGTGTATTTGACAAATTGAAGATATTGCATTAAGAGGAAAGCATTAATTTTGGAGATAGGAAAGTTGTAAATAAAACACCAAATTGCAGAAGCCCACTGGCCTATGTGGAAATACAAAATCAAATTTTCTTTAAATTATTATGCTGCGGCTTTCGAACTTGTCGAAGGAAAGGTAGTTAAACCGGATCAGGAGCTAATGAAGAGACTTTCAAAAAGTACAAAAAAAGGCCTTGGCAAATGTAAGAAAGCAAGTACTTCTGCCATTATTGAACTAACAAATTCCATGACAGAGGAAACGATGCAGAAAATGAGGAGGTTCGATAATCCAAGAGAGTTATGGTAGAACTTCAGAAGCTTTATTAAACTATATATGATAACCAATTGTATGATATTTGTTCACAATTTTGTCAGTGTCAGATGATAATGAATGGTAGTATCGCTGCTCTTGCTTCGAAAATTAAGGCCAGAAAAAGAAACTTTTTTTTTTTCAAAAATGCTTCTTTATACTCGGAAATCTATTGGTTTCTGAAGTTGCGGAAGATAACGGTCGTTAAAATCCATCGGTAACTCAGAAAAGATTATATTATATATTCATAAACTGTATTCCATTTCGTAATGATTTCGGTAACATTTTTCTTTTTGACAGTGTATTATCAGCATTTCTTATTATTAGGTGAGTTAGTAATTATATAAATACGTAGCACCTATAATCGTCGTTCGATCCGCCTGTGTGTCTGTCCGTCCGCCCGTATAACAGAACAAAAACTACCAAACCGAATGGTCTGAAATTTTAAATATATAATTGTTGCAAAATTTTGTCGAGTCATTTTAAATTTTATGAAAATCGGATATATAGTTTAATTACAGGAACGGTCAAAAGTTTTTCGTTATATTACGGCCAATGGGAAAAATTATTTCAAGTACATTTTAATGATTTTACATCCTTTCGAACCGAGTAAAATTGATATAAACTTATGAAGTGCACTAAAGTATACATTCAGTACAATATGCGGTGCAAAAAATTACTTATAAAACTAAACTCCCGGGTGACCTTAGTTATCAATGTTGATTATACTTGAAATGAATGTAAGTCCGCGACAATAAATATTTCTGTACTGAATATTAAAGAAATGGCATATTAAATCTCCCTTTTTCTTCATTTTTACGGGGAAAATGATTGACTCATTAATCGAAATTGATTGAGCTTAGCATATATTCATTTTTATGATAAATATCTAATAATAATCAAGGAAATGTATTTATTCGTAAGGAAGGTTTTCGGCAAGGGCTTGGCGCAGTGCAAGCAAATGACTAGTAACCTTAGACCACCAATAGAGATCTGCGGGGTGATGGTCAATAGATATAGCCTATTCTTACTATAAAAGATTGTAGAATCAAAAGTTTTTTTTTTTTTTAAGCTATTAAATATAGAGAAAAATTTCGGTGGATTCGAATTTTTTGTAAAATTTCACCACAAGTACATATCTAACATATGGATGAAACATTTAACATTTAACACACAAATAACAAAAAAAAAATTCTTTTGCGAATTTAAACTAATAAAAGAAGCTCTTTATTTTAAGACTGTTCTCAAAAAAATTATTTTTCCCCGCTCACGAACTGGAAACTTTATATTTTAGGGCTCGTTTTTAAATGTAAAAACAGGATACTTGCAGGCATGATATTTGAAGGGATTTGGAATCGAACAGTTTTTCTTAGTTTCCGGTAAATTAATTACAAGCAATTGTTGTCTAAGAATAGATTTTTATTTATTTATCTATTTAATTTTCTGGATAATTGCGTTAGATAGAAAATCTTGGTGGATTAGACAATTTCAGCTCAAGTATGAAGCATATGGAAAGAATATGTTAAATAACAAAAATTTTCCTTTTGTGTGAATTAAAACGAATCTTTTTTTTTTATGCGGCTTTTCGTAAGTACATTCACGATATAATTTCTATCCCTCCTCATACAGAAGTTTAAACTATTCTTATTTTACTTCGAAAGAACTGATCAGCAGTTGAATTTATTTGTCTTTTAAACAATGGTATAAATTTTATATTTTAACAGTATTTTAGACATAAAAACAAGAAAAAATTTCACTAGTTATTCATAATGCATATACATAAATGTAAGTTAATTTGATTTGATAAGTAAAATTCTAAATTAATTTGACATAAATCAATCAGGCCCGTGCTAAAGGGGGGGGGGGCGAGGGGGAGTAGTTCCTGTCGAGGAGAATGGGGGGAGGGCGCCAAATTTATACTACCAATCCCAATATTTTTTTTTGATTGTTACAAGAAATTATATGCATACATATCAAGAATTTTTTTTTTCTAATGAAAGTAATACATTTTTCATTTCAAAGTTTCACCGTCCGTTAACCCATATCCGAATACAAATTTCTGATTAAGGACTTTTTCCTTTTAAAAACTTGTTTTAGGGGTTTTTTCTTAACCTCTTCTGTTAACCTTCTCTTTTCGGAGTCTGAAATTTTCTTTCTATGCTTGTGACAAAAATATACACTCTTAAAATCCAAAAGGTTTGCAAACTGTTATACTTGACCGTTAGATACATTTTTCTACACCATTTGTCAATATTCCCTTTGCCATAAAATAAGGGTAATTTTCGTTTATGTTATTGAGTTATTTGGAATTTCTGGATTAAAGTTAAACCTTTTAAACTTAAAAATAAACGCAAAATATGTATTCAACAGAATTTATTTCTGTTTTTACAGTTTGTTAATTTTGCGACACATGTCAAAAAGAAAATTCACGGTTTAGGTTGCCAAATTGAAACTTTGCCTTATGGGGGTTGAGTGCCAAATTGAAACTTTGATCTGGGCGCAGTTTTCTCTTCGTACCCTCTTGAAATCAATTAACTGGAAACGAAATTAAAAAATATCTGGATATATTGGAATCATTTAAAACAATTTTTTTCAATGCGACTAAAATGTGCATTTGTTTGCGATTATTTAAGAACACTGTGAGAACATTCATGTTTTCCAAAGAAGAGTTCTGTTACAAACCAAGCAACAAACATGGTTTATTTTTATTACAGAAATATGAAGGAAGGAAATTTTTATTTTATGCATGCTCTGTGGGATTTACAATAAATTCAATAAATTTAATGAATTAAAAAACTCTGTTCAATTTAATATGATTTAGCATAGTTTTTGTTTTCGCGCACTTTTTGAATAAAATTTACTGTCCTTTTTTTTGGGGGGGGGGGGGAGGGAAGGGGAGAGGGGTGCCTGAACTAAAACACAACTCTTTTAATTATGAATTAGTTCTGTTTTAATAATTTAGTACATTATATCATGGTTTAATTTTAAATTAAGACGCATCTTTGACAATCACAAATACATTTCGTTTGGCGATTTATTCTGTGGTTCAAATTTTCGGCAACCTTTCACCCTACGAATTTCTCCTTTCTTTACCTTTGGTCATTCATATCCCGGAATAGCCAAATCTGACGATCGAGAACATACTCCAGCAATAAACAAATGATATAAATTAAATCCGAAAAAGGATTTTCTGCACGCCAAAATCATCCCTATATCTCCCAGTATGGAAATCCTACAACGCCAAAGTCCGTAAAAAGTCTCACTCAGTATCATACCCATTGACAACTAAGGTCTTCCGGGTGTATAGTTATAGTACGAACGCACCACATTTGATGCGCAATTTCCAACTTGTTTTTTTATGCCAAGACTTTTCCAAGAAGCTTACATAATAGCTATGCCATAGCTTTTAATAAAGATTTTTTGAAAGCATTTAAAATATCTTACTAAAATCGATATAGCGTTAATTATTTTATCTGTTACAATCTTGCTTCTGGAAAAACCATTAAGAAGATATTAAAGTGCTTTCTAATTTAATAAAGACTAAATTTTTATAATAAAATAAAACATAACTAATAATAGAAGCATTTGAGGTTTGTGACTAGAAAATAAGATTTCCGCGTTAATTATTTTTAGTACTAAGAAATATAAATTAAATTTAAAACTATTACCCTATTTCGAAGCAAGCCAGCAAAAATATCTACTTATATAAAATAGTTTGACATTTTTAAATTAATTAAATGACAAACGTAATGTTAGGAATTATCAGGTTTTCAGTAATATGCGATATTAAATATTTCTGGGATTTAAGACACTAAAAGAAAGTAAAACTCTCAAATTAGTCTTAATGATACTTTAATTCTACCTATGTCTATTGTTTCTATAAATTGAATCTTTTTTTTTTAAATCCTGTCCTTTTAAAAACATGTTTATGAATATGTGATTTATTCCGCTAATTGATGATAATATTCCAAACTTTACTAGAAATGTTTGTTTTCCTGTATTATTATTATTTATTTATTTATTTTTTGTTAAATCTCTAAAATGTAAGAAGAAAGAAAGAAAATATTTTGTAAGTAAATAATTTATAATTTTATTATAAACAAAGGTATAAACCCGAGCTTCCCATGTTAGCGAATGTAGGTAAAAACCATCATATACATATATTATTTCTAATTTTAACATCCTCATTTCTCTGCACATAAAGACTCAGCAATAAATGGCATAATTTATTTAAGGTTCTGCAAGCCGTTTTAACATAGTATACTTATATTTTGTAAAAACACGTTGATTGATCAAAAGAAAATTGCAATTTACCAGATATTACTGAAAAAACGCCTAAGCAAAAAAATCGCAATTTACAATCAGCCGTTTTGGTTCTATTCATTTCAGTGGTTTAAGCGCTAAATTCCATTATAATGTCTCAAATTTGTGCTTTATTTAATATATGTTATTGTTTTATTTATTGAATGATAAATTTTTTATTTCGTTATGAAATATAAGCTGGAAACACATAATGAGCGAGCTATTTATATTAATTTAAATGCAAATGGAATTTTTTCCGTAATCATCTGCAAGCATTGAAATAAATTGAGGCTTAAAAATTATTTTTAAAACAATAAAAAATGAGTAAATTGCGATACAATTTTCAAGTAAATTGCAATATAGCTTTCAAACAAATTGCATTTGAAAGTACATTTTTTTTCCTATTTGATTGTGTTAAAATTAAAAATGTGTGGCATTTAGAAGTTTAAAAAATTTGTAATAAATGTTAATAAAAGTAAAAAATTTAATCGTCTGCTGTTGCTACCGTCACGCACAGACACGTTTGTCCTATATAATATAGATAGATAGATAGCGTGAAAAATAATTTATATTTTTATAATATCTTTATTTAAGATAAGCAGAAAATTAATTATCTGTTGCTATTAATTTTATTTTATTTTTGTACAAATGTTTAATTTCAATTAACTATTTCATTATTAATTCAACAATATATTAAAATTTTTCATGGCAAATAATATTTTAAAAAAGATATCTACTGTAGTTGGTTAAAAAATTTCAAAATAAATTAACTCTAAATTTTGGTTACAATACTAGTCATAAATCAATATCTTTATTGTTTTAATTTTTCTTCTAAATATTCTGGATTGTACGATGTCTTTTGTATCTACTTTCATCTAAATATAAATATGTTATTTGAAATGCATTTTAGTATTTAAAAAAATTACTTACATTGTTTATGTTTTTCAAAGTTGAATATTTCAATTAAACGTATTATACAAGAACATTTTTACAGATAATAGTTTTCTAAAAGATGATTATTTTTATTCTAATAGTAAAAGTACAAAATAAACCTATAAATTTTGATAACTTGTTTTTTTTTTTCTTCTTTTAACAAATAGCCAAAATCAGTTTACAGAAATGATAAACAAATGTAATTATACCACTGTTTTCAATATCTGAAGAAATAAAATCCTCTTGGTTTCCTTTATTTGTTATACAATATTTGTTGATAAAATTATTCAGATTTTCTGAATAATGGCATATCCTAATCAGGTTTTATCAAATAATTTATATCGCAACAAAAATTGAATAAAATCATTTGATGCGTTCAGATATTTTTTATACTTTCGTTACGGTAAATTAATAGAATTTTATCATTTTATCTGGCTTAGAAATTATTATATGCGGCATTATTTACATTGCTGTATGCCCGTGAGTTAAATGCAATATGGATAAATTCTGCCGATAATAAATTAAAAAAAAATAGATTATTTTCAGCTAGTAGTAATTTACAAAAATATAAATTATTAATTTTGAATCATTTCTAATGTTAATGTAATATTTGATAACTGAAGATGCAAAATTATATTATCATAAAATGAGAAAAAGTAAATTTTTAGTGTTTTAAAACAGGTCCCAATCCAATTTATTCCATCAGAAACACAAGACATCTTATTACAACCCAAATTCTGATTTTCGTTCGTAAATTTAAAGTAATAAGAATACTTTGATGAAATTTTCTGGTAAATATTTGTGCTTCACGCATTGTTAAAAAAGACAAATGTTTCATAATCTTTCTATTCTATAAAAAGTAACCACCAATATCATTAGCGTAAATGATTTTTTTTATGATCGGAGGTCTTTCAGGGCTTATAATAAAGAAAACTATTGAATATAAATTGCATTGTTTTAGAGAGCAATGTTCGATAAATAACCTGATGCATACACTTTTTTAATTGGAAAAATATTTTAAACGATTTTTAACGTTGTAAAAGTCGGACAAAATAGTCCCGTTAAAAAAGTTTTATAGGACCAACAAATCGGAAATTGCACATCAAACATGGCAAATGACGTGTGTTCGTACTATAACTAATTTTATAAATATTCAGATCTTGGTGGAATAGCCGCTGCACTCTTATGCAAAAGTGCAAGAATATACCGGGTGTCCTAAAAAGGATTGACTGATTTTAAAATTCAGTAACTTGCAAACGGTGACAGATATTTAAAAATTTCTTGCAGGAGGGTTATGCATAATGTCAAAAGTTTTATTACAGTGATTTTCGATTTTAGTTCGAATTACAAACAATAGATGGCGCTATAAGCAATAGTCACTAAATACAGGCTCGATTTTTGGTCCTTTCTCTTGTTCCATGCAGAAAAAGGAGATGGAAAAATTATTGAGCGGGCCACGAAGTACCAAAAATCGAGCCTGAATTTAGCGTCTATTGATCGCAATTTAGCGTCTATTGTTTGTAAATCGAACTAAAATCGAAAATCACTGTAAAAAAACTTTTGGCCTTATGCATAACCCTCCTGCAAGAATTTTTTAAATATCTGTCACCGTTTACAAGTTATTGGATTTTAAAATCAGTCAGTCCTTTTTAGGACACCCGGTATAATTTAGTACGATTATATATATTAAATTCAGTAATGCCGAAATAATAGGACTCCATCTTAAATAGGACATAAACACCATGGCAACCTAGAATAATTACCTATCATGGGATATCACTGATTTATTTACGCATGATAGGATTTAATAGAATGAAGAAAATTTTTATTAATATCTTTTTAAGTTTCGATTCAATTTTCGTAACATTTGAAATGACGCTTCAAAATTCTGCAGTGATTATATATATTAAATTTCAAACCGTTCGGTTGGCTAGTTTTTGCGCTGTTCAATGCGGACCAAACGAAGACTACAGACATACGACTACATATTTATATAATTGCGAACACACTAAAAAACTATGCATCTTTCGCAAGCACATGCATGTTAACCTTATGGTGAGGCATGTCCAATCATTTTTTTTAAGTTGACTAATTTTTTGAGGCTTTTTTCAATTGTTTTTCGAAATTTTACTATTTCTGTAGAGATTTATTTCATATTTTGAAAGACTCCTTTTTTACCTATTGTTGCCATATTTCAAAACATCACAAATAATATTCTTACTCTTCAATTAAAAAATGAGCTTACACGAGAATATTAGAAAAGGAAAGAAAACTTTAAAATAATAATTAAATTAATTATTACAGGTTCAAAGTTTGTAAATGGGAAAAATTACGTCATAATTCCAGATAATAATAGTGCCAAACAGTTTTGATTTAAAACATATTTACTCAGTTATGTGTGTGTCTTATATTTTACTCAGTGTTCTATTGTGCAGTGTTATATTTTATAGAGTGATTGAACGTTTTTTAAACACCATTTAGTACAAATTTACACAAGAAAACCACTACATGCAAGAAATTCATACTACATATTTTTAACATTAAAAACTGTTCCGTTTTATGTAGCATTGCCGAACTCGGCAAGTAAAAGTTATTTCACCCCGTGTTGCCATTCTAGCACATAATGTCCAACTTAAATACAAAACACTTGTACTTGTTGATTGGCGTTACAGTGGAAAAATACAAACAAACAAGAAATCATCAACTTGGCATCTTTTACAATAATAGTCTACTGTAGAAGCAAATATGATTGTGCCGAGATATTTACTTTTTCCAATAAACCTAAAAATGAAAATTAGTATTTGCAGAATTTTTTTTATTCCAAATGCGTTCCACAACTTTGCAAGATCCAATTTATAGTTAGGCAAAAAAATATGCTAGCTCTTTACATTTTTAGATATTTAAGATTACTTCTTTTTAAAACTTGTGAGAAATTAATTGAGGGTCAATCCATTTCGAAACGCAAAGGAGGTGTTGATCGGCATTTTTAATTTTCCTAATTGTTTACCAAGTTTTCTTCGTAGTTTCCTGAATATAAAAATATAATTATTTTTTTTTTCGTTCTTATAATTTTTTAGGGATGGCCGTTTTTAACAAGATTCACAGCTGCTTTTTGTTAAAAACGTGTTTTACGGAAAAAGCTGTAGCTACTTTGTTTTTATACCTATCAAGATGAATCAAAGATGAAATGTTCACCATAAAATTGTCTGCGTTTTAGGTAGTTACAGAATTTTCATTAGACTTAAGGATCTGAGTCAAAAACATGTTCAAGACCTGGAGAAAAAAAGGTCAAACACAACATTTCGCTACCATTAATTTTAAAGAAGGAAATCTCGCTCACATTAAATATTCTTTTTCCCTAACACTGATCTTTTTATAGGCTTACTTCTTATTACAAATTTAAATCTTGAAAACCTTTTCCAGCTCATCAAAATCTGTGTTAAGTCTGTTTTTTGGCAGTTTTCACTAAATAATATCTCAAAAAGGACTGAGTAAAACATTATGAAAACACAGGATAATAAACCCCTTTGTAATATAAAGTTACCATGTAAATTTTATGAATAAGACTTAGCTGTTTTTTTTAATAACAGTTCACTAAAAATGCACTAAAACTCTGTTCATTTTCCGTCGTGCCAGAGAAAGGAAGTTTTAATTTTTCTTTATATGATGCTTTCTATTTCTTGAAAATTGATCCAAAATTGTTCTTTGATCTTAAAATACAAAAACCTACATAAATAAATTATAGCTCTTAAGTTTTATTCAAATTAATAACAACACAGAAAGTTTTTAAAATAGTAGTATAATTTATTTTGTTATCAATCACATAAACATTAAAAAATATATATATGAATGTCTTTTTACTTTATTAATTTTCTTTATTAATTTCTTTGCAATACTTTGAATTTATAATGAAGTGAAATTAATCCATATTAAGATTAATATTAATACATCCCTAAAAATATATAAACATTTTTAATTTAGATTAAAAGTATTATAAAAAATCAAAGTGCCATATAACAATGATGATATTAATAAATTAGTGTGTATTCTGCATGTAATATCTAGCACTCACAGTGTTTGTGCATTTAAATATCACAAGAATTTTAATTCGATGGTAGACGTCGCAAAACTAAACACCGCTAATCGGATTTTTTTAGACTTCCTTATGTGTGGTATTAAGGATAAAACCTGCCCGCTGCATAAGTGCTTGTAATGTCCCAATCCAGAAGCACTTCTTGAAAGTTAAAAAAATTAAGTGAAGACAAAGGTGATCTTATCACACATATTTTACATTGTGATAAGTTTTCTACATTCTTTTAACAACTGATCTCATTAAAATCACATCATTTTATATGAAAGGTCTAAGCTAAATCCTTTTTTGTCGAAGTTTTCACACATTTTATTTTGTAAAATATATTTCTACCCGTCCGATGGTTTCGAAATTTTTGTAAGTGATGTAAATCTGGTCTATTGAGATGCTCTAAAGGGATAATGTGAAAATACGACATTTAGTTACTTTTAGCGTAGAAAAGAATATCGTCTCCGTGAGGCGCGAAGTTACCTGCGTTCGATGGTTTATTTTAAAGGGTTAATATTCATATTTTTCAAAACCGATTGCACCTTCTAAAACGTTTTTCCTTTTTTTTTTTTTTTTTTTTTTTTTTTTTTTTCAAGAGTTAACTGCGATATTTTTTCGAATTCATTGCAGCATTTTAGACGTAAGAGTACGATTTTTCGGAATACGTTTGCCAATTTTAACTATACTGAAGCGGTTTTGTCAATTTTGGTTTAAACAAAACTATTAAAAATCACAAATAAAATCGAAAAGCTCATTATTTGGCGACTTTTGATGCGTAAATGTGTTTGTTGGCATGCGCGAGAGCTTTACGGAGCTCGCTATGAAAAAGTGAACTTTTGATGAGAGTTCCTTGTCTTTTTTAATTCATATATCGATTAATTAACAAAACATTATAATCATTAGTCTCCGGTACAGTCGTGGAAAAAAAGTAAACTCCTTACCAACTCTGCAATTAATTGTAAGAGAAGAAAGTTACTGGTACCAAACGATTGGAAATAAAATCTGCTTTTAAGTGATGTATATAAAATTTGCTTAGGGGGCATCTACTAAACAAAATTAGACCAAACTGTTTTTTCAATGGCAGCACTGAATTTTGATAATATATTTTAAATCTTCGGTTAAATCCAAAAGTTAAAACTATGCCTAAAAACGAAATTTCAAATCATTTGGATGATAAGTTTTTGAGTTATAAACATTCAAAAGTTAGAGCTTCTAATGTTAAATTACATTTTCATACTTTTATTATTATTTCCTGAAATTATAATCCTAATGGGATAATTTTTTGTGTGGACTATAAAATTAAAAAACCCAAACATAAATACATTGAATTTGTAATTTAAAATATTTTATAATATGAATTATGAATTATGAAATTAAGATTCGGAAAAATATGAACTGCAACGTACTATTTTTTTTTTTCATAGATTAATATGTATTATGTCCTTCTTTATGCGAATTATCAATTTCAAATTTTTCTGCCAAGTAGTTTTTTAATTATGATTCAAAAACGCCAAAATGGTGCTTTAAGGGGCCGTCTATAATGTGTGGAGAAACATAATTTGAAAAAATATATATTTAACTCATTTTATTGAAACATTTGAGCTGACAACAGTTAAAACATATTAAGCGAGTGAAATGGTCATATTGGCAAGAAATAACACTCTAATAGAAGTGCCATTATCACTGTGTAGCATTTCAACAATCGAGTACCGAACTTCAGTTTGGAAATGCAACCCTTAAAATATGATAATTTTAAAATAATTATTTTTTCTAAAACTGATCGTACGAACTTCACGAAAATTTGTTTTAAGCAAATTGAAGGGCGTAGAATTTATTTATGGTGTCAAACATGGGTATTGCTAATAATAATAATAATAATAATAATAATAATAATAATAATAATAATAAAAAAACGTTTGGTACCAGTAACGTTCTTCTACAATAATTTGTGGCAGAGTTAGTAGGGGGTATTTACTTTTTATTTTTCCACGACTGTGCATCAAGAGAAACTTTGGACTATCCTCATACAAATGTTGAGCTTCGTGAGTGCGTAGATTTTATCTAGCCATCGCGAATAGACAGACAGACACACACACACACATACAAAACGAAACTTTCTTTTATTAGTGTAGATAATTAAATTATTAACAGCAATCATAATTAATATTACTATAATTAAAGACATTCGCTAAACATATTACTTTACTAAGGAGATGAAATATCATGGGTTTTGTTCGTTTGCAGTTTTTTATAATGTAATAAAATTCTGGAGTCGTTAGTACAAAATACTGAAAAATACATAAAAATATAAATAGATTAAAAACACAAGATTGGAATTAGATATTGCTTACATATTTGCTTTTAATTTTACTCAAATAAAAACAACGTGGAGGTTTTAATTTAAATTATTAAATAATTTAATTAATAATTCTATCAAATATATTAATGCTTTTTTATTAAATCATTATTCCCGATGACTATCATCGGGGGTGATGGTTAAAACCCTTGATGATGGTCTCGAGTGACTGAAACTGTTGAGATTTAGCTTAAACACAGACATCCGCTTAATGCCCAAGTTAAAAACTTATATAATGTTAAATCTATGTATGATATACTGTTATATCTGCTAATAATCATGGGTGAAGTGTCCATGCCATCTTTGTATAGACGATCATTTATGAAAAAAATTATGTGTCTCTGTAAAATATACTATCACCATAAAGAGACCCCTTGTACTTTAAAACATTTCCTCGTGTACTAGAATTATGGAACAAAGAATTACATTAATATCATAATTACATAATTTAATTACATAAAATTCCTGCAATCATTGATGAGAAAATTGCGAACATACACACAGACATAACGTCTAAAAGGAGAAGCTCTTTTTTTTAAGTCACCTATAAATAAGGACAGAGTATTTTGTAGTATTAAACAAACTTCGAGACTTAAAAGGTTAAAAACAAAACCTTTCTTTAACATTTGTATCAATGATATTTATAACGCCATAGTAATATACAAACATAAAAAAATGTTATAAAACACACATACTACAATATACAGGGTGTCCGGTCTCAACGGTGTCCAATGGCTAATTCCTAATCCGTTAGTCATAGACGTATAGTTCCAATTACAAAAATGTTTTGAATCGGATAAAGAAATATTTTAAAAGCGACTTGGGTCAATAAAAACATTTCTTAAAAAAATCACGAAATTTAAATTTGTATACGGTCCCACGGTCCTATAAGTTATATTTAGTAAATTTTTCCTTTTACACTGACAAGTAATACACAAAACGTACCGTTATTCTACGATTAAAATTGACCGAGTAATAGCTGTTTAAAGTTGGAGCCTATTTTTTGCTGCAAATTGGGGGTCATTCACAAATTTAGTCGAAATATAATTTCATCAGATATATTAAAAACGGTTGACAGTAAAATTAACATTGCAATATAAATTTGAAATCTTTAATCATTCTGACATATGAATGCAAAATAGACTTAGACATAATTTGTAAATTATGTGTAAAAATGAGACATAATTTGTAATAAACATTTAAAAAGAAAGAAAAAACAGAATTTTGGTTAAATAAAATGATGCTAAATTAACAGCCTCAATTCTTTACAAAATGATGCGTATTTAAAAATACTATTAGATTACACTAGCCTGCAAAAGTTGGGTTATGTCATGTTTTTTTAGCTTTTGATAATTGATTCTTATGCAGTCTGTACCGCTGAATCTGAAATCGATCTTCATTTTTAACCATCACATCAGGATTTTTCGCAAATTTCAAAGTTAAAATTGAATCGGCTCCCTCATCTCATCGGACCACTCAGCTATTTAGATCTAAGAATCGCAGGATAAGCAAACATATCGAATAAATTATTGAATAAAATAAAATAAAATAAAAACAAAAAAGTTTTACATATGTTTTATAGTATAAGATTTTTGCTATATTTTAACTTACACATTTACGATTTGCAAAAAGATTCTAACATGATGGTTAAAAATGAAGGTCATTTTCAGATTCAGTGCTGAAGTAAGTAAAAATCAATCATCAAAAGTTAAAAAACACAACCATCTCTTCTACTTTATAGTATCCGATTTTTGTTTTCAGCGCTAAAAAATACATAAAAGTAAAAAAAACAACAATCGCAGTCTTGTATTATCTAATCTAAAACTTTTTCTTATACTTCTTGGCGGTAATCTATCCGAAATTTTTCGTGTTGTCCTGTAAAATAAGTATAAATGGTAACCACCGAAAATCATAATAATATTAAATTGTTATTGGATGTGCGGCAGTATGTAAAATGTAATCTTGATCGGATATTTAAAAGTGAGTTAAAGTTCGAGTGCAAATTTTGAACTGGAAAAACGTACATACGGTCGTTCAAGTGACATAAAAACTTATAAAAAAACATAATTTTTGTTAAAAGAAATAATAAAACAAACAGTCTCAAATCCTGACAAAATAAATCATATGTTATTTTATCCAATCTGAAACTTAATAAATGTTAACTTAATCGTAATACTTGTGCGATTTTTTTCAAAGCGCAAATACACATGAAAGAAGATCTTCGAATACTTTAAGCACTTGGTATGGGGCCCCTCAAAGCTAAGCCGAACTCATTTGTTTTCAGAGCAGAAAAGTGGAATAAGTCATGCATTTTTAAAGTTTCATAACTCGCTCAATTTCAGTGTTATATGAATGGGACTTTTTTTGTCTTACTTGTCAATGTACACTCATTGCCATAAAAATTTGCACACCAAGAAAAAGACGTCGAAATGGAAAGAAATTTTACACGCTTAAGTACTACTGTGATATAAGTAAGTGAGTGGAAAACCAAAGAAAAGGTATCATTTATTGTAGAAAAAAGTACAAATGAACGGAAATTTTAGTACTCTGTTGGACCCCCTCTAGCGCGAATGCACGATGCGATACGAGCGGGAATTGAGGCGTACAAGTTCCGTATGATGTCCGGAGACATCTCGTTCCACAGTTACTGTAAACGCGCCTCGAGTTCAACCAAACTCGTAGGGTGTCCAACTTGCCGTCCCAAATGATGCCAGATATGCTCGATTGTTGACAAATCTGGGGATCAAGCAGGCCAGGGAGGGGTAGTAATGTGGCAGAGGCAGTGTTGTGACATCCTTGCTTTGTGTGGCCGAGCATTGTCTTGCTGAAAAATGGCTCCTGGGATCCCTGCCACGAGTGGCAACACATGTGGCTGAAGGATGTCCTGGATGTACTGCTGGGGTGTCATTGTGTCATGAATCAATATTAGGGGTAACCGTGTATCGTAAGCAATTTCACCCCATACCATCGCACCAGCTGTGGGAGCTGTGTCTCGCTGTAAAGCGAAGGCAGGATTGAGGCGTTCACCACGGGGCCTCCACACACGAACACAATTGTGATCGATGCTCAAATTGAATCTAGACTTGTCGCTGAAGACGACCTGATTCCATTCCGTTGCAGTCCAATCCCGTCGTGCGCGACATCTCTCCAAACGAAGGTGTCGGTGTCATTGGTCCTTGGCAGCACACGTAATGGGCGCCGCGATACTTGATGTCCTTCAGTCAGGCGCCTTGCGATGGTTCCGGAAGTCACAGGGGTCCGTAATGAAGGTGCTGCCTGTGTCTGGATAGCGGCCAATGAGGCAGTTGGCTCTACACGTGCGTTTCGTATGATGTGACGGTCTTCTCGACGGCTGGTCTTTCGAGAGCGTCCCGACCCTGGTCGCCGTGTAAATGACGTCTCTTCAGTCCACTGGTCCCAACACCTCCTCACAGTAAAATCAGAACGGCCTACTTGACGAGCTACTTGCCGAGCTGACCATCCAGCTTCCATCATGCCGATGATTCTTCCCCTCTCGAACTCTGAAAGCTGCTCATATTGTCTTCGATGGCTGCGTAATGGCATGTCTACCTCAGCGTTTCCTTTGTATAAGAAAAGGTACACTCAGACAAGTTCTGCGTACCAGTTTTGTACTCCAAGGAGGAGGAAGTTCAACGCTCTCTAGTGGCATTACACAATGCGCAATCACGCTGCATTTCTAATCATTTGCATATCTGCCTGATATGTACCTTCATGCCAAGTTTCGTGACGATCCCACAATTATTTCTTGGTGTGCAAATTTTTATAACAATGAGAGTAATTGGAAAATTTTACTAAATATAAGTTAACGGACCGGGGGACAGTATAAAAATTTAAATTTATTAATTTAAAAAAAAATGTTTTTATTGACCGAAATCGATTTTATAATATTCCTTTACCTGATTTTAAACATTTTTGTAATTGGAACTATATGTCTATGACTAACGGTTTAGGAATTAGCCATTGGACACCGTTGAGACAGGACACCCTGTATATTAAAACACACATACACACATAAATGACACCTGCATTCAACAGTTAAAGGTATATATAGATATTATACAGACACACATACACATTGTATTTATTGTGTGTATGTCTGTATAATATTTATATATACCTATAAAGAAATTGTTTTATATGACTGTAGTTTCTGAGAAAAGTTTACTAAACAGACACGCAACATATTTAATTTTTTTTCTATTTTAATTCTATACCACATTTCAAATTTAAAATTAAAAAAGAAATTTTAAATGGCCGCCATTTTGAAACAAAATGGCGGATGAAGCTGGCCAACGAACTCGGTGGAGACATTGGTATGTACTATGTACGCACCGAATTACATCGAAATCGGTTCATAAATACGCCTTTTATCGCGTGACAAAATTCAGGACGTTTCAAAAAGCTATAACTCAGCCATTTTTTAAGATATAGACGAAACAAAAACTGCTCCGGAATCTTTGTATAAAGGTCAAATACATAAGAAAAAAATATTTTTCCATTTTTAATTTTTTGGTACCACATTTCAAATTTTAAATTTTTTTAAAAAATTTAAATGGCTGCCATTTTGAAACAAAACGGCGGATGAAGCTAGCCACCGGGCTCGGTCGAGACATTGGTATGTACTATGTACACACCGAATTACATCGAAATCGGTTCATAATTACGAGAGTTAGAGTGTGACATAGGTCAGATATATGTATATATATATCAACTTTTGAACGGAGGGTGGTTTCGGGGTCTGGGGGTCATGATCGATAAAAATATACCAAAATTTTTTGAAATCGCTTTCCTCCGAACGGCTGCAATAGGTAGCTTTTTGTAATGAAAGCTACCTAATAGCTGTTAAAAGATCCATATAATGCATATATAAACACAATAATAGCAATCAAAAATATTTTGTTCAGATACAAGATTATATTTTTAAGTATATTCAATGCAATACTAAAAAAAGATTATCAAAATTTAATTGCTTTAAAAGAATTAGCTTTTTAAATTTTGAAGGAAAAGTATAACTTTATAACCGTGCATCCGATTGAATTGTGGTGATTTTGTTACGTTAAATTTGTGGCTATGCTGATTTATTAATAATGAGGAAAAATGTATGTCATACTTAATAAAAAAAAAAAAAAAAATGCAATATTCCTTTTTTTTTTAAAGAAAAACTTGCATACGATCATTTTTTTATATTATTATTTTATGTTCACTTTTATGCCACTGTGAATTAATTTGCAGACCTATACATCTGCGCAGAATGTTGACCACTTTTTTTTTTTTTTTTTTTTTTTTTTTTTGTCACACTGAGAAAAATTTCTGTTTATGAGCATTTGATGGTCCACTGAAGAACTGGGTGAAGGTTTATAGGACTCATTGAAGCTTTTTTTTTTTTTTTTTAACCACATGCTTTAGATGCAAATATAATTATAAATGCTTCACTGTATGAATTTCACTACACTCACACGGAATTTCACTTAAACGCCGTTGTGTAGGCATCTGTGGGCATAATATCACACAAATACACGAAGCACATACGTTGACTTTCACACACAATCACAGTCATTTGCAGGGTTGCAGTGGAGGGTATACGGTAGTATACCTTCTGGATTTTTTTAAGAACACCGTATACCCTCTGGTTCTCAAAAAAGCTATAGTATTTGCACTGTAGGGTATACCCTCTGCCTTGAGTGTATACTCTCTGTGTAGAGTGTATAACCTCTGATTTTTTTACGACTACACCACTGGTCATTTGTTGATTTGTCGGTCGAGAGAGATGTCGGGGCGAACGCATAGGTCTGAGCATGCATTTAGTAGCGATCAGCCTAGAGATGGAGACACATCCGGGAACTTTATAACCATAGAAAAATCTTCGGACAAAAATAGGGAATGTATTTAAATAAATGCTGTTATGCTATAAGTTTATTAAGATACGTGTACATTACTTTGGATGAAGTTGCAAGTTAAATTAAATGAAAAGGGGGAAATTTTAGAATATAATAAAGGAAAGGGGAGATGGTATTAATGTATGATTTTTAATATCATAATAGTGCGGATTGCTTTTGGCTAATTTGTAAGAAAAATAATATAGCAGAAATGATTCATTCTTCAGATTGCCAAATATAGTTCCATGTTGTATGCGCTGTAATAAAAAATGAACAAAAATAATTCTTTTGTAATCTGTTTATCCCTTCTTACATGATATTCAAGTAACTGGCAATCAGTTCCATAAATTCTATTCTTAATTGCTCATAACTTTTATTTGTATTTTGAATACATTTTGATTTAAAACAATTACTCTCAGACATTTTATTTCATTATGTTTCATTGTTGTTGTTTTGTTTGAGTGTTTTATTAATTGTAAACTTTGATTTTAATAAAATTAGTTATATTCTCCACTCATTAAAAATATCTAATATTGTTTGGTCCAATTTAGGAGACCGGGGGTCCAACATAGGCGACCAGTCGCTGAATTTGTGTCACTTTTGACAAATTTTTCAAATTAAAATAAAACTTAAAATTTTCAAAAAAAATTATTCTAAAGATTTAATTAGTCAGTAGATGAATAGATTGGCCACGTGTAGTGATATTTTTGCAGATATTCCAAAAATGAAGTGAGTTACACCTGAAAATATATGTAGTGGTCCAAACTCGATTACTCTCTTCTAATACAGATATTTCAAAATCTATTTTTTCAAGCTAAATTATCACGTTTTACTCCTTCAAGCGTTTCACTTAATTCCGATGAAATGTTTTATGAACTCATGAAATGTCTTAATTTCGTCGCGTCTCTTAAAATTTAAAAACAAAAATTGAGAAAAAAGAAAATAAACTTCTAAAAAGTAAAGAAAGTCAATTCTAAGTGTACACTTCCTTCCAGAGAAAAAAAAATATTTATCAACACACATTCATTCCAAATTTCTAAACGAAGAAATTTAGTTTTACAAAAAGGGGATTACTGTTTGTTTTAGCAGTAATTTTTCAGCTGCAAATAGGCTTTTATCTCTCCAGAGACACTTTAAACAGTTGGACCATATTTTACAAATTTTATTTCTTCGCTCTCAAATCAATGTTTCGCCTGGGACCTTTTCTAGAAAAATTGTTAAAATCTCGCTAAGTCTTTAATCTATAGCAAAACAGATTCCTTGAAAATATTAATTTTCTCTAGTTTTTTTCGGTAGGTGAAAGTTTCAACACTTTAAAAGAGTTTATACAAAATCCTCTATATGTATTTTATGCTTCTGCATGTTTTTTATCTTGAAAATATATTTATTCATTTTTTGTACAAACTGTATGGGCATTCAAATACTTATGCAAAACATCGATTGTAATTTTACTGAATTACTTTAAATGTTTGATTCTACGAACAATATCCTTAACACATTTTACTCCAGAAAAATATAAAAAAATTTTCCTCCGCCACACTTATTTTATATGTATATACAGGCATCTCCGACTTACGTAAATTCGCAGCTACGTCAGAAATCTCGAAAATTACATTTGTTAACATACTTGCGCGTTTGATACGCAGTTGCATACTTTTAATATTTATCTTATAAATGAAATATATTAAAATATAAACCACAACCGTAATATAGTTCATGTATTAGATAGAGTTATATTTTTATTGGTATATACAATCAAATCTATAATAAAACAACTTAATCTTTATTGTTAGTTATTTATAGTAATCTAATTCATAATAAATATAGTTTATTCTTATCAAGGATTATTTTATTTCCTGGATGCTACTCATTTATTTGTCTTGCCATCAGAAATTCATGGAGAATAGTTTAAATTAGTCCTCTTTAATCATTTCTTATTTTTATAGTCGTCTGATGTAGATTTATAAATTGCTATAAATCCAGTTTATAAATCCAGTAATAGCAGATTTATAAATCCAATTCGAGTTATAAATCCAGATTTATAAATCCACAAGATGTTTGAAAAGTGCTCTTTAAGTTTGTTTTTATTTTTTTTTCATACTTTTATTGTTTCTGTATGACTAAATAGTGTCGCATGATGCTTTATTTATAAAATAATATAGTGTAAATTATACATATATGTATATAATATACCTATAAATATTGCAGTTTCTTAAAAAATTTTACCTAAGCAACTTACAAATTCGACTTACGTAAAATTCAAGTTACATAAAACATTACGGAATGCATTACTTACGTAAGTCGGGGAATGCCTATATGTACATTGTAACAAAAAGATATATGTTTCTTCAGATAAGAACGTATAATATAATTACGAGCAAAAATGTACAATAACCTCATCAGTGCTATCCACGATTACAAAAAATATTCTTCGTCATTAGAATCCTCAGAAACCAATGTTTAAGATTCAACAAAGCAGTTATGTAACAAAAGTTTTTTTTTTTTTTTTTTTTTTTTTCCGGAAACGAACCCGGGTAGTTTTTTTTAGTGTAATAGCTATAGTACCCGGCGTTGCCCGGAATTTTAAAAATGTTTATTTTGAAAAATTAATTTTAAAAAATCATCAATTGCGTGTTAATTTACGTAATTTTCACTCTTTTCTTTTTTCATTTAATCCGGTCGACAGATTACCTACTTACTCAGTAAATATGATCTGTCATCCGGATTGAGACAGAGATTAAAATCCTTTGATGAAAAATTGTTTCCGAGTATTTTGTTATTTAAATAATTTTTAAAAAAAAGAAAAATGGCAAGTACAAAAATTCTATGAATTTTATTTAAAAAAAAATCTGAAACCTTTATTTTAGTTCTTCATTAAGTTCTAGGAAACTAAACCTTTCTGGAAATTCTAATATACACAGATACACGCTAATATATATGTAATAGATTTTAAAATGGGGAAAACAAATTCAGAGAACTTCAAAATGTTAAAATATGCCAATATTTCCAGAATCGGGTTTTTATCATGTTTCAATATGTTTTTTGAAACTCATGTGATGTTATATATTCATCTGCTGACGTCCATTATATTTCCAAAATGACGTAATATTCACTTTTTTTAATTCGTCAAACTATTTATTTCAGTTTCACTTTTCACGTGGAAATCTTGCAACAGAAATGTTATAACGTAATATTCACTTTTTAAAAAAAATCATCAAACTATTTATTTTATTTTCATTTTTCACATAGAAATCTTGCAATAGAAAAGTAATTGTTGTGGTAAGAACTTTACTGTGGATTTTTAATTGGTGACATCTGTTATAACGAAAAATGTTTAAATTTGATAGGAAACTGATGTTAAATTGGTAGTTTTTTATTAATTAAAAATTAACTATAAATTATTTAGACTCCGGATTACTTCAGTTGCCTCGGCCGAGTTTTAATGCATTAGTACGTAGCATTTCACAATTCTGGCTTCCAAACTGTGGATTTGTATAGAATTACAGGCAGGCAGACAAATTTTCATTTTTATATATTAGCTTAAGAGGCTACTTCACTCAGGCGAAAACACTCGTTTGCTAATGTTAATCCTATGGAAGAAATTTTTTCAAGATATCTCGTTTGCATTTCAATATTTTCTAACTTTTTTTTTTTTTTTTTTGACTAGCTGAGAATGATCTGTAGAAAGGAATTTTTTAGCTTTTGCGATTCTGTTCACAAGTTTTTTATTTGGATTCTTTTACTTCCGGAACCGCTTTTGAAAGTGAAAGCATCCTCATTTAAAAAACCTGCAAAAAAAATCGAAAAAGTAAAAAACAGATTTGTACAGATCGACCTCAGCTACTCAATTTAAAAAGAAAATAAAAAAATCGTTCAAAAATATCGAGATGCAAACGTTATAGCTTTAAAAATTTCTTCCGTAGAATCAACATTAGGGAACGGGTGTTTTCACGTGAGTGAAGTAGTCCATTAATAAGTGTTCTCAAACCAGAATATCGGTTTTAGGATGTTATTAATTTGAATTTAGCATTTTCAACTGCGTAAATGAATTTATGCATGACAGAGTAACAAAATAGTATTAATTTTAATGTTGAAGTTAATGCTTTTAAGGGGTCCCAGGTCTCTTAAAGCTTTAAAATTTTCGAAATTTTTATTTTTCTAGACGTTAAACTCCTACATTTTCTAAACACTTTAATATAATTGTTTCCTAGAAATTCTTATTATAACAGAAGTTACGGCTTTCAGAATTATACCCGCTCAATAGCTGAAACAGTGTTTCCGAAATTTTCAACTCATTTTTCTCCAAATGATGTTTTTGGGCACAACGAGCACGATACCTCAAAAATTTCTGAATATTTTTTTCTGAAATTTTCAAAACACATGTTTCATGTTAGTTTCTGTGCACTGAACCTAAAAGTTTCATTTTATTGTTCAAAAAACTATTTTTTTAGGTGATCATATTGTTGAAATTTTCCAGTTTTTGCATTACCTAAATACAAATTAAAGATGTAAAAATGCTTTAAATACAAATTTATTTAGGTTCAGTGTAATTATTATAATATGAAGTATAAGTAGGCACCAAAATTTTCATTCTAGTTGCAAAATTTATTTTCTAACCATGCGCGTAATCTCTTACGCCGATTTTCTGCACGTCAAATGACTGACAGTTTGGAGCCCCTGTAAATGCTAACTCTGCCTCTAGAAATTTTTTAATACATGAAGTGAAAGAAAATACTTATATCTTTCATCCTCATTAAAATTGTATCTTAAAATCAAATACATTTTAAGATATTAAATGTTGAAAATGGTCTTTTTTTATCATTTTTTTTCCAATTTTAAGAGTCCCGAGACTCCTTAATTAATCATATCTGTCTGCAGAGCAAGTTTGTTGATCATGAAAATGCTTACTTGAGAATTGATATATCCTAAAAACATATATTCCTGGTTGAAATAACTGATTAATACATAACGCTTAAAACCACTCAGAAATGTTTCCTAAAATCATCGACACCAAAATACAGTTTATTTTTACAAATACTGCATCAAATCTCGAAAATATAGTGGTTTCTGAAGTTTTTAAAGATCGTCAAATGTCTGGCAGTCTGGAGCCCCTGGAAATGCTAATTCTGCATCTGGAAATTTTTTTAATACATGAAGTGAAAGAAAATACTTATATCTTTCATCCTAATTAAAATTGTATCTTAAAATCAAATGCGTTTTAAGATATTAAATGTTTAAAATGGTCTTTTTTTATCATTTTTTTCCAATTTTAAGAGACCTGAGACCCCTTAATTAATCATATCTGTCTGCAGAGCAAGTTTGTTGATCATGAAAATATTTACTTGAGAATTGATATATCCTAAAAACATATATTCCAGGTTGGAATAACTGATTAATACATAACACTAAAAACCATTCAGAAATGTTTCCTAAAACCAGAGACAGCAAAATACAGTTTGTTTTTACAAATACTGCAACAAATCTCGAAAATATAGTGGTTTCTGAAGTTTTTAAAGATAAAGTTTGTTTTTCGGAATCTTAGTTAACACGGAAGAGGTTATTCTATGTTTCCATTCGTTGTTATATTATACAGGGTTAGCCTTGGTGATTCATCGGGTTTCAAATAACTGTTTGTTTACAAGAATGCGGCATACAAAGATAGGTGATATATGAAAAGATACATACACTCACCAAGTTTATGGTGCATACTGCAAATGTTCAATGTGTGTGCCTTAGTCACCCGGCGTACAATCCAACGGTAATCCAGTTCCGTCTATACATTCAATAGTACGTTTCTGTCAATGTCCGTTGCAGCAGTAGTGATGCGATCCTGCATGTTAGACACGAGGCGGACTTTTAAGCTTGGTAAGTGTATGTATCTTGTCATATATTTGCCGTCTTTGTAGGTCGTATACGTCTGAATACGCAGTGTATTTAAACCGTATGAATTATTTAGGCTAACCCTTTATTTTTCTTGATTAACCCGACAGGACGCGCGCCGTGAAAAGTAACACGAGAACGGGCATGGGGTGTCAGCACACCCCAAACATATTAAATGGCATAAATACGAAAAAGAACTTTAGAATTCTGTCTGTTAGTGAAATTTTTGATAATTACACTCTTTCTCGTGAAAAATGATAACTGAAATGTTAAATTATAATTAATTTTCAAAATTAATAAACAATAAATTACAAGCACTCACCGACAGCAGACGAATATTTTCGGACGTGGGGTGTCAAAATACCCCGCGCCCGTCCTGCCGTGTTAAGAAACTTCTATCTTTTTCTAAAGCATATCTGCACTCAAATCAGCACACTTATTATATATTGTAAAAATATACAAGTAAAATTTATGGGAAAAACCTGCTAGCAAAAATTCCAGGATTAGCTTGCTGTTTACGGGAATTTTAACCCGGTCCAAACCGTGTTTTCCATAATCGGACTTAACTTTAAACAGAAATTCTAGTCTGACTAACCATTTTTACAAAGGATAACTGTAGGCAATTTAGGATTTAACTATTTAACAATTTAATGTTCAACGATTTTCAAGTTCTCAGTTCAACATTTTACGATAATGGTTCAACATTTTATTAGATCATTGTTCAACATTTTATAGGTCATGGTTCAACATTTTACCACTTCATAGTTCAATGTACATAAGTTTGTAATTTAACCGATGTACAAAATATTGAAACAAGTTTTCTCATTCTTATATTGACAGCTTTCTTTTGTCCCATGTTTTGGAGAAATGTTAAACAAATTTACAACGCTTTATAATTAATCTTCAATTTCTATGAATTTTTGAACAAATTTTTTACGTGCGAATTTATTAGACATCATGTATAATAAAGTTTTCTTTATTATTTTAAAAGAATAGTTTATTTATAGTTTAAACATGCAAGCTCAATTTGTTTTATAAAAAAAAATTAATTTAATCTTGTTAAATTTCAAGTATTAAACTTTTTCATCTTAATTCAATTCTTTAAATAAACCCAAGTATTAAAAATTAAAAGGGATAACTATTACACAAAAAATGAATTAAAAAATGCTTCCGGAAATATAAATAACGAAGATATATTTAAATTTTTAAGTATAAAACGGCATATTCAAAATATTAATAACATTTCTTATTATCTTATGACATAACAGTGGCTGTATATTTTAAAGCATTTGTTTTAGCAGACTTTTTATAATCTTTACGGTATAGATAGTTTTTTACATTTTATCACTTTTTTATAATACTTTTCAATCGTATATCGAAATAGACAAATGAAGAAATTGTCTGTAATAGATAGTAGATTAAACTCTTTTATGAATAACTTCATTGTTTAAATCCTTGGGGGGCTTAAAAAGTTTCTTTATTTTGTGATTAACTTGCAATATAATTAGATTTGAGACCTTTAATAAACTAATATACTGAAGAATATTTAGAGATAGAAGAATGAGACATGAAATTTGAAATGTTTAAATATTTAATATGGAATATAAAACCTTTTAAGATAAAAGGTCCCAGATGTTTTGTTAAGGAACAGGCTGTATCTTTAGAATAAATTACCATTAATTGTTTTTTTTTCCAATAAATAGGTAGTTGATTATTGAAACTCTGCGAAAACATAGATGACAGAAAAATCATCCATAAAAATAGTTTCAAAGTATGATATTGAAACATAAAGACAAAATAGAAGCTATTATTCAATATATTCCCTAATACATAAAAAATATTTAATATATTCTTAATACATATTCATTATATTCACTAATCATTCTGACGTAGTAATAGACGTCCAGTAGAGGTAGCACAGTCATAATTGCCACCGAAATTGTGACTTTATTTCGTCACATTATGAGTTTACGGTCACCTTCACTTCGTAATTTATTTTTGAGTCCCTCCTCACACGGCGGTTATCAAACAATGCCCTTTCTTTTTGTAACAAGACCGAATATATGAACAGAACACATGCCTGATTTTTCATGTCCGGTGACGGCAATGCAGACAAGACGTGTTCCATTTGATTCACGATGATTTCATATTTCGATCATATTTTGGCCACGGTATTATTACGATTAATTCAGTACAGGCCACAAGGGTGATTCAGCGGCAACTGTGAATCGGAGAGCCCTCAATGACAGTCGAAATATTTTATACTGTACTCTAATCAAAGCAAATAATCGTCCCATAAAGTTTTGCTCCCAACTCCCAAGCCGGTAGGTGCCCTCAGCGAGATAAAAAATTCTTTTTTAACCTTTAAAAAAACTGCCCTTTTGATGTCTCGCTGTGAACCAATACGAAAAGGCAAATAAAAATGGTTACGCATCTCTTCCTTCGGCTTTGTTCTAGTTAAGTCCATGCAGCAACAGAGTTTATTGAGTGACTTACATGTGCGAAAAAATACTTGCACTTCGGAAATTCCAAACGAGAAAACATCCACGTTTGAAAATGTGGATGCGAAAACTTCAAACAAAGCATCATTAAGCAGCCTGACAAAACTATGGTCTAAACAGTTCTGACTAGATTCACATTTTTTTCTGAGCTGGATATATTTTTTTTAATAATATCTTTAGAAAAAGCTTTAGAGAAAGCACACGTGATGGTTTATTAGGCGCAATACTAATTCCGCTTTTGTTCATCTATACTAATATTATAAAGAAGTAAACTTTATTTGTTTATTTGCAGGAGGTAATCTCTGGAACTACCGAACCAATTTCAAAAGTAATGGTATCAAAATGATGGTGTTAGTCCTTGTTCCAATATAAGCTATGTCTTATCTTCAATGCCACTAGCCCAAAGGCAGTGGGGAGCAAAAAACGTTGTAAAAATGCGCTTTTTGCGTTCCTGAAGGGCCTAGGAACATGAAATTTTGAATGGTAGTTATTTATAAGATATAAATGATATCTAGGGGAATTTCCTAAAAAAATTCGAAATTTAAAAGGAGTGGAAATGCGCGAAAAGCGTTCTAAAAAAACGTTCTAAATGGCGATTTCTACGCAATCTCAGGAAGTACCGAACCTAATTAAACACTAATGATGTCAAAACAATGGTGACAGTCCTTACTCCAAGATAGGCCATATTTTATGTCGGTGCCACTAGCCCAAAGGCGGTGCAGGAGCAAAAAAGATCTAAAAATGCGCTTTTTTTGTTACTGAAGGGCCTAAAAACATGAAATTTGGCATGATAATTACTTATTAGGTATAAGTGATTTCTAATAACATGTCTTAAAAAAATCGAAATTTAAAAGTGGTGATAATACGCAAAAAGCTTTCTAAAAGGCGTTCTAAATGGCGATATCTATGCAATCTCAGAAATTATAAAACCGATGGTTTTAAGTTGGTGGTGACAGCCCTTTCTCTAACATAGGCGCTATTTTATATCGGTGTCACTGCCACTTGGGGGTTGCACGAGCAAATAACGTTCTAAATTGAAATTTTTTTAATGCTTCAGGGACTAGAAACTTGAAATTTGGCATGGTAATTAATTACCTGATGGAAATGCTCACTAAGATCAGTTTGTAAAAAAAAAAAAAAAATTCGAAATTTAAAAGGGATTAAAATGCACGATAAACGCTCTAAAAACGTTCTAAATTGCGATTTCTACGGAATATCAGGATATATCAAACCGATTTCAAAAGTAATGGTTGCAAATTGACGGCGATAGTCCCTGCTACAACATGGGCTATATTTTATGCTGTTGTCACTACCACCTAGGGTTTCCTGGAGCAAAATTTATAAATTGCGATTTTTGTGATGCTGGAGGTCTAACATTTTGAAATTTGGCATGGTAATTACTTAAAAGATGCAAATGCTTTCTAAGAACCGTCGAAAGAAAATTTCAAAATTAAAAGGATGAAGTGAACAAAAAGCGCTCTAAAAATCTTCTAAATTACGATTTTTACGCAACCTTATGAAATACCAAACCTAATTAAAAAAATGGTTGCAAATTGGTGGTGATAGAACTTGCTCAAACATAAGCTATATTTTATGTCGGTGCCATTACTACCACAGGGTTGCAGGAGCAAAAAGCTTTCTACATTGCGATTTAGGTGATACTGAAGAGGCTAGAAACATTAAGTATGGTATGGTAATTACTTATAAAATTTAAATGTCCTCTAAGAACAGTCGAAAATAAATTCGAAATTTAAAAGCGGTGAAGCGAAGGGAAGGAGTAAAAAGCGTTCTAAAAGAGTCCTAAATTACAATTTCCATGCAATCTCAGGTAATAATAAACCGATAACAAAAGTAATGGTTGCGAATCAATGGTAACAGTCTCTCATCCTACACAGGCTATATTTTTTGCCGGTGTCACTACCACTTAGTGTTGTCAAGAAAAAGAAACGTGTAAATAAAGCCTTTCAAATCTTTCTAAATAACGTTTTCTATGGAATATTAGGAAATACCAAACCGATTTCAAAATGAATGCTGGCAAATTAATGGTTACAGTATCTGTTTCAAAATAGTCATTTTATGTTCGTGCCACTACCACCAGACAGGTGGTAGACCGTTAGACAAGAAGCTTGGATTTTGACATGATGATTAATTTTAAGATGTAAATGCATACTAAGAACGGTTTCTAAAGAATTCACAACTTGAAATGAATACTGAAACGAGCGTATGAAATAGGCATACAAGTTTCAAAATATTTTCTAAATTATAATCTATTTACAAGCAGTTTTAGTTCTTGAGCAATTCCATCTCAGCTCAGGCAGGGCATGTCAATTTACCATCATAGATTTTTTTCAAAAAATTACAGTAGTTACAACTATGTAATACACAAAATTTCCCAGAAGGATTTTTCCCCCAAAATTTTTTTTTCTCCGGTTACAGCACTTTGAAATTTCTGATAAAATTGACAATTTTCAGAAAAATAGAAAAACGCTTCATTTTGAAATGAACACAGTACCAAAAATATTTAACGTATCCGATCAATTTATTTTTTACAAATAGTTATTAAACTGTATTTTACTTTAGTATAGTTTTAAAAAGTATGGTGACCTTTTTAATTAATGAAAGAAAATAGTTTTTAAGTACAAAAAATATAATTATTACTGAGTTTAAGAATTTTTTTTAGAATGAAAAAAATATTTTAAAGCTAATTATTGATGGCAATCCAAAGACCTTTAACGGGAGTTTCACAGCAAATTTTATTTTAAGTGTAAAATGCATGCAACTTTTGCAATTCAATTTTAAATTATGCAAAATTTTGTAAAATCGCTACTTTTGAAATGCAATTTCTCAAAAACACCACTTTTAAAAGATCTGATAACATGATCAATTGATACCTTATTAGTTTCTAATAAATACCTTACGAGCAAATCGTGTATTTTTGCTTAGAAAAATTTTTATGATTTTTTGAAAATAACATGTTGTGCATATTTTCGAAAGACCAGAAAGTCAAGCTTTTTCTTATTTCACTGAATTTATAATATGATTTTTTTTATAATAAAAAGATACAATGCACATAATAATAATAATAATATGCACCTAATTATGTCAGCTAAATATAAGCTAATCTTCGAAAATTCCTATTTAAAAATGTGATTAATTCAAACCCCTATTTTTTTTTATCTGAATTTTTTTTCTTTTTTTCTCCTTTTAGTGTTCAATAAATAGATAGCTATTGAACAGTGTATTTTTGCTTGGTAGAAAATATTATAAAACATATTTTCACATTTCTATTAAAATATGTTTTGGTATTCTATGATGATTATGTTTTAATATGTTCTAAGATATGATATATAATTGAAAAAATTCTTTAATATCTTCAGTGAGTTTAAAACTTCAAGTTATTGTTGCTGACTTACATATTACAATATATTTTACCGGTAATACTTAAAATTTTAATAATTTTCTTTAAAAAAATGCTCATTGAGCAACTAATCAGAAGTTGATCTTTTTCTCCTTTTAATCAAACTGTTTTAAATCAACATTCTATTATTGCAACTGTATTCATACATTAAGTTTTATCCTTTCTACTATTGTCTGTGGAAGTGAAAAGTAAAGTTCTGCTTTTCTGAGTTTTATCATACTGAATCTTTATAGATTTTACTTAGTGTTTTATTTCAGTTTGTATGCCTGAGATCGGTTTAAAATTTATAAATTTTAAATAGGATGGTGCATAATCATGTCTGACATTCCTAGTTCTAAGAGACTTAAATGTGTGGATTATATTAAGAGACATAAGAATGTTGCATGCAAAACAAAGTCTGTTAGTCTATATAGTGTTGATGATTTAACTGACGAAATTAAAAAATTTGTTGGAACTTCTGTTTCTGTAAATAGAGATGACAATTTATGTTCTAATTGTATGGAATTTTATAGAAGAAAATTTTTAGAGCGCGAAAATAAATATTATGAGGAAAAGCCTGTATGGGATGAATATAATGAAGAAATGCCTGCATGTGATGAAAACTTTATCCCAACAAATGAGGCAGTGAATATACTTTAAATGAGAGCATTAAAATTCTTGATGGTAATATTTCACCACTAAAACGACCTACAAAAATTAGATCAGACAGAAGAGAACCTTACTTGAAGAGGAAAATATCCTTCTACTCCATCTAGACAGAAATATTATTCAAGCCTACAAAGCTAATAATGAGAAAAAATATACTAATTTAAAATCTATTGTAGGTATATGATCTAAACATTATTGGGTGATTAAAAATAATGAAGGTTATATGGGAGGAATAATTAAAAATGAATTGACAAAAGTTGAAACCTCCAGCCAGATGAAAAAACAATATTCAGTACATGATTTCCATTTCGATTTGTAATTTCTTTGGATCCATTTATGAAAATAATTGGTGGATAGGGTAGACTCCACATTGAAAAACAGCTTATGGCCACGATAAACCCCTAAGTCCAGGGGAGATGGATAGGACAAATCAACGGTATATGACGAGAACTAAATGACATTACAGTATCATTCATGTACCCCATGGTCCAGCAAAAGCATTCCATTGGCCAGAAAAATCTGGAAAGAAAAAAGATGAATGTGCCATTGGAAAATGTGCTGCTAAAAATAGAAAATACAACTTCAATAGGACAATCTACACGACTTCACACTTTGGATGATAAGGAGTTGAAGTTAATTCAAGAAATTTTCAGTACCTAATTCTCCTGTAATGTATATATCTGCATATTAATATATTATATCAATACTATATAACAATAATATTTTACATACTGTAGGTGAATTTAACACATTTATGAGTATGGAATGAAATGACATACAATTAATCCTAATTCTGCTAGTGGCTATATTTTACACAATTCTAAATTTAAGCACATGGTTAGTCATAATTTAACAGCAATAATTATGTACTAAGTTGTGATTTTTAGTTTGAAATATTAATTACATTATAAGTTCGGTGAAATAAGAATAAGCTTGACTTTCTGGTCTTTTGAAAAATACACAAAGCATGTTATTTTCAAAAAATCATAAAAAAAATTCAAACAAAAACACACGATTTTCTTGTAAGGTATTTATTAGAAACTAATAAGGTATCAATTGAGCGTATTATCAGATTTTTAAAAAATGGTGTTTTTGAGAAATTGCATTTCAAAAATAGCGATTTTACAGAAATTTGCATAATTTAAAATTGAATTGTAAAAGTTGTATGCATGTTAGGCTTAAAATAAAATTTACTGTAAAACTTCCACTAAAAGTGTTTAGATTGCCACCAGTATTTAGCTTAAAAATCTTTTTTCATTCTGGCAAAAAAAGTCATAAACTCAGCAATAACTATAACTTTTGTACTTAAAAACTATTTTTTTAATTAATTAAAAAGTCATTATATTTTTTAAAACTATGCTAAAGTAAAATTCAGTTGAATAACTATTTGTAAAAAATAAATTGACTGAATATATTGAATATTTTTGGTACTGTGTTCATTTCAAAATGAAGCGTTTTTATGTTTTTTCTGAAAATTGTCAATTTTATCGCGAAATTTAAAGCGCTGTAACCACAGAAATTTTTTTTTAAGGAAAAATCCTTTTGGGAAATTTTGTGTATCACTTAGTTCTAACTACTGTATTTTTAAAAAAAAAATCTGTGATCGTGAATTGACGCATATCAGTACTGCCTGCCTGAATTGAGATGGAATAGCTCTCTTATTAATTTAAGTCTAATTTCTGCCTAATGCAGTGTAATAATGAAGTTTATTCAAACTGTGTCTTAATTAGTAATTTTTGAATTATTCCCAATAGTATAATTTCTTCAAATAAAAATTAGACATGAAAATATCACTTGGCATATTCCAACTAAGCAAAGCCGCGGGTTTTGCTAGTGTTGTATAAAGAGAGATTTATCTTTATTTATTACAGTCAACAAATGTATGCAAATGATCTCTACTTGTGATTTGTTAAAACTCACGGTTAATACTTAATAGCCCGCGGTACGGTATGCTATTTCTTTCTCCCAGATTATTTTGTGTCGTCTCCAAAAAATAACGTTACCTTACAGAAGCAAACCGTAAAACAAAGCAGTACGATTAAATACTCTATAGCAATTTTTTAAACTTCTAAGCATCGCACTTTTTATACCGTCGTATTGGTAAAAAAAAATATTTTAAATTCAATTTGTTTGAAAACTGCATCTCCATTTATTTTTGAAATATTAATTTTTCGTACTTTTTGGAGCCATTTGCTTAATATTGGCAGCGGAAGTACTCCTTTTCTGTAGAACGTAAAGGAAAAATTGTTGTAAAATATTAATTATATATTTTTGTTGCCATTTTTTCATAACAACTGAAAGGAAATTTAATTAAAATACGTGCTGTTTTGAAAAAATATAAACGAATGATTTGTGTTAAAACATGGAGCTATTATAAACTATATTTAATTTTAAGTATCAATATTAATGTTGCACACAAATGAAGGCCTATGAATCATGAGACAGCCGGTTTTTATTTCATTTTTATTTTATTAATTTTTTTTCTCGAGTTCCTTTAATGGCGGAATCTTTTTGCTGCATTTGTGTATTATTTCGCGATAGTGACGTTCTATGCATACTTCACTGTAGATGTGTACGAGAGGATAGTCAATGTGAAATACTTAAGCGGATTCGTATGACGTCATTTTACATAAAATAAAAGCGCGTGCGTAAGTCTTAAAATTGAAATATGTTTTGTACTATTTATATATACATATATTTTTTTTTCATCGGGGGCGACATTAAATTCTGAAAAAGTAGAATTCCTGTTTACTAGTTTATGAATATAGGTTGTCGAAGTGGATGACTTCTGAATGACGTGAACTTTGGATGGCTTTTCAGGAACCTCCTTAAGTGGATGGTGGACGTTAAAAATTTTGTTTTTTGATCTTTATCATAAAGATATGAAATTTTTTGGAAATATGCATTTCACTATAAGTATATAGAACACTTTAAAAGAAATTTCCAATCGTATTAAAATTTTAAGATACAAAAAAATTAACAATTTCAAACGAAATTTTAAAATGCTCCATGCTTCCTAATTTTTGAGATATTGGCTTGATTTTGAATTTTAATCACTTAAAACTCTGTTATAAACAAATTTGTGTATCGATTTTTTAATCCCTTGAATATTTAATTCTTTAGAGAATTTTTCCTGAATTTTCATCAAAATTTTGCCTTTTAATAAGTTAAAAATCCAATTTAATTACCTTAATGAAGTCGAATTTAAAAATGCATACGCAATTTCTTTGTATGTAGTATCAAGATTCGAACTTATCAATTTCGTGAACTTTGATCAAAAATTAAGACGAATGGAGCATTTCAAATATCTAAAAGCGTGGAAATATCGGTTTTGAGAAAAACAGATTTAAAGTATACTATAAAGGGCTGAAAAACTGCTTGTGTACAAAATTCAAACAGTTGTAACTTTACGAAAAATAATCCCATTGCAAATAATTCAGAAAATAATGGAAAATAATAATACGCACAAAAATAATTTCCATTTTTTGCGTCAGTTTTTGCTCAAATGAAGGTTCACGGTCCACTTAAACATTTTTGTACCAATCATTGTCATTTCTATGTTAAACTTGTGAGAAATATTATTATTTTACGCAAATTCAAATTCTACGGTCTTTAACGCTTTTCTAATTGCATTAATAAATATTTTATTTAGCCTCTTGATTCAGTTACCTAATTCTTGTAGAAGTTCCATTGAAAATGTCCTAACTTAGAACCACAATCAGTTCTTTTAACGTTTGCTCTTTGTGGTTTTTAATATTCCCAATCTACAAACAACTATATTTTTTTAATAAAAAGCTAAAACCTTAAACAACGATTTTTGCGCACAAATAACGTATATTTGTACGTTATTTGTGTGTAAAAGTGTGTAAGATTTTAGCTTTTTATTACAATTCGCACAAAGTTTATTCTATGCTTATAACTATATTTTTTATCTCAACTTGAAGCATTTTTCTTTATTCTACTCAAATATAATATTCCAAAATCTATCTCATGCTTATTTAAAATCTTCTTGGCATCGTGTAATTACAACAAAATACAAAATAATAATTAATTATATTTTAATTATTTTGCTAAACTTGTTTCCAAGTTAAAACTTTTCGACTGTTTAAGAGTGCGCGCGCACTCCATCCAACCATTTGATGCGCACTTTTGAAATTTTTTCGTTTCGTGCAAAATTTCAATTGCCAGCAATTTTTCTTAACGTATTGGCGAAAATTCTAGTTCATTCTGAAAAACAATATATTCAAAATAATCTCGCAATCATTCGAAATATGTAAAGTTTCGAAACAGTAGGTAAAAGAAAACAAGTTAAAACTGGTGTGAATAAATAAGAATAAAAATCTTCTTAAAACACCATCAAAAATTTTTAAATGCACTAGCCCTTTCGAAAGATCTGAGTCTTTCTTTGTCAGGCGCAAAGAAGACGTGCTTCTACTATGAAAGCAGCAGCAAGACTGAAATGAGAGATAAGGGAAAGGAATCAAGCTGAAGAAACAGCCAATAGGAAATTAGAAATCAACAGCCAATAGGAAAGTAGAAGACAACAACCAATCACAGAAGAGTATAATCAAAACAAAAGAACACAGTGTAGAAGGGGCAAAAACAGGGAGGAAAAAAATACATATATTTAAATATGGGAACACATAAACTTAAAAAGTAAATAAATGAATAAAATATAAAAAACAGACTAATATTAATACAAAAATAAATTATATGGTAGTACTGAAAATGTTTTTCCAAGCTGCAGAGAGCATTGTAGAATCAGATTTATCACTAACAATAACATCACGATTAAGATCAATAGGTAGATTTTTAAGAAAGTTCAATTCAGAGATACTATTGGCATTAAAGATAATTTTAGCATTTTGAAAATTAAAACTGTGGCCGGGATCCCAAGAGTGCTTGGCAATAGAAAATTTAGAAAATTCTTGATTGATTACATAACGAGAATGTTCTTTTAAGCAGATTTCGAGATTTCTTTTAGTTTGACCAATATAAGATAAATCACAACCATTACAAGGAACTTTATAAATTACCCATTTACGAAGATCAGGAACAGGAGATTTAGTGGAGGATAATTTGAATTTATTGACAGATTTAAAAATAATGTTAAAATTGAAACGACGTAAAACTTCAGCTAACTTGAAACATAAAGGAGGATAAAACAGGAGGACAACCAAATTATCAGGTTTGCTTATGACAGATTTGGAAAGAGTAGATTTATTAGATGGTCTATTGAATTTCTTCACAGCATTATTGATAACAGAAGGATTAAAACCTCTTTTGACAGCAACGGTTTTTAAGTAATTAAGTTCATCCATAAGGGATGCATAGTCGGAACAATTTTGAGAGCACGATTTACATACGTGTAAAAAACACCGATTTTTTGGTGATTTGAGAAAGATAATTTGATGAATTAAGAGAGCATGAGGTGGGTTAGAAACAGAAAAAGGTTTTCTATAAACACAAGTTTGAAAGGAGAATCACATTTTGTAACTAAAACATCAAGGAAAGGAAGTTTATTACAATTTTCTAATTCAAAAGTAAACTGAATATGTGGGTCGATAGAATTGACAGTATGAAGAATGGTAGAAATATCAAAAGGATTATCAACTAAATCAAAAGTATCGTCGACATAACGCACCCAACATTTAAAATTAACTAGATTTAATAATGTTTCCTCAAAATAATGCATATAAATATCACAAAGAATTGGAGATAAAGAATTACCCAAACTTAAGTGGTCTGATTGTTTGAAAAATCCATTATTAAATTCAAAAATAGTTTGAGTGATGCAAATTTTAGTTAAATTAACAAAATCTTGGACTTCAATATCAGATAAATGAAATTCACGTAATCTTTTTTCCATGCAAGAAAGAGCACCTTCAATCGGAACATTCGTAAATAAAGATTTAACATCAAGAGAAAGCATAGAACAATTGGATGGGTTAATATTTTTTAATTTACTAACAAAATCATAAGAATTTTTTATCGCATGAGAATTAGAAATGCATAAAGGAGAAAAAGTGGATGTTAAAAATTTGGCAAGAGGATAAGTAACAATACCAATATTAGAGACAATAGGTCTTAAGGGGACATTGGTTTTAGGAACTTAGGCAAAGCATAAAAACGAGCACAAATGGCTGGAGAAGGAATAACACCATGTTTAGTGTTGTCATTCAAAATAACAGAATTCTTAACAGCTTTTTTGAGCGTGGAAAGATGCGAATTAGTAAGAGCTTTTTTTTTTTAACTTTAACATAAGGACCTTTAGATAAGAGAGCATAGACTTTATCAGAATAATCTTTTTTATCCATAAGAACATTTTGACCACCTTTATCAGCTTTATTAATAATAATATTATCATTGGACTTAAGCTCATTCAGAGATATATTTTGAGAACGTGAAAGATTAGGTTTATATTTTGTATTATTAGAAGAAATAGTATCAGCAAGGATGTGACGTAGAGTTTCTGTTTGAAAAGGAGTGACTTTACTATGTTTAAAGAAAGACTCAATAGGAACAATCAATTTGGTGAGAGAAGGTTTGCAAGACTGAGAAAAATTTAAACCAAGATCTAAAATGCTCTTTTGCTCAGGAGTTAACATATGAGAGGAGCGATTAATGATGCAGTTCTCATTTGATAGATTCTTATTTGAAAATTGAGACTTATTTTGCTTATTGCACAATGAAGACTTTTTATCAAACTTATTTTGATGAGCAGTTTTGAAAGTAAGCAGAGAAGGCCAACCTTTATTTTCAATATCGCAGAAATTGTCAAGATTTTTACAAATGAACAAATGAAGGTCATAAAGCACTTCTTCAATTTTGGAGAGAGTATGCCGAACATCTTGAATACAAGCTCTTAAAATAATAAAATGTGAACGAACCATAGCTTTTGAAATTCTAACAGAGGTACTAACAGAACACTTAAGTTGAATACATTTGGGGATAACATTATTTTTCTTGCAATTTTGAAGAAAATTTAAGTGGTCAAAAAATTTCACACGCTTACATCTGAGTTTAGTAAATCTGTTAAACTGAGCAGTAAACATAATAGCAATACAAAAATAAACAAAATACAAATGTAGAATACCAATTTTTGCCCCTTCTACTCTGTTCTTTTGTTTCTGTGATTGGCTGTTGTCTTCTACTTTCCTATTGGCTGTTGATTTCTAATCTCCTATTGACTGTTTCTTCAGCTTGTTTCCTTTCATGAATCTCTCATTTCAGTCTTGCTGCTGCTTTCATAGTAGAAGCATGTCTTCTTTGCGCCTGACGAAGAAAGACTCAGATCTTTCGAAAGGCCTAGCGCATTTAAAAATTTTTGATGGTGTTTTAAGAAGATTTTTTGTTTTTAAACAGTAGGTAGTTTTAATGAAAGAAAATTAGGTTAAAAAATGATCAAGAATTTTGAACTCCCCTGTTGTGTCGGTTTTTAACGCAATCACAATTATTTTTGTTTATCACAAACCGGTTCTGGATGTATAAAAAAGGCATAAAATTTTGCAGGCCTGACTATTGAAGCGATTTGGAATAGAAATGAGTTTTCTATTTTTAGATAAATAAATTACTTATCAAGTTATAAGCAATTTTGGTTACGCGATAACCGGTTTTCTCCTCTCTCGCGGTATCGCGTCTGGAACTTTGGTTCAAAACGCCAATTTTTGACAGTATTTACTGAAATATCATGTCTTTAAAAAAAAATGGGAAACGTCTTCCGATTATATAATTTTTTAAATAAAAACAACTGCCCATTCCATGCGTTTCCGAACAAAAATGAATTAAACTAGTCGGATGTGTCAATCCCAAAACTTTCTTCTATCGCATACATGACTACTTCCTGAAAAATGCAGCATAGCAGCGCCACCGGTTTGGTGATTTACACCAAAATCTAATCAGCAACAACTTATGTCAACTTCTAACTGAATCTGGATTTTGATAAAAATACGTGGATTAGTTTTTGAGAAAGAGCTATTGCGGAAATCGTAAAAAATTCTGCATAACAGCGCAACCTGTCGGGCGATATGTACCAAAACCTAAAGGGCATTAATTTATATTAGGGACTAACTGAATCTGAAGTATGATGAAAATTCGTGCATTAGTTCTTGAGGTAGAACTGTAGCAATAAACATGTATAATGCAGCATAGCAGCGCCAACTGTTTGTCGATTTACACCATAAAGTAATCAGTAACAAATTATATCATAAACTAACTGAATCTGAAGTTTTATATAAATCCGATTATTAGTTCTTGATATATAGCTATTGCAGAAATCGTGAAAAATGCAGCATAGCAGCGCCACCTGCTGGGAGATTTACAGCAAAGAGTAATCAACACCCATTTATATTAGGGGCTAACTGAATATAAAGTGTTATTAAATTCCGGTCATTAGTTCTTGAGATAGAACGCCCACAAAATCTGTGTCACATACAGACAAATATCGGACAGACATCAGACAGAACAGACTCGCGACAGACATTTTTAAAAACATGATTTTCGGGATCTCTGAAACTTAAAATGTGTAAATCCGTCGAAAACCGGAATTCAAAAATTTCCACCAATCCAATACTTCTTGTAAAGATAGAAGAAAGTAATAATGAGTCACAAAGTAGCCCCTATGGATTTGAGAACAGCCTTAAGAATACGTGAAAAACTCTATGTTTCTTTCTTTCTATTTTACCCAAACTTTGACGTGCTTTACCTCCAAAATTTATGGATCTAGATAAAACTTCATATTCAAAATGTGTTGCAAATGTTAGGGTAGACCGGAATTTGTTGACTCATTATTTATTCAATATTTTTTTATTTATCTATTTTATTAATTTTTTTTTTTTTTAGTTTGTACAATCAGCAAATCCTAAAGCTTAATCATGTATGAGGAAATTTGAGAAATATTAATTAATAGTTTCGGTATGAAGCTTATAAAGACATCAAACATTGGACCAATCTTCCCATCGAAGGGGGTAAATTGACCCTCTAAATTGATTTGATTTTAGGTAATGGAAATGAAAAAGCACATGAAATATCAAATGTATTTTAATTATGTAAAAGATATAAAGGATAAGAAAATATTTTTTTTTCAATGCAACTAGTGCTTTCATCGAAATCTTTCTCATCATCACAATGAATGCATATATAAAACACCCTATCCCCAGTGACAAATGATTCGTGTACCCTACGTTTGCACCTAGTACAGTCGTGGAAAAAAAAAACACCCCTGCCAACTCCGCAACAAATAATCGTAGAAGAAAGTTACAGGTACCAAATGATTGGAAATAAGGTCTACTTTTAAATGATGTACATAAAATTTACTTAGAGAGGGCCATCTACATATAAAAACGAACAAATAATTTATTTCTTTCAATAGCAATACACAAGTTTGATACCATAAATGAATTCTACATTCTTCTATTACCTTAAATCCAAATTTTCAAGAAATTTGTACGATTAGTTTCAGATAAATTAATTAACCTAAAATGAGCACGTTTTAGGGGCTGTATCCAAATTGAAGTTCGATACTCGATTGTTGAAATACTACAGAATGACTATGTCACTTCTATTAATGTATTATTTCTTGCCACAGGATCATTTCACTCACTTAGTATATTTCGACTAATGCCAGCCCAAATATTTGAATAAAATGAGTAAAATATATTTTTTTCAAATTATGCTTTTCTGTACATCATAGATGCCTCCTTAAATTATCAATTCGATGTTTTTAATGATAATTCGAAAACTACTCGAAAGAAAAACTTGAAAATGAGAATTCGCATAAAGCAGGACATAATAAGTATAAATCTGTGAAAAAAATTGCAGGTTGAAATTCATATTTTTTTCTAATATTGATTTCATAACTCATATTATAAACTTTTCAAAATTACAAATTCGATATATTTATGTTTGGGTTTTTTAGTTTTATAACCAAACACAAAATTATCACATTAGAATTATAATTTCCGTAGATATTAATACAAATATGAAAATATAATTTAACATTGGAAGCTCTAAATTTTGAATGCTTACTTATGAAACTTACCATTCAAATGACTAGACATTTTGTTCCTAGGCATGGTTTGAACCGAAGATTTAAAGTATATTGTCTTAATTGGGTGTTACCGTTGAAAAAAAAAAAGTTTGGTCTGGTTCTGATTTGTAGACGCCCCCTAAGCAAATTTTATATATATCATTTAAAAGTAGACTGTATTTGCAATCGATTGGTACCAATAACTTTCTTCTATTATAATTAGTTGCAGAGTTAGTAGGGGCATTTACTTTTTTTTCCCACGACTCTACATTGATTCTACTCTTGTCTTATTTGCCTTTTAGTTACTACCGCCCTGTCCAATAACACCCATAAATCTGAAATTTTATTAATTTTTATAGGCTTATGCATGTAGAAACTAAACTCTTGGACTGCGAGCCAATATGCAACAGATAAATGGGCCAACTTGCCTGATATCGCCATTTTGTAATTTGATCGTCATATCATATATATATTTTTTTCAAGTTATGATTTTCTGAACATTATAGACCGCCCCTTAAACCATCATTTTTACGTTTTTTAAGCTTAATTTGAAAACCATTTGGAGGAAAAATTTCAAATTTTGAATTCGAATAAAACAGGCCATAATAAATGTAAAAATCTATTGAAAAAATTGTAGGTTGCAATTCATGTGTTTTACAAATATTAATTTCAGAATTCATAATTCATAATTCACATAAAATTTTTAAAATTAGAAACTCAATGTATTTATGTTTGGCTATTATAATATTATAACTACACAAACAATTATCACATTAGGATTATAATTTCAGGAGGTATTATTAAAAATATGAAAATGTCATTTAACATTAAAAGCTCTAAATTTTGTTTATAATTCAAAAACTTATCATCCAAATTACTTGAAATTTCGTATCTAGGCAGTTTGAACCGACGATTTAAAATATCTTGTCAAAATTAGGCGTTGCCATTAAAAAAACAAAGTTTAGTGTGGTTTTTATTTGTAGATGGCCCTAAGCAACTTTTATATTCATCATTTAAAAGTAGATTTTATTTCGAATCGTTTGGTACCAGTAACTTTCTTCTACTATAATTTGTTGCAGATTTAGTAGGGAGTGTTTACTTTTTTTTCCAAGACTGAACGTAAAGGTAAAAGTTTTTAGATAGATGAATAATAATATTAGAATATATTTTACCATTAATATTTACTGAAAAAAAAATTAGGCTTGATATTCTGTGTATAGAAAGTAATTATGTTTATTTTAGTTGCTCGACGATGGACCAAAGGCAACAAAGTCGTCATTTTCCTGTTCTTGTTCGTCGTTAGGATTGTAGCGTTGTTTTTGTTAACTATAAAAATCGTATAATATGCACTTGTTACAGCATTTTTTTAAATTTTTCAGTGATGCCTGGTGTTTGTGGATTAACACTTGACAATCGTCCGTAATTCCAATCGACTTCTTCTATAATCTGCATGTTTTTTCTTGTTTTTTTTTTTTTGTTTTTTTTTTTTGTTTTTTTTTTGTTTTTTTTTTTTTTTTTTCACATTTTTGGCTTTTTTACAGGTTTATAAGCTTTTTCCGATAACGGATTAATTTTTTTCCTCTTAACATAATTCATACAAGCGTTCTATCCAAATTCAATCTTTCTTTCAGATTTTGTTTTTGCCATCTTATAATTTATCATATCTTCAAAAAATCTTTATTCAAACGATCGTAACTAGAGGAGCATCTGTACTGTCACATTATTTCCCCCGAAATAAACAAAATAAATTTACAGAAAGGATACACTCAAAAAATTTTACTTATTTTGTTAAAGTATGCCAATGGTAAATGTCGCGCTATTAAAGGCTATTAAAAATATTTCCGTCATTCTAATATATAAAACAAAACATTTTATTTCATAAATACTGATAACTAATAATTTTAACAATATATCTTTACTGTAAATAAGTCTGTACTGCAAATAATCTATACTGCCACATTATTTCTCAAAAATAAACAAAATAAGTTTCAGAAAGGTGCAGAAACTTGGACAATCAATAAAGCTAATGAAATGACTATTGGCAACGGAAAGGGAATTTTGGAAGAGATCGGCAAGAACATCGACATTGGAAAGAAAGACAAACATTGAAATGAGAAATCATTTAAACATGAGGACAGATATTATGCAGAAGATAGATGAGAAAAAGTTGAGACTGTTTCTAAATGTGGAAAGGATGGAAAGCAGTAGATTGCCAAGGTCACAAATGAACTGCCAACCGGAAGGAAGGAACAGAAGAGGAAGACCGGGAAAACGATATTCATCGACAACCTTAAGACTCCTGTCCCTGCCGGCTAACGCACTCACGAGCTAATGCTAAGCCTAAGGGGAAGGATTTTTTTAATATCTCGTTTGCATTTCGACATTTTTAAATATTTTTTTTTTTGCGTTGGATAGCTGAGATCCGTCTCTACATCGTACTTTTTTTACTTTTTTGATTTTGGTTGCAGATATTTTTTCAGAATGACACTTTCGTTTTCTGAACCGGTTTTGAAAGTGAAAGTAACTTTATAAAATATATCTGCGACCAAAATCGAAAAAGTAAAAAAAAAGGGCGATGTAGAGACGGACCTCGGCTATCCAAAGCAAAAAAAAAAAAAAAAAAAAAAAAAAAAATGTCGAAATGCAAACGAGATATTAGATAAATCCCTTCCCCATAGGAATAGCATTAGCTCGTGAATGTCTAGGGACAGGAACCTTAAACGAAATAGGAAAAATTTGGACTGAGAGAAGCAGAGGCGGAGGACAGAGTTTAGTTGCTAAGGAAGTAAAATGTAGCTTTTGGTTGAGGAAAACCTCAAATGTGGGGAAACTCTTTAACAAGAAGAAGAGAAAGGATACATTCAAAAAATTTTACTTTTATAAATGTATGCAAAGGGTAAATGACACGCTATTAAGTTCTATTAAACATATTTCAGTCTTTTTAGCATACAAAACATATATATTTCATAAACTGTTAACTAATAATTTTAGCAATAAAATAAAATATAAATGAAAATGATACTTTTTAACAAATATCTCCTGAACATTAAAATTAAGAATAAAAAACTAAAGCATTCTGATATTTAACAACACACTATCGTATTTCATAAATATTGACCGTATAATAAATAAAAAATAGTTGTAACTACAAAACAAAACGTAAATAAATTTTCTATCTTTATTTAAAACATTAAAATAAACTATCAAGAAATAAAGCACCATATTAATAAATATGAAAGTTGCATTTATTTGCTACTTTATTTAAAGCTTTTAAATCAAAAGTGTCAATAAATTATCCTATGTAAAATTTTTTTTTAGATATTTCACTTTTTTTTCTAAAACAGAAACGACTCTTGTGGGAACAATTTTCATAGAACAATGAAATCACGATACTATAAAAACTATAAGAAATGGTTTAAATTATGCTTTTGGCTTTAAACCCTATAGAAAAGCAGGGATTTAAGATGTAATGATTAAGTCGAAACATTCGTTGTTGTTCCCAAACAGATAAATAACCGAATGTTTCGTTGCTACCCCTATGATTAAGAAAACATTCTAATCCTTTGATAAGGTTTACTTTTTATATGCATATATTTGCATTATTTTCTAGAATATCTTATATTATAACGATATAAGAGTTATTTTGAAACAGCGGAATTCCTGCCCCAGCCTCAGATGCAATGAATAACATGTATAAAAATGAAACAGAATGCTAGAATACGTTAGCCACATATTTTTATGCTTGTAAAATTTAATAAAACATATTATTTATAAATATACGCCAATTAAAAAAATTGTTTTAAGTGGTAAATGTCATTACTCTGTGTGTCTCTGCTTCCACCTGAGCACAAAAGTGGTTCTTAAAAGTTGACCATCCAAATATATTTGAGATAATTTTTTTGTTTAAATTATTAAAAACTATCATATAATTAGAGATAAACCGAAAATTTGGTTTCGGTTTCGTTTTCGGCCCAAAATCAGAGTTTTGCAGAAAATTCGGTTTCGGCAAAAACTCTACCGAAAATTCTCCCAGCCCAAAACTATCTGTATTCCAAAAATTTCGTTTCTTTTTCGGTAGTTTTTAACATTACTCATTGATTTGAGCTATATTGGCTCGAATGAGACACTCTTTATTTACTGCTAGGAAGTTTACTGTTTATAATTATCAGTCATGACTGACTGAAAAAGTGAGTGCAAATTACAAAGCAAGAAAGGCATATATTACCAAACTTTGAAGACGTTTTTCACGTGCTCATTAAAAGCTGCAGACTTACCCGTAATAGAAAATGTTTAAGAAAGTTCTAGTATAACAGATGATCATTTACAAAAACCATTTTAAAAGATAAATCGAGGTATGTACACATAAAACATTTTTAATTAGATGAAATTTGTATAATTAGAAAATCATTCTATGTCGTTGATGAATTAATTACATTTTATTTTATATGAAAATAAAAAGTTTGGTCAGAGGCACAGAGAGCCAACTTGTGTCACATATATAATTAATTAATAATATTTATATTTAATAAACACGTATAATTAGTTTTAAAAAAATCTGACATTTTCATTTTCGTTTTCGGCCGAAAATAAGAAGATTACCGAAATTCGGTTTTGATTTCGGTTTCGATCTTAAAACTTGTTTCGGTCGATCCTTAATTATAATGATATAAGTGTCATTTTCCCTAAACAGCGAAATTCCTGTCTTCGCCTCAGATATAATGAATAAACATTTATTAGAATGAAACAGAATGCTAGACTACGCTAATCACATGTTTTTATATTTGTAAAATTTGATAACACATAATATTTATAAATATATGCCACTTGAGTAAGTTTTTTATGTGATAAATGCCGTCCCCCTGTGTGCCCTTGCCTCCACCTTAGGACAAAAGTGGTTTTTAAAAGTTGACCACCCAAATATATTTAAGATTATTTTTTTAATTAAATTGTTAAAAAACTAACAAATCTAAAAATTGAAAAGATAAAACACTTTTCATGGTTTGTGTTTTTCTGAAAAAAAAATAATAACAATAAATGTCACAAGGTTTTTTGTTATTCCCATGTCATAAAATGAAATTAATGATTCTAACATCTGATAACAGTCATATTACTCCAAAATACCAAATTGGTGGAACTTAACAATTCCACCTGTGTACAGTGGCATCATTGGAGAAGCTATATTGAATTGTTCTGTTTGTTGAAACAAGCATGGTCAAGGAAAGCATACAAATTTCCAGTCATATTTTGATAAGTACATGGTGGCCATAATTAACCCTTAAATGCCGGGTGTTGCTTTTCGGCAACATACCCAATTTAGGCTTATAAAATACTATTAGAATAATATTGAAGCTATAAAGCCTAATGTTGACAATAAAATACATTCTGAAAATATTATTAAATCAATTTTCAACATGTAGATGGCAACACTTGTGCTATTTAAGAATAAAGATAGATTTATTTTTTCAATTGTTGCTGCTTGTTTTTTTTGTTTTGTTTGGAAGCTTGCGAAATACCCTATTTTGTTCTGCAGTGAACAAGTAAAATTTATTTCTTATTATAGTTCCTAAAATTTTTGTGTGTTTAATATTATAGAATTTTGTCAAGGAAAATTATTTTTTCAATTAAAGACCAGTATTGCCGATTAGTAACAAACTGTTTTTTAGCCGTAAACCATACTTAAAACAAAGTATGATTTTTTTAAGTATTTTTCCCATGATTTATTTAAAAAATGAAAGCCGAAAAACATTATTACAATGATATTTGAAAAATCGGGCATTTAAGGGTTAAACTGACAGTACTCAGAGTGTTCTGTAGCGCAATCTAATTGAGAGATTGATTACAAATTTTGTAAGATTAAACAAAAGGGGGACGAACGATTCTGACGAACGATTAGTTCCAAAAGTCTCCGTCTAGGGAATATGTGGCGCTGTGAAACAGTAAAGAGAGTTTAAAAAAAGCAGAATCAATACTGAAATAAAATTACCTTTTATTTAGCATATTTAACGATTTTAGTATTGATTCTGAATTCTTTTAAAATGTATTTTCTGTTACAGAGCGCTACATAACACCCTAGCAGTGACATTTGGAATTTTAAAAAATTTCGCGGAATCCTTCGTCCCCCGTCTTGTTTAGTCTTCTTACAAAATTTGGCTTCATTCTCTCAATTAGATCAAGCTACAGAACACTCTGAGTATTGTCAGTTTAATTACGGCCACCTTCTATTTCTAAAAACTCTTATTAACCTTTCTCTTTTATTTGCCTTGAATTTTTAACGAAAGATAAATCAGCGATTAAGCCTTATTTGTATTCATTTTTTCCTGAATCGTAAGCGCTTCAGATGTCTTGGGATCTAAAGCTGGTCAAAAAGGCGCGACTTAAAATAAAATACAATAGTGGGCAAAAAAAATAATCTGTGAAAAAATGGAATACTGTGCAAAATGTGTAATTCATGTTTACGTTTTATTTAAGGGGTCTCAGGACTCTTAAAATTGGAAAAAATGAAAAAAAAAGACCATTTTCAACATTTAATATCTTGAAATGTGTTTTTTTAAGACACAATTTTAATTGGAATAAAATATATAAGTATGTTCTTTCATTTCATGTATTTAAAAAATTATAAGATGCGGAATTAGCATTTACAGGGGGCTCCAAACTGTCAGACATTTGATGAGCAAAAAATCGGTATAACAGCTTACGCGCACGATTACAAAATACGTATTGCAACTAGAAGGAAAATTTTAGTGCCTACTTATACTTCAGATTGTAATAATTACCCTGAACCTAAATAAATTCGTATTTAAAGTTTTTTTTTATATTTTTAATGCAAAGTTGTATTTAGCTAATGCAAAATTAAGAAAATTTCAACAGTATAATCACCTAAAAAAATATTGTTTTGAACAATAAAAAGGAAATTTTAGGTTCAGTTTATACAGATTAACATGCAACATATGTTTTGAAAATTTCATAAAAAAATATTCATAATCTTTTGAGATATCGGGCCCGTTATGCCCAAAAACGTCATTTGGAGAAAAATGGCTTCAAAGTTTCCGAAACGAGGCTTCAGCTATTAAACGTGTATAAATGTAAAAGCCATAACTTCAGTTCTAATAGGAATTTCAAGGAAACAATTATATAAAAATATTCAGAAAAGATAGGAGTTTAACATCTAAAGAAATTAAAATTTCGAAAATTTTAAAGCTTTAAGAGTCCTGAGATCCTTTAAAGATGATGATGTTGTTACACTAAAATAAACCTGTAGTATTAATTTGTCATAAACATTATTTTCCCGGAACACATAATTATGGTGAATAAGTTCTTAAAGGGAAAAATGCACTATTTTATCAAAGCATGACACAATGTACTTAATCACAAATGCAGTAAATAATATAAAATTTTACATAACTGAGTCATGTTACATTCATGTGGTTATACACAAAAGCATCACTTTCATGCTTTTTAAATTACGTGCGAGCGGCGATGTCAAACATGCAGCATTCCGGCATTGAAGAAGTCAAATTCTGGATTTAATCATGTCAGATTTCATGTTACTAAACCCTGATAATGCCTTATTTTAGTTTAATCTTGATAGCCTGATTCTTTTTAGCAATTTTAGCATGCATTACAAGCCAAAAAGTTTGAATGGAATTAAAATCAAGACTATTCTCAGGCCGGTGCATAGCTTTAATACCAGATTTCAGATAGGACTGCACCTAAAGTGGTGAAAGAGGTGGGAAATTACTTAAGATATTTTCCTACGCTCGTAGAGCTTTTTTTTCAAAAAAATCTGCAATATTGTATAAATACACATATTTTTATTTTAATTGCAATACAGAATGATAAAAAAAAAACATACAATCCTAGCAATATCTTTATAATTTTTTAAAAATTGTTTTGGTTTTTTTTTTCTTTTCGTTTATTTAGCAAAATTTCATACTTACGCTAGACATGCATGCATACAATTCAACTAAATATATTTTGGTCTCCTTACACACTACTACTACACTTACCTGCGCGCTGAACTAGAAGTTTTGCAATATCTTCAAATGTAATGGAAATATTTTAAAATATATCAAAAAAATATATTTTTTTATTAAAAATTACCATTTTTTATATTCAAGTACCTATAAAATAACTACATTATCATATTGAAGTTAGATTCTGGTTCAGAATATAGAGAGTAATATGGTAAGAATTCTGTCAAAATTTCGCTGAAATATATTTAAGATATTTTATTTATGCTATGATGTGGAGATAAAAACTTGCAAATGACACAACAAAATCATTTTTTAATAACTCATATTTTACTTACTAGTTTCGCTTTATAGCCCACTGTTAAAGGGGTTGAATTCGGAATTAATTAGGGGAAAGCTAGAAATCATTTTAATCCCTTCAGTTTAGGTCTACAATAAATATGCTATGTTTTCCCCCTCGTGCTAGGTCAGCATTAGAAAATATATATAGTTTTATAGTGAAAAAACACGTTTTTAAAAATACCATAACAATACCTAAAAAAAACCTAACTCTAGAAAACACATTGTCAATACAAATGTTGTTGAGCTTAAAAGTCTGAGTAAAACGAGTATCTACGCTTATTATTTATGTTGAACATTAAGGTCACAATTCTACTTCAAAGTTTTAGCCCCGTGGTCAAACAGTAATCGAGAGGTTAAACCGAAATTTTCAAAATATCCAAAATAATGAGATAAAATAGTTTCAAAAACATTGTAAATGCCTCAATAGATTAAAAAAAATGCATGTATATAAAAATTAGAAGTAGGGTGGCGTGTCTGTTCTGGCTTCAAGCTCTTGATTAGCGATTTAGGCTAAACTTTGAAGTAGAATTGTGAGCTTACTGTTCAACAAAAATATTAAGTGTGGGTACATATTTTATTCAGAATTTTAATCTCTACAACATTTGTATTGACAATGTTTTTAATAGAGTTAGTTTTTTTTTGTTTTTTTTTTTTTTGTTTTTTTTTTTTAGATATTTTTATGGTGATTAAAAAAACCCTGTTTTTCGTCTATAAATCTGTACACATTTTCTATAGCTCACCTATTACGAGTGGGAAACTTTGTATATCCATTCTAGATCAAAACTAAATGAATTAAAATAATTTCCAGCTTTCCCCTAATTAATTCCGAATTCGGCCTTTTTTTACCTCCCCTACCACTGGGCTATTATGACAATGTACTAAATCTTGTTGAAAAATGCATTTTCTACACCCTATCCTCTTGAGACCCAAAGTCGCATTTTTTGCACAAATTTTACAATTTTTAGGGTTAAGGCTCTTTATGGTGCTATAAAACTTTTTATATATTGATTTATTTTTAAAACTAAAAAATATATAGAGTTTTGGTGTGTTCAATATAATGGACATTGGGTCTTAGTCCTGTAAAAACATATTATTGAATTACATGATTCTGAATGAAAAAATCTTAATTGCAAAACTTTCTTTCATTATAAATGTGTTTTATCGTTCATACATCACCTTTAAATAATGCACAATTTAAATTTTTTCATCATCAAAGAGAAAAAGTATTTTTGGATGAAATTTATTTGAAAAGTATAAATCAATTTAGTGATTTTTTAAATAGTTTTTTAAAAAGGAATTTAAAAAATCTATCATATCAATAAGAGTTTTTTTCTAAAACAAAATATAAATAGTTAGTGGCACGGCTATTACAATTGCCATTTGGATGCCAAAAGAAAATGAAAAAGAAATAAAATGCACTTTATTTATAATCTTAAATTATTATCTTCAGTTATATTTTCTTTAAAATTTTATTTCTGTTTAAATTCGATTAAATTAACGAACTTAATTATAAAAAACATACAAAGAGTAAAATAATATAAAAATCTTGCAATTATTTTTTATAGTTAAACGAAAATACAAATATAAGTTGTATTTCATGCACACAACCTTATTTTATTTTATACTAATCAAGTAAGATAACATCGCTATATAGGTTTCAAAACCCAGACTTTTAGCGTCAAGTTTTTATTTCTTTCATTACAAACTATGTTGACATCAGAAGTGTGTTTTTATCATTTATACGTCACTTCCAAATATCACATAAATTCAGTTTTTACATTATCTTAAGAGAAAAAGTGTACTTTAACTAAGAAACGTGTTGATCATTTTAGTAATTTTCAAAAAAATATTTAATGACATTTTGTTTTGTTTCTTAATTCTTCTCAAAACCAGTTATTTGTTTGTTAGAATAATGATAATAATTAGTGGCACAGCTATCACAATTGGCAAGTAAATGCCAAGAGGAAATTTAAAAGAAATCAAAATGAGTTTATATATAATCTTATACTGTTATCTTTAATTATATTTTCGTAAAATTTTTGTTGCTAATTAAATATGTTTAAATTTATTAATTCAATTATAAATAGCATACTAATAGAAATTAATACCAAAAAATAGTTACAATGAATAAGAATAAAACGTAATAATAGCTTAATTATAAATATCTATATTTACCAAATGCTGCAAACATATATATATATATTTATATAATTTTATTCGGATTTAAAAATGTTAATGCTTAAAAATGATTTTAAAAATCATACAAAGTTAGCAAAGTCAACTATACACTTTTGAAACATACAGGTGTAGAAAATGAAGGGAATTTGCATATTTTGTCAAATTTCATGAAAAGTACTGAACGAAATGTAAAGATGCTTAGAAACAAAGAAGCAAGTCTTTAGTGTCGAATATGTACACGTGTGTATGGGCGAAGTGGGTAAAAAACAAGCTTTATAATTAAGCGTGCCAATTTTCGCATTTTGTTCGCTCGAACACCTCGCCGAATATCTTTGACTTTTTTTGCAACATTCATTGAAATTCAAAAGAAAACAGTTGAAATAAGTAATCACCAGCGTTTAGATGATGGAATAAAATGAAAAAATCGCAGTGCGACTGGGAAAAGGACATTTTCAAATGCAGGTTCCTAGAGACTTCAATATAACACCCAGCGTCGTGTTCAACTTATGGAAACAGTTTAAGGACATTCGATCCATAGAGAGAAAGCCTAGTCGTCCAAAAGCCATGACTGCTAATGAAGATTGTTATTTGTCCATTACAGCGAGGGAGAAACAGGAATGCAACAGCTTCCCAGCTCTGTCGTGATCTTTATGTGCCACAGGAAAACGAGTTTCAAGGATTACTGCTAACAGAAGGCTACATGACAGGGGGCTCTTTGCAATAAAACCTGCTACTTGCGTCCCGCTCACTTCTGCTCACAGGAAACCCGTTTAACATGGTCTAGAGATCATCGACTTTGGAGCAGGGATCAATGAGGGAACATCCTATTCACCGATACGTCTCGGTTCAGCCTAAACAATAATTCTCGGCGTACTGTCATCTGGAGAAAACTAGGGATCCGCTACCTGCCTTCTACATCTGGGAAAGAGAACATTGTGGCAGCGGAGGTAATGGCCTGCGCAGACATCATGTTGGATGATGGGACCACATCCCTCACTGTATTTGGCAAACGCTCTATGACTGGTGTGAGTTGTAGGGATGATATCTTGATACACTTTGTTCGCCTTTTCATGGATGCAGTTGGCCCTGATTTCATTTAAATGAGCTACAACACTCGCCCAGAAAGAGCTCATCTGGTCGACGAATTTCTGGAAAATGAGAATATTCACTTGATGGATTGGCCAGCCAGATCTCCAGACCTAAACTCAATAGAGCATGTCTGGGACGTTATGGAGACGACAACTGGAACTCGCTTTTCACCTTCCAAAACCACCCAGGGTCTGAAAACAGTATTGCTGGAGCAGTGAGACTAACTTCCACAGGGACTCTGAAACCGCCTGATTTCCAATCTGAATTCACGTTGTGAGAGCTTTATAACTGTAAGAGCGGGCCATGTTAATTATTACCCCTTTTTTTTCAATATTGTAAGCTCAGTTTTATACTTTCTGACACTGATGAGCCTTACGCGCGATCATGCGTGCGCATTAAAACTATTGAATGACTATTTTATTTGCATTATATCAACCTATGTTCGTACCATATTTGATTAAAATCTGTCCAGCAGTTCTAGAGATAATTCACCTAATCTGAAAATTCTCTTAATTTTGAACACCTGTGTAAATTAAACTTAAAAGTACATTTCTTTCCCTATTTGAGTGTAAAAACTGAAAATGTGCGATGTTTAGAAGTAAAAAAAAACCGTTAAAAGCAAATTGTATTGGTTAGGTCATTGCCATCGTCAATATGACATTAGCGTTATTCACACACATGTCGCTCACCCTCAAGAAAAGTGACACAACTCGCAAAAATTCATTTTGCATTTTATTCCATTAATAGGTCTGTCATAGATGCTTCTTGCTACAGGAAAAGTTTCATAAATGTAGTTATCCGGCAAATCGCTTTATTGCGCTATATGTCCATTCGTGACCACAGAAGGGGGTCAGACTGTGGGGGGAGGTAAAATTGCTAAACCCTCCAAACCTCATCTACGTCTTTATTCTTAAGAGTTTTATTCTTTTATTACAGCTGCGTGCAGAGCTAAATGCTATAATTTCATGTTAAAGTAAAAATATGCGAATCTTCTAAAGCCTCTCCTGCGAAATTTACTTTTACCAAAATGCATCACTTTTCTTGCGGTTGAGCGATGTTTTTGCTTTAGAATATAGATTTTAACCCGTGTCAGCTAAACCTTGTTATAATTACATTAGTTTCTTTTTTTAATAACATTATATTACTACTGATCCCTTTAGCAAAAAATAATAAATCAAAATTACTGGATTTTATATGAAAAAAATCAAAATTATATCAAAAATGTCATGTAGTTAATTAAAGTGCTAATTTCATATAATACTCACGAAGGGAATATTAAGACAAGCTTAATCAATTTTTTTCGTAATATCACAGCTCAGTAAAATTCTCTAAGATGATTATGAAATGTCATTCAGAAGACGTATAGTATGCGATAAAACCCAAATATGAGATTCTAAGTATGTTAGGAATTTGTTTGAGAGAATAGAAAAAAAGACTGAATGCTTGCGAAAATAAAAAAAGAAATGCTCTTTCCTAATTAATGAAAAAAAAGTTCTCTCTCATTTTAATAGTTTAGATAGTTTTGAAAAACATGTATAATAAAATGAAATGAGTTAAAGAATAGCTTTAACTATAGTTAGAAAATGTTTTTGGGGGGAAGAGCTTTAGGAATTAATATGTGAAGTAAACGTTGAAAGAAAATTAATAACATAATCTTATTTAATAATGGCTATTATCATTTCATTGTTACTCTTTAATGTTTTTGAAATAAAGTATATTTTTTCTTTTATGTTCCTAAGTTAGATCTCCAATGTTTCAAACGTTCTTGGGAATGGAATTTTTATTTTCTTTAATTTTCTATTATATGAATTTTTCTTTGATATTGAAACACTACTTATAATAATTGTCATCATTTAGCTTTCAATAAAAGTTTCTTATTATCTCGAATTAAAATTCTATTTTTGTAATTACAATTTAACAGAGAAGTTTTATTATTTTAATAATATATGTGCGAATTATTAAAGAGGAAACTACGCCTTTGAATATCATGAATTAAATACTTTTTCAATAATAAACCTTCATATTTTTTAAATATTATTTATTTTCATTTTTTTAATTATTTTTAAATTCTGTTTCTTTCTTAAATAAGTACGATATAATATTAACTTCTCTTTTTGATGTGCATTGATATGTATATATTCATTTTCAAATGCAAAATCTTTAAAATATTGAACTTTCAAATTTAGCTATATTTAAAAATTGACATGTCTTTTGAAAGAATAACTTAAGCGATATTTTCAAATTAAACACATTCCAAGGATTAATTTCCGAAGAAATCGCCAAGGATTACATTACTTACGCCCTTTTTATTAACCTATAAGGTATTTATGACTTTAATTTGTTTAACAGACTGTCTTTTCGTGTTTTAACTCGCGCAAATGTGCTCGTATCGCCATGCAGTTGAGGTTTATTATGGTATGCTCGTTATTGTGAATGAAGTTGGTATCGTTACCAGTTCGTTTACAGCGACAGTAAAGACGCTCTCAATATTACGGTCAATGGGGGGGGGGGGGAATATTTTGCAGTATATTATAAGCGAATCCTCTACTAGGCTACACAAATTACATTTTGTCGTACATTTTACAAAAAAAAAAACTATTCAGTATTTTTACTTGAAAATAAACATAAAAATAAATTATGATCTGTAGATTTGCACAATATTATTTTTTTACAGAATGATCTTAAAAATCTATTATTTTAATTAATTTATTTTACATGATTTTCCATTACGGACGCATTTTTGCAAATAAAAAATGAAACACGTATATTTTCAGAAGAAAAAATAAATCACGAAGTTAGTCATTATAGATAGAATCATGATTAATTAAAGAGTTTCATGATTTCTTTTATGAAATCTTTAAAATACCTTTTTTTATGAAAATTATAGCATATTTTTAAAGAATTAAAATTTGTGAAAATTTAGTTATTTACATTCAATTATAAAAGTATTTTTTGGTGTTAAGAATTCCAATGCACAATTTATTCTTATTATGTGAAATCAGTTACGTAGACGATACTTACGCATTTTAAAAGATTATGATTTTCATGATTTTTTTTATATAAAATGGCAACAAAAGAATTGTAAACAAATAAAATTAATTATTAAATTCGTTATATCATAAATAAAACATTCCAAGGAAATTCTTAGTTATTTGGCTGAATTTACATTTCTAAAATTAAAATGCGCCAAAATATAAAATAACGTTTTTGCTTAATAATGATGCAAAAATTCGATACAAAATATTCTTACTTTCAAATATTTGTCTTATTAAATATTGCTTCGCGAATCCAAACAAAGCATGGCTTTTACTAGTTTAAAAAGTATTCAAATTTATATAGATCACTCAGGTGTACTTCACGATACTTACTACAAAATGGGGTGTTCATAGCATCCATCATTCTGCAGGTGACACAAAATAGTTCGGTTACAGTACAGTACATGAACAATAATTGCTGGAAGTGCGTTTACCCTTGTGGTTCGCGTTTATAAATTTAACTGGGTTTTTTTTTTCATATTATTTGGTGTTTATAAATTCTATAAATCATAGATAGGGCTGCACAAAAGATCTTAAGTGCATTAAGTGCATTTTAAATGAATATATAACGGGAAAACCGTTATAGACAAGATATCATAAATTTCGCCCTCACTCCGTGATAGCAATAAAACAATCTTAATTAAATATAAAGTCAAAAGTTAACTCAAGTAACTTCATTTTTTGCAGCGCGCTTACGCTGCGACGGCTGTGTTCATTTCAAATCCACATCTAGATTTCATCTCTCTCAATATCTGTTCTTGTTCCCAGGCTAAGCTCCAGCCATACAGGCCATTTCTCCACATCAAAACTACTTACGCCAACTCACACTCTCTCCAACGTCTAACTAATCAACTACTTCTGACTAGCCTAATTTCGCTCCCCTATTTATACTCTATCAGACTGAGCAAATTAATTTGCATAGGGTTACTGCTAACTCGCGGAACAGTGAATTACTAATTAAAAATGCACCGCGGACAATTAGAATGCCTCTATATTAAAATTACGTCTTACACCTTGTTCACCTTCAAACCACTAGAGAGTCCTGTAACAAAGTTACTGGTTTCTTACAATTTTTCAATTCTTCAGGGCTAATACTTAATTTTAAAATATCGTAAGAAAACTTCTTAAATGTTACTCATTTATACGAAAACCTTTGTTTCCCCAATCCACATTCATGAAAATGTTTTCTAAGATAACATAGTATAAAGCTTAGGCAAAATGGTATCTCCTTGTCTTACACCTTGTTCTAGGCTTGATCTTTGTTTTTTCTTTGTCCAAACGGATGGTTGATGTTTCTTTCTTATAAATATGATATTGATGTAAGGTTGGTCTATATATATGTCCTCCAGAGATTCTATCGCTGCTGATGTGTAGACCGAATCAAATGCTTTTCATAATCAATAAAGGTAAAAAAAAATGTAAACTGTATACCTTACGTTTTTCTGCGAGTTCCATTATTGTCTGAGTATGATCCATTGTGCTAAATCCACTTTGGAATCCTTCTTGTTCTCTAGGTTGAGCTGATTTCAGAGCTGATTCAAGTCTTGCCGTTAAAACTTTGTGGGGAAATCTTTATAAATTACTGATAGTAAGCTGATCGGACGGTAGTTTTTAATGTTTGCCTTGTCCCATTCCTTGTAAAGTGGCGCCATGACTTCATTATTCCAGTCTTCTGGTACATGTGAGTTCTCTCGACATTTGGAAAATAGTAAGGCTAACATTTTTACAAATTCTTCTCCTGCTTCATTGATGAGATCAATTGTAATTCAATCCTCGCCAGGACATTTACCTTTTTTCATACATATAATGGCTTGTAAAACTTCATCTGTCAACGCTCTTCAGTTTCTGTTATGTTTTCTCTTGGAATAGATAGGTTGATTTCCCTTTCATTTTCACGTATTACAGATCGTTATAGAACTTTTTGACAATATGTACTACTTCATTATTGATTTCGGTGATTGTTCCATCTGCTCTTTTCACTGCAAAAATACCTTTTTTCCAACACACAATTTGCATTTAGCTGATTGTAAACTTTTATTATCTGCTACAACTTTCTTCAGAAGGTCGTAGTTAAATTTTGTGATATATCTGTAACACATTTTCTTACCGTTTCACATAATTTGGCATATTAAACTCTTGATTTGGATTCGTTTTTCTCAACTTTAAATTCTCTGCGATTCTTCTTTAATCTTCTTGTATCGTCTGTTGTTTTCTTTGTCTGCTGTACTAGTGCTTCACCGGCTATGTTCGTTGTATTTCCTGTAGAGTATTGGTTAGTTTCTTGTTCACTACAAGTTCTACTGTAACACCTTGCTCTTCATCTAAAATTGATTAAAGTATTTGGAAAGGCTTTTAAGTTCCAAATGAAATTCTTTTTGTGTTTCAGGAAATTTATAATATTTACCGCTTTCTTTGAGTGTTTCAAAACCTTCCCTCTTTCCACTTTAGTATCTAACTGCAATTTTCATTTAACCAACCTGTGCCCACTTCTTGTATTGAAATTATTGAAAATGCTGCAATAAGATGCTTTTAGTTTGTAAAGATGTAGTCGATTTCACTTTTGATCCATTTGCACAATGCATGTCAATTTTCTTCGTGGCTTTTTCTTGAAAATGAATTCATGATATACAGCTGTTCACATTCTGCAAACTCAATCAATCTCTTTACTTTTTCATTACGCATCCCATATCCATGATTTCCTACTAAAAACTCACCTTGCTTTTTTTCCCAATTCTAGAATTCCAGTCTCTCATTATTAATTTCTGTAGCATTTTCCCTTTTGATGCATTGAAGATACTTCTCCATAAAAATCCTCAATTTATTTATCAGTATATCTTATTGTTGGCGAATAAACTTGGATAATTTGCAGCTTTTATCTTGTTGACACATCGTATACTACGATGTGGTTTTTCCACCTTTCATGAATCAGAGTACATATGCAAATCTATAGATCATATACAAGACTGCACAAAAGAATTCAGATAATTTTCCGGCTATTGATGGTAATTACTGCAATTGGGTTTTATATGTGTTATACGTTCTCCAAACTGCTTATACTTAGACACAATATTTCACTTTATTAAAAGGTAAAGTTTTATTGGAGTATTCTGAATGCGTTGGAAAGTGTTTTATATTCTATGTTGAAGCATGATGTTTCGTTCCTGTTCTGATTATTTTCGATTTTGCCAGAAATTCCGAAATGTAAGATCGTTAAAGTTCCGATTATCCGATCTCCGCTTAACCAAGTTACCAAAAAAAATCGCCATTTTGTTTTTCATTCTGGCACGAAAATCGGAATTCTAAATGTTTACGACTTCTCTTTCATCTTAGCCTAGCACTTAATTGCCAATGAGGGGTATAGTGGTATAGTGGAGGGTATACGATGTTATACAGTGTATAACTTCTGGATTTTATTGCCATCGGTTTCGAAAAAACGATATACCGTATGCTCTGTAAAGTATACCGTCTGATTTATTTATGGTTACACAAGCTGTTAACAGTGACTGTTTCTTATTCATAGGAACAGGGACTTCAACTTCAGTAATATTGTAAAACCTTATTTAACAATATGAAATGCAGAAGACTATCATTACTGAACAAGTGGGTTAACATTGTGTGCTTGATCGGAATTCAAATGTTAAGTAGCGTATACGTATACATGTTTCAAAAGAAAGATAGCAACAAGTGGCCTATTTCTTATTCTTCTTAACCTTGAAGAGGAAAGAGGCATGTATACTTCCAAGAAATATGTATTTGATATTTGACTTCTTTATATTCGAGACAGGGTGGTAATTGTCACACAAACAGTCGGTCCTCCCCATCCTATTTGCGTTCGTTTTCGTGCACACTATTTTTTTTAATCGTTTAATTCAATTAGCATGACTACAAAAGATAAAAACGGAAGCAAATTCGTTGTTTCGATAGAAACAAAAACTGATGCATAACGGGGTTGGATATATGACAATCTATTAAAATCGTTCCATTATATCTGAGTGTTGGAGAAGTTAGTACGGGAGACTGAAAAAATAGAGTTCAGAATGAAAAATTTTTTGCGGACACAGCAACTATTATACTGCTAAAGAGCCAGTAAAGCACTGTTAGTTTGAATTGCTTTAAACCAACTCACAATCCAAAATAAAAATTAGTTAATATACTATTTAATTGAAAATAAGAAAAAATAACCTATAATATATTTTTAATATCAGACTGTATGTTCGAAAATAAATTGAATATGATCTATTTATTCACATTGTTATGCAAGAATGATGGGTCAAAATTCCGCAACACATTTTAAAATTTCAGGGTTGAGTGAATGCATTTTAACCGAACTCCATCCGATCTTATTAGGTCTTTGTTGAAATTAATATTTTTACACTTTGCATTTGTATTAGAAACTCGCTTCGGATCAGGTATCCATACTTTACAATAACAACAGTTCGTGTAGGTTGTAGTTTTATTAGCCCCCGGTATGCTATTTCTTTCTCCCAGCTTGTTTTGTGTCGTCTCCAATAAATAACGCTCCGTTGTATAAGCCAGCCGTAAAACAAAGCAGATGTGCATTGTACGATTAAATACTTAGAAATATTTTTCAACTTCTAAGCATCGCACATTTTCAATTTTTATATCGTTGTATTGGGGAACAAAGTACTTTTAAATGCAATTTGTTTGAAAACTGTATCTCCATTTATTTTTGAAATATTAATTTTTTTGTAGTTTTTAGAGCCATTTGCTTAATATTGGCAACGGAAGTACTCCATTTGTGTAGAAAGTAAAGGAAAAATAGTTCTAAAGTAGTAATTATATATTTTTGTTGCCATTTTTTCATAACAATCGAAAGAAAATGGAATTAAAATACGTGCTATTTTGAAAAAATATAAACGAAGGATTTCTGTTAAAACATGGAGCTATTATAAACTATATTTCATTTTAAGTTACTATATTAACGTCACAAAGAAAAATGAAGGCCTATGAATCTTTAGATAGCCATTTTTTGTCGAGTTTCTTTAATGACGGCATCTTTTTGCTGCATTTGTGTATTATTTTGCGATAGTGACGCCCTATGCATGCTTTACTGTAGATGTTTAAGAGTGGATCGTAAATGTGGAATTCTTAAGCAGATGTGAATGACGTCAATTTACATACAATAAAAGCGTGTGCTTTAAATCTTAAAATTGAAATATGTTTTGTACTATTTATATAAACATATATTTTTTTTTTCATCGGGGGAGTGACACTAAATTCTGAAAAAGAAGAATTACTGTTTTCTAGTTCATTTTACTTTATTTTGTCTTGTTTGGTTGTTTATTTCATGTCAGTGTCAGGTTAAAATAAAATCTGGTTCCCCAACTCGATGTAGTATTTCATTCCGAAATCGATCCGCATTAAAAAAGAGAAAAAATACCAACCCAGGCTGTGTTGGGTAAAAGCCGGTTACCTATACCGATGCAGGATTCTAATCCAAATCTGACATGCAGTAAAAAATTACAGATGACTCGATCTGCGTCACTATCCGGTAAAATCTGATTGAAAAAGGCAACGCAATAATGTCACGTCTGGTTTGAGTAAAATTCGGTTACCTGAGCCGATGTAGATTCGTCATAATTGTCACACTTCCCACAAACTGGTCACACTTTGACTTCACAAAATGGGCATGCTTTCACTATCACATTCAGTATTAAAAAAAAGTTTAACCCTTAACTGATGTTACCGGTCTCTCAGACCGCGGCTTTTTTTCAATTTTTATAGTTTAACTTGCAATTTTCAGTTTAACTACAAACACTACCGAAATTTTGTTCCATTTGGAACTATAGTACTATCACCAGAAACTTTTGAATAGATGAATTTTAATTATAATAGTCCTGTACATAACGTTTAGTAAAAAAACACCATCCTATGAATCGCGTCTTTTATTCATGTTTCGATGGAGTGGTCTCACAGACCGCTTCACTCTAGTTATGTGACAATTTCTGTGGCATCAGTTAAAGGTTAAAACGATGACTTGTTAGAAAACTGGCAGCATTGATTTTAAATAAATGATTACGAAATTATGTTCATTTCTCTAAGGTGGGGGAGTTTGGTTTGCAAGCCAAGTCTATTTAAAAAACACATGGGACACACTGTTAATCCTACAATTTAATAAATATCATACATTAATGTAAAATGAAAACATAAATGATTTAGTGAAATTTTACGCAAACAATGCACCAATGCTTGTTAGTGATATAACAATTTCTTAAAATGTTTTAAGATGTATCTGAAATGTTTGTAGAAGTTTTCAATTAATTTAACTTATAGAAATAGACAAACGAAATCGTGTGATGGTCATTTTGGAAATATTTCCTAAATATTTGTTTGTGGGGTAAAGTAGATATTTAATTCTTAGGATCTTCAATCTATATAGAATTTCATGAAGTGTGTAATAAGTGGGAAACTTCCGAAAAAATCGATGAAGTGTATTGGGTGCCTATAGCACAGGAGTTAAATCGGGAATAGGTGTAGTGACGAAATTTGTGGGCCATTCTCCAGAAAGTGTACCTTTTCAAAAAAAAATATTTTTCAATTTCAAAACCTTGCGTGTCCTTTTTTTTTTTTTCATTTTTATATCAAATTTTTACTTACTAGAAATAACCATGAACAATGATCCTACTTAATTTTAAATAGTTTACTTATAAATAAAAAATATATATATATATAACCTTTTTCACTTATATATATAACCATATTCACTGAGATGAGCTTTAATTCAAGGAGGTGAGGAATCTTCTATAAAAATAGGTTTAATGTATGCTTTTTTTTTTTTTTCAAGAAAAGAAATTTATTTTTTTGCTATTACAATTTGCACATGTTAAGTATATTAAAACAAGTAAACTTGTATTTTTACATTTTTTTACATATCTGAACTTCAAGTTCACGGAGATGAGAGTTCTCAATAACGGAACAGATGTCATAAGTTCCCGGGGCCGCCATCTTGGAATTTTTCTTGGCGTGAAAACTCCTTTTCCGCCAAGTAGTAAATGTCGTCAAGCACCGGTTTATACGCATGTTTGGCTTAACGAAAATAAAATGTAAATAATAAACAAAATTCGCTAAAGTGGCAAACAGTAATCGTTGTATGAGCCTTCGCGCACATTAACCGAAAAAAACATCACTGCATTCAGCAGTTTTCGCTGTGTAGCATTCTCAAAATTCAGCAGTTCTCACTTTCTAGCAATCTCAAAATGTAAAAAACTCTTAAAGCAGCAAAATATACATAATAAACAAAACTCGCTAAAGTGGCAATCAGTAATCGTTGTATGAGCGCTTCGCGCACATTAACCGAAAAAAATCCCTGGATTCAGCATTTCTCGCGGTGTAGCAATCTCAAAATGTAAAAAAACTCTTAAAGCAGCAAAATATACATACAATTATCAACATACCTTAACAGACATCTTCTTTCTTGAAAGATCCAGTACGAAATATCTCTCATAACATCATTGTCATTTCCCAAAATAGGCTTATGAATACGCATTGAGACACTGTAAACAAACCTACTTTTCTTGTCAAAATTTCCTCATATTTCTTAATTACTTCAGCAAGAGCGTTTAACCCCTTGGGGACGAGCGACACGTATACGTGCCGGAAATAGGCCTAAGGATCCTCGTTTATCCTCACCAGTAAAATTTTACTGTAAAATTTGCCTTATTTAATCCGAGCATTTTCCCGATTTGAATAGGCACAAACTTCTGTTTCTTAAAACCGGTAGCAAAGTAATAAACATTTCGTAAAAGGCTCCCGTCGCGAAGGGGTTAAACGGACAACAGAAACCTTAGTCAATCAAATACATCCAATAAATTTAACATAAAAATAAAAAGGGAGAACAATAGAACACGATATAAAAATACATCCACAAAATTCTAACCTAAAATGAGCTTCTCAGGGGTTGCCAGAACACGACACGTCACAACACACACGTCACACAGGGTTCCACATATCGAGGGTGCCATATCCAAAAACACCGCCAACACGCCAACAAAAAATCGCAAACAATTCAAAACAACGGCTGAGGGAACATAACGCATCTAAGCCTCAATAACTACACTTGATTCTTAGAAACAAAATCCATCTTCTTGTTTCTCAAGTAAAAACTCAGAACGTCTTTATAGCTGTAAGTAAACAAGATGGATGACTTGTATAATAGAAAATAAAATGTGATGCCAGTACTGCCATCTATCAGTGAAAAATGGCATTTTATGTTTGGGTAATGAAGATGAGAATTTATTGTGTGACAGAATTAATTGTTCTAGTAAGACAAACTAAATCACAATATAAAAATTTTAAATATGCTTAAATATTTAGTATTGGAGACACTTGTGGAAGGAATAATAAATATATAAATATATTTTTTAAATTAAACAAGTTATTAAACAACATTAACAGCCACACAAGGTGTGTGACATGCCACGGAGGTGAGAAATCGCATAGTGTGACCAAAAAAATAATAAATAAAAAATAATTATAAATTAAGCTGGGTACTGATATAAATAGACATAATTCTATTGCAATTAAAAAATATAGTTAAATGAATAATTCTTTAAAAATTTTACTGTAAAATACATGTGACGGAAATGTTACACATTTTGAAGAATGACCCTTATATTAAAAGTATATTTCACAATTAATATGTTATTGCTACTGTTTATGATGCTCCATGTCAATTGACAGGGCAGACCAGGCCACAAAGATCCTGGGAAAGAGAATACAGTTTCTTTTAAAATGGCATCTAAAGAGCGGAAGATTGGCTAGATCTTAACGTTTTCATATTTTTTTTTATTCTTACCGGAAAGGGAAAATCTCCTGCATTAATATTTTTCTGCCGCCTACCGTCGTCCTAACAACAGGACTGTCCACGCTAGTGCATTTATGCGCAGGAACATGGCACCCGAATGGACCTAACAGGAAGTCCCTAGGAGATGTTCTTACGCAAGATTCCTAGGAGATCTACCTAACAGCTCTACAATTCTCGACCCTGTTTATCTTTCTTTACAGCATGGTTTACTATCGATCTATGATACATTTTATTGCTTTATTTAATCATAAACACGATCAATTAACATAGATTTTCTAATAATCTACTACATTGTTTACGAAAACTTTAATACAATTTCCATTTCACGTTCATATTACCATATTTTATAAAGGAAGTATGTAAATCTCATGTTATAAACCATCACTTTTCCACCATTCCTTTAAATGTATTCAGTAATATTTGTTTTAATTCGCAATTGAGTTTCTTTTGCTACTTTTTGGCTTAAATATATGAAGATTTACATGGTGCTCCAAATTTATTGTTACAACTTTGATCCTCCATAAAACCTAAATGAAATAAGATATCAAAGTTCGGTTTTGTGTAAGTATAACAGCAACTCAAAAAGTTTTATTTGTACTAAAAATAATTCTTTTGCTTACAGGTACGACCCAGTAAGCTCCATAACTGGTGATGGCTACACTACAGGAAAAAGCGCAGTGTTTGGGCTGGTTCATAGAGAACAAATCAGATACACAAATCCAAAGGAATTTAAGAACAAAATACAGGCGTCACCCACCTTCCAGAACCTCAATACACACGCGGCACAAGACGTTTAGGGAGACAGATAGTGTGCTTCATAAAACAAGTTGGAAATTGCTTGTCAAACGTGGCAAATGAGGTGCGTTCCTACTATAACTAGGTTTATAAATATTTTTTGCACCGCATATTGTACTGAATGTATATTTTAGTGCACTTCATAAGTGCATATCAATTTCATTCTCTGCGAATGGCTGTAATATCATTGAAATGCACTTGAAATAATTTTTTGCCATTCGCCTTAATGTAACGGAAAACTTTTGACTATCCCTGTAATTAAACTATACATCCGATTTTTATAAAATTTGAAATGACTTGACAAAGTTTTGCAAGAATTATATATTTAAAATTTCAAACCATTCGGAAGGTTGTAACACCATTAACATGCACTTGAAATAATTTTTTCCCATTGATCGTAATGAAACGGAAAACTTTTGACTGTCCCTATAATTAAACTATACATCCGATTTTTATAAAATTTAAAATGGCTTGACAAAGTTTTGCAAGAATTATATATTTAAAATTTCAAACCATTCGGAAGGCTGTAACATCATTAACATGCACTTGCAATAATTTTTTCCCATTGACCGTAATGTAACGGAAAACTTTTGACTGTCCCTGTAATTAAACTATTCATCCAATTTTCAAAAAAAATTAAATGACATGAAAAAGTTTTGCAAGAATTATATATTTAAAATTTCAAACCATTCGATAGGCTGTAACACCATTAACATGCACTTGCAATAATTTTTTCCCATTGATCGTGATGAAACGGAAAACTTTTGACTGTCCCTATAATTAAACTATACATCCGATTTTCAAAAAAATTTAAATGACTTGACAAAGTTTTGCAAAAATTATATATTTAAAATTTGAGACTATTCGGAAGGCTGTAACATCATTAAAATGCACTTGAAATATTTTTTTGCCATTCGCCTTAATGTAACGGTAAACTTTTGACTGTCCCTGTACTGTTAACCTATACACCCGATTTTCTTAAAATCTGAAATGACTCGACAAAATTTTACAACAATTACATATTTAAAATTTCAGATCATTTGGTTGGGTAGTTTTTGCTTTGTTATATGCCGACGGTCGGACAGACAGACTGACAGACGAACTGAATGATGAATTTAGGTGCTACGTATTTATATAATTACGAACGTACCTGAAAAGGCGCTGACTGGCCTAGTGCAAGTCGAGAGGATACGGAAGGTATAGGAGGGATAAAACATAGAGGATAAAACTTTGGAACTTGTTGTTCATTATATAATAATGATATTTTTGTTATCTTATTTCGTTTAAGTTTTATGGTGGACCAAAATTATAAAGATATATTTGGGACACACTGTATATGTAATTGAACCAAATCATATTAAAAATCAAACATAATTTATAAGCTTAGTAGAATTCTGTATTCTATTCGTGTTATTACGCTATGTATTTTACTAATAAATAGTTATTATAATAAGCATGGCTGGCGTAGCGTAGAAATGCCGTTTTTATCACAATAATTCTTTTTTTATATTAATTTTCATTTTATTTTATTTTAATAATACAAATCATTTTTATACGATTTCTTTGATTTCCATCTGAATGAAGAAATCTTTTTGCAATTTTGTGCTTGAAAACGCTTGTAAGCATTAAAATTTGATTTTTAATTTTTCTTGTTAACGCAAAATAAGATTTCATTACATTTAATTAAATAAAACACTCGTCCTTATTATATCAATAATAAAAAAGAGATTTTTTAATTCTATTAACATGGCCTTTTTAAAACATGACTTTGTCGTTTTATAATGACTCCATTAAAACAAAAGACCTTTCTTTCATTATCTTCGACTGAAAAATGTTGAATTACTTTTAAAGTGAGAAAATATTAATAAAGCACGCCCTTTTCTTGCTCCAGAAAGTTGGTCTTAATTAAAGATAAACTGAGTAACAAAAAAAATTTGCTAAATTGAAGTATAGAATTCATTTTTTTCTACGAAATATTTTTGTAGTTGTTCAAAGACGACAAAAATGTTTGATTTTTTATTTTATTACGATAATAAGACAAAATTAAATTATTGTTTTGTAAGAACCAGGTTTCTACACTGTAAAAAAATCAGAAATTTTACAGTCCATATTCGAAACCTTTATTAAAATTTAGTGTAAGCTATGAATTCTCTTCAGTTACTAATTCGAAAACGTTAAGCTCATTTCCGTATAAAGTATTTGACGCAAATATTTGGAGTTTCTGCACATGACCAAATCATTCTATAAAAGTCATGATCAGGGGATTTTTATCGTTCTAAAATAGAGTAACGAAAAGCCGTAGCGAATATTTTGAGGAAAGTATGCATTTATGTTTAATTTTTTTTTTAATTGGAAAACGATACCTTTTTTAAAGGAATTAATATTTTGCAATATAAAAAAATTTAACGTCTGAATTTGAAACTTTTAAAAGACTAACTAAAATAAATAAAGTAAGACAGACGTGAATACAGTTTAAAATAAAATTTATAAAAAGTTTAAAATACTAAATACATTAAAAAATACATTGCAGTAGACATTGCGATTGCTTGGTGAAACGTCTACTAAATGTATTTTCAATGTTTCTAATATTTTAAACTTTTTATAATTTTTATTCTGTATTCAAGTCTATCTTACTTTATTTATTTTATTTAGTCTTTTAGAATTAGTATTATCCGTTTGAATTTTATTGCATAATAATACTAGAGTTGCTGTTAATCTTTTGTTGCACATAGAAAGTTTAATAATTCGTTAGATAGTTTCTATATACTCTTGTTTCTTGAATCTATAATAGATATTTGATGTTCGATTAATGAATAATAATGCAGTGCTAGTATTAGTGGGGTATAGATAGCATTGTTTATACGTTTTTATCATCTATGCGTTTTGAATTTATGCTCTGAATCACAACTTTTGTAATAATGAAATATATCGTTTATATGATAGATGAATTTCACAATTTTCCTTGTACTCCGTTTTATCCTCTTTGTTTAAGAATCACATATTTGTAAAAAGATATTATGGAAAATGCGATTTACTGATCTATAAAAAATTCTTTTTCTAAATGCAGATTACTCATAAGCTCCACCCTGTAAATAAATACATTATAAAAATGTTTAATTTCCCTACTTATAAACAGATGGATATTTTTATACCTTTAAATAATTACTTCTTTATCATGCAAAAATATATACTTTTTCAAAACTATTAATATAAACAAATAATTATTTTATTTTCATGAATTGTATAATTATAAATAGATATTTTTTGTCAGATTATCTAAGCACTTCTCAAGTTATGTAATATGTATTACCATTATGCATTATTCAACGACAAATCAATAAACACTGTTGGTTTACAATGGAAGTCTATGAGGACTTGGCGAAATATTAGAGATACCGCCAATTTGGAGGCACTTTTGGCGACTCATTTTGGCCCACCAAATTCACAACATATTTGGCGATATATCGCTAAGTTGGCGCCAAATTTGGCGGTAATTGGTGTGTCAGAACAGGGTCCCTCCTATGGTAACCCCCCGTATAGGTATGGAGATGTATTAAATGCTCTACATTTACAATAAGCCATTATTGGCAAATCTTATAGTTTGGCTATAGTTTTTTGGTCGGCGGGATAACCAGTAGTACCGAATTGCGTAAAAGAAACATCCTTGTAACTCGAAAAATTATAATTATATAAACTAACAGTTTACAACGTCGGATTAAACGTCTCATTTACAATTAAAATATATCTTTGAATTAAAATTTGAATGAAATACAGGGTCATGAAAAATCGAAGAGTGTGAAAAATATGATTAAAAATATCTCGGCAACTAATTATCTGATCGACTTCATTCTTTGTGCAAAATTTATATATTTTTTTATTGTCTTTTATATTCACTCCTTCAAATAAACAATTTCGAAAATTTTTGTATACCTTTTATCAGAAAGAATATTTCGAGTGTCCGAAAAAAATAGTTCCGGATAATCCAGGTTACTGATATTTAATAGGCTTCTTCTCATTATAACTTCCTAAATAACACCAAATTTCAAGTTTCTATTTCAATTTGTTCGGGAGATAGAGCGATTACAGACACACACACCGGCTTACACCCAGACGAACGGCAATTTTTTTTTCTAAAAATATGTTTTTCGGAATCTCCACTGTCTGAAACGTGTCAATCCGTCAAAAGAAAAATTTCGATTTTTAAAACGGTTAAAAGATTTACCCTGCACTACGTATGATGGGTAAGTAAATGTATACATTTTTTCAAAACAATTAGTATAAACAAATAATTATTTTATTTTCATGAATTGTATAATTATAAATAGATATTTTTGTCAGATTATCTCAGCACTTCTCAAGTTATACAAATAAATTAAAAACTTTTAAAGGTATATATTTAGAACCATGATAATTGTAAAAAAATATATTAAGGAACTAGGGGGCTCTGCCCCCTGCAAGCTACGCTCGCCAACCCCGTTCAGACACCGCAGAATCTAAAAACACGCTAATCTGATAAGTTTTAAAAATATTAGAGAAGATTGAATTATACTGAAAAAAGCTGTGCAGATCTCCCCGTAAACGGGTTTCCATTCAATTCCCTTTGATTGCAAAAATTTAAGGGCGAATCAGTTGCTGTTAAGAATCCAATGGTTGTTTTCGTTTTTGATTAAAGAGGATCAGTTAAATATTTGAAAAGTAGCTAAAATAAAATAAATTAAGTATAAGAGTCTTTGTCTTCCGGTATTTTAAAACAATCTCTATAACAATAGCCTAAGTCATGTGACTATCATCAACAGTTCCAGGCGGACCACTTCGCTTTTTATACTCTAGGTGCCATTTTGGTACTTTAATGTTAGCCAAGCACAGGTGACCAAATATTATTCTATCGCCATCATTTCATCTATATTATAATAGTTCAAGTCATCAACTGCCATAAACAAATACGGTCTGATCCCTTCGCCGTCCATATGAAAGTTTGGCAAAGATGTCATATACGTCCCATATTGGTGTGATTTTTTAACGATGCCAATTTGGGGAACTCATCACCAGCATAAACAGCAACATCCGGCTTACCATATGAAGTAAAATAACGATACTTTGGCGCCAGTTATGTGCCCGTTCCGTATATGACATTGGCGTCAGAAAAAAATCGCGCCAATATGGGACCGTAAGTTTTCCATTTTTATTAAAAAATCAAATATTTTTTTTCGAATAAAACTACATAAATGTTGCCATGGTCGTAAAAAATTCTAGGTACTGTTACGCTAGCAGGATGCACATCTCGCCAATAGCTTTTTTTCAACTCGTCAGTTAGCATTTTTTTTTTTTTTCGAGTGGTAATATTTGGCCAGATACGGTTATACAGGTTACAGATATACAGGTTTGGCGTGATTTTTATTTTTTTACGAAAATTTGGCGAAAACCTCGTTTTCAAATACCAGTTACATATGCATTTTTGGTATTCCTTAGATATCCCGTCGATCAAAAATCTATCGCCAAACTATAAGATTAAATGCCAATAATGGTTGATCGTAAATGTCACATTCACTTGACTTTACGCAAGTTACACGTGTTTACGTCATCAAGTGATTTTTATTTCGACATTTTATTCGTATATTTATTAATGTTATACTAATTTATTTGTTCTTTCGTCATTTAAAATAAAAATTATGTCAATTTGTATAATTTGGCGAGTGTTTTGGCGATTTATATAATTTGGCGAAATTGGTCGGCGGAATAACTAAGTAGTACTATATTTCTTAATTATTTTCTATTATTTTCTAAAGGAAATATCAAAAAAAATAATTAATAATCATAGAACAAAATAATTTATATAATTTGTAAAAAGAAATAAAAGTAAATAAACAACAATAGCCGGGTTACTATGTCAACCTTTTCTAAAATATAAAAAAAAAAAATATCTGTTTGATTAAAATTTGAGTTGCCATCATTAGAAAAATGTGTATAAAATTATAAAAAAATTGATATTTCGAAAACTAATTCGAATTTAAAAATTCTAATACCAGTTTTCAAATCTGCGGATCAATATTGATTTTAGGTGTTAATTTCATCGCAAAGTATTCCATATTTTAGGAAAAATCGTCGTGAAACATAATCAGTTGTTTAATCAGTCGATTCATACTTCCGTTTCATAAATTCGTTTCATTAGGATTTTATATATATAGGGTAGATATTTACAAATAGACAACATTTTCAAAATATACTTATATTTTTAAATATTACAATTCATAAAAATAAAATAATTACTCACAAATATGAAATATTTTGAAATTGTATACTGATAAGATAAAAAAAATAAACATTAACAAGTATGAAAAAATCAATCCATTTACCTAGGGAAATTAAATATTTCAAAATATATCTATTTTCAGGATGGAACTCACCACACTCTAAATCAAAATGTCTTAAATTCAGACACTTGAGTGTCTGAAACGGAGTGTTCAATTTTCAGACATTTTAAAATGTCTGAATTTTTTCAGACACTTTTTGCGTCTGAATTTTAGACACTTCAAACGTCTGAATCGCAGCCATTTTTTTAAAGCATTATACGTAGCCATGTTTGACCACGTTGATCCTGGAAAAGTATATGGCCATTATTCTGCCCTACTCTCCCCCCCCCCACACACACACAGCCTGATTTTAGGGGCTCCAAAATATGGTATGCAATTTTCATAAAGCTGATAATTGAAATCTTTTTCGACTTTGTACTGATTATAATCAATATTTTGAATTTATAGAGTAGAATAAGATTAAAAATTAAAATATTTGTCACAATACAGTAAAACCTCTCAATAGTAGGCACCTTAGAACCGTGGAATTTGTTCGCCATTCGGAAGTGTCTGTTTTTCTGAGGTAAAAAAAAAATATAAAATATGTGCATGTTGTTAATAAAAAATGTGCTTCTTAAATAGTTGTGTCCTCTATGTAGGAGTGTCCGTTATGGAGATTTTACAACAAAACTTTCATAGGACAATTTTCTTCAGCGAACACTGACCTTTTTCAAGATAAATACATTTTTTTTTTTTTGCCTCATAAAAGCGAACACAATCGAATAGCAGGCAAATTCAACGTTCCAAAACGCGTTCAATTCGCGAGGTGGCCGCGATTGAGAGTTTTTACTATATTTATTTTTTTTATTTAGTTTTTAATCTAATTCTACTTTTAAAGTTCAAAATGCTGATTATAATCAATATAATGTTGAAACACATTTAAAATATAAGCTTTAAAAGAAAATCCATATCGAATTTGGAGCACGTAAAATCGTAGGGGGGGGGGGGGGGCTGCCCATGCTTTAATCAGGCCCTCCTTCTGGAAAAAGTCCAACCCTGTATTATGATTCGATAAATGTACGTGTCAGTTTTAAGTGCAAAATCTAGCTATATGCAAATAAAAATTTTATAAAAATCTATCTCTTTACTTTGTATTCATTTTTAATTTCAAATTACTTTTTAACTAAAAGTAATCAAAAAATCAATATTATATAATTATTTCAACTGAAATATATCTGTATATTTTTACCGCATTCTTACAATTACGTTAACGGTACATGATTATATGAATTTAAGAATCTAAAAATAATCATTAAAATTTAACATAGTGACTAGAGATAACGCGAGATCCTTTTTTCTAAATCTTTGTTGACATCAACAATTTTTTTTCTTCTTCAACGTCTACATTAGTGACGTCAATTTCCGTTCAAACAATCAAATCGTGAAGCTGTGGTTTTGACTTTTGAATCATAAAAAGATTATATGTTGACTATTTTCAGTATGGCAAATGGGATATTTCTAAAATACTCGGAAACACTAAAATTATAGCAAAGGGAAATCTTTTAATTAGAATGACCGGATTTAATGAGTTTTATCAGTCAAAACATTTTAAAATAAATAAATGAACACAAGTAATTCGCTGTATTAAATATATGGGGGAATCAATGAATGGAAGGATGTTCGAACTATATTCTTTTTTTAAATTTATGATGTACACACTATGAGGCAGAAGAAAACTTCATTAGACAAGAAAAGCATAAATAATAAATAAAAGCAGCTATTAACAGGAATGTTTACTATAAATGCTTTTGAATTCCAGTACATAACACATAATAAATCTATCAGAAATGTAAAAATCGATGTAAACATTACAAATGCTGCCGCATTAAATGCTTATAAAAATATTGTATACGTAAATAAATAATTAAAAAGGGTACTTCAGAGTAATAATTACACCAAAAAAATATACTATTAAGGTAGTCTTGATGGTAATTAAGAAGTATGAGCCAATCAACAGGCGATGTCACTGCGATTTTTAAAGTAATGGCTACATAAGAAAAGGCTTAGGAAGGTGTAAAATTAATAAATTCAGTAACCGCTAATATACACCATGCAGAGACACCAAAATTTATTTTAAAGATAACATTAAATAGAAAATAATACAGATATATGATTGCAGATGATTTGAAGAGTAGAAATTTAAATATTAGCAAAATAAAATTTTAACATGGAAATACCATAGGCAAAATGCTTTGAACATATTTTGGCATAACTCAGGAACTAATAAAGCTATAGACTCGTGTGAGGTCTTCATTTAAAGAGAAAACAATCACAGAGAGTTTTAAATACATAGTTAAGACCCCACTTACCTGTGAAAAGGTCTGATTATTCCAAAAGCACATTCGCCCAGAGGACGTCCGGATTGGAGGCTACGTTAGTATCCGTTAGTTAGGCAGACTTGGATATTTAAAAAATAAAATTCCCTTGCACATCCGACTAGCTCTGTTAAAAGAATGGAAAATTTCCATCCTGAAAACATAGCCCGCCAGACAAAAGTTCTCTTTACAAATTTGACGAGATGAAGAACACTGTATTAGTTTTATAGATAAATATTAATACGGAGTACCACTATGTCGATAGAAATTAAATCCCGGAACTTCACATTCCGCAAAAAACAATCAAGTCAAAATAAATTATTAGTTAAAATGTACGCGTACATAAAAACAAACATTCAGTTTGAATTACAAACGAACATCGAGTTCGAAAGGAAGACGCATGCGCAACTGAGTGTGCCCCCTGGTGAATGCGGAGCGGAGTTACAAAGTGTCTTAAAATTAGACACTTGCAGATTTTTTAGACACTTTTATCAGCTCGTGTACACTATGATCATAGTAAGACACTTAGGTGTTTTAAATTAAGACATCTATTGTGACTGAATTTTCAGATTCAGACACTTAAGTGTCTGAAATTCTTTTTCAGTCACATATGTATCTTAATTTAAGACGCCTTTATTTGCAGTGCAGATCGCAATTTAAAAAAGAATATTTTATAGATCTATAACTGAAATTTTCAATAAGATCTATTAACAAATATATAATTCATAAAGAACTGGGAAAAAACGTATAGTATAAGTGCAATTGTGAAGTTCTTTTGCTTATAAATGAAACGTTTTATTGTTATGAAAGTTATGAATCGGAACCTGAGCCCAAAACAAAAATATGATAACGTATATATGGTGCTATCTGAACTTCACTAATAATAGCATTACATTACTATTCATTAATGAAATATCTAACGTAGATTCACGGAACAAGAGTATAAAGAAACTATCAATCGAGTTATTAACTTTTTATATGCAACAATAGACTAACAACAACTATAATATTATTATGCAATAAAATTCAATCGGTTAATATTAATTCTTTTAAAAAAGTGTATCTTTTTTCAAAAAAAAAATATATATATATATATATATATATATATATATAGCCATAATATAATTACAAAACATCATCTAATCCTATTACAATAATTAATTTAATAAATTTAGCAGCAAATTATAACTGTAACATTATACTAAATACAGATGGAATCCTATACATGTAATATTAATTAAGCAAAATCCACAAATTAGCCAGCTCATTGCATACGATTAATCCATATTTATATATGAAAAACCACCAAAATATTTTTGGAAAAAAAAATTATTAAAGACGTATGAAATAAGAAACCAGCCAAAATTTGTTGAACACATAAAAGACATATTGTAAACAGAGAATAGATCAAGTGGAAGGAAAGATGGAGCCGGAAGCTTATATAGCATTTCACTTCATCAGGGGTACATGAAACGCCAATATAAACTAAAAGCATAGTCGATTTCTGTACAAGAATCCAGCATAAGCTAAAAATTGATTCTTGATGCACCCAATCGACCACACACCAAAAAAAGCCATAAAAATCCCATGACAAGTAAATTAAATAATATAAAAATTTTATTATAACAAGATCTTTAATAATAAACATTTTTAAATTAAAGAAACAATTAAATTCGAAGACATACCAAGAAATAGAATTTCAAAGACCACATTAAACCATGAACAAGTAGCAAATTAATCACAGCAATTGTCCCGCCGATTTATTTTTACAGTTAAAAACGATTTCTTACGGTAGCAAAACTACATAGTGTTCCGAAAAATTACACAACGACAAATAAAAATAAAATGACATATCGTCATTATTATATAAAATTATTAGATGCATAAAAATATTCTATAATAAATTATTACCAAAAATATATAGAAAAAAATTATTTAAATTTAAGCGTATAATTACATAGAGAAACATTAATATATAATAAAAGAAATGGCAACAATCTTATTTAAACTTAAATAAGTATTTATTTAGTGCTGCCATCTGGCGTAACAATTTAAAGAACACAGACAACTTGGGACAACAAAGAACAATCTTAATAAATGATATTTTATCACTTTATAGCATTATTTTACATTAATCTGTTTATAAGTGATCATTATACATGTTTTTATAACATTTCTTCGATGCTGGAATGAATATGTTTGAAGAATTGGATAAGAAAATATTTTTGCGATTCAAATTGAAAATGTCGCCGTTGGTGCGACGAAACGATCGTCAATCTTAATAAATGATATTTTATCCCTTTATAGCACTATTTTACATTAATAATCTCTGTCGTTAACTCTGTTAAATTCCCTTTAATATGTCTCACTTATGTAAATTGCTTAAATATTACGCTTTTAGTATTCTTAAAATAAATGTTCCATTTCCGCGCTTTCTTCTTTCTAGAATGTTCTTTTAACAACCATTTTATTTTCTCTTCCGAATTTTACTTTCCCGCGTATTTCCGAGGTTATCCTTTTTCCTTTCAAATTCATCCGCTCGCTCTGTCCGCTCCTTTTCCATGGCGTGGTTTTCTTAATTATTCATTGGTTGATAGCGCGATCTACGTCATATTTGCATTCCTACACATGACGAACAAAAAGTCGATGCTCGCTGTGTTTCAGCAGATTTGAGTCGTATTTTCTGTTTTCCATACCATCCCCTGATCACGGACCATTTATTCGATGATCTACAACTTTGTTTAGCCCTAATTACTTCTATGGAGAGATGGCTAATATTTTTGGTGGAAACTACGTCGCTGAAATATGTTTTAATAAATTGCTGAGCTGATATTACGTTTTGCCTCAATTATTTCTGGGGAAACTTTCACGGAAAAATGTATTCTATAGCCTTCACTCGTCGACTGCTACAGCTTCCAATCATCATCCAATCTTTGTTATACTAATACAACAGGATCGAATTACCTGTTCTGACAACTTATATTACGCTATTACTGCTGGATGGGATTCACTACTGCTATCGAGACCGCCAGTAACTTCATTTTCAACTATAGAAATAATCCAATGTTGCTATTAATGCAACATTTAGTCGACAGGATAAAGAATGAGTGCTGTAATATAACATATATCTATATATATATATATATAAAACATAAATGCTTACTTTTCTCAAACTATACGTTACATCTCTTCGTTATTCTACTTTCAACCCCATAACAATAAAAATCACGTGGTCATGACATTTGTAGAAGGTATTGGGCATGTGCAGAAAATGCAAATATTCGCTTCAAATAATTTACACGGAAATCAACGTAACATTTCCAACATAATTTGTAACTGAAGAGAATTCATAGCTTACACTAAATTTTCAGGAACATTTCTGATATGGGCTGTAACATTTGTAATATTTTTTTACAATGCACAGTGAAAACTATTCTTACTTAACATGACATTTTAGCTATGCAAATCGTATATTTTAAAGCTTCTCATCATGCTATGGCTATTTATATTTATAAAAAGAATTTCTTTATTTATTTTAATATCTAAATAAGTATTATTTTAATGATTATCTTGTTCAATCGTTTCCGTTTATATATATATATATATATATTTTTTTTAAGCATGAAATTAAATTTCCCGCCATCTGGAGAAATAATAGCTACTTCTACAGAATTTATTTTTTTATCGGAAAATTTTTAAAAAATTCTCAAAAACTTTTCCAATTATTTTTTAATTGTCATCCTTCCTTTATTTACCCTTTTAGTCTTATATTTTTTTAAAGCGAAAAATTTTACCTAAGTAATTTCTAAACAAATTTTTTAAAGAAAGTAATTCCTTATTCTTAATTTGAAAAACTCATTTCGTGCAAATAGTTGTAATCTTCTTAATTTTAGATATTATCTCATATTCTATGCTTTCAATTCAGTTCGCCAAAGAAAAAGGTCGAGCTTTTCTAACCACTTATTTAAAATATATCAGCTTAATTTATTACGTTCCATTTACAGGGGTCGGAGCATATAGGGCAAATTCTATTGTTCTTACCAGTATCTTTTATTAATAATCCTCATGATATATTCTTATTGTATATCTTATAAAAATGTCTCTTGAAAATTATTGATAAAAGATACGGGTAAGAAAAATAAAATTTGCCCTATATGCTCCGACTCCTGCATTTATCAATGTAAATTTTGAAGTATGAATGGGTATTCGTAATAAAAATAAATATATATATATGTACAGTAAACTCTGTCTAAGGAGGAAGCGATCGGAACCAAGAAAATTTTTCCGCAGTAGACAATATTTCGCCTTAGACAAATTTTACTCATGGATTCACAGGGACTTGAAAATCTTACCCAGTTAGACAGATTTTCGTCTTACACAGAGTCCGCCTTACAGAGGGTTTACTGTATATAGAAACTGCTTCAAATTTTTACATTTTTTTACACTACTTATCGGGCTATCTTCAAATGTTTAAAAGCTTAAATTTTACTGATTTATGTCTAAAATGCTAAGAAACTTATTCTCAACAAAAAACATTCCTTTACACATATTTTCCCTTCCTTTACATTTGTGGACTATCCGTTTAAAAGTGTTGTATCTTTGAAATATGAAAAAAAGCATTGTGATAGGGTGGTGAGATAAGATCTTGAAAGCTCTTGGTGATTTTTAGTAATGTGATTAGTTGCACAGTAATTTTTGTTGGAGAAAAAGGGCCAAATCATCGCCCTATGAAGTCTGCTCAATATTATTTACGGAACACATATCAATTAATCAAATCCGTCAGTTATTACAATTTCCTGTCGATTGAACTGCTAAAAAGAGGTAATCTAATTAACATCGTAATAATATCAAACGGGGTTTACTAACCTTTTGCAGAAGATTCTGGTGGTCGAGTAGATGCAGTTATGCAGATACATTTCGTACAGAGTTAGACTCACTAGGCACAAATAGGTTCGTTTTCGTGGGACTGCACTAAAACTCAAAAGCATTTGCTGGGTTTCCTTGGGCGGCCATCCTCATCCTCGTATTAGGAGCGCCTCTCTACAATTCTAGAAAACATTTTATTACATTTTATAGATAAGGAATCCAAAGTAGCGGTAATGTAAAAAAAGTCCTTGGGTTATCACATTATCCAAGGCTAGTCCTAGATCACGAACACTTTGAATCGAAAGTGATCCACTTCAAACTAAACCAAGACTGCATTTAATCCTACTTATAAAAAATATTTGGGATTTGTCAAATTAATGCAATTGGGAAGACAAATTAATACTTATTTATGCTTAACTGTACGAGTTAAAAATTAGATAGTATTTCCAGTGAACAAAATCTTTGAGGATCATTTCAAACTTTTTTTTTTTTACAGGAGTATGTTTATCCTAAGCACATTCTTAAGTTCAGTAATCAACCTTTACATTTCACTTCTTAATCATCAAAACCCAATTAGTTTATTATTGTACATAGTAGCTGTTAAAACAATGAATAATCTTAGCATCTATTTTTTATTATTATTCAGCGTCGCCATCATCCAGTTCCATCAAATGGATCTTTAGTTTATTTAGTCATTTTCTAGTATGTATAACGTTGTTCTTGGCTCGTGATCGTAGTCGTTTAAAAATAAGCAAAATATTTTGGTATAATACTGAATGTTACCATGTACCTCAAAAATTCAAATAAGCAACAAGGAAACTTGGAAAGGAGAGCAGATCTTGAGGAAGCGAAGATGCTTTTTTAATTAAACGAGGTACAGATCATACAGGACATCCACTCTCAACGGTGTATAATGGCTATTTTATATACCATCAGGCATAGACATATAGTTAGTGAACGATACATATAATAATAATGCTTTAAATGAGGTAAAGAAGTATTTTAAAAGCGATTTGGGTCAATAAAAACATTTGATGCAAAATTACGAAATTTAAATTTTTATATGTTCTCCTGTTCCTTAGAAGTTCTTTAAAATTAAAACTGACCGAGTAATAGCTGTTGAAAGTTGAAGCATCTTTTTTGCTGCAAAATAAAGGTCATTAATATAAATAATCGTCAGATATAAAACAAATAATAGTTGACAGTAAAGTTAACATTACTATATAAATTTGAAATCTATTTTCAATCTGACATGTTAAAGAAAAATATACAAATGACATGTTAAAGAAAAATGTACAATTTCTACTAAAAATATAAGTTAAAAAATAACAGAATTTTTGGTAAATGGAATTATGAAAAGCAACAGTCGCAATGTTTTACAAAATGATACATATTTCTAAATGCTATTAGATTATCTAATCTAAAACTTATTAAGGAAAATTAAAGTTATCTTAACATTTGCTTGCAGTGAAAGCGTTCGGCCAGAAATGCACACGGAAAATAAATCCTTCTAACGCTTTAAGCACTTTTTTTATGATACCTCGAAGTTCCAGCAGCCCAACTCATCTGCATTCAGATGCAGAAAATTGGTATAAGTCATCCAGCTTAACACGTTCACGCCGGCGCATGGGTCACATTCGACTGTCTCAGAGTTGTTAAGTCTCCGGCTTTTTGCACACCACTATTATTTTAGAGAAAATGTTGTTCCTTTAAATCGCCCAATTGTTGTAATTAAATAAAACAACATATTCTGTATTAAAATACTGGTATCCAAAAAGTCGAAGGCTTTCCAGCTCTGACACAGTCGAGTGTGACCCACCGCGCCGGCGTGAATGTGTTAAAGTTTCATAACTCGGTCCATTTTAGTGTTAGATGAATGGGACTATTTATGCTTTCTTGTTGGTTTAACAGAAAGGTTTTACTAAATATCACTTATACGAGCAGGGCACCGTATCAAAATTTAAATTTCGTAACATTAAGGAAATGTTTTTATTGATCAAAGCAACTTTTAATAATTTTTTGCCTCATTTAAAGCATTTTTGTAATTAGAATTATATGTCTATAACTAACGATTCAGAAATTAAACATTGGTTACCGTTGAGAGTGGACACCCTGTATAGCAAAAGTACGGAGTTATAGGTTCCAATACTACGGCTGCCAAAGGAAGTAGCACCCAGGATAATTACGTTACATTGTGTCTTTTATATTGAACGCGGTCAGTGAAGGAATGATTAAAAATCATAGCGGAAAATTCTTTTTATATCTTCACATACTGAATTTGGCGATGGGACACGAATCATAAATTATCCGTTACATAGTAACATATGAATAATTTTAAATTTATAGATAACTAGCTAATTTTAAAACAAAACATTGCCAATAATTACATTACACAAGAATTATGACAAACCCCTTGAGAGATGCAACGATAGACAAAATAATAAGGAGAGGCTACACTAAGACATTATGTTTCTGAAAGGAATAAAACGTAAATAAAAATTATTGCGAAATTTAAAAGAGCTAGTACATCTGTTATCTTTTTAGCGATAAAAATACGGGTGATTTCATGTGCATATGAAATAATTAGAATTTTTGTGGGAGAGTTTTCAAAAGGTAGAAATGGATAAATTATTTCTATCATTTATTTACAATAAATTTTAAATAAAGTTTAAAATAATTTCATCAATGAATTATAAAAGGAGTTATTTAATAAAGCAAAGAATGATAATTTAAAACTATATGTGATTTCATATCAGAAGCTAGTTGTTCCGAAATTCCGTAAAAAGAATTCCGAAATTTTGACAAATTCAAAATATCAAAACTCGTTGCGTTTAGCTCGTAGAAAAATAAAATTATTACTATTTTACTTGTCAGGGCATGAAGAAAATGGTTCTAAATATAATTTATAGTACCCATAAACCGTGTAAATTTTTTAAAAAGTGTAAACTTTTGAAAATTATTAGCAGAACTATTTCATCAATATAATGTTAAACCTCACCTTATTTTGAAGAATATATTATTTACATTGCCGATGTATCTTGAGCTGGTAAAACGTTAAGAGCGTTTTGATCATTTTGTGACGTCATATGATAATATTCATTACAGATAACAATCTTAAAAGTCTAATTAATTTTTTATATTCATTAAAAAAAACTATAAAAAAATATTTTTATTGTATTTTGAAGTCCGATCATCAGTAAAATTCCTGTATTACATTGGAAAAGTGAATGCATATTTTATAGAATATTTTTCAAATGATATAAAAATAAATTTCCGCTTGTGATAGTCTTTAACTCTCACAAGCTCTTGTGATAAATATTTCTATGTAATTTGCATTCTTTTAAGCATACATCCAAATCATTATTTCTTGTAGGAGTATTTGTAAAAGATCGAGGAAACATCTTACCAAATTCTTAATCTATAAAAATGTATATATCGAAGGAGATGTTGAAAATACTGAATTGACACGAATCTCGGGAGAAAAGGGGATTATTTTGATGGCGTCTGAATGTATAGGTCATACATTTAAATAAATATTTTTTTTTTTTTTTGCTTCATATTCAATTTGGTGAAATAAAAGTTAATTAATTTTTATTTTGTCTTTCAAATTCAAATAATACAGAATGAATATTAGGCTTTTTTCATTTCTGTAAATTATACAATGGGGAAAAACTGAATTGATTGAGAATAACTTTTTTCAATTCGCAATTGCAGATAAAGAAAATTTTTTATAAAATATACGGTTTTTCTTCACCTTTTTTCTCTAAATTTATTCCATCTTTTTTTTTTTCTTATAATTGCTTCATAAAGAATTCAAAAACTATTATATCTGATTAAATAATTGTATTGTTCATCTAACTTTTGTACTCGTTCATGGTACAAGTTTTTCATAGAAACGTATTTTTATTATTCTTTTTTGTATAAATTCGATGTATGAAAAAAATGATAATTTTGCCAAGAGATCCGTAGAAAAACTTTCGAAGTTGTCGATTGCAATCATAAGAATTAGAAGCAGCGATTTTAGCATATAGAAGGATCTTTAGCATATTTATTACGGTATTCCTCAATAATCCCGTCGACCACTTCCCATAAGGTAAACTCTCGTCAAACTGTAGGATTTAACGTGAAAATTGCATGATCCGTAGCGTCACATTCACTTGACGTAAGATGCGTTTCACGTGTTTGTTATGTCATCAAGTGGTTTTTAATTCGACGTTTATCTTTATTTTTAATGATGTTTTACTGCTTGATTAGTTATTTCATACATTAAATTGTAACACTTACGTTGTCAAACGTCGAAAATATGGTATTAAAGGAGAGAAAGCATTGAAAAATGTTACGATGCATAGTTACTCGTGCAAGCAATAGATCGCATTACAAACATTCACCAGTCAAGATCGTAGTCTTACTTTGAAAATACTAATTAAGAAAAGTAATGTAAATAAATAAATATCCAAGATTATTTTCTTTCTCTTTCTTTATACAGTATGCCCACTAAAATCCCTTAGAACGGCCGCTTCAGAACGGCTGCTGCTATATTCATAAAAGTGGTGTCTAGGTATAGTAAAGTAGCCATGCACTACTGAATGAAACCCCGTTGGCGGCGGCACCTGGTGGAATACTGCTGGGTTAGCATTCCTATCTCGAAAACGGAAAAAAGATAGGGAAAAAGGTCATTCACAAAATTGTAGAGAATCTTAGATTTAATACGAAAAGATACCTTATAGACATTAATAGGAAGTACAGAACGGTTTAAATGCGCATTTATTTTTTCGTGATTTCTTACACTGTGACGTGACAAAACGATCTTAGAAAGAAAATAAACAACTAGTTATAACTTTTATTTGAGATGTTCAAACTTTTCATCGTCAGCTACAATGCATATTTCTTCGAAAGATAATCATTTCTTTTTCCGTTCAAGTTTCGTGACGTCACAGTGGGGAAAATCATGAAAAAAACAAATGCGTGTTTTAACCGTTCTATTCTTCGCATTAATGTCCACAAGGTGCAAGGTGTTTTTCTTACTAAATCTAACAACTTTGTATATCACTTTTTTCCCCATCTCTTTTCGTTTTCCAGATAGGAATGTTAACTCCACATTTTTCCACCAAGTGGCGCCGTAGGCGATTTCATTCAGTAGGGCATGGCTACTTTACTATACCTAGACACCACTTTTATGAATATAACAGCAGCTGTTCCGAAGTTAAGATGGTGCCAAGCGACTTTAATGCGCATACTGTATCTTGTAAAATTTATTGTTTAAAGTAATTGATAGTTGATACTTTAGTGGATGCGGTTTTTCATAATTTCTTATTATTTTTAATTTTTTTTAGTTTTCTATGGCAACATTCTTCAGTTTAGGTATTAGAATCTGGCAAATAGTTTGGCGATAGTTTATTTTATGTAAAGTGGTCGACGGAATAATGGAGAAGAACCTTTATTATTAATAATGATTAAAGAAGTCTGCAATTTAGTATCAACATTGAATACGAAACAGATGCAACTTGAAGAAGACAAGTGTTTCTTAATCTAAGAAAACATGAAGGTAAACTGTCAGAGTCGTAGATTGCACTCTTAAGATAAGAATTAGAAACAGCGATCTCAGCGCATAGAAGGTTCTTCATCATATTTATTACTAATTATGATGAAAGAAGTGTGCAACGTAAACAACGAAAGAGATACAATCTATAAAAGGCAAATGTTTCTTAATCTAGGAAAAATGTAAAAAAAAAACTTTTGAACTCGTAGATTGCCTTCATAAATAAGAATTGGAGGTGGCGATCTTAGCATATAAAAGGATCTTCATCATATATATCTAATATATAAAAATTAAAACTTTTCTGTCTGTCTTTCTGTAATTCTATACAAATCCACAGTTTGGAAGCCAGAATTGTGAAACGTCACCTACATGTTCATTAAAATACAGTACAAGCAACTAAAATAATCCGGAATCGAAATAATTTATAGTTAATTTTTAGTTAATAAAAAAACACCAATTTAACAGCAATTTCCTATCAAATATAAACAGTTTTCGTTGCATCAGTTGCCAAAAATTAAAAATTCACAATAAAATTCTCACCTCAACAAGTACTTTTCCACTTCAAGATTTCCACGTGAAAAATAAAATGAAATAAATAGTTCGATGGGTTTTTTTTTTTTTTTAAGGAATTTTACGTCATATTGGAAATATAAAGGACCTGGTGAATGTAGTATAACGTCATATAAGTGTAAAAAAGTATTGAAACATGATAAAAACCCGGTTATGGAAATATCGGCATATTTTACCATTATTGCTCCAATGATGAATTGAAATAAGTCCATTTATAGCTATATTTTTTGCATCTGTTATATAAATTTATACATTTTGATATTGGGTTTTTCATATGATTCATGTGTGCAACACTTCGACTGCTTTTTTTTAACCATTTGGAAAAATGGTTATTGTTCTCTGTCAGGATAGGAAATCAAAAGCATATCTGAAGGTTTTTATTGGTTTAATCCGCATTTTATTCGTGTTCTGATTGGTCTACACAGTAATCTGTATTTCCCTTTATATTTAACAACGATGGATACCTTCTGTTGCCAGTATGACAAAAAAGTAAAAAAAAATTACAAAAAAAAATTAATAACTCAGAAACAAATTGAGATACAGCTTTCAAACAAATTGCACTTAAAAGTACATTTTTTATTGGTTGTTTCATGTTGTATGTTAAATTTTGAAATTGATTTTTCAGAACAAACATTCTTCAAATTCCGGGCAACGCCGGGCACTTTAGCTAGTTACTAATAATACTGAAAAGAAGTCTGCGATTGAGTGAGCAACGTAGAAAACGAAAGAGATACAATCTAAAAAAAAAAAAAAAATTTAATCTAGATCTTAATCTAGAAAAATGTAGAAAAACTTTTGAACTCATAGATTGCACTCATAAGATAAGGATTGGAGGCAGAGATCCTAGCATATAAAAGGATCTTCATCATATTTATTACTAATAACGATGAAAAGAAATCTATGACTGAGTTTGCAACGTAGACTACGAAAGAGATACAATCTAAACAAGACGAAATGTTTCTTAATCTAGAAAAATTGCTGGTAAACTTTTGAAGACATAAATTGCACTCATTAGATAAGAATTAGAAACAGGGATCTTAGCATACAAAAAAATCTTCAGAATATTTAATACTAATATGATAAAAGGAAGTCTGCAGTTGACCGTGCAACGTAGACAATGAAAGAGATACAATCTGGAAAAGACAAATGTTTCTTAAGCTAGAGAAAATGTAGAAAACTTCTGAAGTTGTAAATTGCACTCATAAGATAATATTTAGAAGCAGCGATCTTAGCATATAAAACAAATTGTAAATTTCACGTCAAACGTCGCAAATGAGGTGCGTTCATACTATAGTTAGTTTTATAAATATTTTTTGCACCGTATATTGTACTGAATGTATATTTTAGTGCACTTCATAAGTGCATATTAATTTCATTTTGTTTGAAAGGCCGTAACATCATTAAAATGCACTTGAAATATTTTTTCCCCAATGGCCGTAATGTAACGGAAAACTTTTGACTATCCCTGTAATTAAACTATACATCGGATTTTCATAAAATTTGAAATGACCCGACAAGGTTTTGCAGCAATTACATATTTAAAATTCAGACCATTTGGTTGGGTAGTTTTTGCTCTGTTATATGCGGAAGGGCGGACAGACAGACGGACCGAACGACGACTATACGTGCTACGTATTTGTATAAATATGAACATACCTATAAATCTTCAGAATATTTAATATTAACAATGTTAAAAAGAAGTCTCACATAGACAACGAAATAGATGCAATTTGAAAAAGACAAATATTTCTTAAGCTAGGAAAATATAAGACAACCATGAACGAAAATATACAACAAGCTCCTGCGAGTTACGCACGATTTCAAAAAGCATTTTTTATCTTTAGTATCCTCAGAAACCGATATATTTTGGAGATTTAAAAAAGCATTTATAAAAACAAAGTTTCTTTTTCATACGCGGATTTTCGGAAACGTCTCTGAACGAAATATAAGTTTTTTGGATGCTATCCGTTCTCAAATAAACACTTTCATGTTCAACGAATACTGAAAAACAAGGTCAACTAATAGCATTAACATTTTCATTTAAGTCTGGTCTCAAATCCAAAGGGTCAACTTTCTGACCTAAGTTTTAATTCATTTTTGTTCGGAAACGCTTGAAACTAGAAGGTGTTGTTATTCAGAAACTATATCATCGAACTGTTTTTTCCGTTTTCTTGTAAACGCAACAGATCTTTCAGAAAATAGTGTCAAAGTTGGCATTTTGAACTGAACTTCCAAACGAAAGAAGAAAATCCAATCAGTAAGGGGGGGGGGGATGCCATGTTACGTGATCCAAATCGTTTCTAACTCAATACGTAATTGATTGATCTAAAAATGGAAAACACATTTCGATTCCAAATAGATTCCATGGTCAGGCTTTCCAATTTTATATCTTTCCGTTAAAAAATGAATTTGTAAATGTGTCAGAACGTTTTGCGCTTGTTGAGCGAGCAGTTGAAATCAGCCTTAAATTAAAATTAATTTGTTACTCTCGCATGTAATAACTTCAATTACGCAGTTGAAAATGTCTAGTTGTGCTGAAATTAAATGCAGGTTTTAAAATCTTTTTTTTTTTTTAATTTGAGCTGTATACCCAAACGAGAACCATTAGAACAAACATTATACACCATATTTAGTAAAAAACAATATTTAACTACAATATAAATAGGATAAAATATTTTAAAAATTAGATTAAAGTTTAAAAATACTTAATCTGACTAGTTTGAGTACTTTAAGGCATCTAGAAACTTCTATGAAAGAAATTTCGTTGTTACTGTTTTTTATAATATGCGCTTAAAGGGTAAGCCTAATTTGAAAATGGGCGTCTGAGCCATATTTTGCAATTCCTAATTTGCGAGATTTCTGTTTGCGCCAAAAGCTTTCGTTTACTGAACAATTCTGGTGTCCCTAACATGTTCGGAACACTAATTCGACTATTTATACATTTATTTATTTTATTTTTTGAAGCTTTGAAGTGAGGTTGGTGATCGAATTGTCAGTGCGTTAAACTCAAGTTTCCACTATACGGTCTCGAATTCCACACCCTTCTTTTATTCCAGGTTTATTTTATACATTTTTTTATTTAAACTATTTTATTGATCTCTTTACATTTTTCCTCATAAATAAAATATTTTTGATAAAAATAAATTTTAATATTAATAGCACTTACGGATGTATTGGAGTTATTAAAATAAAATACATATTAGATACGATAAAATGAGCTATCTCTCGGTTAACATTTTACATTACACAGTCTTTATCTATTAAAAGTTTCATCAATGCAATATTGTCAAATACGTTGAATGTTTTGAAACAAATAAATAATAAGAATTTCGAGAAATATCCGTTTGCGTATATGATCATTTCTCTGGGTATTTTTTATGGAATACTTCAACTGTTAATTATTACAATATTATTCAGATATATTAATACATGGAAATTATTCTAGAGAGAAACATTCGCCTTGCATACAATATTTCAAAGGAAAATCAAATTTCAAAGTAGTGAGAAATTTTCCAGGCTGGGTATCATTCCATGTGGTTTAGTCGGTAGAACTTCAGTGCGCTATACTGATGGCCCGGTTTCGAGTCCCGGCATGGAATCTTTTTCACTATGTTTGCCTTTGCGCCTCTTAAGCAATTACTTTGAAATTTGATTTTCCTTTGAAATTATTGAGATATTATTGAGATCAACAATATTATTGAGAATAGAATGCAAGGAATATTTTACGATGCAAAAGAAAGTTTCGAAAATATAAAAGGTAATAGATCAATATAAAAGATAACAGATATACATGATTTTAACAAGAAATATCAGCAATGATTTTTCGAAAGAGATAAAATACACGCGGTTTGTCGTCTAGTCCTGAAATTAATAGAATATAGTTAGAATGTTTATATTTTTTTCTATTGGAAATATAAGAAAGTATTTTGCATGTACTAACATGATTTTGAGTGTCATAATTTATTTGTTTCTCGTGCTTTATGATGTATTTTGATCTTGTGTCCGTACGTTGGGAAAATATATACAATAATTAATGCAATTTACATAAAAAGTGAAACTTTAATTTGATTAGGCGTTACAGACACAGAATAATGACAATTTTGTTCTTTTCCGAATGGGGTGTATCTCTTTGCATCATACTTCCCTCTTTCTTACCAACACCTAAGCAAGATGACTCTCAACACTACTGATTTTACGTGCAGATATGAGACATTTACATGGTGCCAACAGCAGTACATTGTTCTTGTTCTTGCGAGGTCACCTCCCAATTACTGAATACAGCCGATTGTAAACTTCGGTGTTTGTTGATTTACAGCTCAGTGTGCTGTTGCTCCTCAAGAAGTTTTAGCAATATCTGTTATCAAACACACTTATTTCTAATTATCTAACCTTAATCGACTTCAAAATTACAAAATTAAAATGTTGAATTCAAGGGATAGGTATACTCAACGTTTCTTCAATAATACTAGAAGGTGTGTGTAAACGTCCACATCATTGTTTTAAAGTCAATTAGACTCCGTAAGTTTAGAACAATCTTTACTGAAACTATCAAAAGTCAACATCTTACCATTGGAAAATATCATAGTTAGATTGGAATGATATCGAATGAAGGCTGAAACCAATTACGATGAGAAATCGAATTTTAATGCGAGAAACAATTGAATCTTTCGCATAGACTGAGGTTTACTTTAAATGCCCACCAATCCTAGCTGACATTCCACGTTGTCCAAACAACTATATGTGAATCGTATTATTGTAAGACGTAAAAGAAGAAGAAAAACCGCAATTCTTCCAGATCATTCATAAAATCAGAAATCGAAAAAATTGAAATGATAGAATTATTTAATGAACACAATTATATATGAAAACTAAGTCTTCCCTTTCAAAGGAAACATTCGCAGAGAACCTTTATAGACAATTTAACGAATGTCCCCGCCAAAACAAATTCCAAGGTTAAATTTTCGATACATTAATATCATTTTTAAAGCAGAGTCATTTTATTAATCACATTTTAACAAAAGATATTAGTTATCTACAGTATTCTCGCTGGATTTCGACCAACATTAGCGATTTGGCGAATAAGAAATAAAAAACAGTAGCCAAATGAACGGAAATGTTAACAAAATAGATTCGGCTTGAAACGCTGAAAAATCTATATTTAACCCTTTATTATATCCATTTTTTTTCAATATGTTAAAAAATAACCTAATATTTTGTGATTGCTTATCCGATAGAAATTCGACTATCGCTACAGAAACTATTAAAAATAAGTACATTCTAAATGTCTCCGACATTCTTTTAGCTATGTAAAAATTAAAAACAACTATCTTTGATTTACCATTGTGAAAATATATATACACTAAAAGTTTCTATAAGATTTCCACTCATAACCGATAGAAAAAAATCTGACCAGCCAATGATACTTTGTATACAATAAATAGTACGGTAAATGGCTAATTTCAATATCGCATTCCAGCAAAAATTTTCTCTATTTGGCGCTTGGTGCGAGTAATTTTATTTGCGTTTTTACCGGCGCGACGCTGGCGCATATAGATATAGTGATTAACTGACAATAGAGAAAACCTATAGCATAATCCTTTCTGTGTCTTTGGCTGTTACTAAACTCAATTGGTGTTGAGTCAGTATCTCTATAAACAGAGCAATGTAAATAACACGTTGCGTTTGAACATGTAAAGCTACTAACAATCTCGACAGTATTGGCATACTACAACACTACACACACAAACACACAAACTGAGCACTCGCAATTTGGCAAATTTGACTGTTAATTTACTCGCCAAATGAAGAATTTTGTCGCGATTTGGCGAGCGGCAGCGAGAACCCTGGCTATCTATCACTATAAATTGTGATGTTTGTGTGCACGAAGTATCTCATTCTGATTATGTGCTCTGAAAACAATGAAAAACATACGTTTTGTTTAAAGATATATTTATTTCATATATTTAATAAATCAGTATTCGCGGGCGCACCTCATCTAGTGTCAAACAGTGAAGGGCGCCATTATTCACAATTCTGTAAAAATAGAAATTACCTCACTATAAGGCAGGGTACCAATTTGACCTCCTTTTTTATTCAGAAATTCGAAATTCATATCGCGAATTTTGATTTTTTTTTTTTTTTTTTTTTTTTTGAGTAATTCTAAAATGTTTCTCATGGAGTCGTTTCTGGAGTCGACTGCACATACCATCACTTCAGCGAGTTGACTGTCTGAGATTCTAGAATTAGACGGAACTCGATTAGCATGTTAAAATGCAACTGGTCTTTTTCGTCATATCTTGGTGGAAACCACCTGCAGACCCGATTTTAGCGGTTGATCAGTAGGTTTATCATTGTGTTTTTCTGCACCCAAATGTATAAAAGTATGCAGAAGTGAGAGCAGGAAAACATAATGATAAACCTCCAGTCAACCACTGAAATAGGTTTTGCATGTGTTTTCCACCAAGATATGACATGGCAGACCAGTTGCATTTTAATATCCGAATAGAGTTTTAACTAATCCTGGAATTTCAGCCGTCAACTGAATAAGGTGAAGGCTTGTGCACGTGCAGTCCCCTCCCGGTCTATTAAATAAAGTACAAATTATTATTAACAATTTCTGGTTATGAATTCAAATTTTCTTAATAAAAAAAGAAGTTATAGAGGCAACCGTGTTAGAGAGAAGTGATATGCAGACTTCTTTATAAGATGCACCGACACTGAACAATGTGAGCCATAAAGCCCCTTACAATGTAGAGCTCGATGTGAAAAATATTTGCAGAAAAAAAGCATAAATCATAGTAAATTTGGAATTACTTTTTCCTGAGAGAGAGGCCTATCAAAATATTTGGTAGAGAAATAGCCGAAAATTTAACTGCACCTACAATAAAAAATCAAGAGGAAAACTAATGATTTTAATGAAACATATTTAAAATTGATTTTTTATTTAAAAAACTCCTAGGAATAGTAATCATTCAAAAGGGCGCCAAGAAAATCCTTAAAGGGCACCATGGCGCCCGCGGATGCTGCGTTGGACAGCCCTGTAATATATTACTAACATATTTTTGGTTAATCTGATATTTTTTTCTATTCTAGTTATTTCATATATTTGATAATTATGTATACTAATTACAATAACAGTAATGCATATAACAATATATATACATATATATATATATATATATATATATATATATATATATATATATATATACACATATATATATATATATATATATATATATATAACCATTACGTAATATTATAATTCATCATCTTTTTTTTTTAAATAAAAATAAAATTTAATAAATTCAGTATCAATACATTACACCGACATTATACATAATAAAGCTGGATAAACTATTATCAATTTAACTAATCATTAATGAATTTTTTAAAAAACTTATAACCTAATCACCAATATATGAAATATTAAAAATTACAACATTCAAAATTGGCGAAAGAAAAAACAACAGGATGTCGAATTCATAAAAAGAACAAGTAAATAATGCAATATATGAAGGAAATCATAAATATTTCAAATATTTTCTAAAATTATTTGTAACTAAATCAGTTTAACCAATGAAAAAAGATCTGAAATAATGAATCATTGTCAGCATCAACAAAGCCGATGTATTATCTCAAAATTGAAAATTCATTAATTCAAAAAGAAACTCTACAAAATGTACTTGAAATGAGAGAGAAATTATGAATAAAATTGGAACTAATGATTCGTAACTCGTTTTCAAGGGCAATATTACGAAATCATTAGTAATAAGCAGTTAATTTCTGAGGAATAAATAAAAAGCTACAGCATAAATGCTTATTTCTTCCATTGCTCAATTAACCACACCATGAAAAAATGAAAGAAGTGTATAATTAATCAATATGTAAGACCTGGACAGAACAATGTCATGCACAATAGAAATTAAAATGAAACATGTGAGTTAAAAACTTACTCAGCAATAGAATCATACAATATTTTAAAATACCATATTGAATCGTAATCATGCTTACCCACAATCACAGCCAAAACTTCGCCTTATTAATGGGTTACAGTTCAAAATCATCACACTAAGTAAATAATATTACAATAAATATAAATATAATAATTATAAATTATTATAGTAATTAATCTAAACATTATAAATTATTTTACATGCTAATTATAGGATCCCAGAATAAATCTATTACAAAATAGGACTGACGAAATGCAGTAATTAATTTGAGTGGTAGAAATGACTATTATTATATAAGTAGGCAACACAAAAATGTGAATTTTATAATGCGGCCCTCTTCTGATGATTCTTCAAGATATAAACTAGTTTAAAATAATATTCAAGCATAAATATAATTAGTGCTGCCATCTGTCTGAGATTATTGAAATTAATTAGGCAGAATTTCAATTCCAGTTTGTATATCATAAATCCAGATTTATTCTTAATTTTTAAAAAGAACCAAATACCACAACATGTATAATTCTAAATCAGCTAATTAGAATATAGATAACAGATAATTAGCATCTATAATGTAATGTTTACATAACTGTTTTTTAAATTATAATTCAGAAGAAATAATATTATTAAAAAAGTAAATAAAAAATATAGAAATACTACACTACCCGTCCACTTATAAATTTAATTTTTAATTTTTTAATTCTATTTCCTTTTTTTTTTTTTTTTTTTGGGGGGGGGGGGGGGTTAGATACAACTAAATACAACATTTTTACATTTTTATATATATCATATACAGTATGAGGGGCCACTATTTATAAATTATAATATATAAAAGTAAATTAATATAATTTAAAATGGTTTTGTGCATTATTAAGGAGTGCTTATTCGTCACAACCAACATAAACTTTTAAAATAATTATTACAATGTACTTATCCATTTTTAGGTGCGTTCGTAATTATATAAATACGTAGCACCTATAGTCGTCGTTCAGTCCGTCCGTCTGTCCGTCCGTCTGTCCGTCTGTCCGTCCGTCTGTCCGTCTGTCCGTCCGTCTGTCCGCATGTAACAGAGCAAAAACTACCCAACCGAATAGTCTGAAATTTCAAATATGTGATTGTTGCAAAATTTTGTCGAGCCATTTCAAATTTTATGAAAATCGGATGTATAGTTTAATTACAGGGACAGTCAAAAGTTTTTCTTTACATTACGGCCAATGGGAAAAATTATTGCAAGTGGATTTTAATGATATTAGAGCCTTCCGAATGATCTGAAATTTTAAAGATATAATTGTTGCAAAATTTTGTCGAGCCATTTCAAATTTTAGGAAAATCGGACGTATAGTTTAATTACAGGGACAGTCAAAAGTTTTTCTTTACATTACGGCCAATGGGAAAAATTATTGCAAGTGGATTTTAATGGTATTAGAGCCTTCCGAATGATCTGAAATTTTAAAGATATAATTGTTGCAAAATTTTGTCGAGCCATTTCAAATTTTAGGAAAATCGGATGTATAGTTTAATTACAGGGACAGCCAAAAGTTTTTCTTTACATTACGGCCAATGGGAAAAAATATTGCAAGTGCATTTTAATGATATTACAGCCTTCCGAATGGTCTGAAATTTTAAAGATATAATTGTTGCAAAATTTTGTTGAGCTATTTCAAATTTTAGGAAAATCGGATGTATAGTTTAATTACAGGGACAGTCAAAAGTGTTCCGAAAAAATTATTGGAAGTGCATTTTAATGATGTATCAGACTATGCAAGTTATGAAGTGCAAAAAATTATACATTCAGTACAATATGGGGTGCAAAAAATAATTTTAAAACTAGTTAAAGTACGAACGCACCTCATTTGCCACGTTTGACGAGCAATTTCCAACTTGTTTTTAGAATATTGTTATTAAATCAACGTTTTCGTATAAATTATCCAGACAACACCTCCCTCCTATTGATATAATAATAATAGTAGACTAATATTGTTGATAATTTTATATACATGTATAATTTTACTATGATGTGAAGCTGGATTGGTAATTTCATATTCACATAATCTATGGTGAATATTTACTCTTTTATAAAATAGTATTTACGATAGAAACACCGATTTTTGTTTAAAAAAAATTTTGTTTCGAAAGAGATGAAAGTTTCTTTGGAATCAGCGGAAAAGTCATTAAAACTTTCTATTGAAAGAACAAGTTTCTTCTAAACTCTTCATGTATAAGTTTAAATTTGATACTTATTTAAATACGATGCACTTAAATCGAAACATTTATTATAACGTAAACTAAAAATCATTTTATTTTTTTTCTTTCGATGTTTGAAATGTAATCAAATGTTTGAATGTTCTTGGACTATGAATTCAAAATGTCAGTTCACCCTTCAGCTATTAAATGTTATCTTTATAATATGCTTTTGCTTTTCTTAAACTGCCAATTCCTCGGTTCGTAAAACAAAAGACAAAAAAATCCTGAATTAAGCATGGATTATAAAACACTTTCCAACAATATCACAATACTTTTACGAAACTTCCATTTTTATACAATTGAAGGAGATATGTAAAATAAAATTTCGAATACTCATAAGATAGTTGGGAACTCATTTTAGCAATTATTTTCAATAGCCGGTAACATATTCGAATTTTATTGTACATCCTTGTATATGATGCATAGATTTTTATACATATCGCAATGTGCACTAAAATTTAATTCAGATGAAAAATGGATAGCATCAAATGAAAGTGATATTCTATCAATTATCATCGATGAAAAGCGATGTATCATCTGCCTTTGCGTACCTCTGTACATGAAATTTATTATAATATGTGGCTTTGCGCATATTAGGGGAGAACCCGACAAAAGTTGTTCATTATATATTTTTTAATGTAACATCAAATATTCTAGTAGTGATGTAAACTTTTACAAAAGTCTAAATCCTGTCTAGTACTCTGAAATTTTCTTCAGAATAAAAACTGACAAACTATTGGTAAATGATAAATCAAAATTCAAGCTGCTGTTTCTCGAAACTTGTTTTTGTGAGTTCGCTTTAATATCCGCAATGCGTCATATATAATAAACCAACATAATATGGGGAAATTTAATTCAGTTTAAAAACGCGTAACAGAGTCTAAAACGCAATTTCCATTATTCTCATCCATAGAAGTTAACCAATTCAAATCCTTTTAAGGGGACAAGGGACCTTAAAATCCATAAAAATATTTTTTTTTTATTTTTTGTAAATTTCACCTAATTATAATTCGAGGGTACATTATATGCAGTATGGCATGCATTTATCACAAAAAAAAAAATTAAAAAAAAATATTTGTCGGAAAAAAAATGGAATTTTACGCGTTGTCTTAGAAATCTTCAAAATGCCCACTGAAAAAAATAAAAGAAAAATTGAAATTTTTTCGAAAAAATTTCAAAATTTTTCATTTTTTTTAAACTTTTAAATTCAATTATATAAAATTCGATGCTCTATTTTATTTATATATATAAACCAAACTTATATAAAAAATATTGGGGATTTTCATTGATATGGAACGCGCAGGGGGCATTTCAAAGATTTCTAAGACAACGCGTAAAATTCCATTTTTTTCATAAAAATAAATTTTTTTTTACATTTTTTTTTGTGATAAATGCATGCCATAATGCATATAATGTACCCTTAAATATTATTTAAGATAAAATTTACAAAAAATAAAAAAAAAAAAACTGAAAAATTAAAAAAAAAAATCGAAAACATTTCAAAATTTTTAATTTAATTTTTTTTTTTTTTACCTTTAAAATCAAATATATAAAATTCGATGCTCTATTTTATTTATATATATAAATCAAACTTTTATAAAAAATATTGGGGATTTTCATTGATATGGAACGCGCAGGGGGCATTTGGAAGATTTCTAAAACGACGCGTAAAATTCCATTTTTTCTCAAAAATTATTTTTTTTTTTAATTTTTTGGGGGGATAAATGCATGCCATAATGCATATAATGTACCCTTGAATAATATTTAAGCTGAAATTTACAAAAAATAAAAAAAAAATATTTTAAGGTCCCTTGTCCCCTTAAGAATATGCATGATCTCTAAAATATACACACTCATATAATCTCTCTGTGCTTAACAAAAATAACTAATTGTGTTTATTGTGACCACGGTTATTTCGCGGCTTATATTAAAAACTATCGCATATAAATTAAGAAAGCTGGAAGTTTTATTGGGAAATATGTGATAAAAACACTTATTCAGGTAAATTTTAAATCGAGGAATTATTTTAAGCGCAATTTAATGTTGAAATTGATCGCAATAGTTCTGTTAAAAAAGTTTTATTGGATCCCTAACTATGCCTAGCAATTTAACCATCTTCCACATGCACATACTTGACCAGATTGTCGTGTGCGGTGTCGAATCATTTTTTAAATTTCTCATTTTTTTTTTCAATTTTTTATTGAGGATTTCATTATCTCAATAGAAATTTATTTCATATTTTGAAAAAGTGATTCTTTTTACCTACTGTTTCCAGATTTAAAAAAAGCTGAATTAATGATATTTCAAAATATCTTTTAACTAAAAAATGTACTTGCACGTGAATATTATAAAAATAGATCGAAAACTTTAAAAGGATAAACTATTACGTGTGAAAAGTATTAAATGGGTAAAATTACGTCTTATTTAAAACGATATAAAAAGTCATATCTAAAACGACATATTTAAAAAGTCATATCTAAAAGGATTTTCGTATAGCGTCTACAAAGAAAAAAAATAAGTACAAGGAGAAAGGGAATAATTGCAATTAATAAAAACAACAACAAAAATGCAAAGTAATTTTCCTTGTTTCGGTTAACTAGCAAAATGAATTAAGTTGATTTTAAAGTAATTTTATAAAAAATTTAAAATTAGTCTATATATTTTTCTACTTTAACATCATTTTCAAAGTTGCAAAGTTTCTTACTTTATATGTTAATTCAAAAGACAGGTTGATACTATTGTATAAAGAAATTATTTACCTTATTATATAAGAAAATTATAAATATAATTTACTAAATGTTTTAACCTAATGTTGTCATGAGAGAAGGTACGTATTGAGTTATATTAGCTATGAATTGTTACAGTTATCATTTAGTTTTTGTACTATATTCCTTTAAATGTAGCACGTTGTTTTTTTCTCAGTTAATTTTTCTTTTGAATGCTATTAGATTTATGCCTCAATAAAAGGTCAAGTGCGAGCATTACTCGCGCACAGAGGGTTCCGTAGAATAAATATATGAATTTGTAATTGTATTAAAAAAAAAAAAAAACGTTGCTAAAAGAATACTAAGACTTTGTAAAAAAAAACTATACAACGTAGGGTTGGGTATAACTGTACATATTAGAAAAGTGTAAATGAGTATACCATGAAAGTTCAAAGAGATATGGAACCTAAATAATATCAAATATAGCTATTCGTATAACTCTTTTTTTAATAGTATCCTAATCTGTTTTTGATGAGATTAATTCGGTACTGACAATAAAAGCAGTGCATAGTTAAACTTCATTTGGCATTTTATGAAACTAAATTCAGCGTAGTAATAACCTTCATTTCTATAGTGTAGCTAAAACAAAACCTTTGTTCAAAGTTTAAATTTGGTATTGTGCTAAGCGCGCTTCGAATTGAGGTCTCAAAGTTGCATCGTCGCCTTGGTCAGTGCCGCGTTTTTCCAGATAGGTGTTTAATTAACTTTTAAAGTCACTCGAGGCGTATTGAGAGATACAATCAGTGCAAACTATCGCGAATCTCACAGTATTTATGCGATTCATTCTACTTAAATCTTTCGAGATCAATGCCCTTAAAAAACGGACGCCTAATTTTAATTCCAAAACAGACAAACGGCACCAAAAATATTTAATTAAAATTTTCATTTTATCATGTACGTGAAAATAAGCAAGTTCGCATTTTCTAATAAATTCATTTATAAATTCTGGTGTCAGTTCATTATTTCATATGTTTATAAATAGAATTACTCCGTGCCGGAAAGTATTAAGTGGTCGCAGGATTCTTAAAACTTAAAAATTTAAGAAATTTTAATTTTTTTAGATGTTAAACTCCTATCTTTTCTGAATATTTTGATATAATTGTTTCCTTGAAATTCCCATTAGAACAGAAGTTTTGGCTTTTAGAATTATACCCTCTCAATAGCTGAAGCGGCGTTTCTGAAACTTTAAAGTCATTATTTTCCAAATGGCGTTTTGGGGGCATAACGCGCAGGATACCTCAAAAACCTCTGAATATTTTTTCATGAAATTTTCAAAACTTGCATTTCATGTTAGTCTGTATAAACTGATCCTAAAATTTCCTTTTTATTGTTCAAAAAAAATATTTTTTAGGTGATTTTACTGTTGAAATTTTCAAAATTTTGTATTAGCTAAATGCAACATTGCATTAAAAATATAAAAATGCTTTAAATACAAATTTATTTAAGTTCAGGAAAATTATATTACAATCTGGAGTATAAGTAAGCACCAAAATTTTCATTCTAGTTGCAATATTTATTTTGTAATCCTGCGCGTAAACTGTTATGTAAATTTTTTGTTTGACAAATGTCTAACAGTTTCGAGCCCCCTATAAATACTAATTCTGTATCTTGCAATTTTTTAAATACAGGAAACGAAAGAACATACTTATATCTTTCATCTCAATTAAAATTGTGTTTTAAAATCATATACATTTTAAGACATTAAATGTTGAAAATGGTCTTTTTTTTTCATTTTTTCCACTTTTTAGAGTCCCGAGAACCCTTAAATTAGTATGTTTTTAACAATTTGACATTTATTGCTTTTATACTGTTACTGGACATTACATTATACATATATATCATTAAAAGTTGTTAATTAGGCATAATGTACGCCGCCCTGTCCTTGTGTATGTCCAAACTGACCGTACGTTTAAGCGTTAATATCTCGGCTAATTACCGATGACTTTTTTCGAAAATCATTATCAACAATGCTTTTATTCTTCTGCAACGATAGGTATATTCAGCGATGCTCAAAAATTTTTCTGAATGCCCGTAAATCGAAATTTGTGTATAACACAAAAATGCTGATTACTCAAAAACTATGTCACCTAGGGTAATTGCTATAATTTTCCTGCAAGATTTATATTAACGTCTACTACCTCTAATTTTTTCATAATTTTAAGTTTCAGTAGATTCGGGGGGGGGGGGGGACATATTTTTGCGCTACATTTTCAACAATATCTTTGAAAATATAGTACCTAAAATTAAAAGGAATGTATTTTTGAGTTCAGCGTTACAAAAGCTTTCACAGGATACCCCACATGATATACAAAGAAAAGATTTTTTTTTCAAGTAGCATAATTAGCCTCTCTACTTTTTTACTAAATATATTTATGAATGTTTATTAATCTGAAAATATGTGGGTCAATGGTCTTTATTACTTCCCCGAATGTGAACTTTCCACGTTCCATAGTTTAAGAATAAAATGGCTGTGACAGACAGACAGACGGACAGACACAGGAGTGATCTTATAATGGTTCCGTTTTTACTTTTCAAGTACGGAACCCTAAGAAACAAATTTTTCGCATTGAATACTTTCTATACGAAAACTGTATTAGCCCCCTAGTTATTGAAAAGTAAGCCTTGATTAAGAATTCAATGTGGCAAAATTTCTCTCAAATAATTAAGCAATGAATAATCATAATTGTGAATACAAAAAAATTAAACTATTCACCAAAATGCAAAGAAGAAATACATATCGTGTATAAATCTTTAATCTATACTCCTATTATAAAGAGGGAAAAATTGTTTATTTGTAGGAGGTAAGCTCAGGAACTACCCAACTGATTCCAAAAGTAATGGTATCAAAATGATGGTGTTAGTCCAACTTAGAACATAGGCTATATCTTATGTCGGTGCCACTACCCCAAAGGGGGTGCAGGAGCAAAATACGTTCTAAAAATGCGATTTTTGCGTTACTGAAGGGCCTAGAAATATGAAATTTGGAATATTAGTTACTTATATGATATAAATGATGTCCAAGAACAGTTCTTAAACAGTTCGAAATTTAAAAGGGGTGAAAATGCACAAAAAGCGTTCTAAAAAACGTTCTAAATGATAGTTTCTTCATAATCTCAGAAAATACCAAACCAATTTAAAAGGTAATGGTATCAAAATGATGGTGTTAGTCCAACTTAGAACATAGGCTATATTTTATGTCGCTGCCACTACCCCAAAAGGGGTGCAGGAGCAAAAAACGTTCAAAAAATGCGATTTTTGCGTTACTGAAGGGCCTAGAAATATGAAATTTGGAATATTAGTTACTTATAAGATATAAATGATGTCTAAGAACAGTTCTTAAACAATTCGAAATTTAAAAGGGGTAAAAATGCACAAAAAGCGTTCTAAAAAACGTTCTAAATGGTAGTTTCTACATAATCTCAGGAAATACCAAACCGATTTAAAAAATATTGGCGTCAAAAGGATAGTGAAAACGTTTGCTTCAAAATAGGCTATGTTTTATGTCGGTGCCTCTACCCCAAAGGGGGTGTAGGAGCAAAAAACGTTCTAAAAATGCGATTTATGTGTTACTGAAGGGCCTAGAAATATGAAATTTGAAGTATCAGCTACTTATTAGATAAAAAGGATTTCTAAGAACAGTTCTTAAACAATTCGAAATTTAAAAGGGGTGAAAAGGCGCGAAAAGCGTTCTAAAAAACGTTCTAAATGGTGATTTCCACACAATCTCAGGAAATACCAAACCGATTAAAAAAATAATGGCGTCAAAATGATGGTGAAAACCCTTGCTCCAACATAGGCTATGTTTTATGTCGGTGCCACTACCCCAAAGGGGGTGCAGGAGAAAAACGTTCTAAATTGCGGTTTTTGCGTGACGGAAGGGCCTTGAATCGGGAAATTTAGAATGGTAGTTAGTTATAAGATATCAATGACCTCTAAGGACATTTCCTAAAAAAGTCGGAATTTAAAAGGGGTGTCAAAATGCGCAAAAAGCGCTATAAATGCTTTCTAAATTGCGATTTCTATGCAATCTCAGGAAGTACTGAACCGATTTCAAATATAACGGTGTAAAAATGATGGGGACAGTTCTTGCTCCAAGATAGGCTCTATTTTATATCTGTTTCCACTACCCCAGAGGAGATGCAGGAGCAAAATGAGCGAAAAGCGTTCTAAAAACGTTCTAAATTCCGATTTGTCACCAATATCTCGGGAAGAATCAAACTGATTTCAAAAGTAATGGTAAGAAATTCATGCTGACAGCCTTTGCTCCACCATAGACGCTATTTTAAGTCGGTATCACTATCACCTAGACGTTGCAGGAGCAAAAAAGTGTTCCAAATTTCGATTTTTGTGATCGGTAGGGGCTAGCAACTTAAAATTAGACAAGGTACATATTTATTACATATAAATGATCTTTTAAGAACAGTTTCGAAAAAATTGGAAATTTAAAAAGCGGTGAAAATGCGCGAAAAGCGTCCTAAAAACGTTCTAAATTGCGATTTCTACTCAATCTAAGGAAATACCAAAGCTATTTCAAAAGTAATGGTTGCAAATCAATGGTGACAGTCCCTGCTATAACATAGGTTATATTTTATGTTGCTGTCACTACCATCTGAGGGTTGCAAAAGCAAAACAAGTTCTAATTTGCATTTTTTGCACAACTGAGGGGTCTAATACTTTGAAGTATGGCATGGTATTTACTTACAAGATGCAACTGCTTTCTAAGGACAGTCGAAAGAAAATTCCAAATTTTAAAAAATTAAGTGAGTGAAAAGCGTTATAAATTACAATTTTTAAACAAACTTATAAATTACCAAACCGATTAAAAAAATAATGATGACAAATTTTGGGAATAGAACCTGCTCAAACGTAAGCTATATTTTATGTCTGTGCCACTACCACCAGAGGGTTGCAGGAGCTAAAAACTTTCTAAATTGCGATTTCTGTGATACTGAAAAGGCTAGAAACTTTAAATATCGCATGGTAGTTACTTATAAAATATAAACGCCCTCGAAGGAACGTCGAAAATAAATTCGAATTAAAAAGGGGTGAAGCGAAGGGGAGGTACGAAAAGCGTTCTAAAAAAGTTCTAAATTACGATTCTATGCAATTTCAGGGAATATAAATCGATTATAAAAGTAATATTTGCGAATCAGTGGTAACAGTCTCTGATCCTACACAGGCTATATTTTATGCCAGTGATTCTACGACCTGGGGTTCACAGGAACAACAAACGTTCTAAAAAAGGGCTTTAAAGGCTTTTTAAATTACGTTTCTGTGGAATATTAGGAAATAACAAACCGATTTCAAAATTAATGTTGGCAAATTAATGGTGACAGTTCCTGTTTCAACATAGCCCTTTATGTTGAGAGAGGTGGTAGGACTTGGAATTCGACATGATGGTTAATTTTAAGATGTAAGAAGATGGTTTCTAAAAAATTCAAAACTTCAAATGAATACTGAAATGAGCGTATTAATTTAGTCAAAAGTTTCAAAATATTTTCTAAATTATCATTTATTTAGTTTTATTTCATTTTATTAATTTAAGTCTCATTTCTGCCTAATACAGTGTAATAATGATGTTTAGTCAAACTGTGTTTTAAATAGTAATTTTTGAATTATCCTAAAAGTAATAAGTACCTTTTAATAAAATAAAATATTACCTTTTAATAAAATAAAAATTTAGTTAGTACCTTTTGATAAAAATTAGACATATAAATATCACTTGGCATATTTCAAATATTACGCGAGCAAAGCCGCGGGGTTTGCTAGTTAAATTATAATTTAGTGCTTCATTTTAAAATTACATCACACGAAATATCAATAAATGAAAGTTTAAACTCTAGTGCTAAATTCACCTTGAGTAAATAATTAAAATTCCTATTAAAAAAGCACAAATAAATATATTAAAATTATTTACAGGTGCATACATATAAATAAAAGCATTTAAAATATATTAGAAACACCTTATCTTAAAAATATCTTAAAAACCATTAAAAATCCAAAATGTTTTTAAAGTGGCGTGAAGACAGCCGTGTGATAGGTGAAAACGTTTTGGATTTTTAATGGTTTTTAATATATTATGTATTTTAAATATATTTACATTATACGTATGAACCTGCAAGTAATTTTAGTGGAATTATTTCTGCTTTTTTATATGAATTTTAACAAAATATCAATTTTGGAGAATCTCTCTATTCTAAAAAAAGTAAGTAACGCTGTCACCACCGCCGGTTTTGAATTTTTTGTGACCGGAGATCTTTCGTCGTTAATATTAAGAAAACTACTGCATACAAAAATAAGAAAACAGGTGGTGTTACAGAGAAATGTTTCATAAACACGCTGATGCAGACAGTTTTGAAATCGAAGAATTATTTTAAGAGATATTTAATGTTAAATTTGGTCAAAATCGTTCCATTAAAAGAATACGTTGATAGGAACAAAATCTGTACATACGAATTTAATCATTTTTAAATGATTTTATACATTAGAAGTTCTCGGTATACAGACTGCATTTATTTTTTTTAATTCGACTCATTTTTGAAGCTTTATGTGCTTTTTAAATTCAAATTTTCAGCATTTCCACAGATATTTTTTACATATTTTAGAAAAGCTTATAATTTTCAATTGTAGTCAAAATTGTAAAAACTAATAATTGATAATTACATAATTGTAAATAATGATATTTCCATTAAATAAAAAAATTATTTACACGTGACTATTATAAACAGGAAAAACCCCTATGAAATTAGAATTAAATGATTACGAGTTAAAAGCAGGAAAATATTAAAACTTACGTCATAATTGTTTATACACGTGATAGAGGTCTGCACGGGCCCGGGCTTGGCCCGCGGCCCGTACCCGGCCCGCGGGCTGGCGGAATGAAGGCGAATTTTCAAACGGGCCGGGTCGGCAGAATTAGGACAATGTTTTTAACGGGCCGGGCCGACAGACAAAATAAACGGGCCGGACCGGGCCGGCAAAAAAATTGAAAGCGCCTGCAGGGCCGGGCCGATAAAAAAAAATAATCGGGGCATTCGGTCCGATATAAGAATTTAAGCAAAGCAGATAAAATACGAGCCATTTTTAATGAATTTGACTTTCTCGAGAAGTATAAATGCGCGTCTCGAGCCGATGCGAGTTTAACAACATCAATACAGAAATGTAACATGTCCATCGTAGAGATCGGCATCGTACAGTTACATGATGTCTGATCCCGGGTTTAATTTTTTCGGCAGATTCGTGTCGTGACGGAACTGGTCTTAATCGTTCTCAGGATGTGTAGGACAGGCATTATGTTTTGTAAAAGTATTAATAGCGATAATGAACTTCTGTCAACAGTATCTCTGGAAATATATCCTAAGGTGGTTCTCATATTTACTGCTCAACAATGCGAAACTTTCAGACACATTTTCTGACTCATTTTTAACTATAAAGGCATAAAATTGACAGGCCTGACTATTCAGGGCATTTGGAATCGAATAGCATTTTCCATTTTTGATAAATTACTTACAGAGATAACAGAGATTCTTGTCACGTGACTGTACGTTTTCCTCCTTTCCTGTGCCATCGCGTTCGGAAATTCGATTCAAAACGCTAACTTTGACAGTATTTTCTGAACGATATATTGCTTTTATCTAAGAAAAAAAACGCCATTTACATAGTTTCTGGATAAGAATACCTGCCCAATCTTACGCGTTTCCTAAAAGAATTCAATTCATAAATGTGTAGAAATGTAGCTCCTTTGGATTTGAGAAAAGCCTTAAAAATGAGAGAAATATTTTCACAAATCTACTTTTTATTATACAGCTTAAAAAGTTATCATGTTTTTAACCCTTTATTCTAAATTACATTAATCTTTTAATAAATCCTTATTTGAATTTTGAAACGTCTGTAGAGACGATGACTAAAACACAGTAAGTAATTGTTAATGTTTACTATTGTGTGTTTTCTATTTTGCGAACACATAGTAATGTAAAATATACTGTAAAATGTTCCCCTTAAATATGTATGTAGTATTCATTAAAAGAATCTTAATTGTATGTCGAGAAAAAAACGGAATTTTTGTAGAAATTGAGTCGGGCCGGGCCTGTTTTCACTGATTTTTGTACGGGCCGGGCCGAGCTCGGGCCGAACTTTAAATTTTTACACTGGGCCGGGCCGGGCCAAGATAGCTTTCGTTCGGGTCCGGGCATGGAAATTCCGGCCCGTGCAAACCTCTAACACGTGAATATTTAAAAATTAAAAAAAAAAACTATAAAACAATTAATTATTTAATATGTGCTAAAAGTAGTCAATGCGGGTGACATTACGTCCTATTTCAAATAGCCAAATAATATTGCCAAACAGTTTAAATTAAAAAATATATTTACACGCACACGTGAGATTTATTTTCTATTTCGAGATAATCTTTTTAACTACTGTTGCCAAAGACAGAGCACAGAGCAAATAATAATATTCCCTTTATAACAATTAAAATATTTCCAGGTGAATATTACAAAAGAAAAAGTTTGGTGAAAGTTACGTCAGATTTAAAACGTGTGATTTAAAATCACATAGCATTATTCAAAAATACCTGGAAGAAAAAGACTCTGTTGACTTAGTTCATTTTATATTAGCTAATTTTCAGATGAACTAATCTTATTTAATCAATCGTGAAAGCAGCAACTGACAGCAGCTTATTTGGCTTTAAAATCCTTCATTAAAAGAGAAATAAATGGAAACCCGTTTACAGCGGACTTTTAGAGCGTGAACGGGGGTTAACCCGTAGGCGGCAGAGCCCCCTAGTATTTATAAAAAGAAATCAATATAAATATATATATATAAAAGTATAATTTAAGTATTGTATTAACATGCGAATAAAGACGCGACATTGAAAGCATATCATGAAATAAAAATGAACAAAGATTTGAAAATAAAGGAAGTTATTGTTGTCTTGGCGTAACTTGCTAAATAACACAGAGCTGCATAACCAGTAAAGCCGAAAATTCAAAATATTATGAGAAAAGTTTACCATTATTTGAAAAGAAAATTACATGATAAAAATATTTTGCTTGAAATGCAAATATAATTTGTAAAAAATTCCTTAAAATTCTCAAATTCATTTGCTTCTTAAGGTTGTTCTCAAATCCAAAGGGCAATTCTAGGGCAAAAGTTTTAATTCCCCCCTTTTTTAGGTGCGTTCGTAATTATATAAATACGTAGCACCTATAGTCGTCGTTCAGTCCGTCTGTCTGTCCGTCCGTCCGCATATAATAGAGCAAAAACTACCCAACCGAATGGTCTGCAATTTTAAATATATAATTGTGGCAAAATTTTGTCGAGTCATTTCAAATTGTATGAAAATCGGATGTATAGTTTAATTACAGGGACAGTCAAAAGTTTTCCGTTACATTACGGCCAATGGGAAAAAATAGTTTCAATCGAATTTTAATGATGTTACACCCATTCAAACATAAGGAAATTTATATGCTTTTATGAACTGCACTAATATATACATTCTGTAGAATATGCGGTGCAAAGAGTATTTATTACTGATTTACAGGGCCAAACAAAAGAATTCTGATACATAATGGTACAGGCGAAAACATTATTTGCGGCATTTTTTTTTAATTATGTTAAACTCTTTGACATATAATGAAATTGATGTACGTTACTACAACTTATATACATAGTATATATATATTAGTATACATATATATATAGTTATACATACTATTTACAGGAACACACAAAAGATTTTGGATACTATACCTTATCCGAAGCACTCTATATTAGAGATGATTGCTGGAAGTACATTTTTAGTTGGGATATGAGTTTTTGAGTTGAACTAGATTTTTGCATATTACGTTGTGTGTATAAATAAGCTGTAGGTCTTATACAGGGCTACACAAAAGAATTCGTAAGGGTTACTGTGTATGAACGAAAATATCTTAAAGGTGGTTTTTAAACAAGATCTGAATATTTATCAAACTAATTATAGTACGAACGCACCTCATTTGCCACGTTTGACGTACAATTTCCTACTTGTTTTTTTTCGGAAACGCATGAAATGAGCGGATGTTGTTATGCAGAAATTATGTCATCCAAAGGCGTTTTGAATTCTTTGATAAACGTAAAATATCGTTCAGAAAATGCCGCCAAAGTGAACGCTTTGAATGAAATTTCCGGACGAAAGGAGAAAAACCAGCCAGAGAGAGCAGTAAAACCGGTTATCACGTGATTGAAATTGCTTATTACTCGATAAATGATTTATTGATCAAAAAATGGAAAACTCATTTCGATTTCAAATCGTCTCCATAGTCAGCCCTGATTATGTTGTGTCTTTACGTTTAAAAAGGACCCAGTAAATGTGTCAGAAAAATTCGTGGTGCACATGAGAACCGCCTTAAAATATATCTCAGTTGAAAACAATAATAAACAATTCTAGAGACTTATTAAACTAAAAATTCCGTCTTTAATATTTTAGTTTTCATATTCTACATGAGCCAATAAAAGACATGTTAATAAAGTCAAACATAACTTCTAATTTAGTTCTTTTGATAGAAAAAAAAGATTGTTTTTAATTTTTTTATAAATATTATTGTCATCTGAAATAGACAAAAATATCTATAGCAGAAGGAAAACATTTCCGAATGTGGGTACGAGTTTTTAAAAATGTTATAAATTCTCATTATGAACGAAATTAAGATGTTCACTGTACGGGAATAGATAAAAAATATATTCTCATTTAAAATTTAACCGATAATAGATTAGAATATGTTAATAATTTTGCTTTGATATTCTACATGAACCTATAGAAGATATCTTAAGGAAGTTTAAACATAACCTCTAATTTCGTTCTTGATAGAATATAATTTTTACTTTTTTTTTTTTTTTTTTTTTTTTTTTTTTTAATAAACATTCCTGTCTGAAATAGGCAAAATTATCTGTAGCAGAATGAAAAACTGCAGATTGTTGGTACGAGCCTTAAAAATGTGTCAAATTCTCATTATGAACGAAATTAAGATGTTCACTGCGCAGAAATAGATAAAAAATATATTCAGATTTAAAATTTACCCGATAATTAGATTAGAATATATTAATAGTTTTGTTTTGATTTTCTACATGAACCAATAGAAGACATCTTAAGAAAGTTTAAACATAATTTCTAATTTCGTTCTTTTGATGAAATATACATACATATATATAACGGGTGTCCCAAAAATGACTGATGGATTTTAAAATTCAATAACTTGCAAACGGTGACAGATATTTAAAAAAAATCTTGCAGGAGGGTTATGTATGATGCCAGGAGTTTTTTTACTGTGATTCTTAATTTTAGTTTGAATTTCAAACCATAGATGGCGCTGACAGCGATTGACGCTCAGTCGAGGCCTAAACTGACGTCACTCCGCATTGATGCGAAGGAAGGAAATTAAGGCTATGGAGTGGTTCTCATTCGCTAGCACAATCTTGCTTTTAGGGCCCGATTCTGAATTCATTCGATATGATTTCAATGGAGAGCGTTGTTGCCATGGAAAGAACAAATTCTTCGATAGTGGAATACGGCGTTAAGAACTGGGCATGAATTTAAGAAGTAGTATTCGAGTTTGCAAGCGATTTTACATTGATGAAGTTTTATTTTCCCGGATTAAATTACTTTTTATGGTCTGATTAAAAAAATATTTTATGCATTGTATTTTAAAACTAGGTGAAGAGATTTAGAATTTTTTGTTGTTGTTAAAAATTTCATAACTTTTATTACATTCTAATAAATTTCAGATCTTTTAAGGAAGTTCATCAGTAGGTTTTTATGAATGTTGGATAATAATCGTGAAAATGGTTGTTCAAAATAATTGCTTAAAATAAAATATTAGAATTTAGCTTGTTTAACCCTTTTGAATAGGTGTATTATATCGTTGCATTAAAATTTAAAAAACAAAATGAATACTAGTTAATTAAAAATTTTGTTTGGCAGTTTGATATTAAAATATTGTATTACACGCAGCTTCATCTTGATGTTTGATAAAATAAAACTAGTAAATATTTTTTATCTACATCTACTATTTAAATTGTAAAAATGTGTTAAAATAATACTTGGAGTTAGAATTTTTACGGTTTGGCAACTCTTTCTACACACAAATGCTAATATGCATATATTTTTTAATAATAAAGATATCAATGACATCTAATGTGATAAACTAAGTTCAAATTAAACTTGACAAGAGTCTAAAACTTAGTAGTACTTAAATTGTTGAAGGCCACAAACAAATTTTTATTGAAATTTTTATCTTTATATAAATTAAGACCGTATTTCTAAAAGCACTTTTTGTTGGGATGCAATTGTATTTTAAAACTTTTTAGTTTATATATATTTTTTTAAAAAAAATTATGAATCGTAATAATCAAGGGCTTGGCAAATGCGGTCGCCACTTGCAACCAATATTTTTTACTCGACGACTAAGATTTTTAATCTGGCGGTTTTTGTAGTGTTAACGAAAGAACAAGTGTAAACGGCATATTCCATATCATGCACAGAAAACGACATTCTTTGCTGCTCTAGCCAGCTAGCGTGTCATGTCATGCGATTAGAATGTGGGGAGAGGGTAGATCGTTCTTACGGGTTGTTTAACAATGTTTTTTGCAAGAGGGTTCTGTTTACAGTTTTTCAGGGAAATGTGGTAGTAGTGGCCCGGGGGGGGGGGTATTAAGAGAGAATTTTAAATATTAGAATAATAACTTTATTTAATGAAGAATATTCTATAATTATACGTGTTTAGTGTTTGAATTATCATTTATAGTAAACGGAAAAAAAATTCCACTGAAAATCAGAAGGACATTTTTGGAGGGGGGGGGGGAGAGGTACTTATCCTTCATTGTTGTATTAAACCAATCCTTAGATTGTTGTATTAAATCAATCCTTAGATTGTTGTAGTAAATCAATCCATAAATTGTTGTATTAAATCCATCATTAGATTGTTGTATTAAATCATTACTTTGATTGTTGTATCAATATTATAATACCCTATTCAAAAGGTTTAAACAAGGTAACTTCTACTATTTGTTTTTAAATAGTTAACCATATTCGCGATTATTATCCAACATTCATAAAAACCTACTGACGAACTTCCTTAAGGTGTATCAGGACTCTTAAAGCTTCAAATTTTCGAAATTTTAGTTTTTTTTAGATGTTAAACTGCTACCTTTTCTGAACATTTTGATTTAATTATATCCTTGAAATTCCGATTAGAACGGAAGTTAGGATTTTTAGGTAGATTTCGTAAGAAATACTACCTATTATATTCTCCCTATGTTGGAATTTCTGAAACAGTTTTGCAGATCTACACCGATCATGACCCGTAGAAATCAAAACCACCCTAGTAAAAAACTTTATCTATATATCTATCTATCTAAAGGACCAAGGGGATAGAAATAGGAAGGGGATTTGTGAAAACCGAAAAAAAACCCCATAACTTCTTAATTTTTGTACATATCAAATCAGTTTAAAGTTTTTATTACTTCTAAGAATAAGGCAAAAAATTTATGTATCATAGATTTTTGATAAAATTAAAAATGAGCACAAGGGGCGCAAAAAATAGAGTTTTGGGGAGAAAAAAATTCATAATTTGGCCAATTCTCCAGATATCAAATCCAATTAATTTTATTATAAATTTCCTTTATATTATCTACAACTTTTATATTCACAAGTTCTTGAAAGGACTAATTCGTACCGCAAAATAAAAATTAAAAACGAAAACAAAAAGGAGTTTGAAGAAGAAAAAAATTCATAAATCCGTCAATTCACAAGATATAAAATCACCATGATTTCATCATATATCTTCTTAATATTGTCTGCAACATTTATACAGACAAGTTTTTGATAGGACCAATTCTTACAGCAAAAACAAATTTAAAATACATAGCTGTTGAAGAAAAAAATCATCTTATTAAGGGTGTATTCAAATCCAAACTGCTTATTTTCTTACTCATTTTTAAATTGATGTTTGCTCTCAGACGCATCCAATTGGTAGATTCTCTTATTCATAAACTATATAATGTACCGTAATGATCGATTTTTTTTTATAGAGGCAGAATATATTTCAAAAAATGATGTCAAAGTAGACATTTTGAACAGAATTTCTCGAAGCGATTGTGTTAGAAACAAAAAATATTGTCCTACTGAGAAAATAATTGTTTATAAATCAAGTTTTAATTAATTGAATGAAAAATAAAAACACAGGTCGCTTATAAATCTCTTCAAAAATCACGTCAGCAAGTTTAATATTTTTTCTATTAAAAATGAATCTGAAAATGTACCAGAAAATTTCGAGTTGTTGAGTATGGAAAAGTACTTTTTTAATACCGCCTTAACATGATTCTGATAAAACCAGTTATTATATAAAAATGAAATAAAAACTCGTCAAAAGCGACCAGATAAAATTGTTAAAATGGGTTTATCTCTAATCATGATTTAGTTTTTTTTGGTGAAATTGGTATACTTAACTTCGAAATCTACTTCCGCCTGTAGGCCGAGCCCACAGGGATTTTTAGAATTATACCCGCGCAATAGCTGAAGCGGCATTTCCGAAGATTTTAACTCATTTTTCTCCAAATGACGTTTTTGGGCATAACACGCAGGGTATCTCAAAAACTTATGAATATTTTTTCATGAAATTTAAAAAAAAAAAAAAAAAAAAAAAAAAAAAAAAAAAAAAAAAAATGTTTCAGTCTGTATAAACTGAACCTAAAATTCCCTTTTTATTGTTAAAAAAAAAAAAAAAATATTTTTTTATTTGATTATACTATTGAAATTTTCAAAATTTTGTATTAGCTAAATACAACTTTGTTTTAAAAATATAAAAATACTTTAAATACGAATTTATTTAGGTTCCAGGGTAATTATTGTAATCTAAAGTATAATTGGGCACAAAAAAAGTAATTTTAGTGACAAAATTTATTTTGTAATCCTGCGCGTAAGCTGTCATACCAATTTTCTGCTCGACAAATATCTGACAGTTTGGAGCACCCTATAAATACTAATTCTGCAACTTTAATTTTTTTTTAAATACATGAAAGGAAAGAACATACTTATATCTTTCATTCCAATTAAATCTGTGTTTTTAAATCATATGCATTTTAAAATATTAAATGTTGAAAATGATCTTTTTTTTTTCCATTTTTTCCAATTTTAAGAGTCCTGTCCTGAGACCCCTTAAAAGATCTAAAATTTATTAGAATGTAACAAAAGTTATGAAATTTTTAACAACAACAAAAAATACTAAATCTCTTCACCTAGTTTTAAAATACGATGCATAAAATATTCTTTAAATCGGACCATAAAATGTAATTTAATCCGGGAAAATAAAACTTCATCAATGTAAAATCGCCTGCAAACTCAAATACTACTTCTTAAATCCATGCCCAGTTCTTAACGCTGTATTTCCACTGTCGAAAAACTTGTTGTTTCCATGGCAACAACGCACTCCATTGAAATCATATCGAATGAGTTCAGAATCGGGCTCTAAGCGCAAGATTGTACTGGCGAATGAGACCCACTCCACAGCCTTAATCTCCTTCCTTCGCATTACTGTTGACTGACATCAGTTTCGGCCTCGACTGAGCGTCAACCGCTGTCAGCGCCATCTATTGTTTGAAATTCGAACTAAAATCAAGAATCACAGTAAATAAACTCCTGACATCTTACATAACCCTCCTGCAAGAATTTTTTAAATATCTGTCACCGTTTGCAAGTTATTGAATTTTAAAATCCATCAGTCATTTTTGGGACACCCGGTATATATATATATATATATTAATGTAAATATTACTGCTACCTGAAATAGACAAAATTTATCTACAACAGAATGCTAAATTGTCGAATGTTAGTACGGGTCTTTAAAAATGTGTTAAATTCTCGTTATGAATGAAATTAAGATGTTCACTCGGCAGAAATAGATAACAAGTTGGAAATTGCTCGTCAAACGTGGCAAATGAGGTGCGTTCGTACTATAACAAATTTTATAATTATTTTTTGCACCCCATATTGTACGGAATGTATAATTTTTTGCACTTCATAAAGTGCATAGTCTTTAACATCATTAAAATGCACTCCCAATATTTTTTTTCCCATTCCCCGAACACTTTTGACTGTCCCTGTAATTAAACTATACATCCGATTTTCCTAAAATTTGAAATGGCTCGACAAAATTTTGTAACAATTATTTAATATATTTAAAATTTCAGATCATTTGGAAGGCTGTAACATCATTAAAATGCACTTGCAATAATTTTTCTCATTGGCCGTAATGTAAAGAAAAACTTTTGACTGTCCCTGTAATTAAACTATACATCTGATTTTCCTAAAATTTGAAATGGCTCGAAAAAATTTTGCAACAATTATATCTTTAAAATTTCAGACCATTCGGAAGGCTGTAACATCATTAAAATGCACTTGCAATAATTTTTCCCATTGGCCGTAATGTAAAGAAAAACTTTTGACTGTCCCTGTAATTAAACTATACATTCGATTTTCATAAAATTTGAAATGGCTCGACAAAATTTTGCAACAATCTTATATTTCAAATTTCAGACCATTCGGTTGGGTAGTTTTTGCTCTGTTATATGCGGACAGACAGACGGACGGACAGACGGACGGACTGAACGACGACTATAGGTGCTACGTATTTATATAATTACGAACGCACCTAAAAAGTATAATCTCATTTAAAATATACCCTTATAATGAATTAGAATGTATTTTCTTCGCGTAACTTATAAAATAATTTTTAACGCTAGAAATCATTATTTTTATCACTCTGTTTCCAAAAAGGGGAAACAAAATTTTTTGTCGAAAGTGAAAATAAAAAGTACTTTTATAGTCCTGCTTCCCAATAGCATAAAAAATGTCTTTATCAAACTTATGTGAAACAAATTATGTAAAACTGATGAATAAAAAATGAAGTTTTTATCATGATATTTATCATCTCAAACTGTCAAAAGATTATTTTCGTGACTTAAAATATTCATAAATAAAATTTCATTAAAGGAAGTTACATGTATGAATGATGCTATTAAGTTTTCCTTTAGAGTGAGACGAAAAATTTTAAGTTTCTGAGAAATCATTAATTACTTTGATGTGATTAATTTGTTTTTTAGAATTACTTGCATGAAAATAAAAGTAATAGTTTCTGATTTCAGATGTTAAAAATAAATGCATAATTCTAATATCTAAAAATGAAGTTGAAAATTAGTTTAGAAAAATATATTAGTTTCTCATTATGTATGAAAATTAGGTCAGCGCAATTCGAAAACTGAAATAAAATATATTTTTCATTAAAAAAAAATTCGTTAATGATATGTTATGGAATAGTTTCTTTGTAATGCATACATAATACTTTATAAGATTAGAATGACATATTTTTATCCTTTTTTTCGAACAGTGAAAAATTCTTTTTTTATTATGCATGAAAATAATGAAAGTGAAGGTGAAAGTCTTGAAATTCGTACTTTTCAAATTAGTAAAAGTTGAATTTTCTGATTTAAAATAGATGAAATGTCAAAGTTACATGAAAGATGTTATTTAGTTTTAGAGTGGGATGAAAGTCCCAAGTTTCTAAAAAATTAATTAATTACTGTGGTGTGCTTATCATTTTTAAATCTTCTGTGCGTGAAGATTAAATGAGCTAGAATGTGTTTTCAAATGTTAAAAAAGAAGTTTCATATTAACAAGATTCCAATAGATAACCCCAAAACAGTGGCACAAATAATATTAATTATAATAAACCTTAGAAAATACATGTATTCTGTGTATATGCACTCCTAAAAGAAAGAAAAAAATGGTCACAACCTACTAACACTGACCTGAATCATCGTACAAAAATATGACGAGTATCAATCGATTAGTAATAACGTCTACTCGCTAATGCTATACTTAAATTTAACTTAGGAGATCGTCTATTTATAGAACTTTCTGAAACTTGAAATACCAAACCGGAAGTTATTCGTCCTTGTAGATATGAATTATGCTGATTTAAGGGGGTCCGGGACACAAAAATCAACAAATTTTCTAAAAAACTTTTATTGCATTAAAACTTCCTCTGTTCTTTTTCTGCTTAAAATGACATTTAAATGACATTTTTATCTTAATTAGAATACGTAATATTATTTTTTTAGTTTTGGTTTGTTTCAAAATCCGGCTTTCAAGCAATGGTTGTCACGGAAATGACTTCTTGTGAAAATGCGTTTTTCTTCCTGATGGGTTTTTTCACCATTTCTGGTATTTAAATTGTTATAAGTTAAAAACTGTTAAAGATAAATGGTTTAAACTTGGAATATGCCTTTTTAAATTCTTTTACTTAAATGGTTATTCAGCAATTTTGAAAAAAAAAATTTACTTTTGAAAATATGATTTTTTTAGAAAAAGTTACATTATTTGCTTTTTAAATTTTTACTTTAATTTTTTTTAATTTTTTTAACTAATATTTTTAAAAATGCTGAATCAAAATTAAAACTTATATATTTCTGTTTATATAAATGCAAAAAGTATTTAAATTCTAGAAATAATATTTTGAGTTATAACGATTTTAAATTACCCCACTTTTTCAGTAATTTTTTTCAAAATTTGGCTTTCAAGTAATGGTTATCACGGAAATGACTTCTTGTGAAAATGCGTTTTCCTTCCTAATCGGTTTTTTCACCATTTCTGGTATTTAAATTGTTATAAGTCAAGAACTGTTAAAGATAAATGGTTTAAACTTGGAACATGTCTTTTTAAATAGTTTTACTTTAACGTTGATTCAGCAAATTTGAAAAAAAAAATATATTTACTTTTGAAAATATGATTTTTTTTTAAAAGTTACATGATTTGCTTTTTAAATTTTTACTTTAACTTTTTTAAATTTTTTTAATTAATATATTTAAAAATGCTGAATTTAATTAAAACTTATATATTTCTGTTTATATAAATGCAAAAAATATTTAAATTCTACAAATAATAGTTTGAGTTATAACAATTTTAAATTACCCCACCTTTTCAGTAATTTTTTTCAAAATCTGGCTTTCAATTAATGGTTGTAACGGAAGTGAGTTCTTGTGAAAATGCGTTTTTCTTCCTGATGGGTTTTTTCACCATTTCTGTTATTTAAATTGTTATAAGTCAAGAACTGTTAAAGATAAATGGTTTAAACTTGGAACATGTCTTTTTATATTGTTTTACTTTAATGTTGATCCAGAAATTTGAAAAAAAATATTTACTTTTGAAAATATGATTTTTTAGAAAAGGTTACATAATTTGTTTTTTAAATTTTTACTTTAACTTTTTAAATTTTTTTAAATTAATATTTTGAAAAATGCTGAATCAAAATTAAAACTTATATATTTCTGTTTATATAAATACAAAAAATATTTAAATTCTACAAATAATATTTTGAGTTATAACGATTTCAAATTACCCCACTTTTTCAGTAAATTTTAAATTTTAAATAAAAAAAAATATGAGAAGTTTTATCATGTGATTTTGTCTACAAACAATATGGTTAACCTTCACAGAAAAAAAAATCAAAATTTTAATGCAATAAATAAAAAATATTTTAAAATGTATCCCGACCTCCTTAAAGTTAAAAACTGCTAATATTAAATTAATTTTTAGCCGTTAGAAACAAATTGCAACGCGGATAGATTTTCTTTTTCAGTAGGAATTAAGAAGTATTTGGAGAAATGATAAGTAAAATTTAGATTTACATAGTTAAAGCTTCTAGAAATCGATTTCTGTAAAAACAATTCAAATGTTACGATTAATATTTTTTTAAACTAATTTTCGAAAAGAAAATTCGACTTGTAACCTATGGATGTTTTAACAACAGTTTATTTCTAAAAGCTTAAATCATGAGAATCCAGAGTGAAAAAAAAAAAAAAAAGAAAGAAAAAAGAAAAAAGAAAGAGAAAAAGCAATTTACAGCCCACTTCTCCAAGTAGTTTTTTTCTAGTCGGATATGCCAATCCTAGAATTTTCTTCCGTCTCATATATGTTTATATTTCAAAAAGTTCTTACATTTGTTAAAACTTCAGTGTTATTACTTCAGCACTGTACTAACATTCATCTTCAATGTTTGCTTCATTTTATTAATCAGAGTAAAAACGAGTTAATCTCAAACATAATATTTAATAAAATCTATATTATCGTTTCCCTGTTGTACTTAAGCTATTTGCGAATCGTCGGGTTAGCCAGATACGAAGTACAAGTCACTACACGAGCAGTCGATGTACAACAGAACTACAAAAAATCAAGAAAATCGGACAAAAATTGTTGTTATCACAGCGCCACCTACCAGGGAAACATTTCTATTTTCCTCTGGAAACTGGTGTCTATAGTCAAAAACATATGTATGAAGTTTGGTTAAAATCTGTGCATAACTTCGTATATTTTCCGAGGATGCAATAATCAAAATGGCACAAAAATCGCTATATCAGAGCCCCCCTCCGAAAGAATATATCTCAAAATTGAACTGGAACCTGGTGGGCTGAGCCAAAAACATATATATAAAGTTTGGTTCAATTCTATGCATAATTTTATACACTTTGAGATAATACGATAATTCAAATGGCACAAAAATCGCTATTACAGCGCCCCCTTTCCGCCAGAATATCCCCAAATTTAACTGTGACCTGCTGGCCGTAGTCGAAACCATGTATATGTCTTAGGCTAATTGCGAAATCCGGCTCTTTGCAAAGAGCCCGTCCAATTGGAGAATCATCTTCCCTTTTCCATTGATCCTGAATTTTCAGACTTATTGCAAAGAACCTAAGCAACTTTAGGCTAATTGGAAAATGATCATTTGTTTCTCAATCAGCCTGTTACATAGAATGGTAAAAACGCTAAAAAACATTTAAAAGTCACGTTTCGGATTCCATAGAATTCCCAAAAATTTTTAACGTGAAAGTCATAAAAAGTAAAAAATCAACTCGCAGAAAACATTGCACCAGGCAGTCAAGATGCAAGTTGTTGTTATGTTAATACTGATCTATTTTGTTAGAATTGATCCAGCTTCGTTAATAGTTAAATTAGTAAATCTGGTGTACCAGCTTCGAGGAAAATGTGATTTCTGCAGTTGCTATAGTTCGATCTGATTATAAAAGATTTCGCAACATTCGAGAAATGGTCCATCTTTAAGACATGGTCCACTATCTTGGAATTCCAATTTTCGTTTTTGAATGCGTGCTTGTGCTCCTTGAGTCTTATTTGGAGTATTCAACTTGTCTCCCCTATAAACTGCGATGCACGGTTGGCATTGGATACTATATACCACATCTTTAATCTAGGAACCGGGTTATTTGTGTTTGTAGTTGCCCTAAAAAACTCTTTAAAGACGAGTAGATACCAAGGGATTTCGCTAAAGAATTTTTTAGGCAACAACAAACACAAATATCCCAGGTCCCAGATAAAAGATGTGGTATATGGTATTGGATGCCAACAGTGAATCGCACTTTATATAAGGGAGACAAGTCGAAGACTCGGAGAACAGAAGAATGCATTCGAAAATAAAAATTTAATTCCGCGATTGTGGACCATGCCTTAAAGCCTGACCAAGTTGTTAACTTTCCTAGCAGCACAGTATAAAAGAATTACGGATTTGACTGTTAACGAAGGTGGATCGATTCCTCAGTGTTAATATAAATACAACTTTCATCTTAATTATCTGATGCAACGTTTTCTGTGAGTTGATTTTTTTCTAATATTTTATGACTTTTACGTAAATATTTTGCATATGAAGGAATCTTTGGACTCCGAAAAGTCTTTTTAAAATGTTTTTTAGTGTTTTCAATATTCGATATAATTGTAATATATTGTCTTTAATCTCCATGATCTTTTTTTTTCCTTTTTTAGGTGCGTTCGTAATTATATAAATACGTAGTACCTATAGTCGTCGTTCAGTCCGTCCGCATATAACAGAGCAAAAATTACCCAACCGAATGGTCTGAAAATTTAAACACATATTTGTTGCAAAATTTTGTCGAGTCATTTCAAATTTTTTGAAAATCGGGTGTATAGTTTAATTACAGGGACAGTCAAATGTTTACCGTTACATTACGGCCAATAAGAAAAAATTATTGCAAGTGCATTTTAACGATGTTATAGCCTTCCGAATGGTCTCAAATTTTAAATATATAATTGTTGCAAAATTTTGTTAAGTGATTTTAAATTTTATGAAAATCGGATGTATAGTTTAATTACAAGGACAGTCAAAAGTTTTCTGTTACATTAAGGCGAAAGGGAAAAAATTATTTCAAGTGCATTTTAATGATGTTACAGCCATTCGAGGAGAATAAAATTGATATTCACTTATGAAGTGCACTAAAATATACATTCAGTATAACATGCGGTGCAAAAAATATTTATAAACTAGTTACAGTACGAACGCACCTCATTTGCCACGTTTGACGAGCGATTTCCAACTTATTTCCTTTTGTAACTAAATAAAATTTTCATTTTCAGTCCGAAGCCGCCCGAGCCCGAAGATTGTATAAAAACCGTTCCTACGACATCGGGCTGAGTCCGTGTCATCTCTGGTGTATAACCCTTTTGTATGCATGTGTATGTGATGTATGCAAATGTATGTAAACATGTGTAATTTTGTCCAACAAAAAACATTGTTGGTAGTAAAGAACTCCAAAATTTGACAATAGCATGCGGCTGTTAAGAAAGCACTCTTAAAAATAAAAATTTCTAACATAGAAAAAAGTCGAGAATGATAAAAATTTTTCAGTACTTGTTTTCATATCGAGTATTTTTTAAATACTAAAATCTTGAACATGTTATTGTTTACAGTATTATGCTAACTATATATGCTAACTGTGCAAAACTAATTTTCAACTTCATCGCTTCTTAATAATTATGGGTAACCGAAAGCAATAGCAGAGAAGGTATTATTAATCTAAGGTATATATTTATTTTACAAAATAATTATTAAAAAAATTTTCCAACTTTCAAAATTCCTAAATGTGATTATTTTATTTCATTGAAATTTCTCAGGTATTGATATATATCTAAGAAAACATTTTATGTAACACAAATTCCTTTGTTGAATAATGTTCTTTTTATAATTTCCGTAGATCGAATGAAAAAAAAAATGAGACGGAAATACATAAAAAAATTAAAAACTAATTAGTTACATTAAAACACTTTCTTTGCAACAATGTCTTTTATTATGTTTTGTTTTCCATCATTATATAGCATTTCTGTGTAGAATCATTTTTAGAAGATAGAAAATTTAGACAGCAAAAAAATAAAAAATAAAAACTGAAAAAAATTCTGGCTTCTTTTGAAAATTCTTCACCTCTTTTTTATGTTTGTTTATTAACGCTTTAGCAGAATAAAGTCAAAAGAAAAAAAAGTTGCAACTCAACTCCAAAATTGTTATTCATCATATTAAGTTATTTTTTAAATGTACAAGGTATTATCAAAAGTGCTATTCAACTTCAATGGTTTATTTTAAACATATACATATAATGAAAGGCAAATTCACTTATAATGTAGGAACTTCTATGTATGAACAATGTAGCAACTGATATGTATGTCCTTTTCCACTGAGGTGTTTCAGAACTTTCACTATGAGCCTACGGTATTCTAAAAGCTCAAGAGATTTTTAGTTAAATTTTATATAACTTTGTTAACTCCCCGCTGCCTCCAAGTTAAATGGATATGCTCGTTAAACATTTGGACTTATATCTATTCAGATATAGTGCCGGCATATATGTAATTCCTATATACTCGAGTACAATAGTAGGAAATATATTGGTATGAAAAGGAAATTTGTACTCTCCTAAAACAAAATCAGCGATTTTAACTCCGACTGGGTGTTGTTTCACACCTTTCCAGTATTGAAAATGCACTTATCCTATAAAAAATGGATTTCATCCATCTTGCGGAGTGGTTATTTTCATTCCTTTTTGATAAGCTGTTTACACTATTTTTTCGACTAAATTAATAGGCAAAACGAGTGACTGCACTCATTATTGACAAGTCATTTTTAAACCCCTTTTTGTCAAATTTAATAGGCAAAATAAGTTATTTCCCTCTTATTTTCAAAGATTATTTTTATTATTTTGTTTTTTAACAGATAGAACTCACCAGTTTGCAAAATGTATTATTTTAAAACTCAATTTTGTTTCATTTTAATCCAGATGCAGAAGAACAGAAGAAATTTTGTTTTCACTTCCGAAAGATAAATTAAATAATAATAATAAAAAGATGGTTCGCGCCATACCAAGACAAGATTTTTTCCCTTGTCAATATCCTGAGTGTGGTGTTTTTACTGTCTTTCTTAGTATGATTTTTTTTTCTTTTTAATATTTTCACATTGTACATATAATTTTAACGTTATTAGTTTTAATACGGAAATGTGGGTTTCTTTAATTATTTCTGATATTATTACACCTTCTTAATATATTTTCTTATGACACAGATAAATAGTTATAGAACATAGAATTTATGTGTTACATAACTGCAGACTTTTTTTTAGTTAAACTTTTGAACATAAACAGAGGGAAGTATAAAACAAAAATTAAAATTTAAAAAATCATAATTTAAAAAAAATAACAAGCTGATTGCGTCATAAAATAAATTAATAATATTTTTTACTAATCTATTATTTTCCGATACTTTTTTAAATTATCTTTTACATTTCTTTACGTACTATTTACATAATACTGTGTCAATTAAAAAAATAATAAATAAAGTGTAGATGAGTACAATTATCTAAATGAACACAATTTATTAAATATTTGTATTTACTGAAACATTAAAAAAAAGAACATATATCATAAGTTAATAATAAGTTAATAATTTTTATTATCATGGCTTGTATTCCGCAAATATTTCTGAGTGTCATGAGCAAAGTAATATATTAATAATCAATAATATAAGCACAAAATTATGTATGTTTAATAATGTAAATATCAATTAGCGTAATTTTACACAATTTGAATACGAGAAAACTACATGTCTAGTCTAAGCGCATTTTATTGATTATAAAAATTAAGGAGCATATACATTTAAAAAAATAATAAGAAGAAGAAATTTATGTTTCCGGTTTAAAAGTATTAACGTTAAATAACGCAAAAATTCATATATACAATGTGATTAATAAGTAATTCTTTAGAATTAAGAGTGTAGAATGTCTAAAAGAACATTGTAATGACATCAAAAATCATAAACCATCTACGGATCTGTCGAGATTTTACCTTAATAATTATAATCGCCATATTGACTTACAGTATGCTGTAGTTCTTTTACCAGATAATGCCATTTGTAAGAATTTTTTAAGAGAGCCTATTGAATTTTTAATGAGAAATGATGAAGTATGTAATATAATGTGCCGTACATTATTTCGAAACTTTGGTTAAACATCTTTAAGAAATATTTAATTTTGATTTGTATTGTTAGTTTCTATTTTCACATATAGATGGATACAAGGTATGTTTTAATACTTACGTTTTCGTCATGCTTCAACAGATGGGCAGCAGTGTAAATCCTGTAATTCCCCCCCCCCCCCCCATCTTCACGCTCATTTTTGTGTGTTTTTCCCCACATGTACGACTTTCTGTCAGGCGAGATTTTGTCATTGTAATTCAGCTGTTCCTTTACATTTCCTGATGGTAGCCACATATGTGGGATGAAGTTGTCATAGATTTTAATGTTTTTATATCTATGTTTAATGTTTTACACCAATATAGCAAGGATTTGTGATTTATTTGGATGTTATTTATTTACTTATATATTATCTACGGTGTAATTGTCCAAAATTATTATTCATATGTATGATTTTGTAAGCCTCTCCAGTACGATGTTTTGGGGTGAGGGAAATTTTCTTTTTAGTTTAAATATTTAAAGACAGCTAGAAAATTACGGAAATAAATATGTTAACTGCCTGTGAACATTAGCCTAACTGCCCCAGTGTGTGTGAACTGCCTTAGCACATTAACTAATAAGCTCTTTGAGCTTGTTGAGATATAGTGTACTTTATTTACACTATATCTATAATATAAAGAACAAACGAGCCCAATAGTAACGCTGGCGTTATTTTCACGTTGAGTACACCTGACAATTGAAAAGCTAAGTGGAAGAACATGTTAAGTAACAAAAATTACATTTGAAGAAATTTGAAGTGAAAGTTTTTGCTGTAAATTTTAATGATTAATTTTCTATTTCATACCATGTGTTTAAAATATTAACAGGTATGGTACTAAACTCTCTCAGAAAAACTTATTCATATTTAATTTTCAAATATTAAAAATTATTAATATTAATGGCATTATTCAATATTAAAATATTAAATATTGATGAATAATGTCTGAAATATTCAAGACTAAATGGAATCTTAGTATTTTAGCTTCAGCATGTGATAGAATACCACATAAAGCTTTCATCCAAAAGATAAAAAGAAAATTTTTAGAAAATGTGGCATAACATGTTCATCCACTCAGCTCTTCAATTACATAATTGCTTTTACTGCATTTCCTTTTAATTTTTCAAACTTCTAAGCATCACACATTTTCAATTTTTACACCGTCGAATAGGAGAAAAAATTACTTTAAAAATTAATTTGTTTCAAAACTACACTCTAAATAAAAAGGAGTGAATATTCACTCTATCGCAGAGTCAAAATATGCCCAACCTCTTTAGAGTGACATTCACTCTGAACAAAAGTGGAAATTTTGACCCTCTGAAAGAGTGAATACCCACTCCTGCCAAGTGAATAGTCACTCTAAACAGGGCTGAATAATCACTCTTTCGGGGGAATGACTATTCACTCTTGCTAAAGGAGTGTGTTTTTTTACCCCTGGTAAGAGCGTATAGTCAGTCTTTCATAGAAGTGAATTTTCAATTTCTATGCAGGGAATTTTTTTTAATACTGTTTTATGGGCATTTTAAAAGAATCACATCTTTTAGATTATGCAATGAAAATAAATACAAGCGTGGTAAAGATTGGAATAAAATACTTTATTGACAATATTTATTTAATTCATAGTTTTTAACCATAACCCATTTATGTCGAACGTCCCATTTTTGGGACGCTTCGAATTTTTATAAATTTAATTGATATTTCTTATTTTTTATAACATGAAAATTGTATGAAATTATTGTCTATGAATGTCTTTATTTGTTACCGAGAGATGACAGCATAAGATGGATATTTATTCTCTTAAATTACGGCTCTTTTCGGTGTTTAAAGATTTTTCATTTTTCAAGTTTACGAAATGTAAAATGTAAGTTTATTTGTATTTTTTCTATCAAGCATCCAAATAAATAAAAAGAAAAGTGCCCAGTTAAACTGATGGCATTGAGCTCACAGGCTATTCACACTAATTGTATACTATGATAATTTAAATTAAAAGGGGAATTATGCCATCGCCCCTTTTTCACATCTTTATACTTAACCAATGAGCCTTCGACTCTCATTAGGGAAGCGCCTTATCAGAATAAAACGGTATATCAAATTTGAAGCAAATCGAAAGAAAAACACATTTATTTAAATTAAGGAGGAATTAGCTCCCGTTCCTTCCTCTCTACTTAAACAATGAGCATCGAAATCTAATAAGGAAAGCGCTTTATCAGAATTAACCGGTATACTAATTCTCAAGCAAATCTGATAATTATGTATGAAAAACCCATTTATCTAAATTAAGGGGAATTAGCCCCCCGTATCCCCCCTCCCTTTATACTTAACCAATGAACCCCCAAAACTATTCAGGGAAACGCCTTATCAGAATTAACCAGCATACCAAATTTGAAGCAAATCTGATAATTCTGTGTGAAAAACCCATTTATCTAAGTTAACGGTGGGATTAACCTCCGTACCCCCCTTTATACTTAACCAATGAACCCCCAAAACTAATCAGGGAAGTGCCTTATCAGTGTAAACCTAGAAAAAAATTTTGAAGCAAATAGAATATACCTATCAAGAATTATCGCGTTACGTACGTACATACATACGTACACACGTACAAACAGAATCTGCGGGCACATTAGCTCTCAGGCTTTGATAGCCTGTGAGCTAAAAAGTCACAATCGTAGCTTGTAAATTTCTTTGAAATACGTTTTTTTAGCTCACAGGCTATCAAAGCCTGAGAGCTTATGTGTCCGCTGGTTCTGTATCTACGTACGTATGTATGTACGTACGTAACGCGATAACTCTTGATAGAAATATCCGATTTGCTTCGAATTTTTTTTCTATGTTTATCCTGATAAGGCACTTCCCTGATTAGTTTTGGGTGTTCATTGTTTATGGATAAAGGGGGGGGGGGGAAAGGGGGCTACCCTCCCTTAATGTAGATAAATGGGTTTTTCATGCAGAAATATTCGATTTGCACTAAATTTGATATACCGGTTTATTTTGTTAAGGAGCTTCCCTGATTAGATTTGGAACTTCATTACTTAAGTATAAAGGGGAGAAAGGGAGGGCTACCCTTCCCCCTTAATTTAGATAAATGGGTTTTTCATGTGCCATTGTTCGATTTGCTCCAAATTTGGTATACCGGTTTATTATATTAAGGAACTGCCTTGATTAGATATGAAAGTTCATTTGTTAAGTATAAAGGGGGGGAAGGGGGGATGGACCCCCCCCCTTAATTTAGATAAATGGGTTTTCATGCAGAGTTATTCAATTTGCCCCAAATTTGGTATGCCATTTTATTATGTTAAGGAGCTGTCTTGATTTGATTTGGAGGTTTATCGGTTAAGTATAAAGGGGGGGGGACCCCCACCCTTAATCTAGATAAATCGGTTTTTCATCCAGAGTTATTCGATTTGCTTCAAATTTGATATACCAATTTATTCCGATATGGCGCTTCCTTCATTTGTTTTGGAGGTTCATTGGTTAAGTATAAAGGGTGGGGAAAGGGGGCAAATCCCCTTCCCTTAATTTAACTAAATGGGTTTTCATGCAGAAATATCCATTTTTTTTTTTTTTTTTTTTTTTTCTAGGTTCATTTTGATAAAGAAGTTTTCTGATTAGATTTGAAATTTCATTGGCTCTGCATAAAGGAAGAAATGGGGAAGCTAATACCCCCTTAATTTAGCGAAACGGTTCTTTCATGTAGAAGTATCTGATTTGCTTCAAATTTGGTATATCAGTTTATTATGTTGAAGAGTTTCCCTGATTAGATTTGGAGGTTCGATGGTTAAGTGTAAAGGGGGGAAACGGGGGCTAATCCCCCTTCATTTATTTTTTGAGGGGCATTATTCTTTGAAATAAGAGTATAATGTACAATTAGTGTAAATAGCCTGTGAGCTCAATGCCATCAGTTTAACTGGGCACTTGTCTTTTTTAACTCACATGTTATCAAAGCCTGAGAGCTTATGTGCCCGCCGGTTCTGTATGTACGCAACGCAATAACTTCTGATAGAAATATCCGATTTGCTTCAAAAATTATTTCTAGGTTCATTCTGATAAGGCGCTTCCCTGATAAGTTTTGGGGGTTCATTGTTTAAGGATAAAGGGAGAAAAGCGGGCTAGTTCCCCCCCCCCTCCTTAATTTAGATAAATGGGTTTTTGATGCAGAAATATTCGGTTTGCTCCAAATTTTGTATACTGGTTTATTTAAAATTATGATATTATTTGTTCAAGCCTTTTTTATGCATTTTTGTAACGTACAAAATATAGGGCACTAGGCTCCAGTAGGTATATATTTTTGGGGGGCATTTAAGGGATAGTTATTTATATAATGTCCTTTTAAAGAGGATTATGAAATTGTTGTTACGCCTGAAACACGATTATTATTAGTTTATCATTAATAATACTTATAATTTTATTAGTCCCCTGTAAAGAAATAATTATATTTTTTTAGTACTTCATTTAAATACTAATTTTAGTATATAATATAAAATTTAAAAGTTTATTTTACATAAATTTAGCCAAAACATATCATTCTGCATATTGTATCATTATGAATATTATACATATTCCCATATTTAGTACGTTTATAATTTATCAAATAAATACCAAAATTTTTTAGAGTAATTTTTTTAGCATTTTTCCAGTTTATTTTGTACCATTTTAATGTGATTTTACCAACAAGTTTGAGAAAACAAAAATTCTGATATAAATGGGTTAATTAAACTTTTGAGGAAAAACTCAATTAAAGTTACATGCGAGTTAAATTAGATTACTGACAGAAAAAAAAAAACTAAAATATTTCATTACAATCTTATCCCTTGTGTTTGCTTTCATTGCATGCCCTATAAATATATGATAATTTTGAAATGCCCATAAGGGCAAGTAATTAACCGAAATCTTAATCAGTTAATTTTTTTTCAGATACCAATTTAGTATTTTAATATTTCCTGTGATGTACGTTAATTTTTTTTTTTTTTTTTTTTTTTTTTTTTGCATGTGTAATTCAAATTTGAAATATTTAGATCTCAGAATTCATTGCTAATGAATTTAAATCTAATCAAACGTTATTGTTTACTGTATTTTCGTTACTTTCAAAGTTTTATTAATAACTGTATAGTAGGTGAATGCAGGGTTCTTTTATATATATCAATGGATATATATCATGATATATATCTTGATATATATCAAATATTTATTTTTAAAATATCAAGATTTTTGATATTTTCATATACTTGATATTTATTTTCAAGATATCAAGATATTTGATATTTTCATATACTTGATATTTATTTTCATGATATCAAGATATTTGATATTTTGTATATTTGATATTTATTTTCAAAGCTGTATAAGATTTTGACATTATCAGTCAAAATAAGTGTAAATGCAATTTTCAACTGTTATTGACTGTGTCATTCTGTAGAAAAAGAACTTTTGTCTCTGACAATGACTTAAAGAAAACAAACATATTTTCCAAGTTTTATGTTTGAAGCTTTTATTTTAAAATGAAGCACTAGTAATTATGTGAGACAATTAATTAACCACTTGACTATGTCCATATACAGTGTGTACGTGGTAGTAACCATTGAAACAAAAGTAGAGTTTCGTCAATGACGTACTCAAGAGTTTAAGAATGGCCGTTAAAAGATAAACTTTCTAATTTAGATAATCAATTATATACAGCTTTGTCAGAAAAGAATATTTCCTGATTTTGGTTGAGTTAATTTTGATAATCAATTATATGCAGCTTCATTAGAAAAGAATCTTTTCAGATTTTGCATTAGTTGTGTCTAAACTGTACAAAACCTTAGGGAATAAAAAATAAGACAAGCTTAAATTTATGTTAAGTTAAAATTCTTCAATTAAAAAACTATTTTTTATTTAAAGTTTTTTTTTATATAAATTTCTGATTACTTGATACTGCATCCTGTAGTTCGCTTTTTTTTTCTTTTCTTTTTAAGTGTATAAAGCAAATTGTATCTGTTTTCAATTAGTTGATTTTCTCTTTTGTTCCAAGTGAAAAACAAAAAGGGGAAAAGCGAAATGCATTTTTAGAGTATTGTTGTATTAAATTTTCATGTTTAGTACAGTATGTTTTAGTTTTTAATTTATATTATGATTGAAAATATTTATTGTCGACAATGATGACCAAATTTGAAAATATCGGATATATATCGAAAATATCGGATATATATCAAAATATCGGATATTTTTGACATTTTCGAAAATATCGTGGTATTTACGAACCCTGGGTGAATGTTATATGATTAATAACGTGTGATTTTGTTTTAATTGTTGATTTAAGGGGCCTGACGACTCTTAAAATTAGGAGAAAAAAAAGTAAAAAAAGACCATTTTCAACATTTAATATCTTAAAATGTATATGATTTTAAAACGCAGTTTTTATTGTGATAAAACATATAAGTGTGTTCTTATATTTCATGTATTTCAAAAATTGCAAGATGCACCATTAGTATTTATAAGGAGCTCCAAACTGTCAGATATTTGTCGAGCAGAAAATTGGTATAACAGTTTACGCGCAGGATTACAAAATAAATATTGCAACTAGAATGAAAATTTTCATGTCTACTTATACTTCAGATTGTACTAAATATCCTGAACCTAAATGAATTTGTATTTAAAGCATTTCTATATTTTTTATACACATTTGCATTTAGCTAATAAAAAATTTTGAAAATTTCAACAGTATAATCACCTAAATTTTTTTTTAACATTAAAAATATAATTTTAGGTTCCGTTTATACAGACTAACATGATATATAGGTTTAGAAAATTTTATGTAAAAATATTCAGAAGTTTTTGAGATATGCCCAAAAACGTGATTTGGAAAAAAAATGACTTCGATGTTTCAGAAGCGCCGCTTCAGCTTTTGAGCGGGTATAATTCTAAAAGCCATAACTTATGTTCTAATGGAAATTTGAAGGAAACAATTATATCAAAATGTTCAGAAAAGGTAAGAGTTTAACATATAAAAAAAAATTAAATTTCGAAAATTTTGAAGCTTTAAGATTCCTGAGACCCCTTAAACATAAAATCTTATCTTTTTAGCGCTATTTTGCAGAACCCTATTGCTCTAAAATATTTTAAATTTTTCCATTAAAAACACAATGCTTATCAACTCACATATTTTTTTAATAAGTTCTAATTTTGATCTAAATATTAAGAATGTGTATTTTTTATGAGGTGTGATTTGTCTTTTCTTTATTGAATATGAACATGGAGTCTAGAATTTTATATACTCTGGAATATGTATATATTTTTCTTTGAAACATAGTGCTTAACTTAATCATGATTTCGAATTTTCTTCCACTATTGCTGAAAAACGGATATTAATACAACGCTTATTTATAAAAAGACGTGATAAGTCGTATTTATTTAATTTTTCTATTCCCGTATATATTGTATTTTGTGACTATGAGCTAAATATATTTGGTATGTTTTATAGTAATATATTAATCTTGGAAATAGTAAAAAGAAGGAAATATAAAAAGAAAAGAAATGATTACATTTGTATTGTAAATGTTTGATTAAAATCAGAAACAGTAAAAAAAAATGCTTACATACAATTAAATATATATATATATCCCAATTTGAAAAACACTGAAAATAATAATTAGTATTTTACAATTGTACTATTAAGGGGTCTCAAGACTCTTAATAATTTAAAATTTTCGAAATTTTAATATTTTTAAATGTTTAACTCCTGTCTTTTCTGAACATTTTGATGTAATTGTTTCCTTGAAATACCTATTAGAACAGATGTTATGGCTTTTAGAATTATACACGCCCAGTACCTGAAGCGTCGATTCCGAGGCTTTGAAGTCATTTTTCCCCAAATGACGTTATTGGGCATAACACGCAAGATATCTCAAAAACCTCTGGATATTTTTTCATGAAATTTTCAAAACATATGTTTCGTGTTAATCTGTATAAACTGAACCTAAAATTTCTTTTTATTGTCCAAAAAAATATTGTTTTAAGTGATTATACTGTTCAAATTTTCTAAATTTTTCATTAGCTAAATACAACTTTGTATTAAAAATATAAAAATACTTTAAATACAGTTTTATTTAAGTTCATGGTAATTACTATAATCTGAAGTATAATTAGGCACCAAAAATTTCATTCTAGTTGCAATATTTATTTTGTAATCGTGCGCGTACACTGTTATACCAATTTTCTGTTCGACAAATGTCTGACAGTTTGGAGCCCCCTGTAAACACTAATTCTGCATCTTGGAATTTTTAAATACATGAAATGAAAGAATATACTTATTTCTTTTGTCGCAATAAAAATTGTGTTTTTAAATCGTATACATTTTAAGATATTAAATGTTGAAAATGGGCTTTCTTTTTTTTCCAATTTTAAGAGTCTTGAGACCCCTTAAACAACAACAAACTACAATAGATGAATTTAATGCATTATTAGATTTAGCAATTTCTCAAAAATCTTGCCATATGTTACGCGAAATTCCTATTATTTTATAAATTTGGGAAAATTTAAATCTGAAAAGATTGGTATGAAATTTAGGATTTTCATAATAATTTAAAACATTATTAGTAGTAAAAAGAAACTTTCAAAAGTTTCACTACTGTAATATGTAAAAAGACATTTTCCCAGTACAATGCTAATTTCTAATCTGAAACCGTTTCGTAATATCATAATTATAGAATATCATATTTATATCCAAAATAATAATGAAGGTAAATACTGTAAGTGTTAATAATCAGAAAACAGCAAGAAACCGAAAAAAATCCAAAATCGCTGTCTCCACACATTTTCAGTCTCAAGTAACTGCAAATTAATGTTTCCATTCCACTATGAATGAAGACATGAATCAGTCTCCACGTCATCCTTTTTTTTTTTTTTTTTTTTTTTTTTTTTTTTTTTTTGAGCGATGGCAGATTAAGATATTTTACATCACAGTATCGAATAGGAAAAAATAACTTCTGAAAAAAAAAACCCAGATCAGACTTTTTCTGTATAACATAAAACTATGTAGCTCATGATCGTAATACACAAAACTACAGGAATGAAAGATTAAAATTAAATAAGACTTATTTACATCCCGTAAATAATCACTTTAATAATATCGGCGTATTTTACTCCTAAAATGGCAGGCGTCTCTTCTCTTATCTTAAAAAAGCGTTGTAGACTTGCTGTTCTGATTGGCTGATGGGTAACACCAATAATCACTCCTTCTTTGAGTGACAAGTCACTCTAAGCTGGAGTGAATGGGCACTCTAAGAAGGATTGACTATTCACTCTTGAAAAAAGGTGCGTTTTAGTACCAAATCAGCGTAATTTACACGATCACATTATAAAATGGAGTTTTTGATATTTCATTCCTTTCTAGGGAGTGGAAAATCCCACCCTTTAAGGGGTGTATTTTTATATACAGTCGAACTTGGATAATTCGAAGTGCAAGGGACTACTGCAAAACTTCGAATTATCCAAACTTCAAATTATCCAAAAAAAATTATTTTTATGTCGTAAAATAATCAATCGCAACAGAAATTGCGAAAGAAAAATGTGTTTATTAATTTTAAATAAAAAAAACTACAGCTTTTTTTTAAATATTGAGATATTACAGATTGCTTTAACGAGCTTTTTTTTACAAAATCTTCAAGGATATTTACAGCTCGAAACACAGTTTCACTCACGTTAGATTGTCCTTCTACATAGCGACAATATTCCGCTAGATGAAAGACTGCCTCACTTGAAGTTGGAATCGGCCTCTGTTCTTCGACCTCATCTTCAATATCTTCATCGTCTTCTGTTGCAATGTTCTTATTCTTTAGAACTTCGGATAGAATATCTGTTTCAGATAAGCCCTGCACAAATGTCTCTATGTTTTTATCAACGTCGACGTAATCATCAAATGGTATGTTGTCTTCCCATGAAACTGGGGGAGGTAAATTTTCTTCATCTAAAGGATCGCTAGGGACCTGTTCCTGATGAATTCTGCTTTCCAGAAACAATTTGCTATTGTTTTTGCTCACTTTGGACCATGCATTTAAACACATTCTTGATGCATCGAGGAGGGTAATGGGAAGCTTTTGGGAAGATTCAGTAAGCAGCTAGGCATTCGTAGAAATGCTTCAGATTTTTAATGATGCCTTGATCCATTGGTTACACCACTGAGGTCATGTTTGGCGGAAAACATTCAACCGTGACATTTTCCATAGCGGGTATCGATTTATGAGTCGTGCAGCTATCAATAAAAAGGATAATTTTTCTGTTTTTTTTTTTCTACGTGCGATTGAGATATAGCAGCCATTCTTCAAAAAAGATTCGCCGTCATCCATGCTTCCGTGTTAGAACGGTATTGTATAGGCTTTGTTTAGACATTATTAAAACACCCTGGATTTCTTGATTTTCCAATCTTCAGTAAAGGTAACTTCTCAGTGTCGTCCGTCCATGTTTGCTCCCATAAGTAGGGTTATTCGGTCTTTACTGTGTTTTCCTCCACTACATTTTCACCTTTAAAATCCAAAGTCTTTGCAGGGGTACAATTGAAAAAAAGCCCAGTTTCGTCGACATTAAAAATGTCTATGTCCTCTGTATACTCAATGGTTTGAACAACTTTTTCCTTCCACTCATTTGCTGCATCTTGATCCACACTTGAACTTTCACCGCACACAGACTTAAAGGAAATTTCATTTATTTCCTTAAATCCGTCTAACCATCCGGAGCTTGCTTTGAGGTTGTTGTTTCCTAAGCTGACTGCAAATTCTTCCGCTTTTGCACGAATAAGAGTTCGACTGAGAGGAATGTTTTTGTCCCGCGCTTGAAACCACTTCAAGACGCACTCGTCCACATCAAGATTATCGAGTTCTCTAGCTCGTTTGCGATTTCGATTAGATTTCAAAAAATTTCTTTATTTTTCAAAAAGGTCGAAAGAGTGTTAGGTGCTATTCCATACTCTTTTGAGATAATGCATTTCTTCTTTATACCCTTTTCTACCCCACGAATCACAGCAATTTTTTCATAGAAAGATAAGGTTTTATACGGGACAAGGAGCTTACTCAACGACATGCTTGCACTGAACTCTCACCACAAAAAATAAGCACAATGAAGAAAACTCAAGCAACTACAGTCGTGGTTTCGAAGGAATTGCAACGCGCGTCATCTATGATTTATCGCATTGGCGAGAGTAGCATGTGTCACTTACAAGGGAAAAGGCATACATTCCTCCTACCTTTATCCCTGCTCTGTTTCCTAGAACAGATAAGAATATTCTCCGACCCTCTTCTCTTCCCTAAAGAATTTTCCACAATGGCTAAAAATAACCCGTCCACTTTTCAAATTAAACTGCATTGAAACTAAATTTCGTCATTTTTGAAAGGGTAAAAACTTCGAATTAAAGAATTTGGACTTCGAAGTTTCCAAAATAGCTGAAAATAACCCGGCCACTTTTCAAATAGACTGCATTGAAACTAGATTTTGTCATTTTTGAAATTTTAAAAACTTCGAATTAAAGAAGTTGGACTTCGAAATAACCAAGATTTTTTAGCATTAACTGAATACAAGTTTCAAGGGACCGACAAAAAACTTCGAATTATCCTCGAATCCGAATTAAAGACGTTCGAATTATCCAAGTTCGACTGTAATTATTTCTAAAAAGGGTGAAAATGTCTGTCACTCTTTCAAAGAGTGAACTTTTCACCCCTCCCAATTTTAGAGTGTATATCGCATATGGAGTGTGTTTGTTTGGAAACAGTTTCGCTATTTACTCAATTTTTATTGTTTTAAAACTAATTTTCGAGCATGAATTTTTTCAAATCTATCTCCATAGTGTGCCGACGATGTTGAAATATAAATCTGTTTGCACTTAAAGTAATATTAATAGCTCATAATTTGTTTCCAGCTCATATTCTATAGCGAAATTAAAACATCCATTAGTGTGTAAAACAATAAAATATACTGAAAACACAAACTTAAGACATGTAATCAAATTTCGCGCTTAAACCATTGAAATAAACATAATCAAAATGGCTGATTGTACAGTCGTGGAAAAAAAAAAATAAACACCCCCTACTAACTCTTCAACAAATTATCATACACGGAAGTCACTGGTACCGAACGATTGGAAATAAAGTCTATTTTTAAATGATGTATATAAAATTTGCTTAGGGGGCCATCTACATATTAAAACGAACCCAAACTTCATTTTTTTTCAATGGCAATACCCAATTTTAACGAGATATTTCAAATCTTCGGTTCAAACTATGCCTAGATACCAAATTTCAAGTCATTTGAATGATAAGTCTTTGAATTATAAACATTTAAAATTTAGTGCTTATAATGTTAAATTACATTTCCATATTTTATTTATATCTCCTGAAATTATGCTCCTAATGTGCTAATTTTTTTGTGTAGCAATAATACTAATGTGCCCAAACATAAATACGCTAAATTTGCAATTTTTATAATTTTATGATATGAATTATTAATTATGAAATTAACATTCGAAAAAATTATGAATTGCAACCTACAATTTTTTTGATGGATTCAAGGAGGGGGTTCTCTCGGTTAACAATCGAGTTCCGAACTTCAATTTGGATACAGCACTTAAAATACGCTCGTTTTAAAATAATTAATTTCTCGGAAACTTATGGTACGAATTGCATAAAAATTTGTTTTTAGACTAATTGAAGGTTGTAGAGTACATTTATGCTGTCAGAATTGGGTATTGCTATTGAAAAAAACAAAGTTATCGTTCGCTTTAACATGTAGATTGCCCCCTAAGCAAATTTTATGTACATCATTTAAAAGTAGACTTTATTTCCAATCGTTCGGTAACAGTCACTTTCTTCTACATTAATTTGTTGAGGAGTTAGTAGGGGGTGTTTACTTTTTTTTCCCACGACTGTACCTTTGGCGATTTCCTCTGTTTTTAAATCATGGCGCGAGACTAATAGGAAGATGTCGATTTTAACATGTTTCTAAACTTTCTTTGAACGCATTATTGTTTTTTTTTTTCATATAAATATGATTTTTATATGCATTCTAAAAATATATATTAAATGTCTATTAGAGTAAACAATAAAAAAAAAAAAACATCAGATCCGTGCGAGTGAGTCACCCTAATGATTAAAATTATTTGTTGATATGTTCTTTCAATAACAATCAAACAACGCGTTTTAACGATATATAAGTAAACTACATCAAAATCCTCTTACAGAGCCTTTCGAAAAATACCTCATTCATCGCCGTGTCTTTAGTATGTGCAGAGAATAAAGGATGTTAACATCAGCGATAATGTATATGATAGTTTTCACTTATATTCTGTTATCCGGGAAAGCTTGGGTTTATCTCCTAGTGTTAAATAAAATCTAGAAATGAACAGTTGCATCTGATTAAGATTTGCTCTTGCTTCTAGGGACATTTAAAAGAAAAAAAAATACTTGGATTACTTCATTAATTAGATTAACTCTTGTTTCCATATTGTGGTAGTAAACCATTACGACCATACAGTGAGCAAACATTACGAGACATGCATTCTCTTATTATGTACAATATAACCTCTTTTATGCGAAACTCTCGATTAACCGAAATCCATTTTTAAATCTTTTTTTTTTCCTTGCTATCATATTCTTTGTGCGAAAGCTGTCCATTCCGAACCTAGAGTACATACATATATGCATATATGTATATATTTGCAATCCCCTTTCTTGGAATTCCTAGAATCATTTTCTTAGAATTTAACTTGATCTCCCGTAAGCTTCAGATTGGAACGAAGAGAAAGAACAAATTCGGAGTTCTAAAGCTTTAGAATGTTTTGCAAAAGGTTTGGCTTGGCTGGAGCAGCATAAAAACTGTGATACTGGTGAACTAATAATATTTAAAAACTTTGTGATAGAGCTTCAAAACAAAGGCAAATTTTAATTCAGGTAATTTATTCTTGTTTCTTATTTTCCCCATTGTTTTATTTTTACTAAGCACTTGTTACCATAATAAGTAATGTTGCATATATTTCTCCTTAATATTAAAATTGAAGCATACTCGAGTATCCGAAAATTTCGATTTTTGAAAGATGATCGGTCCCAATTTCTTCGGATAATCGAGGCTCTACTGTATATGGATATACACTAATATTTTATAAAATAAAATGTCACGTACATTATTTGTCAATTGTTATTTATAATTTACTATTCTAATATAATATATTTTTATACATTTTTCTGTTTTCTTGCATACTGCATTCAGAACTTCCTATTTATGTCCCATTCATTGTATTCTTGTTCGCTGATCATCGTTTCTTTTGCTCAAACATTTTGTAGTTCTTCTGAGGACATCATAAACTCTAAATGATGTTGAACAAGTGTAATGATCGGCGAATAAAGCAGTTGTTCAGAAGGCTTTTACCACAATGTTTGTTGTTGCACAGACAGCAGTCACTCTTATGGCATTTCATGTTTTTTTTTTTTTTTTTTCGATAAAACAATGTTAAAAAATCAATATTATTCAATAAAATAAATATAATTATCAGAATTTGACGCAATTTTACATCGATAGAGATACAAGAAAATTACGTGCAATAAATATCACACTAATGGCACGTTAATGACAAAAAGGAAATGGAATAAAACTTTATTTTAATTATTTAAAAGTTTTATTTAGTTTTATTTATTTTTTTTTTAAGAAAAAAAAGAAGTGAAAATTTGCACAAAATTCATTTTAATGAGATTTCAAATGGTTTAATTATTTATTAAATTTTTTATTTATATAATTCTATCCATGTTGAAGTTTCAATCGCGAAAAAGTGCAAAAGAAAAAGAAAAAACTTACACATTTTTACAACTTATACATGGGTCAATCCATTTCAAGTGGTCCAGAAAATGTCATATTCGTTGCTGGACCATTTTTAAAAAATCTGAAATTTTTTGTACAACAATCCTAACATGATGGAAGTTCAAAATGACTATTATTTTAATTTTATTAATTTTTGTTTGTGCATGGCGGCCATCTTTGTTTCATCGTCTGCAGCAATTTTCTCACAAGAAGGGTTTACAGAATTGTAAATAATTCATCGTTTATTTATCCAATTCAACTGCGGATTAAAGCAACTTCTACAGAATACTTTTGGATAAAAATTTGGTAATGGAGTAGTTTCCGTAACTAACTGCTTATTGGTAAAATTTAAGCATAAAGTTTCAGTTTTTTTTTTCAAAATTTGTCCATTTACAAGAGGAAATTTTTCTAGCAAGGAAAACTGTCAACATGACATAATTTTTTTTACAAATAGGCCGAAAGTACTTGTACTCACACACCGAGTTCGAGATCTGGGACTTGCTTTCTCTTCGCTAAAAAAAAATCCCAAATTTTTCAAAAATGACAAAAATCGCACTTTTCAGGCTTTGATATCTCTGGTGGGGCACGAGATAAAAATCTGAATTTTTTTTTTTTTTTTTTTTTTTTTTTTTTTGTAAGAGTATTGTATTGTAGTGTTATGCACAAAAAATTTCAGGATGGAGATTTGACTACAAGCTGGGATATGACAACGGCAACATGTCAAAACAATACTGCCAAACTATTGTTTTGTTGTAGTCACAGCTAAGTATTTATCTCAGAGTATCATTTAAATTTATTTTTTAGATTATCTTTAAATAATAGTAACAGAAAATAAATCTTTTGCAATTAATTTAAAAAATAATTATGCCTAAGGCTTACATTTTGTATGGTATCAGTAATTTTTGTTGTAATTTTAGTAACTAAAAGAAACCTCAGCTCTTTTACATATATATATATATATACAAGACCTGAGAAAAAAACAGAATAGGGAAAGAGAAAAGCTGTTAATGTTGGCAAAAAATTATAAAAAAAAAAAAAAAAAAAAATCAGATTTTTATCTCGTACCCCACCAGATATCAAAGCCTGAAAAGTGCGATTTTTGTCATTTTTGAAAAATTTGGGATTTTTTTTAGCGAAGAGAAAGCAAGTCCCAGATCTGGAACTCGGCGTGTGAGTACAAGTACTTTCAGCCTATTTGTAAAAAAAAATTATGTCATGTTGACAGTATTCCTTGCTAGAAAAATTTCCTCTTGTAAATGGACAAATTTTGGAAAAAAATGGAAACTTTATGATTAAATTTTACCAATAAGCAGTTAGTTTCGGAAACTGCTTCATTACCAGATTTTCAGCCCAATGTATTCTGTACAAATTCCTTTAATCCGCAGTTGAATTGGATAAATAAACGATGAATTATTTACAATTCCGTAAACCCTTCTTGTGAGAAAATTGCTGCAGACGATGAAACAAAGATGGCCGCCATGCACAAACAAGAATTAATAAAATTAAAATAATAGTCATTTTAAACTTCCATCATGTTAGGGTTGTTGTACAAAAAATTTCAGATTTTTTAAAAATGGCCGAGCAACCAGTGCTGGACCACTTGAAATGGATTGACCCACATATTTACAACATGTAGTCAAAAAGTTCCGGGACTGATTGTCTATTTTAATGAAAAAGTTTTAAACAATCTTAAATTGTAAAAAAAAAAAAAAGAAAAAATAATAATGAATTCTGCAATGCTAATAAAATATATACTAAAAAAAAATAATAAATAAATAAAATAAAGAAATGTATGTGTGTGATGACTAAGAAAATCTATCCCACGTGGATGTGAGAAAATTTGGATGAGTGTAATCCAAGGCAGGTCCTGGTGCGTCTGAGATTAAGATTGTTTTCAATTTTTGTTAATTAACCGACATATTAATTAAAAACCATGATAAACATTGCAAAATGGTACGGAAAGTAGCAGCGATGCATCCGAAATCCCGTTCCGCAAATGAAGAACCGAGAGTTGGAAAACGTCAAATTTTTTCTCGTCTTCCGCAGGGCTCAACGACGTAACTATTCGAAATACGATGAAAATAAAAAAAGAAAAAAGAAAAAAAAGGAAGAAAGAAAGAAAAGAGAAAAAAAATTAAAATTTACACAAAATTCATTTCAATGCGATTTCAAATGATTTAATTATTTATTCAATTTTTTATTTATATAATTCCATCCATAATGAAGTTTCAATCTCGAAAAAATGCAAAAGAAAAAGAAAAAAAAAACTTACACATTTTTACAACTTATACATATTTACAACACGTAATCAAAAAATTCCGCGACTGATTGTCTATTTTAATGAAAAAGTTTTAAACAATCTTCAATCGTAAAAAAAAAGAAAATAATAATAATGAATTCTGCAATGCTAATAAAATCAATACTTAAAAAAAAAAAAAAAGAGTTTGCACACTGTAAAAAAAAAAAAAAAAAATCTGTAAAGTTACTAAAGTTTTTCTAGGAAACTGGGATTTCTAGAACTTTTTATGTAATGGCAACAAGAAAAAATCATGTAACAGACACACTTTTGCGCCGAAAATCAGAAAATCTGTAAGGTTATTAAGAATTTTTAGGAAACTAGGATGCATAGAACTTTTCATGTAACTGCAACCAGGGTTACAGATAAAATTTTAGTAAGATTACTGTAATTTTAGCAGATTCATTTGTAAAGTTACAAATTTCTGTAGCTTTATAAAAACTAGTTTTTTAGATTTGCAGCTTTTTTTGTACAGTTGCAGATGAAAGTTTAGTAAGCATGTAACATTACATCTGTAGAACTACAGTTTTGTTTTGACAGTGTATGTGTGTGATAACTAAGAAAATCTATCGCACGTGGATGTGAGAAAATTTGAATGAGTGTTGTCCAAGGCAGGTCCTAATGCGTCTGAGATTAAGATTGTTTTCAATTTTTGTTAATTAACTGACATATTAATTAACTACGATAAACATTGCAAAATGGTATGGAAAGTCGCAGCGTTGAACCCGAAATCCCGTTCCGAAAATGAAGAACCGAGAGTTGGAAAACGTCAATTTTTTTCTCGTCTTCCGCAGGGCTCAACGACTTAACTATTCGAAAAACGATGAAAGAAAAAGAAAGAAAAGAGAGAGAAATATCTTTAAATGCCGTACTTTAAAAGCGTACTTTAAATCCGTTAAAGATAATATCAATTTTAACCCTTTCGAAAAATTATTTTCAAAACGTCTTTTTTTAATTTTTAACCCATTTTTTCAAAGCCCGCATCAGGTTAACTATTCGAAACACGAAAAAACGAAAAATGTCAGGATACATCAGCGTAATTTTAACTTTCTAACGGTTTAATCCGTTTAAAAAATAATAATACCTTTTCAAAGAAAATTTTTTCAGAGGGCCTTTTTTGCCATTATCTACAATACTTAATATTCTGCTCCAGTTCTGAAATTGGAAATAAAAGAAAGAATATACATACTTAATTGATCGTCGACATTTAACTTTAAAACGACATCTTCGGTTTTAAAAAAGTAAATTATGTGTTAAAAAAAAAAAAAATCCGAAACTCACTTTTTTTCTCTGTCTCTGTGGCTTTTCATATAGTTTCCGTTCTTTTTTAGAATATTTTCGGAATTGCAAATGCGCTGGGAAACCTAAAGTTTTCAACGGAGATAGGTATCTTTCTCAGTTTAACAGTGGGGACTATCGTTTTCTATTACTTAGGTTTTGCCAGAAACTTTTGTCAGAACTAAAAGTTTACTGCATCTAAACGTCACAAATTAAATCGCCAATCACTGTACTAGAGCACCTTAGTTTGTTTGGATAGAGTTTCCTTTAAAACTATAAAATCTGGCAAATTCTACAGATTTTAGGTATGTTTAAAGTTATTATCACGACCCAGTCAGGTCAGCTAGTTGGCACTAAAATTGACTCAAAAAAAAAAAAAAAATAAAAAATAAATAAATAAAAAGGACTTTTCTTGACAAACAATGCATTAAAAAGCAGTAAACCAAAGTTTAAAATGCACAAATAATGCGTGAAGAGCAGCAAACAGCTGTTTCAAATCTACAGCGAGATTCTTCTACAGTGCAAGATAGGGAAAAAGGAAGGCTGAGATCTAGCACGATGTTTCCTTTTCCCTATCTTTCACTGAAGAAGAATCTCAATGTAGATTCGAAACAGCTGTTTGCTGCTTTTCACGCATTATTTGTGCATTTTAAACGTTGGTTTACTGCTTTTTAATATTCCTGCACAAAGGCTTTAATTGTTATTTTATTTTAAACAATGCATTGTTTCTTTTTATATGTTAAATTTTTATATACTGTAATATATTTAAATAATCCTTTAAATTTCGATCCATTAACAGTTATAAAATATATATATTTCTTGTAATAATAATTTCTAAAGGTTTTTTTTTTCCATTTTCATTAAATTTAAAATAAAATATCTAAAATAAAATATCTAAAATAAAATATCTAAAACATAATATATAAAGCTCATAAATAGTTTCTTATTAAAAAAAAAAAATGAATGCAGAAAATTTAACAATAATATAAAAGTAATTTGCTTATAGCATTACTCTGCTTAAAGCAATCATTGGATTTAACGAGGATGCAGTATTACAACTGTCTCCCTAAATTTGGATCATTAATTGCGTTTCGGAATTCTTTCCTTTCTTTTTCAACCGCATTTTTGAGGTCTAGTCAATGTCAAATAGTTTTTCAGATAAAATAATAATTATTCCTGAATTAATTTTAAACATATTTCTCTAGATCATACGACATATATTAGATAATTTAAAGTTTTATTATTCCAGTAGAGTCCCTTTATTTATTTCAATAGTATTTAACTAAACAGCAATCATCATTATACATTTCAGTAGCGTACCGAATATTGTTCGTGATTTTCTTGAATTATACAAAATAATTTTTTGCTTGAATTAATTTTCATTTGTTACAGAATTTATATTCCGGCGTGAGAATTTTTATTTAGATTAATATTTGCATAATACATTCTATTTATTTGTTACTTCGACAAAAAGCCGCTTCATATATTCCTAAATATATATTTTTTTAATCTTAGTTTTATTTAGTCTATGCATACAAATTAGTGTGAGAAGTAATTATAAATAATTTGAAAAATGGAGAACATGGTTTTTTAAACTGTTATTTTAAAGAAAAATAATTGCGTGCATTCATGAAAATTAGCATTATTTTAAATAAAACATTTTTAATGAGAGATAAATAAATGTAAAATTGTCTTTAAAAAGACTAATTATTTTAGTTATTCCTTGCTTAAATTTGGCTAATGCAAAAAAAAAAAAAAAAAAAAAAAATACAGGGATTTTTTGCGTCATGTTTCTTGCGGTTTTGCAAAAAAAAAAAAAAAAAAAAAAAGTTTACAAAATCTTTGCTGTTAAATTTTGAGATTTTTAATTCATTATCTCTGTTTTAGCTTTCGTTTGCATGGAAGTATTTTATAAGTAAACATTTTAAAAGCATCCTTGGATACATGCTTTTGGGGTAATTTTGCTAATTTTTTCTCGAATTATATATTTATAATTACTTTTTAACTGAAAATAAATTTTCTTAAATATCAGCTTATGATGATCAATGTAATTTGAGAGAAATACATATACATATTATTTTTTTTTATTAATTTTTTTTTTTTACCACTACACCGATTTCCGTAAAATTAAAACATGCTATAATGATAATAAAGACTTATTTTTTCAGAATTATCTTTCAGTCAAATGCATGTAAAGTTGTGAATTTTAAAAATATAGTTTCATTATTTACTCCATTTCATGCCGAAAAAAAATACGAAATGAATACTTATCATAAACATGTACGACTTTTACAACGTATTTTACTTTCTTGGAATTCAACGGGGTGGTTTTTGAGAAAAGCAGCAATATTCAAAAATGAAAAAGTACTTTTTCTCAACTAATATGAATAATTTTAAGCTGATATTTGGATAAGCTACGTATTTTATATAAGCTACGTAGCCACCTAGAAAGAAATCAGCACATGCTTATCCGTTTGTCTCCTTGTATTGGAGTATGATGGGAATTTATCAAGCAAAAGGGCTTGGACATATTACTATTAAACAAAAACATAACTTGAAGAACAAATTAAAAAAACAAAATTTATTTCCTACATTGTTTAAGTCCGAGAAGGGACAGATATTAAGTTATTTCATTCAATTAGTTTTACATTTAATGTTAAATTTTTGTAACAAATTAGTTAAGCCAATTGAAGATTAAAAAATAAAAATAAAATTCATAGAATATGATACTTAAAACACCCTAAAAAAATAGATTCCGTTCAAATGAAATCGAAATAAATCTTAGACATTTTTTAAGTTTTGTATTTTGCATGCATCTTATCATTTTATGCACAATTATCATAAAAATAATACAAAATCTGCAATACAAATATTTTCAATTAAAAATAGAAGAAGTCTAAGATTTATTTCGATTTCATTTGAACGGAATCTATTTTTTTAGGGTGTTTTAAGTATCATATTGTATGAATTTTATTTTTATTTTTTAATCTACGATTGGCTTAACTAATTTGTTACAAAAATTTAACATTAAATGTAGAACTAATTGAATGAAATAACTTAATATCTGTCCCTTCTCGGGCTTAAACAATGTAGGAAATAAATTTTGTTTTTTTAATTTGTTCTTCAAGTTATGTTTTTGTTTAATATAGTCAAGTTTTTCAATAACTACTGCATTCAGATGAACGCATTTTAAAATTAATAGAGAGTATCATCATCAGGCTTTGATGTATGCGGTATTGCATCACAATGTGGGATGCAGTTTACCAATGTGTAATTCAAAATGTTTCACCACTGAAGTAAAGCAGGTTGCGGTAGTTTGGACAAAAACTTCCAATCTGAACACAAAAATCTATAATCAAATCATAAAAAAATAACTTCACTTAAATTTAGATACCCTATTTCCCACTCAGGAATGCTATGAATGTAAATGTAAATTGTGTTGAATCCTTACTGCTAATATTTAACAATATTATAGCTGTGATACAGTGAAAAATGAAAAATAAAAGCTTTACTTAAATTTTTAAACATTAATCTCTCCCAAGGGAAGAGAAAAATTATTACCTAAGAAAATTATTACCACCAGAAAATGATTACCTAAATTTAACTTGGGGTATAAATAGTTCTCATCTCGAAAAAAAAATATTTTAAAATTTAAGTTATGTAATTCCCCACTAAGTTCGCTACCTGCGTAAAAATAGTTATCCATTAGAAACTTTTTACTAAAATATAAACTTGACCAAAGCAAAATCTTATTCTGAAAATATCCTTTTTATTTCCACTATGACGCCATATTCACCTTTTTAATTTTTGAAAAAAAAAAAAAAAAAAAAAAACTAGCTTAATTTAATATTTCACGTGAAAATCTTTCACCTAAAAAGAAATAGATTATTATTACGGCTTTTGAAATTTTTGCAACAATGAAGTAAAAATGCTACATTTTCTATGAAAAAAATGTCCGTTGATTTTCAATGAAAAAAGCGAAAATTGGAATTATTAAGAAAAATAATTGAATAATGTAAACAAAAATTGGCCCATGTTTCTCTCTGGATTATAATTCACCCATATGCAAAGGCATTTTACCATTCGTTTTGACCCTGAAGTCAGGCAAACGTTTTTACACTTTAAATTTATAATATCATTAGAATTAGTAAAGAATAAAAAATGAGTGGCATCAGGGACAAAAAGGTGGGAAGAAAAAATGAAAAAGTTATGATCTCCATAGGCTTTTCCATGTTAAATTAACATTGAGAAGTGACACTGGAAATAAATAAGTATTGCGCTGCCGCGCAATACTTAAATAAGAGAGATGCCCTCAGAGAGAAACGCTTTCTCTCTAACCGATGATCAGGCGCTACCTGCCGGGTTGCCCCAGCTAAATGGGTTTAATACCTGGTATCGGAGCGGGTGACCACCTTATCGTCGCGTAGCGGCAATAAGTTTGTCGGGCGCCTAGTTGGTCTTTTATCGGTAGCACCTACTGCTTAGTTATGTACTTTTTTTATGCCGGTTACTTACCGTTTATATATTGTTGTTTGGTGCTTGCGCATTGATACTCAAGTTGATCTCATACTTTAGAGCCTTGGTCAGGTAACGAGACCTTCACCTGGCAAGACACCTCCAGAGGTATAATTCACAGGTATCTCAGAGAAATTTTCTTTCTCATGAAAAGAAAGGCGGTCAAATGGATCTCATGCACGTGACACCACTCTCCTGAGATGGCGTTATCTCGATCCATTGTTCTATCCACTGAACCGCAAGAATGTCAGTATGCGCAGCTGGCAATATAATAGTGGTGTGCAAAATGCCGGTCACTTGGCAACTCTGCTCATAAACTACAGTTTATGAATCTTTTCCCAACATTGTAAAGTAACGATAAATTCGACTTGCTTCATAAACAATAGAAATTATTTTGCAGTGTACGTTAATGATGCATGTCGATTTCATTATAGCTGAAACAGAGTAACATCATAAAAAATGATCGCAAACGAATTCTCCCCCATAGAGCATAATGTAACGGAATACATTTGGCTGTACCTCTAAACAAACTACAAATACTGGGTGGGCCATCTATTGGTTCTTTTTTGAACTATGAATATTTCACAGGTTATTTGTGTCAGCTGCCATGTGTCATGCATGTATGAACTATCAAATGTATGCCATTTGTAATTATGGCCTCGTTGACAACGCAGCAATGGTGCAACGGCACACACTGCTCGCCAAACCATCAACTTATTGAACTAGAAATTTTTAGATCACGTAATTTCAAGAAATTCTGATGTGAATTGGCCACCAATATCGCGCTATTTAACCCCAATGGATTATTTTCTTTGGTGGTTTCTGAAAAGTAAAGCGTCCCCGCAAAATCCAAGACCTCAAACGTAACATCCGGGCTGAAATTTTGGCTCATTCTGGGAAAAGTCATCGAAAATTTTGATGTTCGAATGATGGCATGTAAGCGGAGCCGCGATGGCCACATGTGCGATATTGCATTCCATACATAAATGGCATAGACCCACCTTTCATGTTCAATAAAGAATTTCTGTTTTCACGCATAAAAAAAAACTTTTCTTTCATAATAAGAAAAGAACCAACAGACGGACCACCCTGTAGTAGACACTTCATTTTCAATTGAAAACATGCTATAGTAAAAAGAAGCAGCACCGAAAAACTGGCGATAAATAACAATTAGAAAAATAAACTTTGTTAAATTCGCCATAAAATACAAAATAACACACAGGACGCGTTTCGGGGTTGAAATTTAACAGCCCATCATTAGCCAAGGTAAACACATGTCCGAAAGAGGAAAAGGGCACACATGAACAGAAAGGGCACAGGGGAGATATATAAAGAATGTGACACACAGGTTCCACTAGCTGAAAGAAAAACATCAAACACAGAGGAGCACATACAGCAAAGTAAATTGTTGCTAAAATGAAAGAAGAAATTAACAGAAAAGTAAAGATTAACGAAAATTAAAAATTATAAAATAAAATAAATTAAAGTAAAATAAATAAATAAAAATAAATCTGAATTTCTCTTTTTATTTTTATTTATTTATTTATTTTTATTTTATTTTATTTGTTATTTTTTTAACTTATGTTATTTTTTTTTCTTTTCTGTTAATTTCTTTTTTCAATTTTGGCAACTTTTTTTCTCTTCAGCATGTGCTCCCCTGTGATTGGTGTTTTCCTTTCAGCTAGCGCCACCTGTCGCATTCTTTGTAAGTTCTCTTCCTTGCCCTTTCTGTTTATTTGTGACCTTGTCCTATTTCGGACATGGGTTTACTTTGGCTGACGGGCTGCTAAGTTTCCAAACCGAAATGCGTCCTATGTGTTATTTTGTATTTTATGGTGATTTTAACAAAGTTTTACTTTTCTAATGCTATAGTAAGCCTCAATGACAAGCATAAATTACCTGGCAATCAGAGTATATTCACAAGAGTTATACAGGATTATTACAAATGAATCACCGGTTTTTGATACGTTACTACATGCGAACTAGAAAACGTATATATTTCCATGTCAACTCAAACGAGAGAGCGTTAAATACAGTTTCGCCCTGCGTATGCGTCATGCGCGTGTGGTTGCCATGGTTGCCGTGCGAACGTCATATTCAAAGTGGCGGCTGGACAGAAGAAAGCGTTTTGTATACTAGAATTTTTAAAGTGTGAATTGCTTATAACCGTTCAGAGAGCATTCCGGAAGGCATACAATTGCAAACCACAAACCCAACAAAGCATTTTGCATTGGTATCGACAGTTCAAAGAAACCGGTTGTTTATGTAAAGGCAAAAGTTCCGCCAACCAAGCGTTACAGAAAAAACAGTGAACCGAGTTAGAGAGAGTTTCATCCGTAGTCTCAACAAATCAACAAATCGCGCTAGCCGCGAACTTCTCATTCCACAGCCAACTGTGTAGAAAATATCTGCTGTCCAGTCGCCATTTTGAATATGACGTTCGCGCAGCAACCATGGCAACCACACGGGCATGTCACATACGCAGCGGGAAACTGTAGTTAACGCCCTCTCGTTTGAGTTGTCATGGAAACATATACGTTTCGTAGTTCGCATGTAGTACCGTATCAAAACAAAGCTATATAAGTTAAGCGTCCTATCTTAAATCAGAAAGGTAATCGCAAGATTGAAGGCGAGGTCACATCAATCAAGCTCGTACGCCACGTAGCGGACGGGGTTGAACTACAGAAAGATGCCTAACTGTTTTCTTCTTCATGGACAATCTACCAATGGAACATCTATGAAATAACTGCGCAAGCGCAAACGTCGTATTTTCATTTGTTTGCAGCATTTATATTCTGACAGCAATAGAATATTCTATTAATGTTTATTCGTGTTTTTTTTATTTATTTATTATAGTTAATTATTTAAATAAAAAGAATTCTTTTTAGAACAATAGCTGTAGTTTTCAAAATTGTAAGAAAATTCTTTTTCTTATAGAATTCATATCTGTCCTTTTCCAAAGAGTAAAACAAATTAGTTACATATTTTTACTTTAATTTATAAAAAAAGATAAAATATTATTTAATATATATTATCAAATGTTGTTAATTTAAATACGCTCGATTTTAATTATTTTCTTTAAATGAAATTCAAAATGACGCAAAAAAATTAGTAAGTAGTTAATGTGTAAAGATAGAATTTTGTAGTCTCCTTTTTTACTCAATTCTTGATGTGCTAAAGTTATAAAAAATGATATACACAGTTGTATTCATGATCAGAATACAATGTTTATGAATGCTGAGAATATGTATACAAGTTAATTATAAATAAAATATTCAATTTTAAGTCCTTTTGTTCGCTTATCGAGCGCAAACGATAAATTTCAAATATTCTCTTAATCGCATTGCACTCATCTTATTTAACTTACAAATATTTCATTCATTTAATTTAAAATTCATTTCCTTTTATATTCAGAATCACTTTAACCCCTTGGGGACGAGCGGCACGTATACGTGCCGCATGAAGCGCTCAGAATCCTTGTTCTTCCTCACCAGTAAAATTTTACTGTAAAATTTGCCTTATTTAATCAGCGCATTTTCTCGATTCAAGAAGACACAAATTTCTGTTTTTAAAAAACGGTGACAAAAGATTAAAAATTTTGTAAAAGGCTCCCGTCCCGAAGGGGTTAATTTAAAATGCATGCATTAAATGTTGTACTATGTAAACGAGCAAGTATTGTTCATTTATTTGTTTAAATATTTTGCGAGTCTAGAAAATAACTGCAATAATTTTCCTAAAATCGCCGGATTAGATTTTTAATAAAAAACAGACAAAGCCATTTAGAGAACTCCTGTTAAAAATTCAATTACGAATTTTAATTCTTACTCACTGAGAGAAGATTTATCTTTTTTACCAGATTTATTGCAAAATATTTTTGTTACAACTTGTTTTGATAAAAATGTGTGAATTAAAAAAAAAGTAGCATTGTCCTTTTAGTTTAAGGGTAAAATGCAATAATATTTTCGTAGCATTAGTGCTTTTTGTCCCGAAATTAAAATATTCTGACTGTTTTTTTAAATGTACATAATTTTATTGAAACAAACTGTAATAAAAATATTTTGCCATAAATCTGGTAAACAAGATTCATCTTCGATAAGTGATATTCTGCCATATATGACGTCATACGAAAAACCCCGCGTATTTGTATTATCAACCCCGTCCACCAGATGACGCAACTGTGTGAATTTACGCCAGATTCCAGCATTAACAATGTAAGCTTAATATGTATACAGTTTTGTATCAAAACCCGATCATTAATTTTTAATAACTCTGTATTATGGGCAGACTAACAGATAGCATACAAACCGAAATTCAAAAATACTTTTCCATTATGGTGGAAAGTAATTAAAAGCTGAAGTTATTCCGTATAAATAATAAACAAACATTTTTTCGATATAAAATACTCAATTATGAGCATGCGCGGTTAATCAGGCTACATTTATTATACTTTAAATATTTAAATAATTTTACTTCACAAAACAGAAATAGAAGTTCGTTTTTTAATTTTTCATTAAAATTTCATTAAATTAAAAGACGAATTAAATTTTACTTCATTGAAAAGTTTTACTTGGATAAAAGTTGCATTTTTTATCGTCTTCTAATTTTAAGTAAAAACTAAATATTTACAGAATAATAGTTTCATTAAATGATCTATCTTAAATGTGAAAAGAAAACAAAATAAAAATTTAATCACAATGTTAATAAAAAAATTTTCATTAGCGGGAGATTTTTTGTTTCTTTGATTTAATCAAACATTTTTGAAGGAAATGCCGATTTTTTTTTAAATTATTGTTTTTCACGCATTTCAAAATTGATAAATTGGATGATCTATATAAAAACTTTCTTATTTCATGCTCCATCTGCGAATTTGATTGTCTTTTTAAAACAAACTTCTGATTGCCATTGCTCCTCAAAAAAATATATAAAAGACATTAAAAAAGGGAGTTCGGGGAAGTTCAATATAGATTTTATTTAATTATTAAATTTTACTCTTTTCATTTTGTGGAGTGTTTCCCTGAAAAATATTTTTCAATTTACTCTGGCTTTTAAAATAGTATTTTAAATAGATCGGAAATCCAAGTAATTAAATTTTATTGTTTAAGTCTGAGGTAATTTAAATTCCGAAATATTATCATGTTTTTTTTTTACGTTTATTATATCATTTCCTATGTTTGTTATAAAAGAGAAATTTATAAAAAAAAAAAAAAAAAAAAAAAAGAAAGAAAGACGATTTCTTATTTATTTATTTATTTATTTTTTTGATTTGTTTGTTTTTGTTTTATAAATAACTACTTCGGAATTACAAATCATTATAAGCATGATCACGGCTATAATAATATTAAAAATTTCATCTTAACAAATGCGTCATCGTAAAAAAAGATATTTAATAAATCAAACAAATGCACATTAGGTACACATTTATTTTGCGGCTTCCTGAGAGTAAAAATAAGTATCTCAAAAAAAATGTAGGATAACATTTTCGTAAAAGAGCCACTTTAAGGTACCTGCCTATACGTTAAGAGAGCTTTAAAAAATGTGCAATATTGAATAAATATACATATTTTTAGTTCAATTGTAATACAGAATGATGAAAAACATAAAATACCAGCAACATCTTCATAATACTTTTAAAAATTGGGTTTTTTGGCATTTTTTTAGCAAAATTTCATGCTTACGCCCAATTTAACTGAATATATTTTAACCCCCCCCCCCCCTTTGTACTACATACTACTATTATACTTACCTGTTCACTGAACTTGGAGTTTTACAATACCTTCAAAATTAACTGAAATATTTCAAAATATGTCAAAAATACATTTGTTTAAATTAAAATTTACGATATTTTTAATATTCGAGTACATATAACATAACTACATTATCACATAGAGCTTATATTCTAGTTTGGAATATGAGGTAAGAACCCTGACAAATTTTCTCTGAAATCTGTTTAAAACATTTTATGTAATGAAGTTTATTGTACAAGGTAATAACAGAAAAAAGTGTTTTTCAGAAATCGCATTTATAGATTTCTTATCTATAAATATAATATAGAAGTGTCAATTAAGGTTTATTAGTGTTTTTATGTAAAAAATGCAAGAAAATCAAGTATATAAACATTGCTTACATTTATTCTGTCCTTCCTGCTTGCTCACTTCCGGTATTTGACACATTACTTCCTGTTTATTAATTTGGCTATAACTCCTATTCAAGTAATCATAGAAATAAAATTAAAACAGATTTGGAATCTCAAAAGATTGCTCCTTCAAATAAAACAATAAAAAAAAATTTCAAAAAATTTCATCAAAACACCTATTTTAATGTAGGCGTTTTAGTGAAATAATGGTTTTGGTTTCAGTTTTTGTGACCGAATAATTTGGTGAATTCGGTCCGCAGGATTCGCGGAACGCGGCTGTTCCGAGCGTCCCTACGTACGTCCCCGTGTGTCGGAAGAAAAGAAAAAAATTTGAAACCGGACAAATTTAAAAGAGAAATTGATTAAATTAAGACATTGAAAAGAGGAAAGGCTTGGGCTCGGCGATCTGAAGCTATCGAGCGACCTTTGTGGCTTTGAACTTAATCCTTTATTTAGTGACGGTACTTATAAGTACCATTAAAATAACTTTCAATAAAATTCAATTAATACACCGATTACTTCTAATACAGTTTATAGATTGAGTTATAGATACATTACTTTATATTGTTCCAAAAGCATAATTGGTTATACGAAACAAAAATGTTTTTAAAAGGATGATTTCTTATGCCTTTACATCTTTTCAGCTTTCTTGTCGTTGGGGAGGGGGGGATTTTTCAATTCGGAAATATTTCTGTATTTCTATTGTACATTATGTTTGTACATTTCCTAACTCTACAAAATACTAAGAAAAATATTTAAATTGAAAGATTTGAGTGAGGTTATAAAAATTGCACAAAATCCCTGTAAATTCAAATTTAATTAACTCCTTAATTCTCACTCCCGTCAATATCACGGGCTGAGGTGTCGTTCGTTGTTTCTCGTGCCCGTCATATTTCCGGGCTGGAGATTTATTGCTGGAAAAAACTTCTGAAACCAGAAAAATTTAACTGGCATTTCCGTGTGAAGTCTTTGAATATTAGCGCTTGGGTTTGGTTTTTGGTGCTGATTGTGATATTGGACTTTGTATTTCATGTTTTAAAATATATCACACTCAAAAATTTATTAATAGTCAAAATTTAATGTATATTATATTATTTCAAATATTATTTGTAAAAATGTTTTGATGATGATAAATAAAGATCTAAGATGTGAAAAATAAAGGTCTTATTCGCATTAATTTGTATGGTGTTAAATAAACATTAAAACACAGTATTCTCGCAGTATGTATTTTCCACAAATGTGAATTTGTTCTATAACATCTTTTTTTTCGCTTAAAAGAAAAAAAAAATGCATATTTTATATAGAAACCTTATAATTATTCAATTTCTGTAATAAAAAAATAGGTATTTTTTTTATGGTTTTCCAAATATTAAGTGACCGTGAAGGGATTAATCCTTCTAAACCCTTCAATCCATTTAAAATCCTTCTAAAATTTATTAAATGATTATGTAAATCTTCTAATGTAGTTTAAACAATTCACGAAAAATGCTTTAGAAGATCAAGTTTTCATGAATTCATAATTTAGTGCATAAAGTTTTAATGTTCGTCTCCTTAAACCTGATTAAATTAAAGACATTGAAATGAGGAAAGGGTTAAGCTCGGAGCCCTGAAGCTATCGAATGACCTTTGCGTCCTCGAGCTTAATGTTCGTCTCCTTAAACCTTAAACATTTCACGAAGTGAGGTCAATACGGTAATTCGGTCAGTTACAATCAGTTACATTCCGAAATATGGAGCATCTAGAAGAGTGTTGTTTAGATTTCACCCCATTATATTAAATAGGATATTATTAAAAGTTGTTATCTAAGCTTTAAAAGTCTACGGGCCATAGAATGCGCAGTCCGCGTATTTATGCTACTATAAACCGTCCATGTCTTTAAAAGTTAAATACTCTAGCAGCAATCGCAAATGTTTTTTTTTTTTTTTTTTTTTTTTTTTTTTGAACGGCACTTTTCATGCTGTTGAAAACAAAAAAGAGGTAGAACTATCCAAACACCAATATTCTTATTTCATTCCTAGTATTGCAATTACCAGTATCTCAAAAAGGGTGCACAAAGAGACAAAATAAGCGGGACAACGGTTTTTAAATCGAGACATAAAAATATTGTAACTTTTCTTAAAACGGAACCTGCCTATAATGGAAGCCTGTCTTATACGTAAAAGTTTCATTGTCCCTGGAGTAAGAATAAAGTAGAATTATACATGGTATGACGGAAAACTTTAAAACGGAGTTTTTTTTTTTACCATGTTCGATTTTTTGCTTAGCAGGTTTTATTATACCAAATAAGCACAATACCCTTATACAGTAAAACCTCTAAAAGTGGATTCGCTGGGACAGTCTAATTTTTACTTTTAAAACGGTATCCGTTTTAAGCAGGCTCTTTTTCTCAGGCTTTACTGAACAAAGTGCACCTGAACAAAGTGCAGTGAAACTTATAAAAACAGAATTGTTATAAACTGAAACAGATACGTTTTAAACAGGTTTCTATCTACGTTTGATGGTAGATTTAATAGTTAAGCATTCATTTTGAAGGGCATATAAAATCTTCCGATATAGACAGATTCAGTCTTCAAAGGTTCCACTGTATCAAGTTCCAGTAGATGCAGATAATGAAAACCATAGAGCAAAAAGAATTTGTTCATAATTAAAAATCGGGTCATTACGTGTCCCCCGAAGTGGTCAGACGAGACATGTCTTGGAGTCCCTGAAAATCGAGAAGTCTTGCATAAATTGGGACACTTGACAACACTGTTAATGCCTCATCTAAATGTTTGTATTCATCTCTGGTTATCACAAAGTCCTGATTATTATTGCTCCACAAGAAAGACATAAGGGAAATTAAAAGAGGGTACAAGATCATTCAAAGGAAAGATTTTATTCAATTATTAAATTTTCTTCTTTTTCCTTTTTAGGATTGTTTTTCGTAAACGTATTTTACAATTTGCGCTGACTTTTAAAACTGTATATTAAATTGAAATAAATTCCCAATAATTAACTTTAATTTATTTGGTCTAGTAGAGTTTCTAAGGAAATTAAATTCCTTTTATTTTAACTATTTTTTAACTGAACGAAATTTGCGGTTTTAAAAAGTTCAAACATCTTTTAATTTTTATTTTTATGCTTGTTACTAAACAAATTACCAAAATTATTTTTCATTAAACATTTCTGCTGAAATAAAGGGGGTAAAATATATTATTAAATAAAATACTTATTAATAGTTACAAACTAAATACGGTTTATATAAACAATTTTTCATACAGCAAAAGAAATTTTCTCCAACGGAATTTTCTTTTGTTTTCCATACTAGATCTAATTTATCCCTAAAGATTTATATTAACGATAACAAAAAAATTAAATCTAAAAAATAAATAAATAGAATAAAAGACATAAATCTGGTGTGAAATACCAAATTTAAATCATACGAGGCGCATTTGGTTATAATTAACTTATTATATTTGTTATACTTAATATTTTTGATTCCGAAACATAAATAAAGATTAATGTTTTCTTCATTACATTAAAAAATAATAAAATTTTCTTGAAATTAGTTTCTAATTGAAATTGCTACTTACATAAAAATTTAATTATTCATCTCCTTGTGGTTTTAAGCAAAATTAAAACATTTACTGAATAACAGTTTAATTAAATGCCCCATATTAAATCTCGAGGAACACACAAACAATCTAATCGCAATATTAATAAATTTCTTTCATTAATAGGATTTTCCACATTTTATTTACTTTAATTAAACATTTTCGAAGCAAACGCAGAATTTTTTTAATGCCTTGTTTTTTACGCATTTTAGATTTAATAAATAGAACGATTGAAATACAAACTTTCTTATTTTATGCTCTATCTATTCTTTTCAATTCATCTCTGATTACCTTTTCTTAACTAAGTCTTGATTATTATTGCTTGCCAAAAAGAGAGATAAAGAAAATAAATTAAAAAAAAAAGTTTCAGAGCAGTTCAAGGAATAGATTTTATTTAATTTTTCTTCTTTTTTGTTCTTTTTTTTTTTGTGTGTGTGTGTGTGTGTGTGTGTGTATGTGTGTTTTACGCAAATATATTTCACAGTGTATTTTTACTTCTAAAACTGTACATTAGGATGGATGAAATTCTAAGTAATTAAATTTTATTGATTATGTCTACTAGGTAAGTTAAATGATTTTCACTTTTTTTTTAATTTCATGAAATTTGTGGTATTGAAAATTTTACACTCCTTTATTTAATACTTTCCTTTATGCTGCTTATAAGAACAAAAATCGCTGCCCGCTCGGCTCGGCCTGGCGCTGGTAGATTTTGAAGTTAAGTGCTTTCAACAGCAAAAACTAAATCATGATTAAAGATAAACCCAATTTAACAATTTTATCTGGCCGCTTTTGATGAGTTTTTATTTCATTTTTATATAACAGCTGGTTTTATCAGAAACATGTTAAGGCGGCATTCAAAAAAATATTTTTCTGTGCTGAACAACTCGAAATTTTCTGGCATATTTTCAGATTCATTTTTAAAAGAAAAAATATGAAACTTGCTGACGTGATTTTTGAAGAGATTTATAAGCGACTTGTGTTTTCATTTTTCGTTCACTTAATTAAAACTTGACTCATACACAATCATTTTCTCAGTAGGACAATGTTTTTCGTTTCTAACAGAATCGCTTCCGGAAGGTCTGTTCAAAATGACCACTTTGACTTCATTTTTTGAAATATATTCTGCCTCTATCAAAAAATCGATCACTACTGTACATTATATAGTTTCTGAATAAGAGATTCTACCAATTGGATGTGTTTGAGAGCAAAAATGAAATTAAAAATGAGTCAGAAGGTAAGCAGTTTTAACTTAAATACACCCTTAATACGATGATTTGTTTCTTGAACTCCAACCGCTATGTGTTTTTAATTGGTTTTTGCTGTAAGAATTGGTCCTATCAAACACTTGTCAAAATAAATGTTGTAGATAATATTAGGAAGATTTAAAATAAATTCATGCGAATTTTATATCTTGTGAATTGACGAAGTTACGGATCTTTTCCTCCAATTCCGTCTTTTTGTTTTTGTTTTCAATTTTTTGGGGGATACGAATTTGTTCTATCAAAAACTTATCAATATAAAAATTGTAGATAATATTAAGAAGATTTATAATAAATTTAATTGGATTTGAGATCTTAAGAATTTACGAAGTTATGATTTTTTTTTTTTTTTTTTTTTTTTTTGTCCCTAAAACCCTATTTTATGCGCCCCTTGAGCACATTTTTAATTTTATCAAAAATCTGTGATACATAAATTTTTGGCCCTATTTTTAGACGTAATAAAAACTTTAAACTGATTTAATATGTACAAAAATTAAGAAGTTATGGGGGTTTTCGGTTTTCACAAAACCCCTCACTATTTCCATACCCTCGGTCGGATTTGGCCCAATAACGAACTTGACCGAGATTTTATGCCCCTTGACTTTATGTATCAGTTTGGAAGAGAATTGAGTAGAATTACGGAAGTTATCGTGTCCATAAAAAAGTGATATATATATATATATATATATATATATATATATTTAATCACTACTTTAAAATGCAAAAATATCATAACTCTGAAAAGAAGGTGTCTATCTACAATATTTAACTATAAACAACACAAAAACTTTCAAAAATACAGGTAAAAAACAAAAACACAGGCAAAAAACAGTCTGTTCTTCTTCAGTGGGAGGACAGACAAACCTAACTCCAACCCCACTGTTAAAAGCTTGCAGGTTTCTGAACACACGTTCATCCTGCACTCAATACAGAAAAACCATTTGTCATTTTTAAAAACTAAATTTAAAAAGGCTAAAATAATCCAAAAATAAACAAAAAATATTATAAACAAAGAATAAATTGAAATACAAAAACAGAAAAAATTATTAAAATGGTCTTTTAGAAAATTACTTTATAATTACAATTTAAATTTAAACAAATAAAAAATAACTTAACATGCATGAATGCAAAAAAACGTACACACTCCCAAACCTGCAATAAAAATTTTCAAAAACATGAAAAACAGCAGTACCTGTATAATGTTCTCCACCTGTCAATAAGGAACTATTAATTTTTCTTCCGAGTCCATTGTCATAAACTAGAAATCCAATTCTGCATACTTCCATTGATTCAAAACATCATTGCAAATCCGTTCCTTAAACGAGACTTTAGAATTCACATATTCATATAGAATGTTCTGGAAGCATGCAACCATGAGTTGCTCACGCCGCCAATCCACAATATTGCCACTCACTTTTTAAAACTATCTTTAAATAATATTTCAAAAACTCTATAGGATAATTATTATTATAAAAAATTATTATTCTAATAGGTTTGTCTGTCCTTCCACTGAAGAAGAACAGACTCATTTTTGCCAGTGTTTTTGTTTTTTACCTGTATTTTTGAAAGTTATTGAGTTTTTTATAGTTAAATATTGTAGATATACACCTTCTTTTCAGAATTATGGTGTTTTTGCATTTTAAAGTAGTGATGAAATATCGTGTGCATTTTTGTTGCATTTGATTTGTGCTGCTATTAGCGCCAGTTGTGCAATAATTTTTCATTAATTATATATAAAATATTGCTGTATGTGACTTGGGTGAGCTGCATTCTTGCGCTTCTGTCACATATATATTTATACATCTTCATTACGGCTTTGAAAGTTGGTGTATATCTTGTTTTTATTGTTTTTGTTGTTTATTGGCATATTAAGCCTAAGTGCTTACAAAATTTTTTGCATAAATAAGTTACGCTATATATCTAGATAAAAATTATGAGATATTATAAATTAAAAAACAAAAGATGAAAGACGTGTGTTGTTGGTCATGCCGACAGTCCACCACAATTTAATGAATATATTCCTTTTTGCAAACATAATAATATAATATATAAAATTGATTGTTTAACTTGACAGCAAAGTTATGTAGGGCAGACAGAGGGTGAATTACATATTAGAATAAATCAGCATAGATCGGATGTTTATAATGATAATAAGAAATGCCCCACTTTTGAGATTTTACATTTTAGAATTCATAGTTTCAGTAATATTAATATTCAAATTTTAGATCATGTCGAAGTTAAAAGTAATAGATTAGATAAAGAAAATGATTATATGTTTCAGTTTAAAACAATTTATCCCTATGGTTTAAATACATTGGTTAATAAAGTTAATTTAATGAAGGTTCGTAATGTACATGATTTATTTTATAATTTTAATGATAAAGTTGTTATAAAAAGAGGAAACATGGGGTCTGGTAAATTTGTAAAGATATGAATTATGTAATTCCTAATATATGGATTAAGGATTTGGAATTTAATTTTGATAAAAATTATAGTGTTAAAAAAGAAATAAATTGAGGTTTTTAAATTGAAGATTAATATACTTAAGAAAATTAAAAAATGTCTTGATAATTTCAAATTTAAGAATTTACAATTTAAGTATTTATTATATGATTTAATTAATTTTAAATTATTGAATAAAGATAGTGTTAATAAAGAAGTAATTTATTTTAATATGAAGTTTCAACAGAAGTCATTTGATAATTTGCATTTAAATATAATATACAAAGATATTTACGACCTTTTTCCTCTTAAAGATTGTATTATTTCAGTTGCATATAATTATCCTAAACCATTAAGTAAAAAGATTTTTAATTATCGACAAATAGCTTTTTCAGATGTAAACACATCTTTAACTTGTTCTTGTAATAATGTGGAATATAAAGATTTTATCGACAACTATTATGGTCATATAATTACAGATAATCTTGATATAATCAAGAATAAAAATGTGAAGTATTTAATGAATTTTGGTACAAAATTTAGAATTAATAGTAAAATTAGTAACAGTAAAGCACTAAAGATTTTTAAGGATAATGTCAATAATTTTATAAAGAAACATAGTTATAAGTTTAGTATGTCTCTGGATGCTTTTTTTAAATGGAGATCTTAACTTTTGGGGCATTTCAGTAATTTTTTTAAAGATTATTTAAATTCAGATAAGTAGAATATCAAATTTTTAGTGATGAAGATGAAGAATTTATTAAAAATTTACATAATAATTTTGTTATTGTCCCTGCGGACAAAGCCGCCAACAATTATGCAATAGTATGAAGAAATTTTACATTGAAAAATAGAAGGTGATTTAGGTAATGTTGATTTTTATGCAAAGGTTAATATTGATAAAAATCCTGTTGTTAAAAAAAAATTGCATATAAAAAGAAAGTTAAAAATATGTTTTCATACAATTTTGAAGTTTCTAATCATCACTGTTTGCCATTTATTTTTTTAACACCTAAATTTCATAAAGATCCGATTAAATTTAGGTTTATTTACAGTAGGGGAGAGGGGGGTACCTTTGAACTGGGGGCACCTTTGAACACTGTAAATATTTTCCTTTAAATAAATTATATTTTTTAAATATATGCGGCAGAACAGTACTATTGATTCAATGTAACAAGAATACAAAGCTTTACTATTTTGCATGCACACTACTGTCTAAGCAAGATATGTATGTTTTGTTTTCTTGAATCTAAACTTAACAAAATAAAGTTGTAAGCTTTTTGTTGATAATCTTATATCCCTAAAATTATAATTTACTATTTAATACCTAAATAAAGATGTTAGCTTAAACTTATAAGATTTGTTTTATTCAAATTCTCAAACCTAATTGAGTAAATAGTTGTAATGCTAAACTCCATGTGATGGGGCACCATTGAACGGAAAAGTTGGGGCACCATTGAACAATTAAAACAATGAAGTAAAAAGTTATAGATGTATCTAAATATTATTGTTGAAATTTTTTTTAAATATGAAAATTAATAGATTAATTAAGTGTTATTGTACTTAATATTAAAGTTGTACTGATGCAGGGCTTCAATTACAGGCAAATTCAGGACACACAACAATAATTCATGATTTAGCAGATTTGTCTAACAAACTCTATACTGTTTCATTTACAATGGTAAACATTATTTCAGGATTTCATAAAAGAGGGTTTTATCCATTTTCTATAACAATTGGAATGAAAATGATTTCATTTTAGTCCAATTTCATGCAAAAAGAACTCTTCATTACGTTGGTCAGATTAAATTGCTTAATGCCAGGTTTCTTCCTAAAATATAACATACGATATATTTTCTAGACGCATCAGATATCAATTTGGAGGGATTTTAAGGATATTATATAAAATAGTTGCCGCAATTAAATATAATTGGAGGGATCCTCAGTTCTGTCTCAACAATGTGCTTTGATGGATACAAATTTGGTTAAATAATAAAAAATTAGTAATTTCAGTTAAATGTAATTATGTAATTTTATTCTTATTATTTTATATTTTGTAAAGATACGCAGTTTTTAATAAAAACTGTCAATATTTTCATATTTTTTTTATTTGTTCAAAAGTGCCCCTAGCTTGTTCAAAGGTACACCTACACGGGCAGGTTTGAACAGAAAACTTTCAGCTTTTTAAAGCCTCACAGCATATTTAATTTATCTAAAAAACTGTAATTTTTTATTTCATATGATGCAGAATTACATTCTTTCTCTCACGAAATATTTAAAATTCAATAAATATAATTCAAGTAAGAAATATGTGGATTTTTTAGAAAAATATTCAAAGGTGCCCCCCCCTCTCCCTTACTTCTAAAAGTGTAAATAGAAATTTTAATATTGGTTTACAGAATTTATTAAAAAATATATATGGTTTTTTAAAGTGCAAATTTAAGAAGTATAGTCATTTTTGGTCGATTGATAATAGTATGGAAATTTTGGACAAATTGCCTTTGACTACTCTGAAAATGCAGGTATTCGACTTTGAAAATTTGTTCACCAATACAGCTATTGATTGGCTTTATGATGTTTTAATGAATATTTTTGATTTATTTTGTTTAAATGAAGAATTAAATATTAATAGAGATTTATTTTTAAGTTTATGTCATTTCTGTTTTTATAATAATTATGTAACTTTCAATAATAATACCTTTAATCAGATATGTGGAATTGGAATGGGGACAAATTATTTTAGTACAGCAGCTAATTTACTTTTGTTTTATTATGAATTCAAGTATACAATGAAATATAATAAATCTTTAAAAGTCTTTAGGTATATTGATGATATTTTGATTTTTAATTTTGATTTTACTAACGAATATGACAATATATATCCAAATTGTTTAAAGTTGAATAGGGCAAACTGTGATGATTATAATGCAGAATTTTTGGATATTTCCTTTAAAATTATTGATAATAAATTAATTTTAGACTTGTATGATATAATAAATAGTTTTCAATTTTTTACAAGAAGTATGCCACATTGGATTTCCAATTTGCGTAAAAAAAATTACATAAATAATATAATTAATCAATTAATTCGTTTTAATAAAATTTGTGGCAAATATAGTAATTTTTATAAGCAGATTTTTAAGTTATTTAATCTTTTTTATAATAATAATTATCCTATAAAGTTTTTGAAATATTATTTAAAGATAGTTTTAAAGAGTGAGTGGCAATATTGTGGATTGGCGGCGTGAGCAACTCATGGTAGAATGCTTCCAGAACATTCTATATGAATATGTGAATTCTAAAGTCTTGTTTAAGGAACGGATTTGCAATGATGTTTTGAATCAATGGAAGTATGCAGACTTGGATTTCTAGTTTATGACAATGGACTCGGAAGAAAAATTAATAATTCCTTATTGACAGGAGGAGAACATTATACAGGTACTGCTGTTTTTCATGTTTTTGAAATTTTTTATTGCAGGTTTGGGAGGGTGCACATTCTTCTGCATTCATACATGTTAAGTTATTTTATTTGTTTAAATTTAAATTGTAATTATAAAATAATTTTCTAAAAGACCATTTTGTTAAAGTTTATTGTTTTTGTATTTCAAATTATGCTTTGTTTATATTATTTTTTGTTTATTTTTGGATTAATTTAGCCTTTTTAAATTTAGTTTTTAAAAAGGACAATGGTTTTTCTGTATTGAGTGCAGGATGGACGTGTGTTCAGAAACCTGCAAGCTTTTAACAGTGGGGGTGGAGTTAGGTTTGTCTGTCCTCCCACTGAAGAAGAACAGACTGTTCTTTGCCTGTGTTTTTTGCTTTTTACCTGTATTTTTGAAAGTTTTTGAGTTTTTTATAGTTAAATATTGTAGATATACACCTTCTTTTCAGAGTTATGGTGTTTTTTCATTTTAAAGTGGTGATAAAATATATTTTGTTGCATTTGATATGTGCTGCTATTAGCGCCAGTTGTGCAATATTTTTTCATTAATTATATATATATATATATATATATATAGATAGATAGATAGATAGATAGATAGATAGATATAACGTTTTTTAATGAGGGTGGTTTTGGATTCTAGGGGTCATGATCAGTGTAGATCTGTGTAAGTTACTGGGTATGAGTGCAAATTGCTTAAAGGTGCTTTTTAAATGCGTTATACATTTTTACGCTGAACTGCATTTAGTTTACTAAAAAATGTTTGTAAAATATAGATAAAATGATATACAGGTCACGTAAATAATTGTATATATGGCCGACTATAAATGATAACTTCTGGAAATGTGATTTCAGTAGTTTTAAGAGTGTTTTAGTTTGAATTAAATTTTAGCTAAATAGTGGCGTGTAATAACGGTACTAGGTAAACTAGAGGGTTTTACAAAAGTATTTAAGTATGTTTCCATCTATTAGTATGAATTGCTGAAAGAAAAATTGCAACCTGTTATGCGTTTTCTTGTTAAACTAAAGTTTCCCATTGTATACTATATATATCAACCTATAATATAGATACAACGTTTTTTAATGAGGGTGGTTTTGTGTTCTAGGGGTCATGATCGGTGTTGATCTGTGTAGGTTACTGGGTATGAGTGCAAATTGCTTAAAGGTGCTTTTTTAAATGAGTTATTCTTTTTTACGCTGAACTGCATTTAATTTACTAAGAAATGTTTGTAGAATATAGATAAAATGATATCCAGGGTCATGTAAAGAATTAGATATACGGCGGTCTATAAATTATAATTTCTGGAAATATGATTTCAGCAGTTTTAAGTGTGTCTTAGTTTGAATTAAATTTTAACTAAATAGTGGCGTGTAATAAGGGTCCTAGGTAAACTACAGGGTTGTACAAAAGTATTCAAGTATGTTTTGGTATATTAATATAAATTGCTGAAAGAGAATTTCAACCTCTAATGTGTTTTCTTGCCGAACTAAATTTTACCCTTATATAGTATTTTTATCAACCTACAGATCAAATACAGGGCTGTTCAAAAGAGTTGGAATACATATTTGGCTATGGACGGTAACTGTTGAAATCAGTTTTTTAAATGTTTTGTACGTTTTCTAAAATATTTACTTAGTTCTCTTATTTCCCTAAATATCGTTTTGTTAAAGCTTTCAGGAAGTGTTGGAAAGCGTTTCATAACCTATATTAACGAATGATATTTCTTTCTTGTTTACCATCACGTCAGGATTGTTTTTGCAAAATTTTTACTTTTTAACTTTGAAATTTACGATTTGTGCAAATATTCTGATCTGATGGTGAACAATGAAGGTTATTTTCAGATTCAGCTCTAAAAAGTACATAAAAATCAATAATCAAAATTTTAGAAACACAACCATCACATCCATTTTATTGTATCAAAATGTTGCTATTTTTTTAACTTTGAAAATACGATTTGTAAAAAATCCTGACTTGATGGTTAAAAATGAAGGTCAGTTTCGAAATCAGCACTAAAAAAATACATAAATATCAGTTTTCAAAGGTTAAGAAACACAGCCATTTCCTGTATCTTTCAGTATCAGATGTAGTTTTCAGTACCTATCTTTTTACTTTTTACCATTGAAATTTTCGATTTGTAAAAAACCCTGACGTGATGGTTAAAAATGAAGGTAATTTTAGGATTCAGCGCTAAAAAATACATAAAAATCAATTATCAAAAGTTAAACAACACAACTATCGCAGGCTTATGTTATTTATTGAATAAATAAGTCTTGAAAAGATAATCCAAAGAGAATATTAAATACAAAAATCCCTGCCGGCCCGGCCTACAGGCAGAGGTAGATTTCGAAGTTAAGTATAATAATTTCACCAACAAAAACTAAATCATTATTAGATATAAATCCACTTTAACTGTTTTATCTGTCTGCTTTTGACGAGTTTTTATTTCCTTTTTATAAAATAGCTGGTTTTATCAGAATCATGTTAAAGCGATATTAAATAAAATATTTTTCCATACTCAACAACTCGAAATTTTCTGGCACATTTTCAGATTCATTTTTAATAAAAAAAAAAATATGAAACACGCTGACGTGATTTTTGAAAAGATTTATAAGCGACCTGTGTTTTTATTTTTCTTTCAATTAATTAAAACTTGATTATAAACAATTATTTTCTCAGTAGGGCAATATTTTTCGTTTCTAACATAATTGCTTCGGGAAATTCTCTTCAAAATGCCCACTTTGACATCATTTTTTGAAATATATTCTGCCTCTATCAAAAAAACGATCATTACTGTACATTATATAGTTTCTGAATAAGAGAATCTAGCAATTGGATGCGTTTGAGAGCAAAAATAAATTTAAAAATGAGTAAGAAAATAGACAGTTTAGATTTGAATGCACTCTTAATAGGATGATTTTTTTCTTCAACCGCTATGTATTTTTAATTTGTTTTTGCTGTAAGAATTGGCCCTATCAAAAACTTGTCTATATAAATGTTGAAGACAATATTAAGAAGATATATGATAAATTCATGGAGATTTTATATCTTACGAATTGACGGAGTTATGAAAATTTTTCTTCTTCAACCCCCTTTTTTGTTTTCGTTTTTATTTTATTTTATTTTTTTGCGGTACGAATTGGTTCTATCAAAAACTTGTGAATATCAAAGTTGTAGATAATATTAAGGAGATGTATAATAAAATTATTGGATTTGATATCTTGAGAATTGACGAAGTAAGGAATTTTTTTTTCCCAAAAACCCTATTTTTGCGCCCCTTGAGCCTATTTTAAATTTTATCAAAAATCTGTGATGCATGAATTTTTGGCGCTCTTTTTAGAAGTAATAAATGTTGAGATAATTACCAATAAGTAATATCTCAGTAAATTAATTTAGCAGAGTGAATTAAGCAAATGGAAACGTAAGTGCTTTATGTCCCGACCTCGGATGAAAAATTATGTTAAACTATTAAATCTATTATAACTCAAATCTTAAATGAAATAAAAAAAATATTTAAACAGTTTAATGAAATTAACTTGCTGAAATGCAATAAGAAAAAGTAAAACTACTATGTGATCTAAATAACGAAAGACAAATTTAAAAAGAAACAAAACATTTATTTAAATTTAGTCAAATCAGAAAAACAAGTTAACTAAAAGAATAAAATACATAAAACATACCTCAAAGAGTTTTAACTTTAGAAGACACTGATTATGCATTTACATATACAACAGATTGCACTGAGTAACGCTCCATGACACATTTTTGCAGAAGTATAAAGAAATATAAAACGTCTTTCAATTCAATGCTCCAGAGCTCTATGAATAATTTATTATCTAAACACTATACTTTGTACCCTCAGTGATATCTCATAGCAGCGTAAAAACAATAGACACTTCCACCAGGAAAAGTGATAGATAAACAACAGTCCGTAAATACGATCACAAGCTCATCCTTCAACGTCGAGGAATTCGGAGACAGCTCAGCTGACACTCCAATACACGAAACGTCTCCATTTCGAATAAACACCAAAAAGGTTCTTCAAAAATAGAGGTCACACAATATAGCTCCACTATTCCGACGGATGATTTTAAAAAGCAAAACAAGAACTAGTTGATATCCATAGCAACTCCAAGATGAGACATACTTTAATATTCACTGTGCGTTTCCCAGTTCTAATAACATAGGCGTAACCAGCCTTTCGAACGGGGGGGTGCCCGGACTTTTCAACCTGAACATGTTGGATACAAACAATATCTTACATAGTAAAACCTGCTAAAACAAAACCCCATAAAACTGGTTGACTTTTCGTTTTAGACAGGTTTTCATCTTAGAAGGTATAATTGAGCGGTATTTCTTTTAAAAATGGCTCAAATGTGACTTTTGTTTGCCTGTGGGGGAATGAAAAGGGGTTCAAAACATCAAAACTAAAACTAATGGTAAAAAAAAGCTATGTAAATCTCCTTGCAGCAATAACATAAGACAGTAACTAAGTGTGGTCACATGTGTAAAATCTTTTGTTACCCTAACTTCTTATATATATATATAAAAAAAAGGCCTTTAATCATGCTGGAAACTTTTATAGGCACAGAAACACTGCATGAGATCTAAAATTATCTCAGTCAAAGTCTTGTAGATGAAATTTTGCCGGATGATAAATCTCAGATAATACATGTGGTATACCAGTACATAACCACGAAATTTTTTCAGAATGTTACTCCATGACTTCTTAGGGATCACCGAAGGGACCCAAGAAATTTTGGAGGAAAGTCTTTTATATATAAATAATTATTATAACATTATAAAAAATTTTAATATTCATTAATAATTCATGTTTTTACGTCAGAATGTGTCAAATACAGTAGGTAAAGCAGGTCATGATAATAAACACTAAATTTTATCAAGATGATAAAAATTATATTTTATCAAGATAATAAAAATTATATTAGGATGCGACTGTAATAATAAAGATAGGTGCTTGTCTGTCTCTGTGTGTCCGCGTGCGCTGAACTCTGAAAAAACAATACAGCCCTCACAGTGTTGAACTCAGGGGGTGGCCCGGGGGGGGATCCTCCCCCCCGGAGCAATGAGATTCCCCCCGAAAGACTTGAGATTTTGTGCTTTCAATGGTCAAAAAGTGCAATCCCCCCCCCCCCCTTGGAGCCCCAAAAATCCCTCCCAAAGAAAAGGGTCTGAATTCAACACTGAGTCCTCACAGCCGCAAGATTTGACAGGAAAGTACCTGTATGCCTGAAGTCATGCATATCGAAGACAATTCCTGGAATTTTTCAATTATTTTTTTATGCGATTTTTTTTCGCATTTAGCGGCATTTTTTTAAAAATTAGTAAAGAAGAATCCGATTTCAATATGTTATCCAGTAAACTTGTCTTCTTTTCAATGAAGTTTTCACAAGATTCTTACAGCGATTTTTCAATTTGTAACAATTTTTAATGTTATTTTTAGAGGGGTTTTTCGCATTTCGGGGTGATTTTTTTTTTTTTTTTTTTTTGATATTCCTAAAAGGAATCCGGTTTAAATCTTTTACACAATTAGTTAATTTCGCTCCGTTAGGTTTTTTAAGCATTTCCGAATTTGTAATGCGATTTTTAGCTGTGTTTTTCGTGATTTGAGGCGATTTTTTGACTTTTTTGAAACAGAAAAACTTTCTTGTAATTTCTGCAATTGCCGTGATTAAATTCGAATTGGAAGAATGTCAAATCAGTTCTTATAAGAAAGCTAAAAATTAAATTTGGCTCGAAATAAAAAATCGCAATAATTCAAGATCCGTTTGTTTCGAGACAGAAGTGGTCGTGTCGTAGCTTGCTCGGGAGTACGTTGCCGAAGGCAGTCCCGCCTCCCCCACAATTCTGGATTTGTTAAATTCTATGTTCGTTAAAAAAAAAAAAAAAAAAAAAAAAAAAAAAAAAAAAAAAAACAGCGAAACTCTACTAGTAACGAAGTTTTCTTTGGCAGGCAGGGTTTTAAATAACGTGCGAGATCGCGCGATTTGTGCATAGAAAGGAAAGAGTCCCACATAATAAAAAATGCTATGCAATATTTCCCCATCCAAATTCTTTCGCAGACCTGTGATTCTTCAGTGAGTATTTTAATTTTTTTCCTTTTCCCCGATTTTTATTTCTTTTATGAAATTTCTCAAAATCAAATCGTGACTCGGTCCCGGAAAAATTTGAGAACTTCAAATGATCGTGGGAAAATATCGTGAATTTCGATGAAAAAGTCCAGAAAAAAATCGCGAATTTCGCAAAAGATTGCGCAAAAGAAATCACGAATTTCGATAAATGATTGACGAAAAAAATGTTGCAAATTTCGTCAAAAGGTCGAGGAAAAGAGTAGAGAATTTGTTAATTGGTACGGAAAGATAGCGAGAATTTTCCCGATCGTTCGCGCAAAACTATCGCGAATTTCGTCAAATGACCCCTGTAAAAAAATGTTTTGCCAATCTGTCGCAAAAGAAAACAAATTTCGTCAAAGGATCCCGGTAAAAACGAGAATTTCGTCGAAGGATCGCAGAAAGAAAACGCGAATTTCATCAAAAGTTTGCGAAAAGAAAGACCGAATTTCGTCAAAATATCGTGGAAACAAAACTCGCATTTCATCGAAGGATCGTGCTAAAGAAATGCCAATTTAGTCAAAATATCGCGGTAAAAAACGCGAATTTCGTCAAAGGATCACGGTAAAAAACGCGAATTTCGTCAAAGGATCACAGTAAAAAACGCGAATTTCGTCAAAGGATCACGATAAAAAACACAAATTTTGTAAAAGGTTAGGGGTGAAATGTGCGGATTTCAACAAAAAATCGCGTAGAAAGACTTGAATCTCGTCAAACGATTTTGGGTAAAAATTGTAAATATGAAATAATCGCCGAGTAAAATCGTGATTTTCGTCAAAATTTACTGCACTGAAATAAAAGATTGAAACCGGGTCCTTTTCCTAGTTTCAAAAGAACGCCGCTAAACGAGAATAAACTCCAAAAATCGTATAAAAATTTTCAGAGGAAAAAAATTACTATATTGACTTGAAAGACTGCAACCATATTTCTTTTACGAATGTCAAAAAATAGTAGCGAAACACGAAATTCGACCAACCAATCAACCAACCTCCAGATTAATTTGAATTTTCTGTGCTATTATTTCTCATTTTTAAAGGAGGCAATGTCTGTGCACACCCCACTTCCCCCGGCTAATCGCATTTTGGAATTATTGTTTCACATCTGCATTCCCTTTTAAATTGTTTTTACGACTACGAAAACTAAACTACGAAAGTAAAGTGACAAATAGTTTATGTTTCTACTTTCGTCAAGAACTTGCGTTAATTTCTCATGAAATTACAGAAACATGTAATAGAAAGAACGGTGTTAAAAAAAAATTTCCTACAAACAAAAGATGTCAAAGTAGGATTATAAAACTACCTTTTTGATTTACTATGACTAATACAGATTCTTGTAAATATTCTAGTTTTAAAAAAGATAAACTACATAATTTAAAAAAAGATCATGGGTTTCTTCTTTTAGCACGGTTCAAAACTTAGGCTGTTAGTTTTTAGAACTAAACTAATTTGCTAATTGAACTCTGCTTTCACTTTTTTTTTCTTTTGTAGATTTAGATTTTTTTTTTAAATAATTGTGCTTGAGTCTGCACAAGCGGGGGGGGGGGTGCCCGGGCACCCAGGGCACCCCCCCTGGTTACGCCTATGAATAAGCCTCCATACCAATAAAAATATTAACCACAACTGCTCACATCATGCTAAAAGGGTAAATCCCAACTGGCCAAGAAACAAGCTGGCCGAAGCATATTTATATGATTCGGACATGCGTACCAACTGCCGGCATATGCAAAACAGATTGCTTCCAGAATGATCTGAAACTTACGACGCACTCTACCGGACAACTAACGCCATCTTGTGGCGCTCGGGAGTACTGCTCAACTATCATACGTGGAAAACGATCTTCGAGAACCGCGATGTTTTGAAAGACACATGAACGGCAGAAGAAGATACAATTAAAGGTAAACTGTAACTAAGGATGAAAGCAAATCAAATGAAGGATTTGAAGGATATATAACTATGGAAAACAAGGATATGAGGTAAGTAGAATCTGTATTTATATTGTAAATAAAGGAAGGCTGTTTCAGCTAAAAATGTAAATAAGTTATAGAGCTAAAGTAGTACGGTGATAAGATACAGAGGGCTTGTTATTCCTAACAAGTGCCCCCCCCCCCTCTTATCACTCGTACCACACCAAGGGCAAATGCCTAAAGAAGCACCATACACGATCATACAGACCACGTCATACAGGTAATCTTCCAGGCTTCAAAACTTAACAACCCATCAGCTCCATCTTAAACAAAACTCTAAAACAGCAAAAACTCAAATACAAACCTCAACATCCACTTAAATTACCCAGATAAGAAAAATAGCAAGCCAGGGAAAACCTATTAAAATCAAGCTCCGGAACATTAAAAATATCTTTAAAAATACAAATTACATAACACATAAAAATACTAATTACACATAACACACTTTGAGCTTAAAAAATAAATGCTGTCTACAGCATATAATGATCCAATACAATGCATAAAAATCATCAACTTAATATGATCATCCCAGGCGTTAAAAAAATTTACGATGTACTTATCTTATACATTTTTCACATCATAAAAGCTTTCTGCCATCAGTCTGCACTTGTTATATAATAATTCAAAAGAAAACTTTATTTAGAAAGTCCATTCTTCACTTCAAACCTTCATCACAATTCATTGTCATTACCATGACTCACTATCAATACAAAAGCTCTAAGACACCCAAGTAAGTGAATCACTTATCTAAATTAGTATTATAAAAAATTCATTTTTGAATTCTGGACCTCTTAATCAAAAATATATATTAACTTTTAAACCATTCAAAATAAAGAAATTATCCTGTTTCAATTTTAAATTCAAGAAAAACATCAACCTTTCAAAAAAAAAATCTTAATTTAAAAATTTAAATCTTAAAAAAAAAATTCGTAATCTCACAAACAATTATTTAAATAAAAAAAACAATTTAAATAAAAACAATTATTTTATATATAAAGGTCAGCAATCCCAGGGCAAAACAACTGGTCATAATTCTAAAATAATCCTCCAATTCCTTACATCATTTATTCCTTCAGCCCTTCATGATTTCCAACAATCAACACTCCCTCAAGGTCATTCACAAGGTATACTCTGCAACTCAGCTTACATTAACATATTCAACATTGTACAACTTTACTTAAAGATATACTATCTGTTAATGTCAAACATCCTCCTCTCCAAAAATTTCACTGTAAACTAAAAATATGTAATCGTTAATCTTCAGCAATGAAACTCCATCTGGCCATTCCCACATATCTAAGAACTCTGACAATCGGGACAACACAGAACTAATTATACGGTCCCAATAAACTAGGACAACGAAAAATAGACATATATTGAAATGGTACACCCAAACATTCTAAGCCATTCAACATACTGAGATCCGAAGGTCAAGTGGCCATTGTCGACCCGGGGATCCCAGCATATCCTATCAGCACAAATGCCTAAGCACGCACGTATTCCAAAAATCCAAAATAATAAATCCATTGCTTCCGGCCGAAAGACTCCATACCACGTATACAACATAAGTACGTAGATATGTAAACCAGACGAAGAAACGCCGAAATATTTAACCTGTAAAAACTTCAAAAATTAATTCCATGAAAATCCAAGTATCATTTCCGGCAGAGGAGGTTCAACATCAAAACGCCACAGAAAACTTAAGATTGCATATCGACACCATGTTACCATTCAGAGGAAATAAAAATCTGTTGCAAAGAAGGTAGTATCTCATGACGAGGAACAATTCACTTTAAAAACAGCCAAGTCAGGAAACTTAACTTCTTAAAAATATTTAACCAGAGACCAGCTCCAGTCACAACTAATCCATCTCCTCTCCAATCAAGAAAATTGAATATCACCTAAAAATTCACCCCAGGATTACCAAAAACAATATTATAATTTAATTCAAATACATCTGGGAAATCTAAAAATATACCTTATAAGTTGGCAGGATGTCTATATCAGTCAGAGAACTCTCCATCTCTATAGAACTTGACACATCCATTATCAGAAGCAGGTAACCCGGGAAATACCTTTTTTTTACACCGCCCTCTGACAAAAACTGTGTCCCAATAAAATTCATACCACCAATTGACCAACTGATACAAAACTAACTCTTACAGATTAAATCAAATCCACAGTTTCAAACATTATATCTTTACGGTCAATACTCATTTTTGCCAATCCTAAACTTTATATCAAAAACTCTTCAAATATATTAAACTTAAACCATTAGCAAGCTTTCAGAGAATATGGCAAAAACTATCTCAAGACAACCAGTTCTGCACAACTTTACCCAGACACTAAAAATTTAACTTCTCTAAAAATTTAATTATTCTAAAAATTATTCGATCTAAAACATCTAAAAGCTCTCAAACAAACTTCAACCATTATAAATTAAACTATTGTAAACCTCAAATTCGTATATATACGGAGCCACATCCAGAATCCCCCTCTCTCAAAACCAGCCTCCTTTCCTTATTCAAACCATGCTTTATTCAAACATCAAGATCTCAAGTGCCCAACATCACATTAGACAAACTGTACCATTAATTCAACTGCAAAAAAAAATTTGAAATTCAAAAGATAAATATTTTATACAAGCTATAAATAACTGAAACATAAAAACCAATATTATATGTACCCACTCAACAATATCCAGCATGCCTCTCTTGATCCAACTCCACATTGAGCATTAGCGGAATATCAAACACTATCTTACCCATGATTAGAGAAAAATCTAACTAAGGCAACAGGACATTTACAACCATAGTCCCCATTTATGGCTATACTGAAGAGCAGGAAAAACAACTTTAAAAGTAACTTAAATCATGCCAATTTTTTTTTTAACTTCACTGAATTGCCCAAATGAAGTCTCACTATAAATAAGTATTGAAGATCCTCCACATTGAGTCTTAACACCGAGAATTTGCCAAAAAGATGTCGTCATACTCAATGGAAACCCTCATATAGACCATCTTAAAAACAGGCAATCCATAAAAGTCAAAGATTTATATCTTATATCTATTATATAATTTAAAAATATATATATATATACAAATATAAAAAAAATTGTAAATTAATCCAAGTCAAACTTTAAATTTAATATTGTGCTTCTTAAACAAAAAAAAACATATCTTAATAGCTACAGTCCATCCACTGGTAACGGTCTAAAAACCTCTTCATAAGATTCAAGAATTCTCTTAAACAACAAATTTAAATACAAGAATACCTTTTATTAAATTACAGGCAAACTGGGATGATCAGAGACAAGAACAAGTCTGAAAAGCACATTTATAGAGTATATTTCAAAAATATGAAAATTCAAAAATACCTCAAAGGTTGATCAAAGCATTAATGAACCGGCGGCATTAAACCACATACAGCATTTAACAAAAATGAATTATCAAATAACTCACGTTTTCAAAGCTTGATTTAACCAAGACTTACTAAAAAAAACCTGTGAAATACTGTCTTAAAAAGTTTATCAACACCATCGATCCATCAAGCAATAATCCCTTTTAAAATCATGTTCAATTATATTAATACAAGTCAGAAACTAAACTTTTAATGCAGGATTACAGATATTAACGACACTCAGTGACCCCTCACATTTATAAAACCATTAAACTCAATTTACTTTAATCAATTCAAAAATTTAGTGAAAATACGCTTTTAAACCTTTGATTAATATAACTTTAAACAATCGTTGTATTTAATCATTTTATTTTAAAAAAAATGTATCAGAAATTACTTAAGAACTAAAGAAAAATAGACCCAATAATTTAACTTTATCTAGAATTTATAAAAACAAGCTTGCACCACAGCACTCCAGGCAGGTTTCCTAATTTTTAAACTTAAACGTGAAAAGAAAACCCCCAATGCAAAGTACAAGTTGCTCATTAAGCTGTAAATAAAACCTTTAACTTTATAAAAAAAAATCTATTACAGAAATTAATCTATTAATATGCTTTAACTTATAAAAATAACTTAGTTTTCTTTATTATTCAATACAATCTCAAAATTGTTAAAAGAACATGAGGATCACTAAAAAGTCATGCATGGTATTACGTTTTTAAACTGTTCAGTTAATTAACATTCAAAATCCAATAATTTTACAAAGAAATAGAATTTAGCTCTTAACTCTTAAATGTTCCAAACTCTTAGCCTCAGGCTCTACTACTATAAAAAAAAAAAATATTGTACCTGCTCAAGACCCGATACCCAATTTTTATCTAACTTTTGGAAAGGAATCAGGCTGTCTAAAACTTTCTACTTCTTAAAACTTTAAATAGATTATCTAAAACAGTTGATCTTAAAACATTAAAAATTCCTTAAACATTTTTCAACTGATTTATCTTAAACTTAACGGTAAGACTCCAGATAAAAGCTCCACAGAAAAACATTTTTAAAAATTTCTGAAAATATTAATAAAACAAACGTTTTAATATCATACAACTATAATTTCTTTAATTAAAAGTACAGACAAGATGCAGATTTAGCAGATCCAAATAAAAAGTAAAAAAAAATCACTGGGAATCACATTTTGATATTATCCTTCTCCATTTTGTAGCATAATCGGCATTGCTTTACACTAAACTTCAGCAGGAAAAACCCAATTGAGCATCGTTGTCATTGTATGTCCTTATAATATGCACAGTTCAATAAACTTTACATAATGTTCAAATTAACACTTGATCAGTTCTCAAAAAAAACTGGAAAAATTCACAAATTCACACAGTGACCAGTCAATGTCCTTTTTGCCGAAAAACCTATGCAACGGGCACCAGTACTGCGACCACTGTGCTCACTTAAAAAAATTTTTGAAGCTATACAATCCACACTGGAAAGTACTATTGACATTATTCACCGATAAAGCACCAACTTTAATGATGACACCATTTCGTTGACACACATGAAAACACTGTAGATGAAGCACCGAAACTTCATTATCTTTTATCTTCTTAGCCTTTTATTTCACTTCTTTATTAGAAAAATTTCTCTTCTGATGAACACTCATTGTGCCATGGAGTACCCAGCATACTAAACTATTTTATTGCATGTCATGGAGCACTCAGTACATTACTTTCAATATCAAAGAAAATTTTTAATTATACTGGCAAAAATCTATTACTTTGTCTTAATTATTCAATAATAAACCCTTTAAAATTTTAATATACCAATTCAATTTTTAAACATTACTTAACTTTTACTAATAAATTTAGAAATTACTTTAAACTACTAAACTTTATATAAAAAAATTATACACTTAAAATATAACATTCAAAACAATTATCGTCGCCCCACACCTCAAAAATATCAAATAACTTCCGTGAGGGCCGATGATTAAAGTTAAACGCCAGACCAATCACGGTCAAACTGGCAAAAAAAAAAAAAAATGAGGTTTGGAAACTTAAAAATATATGTATCTCTACCATCTTAAAACTTCATTAAACTTACAATTTATAAACTTAACTTTTAAAAATTTACTACATATAATCTAACTGACAAAACTTTAACAGAATAAATTTTTAACTATTTTAAATTAAATTTTTAAACGGGGCAGGGACGGGCCCATAACCCACATGTTGAGTAATATCACAGTAAATTAATTTAGCAGAGTGAATTAAGCAAATGGAAACGTAAGTGCTTTATGTCCCGACCTCGGATGAAAAATTATGTTAAACTATTAAATCTATTATAACTCAAATCTTAAATGAAATAAAAAAAATATTTAAACAGTTTAATGAAATTAACTTGCTGAAATGCAATAAGAAAAAGTAAAACTACTATGTGATCTAAATAACGAAAGACAAATTTAAAAAGAAACAAAACATTTATTTAAATTTAGTCAAATCAGAAAAACAAGTTAACTAAAAGAATAAAATACATAAAACATACCTCAAAGAGTTTTAACTTTAGAAGACACAGATTATGCATTTACATATACAACAGATTGCACTGAGTAACGCTCCATGACACATTTTTGCAGAAGTATAAAGAAATATAAAACGTCTTTCAATTCAATGCTCCAGAGCTCTATGAATAATTTATTATCTAAACACTATACTTTGTTTTAAACTAATTCCAGTACCCTCAGTGATATCTCATAGCAGCGTAAAAACAATAGACACTTCCACCAGGAAAAGTGATAGATAAACAACAGTCCGTAAATACGATCACAAGCTCATCCTTCAACGTCGAGGAATTCGGAGACAGCTCAGCTGACACTCCAATACACGAAACGTCTCCATTTCGAATAAACACCAAAAAGGTTCTTCAAAAATAGAGGTCACACTATATAGCTTCACTATTCCGACGGATGATTTTAAAAAGCAAAACAAGGACTAGTTGATATCCATAGCAACTCCAAGATGAGACATACTTTAATATTCACTGTGCGTTTCCCAGTTCTAATAAGCCTCCATACCAATAAAAATATTAACCACAACTGCTCACATCATGCTAAAAGGGTAAATCCCAACTGGCCAAGAAACAAGCTGGCCGAAGCATATTTATATGATTCGGACATGCGTACCAACTGCCGGCATATGCAAAACAGATTGCTTCCAGAATGATCTGAGACTTACGACGCACTCTACCGGACAACTAATGCCATCTTGTGGCGCTCGGGAGTACTGCTCAACTATCATACGTGGAAAACGATCTCCGAGAACCGCGATGTTTTGAAAGACAGATGAACGGCAGAAGAAGATACAATTAAAGGTAAACTGTAACTAAGGATGAAAGCAAATCAAATGAAGGATTTTAAGGATATATAACTATGGAAAACAAGGATATGAGGTAAGTAGAATCTGTATTTATATTGTAAATAAAGGAAGGCTGTTTCAGCTAAAAATGTAAATAAGTTATAAAGCTAAAGTAGTACGGTGATAAGATACAGAGGGCTTGTTATTCCTAACAATAAAAACTTTAAACTGATTTGATATGTACAAAAAATAAGAAGTTATGGGGCTTTTTCGGTTTTTACAAAACCCCTCCCTATTTCCATCCCCTTTGTCCGCATTTGCCCATTAACGAACTAAACCAAAATTTTATGTCCCTTGATTTTATGTATCAGTTTGGAAGAGATTTGTTCAGAATTGCGGAAGTTATCGTGTACAGAAGAAAGTGATAACACAATTGCTTCGGGAAATTCCGTTCAAAATGCCCAATTTGACATCTTTTTTTGAAATATATTCTGTCTCTATCAAAAAATCGATCATTGCGGTGCATTATATTGTTTCTGAATAAGAGAATCTACCTATTAAATGCGTTTAAAAGCAAAAATGAATTTAAAAATGAGTCAGAAAATAAGCAGTTTGGATTTGAGTGCATCCTTAATGCAATGATTTTTCCAACACAATCCGCTTCGGGAAATTCGGTTCAAAATGCCCAATTTAACAGCATTTTTAAAAATATATTCTGCCTCTATCAAACAATCGACCATTACGGTACATTATATAGTTTCTGAGTAAGAAAACGTACCAATTGGAAGCCTTTGAGAGCAAAAATGAATTGTAAAATGAGTCAGAAAATACACAGTTTGGATTTGAATACACCCTTACTTAGATGATTTTTTTCTTCAACCGCTATGTATTAGGTAGCTTTCATTACAAAAAGCTACCTATTGCAGCCGTTCGGAGGAAAGCGATTTCAAAAAATTTTGGTATATTTTCATCGATCATGACCTGCAGACCCCGAAACCACCCTCCGCTCAAAAGTTGATATATATATATATATATATATATATATCCATATATACAGGGTGATTCATAAAAGATGGGCAGAACTTTAAGGGGTTATAGTACACTTAAAGACAAATAATATTAAATAGGAGACTAAGGGTCCCAGACGTATTCCCAAGGAGATAGGGGGCATTAAAGTTTAGGGTCCGAAATTTCAAATGATTATAAAACATGGAAAAATTGGTCGATTCGTTTGCGGTTTTTGCAAAAAAATTTCTTTATGCCAGTATTTTCTTGAAATAAAATTTTAAAGTTCAATTTCAAAAAATGCCGATAGGGGGCGCTTTAGACTTTGGAGTAACAAACAACTATTTTTTAACGTTATTTTTTGTATTTCTTTAAATGATTTCGAAAGCTTAGACTTAAACTTAAATTTTGATCTAAAAATCTGAGTCCTAACGAGTAGTTAAGTAGCATAAACTGAAATTTGAAATTTGAAACCCTTCTCCCCCCAGAACAAAAATCAGTTATTCCCGATCTTTGTGTCGTAGATTAGGCTCTAACTACTGCCGCGTTTTGCTAAAATTATTCTTTATGTCAGTATTTTCTTGAAAATAAATTTTAAAGAAAATTTTCAAAAAATTCCGATAGAGGGCGCTTTAGACTTTGGAGTAACGAACAACTATTTTATACCGTTATTTTTTGTGTCTCATTAAATGCTTTCTAAAGCTTAGACTTAAACTTAAATTTTCAGCTCAAAATCTGAATCGCTGAGCGTGGTTCAGTAGCGAGGGGAGGGGGTTCAAATTTCAACTTCTGAACATAGTTCAGTTTGCACTACTTAACCATGCCCAACGATTCTGTGCTGTGATACGAGGCAAAAATACAACTTTCGTCAAGGACTGCATAGTCGGAATTCACTCATAAAGGCACTGGCACAGTTGGAAACGTCGCTCATGCAAACGTTAAAGCTCCATTCCTGACGCTAGTCACCGGGCGAAGAAGGAAACAGAAAGTATGCAAATGTCAAATGGGGAAGAGGAAGAACACGTATGCAAAATTTCGACACGATTCAGGCTTAAAAACCACTGAACGGTGAGTCAAGTGTAAGTCGCTGTAGTAATAAATCGGAAGATGGTGCCCTTCACGAATAAGGAAAAGGCTGAGATGCATTTAATTTACGGAGCGGCAGATGGAAATGGTGCAGAGGCACAACTAATGTACGGAGAGCGATTTCCCAACAGGCGGTTGCCTAACCGCAAAACTTTCGAGCGCTTGCACAGACAGTTGTGTGAGACGGGATCATTTCTCGCTTCCCGGTCGAATGCAGGTCGTGCAAAAAAGGACGAATCAGTAGTTGTTGCAGAAGCCATTCTGGATGTAGTAGCGGCGCAGCCAAGTACAAGTACACGAACAGTGGCTAGGCAGGTGGATACCTCACAGTCCATGACTTGGAGGGTACTGAAGGATGAACATTTACTCCCGTTTCATGTGCAACGAGTCCAGAAACTGTCTCCAGGGGATTATCCAAATCGTATTGAATTCGCCCGCTGGTTTCTGCAGCAGAACGCGCTAAATCCACATTTTGGACGAACTGTGCTTTTCACCGATGAATGTACCTTCACACGTGAAGGTACATTTAACACACACAATGCACATGTATGGGCGGATGTCAATCCACATGCTACGTATCCACATGCTCATCAGAGACGCTTTTCCATCAATGTTTGGGCAGGAATCCTCGGAGACCACCTAATCGGACCGTACCTTCTTCCTGAACGCCTCAACGGTAAAACATACCTCACATTTCTGCAACATGTGCTGCCAGACCTGTTAAACGTTGTTCCTCCACGCATCCGGCGGGTCATGTGGTTCCAGCACGATGGAGCGCCAGCCCATTACGTAAGAGACGTCCGCAACTATCTGGACATCACATTTCCGAACAGATGGATTGGTCGAGGTGGTCCTGTTGCTTGGCCTGCTCGCTCGCCAGATCTTTCACCCCTCGATTTCTTTTTTTGGGGACGATTGAAGGCTCTTATGTATGAGACACCCATTGAATCCCCCGAGGAACTGGTCGCCAGACTTTCCGCCGCTGTAGGGGAAGTGCTCGAAAAGCCTGATGTTTTCGCGAATGTTCGCCGTTCCATTCTTCGCCGTTGTTCTGCGTGCATAACCTCTGGTGGTCACAATTTTGAACATTTATTGTAATTACATGTTAATAAATATGCTTTGGTAACATAATCCTAATTTGTGTCTTTTTACCTCGTATCACAGCACACAATGTGTGGACATGGTAAACTGAACTGTGCTCAGGAGTAGAAATTTCAAACCCCTCTCCCCAGAAACTTAACCACGTCTAACGATTCAGATTTTGGGCTGAAAATTTAAGTCTAAGCTTTAGAAAGCATTTAATGAGACACAAAAAATAACGGTATAAAATAGTTGTTCGTTACTCCAAAGTCTAAAGCGCCCTCTATCGGAATTTTTTGAAAATTTTCTTTAAAATTTATTTTCAAGACAATACTGACATAAAGAATAATTTTAGCAAAACGCGGCAGTAGTTAGAGCCTAATCTACGACACAAAGATCGGGAATAACTGATTTTTGTTCTGGGGGGAGAAGGGTTTCAAATTTCAAATTTCAGTTTACGCTACTTAACTACTCGTTAGGACTCAGATTTTTAGATCAAAATTTAAGTTTAAGTCTAAGCTTTCGAAATCATTTAAAGAAATACAAAAAATAACGTTAAAAAATAGTTGTTTGTTACTCCAAAGTCTAAAGCGCCCCCTATCGGCATTTTTTGAAATTGAACTTTAAAATTTTATTTCAAGAAAATACTGGCATAAAGAAAATTTTTTTGCAAAAACCGCAAACGAATCGACCAATTTTTCCATGTTTTATAATCATTTGAAATTTCGGACCCTAAACTTTAATGCCCCCTATCTCCTTGGGAATACGTCTGGGACCCTTAGTCTCCTATTTAATATTATTAGTCTTTAAGTGTACTATAACCCCTTAAAGTTCTGCCCATCTTTTATGAATCACCCTGTATATATATATATATATATATATATATATATATCTGAACTTTGTCATACTGTAACTCTCGAATTTATGAACCGATTTGGATGTAATTCGGTAACTACATAGTGCATACCAATGTCTCGACCGAGTTCGTTGACCAGCTTCATCCGCTATTTTGTTTCAAAATGGCGGTCATTTAAATTTTTTTTTAAATTTTTAAATTTGAAATGTGGTACCAAAAAATTGAAAATGGAAAAATATTTTTTTCTTATGTATTTGACCTTTATACAAAGATTCCGGAGCAGTTTTTGTTTCGTCTATATCTTAAAAAATGGCTGACTTATAGCATTTTGAATTTCTAGCGTGGCTGACATTTTGAAACGTCCTGAATTTACTCACGCGATAAAAAGCGTATTTATGAACCGATTTGGATGTAACTTCGTGTGTACATAGTACATACCAATGTCTCGACCGAGTACGTTGGCCAGCTTCATCCGTCATCTTGTTTAAAAATGGCAGCCATTTAAATTTTTAAGAAAAATTTAAATTTGAAATGTGGTACCAAAAAATGGAAAATTGAAAAAATATTTTTTTCTTATGTATTTGACCTTGTTACAAAGATTCGGGAACAGTTTTTGTTTCGTCTATATCTTAAAAAATGGCTGTGTTATAGCATTTTGAATTTCTAGCGTGGCTGACATTTTGAAACGTCCTGATATTTGTCACGTGATAACAGGCGTATTTATGAACCGATTTGGATGTACCTTGGTGTGTACATAGTACATACAAATATCTTGACCGAGTTCGTTGGCCAGCTTCATCCGCCATTTTGTTTCAAAATGGCGGCCATTTAAAAAAATTTAAAAAATTTAAAATTTAAAATGTGATACCAAAAAATTAGAAAATGAAAAATATTTTTTTTATGTGTTTGACCTTAATACAAAGATTCCGGAACAGTTTTTGTTTCGTCTATATCTAAAAAAATGGCTGAGTTATAGCATTTTGAATTTCTATTGTGGCTGACATTTTAAAACGACCTGATTTTTGTCACGCGATAACAAGCGTATTTATGAACCGATTTGGATGTTACTTGGTCTGTACATAGTACATACCAATGTCTCGACCGAGTTCGTTGGCCAGCTTCATTCGCCATCTTGTTTCAAAAGGGTTGCCATTAAAAAAAATTTAATTTAAAATTTAAAATGAGGTATTAAAAAATTGGAAAATGAAAAAGATTTTTTTATGTGTTTGGCCTTAATACAGAGATTCCGTTGTAGATTTTGTTTCTGAAAATTTGTTCTTTTGTTTATATCTTAAAAAATGGTTGAATTATAGCACTTTGAATTTCTAGTATGGCTAACATTTTGAAACGATCTTGTATTTGTCACGCGATAACACACGTATTCGCCTATTTCCATGTAAGAAGGCATGTGGATTGTATACATCAACATCTCAGCCAAATATAAGTTACTTTAAATAAAAGCAGCTTGGATAAAGCTGACTAATTTCGCGAAATTCTCATTCATAATGATTTAGTATTGATAAAAATTAGTATTGAATCTCCTATATTCGGTTTCCACTAAATTGAGCTTCGTGTGTTTGAATAATATAAGTTGGCTTTTTTAAAATAAGGAATTTGAAAGCTACCTCTTCCTCCCGGCACTGGCCGGAAGGACTTTTTTTAATTTGTTTTTGCTGTAAGAATTGGTCCTATCCAAAACTTGTCTTTATAGATGTTGTAGACAATATTAAGAAGATATATGATAAATTCATGGGGATTTTATATCTTTTGAATTGACGGAGTTATGAATTTTTAGGTAGCTTTCATTACAAAAAGCTATCTATTGCAGCCGTTCGGAGGAAAGCGATTTCAAAAAAATTTTGGTATATTTTCATCGATCATGACCCCCAGACCCCGTTCACCACCCTCCGTTCAAAATTGATATATATTTAATTTTGAATATATATCAATTTCGTGTCCTTTGACCTACTTCGATCAGAGCACAAAATGCCAGCCTAATCAAAAGAAAATTACGTTCAAATGTTTATCAGTTACTTTTTTCCTTTACAAAGAAAGCTATTTTCTCTTAGTGAATTTAACGACTGAGATTCACAGATAAACACAATTTAACTTATACAACTTTTGCATACATTATTTATTTTCCAACAATTTTTTTTTACCAAATGCGTGCGTTGTGCATTAAGAAAAGTCCCTCCACAACTAACATTCCCGAATACCAGACACCTCTATTTAGAGAACCAGAATGCAGGTTTAAGTACTTTGCAGAAGGAATTTATTAAAGCATGGGCAAATTGGGAAGTGTCCCCTACCTTCCCCTATGATTTTGGGGGCCCCGAATTACGTAAGCAATTGTTGTAAGGATTTTACTTTAAATCTGTTTTGACATTGTATGATTATAAGCAATATTTGGATCTTTTAAAGTAGAACAACATTAAAAACGAACTAAAAAATAATCTAAATACAGTAAAACTTCTCAATCGCGGGCACCTCGGAAATGCTGAATTTGTCTGCTATTTGAAAGTGTTCACTTTTCTGAGGTAATTATATATATTTATGTTGAATAGGAAAGTGTTCAGAAAACAAAGTTGTCCGCATGAAGATTTTGTAGTAAAATTTCCATAACGGACACTCTTAAATCGAGGACACCACTATTTAAGAAACGCATTTTTTTTTATTCACAACATGCATATTTTTTATATACTTTTACCTCAGAAAATCAGACACCTCCGAATGGCGGACAAATTCCACGATTCCGAGGTGCCCGCTATTGAAAGATTTTACTGTGTATCAAGACAAAACATTTTTTGTTTTTAATCTTATTCTATTCTAGAAATTCAAAATATTGGTTATAATCAGTACAAGGTCCAAAAAGATTTCAATTATCAGCTTTATAAAAATTGCATACAAAATTTTGGTGCCCCTAAAACCAGGCTGTGTGTGTGTGCGGGGGGGGGGGGACCATGACCATATTTTTTTCCAGCATTCAACGTGGTCAAACATGGCTACGTTTAAGGCTTACAAAAAAAAAAATGACTGCGATTCGGACGTATGAAGTGTCTGAAATTCGGACGCAAAAAGTGTCTGAAAAAATTCAGACATTTTAAAATGTCTGAAAATTGAACACTCCGTTTCAGATACTTAAGTGTTTGAATTTCAGACATTTTCATTGACTTTGACTTTGAAGAGATGATTTGAAGAGTACCAGGAGCGAAGCTCCGCACCTCTGGTAGAGATCTGAAAGTAGAGTCAATTTATGTCATAGCCGAAGCCTGACAAACATAGCGTCAGGAACGCGAAAAAGGAGGAAAACTCCCCAAATATAAACAAAAGGCCCTTAAGAGGCATCATACATTAAAAGATATAAAAATAAAATAATTAAGAATAATGATACAAAATATAAAAGAAAAAGAAAGCTATATACAAGAAAAAATTACAATTAATAAATGATAATAACGTCCAGGAAGGAAAGCCCTATCAAGTAATAAAGGGAATTAAAAGTTAACCCGGGTCAATGTTTTCCGGTAGATGAAGAGTGGCACGAGGTCTTCTCCAGCGGGCACGCTCATCATAAGTAGTGATATTTTGAAGAGTAGGATTTGGAATGGAAGGTAAATTGTTGAAGAATTTTGTAGCTTGGTGTTTAATGGCACTTCTGATAGGAGGAATTTTGAGGTCCTTATGGATAACCGTATTTCTACGGTACCAAGGGCTATGAACAATACCACGGAGGGTTTTGTTTTGGACGACTTGGATCTTTTGCAGATTGGTCTTAGCCGCAGATCCCCAGATCTGAGCGCAGTAGAGAAGTATGGGACGAAGAACTGTCTTATATAACAGCAATTTATTGCCCATACTCATCTCATCACTGTACAGGAGATGGGCAAGATCATTTTTTGCTTTGTAGAACTTTTGGACGCTATATTCGATTTGCTTGCGCCAAGTGAGCGTGCTGTCCAGGTATACACCCAGATACTTAACTTCCCGTCCGAAGCTGATGAAGGAGCCATCAAGGTAGAGTGGAGGAGGGATGGAACGATTACGAGTGAAGATGATAGCTTGTGATTTATTGGAGTTAATTTTGATACGCCATTTGGAGAAAAAGGATTCAAGTTTACGTATGTGCTGTTGTAGATACTCGTGCATGAAAAGACAGTTTTTGTCACGAGCCATCACTGTAGTGTCGTCTGCATAAATAGCCAACAACGTGCGTGGAGTTGTGGGAATGTCAGAGATATAGGATTTGTAAAGCCAGGGGCCCAATTTGGAGCCTTGTGGCACGCCCGCACGAATCAGGCGAGGTGTTGAAATGATGTTGGCATAGCGAACGCAGAATGTTCTGCCACGAAGGTACTTGTCAGTAAAGCGCACATGCACAGTCGGTACTTTTAATTTGAGAAGTTTGTAAATAAGGCCAGATAGCCAAACAGTATCAAACGCCTTCGCGACATCAATAAAGAGTGACCCAACATACTCAGAGTCGTCAAAACCATCATGGATGAATTCAACCACCCTAAGCAGCTGGTGTGCAGTAGAATGTTTGGGCCTAAAGCCAAATTGTTCAGGAATGCCAGGAAGAAACTGTTTCAGACGGGTGAGAAAGATGTGCTCAGTCAGCTTACCAAGGACAGGGAGCATCCTGATGGGTCTGTAACTTCTGGCCAGTGAAGGGTCTTCCCCGGGTTTCTTAATAGGTACGATGATAGCTTTTTTCCAGTCACTAGGAAAATGTTGAAAATTGAAGCAGGCATTAATCAGATTGGCTAGATAACCAGCATGGTGGAGAGGGAGATTTTTGATAGCCGAATTAGTAATTCCATCATACCCAGGGGCCTTTCTATTGGGTAAATTTTTGATCACTGCAATGATCTCCTCAACATTTTCATTTACAGTGTATAAATAAGTTTGGTTGGGGATCCGAGGAGAAAGTTTCCAGGCAGCCAATGAAATTCGAGGTAAGCGGGCCTTTACCAAGTTATCGAACTGAACAGTTGCAAAATAGAAGATAAGGTAAAAAAAAAAAAAAAAAAAAAAAAAAAAAAAAAAAAAAAAAAAAAAAAAAAAACATGGTACAATAATTTAAATGTTATTGAAAATAAGAAAAAAGATTTTTTGAATAATATTAAGATTAGGAAGGATGCAATCGTGGCAGTAATAAATAAACCGCAGGCTGGAATTTTTTTAGGGAAACCGATTCTTGAGAAACATTTCTTTCAGTTTAGGGAAAACATACTTTAGCAGGGGAATTCTGTGTTCAGGTAGAGGAGATTTTTGTTAAAATTTTGGAACAGGAAAAAGTTATCATTCAAATGGTTCAAATGGCAATGATGGCCAAAAAGCGTTTCTGAACTCTTATCAACTATTGCATCATAATGACGCAAGACTTTTAATACTGGATTCCTCACGAGAGAGATTGACCTAAAAACTTTGATTTCAAGTTTACTTTTTATTTCCGCAAAAATAAATTTAATTTTTAAGTCACGATGAATGTTACGTATAATCCATTATAAATCTGAAAAAAAAAAGCAGCTGTACCCCTTAAAAGAAATTTAAAACAAGTGGGTAAGTGTGATCACAGATCGCACAGAGGGTTTCGTTTAATATTCCTTTCAAAACACTTTATCTTTTTGAAAAATCTGTTAGTTCCACATTTCGCAACCAGGGGGCGCACTCGATTCTAAACAAACATCTATCCGAACGAAAACCCGTTTTACATACTATCCGTAGATATATTAGTCGAGGGGATTGGGCCCATAACACCTGAGATCAGTAGGCGCACCTGGCGGTAAAAAAATGGAACTAAAATATGTAAGGCTATGGTGCATAATATGAAAGAAGGGTCAAAGGGGTGTCGGCAAAAGTTGGAAAATTTCTCCCCTGGTCAAAAGGGCGGAGGTTAGAAAAATTACTTAAAATACACAAGTTAGAGCCCGGAGAGGTAAATAATATAAGACTTTTTGAAGATTTTATGATTTGTCGTGTGGTCTGAGGTATTCAGCTATACGTATGCAAAATTTCATGTTTCCAACTTAATTAGGGGCTCTCTTAGAAAGAATTGCTTCAAATACATATGTGGTAGCTCAAAGGGTTAAACGTAAGGCTTTTTCAAGATTTTATGATTTGTCGCTTGGCCTCAGGTGTTCTGCTATAAGTATGCAAAATTTCACTCCTCCAACCTAAATAGGGGCTCACTTAGAAAGAATTGTTTAAAATACACATGTGGGAGCCCAAAGAGTTAAACGTACGACATTTTCAAATTTTTATGATTTGTCGTTTGATGTGAAGTGTTCAGCTATAAGAATGCAAAATTTCACGCTTCCAACTTAATTAGAGGCTGACTTAGAAATAATTGTTTAAAATACACATGGAGGAACCCAAAGGGTTAAATGTACGTCTTTTCAAAATTTTATCATTTGTCGTATGATGTGTGGTGTTCAGCTATAAGTATGCAGAACTTCACGCCTCCAAACTAATTAGGAGCTCACTTAGAAATAATTGTTTAAAATACACATGCGGGACCCCAAAGGGTTAAATGTACGACTTTTTCAAAATTTTATCACTTGTTATTTGATGTGAGGTGTCCAGCTATAAGTATGCAAAATTTCACGCCTCCAACATAATTAGGGGCTCACTTTGAAAGAATTGTTTAAAATACACACGTGGGAGCCCAAAGGGTTAAATGTACGACTTTTTCAAAATTTTATGATTTGTCGTATGATGTGAGGTGTTCAGCTATAAGTACCCGAAATTTCATGTCTCCAACATAATTAGGGGCTCACTTAGAAAGAATTGTTTAAAATACACATGTGAGAGTTACCGACTCGTTTACCAACATTAATTCTTCTGCGAGTTAAACCGATTAATTAAATAATAATTAATATTTCAGCTTGTAATTGAGATAGGACGTAGTAATAGGTATCAATAAAATCAGCGAGAAATTTGACATAGGGATGCCAAAAAATTTAATATTTAAAAAGTTAAAATTTCGTATTAAAATATGCTATTATGAAAAACCGCAGCGTCGTCATGTCTACCTTTCCCGCCGAATTGAAATCTTTTTTTCCTTGTCTTTCCAATTAAAGAAATTAAATTTTTATCGATTGATTTTTAGTGGATATTTTAACTTATACACATCGCAGAAATGTGAGCTTTATACCAAATGAAAGTAGATTTTTTTCTGCGTCTGTCTATTCCATTTACAAATTTCTCGGACCAATATTTTCTGATATGCGATTTCGCTTTAAAATGCATACTTCATTTTTCGGCATAATTTCCTCCGTGGTAACCATGCATCGGCTGATTTTACCGTTAGGAGAAATACGGATGATTTGGAGAAGGTCCGTTTGAACCTGAGTTAAAAAGGTGGATTGGTTAATTTTAGAAGGTAATTAGCCCGTAATTCAGTTAATTACCAACTTTTTCAAAATTTTATGATTTGTTGTTTGATGTGAGGTGTTCAGCTATAAGTACCCAAAATAAGTCTCTAACATGTATAGTTTCTGAGAACGGGCTCTGTGACGGACAGACAGACAGACAAAGGAGTGAGACGAATAGGGTTTCGTCAGATGAACGAAACCATAAAAAAGTAAATTAAAACTTCTATACAGTCATACACCACCGCTTACACAATCTTATCTAAATTATTTACATGGGCTTAAAAGTTTCTTTACCTTTCGTCTTTTTTAGTTTTGAGAAAACTCTTGATGCAAAAAAGTACTTTTTTTCGTCATTTTGAAATTTAAGTAGAATTTAAAACAACTTTTTCTCCCTCTATACAATATCCTCTAAATTTATTTTTGCTGGTAATTTTGATTTATATCGCAAATGTCACTTTGGTGAAAACAAATATTTTAATAAGCCCGATGTTTTTCTTGTTGTAGTTACCACAAATACTACATGCCAAGATGAGTTCCTATAATGATTTTTGTACAGGATTAAAAATACTGGGTGTTTCAAAAGTTCGGAACAGAGAACTGAAGCGATAAACAAAAGACGTATAGACCGGTTGGTAGTTAATATTCTCGGTGATAGGGGATTTTGTATGGCATAAAAATATAATTTAAAATCACGACAGTACGCGAAAAAAAATCTGTTTTGTTGAAACAACTAAATTTTGGTTAATATAGCTGCAACTAAATGTTTTGGTTGGAATGACCAAATTTTGATTGGATTAACCAAATTATTGGTTTAATTAAAAAAATCATTTGGTTAATGTAACCAAAATTTAATCATTCCAGGCAAAATATTTGGTTGGAACTATATTAATCAAAATTTAGTTGTTTCAACAAAACAGTTTTTTCCATGTAGAGTCCGTTACTGAAAAAGAAAATAAAGAGAGGCTATAAATGAAAGTTAAAATTCTAGAGCTATATTCACCTTGAGTTAAACAATTAAAATACATATAAAAGCCCAAATAATTGTACAAAAAATTGCTTTCAGATGCATACATATAACATAAAAATATTTAAAATACAAATTAAAAATATCTTAAAATACATTAGAAAAATCCAGAATGTTTTCAAACATTACAAAGCCGTCATCAGTAGGATTTAAATGTTGTTATTAATTTCTTAGCGCTAATTCGATAATTGTCCAGAAGAAAACATCGTAATTTATCCCTCTAAGTGTTTGAGGCGTAATATTCCGTTCACTAAGCTCCAGGTTTCACAGTAATACAAGCAATATTTAAGATAATATAATTCTATAGATTTAAGGAATTTTAATCATATTGAAGAATGATTAATACTCTCCAGGATTACATTCATATTTGTATTTGCGTTTTTTTTATAATGTTGAAAGAATCATATTTTCTTACCATTTAAAACCAAATGAAAAGAAAACAGCATTACAATTTTACCCTTTTGCAAGACGCTCGCAGGGTTGAAGGTTGTACGTCAGATGATGCCAAATAAAGTTATTCAAATTTTGAACAAAACGAACTTCCACCTATTAAGCTTGTAACGATGCACTATCATACGATATCCACGGAGTATGGAGATATTTGCTGCATAATAGATGAGAGATTATTTTGTTTAAAATTCGAATGACTTTTTTCTGGCATCTCATCTGACGTACAACCTTTAAATTACAGTGTTTTCTTCAGGAAAATTCTCGAATAAGTGCAAAGAAAATAATAACAACATTTAAATCCTACTGATGACAGCCTTGTAATGGTTGAAAACGTTCTGGATTTTTCTAATGTATTTTAAGATATTTTTAATTTGTATTTTAAATATCTTTACATTATATGCATGCATCTGAAAGTAATTTTTGTACAATTATTTGTGCTTTTATATGTATTTTAATGAAAGGTTATAATTTTGAAATAATAGGATATTTCCAATGATACATTTTCTTTTTATAGTTGCATTTGCTCACTGTGCACACCACCACATTCCAGTACTAACAAGGAAATCTTCTGAAGTGCTAATCAACGATTTAAAAAAAATTTGAAATATAAGTAGAAATCGGTGAGTTTCGGTCCTACACACAAAATGCTCGCTTCCAAGAAATAAGTTATACTTTTCAATTTGCCTCACTGCTCTTGAATTTCAAATGGAGTTAAAACGTTGTTTTAACCCTTTAGTGCGCAGCTTTGCATAGATGCAAAGAACAGTATTTTGAATTTAATAATTTTTTTTTTATCCGTATATACCTAATTCACATCATAAAATTAAAATAGCAATATTTGTTTTATTTTAAAAATAGACATTTCGTATTTAAAAATAGGCATTTCGTATTTAACTTATACTGTAGCCCTCGGACTACCCTTTCATAAATTTTCAGCCTCTCCATATTTAAATTTTTAATTCTCTCTCTAGTATTGTAGCACATGTGCTACGCTTAAACTCTTTTTCTCATGGCTCCTCTAGGATTTTTTATACACTTACTTATATACAGGGAGTGGAGTAGCACTGCTACTAGGTATCCCATTGAACTGCTCTGCTGTTCGCTGTTCGCTTCGTATTTAAATAAAGCGAAATTAACCATTGAAACTTTCTGGTGTAAAGTCAGATTCTCTGAACTACATAATTTCTAGAACGTATTCTGTTATAGAAATTAAAGGGTTAAAGGTTAAGTTTTATAAAATAAATAATTATATAAAATAGAGTATTTAGAGGCATACTTATTAAAGTATTTACTAATTTGCATTATTTTAGCGTAAAACAGCCACACGACAGTCGTTTTTACTTGTATTACAGATGTGCAACAGAAGAGAAAAGATTGACGTATTATATGAAAATTGTATCTGATTTGTTTTCCTTATTTTTCCTGTGTAATAAACCTTTCAGAGAATCACATATAATTATTTCGAAAAAAAAAACACGCATTTAAGGGTTAATGTAATATTTTATAAAGTTATATATGAAAATCCCATGAAAACATTAAACTAAGTTAATACTTGTATTGCAGATGAGCAACAGAAGAAAAGATTGACGTATTACACGAAAAATATATCTCTGATTTTTTTTTCATTATTTTTCCTGTGTAGTAAACCTTTCAGAGAATCATATATAATTTTTTAGAAACAAAATAAAAAATCGTGCATTTAAAGGTTAACGAATAATTTTATGTAATATCATGGAATTTATTAAACTAAATGTATGAAAGGTTATGATATTTTGGGAATTAAAAAAAATACAATTAGGGACGAGATTAAGCTCTGTAATTAGAGCAAAAGTTTCTTTATAGAAATATAGAAGAATTAGTTCATACAAAATACACTTATAAACCGACTAAAAAAACTGATCATATTTTGCTTGCAAGGGTGGCGTTTTTCCGTCTTTTTTTTATTATTATTTATTTATTTTGTTATGGTATTTTGGGAATTAAAAAAAATACAATTAGGGACGAGATTAAGCTCTGTAATTAGAGCAAAAGTGATATTCTTTATAGAAATATAGAAGAATTAGTTCATACAAAATTCACTTATAAACCGAGTAAAAAAACTGATCATATTTTGCTTGCAGGGGTGGCGTTTTTCCGTCTTTTTTTTTTTTTTTTTTTTTTTTTATTTATTTATTTTGTTATGATATTTTGGGAATAAAAAAAAATACAATTAGGGACGAGATTAAGCACTGTAATTAGAGCAAAAGTGATATTCTTTATAGAAATATAGAAGAATTAGTTCATACAAAATTCACTTATAAACAGACTAAAAAAACTGATCATATTTTGCACAGCTATTCTATATCTAAAAATAACAACAAAAGAAAAAGCTAAAGAAAAAGTTTCTTGAGTGAATAATTAAATGCTCACTATTCAATCGTTGCTCCTGGTGCTCATTACCGTTTTGCTTTTATTGTTTCTATGAAGAATATCACTTATAGTCCAGGAAATAGGGAATTTTACCTAGCAAAATTAATGGTAGTACTGGAAATCGGCTTTCTAGATGTTTTCTGGGTCGCTGAATCCGAATTTGTAACTTCCCACCAAAATTTCTCCCGGCAACCTCCCCAAATTTTGGTAAAAAGCTCCCCCCCCCCCCCCCAAAAAAAAAAAAAGGTTTCTCTCTATTCTAAAAAAAAGTAACTACCGCTGTCACCGACGCCGGTTTTAAATTTTTTGTGATCGGAGGTTTTTCTTCGTTAATATTAAAAAAACTGTTGCATACAAAAATATGAAAATAGGTAGTATTATAGAAAAATGTTTGATAAACACGCTGATGTAGACAGTTTTCAAATCGAAGAATTATTTTAAGAGATATTTAATGCCAAAGTTGGACAAAATCGTTCCATTAAAAAAGTTTTAGAGGAGCAAAAACTGTACATAGGAATTTAATCATTTTTAGATCATTTTATGCGTCAGAATTTCCTGGTGTGCAGATTGCAGTTAGTTTTTTAATTTGAATAATTTTTCGAGGTTTTATTTCTATTTAAAATTCAAATTTTCAGCATTTCGAGAGATATTTTTTACAAATTTTAGAAAATTGTATTAATTTAAACTGTTGCCAACTGTATAAACAGCGCAAACAGTAATGTTTGCTTCAAATTAAAAATTTATTTTACACGTGACTATTATAAACAAAAAATATAAAAAGCAGGAACTCATTGAAAATTACGTCATAAAAACTATAGTTACACGTGAATTTTAAATGAGAAAGAATATTGTAAAATAATAAATTCAGTAACATGCGTTAGAAGTCCTAAATAGGAGAATTTACGTCATATTATACTTATTACGTAAAATGAACAAAAAATAATATTGCAAAACAGTTTTAATTTAAAAATTGCGCGAGACATTTACTTGACATTTTAAGATGATCATAATATTTCATTTCTAACAAAGGTATTTTGACGTGAATATTAAAAAGAGAAAGAAAAGTTTGGTGAAAATTACGTCAGATTATAATTGTCAGATTCAAATTATAATTCAATCTTCCGAAATCTTTTTAAAGGCGATCAAATTAGCGTTCTGTTAGAGTCTGCGGTGTCTGAACGGGGGTTGACGAGCGTAGCTCGTAGGGGGCAGAGCCCCCTAGTTTATTAAAAAAAACCTATTTTTTTATTGTTTTAGAGAAAAAGTATCTCGAAATTCAGAAAGTAGACAAAATTTCCAACAAATTAGATATATGACATTATGACTTAGGATCAAGGGGAAGGGGGGTCTGCCTCGGAACATGCGTGCGGTGCTGCGTAAACTAAGTTGCACAATTCCACTTAACCACTCACACGTTTACATTCACCCTTTCATCCCCCCTCCGAATTTTTGCGTTCGCTGAATCTGAATTTTGAACTTTCCCCCCAAAATCCCCCCCCCCCCAAATAGTTGTTTTTAACTTAAATTTCTTATTATTTTAGGGGAAAAGTGTTACGAAATTCAGAAACTAGACAAAATTTGCAACAAATAGGATATATGACATTATGAATTAGGATGAACGGGAACGGTGAGGGCTGCCTCTGAACATGCACTGCGGCGCTACGTGCATTAAATTATGAAGTCCAGGTAATAGGGGATTTTATCTGGCAAAATTAATACTAGTTCTGGATTTCGACTTTATTTATGCTTTTTGGGTCGCTGAATCCGAATTTGTAACTTCCCACCAAAATTTCACCCGGCAACCCACCAAAAAATTGATTTTTTGAAAAAATTAGGTTTTTGAGAAAAGCGCGCAGAGAATGTTCCGAGGCAGCCTCCTCTCTCCCCGTTTATCCTACGTCATAATATCATGTATCCTATTTGTTGCAAATTTTGTCTAGTTTCTGAATTTCGTAATGCTTTTCCCGTAAAACAATAAGAAATTTAAGTAAAAAAACAACTATTTGGGGGGGGGGGGGGGTCGGGAGGGAAAATTTTGGGGTAAGTTAAAAATTCGGATTCAGCGACCCAAAAAACTTAAAGTAAATCTTATAGAGAAAGTTCGGAGGGAAGATGGGGGGGCTAATGTAAACGTGTGAGTTGTTAAGTGGAATTGCGCAACTTAGTCCACGCAGCACTGTGGTGCATGTTCCGAGGCAGATCCCCCCCTTCCCCTTCATCCTAAGTCATAATGTCATATATCTAATTTGTTGCAATATTTGTCTACTTTCTGAATTTCTAGATACTTTTCCCCTAAAACAATAAAAAAATGGAATTTTTTAATAAAAACCTTTTTTGGGGGGCTTTTTACCAAAATTTGAGGGGGTTGCCGGGGGAAATTTTGGTGGGAAGTTACAAATTCGGATTCAGCGACCCAAAAAACATTCAGAAAGCCGATTTCCAGTACTACCATTAATTTTGCTAGGTAGAGTCCCTATACGGTCTCTATTGCCTGGATTATTATGGTCTAATAATGCTTGCAGGGGTGGCGTTTTTCCGTCGTTTTTTTTTTTTTTTTTTTTTTTTTTTTTTTTTTTTTTTTTTCAGGTTTCCGTCGAAGCCACTGGGGCACGATCCCACGAATAGTTACTATTTATTTAAAAAAAATAATCTATGCATATTTTGTAACGTAAATATTTAAAAATGAATTATTTCAAATAAAGGGCACTTTAAAGATCAAATAAGGTCGGTGCTACGGGGTGTTTATTATATTTTCTTCCTTTTAAGTTTTAGAAGTAAACTAACATGATTGCTACAACCCTTAATGAATGACCTATAACTGGCAAAAATGAAATCTGCTGAAATTAAATAGCAACAAAATTATAAGCAATTACTTTCTTTAATTGCTATTTACCTAGTAGCTGATCAATCGAAGAAATCAGTCGAAAATTCAAAAATTAATCTTTAAAATATCATGCTTAAGCTGTGATTAACAATAATTCATATAAAACTATTATTTGAAATAAACAAAACGGAAGTGGAATATTTTAACTTATCGTAATCGTCTCCAACTAATCAAAAAATAAATTTTTACATTTTCCATTAAAAAAAGTTCATAAAATTGCTTCTCTTACAGCAGCAGCTGTCCACAATGAGACAATAGGTGACTCCAACATTCAAACAAAAATATTATGTCTGGTGCCACGTCTAAAATTCATTTCCGCCTGAAATGGCGCAATATTTCAAACATTTGATCAACTACTGGAGGGGTATCAACTACTGGCGCAAGCGTGGAAATTGACAAGCAAAACCGTATCCAAATAATTACATTTTCAAAAGAGAAATGATCGAGTTTATTGCTTCGAATGAATAGAAATCCAGCGTGGTTTTAGATACTTATAATGCAAATTGATGATGATTTAAATTATTTTTGAAAGATAAATTTTTCGAAAAACAGAATTTAACAGATTTATGTCGCAATACGCGATACATTAGGAATGAACGAAACTTGAAGCATATATTAGGTCATTAAGAATGAAATGTCCGATTTGAAAGCAATTTTTTTGCTTATAAATTCTAAATTCACACCAGAAAATTCTGAGTTGTAATTTTATTTTATTTTATTTGTGCAACATCTATTATCTTATAAATTAAAATAACTATTAAAACTCTCTGGTAAGAATTTGGAAGTTCCAAATAAAACAATTGCTTTCAAATCAAACGTTTCATATTTAATGAGCTATACTTTTAAATGCATTTCGCACCAGATTTTTCTAGACGCTGTAATTACGCTTATTTTTTACACTTTTAAGCAATAAATTCGATGGCTGCACCGTCTAAGAAAATGTAATTTTTTCGATACATTCTAAATCAATACCGATGTGCGCGATTTCCACACTATATACATCTGGACACTGTAGCTGATTTGTCCAATTTGACGCGTTTACTCCTTCATCCGTCCTAGAAATGGGTATAAAATTTGGCGATTTACTGCCCTAATGATAAAACTACCGTGCTTTTTTTGCAATAGATGAGCATTTGGCGATTTCCCCGTAGTGCAAAAAATAAGGAAGGGTAACTGAGTTTTTTTAAGGATATTTTAATTTTAGAATATGGAGAAAATTTAGCGAGACTTTAGAATTACTATTGCCCATTAATTGTTAAATCATGCGAACTTTTCAACTTTTTAGCATGTTTTCAAGACGTAAACGTATGATAATTTAAAATTTTTGAACAAAATAAATGAACTTTATAGATAACCTGTCATCAATGCATTTTTAAGGAGTGTGTAGCTACATGAAAAAAAAAATGTATTTTTTCTTTCTATTAAATTCAATAATTATTTTTCTGTTTTTTAGTTTTTTAATCAAATAATGTTTAATTAAAATAAGATAAATGGTAATCTTGGTTAATTAATGGTATGTTTAATATCGTATTAACAGAATAAATATAAAGGTAATGTTGACTCTTTGAACAAAATTAATTTTATATCATTAAAACTAATATTAGTTTTTCCTTTTAATGCTAAATAATTTGTTTTTTAGTTCAGTACAAAATATTAATATACAAGACTATGCCTAATAATCAAAATCAGCACGAGCCGCTAGTGAATGCTTAATCTTGCAGTCGTCACAATAGTATCGTCTCATTTTGCAAAAGTTAATGACATTTCAGGCATTTCGTTCATGACATTCCAAAAAATTAATATGTGTACCGTTTGACCTCAATTTGAATTTCACGTGCTGTGAAGGACATTGAGAGGTGTAATATCGAACTGGGTTAATATGAGCAACTAACATTTCGTATATAGATACAACTCATCGACAATTATTTTTATGTGAAAATTAGTTACTAGCACTTTTGGTGTATTCCTTGTGAGTACAGTAGCGATATTATCCTCGATGCAGCGGAATAACAAATCAGCGTGCCTCTGTGATACACTGAAAAAAATTCTGCCACTGTTGTCTAGAAAATAAATTGTGGTTCTAGAAAAATTAGTTCCGTGTCATCCTTATAAATTTTTGCTCCCTTTACTAGAGAGTTCTAGTTATCCCTATTAAAATTCAAGGGCGTTTTCCTATATTATCGTGTTTAAATAAATGCGTCTGCAATTGAAAGCGAACACAAGAAGTCAGTTTCGGTAACTATAATTCTAGTTTATGAATTAATTCTAGAGATTATGCGATAATTTCTCGCAATTCAAACGATTCATAATATAATGTATCGTTTCATCACCTAGAAAATTATAGACTAGAAATTCTCAATCATTTCGTCTATTTAGTTTATTTGTTTACTTTATCTGCATAACTCGGAAATCTATATTCTAGCTTAGAGATTTAGAAAATGACTACATATTCGCTCTCTAGATGAAAGTGGTATATTTTTTTCTTTCAGTGTACCTGCCTTTGGATTTTTTTCCGTTCTAATAAAGATTTGCATATTAATATTCACCTCGATACTGGATTTTGTTCGTAAAAAGAAAATTGTATCCAAAAAAAATTCCAAAATCTCGATAGCTGAGGTCGCAGCTGCAAGTAATGCCATGCAGGTGTTATATGCATATGTTTTTAACGACACAAAATTAAGATCACACCAAAAACACATCGTGTTATTTCTGGTTGTGAGCTGCCTAATACGAAACAGAAGAAATGTGGGATCTTTACAGGCACGAACTGTAAAAAAAAAAAAAAAAAAAAAAAAAAAAAAAAAAAAAAAAAAAAATTCTGTATTTTACAACAAAAGGTACTGTCACCCTGGCTGCCAATACAGTTGTTGTAAAATTTACAAGCTACTGTCTTATTAGTCCAGGGGAAATGTACCAAAAAAGAGGGGTTACCTTGCAAAAGGTCGGGTAGAAGATTTTTTTTTCTGAATTGTTTATAATGATGCCAACATGGAAAAACCAAGTTTTCTAACAAAATTTCTTAAGGCTAAATTTTCTGTGGCCAAAAAACAACAAAATTTTTGGACCTTTTTTGATTTTTTTTTTTTTGAAATATCTTGAGACTCATTACCATAACATATCATTTGCAAATTATAATATTAAAGAAGATAAAATTCTCTACAACTTTCATATTTACAACTTTTTTATACATTCCATAGCAAGCACAGTACGCCATTTCAAATATAGGATCAATTTTTAATTTAATCAATTTTCTTAAAAACCGTGAAAAACGTTAATTCTGCCCCGATTATTCAAATGTTTCCCACGGGTTTAATCGTGTATGTCAACTTCTATACATTGGTAGTAGTAAATTATGTGTTTCAGGACCAAAACTACCGTTTTTTGCACCCGTGGCAAACGTGGATTTTGACGCCCCCTTCCCCTCTTTTAAGAAGAAAATTTACCACGAGAATTTTAATGAATCTCTATTAGCCGGATTTTGAAAATTTTAAGTGTGTAATCATTAAATACATAATGCTGAACTACGTAATCAGCTTTGCCAAAAATTGATTCATTAAAACCTTTGGAAAACTGTTTGGAACCCGTTCTGACATTTAAAGTATTCTGTTTCAGCTTTAAAGCAACTAACAGATAATCTTAAGGCTTTATTTATTTTTGCATGCTAAAATGATATAATCTCTAGTTATATTTATTGATATAAGTGTGGAGAAAATGTGACAAAATTTTTTAAAACTAATCTTTTAAATATTTTTATAAAACTAGTGATCTTAAATATTTTATTGACAGAATTTTTAAATTACAAGACTAATTTTACAAGATATAAATGCATTAGTTAGTGAAATAATCTGGTGTCATTTTTATTATAACTATTTTATAAGGTAAAAGTATTTCTTACATAAAATGTATTTATGTTTTGAGTCCCCCTTTTTATATGGAACTACAATCCATTGTTTGCTATCCTTAAAATAGTAAAACATTAAGACATATGTTATAAATAATTGGTAAATAAAGTTTACCGTTGTAGTGTGGAATAAAATATTTTTTTCGCAAATATTCATACTTATCCCATTGATACCCGGAAAAATATGTATGCATTATAAAAATTAATAACATTATAAAATTTAGTAAAATTAAACAAGAATTCTTTTTTAATTGAAACTATCGTGCCAATAAGTTACTAAATATTGAAGCATTTTTTAAACAACCAGGAGACTCGGCCCCCTACGAGCTACGCTCGCCAATCCCCGTTCAGACACCACAGTCTCTAAAAGCGCGCTAATTTGATCGGCTTTAAAAATATTTTGAAAGATTGAATTATAATTTAAAAACAATGGCGATCCCCCTATAAACGGGTTTCTATTCATTTCTCTTCAATTGGGGAATTTTAAGGAAAAATCAGCTGCTGTTAAAAGATACAATGCCTGTTTTCGTCTTTGATTAAATGAAATCAATTAAACATTTGAAAATAAGCTAATATAATAGCAAATCTGCATCAAAATGCAAATATATTTTACAAATACCAATGCCTTCTTTTGCCGGAAACGACACAGAAGGTTAACGAATCTTAAATAAACCATTTAAGCAATTTCTTTATTTTCTGCTTCACAGATTTTTCTCTTTCAAATCATACTTTTTATTGATGACACTTCATTTTCAGCTTGCAATCTTTTTTATTTTTATTAAATTACTAAATAGTCGCTCGAAAGTAGTCTAAAGCGTTCAATAAAATTAATATTAATCTTATTAATATAATCTCAAAATATCAAATTAACGTCTCGCGCAATTTTTAAATTTAAACTGTTTTGCAATATTACTTTTTGTTCATTTTACGTAATAAGTGTAATGTGACGTACATGTGACGTAATTTCTCCTATTTAAGACTTCTAGCGCATGTTAATGAATTTATTATTTTACAATATCCTTTCTCTTTTAAAATTCACATGTACATATAGTTTTTATGAAGTAATTTTCAATAAGTTCCTGCTTTTCATACGTAATTATTTAATTCTAATTTGAAAGTTTTTTTCTGTTAATAATAGTCACGTGTAAATAAATTTTTAATTTGAAGCAAACTTTATTATTTGCGCTGTTTATACAGTTGGCAACAGTTTAAATTAATACCATTTTCTAAAATAAGTAAAAAATATCTCTCGAAATGCTGAAAATTTGAATTTAAAATAGAAATAAAACCTCAAAAAATGAGTCAAATTAAAAAGTGAATGAAGTCTGCACACCGGGAAATTCTAACGTATAAAATTATCTAAAAATGAATTAATTCTCATGTATAGTTTTTGCTCCTATAAATCTTTTTTAATGGAACGATTTTGGCCAACTTTAGCATTAAATATCTCTTAAAATAATTATTCGATTTGAAAAGTGTCTGCATCAGCGTGTTTATCGAACATTTTTCTAATAATACCGCCGATTTTCATATTTTTGTATGCAGTATTTTTCTTAATATTAACGGAGAGAAACCCCGGTCACAAAAAATTTAAAATCGGCGGCGGTGGTGACAGTATAAGTTACTTTTTTTTTTAAATAGAGAGATGCTTTGAAGTTAACACTGTATACACTTAAAGTTGCTGTCTAAATATGAAAATTGTTTCATTCATCTACACTCAGCTCTATTTTTAAAATTATATAAATATATTGAATATAAAATGTCTGTTGAGATGAGAATAAAGACGTGAGTGTGCAAATAATAGATAATTTACTGCTACCAATTTTTAGGAGTCGACATATACAATTTACGCGGGGAACATTTGAGTAATTGGAGCAAAACTACGTTTTTCACGGTTTTTATGAAAATTGAAAAAAATTGTCCTAATATTGAAATAGTTTACAGCCCTTGCTATTGAGTGTATAAAAAAGTTGTAAATATGAAAGTTGTAGAGAATTTTATCTTCTTTAATATTGTTACTGACAAATAATATACTACGGCAACAAATCTCGAGATACTTCAAAAAAAAAATCAAAAAAGGTTCCAAAATTTTGTTGTTTTTTGGCCACAGAAAATTTAGCCTTAAGAAATTTTGTTATAAAACTTGGTTTTCTCATTTTGGCACCATTATAAACAATTCAGAAGAAAAAAAATCTTCTACCCGACCTTTTGCAAGGTAAAATGTACATTTCCCTGGACTATTAAGAGTTGTGTAAAATTTCTCAAGTCTGGGGAAAGTCGAGTTGCTATTGGCTGAGTGGGGCACTTGCCAGAAAGAATTAGATTTTTACTTCACATTTTACTTGAATTCGATTTCACAGCATCGGTGCTTGAAAAATTACAACATAAAGTTCAGGAAAAAATCACAACTTTTATTTATTTTTTTTTTTTACAGTGCCAAAATATCTTAAGACATAAGATAGTAGCCATTTCCGTTCATTTGCTGTTTGTTTCTGCATTAAGCATAATACCTCCGCTGTACTCAGTACTAGAATCTGGTGATAGCCATAGTGAGCACTTTCAGTTGTAAACCATGCTGAAAAATGTCTGTCATTTCACAATTACAACTTCTCATTATTCTTTTTAATTAGCACCCACTATTGTCCAGATTTTAAACTATACATTTTCATGCCACATGGCATGAAATTCACTTATCGCTGTAAACATTAAGCTGAAAAGTAAAAGTCTCTCTGTTACATAGATCTTTTATTATCGCTTTTAAATTTCGTTTCCGACTTTTGAAAATCTGGTATATAATTTCATTTAAAAATATTTCTTTAGAAAAATTTATTCGAATTCTTAAACTTTGCAGCATAATCATCATTCACAAGTAGAACTTTTAAAACACCTGATTATATTATACCTGATATCCTTTAATCATATTCTAACGTGTTCTTGACCATTTAGTGGTGAAAGGAAATATTGTTAATAGTTTTCTATTATTTGTCAGTGGTTTGAAGCGTCATTTGCATTTAAGCTAAGCACATAGGAAGTACTTCTCAAACTAGTTCGCATTCCAAGCATACTCACTGCACTTTATTAAATTTCTCCCACCGTTTCACTCCAAAATATTTCATGATTAAAACACCTTTAAAGTAAAGAAAAATATATAGCTAGATTATTTGAAAAATCTTTTAAAGATGAATAACAAAATTTCAATTGCTATCCATATAAATATTTAAATTTCATAAAAATAAAGTAAAAAAAAAATTATATTTCAATCGATTTTGAAAAGTGTCACATTTCTTTATAAAGAAAAGAAATGACTTTAAAGAAAATAATTAACATAGAAAATCTGAATTTATTATATACGACATAAATGCTGAATAGTTTTCCATTATTTTACAATTTAAAAATGCAGTATATGAGAGGCAATAGCAAAACGAACTTGAAGACGATCGATTGGTCGATTGTTCTATCTGTAAAATTTATTATTTAACATTTTTATTAAAACTTTCCAAGATATTTGAAAAATGTTTATACTTTCATTTAGTCTGTACGCCTGTCTGTCCGTCTGTCGTCTGTCTGTTTTATACGTGCCCTAACTCGCGTAAATACACTCCGATTGCCACACACTTTGTGTATGTTAATGAGGTTTAGTATGGCATGTTCGGTATTGAAAATTAAGTATGTCATGCTTATATTTCATTTACAGGGAAATTAAACAAAATTAGTATATATTACTGTCTGTGGAGGGAAAAATCGTACGTTTAAGTTTGTGGTAGGCATTCCTAAACTAAACTAATTTTTTGTCTATTATTTGATGCATAAATTCTATATATGATGTACAAGGCAGCACAAAAGTTTTTGAGTACATTTCCGTTTATTGACAGAAATTGCTTAAGGGGAATTTATAAAAGGGCTATGCGTTTCCTAACTGAACTAAATTTTAGAACACTATGTAGTATATATACAAATCTATAGGCCATATACAGGTCTTCACAAAATAATTCGCATATTTTTCCGACTATTGATGATAATTCCTGAAATTCTCTTTCAAATGAGCTATTCTTTGTTCAAATTGTTTACTCAGACATTATCTTTGACCATACTAAATGGTGAGACTCTTACAATATTCTGGAAAGGTTGGAAAAGTTTTCATAATCTTTGCTTGACGCATGATTCTTCGTTCTTGTAATTAATTATACTGTCCGTGATAATATGAAACAACTCACAAGGTAACCACTTTTGGTACTGCTCGCACCGAACATCGAGATCTGGTGCCATTTTGTAGCCGTATACATAAAAGTTGATAAAAATTCTGTGTTAAAATCGTATTTTATCTATATTTTTAAAATTTTAATTTTTTATTATGGGATTTTTATTTGTTTATTTCATGCCAAATGTGAGTTAAAGTGCCAAATATGGCGCTATAAATTTTTCGCCTGCTTTATCCCTGGAATATTTGTACGATACGTATTAGAATTAAATCAGAATGTGATTTATTTGATAATGATTGATAGCATATGAAACAAGAATTAGGTTTTTTTCTATGCAGACGATAAATGTATATAAATAGTAAATATATTTCTATTAAAAAAATTAAAGACCATTGAGAATTATTTTTTAGTGAAATGTAAAAAAAGCAAACTATTTTCTTTTGAAGAGAGATGGAATAAAGTTTTGAATGTTTAAAATGGAATGTTGTTGCATTAACTGTTGTGACTTTTGGTAAAAGTAATTATAAATTAATTTTTATCTACAATTTATAAAATTTGCTGTGCCTAATTAGGTCGGACATTACAATTTATAGTGAAGTCTAAACCACTGCTGACACGGGACAAGGATTTATGACATTCGACTAGGGTTGCCCGAAAGATCTACTTAAAAAAAAAAAATCCAACTTTTACCCCGCCAAAAATGTGAATATAATGTTGTAATTTTCCAAAATCAAATTCGTAGGTTCTTGAAAAAAATTTTAAACTTTTTGCAAAAGTTTATACTTATTGACTAATTTGCATTTTTAAATGTTTTTCTTTAAGAAAAATCTATGTTAATAGTCCGATAAGTGGTTTCGAGAATTGCATTTTCAGAAAGTTATGCTGCTGTAAAATTTAAAAAAAAGATGATTAAAAAAATTTTTTTTTATCGATTCTCAAACTTCTTAATATAGAATATAGGGCCTTAAAATACACCAGGGTCAATGATAGGTGCAAGCCGCACCAAAAGTGATTCCCTTGTCAAGTTGATGCATGCACTTCTTCACATTATAATGTTCGATAACCAAAAAGAACGTAAGAATTTTTAATTTAAAAAAATGCATTGGATAAAAATGTATTGTCGTAAAAAAAAACAGAAGTTATAAGCTCTAGGCAAAGGGTATACGCTCAAGGCAGAGGGTGTGCTATAGTCCCTAGAGTGTATATGCCATAGCTTTTATGAGAAACAGAGGGTGTACGGTGTTCCTTAAAAAAAATCTAAAAGGTATACGGCTTATACCACCGTATACCCTCCACTACATCCCTGGCTTTGATTAATCTATATCTTTATGTGCCTGAAATTTCATGTCTGTATTTTCTTAAACGTGCTTGGAATGACACAAAATGTACCAGATGTCCTAAAAAAGACTGACTGATTTTAAAATTCAATAACTTGCAAAGTGTGACAGATATTTAAAATATTCTTGCAGGAGGGTTGTGCATGAGGTCATAAGTTTTTTTTTTTTTTTCAGTGATTTTCAATTTTAGTTCGAATTACAAACAATAGATGCGCTGCAATCAATAGACGATAAATTCAGGCTCGATTTTTGGTCATTCGGGACCCAGTCAATGCATTTTAATCTCCTTTTTTAGCATGGAAGAAGAGATGGCCAAAGAATCGAGCCTGTATTTAGCGCCTATTGCTTACAGCGCTATCTATTGTTTGTAATTTGAACTAAAATCGAAAATCACTGTAAAAAACTTTTGACCTTATGCATAACCCACCTGCAAGAATTTTTTAAATATATGTCACCGTTTGCAAGTTATTGAATTTTAAATTCAGTCAGTCCTTTTTAGGACACCTGGTATATGGGGCATTCTCACAATCTTTTGACTTTTGGTGAAAAAAATCTTGCGAAATTAAACTTGCTAAAATAACATTTTAATCTCATAGACGAATGCCTTAATGATTCAAAATAAAGAAAAAATAGTCAGCAGCGAAAATTTTTTTATTTAACTGTGGTTTAAGTTAAACTTGCGAGTTTAATTTTCCTTTCCATTTTACCTCTATAACTTTTTATTTTCTTCTAAATTTTTACTAATAATGAATTTGCATAGTACCCGCAGAACATTCAAATAAGAAATAATAACAATGTAATACTTTTAATACAGAACTTTTGTATAACATTGTCTTAAAGGGGTGTTAAAGAAGGGACGGTAAGGTAAAAAAAAGGGATGGTATATGAAAAGGGGACGAAATGGGACAAAAAGGGATGGTGAAGATGGAACGGAAAGGAAAATTACCACCTATTTTTAGGGAAATCCTGTCAAGACTAAGTGCTAGCCACAATGTTCATTGATTTTTAGAAACACTATTTAACATTGGATTAAATTAATTTTTTTTTTATTTACCTCGAAAAGTGCAGGAATAAACCTTGGGGACGGTAAGACTACCCATAAATCCACGATCTTGAAATTGATATTTAAATGCTTAATTAAATTTCTGCAGTAAATTTCCTGTCAATGAATTTTAGACATTCTTTCTCTAGGATACTTCTGCATGAGAAAAAACTTGAAAAAGATTCTGTGGTTGCACATGAAGGGATTTTCTGTATAAGTTTAGCAGGAGGGACGGTAAGGACGAAAAACCCGAAAAGAGTTAAAAAAATAATATCAACCGTAAAAATGTGTGCAGGTTAATTTTTTGCTACATATTTATATAAAACAATTGTCCCAGTTTCGGAAAAGAATTAATCGAATTACTTTTATTGAAACAATTTCATACAGCTCCAAAGTTAAAAATCAGCATCAGGAACACGGTACCGTAGAGTAGTTTTCCAGGTGTTTGGACCCCCAACATCGTCCAAAACATATTTATCTCGTTAATATTATTATGCAATCATGCAATGGGATGTTCCCCAGTATATGAAATAAAAAAACACAAAAAAGTGTATTAAAATAAAAATTATTATTTAGGGACATGAAAGTCAAAAGATTGTGAGAATTTCCCATATCCGTTAATACAAGCTCAATGCCGTTCGGCCCCTGCTGAAAATGTTATGCACAGCATTACATCATAGAAACACGAAGACTTCTGGTAAATTTCATTTTATAAGCAATGTTTGTTTGTAGAAAATTTTAATGTCGTAAAGCTATTTCAAATAAATCAAAATGTATATAAATTTCTGAGGTGCGCTACAGCATGCCTTCTACAGTAGATAATCTGTAAAATATATATTACTATTTTACAGATATTCGAAAAAAAGATTAAATAATAAGACTATTTATGTGGAAATTACATTTTTTATGATGTTATACTATTTTGAACAGAACTTAAATCATATACATAATTAAAGTTTATTTTAATATTTAGATACACAGCGTCGTTACTGAAGGGAACTTCTATGCGAGATATTTCGATTTATTAGAAATTAACAGAATCGAGATGATTTTAACAGGTGGTTTGTGTATTCGACTACCCTTAGAAAAAATAATATCGTTTTCCGGGCTTCGTAAATGTATATCCTCTTACAGAATACCGTAAAAAAAACGTAATTTTATAGTCCCTGAAATTTAAATATTATAATTTTAAGAATGTGTGAAAGCAGATCTTAGATATTCCGAAAAAAGTTTCGCATCTGTTTCACATAGACAAGCTTCATTAAAAACTGAGACATAAAAGGACAGAGCATAATGCAGTAATTTGATTGTTTTTTGATGTAGTCACTGCCATCATTAATGTGCTGGTCGAAACGTACAAACAACTTTGAAAAAAAATGTTCTTTGTAGAGTTTTTCGCTCTACAATTTACTACATTGTTTAGAAATATTGGACCTATGTATTACTTATGACGAGATATCCTGTTAATACCAAATTTAATGCAGAAACAAATAAAGATCGAACTAAAGAAGATTATGGTTGTAGGCTAGCTATTTCAACCTCCCTCATTCCAGACAACCACTTTTTTTTTAAAGTTTCCTTTGATGCTTGGAGTCTAGACTTATCATTTTATTCTTTCAAGCAGGGATCAGAAGTAGGACGGTGCAGGTAGAGAAACTATAGTAGTTGCTACTTTTTACAGTAGTTTGTACTGTAGCGCGCCGTAGTTTGAGTAATGTAGTGTAGAGAGAAAAGGTTTGTTCTGCTCAACAATTTTCGATTCTCAGTGGTAAAATTTAGCTGCAGTGTATAGCAACACATCGCATGAAGTTAAAGATTTTTTCCATTGACACTTGCTGTTAAAATCAAGTACTAACCCACTAAAGAAATTAATTTTCTTCCTGTCAAAACTTATCTGTTTACTCGTTATAAGGTCTTCATGTTTTAATGCCGAGTTTCTAAATTATTTGGAATTGCTTTTATTTCCAAATTTATTTGTTATTTTCATTTAATTTTTTTCTGTAATTTTTTAGATTATAAAATTGGATAACCCAATATAGTAATTAACTCTTAACAGAACTCCATTCAATTACCACATTTAGAGTGTATTGGAGAGTTAAGTAAACAAATCTATTGTTAAATACAGTAAAACACCCATAACAGGCACTCACTGCAACAAAGCTTCACTGTACTACTATGACTACTTTTGATAAGTCGTTTGCAGCCGCTACTTTTTAAAGCAAGTAGTTTTAGTTGTAGTTAACTACATTTTCGAAAAAGTAATTGTAGTTGTAGTTCGCTACAATAAAAAGCAGCTTTTCCTACCCCTGCTTTCAAGAGCTTAATGACCTATAACAGGAGACATCGTTCTTTGATAATGTTCCCAGAACATTTTTCGGTACCATATTTCATAAAAATAGACAGACCTTGAGTACAAATACCCATGGCTTACCGTCCTTTTTAACCGACTGCCAAAAAGGGTTATGTATTTCACGCTTATCTGGGTATGTGGATTTCTTTATACCCTCGAAACATCCCAACGGCTGGATGGATTTTAATAAATGAGGTCTCTATCGATTCGTCTTAATCGTCCAATGGTTATAGGTAAGATTTTGCTTTTATAAATTCAAAATGTCGGCCGTAAAATACGAAATGGCCGTCGAGACAAAAAAAAAGTTTTACGCACCCTATTGAGTGGCATATCATTGGAGAGGTCTTTCAAAATGAAGGCGATGTCTCATTGACTATTTTACAGTCAGAAGCTCCGTTTAAATATTACACAACCTGGAAGTTGTGTAGGTAGGATCTCTATCTTTACTGCAACTCTAACCTTCATAGAAATCTATAGGCCTTATCGAAACAGTGTTTATAGATAGGAACTAACAATTAAACACAACTTAAAAGTAAGCAATACAAGTAAATAAAACAAAATAGGTAAGTAATATTGTTGCGTAGGTGTTGACTGACAACGAGTGAATAGAACAAGCATGAACCAACTCAAAGCTTTATTCCCCCAGCTCAAGGCTACACCAGCTTAAATACACTCGAGGGGTGCTTTCTCGAATGGAACATTCCAAGCTTGGAAAGTTCTAGAAATCAAACAACGATCAACACAATAATTAACATAATCACAATTAGCATATTTTCGAAGTAACTAGAAATAAACACAAAGCAAACTTTAAACCAAAACGAATTTTAGGACACTTGCCTCAACGGGGATCGACCTCACTACCTGCTGGTCTGTAGTCCAGCGCGTTACCTTGAGCCATAGTTTCAGACAGCAGATAATTCCAGTATCGCTATATTTAGTAGGGTGGGCCTTGATCAACCAGAAGGCTCTCCCGAGCACAGAATGCTAGTTTCGTTACATTTCCCCTTCCTTAGGAGGAAACAGCGTCCCGCTGCAATCTAGTCTGACTTCTCGTGACAGATACCCTGGAATTCCTGTGCGTTTCTTCATCAGCTATTTGCTCGTTTGGATCCAAATAGGGTTTCAGCCTCAGAATATGAACTACGTCCTTTAAACTTCGTCGCCTTTTATTCTCTTCCATGCTCTTTACTTCGTATGATACATCAGATAGTCGTCGTGTGATTCGGTACGGTCCGAAATAACGCCTTAGAAGATTTTCCGAAAGCCCAACTTTTCGTATAGGAGTAAAAACCCAGACTAAGTCTCCGATATTATAGCTGATTGGTCGATGTCTTTCGTCATATCTTCGTTTGTCACTTGCTTGAGACTCGAGGATGTGAAGTCTCGCCAGCTGTCTAGCTTCCTCTGCCCTGGTGACTAGATGTTGTGCATAATTTTCGCTATATGGTTCTGCGAAGTGAGGAAAGATCACATCCAGAGGAGTCTGTATATCTCTACCGTGTACGAGAAAGAAGGGACTGAACCCGGTGGTATCTTGTTTTGCTGAATTGTAAGCGAAAGTCACAAAAGGCAAGACTGTATCCCAATTTCTTTGCTCAACGTCAACATACATAGACAGCATGTCGGCCAATGTTTTGTTAAATCTTTCGGTCAGTCCATTGGTTTGTGGGTGATAGGCTGTCGTTAGAAGATGAGATGTTTGGCATAGTTGATTAATGTCTTTCACAATATTGGATAGGAAGGAACGTCCTCGATCACTTATCATCTCTTTGGGAGCACCGTGCTTGAGTATGATTTCTTCAACTATAAATTGGGCAATTTCAGTAGCCTCAGCAGTTGGCAATGCCTTTGTAACCGTGAATCTCGTCAGGTAATCCGTGCAGACAATAATCCATCGGTTCCCGTTCCGAGTAATTGGGAAGCGTCCAAGTAAATCTATCCCAATTTTAGCGAATGGTGCATCAGGGGGCTTTATTGGATGAAGTTGTCCAGGTGGAAGTCCAGGTGGAGATTTCCGTCTTTGGCACTCTCGACAGTGTGCCACATAACGGCGTATGCTGCCATATAGTCCTGGCCAATAATACTTCCTCCTTATCAGATCATACGTTTTGGCGAATCCGAGATGACCGGCAGTTGGAACATCATGAAGACTCGTCAGTATATCGCGACGGAGTTGTTTCGGGACTACCAAGAGCCATTGCTGTCCCATAGGATCGTAATTTCTTTTATAGAGTACCCCGCTTCTCATTTGGTAACCTCGGCATCCATCGCCTTTTTGGGTATTTTTAATTATGGATTTCAACTGCTTATCTTTTCGCTGTTCTTTTCCGTAGTCTGCGATGACAGCAAAGAAAGGGATTTCTCCATTGTCGTCGACTGCTGTCTCGGCAAGGGGCTTTCTTGACAGTGAGTCAGCGTCGGAATGTTTTCGACCACTCTTATAGATGACGTTGATGTCGTACTCCTGTAACCTCAAAGCCCAACGTGCAAGTCTTCCAGATGGATCTTTAACATTAGCTAGCCAGCATAAAGAATGGTGGTCCGTCACTACAGTAAAGGGTTTTCCAAAAATGTACGGTCTGAATTTACTGATCGCCCAAATGACAGCAAGGCATTCTTTTTCGGTTGTAGAATAGTTCTTTTCAGCTGCGGTCAGGGATCTGGAGGCGTAGGCTATTGGTCTTTCCTTACCATCTTGATCCTGGACTAATACTGCACCGATGCCATAGCCACTACCGTCTGTATGTATCTTCGTTTCAGCGTTTTGCAGAAAATGTCTCAAAACAGGTCCACTGGTCAGTAACTTCTTAAGCGTTGCGAAAGACTCCCTCTGCGATGTGCCCCAAGAAAACTTTGCATCTTTCTTCAATAACTCATGCAAGGGCTTGGCGATATCGGCGAAATTTCTGATGAATCGTCTGTAATACGAGCACAGGCCTAGAAAACTTCGAACATCTGCAACATTTTCTGGAACAGGGAAATTTGTCACAGCAGCTGTCTTTTGTGGATCGGGATAGATCCCATGTTGATCTACTAGGTGTCCTAATATGGTCAGCTTCTTTTTGCCGAACGAGCATTTGTTGGAGTTAAGCGTCAACCCTTCCTCTTGAATACATTGCAAAACTTTTCTCAGGCGTAATTGGTGCTCTTGAAAATTTGGTGCGTACACAATGATGTCGTCTAAATAGCAAAGACAGATGTTCCATTTGAGTCCTCGCAGTTCTGCATCCATCATTCGTTCGAATGTAGCGGGAGCATTGCATAGCCCAAACGGCATGACTTTAAACTCATAGAGGCCGTCTGACGTCATAAAAGCTGTCTTTTCTCGATCTTTTTCATCAACTTCTATTTGCCAATAGCCTGACTTCAAGTCCATCATAGAGAAAATCGTCGCACCGGCGAGACAATCTAAAGCATCGTCGATGAGTGGCAGCGGATAGACGTCTTTTTTAGTGACTTTGTTCAATCTTCTATAATCGACACAGAAGCGCCATTCACCGTTTTTCTTCTTCACAAGCACGACAGGAGATGACCAAGGACTGTTTGAGGGCTGTATCACGTCTTCTTTTAGAATTCGTTGTACTTCATTTTCAATTATTCGTTTCTCAGTTGCTGACGTACGATAAGGTCTCTGCTTAATTGGAGCGCTGTTACCTGTGTCAATTTGTGCTTTACATCATTGCATCTAGATTTCCTTGCTTTTCTGTTAATGTCGAAAATATCACTATACTCTTCCAGAAGATTTAAGAGTGCGTCTACTTCTTGACTAGTTAGCTCATTATCTAACATTTCTTTAAATTTTCCCCGAATCAGTGTCTTTCTGGACTTCCGTCTTTTGGTATGTTCTTTCTCAGTATCATTCAGCGAACAGATGGAGTTATTTTCGATTACTGTTAAGCAAGCTATATTCATCCTCTTTGGTATTATCTGAGTTCGTCCAGAGAAATTCGTTACCCATATTTTACAGCAATTATTTTCTACCGATCTAATCGACACAGAAGCGCCATTCACCGCTTTTCTTCTTCACAAGCACGACAGGAGATGACCAAGGACTGTTTGAGGGCTGTATCACGTCTTCTTTTAGAATTCGTTGTACTTCATTTTCAATTATTCGTTTCTCAGTTGCTGACGTACGATAAGGTCTCTGCTTAATTGGAGCGCTGTTACCTGTGTCAATTTGTGCTTTACACCATTGCATCTAGATTTCCTCGCTTTTCTGTTAATGTCGAAAATATCACTATATTCTTCCAGAAGATTTAAGAGTGCGTCTACTTCTTGACTAGTTAGCTCATTATCTAACATTTCTTTAAATTTTCCCCGAATCAGTGTCTTTCTGGACTTCCGTCTTTTGGTATGTTCTTTCTCAGTATCATTCAGCGAACAGATGGAGTTATTTTCGATTACTGTTAAGCAAGCTATATTCATCCTCTTTGGTATTATCTGAGTTCATCCAGAGAAATTCGTTACCCATATTTTACAGCAATTATTTTCTACCGTAACGATTGATGCTGGTATGGATAGCTCTCTTTCCCACATGAGCGTTTTGTTGCCAACAACCATAGCTTTATCTGCTTCTTGAATGTCTGGACTAACGGTACATATTTGCTTAGCTGAATTTGCCTCAATTACGTAATCTGTTGCGGCAAGCAGGGAAGAATCAGATTTACATACCACTGTGTCTGGGAGAATTTCCGATAGTTGAAGCTCTTCATTCTCACAATCTATAACAGCATCAGTGGCACGGAAAAAGTCCCATCCAAGTATCATTTTATGGCTACATCGTGGAAACACAAGAAAGTCAAATGGTTTCACATTTCCATTCAAGTTGACTTTTAATACACAATGTCCTGAGGCGACTACCGGTTTTCCAGATACAGTCTTTAATATAGGTCCATTTTCACTAAACATAGGTACATTCAACTGCCTGCGAAATGCTTCAGATATAACCGAATAATCGGCACCAGAGTCGACGAGGGCTTTTACACACTGTCCATTTACGGTAACATAGGTGGTGTTTTTTTTGTAACTTGGTTATAATGTACACCGGAGGATTTTCTTTTATTGCGGCCTCACCTCCTGCATAGGTCGCTAGAGCTAGTTTTCCTCTTTAGCTCGGCGTGGAGAACGGCTAGAGTGACGTATAGGTGACTGCGACTGTCGACGGCTAGAAGAGCGACGGGGATAAGGCGAACTACTTCAGAAACTTGAGGATATGGGCTGCGCATAATTCTCGTCGGAGCTGCGTAGGGAGTCAGTGCCCATACCTCGTCCAGGATTGGATGCCCAAGAGGTATTTGCATCCGCGAATACCCTGCGTCTTTCTCTACAGTACCTGAGCACGTGCCCTGGACGTCCACAATGGTAACAAAGGGGTACATTATTGGTAGTTCTCCATATATCTGTCTTTCGTTGTGGAACGGTGCTGTTTTTGGCTTCACACCTTGGTTGAGGCCTGACCGGAACTGTGCGTCGGGGAGTGAAGGTACGTCTTTTTGGACCCGTGAGTGGTGCCAATGCCTCCATAACTTCTTCTCTTATTAATGAAGCGACGTCCGTTGGAGATTCGCATTCATCGTTTGTGCAGCAACTTGCTTCCGGCAAGAACTTTTTAAGCTCTTCCTTCACAATTATTCGTATCAATGATGTTATGTCACCTATGTCTGTTTCGGCTGACATTGTAGCAACATTAGGGAGTCTCTGGAATGGTGGCCGGGTGACACGTTTACGTCGAAGAGTTCCTATTTGACGGCAGCGTTTCACGAAGTCATCGACAGTCTGATAATCCTGAACCAACAGGACCTGGTACAAATCTTCTGCAATCCCCTTCATGAGATGAGCCACTGTCTCTCCTTCTGGCATAGAGGGGTTGACTTTACGACACAGGGCAAGAACGTCTTGGATGTAAGTTTCGGCCATTTCACCAGTTTTCTGCGCCCGTGTAAGCAACAGTCTCTCAGCTTGTCTCTTTACGTCGTCCGTTCGGGAGAACGTGTTTTCTAAGGAATTTTTAAATGCAGTCCAATTAGTAAAACTTTCCTCATTGTTGTCGAACCATTGTCGAGCTGTTCCAGCAAGATAGAAAATAACATTAGCAAGACACATTGGTTCATCCCAGCGGTTATAGGTGGCAATTCGTTTGAAATCTTTCAGCCATCTGCTGACATCTTGTTCGTCCTCTCCCGAAAAGATGCACGGATTCCGAGGTAGCTGGTATGTCAGGATGGGTACAGGAGCAACGTTAGTTGGAACGGTACTAGCATTCTCTGGGACACCGTCCTTACTCTCAGGCATCATTCTTCTAACTCTCCTTGGATCGGGTAAGAGGCCAAATTCAGGAGACAATCCTTGAAGGCGTAAACATCTGCGTGACTCTTCCGTAGTTCGTATCGTACCCGGCGCTTCCACCAAACTGTCGCGTAGGTGTTGACTGACAACGAGTGAATAGAACAAGCATGAACCAACTCAAAGATTTATTCCCCCAACTCAAGGCTACACCAGCTTAAATACACTCGAGGGGTGCTTTCTCGAATGGAACATTCCAAGCTTGGAAAGTTCTAGAAATCAAACAATGATCAACACAATAATTAACATAATCACAATTAGCATATTTTCGAAGAAACTAGAAATAAACACAAAGCAAACTTTAAACCAAAACGAATTTTAGGACACTTGCCTCAACGGCGATCGACCTCACTACCTGCTGGTCTGTAGTCCAGGGCTTTACCTTGGAGCCATTGTTTCACACAGCAGATAATTCCAGTATCGCTATATTTAGTGGGGTGGGCCTTGATCAACCAGAAGGCTCTCCCGAGCACAGAATGCTAGTTTCGTTACATTATAAAAAATAGTTTCACATTGATGAGAAATAATTAATTAGTTCGCTTTTTACGCAGTCAGGTTTTTTCATTTTTTAAATTTAATTAATAATTCTTATCTACTATTCTCTTCTGCTTTCCCGTCTGGCATTCATGATTTCCAGTATCTTTCTTTTTTAGCCATTACTGTCATTCTGTTTTTCAGCTATCACAGCTCAAAATTTAATTTCGAAATGTCAATCTTATTATGCGATTAAGAGGTTAAGAATAAGTATATTTTTTTCTTTATAATATTAAATTTGTGTGAAGCTTTAAATTTACAATAATCAGATGTGACAATAGCATGCAATAATTTTTACATATGTAGACATTGAGTTTACCAACTTAGCAACTGAAGCAACATCAATAGTTGTCTCAAAACAGGCATTTTGTTTTCGAATTCCAAACCCCTCGCTCTGAAAATTATTATTCCACTTTTTATTTGCGTAAATGGCAGTATTGGGACTATTTTCAATGGGAAGATTCTTAAATGAAGCTATTATTATTGGAGTAGCATTTATTTTCCTACCTTATGATGCTGAACTATTATTAGTGCAAAATAATGTACCGTTGGCGCTCAGTCTACTTCTGAAGTATTTCATTGATTTTACGATATCTTTGAAAATCATATCTTTGCTCTGAATGCCTTAATTCTCAAGGACCATGATTCAAATATCACACATATAACCTTGAATTTAACTTTAGTGGCTGTTATTTATAGGTTTGGTTAAAAGACAATATTTTAAGACATGCATCCTGAGCTATCAAAAATTACTAACACCGTATCAATTAACATTTAATATCTTACTATTTAGTATGCATGTATGTCATTTAAATATAAAGTATTACTTTTTTCTTGAAAAACTCTCTATATATTATTGTATATTAGTTTTTTAATCATGTTTTAAGGTTCCGTACTTAAAAAGTAAAAACAAAACCATTCTAACATCACTCGCGTGTCTGTCTAGCCGTCACTCGCAGTCGTCTATCTCGAAACCTATGAAACATCGAAAGGTCAAACTTGGTAGAGTTATAAGCACTACTGACCCACGTATTTATAGATTATTAGCCATTCACAAACATTTTTAGGAAAAATTTGGGAACTAATTAAGTTATTTTTAATTTTTAATGTTCTATATATCGTACGGAATATCGTTTTAAAGATCTCGGAAGGTCGAACTCAAAAATTCATTTGCATTTTAAATTTTAGGATTTATATATATATTTATTTATTTTTTTGAGATATCTTCGAAAATGTACTGCAAAATTACGTCCCCCCACTCTATTTCAGAATCTACTGTAACTAAAATTATGAAAAAATTACCGGTAGTAGGAGTTTATTTAAACCTTGCGGGCTAACTGTAGCAATTATCGTAGTTCACGTAATTTTTGATATGATCATATTTTGCCGTTATATACAAACTTTACTTTGCGGACACTCAGCGGGGGAGTTGAGAGGCGCTCGAGATACCTATCGACCAGAAATCATCCAAGTATTGTTGATAATCATTTTCGAAAATAATTGTAGGTAGTTTGCCGATATATTAATTAAGAACCTAACTAGAAAAACGCGGCCTCCTTTCGAGGCGCGCTTGGAGCAATGTCAAGTTTAAGCTTCGTACAATGTCTTTTTTTTTAAATAAGGAGAATCATAGTGAAAATTATTCGACGTACGGAACCATTTGTGCGCGAGTGAAACTCGCACTTGACTGATTTTTATTATTTCGTTTAAATAAAAACTACAGTCATAATAAACTGTTTTCCATGTTTCCCTCATATTCCATTTCTACTTTTTTTTTATTCTACTTAATGATTGTATAATCAGTTTTTATTTATTTATTTATTTTACTTAGTTTTTTGTTTTTGTTTTTGTTTTGAAACTTTCAGCCATTTTAAATTACAAAGACAAATGCATAATGGCTAAGATTTTAAACGACAATAAAATATTGATTTTCGACTTTTTTACAGCAAAAATTGATAAACTGTGTTGTAATTTCTAATAATTACTTGGGCAATTGAAGACTGAAATGTAATTTCTAATGTTTACAGTGGAAATTAAAGGTTTTATTAATTTAGCATACAATGTTGTTTACGTATTTTGCTTCATTTAAAATATTTTTCTTTTAAATTTCTGAAGTTCATATACGGCTTTACTAATATAACTTATTCTCATACTGGAGAACATTTATACTCATTTGGCTCATTATGAATAATTCATGAAGTGATATAGCAGCATATTGTCAATGAATATTTAACATGTCAATAAATTAAGATTTCCTCGAAGTAAACTTCACCTCAATAATATTAAGGTTAGTAATCTTAATTATTGTAAACCTTTTTTACATAAGCATCGCACTTAAATGCATCTTAGTAAAGAATTGGTATACTAACACAATACGACTATAATTACTATTTGAAAAGCGAAATTATATAACTTTTAAAAAATGTGTTTTTAGACATATTTTTCGCAGTTGCATCTTTTATTTTTACTTTCTTCTATCTTAGATAGAAGAAAGTATTGTAATCGAAATTTTTTTCGACTTCCGGTTTTTGACGGATTTACACGTTTTAGGGGTCAGAGATCCCAAAAATCAGGTTTATAGAAAATGTCTGTCTGTCCGTGTATCCGTCTGTCCATGTGTCCGTGTGTCCGTCCGTCTGTCGCCATTGTACCATCAAAAAGTGTATGAAGTTATGCATAGAATTGAACCAAATTTTTATTTTACGTTTTTGGCTATGGCAAGCAGATCCTCCCTGAATTTGGAAAAAAATCGCCACTAGGAGGCGCTGTAACAGCGACTTTTGTGCGATTTTGAATATTGTACCATCCAAAAGTGTATAAAGTTATGCATAGAATTGATCCAAATTTTTATTTTAAGTTTTTGACTATGGCAAGCAGGTCCTCCTAGAATTTGGAAAAAATTCGCCAGTAGGGGGCACTGTAACAGCGATTTTTGTGCGATTTTGAATATTGTACCTTCCAAAAGTGTATGAAGTTATGCATAGAATCGAATCAAATTTTTATTTTAAGTTTTTGGTTATGGCAAGCAGATCCTCCCTGAATTTAGAAAAACATCGCCAATAGGGGGCGCTGTTATATCGATTTTTGTGCGATTTTGAATATTGCACCATCGAAAAGTGTATGAAGTTATACATAGAATTGAGTCAAATACTTTGTGTTTGTTTTTGGTCATGCTACGAAGGTCCTCCCTGAATTTGGTAAAATTCCGCCGGAAGGGGGCACTATAATTGCGATGTCTGTACCATTTTCATTATTATACAATCGAAAATTGTATGAAGTTATGCATATAATTGAACCAATTTTTTTGTGTATCTTTCTGGCTATGGAACACAAGTCCTCCCTGAAATTGAAAAAAATCTGCCGGAAGGGGGGCGTTGTAACAGCGATGTTTGTGCCATTTTCTTTATTGTACCATCTAAAAGTGTATAAAATCATGCATACAATTGAATCAAATTTTTTCGTGCATGTTTTTGGCTTTGGCCAACAGGTCTACCTTGAATTTGGAAATATTGCGCGGAAAAGGGGCTCTGTGATAGCAATTTTTGTATACTTTTCTTGATTTTTCGTAGTTCTATTATCCATCGGCGGCTCGTGCAGCGGTGGGAACTCACTTCCTGCTATGCCGGCTCTCTCGGTCTTAAAATACCTTGATCAAGAAAAGGGCTCCCTCGATTATTGAAAATTAATTAATTTAATTTAATTAATGAATTAATATTTGGAAAAAACTGGATTAACATCAAGTGTCATCCGCTACAAGTTTAATAAAATTTTTTTAAGCTTGATTGGATGAATAATAAGTATCTATATTATAAAGGACAAACATATCTGTGCGTAACGCATACGTCATTTTGCGAATGGCAACACTTTGAAATCTGAAATAAAATTTTGGTTCTGTAATTTTCTCTACTGCAAATTTTTATACTTCTAAACATCGCATATTTTAAATTTTTACACCGCCATATAACGAAAAAAATTCTCTTTTAAATGCAATTTGTTTGAAAGCTGTATCTCATTTTAATTTTAAGATATTAATTTTTTTGTAGTTTTTATTACTTTTTTTGTAATCGTGGCAGCTGAAGTACTCCATTTCTGTTGAAACTAAAGAGGGAAAAAATGAAAATAGTATATTGCTATATCTTTTTGTTGCCACTTTCTCATAAAAACCGAAAAAAATTGAAATTAAAATACGTGCTATGTCAAGAACATCGTCTGTTATAAAACCCAGTGAGTTTTGGCTTTATTTCATTTTTATTTATCAATTAAATGATTTTGCCGTGCCGGCTCCATTGCGAAATATTAATAAACAATTTGCACATAAAAAAAATGTTCAGAATTTCTCTCCCGCTAAGTTTCTACAAAGAAATTAAAGCTTCATCAATAAATAAATAAAAGAACAATATATAAAAAAGCACGAATTTAACATATATGTAGTCGAACAATTTAAATTTTTAGAGCCGAATTGGGAAAATATGTACTTTTAAATGTAATTTGTATGAAATAGAGTTGCTAGGCAACTGTTAAAGTAAAAGAGAAAAAATAATCTATATATTGAAAACACAAGACACACACTTTTAGACATCTTCCTTGAACTTTCTACTGTACCAATTTTGCTAATAATTCTTTTTTTAAATGAAAGCTGTTCATTTGTAGATGTCCTCGAACTAGCTATTTTTCTAAATATTTTCACTTTTATATTTTTAATTTAATTTGTGAAGATTTTTTGAAATTTCATCAAAATGGTAGCAATCGTATTATTTCCACTGATGCAGAAAAATAGAAATGTTGGGGTTTATTTATCCTTATTGATACCATTTACTCATTACAATTAAAAATAACTGATATTTTATGTCTGAACAGAAAATGACGTCACTATTTAAAAAACATTTTCGCTCATAAAGCTAATGTTACAATATATTTTCATTCGGCTGATACCGAATTTGAGACACTTGACGTAATGCTTCAGTAAGTGCCATATTTAAAAGAAACAATCCTTTCCTTTGATAAAACTATATATTTTTACACGAATACATCTAAAAGACATCAGTTTCTGGAATTTGTACTTCGCGGTACTGAAATTAGAACCTCAAGCCAAAAGAATACATTTTCACATGCAAAGTTTTAGCTGAACAACGGAACTTCACGTTTGAAAATCTATCTTAAGGAAAAATATGTCCGTGCGTACGGCTGGCGTCATTTTGAGAATGGCAACGCTTGACGATTAAATGTCGTATTTGCAATCTTTGCTACTGCAATTTTTTGAATTTCTAAACATCGCGCATCTTCAATTTTTACACCCGTTATATAGAGGGAAAATCTACTTTCAAATGCAATTTTCTTGAAAACTTTATCTTGATTTATTTATTATGTCTTTTTAAATAATTTTCAGGAATAATGTATTTTAATCTATATCCACTGCGTACAGGCTCCATTACGGAATAAGCCATTTGCACGTAAAATAATATAAATAATTCAGCATTTGTCCCTGACTAACTTTTTATAGCGAAATTAAAACTTCATCAATCTATTATATTAAAAAGAGACTGTCCATTTGTATTTCACAGCTGTTCCTCCTAGAATATGGAATGTTGGGTGATCAAATTAACGCCAGTTATCCGCATGGGCCAGAGGATGTTAAATGTGGTCGTAGAATTTAAAAATTTGTTTAGTTTTCGAGATATAAATTTTTACGTTATTTTTGATGACATTTCTGTAATGATGGAAACTAAAATTGCTCCATTTTTGTGGATAAAAGAGAGGAAAGGGAAAATGACAAGGATTATTAGGTATCATTGTTTGAAATCATTTTTAAATTGAAATTAACGTATATTTGAATAAATAGTGAAAAAATGATTGTAGTTTTCAAGAAAATTTCACGAAATACGAACTCACACATATTCAAGCTTCAAGAATCCGTTTATTTTAGAAACACAAATTCGACTCTCGACTGGAACATTGAGATAAATTCTGTTGGCGTCAAAAGAAAAAAAAAAAACATCGTACGTTTATTTTCATTTAATTTATAGTCGTAAAGTAGATTTTCAACCATTGCCTTAAGATGGCTAATAAAACATTTCAAAAGCGGACATTAAAAATGCGAAAAAGCGAGAAAAAAAAGAGAAAAGTTTTAGCGAGAAAAAAAAAATAATTCTTTAAGTATTTATTTTAATTCATAAATATAAAATGCTTCTGAATAAATTCGACCAAACAAATTCATTTTTGTATAAGTTGACCCAAATGACATCATTTCTACGAACTCCGAAATTCGAAGCAAAATCTTGGAAGAGCGAAAAGCTCTAGGCAAATAAAGTTATAGAATATGTGCATTTTTATTGGGAAAGTTTTGACTTAAATTGTAAATATAACTTATTATTTGAAATATTGTATTTAATAAAATTAATATTGCAATGGCTTTCTAAATTTACAATAAAGATAAGGTTTCATTTTTCGCAAAAAGATCGATTGTCTCATGCAATTCAAAAGCAACACAACGGGTTGCTACGCAACTAGTTTTATTAAAGACTGAAAATTTGAACAAGATATATATAGCGAGAGTGTGAGCTAATAGTAGGAATTGAAAATAAAATAGTTTCACATTGATGAGAAATAATTAGTTCGTTTTTTACGCAGTCGGGTTTTTCGATTTTTTAAATTTAATAGTTTATTGTTTAATTTTTCATGATAATATTATGTAAATTATATTTGTACATATATTTCAACGTATTTTCAATCATGTCACAGCTGCAAACTTTTAAGCTTTTTTGTACCACAGAAATTTAATAGAAATGTTTGCCTTCTTTAATCGGAAGATTACGGTGATTTAAAATGATAAAATTTACTATTAAATTTTTGTGGTGCAAAAGATCGTGAGATTTGGCAGCTTTGTCATGTACATAATTACATGAAATTAAATCCTTCAATATTGTTCCAAATTTATCGCATAAGAAAATTACACATGCACAAGAAATGAAAAAAAAAATTCTTTCACATTTTCTTTTCAATAATCTAAATAATATAATTTATGTAGATTATTCTAATTAACATGTATTAAAATTTTTTTGATATTTTTTATCGATATTTATAGCATATATACACAAAATAACTCAATTTTTTCACTGCGGACATATATTGTTTTCTTTAAAAAATTTAATAATTATATTTTATGTATTGATTTGAGAACATTTTGCATTGCACATGTTTAGAAAGTTTTATGTTTTTTCTCAAAAGTAAGCAAATGCGTTTTTAATCAGATAATGTTGTTTTCTTTCCTTATAGTGGTTGTTTTAATTTATTAGGTACAACGTCTAATTCAAAATAGGTTTATTTGACTTGATTCGATATGAAAAAAAAAATGCGTAAACGTTAGCAGTTATGTAACTGCGTACTTTTAAATTGTAATGCCCTATAAACAAATTTGTATAGGATGAAACTAAACTTCCCATAATTACCATCTACCTCTTCAGTTCAATCACCGATTGTAAAATTTCAATAGCAGTTTTTTTTTTTTTTTTCATTAAGTAGCTGTTTACAATATTCGACAAAAATTTAGTAAATGCTAGTCTACGGTATTAAAAAAAAATGTTTAAAAGTTTCAGAATCACTGAAAGTAAGCATCCAGCCTGGCAAGCACCAACTAATTGCCAAGTATCGAAGTGGTTTAAATTTCTCACTTTACTCATTACTTTTATCTTCATTATGCTACACAAAACTCAGTTTTAATGATATTCATTGATATGATATTTACTTTCAATAGTACTTCCTTCAATATCCAGTGATATTCATTGATTACGTTGCATTTCAGTTACTAATTGGGAAACTGCTTTTCTGGAAATTTATAAGCTCCATTCACTTACTGATGTGTACAATCAGCGCCTGTCGACAGCATGAGACATTCGGGCCATGGCTCCCTTATTCTACATTGAGCACATGTATGGTATACAGTTTTCGTAAAGCTGATATTTTAAATCATGTTACTCTAACATACTATCATCAATCCTCATAGACGAGTTTTGTGACATTTTCTTTCTAACAATTTTCTAATTTTTCTTATTTTTAAATTTTTAACTTTGTACTGTAACAATTGATACGACAATTTTCATGCAATTTTATTAATAAAAATGGAATAATCCCGGGCTTTCTGGGCTACAGAAAATAGATGATAACCATCGTATGTATTATTTCTGATGATAACATCCTTTTTTTCTCTGCACATACTATAAAGGCACAGCGATGAATGAGGTATTTTTCGAAAGGTTCTGCGAGCGACTTTTTACGTAGTATACTTATATATCGTTCAAACATGTTGTCTGAAAAGTCAGAAATTGAATAACATAAATGATATATATATATATATGTAGGATTTAAATTTAAGCATCGTTATTTTCTTTATGGCGTGCATGATCAGTAAATTAACTGACGCTCTGATATTTTTATTATCCATGGTTTGAAAGTACGAGTTATGAAAATCCGCGATCACGAGATCAATGTTTGGAGATATTCAAAATTGGAAAAGAGTCAGTCTATAAAAATTATATTGTTCATGAAGCATCGGCTTTTGCAATGCCAAGGGAGACACTATTAGGCCTAAGTGGATTGTTTGAAAGAAAGTAATTTCATAGGTTTTATGTCAGAAATGCAATGTATTTGAATAAGCTATCGACGAAGTGAAGTAAATTTATCTTTATCGAATTGCATTAAAGTTTATGTGTTATTATTCCAACGTCTAGTTAGTCAAGTCATTAATAAATTAGCATTTTACAAACAAGAACTTCTACAAATTTGGGGGCTCGGTGCCGAGATCTTAAGCAACTATTAATGGAATAAATAATCAGGATCTTAAGCAATTAATAGTGAAATAAATAATCGGGATTTTATGCAAAGCAACAAAATAAGTAGTCAAGTATGAACCCAAGAACAAATACAGGTAAGCAATATGAATAGCTCAGATTATTAACAAAATATGATAGTACGAATGATATTAGTTTATATTTGGCTATGTACGAAAGACAAATGTCGCAAACGGACATTGATAAAAAAGAGTGGGTCAACTATTTAATAACCTAATGCCATTAGATGTGATTAACATAATAACCAGGGAGAATGTACCCGAAATGCATGATTGGGATTACATAAAAAGTATTCTTTTAAAACGATACAAACTATCTCCAGAAGAGTTTAGGCTAAATTTTTTCTCACTTGGAGCAATCGGCAAATTGGCGCGATTTCGCTTATGAGATTAAAGTGTATTTCAAACAATGGATTGACGGTCTTGAAATAGATAACTTTGAGAAATTATCGGAATTTATTGTAGTTAATCAAATTAGGCATAATTTACCTGCAGAAACAAAGGCACATTTTGCAGAGGAATTGTTAGTAATAAAAAAGATAGACGACTTAGTAAACAAATTACATGGTTACGAAACGGCACGAAGGGTTTGCAATAAACAATCTATAAGGAATACAAGTGGGAGTTTTGAGGATAAACGATCGAGAGTGGCTGACTACTCCAATTCGAAAAGGCACCAAGTTGACAATAGGCACAATGTAAACCATGGAAGAAACGAGGCGCGTATAATATGTTATCATTGCGGCAGATCTGGTCACGTGAGTGGGAAATGTACCATGGGGAGTAAAATACAACAAGAATATTCAAATCATAACCCACAACGTACTCAAAATTGGCGAGAAACGAGATACCAAGGTTGGGACCAAAACACGCAAAGAAAAGTAATTAACATGGGCACGTTAAATGATAAGAAAGGAAGAATCCTGGATATTCAAGGAATAGAAAAAACATAATAATTGATACCTGGAGTGATATTTCAATCGCCAATTCAAGATATCATACCCTAATAAACGTACTGCAATAAACGTGTCGCGCCAAAATTAACCAGCGACAACATATCTACATCGGGCATAGATGGAAAAGAAATTAAGCCAACGGGTTTTTTCTTTCATAAAGTTTATGTAGATGGCATAGAAATACAGGATAAATTTTGCGTGGTACAAGAAACCGACTATGATCTAATAATAGGTAGAAAAGCAATCGTAGGCTTGACATTAAAAGTAGTGGAAGATGTTGTTAGAATAATAGACGACACTACAGTGCAAGTAGGATACATCAAAATTAATGAAATCCCTTCCAAAACAGATGAAATAGCCACATCAAATATAGACAACGATAATCGAAGTTGGGAAGATATGGTTAACATCAACTGCATAAATGCCGAGGTGGATTTGAATCATATTACAAATTTAACTAACAGAGGAAAAATACAAGAATCAATAGAATCATACAAACCGAATAAAACCAAAGATGCTGATGTCGAGACGCCATCATGTCAGGATGACCGATTTGTAGGATTTAAATTTAAGCATCGTTTATTTTCTTTATGACGTGCATGATCAGTAAATTAACTGACGCTCTGATATTTTTATTATCCATGGTTTGAAAGCTCGAGTTATGAAAATTCACGATCACGAGATCAATGTTTGGAGATATTGAAAATTGGAAAAGAGTCAGTCTATAAAAATTATATTGTTCCTGAAGCATCGGCTTTTGCAATGCCAAGGGAGGCACTATTAGGTCTAAGTGGATTGTTCGAAAGAAAGTATTTCATAGGTTTTATGTCAGACATGCAATGTATTTAAATAAGCTATCGACGAAATGAAGTTAATTTATATTTATAGAATTGTATTAAAGTTTATGTGTTACTATTCCAACGTCTAGTTAGTCAAGTCGTTAATAAATTAGCATTTTACAAATAACAACTTCTACAAATTTATACAGTAAAACCTCCCTAAAGCGACCACGTTCCGTTCCAATAAAAATTGGTCGCTCCGAGAGGTGGTCTCTTAATGGAGTTCATGATTAAATCTAGATTTTATTTGTTGAAAAAAGGTAATAATTAATGTTACTAAATTTATTTTTCATATTAGGAAAAAATATGAAAATTTAAGTATCAAAACAAAAGTTAATTACTTAAGTTAATTACTGTGGAGTTTAAAAAGTGAATGCATTGACGTTTGCTTTGATTATACGGTTTTATCTTTTATAACTTTTATTTCCAAGTCTTTTCAAAGTTCAGTAATTAAATGCAATTTTTTTTTTTTTTTTTGAAAGGGAACAAATAATGACGATTTCATTAATTTATCTATTTCTTTGATAGTTTCCTGACAGAATAAGGCAGGGGGTTTAGTGACCGCCATTCTTAATCAAAGTTAAATTCACTGCCTAAAAAGACACAAAGGGGTTTAAACACCTAAAAGTTACCGGATTGAAAAAAAATTCTAAACTTAGTGAGAAGTTTGATGAATAATGCACACTACAGAATTATTTTTCTAATAAAACCTTTTTCAAGCGACCAGGAAAAAACGGAATTTGTTTCATTTTCTTCAAAGACATTGGTCGATCATGGAGGGAGTTCAACTGGGATGGTCTCTGAATGGTGGTAAAATTAGCATTGAGACTATAAGAATAAATTTCGTTCCATGAAAAAAGTCGTTCGAGAAGGTGGTCGCACAGGGAGGTTTCACTGTATAACTATAATATATATTTTACATCTAATAAATATTTGTTTAGAATGCCCACTCACAATACCAAAAATCATATTTACATGAAAAATAGCTATAATGCATTAAAAATAACGTTTTGAAAAGCATTAAAAGCAATATTTTCACAGTACCACGCGTGCAGAGTTAACAGCCGAAGAAATCGCTAACAAATGCCATTTACAATCAGACATTTTTATTCTGTTCATTTCAGCGGTTTAGGCTCGAAATTCAATTACATGTCTTAAATTTGTATTTTATTTATGTTTATTATTTTATTTGTTGGTTGATGAATGTTTTAATTTCGTTATGGAATGTAAACTGGAAACAAATGCTGAGCTAGTTATATTAATTTAAGAGCAAACGGCTTTCGTAATCGTCTGCACGCTATAGAGATGGATTTAAAAAAAATTTCAAGCTTCAAAATTATTTAAAAAAGAATAGAAATTACATGAATTGCGATACAGTTTTCAAACAAATTGTAATATAGATTTCAAACAAATTGCCTTTGAAAGTACATTTTTTTCCTATTCGACGATGCAAAAATTGAAAATGTACGGTATTTAGAATTTTCAAAAATTGCAATAAAATTTAATAAAAGTCAAATTTAATCATCTGCTGTAGCCACCGACAAAATGACGTCAGCGTTTCGCACGGACACGTTTGCCCTTTATAGTGTAAATATATGGATCCTTTTTCTCAATTCTTGATATTAAATATACAATATATTCGTTCGAATTTCTGTTAAACAACTTTCAGCGCATTCTTTATACCTTTATATCATAAATTATAGAATTACAATAGAACCCCGGTAATCCGAACCCCGCGAATCTGAAATTCCGTTTAATCAGAACAGATTTTATTGTCGAAAATTATACTTTAGAGATCAACTGAAAATATTGAATTTTGGTACCAAAAACAAAAAAAGGCACATTTTACTACGAAATTTTCTGGATTACCGGATGAATGTTGGGAAAAACGTGTAGAAGTTAGAATTAAACAAAACATGCCAGTAAAGCAAGGTTTTTTTTTATTCTTTAAAGAGCTTGAATAGAAAAAAAAATCAGTAATGTAAAAGTACAACATATGTACTCGAGTATAAAATGAAAACTTGCCTGTAGGCCTACTCGTAGAAGCCACCTTAAAAAATCTCGAATATCAGTTTGTATGCCAGTCACTACGAAATTATTTTTTAAAATCCAAAAAGCATTTAATTCAGATAATAAAAATTTATTTTTCTTTTCACCAGCTTGATTTCGCAAATTATCTACAGAAATGTTTTTCTTCCCCCCCCCCCCTCCCCCTTCGTTGACGTAGTAGCAACTGAGCTATTTATAGATTCGCGATTTTGCACCGCTTGTAATGAGGTGTTATGTAATTTCTTATTCTGGAGTTCCATTAGATTATTATAAACACAAAGAGTCATTAAACAAGCTATACTTTTTTGCTGAAAGTCATGCCGGACCTTAGGATGCCGATTTAAAGGATGTTTGCTGTGCTACTGAGTACTTATAACTTACATTTACATCCCCCATCTCAAGCATTTTAGCTGAATTCAAATTACGTCCATTTGAAGAAAGAATTTTAACAGACAGCGCTTTAACTCCGTCAGTATGGTACCGTTATGTGGACGATATTTTCATAGTATAGGATCATGGTTTACCTGAATTGCATGCATTTCTTAACAGAATAAATAATATGGATCCTAACATAAAATTTACCACCGAAATAGAAAAGAATAACGAGTTGCCATTTCTTGACGTGATGCTAATCAAAAACTTATCAAACTTAACACTTAAGGGCACAGTTTACAGGAAAGTAAATAAGTCTCAAAGCACTGTTCCTTTTGAAAGTACATCACCTTTCAACTACAAACTTGCTCCGTTCAACTTTTATGTAAGACGGGCATTTAGTGTTTGCTCTATTAACCATCGTGTAAATAAATTAAATACCATTATAAACATTGAAGTTGAGTACGTTTTTCCAAAACGTATTATTGATAAACTAATCAACTCACAGAAAAACCACATGAAGATACAAAAATCTCCTGCGAGTATTAGAAGATATTGCAAAATCTTCAAGAAGTTCCAGGACTTTTCGAAAAACTGAGACATGCACTTTATCGCTTTGGCGTAAACTTAATCGCCACTCGTCCAATAAAATTGAAAGATTTAGTTAGTGCCAAACTAGACCCGATCCCGAAAGATGAAGTTTCTGGAGTATATGTAATTCCACTGAAAACAGAAAATATTTGCCCCGAATACATAGAAATGACTTCCCGTAAACTTAAAGATCGTATTAAAGAACATTCGAGAGATTTGAAGTACAACCGGTTAACAACAGCCTTGTCAAGACGTAACCAGAAGCAGAATATACAAGTTAATTTCGAAGATACAAAAATTATATGCCCCTTAAAGAATTACCAGGAATTAATTATCCGTGAATTAATAGAAAGTATTACAAAAGAAAATACTGTTTGCAATGACGTTTTATCCTACAACATACTCAGAATTTGGCTCAGTTTGCTTAAAAATCATAAAACGCGTAATATTCCACTTCCCTCTAAATCCAGATTTTTATTTTTCCCATTGTTTTCCGGGTCTAAAAATTTACTTCCACTTTCACTCTTTTCGACACCAACTACGTGAAATTTGAAAATAAGTCTATTGTATTTTTGTATTCTCTGACGAAGACTATGTGTATAGTTGAAAGTACTAAGAATATTAAAGTAGTTTAACACCTTTTTATATATTTTTCATCTTTTAAGTAATTTACACATAGTGTAATTTTAAATTTAACTTACATTTTCATTTAGAAAAAAACCTTTTTCTTTTCTATGTTTTATCAGAATTTCGGGTAATCCGAATTTTTTAAAATCCGAACAGACACCGGTCCCAATTAGTTCGGATTAGCGGGGTTCTACTGTAATACCGTTATTAATTAAACATCTAATACTAGAAACTGTTTCCGGTTAAAAAACTTCAGGCACAATGATGAATTGCCAAGAAATGATTATTTTGAAAAACTTCGTTTAAGAAAGCATTTTCCGTATTGATAGCTTTTATTTGCATAAATAAAATTCATGAATATAAATTTTCTTTAACACATAAAAAAAAATTACTGCTGTATTTCTATTAAATTCTCGAGAAATGATAAGATAAAAAATTATTACTAAGTTTAATATCAAATACTAATCAAGTTAACTTAATCGAAAATTCCCTGCTGAAGTCGACTGTATAAATCATAATTAATCGTTACATTATTTTATTCAAGTATAGATAGGGATGTTTGCGTGGGGAAAAATGTTTACCAATATGCATTGATAAATAGCTTGATTAAAGTTCATTTTTAATTTTTTCCACAATATTCAGAGAGATTATTTTTGTATTTATGCATGAATAATTTGAAGTCATTACAGACGTGTATATTAATATTCATGAACGCTTTAACTAAGTTTTTTGCTACACTTATAATATTTTATGTTGTAGATTTCGATTATTAAATAAAAGAAACACGTAAGTTCTACATATGTATTTTTGTTGTTGCTGTTACATAATGTTTATGGTTACACTTATTGAAAGAAAATTACATTCATGCATGTAAAACTACTATTAATGAAGGGTGCGTATAAATGACGAACCCGATTTAAAAAAAAATCATAATTTTGAAACTACTGCACATATTACAATAAGTGATACAGTCGAACCCGGTTAAGACGCGTTTCAAGGGAGCGGACAAAAGTCGCGTTTAAGCGGGATCGCGTATTAAACGTGATTTGTATAATGTTGCAGAAACTGTGCGTCTATTTACACATCTAATCGTCTAAAGGAACTTTAGAGCTTTCGGTTAGATGTTTACGGTAACAAATTGTATCTTTCAGGTATATTTAGATTGGAATTTAATTGTATTAAACTTTAACCCATTATTATCTTTTTAAGAATGATTGTAATAATAACTACAAATAAAAAATGAATTTAAACGGCTTTGTTGTAGATTATTACGTTACAAGCAAAAATAAAAAAAAATAATTTCCATCTAAACTAATTTTTTTAACAGATATAAAAAAAATTTAAGTTTTGAAGCACAATCCAGTTGTTAAAATCATATTTAGTACTTATGATAATGAGTACCATTATAATCTATCCTTTTCAGTATAAGACAAAACTATCCTTATTAACCTTTTTGTAAAAAATATTGTTAACATACAAAAAAGGAAAGAAAACATAAAAAAATTAAACAACCGCAGTCGTATTTATTTCATATTTACGAGTTTCATTTTTTTGCCTATATATATGCATTTTAAAACATAGTAGGCATATAACTTACATTCAAAACCTCACTAACAATAGGTATAATCATCCATAATCATAATTTTATGACATATCTAAGTATCCTGAATTCGTCTTTCTCTCTTTACAGTAAAAACATACACGAAGCGAGAAACACAGAATGTTAGGACGCGGGGTCAAAGAATTGCACTGGGCTAATTTAGCGGGCTTTTTAAAATTCAAATAACTACCACTATTTCCGATTAGTAATGTTCGGCTTAATTAATCTGTTATTAAATAAAGTAAATATTATTATTTGGAGAGACTATGTTTTATTTAAATATAAAAAATCCGATAAGTTGGCAATACTGGAAAAGAGACAAGAAATTCGCAACTTGAACAATGAATTCGCGTCTTAAGCGTGATTTTTTGCCTTAAAGGACTTGAAATCTCGCGTATTAAGCGGGATCGCGTATTAACTGTTCATGTATTAAACGTGATATTTTTTCATTAGCCTTATAGGCGATGTTCAAGGGATCGGAAAGAATCCGCGTATTAAGCGGGATCGCGTATTAAATGTGAGCGTCTTAACCGGGTTCCACTGTATATGAATTTAAAAAAGAAATATACCAAGTTTTTTTTCAGTTACAAATGTTTGATGTGTGACCCTCTTGTTACGCGGCATATGTCCAATCTGCATTCCTGTTTGTTCCAAATATTTTGTAGCATCACTCTGTCAATCGTTCTGAATGCTGCACAAATGCGTTCTTTAAGTTCTCGCAGTTTTTTCGGTATTGGAACATGAACAATGTCTTTCACGTAACTTCACAAAAAGAAATCACATAGTGTTAGTTCTGAGGATCTTGGTGGCCATGTGATCAAGGGTAAATCGCCATCAACCGCTTGAGTACAGCGCAGATTTTGTGGTTCAGCAGGATGGAGCCCTACCTCGTTGGTCTTTGCCAGTATGTAGTTACTTGAACGAGGAGCTTCGACATCGTTGGATAGGGCGTGCGGGTTTGGAACGAATAGGATAACAGATTGTGCGTATGCCGTGTAACAAGAGGATCACACATCGAACATTAGTAACTGAAAAAAACTTGGTGTATTTCTCTTTAAATTAATGTATCACTTATTGTAATATGTGCAGTAGTTTCGAAAATATGATATTTTTACACCATTGTTTTTTAAATTGCTTCGGTAGTTCCATATCTAGCGAAACCGTATCAAACTTATTTGGATGAAAAAATGGCCTTAATCCACTTTTATTCAAAACGTCTCAAATTATTATGCACGTGCGGTATTTTTTAGGTTAAAAAAATTATTAATTTTAAACTTTAATACAATATTTAATTTTATTTAAATAATATGTTGCAATTTTAAAGTTTACATAGTCAAATTAGTATGGCTGGGATGTTATATTGAAAGAGTGGAAAAGTAAAGACAAAATTTTGAAAATTATTAACCCATTTATGCCTAGAGTCCCATTTTTGGGACGCTTCAAATTTTAATAAATATGTACAATTTTCTTCTTCTTTATAACATGTAAATTGTATGAAATAATTATCTCTAATTTTTTTTTATCTGTTACCGAAAGATGACAGCATAAGATGAACATTTATTTGGTTAAAATGAAGGCTTTTTTCGAAGTTTATAGATTTTTCATTTTTCAAGGTGGCGAAATGTCAAAAGTAAGTTTATTTGTGTTTTTTCGATCAAGAATCCAAATAAATAAGTCATGATCTTAGCTTGTAGACTTCTTTGAAATACGTATTTTTTTTAAATTATGAAATTATATGTTCAAGCCTATTTTTATGCATGTTTGTAACGTACAAAACATAGGACGCTAAGCAAGAATGGGTACATATTTTTATTAGCCATTGAGGAGACGGTTATTTATGTAAAGTCATTTTCAAGATGATTATGAAACAAATTTTTTATAAGCCTTAAATATGATTATTCTTACTTTATTATTACTAATACTTATAATGTTATTAGTCTCTGCAAAAGAAATAAATATATTTTTTTAGTAATTCATAAAAACAGTAATTATAGTGCATAATATACAATTTAAAAAGCTTATTTTATATAAATGTAGACAAAACATATAATTATGCATGTTATATTATTACAAATATTATGCATATTTCTATATTTAGTACATTTGCATTTTATCAAATAATTTCGAAAAAGTTTTACGATAATTTTTTCTTGTATTTTTCCAGTTAATTCTGCAACATTTTAAAGTGATTTTACCAAAAAATTTGAGTAAACAAAAATTCAGGCAAAAATGGGTTAAAAATTCATATTTAATGCTTGTTGAACATTAAAAAATGCCAAAAAAAATAATGTTTTTCAATAAAATCATTTTAAAAACTTCAGACAAAGATAGATAAAGAGTTCAAATAAACTGTTTTTAGAAACACTGCAACGATAAATATTCAAACATCTCCATAATTACATTTTGAAAGATAGGTTATTCGACAGCATGAATTAGCGAGTTAAAGCTATTAAGAATGTACAAAGAAGAACAACTAAGTACATATAACAATAAAGACAAACAATTTCTCAATAATACCATAAACTTAAGAAATGCAAAAGACCTTTTGAAACAACTTTCTCTTTCTTCTTCAGGCGCAAAGAAGACATGCTAACAGTTAGAAGGCAGGTGCAAAACTAAAAGGAAATGCAAAGGGAAAGTGACAAAATTAAAAGAAGCAGCCAATAAGAAAGCAGAAAGTATCAGCCAATAGAAGAGCATAATGTATCCGCCAATCATACAAGATCTCTACTTAATCATAAGAAGACAGAACAGAAGAAAAATTATGAATCAAATTTAACAAAGAGTTACAAAAGTTAAAGAAAATTACAAGAACATTTTTAGGTAGATTTCGTAAGAAATACTACCTATTGCAGTCGTTACCATGGTGCGACTTTTGCAAAATTCCTTCATAACATTTCATTATAGGACCCCAGGAACCCAAAACCACCCCCACCTAAAAAGTATATATATATATATATATATATATATATATATGTATGTATGTATGTATGTATGTATGTATGTACTAAATTTTGTCCGCACGATAAAAGTCGCAATTATGCACGGATCGTCTTCAAACTCGCCAACAACTTTGAGATGGCTAATATCTCGGCGGGGATTGAAAATGGGTAAAATCGGACCAAGGGAATGGAAATGGGGAGGGTTCAAAAATTTGAATACCATCTTAACATGATTCCAATAAAATCAGCTCTTACACAACAATAACATAAAAAAATAAATATTTTTCGTTATTGCGGTTACCAACAATTAAAAAAAAAGCTATAAAATTCTCACCACAACAATTGCTTTTCTTTTGCGAGAATTTCACGTGAAAAATTAAATAAAATAAATAGTTTGACGAATTGAAAAGAAATTGAATATTACGTCATAAGTTTCCTAGAGCAAGATTTCTGCATGAAAACTCAAAATGAAATAAATAGTTTGACGAATTAAAAAACAACAACAAAATATTGCGTCATATTGGAAATAAAATGGACCTCAGCAGGTGAATATGTAACGTCATGTGAGTTTGAAGAAACGTATTAAAACATGATAAAAACCCGACTATGGAAATATTAACTTATTTATCACTTTGAGGTTCTCTGAATTTGCTTTAGCTATTTTTTAAACCTTTTCCATATGTATGCGTGTGTGTATTCGTGTATATTAGAATTTTCACAAAATTTTTAGCTCCCTAGAGCTCATTCTTAGTGGAGGAATTGGGTTTATCTCTAATCTTGATTTAAATTTTGTTGGTTAATTTAGTACTTAACTTCGAAATCTACCTCCGCCTGTAGGCCCGAGCCGGCAGGGATTTTTTTAATTATTCCATCAAAACAGAGAACATAAATTTATTTCAACCTTTGAATAATATATATTTTTTATATATTGTATACAATATTGATTTCCAAATGTTTATATTTATACCTCCTATGTTATTACTGAAGTTTGAAATAATTTGAGCAGCATATATCATCTCCATTATACACAATATGTTGTGAAATTGATAAAAGGTCTCTTAAAGAAAACCAATAATGCATTTTTAATCAAAATCTTCAACCACCAAAACACATTTTTTGAAGCAGAAAATTCTATGTCAAGTAAAGAGAAAAAGTTAAAAATAGTTTGTTTCTTTAATTCATATTACTAATTTAGTAACTTTTTACGTATTTTCAACATACAGTTGAAAAAACGATAGACGGCCTCTGGCCATGTATTGTTTTTGTGATTTACTTTCACGTTGCTAAAAGTGTCAAAGATTTAGGAGAATTTTTCGTGATTGCATTCATTTATGTGCTATATGCAACTACAAAAGCTATTACACGAAGCATATAATAACAAGGTGTTATATTTATTAATGTCCATATTAATATGTAATTATCAGTAACAAATCACAGCTTCTCAGAATATAATCGGAAATATATTACTACAGAAATATTATTATATTATAATATTTATAATATTATTACAATACATACCGAAATTAAGTTTAATATATAATTGGCATTTTACTAATTTCAAACAAATTTGCATATATTACGCGGTCCGAACGTTAATAATTTAACAATGGAACTAGGGGTGTGTTCAGTTATGTATTCGGTTTCCAATTGATGTATTGGAGAACAGTTAGATGGAGTGAATGTATCCAGTAAATAAATGATATGCTTCATGAAACCAAAAATATTGTTTATCAATAACAATAAAACTACTGCCCATATTGGCAACAATGCATATATTGATTTTAAAATGACACTATATTTAAATTGCTCTAATAATATTTTATCAGAATTTTATTGTATTTATGGCACAATTTAGTTTCCCTTGAAAATATCAAACTCTTAACTTCTGTTTACTGAAGTTAAGAGTATCGCAATATAAAATAAATCCATCATCGAGTACTGTTTTGGTTCAACATTTCTGCAAAACATGGTGGCAAAAAATTGCCAATATAAGAGAATGAAACTTTGCTCTAACATTTGATTCCCCGATTGAATCATACAGTTGTGTAACTTGAAAAATGACATGTTAAGATATCGTACCAGTAGCTAGTAAAATGTTGCAAACAGGGGCTAATCATGTCACGGCTTATATATTTTAAGGGGAATCTGGCACTTAATGGATATCCAAACTTGAAATGCGATTCTATATGACACCTCTAGACTTTTAACTAGCATTCTAACTGGTAGAAAACAAGGCACATGTCCTGGCTCTGTACAATAGGATCTATAGAGTGTATAAAACTATCTATTCTTATTTGCTGTTTCTTATTTACATAGAATGGTGAAAAGTTCAACCATTGTTGAAGTTTTACCTTAATAAGGCGTTTTGGAAAATAAGTGAACTATGTTCTGGGGCTGCGGATTCTTTTGCACCATCAAACGGTTTTCGTTTGAACTGAGAGATTTCACAGTATTAATTATAAATATAGCTAAGCAATTTCTTTAAAATTTTTACAGTCATTTAAAATCATGTTTTTGTAAATGATTGATTTAGCCTATAACCTTATCAGACCTGAAGGTAAAATAATACTAAAAAATTTTCTAAAATGGATCCTTAAGGATATTTTTAGACAAACGTCTTTTTGCACCCTTTTTTCCTTACGTATTATCCCTACGAAATGCTAGCGGCATTGTGTAGGGATAATACGTAAGGAAAAAAATGTGCAAAAAGACGTTCATCTGACATTAGCCTTAGAAGACAAGTTATTTAGATTCACAAACAGCGATCTAAAATTACAAACCTTCTTAAAATGACAATTTAATTATCTCTAACCTAGTAAATTCGCACAATCACAAATTTAAGCCCTTTAAACAAGTGAATAATATACAAATTCTCAAAAATTTTTATTGTAAAGGATTTAAGTTAAATTCTTTTGAAATTTCTGACTTTCTTGGTCCCACTGTCTTGAAGGCATTTTGCAAATTCAGATGAAAATATCATTTATTTTAGGAGGAAATCAGCATAGATGTTTCTATTTATTGGTTTTCTTTAAGAAAAAAAAAAACATTCAGCTATTAAGAAGTGAAGTCAAAATGTAAAAATATTCAAACAGTTCAGTTTTTATCATGTTAAGAATAGAGGTTCAGACATGTTGACCCAGGGAGCGTAGAGAATAAACCGTAATATAATAGGAGCAAGTTATACTAATTTTCACTCCTCGTAATTTTCAACTTATAGGGTAACTAGAATAGATGGCCAAACAAGAGAGATGGCCAGTCTAAATATCTCGAAAACTTGTACATCGATTGCAATATAAACATTGCGCGTATGAAATAGTTCAACCAGTTTATTTATTGCGACGTGCAATTGTGTTTTTCGATTATAAAAAGTAAGTGTAATTTTAATGCAAATTAAGTAGGTGGTTGAATATATTTTTTTTTTTTTTTTGTGACTTAGGTATCTGAATGTTTTGCCGTACGTACATTATAGATATATTTTACTATATGGACTTTTAAGGCACGTATATAATCTAATCTTTATTTCTAAGACTAAAACAAACACGTACAATGGCTATTGATGCTTTAAATTGGGTGACCATCAGTACTTCAATTTCAGGAGAGATGGCCACATGAAATCGAGGAGAGATGGCCAACTTTAATCAATATTTCAAAATTATACTTAGTGATGCTTTTAACTAAATATAATTAAATTAAAAAATATATATATAATGTTTACGTTTATAAATATATTAATTGATATAATTATTTAAATTTTAACTAATATAAATATTTTAATAATAATAATAATAATATAATAATACCTAACAATTTATTTGTTTCAGAAAATACTGAAAAACGTCGGAAACTTTCATAACAGAAATTGACAAAGTTGATAAATAAACTAAATTAAAGTAATAAACCTACAATTAACACGAGAAAAAACTAGTCGTTGGGGGCCACAGTAATACTTACCCATCATGGATATACATAATATAAAATATGAAAATAAAGCATGTGATACATGCTAAGCATTGTATCATGTTACTTTATACATAATTTAATTTACTTAGACTCCGTTAAATATAATTAATATAATCCCTTAAGCTAATATTACTTTTTTGTTGCATTAAAACATCTCAATTTGTTGATTTTCTGTAAGCAAGTAAACACTATAGGTTTACAATGGAAGTCTATGGGAATTTGGCCAGATATTAGAGATACCGCCAATTTGGCATAAATTTTTGGCGACTAATTTTTGTCGCCAAATTTGGCGATATACCGCCAAGTTGGTGACAAACTTGGCGGCATTTGGCGACAGCACAGGATCGCCCCTATGGTAACCCTCTTATACGTATGGAGATGCATTAAATGCTTGACATTTACGATAAACCATTATTGCATCTAATCTTATAGTTTGGCGATAGTTTTTTGGTTGCGGGATAATCGTGCAGAACCCAATTGCGTAAAAGAAACATCCTTATAACTCGAAAAATTATAGTAATATTAACTAACAGTTTACTGCGTCGGATTAAGCGTCTCATTTCCAATTGAAATATATCTTTGAATTGAAATTTGAATGAAATACAGGGTCATGAAAAATCGAAGAGTGTGAAAAATAGAATTGCAAATATCTCGACAACTAATTATCCGATCGAGATTATTCATGGATACAAAATTTGTTTTTTTTTATTGTCTTTTATATTCTCTCCTTCAAATAAACAATTTCGAAAATTTTTGTATACCTTTTATCAGAACAAGTATTTCGAGAGTCTGAAAAAAATAGTTCCGGATAATCGTGGTTACTGATATTCAATAGGCCTCTTCTCATTGTTACTTCCTAAGTACACACCGAATTCCAAGTCTCTATCTCAATTTGTTCGGGAGATAGAGCGTTTACAGACACGCACACATACAGACGGACGGCAAATTTTTTTTCTAAAAATATATTTTTCGGAATCTCCAATGTCTGAAACGTGTAAATCCGTCAAAAAATTTTTTTGATTTTTAAAAAGATTACAAGACTTACCCTATACTACATATGATGGGTTTGCCAAGCATGTGTTAAGATTTTACGAAAAGTGAAGTATTGAAATTATACTTCAAATGTTGCTTATTCGAGTTTACTTCGCTCATTTTCCATCATATAACTGCATCTTTACAAATTGCTATATGTTTAACTATATGAAATGTGTTATTTTTTTGTTATTTAAATTAACTTTTTCTTTCTTGTATTGGATGGCCATCTCTCCTCGGCTTTAAGGAGAGATGGCCATTTGTCATTTAAATTTAAATTTTGTTCAACACTTTTTGTTTTCAATATGAATTATTTTTTTGCATAAAATATTATGAGTATATGTATAAGAAATTTAAATGTGCATAAATATTTCTTGTATTTGCATTCTAAGAATTTTTATTTCAATCTTTAAAAACTATGGCCATCTATCCTGAGTTACCCTATACATTTCTGATAAGTTTTAAAATAAAACAATATATTAAATTTAGAAGAACTGTGAATTCTTATTTTTTTTTTTTCATAAATTACTTACTATTATCTTTTCTCAAATAGTGTTTAATGTATGTTTCACAAAAGTACATAAAAGTGCAAAAAAAAAAAGTAGTTTGCTCAAATGTTTTCTATGAAATGAAAACAGAAACATTGGTTGTCTACTTAAAAAACAATTTGTTTCTATCATTAATGTGAAAAAGAAACAGTTTTCTTTCAGAAAATAGCTGACATGAGGAGTGCATGATAAATATTCCATGATCTATTCTATTTATTATTTTGTTTTATTACTTTGTATTATTTCACCTAAAAGCTAATAGATGCAACACCGGCTAGAAATTCTTTTGCAAGTAAGTTACTTATTAATCCTATTTCATCGTGTTAAATATACAAAAGAAGAAAGATTACTTTCGTATCAGGACAGTTGCTGAAACTTTTATGAGAGCGTGATAAATGTTTATGAAGTGAAAGTAAAACTGTATGGCGTATGTTCTACTCACAAATTGCAGTTCTCAACATAGATCATACTTTTTTCCTATTTTAATAACAAAAATTATGGCATAATCAGTAAATTACTAATTTTTCAAAATATTAATGGTTTATGAAAGAATGTTTTCATATATGATATCTATACAAGCATATATATACAGGGTGTCCCAAACAAGGGCCGATCTAGAAAGTCTCCAAGAAGGGGAAAATATTGCAAATTTAGGGGTTTTCCATAAGGATGGATTTAGAATTTGATTGTACGAATAACGATCGATATAACGATCGTTTCATTATATCAACTTTCTTATTATAACGAATGGTCGAAAACATCCTTTATTTAAGCATTCATGCAGAATTACTTTTACATCTAATAGAACGACCAAATAGACCAAGCATTCCAAGTAATATAACAAGACTTTCCGGCTTTTTGAGAAATAAGAAAAAAAAATTGGATGTTAGGAAAGCTTGAGAATGTTTTAGTATTCAGAGTCTTTTCCCTTTTCTTCATAAATTTATCGATTCTTTCTACCTTCATGGATGGAAAGTGCTGCTAAAACTTATTATTATCCCCTACACATTCTTTGAACACAATGGATCTTCTATGCCCAGATTTATATCAACAGATATTTGAAAAATGTTATGTTAAAAATAAAACTGCTTTTTTCTTTATTTCGAGGTAGTTCAATAAAGAATAATTTGAAACTTATTAATGAAACATTTATTCAGCAGCTAAAGATAGCTTCCTGGGAACAAGATTATTACACTTTTAAGAGGTAATTTCTAGCCTTCGGGCCCATTTACAGTATCTAAATTTCTTTCATTATATAACCTAGAAAAGTATAATAAAATATTTTTTACGTACATTTATTATTTTATATATTAAATATTTTTACACAAATTTTCCGAATTTAGTGATATTTTAGAATTTTTATATAATAAAGAACAAGAAAGACAAATGTATGCGCTTTAAACCCTTAAAAGATTAAAAAGCTTTAAAACCGGCTTGATTATGTCAACATGAAAATTATTTATTATCGCCCAAACGAGGAGTGATCGCCCCATCGCCCCTCCCTTGAATCCGCCACTGGTCCCAAAAACATTGGTAACGGCTTTTGATCCTTAAATATTGGTCATTAGTCATATACAGAGTGCCTTCCCAATGAGTAAAATGTGCCCCATACACCAATAAGTTCGTCTACAACATTTCAGCATTTTATCATTAATTTTTCCTTTCGGTTTCACCACTGTGATAGAGTTTTGTTCATAAATGTATCCTCCTAAATGTCGTTACTTACTTCGCATCTGATGAAACAGTTCCTACTGGAAATGATTAACCTTTAACTGATGTTACCGGTCTTACAGACCGATGCTTTTTTCAATTTTCATTGTGTAACTTGCAAATTTCAGTTTATCTACAAACACTACTGAAATTTTGTTTCGTTTGGAACTTTAGTACTATCACCAGAGCCTTTTAAATAGGTGAATTTTAATTATAATATTCCTGTACAAAAAGTTTAGTACAAAAACAACATCCTATGAGTTAATCGCGGGTTTTATTCATCTTTCGATGTAGCGGTCTCACAGACCGCTTCAGACTAGTTATGTGACATTTTCTGTGACATCAGTTAAAGGTTAAGTACATTTTCAATTTTTTTGCTTTCGTTAAAACTTTATTTATGTTTAATTTTTGTGGGCCTTGGGGTCCAGCACACGAGTCTGATGTATGTGTTCAATAAAAACTAAACCAAAAATGTTTAATTTTGATTATTTTTTAAATCAATTTATTTGTAACATTATTTTGTTATATCCGGTTAAATTTAGTTTGAAGAAAAAGAGCCAAAATGGTGCATATATACATTGGCAATTTTTTTTTCATAAGATTTAGAAGGAAAAAAATAAATTATTACTATGTATGTCAGCGTTGTTCAAACGAACAAAATGAAGAAACAAAAAGATATTTATCGAAATTTTAGGAAAAACGTTTTGAGGCCAAATTTTAATTTATCCTTAAATTATATTTTTAATATATTCATTATACATAGTTTTTCATAAATGTGTTTCGTTTTTAAAATGTGTTATTTTCATCTATCACTGCGGAACAAGGGAGATAAACACATTATTGCACATGTGTTGTATATATCTTTATATCTAAATTTCCGCCATTTTTGACGGGATATCTTTCTAGTTCTATATAAAAGCTAACTTATAATATTCCTTCCTTACAAATTGCCATTTTCGTAATAAAAAGATATTCTAACTTGATATACAGAAATAAAATTGTGCACAATAATATTTGATATTTTTGCGCGTTAAAGAAAAGTTATCAATATACCAGCCTTGCGAAAAGAAACAAGAAAATCGTTTGCAGATTCACATTTATCGAAATTGAAATCAAAAAGTAAATAAATCGTTAAAAATCACGGAAATTACGCTACATATTTGAGACAAACTTTAGTTGAAAACTCATTTTTTGATCTTATTGTGAGATGTAAAGTGTGAAAGTACGCGATATTTTGAAATAAAAACGTGAAAGATGAAAGAAAATACCTAATGCAAAAATCCAGTAAAAAATCCTTTAAAATTAACTTTCTTTAAAGTAGAATTTTGAAAAAATCTCTTTAGAGGGAACTCCTTGGGGTATCTTCTGTGCTTATTGTCGTAGCGTTGGTTTTATCCATTGCAGCTTTGAGAGCATAAGCAGACAGACAAACTCGCAAGCACTTTACTTTATTAACATATATTTGTGGAAGCAAACAGCATAGGAGTTAATTTTTACTAATATTATAAAGAAGAAACGTTTGTTGCTCAATAAAAACTAATTTAAATACACTAGTACATTTCAATTTAATCAACAATATAACACAAGACGCCACTCATGGCTACCTCACAAAAACAAAACAATCGTACGACTGAATAGAACAGACGATAAAACACGTTGCCAAAACACAAACCATAAATATGAACAAACAATGTGTAGTAATTCAGAAAAATATATTTCGAACTTTATTTGACTTCAGCAAGAGCAATGAACTATAACGACAAAGTGTAAATCTCTATTTACTAGCTTGAAAAGAAAATGCATTGAGATCCATTCTTCATTTTAGTTAGAAGCTAGATATGTTGCCAAGATTCCTTTTAAAAATAAGAATGACTTATTCTTAATATTTCTGCCAAGCTTTTTAATATACTCAAATCTGATTAACTTATAACTTTTTATTGGCAATTTGTGTTCATTTTAATAGTATTCATATTTTGATAAGATAATTTGTCATTTTATACATTCTACTTTATTTCTCATTTTCTAGGCGCAATTTTTTATACTACGGTAATTCAACTAGAGTTAAAAAAAAAAAAAAAAAAAAAAAAAAAAAAAGATGCATTCAACGTTGTCGAGAAATATTTCATTAAATTCCTTTAACATTTGCTGTCTTCAATTCTATATTACTACAAGCAGATTTTTTTTATTGATTTGTACTTAAATATATAACATTGCCTTGTTCTGCTAGTCCATTTATGATGTACTTGTAGACAGTGATGGCTGGAATCAGGAGCAGACAAATTTTTATTTGTATCTTAAGGGGACGGTTGACGTTAAAAAAAAAAAAAAAAAAAAAAAAAAAAAAAAAAAAAAAAAAAGTTATTTTTTTTTTAAATCATAGAGATATGAAATTTTCTTAAAATATGCATTTTGCCATAGGTATATAGAACACCTTAAAAGAAATTTCCGATCTTATAATTTTAAGATTTAAAAAAGAATAATAAATTTTAAAACAATATTTTAAAATTTTCCATGCGTCTTAATTTTTGAGATATTTTGTTGATTTTGCATTTTAATCTCTTAAAACTCCCTTACAAACAAATCTGTGCATCTATTTTTTAATCCCTTGAATAGCTAATTTTTTAGAGATTTTTTTCTGAATTTCATATCGATTTTCATCAAAATCCAGCCTTTTAATAATTTAAAAATCAAATTTAGTTATCTTAATGAAGTCGAATTTTAAAATGCATACACAGTTTTTTTCTAAGAAATATAAGGATTCTTATTTATCAATTTCATAAACTTTGATAAAAAATTAAGATACATGGAGCATTTCAAAAATCTAAAAACTTTGAAAAATCAGTTTTGAGAAAAATAGATTTAAAGTACATTAAAGGGCCGAAAATATGTTTTACAAAAATCAACTTGTAACTTTGCAAAAAATAATCTCTTCTGCATGCCTTTTTTCACAAATGGCTCAAAACAAACTAAAGAATAATAATACTCACAAAAAAAAATCGATTTTTTTCCCAAATAAAGGTTCACGGTCCCCTTAAAAATGAACAGAGTTCAGTTGGCGATGTAAATCTAAAAGTTTACTTAATAGAGAAAAAGTTTCTCTACGATTTATTCAAACTGCTCCATATTATATTTATTAAAGATTGAGTTTATTTTGAACCCTTCAAAAGATCGTTTAAACTCAACTTTTTAAATGTACCAAATCAGAAACAATTTAATTTTAAGAATTACTAGGAGGGCTCCGCCCCCCTGCTCGCTATGCTCACCAACCCCCCGCGTAAACTCTTCGCAATTCCGTTCAGTATCGCGAAGCAAACCCTATTTTGTGGCCAACTCCAGAAGAAATTATTTCGCGTTTCCATTCTGGATCGCTTCGCGATTCTTCATTTTCTATGCATTCAATTTTTAGATTCCAGTTGTTATAAACGCGCTCCTCCCCAACTCCTGACGATTTTATTTCCTTATCTCCAAGCAGGTAATCATTACAGCTTACAGAGTTTCATAATTAAAATAATTATTAAATATAAAATCATTAAAAAAAGGTAAAATTTATGATTTATTTGAATAATTACAAATTAAATAAAAATCATAGATATAGTGTTACGAATATTGTAAATAAGTAGTGTTTCTGCTTAAAAATAAAGTAAATAGATCAATTAAGCTCTATTCATAAGCTAATATTAGTTTTTGTTGCATTGAAATATCTCAATTTGTTGATTTTCTGCAAGCAAGTAAACCCTATTGGATTTCAATGGGAGTCTATGGAAATTTGGCGAAATACAGGAAATAGCGCCAAGTTGGCTTCACGTTTGGCGACTAATTTTGGTTGCCAAATTTGGCGATATATCGCCAAGTTGGCGACAAACTTGGCGATGTTTGGCGATAGAGCCGACACCCCTCCCTTGGTATAGCATCAGAAAGCACTGACCAATCAGCTGCGTTTCGCAGTATCTACGCAGATTTTCTTTGGTTCATTTCCAAAGCATTACTTTTTTTTATATATAGAAGGATATAAAGATGGAAAATAGCTTCAATTTTCTTTGCACTATACCAAGCTTAAATTCTCTCAAATCGGAAACCAAGATCGGAAGGCAAGATATCTTCAAAGCCAGATAAACACTAAACAGAATCAACCTCCTCGACGTTACAGAAAAATTCTATAATCGTATTGCATATGTCAAATTTGTCTTTAAAAATTTCTACTAACCGAGTGCGCTCTATAAAGACAAACACATTCATACCGATTGCTATTTGCTAAGAAGAGAGCCTATAAAAGTCCGGAAAAAAGATTTTCTTAACATTTTTTCCTGGAATAGAAAAGAAGACTTTAGCTACGCTAGACTTTTTTTGTATGTTAACCCCAGAATCGTCGGCAATTCGTTTTCATTATACGATTGTCTGGAGCTTCCACCACTTCGAGGTTCAAAATTTGAAAATAAAGAAAGTTGTGGCTTGAAAAAGAAAAAGGTCTTTTTTGCACTTTTTTGTACTTTGATGTTTTTTTTTTTTTTTTTTTTTTTTTTTTTTAAATCAAAAAGGCTGAAAGTGGTCGAAGTTCCAATAAATTATGTTCCCTCTAATTTAAAAAACAACATTCAAGATCGGATTAAAGTTTTTGAGTTCTGGTCACGCCTAGTTTAAAAGAAGTTATTTTGCGTAAAATGCGTTTATAGATTATTTTAGAATGCATGATTTATAGAATGCGTTTATAGATATGCATAATGGTTTTGATGCAAATTTCTAGCGGAGAACCCTTAGCGTTCCTTATAGAACATCAGAATAAAATTTCATGCATGGGTCGAAGTAGAAAATCAAAATCTCCGGAGGACACAGGCACCTTAAAACAGGGGGCGGGGGGGGGGGGTTAATTCGGTAGACGTGTTGCGCTCAAGTATTAAATAACTGCGAAAGGACTTGAAGTTTAGTCAAATCGAGGGTTAATCTACATACTTTAGGGGATACGACTTTTTTTTTAATCAAATTTTTCAACCGATTCAAATTTCATGCTAGATATTAGCAGAATGCGGAACTCCATCTTTATAAATTCTTACTCTAAGCGTATTCAAATATTTGATTACATATATCAAATACGATTTCATAAACATTATTCTATAAACTCGATTGGAAGTTAAGATACATTTTCCATGTATGGAAAATCAATTTACTTGTATTTATTTTTAATGGAGTAAAACCATGTATGGAAAATAAAATCAATGATAAGAATTTAAATGCATGCTGATTTTATTAAATAATCAAAATAATTATCAGATATATCAAAGGAATGTTTATATACATCCATCCTAAGAAATTTGGAGTAATTTTTTTCATAATGATTGTGTAAGCAACGTCTTAGGAAAATTTGTAATTTAAAAGCTATAGCCATAAGTAATCTCACAAATTTACAGCGTGTCCGAAAAAGGTCTTTATCATTCTAAACATTAATAACAAAAATACTAACAGGTGAAATGGAATACAGTTTTCTGCAAAAGTATGAAGAAATATATCAAGGAAAGTCTCCTTACTGGACATACTCAGAATATTTTGAAAAAAATATATGAATTAAACTACTTATGTATGTAATAAAGGATAAGTCAATAGCGGCAGAATTGCAATGGAAAGTCTGTAAAAAAAATAAAAAATACTTTCGAGTATTTAGCGCGAAAAGACAAAATCGTCCCGCGATTTGGCAAACAGCATTTTTCCTCGCCATAAGAAAACGATTTTAATACATCTAAAAATTGCTTGTTGACTTTTAGAATACGTGTAACTACAATTTTATGAATTTAAACTTAAACAATGAGAGAGTTCAATATTATATTTTTTAAATTGCATATATATGTTGCTTATTGCTGCATTTATTTAACTTTAGCGCTGCAAAAACATTTTCGTACATTAAAAATATTTTCATATTGAAAAATATATTTTAATCTAAAGCGTTTTCAAAAATAAAGACAGGATGAAGAATGCTGCAGTTATACATTTCATTCAATGTCAAAGAAGTCGTTGTTTCCATAGCAAAAGTACTGAATCGCTGCGACAGCGCTCAATTCTATTTAATTTTGATCTTGAAACAATTTTAATTAATTAATTTTTTTTAAATCATAAAATCTGACAGATAAATTCCATTATAAATACATATAGATGGTACTTTTCGGTTAGCTTGGCGCCAATGTTATATATACATATATATGTACAGTCGTGGAAAAAAAAAGTAAACACCCCCTACTAACTCCTCAACAAATCATCGTAGAAAAAAGTTACTGGTACCGAACGATTGGAAATAAAGTCTACTTGTAAATGATGTATATAAAATTTTCTTAGGGGGTCATCTACATATTAAAACGAATGCAAACTTCATTTTTTTCAATGGCAATACCCAATTTTAACGAGATATTTCAAATCTTCGGTTCAAACTATGCCTAGACACCAAATTTCAAGTCATTTGAATGATAAGTTTTTGAATTATAAACATTCAAAATTTAGTGCTTCTAATGTTAAATTACATTTTCATATTTTTATTTATATCTCCCGAAATTATGCTCCTAATGTGCTAATTTTTTTTTTGGAGTAATAATACTAATATACCCAAACATAAATAAGCTGAATTTGCAATTTTTATAATTTTATGATATGAATTATGCATTATGAAATTAATATTCGAAAAAATTATGAATTGCAACCTACAATTTTTTTGATGGATTTAGATTTATTAAGTCCTGCTTTATGGAAATTCAAAAATTTCACATTTTTCTTCCAAGTAGTTTTCAAACTATTTTTAAAACGGCAAAATGATGGTTTAAGGGGCCGTCTATGATGGAAGTGAGTAGACATTTTGAAATTTATTCTGCTGTACTGTAATCTAACACGCTTCATTGACTCCTTGAGTGGCGCTTAAGGGGCCTTGATCAAGGAAGGGGCTCTCTCGGTCAACAATCCAGTACGGAACTTCAATTTGGATACAGCCCTTAAAATACTCTCGTTTTAAAATAATTAATTTCTCGGAAACTTATGGTACGAATTGCATAAAAATTCGTTTTTAGGCTAATTGAAGGGTGTAGAGTTCATTTATGCTGTCAGAATTGGGTACTGCTATTGAAAAAAAACAAAGTTATGGTTCGTTTTAATATGTCGATGGCCCCCTAAGCAAATTTTATATACATCATTTAAAAGTAGACTTTATTTCCAATCGTTCGGTACCAGTAACTTTCTTCTACGATAATTTGTTGAGGAGTTAGTGGGGGGTGTTTACTTTTTTTTTCCCACGACTGTACATATACATATAACGGAAAACCTTTTATCTAACAATACAATTAACTTCTTAGATCTTAAAATTACAATAAAAGACAACAAAACAATCACAGATTTATATGACAAACGTAAAGAATTTAAATTCAAAGTTAATACATTTACAAATTTTAAATCTTGTCTACATCATTCTGTATTTCGAAATATAATACTTAATCATTTATATAGAATAAAATGTTTATGTTCTTCTCTAATTAACAATAATATTAAAAAACTAATTTATGATGCATTAAATCATGGTTTTCCAAAAAAATTCATAAATTCATTAATATATAATTAGTACTTTACTTACATGATCTTTTAAAACAAATTAACACACGCGTAAACAAAATTACAAAAAAAAATGTATAAAATAAAAAAAATCTATAAAAAATTAAAAATTGTAAAATAATATAAAAAAAATATTATAGGTTGGATGGGTGGGTAGATGTTAGAGTACTGAGGAGGGTGGTGTTGTCTGGATAACACGCAATGGTTAATTAAAAAAAAGGGGGGGGAGGGCTTTTGTATTATCACTATATTTTTAATACGTATTTTATAAGGATGTTGATTTGATATTTTATATGTAATTGGTGACTTTCATTAATATTATATTTTGCTTAATTAAAGTTTTATCTTATTTACAATCATTTGTTATTAAATTTTAATTTACTCAGGACAATATCATATTAATTACCAATAGTATGCCATTTTTATAGTGATTAATATACATATAAGTATATTTAATATAAATAAAGTTATACTGTATGTATTAAAATTGGGTAATTATTTTTATTATTATTCCTCTATTCTTTTTAATATTGATCTATTTTCACTTTGTGTTATAAAATTTATTATCGGTTTAATGTGTTTGAATGTCCCACATTCATACTTTTTGGATTTTTATGGCTGTATGAAAATAATCCACACACTATATTTGAGATTTTTTGGTAATGGGAATTTAAGTATCTGATAATCTTCTATATACTTCCATATGTTTTTTATTTCCTGTTCATTTTATAATTATCTTATATATAATAGTTATTATTAACGATTTTTATATTATTTTTAATATATATTTATATTAATTATTATTGAATTTATTTTGTTTTATAGCATATAGCTATATGCTATATATTATCAATGTTATAGAATTATTTAAATTCTTAGTGTAGTTTAAATGAGTAAGATAATAGAATATTTTGAATGCTTTTTTAAAAATTTTATTAACAATAGTTTTTTTTTAAATATATAGTGTAGTTTATATTAGGTTTATAATTATCTGTATATAAGGATTTGTTTGATTTTGCTGTTGATAAATTTTTTACATTCAAAGGCTTTCAATTGTTAATCTTGTGACATTTGAATAATAAAAATACTACTAGATGGCAGCACCAAAATTTGTCTTTTGACGATAAGTTATAAATTTTGTCTTTTGCAGCTCCTTTTCAGTTATAATTTCTTACACCAGGTGGGATTTTTTTAGCTAAATTTTGACGATATTGTTAAATAGTAATTAAGTAATTTAATAGTGCATTTTAGTTATTTTAAATAATGTAATTACTTTCTATTTATTTTATTTTATATTATATTAATTGTATTTATCATGGTAATTCAAAATGTATTAACTGGATCCTTTGGTATCAATTACTGTGATTTCTTAACTGTTTTATTCACCTTAATCTTTACGATATTATGGTAGCCATGTGCGAGTGGATATATTGAAAAATACTGAAATATTAATCGGTATGTTGTGTATTATTTCTATTTTATATCCTATAAATATTTAAACTGGTTTTATTGATTTTACCATTTCATATTATTTGTTTTTATTCTGTATTCATTTTTAATCTATTCACTTGATTATAATGGTTGTTCGGGCACAGAGAAAAATAATTTTTAGCTTTAGCTTTTTTTTCTCACAGAAAACAACCATATTGCTTATATCATTGAATTCTGTGCCCTTGAAAACGTAATTCAATATATAAGCTTTTCCATTATTTGTCGGTGTCCACTTTCTTCTTTTTTCTTCCATAATAATTCTTATAATAAATTATTTGGCACTTTTTTTATACTTACAGCTTTAATTCATAATATTACGGTTTTTGATGGTGGTAGGTTATGTTTAATTAATGGTTATACATATGGATATATACATATATATGTATGTATATACATAAAATGTATGTATATAGATACATATGTATATATACACTAGGGGGCTCTGCCCCCTGCAAGCAACGCTCGCCAACCCCCGTTCAGACACTGTATAATCTAAAAGCACGGTAATCTGATCGGTTTTAAAAAGATTAGAGAAGATTGAATTATACTGAAAAAACCTGTAGCGATCTCCCTGTAAACGGGTTTCCATTCAATTTCCTTTGATTGCAAAAATTTAAGGTAGAATCAGTTGCTGTTAAGACATCGAATGGTTGTTTTCGTGTTTGGTTAAAGAAGATCAGTTAAACATATGAAAAGAAGCGAAAGTAAAATGAATTAAGTAAGCAGAGTCTTTGTCTCTCGGTATTTTTTAACAGCGTTATAAAACGATTGACATAATACAATTACTAAAATTTGCTGCTTTAACCCCTTCAAGGGCGGTGGTTCATTATTGGATCACTTAATTTTAATTTTTAAATGGCACATTAGCATCAGAATATTGGGATGAAAATTTCCCTTTTATTAAATAAGTGAACAAAAGCATTTTTTTATTTCGAAATTTGTTTGTAAATTTTGGTGCCATTCACTGATTTCAAGATTTTACGTATAGAAGTGCCTTGTCCGTGAAAGGGTTAAACGCATATTAATGTATTTATTATTTTAAAGTTTCCTTTCCCTTTTAATATTCACGTGTAAATACAATTTTCAGGACATAATTTTCAATATTTGCCTTCCTTTAACACGTACTCATTTAATAGTAATTTAATTTCTTTTTTTCTGTTTTTAACAGTCACGAGAAAATAAATTTTTAATCATTAGGAAATATTATTCTTTGCGCTGTTTTTAAAATTGAAAACAATCTCTATAATAATAGCCTAAGTCATGTGACTATCATCAACAGCTCCAGGCGGATCCCTTCGCTTTTTATATTCCAGGCGGCCATTTTGGTACTTTAATGTTAGCCAGCCACAGGTGGGATAAGACGCCGAATATTATTCTATCCCCATTATTTCGTTTATATTATAATAGTCCAAGTCATGTAACTGCCATAAACAACGGGCTGATTACTTCGTTTTTCATAAGAAAGGTTTCCATTTTGATTAAAGAATCAAAATTATTTTTTCGAATAAAACTACATAAAAGTTGCCATGATCACAAAGAATTTCTGCTACTTTTATGTTAGCCGGGTGAAAATCTCGCCAATAGCTTTTTTTTTAACTCGCCAGTTAGCATTTTTTTATTTTTCGAGTGGTAAATTAAAACGGTGCTACTTGGTTATCCCATCGACCAAAAATCTGTCGCCAAACTATAAGATTAAATGCCAATAATGGTTGATCGTAAATGTCACATTCACTTGATTTTAAGGAAGTTACACATGTTCACGCCATCAAGTGGTTTTTATTTCGACGTTTTATTTGTATTTTTATTAATGTTATACTAATTTATATGTTATTTTGTTATTTAAAATAAAAAAAAAAATATGTCAGTTTGTATAATTTGGCGAAATTGGTCGACGAGAGAAGTAATAACATTAAAACGTTGCTTTGAAGTGGAAATTAAATCTCATGATTGTTGCATTGTCACATATGAACCGGGTTTGGCGTGATTTCTTTTTACGACAATTTGGCGAAAACCTCGTTTTCAAATACCTGTTACATACGTATTTTTATATTATTTTCTGTTATTTTTAAAATGAAATAACAATAAATAAAAAAAGTTAATTAATAACTATAGAACAAAACAATTTATAACATTTTTTTGTAAATAAAAAGAAAATAAGTTCAAATAAACATTTATTAATAAATAAGCAACAATAGCCGGGTTACCATGTCAGCCAATATAACGCCATTTTGGCGCCAATTAGGTACCCCGTTTCGTATATGACAACTGTGTCTAATATTTTTCTTTTCGTTTCGTTTAAAAAAAGAAGAATGAAGTAAAAGCCATTTATTTGAAAGGTTTCAATTTTAAATGAAAGTTTTGTATTAAATAAAATGATAATGAAATACAAATTGAATTCTGAATAAAAGTAACATGATGCATTTCTTAGCATACATTTAAGGAAGGCCAAACTCGTCGCCAAATTAATTTAAAATAACCTTTCCTAAAATATGAAAAAAAATATCTGTTATGATTAAAATTTGAGTTGCCATCATTAGGAAAAAAGTATTTAAAAAAGAAAAAAAATTAATATTTCGAAAACTAATTCTAATTTTAAAATTCTAATACCAGTTTTGAGATCTGTGGATCAATACGGATTTTTGGTGTTAATTTCATCGCAAAGTATTCCATATTTTAGGAGAAATCGCCGTGAAACGTAATCAGTTGTTTAATCAGTCGTTTCATAGAATCGTTACATAAATTCGTTTCAATTCGATTCATTAGTATTTTATATATATAGGGTAGATATATGTATGTACATATATATATATGTATATATAACACTGGCGCCCGGCTAACCGAAAAGTACCATTAGTCCAAATACTACACGACCAAAATAAGGTGAAAACTGCAAATCGTGACAAGAATATACCGATTAGTATCTACTTTATATTAATGCAATGCATTTCAGAGGGGAAGGCATCGCGTAAAGTCGTGGGAATTCAAGATGGCGGCTGTTATTCAAAATGGCGACATTTTCTGAATTTTCTTAGTATCCATCATATAAATGTGTGTTTCAGGTTGATTTCGATGTTTTTAACGTCAAAAATTTCGTTTTTAAAACTTTCCGTCGTAGTTGAACGAGTTTATGAATTCAGTTTGTCTGTTTGTTTGTCTGTCTGTCTGCTGGCCGTTCCATGCTCTAACTCGATATATCGCTACTCGCTTAAATTCAGATTGTCATGTAATTTATATATGTTATGGAAGTTTACAATAACATGTTCCGAATGAAAATTGAAGTGTATAGCTTTTATAGTCCGTTTACAGGGCCCTCAAAATAATTCCATTACGTTATTGTTTATTAATCCGGGTGCTACTGTTGAGAAAACTGCAAATCGTGAGAAGAATATACCGATTGGTGAGTACCTACTTTATATTAATACAATCCATATAAGATGGGGAGTCATCGCGTCAAGTCGTAGGAATTCATAATGGCGGCTGTTATTCAAAATGGCGTCATTTTCTGGAATTTTTGCAATTTTCAAATTATTCATCGTATAAAGTGCGTTTGATCTAAAATGTATGTGCATAGTCTGCAAAAATATGTGTGGCTGTAGAAAGGTTGGACTTTCTTGCACATTGTTTTTTAACTGAAAAACGAATGTGAGAAATATGATGATACAACGTGAAGTTTTTATATTCTCTAACTTTAAATGTAACATGCAATATTTTTTTTAATATCTTGTATAATTAAGGTAGTAATAAAAAAGCATTTTTGTTATTTATTTATTCTTTTGATTTTCCTCACTATAAAATACAAAAATACTTTAATAATTTTCCTATGTTCATTTTAAGCGCATTTTTTATATAAAAAGGGAATTTTTCAGTTTAAAAATATCGAAATTGACATCATAGACAATTTTATGTGATGCATAGCAATAAAAATGCAAACAATTTTGAATAACAGTGGCCATCTTGAATTCCAATGCCTCAACTTCTCATATGCATTATATTAATATGAAATAGATACTGACAATTCGCGATATCTTTAACACAGAATGCAGTGTTTTCATACCTAGCAGCTCCACTAATAACAGTTGATTTAACTGATGATCTTTATTGAATTTATACACGAGTTAAAAACGCACGTATTCTTTTTTTGATGCGATTTTTATTTTGGTAAATAAACGATAAATACTATGCACATCTTATTATATAGTAAGTATCTTGTAGCGCACCTCGCTGATTTATGTCAATTTGAATGTGTTTCAGAGAGTATAACATGATTAAAACATATTGCAAACGATTCCCACCCCCATGGACAATAACGTAATGGAATTCTTTTGAGGACCCTGTAAATGGACTATAAAAGATATACACTTCAATTTTTATTCGGAACATGTTATTGTAAACTTCAATAACATATATAAATTACATGACAATCTGAATTTAAGCGAGTAGCGATATAGCGAGTTAGAACATGGAACGGCCAGCAGACAGACAGACAAACAAACAGACAAACTGAATTCATAAATTCATTCAGCTATGACGGAATGCATTAAAAACGAAATTTTTGGCGTTAAAAACATCGAAATAGACCTAAAACACACATTTATATGATGGATAGTAAGAAAATGACGTCATTTTGAATAACAGCCGCCATCTTGAATTCCCACGACATTACGCGATGCCTCCCCCTCTGAAATGCATTCTATTAATATAAAGTAGATACTCACCGATCGGTATATTCTTATCACGATTTGCAGTTTTCTCAACCGTAGCACTCGGACTACATGTAAATATATCTATGACAAAACTACTGTTAAAACAAACTAAAACTGACAAAACTAAAAATATTTAAATTAAATTTAAACACGTTTATCATGAAACATTCTTACCTTAAAGAGTATTTGATTTTAAAAAGTGTTTTTTTTTTTTAATTTTATTCCATCGCCAACCGGTGATAAACTGCCAAATAACGAAATTTTCATTATTTGTTTTACGGACGCTCTATCGAAGTTCCGCTGGAATTTTTTTTATAAACATATCTATCCTCATGAGAAGAACATTCTATAATTTTTTCAGATTTTTCGGAGTATGCCTGTATGGAGACCTTCCTTGTAAGTGTTTATTTATTAAATTATTAATTACTCAAAATTAAGAGTTAATATAGAAAATAAAATGATACCATTAGCAATCCTCACTGTTACACCGTAAATGTTAAAAAACACTTGGAGAGAAATCGAGTACAGGCTGGACATTCTTCATGTTAGTAACGGACCTCACGTACAGCTACATTGAAAGTACTGCAGAAAAACCTCTTATATTTCTTCATTGTTTTTAAGCAAACTGCATTTCATTTCACCTGTTAGTATTTTTGTTATTAATCCTCTTTAATAAAAGCTACGCTTTGCTGAAGACTGGCCTTTTTACCCTACTGAAAAGAAGGATTATGTGTTTCAAGCGTATCTGTGTAAGTGGATTTCTTTACACCCTCGAAATATTCCAACGGCTGGATGGATTTTAATGAATGAGGTCTCTATCGATTAGACTTAGTGGCCCGATGGTTATAGGCTAGGTTTTGTTTTTATAAATTCAAAATGGCGGTAGAGACGGAAAAAAAATTACGCATCCTATTGAGTGGCATATCATTGGATAGGTCTTTCAACATGAAGATGATGTTTCATTGACTATTTTACAGTCGTCAGAAGCTCCGATAAAATATTATACAACCTGGAAGTTGTGTATGTAGGATCTCTAGCTTTACGGCAACTCTAACCATCATAGACATCTATAGACCTCATCAAAACAGTGTTTATAGATAGGAACTAATAATTAAAAACAACTTAAAAGTCATCAATACAAGTAAATAAAAAAAAATAGGTAAGTAATATAAACAAGTAATGTAAAAAAAATATTTTAAGTCAATTCCTACTTAGGTCAATAAGAGAATTATTTTCTCCCATTCTTCTTTCCTCTTGAGTGGCACTTAAAATGCCTTGATCAAGAAGAAGGCTCTCTCGGTCTTAAAATACCTTGATTAAGAAGAGGGCTCTCTCGATTATTGATATTTAATTAATTTAATTTAATTAATGAATTAAAAATGGAAAAAAAATGGATTAACATCAAATGTCATCCACTACAAGTTTTAAAAAAATTACTTGAGCTTGATTGGATGAATAATAAGTATTTTATTAATGATTGAAAATTTGAACAAGATATATATACGAGAGTGTGAGCTAATAGTAGGAATTGAAAAAAAAAATAGTTTCACATTGATGAGAAATAATTAGTTCGCTTTTTAAGCAGTCGGGTTTTTTGATTTTTTAAATTTAATTGTTTATTATTCGCTAATCTTTTCCACAGATCAATCCCCGAAAATGAAACATTTGAAGTTGCTGAAAAAATTAATAGCTCGAAAAGTATGTGTCGGAAAATTGTTAGACAAACTGCGTTAGACAGATAAAAAATTATATTTTTCTTGATATAAAATTCAAATCTAATGATTATGCCCTTTTTTAAATATTGAATTAAAAAAATTACTAAATTTCACAATGCGAAATCTTCTCGCGTAAAAACATAATGATAACGGCAATGTGTTTTGACGTGTAAACTTGCTGTAGTACAAGTCGCAAATTATAGTAGTCTTGTTATTCTGTTAAAATATAAAAGTGAATTATGATGTCACGAGTGCATGATTTTTATTTAATTCTCGACAAGTACTAGATGCGCCATTTCTTTTTAGTTGGGAATAATATAGATGAATTCACGTATGATCCCATATTTAAAACGAATGTATGGTTAATGCATAGCTTTTACCAAAGAAAGTAATATCATGAAGGGATTTTCATGAATTTGCATTTCTTTCTCAATTTTTTTCTCAAGAATCAAGACTATATTTATGTAGGCTTGGGAAATATTTTTTTTAAATACTGGTATAAAAGCAAAGTTTCTCAAAGATTTCAATATTATTCAAAAAAGAGCATGTTTGCGCGAGATTCATAGTCCATACGGTGTTTAATTTAAAAATTGATTTTTCTAATCAAACATGTTTAAAACCCCGGACAACGCCAGTTATTTCAGCTAGTGTTAAGAATAATAAAGATCTTTCTCGGACACGCTGTATTTATATCTGTATTATAAAGGACAAAAGTGTCCATCCGCAACGCTGACATTTTGATTTCACCAGCAAAAGATTAAATTTCGCTTTTACCGCAATTTTTTTAATTTTTTAAACTTCTGAACATCGCAAATTTTCAATTTTTAAACCGTCGAGTATAGAGAAAAATGGACTTACAAGCAATTTGTTTCAAAACTGTGTTGCAATTTGTTTGAAAAATTGTAACACTTTTTACTCATTTTTATGGTTAAAAAAAAAAAAACTTGAGTATGAATTTTCTTCTTTAAAATTCTATCTCTATCGCATGCAGATGATTGTGAGAGATAAATCTATTTGCACTTTAATTAATATAAATAATTATGAATTTGTATCCGGGTGATATTCCATAATGAAATTAAAAATTCATGAATAAAATGACATAATATAAACAAAAAATAGAAATTTAAGAGAAATGTAATCAAACTACGCGCTTAAATAACTGAAATGATCACAAGTAAAAAAGATTGCCACAAGAAACGAAATCTTTGGCGATTTCCTTGGCTATTAACTCATACCAAAATAACGCTTTTAATAAATTTCAAAACTTTATTTCGATGCCTAATTAATGCTTTTCAAATAAAAAAATTTTTTTATGATGCTAATCAACAATCTAAAAAATATATATTAATATAAAAAATGATTTTCTCTAATATTTTGTAACGCGTAATGTCGGGCCGACAACCTAATTATTTTAAAAGTAAATTAATAATTTTATTATAAAAGCAAAATACTTTCCAAATTCAAGATTTTCAAAAAATCTTCCTAATATAGTAACTGAAAATAAGCAAGGAATTATGAGTTTACGGATTGTGATGTTGAAAATAACATATCATCACATATCTCCTTTTTGAAATTTAATTTCTCCTTTCATAGTTATAAACTGAATCAAAACTTCCTCTCCTTTCTAAAAATAATATATCAATTTCTTCTTCTCTTTTACGTTACTTTTTCAGTTACTTAAGTTTTCCCAAGTTCACCCAAAACCGTTAATAAAATAAATCAAAAACAAATCTTTATCTCATCCTAAAATCATTTACTGTGCGAGTATACTTTCCTTCGGTTAACGAATATATAAAAAACGTATTTGTTGACCATATGCTCCTACTGTAGCTGTGTAATCTATACACTCATTGTTAATTTTCAGTTTGTTAATCAATACTACTGCCATTTCGGCCGCAAATATATACTCTGTTTACTTTAAAATCGGCGCCCGGCATCTGCCTTGCTGCTTCTAAATGTATTTTTCCCATTAATCAGCTTTGGCATTCGTATTTGCACGTTGAAATGTTAAAACGCCAATCAATGGTCCTTTTGGCTAGTTTTTAATTCAAAGTTACATTAAGTGATATGTCCTTGGTGTTATAATGGTCCAGGGTACCAAGATTTTGGCTCCACACATTGACAACAATATCTGACAAATTATTCACTCCATCTCTATACATCGAATTGATAACACCTGACTCAAAGGGTCCTTCTCTGGCACTTACGTTCTTCATGTCGATATCCAATAAATCCATCCTGTCTTCAAATTTGCAGAGTTCTTCTTTTCGTTCTTACCTTTAATATTCAAGGATCTATGAACCTGGATTACCGCCAACGATTATTTTTGAAAACGCAGTAATCTTAATCACTAACAAATTTTATCACGAAAATGTTTTCGCTATAGATCATCGTCTACTGTATACGTATATAGGAATTCGCGACAAAACCCTTTGTATCACCGCTTTGCACATCGGCAATGTAGGGGAGACAAGGGCTAGTGGGCGCAGTTTTTAGTTATTGATTTTTATTAATTTTTTGTTTAAGTTTTTTATAAAACTTTAACTGTACTTTTAAAGAACAGGCATTGGGCTATAAATACCCGGAGTTTTGAGTTTGTAGTTTTTGTAGTTTATGTTTAGCGGGAGCCCAAAGTAAAAGGAAAATTGTGCACCAACTTACCCCGTCACGAGGCAAGTTGCCTATACCTATACCTATGGGGTAAGTTGGCACACGCCTTATAAAAATTTAAATAAGACACGCAGTTAAGAGAAATCAATTTCCTTATTACCAGTAGGTTTAATCAAAGGCGTTATCGCCGTACAATGCAAATTCTAAATTATACAGACATAAAAATAATGAATGAAACATTAACATTGAGTAACTTCTATTCTACTCGATAACATCATCAGAGTTACAGTTGTCACAAATAAAAAATCGAGTGTCTCCGTTTGGACAAGCCCCGTGTGCCCAAAATCTTGCATTGGAACCACTTTTTTCGGTGTTTGCTGTTTTTCAAGCTATCAGCATACACCAGACACCGAGCCAACTTGCCCGTGTTCAATACGCCTAGTAGCCCCATAATAAATTTCTTCACAAAAGGGACACGTAACCATCTAAGCATAAATAATCCAAGTAAATCACATTTGTGGTAGGTACAATTAATCATACACTAAGAAAAATTGCACAAGTTAAATCGCAATTATTAAGAAAAGTATTAGAAATTAGAAAAAGAATGAAGCATCAAAAAATTACTTATGAGCGCAAAAAACAGAAAAATTGTAATAAATGTCCACTGCACGTAGGTAACGCTGCAAAACTACAACGAGGTTTGTAAAACGCAAGAAGAAATGTATTCTGTGACTGGTTGCACAATCTATCCACAAACAGGCGATTTATGGGGGCTGCGCCTACTTACCCTGTAGCCAACTAGCCCCGGTCTCCCCCACTCAAAAGTCAACGTTACTGATACAGCGGACTTTAAAAGGCGATTTTATTTATTGCTGCAATCTTCCAACAGAGCAGTTAATATAAATTGGTCACAGAATTTTCAACAGACCACGATACTGTGTTAATTTTTCATGTCAATGTTATCATATGCAGTTTTACATCGTTATTGCTAAAATGATCTTTGTAAATTTTGTAAAATTCAAAATCTAGAAACGTCCAAAGGTAGATTTTTTTACAAAGGAATGTTCGTTCGCTTTACAATTTTGTATTAGAAAACTTTAAATTTTTAAGATATATATGTAATTTTTTGTTCATTGCAAGATTGTAAAATGTACCTTTTGCTCAATACTTTTTTAAAACTTTCAACGAAGTTGAAAAGTGTTTATTTTTTCGGTTTGCCTGTCCGCCTGCGCTCTAACTCGCGTAAATGTACTCGGATTTCTTCTGAAATTGTTATATGTTAATGATGTATATCACAGCATGTAGGGTATTGAATATGAAATGCGTAGCATTAATATTCATTTACAGGGACACTCAAAAGAATTCCATTTCATTATGGTCAATGGTAAAAATCATTAGCAGAGTATTTTAAGGATATTATGCTTTTTCAAATGAAATTGATATAAATCACTAAATTTCTCTGCAAGATGATTACTATAAGAATATTTCATTCATAGCATTTATCATTGATTTACAGGGAAACACAAAAGAAATCGGTTACAGTACTGCCTTTGAGCAATAATTGCGGGAAGTGCGTTTTCAATTTCGGTATGTGTTTTAAATTGAACTAATTTTTTGCATGTTACTTGTTGTGCATAAATTCTATACCTTGTATATAGGGCTGCACAAAAGAATTCACGTACCATTCTTTTTATTGGTGTGAATTGCTGAAGGGGAATTTTCAACTCAGGTATGTATTTCCTAACTGAACTAAATTTTTTCATGCATTTAGTTAATCGATACAAATCTATATACCGTATAGAGTGCTATTCTAAGAATTCGGATAATTTCCCGAGGATTGTGGATGGGAAATGCTGAAAATTGGTTTTGAAATATGTTATGCGTTTCCAAATGGTTCAACTAGACATCATATCTCAACTTATTTACCTCTTCAAACCCGAAAGTAAAATAACACTGCGAATACACATTCATTGATTTTGCACAAACAAAAAGGAACCATAGATGGCAGAAGAAGGAACACTTTCTTGAAATTGATACTTTAGGGGGGCAGTAATTGAGGTTCACATATACGGAGCTAAAATGACTAACACTCTTAAAATATCGATTTAATTATTGATAACCTAAATTACGCAGTAACAAATTGAGGCCTTTAATTAATTGAATGATTTACAAAGCCTCAAAAAACTTTATTGTAAAGGTTTTAAATTAATTAATTATGAAAATGTTTTACTTTCTTGGAAGACCTGTCTGTGATGCATTTTGCAAACTCAGACTATAATAACACTTATTTTGTGAAGAAATAAGCATCAGTGTTGTCATTTATTCATTTGATCCAAAGCCAAAAACATTCAGCTAAATAGAAGTAAAGTAAAACTATAAAAAATCAGATTGTTTAGCTTATATCCTCCTCATTTCAGAAGTATCACATGTGATACTTCAAAACCGAGGAGGTACAACGGTGAAGTTTTATTACATTATTCTGAGCGTGTTGGAAAGTGTTGAATAATCTATGATTTATGCATGTTTTTTTCCTTTCTTGTTTATTTTATATGTTATAATTTTCTTTTATTATTTACTTGCTTAAAATGATGTATTCTAACATCCGAATAAATATTTTTCAAATGGGAGTAGTTTAGTCACAAAGGGTTAAATTAGATTGCATTTTATTCAATCACAAAATAAAATTAAAAGCAATTAAGATATAAATTTAAGAAGTATCTTATTGAAAATAACCTTAAAATATCAATAAAGAAGCATGTAACATACATTTTCATTACTTTAAACATTCTTTTAAACTCTTCTTTCTATTCGTAAAAAAAGGAAACACTTATGAAAAATGCTCCAAGAAACAATAACGATTTTCCAATTTGTTTGATATAAAATCAGATTACAGTCAAAGAAATAATGAACAGGAAAAAACAACAATATATATCAAGCTTAACAAAAATAAATTATTCTGCGTGGAATACATAAACACTTATCAAAGAAAGGAGTAAAAAACAAAGCAAAAAAGTGATAAAGGTAACAAAAAATATTGGATTCATTTATCGAGACACATTTATCTGCAAAACTAGAAATGCATGTTTTATTCCATTTGTTTGTTTCTATTTGTTCTTTCAATTTCTACTTTATGCGTTTTCCAATATGTTAATTTTTATTCTTTATTTAGCATTTAAATTTTTTTAAATATTCCTGAATGAATGATTTTTTAATATATATTAAAAGTAATTGAAGTATGTATGATAAAATTGAAAACATGTTTTAATTAATCAGGCTCTAAATATGAAAAAAAAGGTATGTTAATATTATCATTGTATTTTATATTTATCCAATTAGTGTTTGAATACATTACTTTCTTTTTAAATTAATAAATGTGCTTATTTTAAAACTGCATGTTAATTATGACTGGCATTGCACATGGGTTATGAATACATATTTCTTATTATATTTATATCCCATTTTCCTTTGTTTACCCTTTTTTTAAAATCAAGAATTAATTATTTGAGTGATATCAAATTTCATAGACAAATATACCCCAAATAAGGGATGCAAATTACCTCAGTTGTACAATAACTGGGTACCCAACGAATGCACAGATCTTTAGTACCCAACGAATGCATGGGTCCTTAGCACTCAACAAATGTATGGATTTATATGTAGAAAGCCCAACATAACGACCAGACCTCTAAGATTATAGAAGGAAACAGGTACAGGTGCACCCAAACCGCGGTGTTATTTGTTAGTCTTATGGATTCTTTAAGTGTTATCGCGGTCATTCAGTATACATCTTCAAATAAATTCGCGGCAGCAAAATAATTTTCGGCACCAAAAAATATTTTTCGGGCAGAAATGTGGTACAAGCTCTTTCATTGTAAGTGGGATGAGATTCCGCCCTTCAACCGTACACAGTAAGAAAAAATCTGTAACGTTACTAAAATTTTTCTAGGAAACTGGGATTCCTAGAACATTTTTATGTAACGGCAACAACAAAAATTCATGTAACGGATACACTTTTGCACCGTAAATCAAAAAATATGTAAGGTTACTAAGAATTTTTTAGGGGATGCCTAGTACTTTTCATATAACTGCAAACCGGGTTAAAGATCAAATTTGAGTAAGATAACTGTAATTTTAGTAGATTCTTTTGTAAAGATAGAGATTTCTGTAGCTTTAAAAAGCTACTTTTGTAAATTGAAATCTTTTTTACCCGACTGAAAAGAAGCGTTATATGTTTCACGCGTATCTGTATATGTGGATTTCTTTATACCCTCGAAACATCCCAACGGCTGGATGGATTTTAATGAATGAGGTCTCTATCTATTCGTCTTAACGGTCCAATGGTTATAGGCTAGGTTTTGTTTTTATACATTCAAAATGGCGGCCGTAAAACACAAAATGGCGGTAGAGACGAAAAAAAATTACGCACCCTATTGAGTGGCCTATCATTGGATAGGTCTTTCAAAATGAAGACGATGTTTCATTGACTATTTTACAGTCAGAAGATCGGTTGAAATATTATACAACCTGGAAGTTGTGTAGGTAGGATCTCTAGCTTTACTGCAACTCTAACCATCATAGACATCTATAGACCTCATCAAAACAGTGTTTACAGATAGGAACTAACAATTAAACACAACTTAAAAGTCATCAATACAAGTAAATGAAAAAAAAATAGGCAAGTAATATAAACAAGTAATGTAAAAAAAATATTTTAAGTCAGCTCCTACTTAGGTCAATAAGAGAATTTTTTTTCTCCCATTCTTCTTTCCTCTAGAATGGCGCTTAAAATGCCTTGATCAAGAAGAGGGCTCTCTCGATTATTGAAAATTAATTAATTAAATTAAATTAATTAATTAATATTTGAAAAAAAACTGTATTAACATCAAGTGTCATCCACTACCAGTTTAAAAAAATTTATTTGAGCTTGATAGGATGAATAATAAATATTTTATTAACGATTGAAAATTTGAATAAGATATATATAGAGAGAGTGTGAGCTAATAGTAGGAATTGAAAAAAAAAATAGTTTCACATTGATCAGAAATAATTAATTAGTTCGCTTTTTACGCAGTCGGGTTTTTTGATTTTTTAAATTTAATTGTTCATTTGTACAGTGTACAGATAAAATGTTAGTAGCAATACAGATTTCTGTAACTTTACATCTGTAGAATTATAGATTTTTTTTTTTTTTTACAGTGTACTTACCGGGAAAAAACAGGCTCCATGGACTGTCCCATGACAGTGAGTCCGGTAGCTCCTGCAGGCTTCTGCCTCTGTGCACCTGATAAAGAGGCGTTCAATCAAAAGAAAAATGAAAAAAATATATATAATATAAAATAAATGAGGGGAGGGGGGGGGGTGCTCTTGCACATGCTCGCAAACATCGGCTGGATCAGCCTACCAGTACTCGTACTATCAATCGTGCAGGGGACCTTGAATGGGAAGGATGTTATTACATGTTATGATTTAAACTCTTACTTTTTATTTTATTTCTAATAACCTAATTTTCTTTGAATAGTCTGGAGCTGTGATAGGTAGGCCAACATCTGCGAAATTTGACACATATGTAATTAAAGTCTCTACATTACCGCACACAATATTAATAACGTACTTCCGCCAGATAATAATAAATCTTATGCACAATAAAGAGCTTGCGAAAGAAAACCGCTTCAGGATTTCATACATTTCAATGCGTATAAAATATACATTCTAATTACTTAAGCTGAACAAATTTTTGAAAAGCTCATTACATTTATATTAAGCAATTTCTTTTTAAAAGAATAGGGACATCTGGCCCCTACCAGCTTCGCTCGGCAACCCTCGTCCAGGCTCCGCAGATTCTAAAAACATGCTAATTAGATCTGTTTTAAAAAGATTATCCTGATTACGGAAAATTGAATGATATTATTACAACTAGCTGCGATCTTCTGTAATCAAATTACTATTCATTTCCCTTTGAATGGGGAAGTTAAGGTTCCCAAGGACGTATCCATCAATGTCGCAACAGATGACGGCTTTTTTTCGTGATCGATTAAGTAAAGATCTATCACGCATTTAAAAATCAGCTTGCATAAAATGGTTACGTGGAAAATGTCGCGACCTCCTGGACATTTTTTAAAAAATTTTGTCTTAAATGCTAGAGGAAAATTGATTTAAATATAGCTTTTGAACATATTGTTTAATATGCCGTAATTTTCTCCTCAGAATGTAAAGAAAAATCTGTAATTCAGAAGTTTCAGAAATCTGTATGCTTACTAAAATTTTATCTATACACTGTTCAAAAGAGATGCAAGTCCACAAAACTAATTTCGTAAAGCTACAGAAACTTATAGCTTTAGAAAAGAATCTACTAAAATTACAGTAATATTACTAAAATTTTATCTGTAACCAGAGTTGCAGTTACATAAAAAGTTCAAGGCATCCCAGTTTCCTAAAAAAATCTCAGTAACTTTACAGATTTTTTCATTTACATGTGTGTATCTGTTAACTGTATCTGTTACATGAATTTTTGTTGCTGCCGTTACATAAAAAGTTCTAGGAATCCCAGTTTCCTAGAAAAATTTTAGTAACGTTACAGATTTTTTTTACAGTGCATTGGGTGTTTTTCGCACAATAAAATTTATTTGTTTTGATATATTCTTTATTTATTTAGTATTCAAGTGTAAATATATTTTTCAATGGAAAAGTGTTTAGAAAGATTATTATTTGAACATTTATACCGTAATTTGCCTCCATTTAATTATTTTCACACGTAATAATTTCATCCTTTTAAAGTTTTCTTTCTATTTTAATATTCACCTGTAATTATATTTTTCAATTGTAAATTGTTTGGAAATATTATTTGTGCTTTTGTAAGATTTGACAACATCACAAGAAAGGACTTTTTCCGAAATATGAAATAAATCTCAACTGAAATACTCAAATTTAGATCCAAAAAAAAAAAAAAAACCCTCAAAAATTAAACATCTGATTGGACAATGCACACCACAATCTAGTCCCGTATATGCTTGCAAAAGAGAGCGGTTAAATAGCTATGCATAGTTTTTGCTCCTATAAAACTTGTTTAACTGAACTACTTTGACCAATTTCAACATTAAATAGTGTTTAAGTAAATTCTTCGACTTAAAAACTGCCTGCTTCAGTGTGTTTATCATACATTCCGATATAATAATGAAAGTTTTTATGTTTTTATTTGGAAATCTTTTTTTATTATCATCATGACACGAGAAAGTGAAAAGGGTCAGAATAAATTCAATTACGGCAGTATAGTCGACAGCAGCATTAGTTACTCTTATTATAATAGAGAGATAATGTATGAACAGTAGTTTTACTTTTTCTACTGAACTGAAGGTGGGTTTTTTTTAGGTAGTTTTCATGTGAAATACTACCTTAATTTGCGATCGGTCTTATGTTGGAATTTCTGAAAGATTTTTGCAGATCTGCACAGATAACATGACCTCTAGAACACAAAACCACCATCAGTAAAAAACTTTATCTATCTATCTATAAATATATATGTGTGTGTGTGTGTATGTATGTATATAACCATTAAATAAACATCACCGACCACCAACAAAAACTGTTGATCAGAACAGAAGCTAAATATTATATTACTGAATGGAAGAGTTGTCTGATGATGTTCATTTACAGTTTATATGTTTGCTAATCGAGAGTGTTCAGATCAAGGCCGAAAGTAAGGGGAGCAAGGGGGCATTTACTCCGGACACCAGAACGAAAGTGCGTTAAAAATTAAGGATTATACCTTTGAAATGGATCATTTTCTTCTGGTGGACTGATGGCTCTGACTTATTATGAAACATCCATTATAAATGAAGTGTTAGGTGAAAATGAAAGAGCGCAAAAAAATTATGGCCATTTTTTCCCCATTCTGAGCACAAAATCAGAGTTGTAATTTTTTACGACTGCTCTTTCATCTTCACCTAACACTTCATTTATAATGGCTATTTCATAATAATGGAAGCCATCAGTCCATCAGAAGAAAATAACTCGATTAAGCGGGACTGTAATGTATATTTTATTTTAAAATGTCCTTTAGAATATTTTTGTTGGTATTCAGAGGGGGGGTCATGACCCCCGTGACCTCCCGTTTGGATTCACCATTGTAGATTACATAGTTGAATATTACATATTTTATGATTACATATTTTAAATTTTAAAATAAGTCTGCTATTAGATAACTAGCAAAATTCTCTTTGTAAATATACTTTGCGGAAGAGAGGAGGGGGGGGGGGGGTGCCAAAATCCATGTTTGCTGTGGGTGCAAAAAAGGCTATTTACGTCATATTTACTGAATTAACAGGGGTTTAGGAACGCATAAGACTGCAATTCTACTGTAAACAGGAAGATTAATCGAAAAGCATACTTAAATTTTTAAGCTAAACCTTTTTAAGTAAAGATTTGCCAGTTTGTTTCCACGAGTCACGTCCGTAGCGAAATGTTTTTAGTCTGTTTGACTAAAGACATTGCCATTATATGTCACAATCTTAGAAAAGCTTAAATAAAAGTAGATTACAAAGAATTATATATATTTTTTATCTTTGTATCTTTACTACTGTTACGAAATGTTAGGCGACATTGTCTTGTCTAAGCCATTCAAGAAATATTATTTAGTAAATGTTTAGATGTGAGTACTGTATGTAGCATATTTTGCAATATTTTCACAGGAAAATTTCGAATTACAAAATGTTAAACTCCCAGAAAGACTTTTTATCCAGAAAAGATATTTACAAGATATATGAAAAGTGGATAAAACGATATAAAAGATATAAAATGAAAAATGGAATTTCGCTCCGGCCATTTATAACTTAAGTTCTGCTGAATAAATTTTGATGCGACTTGAACTTTTAGTCAGATAATTTTACAGGAGAAGATTTAGTCTAAAATCAACACACACATTCATTAGTATATAAACACATAATTTATTATATGTGATGTTGTAATACTAAAGGTAAAATATATTATCATACAGTGTTTTTAACACTGAATTAATATTAATATTCCAATAACTATAACTTGTGATCATTGAGTAGAATATAGTATCGAGTACATTGAGTTATGGCCACAAAAAAAAACAACGCCGACATGACAATCATTATAAAATTAATTCGGTAAATATATATTCATATTTACTTGATAATCAAGAACAAAGAAAATAAAAGCAAAAGTATTACCTGGAGTAACATAAAAAACAAAAAAGTGGTGGATGTAATAAAAGGAATGCACTGATAATCCAGCTTCGAAAAATCTTTATTTATAAAGAATTCTCTTGAAAAAATACATTCATAAAGGACATCTCTTATTTATAGATGCATTTTTTAAGAAGAAATAGTATACGATCTTTTTTATATACATTTGACATGAGATAAATAATGAAATTTTCTCTCAGGGATTATGGAGGCACTTGTCTTAAAAATCCAATTACTTACATGATTTAGCAGCAATCGAAAAACACAGAACAAAGCACCGGTCGAATTGAAAATAAACAGCAGCTACCATACAATATCAGCAGGATTCTACCCACACAGCATTACAAACGATTCGTTGCTGCATCTCTGTTGATGGACTGTTATCTACCTTGCCGCAAACTGAAGAAATTATGCAGCCGATCAAACTATTTTAATTTAAAAAATATTCTTTCATTATACTGCTTTCGCTGCACGCACAAGATTCTTCGCAGAAGGCAAGCCACTACCTTCTGCGATTGTAATAAAAACGAGAGTAAAAACGCACAGACTAGGCGTTGCAAGAAGGGAAAGGGGGTGGCCGTAACAATAAAATCGCCATTTGGCAGGGATAAAAATACTAGAATCATGCGTTGTGTTGTGTGTTTGTAATGCTAAAGAATATGAAAACTGCTTTCTTTAGATTAAATTTTTATAGATTTTTTTAAGATATGATGCCAATTAGTAGTAGAGTGTTACAATTTTTGAAGTTACGTATTAAACTAATTTGAATTTGATTGACTAGGGGCGGAGCTACGAGAGGAAGTGGCCTAACATTTAGAAGGTTGTAGAATGTTCTCGATGATTCGGTTCCTGGAAGTTCAAATTTCAAAACTATATATAGCATTTTAAAATAAAACGAAATGTTACGTAAGAAAGAAAAGCTTACAGGGGAAGCTTTAAAAAGGAAGGAATTAAAATAATTGTAGAATACGAATTTTAATATTAAATGAATAAAGATTAATAAAATATTTCTTAATTTAAATTAAATAAAGATATGACAGTTATTGTAAGTAACCACAACAGTATATCAACACATAATTTAGTATATAAACTCATATACATTCAGTGGTAACTTACGTTACATTTAGAACAATTTACAGCAGTAATTTTAATAATATAACACCAAAAAATATTCAAATGTAAAGTTGACATGGTTTGTTAATTATACCTACCAAAGCTTAATTTGGATAAAAATTACCTAAAAAATGAGAATGAAAATTATATTTTTTATGCTACCTTAAGCTGCTTTATCAGTAATGCCAGTTGCCATAATAATTATAACTGTCAAAGTTCAAGAAATAACACTAAAATTTGTAAATTTTAATCTAAATTGAGGTTTGTATAAGTTTAATTAGGAAATCATGTCAACTTTACATTTTGATTTTTTTTTGTGTGTTATTTAACTAAAATTTCTAAAATAAATTGTTCTAAATGTATCATAAGTTACCATGAAACAGCCTTATAACATGTTGTTCTACGTTGCTTAGCTATAGAATTATGGGGGAAAGTTCTATAATCAGATGAATCCGATTATAGAAGATTAACCTTTTTAAAAAGTTCGACTTGGCGGATTATGATGAGACATGCATTGTTAGTTAGACACTTTTTCAAGGATGGTATTAGTATATTGTATATAGTTCAATCATTATTTACTAAATCCACAGTAAACGATCAACTAAAAGCGTTGGTCCTTAGCCTAAATTTTGCCTGACACATTAAAAAATATAATAGCGTAATGGCGTTCGTATCGTTCCTGCTATCCAGAAGAACATTCCAGTTAAATAACCGTTTTGCCTTAAAACACAAGGTTAAATTCACCGATGTATTACGTTTGGAGAAACAGACCAGCATAGCGGGTGAAGCCTTAGTGTTACATTGTAAGACTGGAAGTGCTAATGTAATATTTTAAATGCATTTTTATTGCATTACTGCACGTGTATTTTATGTCATTTGTTCGGAGTAATTTTCTGTGAAATATCTCGACAACGTGTCTTATACTTCTTTTAACTGAAAAAGCAACATAATGCAGTGATGAGAATTTTTATGAAATTTTATTGTGGTAAATTACATCGGTACTGAAGGATTGAAAGGACCAGCAGTGGGAACATATTAGTATTAAGAAGTTAATGTTTTAGCACAATAAAATAAGAAAATCGAAACCAATTATGATGTATTTTCACAATTTTATGCAAGCTGCTGCTCATTCTGTTTATTTTTCGTCTCATGTTCTACAGTACTAGGGCCCAATCCCCGTTCAGATTCTAAAAATCCCTTAATTTGATCTGCTTTAAAAAGATTACGAAAGATTGATTTATAATTAAGAAACCTTTAGCAATATCCCTGTAATTGGGTTTCCACTTATTTCTCTTTTACTGAGGGATTTAAGGCGAAATCAGGCTCCATAAATTGCTGTTTTCGTGTTTGAGTAAATAAGATTAGTTAAACACCTGAAAATTATCTAATATAAAAAGAACTAATTCAACAGAGTCTTTGCTTCCGGGTATTTTTAATAACGCTTTAAGAAAATGATTTTAAATCGCACGTTTGAAATCTGACGTAAATTTCACCAAACTTATTCACCTGATATTCACCTGAATATATTTTTATTGTTAGAAAGGATATATTATTATTCGCGCCATCTTAGAATTAGCAACAATAGATAAAAGGTCATCTCGAAATATGAAATAAATCTATCGTATACGTGTAAATATATATTATAATTTAAACTGTTTTGCAATATTATTTGGCCATTTGAAATAGGACGTAATTTCACCCGCATTTACGGATTATTAGATATATTAAATAATTATTTTATATTTTTTTCTTTTAAAATATTCACGTGTATAAACAACTTTTCTGACGTAATTTTCAATATTCTCCTGCTTTTAACACGTACTCATTTAATTCTAATTTCATAGGGTTTCATAGGGGCTGTTTATAATAGTCACGTGTAAAGGAATTTTTAATTTAAAGGAAATATAAAGAAGTTTGAGAAGTTTTTACAATCGGCAACAATTTAAAATAACAAGCTTTTCTAAAATATGTAAAAAAAATATCTCTGGAGATGCTGAAAATTTGAACTTAAAATGGAAATAAACCCTCAAAAAGTTAGACAAATTTAAAAAAATAAATCCAGTCTGTACATCGATAGCTTCCAATGAATATACGTAGAAAAAACGATTAAATTCCTATGTATAGTTTTTGCTCCGATAAAATATTTTAATGGAACGATTTTGACCAAATTTAACTTTAAATCTCTCTTAAAATAATTCTTTGAAATAAAAACTGTCTGCTTCAGTGTGTTTATCAAACATTTTATATAATTCCACCAATTTTCGTACTTATGTATGCAGTAACTTCCTTAATATTAACGAAGTAAGACCTCAGGTCACAAAAAATTCATCGACAATGGCGGTGACAACATTAGTTAGTTTTTTTTTTTTTTTTTTTTTTTTTTTTTTTTTTTTTTTTTTTTTTTTTTTTTTTTTTAATAGAGAGATTGGCAGAATTCGGCAAAATCCAGCGATTGGACAAAAACAGGCACGGCGGAAGGCAGCGTCTATTCGCGGCCTTCGCCTTGTCCAACCAAATGTCGGCTTGAGCTACTGCTATAATTCGGCGGTTAGTCTCCTCTTTGGCAATGCTTGAATTTGTCTTAAAACAACTAACTATAAGCTGGACTTGACTGTATTCACGTCACCAGTTTAGCATGAAGGGAGCCATTGATATCGAAGAGAAAAGTAAAGTTCATTCAATTATGTTTCTTTTTTAGAATAATCATAATTTTTATGTTTAAAATTTATAAAAGTGTATCGTATTATAATTATTTTTTTCATAGAATTTATCTTATTATTCGTCAAAAAAAGATTGCTTTAAAACTAAAATACCACTCACTCGAAACGTCTTCTTAATACACACATTTTGGTTAATTGTGTTCTGCTGCCAAGACCCTTGCTCTAGTGTTTGCTTTATAGAAAAATCTTCTATGTTGACTAGTTGTACGGTTAAAAAATTAAAGTGATAGTTTATCACAATCCAGTTGAATTTGTGAGTAGCATAAATGTAAATAAAATTACAGTTGAACACTTTTTTTCATTATAAAAAAAAAAAAAAAGAAAAAAAAAACATTTTTAAAGCACGTTTTGTTACTATTGTTATTTACATATATTACATTTTGATTAGAATTGACCATATAAAGAATATTTAGCGTATCCCTCCGCATTAGCTGGCATGGCGGAAAAAATCGAAGTCCACCAGCATGCCGAAAAATATGAGGTTTCGCTCCTGGAGGAAGGGTAGCTGATTTATGTTGGTTTTTCTAACAACATGTTTCATTTTAAGGAAAAAATATCAATACTTATTTTTCTCTCTGTCTCTCTCTCTATAGATATATTCATGTAAAGGAGGAATAACTCACTAGTTAAGGAATAACAGGGATTTAATAGGTCTGGATCATCATTGTTAAACTTTAATACTTCTATTTCAACGTTCGAAATGGAGAGAGGTAAGCACACATGTTCATGAAGTTATACAATCGCTTTTAAATTGGAAACCTTAGCAAAGTTAGATGAACTAAATAAATGGGCAATATTAGTGCAACTTCTAAATTCTTCTGTATTCCTCGCTCTTGTGTTCAAGACGGGAATAAACAAAGGGAAAACTGATTAATCCTACGGAAAGAGATGTGGAAATACGTAAAAGGTGTTATGTTCCATCAGACAAGGAACTATTGAAGAAAAGTACAAAATTCCCATACATAGAAAGTACACTTATTAAGTGGATTCAAGAAGAAATAAAAATAGTTCGAGCAGTTACATCTTTCAAAATAAAATCAAAGGCAGAAAAAATTCTGAAAAACGATGGAAATGATGAGCCCGTTGATTTTAAAGCATCGAACGGCTGGCTCGAAAGATTTCTTAATAGGCAAGACATTGTGAGCAGATTAGTAACAAGTACAGGCCAACAAGTTTCAGACGATGCACAGAAATTTTGTGACATTTTTTTTTGTTTTTTCGAAGATAGTGCTAGCGATGTGAATATAAGTTGCATTGGCAACCTGGACGAAACACCTATGTGGTCTGATGTATGCCGCAGGAGAAATGATGCAGACACTCTGACTATTCAGAGTGGTATAGATGCACTGAGTGAAAGTGACAACGTTACTGTTGTTGTACAGAATGTGGATATACTTGTTCTTCTCACAGCCTTAACCCTTTCAGATAAAAATATATACTTACAGGTACAGCTGTGGCAGGGAAATGAACTGTTTCTTGAGATTTGGGGTTGGAAACGTAAGCTCTTTCATACGTTAGTGCTTATCACAACCACCTATCCTTTTGCACCCGAGGCAATACTAAACCTCATCTAGTGCACACCTGGTTGTAGGCAAAAATGTGGACGTAGAAAAACATGAATCGCATGCACTGCCACCTGCCACTACTGCCATGGAGATTGCTCAAACAGTCCACCATCTTTTGAGGAGTATGTCCTAATGGAAATGGAACACAAATCAACATCGTTTGAAATTTCCATTGGATCTGGCTCATTCAAAATAGTCACTGACTTGAGTATATTATTTATTCCTATATCATTGTATTAGGTTGAGCAAAAAGTTCTGGGAAATTTGTGAAAGTTGCGTTGTAATGCCCAAATTGACAACAAAGGGAACAAGGACAATTCTTTAAAGTAGAGACCATCATAGTCCACGACTTTCTGCCACCGTTCTGCCAGATTCCCGATTTACTGGCTGAGTTTGTCGTCGTTACCAACACCTTCATCCTCATTAATCTCATCGACGGCTTTCAGAATCGTTAGGCCTTTTCTCTAATAATGCCGGGTCAACACACGCAAATCATACTGTCCAATAGGCATTTTGGAGCCATACTATAAATATAATCCTATAAATATACCATTTGTACTCCTATATATGATATAAATTCTGGTAACTATCAGATTAAAAATTTCCCAGAACTTTTTGCTCAACCTAATATTTTATGCATTTTTCATTTTTGTATGTTTCATCTTAACAAAAAATGTCATAGGTTAAAGTTATTGTTCAGACTTCCCTTCTCCTCACCACAACATTTATTAACGTCCGTTTAAGGAAGTTTAGGTTAAGTAGCAGCAATGTAAGTGCGTTGGCCCGCTCACTGGCGCTGGTGTGACTTTTGGCAAATTTCTTCATTTTTGAATGCGATTTTCTCCTTAACTATTAACTCTAGAGAAAAATGCATGGAACTTATGTTGTAGAGAATTTAATTGTCTTGATTTCTTGTATTATCAGCTTTTCCGTAGGACTTTTAGATTACGAGATATTAACAAAAAACCAAAAAATGATACCTTCTTTCACCTCTCCCCACTCGCGCTCACACCCACCCCCATCCATGAGGATTTTCAGTAAGTTCATTAGTAAACTCTCCAATAATGCCAAGTTTCAAAACTTTTGGAAATATGTCCCAAAATCTGTCTAATTTGATTGAACTATATGAAGAAATGCATTTTTCATATTTTGTGCCATTTTGTTGTATTGTGCAAGGTACGTACTATGCAAAATCGTCACGTCTCTACACTGTTAAAAATTTGCAGCATTCTGTCCAGTCATTTGACCGTTTTTTGAAAAAAGGGTTTCATAACCATAATTTAACTCTATTCTGACCATAAAATTGCCAATAATATGGTCAGAATAGTGTTAAATTACGGATGTGTAACCGTTTTCTATAAAAAACGGTCAAATGACTGAACAGAATGCTGCAAATTTTTAACAGTGTATCTTGCTTAGAAACTTAGATAATGACTGTTTCAAAGTATACAATATGCCCTTTTTTCTAAAATTTACAATGTCAAGCTGTCGAATATGGCGTATTCGATCCTTTCTCACAAAAATTGTAATATTTTTCTTTTTATAATCATTCGTACAATGTCAAACTATCCAATCTGAAAATAGTCACTTTTCGGGAAGGCAAAAAATTGATATTAATGTTCATTCAAAACAAACTGTAGGCAGAAATAGAAAATGTGCTATTTTATATCCCATTTAAGCATGGTGTCACTTTATTGTTCTTACTAGAAAAAGCGTGATAATAATAACATTCGTTAGTTTGAGTTCTTTATCGATATGCCTGATGCTCATTGTTTCAAATTAGGAAATGTGCCACATTCGATAGTTTGTATTGTATAAAATTTGGTATTAACATATTCAATATAAAATACTTAATTTCATTAATAAGTTAAAAAAAGAATATATAGTAAATTGATAAATAAAAACTTATTTTTAAACGTTATTTCAATTTTATAAAATATAAGAAAACAAAGAAATAACCCACAAATAGACGGTTGGACAACAACTGGGCACTTTTTTCTTCATTTTTGTGTAGTAACATTTGCCTTATTTAATCAATGAAGCGGTTGGGCGAATGACTACCACTATTTCCGAATAGTAATTTTGTTTTATCTAATCTCTAAAAAACGAGTTGAAACAAATGCCTTCAAAGATTATTTGGAAGTCATAATTCATGATGAGCTCTTTTATATAATTACAAAAGTTTTCTCGAACGTGCAGGATGATTAAGAGATAACATTAATTTTAAAGCACTTTCCAACATAGCTTAAAAGTGTTTATATCTTCAGTTTGTCTGTCTGCCATCTCACCGTGCTCTAACTTTCATAAATGTATTCAGATTGCCATGCAATTGATATATGTTTTTGACGCTTATTATGGCATGTTTCCTATTGAAAATGGAGTGTGCAGCATTTTTAGTTCATTCACAGGGGCACCTAAAATAATCCCGCGACATTACGCTCAATGGGAAAACACGTTTGCACTGTATTTTAATGTTACAGCATTTCAACCTTAAAGAAATTGACATACATTTATGAAGTGCATTAAAACATTTTTTTATGCAAAACATGGTGTGCAAATCATTTATCATTTATTTACGGAGTCACTCAAAAGAATTCGGTTACACAATTGTTTACTGGAAGAAAATGTTTCAATAATGTTACATTATTTCAAACAAAGTTAAATTTTTACAAAAAGTTACAATAGTTAACAAAGTTACAATATACTACAGAAAACATGTGTTAGTGCACTTCATAACATCATATTAATTTCATTATGTTTGAAAGAGAGTAACTTAGTTAAAATACATTAAAACGTATGTTTCTCATTGAGCGTAAAGTAAGTGATTATTTTGAGGGTCCCTGTAGACGACCTATAAGTGCTACACACTCAATTTTCTGCAAAAAATGTATCATAGTAAATGACAAAACCATGTAGAAATTCCATAGCAATCCGGGTATAGTTATGACAGTTAGAAAACGGTGATACATCAGACAAGCAAACCAAAGTCAAACAATTTTTGATTATGTCGAAAAGACTTAAAAAAGTGCTGTCACCTTTTAATCATTCTCCAAGTCCGGGATGACATTTGAAATTATTGTATTAAAAGATTCTATAATGAATTATGCCTTAGATCCAAGTTTTCTTTAAAGGCAAAGGTTCCAACTTGTTTTAAAGGGAATTAAAATATTGCTATTCAAAAATAGTGGTAGCAAGTAAACCACCGGTTTCACCGATTAGATAAGGTCCGACTTACTATTCAGAAATAGGGACCTTCTCGTGCTTGCTCGCATCTTTGTTTGGGGGGGTTTAATTTATTTTCTTATATATTATAAAATTTACATAGCGTCTAAAAATAAGCTCTTTCTTTATTAATTGTCTGTATATTCGTTAATAATATTATTAAAGAAAATTACGAAGTGTTTTAGGTTGAATATGCAAATACCAAAGTTTTTATAAGCCAAACTATCGAATATGGCACATTCGTTACTATGACACAATGAACCTGGGAAAAGTATAATATTTTATAAGTCAAACTATTCAATACGACACATTCGCTAATTTGAAACAACGAACCTGGGAAAAGTACAATATTTTAAAAGTCAAACTATCCAATATGACGCATTTGCTACTTTGAAACAACAAACCTCCGAAAAATTGAAAATTTTTACAAGTCAAACTATCCAATATTACATATTCGGTACTATGAAACAACGAATGCTCAGAAAAGTAAAAAAAAAAACATAGCATTTCAGAGTATCCAATGTGATTTAGGCGAATAAAATTATTTAAATGATTTATCTTGACAGCATGCTTAAATAGGATATAAAACTACTCAGGAAAAATATAACAATTATCTATTCCCGACTGGTGCTGATTTTGAATCCATTATTAAAACAGTTTTCTTGCTCTCCTGAAAAGTGGCTATTTTTGACATTGGATAGTTTGACATGTATATGATAGTTTGTACCGACTAGAGTCCTGCATCGGGTCGGGTTACCCGCTTTTACCCGAAACCGACCCGACCCGTCGGGTTGGGGCTATATCGCTCACCCGCAAGAAAAGTGACACATCTCGACAAAAGTAAATTTCAGAGGAGAGGCAAAAGAAAATTTGCAAGTTTTCACTGTAAGATGAAATTATAGCACTTAGCTCTGCGTGCAGGAGTAAAAACGTGTATAAAAGCGTAAAACTCTTAAAAAAGAAGACGTAGGATCAGGTTTGGAGGGTTTGGAGATTTTACCTCTCAAAACAATCCACCCCTCTTCTGTGGTCATAAATGGACATATAGCGCAATCAAATGATTTTACGCATAGCTACACTTATGAAACTATTTGTGTAGCAAGACGCACCTATGACAGGGCTATTAGTGGAATAAAACACTTTGTGGAATAAAACACATGTGTCACTTTTCTTGCGAGTGAGCGATATTTTCTTGTTGCGGATCGGGTTGACTTCAACTTTTTGGTTGGATTTTATTGTTTCGGGTTCGAGTCTGTTTCGGGTTGGCTTTTTGGCTTTTGCGGGTCGGGTTCGGGTTGACTTGATTTTTTAAAAGACTGTCCAAAATATTGTTTCACGTAAAAAGTCTATCTAAACCGCATATCAAAGTTTCACAAAAGCAAAATGCGTGCTTGTCTGTTTTGTCTACTCTTAGAATTCGTTTCTGGAAGTTAATATAAACACACTTTTTCATCTACAGGAAAATTTTCAAAATAATAACTGTTGATAATGAAGATAAACTAAAGTCAGAATGCCAATTGTGTAAAACAAGTTGTATAAGGGAACTTTTGAAACCGCAACAAATTTTAAAGCATATTTAAGGGGACGTGGAGTTTAAAATCCTTAAAAATATTTATTTTTATTTTTGTAAATTTCACCTTAAATATTATTCAAGGGTACATTATATGCATTATGGCATGCATTTCTCACAAAAAAATTTAAAAAAAAATTATTTTTGAGAAAAAAATGGAATTTTAAGCATCGTCTTAGAAATCTTCGAAAAGCCCCCTGCGTCTTCCATATGAATGAAAATCCCCAATATTTTTTATAAAGGTTTGGTTTATATATAGAAATAAAATAGAGCATAGAATTTTATATATTTGAATTTAAAGGCTAAAAAAATTGAAATTTTTTGAAATTTTTTCGAAAAATTTTCAAAATTTCAAAATTTTTCAATTTTTTTTTTTTTTTTTTTTTTTTTTTTTATCTTAAATATTATTCAAGGGTACATTATATGCATTATGGCATGCATTTATCACAAAAAAATAAAAAAATAAATTTATTTTTGAGAAAAAAATGGAACGTTACGCATTGTCTCAGAAATCTTCGAAGTGCCCCTGCGTGTTCCATATCAATGAAAATCCCCAATATTTTTTATAAAAGTTTGGTTTATATATAGAAATAAAATACAGCATCGAATCTTATATATTTGAATTTAAAGGTTAATTTTTTTTTTTTTAAACATTTTGAAATTTTTTCGAAAAAATTTTGAATTTTTGATTTTTTTTAAACTTTTAAATTCAAATATACAAAATTCGATGCTCTATTTTATTTATATATATAAACCAAACTTTTATAAAAAATATTGGGGATTTTCATTCATATAGAAGACGCAGGGGCATTTCGAAGATTTCGAAGACGACATGTAAATTCCATTTTTTTTCTCAAAAATAACTTTTTTTTTTTTTTTTTTTTTTTTTTCATGCCATAATGCATATAACGTACCCTTGATTAATATTTAAGGTGAAATTTACAAAAATAAAAAAAAAATATTTATAAGGATTTTAAACTCCACTGTCCCCTTAAAGATAAAGATTTTAGTTTTATATATTTATATAGTTAGTTTTATATATTTAGTTTATATAGTTAGTTTTATATATTTAGTTTTATGTATTTAATATTTTATTCTATTTGTAATCAAAAGAAAAAAATGTACAGATTTAATTTATTTTTTAAGCAAGTATAACAAGAATTGTACAGAATTACTAATTAAAAATTACTAAATTACAGAATTACTAATTGAAAATTATATAAATTATTTTGCTTAAAGCAAAAAACAGTGTAAAAAAGGGATTTTTTTAGCATTTAAAATTATTAAGAATTCTACAAACAATTTTTGTATAAGAGCTGAAAAAGTATTAAAAACATGTTGATCCTAGATAATTGTTCTCTGATATTGAAAACATTATTCATATTGAGCTATTAATTAGACTAGGGGATCCGACACGGGCTTGCAAAACATAGGTGAAAACCATTTTTTAGTACATTTTTAGACTTCTCATTAACACCACCAAAAAGCATTTTTATTTAAAAAAAAATTATCAATAACGTATCCAACTAAAGTTTTGGAATTTATTATAATCAATAACTTTCATATTTTTCATATTTCATCATCATCATCATCATGAAAATCAATAATTTTCATAACACATGCCAGGAGTTAATAGCCGAAGGAATCTCGAAAGATTTCGCTACTTAATGCAGCCGTTTTTTTTTAACTTGATAATTTCAGCGCATGGCTCGAATACATGTCTGTTACATTTGTGTTTTAGGTATATTATACTATTTTATTTGAGAATGTAAATTTTAAAACTTATCCAGAAAATGAAATTTTGGGAACTCGAGAAAAACCTCTAACTACGTCCATTAGTTTTCATTGTAAACCACGATTGTACAGTATCAGAGATACATAATAAAGCCTTTTTTTTTTTTTTTTTTTTTTTTTTTTTTTTTTTGGATAAGGCCAGTTTTTAAATTCATGTCCTCATTGATTTACTATTGGTAAAATTTTAATTCTGTCGTGAATAATAGCCGGAAACAAAGGCTGAATTAGTTATATTGTTTTAGGTGCAAACGGATTAATCTTTCGTAATCCGGCTACACGCAATAGAGATAGATTTAAAAAATTAATAAATACTTGAAAATTATTTTTAAGTCCATAAACAAGCTGTAAACTGTGATACAGCTTTCAAACAAGTTATACTACAAAGTACCATTTTTACTTTCTTCTATCTGCAATAGAAGAAAATATTGTAATCGAAATTTTTTTCGACTTCCGGTTTTCAACGGGTTTACACGTTTTAGGGGTCAGAGATTCCAAAAAACACGTTTATAGAAAATATCCGTCCATCCGTCCGTCTGTCCGTCTGTCTGTCTGTCGCCATTGTACCATCAAAAAGTGTATCATAGAATTGAACGAAAAATTTATTTTAAGTTTTTGCCTATGGCAAGCAGGTCCTCCATCAATTTGGAAAAATTTCGCCGATAGGGGGCGCTGTAATAGCGATTTTTGCGATTTTCAATATTGTACCATCGAAAAGTGTATGAAATTATGCATAAAATTGAACCAAATTTTTATTTTAAGTTTTTGGCTATGGCAAGCAGGTCTTCCATGAATTTTGAAAAAAATCGCCCGTAGGGGGCACTGTAATAGCGATTTTTGTGCGATTTTGAATATTGTACAATCGAAAAATGTACGAAGTTATGCAGAGAATTGAACCAAATTTTTTGTGTTTATTTTTGGTCATGCCACGAAGGTCCTTCCTGAATTTGAAAAAATTCCGCCGGAAGGCGGCGCTATAATTGCGATGTCTGTACGATTTTCATTATTGTACCATCGAAAAGTGTATGAAGTTATGCATATAATTGAACCAAATTTTTTGTGTATGTTTATGGCTATGGCAAGGAAGTCCTCCCTGAATTTGAAAAAAATCTGAAGGAAGGGGGCGCTATAATAGTGATGTCTGTGCCATTTTCATATTTGTACCATCCAAAACTGTATAAAATTATGCATACAATTGAACTAAATTTTTTGTGTTTGTGTAAGGCTATGGAAAGTAGGTCCTCCCTGAACTTGAAAAAATTCCGCCAGAAGGAGGCGCTATAATTGCGATGTCTGTGCCATTTTCGTTATTGTACTATCGAAAAGTGTATGAAGCTATGCATAGAATTGAACCAAATTTTTTGTGTATGTTTTTGGCTTTGGCCAACAGGTCCTCCTTTAATTTGGAAATATTGCGCGGTAAAGGGGCTCTGTGATAGCGATTTTTGTATACTTTTCTTGATTTTTCGTAGTGCTATTGTCCATCGGCGGCTCGTGCAGCGGTGGGAACTCACTTCCTGCTATGCTTAATTTTAACAACTATAATGATATAGATTAACTCGTTTTTAGTCCGTTTAATTGACTGAATCAGAAATTTCAGATGAAAATCAAAGTTGATATAGTATTGAACTAATAATATCGAAGTATTAACATGTGTAACTACTTTTTGAAATATTAAGATGTATAAGATAGAAGAAAGTTTTGGGATTGTCACATGCAACTAGTTTATTTCAGATTCGGCGAGAAAAGATGAAATAGTTCGATTACATATATAGGGTGATTATAATTAAAGTTTCACTTTCAGAAAACTGTAAAAAAAGAAACACTGGTTAGAATAACCTGATATTGTATACGTGAAGCAAAGGGAAGTTGTTTTGCAAAAGAAACTAGTTGGATGTGCCAATTCCAAAACTTTCTTCTATCTTATACATCTTAATATTTCAAAAAGTAGTTACATATGTTAATACTTTAATAGTATTAGTTCAATACTATACCAACTTTGATTTTTATCTTAAATTTCTGCTTCAGTCAATTAAACGGACTAAAAACAAGTTAATGTATATCATGATATTTGTTAAAATTAATAGTTTTTCCTTATTCTGTTGTATCAGCTGTTTGCAAATAGCCAGCTTAGCAGGAAGCGAGTTCCCGCCGCTGCACAAGCCGCCGATGGAAAATAGAACTACGAAAAATCAAGAAAAGTATACAAAAATCGCTATCATAGAGCCCCTTAACCGCGCAATATTTCCAAATTCAAAGATGACCTGTTGGACAAAGACAAAATCATGCACAAAAAATTTTGTTCAATTGTATGCATAATTTTATACACCTTTCGATGGTGCAATAATGAAAATGGCAGAGACATAGCTATTACACCGCCCCCTTCCCGCAGATTTTTCTTAAATTCAGGGAGTACTAGCTTGCCATAGCTAGAAACATACACAAAAAATTTGGTTCAACTATATGCATAACTTCATGCACTTTTCGATGGTACAATAATGAAAATCGTACAGACATCGTAATTACAGCGCCCCCTTCCGGCGGAATTTTTCCAAATTCAAGGAGCACCTTCGTGCCATGACCAAAAACAAACACAAAAAATTTGGCTTCATTCTATGCATAATTTCATACACTTTTCGATGGTACAATATTCAAAATGGCACAAAAAACGCACAAAAATCGCTATTACAGCGCCCCCTATCGGCGAATTTTTTCAAATTCAGGAAGGACCTGCTTGCCTTAGCCAAAAACATAAAATAAAAATTTGGTTCAATTCTATGCATTGCATAACTTCATACACTTTTCGGTGGTACAATATTCAAAATCGAACAAAAATCGCTATAACAGCGCCCCCTACCGGCGAATTTTTCAAAATTCAGGAAGGACCTGCTTGGCATAGCCAAAAACTTAAAATAAAAATTTGGTTTAATTTTATGCAGAACTTCATACACTTTTTGACGGTACAATGGCGACTGACACACGGACAGACGGACAGACAGACATTTTCTATAAACATGTTTTTTGGAATCTCTGACCCCTAAAACGTGTAAATCCGACGAAAACCGGATGTCGAAAAAAATTTCAATTAAAATACTTTCTTCTATTGAAGATAGAAGAAAGTAAAAAATACAAAAGTTGACCGAGAGATGGCGCTGTACTCGTCATAAGATGCTAATTAATAAACGTGACGTGCTGTTGTGGCACTCTTTGTTCAAAGCATATCCACCCCGAAAATCTGGTAATAGAAAAAACGAAAATGAACCAGTCTCTTCCGCGTATCAGTCAATTTCTTCAGAGCGAATGCAGTCACCGGGCCACAACCACTTCTTAAACCGTTTAATGTTCAGAATTTCTATCTTCTCAGGCACAGAATAAGAGGAACTGTATGTTCCCCGAATTTTAAACACAAGTGTAATAATGTGCAGTGCGCATGTGACTAAAGTTGCAAAGTGTGGAAAAAATCGGGTTTAATCAAGGGAATAAACCAGGTTTTTTGGGAGGGAAGTTTTAAAAGTTCCCAGGAGTTTTCGGAAAGTTTTATGGATCAAAATTTATTAATTTATTATTTTTTAAAGATTTCAATTGTTTTTCCTTGTAAGTAAAATGTTTTTTTACAAATGTAGGCAACATAAACATAGAAAAACAGCTTCAGTTTACATGGATACTAATGAAATACGTGCTTAAGTTGCAGAAATATTAAATAAGATAAATTTAAAAAATAAAAGAAATCAATGGAAAAATACAATTCAACTCGCTATAAATTTAATACATAGTAGGGGAGACTAGGGACAGTTGACCATACGGGAGGCTTGACCCACCCATCAATTTTCATATTTTAAAGAATTTCAGAGTTTTATCAATAGGTGTCAACCAAAGCTACTGGAATGCTCAAACATCAGTCTTCGTTTCATACAGATAATTGAAATAGGCATGGAGAAAATCAAGTGTGAGGCGTTTTCAACCAAAAAGTTGTGTTTTTAAGAAATATTTTTAAAACTTTTTTCAAATAAATTATATCATAGAAATTTAAGTAAGTAGGTTTAAAGTAATGCAAAAATATCGAGCTTTCATTCCAGGCATAAAGATTGTACAGTAAGTTACGTTTAACATAACAATGTGCTATTCTTTAGAAAAGGTCTATGTAGGGAGGCTTGACCCAGTCAATGTGAGGGAGGGTTGACCATATGCTCAAGGCTCCCTTAATTAAGTGGTTTTTTAATTTTTTTTTATTATTATACACTGTGCATAATGAAAAGTTAATGGTTATATACAAGAATGTAAATTTAGTCGGTAAAGCTTCAGTAAAATGGGGTGATGGAAAAGAAAATGTTTAAAACTGACTAAAGAAAGTTGTGAAAAATTGCTAGAAAATGGGAAAGTGATAGGAACTTTTCTCCATTTAAATACTACTTACAATATGTAAATAGAAACAGTGGGAAAAAATAGAAAGGACTAGAAAGGATGAAAGTAGCAGTCTTAACACTTTCAAGGGCAGAGGTATGTTTACAAAACCACTTAATTTTAATTCCGAAACGTCACAATGGCACCAGAATTTTGCTAAAATCTTTTCCGTTTAATATGTATGTGAAATTATAGCCTTTTCCTTATTTTTAAATAAATTTGTTCTTAAATTCCGGTGCCAGTCACTTATTTCAACATTTTAAATGAAAATACTTTGCCCTTAAAGGTTTAAATCATGTTAATGATAAGTTAAGTGCTCATGCGTGTACAAAAGAACATAGCATCGATCGGAAAACTTTAGGAAAGTACGTAGACAAATTGTTGAGGAATTGTAGGGGTGAATACAATGAGATGAGGCCAAACTATCTGACAACTAGAGTTGTCAGATCGAGTGTCACAAAAAATAGGACAAGGAGACAAAAAAAGCGGGATAGTGGTTCCTAAATCCGGACATAATAACATTAAATACTATCAAAACCGAGCCTGTCTCTAACAGAAAACTGCCTTAAATGTTAAAATTCCATTTTTCCTGCTGCACAATTATACCTCCTCAGACAAAATCCCGTTTAAAACAAAATTTTTCATCTCTGACTTGCGGTTGCGTCTCAACAGGTTTGTTTAAGCATTATATTTAAAAATATATATATTTTTTAATAATTAAAGCATGTAGCATAAAGTTATTTTCCTTTTTTTAAACTGATTTTATTTCTCTTCACAAATATTGCAGTATAAAACAGAGTGGTTCAAGCATCCCATATAGTGGGTCAACCCTTCCATAGTTGGGGAGCCTTAACCCATTATTTTCCAATGATTAAAATCCATCATTTTTCAAATTTCTTATATGTTACACTTATGTAGAAATTTTATTTTGATAACTGATTGTATAACGAATAAAATGATATATAAAATTTTACTCTACGTTCAATTTTTTAAAAATAAAAAATCATTTTGTAAAAAGTGGGTCAACCCTCCCTAGTCTGCCCTATGCCTGAATAGTAAATATGCCAGCTACCAAACTTTAAACGCAAAATAATACATTTTGTGAATTCATAATGAAATATCTATCTTAAAATATTCAGAACAGTGCCTGGAATTCTGAAAAATAAAAATTGAAAATTGAAAACTGACTGGTACTATTTATCTTCAAACCTCCAGCAAAATTCCCCATTTCCCCAAATTTCCGGGTTTATTCCTCAAAATTCCCTGGTTTATTTCCGCCACTCAAAACCTACGGGTTTTTTGCAACTCTACATGCCACGTCTTTTTATTAGCACGTTATGACGAGTATAGCGCAATGTATCAGTCGACTTTTGTACTTTTTCTTTTGGAAAACAAATTCCTATTACTTTACATATGCTCACATGAAATATTAGGTCACTCTGACCAGTGTTTTCTTTTTACAGCCTTTTAAGTGTGAAACTTTAATTATAAGCACCCTGTAATTAAAATTGTTTTTTATTTCATTTTATATTATTTATTTTATTTATCGATGAAGTTTTAATTTCAATATGAAAAATTAGCTGGAAACAAATGCTGTACTGTTTATATTGCTTTAAGTGTTTCAATTTCAAAGGGGTTATTTACTCTACCGTAATGGAACCAGCAGGGGATGGAGAAAATATTTTAAAAAATCATGCTTGAAAATTATATTAAAAATCCCAGTAAATGAGTAAATTCCGATACAATTTTCAATCAAAATGCACTTGAAAGTATATTTTTTTCTCCAATGCGATGTAAAAATTAATGTAAACGATCTAAAAATGGAAAAAAAAAGTTTAAAAAAATTTCAAAAACGAAATTTAATCGTCCGGAATTGCCAACCTCAAATTGACGTCAGAGTTATTCATGGACATTTTTGTCTTTTATAGCATAAAAAAATATGACAAAAATTAAATAAATTTTATCAAAAGTTTGAGATTTTAAAAAAGGATTTAATATATATATATATATATATATATATATATATATATATATATATATATATATGATAAAGTTCTTTTAAAATAAAGTACTCCCTCTGAAAACATATATGTTATAAAGTACTTAAAAGTTAAAAACGCAAAGTTTTATGCTCTTTTATGCAAAAAAAAAAAAATAAATAAATAAATAAAAATAAATAAAAACCTTCAGATATGCTTTTGATTTTCTACCCTGACGAGGACAATAACCATTTTTCCAAATGGTTAAAAAGAGAGATGCACCACAAAGTTAAACGATAGAGTGTGTTATTTAGTTTGTTTAACTTGAAACAAACTAAATGAAAAAAAAAATGTATTCTACATTTTCAGGAAAATATAACATAGGAAAAAGAAAGTTCCATTCGTGATCAAATTCCTTTATTTATACGGAGAAAAAACGTTGAGAGTGTCTGTTTTCTATGATACAAAATACTTATGACGTGTAATGTTTTAACGTGATATATGAACGGTCAAAAACAACCTATAATTTTATCTGGAGAGAATTTTACACCCATAATATACTCCATATATCTTTTGGGGTATCAGCAATCTTCTTTTGTAAACAGGAAACAAATTTAAAGTTTAAAAACATTTGTTACATATGACAGCTTGAAACAAAAATTTTCAGAGAAATTTGAATGTATTAAATGAATACTTGACATAATTTTTGTTCAAATTTATTGTTGTTGAAGATTTATCTTTTAAACTTTTTTCGGAAAAGTATATTCGAAAAAATATTTTTTTCACATTGTAAAATATTAAAAGTAAACATGAAGAATTTTTGTAAGAGATGGTAAAATTAATTAACAGATAACTGCAATGAAAAATCTCAATCGCATACACTTTGATTTACAAATAAATTACATTTTTTTATGATTTATAATTATTTAAGAAATGGAAGCAATAAAATAATAAAACAAACAACAGAACAATATGTTCTCCAGATGAAAATTATTTATTGGAAAATTTTCAAAATAACTGTGTTTATTGTAAAAAGATAATATAAATATCTAAGCATAATGAGATGAGAGATGAGTCGAGCTCGAAGCGGGCTCGGACTCTATTTTTATATCAGTCTTCGCGCTCGGTCTCAAAGTGAAAATTTTAGTTATTCACAAATAAAAAAAAAGGGATTAGAAAACAGGAATGCTGCTTTTTAAGACTTTATTATCGCCCAAATGAAATATATGTATATAGTACAAAACATATTCAGTTTTAAGACTTAAAATACCCTCTTTTAATTTATATAAAATGACGTCATTTGCATCCGCTGAACAATTCCACATTTACGATCTAGTGTTAAACAACATCCATAGAAAAGTAGGCATAGGACGTCACTAACGCGGAATAATACACAAACCCAGCAAAAAGCGATGTTGTCATTCAAGAAACTTGACAAAAAAAGGCTATCTAATGATTCATAACCCTTTAATTGTTTGTAACATTAATATGGATACTGAAAATTAAATATAGTTTATAATAGCTCCATGTTTTATCAAAAATTATTCATTTATATTTTTTTATTCGGAAAATGTTATTGCACACGGATTAGTAAAATTGCATTCTTTCAGCTTTTTGACAGGAATTAAGTAAATTGCGGTGAACAATAGCCACACATAAACTTTAGAATACATTTTTATAGCTACCGATGTTCTTGACATAGCACGTATTTACTTAATTTTTTTTTTCAGTTTTATGAGAAAATGGCAACAAAAATATATAGTAATCTACTATTTTCCATTTACCTTTGAACAGAAATGAAGTACTTCAGTTACCAACATTACAGAAATGGCTTTAAAAATTACAAAAAATTAATGTCTCGAAAACAAATTCAGATGAAGTTTTCAAACAAATTGCTTTTAAAAGTACATGTTTTTTCCTATACGACGGTGTAAAAATTAAAAATATGCGATTTTCAGAAGTTAAAAAAATTACAATGAGTATTTAACCGTAGATGATACATCTGATACACAAAGCAGATGATACATCTGCTTTGTTTTACGGCTGGCTAATGTAGCGTAACGTTATTTTTTAGGGACGACAAATTATTGTTGCCCGAAAGAAATAGCATATTAGGGGCTAAAAAAAATCATCTATTTGAGAAACAAGACGATAGTCTAAAGCTCTTAAACTGTTTTATAATCCTTTAAAAATCTCTTTGAAACAGAATGAAATTTTTATTGTTGCTATATAAAGAGAAATTTTCTGATTACAAAGACTTTGAACGGTGAACTTTAATAATATAAAAAACACACGTGATATCCCTTGTCTATATTCGCTTTCTGTTTGAAGTACTTTTCCCAAATTACTGGAAAACAGAACTTATATTTTTCTGCCACAGCTGTACAATGGTATTTTAAAAGAATAAAAATTGGGAGTTTATGTGAGTGTACATAGTAGAACACAAGGCAGGCCGCACACTAAGGCGACTTGAACAATATGTCTTTCCTCTTCGGAAAAAAAATCAGGTTTTAAAGAGGTTTCTTCTTTGTTTCAACCTGCTTTTTCACATAAGATGAAAGACATGTTGCTAGGGTCACCTCAATGTGTGGCCTATCTTAAGCTCGAACCCGCTGCGGTCGTCCGATGGCTGCAGGATCCCGAGCCCAACCCTTCGCGCTTTCGATATCTTTAATTTGATGATTTTCGTTTCAAATTTGTCCTGCGGCGACTTTTCAATTTTTTTCCCGGTCCGGCCCGGTGTCGGAAAGGGGAGCAGTGTTGACAGAAATGTAAAAGGACCTCGGACGGGCACGCGGAACGCCATATTCCGTGAATTTTGCGGCGTATAAAAAAAATGTTTCCTAGACTAAACACATTTTCAGGAACATGAATTTTGCAAAACGTCATCATGAGGAAGTATTTAGGGTTAATACTTATTTCTATCTATTTATAATAAAATTTGAGTGCAGGAAACTGTCGGAACGATATGCCGGTGCGAACCAATCTTGTCTGCGAATCGACCGTAGCTAAACGCCATGTTAGGCTTAATGAAAAACATATCCTAACATATGACAGCTAAATGATAATTTTTTCTACTTGAAATCATGTCTCTTAAGTATATTTTCACATAAAACATGTGTATCATATCCATTTATAATGTATTAAGTTCTAAATTAAAATTAAGCTATTATAAACATAGAAATCAGATCTAAACAAACGATACTGTTGCCATTTAGATTCAAATTCCAGCAAATCTACAAACAAATGAATGACTTTTTGAACGCTTCATTAAAAAAAAATACAGGTTAACGCCGATGCTGGTCTTAAAATATTTGAAAAGTATATTAAAACCTTTTAATATTTTAACTTTATTTAAAACCTTCAAAAACTATCCGATTAAGTTCTAAATTTAAGGGCCAAACCAACAACAATAAGTTCTAAATTAAAAATAACGGATAACTATCGCCATCTGGTGGCGAAAAGATATAGCTTTCGCTCTAAGAAGGTCCATGCAAGCACATTGTATTACATGTATTTTTGATTTGTTCAGAATGGTTATTCTTTTGCACAATTTCAGATTTCCTGTAACATTTGTTTTCTGTCTTATATGACAAAGTAAAAATTATCCGAATTTGAATATCTAAAACTTTCAAATGCACTTACAATAAAGAATTATTTTAATGACACTTGGCATTATTTAAAGGGAAATTAAAGGAACATTTTTTTCTGTACCGAAAGTTGCGAGCAGCACCTCTGTAGGCCGTATTAATTCCCAATGAAGTAGGAGCGTATGTTTCCTGCTATAATTCTTTGGCGTCAACTTTCTGTTTTAATCGTACTTTTTTTACGATGCATTTTATCAGATTTACAAATAAAATGAATATTTCTTATCAGTACAACATATTTTAATTATCTTGCAGATAAAATTTTCAATTTTAACATAGTTTGTAGTGAAAAAAAAAAAAAGTCATGCTAAACAACAAATTGTTAATGTAGAGGGAACCTAAACGAGCATTTTCGTCATAGAATGTGTAGCTGGAAATGGCGTGTTTACGCGCTGGTGACTAAACTGTAGTTTACATAATTTTTTTGCTCTAATCATAAAAATCAAAGGATAATACTTTTTGATTAACAAAATGTATGAGGCATCTTATTATTATTTTTTTAAGTCAGAAAAAAAATTAACTATTGTTTTGAAGATTTAACATTCACTTTCCGGCATTTTTGACGGGGATTATATACTAGCGTAAAAACAAAATAAATGAATAAATGAAAAAAAATTATCTTGAAAATTTCTAAATTGTTAGTAACACTTTTTCTACTGCGTCATTTCGGTATTGGGCTCAAAGTTCTGAGAAAAAAGCACGAACTCTTCTGAAGGCGATACCAGAGCAGGCTATAGATATAGATTATATACTAGATACTATAGATTATATACCAGAGATATAGATTTCTGTCTGTAAAATCTATACTTATAAAGGAAAGTTTGTCTGTCTGTGTATGTTTCTAAGCGCGTGTCCGTGGGCGATGGCTCGAAACATCTACCACGCCTACAGGTCTCAAAATTTGGGTCAGGATTGCCCAAGGAGGTCCGGGTCCATCTCAGGTTCATTTTTTTCATTTTTTGTAATTAGCCGAGATATTGGAAGAAAAACAACAATGAACTCTCAGGAAAAATACGATTTCTTTTTCTCAAAGTGGCGCGCTCCGACAGTTCCTACTGAAAAACCGAAAGATAAAAAACTACTCTTTTCTTTCCCATATTCCTCAACGCGTACCAGGTTCACTATTTGAAACGACATCTAAGTATTTTTTTTTCCTTTCTAACGGTGCAATTCGTTTAAAAAATATGAATACTATCCCTTTCAAATAATTATTTTCAAAAGTCGTTTTTCGTGTGTGCTCTACCCCCCGCCCACCCCCATTTTTCAAAGCCCTCATTAGTCTATCTTTTATAGGTGCGGAAAAACGAAAAATACTCGCATAAAGCGGATATCTTCTCTATGAGGGTGCAATTCGTTTTAAAAAATATGAATATTAACCTTTTCACGACTAGAAAAGATTAGAAACAATATAGTGCTTTTGGAATATAACTAATTAAACATTTGATGAAATATGAGCAACTGAATGAATTTTTTTTTTATCTGATAACAAAGATTTTTTTTAATGATTTAGTAGTCTACTCTATAGGGCAATTCATATAAAAAAGCCAGTCAAATATTGTAAATATTCAGAAAGATATCGGCGATAGAGTGATCTTATTTTTAGTTGTTCATTAAAAGCAACTAACTGATAAGGGATTTTCCACAAATTGTCATTTTTTATTAACTGACTTTCAGCAAAGGAGTTAGTTTTTAATGAATGTCAACGAGTAGTAAAAAACGCTTCGATTTTCGTACTTCTTTTTTTTCTTGGAAAAGGCTCGTTCTGAGGGTTTTCCAAGAAGAACGGAAGCATAAATAAAAAATGAAAAAAATAATTAAATTAAAAATGACTGAGTTATGGAAAATCCGTTTTACAGTTGCTTTCAGAGAGCACCTAAAACCAACTCACACTATCGCCGATATCTTTCTGAATTTTCACGATATTTGACTGAATTTTTTATATGACTTAAGTATTAAATCATGAAAAAAAAATCTTTGTTATCGTTCGTGCATGCGCAGATAAAAAATATTTCATACAACTGCTCACATTACATCAAATATTTAATATATTTATATTCCTAATGTACTATATTCTTTCTATTACATTTAGCCGAATCTCCTGAAATTGGCGTTAAATTTAGTTAAAACACTGCATGATATAAACAAAAAACCTGCAAGAAATTTTTGAACTTTTTAAAATAAATCATTATATCTCCATGAATATGAGTGCTATTCTTACACAAACGAATACACATAATCTACAATGTCTACATATTTGTATGCTGTAATAATTTCGTGCATTTTATTTTACAGGACGACCCCAAATCTTATTACTCTTCTTTGACTTTTGTTGGCGCTCTAATTGCCTTCCTTATCAAATCGATATTGATAAATATGAGTTCAAACATAAACTTTATAATCCTGAAGTTCTAGGAGAATCCTACAAGTATATTTTTAAGTATTTGGCAAAATGTCTAAAATCGAAAGTGTCCGGTGATTAATGGCCATATGGTGTACAATAATTAATCGTTCTAAAAAAAGATTTTTATTTTTAATACTAAAATTGTTATTTTCTTCTTTATCCAAGATTTATTTCGTTTTTCTTTCTTTTTAAATAAAAAAAAATCGGTTCAGATTATCTGAACTATTTTGTGTTTTATTGTATTTTTTTATGTTTAATGTTTGTAACATTTTTTTAATTAATGCTGAAACTTTTCTGATAACGAGTTTCAGATAATCAAAAATTACTCAAAAAATGTTAAACATTTAAAAGAAACAAAGAAAGAAATTATGAAAGAAATTGAAAATTTTAAGGAAACTTCTTTATTAAGCTTGAAAGTTTTAAGAATATAATATTTTATGTTTTGGTTAGATCTTGATTTATGACCCTCAAAATCTCTCGGTAATTTTACCTAAGGCATAGTATGCCTTCATAATTATCCCGAGACTGCCCTTGTTGTTCTGGTTATTTTGTTTTTCTTTGTAATCCTAAAACAAGTCATAGTTATTTTGTCATGGTTGTGGTACACAACGCAATTTTTCTTACTCGAATTTTATTAAAAAGCAGCGCAAGTTCAATAATCCTCATTTATTCGCATAATATCCATGCATTATATTGTAAAATGTATTTTTAAGATTATAAAATACTTTAAAAGTTCGTCTCCAATTATTACATATAAAGAATAATTTTTAAAATTTTGTTATTTTGTTACATAATAAATAACTTTGTTACAATACACATCAGAATTTGGAAACTATTTCAATAAAAGGTTCCATCAAATTATTTACACTGATGATCATTAGGGATTTCTTTGTGTGATATTTTCGCATTCAAAAATATCTTTTTCTGAAATCAATGCAAATATTTTAAGAATTCTTTACTAGTTATTTTGTAATCAATAAACCACAAATTGTATATTGATATAAGACACGCTTCAGAAAACCGTTTAATTTTCTTAGCAGCAACTAATATTGGTTATATTGGAACTCAATATTGCATTCATTGGAAATACTTTCGATTACCGTATATTTGATATTTTCGCATTCAAAAAAAAAATTTTTTTCTGAAATCAATGCAAATATTTTAAGAATTCTTTCCTAGTTATTTTGTAATAAATAAACCACAAATTGTTTATTAATATAAGGTACGCTTCAGTAAATCGTTTAATTTTCTTTTCAGCAATTATTATTGTTTATATTGGAACTCAATATTGCATTCATTGGAAGTACTTTCAATTAACATATATACTCGCGTATAAGCCCGTTTGCCTAGAAGCAGACCCCCGTATTTTGAATGACAAAATATTTTTAATTTCTTCATCCGCGTTTAGCCGACCATAAAAAAACCTAATATCTTTTAAGACAAAAAACCATGTTTCTTATGAAATACGAAACAAGCAAAAATAATTATATAAAATATTAAGAAACATTCAAACGAATCCTTCAAATTCGGAATCACTATCTGAAACCCCAAAAAGTTCTTTGAAAGTTCGTTGCTTCATCGTCATAAAAATCGAAATCAGCATCTGATGAATTTTCGTCATTACTTTCGTAAAAAAAAAAAAAAAAAAAAAAAAAAAAAAAAAAAAAAAAAAACTCAGTGTTATCCACACAATTTCTAATACCGAACTTTTTAAATGATTTCGCAATCATCTCCCTTGGAATTGACATCCACGCCTTTTTAAACCAAAGATTCGATAAGATCTAGACCGGGGGGCGACAGTACAGACAATCACCTCATCGAGTTCACGGCTGAAATTTCAGAATTAGCTAAAACTCGATTCCCATATTAAAACGCAATCGGTCTGCCAAGTTATATCTTGGTGGAAAACACCCGAATACCTGATTTTAGCGATTGACTCATAGGTTTACCATTGTATTTTCCTGCACCCACAGATATGAAAAACATGGAGGACTGGGAGCAGGATAACAAAATGGTAAACCCATGAGTCAACCGCTAAAATCGGTTATTCAGGTGTCTTCCACCAAGATATGACTTGGCAGACCGATTGCGTTTTAATATGCGAATCGAGTTTTAACTAATTCTGGAATTTCAGCCGTGAACTCAATGTGATGATTGTCTGAGCTGTCGCCTCCCGGTGTAATCTATTACCACACTGTTCAAACATCCTCCCTTTGTTTTTTGCACATCTGGCGAACACATCCACTCAATACAGATTTTTCGGAGTATAACTTGACAAATATTTGCAATGAAATGGTAAAATGTTTTTTTTTAAATAGTGTTGCAATATTTTCAAATTTAAACACATCAAAATTTGAAGAAATATACTATGCCAAAATATTTAAAATATTTCCCAAGATATATTGAATACAAACAATATTGGCCTAATATTGTTTTCAGGTTTTTCATAATGTAGGCAAACATTAGTACTATTTGTTGGTGCACATTTTTCAGTTTATAAAAGATTATTATTTTGTTGCAGAATATATAATTTACTTACAATAAGTAAAGCGCTTAGTAACTTAACTTTTGAACACTGAAAATTCCATTCAATTATTTATGCTGAAAACTTTCTATGTTTAATTATTTAATTATTTAATTATTTTTGTCTTTTTTATATCTTTTGTTTCCTTTTGTATCTAAATTATTTTTTTTTCTTCTGACATCAATATTTAAATTTCAAGAAATCATAAAGTACTTTACGAGTAGCTTTATAATAAATAAATTGTAAACTGTTTATAGACGTGCGTAGGTCAAATTTCTGAAAATCTATTAATTTATCATAATGCAGATAACGTTAATAAGGATTGTTAAGATACGCTTCCAAGAGTAGAGGAGAAGGTCCAAATACCGGCTAGGGTCCAAATACTGGCTACTAGGTGTTCTGAGAGTCTAGCGGTGATAGGCAGAGTTTGTAACTTTAATTGAAAGAAGAAAGTTACGAAAAGTATGTCGCTGAAGTCTGTGTCATTTACAAATAGTAAATGCAAAAGTGTCGAATCTACGTAATCTGGTACATCAAAAGTTTTTCAGATATGGGTTTCTCATTTTTTAAAAGTATACTGATCGTATATTGGCGATTAAGCTATTTTCTAGACATATTTAGTTCTCAATTACCACGCACAGTATTGGTATTTTATTATATGAATAAGTAATACCGGTTTTAACTTAAACATGGCAGTGGTCGGAATACCGGCTACCTAGAGTGGTCTATAAATACCGGCTAGCCAGTATTTGGACCTCTGTCGTTTGCTCTGCTTGAAGAGGAGGAAAATAAATTAATTTAAATAGTTCCATAATTAATAAATTAATTTAAATGGTTCAGAAATTGTCCCCGTCCCATTTCGCAATATGAAAAAAGCAACCATGGCCGTAATTCTTCAGGACCGACACTGGTTGCCGGATCACTTTCCAAAACAGAGCTGTTGGACACTACAAAATTGCCTGTAATAAATGTGAAGAGAAAGAAAAAAATGACGGAGTAAATCAGGCGAAAGAGGCAGAAATTTGATTTTAACCCTCTCGCTGCGCAACCCGAGATTTCCTTGGGCATCGTAAAAGTAGCAAAGTTTGCGCAGCCCGAGATTTCCTCGGGGATGCATTTTTTCCGTCTAATTAATCCTCCTTGATTATTACCACCAGTTATTCTTTAATGTAAATTATGCCTTATTTAATCGGAGCATTTTCCCGGTTAAATTAGACAAAAACTTTTGTTTTGAAAAACCGGTGACAAAAGAATAAAATTCTTAAAAGACGCTCGTCCACGAAGAGGTTAAATACGCAATATTTGAAGCTATTTTGATAAAACAATTATGCAGCGAAAGGGCTAAAAAAGTGAAAAAGGAAAATATCCAACGGAGGAAGATGATAAATTTTTGTCTTCTGCATGGGTGCTTTCTTTGTGGACAAGAATGGGGGGGGCGAATTCTGGGTTCAGTGTTAAGAATGCGATATGTGGGTTGATAGGGACTATTATGCTTTTGATTTTTTTCAGATAAAATAATTCTCATTTCAATCACCAAGCTTCTTTTTTTTTACACGTTAAAAAACAAAATTAGAAGCATAATGGGAAGAAGACTGTGAGAGATAGTCGTAAAGAATTTTAGAAATTTGACAAAAATACTTATTTATTAAGAATTGAGCATTTTTTCTGTCCATAAGGAATGTTATTAATCAATACAATTTATTAAAATAATATTTTTATTGCTTAATAATTGTCATTAGCTCTATTTGTGTGATCTTTTGCAAAAAAAACTTAGATAGCCGGTATTTAGACCCCATTTTAAAACTCAAAGTTTGAAGACTTTCGGAATTTTGCTTCTTATAAACAGAAAACGCATTTTAATCTGATTTTGTTCCTCTAAACAGGTGTAAGACGTGTCAAGGTACCCTGCTGTTCATTTTTTATTTTATTAATTTTGAAAATTGTATGATCTAGATTGAAAACAAAAGTGGTAGCCGGTATTTGGACCTTTTCCTCTAACAGTTTATTTAATTTTTTTTATATATATAAACAAAAGGACTACGTCTGAATTCATTCATAATTATAAAAACTTTTCAAAATAACAGACATCACATTACATTACGTTAAAGGATAAAAGAACTAAAAGCAATTTAAAAGGACATTTCGGATTCCTTCTGAATCCCTCCTCAGCTAATTCTGAACGTAACAGTCATACTAGGTTTTAAAGCTCAACAAGTAGAAAAACATTACATCAAGTTACCAAAAAATTATAGTTAAAACAAAACTGAATATTCTATTGGTAGAGATGCAGCCTCGTTAATTGCTAAATCAGCAGTTCTCGTGTACCAAGTGTCCAAAAAAATACAATTTTCATAAATGCTGCAGTCTGATCATCAGGCACACACAAATAGGTATACACAAATCAGGTATACACAAATGTTTCTTAATCTACGGAAATATAATATAACCACGAACAAAGTATACGATAACTTCTTCCGAGTGACTCATAATTTCAAAAAGCGTTCTTTAGCTGTAGAAACCTTAAAAACCAACATATTTTCGAATTTTTTTTTATATTACTGACTTTCGGAAACGTTTCCGAGTAGTGTTTGTAGTATATTAATCAGGAGTTAAAAAGATATATTTATTTATTATTAAAAAGGTGTGAAAATATTAAAAATACAAGACGTTAGGTTTGCACAACATACATATAGGCTTACATTACATACAGGCTCTGAGACCTTTCGAGGTGCACACGAGATCATTTTCAAGGGGAAGAAGATTATGTCTCGAAGATAAAACAGACGCAGAAAAACAAAACAAAATAATGCTACGCATGTGCAAGCAAAGCCAGTCTACTACTCTAGAAAAAGGCTGAGCTGAATTTTCAGGGGCTGATCTTCTTGAAATACCTGGAATATTGAACCAAATCGCAGGAACATTACAATAAATGACGTCATTGCATATACTATTATTTTTAATTAAAATCTTAATGGATTCCCGGATTATGGAATAGTAGAGGAAAAGGTCCGAATACCGGCTACCACTTTTGTTTTCAATCTAGATCATACAATTTTCAAAATTATTAAAATAAAAAGTGACAGCAGTGTACCTTGACATGTTTTACAGCTGTTTAGAGAAAAAAAAATCAATTTAAAAGGAGTTTTCCATTTTTAAACAGCAAAATTCCGAAAGTCTTCAAATTTTGAGTTTTTAAAATGGGGTCTAAATACCGGCTACTTAAGTTTTTTTCCAAAAGATCACACAAATGGACCTAATGACAATTATTAAGCAATAAGAATATTATTTTAATAAATTGTATTAATTACTAACATTTCTTATGCACAGAAAAAATACGCAATTTTTAATAAATAAGTATATTGTCAAATTTCTAAAATTCTTTATGACTAAAAAAATGCTTGCTGATTGAAATGAAAATTATTTTATCTGAAAAAAATCAAAAACATAATATCACTCTCTGCGTCGGTATAGTCCCTATCAGCCTACATATCGCATTCTTAACATTGAACCCGGAATCCCCTCCCCCATTCTTGTCCACAGAGAAAGCAACCGTGCAGAAGACACAAATTTATCATCTTCCTCTGTTGGATATTTTCCTTTTTCACTTTTTTAACCCTCTCGCTGCGTAAATTGTTTTGTCAAAATAGCTTCAAACATTGCGTATTTAACCCCTTCGCGACGAGCGTCTTTTAAGAATTTTTATTCTTTTGTCACCGGTTTTTCAAAACAAAAATTTTTGTCTAATTTAACTAGAAAAATGCTCCGATTAAATAAGACAAAAGTTACAATAAAAAAATAACTGGTGGGAATAATCAAGGAGGGTTAATTAGACGGAAAAAATGCATCCCCGAGGAAATCTGGGGTTGCGCAAATTTTTCTACTTTTACATTGCCCGAGGAAATCTCGGGTTGCGCAGCGAGATGGTTAAAATCAAATTTCTGCCTCTTTGGCCTGGTTTACTCCGTCATTTTTTTTTCTTTCTCTTCACATTTATTACAGGCAATTTTGTAGTGTACAACAGCGCTTTTTTGGAAAGTGATCGGGTAAAAAGTGTCGGTGCTGAAGAATTACGGCCATGGTTGCTTTTTTCATATTGCGAAATAGGACTGGAACTATTTCTGAACCATTTTAATTAATTTATTAATTATGAAACTATTTAAATTAATTTATTTTCCTCCCCTTCAAGTAGAGCAATCAAGAGAGGTCCAAATACTGTCTAGCCGGTATTTAGACCACTCTAGGTAGCCGGCATTCGGACCACTGCTATCTTTAAGTTAAAACCGGTATTACTCATTCATATAATAAATTACCAATAATGTGCGCGTGACAATTTAGATGTAAATTTGTCTAGAAAATAACTGAATCAACAATTCAAGTCAATATACGATCAGTATATTTAAAAAAAAAATGAGAAACACATATCTGAAAAACTTTTGATGTACCAGATTACATAGATTCGACACTTTTGAATTTACTATTTGTAAATGACACAGACTTCAGCGACCTACTTTTTGTAACTTTCTTCTCTCAATTAAAGTTAGAAACTCTGCATATCACCGCTAGGCTGCACTGCGCTCAGTTCTCAAAACACCTAGTAGCCGGTATTTGGACCTTCTCCTCTAGTGGTTGGAAGTTCGAAAAATTATTTTAGCTTTATCGAAGTTTCTTTTTATATTTTCCTTTTGATGTATTAGATTGTTTTACGTAACTTTTATATTAGTCAAGGAAAAAGTTCCTGCTCAGCACTGTTTTATTCTAATGTTTTTATTTTATTATATGAGGACTCCAGAAGCCAAGGGGTAATAAGTCACAAAATTGAAACAAAATGATTTAAATGCACAGACGACTTGGAAATATGCTTTTTCTTTTCCAGGTAAAGAAATATAAGTGATTTTCTAATTACGTGTTGTGTTTTAGAGATCAACCACTTTTGCTGAATAATGATCAATATTGATTAATTATAAATTTAAAGAAAATTGCACTCTACTTTTTTTCACATTTATTGAAATAAGAGTTTAAAGACCACTGTGAAACAAGCAGCAGTCTCCTATTTCAATTCAGTCAATTATTACTGATGTTAAAATTTAACGTCAATTACTTTTGAACTCAATTTACTGCAAATCGAAATTTTGTCACTTGTACCCCTTGGCTTCTGATGTCCTCATGTCTTAATCAGTTAACTCAAACCGGAATATCGGTTTTTAAGATGCAATCAATTCGTAACTAAAACACTTTCAACTGCACAACTGTTTTTATACATGCAAAAGTAACAAACTAATACTAATTTTAATGTTAATGTTCATGCGGTTAATTTGAAATACTTTTGAACAACATCCGAAAAATCTATGTTCCGAGTTGAGAAAAGTAATTAATACACTATAAGAACGTTTTCGAAAAACACTCGCAGTAAGAGAAACTTTGTTTTTATAAATATTTCTTTAACTTATCTGAGCTTTCTAAAGATGAAGAATGCTTTTAGGAATCGTGGGTAACATGAAATAGGTTACAGTAAATTTTCTTTCGTGATCAAAATTTAGTTTCCTAGATTAAAAATCACTTGTCTCTTTTACAGTGTAGAAGAAATAGTTTAGATACATTAAGGTTAATGTCAGATGAACATCTTTTTGCACGCTTTTTTCGCTCTTACACCATCCCTACACATGCTAGCGTAGGTGTAGGGATGGTGTAAGAGCGAAAAAAAGCGTGCAAAAAGACGTTTGTCTGAGATGAGCCTTTTGCTCGCTTTTTTCGCTCTTACACCATCCCTACACCTTCGCTAGCATGTATAGGGATGGTGTAAAAGTGACAAAAGCGTGCAAAAAGAAGTTCGTCTGACATTAGACTTTTGCACGCTTTTTTCGCTCTTATAACATCCGTACACCTTCGCTAGTATGTGTAGGGATGGTGTAAGCGCGGGAAAAGTGTGCAAAAAGACGTTCGTCTGACATTAGCCTTTTCACGCTTTTTTCGCTCTTACACCATCCCTACACCTTTGCTAGCATGTGTACGGATGGTGTAAGAGTGAAAAAAACGCGCAAAACGACGTTCGTCTGACATTAGCCTTTGCACGCTGTTTTCGCTTTTACACCATCCCTACATCTTCGCTAGCATGTGTAGCGATGGTGTAAGAGTGAAAAAAGCGTGCAAAAAGACATTCGTCTGACATTAGTTTTTTGCAACCTTTTTTTCGCTCTTACACCATCCCTAAACCTTTGCTAGCATGTGTAGGGATGGTGTAAAAACAAAAAAGCGTGCAAAAAGATGTTTGCCTAACATTAGCCTTTTGCCCGCTTTTTCGCTCTTACCCAATCACTACGTCTTCGCTAGCATGAGTAGGGATAGTGTAATAGCGAAAAAAGCGTGCAAAAAGACGTTCGTCTGACATTAGCCTTTTGCACGCTTTTTTCGCTCTTACGCCATCCCCACACCTTCCCTAGCATGTGTAGGGATGGTATAAGAGCGAAAAAAGCGCGAAAAAAGACATTCGTCTGACATTAGCCTAAGCTTAAATATTTAGAAACTTAATATTATACAGTGACCTCTCACTTATACGACTCTCTCAGTTATACGCCGAATTCTCTTGGTCCCGTCCACGCTTTATGGGAAATAATGCTAATCTTCTCTGAGTTATACGACTGCTTCTCTCACTTATACGACGCTTTAGACGATTCAGGCTATTTTACATTTCTCATTCAAGAATTTTTTTTTTATTGTCTCTAAAGTACAAATCATTCACATTTTCTTACCTTTATCCTTTCACAATTGTTAAAGTGTTTATCAGCAATGAACGACATTTCTTATCTACCTTCGTATGTTATTAACGATGAAATCTATGGTGGGAGGGTGGTTGTCTGGAATTCTCTTGTGCCTACCATTTAACAAAACCAAATGACCACCTCCCGATCATGTCTCTGTATGGTACTCAGTGAGAAATCACGGTTATTGCAAATGCACTTCCTGGGAAAATTTAACAGCTTTTACGAATGCGTCGTAGGAATTTAAAAAAAAAATAGAGTTTTATTTCAAACTTAACAAATCCAAAATGTAGGTTCGTGAACGTGACTAGGAAAAAATACTAAAGCGATAACATATCGGAAATACATCCCAAGCTAAGAATAGTGTCAACAATCTGCACAGCGAAGGTGAAAAAAACACACAGTCACAGCGCGCATCTCGGTCACTACAAGATTCCGTACTAGACGCGTGAAATGTCATTCATTTCGCTATAATTTTTTCAGTTTGCTGCATGTCGTTACCTAAACTGAAAAATGTTAAAACGTAAAGCATTAAGCATGCAATTCAAAGTTGAAATAATTAAGGAATATGAGAAAAAAATACTCCAGTCAAAGAAGGCATTAGCTGCTCTCTACAATCGCCAGAATCGACCCTAAAAGGAATTCTGAAAAATAAAAATATCATTATTAATGGATCAAAAGATGGTGATTCAAAGAGATCCAGAATACAATGTAGCAGATTTGAGAAACTGGAATCAGCTTTAATAGCATGGTTTAACGAATTGCGTGCTTGAAATTTACCGATAGAGGGTGTGACTAAGAAAATGTTACCACTCTTATTCAGAAATATGGAATCGAGAATTTTTCAAAGTTTTGGGGGGTGGCTCGAGAAACAGAAAAAAAGACATTGACTTTCGCATCGCCGATACACAAGATAAAACGCATGTGTTGATGATAATGATGTTAGCAGTGGTTGCAAAATCTACCTATGTTAATTAAGGATTACAAACATACATATATTTTTAACAGTGATGAAATGGGACTGATTTTCAAACTCATGCCAGATAAGACATTATCATACAAAGGAGATCCATGTCACGGGAGTAGAAAAAGTAAAGAAAGATTAACTATCCTTTTTTGCACAAATAGCGATAGTTCAGAAAAAATAGAACCTTTAGTAATAGGAAAATCAAGAAAAAACCGATGCTTTAAGAATATAAAAATATCTCCATGGAGTTACAGAAATTTTTAAAAAAGCATGAATTACATCACAAATCTTCATTGATTTTCTAAAAGAGATGGATGATAAATTGCGAAAACAACAAAAAAAGTTTCAACCTCTAATGGATCAATGTCCATCACATCCAGATGGAAAAGAACTACCATTTCTGCAACAAATTAAAGTTAAATTATTGCCAGCAAATTCTACAAGCAGATTTCAGACGGCCCCACAAGTGGCCGAGAGGTTCTGCTCTCGAAGCTGGTAGACGGGAGGTGCTGGGTTCGATCCCAATCACGCCCGTCGGCCTAATCGTTCGGAGTTTTCGTGGTTTTCTTCGAGCCGTGGATCTTCCATGCGTTAATACGGATTAGGTTCCCTTAGAAAGACCCCCACGGAGGGCACTCCCCCCGGGCCTATATCCCTCGTGTAGATAATTGGCCGTCAAAAATCAACCCAGATTTCAGACATTAGATTTAAGGCTGATAAAGAATTTCAAAGTAAACTACAAAAGGAGATTGATTCGTCGTTTGATTTTTGATCGGGAAAAGAAAAAGGAAGCTGAAGGAATTTCGATTTTAGATGCTATGCATCTTACAGAATCTGCATGTAAAAATGCGACATCGCATACAATTAAGAATTGTTTTAGAAAATGCGGTTTTTCACAAGACCAAACTTGTAGTTAAACGAATGAGCCCAATATTGAGAGCGTATGGGAATCCTTTAATGGCGAAGACTGGGATGAAATGTTTATAGACGAAGGTATTAATTTCAAAGATTATGTAGAATGTGATGAAAAACTTCTGTCAGAACTGAGAACTGATGAAGAAATTTTTGAGGATATCAATAATGAAGACGTGAGCGAGCAGGATGACGAGGATGAGAGCAATGTTCCTGCTATTTTAAATATTTCAGAGGAAAATGCCGCTTTAAATATATTAAAGAATTATGTCCATCAAAATGATTATTCCCAAAATAGCTTAAAATCTTTATTAGACATAGAAAAAGATATTTATCCTTTTTTGTCGACGATAGACTACTTTCACTTCATTTTTTGAGAAAATCTGATCTGTAAATCTTGAAAATAAGCATAGTGGTAAGTGAACTATTTTCTGAACTTATTTTAATACATTTTACAATTTATTTTAATATATTTTATAAATTTTGTTAAAATATGTTCCTAGAACTCAAAATTTATCGTTTTTAATATAGGTAAAATAGTTAATGCATATAATATCTGAAACTTGTATAATAAGATGGTCTCTCACTTATACGACTTTTTTCTACGGTCCCCTGAAAGTCGTATAAGTGAAAGGTCACTACAATAATAAAAATATTATTGAATTATTGAAATTAAAACACATCGCTCATCCGCAAGAAATGTGACACATCTCGCAAGATGTAACTTGTACAGGACAGACAAAAGAAGACCAGCATCATTTAATGAATGCAACATGAAATTATCGCATTTTCTTCTGCATGCAGCAGTTAAAAACTTGCATAAAATGACGGTGGTGATCCATTTTGGCCCGTTCCAATTGAATATATTTCGGTTCGAAGCAGAAACTTCTTTACAAAATAAGTTTAAAATATACAAAAAAATGTTAAATAAATAAGTTAAACATTTAAAATAAAAATATTGGTGTGAAATATTTTTTTATAAAACTTGAGTAAACTGGAGAATGTTAAGGGGTTACATACGTTTTCGGCGGAGAAAAATGGACATATTTTAGACCTTTTTTTAGGAAGGGAGTAAAATTAATTTGATTGGAAAACTAATAATTTCTCGTTGTTTTTTATTGCTTCGAGTATTTAAAAATATTACTTTTTGTTGTTGTTAAATTTGGTCACATATTACATTGGAAACCTGCACCTGCGTTGACCTATACCGAAATATCTGGGCTCGATGAGCAGCCTCCTAACTTCCTGTAGAAACATAAAATTATTAAAATCTCAGTTTCTTCTTCTAAAATAAGGTTGTAGCTAAGGGCCGTCGGATCAAATTTTTGAATTTTTTAAAAAATAAGAAAATTGCGCTAGTTTGAAAAGTTTTCATTTTTCGTCTGAAATTTTGTCCTTTAAACTTGTTGGGAAAATGTAAAAATTTAAAATTTTCAAAAAATGGCTTGATGGTCCTTAGGCAATTTAATTATGCATAGAAGATCGCAATTTTTTTTCCAAAAATGTTAAACATGTTCAAGTTGTCATGCTGCCCATGTTGAAAAATGTAGTTTCCAGAAAATCGCGTTTAAAGTTTTAGAAGAAAAGAATATACTGATAAATATATATATATATTTAAACTCTCAATTAATTTGCTATTCCTGCACCATACTGTGGACCGTCCTGTGCCTTAATATGCTCATTTAAAATGTTTCTACCAGAACACCATAGCTTTCTTTGTATTGTATGGCGAGGTCGATTTTGGAACGTGCGCGTGAAAACATTTTTGCTCATATCTTTCTTTAAACTTGAGATATCACTTTTAAATCTTTTTACTTATAATTCTACACACTATAAAGTTTTAATGTACGTAAAACAAATCGTTTGTTTGAAAGGTGAGAACGTACGTAACCCCTTAAGAATGAAGACTTAGATGAGATTTGGAGGGTTGAGTAATTTTACCTCTCCACACAATTTACGTGGATCCCCGTAATCCCACTTCTGTCGTCACGCATGGACGTATAGCGTAATAAAGCGATTTGCCCAATAAACACACCCATGAAACCTTTTCTGTAGCAAGATGCACCTATGACAGACCTACTAGTGTAATAAAATGCAAAACGAATTTTTGCTAATTGTTTCACTTTTCTTGCGGGTGAGCGATAGAAGTTCCTTTATTTACGATTTTTGTAAAATCATTTTTCAGAAATGATCCTCCGATTTTAAGAATTCATAATGTTCTTATGACCCATTTTACAAATCAGAAACTCTTTACTGACATAATTCAAAGTTTTCGAAAACCTATTATCTTATCATACTGCAGGCAATACTAATGATGTCTATTGGCGTACACTTATCGATTAATCTTAGCAACGGCGAGGTAACGTTATTAAATGAATAATTTAGCTACAATAAACTTGCGTATTTATTAAATATGCATTTTAACATAAAAAATTCCATTAAATTAAATAAATTCGAAAGTACCAGATACCTTTTTTAGCCATTTATTTTGTTGGAAAATCATTTTTACAGAAATAAGTGGACGGGTTTTATAAATTCATTAAGCTCTTTGTGAGCCATTTTATAACGAATAAATTATAACTTATTTATTGACATTTATCATGTTTTTAAAAACGATAATTGTAACATAATATTATAGTTAATACTAATGATGATTTTGACGCACAACTCAATGTTAAGGGGGCTCAGGGCTTGATCGATACCGGAAAAAATGTAAACAGAGCTCTCGCTTCGAGTCCATATAAAAACAGAAGTATTCAATGTTGCTAGTTTAAACTTTCTGATATTTTAAAGGTATGTTTGTAGTCTTGTAAAATTATAAAGTGAAGTACTTCAATGTAATAAAATAAAAAAAAATATAACAAAATTTATATAACACATACTTCGAAAAAATCTTCAGGTGCCATATCACCATCCGTAAGATATCTTAACGTTGAATTGATATAAGAACCTAATTTTTCTTTAAAATGGTCAGGAAACTCTACTCTATAGATTGAATTAAGGATATAACTATCACTCGAAGGAAACCTTATTAAAAAAGGTCCCAAATTCGAAAATTTAAAAAACCCTAAAAAATACAATTTTTATTTCATTAAAAATACTCAAAAGATAAAACTATCTAAAATATATTAATTCTTCCTACAGATAATGATGCGATACGCATGCAAAAAAAGAAAAAAAAATTAAACCATTCCATCAAATAGTTTTTTTAAATCTTACGGATAGACGTCAAAAATCAAGTTTTGAGAAAATGCGACTTAAAGTTGCAATTAAATGGGTGCGGCTTTGAAAGTGATGTTACATAAATGCTTATAACTCCGTTAAAAATGCCAATATTTTTATGCGGTTTTTTCACTGTGTACAGAATTAATTGAATAATTAAAATAGATACTAAAAAATAATTGATTTTTTGAAAAGTTTTCAAGACCTGAGCCCCTTAATTTGTTATCCAATAAATAAGATACATGTACTTACAGTAAATGTAAGTATTTTTTTAAACAAAAACACTGCTCAACACTTCGAAATAAATTTTGTATAATAATCATTGTAATATTATGCTTATTATTATTTTTTTACATATTATATGTACATTTATTTACTGCATTTAAAATGTTTTATTATTGTGTATTCAGATTTAGCTCTGTTTTCACAAGGTTTTAGATAACGGGGACAGGGTGGTCTTGAGATGATATTATCTCGGTTCTTCCAATTTGAGGATTCGAGATGGAGAGCCCAGAAGTCTGGACTTTTACAATGGTCGGGACAGTTCATCTCAAGGCTGGTTTATGACCTTATTTATTGGGGCAATAATTCCAGACCTCACATATGATGTTGAGGTGTCTAGAGCAGAGCGAGAGTAAGCTACTAGCAGTAGACCCTAGACTTCTTGCGGACCGCATGCTCAGCTGCTCCAATTGGAGCGGGGCAATAAAACAGTGATTTTAATATTGCGTGGAATTGGCCCGATGTGAATAATAATTATTCAAGACCCTGCCTTCTATTGTTTCAAGGAAGGGATCAGTTTTTGCCAGAGAGAAGATGTAGTACTAGAAAATAGGAATTCTGCTTTTTCAGAATTTAGTATCGCCCCCGATGAAAAAAAAATATGTATATATAAATAGTTCAAAACATATTTCAATTTTAAGACTTAAAGCACACACTTTTATTTTATGTAAAATGACGTCATTCGCATCCGCTTAAGCATTCCACATTTACGATCCACTCTTAAAAATCTACAGTAAAGCATGCATAGGATGTCACTATCGCAATATAATACACAAATGCAGCAAAAAGATGCCATCATTAAAGAAACTCCACAAAAACACGGCTATCTAATGATTCATAGGCCTTCATTTGTTTGAAACATTAATAGATACTTAAAATTAAATATAGTTTATAATAGCTCCATATTTTAACAGAAATTATTCGTTTATATTTTTTCAAAATAGCACGTATTTTAATTACATTTTCTTTCGGTTGTTATCAGAAAATGGCAACAAAAAGATATAATTGCTATTATTCCTTTACTTTCTACATAAATGGAGTACTTGAGTTGCCAAAATTAAACAAATGCTGCTAAAAACTACAGAAAAAAAATAATATTTCAAAAATAAATGGAGATACAGTTTTCAAACAAATTGCATTTAAAAGTACTTTTATTCCCAATACGATGGTATAAAAATTGAAAATGTGCGATGCTTAGAAAATAAAAAGATTGCTATAGAGCATTTAATCGTACAATGATACATCTGCTTTGTTTATTGCTGGCTTCTGTAAGCTAACGTTTTTTTTTTTTTTTTTTTTTTTTTTTTTTTTTGACACAAAATAAGCTAGGAGAAAGAAATAGCATACCGTACCGGGGGCTAATAATGATGTAGTAAGTAAGAAAATGTAGTATCTAAGTGAGTCTCTTGGTGCAGTAGCAATGTAGCAGTCCCCAAATGTAGTCGCTCTCAGAAGTATCTCTCAAGTAGTCGCTCTGAGCAGTTAGTCTCAGTAGCAGTTAATCAAGGACATGGATTAGAGTCCTGTGTTTTTCATCTGGCTTAATCTAGAGCCAGTGATGGTCAACGACGACTCGATTGAGAGTCAGAAAAGTTCTGTGACTTGATACAAAGTCAAAGTTCGTCTTTTATTTTAATGAGTGTGTGGTGTGGCTTTAAAATGATAAAAACCTATTATGAACTAAAGAGTTTTTGGACCCAGTGTAACCGACACCTAATTGGATGTGCCTCCTATCATCACCTTGCTGGTATTTTCAAAGGTACTTGTGTCTTCATTTTATTGTTCCTGTGTATTTTAAGCGTAGTAGTACGAAGTGCACTTTAGGGTGATTCATGCCCAATTATGGTGATTAACAAAAAGGGATCGAAAGTGAATGGTAAGAGAATAAGTAATTTTGTAGGAATTAAAATAAGTTTAAGAATTTCTCTCGTATGTGAGAGGTTTTTTGTAATGTTTGCTTTCTTAAATTGTAAATATGTGTTTTGTAAATAAATAATTGTTAGTTTTAATTATTGGCTCTTTTAATTGCATCATGAGTCTTTTCTAATTAATTATGCTATTTTATTTCAGGAATTAATAACTTTATGCATGGTAATGCATCCTTCTTTTTATTATGTCTATAAATTAGTCCGCGATATAAACATTTACAACGCATTGGGCGGTTGAAGTTTTATGCACCGTTCCTAATTAAGATAATAAGGATATTATCTCCGGGCTAGCCAGAACATTTAGCGATCATGCAATTTGTTTAATTTAATTTACTTCAAGTATGAGAATACAGGTTTTTAAGGGAATTAATTTAGGGTTTTAATGAGCAGGTTAGAAATGAGCTATGGTCTTCCCCTTGCCATACAAATATGTTGGATGGTCAGTAAAAGGGTTAAACGCAGTGTTTTTTAATGAGCCCAGATCATCCCAACATATTTGGAAACATAAAATTGTAACAATAAAAATTCTATTAAAATATTCAAATTAAAAACATATTGTTAATCCTTTTCTGAAATAAAATGTAAAGTTTATATATGTAACGTTCTTTGCATGTCATTTAATAATGAATAAATTCTGAACTGTTTATTAACATATCTAAAGTTTCTGAAGACGATTAATCTATGATAATGAAGTTAAAAATAATGATGTTTGTTAATGTAAAGTACAAAGGGATTCCAACAAAGTATTGATATATCTATAAATCGGGTCAAAATATATCGATTTTTGACATCGATATTAAACTTTTGATATGTCCTTTTTTCTTTTTCTTTTTGTCTTTTTTTTTAACATTCAATTTTTCGATACTTCTTAGAAATTAAAATTTTGCATCTGAAAATCAACTTTAAGCATTTTTTACGCACATTTCTAAATAAATCTAACTGAACTGATTCTATTTCTTTAAAAAAAAATATTTAATTTAAAAAATCTTTTCATTGGCATATAGTCCTTTAACATGGCTAAGAATTTTAAGTAATGAGATAATATCCTTCACACAGACAAAAAAGCATTCCATCATTATTTACATGATTTTTGAGTAAACATCCTTACCAAAATCTAACATTATGAAAAGGAACCCTCCATCTCTCCCATTATCTCAAATGATGCTTCTGTTCGCCAAGGTGTCAAAGATACTGTACTTCTGTTTTTGTCTAATCAGTGAAAATCGCGAAAATGCGTATTCAGCTTGTGACTCAATAGGGGAGGGAAAACAGATGTTACTTGATGCATCGAGGCATGTGGTTCATGAAGGATGTGCCTAAGCCCATTTTCTACGCGAGTTGCGTGACCATCATGTAGTTAGATATTCAGGGCTGTAGATGGACGTGGCGGACCCATTGCTAGTCCTCCACGTTCGACGGATCTCAAACTTTTGGAATTTTTCCTTTTTCCTTTCCCACTTACAATCAGCCATTTAAGAGATGCTTATGGACACAACGGAAAATATCACAGCATGGATCGTCGTCGCTGTGGCAGAGATCAATGTAAACCGGTATCTTGGACCGCGTCCGGAAGACGTTTAAACGTCCTTGTAGGCTGCAATGGCGTCCACGGTCGCCTCTTCGAACAACACCTGTATTAATTTCCTTTTGTGTTGCTATTTGATGTTAAATAAATCGTTTTTTTTTTCATTATTGTTCATTTCCGTATGACGTTGCAACCTGAATATGTATTTTCGCTATTTTCACCTACTAAATAGAGTATGCAGTTCCCTGTTCCATTACAATTTTTATTCGCCTTTATGTCTACTAACAACGTTCTGAGTTTGCGGTCGATGAATATATGACATCCTGTATAATCAAAAGTTTTATTACTATTGTACAAATAAATTTACAGAAGATCTGGCACCTAAAACTGAATGTAAGAGACACTTTACGGAAATTAGGAGATACTTTACTGATCTTAAAACGCATTCTACATGTAAAATGCCAACAGTACAAAAGATGATACTTTTTTATACGCTCACAATTCGTCCTCTGTTCAGCCCTCGACATCAAAAGAATCAGACGATAAAAAGAGGTTCGATAGTTTCATGTGGCTCTGTCTCAAACCATTTCTGCAAATATAGATTTTGAATAAGCTGTTTAACGCGTTCTATGCACGGGAGTTCATAAATTTAATTCTAAAACCAAAACTGAAAATATCTATTCTATTTCGTAAAATATTTTTCTAATACTGCGCATTTTTTTTTATGAAATTTAATTTATCATGTTACTGTGGTTTTGTTGAGGTTTGTGATAAAATGTTTGTCTTTATTTTTTTTAATATAATAATTAAGAGCAATTTAAATAATCTCTAATTATTTGCATGTGAGGTAAAAGAATTATCGTAAAATCCGCTGGAGCTTTGTATTATTGCAGCGTGGCGTACGTAATATATATATCTCTCATTATTTGCATGTGAGGTAAAAAAAAATTATCATAATACCCGATACAGCTTTTTAGTTTTGCAGTGTGGCGTACGTAATATTTATATCTCACATTGGTTAAATAACTCGCGCGATTACGGGTTGAACATAAAAAATATTAAATAACAAGAAAAATATTCCGAAAAATAAAAAAATCGATATATCGAAATTATCTGTCAGATATTTTTCATATAGCGATGTCTTTAAAGCCACATATCAAAAAATTGGTGTATCGATCGTTTAAAAAATTTTGTAATCACTAACGTTACAGTACTAACAGTAACCTTTCCTCAAAAAAAGTTCGAACGATGACTATAACTTGAGCTCTAATTAATAAAAAAATAAACAAAAAGTTCTGTTTTAATTCAGATCAAGTTCTTGATAATATATATGATTTTTTTTTCTTTTGTCTTAACTTTTTTGTATTAAATTTTGTCTATATACTTAAAATTGCACCGATTTCGATATTTTAAATTGTAACAGACACTTTGACAACCTATTTGATTTTCCGGATCAAGGCAGCCTGTAGAAAAGGTACATTTTACACACTTATTCTTAAAAATTTTTAGAATTAGTGAAAAGAAAATTAATTAAGCCCTTACCGATAAATTACAAAAATAAAATTAAGATATTACAAGGAGAAGTACTGGAAATTTTCAATTAGATAGCAGATGAATTATAGAGACGGTCTTTGTTGGACAGTACGAACCCCCGAAACAAAACTCTTATAAAGTGAAAAAGACTTTTAAACGATCTCTGAACTTTGAATTAAAACTTTCCTCGCACGCGAAGCAAATGTAAGTATAATAATACCATTCAGCGAGACTTTACTTTAACTGCGGTTTTAAGTAGACGTACATCTTTCCCTCGTTTCTTTTCTGTGATTCAATGTAGTTGCTGTTAGAAACTGGTTCATGCCGGATCGATTTGTTTTTATAGCCCGCATGATACTGTAATTTTTTTTAAACTATTATTATTATTTATTTATTTTTAAACCAAGCTCCTATTAAAGAATAACCTAGACACCTACATCAGATTCAGCTTTATCCTTGTGAAATTATACTTATACACAAATACATAAATCATTTTTATATTTCGCACTTTATAAATAAGCAGTGACTATGGAGCTTCAACATTTGTAAATGAAATCACCGACCTTTCGGGATGATCTAAAGAAGACGCAGGTAAGCGATTATCTTACCTTATTTATTGTGAAAATGTTCGAATTATTTTAATATGTATAATGTCTTTCAATATTCAGAATTTATTTAATATCAGTCTTAATATGAACAGTCAACAGTGAATGAGTTCAGGGCTTTCCTAGTCGGAATATACTACACAGTGCTAAACAATGTATGCAGCGTTCAGAGCTTGCCGCTTGAAAACAATTTCAAGCCCAGTCCGTCTATTAAACTTACAAGGGAACCACTTTTGGTGTTGCTCGCACCTAGCATTGAGACCTGGTGCATTTTAAAGCCCTATATTATGAAGTTTGAGAATCGATAAAATTTTTCTGTTAAAATAATATTTCTTGATTATACAGCAGCATAACTTTCTGAAAATGCAATTTTCGAGACCACTTATCGGACTATTAACATTGAATTTTTTTAAAGAAAAGCACTTAAAAATAAAAATTAGTTAATAATAAGTATAAAATATTGAAAAAAGTTTGAAAATTCCTTCAAAAACTCACGAATTTGATTTTGAAAAATTGTAACTTTATATTCATATTTTTGGCGAGGAAACAGATGGCGTTTATTTTCAAAAGTAGAGTTTTCCGGCAACCCTAGCCAAATGTCATAGCTGAATTTGTAATAGCTAAAAATTGCAATGTCCGACCTATTTCGCCACAGTAATTTTTCTAAATTGTGTAAAAATATTAATTTACTTTATGATTACTTTTACCGAAGGACCGTTTAATACAGCAACATTTCATTTTAAACATTCGAAACTTTATTTCATTCGATTTCAAAAGAAAGTAATTTGCTTATTTTGTATTTCACTAAAAAATAGTTTTCAATGATCTTCGAAGCTTTTATAGAATTATATTTATTACTTATATATTTATCTTCTGCATAGGAAAATAAATAAAAACCTTATGTTTGTTTCGTATGCTATCAATTATTAAAAAAAAAAAAAAATCGCAATCTGATATAATTCTAGTAATACGCTCTGTACATTTCCTCTTTGGATAAAGCGGGCGGAAAAATTGTAGCCCCATATTTGGCGACTTAACTCACTTTTGGCGTGAAATAAACAAATAAATATGTAATAATAAAAAATTAAAAGTATAAAAAAGTATATAAAATATTATTTTAACAGAGAAATTTTTTCGGTTCTCTAACTTTTATGTATAGGGCTACAAAACGCACCAGGTCTCGATGCTAGGTGCGAGCAACACCAAAAGTGGTTCCCTTGTTAGTTTAAAAGAGAGAAAATCGGTATTATTTTCCGATGACTGTCGAACATTTTATTTTCTGTGGATGCTTTGATAACAAGTGTCGGTACCTTTTAGAACGTCGAAAAGTAAAATTCCTCTATATCTTGAAAACTAATGATTGGCATGAGCTGTAAACTTAAACACCCATATTTTTGACTAGCTTTATATAAAAATTAATGCAGATCATAATTTATTTTTTTTATGTGAGTTTATTAAGAATTTTCATAATTAAAAATATGCTTGAGTCTATTCAATGCATCTCATTAAAAAAGGAAAATTTAATTGAATGATTTTTGAGTAAATTATATTAAAATTTGTCACGCGGATTTATCAGAAGCATACTCAAACTCCGACCTCTTCAAATCTATGGAAATTTAAATAAAAGGATACAAACTACCCATTTTTCCGTGTGCCTTGATACAAAGAACCATTAATATTGTGTCAAAATTCGATTTTGTAAAGTAGGTGCAATTTTTAATATATAGACGACCCTTTATGACAAAATAAACCACATAGGATTACAAAGAACTTTAATAAGGGAGACTGGGGGAATGGCGCCACTCGGGGTTATGCCGCCAACCCGCCTAGTTTAAAAACTAACGGCAATTTGAGATAATGAATGCGCCTGCACTATAGCGGCCAACAATAGAAACGGTGCCTAGAGTGAGAGCGAGTTTTTTGTACGTCGTACGTTTGTTCTAGTAAAAAATTTAGTTTTCATCTAGTTGCTTCTTATTTTGGATCTTCAAATGAATAGAGGTAGACTCCCTATATTGTAACATTAGGTACTTAAGATAATATTACTCGTAATCTACATGCATTCGCCGACATTTTGATGCAATTTGTTGAACAATTTCGGTTCTTCTTTCGGCTTTGCTGGGGGATTTCCGCTACATTGTCCTCTCGGGATAATGGCACCACCATGGCAAAGGGCAACTTTTCCAATTTGAGTTAAATTGTAAGCTTAGCACATTAACAAATCTAGCTTAAGTAACATTGTAATTATCCATTATTTCTCTAAATTATTGCTTTCTAAATATTTTCAGTAGGTTATGAGTTTCCTAGTATCCATTTTATGTATTTACAAGCTCATTAAAGAGTGGCGTCATTACCCCGATAAAGTGGCGGAATTACCCCCAGTATCCTGGGTAATCCCGCCACTGTACAGAGGTTGAAAGATTTTTTTTTTATGTGTGCTTACTTTAGAGTTATGATTGCGGTTAAATTTATATAGATACTAAAGATCATGATTCAGCTTTAGAATTTTTACTATTATAAAATAAACATTTTTTTGAGGTGAAAAAATTAAAATTCCCCCTTAAGGTGCCGCCGTTCCTCCAGTCTCCCCTACACAATAGAACTGTACTTTTCAATTATTTTTATATTAATTAGAACTCGAGTTATAGTCATCATTCGGGTTTCAGTTTATATAAAACTGTTATTTATTATACTATAAATAATTTAGTTGCAATAAACAAGAAAATTTAGAAATTTAAAATATTAACAATAAAAGTTCCATTAAATTATTTTAATTGAAAACATAATAGGTTTCTTTATTTACCATATTTCAATAGAAAAATCTTATTTTTCTGATATCAATGCACATATTTTAAGAATTCAGAATGCTGTTAACCGGCAATTTTACAAGGTATTCATTATAAACTGTTTATTGGCATATGTCATGTTTCAGAGAACCAATTAATTTATCATAATGCAATCAACACTAATGATGTTCATTGCCGTGCAATCAATCACAGTCAGTATAAATTAATTATAGTTAAACGTAAAAGCAGCAACAGTGTAGCGCGTCAGTCGAAAGATAATAAAAATTACCGTACGCCAAATTGTAAGCTCCTTTTAAGATCGAGAATGCATGATTAAGTGCATTCAAATTTTTTTAAATTGTAAAATTTTGGCAAGACTTTCTGTCGTAAAGTTTTGTGATACCTAAAAATGAAAATTGTAATAAAAAAGAAAAGTGCCAAGTTAAACTGATGGCATTGGGCTCACAGACTATTCACACTAATTGTATGTTATACTCTTATTTCAAAGAATAATGCCCCTCAAAAAATAAAAGAAGGGGGATTAGGCCCCGTTTTCTCCCTTTATACTTAACCAATGAACCTACAAATCTAATCAGAGAAGCTCCTTAACATAATAAACCGGTATACCAGATTGGAGCAAATCGAATAATTCTGTATGAAAAACCTATTTATCTAAGCTAAGAGGGTGGACTAAACCCCCTTTCCTCCCTTTATCCTTAACTACCGAACCCCCAAAACTAATCAGCGAAGCTCCTTATCATAATAAACCGGTATACCAAATTTGGAGCAAATCGAATAATTCGCATGAAAAACCCATTTATCTAAATTAAGGGGGTGGACTAGCTCTCCTTTCCCCCTTTATCCTTAACCAATGAACCCCCCTAACTAATCAGGTAAGTTCCTTAATATAATAAACCGGTTACCAAATTTTGAGCAAATAGAATAATTCTGCATGAAAAACCCGTTTATCTAAATTAAGGTGGGGGGGTGGACTAGACTCCCTTTCCCCCTTTAACCTTAACCAATGAACCCCCAAAATTAATCAGGGAAGCGCCTTATCAGAATGAACATAGAAAAAAAAATTGGAAGCAAACCGGATGTTTCTATCAAGAGTTATCGCGTCACGTACATACGTACATACATACATACATACAGAACCGGCGGGCACATTAGCTCTCAGGTTTTGATAGCCTGTGAGCTAAAAACTGTTGTTGAGAAAGGATGGTTAAACATATAAAAATTAATTTACCTTACTTTAAAAATTATTTTCCTCCAACTTCGAAAAATTTCCCCTCCGGTTTCAAAGGTTTAGAAATATACTTTTAATGAGTTATAAAAAAAGTAATTGCTCAACTGAATAAGAAACACCATAATTACAATGACATAGTACTTAAGATTAGTTAAGGCTAATGATAAGGCTTTCTTTATTCTATTGTTACATAAGACTGTTATTATTATAGTTCCGGCCGAACCCGTCTCATATCCAATGCATAAATACATGTAGAATTATTGCAAAAATAGCAAAATCGGTTTCGAGGAACCGAAAAATGAGCAGATTTACAAACATTTCTATAATCGACTTTTTTTTTTTTCATGATTAGAATACTTCCTTTACATTATACGTGCACGTAAATAAAAGAAATATTAGAAAAATATTTTGAAGTCATGTAGTCCTGTGATTGTCTTACATTTAACATGCATTTTATTAAGAAAATTGACAGCCAAAACAATGGAAATAGAACACTCATAAACAAGTTCAAAACATCATCTAATGCATGACTGTAACTTAAGCAGTGAAGATATACGAAGAGCTTTCTGATTGTGGATTCCGTACAACATCTAAGTAAACGATAGCTGATGACATTTTTGCAGAATATTTTTAATTTTTAGATTGCTAATATGGATGAAAATTTGAAGAAGAAATCAAGAAATTGCTAAGTAACTTTATTTGACAAACAAACTGAGCTAAAGAGAGGGGTGGAGGGGATTTTAAAATGGTCCAAATTGCCTTAACAAAAGTTTAAGTAGAATATTAACTAATGGGCAAAAATTTAAAGGGCGGTCTAAACAAGTACATTCATCATGCAATGAATGAGTATAACGCAAACGATGAACCGTTAGATGGCATTAAACACACAAAATGCTGTTTTTTGTTCCCGCATCGAGGGATTGCAAACGGAATGGCTAGTTTTACTAATCAGGAAAAGGCGGAAATGCATTTCATGTATGTGGCTGTAGATAGAAATGCTCTAGAAAACCAAATTTTGTAATAAAAATCGAAAAGCACCCTGTAGCGCTTTACTGCTTGAGTTACAACCATGCATTGTACGGTGATTTGAGTTTGTCTAGATTGTTCTATATCTCCCTAAAAGTTTGTCCATAAGTTCAGAATCACGCTGCATAATTTGCTTTGTTTCAAAAATATAAAATATTATAAGAAATTTTTTAACAATACATGCAATATGATTAATTAGATATTTTGGATATTAAAGTATTGAAATTAAAATTTTATTTTTTGCAGTATTAACTATCAATGCTTAAAGAACAATTTTATGGAGCTTCACAGTTCATTAAGGAACCAGTGTCTTTTTTCTTATCACATTAGATCTTATAGATAAAGTGGTCTTCTTGGATAAATGCTATAATAAATTAATTATTATCAGTATCGTCATAATTAATGAAGTGTTTATAGTGTCATTATAATTAATGAACTGTTTGTATTATCTATCCAGTAAATACTTTTTAGGACAAAGATCTCGATAATTTAGATAAAAACGTAATCTAACATTTTATAATTATTTGAGCTATATGCATAAACTAAACTAAAATAAGCCAGATATTTAAACTTTATTTTTGTATAAGATAATGGAACATTATCACTTGGATTGCCCAAGTTTGCTGAAAATAATAAAAAAACGCAATTTTTTAATAAAAAAAATCTATATTATAGACGGTACAGTAATATTGTTAATAAGCAAATTGAATGCTTAAAAAACTATTTTGACAGTAACTAATCGAAAATGCGATCGTTTCGAAAAAAAGAAAAAAGTCTTTCCGATCTGTACCGGAAGGAAAAGGTAGCTTTCCTTTTTCTTATAGTTTTAAGATTTTAGCTAATTTAACGTAAAAACACGTTAACCCGATTATAGAAGATTCATTTCCAGTTTTCGTCAAGATTGAATTTGAATGAGAATTTTAGCTAAATAGTCATATGTAGCCAAGTTGGTTCCATTTATGGCGATTTATTTTTTATTGCCAAATTTGGTGATATTATTGGTGTATTGTCAAGTTTGACAAGATTTTGATGTTAGCGGATATGAATATATAGTTTTAAGCATATCAGACATGGAACAGTGGTTACAACAATAAAAGTATAATAGCGAGAATGACCGAGCTGAACTCGGTCAAAATTAGCCTTGTGTTCAATTCGATATTTCATTCTCACTGTATAATTCTTGCTGTTTAGATAAAATTGGTATGATCCTAAGCCATAGGGACCCACTAACCGAAATTTTTCGAACACACGACTTAACCAATGCTCATCTGGAACCCGAAAACGATAGAATACAAAATTTAGTCAAAATCGCTTAAGTCATTTTATAGATAAAATTAGCTTGACACACGGTAACCCCAAAAGAACCTACTACTCTAAATTTATCGAACATCTGACATATCCCAATGGTCTTCTAGTGCTAGGAAACGGTGTAATAAAAACTTTTGTCAAAATCGTGATATTATGTCAAATTTTTAGATAAAGTTAGCTAAACCTTTACACATAGTGACCCAAAATGACTGGTTAATCGAATTTTCTTGATAGCATGCGACCTAGACCAATGGTCTTCTCGAACCCAAAAACGATAGAAAACAAAATTTAATCAAAATCATTAAAGCTGTTGTCTAGATAAAAATTAACTTGACCCACAGTGAACCAAAAATTACCCATTAATCGAATTTCCTCGAACATGTGACCTAACCCAATGATCTTCTCCTGCCCGGAAACAGTATAATACAAAATTTTGCCAAAATCGTTTCAGCCTTTTTTTAAGATACAATTAGCTTGACCCACAGTGACCCAAAAATGATCCACTAATCAAATTTTCCAGAACATGTGACTTAGCTCAATGGTATTCTCATGCACAGAAACGATATAATACAAAATTTTGCCATAATGTTTTGAGCCGTTATTTTAGATACGCTCAGCTTGAGCCACAGTGACCCAAAATTGAACCACTAATTGAATTTTCTCGAACATGTGACCTAGCCCAGTGGTCTTCTCATGTTCAGAAACTGTATAATACAAAAATTTGACGTAATCGTTTGAGTCGTTTTTTAGATACAAATAGCTTGGCACACAGTGACCCCAAAATGACCCACTAATAGATTTTTCTCGAACTTGTGACTTAGCCCAATGGTCATCTCATGCCCGAAAACGGTATAATACAGAATTTTGTCAAAAGGTTTTGGGCATTTTTTTAGATATAATTAGCTTGACCTTGACCCATTGTGACCCAAAATGACCCACTAATCAAATTTTCTTGAATATGCGACCAAGCCCAATGGTATTCTCACGCTCGAAAACGATAAAATGCAAAATTTCGTCAAAATCGTTAGAGCCGTTTTCTAGATAAACTTTGCTTGACCCACAGTGACCCAAAAATGACCCACTAATCAAATTTTCTCTAATATGTGACTTAGTCCATTGGTCTTCTCGTAATCCAAAAACGACAGAATACAAAATTTAATCAAAATCGTTAGAGCCGTTTTTTTAGATAAAATTGGCTTGACCCAAAGGGACCCAAAAATGACCCACTAATCGAAATTTTTCGAACATGTGACCTAGCCCAATAGTTTTCTCGTGCCGAAAGGCGGTTGGATATAAAATTTAGTCAAAATCGATTGAGCCGTTTTTTAGATATAATTAGCTTGACCTCTACCCATTATGACCCAAAATGACCCACGAATCGAATTTTCTCGAACACGTGACCTAGCCCAATGGTATTCTCGTTCCCGAAAATGGTAAAATACAAAATTTCGTCAAAATCATTAGAGCTATTTTCTAGATAAACTTTGCTTGACCCACAGTGACCCAAAAATATGACCCACTAATCGAATTTTCACTAATATGTGACTTAGCCCATTGGTCTTCTCGTAATCCAAAACGGCAGAATACAAAATTTAGTCAAAATCGTTAGACCCGTTTTTTAGATAAAATTGGCTTCACCCATAGTGACCCAAAAATGACCCACTAATCGAAGTTTCTCGAACATGTGACGTAGCCCAATAGTTTTATCGTGCCGAAAAACGGTTGGATATAAAATTTGGTCAAAATCGATTGATCCGTTTTTTAGATATAATTAGCTTGACCTTGACCCATTATGATTCATTATGACCCACTAATCGAATTTTCTCGAACACGTGACATAGTCCAATGGTCTTGTCATGCCCGAAAATGGTAAAATACAAAATATCGTCAAAATCGTTAGAGCCGTTTTTAAGATAAAATTTACATACACACATACACACACACAGACATACACACACAATTTTTGCTCGCATTATAGTATAAGATTTGAACGAAACCAAGTTCACTAAAACTCATAAATTAAACCCATCTATGGATGAATCCCTTATTTCCTTATTTTTAATTTTGTGTCTTGTTTTAAAATGTCAGACACCCTAGAATTTAAAACTGCTATATCTCAGCCAGTTTTTTAAGATAGAGACGAAACAAAAAATGTTCCAGAATTCTTGTATTTTATGTCGAGCACTTAACAAAAAAACTTTTAGTATTTCTATATTTTTTTGTACATCTTTTTGAATTCGAAATTGTTAAGTGGCCGCAATTTCCAAATAAGATGGCGCATGAAGCTTGTCAATGAACTCTGTTAAGACCGTGGCATGTCATGTACACATGCTTAGTCACACACTATGGAATATGGAAATACGCTTTCCATCTAGTGAATGGCTATGTATTAATGTGTATATTTATTTTATTTTAATCCAAAGACAGAGATTCCCATTTTTTTACTCTAAGTTCACCATTGCCTTAAAAGTTATTAGACAAATGTAAATAAGTGCGAGTAGTGAGCCTATTAATATATTATATGAGTAAATTAATAGAGATGGGGGAGTTTATATGATTCCATTTATTAGGGAGTGAGGAATCAAAAATCATTATATATGTATAACCCAACGAAAATTCAATATCAGGTGTAAAGAACATATAGCGGACATAAAATACAATAGAGGTAATGCTGCTTTATCCCGGCTAAATCAAATAGAGACCATTAACGTACTTTTTAATGAGAGTAAAATAATCTACAAGTCTAATTTTTATTTACAATTATTCATAAGAGAGTCCATTGAAATTTATTTAAGAGGTTCAGGAGTTTGTAACGATACATTATCTTTTCGTATTCCGAATTTATGGGTTGAATGGTTGGACAAATTACGGCACCGCAACATAGAAGGTGCACGAGTCATCGTGAAAATGTAGGGCGCGTTATATGATTACTTGTTTATTTTCGATGATTTTTTTCCATTTTTCATATGCATTTGTAATTTTCTGTTATACATTCTGACGACGACTCAGAAAATGAGTTGAAACATGTAAATATAGATTTTAATTTACTTTTAATGTGTTTTTATAACGTCTTGTAAGTAAATAAATATCTTGCTTAAAAGACATTAAATGAGAATATTATGATATAGTTATTAGACATGTTTCGTAAAAATTAAGGAAATTATTTCAGTATAAAATTAGCCTGTTTTGCAGCGGATTTAACTGATCACTTCGTGAAATTCCGTTGTTGAAATCAGACACAACGTCAAAAGACGTTAAATGGAAATATTATGATATAGTTATTAGATATGTTTCGTAAAAATTAAAAAAAATATTTCAGTATAAAGTTAGCCTATTGCAGCCGGATTTAAATGATCACTTCGTGAAATTCCGTTATTGAGTTCTAGCGTCCACAAAATTTCTTTAGAGAGACACAGAGACATCAATTAAAAAAAAACAAATTGTATTCAGTACATCTCAAGACGTGTAAATCCGTCAAAAACTGGACTGCAAAAATGTTTTTGAACCGTATAGTTTCTGCTCGGGAATTTTGAACAAAATAAAAGGGAAAGGAAAATGTATTCACAAGACTAAATTCGAAAAGTATCACTCGATTAACACTTGAACGTCAAGAAAGTTTGCACAAATTTCATAAAAATATTGACAAAAATTGAAATTTAAAACAATTTAATTTATCTTATTTTTGTTTGGCATATATTTGACTTCGAATCGAAATATATTTTGTTACCTGTCAAAATGACCACTAATGGCCGCCCTAGTGTTGAACCTGTCTGCATCGTTTCACTGATCGATGACCTAGTTTAAGATGTGCAATGACTTTCATAGGTCGCATTTTAGAACACATTAACTATTTTTTTTTCTTTTTTGGCGGTGTTTTGTGGTGACTTAGCGAAAAATATTTCGTCACTAATGAGACTTCGATTCATCAGCATCGTCTTGAAAGAAATCTATTTTCTTGAGGCTTGATAAAAAGAAATACCAGCTTATAAATGAAAAAAATGGTTGTTTGTATTTGTTTAAAAAGTTACTTTTCGGTTATTTAGATGAAAAGAATTGCATTTTAATCAATAGAACATAAATATTTAATTTTCAGTACAGTAAATTTTCTTAAAGTAATTCATAACTGGAAAATTCCTGAAATGTAAAATACACATACACTATATGGCCAAAGGTGACCGGTCACTTGCGATTTTAGACGTTTTGTTAAATATCTAAAACAATACATGAGGAATTATCCTGAAACTGCAGGTGTGTAAACATTATAGTGTAGGTCATATATTTCCGCGAAGATTTTTTCCCAAAACACCATAGGGGACTCGTCAACAAATTAAGAAAAAAATAATATCTTTTGGATAACCCTGTAAAAACTAATGTAGCAAAAGCGTTCAAACTCGAGATTATTAAGAAGTGGCTTATTGTAATATATTGTGTTCATTTGTATGAGGATAGCATGTATACTCGTAGAGAAATTAAGGTTTGTATCAAAACAGTCCCAAATTTCGCTAAGTTTTTTTCTTATAATTTGCTCTTAATATAAAAAAAGTTATTTTCAGAAAATATGACTAACAACATTGTACATAACACTCTGCAATCAGAATTAAAAAATAATGAAAATTGCATGAAAAATGGGCAGGGTTACTAAAAACTGTTTCCCTGCACATGCGCGAATGCAATCAAAGTTGAATGTGCGTAATGTATTAGCTATGTATATAGAGCAACTTTTATGAAAGTCTCAAAATCATAGCTTGGAAATTCTGAAAATTATCGTCGATAGAATAAGCTCGAAATCCGTTGTTTTCAAAAGGAAGCAAAAAGATGAGGGGTTGTTTCCAAATATAGTAGTACATGCAATATTGTATACGCTATCTTGGCACTAATCAACAGATATTTGATACAACACCTCATCTTTTTGCTTCTTTTTGAGAACAACGGATTTCGAGCTTATTCTACCGACAATAATTTTCAGAAGTTTCAAGCTATGTTTTTGAAACTTTCACAAAAGTTGCTCCATACACTTAGCTAATACATTATGCATATTATATTTTGATTGCATTCGCGAATGCGCAGTGAAACATTTTTTAGTAAACCTGCTCATTTTTCATCTAATTTTTATTATTTTTTAATTCTGATTACAGGATATTATGTACAATATTGTTTGTCATATTTTCTGAAAATAACTTTTTTTTATATTAAGAACTCTGTAAATTATAAGCAAAAAAACTTGGCGAAATTGAGGACTGTTTTTATAAAAACCTTAATTTCTCTACTAGTATACATGTTATCCTCATACAAATGAACAAAGTATATTACAATAAGTCACTTATTAATAATCTTGAGTTTGAACGCTTTTGCTACATTAGTTTTTACAGGGTTATCCAAAAGATATTCGTTCTATTTCAATTTGTTGACGGTCCCCTATGGGAAATCTTCGCGGAAATATGTGACCTATACTATACTGTTTACACATCTGCAGTTTAAGGTTAATTCCTCATGTATTTTTCTATATATTTAACAAAACGTCTAAAATTGCAAGTGACCGGTCACCTTAGGCCATATAGTGTACGTTTGGAATTTTTTTTTCTGGATTTTTACATTGAAATTTTAGAGGAGAGTATTTAATACAATGAAACCTGCCAAAATGGTATAACTCTTGACCCCATAAAAATCATGATTTAGACAGCTTTCCCTCTTAGCAGGTATGATATTCCATTCGGCGAAGCTAAGAAATATATCCGTTTAAAACAGTTTCCTTTATAGACAGGCTCTGTCGTAATGGGTTTTACTGTGTAATTAGTTCTATGAATGTAGTGTCAAGAATATTATTTTCTGCCTAAAAAAGGTGTACAGTGGCTAATTTCTAAGCCGTTAATCATAGACGTATAATTCCAATTACAAAAATGTTTTTTAATGAGGTAAAAAATTATTTTAAAAGATGTTTTGGCCAATAAAAACATTTCATAAACAATTACGAAATTTTAATTTTTATACGGTCCTCTGGTCCTATAAGACATATTTAGTAAAAACTCATTTTACATTAATAAGTAAGACAAAAAAGTCCCTAAAACTAACCGAGTTATGAAACTTGAAATGCATGACTTATGACAATGCTCTGCATTTGAACACAGATGAGTTGGGCCATGCTTCGAGGAATTTCTCACAGAGTGCATAAAGTGTTAGAAGGATTTAATTTCACGTGTAAAATTTCTGCATTGCAGCCGATGGGAGTCCCTTCGAACAAGTTTTAAGGTAACTTTAATTTTCAGTAATCTAATAGCATTTTAAAATATGTATAATTTTATAAAAAAAACTACGACTGCAGCTTTTTATCATTTCATTTAACAAAAATTCTGTTATGTTTTAAGTTATAATTTTAGTATAAGTTGTATATTTTTCTTTAATATGTCCAAATGAAAATAGATTTCAAATTGATATTGTGATGTTAATTTTACTATCGATTATTACTTTTTTATATCTGACGATTATGTATGTTTCTAGTAAATTTGTGACTGACCCCTATTTCGCAACAAAAAAGATACCTCAACTTTAAACAGCTATTACTCGGTCAGATTAATCGTACAAGAATGGCTCTTTTTTCGTCTTACTTCTTAGTGTGATAGGATATTTTTATTAAATGTAACTTATCGGGCTGGGGGACCATATAAAAATTTTAATTAAGTATATATATATATATATTTTTTTTAAGAAATTTTTTTTTGACCCAAATAGCTTTAAAAGTATTTCTTTACCTCATTTAAAACATTTTTGTAATTGAAACTATGCCTAACGATTATCCATTGGACACCGTTGTGAATGGACACCCTGTATATAGATTTCGTTTTCCGGCATTATGTGTTGTACACAATATTTTCAAATACAGAATTTTCATCATTTTTATCACCAGCCGCCACTGGAGAATGGCAAGAAAATTTGTTTTACTGGGAGTTTGGGAAATAATGATTCAAAAGGGAGTGATACATTTCAATGTATTAATCTTTGCATTTCTATAATTAAATTCATGGAAAATAGGAAGTCGAAATTTTTAACGAAACCAACCTTTTTTTTTTTATTAACACTTTCCAACAAATTTGGGAAATGTTTATGAATTCGGTTTGTTTGCCTGTCAGTGCCGCTTATCTGCTTGTCCGTGCTCTAACTCGCGTAAATATAGTCGGGATGTCGTGAAATTGATATATGGGGCATTCACACAAGCTTTTGACTTTCATGTCCCTGAATAATAATTTTTATTTTAATACACTTTTTTGTGTTTCTTTTATTTCATATACTGGGGAACATCCCATTGCATGATTGCATAACAATATTAACGAGATAAATAAGTTTTGGACGATGTTGGGGGTCCGAACACCTGGAACACTTCTATACCCTCCCGTATCCCTGATGCTGATTTTTAAGTTTGGAGATATCTGGATAAAATTGTTTCAATAAAAATAATTCGATGTATTTTTTTTCTGAAACTGGAACTATTGTTTTATATAAATATGTATCTAAAAATTAATCTGCACACATTTTTAGGGTTGTTATTATTTTTTAAACTCTGTCCCTGAGTTTTAGATTGCTTACCATTCCTCTTCTAAAATTATACAGAAAATCATTTCAGATGCAGCCACAGAATTTTTTTCAAGCTTTTTTCTCGTGCAGAAGTATTCTAGAGAAATAATGTCTAAAATTCTTTGGCAGGAAATTTACTGTAGAATTTAAATCAGCATTTAAATATCAATTTCAAGCATCGTGGCTTTATGGATAGTTTAACCCCGTCCCCAAGGTTTATTCCTGCACTTTTCGAGGTAAATTTTTAAAAAATAATAATTTAATATAATGTTAACAACTGTTTCTAAAAATCAATAAACATTGTGGCTATCACTTAGCCTTAACATGTTTTTCCTAAAAATAGGTGGTAATTTTCCTTACCGTTTCATCCTTTTCGTCCCTTTTTTCCAATACCATCCCCTTTTTTTACCTTACCGTCCCTTCTTTAACACCCCTTTAAGACAATGTTATACAAAAATTCTGTATTAAAAGTGCTACATTGTTATTATTTCTTATTTGAATGTCCTGTGGGTACTATGCAAATTCATTATAAGTAAAAATTTAGAAGAAAATAAAAAAATTATAGGGGTAAAATTGTATGGAAAATTAAATTCGCAAGTTTAACTTAAACCTCAGTTAAATAAAAAAAAATTTCTCTGCTGACCATTTTTTCTTTATTTTGAATCATTAAGGCATTCGTCTATCAGATTAAAATGTTATTTTGGCAAGTTTAATTTTGTCAGATTTTTTTCCCAAAAGTCAAAAAATTGTGAGAATGTCCCATATGTTATCGAGACTTACTATAGCATATTCAGTATTGAACATTAATAGTACAGCATTTATAGTTCTTTTTCAGGGACATTCCAAAGAATTCTGTTACATTACGACCTATGGAGCAAAATAATTTGCGGTGTTTTTTTAATGATGTTTCACCATTTCAAACACATTGCAATTTATATATCTCTCTGAAATGCACTACAAGATGAATATGGTAGGCATAGCATTTATCGTTCATTTACAAGGACACTCAAAGAATTCCATTACATTACTGTCTATGCGGGAAATCGTTTACAGTGAATTTTATCTATGTTACACTATTTCAAAAATAGTGAAATTAATATATATCTCTGAGGTACGTTGCAAGATGCTTGCTATAGAATATGGTGTGCATGGCATTCATCGTTTCTATACAGGGACACACAAAATAATTCGATTACAATACTATCTATTAATAATAATTGCGAGAAGTACGTTTTCAATTTCGGTAAACGTTTTTAAATTTAACATTTTTGTAATATTAATCAGTGTGTACACATTATACAGATAATATACAGGGTTGCATACAATATATTTTTGTAAAAATTATGGTGAAATGAACTTTAAAGCCTCCTACATCTTTCCAATACAATTAATAATTGCTAAAAGCATTAAAAGTATTTTTTTATAATTCTATTAGAAAATGATGTCACCCATGCTATTTCTATGGGCGACCTGAATTGTTGAAACATTTTACTACGTCTTTCAAAAAATCATTTAAGTACCTTAATTTATTGCCAGCAATTTAAAATAGGTGGCGGAGTAATGTTTAGACATTAAAGTACACGAAATGATCAATTTTAAGAAACAAATAAGCTTTATAAGTTAAATTATGAGGCAATGAAAAAAGTTAAATATTACGATCTGTCCCATAGGAAAGCTTTAAACATAGCGGACGTGCCAAAACATGAGGTTTTTAATTGAGGGGAGGAGACACTTAATCATGATAAAAGTCAATAACACTTACTGAGAAGGGTCCTGGAGGCTTTTAAGTTACCAAAGAAATACCACAGCAACAATTTTTTAGCTATTATTACACTTTAAAATAAAAAAAAAATTTGAAGATGAGCTACAACATACTGACGCACCGAGAGCAATTACCAAAATAATCTATAAATCCATAACTTCGCTAATAGGTAACATACAAATGTTCTGTTACTGTGCAAATGTTCATAAAAGTTTTTAGAATATGTAACAAATTCCCAGAACTTTGGGAAAAATTTATTTTATTTATTATAAGCATTGAAAAGGTATCAGTCCAGCAGCAATGGCGGATTCCGAAGTATGGGTTAGAGATTAACAGAGAGGACTAAAATTTTAAAGACCCATATCTCCGAAACCACCGGACCGATTTCGATGCAGTTTAGTTTAAAATGGTCAGTAAACCTTCACGGAACAGAAAAAACATAATTTAGGTCTCTGGCTTACCTGGGACGTTTAACTTAGTACCCGGCCATGGGAGCTCGCCAGCGACACCTTTTGCGACACAAATGTCTTACTGGGAAAAACCGCATAAAACATCTATAGTACACTTCCGTTTTATGATAGAAATTAATGAAGGGGCATGTTCAACTGATCCTTGCTCTTCCTGCACAAATAAATTTTACCATACTGTGTATTAAATGATAAATCTGTAGATCATATACAGAGCAGCAGAAAATTCAGTTATTGTTCCGAATATTTATGGTTGTTGCTGAAATTGTGTTTTCACATGTGTTATGCATTCTAAAAATTGTTCATTTAGACATCATTTTTCACCTTATTAAACTGAGCAGATTTATTATAGCATTCTGAATGCGTTGGAAAGTGTTTCATAATCTATGATTGACGCATGATTTTACTTTCTTTTTTATCCATATAGAAGAAAGAAAAAAAATAGAAGATAGGACCATTAACTCTCAAGACAAAATTCCAGAAGTATTGGGTCGATTAAGCAATCTCTATCGTTTCACTGATCGATGACATAGTTTAAGGTATGTGATGGCTTTTATAGCTTTGTTCACATTGTACTACATATTAACTAAGCTTGATACTTCTTTTTATGGCCACACAGCAAAAAATATTTCATTACTAATAAGATTTCAGTTCAGTATCTTGGAAGAAATCGATTTTGTTGTGTCTTGTAATGACAGAAAAATATCGATATATTGGAATTATCGATGTATGGGGCTGGAAAAAAAATTATTTTTTAATATTGATGTTCGAGTCTGGAAACACATCGATTTATTGATTTTTTACAAGTCAATATATCGATACTTCGTTGAAATTAATATTTTATATGGGAAAATCTCTTTTAAGCATTTTTTATGGAAATTTCTGAGTATAAATAAATGTAATTAAATTGATAATACTTTTCCCTAGCAATTTAAAAAACTTTTCCTATGAGCTTAGTTGGCTAAGAATTTTAGGTAACGTGAAAATATCCTTCATGCATCATTTTACCATAATTTACATGACTTTGGCATAATTTACGAAACCATAAACTAAATAAATGGACTCTCCCTTATTTAACCCCATTGTCTCAAATGACTCAAATAGTCTAAGTCATTGCCAAAGTTTCTACAGTACTTAGAGGTGCTTTGTCATTTTACACTATTTTAGGATGCTTTTATTACAAAAAGTAAAAAACTACCTATTGCAGCAGCCGGAGGAAAGCAATTCCGATAAAATTTGGTATAATTTTACCGATCATGACCCCAGACCCCAAAACTACACTTCGTTGAAATGTTGACTTATATATATAGTATGTATATATATATATATATCTGATCTTTGTCATATTGTAACACTCGCATTTATCAATTGATCTGGATGTAACTTAGTATGCGCTTAAGGCCTCGACGGAGTTCTTTGGCCAGCTTCATATGCCATCTTGTTTCAAAATGACGTCCATTTAATTTTAATTTTAAAAAATTTTAAAAATATACAAAATTTAGAAGTTTAAAAATATTTTTTTTTAGTGTTTGACTTTGATACAAAGATTCCGGAACATTTTTTGTTTCGTCTTTATCTTAAAAATTGGCTAATATATAGAAGTTAGAATTTCTACTGTGGCTGGCATTTTAAAACAATCTGATTTTCCTCATACGATAGCACACGTATTTATTGACCGATTTGGATATGACTAGGCATGTGTACAGGACACATCAAGATCTCGACCGAGATTGTTAGCTAACTTCATCCGACGTCTTGTTTAAAAATAGCAGCTATTAAAAAAAGTTACATTTTTAAATTCAAAAAAGGTACAAAGAAAATAAAAATTGAAAAAGTTTTTTTTTTTCTTTTAAGTGTTTGACCCTGATACAAGGATTACGCAGCAATTTCTTTTGTCTTTGACTTAAAAAATGGCTGAGAAAAAGCAGTTTTAAATTCTAAGCTGTCTGACAATTTGAAAAACTCTGATTTTCGTCATGCGAGAGCACTCGTATATATTAACAGATTTCAAGGTGACTGAGCATGCGTACAGGATTTACCAAAGTCTTGACCAAGTTCATTGGTTAGCTTCATTATAAAATATAGCCTAAACTATAATTATTGAACGTCATATTCACCTTGATTAACGAATAAAATATGAGAGATTGAAAATTCTGATATAGTTTACTTAAAAAGGTGCTAAAATATACATAAAAACGGTCTTTATACCATTAAAAAGTGACAAAAGATGTTAAAAACCCCAAGCGCTTTCAATTACACTATAACACCCGTCATCGGGGAGAAAAGATCAGAGGAGTGAAAGTTTGTGAAAGCTCTTTGCTTAAGGAGTCTCTAGACTCTTAAAATTCCAAAAAAGGAAAAAAAAAGACCATTTTCAACATTTAATATCTTAAAACGTATATGATTTTAAAATACAATTTTTATTTTAAAGAAATATATAAGTATGTTCTTTCATTGCATGTATTTAAAAAATTGCAACATGCAAAATTAGCATTTATAGGGGGCTTAAAAATGTCAGACATTTGACGAGCAAAAAACTGGTGTAACAGCGCAGGATTCCAAAATAAAAATTGCAACTAGAATGCAATAGTATAAGCAAATTTTGGTGCTTACTTATACTTCATATTATAGTAATTACCCTGAACCTAAATAAATTTGAATTTAAAGCATTTTTGTATTTTTAATACCAAGTTGTATTTACCTATTGCAAAATTTGAAAATTTCAACAGTATAATCATATAAAAAAAAAATTTTTAGCAATAAAAGGAAAATTTTAGGATCAGTTTATACATACTAACATGAAACATATGTTTTGAAAATTTCATGAAACATATTCAGAAGTTTTTGAGATATCCTGTGCGTTATGCCCTAAAACGTCATTTGGTGGAAAATGACTTCGAAATTTCGGAAAATCTACTTCAGCTATTGAGCTGGTATAATTCTAAAAGACATAACTTTTGTTCTAACAGGAATTTCAGGGAAACAATCATATCAAAATGTTCAGAAAAGATAGGTGTTTAACGTGTGAAAAAATTAAAATTTCGAATGTTTTGAAGCTTTAAGAGTCCTGAGACCCTTAAGTAGCTGTAGACGTGTCTATTTCAAAGGAAAGGAGGGGGTGGAATATGATAATTAAATTTTTAAATCGCTAGAAATATTTAGCATTCCATACCAGATCTTGACAGTACATCATTGCAAGTATTCTTTCTTTTAGTTAAAATTTCCAGGGATTCTCTGATTATTGATGTGTAGTAATTTGAAGTGTGGGCTATGACACTTGCTTTACTGAAATCTATGCCAATATCTTGTTTTTGATTTAACCTGGATAGAGCTGTAGAGGGGTTACTATACGAGAGGTGTTACTATACTTTATATTACAGACATATATTTTAATTACATTTTTTTTAATGTTTATGAGGAAATGGCAACAAAAAGATATAGTAATCTACTATTTTCGATTATTTTCCTTTTACTTTCTACAGAAATGGAGTACTTCAGTTGCCACATTACAAAAATTGTTTTAAAAACTAAAAAAAAAATTATATATCAAAAATAAATTGAGATGCAGTTTTCCAACAAATAGCATTTAAAAGTACTCTTTTTACTATACAAAGGTGTAAAAATTGAAAATTTGCGATGTTTAGAAGTTTAAAAAATTGCGGTAACAGTATTTAACCGTACAATGATACATCTGCATCGTTTTACGACTGGCTTGTGTAACGGAACGTTATTTTTTGGGACGACACTTTAATTGTTTCCTTAAAGAAATAGCATATCGGAGGCTAATAAATACATTCATTTTAAGGCATGTTTCCGTTAGCTCGTCACAAGTGTTCAATTGCCCAATGTACTCAGTAACTCGTACAATTGTATATGAGCTAAAAGAACAATGAATTTAATGATGTCCCAATAATCACAAACCAAAGTATGTCAAATGGCTGTGACACTGCAACATTAAAAGATTTAAAGTAGAAAAAATTTACAAAAGAAATTATAAATAAACAAGTTAAAAATTGTAGGTCAAAAGTGCAAATGAGGTGCGTTCGTAGTAGTTTTATAAATATTCAGATCTTGGTGCAATAGCTGTTGCACTCTTATGCAAAAATGCACGAATACAAAATTTATTACAATTATATGTATTAAATTCAGTAATACGAAAATAATATGACTCCATCTTATAACTGACGTAATCACCATGTCAACCTATCATGGGATATCATTGAATTAATTATGTATGGTACGATTTAATAGAAGGAAGAAAACTTTTATTAATATATTTTTAAGTTTGATCCGATTTTTATAAAATATGAAATGACTGGACAAAATTCTGCAACAATTATATAGATTAAATTTCCAACTGTATACGGTTGGGCAGTTTTTGCACTGTTGTTTGCAGACATACGGACGGACCATGCGACGACTGTAGGTGCTACGTATTTATATAACTACGAACGGGTCTAAAAAATGCAAAATTAAAAAACATACTGTTTATGAATTGCTACTTTACTATTCATTAATATGAGATTATACGTTGAGAAGTGAACTTAGAAATCTTAAAAAGATAGTTTAAGCAATGTTTCATTTTTCTTTCTTGTAGCCCTATCTTAAGGGGATCGGGAAAGCCCTATCTACGTCATCTTAAATTCACCAACTTTTACGATTTTCTGAGAAATGGTGAAAGAGGTCTAGATTTTTTAGAGTAGTTATAATAACATGATTTACGTATTTTAACAGACCTTTTTCTTTCTAACTGAAACTCAAAATTAATTAATAATTATTTATTGAAAGTTATTTTTAAATTAACCTTTTTGGTAAGATTTCACTGCCTAAAATAAATAATTCTCAACAAATCATTAAATCCCTGTGTTAAAGTATACAATATAGCATAATATAAGTATTAAAAAAATCTGAGTTCTTAAGTTTAATAGATATTTTAAAAAAGGAGCATAAACATTAAAAATCCAAATTTTGAGAAAAAGTCAATTAAAGATTTAAAGGGCCATTGAGCTGTGAAGTACTCTTAGAAAGAATGAATAATTTTAACACTTACTTTTTTTATATATAAACATGTGTGACACATCGTTGGAAAGGTAACAGTTTAAACTATTTAATTGTATAAAAAAGTAAAAATCGATTTTTGATTGAATTTCGCTTTTCCGGTCCTCTTAAAAAAGAAACAGAGCTAAAACTATATATATATTTTAATGAATTCACTTGTTTGCCTTTTCTACCAACACTCTCAGAAATACTTTCTTCAATTCATGGAAATTGTACTGGCAGCACTACTTCCGGGATTTTCCGTTAATTGACAAATATCCGTTAATTTTTCACCGTTACAGGTGTTAAAATATCCGTCAATTGAAAAAAGTCTGAGGAAATAAAAATTCCGACGTTGGAACAGAACAAGCCATCCCAGCATTACGAGAAGTGTACGCTGACGACCGCGATACAGTTGAACAAAAGTGAAACCCTGTGAAGTAAATATGTTTGCTTCAAATGGGCATGGTATGATTAATTTCTTTAATAAACAAGTAAATTTAAAAAATCAAAAAACCCGACTGCGTAAAAAGCGAACTAATTAATTATTTCTCATCAATGTGAAACTATTTTTTTTTTCAATTCCTACTATTAGTTCACACTCTCGCTATATATATCTTGTTCAAATTTTCAATCGTTAATAAAATACTTATTCATCCAATCAAGCTCAAATAAAATTTTTTTAACTTGTAGTGGATGACACTTGATGTTAATCCAGTTTTTTTCAAATATTAATTCATTAATTAAATTTAATTATTTAATTTTCAATAATCGAGAGAGCCCTCTTCTTGAACAAGGTATGTTAAGCGCCACTCAAAAGGAAAGAAGAATGGGGAAAAAAAATTTCTCTTATTGACCTAAGTAGGAACTGACTTAAAGTATATTTTTTTATAATACTTGTTTATATTACATACTTATTTTTTTATTTACTTGTGTTGATGACTTTTAAGTTGTGTTTAATTGTTATTTCCTATCTATAAAGACTGTTTTGATGAGGTCTATAGATGCCTATGATGGTTAGAGTTGCAGTAAAGCTAGAGATCCTACCTACACAACTTCCAGGTTGTATAATATTTAAACGGAGCTTCTGACTGTAAAATGAAACATCGTCTTCATTTTGAAAGACCTATCCAATGATATGCCACTCAATAGGGTGCGTAATTTTTTTTTCGTCTCTACCGCTCTTTTGTATTTTACGGCCGCAATTTTGAATTTATAAAAACAAAACCTAGCCTATAACCATTGGGTGGTCGTTAAGACGAATCGATAGAGACCTCATTCATTAAAATCCACCCAGCCGTTGGGGTGTTTTGAGGGTATAAAGAAATCCACATACACAGATACGCCTGAAACACATAACCCTTCTTTTCAGTCGGGTAAAAAGCTTTCAGTTTTGTAGTTACGTTCGGGAAGATTTCGTCTTTCATGACATTGTGGCTGACGTTTTAATACTTTAGAATTAAAATAGGATAAAAATATGAATTATAAATATGTTTAAGTAGATTGCTAAATGTAAAATATGAATATTATATTTTTATTCGATAAGATTTTATTATTTTTAGTAAAATCGATTTTTTTTTTCATTTAATATTTAACTTAAATGTGTTAATTTAAAATATAATTTAAATGCAAATCTTTTTTTATAAGTAACTTTATAAATTAGTTTTTTAAAACTTTTTCCACCTTCTTCGACTTAAAAAAATATTGTGAGTACTTTTAAATGAGTGAGAAGAGTAGTTGTTATTTATTTTTAAATTCCAAAACATTTTCTCTTTTTTAATTAAATTGTAAATCTTAATTTATATCATTTCCTGTTTTTCCTTTTTAAATAAATTCGGTTTTTAATATTAATAGAACGCATGCGTGCAGGAATGAACGGAATTTCTCCCTCTTTTTCAGACATTTTGGAAGCATTCACGGATAAAACATGGTTTCTAGGAGTGCGGAAATTATTTGTTAAAAAATGAGGAATAATTTAGTGTATATTGATGAGTTTTTACCCGACTGCCAAGAAGGGTTATGTGTTTCAACGCGTATCTGGGTATGTGGATTTCTTTATACCCACAAAACATCCCAACAGCTGGGTAGATTTTAATGAATAAGGTCTCTATCAATTCATCTTAACCGTCCTATGGTTATAGGCTAGGTTTTGTTTTTTATAAATTCAAAATGGCGACCGTAAAATAAAAAAGGTAGATATAGACGTAAACCAAAATTACGCACCCTATTGAATTGAGTGGTATATCATTGGATAGGTCTTTCAAAATGAAGACGATGTTTCATTGACTATTTTACAGTCAGAAGCTCCGTTAAATATTACACAACCTGGAAGTTGTGTAGGTAGGATCTCTAGCTTTACTGCAACTCTAACCTTCATAGACATATATAGGTCTCATCAAAACAGTGTTTATAGATAGTAACTAACAATTAAACACAACTTAAAAATCATCAATACAAATAAATAAAATAAATATGTTAGTAATATAAAAAATAGTTTCACATTGATGAGAAATCATTAATTAGCTCGCTTTTTACGCAATCGGGTTTCTTTGATTTTTACTTTCTTCTATCTTTACAAGAAGAAAGTATTGGTTTCATGATAATTTTCGAATTCCAGTTTTCGACGGATTTACACGTTTTATGGGTCAAAGATTCCATAAAACATGTTTTTACAAAACGTCTGTCTGTGAGTCTGTCTGTCTGTCTGTGTTCCTGTCCGTCTGTCTGTCTGTCTGTATGTGACACAAATTTTGTGGGCGCTCTATCTCAAGAACTAATGCACGGAATTTAATAAAAGTTTACATTCAGGTAGTCCCTGATATAGATTGGTGCTGGTTAGTTTTTGGTGAAAATCGCCCTGCAGGTGGCGCTGCTATGTAGCATTTTGCATGATTTCCGCAAAAGCTCTATCTCAAGAACTAATGCACGGATTTTTATAAAACTTCAGATTCCGTTAGTCCTTGACATGAATGGATGCTGTTTACGTTTTGGTGTAAATCACCCATCAGGTGACGCTGCTATGCTGCATTTTGCAGGATTTACACTATTTTCGTAGTAGCTCTATCTCAAGAATTAATGCACACATTTTCATCAAACTTCGGATTTAGTTAGTCCTTCATATGCAATGATGCTGACTACGTGTTGGTGTAAATCGCCCAATAGGTGACGCTGCTGTGCTACATTTCGAACTATTTCCTCAATAGCTCTATCTCAAGAACTAATGCACGAATGTTCATCAAACTTTCGATTTAAGTATAACTTGATTAATATTGCTGCTGATTATGTGTTGTTGCAAATCGCTCAACAGGTGGCGCTTCTATGCTGTATTTGTCATGATTTGCGCAACACCTCTATCTCAAGAACTAATGCGCGGATTTTCCTCAAACTTCATATTCAGTTAGACGTTGACATAAGCTCGTTATAATTAGGTTCTGGTGTAAATAACCCAAAAGGTGGCACTGCTATGCTGCATTTTGCTGGATTTACATGATTTCAGCGACAGTCATACCTCGAGAACTAATGCACGGAATTTCATATTTTTAGAATTTTCATGATGAACACAGATTGCCATTTAATTTAGCACTTAGATACTGAATTTTGAAGTATTGACATGTATGAGATAGAAGAAAGTTTTGTGATGGCCACAACATACTAGTTTAAATTTAATTCAAAAAGTGAAGTGCAAATCAAGCCGTTGAATTTTTAATAATCGAATTCGGTGCCCACGTGAAATTAATGAATTGTAAAGGAAATGTTTGGGAAAAAAACAAAACTTAGACATTTTCAAGATGAACATTATAAATGTTTCTATAAGAAATTTTTTTAAACATTTTTAAAATTTTTATACTTATTTTGACTGTGAATCTTGTCTTATGGATGAGCTATTGTGTTTTTCCCAACTGTGTTAGTGTAAAAGTTTGGTTTGTATATTGAATTTTTTTATTACGATTAAAAAAAGAAAACTTATACAGGTAATAAGGCTCCTAAAAGTTATGCTTGGCGATATTTTGAGAAAATTAATGAAATTGTTGTTAAAGGACATTTTAAGCTGAAAAATACGAATGTTTTAAAAATAATGATACGTTATCACAAGAAATTATTCCATCCTCAGTACCAAGAGGACAATGAATTAGATTTAAGAACTACATTTAGCTGTGTTTCAAACTCAAATCTCTTCTATAAATGTGATTGCATTCACCAGCTAGCAGGCTTTCCCCGCTAAGCTGATCGGTTTCTCAAAATGAACCTTGAATCAAATGAAGTAATATCGGTGAAATTGATCTTGTGTTTTAAAATAATATGGAACTTCACCTGAAATGTCCTTCTGCATTGCTGAAAACTATACGAACGCCATTATATTTTCTAAAGTGTCATTCAAAATTTTGGGTTGTTAAGGACCAACTCTTTTAAAATATCGTTTACTGTAGGATTTGGTAAAGAATATTAGAACGGTGTGAAATATACGAGAACTAAAACCATCTTGGAAAAATTTACTAGCTATGAATATAAGTCTCATGAGAATACATCCAGTAGAACTTTATTAAAAGGCTTATTTTTTAAAATCGGGTTCATCTACAGAACTTTACGACATAAGTATATAACTATGCATCATAGAACGATATTCAATATACTAAAACTATCCTTCAAAGGTTTTTTAACTAATAGTGCAAGTCTCATCAAAATCCGCGCAGTAAAACTCACAGAGATTAAACTTTAATAATCGGTTTCGTCCTATTATAGAATTTTCCCAATAAATCTACAACTAAGCAACGTAGAACTGTATGTTACATACTAAAACCTTTCCTGAAATATGAGCTAACTAATAATGCAGTCCCATCAAAATCTGTGCAGTAGAACTTTTTAAAAGGGTTAATACGTCGGATTCACCTGATTATAGAACTTTCCTTCATAGTTCAATAACTAAGTAACATAGAATATTATGTTATAGACTGAATTTTTCTCTGATAAATTCTGTACCTAACAGTGTAAATTCCATTGAAATCCATTCAGCAGAATCTTTATGAAAAGCTAATATTTCATAATCGGGTTCACCTTATTATGCAATTTTCGCACATAATTCTGTAACTAAGCAACGTAGAATGATATGTTATATACTAAAACCTTCCCTGTAAAACTATCTAACTAACAGTACAAGCTCATCCAAATTTTCTCAGTAGAACTCAAGTCATAAGCACACGTAATGCAATTCCTAATTGAATTGTGTATTTACTAGCCGCCCTTGGCGACCAGTTTGGTCTCCCTTAAAATTTATGTTTGGGAAAGCATGCTAATCATTATAAGTCAAAGGACCGTCAAAGTGCCATTCCAAATGATTTGCAGGCCCGTACGTCCACCTATGCTGATTGCAGCCAAGAGCATCAACCCACCTCGTCTGTAATGTGATCTTTCACGAACGAATGTGGGATTATTTTGAGTGCCTCTTTCTCTCCATGCCAAAACACATCAGATGTCACATACAGACTGAATCGGGACTCGTCTGTAAACAGAATTTCATTCCAACAACGTTGCCTCCAAACTCGATGTTCAGTTCCTCCCTTTCTTTGGGCCGCACAGTGGCTTGAGGTCAACGGAATACAGTCCATTGGCATTACGTGCACAGAGACCACCCTGATGAAGCCTATTTCAGACTGTTTGGCTGGATACCCTTCGTCCTTTGACGAAGAACAACTGTGTTTGCAGCTGAGTAGCATTGCCCGTTCCGTCTCGACGGGCTGTTAACATGATATATCGGTCCGTCCAAATTTGCTAAATTATATTCAGGACATCCCAAAACGTATAAATCTATCAAAAACCCAGAACTCTGAAATTTTCACTTTTTAGTGCTTTTATTTTTATGAATAAAGATTAATGTAAAAAAAAAAAAAGGAAAACTAGCTCACATGAAAAAAATTGAAAAATATCTCTCGATTGAAACAGTCTGCATCGATTAAATCAGTTTGATCGATGATCTACTTTAATCTGTCGAAGGGCGGTAGAATATTTTTTATACCACTTAATTTTAATTAAGATTTGTACCAGAATTTTTGAACAAAATTTTATTTTTATAGCCTTGGTTAGACAACGTGGTAAAAAGGTGTTCCTTATTAAAAATAATCGAAAATTCTGGTGTGAATTTAATTTTAATGAAACTCAGTTACTTGTCATTGAAAGTATTAACCACTTAACAGTTTAGTCCATATGCCGTACAAACAAGAAGAGTTGGCTTGGTCTATTACTTAAGCCTTTATTCTCCGAATGGTACTTTTAAGTCCCATTAAAGAAAATGCAATATAAGATTAATTTAATCCGTCTACTAATAAAAGTATATGGTACATTTTATACAAAATACTTTGCTGCATCACATTCAGTAAGCATATCGAAACAGTCGAAGCTAAATATTTTTTCATGTTGTTATTTTCTCAACCATTTACATGGATTTAGCTTTTCTCCTATTAAAAAATGTTTTAGGGTAACTCTAGTATAGATGGCCATATCTTTTAAAGATTGAGTTAAAAATTTTTAGGATGCAAACACAAGAAATAATTATGCATGTTTAAAATTTTTCCACATATACTCATCATATTTTGGGCAATAAATTATTAAATATTGAGAACAAAAAGTGAGAAACAGAATTGAAATTAAAATGGCAGAGGGCCGTCTCTCCTTCAAGCCGAGGAGAGATGGCCATCTAATACAAGAAAGAAAAAGTGGCGTTAAAATAGCAAATATTAACACATTTCATATAGTTAATCATGATAAATATATAGCAATTTGTAAAGACACAATTATATCCCGGAAAATGAGTGAATAAAATTCGAATAAGCAAAATTTGAAGTATACCTATCTCGAATAAAATATTCAACCACTAAATTAAATAAACATAAAAATTTCCCTTACTTTTAATAATCGAAAAACACAGTTGTACGTCGCAATCAATGAACTCGTTGAACTATTTCGTACGAACAAAGTTTATGCTGCAATCTATGATCAATTTTTTGAAGTATTTAGAGTGGCCATCTCTCCTCCATGACCATCTATCCTACAGTTACCCTACAAAAAATTTACAACTACAATTTTAATATTCAAATTTACTACACTTCTGAGTTACAGATGGGATTACAATACATTTGTTTACATTACTAGGAGGCTCTGCCCTCTACGAGCTACGCTCGTCAACCCCCGTTCAGACACCGCAGACTCTAACAGCACGCTAATTTGATCGCCTTTAAAAAGATTTCGGAAGATTGAATTATAATTTGAATCTGACAATTATAATCTGACGTAATTTTCACCAAACTTTTCTTTCTCTTTTTAATATTCACGTCAAAATACTTTTGTTAAAAATGAAATATTATGATCATCTTAAAATGTCAAGTAAATGTCTCGCGCAATTTTTAAATTAAAACTGTTTTGCAATATTATTTTTTGTTCATTTTACGTAATAAGTGTAATATGACGTAAATTCTCCTATTTAGGACTTCTAACGCATGTTACTGAATTTATTATTTTACAATATTCTTTCTCATTTAAAATTCACGTGTAACTATAGTTTTTATTGCGTAATTTTCAATGAGTTCCTGCTTTTTATATTTTTTGTTTATAATAGTCACGTGTAAAATAAATTTTTAATTTGAAGCAAACATTACTGTTTGCGCTGTTTATGCAGTTGGCAACAGTTTAAATTAATACAATTTTCTAAAATTTGTAAAAAATATCTCTCGAAATGCTGAAAATTTGAATTTAAAATAGAAATAAAACCTCGAAAAATAATTCAAATTAAAAAACTAACTGCAATCTGCACACCGGGAAATTCTGACGCATAAAATGATCTAAAAATGATTAAATTCCTATGTACAGTTTTTGCTCCTATAAAACTTTTTTAATGGAACGATTTTGTCCAAATTTGGCATTAAATATCTCTTAAAATAATTCTTCGATTTGAAAACTGTCTCCATCAGCGTGTTTATCAAACATTTTTCTATAATACTACCGATTTTCATATTTTTGTATGCAACAGTTTTTTTAATATTAACGAAGAAAGACCTCCGGTCACAAAAAATTCAAAACAGGCGGCGGCGGCGGCGGCGGTGACAGCGGTAGTTACTTTTTTTTAGAATAGAGATATTTTTGTAAGAATTGTGAGGTTTCCATAACTGAATTTTTTGTTAATTAATCTAATTATTCTTGTACATATTTCACAAAAAAAAAGGACTCTAGCTATCGATTTATTAAATCAGTTTTTTTTTTTTTTAAATAGTCTAAAAATCAAATTGTTGTTATATTAGTTGTTTGGATATCTTCGGACATTAACGAAGATAATTACTGTAGAGGAGCAAATTTCCTATTTATAATTCAGGACATAAAGAATCAAAGGTTTTTGATGCCCCTAAATTTTCAATTATAATTTCGCTCTATTTAATGACAGAAATTTTTACATTAAATAAGGCGATTATTTTAGTTTAAAACTAGTCGGATGTGGCAATCCCAACACTTTCTTCTATCTCATACATGTTAATACATCCTGAAAAATTCAGCATAGCTGTGCCACCGTTAGATGATTTAAACCAAAATCTAATCAGCAACAACTTATGTCAACTTCTAACTGAATCTGAAGTTTCGTGAAAATTCGTTCATTAATTTTTGAGTAGAGCTATGGCAAAAAGCGTAAAACATTCTGCATAGCAGCGCCACCTGTTAGGCGATATATACCTAAACCTAATAAACAACGTCTTAAGTCAACTTGGTAACTGAATCTGGCTTGATTGAAATCCGTGCATCACTTCTCGAGATAAAACTATTGCGGGAATCAGGAAAAATGCAGTATAGCAGCACATGTTGGGCGATTTACAACAAAATATATTCAGCGCCAATTCATATGAAGGATTAACTGAATCTGAAGTTTGAGGAAAATCCACTCATTAGTTCTTGAGATAGAGCCATTGCGGGAATCGTGAAAAATGATGTATAGCAGCGCCACCTGATGGGCGATTGACATCAACTCATATCAAAGACTAACTTAATCTGAAGTTTCATACAAATCCGTGCATTTGTTCTTGAGATAGAGCCATTGCGGAAATCATAAAAATGCAGCACAGCAGCGCCACCTGTTGAGAGATTTGCACCAAAAACTAATCAGCACCAATTAATATCAGGGACTAACTTAATATAAATTTTTATTAAATTCCGTGCGGTAGTTCTTGAGATAGAGCGCCCACAAAATTTGTGTCACACACACGCAGACAGACAGAGTCACAGACTCACAGACAGACTTTTGTAAAAACATGTTTTTTGGAATCTCTGACCCCTAAAAAGTGTATATCCGTCGAAAACCGGAATTCAAAATTTTTCACGAATGCAATACTTTCTTCTTGTAAAGATAGAAGAAAGTAAGAAGTTGCTTATCCCATATTATTATTTTTTTGTGCCAAGAAAAAAGAAAGTGTTAAGTAGTTAAGATATACAGTGACTTTAATAAAATTGTTCACATTGTACGACACATTAACTTAACTTGTTACTTTTTATTCTACGATGACACAGCAAAAAATATTCCATTACTAACGAAACTTTAGTTCTGCGCGTCGGAAGAAATTTATTTTCTCCAGGATCGAAAAAAGATATTCTAACTAAAAAAAACGAAAGTGGTTGTTTTAAGAATTCTTTAAGTATTAGCGAGTTACTTATAGCTTCATCTCTTGGCATTGAGACATGTAAGTAAAAGCCATTAAGATTTGTGCTAATTCAGGAAATCCTGCTAAATCGGAATAGCTATGTGCAGAAAGAAAATTTTCGATTTGAACAGCTTTCTGTCATAGCAGGGACGATTATACCGAATCAGTATCAACGGTTTGTACCGAATTGTACCGATTGTACCGAATCAGTTTTAATCAGTAAACTTTGTTTAAAAAATAATTTTATTTTCTGATTTTTTAGATGACAATTTATCATTGAAGTTTATGCTAATACTGTGAAACCTGCTAAATTGCAATAACTACGTGCCGAAATAAAAATCCCGACTGAAACATAGCAGGCCATTTTCGCCATAGCAGGCACACTTGTACCGAATCATTTTTAACGGGACCATATGTATCCGTTTAAGGCCTGCATTAAAATGGCTTTGGTGAAAATTTTCGATTTTTTTTATTAGTTACTAGCTGTAGCCGGTCACTCGTTGCTGAAGCTGTACCTGGTCACTCGTTGCTGTGGCTCAGTCTAGTTCAACGGAAGGAAAGAAAAAAGAACGCACGTATCTAACATGTTTAATTTCACAGTGCTTGTGGGTATACAATATTTTTTATTGTTCCATTGTCTGTGGACATATAGAGATTGTCTGCTTTGCTGATTCTAAAACACATAATATATAATTGCCCATCTGAGAAGCAATGCATGTCTAGATCTAAAACGTAGAATTCTAAAGATTGGTAATGAGTTTTGTTGATGGTGATTGCAAACGCCAATCAAATTGAGAATTGCAATCTCTAAAATTGAAATGGCATATCAGTTGGAATCATAGGAATGCGAGGAATGAGGACATCTCCACTTTTGAATGGCTCTGTCAATATTGTTGCTTCTACGACGTTGCTCAGTATTTTTTTTACTGCAAGCCCCGGCCACACAGTAACGTATGTCAGACATGTATTTATTTCATCCGCTGGTGTCGATCGAGGAATTACAAGTAATATGAGATGAGAAATGCACGAATTTTACCAATTATTTACCAATTAGAATAATTCTGTTAAAAAGAATCTAGTGTAATTACAGGTAATGTTTGCCTGAAATCTCCTGCAAGCAATATTAATGCATTCCCAAATGGTCTGATGTTGCCACGCAAATCTTACAATGATCGGTCAAGAGCCTCGAATGACTTTTTATGCCATTGTGCATTCATCCAACAATAAACAATAAATTTGCATTTCTGCAATACTTTTCCCATGCCGGATGATTTGGAAGAGTTACATGTTCAATGGCAATTTCAAAGCGGAATGAGCAGTTCTTCCACCTGCTAGCAATGCCACAGCTATTCCGAACGACGCTTAAATTAAGGCTAAGTCCTTTTGGGATCGAATTGCTGCCAGAATCAATCTAATTAGGAAAGTTTTACCAGTTCATCCCGGGGCATCTAAGAAGATTTCACCAACCCCGTTATTGACAGCTTGCATTATTTGATCGTAAATACCTTTTGGTTCAAGCGTTGGCTTAGGAATATTTGATTGCACATACGACAAAAGATCACCCGTGTTGTAATTCTTTTCCCGACGCAATTCTACATCGAAAGAAGAAGCTGCAGATTGATTCGATGATGGCATTCCCAATTGATTAAGTACTTTGTTCTGCTGTGAAATCCATGTTCATATTTAAATTTCGACGCAAAATATCTTCAGCCATGTGCGATTTATATTTTTCCCATAACTTTGTTGAAGATGAAGAAAAGAAGGAGATGATTGCCAACAATATATGAATTTGGCTTGGATGTGATGTGTTGCACGCATGATTAACGCATACATCCAAGTGTCGATCGTTCTCCAATAAATTCAGAGCTTGACATGCACTCAAGACGCTTGACATGACAAACGATCACATGTGTTGTAATTTTGCTCACGACACTATTATACTTTGAACGAAGCATCAGAAAGTGGCATGTGTAATGCAGTTTATTCTCAATTGCTGTAAAAATGTTAGACCGGGCACATTTACCAACAGTATGCAAAGAAAGAAGAATTCATCTTGATCGGGATGCACGATGTTCAATCTGCCTGTCTTAGTTTCTTTGAATATGCCAGGTTATCCTCTCCTCGTTTGCGTCGTTTAAATGATTTTCTATTTGCATTCCATGTGTAATACGTAGGCATTTCCGAATACAGCAGTGTTTTCGGAAACGGATCATTTTGACATAACGTGAAAAAAGCAGTTAAAGTTGTAGCCGGTGGATCAAGGTTTTTTTTTAAATATTTGCAGCCGTAAAATAAACGCGTCATCGATTTTCTAGATGTACTGCTAAGTGAACAACAGTTGGACTTCTTCCATTTATGGGAAACGAAAGAATTCGCCACACAGCTTCATTTCTGCTTATATATCTTCCAGCCGGATACTGTGTGATTTTATTGATTTGTATGACCGCACTCTCTCTGACTTTACTTAAGACATCACTTCTTTCTAGTTGCACGCCAAAAACTGCCAGGTCGCTGCCTTTATTCACGTACTTACATATGTAATTGATTGATTTAAGGGAGTTACAGTATTCCACGTTTATGTGCGATTTGTATTTTTTTATAGCAAAGGCAAATATGGAACAACCCACCGGTAATTTACTTCGATGTCACCATTTCGCATTTGTATGGCAACTAATTTATCGCCATCTTCTGCTATCTGCTTCTGTATAAAGGATATCCATCGTTTCCAGCGTACATTCAATTCATCATTGCCATCACCCATGAAACACATTTGTAGGAATTTATGTTGGACATCTGGAAACGAAAGCATTTAGCCGGCTTTGTGATAAATCTGTCCTTTCACTTTGAAAATTGACATGATTTGAGCTGTTACGATTTCTGCAATGAACGACGTCATTTAGAAGCATGAGTTATATTTCCTGATGTTAGATAGGAAAGTATTTGATTCGGCGATATATCCCGCAAGAAAAGTTTTTAATGGCTCTGGCGATACTCCAAATTGAGACAGTTTAATTTTTCTGGCGGTGCAACACATTTGTTTCACCATTAAATTTCAGAGCTTGCAATAAGGACATACTTCAGTCATAGTGTCGATTAGAACATGCCAGCTCAAGATATAATCATCAGTTGGGTTGTACCGGAATGCAAGGCGATTGTAATGGTGGGATTGCTGAGCACGGAGCCGTGTTTGGCGCTTATCTGATATTTCTCGTTGACGTTTTTCAGCCACTCTCAGCCTGTCGCGTTCATTCATTTGAGAAGGAAGTAGATCTGGAGTTACAGAACAAGCTCGTCATGCTTGCAACCGTGCATCCTCAGGTTCGGATTCCTCGGAACATATTTGAGACATTCTTTGTCTGTTTCTCTCGTTCACTGATGCCCGTTCTTCCTCAGTTTGATTCGCAACTACTCGTCGCGCTGCTTCCTCTCTGCGTGTACGATGACCTAAGTGTGATCCTCTGCGAGGCATTATTGGATGAACTAAAGCAGATCGACTGCACTGAAACAGAAGAAAGAATGTTATAAAAAAGCATATAAAAATGTAAAAAAGGAAAAAAGGAAAACACACGAGCTAAAAACCAGAGAAAAAGCATAAAAAACATAAAAAATACTAACAAAATATTTCAGTAATGTGCCCACCGTGGGACAAAGTGACGGGAGGGTAACGGGTGGTGCATAATGTGAAAGAGTGATCAAAGGGCTTTCTAATGATATACCACATAATGGGTGCAGGAGAAAATTAAAAAGATGCCCCAGATGGAGGCAAATCGGGATGAGGGGGTAACGGGATTCATATTAGGTATATAAAAACACGCGTTTATTCGAGTGTAACGCAATTGGTGAATTTCAAAACAATCGTGGAAGAACTTTCGAAGATTTAAGATTTTGTACAAACGAATATTTACATTGTTATTTATATAGAAATGTGCCCCTATGGTGGAAAAGGGGGAAGAGGGAGGGGAGCTGCATATGATGAAAGTGGTCAGAGCTCTTTCTAATGATATATCTCTCGATGGGTGTCGGAAAAATTAAAAAAGCACCCCCTGGTGGGGAGGTAGCAAATTGGAGAAGGGAGGAGGCGAGGTTCATAATAGGTATATAACAACACACTCGTATGCGAATGAAACCCAATCAGTGAAGAACTCTCGGAGATGAGCGATTTTGTACAAACGAATATTTACATTTTTATTTATATAGATATATTATATAAAAATGCACCATGCGGGGGGGGGGGAATGGGAGGAGAGGGCGAGGAAACACATACTATGAAAGAGTGGTCAAAGCGCTTTCTAATGATATATCACATGATGGGTGTCGGAAAAAATTTAAAAAGCGCCCCTGGGGGGGAGGGGGTGAGTTGGGGTAAGGGGAGCGAGGTTCATAATACGTATATAACAATACGCTACTATTCAAATGCAATTCAATCCGTGAATTTAAAAGCAATCGGGGAAGAACTTTCAGAGATTAGCGATTTTGTACAAACGAACATTTACATTTTTATTTATATTGATTTGAAAGGGCAATCTTTTACTATTTCAGATCTGTTTTAATTTTATTCCTACGCTTATTTGAACAGGAGTTATGACCAAATTAATAAACATGAACTAAAGGGTCAACTACCGGAAGTGGGAGTAGGAAGGCCAGGAGATATGTAAACAATGTTTCGTTGAATTATTTTCTTATGTTTTTTTACATAAAAAATAATAAAACTTAATTGACAATCCTAGATTAATTTTATAGAGAAGATATAATATACGTAAAAAATCTTCAAATGCGATTTCTGGAAAAGCAATTTATCCGTTATTTCCATGTACACAAACTAATGTAAGATGGTGTAATTATTTTATAGATGTTCGTATATTAAAAAATGGTATTTTTTTTTATAAAAAGTATTTTTTGATAGATTTTGAAAATTTTCACTTAATTATGAAGATATTGTAAAAACCATTGTTTTGTACAGGTAAGTGTAATAGTAGTGTGTAGTGCAAAGGAAAAAGGATTTTGAAAAAAAAACAATGAATGAGATAGAAAAAGACGCATGGGCCGCTTTTAAATGTTTTACCAGAAACTTTCTAGGGAATAAGAAAGATCCAAATTACAGGAATATTGTTGAAACAATGCTGGGAATTTTCAAGAAGTTGGGCTGAAATATGAGTGTAAAAATGCACTTCTGCATTCCCATATAGACTACTTTCCAGAAAATCTGGGACATTACAGTAAAGAGTACAAGGGAAGATGGAATGTAAATATCATTGCAGACTACTGTTGGGTGTTGAAGAGGGACATAAATGATGAAGGAGGCTCTGCAAGAAATCAAAAAGAAGAAAGCTTGTTTAATTGAACACTCTTTGCTTTTCATTTTATTAAAGAAATTTCATGAACTTATAAGGGCATTTTTTACAGTATTTTTAACGTGTTTAATGAAATACTTTGTATGGAATTGTGATAATATCCTGATTGCATTAATTAAAAAAATTAAAACAAAACTTCTTATTTTTTTGTAAAATTCTGACGTGATAGACAAAAATGAAGGTTATTTTGGAATCAGCATCAAAAATTGATTCAGAAAAAAATGTTCATAAGAAATCATCCGATAAAAAGTTTGAAAATACAGGCTAGTGTTATAAAACACTTTCGACATATTCAGAATACTAAAACAAAACTTCCCAATTTCCTAAGGTGAAAGATGACGTCTAAATGAACAATTTGGAAAACGCATAACGCATTTGAAAACCCGATTTCTGCTATTCCCACGAATAGTGGTTAAAATATACGTTTTTTTTGCAGCCCTGTATATGGTCTGTATGCACACTACATAGTATGCTAAAAGTTAGTTCAATTAAAAGCACATAACAGTTGAAAATTTCCGCCAATAAACGGATGTTGTTGAGAATTTTGTACGACCCTCTATACGATCTGTAGAATTTATACACACGAAGAAACATTTAAAAAATAGTTAAATTTAAAAACGCATACCACAACTGAAAACGCTCTTCCAGCATTTATTGTTCGTAGGCTTCAGTAGTTCAATGATTGCTCAATTTCTTTTATAGCCAAATTCTTTTGTGCGTCCCTGTATAGGATCTGTAGAATTTATACACACGAAGAAACATCTAAAAAATAGTTAAAAAAATAGTTAAATTTAAAACGCATACCACAACTGAAAACGCTCTTCCAGCATTTATTGTTCGTAGGCTTCAATAGTTCAATGATTGCTCAATTTCTTCTATAGCCAAATTCTTTTGTGCGTCCCTGTATATGATCTGTAGAATTTATACACACGAAGAAACATTTAAAAAATAGTTAAATTTAGAAACGCATACCACAACTGAAAACGCTCTTCCAGCAATCATTGTTCGTAGGCTTCAATAGTTCAATGATTGCTCAATTTCTTTTATAGTCAAATTCTTCTGTGTGTCCCTGTAAATGAACGTTAAGTTCTATGCACACCCTTTTCGATAGTAAGAACCTTGTAGTACACCTCAGTGATGTAAATCAATTTCAATGTGTTTAAAATACTGTAATATCATTAAAATACACGGAAAAACGATTTTTCCCCATAGACCGTAATGTAACGGAATTCTTTTGAGTGGCCCTGTAAATGAACCGAAAATGCTACACATTTCGTTTTCAATACCGAATAAGCCACAGTGAACCCCAATAACGTATATCTATTTCAAGGCAATCGGACTCTATTTACGTGAGTTAGAGCGCAGGCAGACAGACAAACGGACAGACGGGCACACAAACCGAATACACAAACACTTTTCAACTATGTTGGTCTCTGTTTTCGCAGGTTTTACTGCGTACAATGTACAAAAAAAAAAGACAACTATATTTTAATGTGCGAAAATATAATGTATAGTCCAGTCAAATTGTCAAAAATAGATGCAAAAATTCTGCTAGAAGATTTTATGTATTAAAGTGTTTATGAGGATGCTCATAATTGTTTTCCAACAAAATATCTCGAGGCTAAACTTTTTTGAGCCAAAAAAACGCGAAATTTTCGGACTTTTTCAGTTTTTTGCCTGTAACTTGAAAATTATAAAGTTTTTGTGTACCATATTTAATTATAAAAAGAAAGAACATTAAATTCTCTACAAATTTCATAATAAAAAAGTTTTTCTAAACTCATCAAAACTCATCACTAATCGCGCTACGGCTTTCTGAAAAAGACACCTTTTTTTCTAACTTTGTGGAAAATCTCAAAAACCAACATTTGACACCATGTTTTATTCATTTTATCCTCTTTAATTTAACTTGTTTATATTACAGGTTTTTGCATGATAGCAATAACGGTTAATAACAATGGTAACATTGTAAAAAAATTTGACAACATTGTTTTTTTTTTTTGTTTTTTTTTAACCATTTGGAAAAATGGTTATTGTTCTCTATCAGGGTAGGAAATCAAAAGCATATCTGAAGGTTTTTATTGGTTTAATCCGCACTTTATTCGTTTCCTGATTGGTCTATACAGTAATCTGTATTTCCCATTACTTTCAACAGAGATGGATACCTTCTGTTGCCACTATGACAAAAAAGTAATAAAAACTACAAAAAAAAATTAATAACTCAGAAACAAATTGAGATACAGCTTTGAAACAAATTGCATTTAAAAGTACATTTTTTTACTCTATCCGACGGAGCAAAAAGTAATATTGTCGGATGTTTAGAAGTTTAAGAAATAAATTTCATTTAAAATTGGTAGTCAGATTTCTTGGAAATCTGTCGATGGAAAAGCCTTTTCTCGAACAGCCAATGAAATGCTTGGATAAAACGTAAGTTTCGGGTGGATAATAACTAATGAAAATGAAAGAAAATGAATAACAATTCCTGCCAAAGAGTTAATTTTAATTTGTAAGATTTTCACGTCCAAAAGAAAAATGGAATAAGCCAATTAAAAATAAAAAATAAATAGGACAGGAATGAATACATATAAATTTTTCACACCCAAATACAAGTCGCAGACAATTTTTGTCGTTTGGAATTTTTACGTGTAATAACGCTATTAATGTTTAATTCATGGCGTACGTAATGTATGATCAACGCCGTGCGATTTTTTATGTCTTAAATTTTAGTCTTTGAAAAAATCCTTTTCCAAATGGTCGTTGTAATTTGTTAAATTGCTTTTTTTTTTTTGTATTTAGAATTTAAGTGGAGAACATTAATAGTTGGTATTTACATGAATGTAAGTTACGGTAAGATTTTTACTGTATTTAGTATCGTCTGGAGTGCTTGCGGGTTTATGGGTTTGGTCCGTAAACCTCAGCTTGAGGAGAAAACGAGCAAATTGCTTGTTTTTCAACAGCTTTGATCTTCTTTGAGCTTGTTGTCACATCATCAACCTGGCTGTCAAAGTCATCGTCGTTGCTGGTTTGGTCGATTGTTTCCAAGGCATCAACTTCATCATCCTCTGCTTCTGGGTAAATAATGTCGTCCACATTTTCGCAGTTGACCTCGTTACATTTTTTGCAAATTGCAGAATATTTGAGTGCTGATTTTTGGCAAGAACATGCCTTGCTGCACCCTTTTATACAGCTAAATGAGACAACATGCAGCAAGCATTCAGGTGCTGGGTTTCGGCTCATTTAAACTGGCTGAAAGAGACCGTCAGACCTGCAAACCCAACCGCATTCATCAGGGGATGTTGTTTCCTAGCCAAGCTTGTATCTGACAATAACATCGGAGAAAATGATGCAGCCTTTTGCGTGGGTGGTAGCCTTGCAAGATGAAGTTTGCTTTTAGTGGCAGATTTAGCAAATAACGGGATCATCAAGGTGTTCAATGCCTGTGTGGTGTCTATGCATCCGCTGTATAGTTCAATGATGATTTTTTCTCCAGCCTTGATGATTTCTTGGCGGGTTGACTCTGGTTTATTGAACACACAGGCTATTTTCTTAAGGTGATCGTGTTTTTTCACAGTATCACAAAACTTTGACTTTCCTTGCCCAAAAAGAGCAGATGTTGTATCGCATCCTCTGACTGCATGAATGAAAAGAACATAGTTGTAATTGTATTGTATGACATGGTTGAAAACCACTTGATTTCGATGTTACCTCTGCCTGGATTTTAGAAAAACAGATTTTTGAGTAGATATCCCAAGCTCGCCATAATCACGAGAAAACCAATGACTTCTCCGACAATACTACACTTTCAAAGGCTTTGGCTCTTGAAATGGCTCTTGTAACAATCACGACATCAGTGCCTTCTTCTGCCTGGTCAGCTTGAATTCTGTTATTTTGACACTCTGCTTTAAGAAGTTAAATGAAGCGATTCCTGTTTCTTTCTTTGGAAAGAAATTTGTCGTGATGGAAGATTTTGATTGACACTAGTTCGTTTAAGTTTTATCTCGCTATCGTCCTTTTTCGTACTATGCTAAACTATGTTGAATGTGTCAGTAATGTTTTCGTTAACGAAATTTTTTAAAAAGTGGTTACTATTAATTAATCGATTTAATCATTATTATCCAACTATATTTGTATTACATTATTCTGTTACAATTTTTTAAACTAATATAGCAGTCATATCCCATTATGAATGAAAAATTAATCGAATTGTAAGAATAAAGATAAATCAAACCATCCTATAATTCAATGATGATTATGAAAATTTTAGCAACGGATACCCTACAAAAACTAATATTTTTATTCAACCCTGTGATCGTTGCACCCGATTCATTCACAGACAAATTGCCTGTAATTGTATCGCGCTCAACGATTAGGGTAATATAAGCATAAAGGATGATAATACATCAAACAAAATATCTAAACTTAAGTTATACTAAATTTAAAATTTAATAATATGTATATTTGTAATCTATAATATGGTCAATTTCACATGATCTAATGCTACAGAAAATGCGCAGTTAATATTACACAACTGTCGGAGTTTCCTCTTAGTCCGCACAACTTTGACGAAATTCCGTGCTATTTATATGCTGCCACAACCGATATGATTACGTGATATCGGACACGCACTGAGAGGATTGTTTAAATGAAAACCAACGCTTTCAATTAACTAAATTAACAGTTTATTTACACACTGTTTACACAACAACAAAACACTATTTACACTTACAAACTCGGATATAGGTGATCCGGTTCAACATTAAATTGAATACAGTAAATGCTGGCTGTGTACTGTTAAACTACGTTAAACCACTCTCACTCTACACACGTTAAATTAGCTTTCCGGAGATCAATCTCGATCTCCCAACACATATGTGCTCTAAGCCTAAGCTCTCCGAGCGTCACTCAATCCTACGCTCTATCTCTAAGAGCTATACACAGTGACTACCTTGCGCTTGGCGCTCTCGGCTCCAACTGAACCCTACGCTCTATCTAAGATCTACACACAGAAACTCACCTTGCGCCTTGCACGCCAACTTTCAACTGACTCTCTCAGCCTAAGAGACTGCCTTCCAGCAACCCCTTGTTACTTCTCAAAGTAACCCCTCAGGTTTTTATACCTGGCTCGCATTCCAAGCTCTATTCTTCGTTCGTGGAATGCTTTTGTCTCCCCATCTTCCACAGACATCTCAAAAGTTTGGAAGAACCCCTCTCCAACTATCTTTTTTCCCCCCGGCTTAGATCCAGTTTTAGACAAGGAAAGGATGTTATTTTGAAATTCCAGTACACAGGCCATACAATATATCATATATTAAGACAAAAATAATATAGAACCCCAGTTCTAACAGCAGATGTTTCTCAGAACCAGACACCTTCACCTTAGCGGAAAATATGCCGTTTAGGGGCTAATTTTCCCCAAACATATAGTAACATCACAGAAGAGTTCAATAGTCTCTTTGCAGGTTTCTTCATTATTATTATTACATATATATATCAAGGTGTCTCAACATTCTCTACTGACATCTCTAATGAACCGTGTACTACTATTATTATTACAGAGAAACTACACATGCTAATACACTATAACACTATAGCACAAAATTCAAATACAATTACACATATACAAAAAAAAATTAAAACGTGATGACACCCCTTTAAGGTTTGTCCACTATTTAGTCATTGATGCCATTGGCTGTTCTTCCCAGCTCTTCCTATGTAGCCTAGAAATTGCATCAGCATTCAAATGTTGAGCTCCTGGACGATGAGAAATACTCAGGTTCCAGCGTTGCAAGGCAAGAGCTCATCTAGTGAGTTTGGGGGTCCTTGGGGTTGTTTCAGTGAGACATTATAATGGATTATGATCCGTTATGATCTCAATTTGAGATCCATATGTCCATTTTTCAAACTTCCGCAACCCGAAGAGAACACTCCAAGCCTCTTTCTCTATACTCGTCCAAGCACGCTGAGCCCCTGATAATTTCTGACTGGCAAAAGCTATCGGCTTAAACTGACCCTTTTCATCTTTTTGAGTAAGACAATATCCTACTGCCAGGTCTGAAGCATCGGCGTGAAGCTGATATTCCTGGCCTACGGTAGCTGTAGCCAAACGCGTCACGTTACATAACTCATCTTTAAGGGTATTAAATGCTTCTTCTGCCCTTTCATCCCAGGGTATAGTATTTTTAACCTTCCCTTTGGTTAATTCAGTTAAATGTATAGCAATTTCTGCATAATTTGGAATATAAGATCGGTAAAATCTCATTAATCCCAAAACCGATCTAACTTCCTTTTTAGTTTTCGGTCTCTTTAAGTCCCTTATTTCTCCTATTTTCTCCTCATCAGGTGCATGCGTTCCAACCCCAATTACATGACCTAAAAACTCAATTTCTCTCCAAATTTACATTTGTCCAGCCTAATCGTAAAATTTCTATTTTTGAGTTCTTCTATGACAGCCCTAACATGTTCAAAATGCTCTTCAAAAGTGTCGGAGAAAAGGATGACATCATCAATATATGCTCGTGCATACCTCTGATGACCTTTAAGAACCTCATTCATGTCTTTTTGGAAAGTAGCAGCCGCCTCTGATAAACCAAAAGGCATAGTACGCCACTGATAAGTCCCATTATGAGTTGTAAACGCTGTCAAAAGTTTACATTCCTCAGCCATTTTAATCTGCCAATAACCCCTCAATAAATCAATCGAAGATAAATATTTAGCTGCCTCCGCAGTATACATGATTTCCTGCGAATCTTTCATAGGAAATGTTGGGTCCTGCGTTACTGAATTTAAAGCTCTATAATCAATGCAAAGCCTAACGGTTGCGTCTTTTTTCGCCACGCAAACAATTGGATGACTAATTTCTGCATTTGATACTTCGATTAGATTTAACTCTAATAACTCCTGAATCTGTCTATCTTCTTCCTCTTTGTAAGCAACAGGTACACTATATAACTTTGGCTTTTTCCTTGCCACATCCGGTTTCAAATCAATACGGTGCTCCCCTGCTTCCGCTGGTCGCACAGGACCCATAAATGCCTCCTTATTCTCCCTCAAAATGGACATTATATCCTTGACTTGACTGTTAGGTTACCCTTTTATTTCGAACCTTGCTATCTCCCGTTCTACCTCTTACTCCCGATTTAAAATAGGAATTTCCCCAACTTCTCCAAATTCCTCATCACCTTCAAAAATAATATTGACTATATTACACCTGACAATAAATTCCCCTTTATTTTGATATACATAATTTTTGCTACCATCCGCCACCTCCACTAAGACTCTATCACGCACTTTCATTTTTCTAGATAATTGACATTCTAGACACGATTTACAAAACTTTTTAGTTTCTTTAGCGATACCTTCCCAATAAATAGATTGCCTAATTCTCTCTAAGGTTTTCTTTGCCGCGTGTTGTTCTCCCTCATTAGACACATGCGCTAACTTTAAGATTCCTTCTCTTTTGACTTTAGGCACTACTAATTGAGCTATAGCTTCTTCTACCGATTTCTCTTTATGATACAATAAGTCATTTATTCAATGTAATAACCCCCTTTATCAATTTTAGCTAATTCCCAAGCTCTCTCCAACTCTTTACATTCCAATTGGGATTTCTTAAACACATCTGAATTACTAACGATTACTTTATTATTTTCCTCTACTTCCGTTTTTTCTACATTTTGACCTTGTAAATTTCCCGATCTCGTTTCTATTGCGTAAAAATTACAATTATCGCTACTCATATCTTTCTTTTCACTCGAGTTATCAATACTAATTTCCGAACTTTCTAATTCTTGGGACTCTAGCAATGACTCCTCGCGATTGACCCCTGATAACTCATTAATCACCTCGGGATGTAAAATTACCTGCTCATTAATATTATCGGTCACTGCGCAAAGTACTTCCTGATGAATTATATTAGTTTGTCCGAATTGCAGAATAGCTAATGGTAATTTAACCAACGGTGATTTAACTGCTTCACCAAATAATCCTTGTAAATAAATACTACCCGCTCCTTTTAATTTCTCTTCCGGTACCAAATCTTTATGAATAACACTAATTTCACATCCAGAATCAACCAATCCTTTCGCTTTTTGCCCATTTACACTAACTTCAATTTTCTCGAGTTTATTTAATTTCTCACCAATAACATTAGTTCTCTGTTCGGCTTTTGCCAATATCCTCGCCACAATAGCTCCCTTAGGTAACTCTTTATTTCCTTTCACGACAATCTTATTCACACCCGCTTTCTGTTCGCACCCTTTACTAGCATTATTATTTCCCTCATTACCCACTTTATTACAAAAACGTTGGTAATGACCTCTTAAACCACATTTGAAGCATCTAGGAGCTGAATCATCACTAGTTTTCTCAAAATCAGTTTTCCTACCCAAAAGAGCATTAGTCTCATTACTCCCATTTTGCCTCCAATCACCACTAAATTTACTATCCTCCCTCGGTTTCACTTTTTCACTTTTTCCATACCTATCTTTACCCTTAAAACTTTTATACGTAACGGCATAAGACTTATGTTTGGCCTTAGGTAACTCTTTATTTCATTCACGACAATCTTATTCACACCCGCTTTCTGTTCACGCCCTTTACTAGCATTATTATTTCCCTCATTACCCACTTTATTACAAAAACGTTGGTAATGACCTCTTAAACCACATTTGAAGCATCTAGGAGCTGAATCATCACTAGTTTTCTCAAAATCAGTTTTCCTACCCAAAAGAGCATTAGTCTCATTACTCCCATTTTGCCTCCAATTACCACTAAATTTACTATCCTCCCTCGGTTTCACTTTTTCACTGTTTCCATACCTATCTTTACCCTTAAAACTTTTATACGTAACGGCATAAGACTTATGTTTAGCGTCAAAGTAATTGTCACATTCTTTAGCAATTTTAGAAGCTTGCAACCATTTACCCTGCTAAGTTAACCCAATATATGATGCGGTTTCTTCATCTAACGTGTTTAATAACTTATCCGTAATTATTAACTGGTTGACATTTTCATATGAGTCAGCACCCCTAATCTTACAATAATTTTCCCATGTTGCTATTAGACGCGATACAAATAATACATGAGTTTCGTTCTGGTTTCTCCTAGCCTCCTAAAAATTTTCCAAACACACCTTCGGTGTCGGCTCATGTTCCCTTAGAACTAACTCCTTTAACTCCTCATAACTCTCAATTTGTTCCCTAGTGGTATAAATTAACAAATTATCTGCCTTATCTCCTAACACATTTAGTAGAATTTCGGCCTACTGGTTTTCCGGTACATTTTTAGTTTTTAATGCACTTTCTAAACTGTTGAAAAATAAATTCCATCCTTCAGTCCCTTCTGGTACTTTGATAGACAGAGTTTTAAACACTTTTGATCAATTTTTCTAGGTTACTTTCATTATTAGATTCCCTAGACCCATTTGAGTTATTTGCCGAACCTTGTACCCTTACACTAGATTAATTTTCACACAATTATTCTAATTGGTAAACAAATCATATTAGATGTAAATTTCCAACTGGGCGAAAAATGTCCGGACCAGGATTCGAACCCGAGACCTCCTGGCTGAAGCCGCCAGTGCCCTGCCATCTGAGCTATCCCGGACGATTCTGGTCGAACTTTTTCACCCAGCTAACCTTGAAGATTAGAGCATCTGGTCTGAAACCTGGTTTAGCTCAACAGAGTAAATTCTATTAGATGTAAATTTACAACTGGGCGAAAAATGTCCGGTTTAAAATTACCAGACATTTTTCACCCAGTTGGAAATTTACATCTAATATGATTTGTTTACCAATTAGAATAATTGTGTGAAAATTAATCTAGTGTAATTTCGTATCCAGCGATTTCTGGAGTTCCATTACCTGAGATTTATTCTGTTGAGCTGAACCAGGTTTCAGACCAGATGCTCTAATCTTCAAGGTTAGCTGGGTGAAAAAGTTCGACCAGAATCGTCCGGGATAGCTCAGATGGCAGACCACTGGCGGCTTCAGCCAGGAGGTCTCGGGTTCGAATCCTGGTCCGGACATTTTTCGCCCAGTTGGAAATTTACATCTAATATGACTTGTACCCTTAGCCTCTCCATTTCTAATTCATGTTCCATCCTTAATTTTTCAGCCCTCTCTTCTCTTTCTAACTTTACGCGCTCTAATTTTTCTTGTTTTTCTAACTTTTCGCGCTCTAATTTTTTCCTGCTTTTCTTCGCGCTCTAATTTTTCTTGTTTTTCTAACGTTTCGCGCTCTAGTTTTTCCTGTTTTTCTTCGCGCTCTAATTTTTCCTGTTTTTCTAACGTTTCGCGCTCTAATCGTTCCGCAACAATAGTGTTAGATAATTCCATAACTGCCCCCTTGTCATATTCATCGCTGTCCATTAACATTTTCTTAAGCTGAAATCTGGTATCCTCTTCCGTGAATTCAACCCCCAATTCTTCGGCTATCATCTGAAAATCCACCCTTTTTAGTTTCAATAAGAAAGCCATATCTTCCCCGATTACTATTACCACTCTACAATAATATTTAAACCTAATAAATTACTATTTCCTAAATTTCTACCATAGTACAGTTACCTCCACTTATTACACTAATTAATACATACATTTCGGATAATCGATGTATTATATTTCTAATTTAACCTACTGTATAATCTGATTTTCCTCAACCATTGATATCACACAATTTACTTCCAATAAAACAAAAAGGTAAAACAATAATTTCGATTGGATTACTATGCAATACAAATTCCAATTTATACATTAGATAATAACATACAATTTACATAATAATACTCATACGTTGCAAATTGAATAAAAGTATTGATGCCAATAGAAACATCCACATAAAGAAAAATTGTATAGCATACACCTCTAAATTTCTACAATTATCCTCAATAAAATTTTTCCAAATTTAACACTGCTTCTCACACTTAAAACAAATAAGATCAAAACCTTCAATTTTTTTTCCACTGTGAGCCCCCCCCCCCTTTATTTTTCCTCGAAATTTACTTCCATCCAATTAAAATTCTAAGCAAATGTTCATTACGTTTGTTATCAGCTCTTTAAACTTAAAACAGTATTGCTTCATTTAAATATTACTTTAACAACAATTTAAATTTAAGTAAATTCAGTTATTCCTTCAAACTATTATTAACACAATGCATCAATTTTGTTCACTGCCATTATTAGTAAAAAAAAATAGAAAATCAATATTAGTATAAGTTATTATAACCTTTTCTTAAAACAATAGTAAATATGGCTATTAATATCTCCTACCTATCTGAACACAATTACTTTATTGCACATAAATTATCTTAAATTACTATTAATTATACAACAACAAATACATTTGGTTCAAGAATGTCAGCAGACAGAAGTTATCAAAACACCTTACCTTATACTTTATCTGCTGGGGTACTCCGCTGCTCACCCGTAGTTTCACGATGAATTCAATATTTCGCACTTTAAAGTCACTTTGATGATATTCAACACTCAGGCATTAATACACCGTAATTTGATTCACTGTAGCGATGATAGGGCACAAACACTATTTCGGTTCGCCGTAACGACGATAGGGCACAACACTTTAGTTCGGTTCGCTGTAACGATGATAGGGCACACCACTTTAGTTCAGTTCGCTGTAACGATGATAGGACACAACACTTTAGTTCGGTTCGCTGTAACGATGATAGGGCTCACACACTCTGTATTTCTGCTCGACGCTTGGTTTTTATCTCTCTAAAATTCCGCTCGACGATCCGGCATTTCCACGCAAGAATTCCACTAGGTGCTCCGGCAGTAACACACTGCCACACGGCTCGCTGGTCACTAGTCTGAGACGATTATATCCCGTCGTTGCCATCAATTTGTCGGAGTTTCCTCTTAGTCCGCACAACTTTGATGAAATTCCGTGCTATTTATATGCTGCCACCACCGATATGATTACGTGATATCGGTCCCGCACTGAGAGGATTGTTTAAATGAAAACCAACGCTTTCAATTAACTAAATTAACAGTTTATTTACACACTATTTACACAACAACAAAACACTATTTACACTTACAAACTCGGATATAGGTGATCCGGTTCAAGATTAAATTGAATACAGTAAATGCTGGCTGTGTACTGTTAAACTACGTTAAATCACTCTCACTCTACACACGTTAAATTAGCTTTCCGGAGATCAATCTCGATCTCCCAACACATATGTGCTCTAAGCCTAAGCTCTCCGAGCCTCACTCAATCCTACGTTCTATCTCTAAGAGCTATACACAGTGACTACCTTGAGCTTGGTGCTCTTGGCTCCAACTGAACCCTACGCTCTATCTAAGAGCTACACACAGCAACTCACCTTGCGCCTTGCACGCCAACTTTCAACTGACTCCCTCAGCCGAAGAGACTGCCTTCCAGCAACGCCTTGCTACTTCTCAACGTAACCCCTCAGGGTTTTATACCTGGCTCGCATTCCAAGCTCTATTCTTCGTTTGGGGAAAGCTTTTGTCTCCCCATCTTCCACAGACATCTCAAAAGTTTGGGCAAACCCCTCTCCAACTATCTTTTTTCCCCTTCATTCCATCTGTACATTTTCCCCGGCTTAGATCCAGTTTTAGACAAGGAAAGGATGTTATTTTGAAATTCCAGTACACAGGCCATACAATATATCATATATTAAGACAAAAATGATATAGAACCCCAGTTCTAATAGCAGATGTTTCTCAGAACCTGACAACAACTTTCCCATGATTTTTGTATTACCGATCTGAAATAAGCCGTTTTTACATTTGACGCGTATGTGTATAACTTATTTTAGGCAAAAGGTGAAACTTTAAAGAAAACTGGAAAAGATTTTTTTAAAACTATCATTAGTAAGATGTGGTAGAAAAACGGAAGAAATCGTCTTGCGGACATATTTAAACGTACACCTAATACCTAAAAAGCGCTATAGACTTAAATAGCACTAAAAATCGTGCAACTTACGAGACAAACGTACAATTTGCCAACTCTACCTTCTACCCACCCTTCTTGAACATTTCCCTCCTTAACTATCTCTCGCTCTTTAGTCGTCAATAGGTACATTTCATTTCCACAGTTAATGATGAAAAGAAATTTTTGGGGGATAGGAGGCGAAAAATAGACCACTTTCTGTGAAGTTGAAAAAAAAGTGTTGTTTTCAAAAAGCCGTAGCGCGCTTAGTATTGGGTATAGAAAAACGTATTTATTATGAAATTTGTAGAGAATTTAATGATATTTCTTTTTGTAACTGAGTATGGTACGCAAAAACTTTATAAATTTTAAGTTATAGGCAAAAAACTGATAAAAGTCCGAAAATTTCGCGGTTTTTTGGCTCCACAAAATTTAGCCTCGAGATATTTTGTTGGAAAACAATTAATTCCTGTTATTAGCATTCCCATAAACACTTTAAAAAACATAAAATCTTCTAGCAGAATTTTTGCATCTATCGGCCTTATTTTCTGATAATTTGACTGCACTAGTAAGAGCGAACGAGAATATAAAGTAACCTCTTCCGAGTTACTTACGGTTCCTCGAAGCGCTCTTTATCTCTAGAAAGCACAGAAACCAGTTATAAGAAGGTAGGCTGATAAGTAATGCAAACATACTTTTAGGGCGCGAGTGAAATGACCTGCAGAAGTCCGCCCGTTGTCGTTTGGAAGTAACATTCCCCCTCTATACGCATGTTCAATTTTGAAGTCGCTGAATTTATCCAGTGTGTTTTAAGAAGCGCAACTATGGAGACGTGTTCTAGTGCATTACCAACGCGAGTTAAACAACGCGCTGTTATCGAATTGTTAACTGCGAATTTTTAACTTATAGTGACTCATGCTGAAATGCATCGTCGTTTAAAGATGACAATGCTATTGATAAGTCTATTGTAAATCGATCGGCAGTAAAATTTTATGATTGTGAGCCTAGAAAAGCCATAATTGTTCATGAAAAACGCAGAGGACTTCCGATCACTGCCCAAACGATAAACATTGCAAACTCGCCGACGATTTGATTCAAAATGACCGGCGAATCACTATAAGTGTGTCGCAAAACATATTGGAAATATCCAAGGAACGTGTCGTCCTCATTATTGAACAATTGGGATACGGTAAAATCCGCAACTGCAGAGGCTCTACGAAACCTGAAGTTTGAATCGGTTCCACACCCTCCTTACCTTCCCATTCTTGCGCCTTGCTATTTTTATTTTTCGCCTCTACTCAAGAGCGACTTCGAGGGTAATCATTACACCTCGGACGATGAGGTGAAGGCAGATGTGAAGTCCTTGATTCGAGATAAGTCGGCAGAAAGTTTTAGTGATGGAAGAAAAAGACTTATTTCACGTTGGGAGAAATTTGTGTTAGCCTTAATGGTGGCCATGTTGAAAAATAAATATATGATTTTGAAGATTAAGAATTGTACTTTAATATACTTTTTGTCCGATCTTGCTATTTGTTTTTATTCGTGTTCTACAAGCAGGTGTGCATTTCTTTTCAGACTACCCTCTTATTTTATTGATTTAAACAAGCATTTATAACGACAAAGTTTCGTTTCTGCAACTGATTATCGGAAACGTTTCCGAGTATTTTTATAGTGTATTAATCCTTTGTGGTCGTTTTAAGTTTAAACATAAGTGTCATGCTCGTCAGAATTAATTTTCGTTCAACGAACAGCAATACATAATATGCAATCTTATGAAAGGAAAAAAATATTAATTCTTTTTTTTAAATTTTAGATATCTGTAACACAATAATATGTTTTAACTTTAAATTATATTTTATAGTGCTCCATCGTGTGGTATCTTTCAAAGCAATCTCCCATAGGCTGCCTTTCATTTTTCTATTTGAACATACAGAACAATCTAGACTCTTCATACCTTATATTTTATCTTTTTTAAACCAGAGTTGGGCAAATTTGTAATTTCAATTATTTGCAATGTAACTACAATTTAATCGTACGTAATTATTTATAGTTAAAATTACATGCCGAAATTTTTTTCTGCAGTATTGTTGTCGAAATCGCCCCATCTCCTCATTTGACGAAATTTCTGCGTTTGAATGTGTGTAACATATAATCACATGAAATTAACTTGTGATTATATTGCTGATAATTGAGATAACAAATTTGCCCAACTCTGTTTTAAACTACTTTCAATTTCAAGGTACACTTCTTTCGGTAACTTTCTTTTTGTCCTTTTATAGTATTATTTGTTAAATATTTTAAGAATCGAAATTGGCTTATGACACTTAACACAATTTGTAAAATAGTATTTCGAATTCTACATATCTCCGAAGCTTGTAGACTTAATATAATATAAAATCCGTGTAGTTCTTTGTTGTTGTGGCTGAGAGCAGACATACGACTAGAACGGTAAAAAAAACTTCTGTGGCTGAAAGTAGACATACGACCGCAAAGGGTTAATAAGTTTCTCAAAACGGAATATCGGTTCTTCAAAAGCTATCAATTTTCAATTAAACGTTTTCAGTTGCGTAACAGAATTCATACATGCAAGAGTAACAAAAGAATATTATTTTTAATGCTGTTAATTTATCACGTTTATCTGTAAAACTTGTTTGCTGAACATGGAAATGTTTGCGTGATAATGGATAGCAAAAATCTATATTCCAGTTTTAAAAAGCTGAATAACATGCTGTAAAATAACTCCGAAACGTTTTGGAAAATCTGTGCCAGGAAAAGAAACATTATTTTTACAAATGTTTCTTTAAATCTTGAAAATATATTGGTTTCTGAGGTTTCTGCACAGGGTGCATCAGTACACGGTTACAAACTTTCAGGACAGATAGTGTACAATTATACGATGGGAAATCACAAAGCAATGCATGGTCGGAAACGCTTTCCTGCCGCGGTAGTGACGACACAAAATACAAGAAAGGGAGGACATGAACAGGGAGAGAAAACATGTTAGTCTTAGTGCTTCAAAAATGCCGGGCGGGACAAGGCTGGAAAGTGCTGAGGAACTTGTTACACGCATCGTGGCAGCTGCTGGGGACGTCAGGGACACTACCGGTATTTTCAAGAACATTAGATCTTCCATACGCCGGAGATGCACTTCCATGCATCAAGGCCCGGGGTCGTAATTTCGAACACCTACATTGATGACGATCGTTGTCTCTTTAATATTCTTTTTTCTTAGTTTTTTGCTGTACTACAATAAAGTGTAAGTAACAGATTAAACAACTATACTCAAACTCATTGGTGCATTCAAAACTGAGAAGCACCAAATTTGCACTAATCTATGTACGATACAAGTATATTTATATCAAAACCAATAGCAGGGTACCACGGCCAAACTATTAAGCTATAACAGGCAAAAAATAAATTACGCTAGCAGAAACTTTCAAAAATCGACTTTTGGCCAGCTGAAATCGGAAAATGTCCTATCGTGTTATCTTATTCTTAGCTTGAAATGTATTTTTACAATAATATAACCAAGGAGAAAATGGGATATGATTCTGTCAACATGACGTAATTTTCACTGACTTTTCACTTCTTAATTCTAAGTATTAGAATCGGAGCCTTTATTGATCGTTGAACTTTTTCAGAAATGAATATTGAATAAAGAAAATACCCTCAACATTTGTGATTTTTAAAATGTACTTCTCTACAATACAAACCTTTCAAAAATAAAATCTTAATGCTGTTTGTTTGTACGAAAGTCTTACGAAAATGAAATCAACGCATATCAACATTCCGTCATATTTGGTGGGGGTTACATTAGCGCTGATTACCAGAGCAACTCGGGAGCAACCCTAGTTCGGATAAGCAAAAGTTCGGATAAATGGACAGACAATTTAAGGGATGTTTCTGACTATACTAAAACCTTCATACGTTATCTAAGCTTAGAATTAGAAGCACAAGTTAGTGCTGGCATGTTTAAAAATTGTTTTAGGTAGATTTCGTAAGAAATACTACCTATTGCAGTCGTTACCATGGTGCGACTTTTGACAAATTCCTTCATAACTTTTCATTATATGACCCGAGGAACCCAAAACCACCCCCACCTAAAAAGTTTATATATATATATATATATATATATATATATGTGTGTGTGTGTGTGTGTGTGTGTATGTATGTACTAAATTTTGTCCGCACGATAAAAGTCGCAATTATGCAGGGATCGTCTTCAAACTCGCCAACAACTTTGAGATGGCTAATATCTCGGCGGGGATTGAAAAGGGGCAAAATCGGCCCAAGGGAATGGAAATGGGGAGGGTTAAAAGTTTTGAATACCGTCTTAACAAGATTCTGATAAAACCAGCTCTTACACAACAATAACAGGAAAATATAAATAATTTTCGTTATAGCAATTGCCAATAATAAAAAAAAAACAATAAAATTCTCACCACAACAATTGCTTTCCTAAATTGCAAGATTTTCACGTGAAAAAATAAATTAAATAAATAGTTTGACGAATTGAAAACAAATTGAATATTACGTCATAAGTTTTCTAGAGCAAGATTTCAGCATGAAAACTCAAAATGAAATAAATAGTTTGACGAATTAAAAAAAAAAAAAATTGCATCATATTGGCAAACCTCAGCTGCGTGTGTGTAATGTATTCGTGTGTATTAGAATTTTCACAAAATGTTTAGCTCCCTAGAGCTCATTCTTAGTGAAGGAACTGGGTTTATCTCTAATCTTGATTTAAGTTTTTTTGGTGAATTTAGTACTTAACTTCGAAATCTACCTCCGCCTGTAGGCCCGAGCCGGCAGGGATTTTTTTCTTTGTTGTTTCTTTACATTTTTATCATTATATTTTTCCTTTTTATCATTTTCTGAACTCTAGAAATTATAATTTAATCAAAAAAGCTTTTCACTGTTTCGTGCTTCAAGGAAGGCATTTTTTTTCAACGCTGCCATATCTCTAATTCTTCTTAAACATGTTAGTTGAATAGGATCAACGCTCTTCTGCCATTCTAGCCATTGAATAGCTGTTTTCAAATATTCAAAGGCTTCGTTATATGTGATGGACCTAGGTTATTTTCAAAACATTCGTTTTCATTTTCTTCAGTTTCGTTTTATCCCGAATCTCATCTACAATCTCATCATCATTTAAAATCCGATATATGTTAATTTCCTTTTCTTCATAGATTAGGATTCTTCCTTTATTGAACCTTTATGGTTTTACATTGCACATTTTCTGATCAACTATCAGTTTTTTCTTTATTTTAAATTTTATTCCAAGCTGATGGATAAGTTCGGTTTAAAAAATGTTTTGAGAGAAATAAGCTGTTCGGATAATCGGAAGTTTGGTTAATTGTACGTTCTGATAACTGGTGCTCTACTGTACTAGCAATAATAATAATAGGAAAGAATACATTCTGTCTCATCACTCGATTACAACAGTCTGCATCGTTCCACTGATCGATGACCTCGTTCAAAATATATAATTATTTTTACAGCTTTGTTCACAATGTATAACATAATAAGTACACTTATTATTATTTTTTTTTTATGGTGGCACAGCAAAAAAAAATTCATTACATTCATGAGAATTCTGTTCATTGCTTTGGAAGAAATCGATTTTCTGGAGGGTTGTAAAAAGATATCCCTGATAAGAATGTGAAAGTGATTATTTAAGACGTATTTAAGTATTAATGGGAATCGCTTCATCTGACATTGAGACATATAAATAACTTTGATTAAAATATAATGTTACTTTCAGGGGGTTTTTTAGAGGAAAAGAAATGCATTTTAATCGATAGAACATGAATATCCCATTTTCAATTCCGAAAATATAATTAAAAGTAATTCATAATTTGAGAAGCATTTGAAATCCTCAAGTATAAAATACCCATAAATTAGAGCGAAATTTTTATTTAGTTTTTTATATTAAAAACATTCTGCTGAAAAAAAATTTACATGCAATATATGGCTTTTCAACTTATAATCAAGTGAATTGTTGGTTTTATAAATTATTTCTTTAACCCCTTAACGGTCGCATTAAATTACGGTTTAAAAATATAAATTGTTTATTGTCACCACTTTCTGAAAAAGTAAAATTCACCTTATTTAATGACAAATAAAATGATACCATAATAAAGCTAATTACATTATTTTATAAATCTGATGGGAATCAAACAAATCTGAATAAATCGAAAAAAAGACACAGCCCGTGAATCTGATGGGAGCGAGAATTAAGGGGTTAAAAGAAACTAGATAAATAAAAATTTCCAATTAAATTTAATTGTGTAATTTCTATGATGCAATTGAAATTAATTTAACATTTGAATATTTCTCAACAACCGAATATTTAACAAATTAATGAATAATAAAATCGTTAAAAAGTTTTAGAAAAACTAAATAGATATTTTCAATTAATTGAATAATTATTTTTAAATTGCATTTTTAAAAAAATGGTTCAAATAAATGTTATGCATGACATACTGCTAAAAAATTAAAATATTTATTACCAAGTTCATCATATTTAACTTGTTATATTTAATTACATTGTTATATTTAATTAGTTACATTGTTATATTTAATTTTCGAAATGCAGATAGAAAATATAAATATACTTCACAGAAAAATTTCATAATTGTTATGAAGACAATAAACGAATTTTAAATATTCGTATAAGCTATTCATTTTTCTACTAATAAATCGGTTTTAGCAATAAAAATTTATATGGCTAGCTCAAATAAAAAATGTAGTTTTTAAAAAATATATAATAAACTATTCGCTTATTAGACATGTGTAATTCTTATATAATTATAAAAAATAAATGTCATGCCTTTAAAAAAAAAAGAATAACATATATTCCTCTTAGTTGTACTTTATAAAACGTTTGAGAGTATGTGTTTATGTGGGATTATATTATGCGTTCTCGTAAAGAAAAAATGTATTTTTCCAAAACAGAAGCTCATAAATCATTTTAAGTCATTCAATCATTTAAGTCTGAGATCTCCCGTAAAAAAGGAAGAAAAAGGAATACGCTAAAAAGTATCTCAAGCGTTTAAATAGCTTCTTTTTCAACATTTGGAGAAAAAAAAACCAATTCAAATTTTCGTTGTTTTTGATGTATTCGAAAGAGTTTAAGTCTTTTGACTAGGCTAGACAAATATACACATTTTCTTTAAAATTTCTGTTTCATTTTACATCTAAATAATACATTTAATCACCATAAATATAAAACAGAAAATACTTTTTTTTTCTAGCAGAATCATCTGAAAAGTTTACAACACATAAATATGTTTTAAATTTTGTAGATACATATGTATGTCGTTCTTATCCTTTTCAGGCCTGGAGGTAAAGTAACACTGCGAATTCACATTCCTTGATTTTGTACAAAAAGTCCCTATAGATAACAGAAGGAGTCCTTTTCTGAAATTGATACTTTAGGAGGCTAATAATTTAGGTTCAAAAATACGAATCTAAAGTTTCTAGCACCTTTAATATATGAATTTAATATCAAAAACCTAAATTACGCAGTAACAAATTGAAGGACTTTAATTAATTGAATAATCTACAAATCCTCTATTTTTTTATTGTCAAGCGCTTAAGGAAATCAATTTTGAAAATTTCTTAGTTTCTTGGACATACTGTCTGGAATGCATTTTGCAAAGCCAGATGAAAAGAACACTTATTTTATGAGGAAATAAGGGTCAGTGATGCCATTTATTGATTTTGATCCAAAGCTAAAAACATTCAACTTTATAGAAGTAAAGTACAAATGTAAAAGAATCGAATAGTTTAGTATATATCCTTCTCGGTTTGGAAGTATCACATGTGATACTTCTGAACCGAGGAGGATAAATAGAGTAAGTTCGGGTATTATGGAATGCTCGGACAGTATGAAATACTTTCATATCTGGCACCTACGGTGTGTCAGCCAAGTATAGATCTGCCCTACGACTTTCTAGTACTCCTATGAGGCACTATGTTCAGTTCTGTTTGGATACCTGATATTGGAGAGTTACTTTAAAATAAAATCTTATTCTCAATTTTTGCAGATAAATTTTATAAAATTAGTATTAATTATAAAATCTCATCGTCAGGGATATTAACCAAGTTCAGTGCACAGTTGAATAGTTATGCTTATTGCTGTGTTTGTCAGATTTCCTCTATGCTAACTTTTTGACGAGTGAAGAGGTTATGCTTTTTTAAGATGGTGTGTCGGATAACATGGAATATCGGCTAAACGACTGTTTGAAGACGGGTCTAAAAATTAAAACAATTTTTCAAAGAATCAGATGATTTACAGATGATGTACTTAGGTTTACTCATTAAATAATTTTGGTTATACTTTTAATTCGTGATTTTTCTTGCAATTTAATATTCCTTATGCCCTTTTCCATATTACCCGGTGTCAAACTTGGGTATTACTATTGAAAAAAAAACAAAGCTTGGTTTAGTTTTGATATGTAGGTGGCCCTATAAGCAAATTTTTTATACATCATTTAAAAGTAGACTTTATTTCCAGTCATTTGGTACCTGTAATTTTCGTCTACAATAATTTGATCCAGAGTTAGCATAGGTGTTTACCTTTTTTTTCCACGACTGTACATCAGGCCTTTCAGAAAAATATTTGCTCGCTTCACTGTGCATTTTTAAAGCATAAATATTTTGATTAGATTAGACTAGATTGTAGTGGAGAAGCAACTCACTTATACAGAGTCTCTAAAGTTTTGAATGTGAGCATTACGTCAAACATTTAAGTTGTGACCGCGACAAAGACCTCTATACTTTATTTTACTCTAATTTTCCAAGCTGTGTTTGGTTCTCTTGGAATCTACGGTTCAGTGTTTTCGCTGTAGTTTTATGCAAATTAGGTTGTGTCGCTCAATCTGCAGCGTATAAGGCCAATGTCAGACGGTTGTCTTTTAGCACACTTTTCGCTTACGTATAATCCATTCACAATGCTATAGCATTGTGAATGGAAAGCGTGCAAAAAGACGTCCGTCTGACATTAGACTAAGGCCAGTGTCAGACGGGCGTCTTTTTGCCTGCTATTTTACTTACGTATTATCCATGTGGCCACGGTTAACGGACGTTGTGCATGGGGTGCGGGGGCCTTCGGGCTCGACCTACACGCATCCCCCGGCGGCCGGGTTCTCTGGTCAAGCCGGATAGCGACGCTCCATAGGTCGATCCCGGTGCCGGTCTAAGGGCCGGACGGTGTCGCCGGGCAAAGACTAGCTAAGGCGATAGGACCCCATCCACCTATTGACTAAGAGGGAGCCTGAAGTATGAGTGAGGGCTTTGTAGTGGAAAGTCCTCGGTGCTCGCTAGTGACGACGGGGCTCTCGGGAACGCCATGCAGGGACTCCCGGAGCAACCGAAGTGCGAGGGTTTCGGACAGCGCCCAGGTTACTTTATGACTTGGGTGGCTCATCCCTCCGAGGACCTCAGCTGGAGCAGTTGGGAGCCGACCCTCAGGGTGGTAGGGTTTGGCGGTGCCCCCGTTGACCAAGGAGCGGTCCCGTGGGGAGGCCAGTATGGCTCTGGTTGCTCCATGTCGTGCCGTGACCCTTGGGAGGGGGTCGGCCGGCAGGTCCACCATCGAACGCTATTCCCGCAGGGAAACGGGCCGGAGGCTCGCCGGTAACGCTGCGGCTCATCGTGCCTCGGGTGAACTCTTGGTCCGATCCAGGTCCTCCGTGTCTATGCGGTACCGGAGTTTGCCTCGCCTGGTGATGAGGACCTAGAGGTGTCTCCACCTAACTTTCGAACGCACTAACAAAGGTAGCGGTCGGTCACTGCACGGGGTCAGAGGCCTTCGGGCCTGGGTACCCTCGACGGCCGTGAGGTAAGGTAGTGGCGGGCGGGCTTCTGTCGGCCTCCGCTGGCTTCTCTGTCCTAGGATGGAGTCGAGTCCGTGGGGGCTGGCGGGACTCCGTTCCGTCCGACCCCCTAGCGAGGCGGAGTCTATTCCGTCTAGGTGGAGCTTTCCGTGCCCGCCTGGGGTCGCTAACGGCACCTAGTCTGGGCCAACTGGCTCCCGGCGTGATCCGCGAGGGGTTCCGTCGGTTGAGCCGGGTGGTTTGGGTGAAAAGCCAGGAGCCGGGTCGCTTTACGGCCGGAGGGATTTTCCCCGTCCTCCCTGGTTTTCACGCTAGGGGCCCTTCATTAACTTTCCTATCGGCTGGCCCACAAAAATGTCTCTGCCGGAAAATGGTATCTGATCTTGGGGGCCTGTCCGTAAATTAAATTCGGGTCGGGAAGCCTCGGTTCAGTCCGTGGGCCCAGCGTCTTTATAGGCGTCTGGTTCCTGCGATGGCTTGCGGGGTCTACCGGCTCGAGTAACCAAGTTTAGGGACCACTTGGTTTTTCTAGCTGGGTGGTGAGGACTGTCGTAGCGGCCGTTCGTCTCTTCTTGGGAATAGCCGTCGCCGTGTGCGCTGGGCAGCGGCGTCGGTTTGGCCGGAGTTTGCGTGGGGTTCCGCTCTTTTGGAGCTTGTCTGGCGGCGACCTTCGGGACGCGTCGCGGGGCTTGCTTCACGGGTGGTTCCTTGCGTCGACAAATGGGCCTGAAAAGGGCCCGGGACCGGAAGATGAACCCCTCATCTTACGTATTATCCATTCACAATGCTTTGGCCTAAAAGGTGAAGCGGAAATCTGCGTCTTCGGATTTGCGTCGAGTCCTACCTTTGAGGAGTATAACACCTGTTTGGAGAATTGAAAGATAAATTTATGACACGTGGAAGTGAAAATTAGAGCTTGTGGTACACGCTGCCAGTTGGTAAGAGATTTTGTAATATAAAGTCCTGATTACCCGAGTACCGCTTAACCGAGTTTTCGCTTTAAACGAGTTATTTTCTTCTGATGGACTGGTGGCTTCTATTATTATGAAACAGCCATTATAAATGAAGTGTTAGGCGAAGATAAAAGAGCAGTCGTAAAAAGTTAGAACTTGAAACAAATTTTTTCCATATTTAATCGTTGCCAATTGTTAGATTCCAGCGATTGAATTAGGCAAAATTTACTAGTAAGTTTTAATGGTAAGAAAAAATCTTAGAAATTGGTAGCTATGCAATAGTTAATACTCAAGCAAAAAAAAAGGAAAACAGCAACAAAATTGACATTCAACAAACAAAAACTATCAATGGCTTTCTCAAATAAACAATTTCATTCCCCGTTTTTCTTAACAGTAACAGAAATGTACATAAAAGAAATGTTGCTAGTAGCATAAAAATTAATGAATTAAGTGAAAATTTATATTTCATCTCCATTTTTTCTTTCTAACCGATGACCGGCCCTCTACCTGCCGGGAAGCCCCAGCTGAACGGGTTTGATACCTGGTATCGGGGCGGGTGACCACCTAATCACCGCGTAGAGGCAATAAACCTAACGAGCGCCTAAATCGTATCGGCAGTGCCAATTGCTTAGTTGTGAACGGTGTTATGTCGGTTGCTTAATATTTATATCCTGTTGTTTTGAACCTGCACATTGCTACTCATGTTTATCTCGTAATTTGGAACCTTGGCCAGGTAACGAGACCTTCACCTGGCAAAGCACCTCCAGAGGTATAATTCACAGGTAACTTACAGGACTTTGCACCCACGACGGATTTTACATGCACCAGGCGCCAGTAGCGGATTATAGCCAGCAGTAAGCCTCAATTCCGCGGCCTTCAGCTGCGGGTTCGATGCTCTGCCAACTGGGCCACCGCTGCCCGAACTATTTCTGATTACCTGGAGTTTTGAAGCCAAATTGTTGGAGCAGATTTGTCATAAGAAAATGGATATTGTAGGGGGAAAGTAAAAAGTGGGGTGCCGCAGATAAACAAGTGGCACCGTAAGTTAATTTTGGGTCGAAATTCTAGCAAACACCACGATGCAGTGGTAATGAGACTCCGCCTTTCTACCGTACCCCCACCGCGTAGAAACTGGCTGCGTAGACTTCCGACTGGAGTGGGTCCGGTAACGTGTGCAGGCCATAACCTATGTGCAACTACGAGTAATTAAGAGGCGGCAGTAAAAAAAACTGAAAGGGAAAGGGGTTAGCTTGTACATATTATTACACTTAAAACTTACGTATAGCTATTTACTTAACTATCATTTATTATACATATTCTTTTAATATTATCCTAGGCACTAGGTCACAGTAAACTAACTAGAATTATTTACTTTAGATTACTTAAATAATGCCTGGCTATTTAAAATGCATTTATATTTTTAACCATTTCTAATGATAGAATCATGATTTGTTTTTTCTTATTGCAAGTTAACTATGAATTTGCATACTATTATTTAGCTAGGAGAGAATTGGTAAGAGATTAACGAGATGACCTAATGAGATTAACTTTAATATACTAATTTCTAATTGAGCTAACTGTTTGAGGTTGTAACTTAGACATAAGCTATGGGGTTTGGCTTGACCTAAATGAACAATTAATTTTATAATTAACTATATTTGCCTAGTGTAATAAGCTTATCTCACCCGGTGGACTTGTTCTTCTGAGGAGGTTTCCTTGTCTTGGTATTTGGTCACCATCGTGGTGGTTGTCTTTTTATTATTTTGACATAGTACTTGTGGGTCTTTTTTTTCCTTGCTTGAATATATGCTTCTCACATCCCGTGAAATGTTTGTCTCTATCATAGGTTGTTTTTCTCATTGCTCTATTTATGGTGGTTTTCTAAATTTGAGGTTTTGTCACTTTGCGAACTTGCCACTGATGGGTTGACTTGTTGTGCTCTTTAATTTCTGATCCTTTGAATTGGCTTTGATCCCTTAACATGTATATTTTTCTTTGTATGTGATCTTGATACGTGAATGTGCACTGGGCGATCAGTCCATTGGAACCTAATGGCTGTTATCACGATTTATACAGCATTGTTGCAAGCTATTTGAAAAGGCTTATGCACTACTGGAGTGGGGCTTGTTCCACGGCCGTTAATCCGTCATTTTTTATGACTGTTTTCACAAGATGTATCGTTGTAATTTCTCTTTTTTGTAGTTGGCTTGCTTTAGTGTGTAGTTGGCTTCTCTGTTTCATTTAGAACACATATTTTCATCTTTTCCTTATCCACTTAACTATCTTCCGATGATTCGTTTGGTTTGTGTGAGTGAGCCGTAGCTATATCAGTTCATCATAAATGACTTCTATGCTCTCAGTAGGGCGAGATATCTATTTTTTTTTGCAAGTAAGAGGTTCCTTCACCTGCGGTCGCGGCCAACTCGATAGTTAAACTCGGGCCTTTTTTTTTCTTTTTTTTTTTAACCTGAAAATAAAGCAGTTAGTTAGTTTGGCCCTTTGTTGGTGACGATTTATGTAAATCCGGTTTATCCGAGTTTTTTGATTATCCGAGGTGAGCTTGGTCCACATTAACTCGGACTATGCTGCATATAGTTTGAATAAATAAAAGTTTGTTTGAACAACCACGGGTTGTTAATCAGTTAACGCTCTAGATTTGAATAATCATTGCTTTACAACTCAGAGCAACATATTGGTATGTCAAATGTTTGTGTGTTGCTTGGACTATCGGAGAGTTTTATGTGAGTTGAATCTTTAATATTTCTCAGTTATTGAGTTAGTAAGTGAACGTGCTTATTCGCCTCATAAACTAGGCAAAAATTGTGAAGTGACTGTATCACACTCCTGCCCAATTAGCTTAACCCTATATCTACTGACGGTACTTATAAGTACCATTAAAATTACTTGTTATAAAATTCATTTAATACATTGATTAGTTGCAATACAGTTTAGAATGAGTTATAGATATGTTATTTTATCTTGCTCCAAAAGCATTATTGGTTATACAAAACAAAAATATTTTTAAAAGAATGATTTCTTTTGCCTTTGCATCTTTTCAGCTTTCTTGGCGTTGGGAGGGGGGAGGATATTTCAATTCGAAAATATTTTTATATTTCTATTGTAAGAACATTATATTTGAAAATGCCTTAATTCTACAAAATACTAACAAAAAGATTTGAGTAGTGTTATAAATATTGCACAAAATCCCTATAAATTCAAATTTAATTAATCCTTCTAAATCCTTCAATCCTTCTAAAACGTATTAAATGATTATACAAATCTTCTAATGCAGTTTAAATAATTCCCGAAAAATGCTTTAGAAGATAAAATTTTCATAATTCAGTACATAAAGGGTTAAATAAAGATGTTTTAGACTTTAAATTTTAATATGACTGAATTTTTAAGTGTCGATTCCCTTTTAGCACATCCCCTTTAGCATTTTGATTTCGATTTACATATATTTAAAACTTATAATCATCATAGAAATTTTTAACAACTTTTAAAGAATCAAATAATATATAGTCATCATAAATACAGCCGAACTTCGATTTAACGATTTGCAAAAGTCTCTTGAAAATCACCGTTAAATTGAGGATTTTGTTGAAACAACGTGTTCATTAGATAATTTACCACTGCATAAAAATTCATGATTATAGTTTAAAACATTTATTTACCCCTAGTACTTAATTAAATTTTGCTTTTAGCGCATTGAATATACACTTTTAAAAATGAAAGATTATTGATAAATGCCTGCATGCTTTTCCTGAAATGTAGCTGGTAACATTGATTTTTCAGTTATACCAAAAGCTCTATATGAATGTGAATCCATATCAAACTTCAATAAGTACTTTTTCTCTCTGCACCTAATCCAGCATTAGCTTCGACTGAAGTAACTTTCGAGATTTTTTCATATTCTGTGTCGGACTCAGAATCTAAATTTTGCTAGTTTTCGTCACAGAATCCTTGAAAAATATATAGTTCAGATACGAGAACAAATGTCTTCACCTAACCTACAGGGTGTCTACTCTCAACGGTGTCCAATGGCCAATTCGTAAACCGTTGGTCATAGACACAAGGTTACGTGGGGCAACTGGGCCATGATTTTATAATGTGACACTGGAGATTCTGGCAATTCAGCTTCAAAAGGCTAAAATTCATTTGAATTAAAGTCTGAACTTTTGTAAATATGTTCAGTTAGGTTCCATCTATCAGACAGAATTGTTCAAAATTACATTTTAATATCTAAAAATATATATATATATATATATATTTCATCTTTCTTTCCTCATGGGTCCAGTTGCCCCATAAAAATGGGGTAAGTGGACCAGGTGGGTCTGTGTTCCATACGCGTTTGTAATTTTTAATATTGGGTATCAGGTCTTGTTTCAAAAAGTGTAAACGACTAAAAAAATTTAAACCAGGCAGATCAGGTACATTACATATCAACTAAAGGGCGTTGTAAGGGAAACCTTTACTGTCAATGTGTCTAAAAGAAGCACTAACAATGAAAATATAAGATTTATTTATACAAAAAGCATAAAAATTAAGTAAGTATTTATGTACTTTAGTATAGGTAATAAGTATAAAAGTTATATCGGTATATTAAGCGAAAAAATTACAAGATAAATCTATGAACAAACGGCTACGTAAGTACTTAAGTATCTCATTCTCTTTTATGTTTACCACGATGGAAGTTCGATATGTCCAATAAACCTGTGGAGAATGTGACCATATTTTTATGTCGAACAGAACTATTTTTATTCGTTTCGATAATTTTCTTATAATCTCACTTTGTCTTATGTACGCCTCTTCATCTGTATCGTAAAAATTCGAGCTATAGCTATCACATTTAAGGAATTTGGTTTGATACCCCAACATGTTTTTAAAAAAAATTATTATGTAATTTTAATAAGGTATTATGTAATTTTCATTATTGCAAGAAAAAAAACCAATAGAGAAATTAATTTCCCGTAGTAAGAGAAACTCAAAAAAATATTTATAACTGTTAGGGTAACTGGATCACGTATGGTCCAGTTACTCCTGATACATGTCCCAATTAGCCCATTCTTTAAAAAATTATGGGGTAACTGGAACACCGGCCTTACATTTGGAACAAGAAGTAAATATGTATAGATATCTAATAATATTAATGTATTTATGTGTCTAATCTTTAAATAAAAAGATTGTTTAGTAAAAGTACTTACATTAAAAAAGCCAAGGAAGTTCAACCAAATGGACGTAGTTTTTAAGAAAAGAAACCTAAATTTTCGACAACCTATCACAGCAAAGGTAGAGTTATGGTCGAGTTGACATACGTTGTTTTATGAAGTAGAGATGGGGGTGCAATGTTGACAAAAGCTAAAACTTAAAATAACATCAACGGTCTTTTATAAAATAGCCTATGGTCCAGTTATCCCAACTTACCTTATATAATTCCAATTACAAAAAAGTTTTAAATGAGGTGAAAAATTATTTTAAAAGTCGTTTGAATCAATAAAAACATTCCTTAAAGAGTTACAAAATTTATGCTTTGTTTATACGGTCCCGTGGTCCTATGAGTGATATTTAGTAAAAGTTTTCTATTACACTAACGAGAAATCCAAAGAAAGTCCCATTCATCTAAAACTAAAATTTATTTAGTTATGAAGCACTGAATTGCATGACTTACACCAATTTTCTACATCTGAGCACAGATGAATTATATCTAGTATGATTGGACCATGCTTTGAGAAATCGTACGCAAAGTGCTTAAAATTATTAGAGGAAATTATTTCGTGTGTATCTACGCTTTAACTGAACAACGTACAATTATTATGATATTGTTAATTTTTATTAAGTTTCAGATAGGTTAAAAAGAATAATTGTATTTTAACATATGTTATATTTCTGTAGGATATGAGGCTGTTTCTTTTCCTGATTTCTTTTAACTAAATCTGTGCTATTTTTATAAGCTTTTATTTAACTTTCAACTTTCGTATGTATGTCTTTCCAGTACAAAGTTTGTACTCGAACTTTAAATCACTTTCAAACATCCGATCGACGTTAAAGTTTGCTTACTGGTGTAAATCCGCTGGCAATGTAACATTATTATGATTTCCGGTGCTTTCCATTTATACTTATTTTACAAGGCCACATAAAAAATTTCGGGCGTATTACCACTTATAAGTTTAAGAAGTAAGTTTTAGATTAGATAATCTAATAGCATTTTAAAATGCATATCATTTTGTAAAGAATTGAGGCTGTTGCTTTTCATCATTTCATTCAACAAAAATTCTATTATTTGTTTTCTCTTACATTTTTAGTAAAATTTATATATTTTATTTTAATATGTAAGAAAGAAAATAGATTTCAAAATTATACTGCAATGCTAATTTTACTCTCAACTATTTTTTACTTTCTTCTTTCTTCAATAGAAGAAAGTATTGTAATCGAAATTTTTTTCGACTTCCGGTTTTCGACGGATTTACACGTTTTAGGAGGTCAGAGATCCCCAAAAACATGTTTATAGAAAATGTCTGTCTGTCCGTGTGTCCGTCTGTCCGTGTCTGTCTGTCGCCATTGTACCATCAAAAAGTGTATGAAGTTATGCATAGAATTGAACCAAATTTTTATTTTAAGTTTTTGGCTATGGCAAGCAGGTCCTCCATGAATTTGGAAAAAATTCGCCGGTAGGGGCGCTGTAATAACGATTTTTGTGCGATTTTGAATATTGTACCATCCAAAAGTGTATGAAGTTATGCATAGAATTGAACCATATTTTTATTTTAAGTTTTTGGATATGACAAGTAGGTCCTCCCTGAATTTGGAAAAAATTCGCCCCTAGGGGGCGCTGTAACAGCGATTGTTGTGCGATTTTGAATATTGTACCATCCAAAAGCGTATGAAGTTATGCATAGATTTCAATCAAATTTTTATTTTAAGTTTTTGGCTATGACAAGCAGGTCCTCCCTGAATGTGGAAAAAATTCGCCGGTAGGGGGCGCTGTAATAGCGATTTTTGTGCGATTTTGAATATTCATCATCCAAAACTGTATGAAGTTATGCATAGAATTGAAACAGATTTTTATTTTAAGTTTTTGGCTATGGCAGGCAAGTCCTCCCTGAATTTGGAAAAAAATCTCCGGTAGGGGGCGCTGTAATAGCAATTTTTGTGCGATTTTGAATATTGTACCATCTAAAAGTGTATGAAGTTATGCATAGAATTGAACCAAATGTTTATTTTAAGTTTTTGGCTATGGCATGTAGGTTCTCTCTGAATTTGGAAAAAAATTCGCCGGTAGGGGGCGCTGTAACAGCGATTTTTGTGCGATTTTTAATATTGTACCGTCCAAAAGTGTATGAAGTTATGCATAGAATTGAACCAAATTTTTATTTTAAGTTTTCGGCTATGGCAAGCAGGTACTTCCTGAATTTGGAAAACATTCGCCGCTAGGGGCGCTGTAATAGCGATTTTTGTGCGATTTTGAATATTGTACCATCAAAAAGTGTATGAAGTTATGCATAGAATTGAACCAAATTTTTATTTTAAGTTCTTGGCTATGGCAAGCAAGTCCTCCCTGAAATTTGGAAAAATTTCGCCGCTAGGGGACGCTGTAATAGTGATTTTTGTGTGATTTTCAAAATTGTACCATCGAAAATTGTATGAAGTTATATGTAGAATTGAACCAAATTTTTATTTTAAGTTCTTGGCCATGGCAAGTAGGTCTTTCCTTATTTTGGAAAAATTTGCTGGTAGGGGGCGCTGTAATAGCTACTTTTGTGCCATTTTGAATATTGTACCATCGAAAAGTGTATGAATTTATGCATAGAATTGAACCAAATTTTTTGTGTACGTTTCTACCTATGGTAAACAAGTCCTCCCTGAATTTGAAAAAAAATCTGCCGAAAGGGGGGCGCTGTAATAGTGATGTGCCATTTTCTTTATTGTACAATCGAAAAGTGTATAAAATTATGCATACAATTGAACCAAATTTTTTGTGCATGTTTTGGCTTTGGCTAACAGGTCCTCCTTGAATTTGGAAATATCGCGCGGTAAAGGGTCTCTGTGATAGTGATTTTTGTATACTTTTCTTGATTTTTCGTAGTTCTATTCTCCATCGGCAGCTAGTGCAAAGGCGGGAACTCACTTTCTACTACGCCGGCTATTCGCAAACATCTGATAACAACAGAATAAGGAAAAGCTATTAATATTTTACTCGTTTTTAGTCCGTTTAATTGACTGAAGCAGAAATTTAAGAAGAAAAATAAAGTTGGTATAGTATTGAACTAATAATATTGAAGTATTAACATGTGTAACTACTTTTTGAAATATTCAGATGTATAAGATAGAAGAAAGTTTTGGGAATGGCGCATCCAACTAGTTTTATACATGTCTGACAATTATTTATTTTTCTAGTAAATTTGCGAATTTACTTTATTATTTTTTTATTAAAAAAAAATAAATATTTTTTTATTTATTATTTTTTTTTTGCTATTTCACAGCAAAAAAAAAAAAAAAAATGCTTCAACCTTAAACAACTATTACTTGGTCAGTTTTAATCGTAGAATAGTGGAACTATTTTTTTCTTACTTGTTAGTGCAATAGGAAATTTTCACAAAATGTAACTTTAGGACCGGGGACCGTATAGAAAATTAAATTTCGTATTTTTTTGTTAAGAAATGTCTTTATCGTACGAAATCGCTTTTTAAAATACTTCTTTACCTCATTTAAAACATTTTTGTAATTGAAACTATATGTCTATGGCTAACGGTTTAGGAATTAACCATTGGACACCGTTGAGAGTGAACACCCTGTATAAGTGAAAAATTCTGACTAGAAATATCATACCAAATCGATGCTTTCACACTCATTTATTTGACTCAAGGTCTTTGAATATAAAGTTGGAATTTTGCAATCGATTTTTTACCCGCATCCTGGTACGCTATAATTATACAAATTATGTACAGTGGGTAAGTTTTTGATCAAAATACATCATTTTAATATTTATAAAACTTAATTATAAATTAATACACTGCTGGACACACAAAATGCAACACCCTGAAGGAAGCATGCAAATCATGTGAAATTTACATCATGCGTTTGCGGCGATGAAATATGCAAATCATTTGCATGGCAGCGCAGACGCACATCGCGGGCGACCGTAGGGCCACCCGCAAGCGCTATATAAGGGGAGAACAGATTGGCGATTCGAAGTGCGGCAATCGTTTTTTCGTGCGTTTTTTTTCTTTTGCGTATGCTGTTTACCTATGCCTCCTGGAAGGCATCGAGCGTCTTTTGACCAAGTTTCTGAATTCGACCGAGGAAGAATAGCAGCCTATAGGGATTGCGGATAATCCTTCAGAGAAATCGGTCAACGTTTTAAACGAAACCAAGCAACTATGATGCGGATCTGTAACCGGTGGATGCAGGAGGGAACGACGAACCGACGGAGCCGATCGCACCCACCTCGTTGCACCACTGCCCGTGATGACAGGCCGATTGTGCGCATGGCAGTGATGGATCGGACAGCCACATCACGAACCATAGCACAACAGATTCAGTCTTTTACGCATCATTCGGTGTCCGCTTGTACCATTCGAGCCGATGAAGCAGAGTAGAATATCCACAAGGCGTCCATTGCTTCGTTTACCCTTGACTGGAAACCACAGGTGTTTGCGCCTCCAATGGTGCGAGAAACGGTGGACATGGACAACAACGGAATGGAACGACATTGTGTTTACTGACGAATCCCGCTTCTGACTGCAACATCATGGTGGTCGGATTCGAGTTTGGAGAGTCCGTGGTGAGAGGCTGCTGAACTGTTACGTTATGCATCACCACACTGGTCCTGCACGCGGTATCATGGTTTGGGGTGTATTAGATTTCACTGCCGACCCCTCTAGTACGTATTGTCGGTACACTGAACAGCCAGCACTAAATCTCTGAGGTGTTGGCGCCTGTGGTCCTCCCATACATTCAGCGCTTGCCATCAGCCATATCCCAACAAGATAATGCGCGACCACGCGTTGCACGCAATGTTCAAGAGTTCTTCTTTACCCATCAGATTGAATTGCTTCCTTGGCCTGCTTGTTCTCCCGACCTATCTCCAATCGAAAACGTGTGGTTCATGCTTCACAACGACTGGCCCGGGATACACCACCCGCTGCTACACCAGACAACTTTGGCAATATGTGGAAGCCACATGGACTGCTGTACCCCAAGGAGACATCCAAAGCCTCTTTGATTCTATGCGTGTGGCAGCGGTTATAGCCAATAATGGCGGCAACACTAACTACTGATTTTGTCATCATCCACACGTCACAAGAGGCTGTAATTTTAATCGTTTGATCTTTGTACAACATGTTATCTGCCAAATAAATTTCGCTGTGATATCTCTGGTCCTTCTTGGTGTTGCATTTTGTGTGGCCAGCTGTGTACATTACTTTTAAGGCATTTTTCATTTAGCCCGCCACAAGTAATAATTCAACAATTATTCTCTGTAAAGCGTGCAATTGTATGGGAGTTGGAAAAAAACAATAGATTTAATTGATCGGTAATAAAAGCTCTCCAAAATATGTGCAATCGCTGTGAAACTGGAATAATGGAACATTTCAAACCTTCAGCACACGCTTCGGGGTCACAGTGACCCGGTTAAATGTCTGTTATTTTCCTTCTTACAAAACTATATATCTATTCATATAAAATCCAAGTCTCTGTGTGTCCCTCACAATTCCGGTAGGACCACCTCAATGATCGCAGCTATATTAAGCTTCCTATGAAGAAATGAGTAATTGCTTAAAAGTAATAATGCCGAGGTTGCTACAAAAGCGCCAAAGTTATATTAACTTCGCAAAATATCGCCAAATATGGCAATATTTAGCCAAATTTGGCGACAAAAATAAGTTACTATATATGAATCCAACTTGGCGATAGCTGGTTAATATGGCGGAATTCCCATTGAAACTCATTCACCTTTCATAATCGAGCTCACCGCAATTTCATTTAAATTCCGCGCATTTAAGGTTTTTCCAAAATTTTTCGGTCAGAATTTAAAGTGTAATATATGAAAATGTAAGTTTCTACATCTTCATCCCGGTGTTACTAATAAAATAACCGCCACTAGACGCCACTAAATGAGCTCTTAACTGCCTGATTTTCATATGCTTTCCATTACCGGATACAAAAATTAAATCCCCGGTTTTTTTCCAGTACAGGGGGCTTGGAGAAATAGAGAAAACAACCTTGGTGAAGAAGGAAATTTGGCATCGTATTTTCTGACAACCTATTCACTGCTTCATTTCATATACACACGCATTTTTTCAATATTTATGCAATTTATTTAACATAAAAACCCATTTATTTAATTTTAATCAGAAACAGAAGTAAAATATATATATACATTTAATTAAAATACATATGCAAACAATCCATAAATTTCATAAAGTTTATTTTTATAGTTGTTTATATCCTTTGTTAACAAATCTCACTTTCTGATGCCCGAATTTCGCCAAACTTTAAAAAAAAAACGCCAAGACCCATGTAGTGGAAAAGTACCAACGCCTCTATTACTTTGAATTATCGGCACAATAGTTTGTATTATATGCAGAAGAGGACGACGATTAGGAGGGCAGAAACAATCTAAATTATCCAAAATAGGGATTTTAAAAATTTAAATAAACAATGAACAGACATGACCTGTAATTCGCGAACTTCCTCAAATCCGCACAACACTATGCGGATTAGTGGTCTTCTACTGCACATAGTTTTTTAGCCGCTGGAATGCTATTTCTATCTGTCAGCTTATTTTGCCTCCAATAAATAACGTTACCTTGTGTACGCTAGCCGTAAAAGAAAAGCCGATATTTCATTGTGCGATTAAATACTCTAGCATTTTTTAAAACTTCTAAGCATTGCACATTTTCAATATTTATACCGTCGTATTGGGGAAAAAAAAAGTACTTTTTAATGCAATTTGTTTGAAAATTGCATCTCCATTTCTTTTTGAAACATTAATTTTTTTGTAGTTTTTAGCGACATTTGTTTCATTTTGGCAAGTCAAGTACTCCATTTCTGCAGAAAGTAAAGAAAAAATTGTTGAAAAATAGCAATTATATATTTTGTTGCCATTTTCTCATAAAAATTTAAAAAAAAAATTAAAATACGTGCTATTATGAGAAAAATATAAATCCCAACAAAAAGTTTTCGGTAAAAAAAAAAAAAAAAGCACCAAGTTCTCCTTAATGTTTCGGCCAGAAAAAGTAGTGATATCTGAAGTTCGCACACGTTAAAAGCCAAATATTCCAAATCTTTCATTGAAAATGGCTTCCTGCGACTTGGCCGTTAATGCCTTCTACAGCATTTCAAAATTAATGATTGGAAATTACGCATTTATGAATTATTTAAATATTAAAAGTAATATTAGAATGCAAAGAGGCAAATTCACATAAAGACATTATAAGTAAAAGATTTCTGATAACTACCATTCAGTTTCAATAAACATTAGTTTTGATTACAGATCTTTTAGTCCACTTGTGGTTTAATTGCCATTTTGTACCGTCTAAATCTAAAGTCATTAACGTAAAACCCAAGAAATGAAACAAAATTTACTTACTTCAAATCTCACAATATGTTACATTATATTTTATTGTATAATATTGAAATCTCGTGTATTGACGAAAGAGATTTTTTTCGTTTGAAAATTTATTATAGTTTGTTTGCATACATTAAGAGGTATTCGATTTATAAACTGTTAAAAGCTGATACTAATTATGTTTTAGCAATTAGGTATATTATCTCCTGAATACAACTACTTTGTTATTTTTAACTTCTAAGCATTTAAATAGACTGAAGTTGTTTAAATGCTTATTTCAAATGCATATTTTATTTCTGTACTCTGTACCACAAAATGCCTAAAATAATCAAAAAATGTAGTTGGCATGTAGCTCATTTGTGCATATTTTAAAATTTGAAAAACTCACTTGAAGGCATTAACGGCCAAGTCGCAGGAAGCCATTTTCAATGAAAGATTTGGAATGTTTGGCTTTTAACTTGTGCGAACTTCAGATATCACTACTTTTTCTGGCCGAAACATTAAGGAGAACTTGGCACTTTTTTTTTTTTTTTTACCGAAAACTTTTTGTTGGGATATCACTACTTTTTGTATGTTTTTTCAAGTTTGTTATTCTAAAATATATTAATATGAAAAAAATGAAATCACGGTACTTTTATGTTAGCCGGGAGCAAATCTCCTCATTAGGCTTTTGTTTTTTCGCCAATAGCAGTTTTCATTTTTCACATGTGCAAATTAGAAACAATGCTTTGATTTTCAAATAAAATATTTTGGTTTATGTTATTATTTCTTATTTATTTATTTATTTCTATGTTAAATATTCTATTAAATAAAATGAGGGAAATGCATCTATTTTAAATGAGATAACTGAAAAGTATATATCTTTAAATGAAATGAATGCAATATGAACAATGGAGTTGGGAACAGTATTTGGCGATTTGCCACTTGCGCCCGGCTTACATAAAAATACCTAAATTTATTTTTAGTAATTTATTATTAGTTTATTTCTTTTTATATTAAAGTACTAGCCGCCTCTAGCAAGCAGTATTTACCGTATTAATTCCATGTTAAACGTTGCATCATGTTACTGTTATTAATAATTTAATTTACTTGTCCATTCTTTCGCCAAGTCGGAAGCTTTTGATAGAGAAATCAAGAACTCTTTACGATCATGGAAGCACATCATATATTTTGTGTTCTTATGTATTTCATTCTTTCATGACAAATATCTCTTAACTCACTTATGCATGTTTCCTTATCAGTTACGATTCGTTCTCTAATGCGGAAATTTTTAATCGTATTAAGTAATCTTTTCTAATTGGGCTCACTGTCAGTTATTGTATTTTAACTGATACGATTGGGTACAAGTGAAATGATTCTTATTAAATCCTTTGATAATATCTGCATTTACATTAAACCATATTGATGCTAATATCTTTTTGTTTCGTGCTAACCTTTTCAATAGACTCGATTACGGAAGAATAGAAGGTCTACGGGCTCACTGCTATGATCCATTTGAAAATCTATCATTCTTCTCATCTAATCGTGTTGAATTACTAGCCAATTTGCCATGGTTTTAAGTTTTTAGCCAATTTTATTCGAAACCTGAAAACTAAAATGCGAGGAACCGGATTATAGAAGATTCCTTCTAACGGTACATATCGATTAACAGGTTACATATCATAGAATTATAATAATCATAAGGAGAACTGGTAGTTTCAATGCTTTAATAGTTTCCGTAAACTGTCTTTATAAAATACAGAAGTTTTAGCGGTGTAAAGATTAACAACATAGTCACAGTAAGTATAATAACAGTACAATATAGTAACAATAGCAGAGGTTTTGGGCAGTGGCGAAACTATTAGCACTTTGGAAATATTAGTACGTTATGTCATTTAACTATTCAGATGATATGCGGAAAAATAAAAATAGATGGTTCGCATTAATAATTAACTCATTGAAAAATAGCCACAAACGTTAAATACTCGCCAAGCTTGGCGACATTTAGCGAAGTGTCACCAAATTTGGTAATATATCATGTCAATTCTCAAATTTGGCGACAAAAATTGTTTTGTTTGTTCTGACGTCATAATGATGCATATGTATTATGTATTATACACATACCTATAACATGTATGATGCAAATGTATTACGTATTATATGCATATGTATAATATGTATGATGCATATGCATAAGTTCATTAACATCACTAAAACGCACTTAAAGGAATAGTGTCCCATAAATAGTAGGGATAGTTGCCAGATTGACCAGAGTGCTATTAAGATTAGAATTCCGGCATTTATAATAGACCGGGAGGCGTCTTCACACACCATCACCTCATCGGGTTTACAGCTGAAATATTAGGATTAGTTAAAACTAGATTAGTACATTAAAATGCAACTGGTCTGTTAAGTCATATCTTGGTAGAAACAACCTGAAGACCTAATTTTAGTGGGTGACTGATAGGTTTACTATTGTATTTTCCTGCATCCAAAAGTATGGAAACATGGAGGATTGGGTGCAGGAAAACACAATGGAAAATCCACCAATTAACCCGTAAAATCGGGTCTGTAGGTGGTTTCCACAAAGATATGACTTGGCAGACCAGTTACATTTTAATACGCTAATCGATTTTTAACTAGTTCTAAAATTTCAGCCGTCAACTCGATGAGGTGATGATCTGTGCAGACGCCTCCCGGTCTTTAATAAAATTTGTTTTAAAGGAGTAAAAGATTGAAATATGGGCAGATAAACTGAAAGATTTGCCTTATTAAGATTTTTGTAAAAGCATGTAAAATTTCATTCAGCTTGAAATCATGTAACACCTTTATAACTCAGGCTAATTTTCTGTAATCGAGTTTTGGCAACCAACATATCTGATCTATAACTATAATCTTTCTTTTACAGATTTAAAATTAACAATAAATTAACAGTAAGTAGTCTAATAATACAATATAATAACATTAGCAGCGGACTTCGGACACCGCATCTGTCGCACATCGTTAAAGACAGCTTTATTAGTTACACGTTTCATTTAATTAAAAACAGATTTTTAAACTTTCATATGAGAATTAGGATATTTTTCCACTATAGGTGCCTTGACGTTTTTTAAAAATCTTGGCGCAATTCGGACTTCAGAAACTGAGATATGTTGCCAAATGATATGAACAACTATGAAAACAAACCTGACAAACTTTTATGTTATTTATATACATATAAACATTTTATTTATACACATATAAAATATTGTTTTTTATATATAAATTATTTATGTTGGTACATAAAGATAAATAAACGGGTTCCTTACATTAAATAAATTGTATACATATGGAAAAAATTGCTTGTGTATATCACATAGTAGATAGGTTGCCAGAAAATACGTTATTATCAAATTTCTTTTCTCGTCAAGGCTATTTTCTCTATTTTGACAAGGCTACTATATCGGAAACATACCGAATTGCGGTTAAATTTTGTTAAATGATTTATTGTTTTAATATCGTGAATATATCATAACCTATACTGATTAAAATTTTTAGGTATATTCATTTTTTTCTATTTAACAAACATCTGTGGAAAAGCATATATCCCAACAAAAAGTTTTCGGTAAAAAAAAAAAAAGCGCCAAGTTCTCCTTAATGTTTCGGCCAGAAAAAGTAGTGATATCTAAAGTTCGCACAAGTTAAAAGCCAAACATCCCAAATCTTTCATTGAAAATGGCTTCCTGCGACTTGTCCGTTAATGCCTTCTACAGCATTTCAAAATTAATGATTGAGAAATTACACATTTATGAATTATTTAAATATTAAAAGTAATATGAGAATGCAAAGAGGCAAATTCACATAAAGACATTATAAGTAAAAGATTTCTGATAACTACCATTCAGTTTCAACAAACATTAGTTTTGATTACAGATCATTTAGTCCACTTGTGGTTTAATTGCCATTTTGTACGGTCTAAAGCTAAAGTCATTAACGTAAAACCCAAGAAATAAAACAAAATTTACTTACTTCAAATATCACAATATGTTACATTATATTTTATTGTATAATATTGAAATCTTGTGTATTGACGAAAGAGATTTATTTCGTTTGAACATTTAATACAGTTTGTTCGCATACATTAAGAGGTATTTGATTTATAAACTGATAAAAACTGATACTAATTATGTTTTAGCAATTAGGGCCCCTGAATACAAGTATTTTGTTATTTTTAATTTCTAAGCATTTAAATAGACTGAAGTTGTTTAAATGCTTTTTTCAAATGTGTATTTTATTTCTGTACTCTGTGCCACAAAATGCCTAAAATAATCAAAAAATGTAGTTGACATGCAGCTCATTTGTACATATTTTAAAATTTGAAAAACTCTTTCGAAGGCATTAACGGCCAAGTCGCAGGAAGCCATTTTCAATGAAAGATTTGGGATGTTTGGCTTTTAACTTGTACGAACTTTAGATATCACTACTTTTTCTGGCCGAAACATTAAGGAGAACTTGGCGCTTTTTTTTTTTTTTTACCGAAAACTTTTTGTTGGGATATCACTACTTTTTGTATGTTTTTTCAAATTTGTTATTCTAAACTATATTAATATGAAAAACTTAAATTTCTTTACTTTTATGCTAGCCGAGAGCAAATCTCCTCATTAGCCTTTTGTTTTTTCGCCAATAGCAGTTTTCATTTTTCACATGTGTAAATTAGAAACAATGCTTTGATTTTCAAATAAAATATTTTGGTTTACGTTATTATTTCTTATTTATTTATTTATTTATTTCTATGTTAAATATTCTATTAAATAAAATGAGTGAAATACATCTATTTTTAATGAGATGACTGAAAAGTATATATCTTTAAATGAAATGAATGCAATATGAACAATGGAGTTGGGAACATTATTTGGCGATTTGCCACTTATGCCCGGCTAACATAAAAATAACTAAATTTATTTTATTGGGCTATACAAATTTATACTTTATTTCTTTTTATATTAAAGTACTTGCCGCCTCTAGCAAGCAGTATTGACCGTATTAATTCCATGTTAAACATTGCATCATGTGTCTGTTATTCATAATTTAATTTACTTGCCCATTCTTTTGCCAAGTCGGAAGCTTTTGATAGAGAAATCAAGAACTCTTTACAATCATGGAAGCACATCATATATTTTGTGTTGTTATGTATTTCATCTTTCGTGACAAATATCGCTTAACTCACTTATGCATGTTTCCTTAGCAGTTACGATTCGTTCTCTAATGCGGAAATTTTTAATCCTATTAAGTAATCTTTTCTAATTGGGGTCACTGCCAATTGTTGTATTTTAACTGATACGACTGGGTACAAGTGAAATGGTTCTTATGAAATCCTTTGACAATATCTGCATTTGTATTAAACCATATTGATGGTAATATCTTTTTTTTCACATTAACCTTTTCAAAAGACTCGATTACGGAAGAAAAGAAGGTCTACCGGCTCACTGCCATGATCCATTTGAAAATCTATCATTCTTCTCATATGATCGTGTTGAACAATTAGTCAATGTGCCATGGTTTTAAGATTTTAGCTAATTTTATTTGAAACCTGAAAACTAAAATGCGAGGAACCGGATTATAGAAGATTCATTCTAACGTGCATATCGATTAACATGTTACATATTATAGAATTATAATAATCATAAGGAGAACTGGCAGTTTCAATGCTTTAATAGTTTCCGTAAATTTTCTTTACATAATACAGAAGTTTTAGCGGTGTAAAGATTAACAATATAGTCACAGTAAGTATAATAACAGTACAATATAATAACAATAGCAGAGGCTTTGGCCAGTGACGAAACTATTAGCACTTTGGAAATATTAGTACGTTATATCATATAACTATTCAGATGATATGCGGAAAAATAAAAATAGATGGCTCGCATTAATAATTAACTCATTTAAAAATAGCCACTAGCGTCAAATATTCGCCAAGCTTGCATTTAGCAAAGTTTCGCAAAATTTGGTAATATATCATGTCAATTCTCAAATTTGGCGACAAAAAATGTTTTGTTTATTCTGACGTCATAATGATGCATATGTATTATGTATTATACACATACCTATAATATGTATGATGCAAATGTATTACGTATTATATGAATATGTATAATATGTATGATGCATATGCATAAGTTCATTAACATCATTAAAACGCACTTAAAGGAATAGTGTTCCATAAATAGTAGGGATAATTGCCAGATTGACCAGAATGCTATTGAGATTAGAATTCCGACATTTATGGGGCCGGGACCGGGAGGCGTCTGTACACGCCATAACCTCATCGAGTTTACAGCTGAAATTTTAGGATTAGTTAAAACTAGATTAGCATATTTAAATGCAACAGGTCTGTTAAGTCATATCTTGGTAGAAACCACTTGAAGACCTAATTTTAGTGGTTAACTGATAGGTTTACTATTGTATTTTCCTGCATCCAAAAGTTTGGAAACATGGAGGAATGGGTGCAGGAAAACACAATGGAAAATCCACAAATTAACCCGTAAAATCGGGTATGTAGGTGGTTTCCACAAAGATATGACTTGGCAGACCAGTTACATTTCAATACGCTAATCAATATTTAACTAATCCTAAAATTTCAGCTGTCAACTCGATGAGATGGTGATCTGTGCAGACGCCTCCCGGTCTTTAATAAAATTTATTTTAAGGAAGTAAAAGATAGAAAGTTGGACAGATAAATTGAAAGATTTGCCTTATTACGATTTTTGTAAAAGCATATGAAAATTCACTCAGCTTGAAATCATGTAACACTTTTATAACTCAGGCTAATTTTCTGTAATCGGGTTTTGGCGACTAACATATCTTATCTATAACTATAATCTTTCTTTTAAAGATTTAAAATTAACAATAAATTAACAGTAAGTAGGCTAATAATACAATATAATAACATTAGCAGCGGACTTCGGACGCTGCATCTGTCGCACATCGTTAAAGACAGTTTATTAGTTACACATTTCATTTAATTAAAAGGAGATTTTTAAACACTCATATGGAATTAGGATATTTTTCCACTATAGGGACCTTGGCATTTTTTTTTTTTTAAAAATCTTGGCGCAATTCGGACTTCAGAAACTGAGATATGTTGCCAAATGATATAAACAACTATGAAAACAAACCTGATGAACATTTATGTTGTCCATATATGTATGTATACATATAAACATTTTATTTATACATGTATAAAATATAGTTTTTTATGTACAAATTATTTCTGTCTGTATATAAAAATAAATAAACGGGTTCCTTACATCAAATAAATTGTATACATATGGAAAAAATTGCTTGTGTATATGAAACAGTAAATAGGTTGCCAGAAAATGAGTTATTACTAAATTTCTTTTCTCGTCAATGCAATTTTTTCTATTTCGCCAAGGCTACTATATCGGAAAAGTACCGAACTGCGATTATATTTTGTTAAATGTGCTATTGTTTTAATATTGTGAATATATCATAACCTATACTGATTAAAATTTTTAGGTATATTCATTTTTTCTATTTAACAAACATCTTTGGAAAAGCATATATATAAAATGTTATTCTGATTGAAATCACGTGACCCCCTTCAAAACTCTGTAATCGAGTTTTGGCGACCAACATTGGCACAAGGAACTGTTTACGGCCAAATGAACACCCCCTGTTTGAAGGGTTTAGAGGCGGAAATTCTGTGTTTTCAGATTTTTCTGGTTAATTGTGCTACAAACCCGACTTACTTGTGAAATTTCATGATTCTACGACTTTTAGAAGTACCTTAGTTATTTGATGATGCGAAGTGAGTCAGTGACAAAAAAGCGCTTTTTCGGAATTTAATATTTCGAAAACTACTAAATATAGAAACATGAAATCGTGGAATCTTAGTTCAGTTTGACCATACGAGCATGTATATAAAAGAAAAAATTCTATATCTCTCCCTAAAATGACGTTATGAGGGGGTGAAAAGTATGCCGAAATGGTTCAAGAAAAGGTAGCTTACGGCTTGTGCGAACTTGGCGGACGCACTGCCGTGCTCCCAGATATAAAGTTTTATTCTGCTTGAAAATACGTGACCCCTTCAAAACTCTGTAATCGAGTATTGGCGACCAACATTGGCGCAATTGAATGTGAAGGAACTGTTTACGGCCAAATCAACACCCCCTGTTTTAAGGGTTTAGAGGCGGAAATTTTGTGTTTTCAGATTTTCTGGTTAATTGAGCTACAAACCCAACTTACTTGTGAAATTTCATGATTCTACGACTTTTAGAAGTACCTTAGTTATTTGATGATGCGAAGTGAGTCAGTGACAAAAAAGCGCTTTTTCGGAATTTAATATTTCGAAAACTACTCAATACAGAAACATGAAATCGTGGAACCTTAGTTCAGTTTGATCATACGAACATGTATATAAAAGAAAAAATTCTATATCTCTCCCTAAAAAGACGTTATGAGGGGGTGAAAAGTATGCCGAAATGGTTCAGGAAAAGGTAGCTTACGGCTTGTGCGAACTTGGCGGACGCACTGCCGTGCTCCCAGATGAAGGATTTATGATAAAACATGGAGCTATTATAAACTATATTTAATTTTAATAATCTATATTAATGCAAATGACGTCATTTTACATAAAATAAAAGCGTGTGCTTTAAGTCTTAAAATTGAAATATGTTTTGCAGTAGAGTCCCGATTATCCGAGTCCCACTTAACCGAGTTATTTTCTTCTGGTGGGTTGGTGGCTTCTATTATTATGAAACAGCTATTATAAATGAAGCGTTAGGTGAAGATAAAAGAACAGTCGTAAAAAGTTAGAACTCTGATTTTCTGGTCAGAATGAAAAAAAATGGCCATAATTTTTTTTTTCAATTATAATGGCTGTTTCATAATAATAGAAGCCACCAGTCCACCAGAAGAAAATGAAGTAATGGAAATGCCGGGGGCGACACTAAATTCTGAAAAAACAGAATTCCTGTTTTCTAGTTATAAATGTGTTTCGTTTTTAAAATGTATTATTTTCATCTATCACTGCAGAACAAGCGAGAAAAACTCATTCTTGCACATTCTTTTATATATCTTTACATCTCATTTTCCGTCCTTTTTGACGGACTATCTTTCTAGTATATATATAAAATTGGGAAATTTTATATTCAAATTAACCAGATATAAACCTTTTTAGAGAATGTGAGCTTTTTTCTTAGGTACGTTCGTAACTATATAAATACATAGAACCTAAAGTCGTCGTCTGTTCCGTTCGTCCGTCTGTCTATCTGTCCGGTTGTCTGGTTATAATAGCAAATAAACTACCCAAACGAATGGTTTAAAATTTAAAATATATAATTTTCCATAATATTGTCGTGTCTTTTCGAATTTTATGAAGATCGGATGTATATTTCAATTAAGGTACAGTCAAAAATATTCCGTTACATTACGGCCAAAAGAGGAAAATAGTTTCAAGCGCATTTTAATGATGTTACACCCTTTCGAACATAATGAAATTGACATGCATTTATAAGTGCACTAAAATATACATTATGTAGAATATGCGCTAAAAAGAATATTTATTATTAATATATATGGTCACATAAAAGTATTCTATTGCATAATGGTATAGGAGGGAACAATGTTTGTGGTGTATTTTAATTATGTTAAATTATTTCACATATAATGAAATTGATATGCGTTGCTGAGATTTACTACAAGTTACTTCCTGTATAATAAAAAGTGGATAGTATTTAAAGGGACAAATAAAAGATTTCGGATACTATGCTTTATCCGAAGTACTGTATATTAGCGATGATTGCTGGAAGTGCATTTTTTATTAACACTTCCAAACAAATTTGAAAAACGTTTATGCATTCGGTTTGTCTGGCCGTCAGTCCGTCTGGCCGCCTATCCGTCTGTCCGTCTGGCTGTCTGTCCACCCTCTAACCCCCGTAAATATACTCGGATTTTCATGAAATTGATAAAGGTAATTTAGGGTCACCAAAGCATGTTTGGTATTGTATATGAAGTATGTGAGATTAATCGTTCATTTACAGGGCACTCAAAAGTATTCCATTACATTATGGTATATGGGGAATAACTCCCGTAAATATACTCGGATTTTCGTGAAATTGATAAATATTATTTAGGGTCATCAAAGCATGTTTGGTATTGTATATGAAGTATGTAGGATTAATCGTTCATTTACAGGGGCACTCAAAATTATTCCATAACATTATGGTATATGGGGAATAACTCCCGTAAATATACTCGGATTTTCATGAAATTGATAAAGGTTATTTAGGGTACACAAAGCATGTTGGGTATTTTATATCAAGTATGTACGATTAATCGTTCATTTACAGGGTCACTCAAAAGTATTCCATTACATTATGGTATATGGGGAAAAATCGTTTGCAGAGTATTTTAATGACATTATACTATTTCAAATGTATTGAAACTGATATAAATCACTGAATTTCACTACGATCACGTTAGAACAAGACATTCATAGTATTTTTTATTCATTTACAGGGACACACAAAAGAAATCGATTACAGTACATTACTGTCTTTGAGTAATAATTGCTGGAGTGCACGGTTTAAAATTAGGTATGCGCTTTTAAATTTAATTAATTTTTTGCATCTTACCCGTTATATATAAACTATATCTCAAATACAGGGCTTCAAAAAAGTATTCATGTACCGTTCTCCTTATTAGAGGAAATTGCTGAAGGTAAATTTTCAAGTGAATCATATGTAGCTCTTAAGTGAACTAAATTTTGGCTTGCATGTAGCTAATAGATTCAAATCAATAAATCATATACAGGGCTGCAATTCGCTTAATTTTCCGATTGAGGATGGGAACAGCTGAAATTGGGTTCTAAAGTGTATTATGCGTTTCCATATGGTTGAATTAGACGTAATATTTTAATTTTTTAAACAGTGCAGTTTTGTTACATTATTCTGAATGTGTTGGAAAGTGTTTCATAATCTATGCTTGACGCATGATTTTTTCTTACTTGTTTAGTTGTGATATGAGTTTTTCAGTTTAACTACATTTTAGCATATTGTTTTTTTTTTTTTCTATAAATGCTGCAGATTATAACAGGGCTACCCCCAAAAAAAATCGTAAGAGTTACTGAGTACGAATGAAAATACTTTTAAAGTGGTTTTTAAATGAGTTATGCATTTAGTCATACATTTAGTATATTAAGATATGTTTGTAGAATATAGACAATATGATATACAGCGGCACTCAGAGAATTTGATGCATAGCCGTCTGTGGGTGATAATCTTTAGAAGTGTGATTTCAGTTTCTTTAAGCGTGTTTTAGACTTAATTAAATTTTAGCTAACTAGTGACGTGTATATAAAGATGGTAGGTAAAATACAGGGCTGTACCAATGTATTCAAATATGCTTCCGTCTGTTGGTATAAATTGCTGAAAGAGAAATTTCAAACTATTATGTGTTTTAAACACTTTCCAACATAGCTGAAAAGTGTTTGTGAATTTGGTTTGTTTGTCTGTCCAAACTCGAACTTGCGTTAATACAGTTGGATTGCTCTGTAATTGATATATATATATTATTGAGATTTACTATGCCTTGTTCGACATTGAAATTAAAGTATGTATTGTTCATAGTTTATTTACAGAGACACTCAAAAGTATTCTATTACATTATGGGTTGTGGAGAAATTTCGTGATTATATAAATACGTAGCACTTATTGTCATCGTCTGGTCCATCAGTCTGTCTATCCGTCTGTCTTCATATAGCAGAGCAAAAAATATCCAACTCAATGATTTGAATTATAATATATATAATCGTTGCAGAAATTTGTCGAGTCATTTCAAGTTTTATGAAAATCGTCAAAACTGAAAAAGATATTAACAAAAGTTTTCTTCATTCTATTAAATCCTACCATACGTCATTAATTCGATGATATTCCATGACAGGTAATAATTCTAGGTTGCCATGGTGATTACGTCATATTTATGATAAAGTCATATTATTTCCGTATTACTGAATTTATTATATATAATTATAATAAATTTTGTATTCATGCTTTTTTTGCATAAGAGTGCAACAGCTATTGCACCAAGATCTGAATATTTAGAAAACTTCGTTATTGTATGAACGCACCTCATTTATCATGTTTGAAGTATAATTTCCGACTTGTTTGTTTTACTACTTTTTTTACACACAAAATTTAAATTTTAAGTTGCCCGGACAAAAAAGATCCGCGCAAGTGCGGGAAGGTTGAAGAGTTAAAAGAAGAAAACAAATTGCAAAAATAAGAATGAAATATAATATTTTTAAATACGTTTTTATTAGATAAAAGTTTAACATTAATTTTATTTATATTCGTTGAGAAATCAATATAGAAATCCTAAAAGATAGTTTAAAAATTGTTTTATTTTTTTCATGTTGTACTATCTTAAAAAAGAAACAGAGCAATTATTAAAATTTTTTAATAAATTCACTTGCTAGCATACAGTAAAAAAAATCAGTAACTATTTCATAATCGAGCTAAGTGCCCAAGCCAAATTACTGTATTGTAAGAAAAGTTTTAGGGAGAAAATTAAAAGCAGTAAATATATATATATATATATATATATATATATATATATATAGCGTTATTTTCAAGATGAACATGGAATGTTTATTAAAGTGTAGTTTCTTTTAAATTTACATTTTACTTTTATTCTTATTTTTTATTTTCTTTATATCAAACTCTTCATCTGACATTGGTTAATAAATAAACAAGAGAAGGAAAAAAGCTGGCAATTGTTGCAACTGGATAAAGAGTTCCCTGGATAAAAAAAAAATCCTTAAGCAGAGGAAAGCTATCGTTAAAAATGGGATCATCAAAAATAAAAGTAAATATATGTGAATACGAACCATTTATACGAACCATTTATATTATTGAGGAAATCGTTATATCTGGTATCGTTAAATCGAAGTTATACAGTCTTTCTAAAAATTCGTGTGATTCAATAAATTCTTATTGTGTATTTCTGCAAAGAAAAACTAGTCGTTGGGCGCCACCGTAATACTTACCCATGGTGGATATACATAATATAAAATATGAAAATAAAAGATGCGATACATGCTAAGCATTGTATCATATTACTTTTATTCATAATTTAATTTACTTGGACTCCCTTAAATATAATTAATATAATCCCTTGAGCTAATATTACATTTTGTTGCACTAAAATATCTCAATTTGTTGATTTTCTGTAAGCAAGTAAACACTATCGGTTTACAATGGAAGTCTATGGGAATATGGCGAAATATTAAAGATACCGCCAATTTGGCATAAATTTAATCAACTAATTTTGGTCGCCAAATTTGGCGATATATCGCCAAGTTGGAGACAAACATGGCGGCATTCGGCGACAGAACAGGGTCCCCCTATGATAACCCCCTTATAGGTATGGAGATGCATTAAATGCTTGATATTTAAGATAAACCATTATTGGCATTGGCTTATAGTTTGGCGATAGTTTTTGGGGCGGCGGGATAATCGAGTAGTACCGAATTGCGTAAAAGAAACACCCTTATAACTCGAAAAATTATAATCATATTAACTAATAGTTTACTGCGTCGCATTAAGCGTCTCATTTCAAATTAAAATATATCTTTGAATTGAAATTTCAATGAAATACAGGGTCATGAAAAATCGAAGAGTGTGAAAAATAGGACTACAAATATCTCGGTAACTAATTATCCGAACGAGTTCATTCATCATGCAAAATTTATGTTTTTTTATTGTCTTTTATATTCATACCTTCAAATAAACAATTTCGATAATTTATATGTACCTTTTATCAGAACGAATATTTCGAGAGTCTGAAAAAAATAGTTCCGGGTAATCGAGGTTACTGATAATTAATACGCTTCTTCCTATTATTACTTCCTAAGTACACACCAAATTCCAAGTCTCTATCTCAATTTGTTCGGGAGATAGAGCGATTACAGACACACACACCGACACACATACAGACGGACACAAAATTTTTCTTTTTCTAAAAATATGTTTTTCGGAATCTCCAGTGTCTGAAACGTGTAAATGCGTCAAAAAAATTTTCTATTTTTAAAACGATCACAAGACTTACCCTATACTACGTATGATGGGTAAATAAAAAGGGTACTTTAAAAAAAAAAAAAAAAGGTAGTTCATAAATCATTTCAGTATTGACTGAGTTTTTTTTTTTTTTTTTTTTTTTTTTTTCAAAATTGAAGAATGAAGAATGTGCGAAAAAGTAAAATATCCCAGACGTTTCAATAGCTTCATGTCAGCATTAAAAAAAAAAAGGAAAAAAAGAAAAGAAAGAAAATGAAAAAAAAAGAAAAAAAAAGAAAGAAAATGAAAAAAAAAGAAAAAAAAAGAAAGAAAATGAAAAAAAAAAAAAAAAAAAAAAAAACTTGATTCGCTTTACTCTGTATTTTTGAAGTATTATTTTCAAATGTTAACTCTTCTGAATAGCCGTAGACATATATGCAATGCACATTTCCTTTAGCATCCTTTTTTCATTTCACATATATATAACATGAAATCTTTATAAAATATTTTTAATGGCCTTTAAAGAATCAAATGATATCAATTGATCATAGTTGAACTTTCCCAAATATTTTCTAACATGTATTTCTTTGAAACGTTTCTGTGCATTATTATAAAAATCGTTTTGTAATAGATATTTCTTTGAAACGTTATTATACATCTCTCTTTTCTAAAAAATAAGTAAATATCGTACCGTAAATGAATATTTTGTAACCGGAGATTTTTCTCGGCCTATATTAAGAAAATTATTGCTTAAAAAATTATAAAAAGTTCGTACTTTTACAGGAAAATGTTGGTTAAATTCGCTAAAGCAGATTTTTTAATTCGAAGAATTTTTTAAGCGGTATTTCATGTTAAAGTTGGTCAAAATATTTCCGTTAAATAGTTTTGATATCTCAAAAGCTATGCATAGCAACTTAATGGTCTTTCGCATGTACATATTTGACGAACTTGCAGTGAGCAATAAAATTTTTAACTGGACTATTTTTTTGGGGGGTAATTTTTTATTTAAAATTTCATTATCTCAATAGAGATTTATTTCATATTTCGAAAGAATCCCTTTTTTAACACTTTCCAACAAAGTTGAAAAGTGTTTATGACTTCGGTTTGTCTGTCCGTCTGACAATCTGTCCACGCTCTAACTCTCGTAAATATGCTCGGATCGTTCTGAAATTTTTGGATGTTAGTGACCTCTATCATAGCACGTTCCCTATTTCAAATGAAGTTTGTAGCATGTTTAGTTCATTTACAGGGACGGTCAAAAGTTTTCCGTTACATTACGGCCAATGGGAAAAAAATCATTTCAAATGATTTTTAATGGTGTACACTCTTTCAAACATAGCAAAATTGATATTCATTTATGACGTCCATTAAAATATGCATTCTGTTGAATATGCTTTGCAAAGAATAGTGATTGTTCATTTACAGGGCCACGCAAAAGAATTCCGTTCATAATGCTATTGGGGAATTGTTTGTGGTGTATTTGAAAAGATTTCAGATACTATATTGTATCCGAATTACTATATATTAGTAATGATTGCTCGAAATGCATTTTTAATTATGATATGCGCTTTTTTCACTATATTTATGCACACTATAAAGTGCGTATAAATGCTATAGTTTATATACAGGGCTACAGAAATGACTTCGTAAAGGTTACTGAGTATGGGACTGCTGAGTATGTATGGAATTACTGAGTATGGTAATTGCTTAAAAATGCGTTTTAAAGGAGTTATGCATTTTTACGCTGAACTTAGTTTACTAAGAAATATTTGTAGAATATAGATAAAATGATATACAAGGCCACGCAAAGAGTTGGATACATGGCTGTCTACGGGTGATAATTTCTGGAAATGTAATTTTCATAGTTTTAAGAGTGTTTTAGTTTGAATTAAATGTTAGCTAAATAGTGGCATGAAATAAAGGTACTAGGTAAGCTACAGGGCTGTACAAAAGTATCCAAGCATGTTTCCATCTATTAGTATAAATTGCTGAAAGATGGATTTCAACCTGTTATGCGTTTTCTTGCTAAACTAAATTTTCCCATTATATAGTATATATATCGACCTACAGATCAAATACAGGGCTGTTCAAAAGAATTGGAATACATTTTTGGCTATGGATGGTAACTACTGAAATCAGTTTTTCAAATGCTTTATGCGTATTAAAAAATGTTTACTTAGTTACCTTATTTACCGTATTTTCCTAAATAACGAAGTTTTGTTAAAGCATTCAGGAAGTGTTGGAAAGTGTTTCGTAATCTATGCTTAACGCATGATTTTTCTTTCTTGTTTATCTATTCTTGCGAAATTTTAAAAAAGCACAAATAATATTTCTTCTCAGTTAAAAGGGCAAAGTACTCAAAGTACTTCTATTCGCAAAATGCTGAAATGATTGAATGACACCAAAATTTAACAGTAAATCTATTTCAAAATAAGTAAAAGCTTTTCTTCACGTACCTAATAAATTTAAAAATTTCTCTCGAAAATTCTGGTGTCAAAGTAGCATTTCGCAATTAAAATTAAGTGTGGCATGTTATATCCTACCGCCCTTCAAGGGGTTAAAATAAATTATTTCCCCTTCAATATTAAGAAGAGAGAGAAAACTTTAAAATGATAATTAAATTATTACGCGTTAAAATTATTAATATATATATATATATATATATATATATATATATAACCATTATAAACCAATAAAATATGTATATCAGGAAAGTGACACATAAATCACTTCAGGAATGCCGGTGTTATTTTTTTTACAAGATCAGAAAAAATATTACATAAAAAATATCTCTGATATTAAATATCAATTTTCTCATTTAAAACAAAAACTTATTTTTTTAAGCAATGTCATATGTAGTTCTTGTGTAAATATAAATGATTTCTTTAATGTCTTTAAGAATAAAATAATATCAATTCATCAAAGTTGAACTTTTTTAATCGTTTCAAAGTATGTGTTTCTTTGAAACTTTATTGTCCATTTCGGAAAGAAAAAATCGTATGTTTCAAAATGTAGAGTCATAAATCATTTCAAGAATGCCTATCCTCAATTCTTCCCTTTCGAAATAAAAATTGCAAAAAGGAAGATTGAAGAATACGCTAAAAAGTATCTCAGAGGATTAAATAGCTTCGATTTGAATATCTGACAAAATCTTTATTAGTTTTGTTCTTTTTTTATACGTATTAATCTCAAAAATTCACACTCCGGATAGATAATTATTCACTTTTCCTTTAGTACACGTATTTCAATTAACATATTTATGTAATTTAGTGTGTAATATGTACTATGTAATTCAGTGTGTAATATGTACTATGTAATTCAGTGGCTTTTGTTGTAACATACAGAAAACTTTTTTACAATGTAGAATAAGGTTTTGTGATGACCACGACATACTAGTTAAAATAAGTGACATTTTCTAAGGAAGAGCATAAATCGCTTCAAGACCGCACAATATACTGAGGTGACAGTTTCCCAAGGTTTGTCAACTATGTAGCGCTGTTCTGTACCTCCTATAGCATGGGATATCATATAATGTTTTTTTCCGACTAGCCCGGTTTTTACAAAAAAATGTGTATCGGAAAAGTAAGGAAAACAAATGAAAATAAAAAATTAGTAACTAATGATAGAAAATGTTATGTAAGCCTACTTTTTTCTATTGTTCTAAATAATTTTTTTCGTCTTTTGAGCAGTATTCCGAGACTAAATATTTTTTAATGTTAATTGTCTTTCATACCTATGTATAGTTTTAGAGATTTTTATAATTTTTTAATATTTTCGTCTTGTAAAAAAAAAAAAAAAAAATGTCCTATAAAATAACTAAAGTTTGTGATTTTTTATAAATTACGAATGTATCAATTAAACACTTTATATAAAATTAATATAAATTGCCGGAATTTGGACATAGGAAGCGGCTCGATAAACGATGAATAATGCTTTGTCAATGCCGACAACCCCCCACCCCTCTTATACACAGTGCGGCTTCCTTGGATGTTCTTTCAAATGGGAACTACACTGAAAAGTATCTCTACGGTATCTAGTGTGTGTGTGGGTTATTAATATAAAAATTTCGTTCACTAAAAATATACAGGAAGGAAAATATATATTTGTCATTAGGGACGAAATAATAGACCACTTTATTGATGTGAATCTATCTGCACATTAAAAATACTGTACAAATTAGTCTACCAGTATTTTACAGTAGAGATGCAACGAATATTCGGCCGAAGCCGAATATTCTGCCCTTTCGGCCTGTCTGCCGAATATTCGGCTTCGGCCGAATATCAAGTCCATTATTCGGCCTTGGCCGAATAATTAATTTGACAATTTATATTCATCATGTATAATGAAAATTTTATTTGAAATTAACTAACACTTTTTTTCCATTAACTTTCATACCTCGAATGGGTTTTATCTACCCATTTTTATATAAGAGGCTAATTTAGGAATCATGTTAAAAAAAATTTATACTGTATCAGTAAGTACAAAAAATATCTGCTTGTAATAAGCTAACATAATCTGTTAAATTTAAAATTAATCTATTCAAAATTGTTTTAATACAGCTGTACAAGCAAATTCAAATTTTATTTTTATCATAATGGGAAGTTTAACATTTATCCCTTGTTACATAAAAAAAGTATTTCTTTCAATAATATTTTGAATTATACCTATAAAGAACTCTAGTGCTATCTGCTGACAGCAAAGAAAAAAAATAATGATAATAATAAATGATAAAAATGTTTTTGTTAATTGTGAGCTTTATAAAGTCTACAATGATTTCTTTCCACCATTTTAGAGGATATTCCTTTCATCCTTTCTCTCAGTGGTTTTTCTTAAGATATTAAGATTTCTTATTTTTTATTTTATTTCATCTGAAAGTTGAAACTTATGTTTCCTAGTACTTTTCAAATTTTGTCATTATTTTAAAGTGTAACAACAACACACATAATATCTATTAAAATGTAACTAGACAGTACCTGATGAGGAACTTTTGCTAAGAATTATTTTGGGGGCTGAATTATATTATTGAGGCAATTTTTAGGCCGAACATAGTCGAATATTTTTTCAGAGTAAAATAATGCTTTAAAAATTAAAAATTTGTATATAAATAATTTTTTAAAAGAAAACAATACATTTTAATTGTGAAATATACAAGAATTGTGCATATAGTGCATACTATGTTTTGTTTTTATGCAAAAAATAAGTTCATTATTCGGCGGCCGAATAGGCCGAATATTCGGCTGTAACTTGGCCAAATATTCGGTATTCGGTTATTCGGCCAAACCACTATTCGTTGCATCACTATTTTACAATAATATACTTCGCCTTATCTAATGGCAAAATTATCTGCGATTAAAGATGGCGAAATAAACTGTGAGAAATTACTGGTGTCCAGGGCATTTGGAGCCCTGATTTACGTGGTATACCTGGCAACAATATTACAAATTAGCTATTTAGGAGCTGGGGAATAAAACGTTGGCGTCTAGTTAACGTGATTACTGAGAAGGAACCTGCGCGTTGTTCCTATCGTACAGCCTACATACCATGAGTATTTCAAACGTTTCAATGCTTCCATTTCAATATTTAATTTGAAAAAACTTGGTACATTTCATTCTTTATTTTTGAAGTATTAATCTCAAAAATGCACACTTTTGCTCATCTAAAATTAAAGAAAAGCTCATCTAAATTATGGAATTTAGACATATTTGTAGTACAAATGTGTAATATTCATAAGAAAATGTGTGTTTTCTGCTGCATGATTTTGTTAAATGAAATCATTTTCATAGGTAAAAGAATTTTTTTCCATTGACAGTTTGGCGACTAATGAAATGGCCTTCCGAATGAAATGAAAGATCGCTGAAAATGACGTCATTTTGAGACAGCTAGAGGGAAATTGTGTATTTCCATGTTATAAAAGGGTTTACATTTAAAAAAAGAATGATATAATTCACAGTTTAGGGCCTTTGCGCTCCTCTATGGTCTTGCACAATATTTATTGAAATTAGAATATATTCACTTTTTAATTGTTATGAGAAAATGGCATGAATAAAGATGTAACCAATAAAGATTTAATAATCCCCATTATTTCCATTTTCTCTGCAACAATGGAAGTAAGCCAATTGCCACCATTTTAAAACACCAATTAAAACTAAAATGTAAAAATTCAAAATTTAAAATTATTTTGATAGAGCTATATTAAAAAATAGCTAATGCTGGATCATCTATGAATAAACAGCTTTCAATTTTAAAAAAAATGTTAAAATTAGTTTAGCAAAAAAATCGAATAAATGACGAAAAAAATGGCGATATTTATTTGTTATAGGTAATTAACTATCAATGTAACAAAACACACACACAATTTTATTTAATATTTACACTATTTAATATATATATTGAGAAGCAATTTGTTTAATTTATACATATAAAAGCTATATAATAATGTTACTGTAAATATATAACATAAACAAGCCATAAAAGATTAGAATTTGTTTCACAATCGTTTTCCATTTCACTATCGTGATTCTTTATAATATTTGGCACAAACTCATGCGCTCTCAAAACAGTTATAGCAAAGCACATACAACAAAGAAATACTAAAACTGCCTTTTTAAAAAGAAATATGTAAATAATCATAATAAAATACTAGGGGGCTCGCCCCCTACGAGCTACGCTCGCCAACCCCCGTCCAGACACCGCAGGCTCTAAATGCACGCTAATTTGATCGGCTTTAAAAAGATTTCGAAAGATTGAATTATGATTTAAAAAACAGTGACGATCTCCCTATAAACGAATTTCTATTCATTTCTCTTTGATTGGGGAATTTTAACGCCAAATCCGCTGCGGTACTACTTGATTATCCCGTCGACCAATTTCTCCAAATTATATAAATCGCCAAACCACTCGCCAAATTATACAAATTGACATAATTTTTATTTTAAATAACGAAAGAACAAATAAATTCGTACAACATTAATAAAAATACAAATAAAACGCCGAAATAAAAATAACTTGATGACGTAGACACGTGTAACAACATTTCAAAATAAGCTAATATAAAAGGAATTAAGTAAACAGAGTCTTTGTCTCCTGGTATTTTTTAACAAACCGAAAAGAAAGTTCTTTTAAATGAGACATTTTAAATTAATCGTTTTTAATCTGACGTAATTTTTACCAAGCTATTCTTTCTCTTTTAAATAATCGCGTGAAAATACTTTTGTTAGCAATGAAATATTATTTGCGGTTTCCTAACAAAAATAGTTGAAAATATCCTCTCAAAATATTAAATAAATGTCTAGTGCAATTTCTAAATTTAAACTTTTTTGCAATATTATTTTGTGTTCATTTTATGTAATAACTATAATGTGACGTAAATATGACGTAATTTCTCCTAAGACTTCTAACGCATGTTAATGAATTTATTATTTTACAATATCCTTTCTCTTTTAAAATTCACGTGTGTACTTTTTATGACGTAATTTTTAATAAGTTCCTGCTTTTTATACATAATTATTTAATTCTAATTTGAAAGTTTTTTTCCTGTTTATAATAGTCACGTGTAAATAAGTTTTTAATTTGAAGCAAACATTATTGCTTGCGCTTTTTATACAGTTGGCAACAGTTTAAATTAGTACAATTTTCTGAAATCTGTAAAAAATATCTCTAGAAATGCTGAAAATTTGAATTTAAAATAGAAATAAAACCTGAAAAAATGAGTCAAAATAAAAAAATTAATGCAATCTGCACTCCGGCAAATTCTAACGCATAAAATGATCTAAAAATGATTACACTGCCATGTATAGTTTTTGCTGCTATAAAACTTTTTTAGTGGAACGATTTTGTCCAAATTTAGCATTAAATATCTCTTAAAATAATTCTTCGATTTGAAAACTGTCTGCATCAGCGTGTTTATCAAACATTTCTGTATAAAACCACTGATTTTCATATTTTTGTATGCATTATTTTTCTCAATATTAACGAAGAAAGACCTCCGGTCACAAAAAATTCAAAACCGGCGGCGGCGGCGGCGGCGGCGGCGGCGGTGACAGCGGTAGTTACTTTTTTTTAGAATAGAGAGATTTTTAATGGCTTTTAAATAATCAAATGATATAAATTCATCCAAGTTGAACTTTCTGAATCGCGTAGTTGGGGGTGTTTTTCTTTGAAAAAATTTTATGCATTATTTTAAAGGAAAAAAAGATATTTTCCAAAAAGAAGACTCGTACATCATTTCAAGACTACTTGTGTTGTTATTTTAAAGGAGAAGAATCAGACTATGAAATAGCTTCCATTATCACATTTGAAAAAAAGTTGGATGCATTTTATTAGAATGAGCTAAGCGAGATCCTTATAACGCTGCACTCAGTAAAATTTTGTGACAGTAATTACGAAAAAACAACTGAATTTTCCTACTGTAAAAATTAAAATTACCCAAATTGGCGAAATGAAAGTTTAGTAACAAGTTACATGATTTTCGAGCGATTAATGTTTTTTTTTTTCAGTTTTATGGATGAAAATGAATATTTATGACGTGATTTTTCATTTCTGAAAGCATTTCGTCGTTCTACGATTAAGGCACTTTTCTCGGAAAGGAAAATAATGCTTCCGCGGGTGATTGTGACATTACACTTTACACTTCCTTTTCAACATAGTAATTTAAAATCATGTCAAAACATAGATGTCTTATCCCTCTGACATTTTATGAAGCAATTTTGATTTACTTTTTTTATTGGATTTAAATTATTTCGAAAATCATATTTTCACACAAGATTTAATTTCCGCGAAAGGATTTTCAGGTTGAAGTAGAAGTGCTTTCTCTAGTGGTATGTTTCATTAATTAGAAATGTTTTAAACTATTACATTTCAATATAGTTGTCAAAATGATTTTCAACAATTTTGCATACCTCTGGTACTCAATTTGAAGTCATAAATTTTTTAATCTAAATTGGCGAAATGAAAGTTTAGTAACAAGTTACATGATTTTCCAGCGCTTAAGGTTTTTTCTTTCAGTTTATGAATGAAAATGGATATTTATGACGTGATTTTTCATTTCTGAAAGCATTCCGCCATTCTATGATTAAGGCACTTTTCTCGGAAAGGCGAAAAATGCTTCCGCGGGTGATTGTGACATTATACTTAACAACAAGTGAACAATTCCGGAGATTAAACTGAAGTATTTTCTATGAATATATCTAAAATATGTAAATAACTGGACTTCTTATTTTACCGGTACTCATATTAGGATGTCAATGTAGACAATTAAAAGTGCCGATAGAGCATGAAATCAATTCATATACAAAGTTCTCACTTACAAACATAATTTCAAATTTTTTTTGGAAATATACATATACTAATAAAAGAAAGTATCTCTCTGTCTGTGTGTGTGCCTGTCTGCAATGGCTAGCAAAATCTACTGCCCATACAAATCTGAAAACTTTGATAAGGGTTGCACCTGGACCTGATTTCACAGCCGAAATGAACGAAATTAAGAATTTTCACTAATCAACGAAAAATAAGAAAACTAATTAAAATATTGATTAGAAAATTTCACAGCACATGTAGAAAGATGCTTTACAGCTACGCATATAATTTTGAGCAAATCGATCGGTATTTTTTCTTAATTTTTGCAAAAGTCTGACGGAGACAAAACAAAAATTCCACGAAAAAGTCAGTCAGGGACGAGCATTTATTAAAATCGTGATTAAAAAGAGATATTTTTCCTGCCGATTCCGCGATCTAATTTCCGAAAATCGATAGATCAGAGATTATATGACATGTAGATAATCGACTTAATTATTAAACTTTGCCAAATGCTAAAAACATAATTCAAAAGGACTTTATCAACTTCATCGGAAATTATTAGCGTGTTCTGTAGCAAGAGTCTCTTGATATTAGTTATGGGTTTGTCCACAAGGGTCTCTCACCCTTTATTTACATTTTAAATTATGCTTCCTAAAAACAGATGTCAATTAGCACCATTTTCCAACATTAACGGCACATTCTTTCCTCGTGTTCTACGGGCCCGATATAAACGGGAATTGGTTCATTCAATTTAGCTTTAGTCTTGAGCTGTGTGTGTGTGAGGGATGGGGGGTGAGGTACACCTCCGGGTGATCCCGAATCAACTTGGTTTTGGCGTAGGATGATGACCGGAGCCTTGCAGAGGATGCCGTGATGGTCCCTCCCTGTTTCGAAAGAAGACTAAAGCTCGGCAAGTGACGGGTGCAGGTTACCTATGAATCCCCACGTACAGTCTGGAGACTACGTTTCCAGAGTACGTGCGGCAGGATATTCTGTCGATTGGGGTAGCTTCTTCTGTACCTCCACTACCTATTCGTGAATTGAGAGGCTGTGAGCCGCAGTTTCCCTCTTGTGGATGAAAACAGCTGGTTGCTCTGGTGGCAGATGAACGAACGGGGAGCAAACAGTAACAGAGGACCCGGCCGGACCATCATTTTTTGCTCTTAACTTCTACCCAGTAACCCTGACAGAAGCCTCGGAGTAGATACCCGGGGTACGCAAGATGCAAGGATTATTTTTTCTATTTTTTTATTCTTTTTTTTTTACTTATATTTTTGTTTTGTGATGCTTTGTCCACTGGCTGTAATCGCAGGGATAGCCTTTCGTAAGTGATCCTGAATTCCTGCTGCGGTGCGTAATTCTAGAGAGGAAACCCTGCCTAGTCTCCAGGATAATGGGACGGCCTAACTGTAGAACCGGACCTGTTCCGGTCTCTCTATGTATTGAGTTAGGTTCTATCGCATCATCCGTAGTGGGTAGTAACGCACATTGTGGCGGCCAATATTGTTCCGCGTACTTGTAAAATTCACTTTAAACTTCAGTTACCATTATTTTCGAACATCAACGGCGCATTCTTTTCTCGAGTTCTATGGGCTCGATTTCAACGTGATTTTGCTCATTCAACTTGGTTTTCGATTGTCTTGCAATTTTTAGTTTCGCCTTTCATCGCCAGGGGAGCATGCTCACCTCATGTTTGATGAGCCCGATTTCAACGGAATTCCTTTGCTTCTAGTCAGCTTACGATTCTCTTCCGATTTTTCCGTACGTGTGCAGCACTCCTGCTCTGCGGTGCCGTAGTCAGTGAGGACTCGTTTCGGAGGTTCGTTTGGAAAGAGACTTGTTTGGAACATACTGCGTAGCACACCCAGTGTACGCTGCAGAAGGCAACTGAGACCCATCCGAGATGTTCGTTCTGAAAGCGATACCTTTGAATCAAGATTTGTAATGGCTAGAGATGCGTACATAGCCCGCATGATATACGGTGCCGGAGGCAGCGGGGACCTATCCAGAAATTCAATTTGAGATATTCTTTTTTTTTTAATTTAAAAATGATTCGAGGTTTTAATCCTTCTCGGCTCGTTTGCATAAACTGACGGCCCGCTTAACGCCGCGGGGGGGGGGGGGGCAGCTAATTTATTAATAAGACATTTTCGTTGAACAACTGACAGTAATACTGAACGAATGTATCTGCGGCTCTAAAAAAATTTTGTTCCCTGGTGTGTGGTCCGAAATACATTTTTCCGAGCAAATGTGGCCAAAGAAGTGCAAAAATTTGAACTTCCCCGCTTTATAAGTAATTCAATATTTTCAGTTGTTAGTTTTACAATCATCTAAAATCTGTAAAATTGATCATCTGTAAGAAAAGAGAAATATTTCTTAATATACGCATATATGATAGAACTTCGACCTAAAATATACAATGAGGTACTACGCCTCCTAAACCCGATAAGCCTTGATTTAGAAAAGTGTTATTTATCATTAGCAACCTTTGAAATCAATATATTTTTAAGATTTAAAGAAGCGTTTATAAAAAAAAATTCTTTTGCTGCCACTGATTTTAGGAAACGTTTCCGTTGAAGTTTTTGTAGTGTTTAAATCTGTTTTCCAAATCGGAATAATGGTTTTTAGGGTGCTATAAATTCTTAATTAAACATTTTCAGCTGCATAATTGAATATATATATATATATATATAAGCAAGAGTAACAAAATAATATCAATTTTAATTTTAATGTTAATGAAGCTAATTTATCATATTTGTCTGCAAGACATGTTTGTTGAACATAAAATGTTTAGCTGAGAATTGATAAACCAAAAACCCCATATTTTGGGTTAAGAAAACTTATTAATACACTATAACACACAAAAGGAGGGAGGATTGTACTTTGTGCTAATATATTAAGAAAGAATAAGCAACGTCAGATACCACAAATGAATATATACAAAAGGTGCATAGAGCTGTTTCGGGGCTTCTGAAGTTCCATCATCAGTGCAGAATTAAAAATTAAAGACTAAATTTTAACGAGCCAGAAAAATGCACTTCACACCTCAACCGTCAAAGGCGAAAAAGCCAAAAACAACGTCAAAGGCTTTTTCACATTTGACGCGAATACCTTTGAAAAACGCCTTTGACCTCTTTCCTTCAAACTATGAGGTGCTCTCTCTGGCTCGCTATGTTTTAGCTTTTAATTTTTAATTTCGAGCTGATGATGGAGCTTTAGAAGCCCCGACACAGCTGTATGCACCGTTTGTATATATTCATTTGTGCTATCTAACGTTGCTCATTCTTTCTTAATAAGACACTATAAAACTAATCGGAAATGGTTTCTAAAATAAGTAGTTTGAAAAGAAACTTCTGTTAAATGCTTCTTTAAATCTCAAAAATATACTTATTTCTGAAGTTTATAAAAGTATAGAACGCTTTTTGGAATCATGGGTAACTCGGAAGATGTTATTATATATTTTTCTTCGTAGTAATATTATATTTTTCCAGAATAATAAACATTTGTCTTTCTTTACACTCTATAAAATAGATATTTTTACCACATTTTCTGGATACAAATGCAAGTAATTCTCTTTTTATAAGTATAAAAGAATTTTTTGTGGTTTTATAAACACTCAAATGATATATATAATCATCATAGTCGAATTTTCTGAATCGTTTCGCAATATGTGTATCGTTAAACATTTATTGTGTATTATTGTTAAGAAAAGATGATATTTTCCAAAAAGGTCTGCTTTGGTTGTTCTTCAAAAGAGAAGAATGGAGAATATTCTAAAAAAAATATGAGAAGTTTAAATAGATTCCATTTCAACACTTCAAAAAAGCTTCAAAAGAGAAGAATACAGAATATTCTAAAAAATATATGAGACGTTTAAATAGATTCTATTTCAAAACTTGAAAAAATCTTCATGCGCTTTATTTTTTATTTTTGATATATTAATCTCAGACATGTACTGTTCTAAATAGATTTGATAAGTATGCGCATTTCCTTTAGCATTTTAATATCATTTCGCAACTATATAAAATTAATAATCTCCATGAACTATGAAATACGAAATGTTGGTTTTTAACACTTTCCAACATAGTGGAAAAGTGTTTATGAATTACGCTCTTACTCCTGGAAATAGACTCGGATTTTTATGCAATTGATATATGTTAATGATGTTAACCATGGCATTTTTGGTATTGAATATGAAGTGTGTAGAATTACTAGTTCATTCACGCGGCCACTCAAAAGAATTCCGTTACATTATAGACAATGAAGAAAAATCTTTTGCAGTGTATTTTAATGACATGATGCTATTTCAAACGTATTGAAATTGATATAAATCACTGAATTTCACTACAAGATTATTAATAGAGAACTGGAAATTCATAGCATTTGTCGTTCATTTACATGGACACACAAAAGAAACATTTTACAGTACCATATTTGAGCAATAATTGCTGGAAGTACATGTTCGATTTCAGTATGCGCTATTAAATTTAACAAATATTTTGCATGTTACTCGTTTTGTATAAATTCTATACATCAAATACAGGGCTGCACAAAAGAATTGACGTACTATTCTCCTTATTAGCATAAATTCCTGAAGGGGAATTTTCAACTCTGCTATGTATTTTCTAACTGAACTAAATTTACTGCATGCATTTAGTTTATAGATACAAATCTATGTGTCATATACAGGGTTACTCAAAGAATTCGGATAATTTTCAGGCTGTAGATGGAAATTGCTGAAATTGGGTTTTCAAATGTGCTATGCATTTCCAAATAGTCTAATTAGACATCATATTTCAATTTATTAAACTGTGAAGTTTTGTTACATTATTCTCAATGTGTTGGAAAGTGTTTCATAATCTATTCTTGATGCAAGATTTTTTCTTTCTTGTTTTTGGTAATTTGTTAGTCTTAAAAACATTTAAAAAGTACTGCAAGATATAAATGTGTTCTTTCATTTAATAGATATCAATGCAAACACTCCATATTGACATAAGTGTACATTGTAAAAAAAAAAAAAAATCCGACCAGTTTTCCTGTAGGAATCGGAAAAATAGTTGCCCTTATCGTATCGGAATATTTTCCGACCCAGCTCGGAATAAAATCCGTAAAAAAAAAAAGGAAATAGTCAATGAAACGGTATTTTACGGATTTTATTCCGATTTTACGGATTTTATTCCGAGCTGGGTCGGAAATTTTTCCGGTACGATAAGGGCAACTATTTTTCCGATTTCTGCAGGGAAACTGGTCGTTTTTTTTTTTTTTTTTACAGTGTATTACGTCATATCAAAGCTCAAATCTGATTTTTTTTTTCTAATGATATTAAAACTGCAGTGATGCTTAAAATATCTAACAGGTACAAAAGAATATACTGAGATGTATGAACATAAAATCACATTAAAGTTCATATTCCCGTTTGTTTTATTCGTATTTTTTTTTCTTTTTAAAAATTATATTAAAATCTGCAATGATAATAAAATCCTTTTAAAAGTTTAGAACAGATAAATATGATTTTCCACTTCCTAGATTTAAATAAAAGCATCCAATATATTGGATGCTTTTATTTAAATCGTTGCATTGTATTAAATTTATAATTAAATTTAAGTATTTATTTTTTTCACATGTAAGATTATATTAAAAATATGCAATGAAATCTATCAAATAATTACATGACAGTATGAGTATGTTAAAATGATACCATTTAAAAACAAATCGATTGCACTTTGCTAAAAATAGAAGGTTTTTCCTACAACTGTGTAAAATTGCATCATTTTCATAGATTTTTCATTCCAACGATATTTAAAATTAAAAGATAAAAATTTTAACGTAGAAATTATTTAAAAAGGAAAATGACGTTATTTTTAAAAAGCATTGAAATGTAAAATTCATTTACCATTAGAAAAGTACCACGATTTTGCTAAATTTTAAGATAGATTCCCATTTTTTTTTTTTCCTTGATAAATCTATTACGGTTAATATTTTTTAAGACGTAATGTAGTGAACATACATTTAAAATGATTCAACAACATAAAAACTACTAAATTGTGAAATATTAATAATAAAAAAATAATAATACTTTTACTTTGTTTTGGAAACACTGCTAAATCTATAGGGGAGAGTAGCCTAATTTGGACCGCCGCTTTAATTGGACCGTTGCCATTCTGCCGTTAATTACAGGAAGAGACGCCATCTACCGCTGAAATCCTACTCATCAGAATGACTTCACTCACGATTAGAAGAAGCAACCGCCTACCACGTGTTGTTTTCAGGCAATTTTAAAAAACCTAAAATTAGCTGTTTTGATCTACTTTTTTCCTACTAAACGTAAGTGAATAACTTTAAAACTAAGGTAAGTTGTTATGTTTTCATACACATATATAAATTCATCTGTTAATTGCGCATATTTCTCACGCGGCTTTGTTTGATTTCGTTTTCGTTCTTAGTCTTGAAATTACCTGTTTTAAAAAATGGTGCAGTTGCCATAATTGGACCATTTTAAGTTGCTTAAATTGGACCAGATATGCGATCATAAATTTTGAAAATTAAGTATTGAATTTCGAGGACGGTATACTTTGTACACTATTTTTTAATTTTTTAAATATTTTATAATGGATTACTATCTCCATGCAAGTTTTTTTTTTTTTTGGGGGGGGGGCGGTGTTATATCTGGATTAATTTCTTTATACAGTTTAGGCCTATATAAACAAAAAAAATATTTTTACATGTTTATGCAATAAATTTTGTTTGCAATTTCTTTTATCTTGTATGTATTTGTATTTATTTTCTTTGAATACTTTATTCCTACGGCGTATTTAGTTTACAGAGCTGAATTCAAACATTTTCTTCCTTGAGGATATTTGCGATTCCCTAGGAAGGGCAAACTTTTTACAGTTCTGGAGGGTGGAATTACATTTTTTTGCCATTAAAACTCATAAAACCTCAAACCTTCCGGGAGGAGGGGGGGGGGGGGGGGTGAATTAAATACTGTTGAATATATAATGTTTGCGTATAACTAATCGTAGCGTATTTTTTATTAGATCATATTTTCTAAACACTTTTATAATATAATGTTAAAAATGTTGAAAAAGACACGAACAAGCTGTCTGAAAAAAAAAAAACAGGTGACAGCAAAAGCTGTTAAAGATATAGGAAATAAAAAGAAGAGAGTAAGTTGTGAAGAAATTGACTTGCAGTAATGCTGTAGCTACAAATCCTACCCAAAAGCCAAAAAACCATTAGAAATATTATATCCTTTGCTAAATTTAGTTTTTAAAAAGTACAGAGGAAGCCAAAAAAACAGTTGTGTTAACATCTTCGCCATATAAAGTAAACCTGGAAATGAAAAAAAAACATAAAAAATCGACTAAAAGGATGCTATCACAGCATAAAAGCAAATGGAACATCAAGTTTTAAAAGGTAGGCGTAATGCAATTATCAAGGAAATGATGAAAGGGGTAGAACTACAATCATAATGTAAAGAAAACTTCTGTTGCAAAAAAAAGTCTAATAATTCAGAATCTAAAAAGAAAAATCTAAATAGTGATGATTGGTTTCGCCTGATTTGTAAGAAAATAAAATAGCAGAAATGATTCAGTATTCATATTGCCGAATACGGTTCCAAGTTGTGTGCGCTGGAAAAAAAAATCAACAAACGAAATTCATGTGTAAGCATGGCATCACTCCTTAAATGATATTCAAGTAACTGGCAATTAGTTTCACAATTTCTATTCTTAATTACTGATAACTTTGATTTATATTTTGAATACATTTTGATTTAAAACAATTACACTTATTTTCAGATATTTGATTTCATTATATTTCATTGCTGTTATTTTGTTTGATTGTTTCAGTAACCACAAACTTTGCTTTTAATAAAATTAGTTATATTCCCTAGTCATTAAAATAACCTGATTTTATTTGGTTCAATTTAGGAGACTGGTGGTCCAACTTAGGCGACCAGTTGCTGAATTTGGACCACTTTTGACAAATTTTTCAAATTAAAATAAAATTTAAGATTTCCAAAAAGAAAATGATCTAAAGTTTTATTTAGTTAGTGGATGAATTGATTGACCCCGTGTAGTGATATTTTTCAGATATTCCAAAAATTAAGTGAGTTAAACCTGAAAATAAGCGAAGTGGTCCAAATTAGGCTACTCTCCCCTATATTATTGCAAAATAGGTCATGCAATTTGCTGCATTTTTTCAGTAGTTTTTAAATGTTAGTAATAAATAAATGTCACTTTTATTTTCTTTTGTTTCATTTAAATTTAAGACAAAAATTTCAATATCAATTTAGCTTCACACTTAAAAAATATTTGTTCATATACTTCTATTTAAACAGAAAGTATTATTCAATTAACTGCAGAAAAAACAGTATAAGATCATTATACCTAAATGAGACGCGATTCCCCATAGTTTTGTCGCATTTAGGGTATAATTGGCATTTTATTAAATAAATATATATTTTATTACGTAGAAAATTATTGAATACTGTGGCTTTAGTTCAGAAAATAACTTGTTTTACAGAAATGGAATAAATATCTATAGTATAATCCCACAATATACGACTGTCGTATTTAGGTGATTTTTGTCGCATTTATGGCAGTTAAAACATAAATGAGACGTTTTCATACATGCCAATTTATCTTAAAATATTCATTTAACCCTTAACTGCTATGACAGAAATTCTCGCACAGCCTCTGTGAACGGTGTATGAGGCCTTATGAAAAATAAATATAAAGCTTCATTAAATCATAAGATACTATTTCTATACTAAAGTTTATTATCAGGGCTATTAAAATTTAAAAACATTTATTAAAAAGTCTCTGCAGTGACATCAATCAATTAATTACATGACAGTATGAGTATATTTTCACTAGTTAGAGCACGAAAAGACAGACAGTGGGACGAACCAGGAAAACCGAATTCATAAATATTTTACAATTCTACAATTACGATGGAAAATGTTAGAGCAGAGAATAAATAAAATAAACAATGGGAATTATTATAAAAAAAAGAAATACTGGGAATTATTTAAAAAAAATAAACAATGGAGATTATTATAAAAAAAGAAATAATGGGAATTATTTTTAAAAAAGAAACAATCAGGATTATTATATGTTTACAATTGCTATTTCCACATAAATGGAATTAATAGAGATTATTATATCTTTATTAATGTCATTTCTTTTATTGAAATTTTCTCACTATAAATAAAAATTATTTTTTATTTGAATAGAGAGTTTTAACACAACCGTAAATTTCAATGTCAAAAAAAGTGAAATGCATTATCAGGTTAAAATGATACCATTAAAAAACTAGTCGGATGTACCAATCCCAAAACTTTCTTCTATCTCATGCATGTTAATACTTAAAAATTCGCTATCACACTACCAAAATTAAACGGCAATCTATGCCCATCATAAGGATTCTATAGATACGAAATTCCGTGCATTAGTTATTGAGATTTGGCGATCTCCGAAATCGTGTAAATCCAGCAAAATTCATCTTAGAAGCGCCACCTATTGGGTGCTTTACACCAAAACCTATATTAAACAAAACTACCAAAGACTAACTGAATCTGAAGTTTGAGGAAAATCCGTGCATTAGTTTTTGAGATAGAGTTATTACGAAAAGCACGAAAATGCTAGCATAGCAGCGCCACCTATTAGACGACTAACACCAAAACCTAATCAGCAACAACTTGTGTTAACATCTAACTAAATCTGAAATTAGATGAAAATTCGTGCATTAGTTTTTGAGATAGAGCTATTAAGGGAATCGTGAAATATACAGAACAGCAGCGCCACCTGTTGAACGATTTACAACAACACGTAATCCGCATCAAGTCGTATCAAGGACTAACTAAATCTGAAGTTTGATGAAAATCCGTGCATTAGTTCTTGAGATAGAGCCATTGCGGAAATCATAAAAAATGCAGCATAGCAGCGCCACCTATTGAACGCTTTGCACCAACACGTAATCAGCATCAAGTCATATCAAGGACTAACTGAATCTGAAGTATCATGAAAATCCGTGCATTAGTTCTTGAGATAGAGCCATTGCGGAAATCATAAAAAATGCTACATAGCAGCACCACCTGTTGAGCGATTTACACCAACACCTAATCAGCATCAGGTCATATGAAGGACTAACTGAATCTGAAGTTTCATGAAAATCCGTGCATTAGTTAGCCTCACCAGTGGCTGAGAGGTTCTGCTCTCGAATCTGGTAGGAGGCCCCACCAGTGGCCGAGAGGTTCTGCTCTCGAAGCTGGTAGACGGGAAGTGCTGGGTTCGATCCCAATCGCGCCTGTCGGCCTAATCGTTCGGAGTTTTCGTGGTTTTCTTCGAACCTTGGTTCTCCAAGCGTTAATACGAGTTAGGTTCCCTTAGAAAGACCTCCACGGAAGGCACTCCACCCTTAGGGCCTATATCCCACGTGCAGATAATTGGCCGACATAAATACAACCATAAATACAACTCGAATCTGGTAGACGGGAGGTGCTGGGTTCTAACCCAATCGCGCCCGTCGGCCTAATCGTTAGGAGTTTTCGTGGTTTTCTTCGAACCGTGGATTTCCATGCGTTAATACGGATTAGGTTCCCTTAGAAAGACCTCCACGGAAGGCACTCCCCCCAGGGCCCATATCCCTCGTGTAGATAATTGGCCGTCAACAATCAACCCAACCCAACCCGTGCATTAGTTCTTGAGATAGAGCCATTTCGTAAATCAAAAAAATGCAGCATAGCAGCGCCACCTGTTGAGCGATTCACACCGAAAACTAATCAGCATCAATTTGTATGAGGGACTAACTGAATATGAATTTTTATTAAATTCCGTGCAATGGTTCTTGAGATAGCGCGCCCAAAAACTTTGTGTCACACACAGACAGACGGACAGACAGACAGACTCATAGACAGACATTTTGTAAAAACATGTTTTTCGGGTTCTCTGGCCTCTAAAACGTGTAAATCCGTCAAAAACCGGAATTCGAAAATTTTCATGTATCCAATACTTTCTTCTTGTAAAGATAGAAGAAAGTAAAAATCAATTGTAATTTGCTAAAAATAGAAGGTTTTTCCTGAAATTGCGAAAAATGGCATCATTTTCTTAGATTTTTCATTCCAACGCTATTTAAAATTAAAAGATAAAAATTTAAACGTAGAAACGATCTAAAAAGGAAAATGACTTCATTTTTAAGAGGCATTCGAGTTTAAAATTCATTTGCCGCTTGAAAACTACCACGATTTTGCTAAATTAGTAAATAGATTCACATAATTTTTTTTCTTGATAAATCTACGTACGGTTAATATTTTAGGTAGCTTTCATTACAAAAAGCTACCTATTGCAGCTGTTCGGAGGAAAACGATTTCTAAAAATTTTGGTATATTTTCATCGTTATGACCCCCAGACCCCGAAACCAGATCTTTGTTACGCTGTAACTCTCGTATTTATGAACCGATTTGGATGAGAATCGGTGTGTACATAGTAAATACCAATGTCTCGACCGAGTTCGTTGTCCAGCTTCATCCGCCATCTTGTTTCAAAATGGCGGCCATTTAAATTTTTTTTTTAAATTTAAAATTTGAAATGTTGTACCAAAAAATTGAAAATTGAAAAATATTTTTTTCTTATGTGTTTGACCTTAATACACAGATTCCGGAACAGCTTTTGTTTCGTCTATATCTAAAAAAATGGCTGAGTTATAGCACTTTGAATTTCTAGCAGGGCTGACATTTTGAAACGATCTGATATTTGTCACGCGATAACACACGTATTTATTAACCTATTTGGTTGTAAGAAGGCATGTGAATAGTATATTGCAATGTCTCGACCAAGTTCACTGGCCAGCTTCATCCGCTATCTTTTTTCAAAATGGCGGCCATTAAATAAAAAAAATTATATTTAAAGTGAGGTGCAAAAAATTTAAAAATTGAAAAAGGTTTCTCTCTTAAGTATTGGACTTTGATATAAGGATTCCGGAGCATTTTTTGTTTTGTCTTTATCTTAAAAAATGGCTCAGATATAGCAGTTTGATTTTCTTTATGTGGGTGACATTTTGAAAAATCTGATTTTTTGCCTGCGACAGCACTCGTATATATCAACCGATTCCGATGTGAGTGAGCATGTGCACAGGAATTACTAGGGTCTCGACCAAGTTCACTGGTTAGCCTCATCCACCAGGCACTTCAAGATATCGCCGAATTTGGAAACCAAATATAAGTTACTTTAAATAAAATTAGCTTGGATAAAGCTGACTAATTTCGCAAAATTCTCATTCATAATGATTTAGTATTGATAAAAATTAGTATTGAATCTTCTATAATCGGTTTCCACTAAATTGAATTTCGTGTGTTTGAATAATATAAGGTAGCTTTTTAAAAATAAGGAATATGAAAGCTACCTCTTCCTCCCGGCACTTGCCGGAAGGACTTTTTTAAGAAGTAATGTAGTGAACATACATTTAAAATAATTCAAAAAAAACATACTAAAATAGTCAAATATTAATTTAAATAATAATAATAATATTTTGCTTTGAAAATACTGCTAAATCTAAAAATTATTGCAAAATAAGTCATGTCATTGCTGTATTTTTTCAGTAGCTTTTACATATCAGTAATAAAAAAAAATTACTTTCATTTTCTTTTATTTCATTTAAATTTAAGACAAAAATTTTGATAATGATATCAATTTAACTTTACACTTTAAAAATATTTGTTCACATGCTTCTATTTAAACAGAAAGTACTTTTCAATTAATTGCAGAAGAAATAATATAAGATCATTGTGCCTAAATGAGACGCGATTCCGCATAGTTTTGTCGCATTTAGTGTATAATTGGCATTTTATTAAATAAATAAATATATTATTACGTAGAAAATTATTGAATAACTGTGGCTTTAGTTAAAAAATAACTTGTTTTGCAGAAATGGAATAAATATCTGTAATATAATCCCACAATTTACGACTGTCACATTTAGGTGATTTTTGCCGCATTTACGGCAGTTAAAACCTGAATGAGAGGTTCAAAGCCCTAAATGTGAGATTGCGTTTCATACATGCAAATTTATCTTAAAATATTCATTTAACTATTAATAAAAGCTTCATGAATTCATAGGATACTGTTTCTATACTAAACTTTAAGTACAGGACTATTAAAATTTAAAATCACTTATTCAAAAGTTTCTAGCATTTGTACTAAGACTCAAAACGAAACAAAATTTCACAAATATTTATATTTAAACGGAAAATTTTAAGTTAATCCGTAACAAATTTAAAATGAAGTGGTCTGTGAGACCGCTAACAGCAGCTAATGGTTAAACATTTGTTTCGGTAATCATCTTTTAAAATTCGCGAGTGACTATTAACCGGTAAACTCCACAGTAGTGCGATGTTGGATTCCATAAATTCAACTGCGCATATTTCTTTTGGCAATACAGTGATAATGAAATGACACATGATTGCTGGAAGAAATTTAATAAGGAATCTAACAGAGATATTGATTTTTATCAAAAACTTTATCTTATTAATGAAAAATACAAATTAATTAAACCATGATTTAAATAACGTCAGTATTTCAAATTTTGACAGGAGCGAATTCGCATTAGTGTGGAGTTAACGGGTTAAAAAAGTATTTACAAGGTATTGCAGGATAACATTATAAGGTACAACATAGTTAACAAGAATATTTATTGCATATAACTGGAGTTATTATAAAATGTCACATGATAAAATATTAGACTTATAAATAGTTAAAATCGTACAATATTTCTAATAATTTGATTTAAACAGGTCTGGTTAAGCCAAAGAGAGGCTCAGAGCCTAATATTGTGTTATCTCTACTCCCCATCCCCTCCTTTTCCTTACACTTTTACAAAAAAATTTAACCTTTTCTATGTGTTACATGAATACGTATATGGAAGCATAAATACTCATTAAGATAAACACAGTTTTCTTTTTTTTTTTAACTTATTCTAATCTAAAAGTAGAAAATGTTTATTATAATGAGTAAAAGTTGAAAACAGATTTAAAAACTGGATTAAAAAAAAAATTGGAGACTTCCAAACCAGTTCACAACTCAGATGCACCATGCTTTAATCAGATTCGGCATTTAAGCCAACAAACGTTTTAATGTTTGTAAAATTAACTTACTTAATCGCATTAACATAATTCAAGTGTTTTCAATCTATACAAGATTTTTAACAGTTGTAAATTTCCAAGTGGGTAAAAAAGTACGGGCCAGGATTCGAACCAGAAATAATTGTGTTAAAAATTAATCTAATATAGAAGATTTTTCAGAATTTTCACCATATAAATGCATTGCAAATCTCGTAGTCATTTATCTGTATTCTGTGTCTCGAATATACACCGCTATTCTTTCGCCATTTTTTTAAATTAATAGTTTTAAAAAGAAGTATTTTTTTTATTGTGAACATTTTAAACACATATCTAAGTACCCGGTTAAAGAAAACACTGTTGGAGGATCATGCTAAAATTCCTAATTTACTAATTCAACATAGCTTAATTAAACACAATTTAAGCTTTACATATTAATTTAATACAATATCTGAAAAATACCATATAAACTTGGCTCATTAATCCCTAAAAGTTTCTCCGCATTTAGGATATTCAGTTTGTCCCTAATAAGTATCTGAAGAAAACGAAATCACCAAAATGCGTAGAATATTTTATTACTCTAATTTTAAAATAGATCTAATTTTCTTATGTTTACGTTACAGGTAAATGAAACATAAGTTGTATTCCTTCACATCCATAGAGTTATTTGATCTTCAAAGTTAAGAAAGAAAATCTCTGAGCCTCTTTCGGGATTTTTTGCCTCATTTAGGTAAGATGGGAGCGCCTTATAATGAACGATGTCTATTTTAATGGGAATTGTTTTAAAAGAACATGTTTTAAATGCAGAGAAACGTTTCAGTTTTTGTTCCTGAATTACGGATGTCTCCTTATATAACATTTATTTACGATTCATGCATTAAGATATTAAGTACAAGAACATAGTCGCATTTAGAGGTCATCATATTTAGGCCCATTGACCTTACTTATTAAAAAAGAATATTCTTAAAATGTGAATTGTTAATAAGTAAAAACGTAGTTTTTACTATAAATAAAAGTGCAAATTTAATCCCTGGTCTTATATTTTAGTAAAATAAGAGAACAGCTGCAAAAGAATAGTTGGAATTGTCACAAGATTAATGGCATTTTTCTATGTTGCCAAGTGCAAAATTATTTTCAAATTTAGTTCATAAATGAGTTCATCTCTGAGAACGCAGTACTGGCATATGAAATAATTGAAAAAGCATAGTCTGTAATTAGCCATTATTTATCGATATAAGAAAAATAATTTTGAGATTGAGTATCATATATAATCTACATCCTGTTATACAAACTATTTCTCGAATTCTACAAAACTAAAAGCATTAATATTCGGAAAAACATATATATAAATAAATTAATTAAGTTAAATTAAAGTTTGAAAACACACAAGTGTTTTCCTTTACTTCTTGTAATATGTATTGTATATAGCATGTATATATATTCCTTGGAAAATGTAAATTCCTTAAAAACTTTTAAGTTTTAAATTTAAAAAATTAAAATTTATTAATTTTAGCTGTATTTAAAAATTCATATATCTTCTAATAGAAAAACACATTTGACATGCTTCTTTTACGTTTTGAGTACCAGAATAAAAAATTGTCTTCAAGATTTGAAAATAAATAAATAAATAAAATAATTCTGAATTCAAACAAATTTTACTTTTATGGGTACTTTTTACCACGAAAGTCATATTTTTAAAACTTTTTCTCAAAATAAAAAATCTTGGAGACAACTTAATTAATATGTATATTAAAATAACTGTGCGAAATCTCATAATTGTCGAAGCTAATTTTGAGTTCCGGATTCCTGTAAAAAATTACACTTTTGTGAGCACGATATCGTCCAAAATATTAGTCGCATTGATACCAAAATTTGATTGGAAGTCGTTAGTGCCAAAATCTTGCCGAAGATTAAAAATCAAAAATATTCGTTAACCCGAACGCCTCGATACAACGGCCCAAACATTTTCAATTTTCCTATAAAGATAACATTGCTATTGTTTTAATTATTAATTAAAACATTCGTCACATTGTTTTAACTAATGCATTTTATATTGGGTTAATTTTTCACACAATTATTCATTTGGTAAATAAATCATATCAGTTGTAAATTTCCATATGGATGAAAAAAGTCCTGGCCAGGATTCCCTGGTTCGAATCCTGGCCTGGACGTCTTTCACCCATATGGAAATTTACAACAGATATAAAACATTTTAACCTCATTGTTGTTCACATCGTTATCACGTCAACGTTACTGACGCATATATTTGTGATTAAGATCAGACTTTTTAAAAAGAAAATTCATAGAGCTTTTATAATTTGCCTTTTCGTTTTTTATCACGAAAAAGTTATTTAAATAACTGTATACTAGGAAGCAACTTCAGCAAATTTCTGTGGGCATTGGTCTAGAGGATTTGTTACTTTGATCAACTTGTGCCGTTTTTAGTAAAGTTCGTCGTTTAGAAAAAATTCTCATTGAAGTGCCTTTACCACTTTCGTACGCTGTCACCATACGTAAATCCCAGGATTTAACTTTATCAAAAATTACTGTGGACATTGGTCCAGAGGACCTGTCACTTGGATCAACTTGTGTCGTTTTTAGTAAAGTTCGTCATTTAGAGAAAATTCTCATTAAATTGCTTTTACCAGTTTCGTACGCTGTCACCTTACGTAAATCCCAGGGTTCAAATTTATCAAAAATTGCTGTCGACATTGGTGCAGAGGATTTGTCACTTGGATGTCGTTTTTAGTAAAGTTCGTCGTTTCGAGAAAATTCTCATTGAAGTGCCTTTAGCAGTTTCATACGATGTCACCATACGCAAATCCCAAGGTTTAAGTTTAACAAAAATTGCTATGGACATTGGTTCAAAGGACCTGTCACTTGAAGCAACTTGTGTCGTTTTTAGTAAAGTTTTCCGTTTAGAGAAAGTTCTCATTGAAGTGCCTTTCGCAAAGGATAGGCTGAACCAAATAAGAAGGATGGACACACTCGCTGATAGATTAGCATTTGAGCATTACCGCAGGCAACTGAAAACCCAATAAACACTTAAAAATAAAGATTCAACAACTGTTATTGCAAACTTACTTTTATATTATTAAGCAGTAAACATAAAAATAAAATTTAATTTTTATTTTTAAATGTTATCTTATAAGTTTATGCGACCCAATGCTGCGACATTTCGGCCTGACAAATGCTGTTGTTCCCCTTCATAGAAATTTAAATATAGGAGAAGTTGGAGCACAATGGACCGCTTTTAAAGTTTTTTTTTGTGCTGAAATTTCTAGACCAATTTAAATGATAATATTCCTCAATATACGTTTTCCTTATCTCCATTTATTAATTTTCTCAAATCATAAGTCTTATTAGTTTCTACACAGTATCAAACTGTACCTCATGTTTAGAGTACAGGGGGCAGTACATGTGGCATGGTGATCCATGCATATTGAAAGATAAATTACAATATTAATACATATTTAAAGGGCAAAGTATTTTATCAGAAATTTTTAGCCATATTTTTTAATGCCCAAAACAAAAAAATTGTTCGAATTTAAGTACATAAAAATATTTCAGTTTTTTTTTTTCTGTAGAGGAGTATTACATGATAAATAGATCTAAGTGAAGATCGCACCAAACATTGAGGCCTGGAGCATTTTCTAACCCTACAAGTGATAGAATTTGTCTGAAAAAAATATTTATTGATTTTACAGCAGCATAACCTTCTAAAAATGCAACTTTTGAGATCAGTTAGATTTTTTTTTAAGTATTTTAAATACAAATTAGTTAAGGGGTCAAGAAAGCAAAGTATGGGTCTTTGAAGATGATGCCACGCCGACAATGGTGAAAAGACAACGCGCACTGAAAAAAGTTATGTATGCCGTTTTCTTCAGAAGTACGGGATTGGTCAAAGCCATCAAGTTGGAAGGGCAGAAGACATTAACAGCAATCTGGTATACCACTAAACACTGGTATACCAATTCTACAAGAAGTGAATGTTAGGGTACTAATGCTTCACCATTACAATGCATCTTCACATACAGCCGGATTAACAGTTGAGTTTCTTAAAAATGAGAATGACATACTGAAAAAAGTTTAAAAAATCCTCCAAGAAAAAACGAATTTCATTTTGATTAAATACAAAATTAAATTTGCATGTTTGGTGGCGCGAATTAGCTTTATTCGTAAGTGTAGAATTTTTGTAGACAACACTGGACATATGTCATAGTCGTCACTGCTTTGTGTAAGCAGTCTTTTGGATTTCACTAGAAATTGCATGCCTCGGTCTGATTAGATGCAGTATATTCTCTAAATTGTATAAAAATATTAATTTTTCCCACATAATATTAAGCAGTTTTAACAAAGTAAGTAAGTACGTAAGTAATCATGAAAGATTTTAACAGAAATATGTATGTTCCTTATAGAAATCTACAGTTTTTGACTGATTTGGAAGAAACTTGATATACATACGTTTTAGAACATGAGAAAAATTAGTGTCAACTTAAAAAAATAGGCCACTTTTTTCAACCACAATATAAAAATCAATCCTTTTTTATATATTTTCTAATGCAATCATTTCTTTATATAATCAATACTCGAAATAATACCTAGTCTAAGCCGAAAATTAAATCTACATTGGACATTTGGGTGATTCAGTATGATTTTTCCTTTCCGTCCCCTCTGGTTAATCGAATCTTATTTTTCTTCATCTATCCACGGCTTCCAGTCATACCGCTTCCGCGAGGACATCGAATTCTCCGCAACTGTTATACAACAGTTTGGTGTATCCCTATCGCTTCCCGAAAATCCTGCAAAAAATCGCTGTCACAGCGACTCCTTCCGGGAGAACTTACCAATTTTCAACTCGGACATGACGTCCATAGTCCAAATCATGTATATATATATATATATATATATATATGGAGTTTCGTTGAATTCTGTGCATGACTTAATACGCTTTCTGGTGATACAGTAAATAATGACACAAAAATCGCTATTACAGCGTACTTTTCCGGCAACTTTTCCCTCAAATTCAACACGACCTACTAGCCACATAGCCAAAAACAATATATACGAAATTTGATTCAATTATATGCATAACTTTTCATACAATGTTTGATGATACAAAGAAGAAACATGGACACACGCACAGACAGACATATTGTAAAGACATGTTTTTCGAGATCTCTGGACTGTAACCGTCTCTGACCGCCGAAAACCGGAAAAATTTTTGATTACATAATTCTTTCTTCTCTGACAGACAGAAGAAAGTAAAAAAAAAAATAATAATATAAGTGCGTTGAAATGACATAGTTCCTTCATTTAAACACAAAATGAAGTTAAAACATGTACGATAAAAGAGACATTTCATTTTTAAGAAAATAATTCTAATAAAGAAAAATTAATATTTGCTTGATATGACGTCACTTTCAATTAAATGCTGTAAATGTGACAAATTTAAATAACTGGTTCTACATTAACGGCTGCTGTGTTTTATTTCCTATTAAGTTTCCTATTCGTATAACTATGTGTTATTGCTAAGTATTTATTTATTTATAAATATTTTAGAAGCAACGGTGACATTTTCTAAGATTTATTTTAAATAAAAAATTAAACATCGCAACCATTATTTTTTTAGTATCGGTTTTTGCTCTTCTCAAACTAAACTTTCTGACTGACATCACGACTGAAAGCTTCCAGAAACTAATGCTATTTTCATGTAATCATAGTAAATTTAGTTTTTATGAATGAAATTTAATAAAAATTCCATTTTTTAAAGACTTGTTTTTCGGTATTTCTGGCCTCTAAAATGTGTAAATCTGTCGAAATCCCGAAGTCGAAAAAAATTTCGATTGCAATACTTTCTTCTATTACAGAAATAATAAAGTAAAAAAGTTTAATATAATAAGTGCGTTAAAATGACATAGTACTTTCATTTAAATATATTTTTAAAGTTAAAACATGTACTATAAAAGAGCCATTTCAATTTCGAGAAAATAATGTTTCCATTTAAAAGTAATACCACACGAAATATAGTTTCACTAAATGCTTCGCCATATCGTTGAATTTTTTGCTTATTTTCCCGTATTGTATTATTATCAGTTACACGTTGCATCCCTCCACCCTCATCCCACAAACACGCACACACAAAATATCTGCATTCCTATTCATAAAGCTAGGAAAGTTTCCTATGATTTGGTCAAAATAATGCTAGTTTTTACTCTCTTTTATTTAACTTAACTGCACGTATACAAAGATAGAATTTTGTAATTGATTTTGCACTCACCTGATAAGCTAAAATTACAAAAATTATGCACACAGTTGTGTTTCCGATGGCAGTGCAAAATATTTATATTTCTAGTATTTAATTATAAATTCATAAATTGATTTTGAGGCAATGTTCCGCTACGCGGACGCAGGTGATGAATTGCGAAATTGCTTATATAGGTATAACTGAACCTTGGAGTTATTATGCACCAAATCGTGCTCGCTAAAATATTCCAATTGGCTGTGAAACTGTTCTAATTATTTTATTATATTTTAAACAAAAAAAAGTATAAAAACTAATATTAATAAAACACATAGAGTAAAATATTTAAAAAAAGAATTTTTTTCTCAATTGCTTGTTCAATATATAATAAAATTACGGTTGTGCGTTGAAAAAAGAATTAAACTAGAAAACAGGAATTCTGCTTTTTTAGAATTTATTGTTGCCCCCGATGAAAAAAAATATATGTATATATAAATAGTACAAAACATATTTCAATTTTAAGACTTACAACACACGCTTTTATTTCATGTAAAATGACATCATTCGCATCCGCTTAAGAATTCCACATACGATCCACTCTTAAACATCTACAGTAAAGTATGCAAATGACGTCACTATCGCGAAATAATACACAAATTCATCAAAAAGATGCCCTCATTAAATAAACTCGACAAATAATAATAATAATAATAAATTTAGTTGTTTGCTTATATTCTAAAAATTTCAAAGCTGCGAAATATATGATAACTAGAAAACAGGAATTCTACTTTTTCAGCATTTAGTGTTGCCCCCGATGAAAAAAATATATGTATGTATAAATAGTACAAAACATTTCAATTTTAAGACTTAAAGCACACACTTTTATTTTATGTAAAATGACGTCATTCGCATCCGCTTAAGAATTCCAGATTTAGGATCCACACATAAACATCTAAAGTAAAGCATGCATAGGATGTCACCATCGCAAAATAATGCACAAATGCAGCAAAAAGATGAAGTCATTAAAGAAACTCGACAAAAGAAACGGCTATCTAATGATTCATAGGCCTTCGTTTATTTGTAACATTAATATAGACGCTTTCAGTCGTTATGTTTTGGTTGGAAACTGACTACAAATAAATGGTTGCTATGTTGTATTTTCTATTTTGTTTTTGTGTTGCAGCTATATCTTATATCTATATCTGACATCTAAGTGTTTTAATACTTGATATGTACTTGTAACATTTTTCGCGATTTATATTTAAAAAGAAATGACGCATAGCAACCGTTAATTTGGAGTCAGTTTCCTACAAAAACGTCATGACTAACGTCACACTGAAAGCGTCTATAAATACTTAAAATTAAATATAGTTTATAATAGCTCCATTGTTTTAACAGAAATCATTCATTTATATTTTTTCACAATAGCACGTATTTTAATTACATTTTCTTTCGGCTGTTATGAGAAAATGGCAACAAAAAGATATAATTGCTATTTTTCAACTATTTTCCCTTTACTTTCTGCATAAATGGAGCACTTGAGTTGCCAAAATTAAACAAATGGAATTAAAAACTACAAAAAAATTAATATTTCAAAAAGAAATAGAGATACAGTTTACATTTAAAAGTACTATTTTTTTCAATACGATGGTATAAAAATTGAAATTGTATGATGCTTAGAAATTAAAAAAAATTGCTATAGAGAACTTAATCATATAATGATACAACTGCTTTGTTTATTGCTGGCTTCTGTAAGGTAACGTTATTTTTTGGAGACTACACAAAATAAGCTGGGAGAAAGAAATAGCATACCGTACCGGGGGCTAAAAAACCGCTGTCTAATGATTCACAGGCCTTCATTTCTTTGTAATATTAATATAGACGTTTAATATTAAATATAGTTTATAATAGCTCCATGTTTTAACAGAAGTCATTCGTTTATATTTTTACAAAATAGCACGTATTTTAGTTACATTTTCTTTCGGCTGTTATGATAAAAAGGCAACAAAAATATATAATTAATATTTTACAACTATTTTTCCTTTACTTTCTACAGAAATGGAGTACTTCCGTTGCCAGTATTAAGCAAATGACTCCAGAAACTACAAAAAATTAATATTTCAAAAATAATGGAGATGCAGTTTTCAAACAAATCGCATTTAAAAGTACTTTTGTTTCCCAATTCGACGGTATAAAAATTGAAAATGTGCGATACTTAGAAGTCTAAAAAATTGCTTTAGAGTATTTAATCACACTTCTTTGTTTTACGGCTGGCTTCTGTAAGGTAACGTTATTTTTTGGAGATGTCTCAAAATAAGCTGGGAGAAAGAAATAGCATACCGTACCAGGGGCTAAAAAACTTCAATAGACTTTAAATAATTTATTTGCACTAAAAAGTATTCTGCCACTGGCATCTAGAAAATAAGTTATTCTTCTAGAAAAAATAGTTCCGTGTCATCCTTATGAAAGTTCCCTTCGCTGAAGAGATCTAGTTATCCCTATTAAAATTCAAGGGCGTTTTCCTCAAGGGGCGTTTTCCTCAATTCAAGGGAGCGATACCGGATGGATGATATATAATCAACACAGTCATAGTTTCTATTGGTTAATAAATCATTCCTTGCACACTGTTAAAAATATGCAGCATTCTGGCAGGTCATTTGACCGTTTTTTCCGAAAACGGTTACACAACCGTAATTTAACACTATTCTGACCATATTATTGGCCGTTTTATGATCAGAATATAGTTAAATTATGGTTATGAAACCGTTTTTTCAAAAAACGGTCGAATGACCTGCCAGAATGCTGCAAAATTTTTAACAGTGCAGTTAACTATTATATGAATATTAAATAATTAATGCTATTTAAAATTACTATTGACTCTCGATTATCCGACGTTCAATTAACCGATACACTCGGTTAACCAACCCTCTTATTAATCGGGTGGGCCGAAAAAAAACGTTTTACGATTTTCGATGATGGGTAGTGCGGAAAAGTTGCCACTGGTGGCACTAAGTTTAGATAGAAAATTTGAGATTTTTCGGGCAATTCCTTCATTTGCTGCAAATGGCTTGAAGTTTTGCTCAAATGCTGATTTTTGAACTTTTTTAGGAAAAATTTTTAAAATGGTAAATTAAATTTATTTTCGCTGAATTTACTTGAAAAGTCATGTTTAGTATACGAAATGATTAAATAAGCTCTGACTATCTATTATTTATTATTTATGTGTATTTTGAATTAGGCGATTTTCATAGCCTTTTCGCGTATAACTGAGCAAAAATTGTAAGTATTGTTTGGTTCGTTCGTCGGTTTCTCTCTTTTGTCTTTATTATGTTCCTCGCTCTTCCTTCAGTTTTTCGATGCGTTCAGAGTCACATATTTGAATGCCGGACCACAGCATGTCTTGACAGCAATTCTGGAAGGTGGGGAGATATGGAGTAGAAACCAATGAAAACGCAATCAGTCATCATGAGATGAGGGAGGAAATAGGAGAAACTGCAAGATGGGATTTAATTATTTTTATGCCCTAAAATGTACAGCTATTTGTCAGAAGATTAAAAAAGTGGGAACTTTGAAGCAGGCAGTTCGTCTGAATCAGAATTTGAACCAAGGCCTTCAAAAGGAGACACTCCAAAACGCATATCCCTTACTCACACAGCATTCACCACATTTAGAACTGATATATCATATAGGTGAACTGCGTTAAGAGCTTTATTTGTGCTTCAGGATGCAGGAATTGTGACAACCAGGAATAAGAATCTCGTCATCGATAAAGCCTTGGTCAGGAGACAGAAAAAGAAACTTGAAAAGAAGATACAAGAGGAGGAATATCTTGGAGGATGAAAAATTACAACCATACTTTTTATAGTAAAAATAATAACACAATCTTTATAGAAAAAAGGGAACAAGAGGCACCGTCGAGAGAAGTACGAAGCATATAATCCCTAATGGCGTGCGAAAATGCACTTGTTCATTTCTACGAGCCTATTCCTGTTTCATGGAGATCAAAAATGCACAAGGCTGAAGATTTGAGTACTCTATTAATCTAGCTCCGTTTCAGTTGGTAAAGGTCTTAGGTCAAGTGGCTATACCATCTACACTGTTAAAAATATCGTGAAAAATTACCTCTGATTTTAAAGGCTATCTATTTTCTGACCAATGACAACGATCCATAGGAGTTTATGTAGCGTTCTCATTGGTCAGAAAATAGATAGCCTTTATAAACAGAGGTAATTTTTCACGATATTTTTAACAGCGTAGTTTAGACAGTTGACGTCGCTGTCAGAGTGGGAGCTCGTTCGTATAAAGAATACACATAAAATGTTGCAGTTCTCATCTTGATTTTTTTTTTCCAAAGTAGGCTTTATTCTGGCTTAGAAAATTATATAATGATTTTGATATTTCTCCGCAGTGGTCAGAAAGGGGTGTCAAATGACCCAAATATTCCAAACTACGTTCAGATAACATGGTGATATTTGTTTCGTCTTTTTGTCGACGGTGCTGCTAGTCCTCTTTTTTTATGAAGATCGTTTTATTTTTTCTACTATCAAAAAAGATGCTTGTAATTTTTCTTCCTCTAAGATCTTCCTCCTCCTATATCTTCTTTCCAAGTTTCTTTTTCTGCCTCCTGACCAAGTCTTTACCGATAATAAGATCCTTATTCCCTGTGTTGTCACAATTCCTGCAATTTTTGCTCACTTATACGCGAAAAAGCTATAAAAGTCATCTAATTCAAAATACATATAACTATTAAATAATACATAATTTGAACTTATTTAAACATTTCGTACACTAATTATGAAATTTCAAGTAAATTCAGCTAAAATAACTTAAATTTAACATTTTTTAAACTTTTGTTAAAGAAGTTCAAAAATCAGCATTTGAGCCAAACTCCAAGCCATTTGCGGCAAATGAAGGAATTATCCGAAAAATCTCACGTTTTTTGTGTGAACTTAGTGCCACCAGTGGCAACTTTTCCGCGCTACCCATCATCGAAAATCGACAAAAAGTTTTTTTTTGGCCCACCCTAATAAATAAGCCTCCTCTCCTCAAAATATGAATTATTGTTACTAATTGTGCCGAAAAATTAAAAATGTTATCATATAATTTATTTATTAAATGTCTCATTTTTATTCTTTTCATTTTTACTCTGGTAACTATTTATCTTATCGGTTTATTAAAAAAGGGGGACTGAATAAAAATCTCAAGGGGTCTTAACATGCTTGAAAAGTCAAAATGTGTCATCTAAGCGGTTCGTGTACTTCTTCATAATATACGCATTATTAGTCTATCAAGGTTAATATTTATTACTGAGACCTAGGTCTGTTTCCATAGCTTCTCTACAAGAGGTAGAAAGGCAGCGAAAAATGGTAAACCAAACACTGGATGGTGGGTGACAGTAGAGCGAAATTTTCTATTCAAATCACCTAGAAGGTCTTTCATTAACCCCTTAATTCTCGCTCTCGTCAGTATCACGGGCTGAGGTGTCGTTCGCACCACAACGAATTCGCCCCCAACAGGCAAAGCCTCACAGCAACTAGCTAAACGAGCGGAAGCCAATGTTTAAAAAGAGGCTTTCACAGGGGGTGGAATATGTAGCGCAACAAAACAATACATGACGAATCACTGGAAGAGAACAATCGAGGTAGCCATATCACTGGAAGAGAACAATCGAGGTAGCCATTTGCTCTGTACTATGGCGTTCTCCTTCCACACAGAAGGTTCCAGGTTCAAACCCAGAAAACGTCAACTCCTCGAAACATACACATTTATATTTCAGCATTTAGTAATAATAATAAAAGTTTCTTTAATTATCGTTAAACTGATCGTAAAACTGACGTTTTTTTTTTAATTTCAAACGTACATACGTTTCACTCTTTAAATTTCAACTGGGGAATACTTTCCCGATCTAATAAATTATGATAAAACATAAAAAATATTAGTAAGTTTTAATGGGTGTTTAATCCTGTTATAATACGAAATTTCACAAACAAACGTGTTCAAATATTCTTCCTTAGGCTATTGTCATATGACAAGTACGCAAAATAAGTACAGGGTGGTCATAGAAAAACTTCCCCGATATATGAACCCCTAGCGGCCTAAACTCTCAACTAATCGAAAAGAAATTTTAGCTATACTTATTTGAAGGTATGCGCTCGAGATCGGGATAATTTAAAACAATGGAGCTCTCACGGTTACGGTTAGAGTGAAAATATTTCGAAATTTTCGAATGGCAACACCCTTTTTTTAAGAGCAAATTCATCAGCGCATTTAAAAACCATAAATGGTGTTGGAATTATACATGTACGATGAAAATTGGCGGCGTAAATCACTTGCAAAAAGACCATTTTAAAGTACCAGTGACAACACAAGAGAGAAGAGAGAAAATAAAACATTTACCGTATATACTCGCTTATAAGTCGACTCGCGTATAAGTCGACCCCTTAACTTTTGAATGTATATTCTGGAAAAAATCAAAATCCCGCGTATAAGTCGACCCCCTAACTTTTTACTTCAATTTTGCACAAAATGAAACCAAAGATTTCACTTGCCAATGTGAAAAGGTAGCAAGTAAACAAAAACAAATCATTGAAATTTTTTTTAAAGATAAATTATTATTATTTGTATATTTTACGTACTTTTTTTTTATTCATACACGTAAAAAGCCATAATTTTGCAGTATTCGAAGTTTATTGTTTTTCTTTTTTAACTGACCCGCGTATAAGTCGACCCCCCAAATTTGCTTACCGAAAATTATCAGAAATTCCTCGACTTATACGCAAGTATATACGGTATTTGAATTAGTAGTTTTCACCATCCCTAATTTCGCAGACAATAACTCATTGCATGCTTGAGGCTGTTGACAACAATGCCGAACGTAACATCGCAGTAGGAATCTGTACAACTTCACGTTTTATGGCATCTTTCAATTCCGACAAGTTTCTTGGATTTGATGTGTACACCTTTAATTTCAGATAACCTCAGAACCAGAAATCCATTGGAGTGAGGCTGCGGGATCGTGGTGGCCACGAAACTACAAAGTTACGAGAGATGATTCGATCATCAAAGTGCTGTTGCAGCACTTATCGAACATATATGGCGACGTGTGGAGGAGCACCATCTTGAATCCATACGATATCATTAACGACATTTCGCTGCTGCAATTCTGCAATTACCTAATCCTACAAGATTGTTGTTTACCGAACACTTCTGATGGAGCACGTTTTCATACCTCTAGAAGTGACCTCATCGAAAAAGTACGGACCGAGAACGAATGTGTTTGCGATGCCGCACCACGCAGCCACTTTAGCTTCGTGTAATGGCATTGGTGTTACGTCGTGAGGATTTTCATCAGTCCAGTGAACGCAGTTCTTGGAGTTTACGTTCCCAATTCAAGAGAAATGTGCCTCACCCGTTCCATAATATTCGCAATGTTCAAGTGTTATCTTCATCATAAGTGATGAGAAAATAATTTGCAAACTCCAAACGCTGTTGCTCGTCTCCAAGTTGTAACACCTAGACGCACTGGAATCGATAAGGAAACATCCGCAGAACAGTGCGCAGAATCTTGAGGACTGTTGTTTTCGATACATCCAAACTGTGTGCAACACTTTTTGCAAAATGCAATGGATCTGCAGTATTCTTGTTACGCACTTTTGTAACAACTTCAACAGTAGCAGATGGTCGTCCGGATCGTGGTCATTCACATGTGCATCCAGTTTCTTCCATTTTTTTCACTAAATCACGTACAGTTTTTACGAAACATGGGCCTCTTCGTAACTTATGATTTCGGTAATGAACTCGCACTGCAAGAGCTGCATTTTTCTCGTTCAGATAAAAAAGCTTTATCAATACATCTCGTTGTTTTATTGTAAGTGCCATCTTGTTGGAACATATGAACAACTGATTGAAGAAACAATCTTCCCATACTGTTTATTAAAAATTTTCTACAGCAATGATTTGCATACGGTGTTCTGTGATTGATGCTTCTACTTTCTATTCCTGTGAATTATGTAAAGTGCGTCAGTTTACCTCGTCTTTGAATTGTTATTGGTTCTTTGCAATGATCTTTTTTGCAAATGTTTTATGCGGGTTTAACTACCCTAAATATCACTTGGAATGCGTGATTTTTCGTATAATGCAAAACTCCAAATAAACTCTGGATACACCATGAGATAAGAAAGCAGGACTTGCTCCTGAACAGGAGTCCTTTTAACTTGTATCTGGCTGACTTCACAATCGTACCGTAGGAGCACATTTTCGATATGTGAGGGACGAATGAGTAGCTACAAAACATGTTTTTCATTAGCCATTTTTTTTTTTTTTTTTTTTTTTACTTGTGAACTGAGTAATGTTGAAACATTTCTTTTAAAATGTGTTTTTGAGTTGTGTTTGTATACACTTAGTGAAAACGAAAATGTAATCATTTGTTTTAAAGTGCTGAATATTATGTTACATAGGAACTGATTAGGATTGAGTGCCACGATATTATACCGGCAACTTTAGTCATACGTGCATCGTCCCAACACCATTTATAATTTTTCATTGCGCTGATGAATTTGCGCAGGAAACAAAAGAGTGCTGCCATTCGAAAATTTAGAAATTTTTTCATTGTAACCGTAACCGTGAGAACTCTATTATTTTACATCATCACGATCTCGGTCGCATACCTTCAAATAACTAAATATGAAATTTCCTTTCGATTGGTTGAGCGGCTACGTCGCTAGGGGTACATATTTCGGGTACATACATAATTATTTTTATGACCACCCTGTATATTTATTAAGTTTCACTACATAATACACTCGTTAAATTTCAGTAACCATTAACTTCTGTGATTTGGACAGCTACTTTTAATTATATTAACGTAAAAGTAATTTTTTTCCAAAATTGAAAGAAAATTCATGTTCTTAAAGGATAAACTATCAGTTTATTTTAGGACACCCTGTAAGAGCATGACCCTAAATCGTGCACATACATTACATAAGCAAAGAAAATCTATTTTAAAATTAAAACAAATTTCGAAACTCTCGTTTTTTAAATAAATTTTCAGATATGTATTACACGTCTTTAACTTTTAAATAAAGTTTAACAAACTTTATAAAGTAATAAAAATATCATGCAATAAAGGTTTATGAAGAAAATTCTTTTTCAGAAGGAATTTTATCACGTTTAAACATTTCGCATGCTGACAAGATGAAACATCTATAATAAAAGAAAAATACTAATGTAACTCTCTAGCCATTTAAGATATGTAAATTATTGTGAATTAATATTATTATTACTAAGATATGCACCCTGTAAAAGCATGGACCTAAATCGTACACCTTACATCCTATAAATAGAAAAAAAAACTATTTTGAAATTAGAACAAATTTCGAAACTCTAATTTTTAAAGCAAAATTTCAGATATCTATTAACTTCCTTTAGCTTTTAAACAATGTTTAACATACTTTATAAAGTAATAAAAATATCATGCAATAAAGTTTCTTTAAGAAAACTCTTTTTCAGTAGGATTTTTAACACGTTTAAATATTTTTTATACTGACAAGATGAAACATGTATAATAAAAGAAAAATGCGAATGTAACTCTGTAGCCATTTAAGATATGTAAATTTGATGTTCAACAGAGTCATGTATTTGACACCGTATACCGCATACATTCATCTTCATGAAGATATATTCGGTCTGCTAAACCCCAGATATTCATTTCAAGAGAATCCGCCAAATGTAACTGTCAAATGTTCGAACTTTTCATGTTGATATCACGAATAGACGTTTCAGAATTACGTTTCGAAATAGTAAGCAAAATTCCTGGGAAGTCCGACTGCCAAATATGTAGAAAAAAAAAGTTAAATAAGGTATTTAAAAAAAAAACATTTAACAAAAATTTGGACAAAAATAATTAAATCAGAATACGTGCTTTTCATAAATACCAAAAGATTCTTTTAATAAATTTTTAGTTAATCTTATTTTTATCTTTATTTCCATTAGCATTTCCATTAACATTTATGTTTAGCATCGGATGGTATCCTCATAAAAAAGAGTAACAAACATCTTTTTAAAATATTTTCTGGCTGTAACTCTGTAATAATTCAAAATATACATTTAAGTAAATGTTTTGATAATATTTATGTTTGATATCGAGCAGGATGCCATTAACCAAAATATAACAAACTTTTCCGCTGTTATTAAATGAAAAATATTTTTATGTTATAATGTATATCATTATTATTTGTTAATTATAATTTCTAATTCTTCATTGACCATTAAGTATTAAAAACAACAATTGGTCTGAAAATTCTAATGACAGTAAGTTTTCCATACTTATACGTATAAATCGATAGAACGACAAATGATGATTGTGGACTGAAGCCTGTATTTTTAAAAAATTTTGCACATTTTGAAATGTCTATGATACATAAATTACTATATTAACAAGAACAAAAATTCTTCTTAAAACACCATCAAAAATTTTTTAATGCGCTAGGTCTTTCGAAAGATCAGAGTCTTTCTTCGTCAGGCGTAAAGAAGACTTGCCTCTACTATGAAAGCAGCAGCAAGACTCAGAGTCTCTCTGTTAGAGTCTTTCTGCTGCTTTCATAGGAGAAGTACGTCTTCTTTGCGCCTGGCGAAGAAAGTCTCAGATCTTTCGAAAGGGCTAGCGCATTTAAAAAATTTTGATGGTATTTTAAGAAGATTTTTTGTTCTTATTCATTCACACCAGTTTTAACATATTTTCTTTTACTATATTAACTTCTAAAAATGGTTTATTTATTTTCTATATTTGAATGTACGTGTATTTGGACGCATTTCGGTAACAAGAATGTTCTTAAGACATGATGTTATACACAAAAGAAAGTTCCTTGAAATTAGAGTATTAGATTGGTGCAAAAATAATGCAGGATTTTTCAATCAAATTCAAAACGCTATATTTTTTTTTCAAACTAAATATATTTCATCAAAGTTAGAATTATTAAAATCAATACATTTTTGTCAACAAAAAAAGAGCTTATAGACCGGGAGGTAGCAGCACAGACAATCACCTCATCGAGTTTACGGCTGAAATTCAAGAATTAGTTAAAACTCGATTCGCATATTAAAACGTAATCGGTCTGCCAAATCATATCTTGGTGGAAAACACCTAAAAACCCGATTTCAACGGTTGACTTGTAGATTTACCATTGTGATTTTCTACTCCCAGTCCTCCATGTTTTCATACTTTTGGGTTTTGGAAAGCACAGTGGTAAACCTATGAGTCAAACGCTAAAATCGGGTTATCGGGTGTTTTCCACCAAGTTATGACTTGGCAGACGGATTGCGTTCTAATATGTGAATCGAGTTTAAACTAATTCTGGAATTTCAACCGTGAACTCGATGAGGTGATTATCTGTGCTGCCGTCTCCCGATCTATTAGTGATTCTTGTGACATAAAAGTATGGGTTCCCGGAGGTGACAAACTCTCGAAGGTCGTTTCCGATATCATCTTGATTGGCGAAAATTTTTTCCCTCAAGAAGTTGCCTAGCTATTTTAAGCATTGGCAGTCACTTGGCAAGAGGTCCGGTGAGTACGATGGTTCAGGTAGTATTTCATAGGCCAACGAGTGCAACTTTCGGGTGGTCAATTGTGCGGCTTGAGTTTTCATTCAACTCGTGCTGCCCCGAATTATCGAGTTTCTTCACCTTGCCGATTTGCTTTAAGTGGCGAATGATACTAGAATGGTTGAAATTAAGATTGAGTGAAAGAACATTGAGTTCATTTGCAATATCTCGAGGTTTTTTTTTTTTTTTTTTTTTTTTTTTGATCAACATTGATTATTGCCTTCAGTTGATCATCGTCAACAACGGGAGGATGTCCGCGACCATCCTTGTCTTGAAATTCGAAATTTCCTCGATGAAACTTTTTTAACCAATGCTGAGCTGTGCTTACGTTGATGCTTCCCTCACCTAAAATTTCATTTATGTTTCGCGTGGTTTATGCTGCACTGCGACCGAGTTTAAACTCGTAAAGTAAAATTGACGAAAATCTTTTTTTGACATCTGAGCTTCTGCTATCAATTAATAGCTTTAAAAAAATAAAGCAATTAATTTGCAAAGTAAGTACTTCGATTAAGATTTAAATGATATATAATGCATACCATTAGTATTAAATTCTGTATACAAAAATGCTTAGAAATAAGTTGCATTGTAAAATTAGGCATTATTCTTGCAGCAACCTAATAAAATGAAGGTGTTTGACTAGAAAGTACTTCCACTAAACAAACGTTTTTGAGAAGAGTTCATGTAACAATCTGTACAGAAATCTATAAAGAGTTAAAGCTGTAACTGTCGTCAGATAGTGCTGCATTGTTTAGCTATCTTCACTAAGTGGAAATCATTTTAAAAAATACAAAAACTGCCTCTTATAACTCAAAGGAATAAGCAGCTGTCAGTTGTGGTTACATCCCCAGTAGAGAAGAAACGATGATCAGCAGATCGAAGTCATCATTAATACCTTTCAGTTCCGTGTGTAAAATTTCAGTTAAAGTATTAAAATTGCCAAAACACATAAATCAAAATACGTAAAATCTGAAATTTCAAAAATCAAATACTCTAACGAAATTCAAATGTGAAAGCTGGCATATTTATTACACAAAACCACAAGTTATGACATTTACTCACTTTTTCAGAATTATTAAAAAATATTACTCCCGAAATACACTAAAACATGTAAAACACATTGGAATTAAAATAAGAAAGAAAGGAATGTAAATAAAATGTTTTTTAAACTGGGTTTCAAGAGTATAAAAGATAGGAAACACTTATTTTTATATTCAAAACTGCAAATAGGATAACATAAAATATTTTATTTGTTAGACATTTTCTTGTGACGCACTTTTATACTCATAAAACAAAAAAAGAAAATCTTTTTTTTTTTTTTTTTTTTTTTTTTTCTTTAATCAGTAACATAACTACAAAACACTTTTTTCATTAATATTTCAATTTTATTTAATACGAGTTAATCTATCGTCACTAAATTCACTTTTTTCAATATTTTGTTTAGTGTACCACTTTATTTTAATATTTTTAAAATAATTAATTTTAACATATAAATTCAAATTAATTTTGAAAAATCTGCCAAGGAAATTTAATAATAGAAATTACTATAAACCGCTTATAAAAATTGAGAAACAAAATTGCAATTTCTAAAGCATGCTTTTACCACTTAAATGTCATTTAAATTTATAAATGACTTGCTGTATGAATTTAACAATATAAAATATTATCACCCGCCTAAAATAATCGAACTGAAGAAAAAAGAACAGTTACAACCCTTACAGAAAACAGAAATTTTTTTTAATTGTGCCAAGAAACAGCATTTAAACCAAAAAGGGAAAACGAAGAACGACGAAACACGGCAATTTTGCATGCCGTGAAGTGCATATCGCCTCAGATAAGAGCTAAATCGAATAAGACTTAACATCTCCCTTGCTATGTGGAAACGGAATTTGCATGATGTCCATTAAGCTTCTTCAAACTCCAAACAAGTTTCCCATGATAAAACTGCTAATTTCGACAGATAAAACTTATACTGAATTGTTTATCCTTTTCTTCCTATAATTTTATGATCGAAGGTATTTAAATTGTACCCAAAATAGTATTAAAGTTAAAAATCTACTTTAGCCGCAGATACTAATTTTAACTTTATTAAACCTTAATTGACACAGTTAAACCCTGTAACATGAGAGAATTCATGTTAATTACTGCTTTTTGTAGCTTTTACCCATATTTAAATAAATTATTCTTTCGGCAATGAAAGGATGCGTATTTCATGCCAGCACAAATTTATCAGTAGAAAGAAAAAAGTTTATATGTTAAAAGCTATTTGTAAGTATTGCAAATGCAAAGCTATCATATCGAGTACTTTTAAATCTTAAAGTACAAATTTTTAATTATTAATGATTGCTCTTATTGAGCTCTCCATTTCTAAACATATACATATATTCATGGGGGAACCGCTGTAAAACCACCAAAAATCTTTATTTTCTCTTTAGGATAAAAAAAAAAGTCTGCGTTTCTTTTCGTTTTCAGTGACACCTTCCTTAGCTACTCTCAGCTAAAGAAAACCGTACTTCTACAGACTTTCATGCACCGAAGAGATAACATCTGATCTGTAACTTTCATTTTTTTTCTTTAATTGGTGGGCATTGTAGTAAAGTTAGTAATTAAGCTACGAATTCAGATGTGGAATGAAGTCACATTTTATATCGACTTATCTTCTGAACTATTAAATTTGGCTTTATAAATCTTATTTTTTGACAAACATAGCTTCTGAGAAAATAGTTTTCTATTTTTTTCCTTTAAAAACTAAACAAGAAAAAAACAAACAAAAAAAACAGTGGCACTCCGGGAGTGCCAATAGATGTGAAAACTTCAACAATTGCGTGTGTGTTTTTTTAATCGTCAGGAAATGTTTTATGCGTTGAATTGTGTAGCAGCACTAATGAAAGCTTCTGGAGACACGGCAGTGCCCCTGCCAAGTCTTGAAAGCACAGCCGTAAGCATCTTTTTCTGGAAGCAACTCAGGGTACTTTTGACCCCCCAATACCTTTGTGTTGGTGATTCCCAGAAACTTGAAACTTCGTAAATCTAAAGTAATGTGGAAATGGAACTAAATGCTGAAATTTCACGTTTCTATCTTTTTTTATTTCAGAAGATATATGAACTTAAACTTTCGCCTATTCGACACTGATTCACCGATCATCAAAACTCAGAGGATCGTCCTGTATCCCTAGAATCTTGAAATTTGGTATGAAGGTAGTGTTTGGGATACAATGAAAGGGAAAATTTTAAAAATCCGGAAAATTTGGATAAAAAGTCGAAAAATCAAAAAACCGAGAATTTGGCAGAGATGTGATATACGAACCAGGTTTGGCGCGATTTTTTAACGTCAATTTGGCGAAAGCCCGTTTTCCAATACCAGTTACAATATATATTTTTAAATTATTTTCTATTGTTTTAAAAAGTAAACAACAATAAATAAACGATAATTTCATTAATAACTATAGAAAAAAACAATTGTACAATTTAAAAAAATAAAATAAAAGTAAATGAACAGTTTATTAATAAATAAGCAACAGTAACCGGGTTACCTTGTAAAATAAAGTAACGCCATTTTGGTGTCAATTAGGTACCCAAGTGCGTATCTGACATCTGTGCCCCGTATTTTATCTTCCGTAATCGAAATTCCCGCCAATACTGTTGGTCATTGACCAGACCATCAACACGATAAAATACAGCGTTATCGGTTTTTAGTTACACGAAATAGGTAGGTCACGAATACGGTATAATTCATTTTAACTGGCGAAAAACAAAATAATAATTTGTTTTAGCAATACGCCGGGAGAAAAAGTGAGTTTTAGCTTCCTTCTTCTTTTGCGGATTGAGCTGAAGAGGGAAAAGTTCCTGTCATTCACCGCTTGGCGCGCTAGTGTCTATGTGTCAAAATGCTAGCATGTCGGTTACGTTACAGTGTCTCGAAATCAGTAGTTTTCCCCATCTCAAAAAAAGCTCAACGCGCCTAAAGAAGTTTCCACTTCAAAAAAAAATTATGTGTCACATGTAGCTTATGAATCAATTTCCAACAGCCAGAATACTTTAACGAAATTTCGTGAAAAAAGATTGATCATAATAATTCTCGGAGATTTAAGAAAGGTTTTTTCAAAAACTATACGTAGGGTGATTTTAAAGACATGATAAAGATTTTAAGAGCTGGTGCAGTACACTGTAACAAACATTTATTGCACAGGAACCTATGGGCGCAAGCGATGCATTGGGGCACAAACACAGGAAAGAGATATGAAAGGAAAGAAAAATGGAATGGAGTGATTGGTTAGTTCGTTACCGGCAGACGGCACTTGGTGGCTTACCACTCATCAACTTTATGCATCTTCGGGAATACGCCATTCTCAATTGTGCTGTCAACCATGATGGGAGACTTTACGTATGCCGAAAAAGCAGACATGCATCTCATGTACGATCGCGTAAATGGTATCGGCAAGCTGCGCTACGAATGTATCAGAAGTGCTGCCCTCATAATCAAGTGCCGGATCACAAAAGTTTTGAGTGGTTACACAGCCAACTTTATGAAAGAGGGTATTTTCACATACCTAGACACGAGGTTGGTCGACCGAGAGCTGTAATGCATGGAATGCGCGAGATGTTATGCATGGAACAATACATCTTGATTTCAGTAGATTACAGACACGAGTCAAGTACAAGAACCTTTGCACATCAGTCAACTCACCGTTATCATGTACTACTACTGGTGGATGCAATTTTCAACACATATTGTAAACACAGAACTTGTCAACGACGCTGTAAATAAAAAAATGTTCTATACTTTCATGTGTCTTTCCTCTGTATGTGCCTCAACGCTTCAATTGCACCGATACATTCCTATACAGGAAATAATTATTACAGTGTCCTGTACCAACCCCTAAAGAAAGATGGAAAATCATAGAATTGAATAAATTATGTCAAAATTGTTTATGCCCAAATCGCAAAGTTTAGAATTGTAGGATAAATGTAAGCTGTAAAAATTGTTCACAAAAGAACTATCCGTTATTAAATATTTATACAACTTAATACTTTATACTAGTAAGGAGTTTGTTAATAATAGTGTGGCAGACATTTCTGTTTATAATAGTGCCCAATCACACATTTATACAAAATTATAATGTTTTGTTATCTGCTGGTCTATTTAATGTTAAATCGAGCACAGGTAGTGTCATTCAGTGCAGAGTACTTATTGACAATGCTTTTCAAAATTCTTTAATTTCAAAAAATTGTGTAAAATGTTTAAATTTTCCTTTATTAAAGTACTACTCGTATGTTAGTAGGAGTAAATGATATTTTTCCTGGAACATACCTAAACTTCACTGAATTTAAATTCTCCCCATATTTTTGAAATAATTGCGTTTCTTTAAAACCCCTTTTAGTTAATCAAGTTACGACAGCTCTTTCCCTAGCTTCAGACTGAAAAGGTATAACCGGGCATACATCAGTCAGCTGTAACTAGCTGATCCAGATTTTTATCTTGCCAACTCCATTGTCATTTTATCAGATGTTGATGTTCTCGCTAGTCTTTATTAGGATCATACATGTACGATGAGACTGGTGAACCCGTTGCTATCCGAACCAAATTTGATTATATTTAAAGCGAACTTGTCTCAAATCATTCAAAACCTGCCACATTCATTGTTTTCCCTGCAGTGGACCTTACTGATTTTTGCAATCTAGAAGTACAAATTAGAAGCTTAATTCCTGAATATAAGCGCATTAGCGAAATTTGAACTTCGTGGGTTTTGTGAAGCCTCTACATGTGTTTATGCAGCAGTTGTCTGTGTAAAAACTCTTTCTGATCCTGTCGCGATAACTGCAGTCGCTGCAAAAATCAGAATTACCTCGCATCATTGCAGTTACCTTGTCCCATTTGCATATCTGTCACTAAAGAGTTTAGTATAGCGAAGCCAGCTGAAATGCTGAATCAAAAACCAACTCAGTTCTTCAATTCATTCTATGTTGCAAGATTACCTCTAAAACATAACTTTGCATTTAAAGACAGATCTTCAAAGGCATTAAAAACCTTTTATTAATTTTAAAAGCGATGAAAGTGTTATTAGAATATATATATATATAATCGACAAATATTTAGGAGGGACCTCTAATTTTATGTCAAATCATATTTCACAGTAAAAATAAAGGTAAGGAAAATTATTTCTCTTACCTGATGTCCCGGTGTTGAGACAGGAACCGCCATACACTTCAGGATACATCCATGGTACGCCTTTATGACTTTACCGACAGTTGCAGTGCTAAAATCTTTATTGAAAAAGAAATTGAAAAATGTGATTGAAGATGTAATTCAGGTGTGAGGTAAAGCATGGCTAGTTTCATTTAATAATGTGATTAAACTTTCATCTTGATTAATTGTTTTAATAAACTTTATCACATAATAGAACAGAAGACAGACATTTTATACGTCGTTAATTACAGACGCATAGAGCAGAAGTGAAAAAGTACGTGTCGAAAAAGAGGGGAAAAAAAGGGTGGCGAAGCATATACTTCTACATTAAAAACCACAATTAGGTGGAGAAACTGATGCATAAGCTATTATGCTCGCACATGACATTGAAAAGGAAGAAAAGAGTTTCAATAAGTCCGGGAATAAATGTAGCAGTTCTTTTTTTTCTGGAATATAATTTTGTTCAGAGGGGTTCGCACATATTAACACCCCCGCTGAAACCCTGGAACAAAAAGTTTTAAATGTTCAAAACAATATTTCTGTGAAGCTCAAATCGAGGCTTGGGAAGGGGTTTGGTTAGAAGGTCTGCAGTCATTGCTGCAGTTTCAAGGTACGTCATAGTTATTGTCCCTTCCTCGACAAGGTTTCTCAGAAGATGATACCGAAGGGATATGTGCTTGGTTCTTTGATGATGCTTATCGCTTTCGGCAAGTTTGATGGAAGACTGGTTGTCCTCAAACAGAGTTACTGGTAGTTCTTTCTCGAGGTCCAGTTCCTTCAGTAGTTGTAAAATCCATATAGTTTCTTGTGCTGCGCAAGCGGCAGCCACGTACTCTGACTCAGCTGAAGACATGGCAATACAAGCCTGCTTTTTTTATGTCCACAGAAGTGGGTTATTTCCAATCATAAGTAGATTTCCTGACACTGACTTTCTGTCAGTAGGATCATTTGCCCAGTCTGAATCAGAATATGCCCTCAAGACAGGTTTTTCTAAATTAGTGTATGTTAATTTTAAGTCAATTGTAGTTTTAAGATATCTGATTGTTCGCTTAACAGCTTCCCAATCCTTAGCCCTTGGATGCTCGTTTCTGCGACTTAAAATATTTACCGCGGCACTAATATCTGGCCTTGATACAGTCGCGATGTATAGTAGAGCTCCTACGGCTTGTCTGTAATTCGTATTATTCGGGAGGAGATTTTCATCATCCACTAACTTAACGTATCCTGGTTCCATTGGTATATTAGTTGGTTTCGAGTTTTCTAAGCCGAATTTAATTATTAAATCATTAATTTTATTAATTTGATCAAGCGTCATGGTATTTTTGTCAGGCCGATTAATATTTATCCCAAGATAATATTTCGCTTCACCTAAGTCAGTTACAGGGTATTCCTCGTTTAATTCGTTTATAAGTTTATTAATATTTTCATCTTTCCCAGCTATGAGGAGATCATCTACATAAACGATTACGTAAGTCGTTGTTTCATTGGTTGTTTTCTTATATAAACATTTATCGATCCTACTTTGGTGAAAACCTAATTTAGATAATGATTTATGTAATGTCAGGTTCCACGCTCTGGCGGCCTGCTTCAAACCATAAATGGCCTTTTTGAGTCTGCATACGTTATGCTCCTCTCCCGGAACTGCATAGCCTTCAGGCTGATGCATATACACATTTTCTTGCAATTCCCCGTGAAGGAAAGCGGTCTTAATATCTACATGTCTTAAGTTCAGATCCTTATACAATGCCATTGCTAAAAAACTTCTAATTGTCGTATGAGACGCGACTGGCGCAAAGGTCTCATCATGATCTACCCCATACTTTTGGGAAAAACCCTTTGCGACCAGCCTAGCCCTAAACTTTTCCAGCAAACCCTGGCTATTGTATTTGGATTTGAACGCCCACTTGCAACCGATCACTTTCGTTCCTGGTGGGACTTCGACTAATTCCCATGTATTATTTTCGCGAAGAGAATTCATTTCTTCTAAAGTCGCTTCTATCCACTTTTCCTTTTCAATCGGGTTTTGCATATTTTTTATATCGTCCCAACTTTTCGGATCTTCTACTTTAACGTCATTTGTTAAGAAAGCAAATCTATCGGGAGGAACTCCCCTGTTCGGTCTGTTTGATCTACCCGGGACGTTTTGCGTTGTATCCGAATTTGCATTTTGATTTTGCGTTGTATCTTCGGCGCTGTCAATATTATCCTCGATTAATTGTAATTTCGGAACCGGATTTTCAAAATTTGGTATTTCATTGTTTTTATTTGATATGCTATCCTCAGTTATGTTTTTACTTTTAGTCTCCAGAAATTTTACGGTTCTACTTATTACGATTTTCTTACCGTCCGTACAAATTCTGTAGCCCTTACTCCTATTGTCGTAACCTACGAATATCCCCTCTATGGCTGCATTATCCAATTTTCTTCTATGAGTCTTTTCCACATAAGCAAAGGCGCGACAACCGAAGGTTTTAATATTTGAAAGATCTGGTTTGCGACCACTCGATTTTTCGTAGGGAGTGCAGTCGTTGGATGAAGTTGGGAGGCGATTTTGTATGTAAGTTGCGGTGCAGACGGCTTCGCCCCAGAATGAGTTAGGTAAATTACTGTCTTTAAGTAGGCAGCGAGCCATCTCCATCAAGGTACGGTTCTAACGCTCCGCAACCCCATTTTGAGGCGCGGAATACGGAACAGTAAGTTGATGGTTAATTCCCTCATTTTTTAGATAATTTTCAATTTCCTTCCCTGTGTATTCCCCTCCGTTGTCAGTACGGATAACACGCACCTTCCTGCCAAATTTATTCGCGGTCATTGCAAAATATTCTTTAAATTTAGGGAAAACTTCATCTTTGGTTCTCAGTAAGTACGTTATGGTAAACCGGCTAAAGTCATCTACAAAAGTCAAAAAATAGTATTTTCCGCCAACCGTCGCTGTTTGCATAGGTCCACATAAATCGGAGTGCACTAATTCTGTGGGCTTTGTAGCTCGAAAACTAGCGGCTTTGGGGTATGGATCACTAGTGAGTTTAGAAGTTTCGCATGTATCACCGTGTTTACATTTGTCAATTTTAATTCCTAACGCCATATCATTATTTACCAATTCCTTAATATGATTAACGTTTCTGTGGCCTAATCTCCTATGCCACTTGTGTAGACAATTTTTATTTTCGCATTCATTTATAATATTTACATTGTGAGACATATTTTGTTCTATTCTACATTCATATAAATTATTGTTTACATAGCCCTCGAGGTACGTAACACCTTCGTGAGTTATCTTGCAAGATTGTTTCTCAAATATGGCTTTACAACCATTTTCAGTAGCTCTTTTTATAGAAATTAAATTTGTTTCAATTTCGGTTACATACAATACATTCTTTAGTGTTATCGTTCTGTGTGCATTATCCGACATTAATGTATTTAATTTTATAGTCCCGTAACCCTCAGAGCAAAGCTCTTGACCGTTTGCGATTGTTACGCTAGAAGCACTGTTATGAAAATCATTAAACTTGTTTTTGTTATTACAAATATGAGTTGAAGACCCTGAATCAAGTACCCGGAGATCTTTTACATTATCCCCAACAAAAAATGTAACATTTCTATCATTAGGTGTTTCCTTTTCAAAATTCCTATTTTTGTTAGTATTCGGGTATGCGCTGCCTTGGGAGCATATAGCCGATTTTTGTGACTGGTTGGGAAAACGATTGGGGTATTGGTACTGCTTAGGATTATTTTTATTTTTATTTTTCAAGCTCCAACAATCGTCGATATTGTGAGAATTCTTTTTACAGTACCGGCAGAATTTATTTTGTTTGTTTTTATGGAATTTCACCACCTTTAACGCGGAGTGACTGTTCTCACTTTCGCGGTTATTTTCAACTCTTTTCGTGTGCTCGTCTATTAATTTAGTGCGAATAAAACTAGCACTAACGTCACGCTCGTCCCTTGCCTCCAAAGCGGTAATGAGACCGTCATAACTGGAAGGGAGAGAGCAGAGCATTAAAGCAGCAAGGTGTTGATCAGTTACAGTCTCGCCGATAGCGGCTAGCTTATCGCGAGTTTCATAAATTTTTGTAAGGTGATCCACCATATTGCCACCTTCTTTTAATTTGGTGGAGTAAAGTTTCCTTAAAAGAAATAGTTTACTACTTAAATTCGAACGTTCGTGAACTTCTTTTAAAGCAAGCCAACATTCTCGCGCACTTTCTAAATTCTTCACATTTGTTATTTGATCGTCATCGATCAATAAATTTATAATGGCACGCGCTTTCCTATTTTTATTTCTAAAATCATCTGTCATTGGATCGGGCGGGTCCTGACTGATAACACTATAGAGGTCCTCCTTCTGTAAATACATTTCTAACCTGAATTTCCATACATCATAATTGCTTGAGTTCAGTTTTTCTATTATTGAATCCCTTAGGATACTCATTTTAGTTTTAATTATATAGAATAAATATTTTCTTATACAATCAAATAATAATAATAATATAAATCAGTTATAACTTTGATAACTTTTGCTTACACTTAGAGTGTAGCGATATATATATTTGCAATGAAACAGTTCGTATTCTTTTCAAATAATAATAATATCAAATATCTTCTTATACAGTTAAATAATAACAATAGTATGTTTATTGTTTTTAGTTTTCTTCGCTTACATATAAAAATGTTGCAAATATTTATACGATGTCATTATAATAGTTAATACATTTCTTATAAAGAGCGCAATTCAGTCTCATAATCTGTTATTAGAATATATATATATATAATCGACAAATATTTAGGAGGGACCTCTAATTTTATGTCAAATCATATTTCACAGTAAAAATAAAGGTAAGGAAAATTATTTCTCTTACCTGATGTCCCGGTGTTGAGACAGGAACCGCCATACACTTCAGGATACATCCATGGTACGCCTTTATGACTTTACCGACAGTTGCAGTGCTAAAATCTTTATTGAAAAAGAAATTGAAAAATGTGATTGAAGATGTAATTCAGGTGTGAGGTAAAGCATGGCTAGTTTCATTTAATAATGTGATTAAACTTTCATCTTGATTAATTGTTTTAATAAACTTTATCACATAATAGAACAGAAGACAGACATTTTATACGTCGTTAATTACAGACGCATAGAGCAGAAGTGAAAAAGTACGTGTCGAAAAAGAGGGGAAAAAAAGGGTGGCGAAGCATATACTTCTACATTAAAAACCACAATTAGGTGGAGAAACTGATGCATAAGCTATTATGCTCGCACATGACATTGAAAAGGAAGAAAAAACTTTCAATAAGTCCGGGAATAAATGTAGCAGTTCTTTTTTTTTCTGGAATATAATTTGGTTCAGAGGGGTTCGCACATATTAACACCCCCGCTGAAACCCTGGAACAAAAAGTTTTAAATGTTCAAAACAATATTTCTGTGAAGCTCAAATCGAGGCTTGGGAAGGGGTTTGGTTAGAAGGTCTGCAGTCATTGCTGCAGTTTCAAGGTACGTCATAGTTATTGTCCCTTCCTCGACAAGGTTCCTCAGAAGATGATACCGAAGGGATATGTGCTTGGTTCTTTGATGATGCTTATCGCTTTCGGCAAGTTTGATGGAAGACTGGTTGTCCTCAAACAGAGTTACTGGTAGTTCTTTCTCGAGGTCCAGTTCCTTCAGTAGTTGTAAAATCCATATAGTTTCTTGTGCTGCGCAAGCGGCAGCCACGTACTCTGGCTCAGCTGAAGACATGGCAATACAAGCCTGCTTTTTTTATGTCCACAGAAGTGGGTTATTTCCAATCATAAGTAGATTTCCTGACACTGACTTTCTGTCAGTAGGATCATTTGCCCAGTCTGAATCAGAATATGCCCTCAAGACAGGTTTTTCTAAATTAGTGTATGTTAATTTTAAGTCAATTGTAGTTTTAAGATATCTGATTGTTCGCTTAACAGCTTCCCAATCCTTAGCCCTTGGATGCTCGTTTCTGCGACTTAAAATATTTACCGCAGCACTAATATCTGGCCTTGATACAGTCGCGATGTATAGTAGAGCTCCTACGGCTTGTCTGTAATTCGTATTATTCGGGAGGAGATTTTCATCATCCACTAACTTAACGTATCCTGGTTCCATTGGTATATTAGTTGGTTTCGAGTTTTCTAAGCCGAATTTAATTATTAAATCATTAATTTTATTAATTTGATCAAGCGTCATGGTATTTTTGTCAGGCCGATTAATATTTATCCCAAGATAATATTTCGCTTCACCTAAGTCAGTTACAGGGTATTCCTCGTTTAATTCGTTTATAAGTTTATTAATATTTTCATCTTTCCCAGCTATGAGGAGATCATCTACATAAACGATTACGTAAGTCGTTGTTTCATTGGTTGTTTTCTTATATAAACATTTATCGATCCTACTTTGGTGAAAACCTAATTTAGATAATGATTTATGTAATGTCAGGTTCCACGCTCTGGCGGCCTGCTTCAAACCATAAATGGCCTTTTTGAGTCTGCATACGTTATGCTCCTCTCCCGGAACTGCATAGCCTTCAGGCTGATGCATATACACATTTTCTTGCAATTCCCCGTGAAGGAAAGCGGTCTTAATATCTACATGTCTTAAGTTCAGATCCTTATACAATGCCATTGCTAAAAAACTTCTAATTGTCGTATGAGACGCGACTGGCGCAAAGGTCTCATCATGATCTACCCCATACTTTTGGGAAAAACCCTTTGCGACCAGCCTAGCCCTAAACTTTTCCAGCAAACCCTGGCTATTGTATTTGGATTTGAACGCCCACTTGCAACCGATCACTTTCGTTCCTGGTGGGACTTCGACTAATTCCCATGTATTATTTTCGCGAAGAGAATTCATTTCTTCTAAAGTCGCTTCTATCCACTTTTCCTTTTCAATCGGGTTTTGCATATTTTTTATATCGTCCCAACTTTTCGGATCTTCTACTTTAACGTCATTTGTTAAGAAAGCAAATCTATCGGGAGGAACTCCCCTGTTCGGTCTGTTTGATCTACGCGGGACGTTTTGCGTTGTATCCGAATTTGCATTTTGATTTTGCGTTGTATCTTCGGCGCTGTCAATATTATCCTCGATTAATTGTAATTTCGGAACCGGATTTTCAAAATTTGGTATTTCATTGTTTTTATTTGATATGCTATCCTCAGTTATGTTTTTACTTTTAGTCTCCAGAAATTTTACGGTTCTACTTATTACGATTTTCTTACCGTCCGTACAAATTCTGTAGCCCTTACTCCTATTGTCGTAACCTACGAATATCCCCTCTATGGCTGCATTATCCAATTTTCTTCTATGAGTCTTTTCCACATAAGCAAAGGCGCGACAACCGAAGGTTTTAATATTTGAAAGATCTGGTTTGCGACCACTCGATTTTTCGTAGGGAGTGCAGTCGTTGGATGAAGTTGGGAGGCGATTTTGTATGTAAGTTGCGGTGCAGACGGCTTCGCCCCAGAATGAGTTAGGTAAATTACTGTCTTTAAGTAGGCAGCGAGCCATCTCCATCAAGGTACGGTTCTAACGCTCCGCAACCCCATTTTGAGGCGCGGAATACGGAACAGTAAGTTGATGGTTAATTCCCTCATTTTTTAGATAATTTTCAATTTCCTTCCCTGTGTATTCCCCTCCGTTGTCGGTACGGATAACACGCACCTTCCTGCCAAATTTATTCGCGGTCATTGCAAAATATTCTTTAAATTTAGGGAAAACTTCATCTTTGGTTCTCAGTAAGTACGTTATGGTAAACCGGCTAAAGTCATCTACAAAAGTCAAAAAATAGTATTTTCCGCCAACCGTCGCTGTTTGCATAGGTCCACATAAATCGGAGTGCACTAATTCTGTGGGCTTTGTAGCTCGAAAACTAGCGGCTTTGGGGTATGGATCACTAGTGAGTTTAGAAGTTTCGCATGTATCACCGTGTTTACATTTGTCAATTTTAATTCCTAACGCCATATCATTATTTACCAATTCCTTAATATGATTAACGTTTCTGTGGCCTAATCTCCTATGCCACTTGTGTAGACAATTTTTATTTTCGCATTCATTTATAATATTTACATTGTGAGACATATTTTGTTCTATTCTACATTCATATAAATTATTGTTTACATAGCCCTCGAGGTACGTAACACCTTCGTGAGTTATCTTGCAAGATTGATTCTCAAATATGGCTTTACAACCATTTTCAGTAGCTCTTTTTATAGAAATTAAATTTGTTTCAATTTCGGGTACATACAATACATTCTTTAGTGTTATCGTTCTGTGTGCATTATCCGACATTAATGTATTTAATTTTATAGTCCCGTAACCCTCAGAGCAAAGCTCTTGACCGTTTGCGATTGTTACGCTAGAAGCACTGTTATGAAAATCATTAAACTTGTTTTTGTTATTACAAATATGAGTTGAAGACCCTGAATCAAGTACCCGGAGATCTTTTACATTATCCCCAACAAAAAATGTAACATTTCTATCATTAGGTGTTTCCTTTTCAAAATTCCTATTTTTGTTAGTATTCGGGTATGCGCTGCCTTGAGAGCATATAGCCGATTTTTGTGACTGGTTGGGAAAACGATTGGGGTATTGGTACTGCTTAGGATTATTTTTATTTTTATTTTTCAAGCTCCAACAATCGTCGATATTGTGAGAATTCTTTTTACAGTACCGGCAGAATTTATTTTGTTTGTTTTTATGGAATTTCACCACCTTTAACGCGGAGTGACTGTTCTCACTTTCGCGGTTATTTTCAACTCTTTTCGTGTGCTCGTCTATTAATTTAGTGCGAATAAAACTAGCACTAACGTCACGCTCGTCCCTTGCCTCCAAAGCGGTAATGAGACCGTCATAACTGGAAGGGAGAGAGCAGAGCATTAAAGCAGCAAGGTGTTGATCAGTTACAGTCTCGCCGATAGCGGCTAGCTTATCGCGAGTTTCATAAATTTTTGTAAGGTGATCCACCATATTGCCACCTTCTTTTAATTTGGTGGAGTAAAGTTTCCTTAAAAGAAATAGTTTACTACTTAAATTCGAACGTTCGTGAACTTCTTTTTGTCGGAAATAGTTCAAAATGTGTTTCGACTTTTCGTTTTGTGAAATATGCGGCAGGTGGCGACACTTCACGGACAAACTTCAAACAATTCTTATAGACCGGACAATTACGCATAAAAATCCAGTCTTCATTTACGTCAGCTGCCTGTGATAATGCAACTGCTTAATATTCCTGTAGATGGCAGCACCACAAATAAACTTTGAAAGACTATGAAAGCAGAACTGTTTTGCTAGACTTTGATACACTCCATTTCAGCAATGATCAGCAGATTTCCATTGTGAAATGAGTGTTCGATCAAGAGCCCTTGCTTCTACTAAAGAAACCCTTTCATCTCAGTCTAGGGCGTATCTCTTGAGTGACAAGGACATATGTTTCTGTCTGTCACTTCATGCATTCGCTTTTCGGGAAGCTAACTTTGGCTCTCAAGAATGCAATACATATTTAATCAAAATAAGCTAAAATTGTATATCTTAACCAAGTACATATTAACCTATTAATCAAGAAATGTAGAGTGCATTAATAATTGTATTTTATTAAAAATAATAATCTCGTTTAAAGTCGAAAGCCTCGATTACTGTGATTACATAAACACACTCGCTAACGTTTAAATAAAAATACCTTTTTCAGAGTTAAAATAGGATAAAGTGGATACAGAAACTTCCGTGATACTCTGAAGATCCAGCGTTCTCACCTATACAGGTAAGAAGAATTATTTTCTCTTACAAACATTCTGCATTTCAAATTAACTTTCAATTAAAATAATTTAGAAAAATATTAAATGAAAGAACAGCCTTTATTGTAATATGAATTCACGCCTTTGAAAACTTATAGATTATGACACTGGAAAAGTGAGAAAAGAAAAGGCTGTAAAGTAATTGATTGTTATAGTTGAAAATAATACTACTGAAATGCATATTGATTATATTGAATATAATAAATAATATTGATCAATATTGAAAATTTGAAAATATATAAAAACGAAAAAAAAAAATTCTTGAATATATTATATATATATAAAGTGATACAATATTGAGTATATATATACGAAAAAATTTTTTTTCTTGAATATATTATATAAATATAAATGACCTGTTGATAAGAAATATTTCAAGTATATAAAGAACCATTATATAGACAGTAATATTACATTGTGTATGATAGTGTGGCATTAATAAGAAAATACATATATATACAATCCGCATAAAATATAGACATTGATATTTTACTAATATTATGTGTGATAGTGTAACATTGGTGAACAAATATACATAAACAATACGCACAAAAATATAAATAATTAAAAAAAATATATATAGGGTAGAATCTAACGATAAGCCATGGCAATTTCTGCAGCAAAGGAAATATCCCTGGTAGAGAAACTTTCTAACAGCAATTATGATCTTTGGGCCTTTCGCCTAGAAATGCTGCTAACCAGAGAGGATCTCTTTAGTCACGTCATCGACACGCCCCCACTCACTCCAGACGATACTTGGCGAAAAAAAGACGCCAAAACCCGTGCCACAATAAATTTATTCATAGATGACTCTCAGATTGTCCACATTCGGCATTTAAAAACTGCCAAGGAAATCTGGGATACCCTTAAGCGAGTCCACCAGAGATCCACCTTATCCTCTAAGTTGTTTCTGTTGAGGAGACTCTATTCAAAAAAGTTATGCGACGGTGGAAATATGAACCAACATATCAACGATATATTAACTTTACGCGACAAATTATACGCCATTGGGGAAGAAATACCCGAGACTCACATTGTTGCACTTTTATTGTGCAGTCTACCTAAATCCTATGACCCCTTAATTATAGGTCTTGAAGCTCGCAACGAAAGTGATTTAACTTTAGAATTCGTAAAGAATAAATTATCTGACGAATACAGACACAGGAGTGAGAATCAAGGAACAAATTATCACGCGCGTGAAACCGCATATAAAGTAACAAACAAAAACAAAACCAAAAGATACTGCGGCTACTGCAAAAAGCAGGGGCATGCAATAAATGAGTGTTATCACCTGAAAAATAAAAACCAGCATAATAATTACGCAAGAAATGACTGGAACAGGAGCAAAGCATTCAATAATCCGAACAACTATAGAAATAACACGAACAGTTACAAAAATACCCAAAATAACCCCAAGGAAACCTCGAATTTTTGCTTTGGAAGCAAGGCTGAAGATAGTGATAATGAAAAAAATTTGATTCCCCCCAATGATAACAAATCCTCAGAAGAAAAAATTCCTGAAAACGAACAAGTGACCGCGAACAGAGCACAAACCTCGGTGGAAGATACTTTTATAATTGACTCTGGATGCACAAGGCATGTTGTAGCTACGAAACACAACTTACAAAACTTTATGCCAGGAAACTTTGGCGAAATAACCATAGCGAACGGAAAGCGGCTATGTTCACAGGGTCTGGGAGACGTGAATATAAATACAGACTCACAAAATTCCATAACTCTTAAAAATGTATTATATTGTCCCGAATTGCAAAGTAACCTATTATCTGTCAAAAGAGCCACAGAGAATGATATTAAGGTAATATTTGAAAAACAGAAATGCTCATTTGTAAAGGATAGCCAAACAATTTTAACGGCAAAATTAAATGATAATCTATATGAGTTAGAACCCAAAAATGACTACGGATATAACGCGCAGACACAAACATCTTGTGACAATAAAAATTGTATATCCATTTGGCACAAAAGGCTAGGACATAAAAATTTCGAAGCGATAAAATATCTCACAAAACACAAACTAGCCGAGGGTATAGAAATACACAATTGTAAACATGAAACTGTTTGTAAAGAATGTATTGAGGGCAAACTATCAATCGCACCCTACCCCAAATCCGCCACTAACAGATCAAAGGAAACATTAAATTTAATTCATTCAGATTTATGCGGGCCGATGCGATCGCCAACATTCAGTGGGAAAAGATATTTCATAACCTTTACCGATGACTATAGCCGATTTACAATGATATATTTAATTTCGCATAAGTCAGAAGCCATAACAAAACTTAAAGAATTTGTAGCCCTGACGAAGAACAAATTCGGAAAAACTATAAAAGCGATCAGATCCGATAACGCGAAGGAGTATCTGGGAGATAGTTTTGAAAGTTACCTGACAGAAAACGGCATAGAACATCAGTTAAGCGTACCATATTGTAGCCAACAGAACGGCGTTGCCGAACGTAAAAACAGAACTATAGTCGAAATGGCGCGCACCATGTTATCTGACGCGAATTTACAAAACCACTTTTGGGGCGAAGCCGTACTTACAGCGACATACCTCATAAATCGGTTGCCCACCAAGGCAAACGAAAACAATAGAACGCCTTACGAGCTGTGGAATAACAGAAAACCTAATTTATCGAATATACGGACCTTCGGATGTAAGGCATATGCCTATGTCGAGGAATCGAAGAGATCCAAATTTGACAAAAAGGCCGTTCAAGGTATTCTATTAGGATACGATAACCGAAGCAAAGGGTACAGAATACACACAGGGGGAAACAACGTAATAATATCGCGAACGGTAAAATTCTTTGAGAACGGAGTAAATGAAGATGACGAAAACGGAAATGACGCGAAGACACCTACTGAAATAGTAGAGATTGAGCTAGATAATGACGAACAAAATCAAAACAATACTCCGCAGCAAAACACCGCTGAACCGCGGAGATCACTGAGAAATAACAGAGGTGTCCCCCCTAACCGCTACGGGATAAGTGCGAATGTCTGTAAAGTACAAGATCCGAAAAACTGGGAAGACGTAAACAACATCAGAGACGCTAAAATTAAAAACAAATGGATTGAGGCCGCGAATGAGGAAATAAAGTCATTAAAGAAAAATAATACTTGGGAACTGGTGAACCCCACACCAGGAAACCGCACCATAGGGTGCAAATGGACATTTAAGACAAAATATAATGCACGCGGAGAAGTAGAGAGGTACAAGGCGCGACTCGTCGCGAAGGGTTACTCTCAAAAGTACGGAAGCGACTACGATGAAACATACGCACCAGTGGTAGCGCACACCACAATCAGAAGCTTCCTAAATGCCGCCGTGTATAAAAATTTAAAAGTTACTCACCTGGATGTAAAGACAGCGTTCTTACACGGAGATTTAGACGAGGAAGTCCTAATGACGCAACCCGAGGGATATATAGTCAAGGGGGAGGAAGAGAAAGTATGCAAACTGAAAAAAGCAATATATGGCCTCAAACAAGCCGCAAGGGCTTGGTACATAAAAATCAATAAGTCGTTAAGAAATTTAAATTTTAGAGAGTGTGATTCAGATCAGTGCTTGTATAAAAGGAATGAAAATGGGGACATTTCCTATATAATCGTATATGTAGACGACATTTTAGTCGCCGCAAGCGAAGAAAACACACGCAAAATACACGCAGAGTTATCTAAGGAATACGAAATAAAAAATCTTGGGGAGGTATCACAATTTCTTGGGATAAATATTAAAAGGCTAGACAACGGAAACCTTGAGCTAGACCAAGAAAATAAAATCGATGAAATAGCGGAAAAATTTAAATTGTCAAACTCTAAACCAACATACACACCCATGAGCACGGATTATTTCAATACAGACGCACACAGCGAACCGCTAAATGATAACAAACAGTATAGGCAGGCAGTGGGAGCACTCCTGTACGTAGCCACGTTGACCAGACCAGACATTGCTGCTACGGTGAACATTCTGGGAAGGAAAAACGAAACTCCTAGAAAGGCTGACTGGGACGCTGTGGAAAAAGTAATAAGATATCTGCGAACCACAAAGTACTTACGACTAGTTATAGACAAAGAAAAGCCACCCATACTAACAGTCTATTGTGACTCTGACTGGGCAGGAGATCGAGAAGACAGGAAGTCCACAACCGGGAACGTATTAAAATTAGGAAACAATCTCCTGTCCTGGACATCACGAAAACAAAACTGTGTGGCTTTGTCCACCGCAGAGGCAGAATACATATCCGTTTCAAACGCGACTCAAGAAATTCAATGGATAATCAATCTACTAAAAGATTTGGAACTACACCAGACTTTACCGATTACCATCTACGAGGACAATACCGCCTGTATAAAGCTGAGCGATAATGAAAAACATCAATCTAGGGTGAAACATGTGTCTATCAAATACCATAATGTGAGACACTTGAAAGAAAACGGTGTCATTACACTAGTGTACTGTCCTTCAAAGAGAATGATCGCCGATGCCCTTACCAAACCAATCCCCAAACCTCACTTCGAACACCTAAGGAATCAACTCCAACTTCTCCCACCACAAGACTCAGTCGAAAAGGGGGAATGTCGGAAATAGTTCAAAATGTGTTTCGACTTTTCGTTTTGTGAAATATGCGGCAGGTGGCGACACTTCACGGACAAACTTCAAACAATTCTTATAGACCGGACAATTACGCATAAAAATCCAGTCTTCATTTACGTCAGCTGCCTGTGATAATGCAACTGCTTAATATTCCTGTAGATGGCAGCACCACAAATAAACTTTGAAAGACTATGAAAGCAGAACTGTTTTGCTAGACTTTGATACACTACATTTCAGCAATGATCAGCAGATTTCCATTGTGAAATGAGTGTTCGATCAAGAGCCCTTGCTTCTACTAAAGAAACCCTTTCATCTCAGTCTAGGGCGTATCTCTTGAGTGACAAGGATATATGTTTCTGTCTGTCACTTCATGCATTCGCTTTTCGGGAAGCTAACTTTGGCTCTCAAGAATGCAATACATATTTAATCAAAATAAGCTAAAATTGTATATCTTAACCAAGTACATATTAACCTATTAATCAAGAAATGTAGAGTGCATTAATAATTGTATTTTATTAAAAATAATAATCTCGTTTAAAGTCGAAAGCCTGGATTACTGTGATTACATAAACACACTCACTAACGTTTAAATAAAAATACCTTTTTCAGAGTTAAAATAGGATAAAGTGGATACAGAAACTTCCGTGATACTCTGAAGATCCAGCGTTCTCACCTATACAGGTAAGAAGAATTATTTTCTCTTACAAACATTCTGCATTTCAAATTAACTTTCAATTAAAATAATTTAGAAAAATATTAAATGAAAGAACAGCCTTTATTGTAATATGAATTCACGCCTTTGAAAACTTATACTTTTAAAGCAAGCCAACATTCTCGCGCACTTTCTAAATTCTTCACATTTGTTATTTGATCGTCATCGATCAATAAATTTATAATGGCACGCGCTTTCCTATTTTTATTTCTAAAATCATCTGTCATTGGATCGGGCGGGTCCTGACTGATAACACTATAGAGGTCCTCCTTCTGTAAATACATTTCTAACCTGAATTTCCATACAGCATAATTGCTTGAGTTCAGTTTTTCTATTATTGAATCCCTTAGGATACTCATTTTAGTTTTAATTATATAGAATAAATATTTTCTTATACAATCAAATAATAATAATAATATAAATCAGTTATAACTTTGATAACTTTTGCTTACACTTAGAGTGTAGCGATATATATATTTGCTATGAAACAGTTCGCATTCTTTTCAAATAATAATAATATCAAATATCTTCTTATACAGTTAAATAATAACAATAGTATGTTTATTGTTTTTAGTTTTCTTCGCTTACATATAAAAATGTTGCAAATATTTATACGATGTCATTATAATAGTTAATACATTTCTTATAAAGAGCGCAATTCAGTCTCATAATCTGTTATTAGAATATATATATATATAATCGACAAATATTTAGGAGGGACCTCTAATTTTATGTCAAATCATATTTCACAGTAAAAATAAAGGTAAGGAAAATTATTTCTCTTACCTGATGTCCCGGTGTTGAGACAGGAACCGCCATACACTTCAGGATACATCCATGGTACGCCTTTATGACTTTACCGACAGTTGCAGTGCTAAAATCTTTATTGAAAAAGAAATTGAAAAATGTGATTGAAGATGTAATTCAGGTGTGAGGTAAAGCATGGCTAGTTTCATTTAATAATGTGATTAAACTTTCATCTTGATTAATTGTTTTAATAAACTTTATCACATAATAGAACAGAAGACAGACATTTTATACCACGTTAATTACAGACGCATAGAGCAGAAGTGAAAAAGTACGTGTCGAAAAAGAGGGAAAAAAGGGGTGGCGAAGCATATACTTCTACATTAAAAACCACAATTAGGTGGAGAAACTGATGCATAAGCTATTATGCTCGCACATGACATTGAAAAGGAAGAAAAGAGTTTCAATAAGTCCGGGAATAAATGTAGCAGTTCTTTTTTTTTCTGGAATATAATTTTGTTCAGAGGGGTTCGCACATATTAACAGAAAGAATCCGCCTTCAGAAGTTAATACACTGCACGCATGGAGGAATATCTCCAACATGGCCACATGAAGCTTTTAAAGGATGAGGACTTAAATAGTCACCCAAATTACTATTTACCCCACCATGCCCTAATTAATGAAAATAGTAAAACAAAAATTGAGGGTTGTCTTCCACGCATTGGCCACTCATCTAATGGCCAATTCCTAAATTCAGTCCCAATGAAAGGGCTAAAATTACAAACAAGCATATTCTAAAATTTAATAGTTCAAATTATCAAGAGTAGTTTTACCAGCAGATATCATAACAGTGTTCCGAAAAATACTATTCTCTAATAAAAATATTCATTTACAACGAATTTCGGACGAAAAATCCTCCGATTCTTTTCTTGTTTATTTACTAAGAACTTAAACAGATTGTGGGCATTTTTAGTGTTTCGAACTATTCAGCTGGTTTGTAATAATGAAGGAAATAATATTTTCTTGTGCCCTCCAGTGAAGCAAAAAATCATATGTACGATGACGACTTTTTGGGAGGTTCAGAGTCAGTTGAAGCAATTCAAGTCTTTTTTGATGAGTTACAAATTTTATTTCAAACCAGTGGCTTCCAACTGAAAAAAATGGGCGTCAAATGAGCCACTTGCTACAGAAAGTTTAACAGATGCATTAAAACTCACTAGTCTGACGCATCATTCAATTCTGATTCATCGCAGCGAATTCTAGGGCTAGAGTGGAACCATGAAACAGATTTCCTGCTAACCCAAGTTGCTTAACCTTCCGAGCGTCTTGCAAAAGGGTAAAATTGTAATGTTGTTTTCTTTGCATTTTGTTTTAAATGCTAAGAAAATATGACTCTTTCAACATTATAAAAAAAAAACTCAATTAAAAATATGAATGTAATCCTTGGGAGTATTTATCATTCTTCAATGTTTTAAAATTCCTTAAATCTATAGAATTATATTATTTTAAATATTGCTTTTATTGCAGTGAAACCTGGAGCTTTATGAACGGAATATTACGCCCCAAACACTTAGAGGGGTACAAAACACTTGTACTAAAAAAAACACTAATTATTATCGATTACTGCACGTATATTTGATCCTTGTGTCTCTTGTTATCTTCCAATGTTCTTTTAACGATGTTATTACAAAGTGTGTGAAAAGCAAAATTAAATTGGATGATATTCTGCCCGCAAACATTTTAGAAACCAAGAATAAATTCCATTCGGAAACAAGTCCTTTTAAATCAATACAGTACCCAATTCATGGATATAAACTCATTGTAGCATTTGAACTTCATGGGTTTGGTGATGCCTCAACACGTGCTTATGCAGCGGTTGTCTTTGTTAAAACTTTCTCTTATCTTGTCACGGTAAGGGCGACTGCAAGGCAAATTCGTGAGCAAAAGGCATATTTTTATTTTTTTTTTAATCTTTATTTTATTTTTTATTTTTTTAGTATTTTGAAATTTTTAATTTTCCCCTTTCGGATGGTATATTACTTTTGTTTCTACGACAACGAGAAGTTAAATTTTTTAAGTTATTTAGTTTGTTTACAGCGCGTTGCACTCCTTAAAAACGCCTATTTAAAAGACCAACAGTGTAAACATTGAAATGTATTACAATATGCAGCTCTCAGCTGAGTCTCAGAATTATTTTCTCCATGAATTACAAATGATAAGTTTTTTCTGATTGTAGTACCGCTGTGACTGTTGTTTAGTTTTGGAAACAAACGCGAGTGGTTAAGGCACCACACCGCTAATCGCTTGAGAGCGTAGGTGAGTTGCGGTTTCAACTCCCGCTGGCTCCGTTGACACAAGTTAGATGTATGTCTTAAAAAATAATAATAAATAAATAACACGGCGTGGTTAGTTTACAGTTGAAGTTTGTTGCTTGTGCTTCTGTGGCTGTGCTTGATTTTACGTTGCAAACAACTATTTTTATTTTTTATGCTTTTTCTTAATTTTTCTTTCTTTACAATTGCAACATAATGCCAAGATCGAATACAAAAGTTTTAAAAAATGAAAGGGTAAATATTACCCGAGAAAACCGTTGAATGAGTCTTGTGATGAGGCTAAAGGACCGTGGAAAAGGATGATTTAAAAGGACCGTGAATGTATGATGAGAGCAAGATATGGCCATTTACAACAATCTAGAGAAAAAAAAGGATTGAAAAGATTAAAACTAAAAAGGCAAGAGGATATAGAGCAATAAAAAAGCAAAAATAAATATTATGGAGCAGGGATGTTTTAATTAGGTATGTTTATAAACTTACCTTGTCTGTAATCTTGCATGAATATTTTACACATATTTCTGATCAATCTGAAATGAATTTTGTTACTAACATAAGTGCCAAAAGAAATTTAAGTTTTTCTCTGAAAATATGCAATTTTTTGTTATTTAAAAGTGGTTTTTATACCAGATTAAATAAAAAATAGCTAAAGATATTTGTTTATAAATGTGATTTCACTTTCTTAGGAATTATTTATATTATGTATATAATAAATTCAAATTAATATCTTTGGTAGTTTCTTAGAAAAGGTACATCATCTTAACAGGGTAGGTATAGGGTTTTCCAACTCAAGCAAAGTTAAATTGGGATGCTACTCTGCCATCAAATATTTTAGAAACCTAGAACAAATTAAATTCGGAAAAAGTCCTTTTAAATCTGTGCACATTCCCCGATTCATGAATTTAAGCACATTAGCAACATTTAAACTTCCCGGATTGGTGATGCTTCAACTCGTGCTTATGCAGCAGTTCGCTATGTAAAAAATTATTCTTATCCTGTCATGGTAATGCTAGTCACCGCAGAAATCTGAACTGTCGCCATCAGGGTAATTACATTTCCTCGTTTAGAACTTGTTATCAGAACTCATTTATGTTGTTAAAGACGCTTTATCACATACTGTGTATGAAACACTCTTGTGGAGAGATTCTACAATTGCATTTAGTTGGATTTTTAAGGCTCCAGCTACAAGTAGACGGTTTTTTCTCCATCGTACAAACCCAATCAGAAAATTAACATAAACCGAAATTTGGCATGATTTTTCTGGAAAAATGCAATACAGCACACTTACACAACTTGAGGTATATATCCCAATCAATTAAAAGGTAATAAAAAGTGATGGTCTGAGCCTACTGGACTCTAAGAATCGTCTAATCATATCGTATGTAAAACATCACCTATTTCAAACGTTTCTTTTGAGACTTTAAGAACCGAAAGTTAATGTTTCTTAAATTAACTTGATAATGATTTTGACATTCATACAAGATTCTCGTCATATACGAAATTGATCCGAGTTGTTGCTTGGATACAAGAATTCGCAAACAGCACCAAAGTCCACTTGAAAGTGAAAAGCCCACTAAATGCAAGTGAACTTAGTAAAACTGAGTAGTCTTTTCAGCTGAAATTAATCTTCTTAAGCACCACAAACCGTTTCCTACATCCAGAAAACTGCTTCCATTAACTATCTTTTTAGATATGTAAACCCGTTTGTTTGCTTCAGAAATGCTGTTACCAACAGCAGGCCAGACAGAAGGGCACTGAGATGGAGACTATCACTGTAAAAAAACGGAAATACTACTGGCAATCTAGAGGCCAGTACTATTTCCGTTTTTTTACGGGAATGTTTACCCATAAATTACAGAAAAATTTCCGTTTTTAATCAGAAAAACGGAAAATTTTCTGTAATTTATGGGTAAACATTCCCGTAAAAAAACGGAAATAGTGCTGGCCTCTAGATTGCCAGTAGTATTTCCGTTTTTTTTTTTTCTGCAGTGTGAGATCTGAGTTTTCCGACGACCGGAATAATTTTACTTTTATGGAAAATGTTTTTAAAATGTGTCTAATATAATAGGTATTTCCGTTTCAAAATTAACTGTCAACTTTTTCAATAAAACATACTAAAATTATCTACACAGGCATCCTCTCTAAAGAGATTTTTGAAATAGTGTATTCAAAGGATTGGTAAGCCCAGTAAAGTAATGATCAGCGAGTCTGGCTAACACGCAACAGGTCCTGAGTTCGACTTCGAGCTTGGCAAGGTTCACTCAGTCTTTCGTCCCTTGGAAATCGATAAAATGAGTACCAATGTTGCTCGGGAACTTAACACTGAGTGTTTCGCGTTAGGCTGACCCCCTGACCAGGACGTATACTGTATACACCAGAGAGCCCATGGTCAAGAAGAAAGTATAGGGCACATTAGGTACTGTTGGGACCTGATCATTAATGGAGAATGTGACAATATCTAGAATGTGACAATATAATAACAATTCAAACAACAGTAATTAAAAGATTACTATTATCGGGATTTATTTGTATTCGTAAAACTTCAGAGCTCAAATCTTATAGTATAGCTTATTTATTTTTCAGAGAAAATAGAACAACATATCTGAAAAGAGATATCATAAATCATGTTACAGTTGTTTGTGTTATTTCGAAAGGAAAGAATAGAGAATGTACTTTATATTACTATCTCAATCGGCCAAAATCTTTCGAATGTAAAATTTTCAGAAGCTTTATTTCGTTTCATTTCTTTGCTCAGAGAAAGAAATTTTTGAAATGTTTATTTTAAGGAAAACATAAAGAAATGAGGGTTTTTTTTTTTCGTAATATCATTACATTAAAAAAAAGCATTTAAAGTATCCCACTTCTGTTTAAATAGACAATTTCGGAAAATGTCACAAAAACTGTATTGTTTTATCTGAAAGACTACAATTAGCTAACCGAAACGGGTTTTTTAAGAAGAAAGTTACTAGTACCAAACGATTGCGAAAAACACTACTTTTAGATTACGCATATAACATTTACTTAGGGGTCATCTACAAATCAAAACAGCATCAAACTTTGTTTTTCAATGGTAACAGACGATTTTGGCGATATATTAGATTGTAACGAAAGTTTTCCGCCAAATCACCATTACATAATACTAATTATAATATATATAATTAACTGTAATTTTATATATAACCACCGTTCCGCCAAACCTTCGCAGTGTCCTATGTTACAACACTAGTAGTTACACACAAACACTAAAGCTGGACACTTTATTTGGTGACATTCTGTAGCTGACTTTTTGCAACAAAACTGGAAGTAAATGATGGTTCTAATCTGGTAGCGTGATAGTTCCACTTCAGATATCTTGTACTTAATGATAACGACATTTTTAACAAATTTATTTATATGTAATCTTTATTTGTATGTCGAAAAGTCTAAGAGTGTAAGTAAACCTTGATTTTCTTATCGTGTATTTCCTGTCTTGCGAACAATTAGTAATCTGCACTATACTGTAAAATGTCCCATAAATATTCATACAGTATTAATTAAAACAATCTTAATAGTGTGTTAAGAAAAATCGAAATTTTTTGTAGAAATTTAGTCGGGACGGGCTTAATTTTTTTGCACGGGCCGTTCCGGGCATTGTTTTTGCTTATTATCATACGGGCCGGGGCAGGCCGTTAACTGTGAAAATATAAACGGACCTGGCCTGGAAATTCCTGGCGTGCAGACCTCTGCAACAGACACATATACGTAAACATATCTTTTATCCATCTATATATATATAAAAAAGTTTTGATTTGGAAATGGACCAATGAAAATCTGCGTAGATATTCCCTGCAGATCGGCATCCAATTTGAATGCTTAAGCATGTCCTTTCTTCGTTAATATTAAAAAACCTGCTGCGTACAAAAATATGAAAATCGATAGTATTATAGAGAAATCTTTGATAAACACGCTGATGCAGACAATTTTCAAATCAAAGAATTATTTTAAGAGATATTTAATGTCAAAGTTGGACAAAATAGTTCCATTAAAAAAGTTTTATAGGAGCAAAAACTGTACAAGGAATTTAATCATTTTTAGATAATTATATGCGTCAGAATTTACCGGTGTGCAGATTGCATTTAGTTTTTTAATTTGACTCATTTTTTGATGTTTTATTTTTATTTTAAATTCAAATTTTCAGCATTTTGAGAGATATTATTTAGATATTTTAGAAAATTGTATTAATTTAAACTGTCGCCATCTGTATAAACAGCGCAAACAATAATGTTTGCTTCAAATTAGAAATTTATTTTACACGTGACTATTATAAACATAAAATATAAAAGCAGGAACTCCTTGAAAATTACGTCATAAAAACTATAATTAAACGTGAATTTTAAAAGAGAAAGAATATTGTAAAATAATAAATTCATTAACATGCGTTAGAAGTCTTAAATAGGAGAATTTACGTCACATTACACTTATTACGTAAAATGAACAAAAAATAATATTGCAAAACAGTTTAAATTTAAAAATTGCGCGAGACATTTATTTGATATTTTAAGATGATCATAATATTTCATTTCTAACAAAAGTATTTTTACATGAATATTAAAAAGAGAAAGAAAAGTTTGGTGAAAATTACGTCAGATTATAATTGTCAGATTCAAATTATAATTCAATCTTCTGAAATCTTTTTAAAGCCGATCAAATTAGCGTGCTGTTAGAGTCTGCGGTGTCTGAACGGGGGTTGACGAGAGTAGCTCGTAGGGGGCAAAGCCCCCTAGTATTATATATGAAAGTTTTGTAGATAACCCATTTTTTATCCACACGTGCACTTTTTAACCATACATAATTCTTAAATCAAAGGTGTTAATTTGCAGATGTAGAATCGCAAATCATTTTCATCACCTTGTACGCTTTTAAATTGTGTTTTTGAAACACATAATAGTGAAAATTATTTTCCATTGCCTTATTTAGATACCCCACTCAGCGTGTTGATTATTGGCACAGACTTGTCCCGTCCATCCTACAACCTCTTCATGTATACCCAAGGGGTATGCACACCATATTTTGAAAAACACAGCTCTATAGAATACAATATTATGCAAGTTAGCTATAAATGTAAACAAATGTCCCCTTCTCTTTATTCCCAGTGCATTACAATATTTATACTGGGTGTCCCATGATCTGTTAACGTTTCAAAAATTAATAAAAAGTGAAGGAACTGATTTATTTGAATGCGGTTTGCACCAAAATTATTTTCCTGCAAAGGGATTTTTCTTGGTCAAGAAAAAGAAATTGAGAAAATTTTTGTCAATGAAAGAGGGAGCTTCACGCATTCCAATTATAGGTAATATGCAATTTAAATTCCTATAAAAAATCAAGTGCATGTTTACAGCTTACATTAAATTTTCCTGGCACAGTGGGGAAGCTATTTTACCTTATCCACAGAATTGCTGATCGACGCTTTACAGCGGTTTTGGATACAGAAAAGAATTAAGAAGAAAGGGGTCCTATATCTTTTCCTCCTGGACTGTTCTCCCTCTTTCAACGATTCGGGGAAACAAGAAGTTTGTGTAATAGACCTCGCAGCGGGGCACCACGTTTATCGGCGGCTCATACCTCCGCTGTAGCTCCGCAAATGGATACTCTACACGAACAGTCCACGTGTGGGATTTGGGCCATATTAACCAGTCTTTTCATCCCTCTTATTTCAAAATTAAAAGAATGTTAAGTAATAGCTCGTACATTAATAACTCGAAAAATGCAGTGGCTATTGAAATGTTAAATGAGTTTTCCGGGAAGCATCATTATATTCAGTTAATTTTAATTTTAAAATTATCAGAACAATTAATAGTAGCATTTAATTTAATTATGTATGTGTTTTTTAGCATTTTTAATATCTTGACCGGTATACGAGTCGAATTAATACGAAAACTTTTAGTATTCCCTTGAATTTTATTATTCTCCTCGTATTAGCCAAGTTCGACTATCTATATAACTGAGATTTTAAAAGTTCGTATAAAATTAAATATGTATACCGCCCCTCAAGAAGATTCCGTAATTAGAGCAGTAGTAAAGAAAGTCATAAACAAAGACATTTGGTGGGCTTTCTTTTTCTTTTTCTTCTTTTTAATTCTATCATTTTATTACTTTCAATTTTGTTCCTCTAGTAAATATTTTTTTTAAAGTTTAATATAGAAGTAAACTGTACTTTTTTGGATGAAGAATAGCGAATCCATCATGTAAATCTTTTTAGAAAACAATTTCGGCAAATAAATAAATAGAGAATTAAACATTACTCTCCCCTGTAAAATACAATAAATTTCTTCATATGTTCGATTAAAAATAAGAAATTCCTTATCTAATGTAATTTTTCATAGTAAGTAAATTTTCGTTCTCTTATCAAACAACTATTCTTATAGATATTTACTAATGCATAACAATAATTTTGTAAAAGATTATTTGTAAATATTTCATTAATTATGTTACCAGATTTCTAAGAAAGAAAAAAATAGAAATATTCCTAAATGGATATTATTAAATTGCAATAAAATAAGGCATTCTTTTACGGTGATATTTCATAATAAAGTATAGTTTTAGATTTTATGTTATAGTAATTAACGTAACTAATTTAAGTATATAAATTCAGTATTTAACATCTACTTATTTATCTTATTATTTTTTTAATTCATATAGATGAAAGTTAATATAAAATTTATTAGAATAGAATATTATAGATAATTATATATCTTAATGTATCTTAGAAATATTAGCATCTCTTAACATTTTAGTATATCTACTCTGTAGAAAAATAAAGAGTTATTAGCAGCGTTTGTTTATATTTATGAGTTAATAATCTTGATAAATTATCCCGAAAATTAAAAAATTCTAATTAAAAGTTTCCATTTCCGAAAAAAAAAATTCGCGAAGGCAGTTTTAAACTACTGGCATTAAATTTTGACGGTATTATACATTGTTAAAAGTTTGGTACAAAATTTCACGAAATAATTGAACGTAACAAGTTTCCCACCATAAGACGGTAAAACCTTGTTTTAATACTTGGCGCTTTAAATGAATCATGATCTGGTAAATTGTTTTATAATAAACTGGTGAAATAATGAACTAGAAAGTGACTGGATTTCATCTTTGAAAATAATTTAAAATCAGTTTAGGAAATGTCATTTAAAAAAAAATTTCAGATAATATAATACGAGCAAATCTTGTGTCTATATATATATGTGTGTGTGTATATATATATTCAAATTTTATCTAAAAAAAGACTCTGACGAGTTTGACTAAATTTTACATCCTATAGGTTTGTACTACGAGACGACCATTCGGCTAAGTTACTTGTTCTAAAAAAATCGATCAGTGAGTCGTTTTGAGGTCACTACGGGTCAATGCATTTCAATGGTCATGGAGTTTAAAGCAGTTATTAGGTTGTTGAACAGGTGGGAGTAAACAAATTCGCAAAGCTGGCAACATTTCTTCAAATTTGACGAAATATTGGCAAGATTGGCGAGATTTTGTGGGAAATTAGACTTTCAAGATTACCAATCCCAAAACACGTTTGTCGCCGAATGAAAGGATGTCGCCAAATTTGACGAAAAATTGGCTTTCATCATCTGAAGGAATGTTCTAGAAATTGCCAGTAAGAGCGGAGATACATGATTCAACCAATCAGAGCCCAATTAAAAATTTATTTTGGAAGGATGCCCTTTCGTTGTAAATGTATATCTAATGTAATATTTAGAAATCTGTACATAGTTTTATTATTGATTGTTTCTGCAAATGATACTGTTATAAATTAAAATGCTTCATAGGAATAATATTGCGAGAACTTACTGTTATATGGATTTGAACACAAAGCTAATTTTAACCGAACGTAGCTCGATCCCCTCATAGCATGCATGGTCACGGTGACGTGGTTGTGACGTCACTGTAAGTCACTGTGGTCACGTCACATCTGTGACCAAAATGCCACCCCTCAGTGATGTCACATTGTGACTGAGATGTGAACTTCTTAGAAAACTTTAAAAAATTACGAAAATTCTTTAAAACATGTTATTTACTGTAAAATTATGTTTTCCTGGCAATTAAAAAAAATTGTGAGGTCACTGTTATGTCACTGCTATGTAACGTACGTCACGTCACATATGTGACAAAAAAACCACCATATTGTAAGTCACAGTGTGACAAAAATATGAACTTCAAAAATCTTTGAAAATGAAGAGAAATATTTTAAACAGTCACGAGTTACATGGCATAAGGAATAAAATATATTAGTGGATAGCAAATGGTAAATTCTCTCACTAAAGAGGAGAGGGGGGGGGGCATAATAAATAAAGTGCACGATACAATCATTAATAAACTAAATTTTCAGGCTATATTTTATCAATTTGATATCTAAGATAGTGAATGTATACTTTTTCATGATTTCAATTTTATCTAGCATTTGGATAATATAATTAGAATTAGGAATATTAAATTTATACACTTTACATATTTAGTTTGCTGGGAGGAAATTTATTTATTTATTTCTTTTTTTACCGACCAGGATTATTCGAAACACTTCTGTGGTTTCAAAATAAAAAATTTCTATTACAGTTAAATCTGCACCTTTTAATGAGCACGTAGAAAGAGTCTTCAGAGTTTAGTCATCTATGCATTTATTGCTTTAGAATATTTTTATAATTTGTATTCAAGTCATAAATTCTACTTCTTTCAGACTTTTTAAATAAAATTAGCATTTTCCGAAAATAAAAGAAATATACAAAATTTGTGCAAAACAAACTTTACTTTAAAAAAAAAAAAAAAAAGGGGGGGGGGCTCGTTATTACCATTAAATTTATTTTTACACCTTTTGAAAATTTAAACAATGGTATATCTAATAAACTCTAATTATGAATATTATTATTATAATTATTTAGAAAAAATGAACTTTACAATACATTTTAACTTGTATTATTTGGTACGGATAAAAAGAAAAGGTTAAATACATTGGACATTTCTTCAAATACAAAATTTTAATTAACCATTCTTTCAGAAAATTACTGCGCATTCAAGTTTCATATCTCTTGCATGCAAAAACAAATAATCTGTACCAGACCATCTGCTTGAAAATCGTCTGCCCACAAAAAAATAAGCATGAGAAGACGCGGGAAATAAATAGTTCACTGTTTTTAGAACATCACCTTCACCACGTCTACAACACTTTAAGATAAGGAAATGACCATTTTTGGATACACGGATATTAATAGAACGTATATGTAAGTTTTATTTAATTTAAATATTTTATTCCTGATTTGTACATATGAGTTAAATAGTTTATGTTATACTTGTAAGAGACTGATCTTTAAACTGTTAGAAGCGATATTTTAAAATTCGATAACTGTAAAGAAAAATATCTTAATCTGCCATCGCTTGAAAAAAAAAACTGCGCAGAGACTGTGCATGCCTACATTCATACTGGAATTAATATAAACATTAATTTACTCTTACTTGAGATTGAAAATGTATGGAATGACAATGATTTGGAATTATTTTATCGGCTTCTTACTATTTTTTGATTACTAACACTTATAGTTATTATTATTTTGGGGTTAAATATGATGTTCGATTATCATAAGATTACGAAACTGTTTCAGATTAGAAATTAACATTATACTGGGAAAATGTATCTTTACATATTACAGTAGTGAAACATTTGAAAGAATTTTCTTTTAGTGCTAATAATATTTTAAATTATCTTTCAAAATCCTAAATCTTCAAACCAAAGTTTTCAGATTTAACATTTGCCGAAATTATAAAATAATAGGAATTCCTTATACCATATCGAAATATTTTTGAGATATTGTTAAATCTAATAAGGCATTTCATTTAGCTATTGAGTTTGCTGTTGTTTAATAGTACAATTATAAATCCTAATTATTATTTTTAGTATTTTTCAAATTGGTATATTTATTTTTTTAAATTGTATGTAAGCATTTTTTCTGTTTGTGATTTTAATCAAACATTTAATTATAGACATTCTGAATCGGTTATTAAATTTTCTTCTAATGTAAATTCATTTTCTACGTTTATGATACGCGTAATTATTGGCACTAAAAAGTAAAATATGATACTTAAGCATTGAAACAAAGAGTTTTTCATGCCTGATGGGAAGTTATAGATTAAACTGCTTTAGTATATATTTTTTAAAAGTTCATATAATACAGGATACATAATATAGGACACAAGTTGAAAAGTGCTTATGACTTCGGTTTGTCTGTCCGTCTAGCAGTCTGTCCGCACTCTAACTCTCGAAAATATACTCGGATTGCCCTGAAATTTTTGGATGTTATTGACGTTTACCATAGCACGGTACCTATTTGTAATGAAGTTTGTAGCATGCTTTGTTCATTTACAGGGACAGCCAAAAGTTTTCCTTTACATTACAGCCTATGGAAAAAAATCGTTTCAAATGATTTTTTATGATTTTACGCACGCTTTCAAACAGAATAAAATTTATATGCATTTATGAAGTGCACTAAAATATGCATTCTGTTGACTATGCGATGCAAAGAATAGTTATTGTTCATTTACAGGGCTAAAAAAGGAATTCAAATACATAATGATATAGGGGTGGAGATAATTGTTTGCGGCATACTTTAATTATGTTAATCTATTTCATATATAATGAAATTGATATATGTCGCTGAGGTTTACATACTATAAATTATTTCATGTATAATACGAATAATACGTATATAGCATTTACAGGGACACACAAAATATTTCAGATACTATATTGTATCCGAAGTACTGTTCATTAGCGATGATTGCTGGAAATGTATTTTTAATTATGATATGAGCTTTTATGATTCACTATATTTATGCATAGTATATGGTGTATATAAATGCTATAATTCCTATACAAGGCTACACAAAAGTATTCGTAAGGATTACTGGGTATGGGCGCAAATTGCTTAAAGGTGGTTTTTAAATGAGTTATGCTTTTTTTTTTTGCTGAACTGCATTTAATTTACCAAGAAATGTTTGTAGAATATAGATAAAACGATATACAGGATCACGTAAAGAATTGGATACATGACCGTCTCTAAATTATAATTTCTGGAAATGTGATTTCAGCAGTTTTAAGAGTGTCTTAGTTTGAATTAAATTTTAACTAAATAGTGGCGTGTTATAAAGATTCTAGGTAAACTACAGGGTTGTACAAAAGTAGTCAAGTATGTTTCCATACATAGTATAAATTGCTGAAAATGAATTTCAACCTGTTAGGCGTTTTCTTGCTAAACTAAATTTTCCCATTATATAGTATATATACACTTAAAAAAATGGGAAGTCAAAATTGAGTAAAAAGTACTCAATTTTAAATGCGTCACATACTCAAAATAGCTCCGATCCAAAGTTGAGAAACACATGTACTCATTTTTTATTCATTGGTTGTGATCAAATATGAATCATTATGTACTGCCCCCCTCCCTCCCAAAAAAAAAGAAAAACCTAAAATTTAAAGTAAAAATGTACTGACATTTATTTCCCGTTCAAAGTTCTTAACAAGAAATGTTTAATTGATTATTTATTAAGAAAAATAGCAAAATTCTTAACAAGATACTCAAATCGAATATTTTTATGACAAGAGCATTATTTCCAAGCACTTTTAAATTATTTTTAAAATGCTGTGCATAATTTAATATTTACATTAATAAACATCATTTATGCCGCCATAAATGAAATGAACCATTACAGGGTACAAAACTATTCGTTTGTTTGGGTTTGATAACATGTGATGTTTCAAAATAGAGAAAGCATAGGTTCATTTTTGATCCAAAAATATTCAATTCGATATGAGTACGTCGGTTTACTTATTTTTGAGTACTTCATTTTTCTCAGTGTATCAACCTACAGATCAAATACAGGGTTGTTCAAAAGAATTGGAAAACATATTTGGCTATGGACGGTAACTGCTGAAATCAATTTTTCAAATGTTTACTTAGTTATCTTATTTACGTCATTTCCCTAAATTGCGATGTCTTGTTAAAGCATTCAGAAAGTGTTGGAAAGTATTTTATAATCTATGATTAACGCATGATTTTTCTTACTCGTTTTTTTTCTATTTCCCAGATCAGTCTTTTCCTATAAAACATACCAAATCTATTTATCTCATATTCACAAAATACAATATACGCGGGAATAAAAAATTTAAATAAATATCGCTTATCATGCCGCTCTATAAATAATAGTTGTATTAATATCCGTGAGTCTCCATGTTCGTATTTAATAAAGCAATGACAAATCACAACAAATTAAAAAATTTACACATTCTAAATATCAAGCTTGAACTCAATATCAAGCATAGAACATAATATCAAGCATACAACTGAATAAAAAAATATGTCAGTTGATAAGCGTTGTTTTTTAAGTGGAAAAATTTAAAATGATTTAGAAGAATAGGACTCCAAAATAGCGATATTTTGCTAAAAAGTACGGTAAAAAGATAAGATTTTATATTTACAGCAAAGGGTTATTTCAAAATTCATCGCTGTATTAATACTTAGAAATTTTTCCAGAGCGAATCCTTCGCCTTATATACAATATTTCAAATGAAAATCAAATATCAAATTAATTGCTTAAAAGGCGCAAATAGTGAAAAAGATTCCAAGCCGGGACTCGAACCCGGGCCATCAGTATAGCACACTGATATTCTACCGACTAAACCACATGGAACGACGCCCAGTCTGTAAAATTTCTCACTATTACAGGTTGGCAAGGCTACAAACGCAGCACAAGATGGAATATTTATCGTGAGCCACCGACATGCGGTAAACACGAAACTTAATGAAATCCAGCATCGAAACTATATTAATAATTGGAAATCTTTCCAGGGAGAAACATTCGCCTTCCATACAACATTTCAAATTAAAATTGCCTTTTAAGCAATTAATTTGAAATTTGATTTTCATTTGAAATATTGTATGCAAGGCGAATGGTTCTCTCTGGAAAAATTTCCAAGTATTAATATAATTTCAATCGATACTGGATTTAATTAACTTTCGTGTTTGCATCATGTTGGTGGCTCACGCTAAATATTCCATCTTGTGCTGAGTTTGTAGCCTCGCCATCATGTAATAGTGAGAAATTTTCCAGCCTGGGTATCGTTCCATGTGATTTAGTCGGTAGAATGTCAGTGACTAATGGCCCGGGTTCGAGTCCCAGCATGGAATCTTTTTCACTATTTGCGTCTTTTAAGCAATTAATTTGAAATTTGATTTTCATTTGAAATCACAGTGTTTATGACAAGTTCGTCACAAATGACCCATATTTCACAAATTGGTCACAGTGTGACGTCAAAGCATTGTCGCTTTCGTCACAAGTTCGTCACAAAGTTAATGCCAAAATAGTCACAAATGACACACTTTTCACAAATTTGTCACACCGTGACTTCACAGAGTGGTCACAATGTGACGTCACAAACGACCTCTAAAACGGCCATAACGACCTCGCATTCTAGTCACTGTGACGTCACATCGACGTCACGTGACGTCACATCGACGGTCACAAAATCACAGTGTGACTTCACAACGACGTCGCCGTGACGTCACCATGCCTTACGGGTCTCCAACTGCTGGTTAATACTAAGCTCATCCAGAAAGTAAGTACCATTTGCGCATATCTCCAGCGCATCTGACAGCACAAAGATTGCGCATACGTAGTTACATCCTTGTATCCTTCAACTATAAATTATTGAGATGTACTAGCAGATAGATACCATAGAATATGTTATGTGTAGCACTTACAGTACGCGTGCAAGGGAATTCAAAAGTATTCCATTATATTATGGTCAATGAAAAAAAAATCATTTGCGGTGTATTTTAATGATGTTCCTCTGCCACAAACATAATGAAACTTATATGAATTTCTGAGGTGCACTAATACCTGCTTTCTGCAGGATATGGGTTCAAAAGTTTTTTCATTCATTTACAGGATCCCACAAAAGTTTTTAAAATCGTTTACGGGAAAAACTGTTCGCAGCATATTTCAATTATGTTGGGCTGTTTCTGAAATGATATACATTACTGAGGTTTAATACAAGGTGATTACAGTAGAATATGACGGGCATTGCATTTATCGTTTATTTACAGGCACACATAAAATATTTGAGATAAAATAGTGTATTCGAAGTATTGTCTATTACAGGTGATTGCTAAAATTGTGTTTTAAATTATGGTGTGCGTTTTTAAGTTTACCTATATTTTTGGATGCTATGTGGTGTGCATAAATTCTATAGACCATACCCAGTTCTACAGAAAAGAGTTACGCATTTTGAAGCTCAAATACATTCAACAACAATACCAACTACTAAGAGATATTTGAAGAGTATATATAAAGTCATTTACAGGGCCACGCAAAGAATTGGATACTGGAAGATAATTTAGGGAAGTGTGTCTTCAGTCGTTTTAAGCATGTTTTTGCGATTTAAATCTCAGCTTAATATGTGGCGTATGTAAAATATGTATGTAATAAACAGGGCTATATAAAAGAATTCAAGTACGTTTCCGTCTATTGGTACAAATAACTGCAAGTGAATTTTCAACTGTGTTATGCGTTTTCTTATTAAACTAAATTTTAGTATTCAATGTAGAATCTGTACAAATCTACAGGTCATCTACTGAGTTGCACAAGAGATTTGTAGTATCTTTTTGGCTATGAGCGATAATTGTTGAAATCTGGTTTTCAAATGTGTTATGCGTTTACTAAAATATTTACTTAAGTATCTTCTTAGCATTGTTAAACGTCGACGTTTTGTTAAACTAGCCTGGAATTGTTGTAAATAGTTTCATAATCTATGCTTGATGCATCATTTTTCTACTTGTTACGTTAAATGGCGTTAAAATTTTGGATCCAGAATTTCAACCGAAAAAGAAATTACAAATAAATAAGTTAAAATCTAGCCTTTTGAAGCCCGGTGGGATATAATATATCCCACTTAATTTTAATTATTAAATGCCGCATTGACACCAGAATTTTAGAATGAAAAGTTTAACTTTATTAAGTATGTGAAAAAAAGCTTTTGCCTATTTTGAAATAAATTTGTTTTAAATTCTTGTGTCATTCAACCACTTCATCCTTTTACGAAAAGAAGTACTTTGCTCCTGAAACGGTTAACTGGAAAATAGTCTGCAGTTATCTGTCTGGATAAAAGGAGAATGATTAAAAAAATGGTTACCCACTTCTCTGCTAAAAACAGCTGGATACAAATGGAACTATGCCATGGAACATTAACATATATTAACTGAATTTATGACAGTAGATATAGGTTTGTATCTAAGACAGTTTTTACGTTTTATTTATTATTTATATTTAAACCTAAGTAGAGGATTTTTTTAAGGAAAGGAAAATGAGGTGTCACAAAAATATTAGGTATATAACTATGACTTCTCCCTTTTTCGAGTAAAGGAAAGAGACTTGTTAAAGAACAAGTCTCTTTAAAACAAGATTAAAATGAAAGAAAGATGTTATCTGTCTGGATAAAAGGAGAATGATTAAAAAAATGGTTACCCACTTCTCTGCTAAAAACCGCTGGATACGAATGGAACTATGCCATGGAACATTAACATATATTAACTGAATTTATGACAGTAGATATAGGTTTGTATCTAAGACAGTTTTTACGTTTTATTTATTATTTATATTTAAACCTAAGTAGAGGATTTTTTTAAGGAAAGGAAAATGAGGTGTCACAAAAATATTAGGTATATAACTATGACTTCTCCCTTTTTCGAGTAAAGGAAAGAGACTTGTTAAAGAACAAGTCTCTTTAAAACAAGATTAAAATGAAAGAAAGATGTCTTTGGGTTTTTTTTTTTTTTTTTGGTTTTTTGTTTGTTTGTTTTTTAATCTAGAAGCTACATCATTCATTCAATTGTCTAGTAACAAAAAATATTTGCAATGGAAGAAATTTGGTTGATCACATCCATATTTTAAGCTAATTTTTGGTTTCTGTATAAAAACTAAACTCCGAAGATCATGAAGTGAACAAATGGTGAGTAAATAAATGGGGTAGACAAATAGTGATCTGTCATATCAACAACTAGTTGAAACTGTTGATGACTGACTTAGTTGAAACTGTTGATAGTCGACTTGATTGAAACTGTTGATAGTCGACTTGGTTGAAACTGTTGATAGTGGTCTTTGTTGAAACTGTTCATTGTCGATTTTGTTGAAACTGCTCATTGTCGACTTTGTTGAAATTGTTCATTTTCGATTTTGTTGAAACTGTTCATTGTCGAGTGTCGACTTGGTTGAAACTGTTTATTATAAACTTGGTTGAAACTGCTTATTATCGACTTGTTTGAAACTGTTTATTGCCGTTGAAACTGTTCACATTCGACAACGTCCATATGGTTCAACCAGGTACATAACATAAAACTTATTGGCATGAATGCTCTGTTTCGGTAATGATGAAGCTGATTTAACTGGACACACCCGCAGCCATCCTCCATTTGGAATTGTCGTAATGAAGCCATTAATTCATCTTCAGTAAAAATTCGATACAGAAAATAATTTATTTTTACCTTTAAAGCAGCAGTGCGCATGTGGTTTTTCGACCTTCTTCGTTCATACGGGATAAGATTTCTTTGCATTTCGAAACATGCTCGCTACAGATAGCCGTAGCTCGTTGCATAGTATGATAATAAAAATATTTCGTAGCATTTTTAATGCAGTAACAATTTCAGATAGTGTTTGCCAATGATCTTTATCGAGGACGACTTTATAATTATACATCTATTGCCAATCTTTAGTGGTTTTTCTGGAACTGTTTTTTAAAAGACAGCCCTAAAACCTTGTAGGTGGCACGCATATTTACTATTAACTCTTCTATTTTACGCAGAATATTCATGTACGTATCACGTAACATTCTTAAATTCCAATAAAGAAAATTAAATCTTTCCAACAATTTAATCAGCACTTCTTACAACACAAACTAAAAAGATTTTTTTTTTTTTTTAATAAATTGTATTCGGAAATTATCGAACGCTTACAATTACATCTCCATCCAATACAAGTTAAAAATCCATTCTAAATTAATTGAATAAATTTCTCACAATATAAATGCTAATTTACTAATCCAAGTACGGTAAAGTTCAGACAACTTAGATTAATTAATGGCATACATAAATTTCTTCTATAACCACCCTAACAAATTTTGTTTTGTCTTGTTTTTTAAATAAATTTCAACGATGTTGTTTTAAGTTAGGATCAACGTAACAATTTATCTTCTATGCTATGCTTTAGTTTAATTTAGAATAGCTGAAAAAATAAGATTGTTGTAGTCGTCGAACTTCTCATTACTTTTTAACATTGTACTTGTGGTGTGTTTTAATCTAAATATAAATTAGAAATTAACCGCTAAGTTGATAAAAGAGAACTTAAGGAAATATTTTGTACTGTCACGTCGTGAGGAAAAAGAGGGGATACTATTAAGTCAAATAAAAATCGTATTGTTTTTAACAGATTCGCAATATGACATTAAATGTATGTATGTATTAAGGCGAGGCAACTACATATAAAATTACACTAAATTTGATTTTTTTCCAAATGGCAGCACCCTTATTCTGTTATAATAGACATTAAAATTCTGATAATACAGTACAGTCCCGATTATCCGAGTTAATATGAACCAAACTTACCTCGGATTAGCAAAAACTCAGATGAACCAGTACCAACAGGTAAACCACCAACTAAGTAGATGAAATATAAATTTTCGCTAATTCATTACTTTTTATGTACTAGTAACATTTCTTGGATGTACATTTCCGTTACTTTTAAGAAAAACGGGGAATGAAATTGTTTATTTGAAAAAGCCTTTGCTAGTTTTTTGTTTGTTCAATGTCAATTTTGCTGCAGTATTACGCTACTGCACAGCTACCAATTTCTAAGATTTTTTTTTTTACCACTAAAACTTACTAGTAAATTTTTCCTAATTCAATCGCCGAAATCCAACAATTGTCAACGATTAAATATGGCAAAAATTTGTATTAAATTTTAGAGGTACCGAAACCATACAAATTGGCAGCTACGTGGTTCTATTAGTGTCATGCAAATTGCAGGTGTAGTCTCTTCTTTCTGCTGAAAGTATTACACAGTTTCTTTTAATCTAACTTATACCTTTGAATTGGATCATTTTCTTTTGATGGACTGATGGCTTCAATTATTATGAAACAGCCATTATAAATGAAGTGTTAGGTGAAGATGAAAGAGTAGCCGTTTTTCAACGATTCTCAATTGTTTTGAGCAGTGTATATACAATGAGACCCGAAAATGGCGGGGTCATTTCAAAAATGAAAAACAGTAAACGGAAAGCGATAGAAATCCACCGTTTACTGCAATTTACTTAGAAAACCAGTAAATTTTCAGCCATGCTGCCAACAGATGGCGCTACCAAGTGAAATAAATGCATGAACAGCTTGCGAAGAAATCTGCAAAATCTAAATAACGATATTTTCAAAAACTCCACCATTTGTAGAAACAGCAAGCCTCAGTCTGAGGACAAAATTCGCAGAAACCCGCGCTAACGTTACTCCCGCAATAGTCTTTAGATGCAGCAGAAATGTAGTGTTTCAGTTCGGTTGTCTTTCCGGAAAATGACAGTGCACTACCATATTCATGTACTCTCCACAGAGAACAGTCACAGATTTACAAATCTGTGATAACCTGTGAGAGAGGGCAATCGATGCCCTTTCTTGTATGCTTGGAATAATCCTGAACAGCTTAACGATAATTAAAATGTTCATTGACGTAATAAAAGACTTCAGACGTTTGATGTGAACGTGCACCGTCTTGCATGAACCACGAGGTGTTCCCATTGTCCTCCAAGGCATCTTGCACTGCCAAACATTCAGCTAGAATGACCACGTAGAATACTGCGGTAACTGTTTGGTGTCAGAAAATAGCCCAATGAGTGCCTTGGAAAATATGGTGGCCCAAACGAAGACGTTAAGGAATGCTGGAATGATCCCAGATAGCATGAACATTAGCAGCAAGTTTGACTTTTTCTGATATTATATTACCGTGACAAATTTGAATTGAGAAATTCGCAGCAAATCTCCCGCAAGGTCATCACCCACTTGCATGAGTAGTTTGTTGTGAAACTGATGGCAAGACTGTCGTGACGAAAGCAACACATCCCTGTGTTAAGAGAATAGGCAATCAGCAAATACGCAGGAATTGCAGCAATTTTATTCGGTTGGCACCGCTTTTTTTAAACGCTATACTTATAAATTACCAAAAAAAGGCTCCAATTGAAAAGTACAAATACTACCCAAACTTGCTTATGGTGGTAAAAAGGATGCATGTACCTTAACGGTGCGTATGCATCAATAGATCTGATCAGGTCTATGGACCCCTTTGAAGGGGTTAAACCTTATAGTTAAACAGTTATTGTGGCATGGAAAGATAGCTACTTTGCAGTATTTTTGATTACTTGTTTGCCGTTAATTTGCAATAAATTTGATACAGCATGAATTTAATTTGAACGATGAGTTAGCTGCAAGTTCGAAGTGTGGTGACTTCGGTGTTTGCGTTATCTTACTGCAGTCTTGTTATGAACTTTCAGTCTTGTCATGCTGAGCTTGCTGCAACCTTACAGGTTTTCAGAGCAAGTCTTCTGGAAATTTTCTGAAAACTAAAAATGCTATGTGGGATAGTACAGGAACCTGGGGGATTTTACGTCCCTCGAATGCGCCAGTTCCGTTTATTGACGAAGCTGCCCAGAACAAAATATGCTTGATCGTACAACCAAATGTTTTCCACATCGATTTTGCAGCCACGCAGCGGTTGCAGCATAGACATCACGATCGTCCAGCAAGCATTAACAGTTGCAGCACTAATTGATTGGTGGGTCTGTTTTCTGTATGTTGGAAGCTACACAGAACAGGCATTACAGGTGGAGGCTAGAATACGGTGTGTGGACATGTGTCGTAGTTCAGCCTAATCTGCAACCCTGAGAAGGAAAACCAAAGGTCTTTCTTGGATCACTTCCTGAACGACTTCAACATTCGCCTCTCTAACTGTCACTCGCAGCTTTCAGACGTTTCCAACACGATCATCTTTAACATTCCAAATCAGATGAAAGTTTACAAGTAGAGCTTTTATTGTATCTTATTTGGTCTTTTTGTGTGATTAAACATGATCTGAAAACTGCGCTTTTTTTTTCAACAATACTGTGGTCCAGGTGGTGAAATTCCAAGTGAAGAAAAATCTGCTGTTCTAACGAATAAAAAATTTCTGCCCAGAAACTTGTAATTTTCGAGCAAAACACGGTACCAGCAGGACGACGAAGTACAGAATGAAGATCTGACAGAGTGCGTTTCCCTGCAGCTTTTGCAGATATCCTGCAGCACCAACTAAATTCTAAATTCTACGTTATTGAAATTTTACTGCTTTTCCAAACGGGTCATTTCTGTCGCTTTCCGTTTTTTTGTATTTCATTTTTCAAATGTAGCCATGATTTTTGTGACACCTTGTATATACTCACTTCAAATATATGACTTTTTCATCTGAAACAGTATTGTGAGTTTTCTTTAAAAAAACTTACAAAGCCCGACCCGCAAGAGTTAATATCCAGTACGAAACGAACTCGAACCCGAAACAATTAACCTGACCCGAACCCAATCGAATTAATGAAAAATATAGATACAAACCGAGCCGACCCTAATCCTCACCGACGACAGATGCAAGATCCTAATCCTCATTTATTTTAAATTCCATTGTTACCAATATCACTGTGACGCACAATAGATGATTATCTACCCTATCTATATTATAAAGGACAAACATATCTGTGCGTAACGCATACGTCATTTTGCGAATGGCAACACTTTGAAATTTGAAATAAAATTTTGGTTTTGTAATTTTCTCTACAGCAAATTTTTATACTTCTAAACGTCGCACATTTTAAATTTTTACATCGCCGTATAACGAAAAAAATGCTCTTTTAAATGCAGTTTGTTTGAAAGCTGTATTTCATTTTAATTTTAAGATATTAATTTTTTTGTAGTTTTTATTACTTTTTTTGTAATCGTGGCAGCTGAAGTACTCCATTTCTGTTGAAACTAAAGGGGGAAAAAATGAAAATAGTAGATTGCTGTATCATTTTGTTGCCATTTTCTCATAAAAACCGACAAAAAATTGAAATTAAAATACGTGCTATGTCAAGAATATCGTCTGTTATAAAACCCAGTGAGTTTTGACTTTATTTCGTTGTTATTTATCAATTAAATGATTTTGCCGTGCCGGCTCCATTGCGAAATATTAATAAACAATTTGCACATTAAAAAAACGTTCAGAATTTCTCCCCCGCTAATTTTCTACAAAGAAATTAAAGCTTCATCAATAAATAAATAAAATAATAATATATAAAAAAGCACGAATTTAACATATATGTAGTCGAACAATTTAAATTTTTAGAACCGAATTGGGAAAAATATGTGCTTTTAAATGTAATTTGTATGAAATAGAGTTGCTAGGCAACTGTTAAAGTAAAAGAGAAAAAAATAATCTATATATTGAAAACACAAGATAGGTTTTTTAGACATCTTCCTTGAACTTTCTACTGTACCAATTTTTGCTAATAATTCTGTTTTTTAAATGAAAGCTGTTCATTTGAAGATGTCCTCGCACTAGCTATTTTTCTAAATATTTTCACTTTTATATTTTTAATTTAATTTGAAAAGATATTTTGAAATTTCACCAAATTGGTAGCAATCGTAATATTTCCAATGTTGCAAAAAAAAAAAAGAAATATTGGGGTTTATTTATCCGTATTGATACCATTTACTCATTACAATTAAAAATAACTTTAAGTCTGAACAGAAAATGAAGTCACTATTTAAAAAACATTTTCGCTCATAAAGCTAATGTTACAATATATTTTCATTCGGCTGATACCGAATTTGAGACACTTGGTGTAATGCTTCAGTAAGTGCCATATTTAAAAGAAAACACATTTTTACACGAATACATCTAAAAGACATTAGTTTCTGGAATTTGTACTTCGCGGTACTGAAATTAGACCCTCAAGCCAAAAGAATACATTTTCACATGCAAAGTTTTAGCTGACAAACGGAACTTCACGTTTGAAAATCTATCTAAAGGAAAAATATGTCCATGCGCACGGCTGACGTCATTTTGAGAATGGCAACGCTTGACGATTAAATGTCGGATTTGCAATCTTTGCTACTGCAATTTTTTGAATTTCTAAACATCGCGCATCTTCAATTTTTACACCCGTTATATAGGGGAAAAAATCTACTTTCAAATGCAATTTTCGTGAAAACTTTATCTTAATTGATTTATTTATTATGTATTTTAAATAATTTTCAAGAATAATGTTTTTTAATCTATATCCATTGCGTACAGGCTCCATTACGGAATAAGCCATTTGCACTTAAAATAATATAAATAATTCAGAATTTGTCCCTGACTAATTTTTTATAGCGAAATTAAAACTTCATCAATCTATTACATTAAAAAGTGACTGTCCATTTGTATTTCACAGTTGTTCCTCCTAGAATATGAAACGTTGGGTGATCAAATTAACGCCAGTTATCCGCATGGGTCCGAGGATGTTAAACGTGGTCGTAGAATTTTAAAATTTGTTTAGTTTTCGAGATATAAATTTTTACGTTATTTTTGATGACATTTCTGTAATGATGGAAACTAAAATTGCTCCACTTTTGTGGATAAAAGAGAGAAAAGGGAAAATGACAAGGATTATTAGGTATCATTGTTTGAAATCATTTTTAAATTGAAATTAACGTATATTTGAATAAATAGTGAAAAAAATGATTGTAGTTTTCCAGAAAATTTCACGAAATACGAACTCACACATATTCAAGCTTCAGGAATCCGTTTATTTTAGAAACACAAATTCGACTCTCGACTGGAACATTGAGATAAATTCTGTTGACGTCAAAAGAAAAAAAAACATCGTACGTTATTTTCATTTAATTTAAAGTCGTAAAGTAGATTTTCAACCATTGCCTTAAGATGGCTAATAAAACATTTCAGAAGCGGACATTAAAATGCGAAAAAGCGAGAGAAAAAAAGAGAAAAATTTTAGCGGGAAAAAAAAAATTCTTTAAATATTTATTTTAATTCATAAATATAAAATGCTTCTAAATAAATTCGTCCAAACAAATTCATTTTTGTATATGTTGACCCAAATGACATCATTTCTACGAACTCCGAAATTCGAAGCAAAATCTTGGAAGAGCGAAAAGCTCTAAGCAAATAAAGTTATAGAATATGGTGCATTTTTATTGGGAAAGTTTTGACTTAAATTGTAAATATAACTTATTATTTGAAATACTGTATTTAATAAAATTAATATTGCAATAGCTTTCTAAATTTAAAGATTTCATTTTTCGCAAAAAGGTCGATTGTCTCATGCAATTCAAAAGCAACACAACGGGTTGCTACGCAACTAGTATATATAAAATCCTAATTAAACGGCTGAAATGTAACGAATTTATGAAACGATTCTTTGAAACGACTGATTAAACAACTGATTATGTTTCACGGCGATTTCTCCTAAAATCTGGAATACTTTGCGATGAAATTAACAACAAAAATCCGTATTGATCTGCAGATCTCAAAACTGGTATTAGAATTTTTAAATTCGAATTAGTTTTCGAAATATTAATTTTTTCTGATTATAAATACATTTTTCTAATGATGACAACTGAAATTTTAATCAGAACAGATATTTTCCCCTTAAATATATGCTAAGAAGTGTGTCATGCTACTTTTATTCATAATTCAATTTACTTGAATAATCTTTCGCCAAATCGAAAGATTCTGATTGGCGGCAAAATGGCATTATTTTGTTGACATGGTAACCCGGCTATTGTTGTTTATTTAATAATAAATGTTTATTTACTTTTATTTCTTTTTTAAAATTATATAAATTATTTTGTTCTATAGCTAGTAATGATTATTTTTTTTTTGTTATTTCCTTTTGAAAATAATAGAAAATAATTTAAAAATACGGTACTACTTAGTTATTCCGTCGACCAATTTCGCCAAATTATACAAATTGACATAATTTTTATTTTAAATAACGAAAGAACAAATAAATTAGTAGAACATTACTAAATATACAAATAAAACGTCGAAATAAAAATCTCTCGATGACGTAAACATGTGTAACTTACTTAAAGTCAAGTAAATGTGACATTTACGATCAACCATTATTGACATTTAATCTTATAGTTTGGCGATAGATTTTTGATCGACGGGATAACTAAGTAATACCAAAAATGCATATGTAACTGAGCTGGTATTCGAAGACGAGATTTTTGCCAAATTTTCGTAAAAAAAAAATCCACGCTAAACTTGCGGTGCGTATATGAGATCTCGCCAAATGTTAAATAATGCGGGAAGAGTTCCATATTGTGTGCTTTTTTTTTTTGGCATTAAATGAATCGATGTGGTTGCGATCTTCAGCCTTTGGGGTTGCTTTTTCTGGAACAGACTTTATTCATATGTTTTTTGCGTAATTTTTTGCATTTAGCCTATATTTTTCGGAAAAATATATAACTTTTGTTTTAATTTGACATGTATAATAAATATAATAAGTACATAAAATTATATATACGTACATAATATTTATTTATAGGTGTATATATATTATGTATGTATAAGGTATATATCTCTTTACGTAATATATATAAAACTATCTGCATAAACATCGTATTTTTTTAACATGTGACATATATAACATTTATTATATATACGAGTTGCAACCCGTCGAAATTCGACGTACTAAAATGTTTGAAAGGAACTGTCAGATCGAAATTATAATAAACCTACAAAAATAATTACAACGAAAAAATCATCTTACATCGGTTGTCTAACTCTTAAAACAAATAATATTTTAAACCCAAAATTACCAAAATATTATTTCTACAAACTTCAACTGCTTAAATTATTGAAAAATTAAACTGTATTAGATTACGTAATCAAGATGAGTAATTATGATGAAGTTATCGATGGAGCTCTTATGTTTGTTTTTACGGGATGAAAAATCAGTAAAAAGGATTTCGCTTTGTCACATCATAAAATTTTCCCCCATAAAATCTAAACGCTACGTTATTTTCACATTCTCGTAATTTACATACGCACCACTCAAATTCACAATTTGAAAGTATTTTAACGCGCAAAAGAATAGATTATTAATGAATGCATTTCCAAAGTTAAAGTTACGTTTGTGCGATACAACTTTTCATGTGAACATTCGCACAAACCTTAAGTTCTAATCTTAGTACCCGCGAAAAAAAAAATTCAGAAATTTGACTTTAGTTGTCATAGTATTCGCCATTTATAGTATTGGTCAAATATTTAGTTTTATAAAAAAAAAAAAAATGATCGCTTTGTTTTAAATATATCATTTTTACTCAATGAATCATTCTGCCGGGCGCCTCAAACTCATTTATCAGCGTAATGTAAAAATATTAAAATGTAGCTGATTTATGAAGAAGAATGCGTGTTTTATTTAATGTCTGACATCATTTTCTGTTCAAAAATTATAAAAAAGTTACTTTTATTTGTAATGTGAAAATGGCATCAATAAGGATATAATGAATAAAAATAATAAACCATGAATATTTTCCCTTTACTTTCAATATAAATGGAGTACTTCAGTTGCCACAATTACAAAATTTGTATTAAAAACTACAAAAAAATTAATATCTTAAAAACAAATTGAGATACAGCTTTCAAACAAATAGTATTTAAAAGAGAATTTTTTTCCTTATACGACGGTGTAAAAAGTTAAAATGTGTGATGCATAAAAGTTTAAAAATTTTCAGTAGAGAAAATGCAAAACCAAAATTTTATTTCAAATTTCAAAGTGTTGCCATTTGCAAAATGACGTATGCGTTACGCACAGATATGTTTGTCCTTTATAATATAGATATACATGTTTACAAATATTTAAAGACCATGTTTTTCCGCCATCCTGAAAAATTTTATAAGATGCTAAAATGGCTTTTTGGCGCCATTTTGGATTCCTTCGCCAATCGCGCCAACCAGCACACAATATGGAACTCTTCCCAATGATGCAACAAACCCTGACATTTAATTTCAACTTCAAATCAATGTTTTAATTTACCACTCGAAAAATAAAAAAAAATTCTAACTGGCAATTTGAAAAAAAAAAAAAAGCTATTGGCGAGATTTGCACCCGGCTAGCGTAACTGTACCAAGAATTCTTTGCGACAATGACAACTTTTATATAGTTTAATTCGAAAAAAAAAATTGGATTTTTTAATCAAAATGGAAAATTTTTGGCACAGATGTTATATACGGCCCCATATTGCACATTATTTTTTTTTCTGACGCCAATGTCATATACGCAACGGGTACTTAACTGGCGCCAAAGTATCGCTATTTTGCTTGATATGGTAAGTCGGATGTTGTTGTTTATGCTGTTGATGCGTTCCCCAAATTGGCGTCGGAAAAAAATCGCGCCAATATCGTATATGACATCTGTGCCAAACTTTCATATAAAAGGCGAAGGGATCAGACCGTATTTATTTATGACAGTTGATGACTTGAACTATTATAATATAGGTGAAATGACGGCGATAGAATAACATTTGGCGACTTATCACCTGTGCATGGCTAACATTAATGTACCAAAATGGCACCTAGAGTATAAAAAACGAAGTGGTCCGCCCGGAACTGTTGATGATAGTCACATGACTTAGGCTATTGTTATAGAGATTGTTTTAAATACCGGGAGACAAAGACTCTGTATACTTAATTCATTTTATTTTAGCTACTTTTCAAATGTTTAACTGATTCTCTTTAATCAAAAACGAAAATAACCATTGGATGTCTTAACAGCAACTGATACGCCCTTACATTTTTGCAATCAAAGGGAATTGAATGGAAACCCATTTACAGGGAGATCTGCACAGATTTTTTTCAGTATAATTCAATCTTCTCTTATACTTTTAAAACCCTTTGATTAGCGTGTTTTTAGATTCTGCGGTGTCTGAACGGGGTTTGGCGAGCGTAGCTTGTAGGGGACAGAGCCCCCTAGTATATATATATTTATTTATTTACGTGTCTCTGCAATATGTACGTATGTATTTATACTTTAAACATGATGCGGTGAATACATTTTTAAAAAGCAAATTAGTTGTGTATATTTTAACAATATACTCTAAATTCATTGCAATTGATAAATTGCTGTGAAAATTAAAGCGCGTAAATTCAAAGAAAGACAAGAAAATAGATAGAAAGACAAGCGAATGATTTTTAGATCCTTATGAAATAAAACCATCAGCAGAATTAGATCTTTTCAAAAGCAAGAAATAATTAAACTTAGAGCATCCGTCCAAGAATTATGCATGAACATGAATTAAGAACTGGGTAATAATGATCGAAGATCGCACAGAGAGCTTAATTTAATATTCCTTTCAAAACGCTTTATCCTTTAATTATCCCATTTATTTCTGAATTTTTGTTTTCTCAAATTTGTTCGTAAAATCACTTTAAAATGTTGCAAAATGAACTGGAAAAATGATAATTTAGTATTTATTTGTTAAAACGTAAATGTACTAAATATGGGGATATCCATATGTGCAAAAAATGCATAATTACATATTTTGCCTAAATTTATATAAATTAAGCTTTTAAATTGCATATTATATACTATAATTAGTATTTTTATGAACTATTTAAAAATATATTTATTTCTTTACAGAGACTAATAACATTATAAGTATTACTTATAATAAATTAAGAATAATCGTATCTGAGGCTAAAAAACTATTTATTTCAAGATCATCTTGAAAAGGACTTTACATAAATTACTTTCTCCTAAATGAATAGAAATATATGTACCCATTTGCGCCTAGCGCCTTATATTTCGTACGCTACAAACATGCATAAAAATGTAGGCTTGAACATAAAATTTCGCAATTTTAAAAAATATGTATTTCAAAGAAGTCAACAAGCTAAGATTATGACTGATTTATTTGGATCCTTGATACAAAAAATACAAATAAACTTACTTTTTATATTTCGCCATCTTGAAAAATGAAAAATCTATAAACACCGAAAAAAGATCTTCATTTAAGCAAATAAATATCAATCTTATGCTGTAATCTCTCGGCAATAGAAAAAGATATTGATAGACAATTACTTCATATAATTTTAATGTTGTAAAGAAGAAGAAAATTATAAAAATTCATTAAAATTCGAAACGTCCGAAAAATGGGACACTAGGCATAAATGGGATAATAAATCCACATCATTAATTTGTAATTATTAAATATTTTTCAGTAAACACATAGCTGGTACAGCATCATTAAATTTAATTTTAAAACTAGGACTTCCCTCAGAGGGATTAGTCTGAGCGATATTGCTGAGAACATAGATTTAACAATAACATGTGGAAGCAAAGAAAATGAGATGTTATCTTTAATTGTCCATATACTGCGATAAATTGAAATGATGAAAATAAACGAATAGTAGAATTGCAAAATCTTATATATAAATTCGTATACACCGTTTAAAAAAATGGGAAATCAAACCATTCAAGACAGCCATACATGGATATAAAATTGAAAGTACGCAATATATTAAAAGTGAAATAGAAAATGAAACACTAAATTACTTATATCGGAATTTTAACTCTATAAAATGATGTCAAGAGCATAATCAAACGCTCTGCACCAATTTGAGTAACTTTAAATGACAAATATATGATGTTTAAAAAGAATGAACTATACTTTATATGGTGTGTGCTCCCCCGGAATAGTTAATATTGTACAATATCTGTTTTCCACGGATGCAATGAAGTTGTCGATAACATTTAAGGAATTCTCTCCTCAAAATCTGATATAGTATGAAAGTACCGAATACATCAACAGTGGCATGCAATGCTTCGTTAGAGTGTGTTTTAGATATGCTCGGTCGGATTTAAATGATGAGTGTATGCTGGCCACTACATACGCTGTACTGTTTCGTTTTCAAACATATTCTGCAAAAGTTGAGCTGTATTTAGCATGTATTAAATAAAAGAAATCGGCAATGATTACAAAATAAAGTATAACACAAGATCTGAATATATCGTCTGCATAAGTTTTGAGCTGTCAAAGTGTCATTTGAAGTAATTTACAAATCCTAACATACGTCTAACATACGCCAACATATGCCAACAGCTAACATACGCCAATATGTGCCCGATTATGAAATTTCACCAGAATAAGTTAATATATAAAAAATCTACTAATGATAATTGAGAATATGACCTTATGATTAAATGTCTAGAAAAATGAATCGGATAAAAAAATTCATATCACATTTAAAACGGCACTTCCCTCTGTTAGTGGCCTTGGCGAGAGAGAAAAGCCTAGAGAAGGAACACTTAAACAAGTACTTTCGGGCAACCTACTCACTGTTTCATACAGGTCTTTATTCAATATTAATTTATTTAATGCTAGGTGGGTATCTATCAGTTTTGTTGCATTTAAATTGCATGTTTTGCGGAGGAAATGCAGCATTATGAAATATTTAAAGTTGCTGTACCAAATAATTCCAAATTAATGGTAACTGAGATAGCTTTCTATTCATTTCATCTTTTTAAATTTTAAATTTTTTAGAAACCATTCATAGAGACAATTGTATATTCTAAAACTAACCCGAAGCAAAATTTCAAGATTTTGGGCTCAGCAGTAACACAGAAATAGAAAATTTTCGAAAGTATTTTGTTTCTGCACTGTTTTATATAGCGACATTTTTAGAAATTGTTCTATTGCGAGAATTTAAACTAGCAAAAACTATACATGGGAATTTAATCATTTTTAGATCATTTTATTCAATAGAAGATCCCGGTGTGCAGATTTCATTATTTTTTTAATTTGACTCATTTTTTGAGGTTTTATTTCTATTTTAAATTCAAATATTCAGCATTTCGACAGATATTTTTTACATATTTTAGAAAATGGTATTAATTTAAACTGTTGCCAACTGTATAAACAGAGCAAACAATAATGTTTGCTTCAAATAAAAGAATTATTTACACTTTACTATTATAAACAGAAAAAAACCTTAAAATTAGAATTAAATAATTAGGTATAAAAAGCAGGCACTTATTGGAAATTACGCCATAAAAACTATATTTACATGTGAATTTTAAAAGAGAAAGGATATTGTAAAATAAACTCATTAACATGTGTTAGAAGTCTGAAATATAAGAAATTACGTCACATTACACTTATTATACAAAAGGAACAAAAAAAATAGTATTGCAAAACAGTTTGAATTTAAAAATTGTCCGAGACAAAATATTAGAGGTTAAATATTAGATTTTTTCAAAATTTTATTATTTGTCGTTTGATGTGAGGTGTTCAGCTATAAGTATGCAAATTTTCATGTCTCCAACTTAATTAGGGGCTCAGTTAGAAAAATTGCTTAAAATACACAAGTTAGAGTCCAGAGGTTTAAATAATAGACTTTTTCAAAATTTTATTATTTGTCGTTTGATGTGAGGTGTTCAGCTATAAGTATGCAAAATTTCATGTCTCCAACTTAATTAGGGGCTGAGTTAGAAAAATTGTTTAAAATACACAAGTTAGAGCCCAAAGGGTTAAATATTAAACTTTTTCAAAATTTTATTATTTGCCGTTTGATGTGTGGTGTTCAGCTATAAGTATGCATATTTTCAAGTCTCCGACATATATAGTTTCTGAGAACGGGCTCTGTGACAGACGGACAGACCGACAGACAAAGGAGTGAGACAGGTAGCGTTTCGTTAGATGAACGAGACTCAAAAACATGCTGCGGATGACTGTAACAACATCCTAAAATTACATTAGCATCAGCGATCTACCTATTCCGAATTTAGTTTATATTCGTTTCATGTATTCTTATTCTTTTGTGCGGCCCTGTAAAATAGCTATCAATAATATATACAGTAAAACCTCTGAATAGCGGACACCTCGAGAATGCAGAATTTGTCCTCTATTTGGAGGTGTCCGCTACTGAGAGTAAAACATGTACAGTTATTTAAGTGTTGCTAATAAAAAAATGTCCGCTAAATAGAGCTATCCGCTAATCGGGTGTGTCCGTTATGGAGGTTTTACCAGTAAAACCTCTGAATAGCGAACACCTCGGGGGGGGGGGGGGGGGCTCAGAATTTGTCCTCTATTTGGAGGTGTCCGCTACTGAGAGTAAAAAATGTACAGTTATTTAAGTGTTGGTAATAAATAAATGCCCGCTAAATAGAGGTGTCCTCTAATCGGGTGTAGGTTTTACTGCATAATAATATCATCCTTTACAAGAAAATTGCATGCTGTATGATAGACAGACAGACATCCAGAGAAAGATAACCTCCCGGAGCAATAAACACTCATGTCTTTTGTTTTGATTATCCACAATTGTATGTCCAGATTTTACAGGCCAGATTTTATACAACAGGTTAAAAACGGTCACCGTGGTCCGGAATACTGTATTATTATTTGTTTGCCCACCAAAACTGGTTGCCACGGGTTGTTGCAAGATTTGTGATCACGTGGTTGAAACTGATGTATTCAATATTACTGCTTGCGTATTTTTTTTATTTGCTCCATGTGTTCAAACCAGTTGTCTACGAAAACATTCACCTGTGAAAGTGACGCACACCAAATTTCTGTGACGTATGCAGATAAATTGTGCTTTTTTATCAGTTTTTTTAATATAATTTTAAAACGGTTTGGAACGTATTTTTCATAGTAGGTGCATTCAGTAGGTGGCCTTCATAGGTACCTTCTGGTGCAATCAGAAACGAAATCCGACAAATATTTTTTGAGTTATGCTTGACGAAAAGTTTTTATTAGGCTTTTTTTTTAGTAGGACATGGCGTTAATATCCATCGTAGCTGTAATGTGTCCGGACAGTAATATTTCGCTGAGTATTAGCCTTCGCTTCGCTCAGACAATTATTGCCATTGGAAGATTTTGTTTTAGTCAAATTCAAAACATTCAAGAACTGCTTTTTAGACAATTTTAACAACATATGTGTGCTCAAAAGCATATTTAATTCCATAATTTAATTTCAGCTAAAAACAAAAGAAAGACTTAAAACGGCAAAAAAATATATACGAAAGTTCTTTTAATTAAATTCATTGGACAATGAGACGTAGTCAATTTAAAATTTCGCAATTTTTCAAAAAATGAATTTTTGAATAAAAAAAAAAAATGATAAAATATCTTACAGCAACTTTTGGCTTTAAAATGGTGGAATAAATTTTAAAAACTTCCGTAAATTTGAATTATTATATAATGAAATCGATTCCGAGGAAAACATTTCAAGCTCAGACGCCGAGCATCAAACCTGGAACCTTTTGATTAGCAGGCACATGCTACACAACAAAGCTATCTACACTGCGCGATAGCAATTAAGGCTCTGTTCTGAAATCTAATTCGATAAAATGGAAGGATTTCATTAAAATAATTCATTTAATTTAAATAATATACAACTCTTTCATTTTTTTATGATTTGTCGTGTGATTGGAGGTATTCAGCTATACGTATGCAAAATTTCATGTTTCTAACTTATACAGTTCTTGAGAACGAATTCTTTGATGGACAGACAGAGAAGTGAGACTAATAGGATTTCGTCAGTTCAACGAAATTCTAAAAATATATAGGGTAGGGGAGTACACAGTGAGACATGGTACACAGTGAGACAGCTGCCATTTTGACATATAGTTATAACTCTTTCTCCAAGCTGGAACACACACTGAACCACCTCATCTTATGCAACACGTGGATGTAGTTTCGGCACTTCGGTTACTCGTCCAACAAAATAGTAAGTAATTATTTATTTTACAGGGGTTAAAGTTACATAAACGTCCATTTTAAAGTTTATTTCTTTCATTGTGGCATATATTTACTTAACCAAACCTAGCTATATCTAATGATAGACTATGTAAATAAAACGACACAAGCATTCAAAACTATGAAATTGATGATGAAACAGATATGGCATCCATTTTGTTACAACGTAACGAAAGTACACAGTGATACACACAGTTGTGGTACACAGTGAGACGTGCCTCATTGTGTATCTCCTATGCGGTTCTGACGTAAAAAAGTTATTTATTAACAAAATAGGGGGGTTTTGTCTCTCTCTCTCTATCTCTGTGCGTGTAGGGGCGTGCGATGGCTAGTGAAATCTACTAAACGTAAGAGGCTGAAAATTTGCCCAATATCTGCAATTGTCCACCCAAGGCTCATATTTAAAAAAAAAATTTAATCTAGAAATATTAATTAGAAGTCATAAAGTGCAGAAAATTATTGATAGAGTATAAAAATGTATGATTTAGGAAAATATATACAGTGTCTCACTGTGTACCACTTGTAGTACACAGTGAGACAATTTTCGATACTCCGTTATGCTGCTTCTGTGCTTTTATAAATAACTTTTTTAAAACCATTTATACATTAATGTGTAGCGTATTTGTGTAGCTTAAAGATGTAGCAAATATTTTTTTTTCAAAAGAACAAAAATCGTTGCCATTCATTAAGTAATAATAATTTTCGTCTCACTGTGTACTACCCTCCCCTATAAATGAATGGTATAGGCTTCCTCTTTCAAAATGGTTAATGATATCACAAGTTTTATACGCAGAAGATATAAATACTGAAACGCAACAATTTTCTTAATATTTAAAAGGACAACAAAAAATAATTAAAAAATAAAAGACATTTCTATTATTATTATTATTATTAAAGAAAAAGAAAATGCCCGTTACTTTTTTAAAAAATATTTAAAATCCTTTTGCTATGTACTTGGAAACAAACTGAATATTCCTTCCCAGAAGCTAAAATAAACTTTAAAAAACTTTTCGATATGAAAACATTCGGAAATAAATGTGAAATTTTAAAACTGAATTTGTATGAGAATTTTAAAATATTTAGGTATCTTACGTAGCGACAAGATATATTGCTTAGAATAAAGTTTCTACAATAACTGTCTCAGCCTTCAAATAAAAAAACAATGGATACTTTAAGCGTAAGATAGCATCTAACTTTCGAAAATATATAAGGTTTCTAAACTTACAGACACATCTTTTACGAAAGCCCCCAAGTTCAATATATTTTTCAACTCTTCTTTGAGAAATTTCAAATACACAAAATAGACTTCCACATTTTATTCCCAAATCAGTTCAATTATTTTCTAAAGCAAAAAACTTCTGGCTGATATGTTCTAGGTAAAAGATTAGCCAGAGCAAATAAATGTAGAAAAGTAAAAAATGCTACATTACATATTTATTAAATTTAATTTTTTTTATTATTATTTACTAAAGCCACTATCTCAATTATACTGAATCTGATTTTCATTTTTAAAGAAATAACAACAGCATTGTTGCTGAAAACTGGCAATCCACAATATATGTGCAAAAAAAAAAAAAAAAAAAGAAAAAAAAAAAAAGAAATGAAACACCTTCTACTAACTGTGAAACTAATTATAATAGAAGAAAATTACTGATACCAAACGTCTGTAAATAAAGTTTACTTTTAAATGATGTATATAAAATCTGCTTAGGGGGCCGTGTACAAATCAAAATCAGACCAAACTTTGTTTTTGTCAATGGCAACACCCAATTTTGACAATATATTTTCAATCATTCTGTTCAAACTATTCCTAGAAACAAAATTTCAAGCCAATTGGATGATAAGGTTTTGAATTATAGACATTCGAAATTTAGAGCTTCTAATGTTAATAACTCCTGAAATATCTCCTGAATTATAATCCTATAATATTATAATTAATATATAGATATTTTATCAATATCTCCTGAAATTATAATCCTAATAATGGCAAGAAATAATACATTAATAGAAGTGACAACGTCATTCTGTAGCATTTCAACAATTGAGTAGCGAACTTCAATTTGGATATAGCCCCTAAAATATGCTCATTTTTAAATAATTAATTTCTCTGAAACTAACCGCATGAATTTCATGAAAATTTGGATTTAGGCTAATTGAAGAGTGTAAAATTTATTTATCGTATCAAACCTGGGTTATATTGAAATTGGGTTATACTGGGTTGCTATTGAAAAAAACAAAGTTTGGATTCGTTTTGATATGAAGATGACCACCTAGAAAAATTGCATATACATCATTTAAAAGTACACTTTATTTCCAATCGTTTGGTATCAGTAACTTTATTCTTCAGTAATTTGTTGCATAATTACCAGGCGATGTTTACTTTTTTCTTATTCTACGTCTGCACATTTCGTTAATTCAAAATGCTTTTTTTTTTTTTTTTTTATCATCTAACTAGGGGGCTTTGCCCCCTGCAAGTTACACTCGCCAACCCCCGTTCACACAGCAGAAGCACACTAATTTGATCGGTTTTAAAAGATTAGAGATGATTGAATTATAATGAAAAAACCTATAGATCAGATTAGTGTGCTTTTGCACGCTAATCTGATAGGTTTTAAAAAGATTAGAGAAGACTGAATTATAATGAAAAAACCTGTAGCGATTTCCCTGTAAACGGCTTTCCATTCATTTCCCTTTGATTGAAAAAATTTAAGGCCGAAACAGTTGCTGTTAAGACATCTAATGGTTGTTTTCGTGTTTGATTAAAGAAGATCAGTTAAACATTTGAAAAGAAGCTAAAAAATAATGAATTAAGTAAACAGAGTCTTTTCCTCCCGGTATATTTTAACAGTGTTATAAAACGATTGACGTAACAAAATTTACTACAATTACTACAATTTACTACTTTAACCCCTTCAAGAGTGGTGGTTCATTTTTGGACCACTTAATTTTAGTTCTTAAATGCCACATTTGCACCAGAATATTGGAATGAAAATTTTCCTTTTATTAAGTAAGTGAACAAAAGCATTTTCGTATTTCGAAATTTGTTTGTAAATTATGGTGCCATTCACTGATTTCAACGTTTTACGAATAAAAGTACCTTGCCCCTGAAAGGGTGAAACGCATATTAATATATTTATTATTTTGAAGTTTTTCTTCTCTTTTAATATTCAAGTGTAAATACAAATTTTAAGACATAATTTTCAATATTTTCCTGCTTTTAACACGAACTCATTTAATAATAATTTTAAAGTTTTTTTTCTGTTTTTAATAGTTTCATGTAAATAAATTTTTAATCGTTAGGAAATATTATTCTTTGCGCTGTTTTTAGAATTGAAAACGATCTCTATAATAATAGCCTAAGTCATGTGACTATTATAAACAGTTCCGGGCGGATCCCGTCGCTTTTTATATTCCACGCGGCCATTTTGGTACTTTAATGTTATCCAGCACCAGGTGATAAGTCGCCAAATGTTATTCTATTGCCATGATTTCACTTGTATTATAATAGTCCAAATCATGTAGCTGCCATAAACAATTACGGGCTGATCCCTTCGCTTTTCATAAGAATCGTTTTACATTTTGACAAAAAGAATAAAAATTATTTTTTCGAATAAAACTGCATAAAAGTTGTCATGATCGCAAAGAATTCTTGGTACTTTTATGTTAGCCGGGTGCAAATCTCGCCAACAGCTTTTTTTTTTAACTCGCCAGTTAGCATTTTTTTACTTTTCAAGTAGTAAATTAAAACTGTACGACTTGGTTATCCCATCGACTAAAAATCTATCGCCAGACTATAAAATTAAATGTCAATAATGATTGATCGTCAATGTCACATTCACTTGACTGTAAGGAAGTTACACGTGTTTACGCCATCAAATGATTTTTATTTAGACATTTTATTTGTATTTTTATTAATATTATACTAATTTATTTTTTCTTTCGTTATTTAAAATAAAAATTTCGTCAATTTGTATGATTTGGCGAGTAGTTTGGCAATTTATATAATTTGGAGAAATTGGTCGACGGGATAACTAAGTAGTACCATTAAAACATTGCTTTGAATTTGATATTAAATGTCATATTTGTTGCATTATTTAATCGGGTTTGGCGTGATTATTTTCTTTTTTACGACAATTTGGCGAATACCTCGTTTGCGAATACCAGATACATATGTATTTTTAAATTATTTTCTATTATTTTTAAAATAAAATAACAATAAATAAATAAAAATTTAATTAATAACTATAGAACAAAACAATTTATAACTTTTTTTAAATAAAAAGAAAATAAATGTAAATAAACATTTATTAATAAATAAGCAACAATAGCCAGGTTACCATGTCAAGCAAAATAACGCCATTTTGGCGTCACTTAGGTACCCCAGTGCGTATATGACAACTGCGCCTAATATTTTTCTTTTCGTTTCGTTTAAAACAAAAGAAAGAAGTGAAAGCCATTAATTTTAAATGTTTGAGATTTAAATGAAAGTTTTGTATTAAATAAAATGATAATGAAATACAAAAAAAAATCATTGTTCTAGCATACATTTAATGGAGGTCAAACTGGTCGCTAAATTAATTTAAAATAATAACTTTTTCTAAAATATGAAGAAAAATATCTGTTATGATTAAAATTTTAGTTGCCATATCATTAGTGAAAAGTATTTAAAATTAGAAAAAAAAATATTTCGAAAACTAATTCGAATTTTAAAATTCTAATACCAGTTTTGAGATCTGCGGATCAATACGGATTTTTGGTGTTAATGTCATCGCAAAGTATCCCATATTTTAGGAGAAATCGCCGTGAAACATAATCAGTTATTTAATCAGTCGTGTCATAGAAACGTTTCATAAATTCGTTGCATTTCAGCCGTTTCATAAATTCGTTTCATTTGATTTTATATATATAGGGTAAATAAAAAATTAGGTATATTATGCAAAGAGAAACAGGATTTACTCACTTTTATTTTTGTTTTCGCATCGGTAAGATCCTTTCTTAATAAATACATGTAATTGAAACTTATGATCTTCCGTTAAATTAAGAAAGTATATGTTACTTTAATTCAGAAGGTAATCATTTACTTGTAATTCTATGCTTCAAAAAGTTTCATATATTTTAAATCCTTTTTAGGTGCATTCGTAATTATATAAATACGTAGCACCTTTAGTTGTCGTTCAGTCCATCTGTCCGTCCGTCTGTCCGCATATAACAGAGTAAAAACTACCAAACCGAATGATCTGAAATTTAAAATATATAATTGTTGCATAATTTTATCGAGTCATTTCAAATTTTATGAAAATCGGATGCATAGTTTAATTACACGGACACTAAAATTTTTCCGTTACATTACGGCCAATGGGAAAAATTATTGCAGGTGCATTTTAATGATGTTACAGCCGTCCGAATGGTCTAAAATTTAAAATGTATAATTTTTCCAAAATTTTGTCGAATCATTTCAAATTTTATAAAAATTGGATGTATAGTTTAATTACAGGGACAGTCAAAAGTTTTCCGTTACATTACGGCCAATGGGGAAAAAATTATTTCAAGTGCATTTTAATGGTGTTATAGCCATTCGAACAGAATGAAATTGGTAGGCATTTATGAATTGCACTAAAATATACATTCAGTACAATATGAGGTACAAAAAATATTTATAAAACTAGCTATAGTACGAACGCACCTCATTTGTCACGTTTGACGAGCAATTTCCAACTTGTTATTATAATAAAAGTGCTGGACATTTACACCATGAAAAGTTCAATATTAACATGAAAATAAAAAAATCACAAATTTACTGAATGGTGTATACAAAATGTGTTACAGTCAAGAACTAAACAAACATTAAAATAAAGGTATAACAATCGAAGTTTCGGTCATCATCTATGACCATCTTCAGGAGAGAGTTGCTTGTAAAGAGCAAAGCCAAGCTGTCTTAAATTCGAAAATTTCATTACGTTTCCAATATATTATTGCTTCAACCAATCTTAAGAAAGAGAACATGCAGTGGAACCATCTATTGGAGAAAAGCAGAGTAAAAGCTAAAACGATTTAACTGTGGAGTATACAATGGCGTCATCTATCAGATGAAAACAGAATAAAAGAAAAATTAAACAAACAATATGGTACGCAGTGGCGGCATCCTGTATAAGATGATGAAAATAAATACAGAACAGGATTCCTGCTCTGCATTTATTATCTGCCCCCTTAATCTCCCATTTTCTAAATAATTGTAAACTATTGATAAACGAAAGAAACTTACTGAAAATAACTTGCGGGAATCTCAAAAACGAGACATCTCTTACAAATAGCACTTAATATTACAAAATGAAGAAGTTCGTATAAAAGGGTAAAAAATTATTCACTTTATTTAAATCTTTATAGTCATTTAATATTTCCGAAAGCAGAGAAAAAAGGATAAAAATCTCATACATAACATTACATCTATAGAAAATATTGTTAAAAAAAAGGTTAAATTATAATTTTTTTTTCGGAAAAAAATTTGAAAAATTATTAGTTATCCAACAGTAGACTTCAAGTATCTCTCTATTCTAAAAAAAAGTAACTACCGCTGTCACCGCCGCCGGTTTTGAATTTTTTGTGACCGGAGGTCTTTCTTCGTTAATATTAAAAAAACTGTTGCATACAAAAATATGAAAATCGGTAGTATTATAGAAAAATGTTTGATAAACTCGCTGATGCAGACAGTTTTCAAATCGAAGAATTATTTTAAGACATATTTAATGCCAAAGTTGGACAAAATCGTTCCATTAAAAAAGTTTTATAGGAGCAAAAACTGTACATAGGAATTTAATCATTTTTAGATCATTTTATGCGTCAGAATTTCCCGGTGTGCAGATTGCAGTTAGTTTTTTAATTTGAATAATTTTTCGAGGTTTTATTTCTATTTTAAATTCAAATTTTCAGCAATTCGAGAGATATTTTTTACAAATTTTAGAAAATTGTATTAATTTAAACTCCTTGCCAACTGTATAAACAGCGCAAACAGTAATGTTGCTTCAAATTAAAAATTTATTTTACACGTGACTATTATAAACAAAAAATATAAAAAGCAAGAACTCATTGAAAATTACGTCATAAAAACTATAGTTACACGTGAATTTTAAATGAGAAAGAATATTGTAAAATAATAAATTCAGTAACATGCGTTAGAAGTCCTAAATAGGAGAATTTACGTCATATTACACTTATTACGTAAAATGAACAAAAAATAATATTGCAAAACAGTTTTAATTTTAAAATTGCGCGAGACATTTACTTGACATTTTAAGATGATCATAATATTTCATTTCTAACAAAAGTATTTTGACGTGAATATTAAAAAGAGAAAGAAAAGTTTGGTGAAAATTACGTCAGATTATAATTGTCAGATTCAAATTATAATTCAATCTTCCGAAATCTTTTTAAAGGCGGTCAAATTAGCGTGCTGTTAGAGTCTGCGGTGTCTGAACGGGGGTTGATGAGCGTAGCTCTTAGGAGGCAGAGCCCCCTAGTAAAAAAAAAAAAAAAAAAGAGCAACAACCACAACGAAAAATTTATCACCAAAAAAAAAAAAAAACTTCCAAAAAATTCATAAAGGATATAGGACTTTTCCCTCATTACTTTTTTTTTTAATTCTTCCTGGTAAGACGTGAGTTGCAGCGTTCGAATCCAATCGCGCCCGTCGGCCTACCCTTTCTGATGTTTTCCGTGTTTCTCTTCAAAACTTATTTAAATATGGGTTAGGTTCCCTTTGAAAAACTCCACGGAGGGCACACCCCACTCGGGTCTATATCCCTCGTGCAGATAATTAGCCGTCATAAACAACACCCACCAATACCGAACGAATTTCTGAAAACTTGTGAATCAATAATATACCATAGTTTTGTTGTGATATCCATCGTGTTGATAATTGGCCGTCATAAAAAACACAACACCCATAGTTTTGTTTATTATTTACAATTTAAAGGAAATTTGTGTGATCATTATTATTTTAGCATTCATCAGTATTTTCTTGTATTGTGAAAAGTATCATTCCATTTGAATTATTTCAATTTATGAAGTTCATTTTAAGATTTTGTTTGTAGAAACAATATTTCTGACTGAAGCTTTGTATTTATTGTAAAAAACATTCACTTTCTGTATGATGTACAGGATCAACAATAATAATTTATGTATAACAATATGAAATTATCCTAAAACAGAGTAAATGAAGACACTGAAATAAAAAAACGTTAGACCACCGAATGTAACTTCAACAAGAACAATTTTGTAACATCTATCGTATCTTACAGCTATCTTACAGATAAACATGCAAAAATATTGAAACTTTCATACTTATTCAAATTTCGTTTTCCGTGAAAGTAGGAAAGGGTAATTAAAATTCCTTTGAAAATTTTGTTCTAAATTTTATTTTTTTCCAGCACGGTGTTTACCAGTTAATTTCAAGTTAAATTATATTATTTACAGTTATAAACATTTAAATTTACACAATTATTTGGCACCTTAGTACTTAGGTAATGTGTTTGTAATATTTCAAAGCGGTGGTTTTCCAATAAGGAGCAAGACACTTCAGCTTTTCTGGATGTATAATGCTACAAAGCTTTTACTTTTATTTATTATTCGTAATTTCGATTCCTTCAATATTTCATGGTTATGCCATTCTTTTTTAAATTATTACGAAACATCACAAAATTCGTGAATTAAGGGGACCGGTAAAGCCCTATCTCCGCCATGTTAAATCCATCAACTTTATGTACCTTTTTCTCAGAAATGGTAAAAGATAGAGTTGTAGATTTTTTAGAATAGTTAGAATAACATGTTTTACGTATTTTAACAGACCATTTCCTTTCTAAGTGAAACTGAAAATTAATTGTTAATTATTTATTGAAAGTCATTCTTAAATTAGCATTTTTGATGAGATTTCACTGCCTAAAATAAATAATTTTCAACAAATCATTAAATCCCTGTGTTAAAGTATGCAATATAACATAATATAAGTATAAAAAAAATCTGAGTTCTTAAGTTTAATAGGTATCTAAAAAAAGGAACACATGCATGAAAAATCCAAGTTTTGAGAAAAAGTCAATTAAAGATTTAAATGGCCATTATTAAGCTGTGAGGTACTCTTAGAAAGAAGAATAATTCCAACACTTCTGTATATATATCTATAAACATGTGTGACATATCGTTGGAAAGATAAAAGTTTAAACTATTGAATGATATAAAAAAGTAAAAATCCATTTTTTCCCAAATTTCGCTTACCTGGTCCCCTTAATAGTATTACATAGCTTTTACAATAACCACTGTGGGATACAGACAGTTATAGCAACGCCCCTTGATAAGGGAAAAGTCGTGACATGCTTTGTTGTGACGTCATGAAATCCAGTCAATGAAATCGAAACATGCAAGTTGTTCGAATTTTTTTCTTTGTATTCCCTGCTTCGTGGGACGTTTCGTGACGTCACAACAAAGTGTGTCATGGCTTTCTTCCTTATCCAGGAGGCGTTGGTTAAAGCCACTTTGCGTGAATACTATTAGTAATAATTAATCAATATTTTCATGGGATTCTGCAAGGATCATATGAATCATTTCAATTCATAAATTTTAACTCTAAATTCTTAACGGGAATTTTACTCAAGTTTTATAAAAATATTTCACACCAGAAATTTCATTTAAAACTTTTTAAATTTTCATTTAACTTATTTTTGTGTGATTTATATTTTATCTATTTTATAAGGAAATTTCTGATTCGAATCGAAATATTTTCGTTTGGGACGATAAAAGGACCGGTTGTTGGTATACAGGGTGATTAAAAAAAGATGGGGAAAATTTTAAGAGGTGAATGCATGCATATTATGAATGCATGGTCGAAAACTAAACGTAAAAAAGTTAGAGGGCACCAAAAGTTATGTTCTTATACGAGGCAAAAACACACAATGAACGATTAAGTTAAGTTATGAAAACAAATTTAATGGCATTTGATTACAATAAGTGCTCAAAACATTGACCGGCAGCTGTTATGCACACAGTACAACGGCGAAGAACAGATTGGCGAATTTTCTGAAACACGCCAGGCACTACCGCGCTCGCCAGATCTTTCATGTCTCGATTTTTTTTGTGGGGACAGCTAAAGGTTCATGTGTATGAGACTCCCATTGAAACTGCAGAAGAACTTGTCGCCAAGCATTCGGCTGCTGTAGGGGAAGTTCGCGATATGCCTGGTGTGTTTCAGAAAATTCGCCAATCTGTTCTTCGCCGTTGTACTGCGTGCATAACAGCTGCCGGTCAATGTTTTCAGCACTTATTGTAATCAAATGCCATTAAATTTGTTTTCGTAACTTAACTTAATCGTTCATTGTGTGTTTTTGCCTCGTATAAGAACATAATTTCTGGCGCCCTCTAACTTTTTTACGTTTAGTTTTCGACCATGCATTCTTTGATACAAAATGTTTATTTGGGTGTGTACTATCACCTCTTAAAAATTTTCCCATCTTTTTTTAATCACCCTGTATTTAGAGTTAAAAAGAGAATTTTTAGAAACAGGATTGCGGACTGAATCTTTGCATTGGTAAAACCTTTAATCACTATATGTTGTGATGAATGCAATAGTCATAACATACTTGCAACTATATGAATGCACCTTGAATGCAAACAAGAGAAATTGAAACACTAAATTTAAAATCAATTAAAAAATGTAATTTTTTAAAAGAAAAAGTTTCTACGTAATATCTAAAGGGAGAACTTGCAGCTAAAAATACAGATATATTAAAACGTTCACAGATATATATATATATATATATATATATATATATATATATTTGTTATAAGTGGAAGTGCTGAATGGTAATTAAAATTTCTTAAGCGTTTTGTTCTAAATTTTATTTGTATCCAGTACTGTATTATTCCATAAATTTCATCTTTAATTATACTTTTTACAATTACAAACGTATTTTACACAATTATATGACATTTTAGTACTTAGACAATAAAGGATCAGTGTCCCATAAGTGGTGTTTTTGACCCAAAACAGTTTGATATTTATGTTTATGCACAAATATGTGTTATGCAAGGGCTTGTAAAAGGGTATGTAAGATAAGATAGAGCGAAAAGGTCGAAAAATTTAATAACAAGCCGATATCACATGACATAATGTAGGCATGGCATTCAATATTTTAAGATATTAGAATATTAATTAAACATTATGATGTAAACAAAACATGTAAAATATGATCCAAATTAATTGATTAGACTCATTTGTGACAAATTGCTCATTTTCTGATTAATGGAAGGAAGCAGCATCTAGAACATACTCCCTGTAGTCAGTAGTGTGAGGCTTTTCTTCTGCCTCATGCCTGTGGTATACCAAATAGCAGAAAACGGCTGCAATTGTAGCGTGTTGCAATTGCCGTGTAGCGGGTTGTTGAGCACATGCTCAACAACCCGCTACACGGACTCCTACTTTACATTGGCAATACCAAGAATTTATCTGCAGCGAATAACAGTTGTTGTACTGAATCCATTCGTTATATATCGTCAAAGACATATCTCGATTGCAGCTGATAATATCATTACGTTCTTAATGAACAAATAATTCCTAAAGGTCGGAATCACGGACGTGTTCCCCAGTATAAGATTTTCCTTGCTTTATTTGATACACTCAAAGTGTTAAGTTATGCAATTCATTGACCGTTAATCTAGGATAATCCATCAATATTTGTGCTTCCATTGTCTGCCAAACTACTCGTCGTCTCGTTCAGTTTTCCAACTCTGACTAATGTTTGTAATTGATTGGGTTGATTTACTGGGTTCCTGATTCTTTCAGGAACAATCTCAACATCATAATTTTGCTTGATTCTATGTGGTCATAAAGCATTATAAATGGCAGAGATAATGTGCACAAATTCACCTATCAATGGCATTTGCGAATTGGACATTATTTGGTAATAAAGATTTCCGTCTTTTTATTAAACCGGCTTCAGTGACCCACCTGACAGATGTTATTGACCTAGATTCATTCGCTTCTTCGCAAATATGCTCATTTTTATTTTGCAAAAAATGTGGCATCTTTGCAATCAGACCAGATTTAAGCCAGTTCGTAAAACTGGAAGATTTAGAAGCCATATCCGAATTCAGTATAGATGCGTCATAATCTCTGTGATGAATGAGAGCCGGACAATGAATGTTGTCCGTGTTGTGAATTGTCGCCACTTTCAAACACTTTTATTTTGACATATGTTGTATATTTTGATCTGTTTTATAACATATGCCAAGAAGAAAGTGTTGCAAGATTGAGATCATATAAATAATGCAGGTAAACTGAGAAGAAATTGCGTATTTTTCATTAAAACTACGAATAATACGAACTTTGAGCTCGTGCAAGTCAGGTAAATCCGAACAAAATACTATCGTTGAAATCATACAGGATAAAAACTTCTAATATTGAAAAGTGAAATAATTAAGTCAGTACAATAGAATCGAATTTTAGTCTATTTCATGGACCAAAAACACGGCTAATGGACCCTGATCTTTTGTAATACTTCAAAGAAACAGATATCCAATAAAGATTGAGGTACTTTTTCAGTGGTAGGGGAGCAAAAAAAGGACCCAATTCGGAAATAATTAGGAGAAAGCTGGAAATTGCTTTAATCCCTTCAGTTTATGTATAGAATGAATATGCTGCGTTTTGCCCCTCGTACTAGGTGAGCGTTAGGAATTATACATTGATTTATAGTAAAAAAACACGTTTTTTTTTAATACCATAACACTATCTTGAAATCACTAACTTTTTCAAAAACCTTGTTAATACAAATGTTCTAGAGCTTAAAATTCTGAATAAAATGAACACCTACACTTAATACTTTTGTTCAATATTAAGGTCACAATTCTACTTCAAAGTTTTAGCCCAGTGGTCAGAGGGTTGAACTCAGAATTAATTAGGAGAAAACTGGAAATCGTTTTAATCCCTTCAGATTAGGTCAGATGTTTTCCCCTTCGTGCTAAGTGAGCGTTAGGAAATATGTACACATTTACATTCGAAAAACACGTTTTTCTTTAATATTTTTAACAATATCTGAAATTGCGACCTTAATTTTGAGCAAAAATATTAATGTGAGTATTCATTTTATTCAAAATTTTAAGCTCTACAACATCTGTATTGGCAATTTTTTGATATAGTTAGCTGTTTTTAGATATTGTTAAGGGAATCTGGTCTCTCCTATCTTGAAGCTCTTGATTTGTGATTAAGGCAAACTTTTTAAATGGAATTGCGACCTTAATTTTGAACAAAAATATTAATGTGGGTACTTATTTTATTCAGAATTTTATGCTCTACAACATTTGTATTGACAATGTTTTTGATCGACTTAGCTGTTTTGAGATATTCTTAGGTAACTTGGTCTCTCCAGACTTCAAGCTCTTGACTAGCGATTAAGGCAAAATTTTGAAATTGGAATTGCGACCTTAATTTTGAACAAAAATACTAATGTGGGTGCTCATTTTATTCAGAATTTTAAGATCTACTACATTTGCATTGACAATGTTTTTGATAGACTTAGCTGTCTTGAGATATTCTTAGAAAACTTGGTCTCTCCAGACTTCAAGCTCTAGATTAGCGATTAAGACAAAATTTTGAAATTAGAATTGCGACTTTAATTTTGAACAAAAATACTAATGTGGGTGCTCCTTTTATTAAGAATTTTAAGTTCTACAACATTTGCATTGACAATGTTTTTGATAGAATTAACTATTTTGAGATATTGTTAAAAATATTAAGTAAAAACATGTTTTTCGAATGTAAAAACGTACCTATTTCCTAACGCTCACTTGGTACGAGGGGGAAAACATGGAATATTCATTTTAGAAGACCTAATGTGAAGGGATTAAAACCATTTCCAGTTTTCACCTAATTAATTCTGAGTTCAACCCTTTGACCACGGGGATAAAACCTTAAAGTAGAATTGTGACCTTAATATTCAACAAAAGTATTAAGTGTAGGTACTCATTTTATTCAGAATTTTAAGTTTTACAACATAAAAAGTTAGTGATTTCGAGATAGTGTTATGGTATTTTTTTTTTTAAAAAAACGTGTTTTTTGACTATAAATCAATGTATAATTCCTAACGCTAACCTAGTTCGAGGGGGGAAACGTAACATATTCATTCTAGACCTAAACTGAAGGGGCTAAAACAATTTCCAGCTTTCCCCTAATTATTTCCGAATTTAACTCCCTAACCACTGGGCTTAAGGTCTTTGAAGCAAAATAATACTTAAACAATACTGTTAGCACTGGCTATATCTGGATATTATCAGCTATATCTTGACTAACGTTGGAAATAATAGCATAAAATATTATCCCAAAATTGATATTATTACATTTTGACAATATTGGTTCAATATTTACTGGAAAATATTTCGCCATTTCATTGCCAATATTTCCAGTATAACGTCAATATCGGTGAATATCAGTAGCCGTTCATTGCAAATATTTCCAACGTAAAACTAAAATGTCTAAGTGGTCTTGTAGTAATAAAAAATATTTTCAGTGCAAAGGCAATGCTTATCAAAAACTGGTAATGCAATGGAAGTATTTTCAACTAATGTAAATTTGGCGCAGTATTGTGCTTAAGTGTAACAAAAATTAGTTTACAACTACAGGACCATTTTTAGGAGATCAAGTATATTTTGTAAACCTCAAACATAAAATCATACGCCAAGCATAGATTTTGAAACACTTTCCAACCCATTCAGAATAATGTATGAAAATTTCATGTATACTAATATAAGAAAAATAAAACTCCCGACTGACTGACCAATTGACTGATCAACGTCGAGCTGAAACGACTAAAGTCAGGATCACGGAATTTGGAATGCAGATTGCAGTTATGACCTGGGTAAAGAATGAGAAGTAATTTTGAAAATTCATCCTCAAGAGGTTAAATTGGGGTCACTGGTTTTAGGCCATTTTACCATATCTCAGTTGCAGTTTTAGGTAAGAGCGATAAAATTCAGCATAACAAAAATAGTTAAAAGTATATTTCAGTGATAAAAAGAAGACATATTCTGAAATTTTGTACTTCTAACATCTTAAACGCCGCGATCAGATAATCAGTTAAAAAATATATCGTTGTTAAACCTTTGGAAAAATAATTAATAGGGTCATTTTCGCGGTAGTCGTTTTCTTCCTTGTGGCAACGCTCTCCCAGGACCTAATTTAAGAGGGACATATACACAAAAAATATGCTCTTAAAGCTGAAACTTTCTTCTTATCGACCATGCATCAGTTTTCAAAAATACAAATTTTAACCCTTTCAAATAATTCGCGCCTTCCTGAGACGATAATTTTTTATACACTAAAAGTAACTAAACGGCGGTATTTCGACACAGTCTTTCTAAAGTATCTCGGCACACCTAATTTACACCACCTATTAAAATTTTGAAATGTTCAGGTGAGTATAAGTATTTTTTTTTAAATAAAATCTCAGAAATTTTCGATGAAAACGCTAAAAAATGGGGTGTTTCGGCGTGACTTCGGCTCATGCTTTCACTGCATGCTTTTTCATGAAATTTTATAGAATCCTTGGACACAGTTATATTTATAGCCTATTAAAACTTCAAGTTGTCGGACGATAAGAACTCTTTTTTTATGTTAAAGGACTCGATGCGAAAACGATAACAACAACAACAACAAAAAAAGCGAATAAAAATTTGAAAGAGTTCGGACGGCAGCAACTGTTATGTTTTTAACTATTAAAGAACCATACGTGAAAAGAACAAGAAAATGTTTTCTCACGAGCGCTTTTACCACTGCATATCAATATTTTTTCAAGAATTTTTTGTTTAAAAAATTATAAAATTATATAAATTTGAGGGTTATTTAAGGTATTATCACGGTCCTGGACAACGCCGGGAGGGTCAGCTAGTTATTACATAAAATACTTCTAATGCATTTTTCAACAAAATTAATAAAATATCTCCATACTCTAAAAATACTTTATTTTCTATTTCAAACAAAAATATTGAAAATATTTTTGTTTGAATCTATTCAAACTTATTGTTCTAATTCCTTCTAAACCATTATGTACATTTAAACAGTTATTACATGCTTGAAATGAAAATTGGATATAATTCTTTTACACAAAATAAAATTGTTCCAGGAGCAAATCGTGTCCGTAATTACACATAAATAAAGGGTTTAGTTTATCCTACATTCAGGTTACAAAACTACAATTATATTAACTTGTAAGCGTAATTAATTGTTAAATGACTCGAAAAATGGATCACTTTATGTGATCACCCATGGTATTTCTCGTCTTCTAACACCTTATAATTATAATAATGTCTTATAATATGTTATAAATCTTTAATTATATTACTTAGTGAGCGTATTTAATTGTTAAATAACTTGAAAAATGGATTAATTTTTTGTGATCACTCATTGTATTTTTCTCGTGTTGTAACGTCTTTAACCCCTTGACTGAGGAATATATATGAGAAAAATATGCCAAAAGTGGAATTTCTTTATCTCTTTAATTTTGTTTGTGGCTGCAAAATTACAAAAATCCGACAAATGGTGCGAAACTGGCAAACCATTCGCTGGAAAGTACCGCCATGTATTGGAAAATGGTAAATTACATATTATGCATTGGACGTACTGACCTCGGGCTTCACGGAATTGAAACACCGACTTTTCTCTTGCCCGAACTCAGGTCGGGCATTCCAAAATAGGCGCATTTTCGTTACCCGAACTGAGTCCGGGCGTCTCAGGCAATGGGTTAAAAGACGGTAGCCTGACATTAACACATATATTATTCTTAGTTTCATACACAAAAGCAACTTTTTGAGTACCTAAATAATTTACTTAACTTGCATAATAAAATAAATTTATTCTTCATATGTTACATTACAGAATTAACTTGTATTGCAAATACGTTAAAAAGCAATCTTTTTGGCAGCCTCTTCGTAGTCATACATGGAAATCATACATCAGAAAAACGGAAATTTTTCTGTAATTTATGGGGGAAAATTTCCGTAAAAAAACGGAAATAATACTGGCGTCTAGATAGCCAGTAGAATCTCCTTTTTTAAGTCCGTTCTTTTTTACAGTGCAAAAGTTAGTTCAGTTAAATAGTAAAGTTGAAAATTTCCTTTCAGCAATTTAAGTAAATAAAACGGAAATGTAATTAAGAGGTTTTGTATATCTCTGTATATGACTTATAGAATTTATTCACACCAAGTAATATTAAAAAAAAAAATAGTTCAATTTAAAAACTCAAAACATAAGTGAAAATGCATTACCAGCAATTATTTATTGTTCATATACTTCAATAGCTCAAATATTGGTCAATTTCTTCTATATCCAAATTCGTTGGTGTGTCCCAGTAAATGAACGTTGAATTCCATGCACACCACATTCTACTGTAAGCGCCGTGTAGTACACCTAAGTGATATCTACCCTATATATATAAAATCCTAATGAAACGAATTTATGAAACGGATATATGAATTGACTGATTAAACAACTGATTATAATTCAAGCGATTTCTCCTAAAATATGGAATACTTTGCGATGAAATTAACACCAAAAATCAGCATTGATCCTCAGATCTTAAAACTGCTATTAGAGTTTTTAAATTCGAATTAGTTTTCGAAATATTATTTTTTTTTCTAATTTTATATACATTTTTCTAATGATGGCAACTCAAATTTTAATCAAACAGATATTTTTTTTCTCATATTTCAGAAAAGGTTGACATGGTAACCCGGATATTGTTGTTTATTTGATAATAAATGTTTATTTACTTTTATTTCATTTTATAAATTATATAAATTATTTTGTTCTATAATTATTAATTATTTTTTTATATTTCCTTTAGAAAATAATAGAAAATAATTAAAAAATATGGTACTACTTAGTTATTCCGTCGACCAATTTCACCCAATTATATAAATCGCCAAAACACTCGCCAAGTTATACAAATTGACATAAATTTTATTTTAAATAACGAAAGAACAAATAAATTAATATAACATTAATAAATATACAAATAAAAAGTGGAAATAAAAATCACTTGATAACGTAAACACGTGTAACTTGCTTAAAGTCAAGTGAATGTGGCATTTACGATCAACCATTATTGGCATTTAATCTTATAGTTTGGCGATAGATTTTTGGTCGACGGGATAACAAAGTAATACCAAAAATGCATATGTAACTGGTATTTGCAAACGATGTTTTTGCCAAATTTTCGTTAAAAAAAAAAAAAAAAAAAAAAAAAAAAAAAAAAAAATCACGCGAAATCTGATGTGCGTATATGACATCTGGCCAAATATTACCAATCGAAAAAAAAATGCTATATGGCGAGATTTGCATCCAGCTACCGTAACAGTACCAAGAATTCTTTGCAAAACTTACGGTCCCATATTGGCGCGATTTTTTCTAACGCCAATGTCATATACGGAACGGGCACTTAACTGGCGCCAAAGTATCGTTATTTTGCTTGATATGGTATGCCGGATGTTGTTGTTTATGCTGTTGATGCGTTCCCCAAATTGCCGTCGTTAAAAAATCGCTCCAATATGTGACGTATGCCTGTGCCACCTGTGCCAAACTTTCATATGAACGGCGAAGGGGTCAGACAGTATTTGTTTATGGCAGTTGATGACTTGAACTATTATAATATAGATGAAATGTTGGCGATAGAATAATATTTGGCGACTTATCACCTGTGCCTGGCTAACATTAAAGTACCAAAATGGCACCTAGAGTATAAAAAACGAAGTGTTCCGCCCGGAACTGTTGATGATAGTCACATGACTTAGGCTATTGTTATAGAGATCGTTTTAAAATACCGGGAGACAAAGACTCTGCATACTTAATTTATTTTATTTTTGCTTCTTTTCAAATGTTTAACAGATCCTCTTTAATCAAAAACGAAGACAACCATTGGATGTCTTAACAGTAACTGATTCGCCCTTAAATTTTTGCAATCAAATGGAATTGAATGGAAACCCGTTTATAGGGAGATCTGCACAGCTTTTTTCAGTATAATTCAATCTTCTCTAATATTTTTAAAACCCATCAGATTAGCCTGTTTTTAGATTCTGCGGTGTCTGAACGGGGGTTGGCCAGCGTAGCTTGCAGGGGCAGAGCCCCCTATTATATATATATATATAAATTTCAGTATCTTTAAAATAGTGCAATATTATTAAAATACACAGCAAACAATCTTTCTCCCATAGACCGTAAGGTAACAGAACTCTTTTGAGTGTCCCTGTATATGAACTGTAAATGCTACATACTTCATTTTGAATGCCGAATATGCCATAGTAATACCCAATAACATATGTCAATTTCATAGCAATCGGACTATATTTACGTTAGTTAGAGCACGGACGGACGGACAAACCGAGTTCATAACCTCTCACCAAATTTGTTGGAAGGTGTTAAAAACAAAATAACAATGTTTAACGACTTAAACGATGGATTTCTGATGAAAATGATAAAACTAAAACTTAAAGAAATAACTATTTTTAGAAAACTAGCTTCCAATTACCTTTTAAATTTGCACTTTCCCTTCTTAAAACAAGATGTAAAAATCATGCGTGCAGCAAAGGTTATGAAACGCTTTCTAACACATTCAGAATACCGTAACAAAACTTCATCTTTTAATAAGATGAAAGATGATATTTATATTAGCAATTTGCAAAACACATAAACTATTTGAAGACTCAATTTCAGAAATTACTATGTGTAGTCCTAAAAGAATTCATAATTTATTAAGGTGAAAGATGAACAATTTGAAAAGCGCATAACGCATTTGAAAATCCGATTTCTGCTATGACCTTGAATAGTCATTAAAATATACGATTTTTATGTGCAGCCCTGTATATGATCTATAGATATACATGCATACTACATAGTATGCTAAAAGTTGGTTTAGTTAAACACATAGCACAGTTGAAAATTTCCACTCAGCAATTTCAACCAATAAACGAATGGTATTGAGAACTTTTGTACGACCCTGTAAAGGATCTATAGAATTTATACACAACAAGTATTTTTTTAAAAATAGGTAAATTTAAAAATGCACACCACAACTGAAAACGTATTCCCAGCAATTACTGTTGGCAGGCTTCAATAGCTCATTTATTGTTCAATTTCTTCTGTAGTCAAATTCTTTTGTGTGTCCATGGAAATGAACGATAAGTTCTATGCTATATTCTATAGGAAGTACCCTGTAGTACTTCCTATAGAATATTCATATATATAGAATATCCTATAGAATATTCAGTGATGTATGTCAATTTCAATATGTTTAACCCCTTGAGGGGCACCGGTATATATTATATACCACCTACGATTAAAAGTTTTACACCAGAAAAATTTTATTAAATTTTACTTTTCTAACTTTGGTGGAAAAAAGCCGTAAAATTGCTTTTACTTATTTTGAAATAGAATTCATCAAAGATTCCGGTGGGAATTCAGCATTTCACAAACGTAATTGCTTGCCCCTCAAGGGGTTAAAATACTGAACTATCATTAAAATACACGTTGTCATTTCTAAACAACTACAACCTCCGAATACCGGTCACATATTGATGGCATTAACGTTAGTATGAACCTCTAAATAAAGAATTCTGAACAACGGTCGCTCAAAAGTCGCGAGAAATTTTTTTTTAACAGTTTCTTGTACAATTTCATATTTATTTGCAAACCAAAATCTAAAGCAGATCTAACAAAGTTTACTTAATATGTCAACAAAATGTTACTTAATCCTTTTCCAAAACTAGACATAGAAAATGAAGACAATAATGATGGAGAAAATTTAGATAATATTCTTAGAATAGCATAACTAACACAAACGCCAAAAAGTTTGTGCGTCTGGATAAAGATTTGCCAGTTACTGCTACATTTGATTCATATAGAAATGGTGGAAGATAGGAGAGAGGAAGAGAAAAGTGATGCGGAAGAGATATGGAAGAGATTATTCAATCACCTAAAATTTATAGTATTAACACATATACGAACTTTTTACGAACCTTCGTGAAATCAAAAATTTTGCATTAAATCATAATGATGATGCGCTGTACAGCAAAACAACTCACACTATTATTTCTTTGAAGAAAGATATTTGCAGAAAAAAAGCAACTGCAAATCACAGATTTTTTTAATGTATTAAAACAATGAGGATTAATTAAAATGAAGGGTATTTCTATTTATGTAATTATGATTTTTTTAAATGAAAACTCTGAATAACACCCACCTCTGAATAGCGGTCCCTTTTCATCGGTCCTACTGGTAGCCATTATTCAGAGGTTACACTGTATATAAACATAATACGGGCATGGTAAAAGCCAATTATTTCTGTCGATAAAAATTATCTAAATATTTAAGACTATTATAATAATACAAAAGCAATAAATTTTTAAAGTTGTGATTGGATTAAAAAATCATCTCCTAAAATATGCTCGACAATTCGTAAATAACTTTTTCACGATTTTTTAACGACAAGCGAAATAATACATTCCGCCTAAAAAAATACAGAAAAATTAAACTTATTTCTTACTTATTAAACAAATTAAACTTATTACAATTGGAAAAAAAAGTCTTTATATTTTTAGCAACGTTTGTTTCAATCAAGCTTTAGAGCAGTTTATTTCTAAGAAAAATGTCAATGTATCTGAGAAGAAATCTTACAAATAAAGTTTTCTTTGTCTCAAGTGTCTTTTCAAAATCAAGACAGGAGAATAAGTTGGAAAACATCTCCAGTATCTAAACAGTTCTAAATGTGAAATTTTGAACTATTTAGATAGTGAACGTTTTGTTTTTAGTTATAGTTTCTTTCTTCTCAATATTTAAACTTTTAAAATATTTTTCTAAAACGCGAATGATATACTTATTACTTTCCTCTTTAGTAGCTTAATCGAGATTTTTTTTTCGATTTCCAGTTTTCAACAGATTTACATGTTTTAGGTTGCAGAGATCCCGAAAAACATGTTTATAGAAAATGTCTGTCTATCCATTCGTATGTCTCTCTGTCCGTATGCCCATGTGTCTGTATGTCCATGTGTCCGTGTGCTCGTGTGTGTGTATGTCCGCTTTGTATCATCGAAAAGTGTATGAAGTTGTACCTAGAAATGAATAAAAATTTTTGTGTACGTTTTTGGCTATGGCCAACAGGTCCTATTTGAATTTGGAAATATACCGCCGGAAGGGGCGCTGTAATAGTAGTTTTTGTGTCATTTTCGTTATTGTACCATCAAAAAGAGTATGCAGTTATGCATGGAATTGAACCAAATTTCGTGTGCATGTTTTAAGCTATAGCGAGCAGCTGTCATGAGAATTTGCAAACAAGCCGCCGGAAGGGGACGCTGTAATAGCGATTTTTTCTCGATTTTTCATAGTTCTGTTGTACATTGGCTGTTCATACAGCGCCGGGTAATTCGCCTTCAGCTAACATGGCGATTTTCAAGCAGCTTATTTACGACAGAATAACTGAAAATATTAATTTTATTAAATATTATGATTTAGCTTAATTCATTTTTACTCCGATTAATAAAATGAAGCAGTAGTTTTAGATGAAAATAAAAGATGGTGTGGTATTGAAGTTATAACACTGAAGGATTAACATGCATGAGAAAGAAGAAATTTTTGGGACTGGCACATCAGACTAGATTTTTTGTTGCAGTGGCAATTCAATTCTAACTAAGAAAATGCTTATGATAATTTCTTAGATACCTTAAGACATTCTTAAAGTATTAAGGTATCTCGTTTAACTCTAACCCTTTTTTTAATACATGATTTTTTATTTTGTTCGGAAAACATTATATTTGAGTCTATTTTAGTTAGTTTATTTGTTGATTATGTTTTGCTAAAATAGAATTTATTAGCTTTAAAAACAAATGTGTATTTGTCTCTGATATATTTTAAAACAACTTACTAAAATCATGTTTTCAAAAATTAACACTGTACGGGTTGCAAACAGTGTAGCCAAATCTGGCAGATTTATTTATTCAGAAATTTTGAATTCACACCAGACAAATTTTAATACTAGTTTTTCTATTGTTAGTCACGAAATATCTATCATTATAATAACAAAAAAAATTATTCAAACTTTCTAGGGATAATTTAGTATTTTTTAACGATAGTTTTCTAAATGACGCATAAATGCGTCAGCGCGGACTGTACAGTGTTAAAAATAATGCCATCACTTTCCTCAAAAGCAAATAAAAAATTTTCACCTTCAAGAATATAATTTTTCTACCTACTAGTTCATGTTATGGTTGGTAGTGAAATTAACCACTTTAAAAATGAGTCTTTCGCTGACTTGACAACTTTTGAATAATTCATAAACTCTTTCAAATTGCTCTTTAACCCTTAATTGCGTGAATTATTCTTTTAGAATTGTGTTTTTTATTTTTATATTAAGGATTAGACACCAGAAATCTTAAAATAGATTTTTAACTTTATTTAGTAGTATATTTTTGTCATTTTTAGAGGATTAATATTCCTATATAAATATAGTGTTTGTAAGAACTTAATTAATGTATTAAAAATTAAATAAAAAGGTGATGGAAATTTGCATCACTATGCAATTAAGAGTTAAAATTAAATGTAGCATTGTTTTTCTTCATTTTTACCCGACTGAAAAGAAGGGTTATGTGTTTCACGCGTATCTGTGTATGTGGATTTCTTTATACCCTCGAAACATCCTAACGGCTGAATGGATTTTGATGAATGAGGTCTCTATCAATTCGTCTTAACGGCCCGATGGTTATAAGCTAGGTTCTGTTTTCATAAATTCAAAATGGCGGCTGTAAAATGCAAAATGGCGATAGAGACGGAAAAAAAACTTACGCACCCTATTGAGTGGCATACCATTGGATAGGTCTTTCAAAATGAAGACGATGTTTCATTGACTATTTTACAGTCAGAAGTGCCGTTAAAATATTATACAACCTGGAAGTTGTGTATGTCGAATCTCTAACTTTACTGCAATTCTAACCATCATAGACATCTATAGACCTCATCAAAACAGTGTTTATGGATAGGAACTAACAATTCAACACAATTTAAAAGTAATCAATACAAGTAAATAAAAAAATAGGTAAGTAATATACACAAGTAACATAAAAAAATATTTTAAGTCAATTCCTACTTAGGTCAATAAGAGAATTTTTTTCTCTCTCATTCTTCTTTCCTCTTGAGTGGCGCTTAAAAGGCCTTGATCAAAAAGAGGGTTCTCTCTGTCTTAAATTACCTTGATCAAGAAGAGGACTCTCTCTATTATTGAAAATTAATTAATTTAATTTAATTAATAAATTAATATTGAAAAAAACTGGATTAACATCAAGTGCCATCGATTACAAGTTTTAAAAAATTGTTTGAGCTTGATTGGATGAATAATAAATATTTTATTAACGATTCAAAATTTGAACAAGATATATATAGAAGAGTATGAGCTAATAGTAGGTATTGAAAAAAAATAGTTTCATATTGATGAGAAATAATTAATTAGTTCGCTTTTTACGCAGTCGGGTTTTTTGATTTCTTAAATTTAATTGTTTATTTCCTTACCTAAACCAGATGTATCTTCAACGGAATGTTCGTTCATATCAGGGTAGATCCAAGAAAAAGGTTGCAAGCAGCAGCATTTGAAAAGTAATTATTGTGGAGGGAATATATTTTTCCCCAGGGTGTAAACAGATTGCGCTACTTGTCTTACAGCGGTTGTGCGGATCGGTAGTGTAAGTTCGTAGACGCGTCAGAGCAATTGAAATGTAAGACATTTAGAAAAGTGGTCTCGATTGAAGGTACCAGCCATCATTTGTTTCTTATAGGTAAAAATTATGTCCTACCCTGCTGAGTGATGGTGTCATATTCCTGCATGACAGTGCCAGGCCCCCCATACTGCTTGACAAATTCAAGAATTGCAGCAAAAGTTCAAGCGGCAAGTCTGAAATAACCCACCATACAGCCCATATTTGGCACCAAGTGACTATTTCCTTTTCTAAAATTGAAGGAACACTCATCTGTAACAAGGTTCTCTTCAGACAGTGATGTGAAAACAGCTTCCAAGAACTGGCTCAATGGGAAAGGACATGATTTCTATCAAACCGGGTTAACAAGTTGATCCTACCTTCAGGTAAATGCCTAAGTAGATTTGGCGATTATGTGGAAAAGTGATTGGCAAGTATGCCTTTTAATTCCTTTTTACATCTTCCGTATTGTTAAAAAATAAATTTTTATTAACGTTGTAACATTCTTTTGGATCCATCCTCGTGTATTTGAAGACGTTCACTTTTGGATAAATTAATATACTATTAGCTGGAACACTTCTATCTCAACAGGAACAGGGGAACCCGGGGCAGAACGGGGTACCAAATTGAAAATATATTTAAAAAATACAAAGGGATTAATTAAGAAAGCTGCAAAATATTCTATAACACATTATAAAGTTATAAATTCAAAAATGTAATAATATAAGAAAATAAAAGAACAATATATATTTTTTTCAGAAACAGAACATTATGTCATTTGCCTCTTTCTTCTCCATACCTGGGACAGAACGGGGTGGTAAGGACAAGTAATTATAAAAACACATAAAACTAGTGGAAATGAAAAAAAAAGTTTGCTCTATATTTATTTAGATTTAAGTGAGTATAAAGGTTTAACTACAGTTTTCATTGATTATGTCCTTTTCTTAAGAGTAGTGACAGAATTCACACACTTGGTCAGTCTCATCATCTTCGCTATCTATTGCCGAACGGGAATTTTGTGCCCATTTTTTGCACATGGAACAAGCGACCCAACCTTCAACTGATTTTGACTAAAATTCACCGCAATAAAAACATTCACAGTCAGAACAAGTTAGCTAAAAACATTTCAGGCAGAATGGAGTATTCCGTCCCACCGTTCTGCCCCAGGGACACGATTTAGGTCAGGAAGGTAAGGTCACTCGAGAAAGATATGTAAGAAAATGTTTAACTACACGAAATTGAAGACAATTAAATGTACTTCAAGCAACAACTTAGTATATTTGTAATGTAAACAAGTGTGTATGCCTTACTTTGGTTACAAAATCAACAGAAATTACAATACAGGAACAAAAAATAACACAACGAAAAATTCACGCACCACGGCTCGAGAAAACTGGACTAACATGGCTGCCGAAATTGAACGGAAACAGGTTTTCTTACTTCTGCTTATTGACGCTCGCTGGTAGCCCCTCCTTGACACCGAAAAACGTCAAACTTCATTCCGCCCCGGTACTCCGTTGTGCCCCGAGTTCCCCTACAAGTAAAATTTTAAGGGCATTTGCTGTCTACGATTTTTAACACTTTTCATGTGCGCTATCAGATATTACTATTATTATATTCTTCCAAGTTATGTATTCAAATATTTAAAAGTTTTTAGAAACTGTAATTCAAATAGCGTTTGAATTTTTATCTATTTACACTCTATATTCATAATATACACAAGTCATTGTATAAGCACTAATTTTTTTTATCCGAATTCAGAAATTATCTATTCTTCCTTTTCACAAAAAGATGAAGTTTATTATTACCAAAAAACTTTTAACTAAATATGTGCTAAATACTTGTACATAATACTTTTCATGGCACTCATTGTCTTTTCAGACTTACTGAAATGCTTCCTGGTATCTTCTTTTACATTATAAAGAAGTATTGTTGCAACATTCTAAAAGACTTCATACAACGGATGGCGAATATATGATGAATACGAGATGATAATATATTGTTTGTGTGATTATTTCTTCAAACTTAACTTACAAAAAAGGTGTCCCAATTTGGATAACTTAATAATCTCTGTTTTCGCAAGGACTTGTTTTCCATGTGCTTCTGTGTAAATTTATGAAAACGGAATATTTGTCTGATTGTGTGATTGCCACCCATTTTCAAGCTCTAATTTTTGTGAGGAAAATTAATTATTTTAAGATTTTGGGTACTTACTTATCATTCAGGCCAGGTAGATAAATCGCCAAAAATGGTTGTCAAATCGCCAAATTTGCTTATCGTTTCTAAATGCCAATTATGTTCAAAATGGTACTTTAATGTACATTTAGTAAACACGTAAGATCATAAAAATGATAAATAATATAAAAGTAAACTGAAATAATACAAAAATGTAAATTAATTTGGGTTTTATTCAACACATAACATCAAATCGATTGTTTTCAGCAATGAATGATTTTAGCAAAAACACAAGAAGGTGAAATAGAATTAAAGAGACACTTTGTTACACGCATGCATACGTAATTTATACTTTCATGATTTAATTATTCCTAAAATAAAGCTCTTCATAGCAAAAGTTTTGCTTTATGATTCATGGCAATAGTTTGAAAACATATCTGCGCAGTCCATATATATTTTAAACATGATATTTGATGAAAAATTAAAAAAATTATTTCTTCACGCACAACAAAAGATCAAAATTGCAAATAATAACAAACCCTCTCTAAAGAATACAGTATATCTTCCAATACAAAAAGCTTAAAAAAACAAATATAAACACATTTTTAGTTTTGTAAATGTTCTTATATTGATGAAAACTTTAAATTTATGGGTTTCGCATTTAGGTCATATCAAGTCGAAATATGATGACAGCTGGAAAATATATTTTACTTCTTTTTCGAAGATTAATATCATTCTATGACACCTGCCATTTGCAGGATCCATGACAGTTTTTTGAAAAATGGAGTATAAAAATACATTTTTCGCATGAAGTGTCAAAATGAATAGTTTAGAATTGGATCAGTTTCTCTCATTTTTCACTACCTTAGATGATAGTATAGTGTTCATTCCTAATTTTCTCTAATGTACAATGCTGCTAGAAATGATTAATCGCATATCACAGCAGTCTAGTGTTTTCATTTTACTTTCTTCTATCCTCAAACGAAGAAAGTATCGTAATCGAAATTTTTGTCGACTTCCAGTTTTTGACGGATTTACACTTTTTAGGGATCAGAGATTCCCAAAAACATATTTATACAAAATATCTGTCTGTCCGAGTGTCTGTGTTTCGGACTTATACCATCAAAAATTGAATAAAGTTATGCTTAGAATTGAACCAATTTTTTGTGTATGTTTTTGGCTATAGCGAGCAGGTCCTCCTTAAATTTGGAGATATTAAGCCGGTAGAGAGCACTTTAATAGCGATTTTTTGTATATTTTTCTCGATTGTTCGTAGTTGTATTGTCCATCGGCTGCTCGTGCAGCGACGGGAGCTTCGCATCCGGCTATTTGCAGACAGATGATGTGCAATAGACAAACGAAAATCTATTGATTTTAATAAATATTATGATCAAGATTACCTCGTTTTTACTCCGATTAATTGGCTGAAGCAAAAATTTAAGATGAAAATCAAAGTTGGTATAGTATTGAACTAATAATATTGAAGTATTAACATTTGTAACTACCTTTTCAAATATTAAGATGTGTGGGGCGGAAGAAAGTTTTGGGATTGGCACATCCAACAAATTTAATATATGACACATACAGTAATGATTCATGCATGAAAAAACAGGAAATTTGTCGAATATTCTTATGTAGATCACATAAAGAAAATTTACATCATGACACATAAAGTGGATGGCGGGTTTAGCGTGATGCCGCCACTATTTGTACATTACAGTTAAACAGTTCTGAACCTCTACTTAAAGCGGAATCACCACGAACGTCTAAACTTAAATTTACATTGAACCTAGTACATGCTGAATAGTCACCACCAGATAAGCAAGTGTTTCGTTTTATAGATGAAAGAGCACCTTAAAATATGAAAATACCATATTTAGAGTATTGTCGACAATTTCTACCTTTCAGAAGAAAAAATTATAATAAACATACAAAACTAAAGTGCGCATTAGTCATAAACAAGTTGGAAATTGCACGTAAATCGTGGCAAATGAGGTGCGTCCGTACTAGAACTAGTTTTATAAATATTTTTTGCATCGTATATTGTACTGAATGCATACTTTAGCGCACCTTGTAAGTGCATATCAATTTCATTCTCTTCGAAAGGCTGTAACATCATTAAAATGCCCTGGAAATAATTTTTCCTATTGGCCGTAATGAAATGGAAAATCTTTGACTGTACCTGTAATTAAACTGTACATCCTATTTTCCTAAAATTTGAAATGACTCGACAAACTTTTGCAACCATTATATATTTAAAATTTCAGACCATTCGGTTGGGTAGTTTTTGCCAATGTTATGCTCTACAGGGGGCCGTCAACAAATTAAAAAGAACGAATATCTTTTGGATAACCTTGCAAAAACTAATGTAGCAAAAGTGTTCAAACTGTAGAACCTGATTAAGAGGCTTATTTTAATAAACTGTGTTCATTTTTATGAAGCTAGCATGCATACTTGTACATAAATTAAGGATTTTTTTAAAAAACAGTCCCAAATTTCGCCAAGTTTTTTGCTTATAATTTGTAGAGTTCTTAATATAAAACAATGTTCTTTTTAGAAACTATGAAAAACAATATTGCACATAAAACCCTGCAATCAGAATTAAAAAACAATAAAAATTCGATGAAAAATGAGAAATAAGCAGGTTTACTAAATAATGTTTCACTGCACATGCGTGAATGCAAACAAAATATAATGTGCATAATGTATTAGCTAAGTGTATAGAGCTACTTTTGTGAAAGTCTTAAAAACATAGCTTGAAAATTCTGAAAATTATCGTCGATAGAATAAGCTCGAAATCCCTTGTTACCAAAAGGAAGCAAAATGATGAGGGGTTGTATCCAAATAATAGTACGTGCAACTTTGTGTACACTATATTGGCACTAAATCAACGGATATTTGGATACAGCTCCTCATGTTTTTGCTTCCTTTTGGGAACAACGGATTTCGAGCTTATTCTATCGACGATAATTTTCAGAAATTTCAAGCTATGTTTTTGAGACTTTCCCAAAAGTTGCTCTATACACTTAACTAATACATTATTCGCATCATATTTTGATTGCCTTCGCGCATGCGCAGCGAAACATTTAATAAATCTGCTCATTTTCCATCCAATTTTCATTATTTTTTTTAATTCTGATTGCAGGATATTGTGTATAACGCTGTTTGTCATAGTTTCTGTAAAAAACATTTTTTTATATTAAGAAATCTGCAAATGATAAGCAAAAAACTTTGTGAAGTTTGTGACTGTTTTTATAAAAATCTTAATTTCTCTACTAGTATGCGGGCTATCCTCATAAAAATAAACACAGTTTATTACGTACAATAAGCCTCTTAATTATTTCCTAGAGTTTGAACGCTTTCGCTACATTAGTTTTTACACGGTTATCCAAAAGATATTCGTTCTTTTTCAATTTGTTGACGGTCCCTTATGGAGTTTCGGGATAAACTGTTCGCAGAAATATATGACCTCTTCAATTCTGTTTGCACTCGTGGAGTTTCAGGATAATTCCTCATGTATTTTTTTAGATATTTAATAAAACGTCTAAAATCTTAAGGACTGGTCATCATTGGTCATATAGTGTACAAGGTACAAGGGGGTACAAAAGATCTTAGACATCAATTTTCACTTTATTAAATTGTGAAGTCTTATTATAACACTAGAAAGATAGCCCGTCAAGAAAGACTAAAAATGAGATATCAAGATACGAGGGTGGTTCAATAATTATTGTCCCGAGTGTGTATAAAATATCTGTACTGCGATGGTTGATGTGGAATATTGGAGCCTAATGCCTTACATGCCTATATGATCAATTTTAATAGTGCAGCTGCTATATTAACATTTTGTTTTTGTTTTTGGTGTGAGAGTTCGCGCTTGCTCGAAAAAAAAGGGGCGGTTGAGGATTGACAGTGAATGAGACGTTGCTACTGTCGTTTGGACTCGGGATCATAGTGATGTAACCAAGTCTTATCCACTGTCACAAGTCTAATACAGAACTGCTTCAGGTCTGTCCCCATAAGCTCCAAACCAGCCTTTCTCCCAACCCTCCCTTTCAAGCTAGATGCCACCTCTCACACCTAAAATGAAAAAAACAATATGTTAATATAGCAGCTACGGCTCTGAAATTGAGCATATAGGTATCTAAGACATACGGCTTCAATATTCCACATCAACTATTGCAGTACAAATATTTTATACACACCCGGAACAATAATTATTGAACCACCCTCGTATATACAGTTTTCTCCATTTCGCTAAGGCCTCTATACTGGAAAAGTACCCAGAATTTAATTTCTGTATTCGGCTATGTAAGTCACATTGAAATCGGACAGTTAGGAGCTCAGATAGTACAGCGCCGTCTAGTGGCGGTTTTTTCATTAGTAGCATCGGATTGAAGATGTAAACACTTACATTTTCGAACATTACACTTTAAATTCTGACCCATAGATTTTGTAAAAAAAAGTTAAATCCACGGAGTTTAAATTACATTTCTGTGAGCTCGATTAATAAAAAGTATTGGGTTTCAATGGGAATTTTGCAAAATTAGCCAGCTATCGCCAAGTTGGTGTCATGTATGACAACTTATTTTTGCCACCAAATTTGGCAATATTTCGCCAAATTTGGCGATATCTTGCCTAGTTGTTCAAACTTTGGCTCATTGTGGTAACCTATTGTGGCTGCTATTAGTACTTTTCAACAATTACTCATTGTTGAAGCTCATACGGTTTTCTCCATAGAAAACCTAATATAGCCACGATGAATGAGGCCATCCAACCGGAATTGTGAGGGACACACAGAGACTTGGATTTTATAGAAATATATTCTGAATGTGTTGGAAAGTGCTACATAACCTATGCTTGACGCATGGTTTTATTTTCTTTTTACAACGTAGTCAGACAGACCATCATTTTCAAGTTCTCAGCTACCTTTTGGTCCTAATTTATTTTCATGTAATTTGATGTTTATTTTTTTTTTTAATCTTTTTCTAAAGTTGATTTCCGTTCGACTATAAATTGTCCTTCTTTTGCAAAAAAAAAAAAAAAAAAAAAAAAAATTCTATAAAAGTCGTCCTAATTTAACGCCGTTACACGGGCATCCCCACTTAAAGAAGATTTACAGAAGTAACACATTTCCATACTTTAAGCTTTTATAAAATGAGATACTAGGTGTGAGGAAATCTCGAAAATATATAACCGTAATTAATTTCATGCGCATGAAGTAATTTAAATATATCTTTCTCAAAACTTTTAAAAACAAATTCGGTAACGAATCATTCACAAGGGAAACTGGCACAAATTTTTCATTTGACCGCCCTAATTACGTGAAAAGATTATAAATTATCACATTCAGCCTTTTTTTTTTCCTCTAGAATTTATCTCTAGAAAGTAAGCTGTTTTTTTTAATTTAAATTCAACTTTATTATTTATTAAATAATAAATTGAAGAAATTAAGAATGGTTAAACTGCTGTTACAGTTATATTTCTACAATTACAATACTTTTAAGGGGTCCTGTTAAAGGCGACGAAAATTAACGAAAAAATTCAAAGTTTGAATTAGTCTATCTTCAAAACCTTTTTATGTACAAACATGAAATTTTGACTATTGATTAAACAGATTGTGCTTTCTGATATGCGACCATTAGAAAATTATTAGATTTTTATAGAATTTTTGTATTGTTGAAATCAAAATAGCTCTTTTTTTTTTTTACTCCACTAGAGGGTTCGGCCCTCTACGAGCTACGCTCGCCAACCCCCGTTCAGACACCGCAGTCTCTAAAAGCACGCTAATTTGATCGGCTTTAAAAAGATTTTGGAAGATTGGATTATAATTTTAAAAACAGTGCCAATCTCCCTATAAACGGGTTTCTATTTATTTTTCTTTGATTGGGGAATTTTAAGGAAAAATCAGCTGCTGTTAAAAGATACAATGGCTGTTTTCGTCTTTGATTAAATACTATCAGTCAAATATTTCAAAATAAGCTAATATATAAAATATATATTCTTCAAAATAAGCAAATCATCAAAATACAAATATATTTTACAAATACCAGTGCCTTCTTTTGACGGAAATGACACAGAAGTTTAACGAATCTTAACTAAACCATTTAAGCAATTTCTTTATTTTCTGCTTCACAGATTTTTCTCTTTCAAATCATATTTTTTGTTGATGACACTTCATTTTTAGCTTGTAATCTTTTTTATTTTTATTAAATTACTAAATAGTCGCTCGAAAGCAGTCTAAACGCATTCAATAAAAGTAATATTAATCTTATTAATATAATGTCAAAATATAAAATTAATGTCTCGTGCAATTTTTAAATTTAAACTATTTTGCAATATTACTTTTTGTCCATTTTACGTAATAAGTGTAATGTGACGTAAATGTGACGTAATTTCTCCTATTTAAGACTTCTAACGCATGTTAAAATTCACGTGTAAATATAGTTTTTATGAAGTAATTTTCAATAAGTTCCTACTTTTCATACGTAATTATTTAATACTAATTTGAAAGTTTTTTTTCTGTTAATAATAGTCACGTGTAAATAACTTTTCTATTTGAAGCAAACATTATTGTTTGCGCTTTTTATACAGTTGGCAATAGTTTAAATTAATACCATTTTCTAAAATAAGTAAAATATATCTCTCGAAATGCTGAAAATTTGAATTTAAAATAGAAATAAAACCTCAAAAAATGCGTCAAATTAAAAAAGTAAAGGCAGTCTGCACACCGGGAAATTCTATCGTATAAAATGATCTAAAAATGAATTAAATCCCTTGTATAGTTTTTGCTTCTATAACACTTTTTTAATGGAACGATTTTGTCCAGATTTAGCATTAAATATCTCTTAAAATAATTATTCGATTTGAAAACTGTCTACATCAGCGTGTTTATCAAACATTTCTCTATAATACCGCCGATTTTCATATTTTTGTATGCAATATTTTTCTTGATATTAAGGGAGAAAGACTTCCGGTCACAAAAAAATCAAAACCGGCGGCGGCGGCGGTGACAGTGTAAGTTACTTTTTTTTAGAATAGAGAGATAAGTCATTGCGCGCATGATATCTTGTGACAATATGTATGGATTGTCATGAAATTTGGTAGAGATAATTTGGTAGAGATTTGGTAATATGTGTATTTAAAATTATCTACCCTTTGGCCAAAATTATTTCATTAACTATATAAAAAAAATGTTTTTGTTAAAAAAAAAAAAAAAAAAAAAAAAAAAAAATCAAAATTTTACATTTTTAATGAATAAAAATAAGTCATAACTAAAAATATTACCAAATACTTAAAACTAGATCATTTTAAACACACATATTTATTTAGCATCTTTACCAAACTTCATGACAATCCATACATACTTTCTCAAGATATCATGCGCGCAATGACTTATGGAGTAAGAAAAAGAGCTATTTTGATTTCAACAACTAAGGGGCTCTGCCCCCTACGAGCTACGCTCGTCATCCCCCGTTCAGATACCGCAGACTCTAAAAGCACGCTAATTTGATCGGCTTTAAAAATATTTCAAAAGATTGAATTATAATTTTAAAAACAGTGGCGATCTCCCTGTAAACGGGTTTCTATTCATTTCTCTTTGATTGGGGAATTTTAAGGCCAAATCAGCTGCTGTTAAGGGATGCAATGGCTGTTTTCGTCTTTGATTAAATAAAATCAATTAAACATTTCAATCAATTAAACATAAAATGAATGAAGTAGGCAAAGTCTTTGTCTCTAGGTATTTTTTAACAAAGCGAAAAGAAAGTTCTTTTAAATAAGACATTTTAAATGTATCGTTTCCAATCTGACGTAATTTTCACCAAACTTTTCTTTTTCTTTTTAATATTCACGTGAAAATACTTTTATTAGAAATGAAATATTATTTGCACTGTCCTAACAAAAATAGCTGAAAAGATCATCTCAAAATATCAAATAAATGTCTGGCGTAATTTTTAAATTTAAACTGTTTTGCAATATTATTTTTTGTTCATTTTACTTAATAAGTGTAATGTGACGTAAATTTGACGTAAATTCTCCTATTGAAGACTTCTAACGCATGTTAATGAATTTATTATTTTACAATAGTCTTTCTCTTTTAAAATTCACGTGTAAATATAGTTTTTATGACGTAATTATCAACAAGTTCCTGCTTTTTATAAGTAATTAGTTAATTCTAATTTGAAGGTTTTTTCTGTTTATAATAGTCACGTGTAAATAAATTTTTAATTTCAAGCAAGCATTATTGTTTGTGCTGTTTATACAGTTTTCAACAGTTTAAATTAATACCATTTTCTAAAATATGTAAAAAATATCTCTCGAAATGCTGAAAATTTGAATTTAAAATAGAAATAAAACCTCAAAAAATAAGTCAAATTAAAAAAAATAAATGCATTCTGCACACCGGGAACTTCGAACGAATAAAATGATTAAATTCCCATGTATAGTTTTTGCTCCAATAAAACTTTTTTAATGGAACGATTTTGTCGAACTTTAGCATTAAATATCTCTTAAAATAAATTTTCGATTTAAAAACTGTCTACATCAGCGTGTTTATCAAACATTTCTCTATAATACCACCGATTTTCATTTTTTTTTTTTTTTTTTATGCAATAGTTTTCTTAATATTAACGAAAAAAGACCTCTGGTCACAAAAAAATCAAAACCGGCGGCGGCGACGGCGGCGGCAGCGACGATGACAGCGTTAGTCACTTTTTTAGAATAGAGATATACTAAAAATACATAAATAAATTATAGGATTTTCTCTGAGATCAGTTGTTCAGAATTCTATAAAAGTCTAATAAATTTCCAATTGTCGCATATTACAAAGCACAATCTGTTTAGTCAATATCCAAAATTTCATGTTTAATATACATAAAAAGGTTTTGAAGATAGACTAGTTCAAATTTTGAAGTTTTTCGTTAATTTTCGAAGCGTTTAAAAGGTACAAAAACAACTTAAACGTTCAAATAAAACGAATTTCCCTGCAGATTCATTCTTATTTAAACTGTCAAATTTTATAGGCCGAAAAAATTTGGTTTGAAGTTTGAAATGCTAATCCTTTGACATTGAATGTTATACAAATTATTAACGAAAGAATAAAGTAATTAATGAAAAAAAATGACTTTAAAAATTGTTTCTGATTTCGTTTTACTAATAAATTACTATTTGCACTATACTTGGCATATTTTAGTGATTTGGCACAGCGAAGTAATTTTGTGGTAACCTTTTATTGTCATTCAGTTTAAATCCCAATGTTGCCAATATCGAATATTTTAACGCGAAATAGACTACCCTATTAGCCCCCAATATGCTATTTCTTTTGGCATGCAATTAATGTGTCGTCTCCAAAAAATGACGTTCCGTTGTATAAGCCAGCCGTAAAACAAAGCAGATGTATCATGGTACTGTTAAATACTTTATTGCATTTTTATAAACTTCTAAGCATCACACATTTTCAATTTTTATGCCTTCATATTGGGAAAAAAGTACTTTTTAATGCAATTTGTTTGAAAATTGCATCTCATTTTATTTTTGAGTTATTAATTTTTTGTAGTTTATGAAGAATTTTTTTTAATGTTGGCAACTGAAGAACTTCTTTTCTGTTGAAAGTAAAGGAAAACATTTAGAAAATACTAATTATAACTTTTTGTTGCCATTTTTCCATATCAACTGAAAGAAAATTGTAATTAAAATACGTGCTATTTTGAAAATAACAAAAATGAATGATTTCTGATAAAACATGGAGCTTTTACAAACTATATTTAATTTTAAGTATTTATATTAATATTACAAACAAATGAAGGCATATGAATCATTAGATAGTCGATTTATTCGTCGAGTTTCTTGAATGACGACATCTCTTTTTTGGATTTGTGTATTTTTAGCGATAGTGACGTCATATGCATACTTTACTGTAGATGTTGTTTAAGAGTTGATCGTAAATGAGTAATTCTTCCTCCGGATGCGAATGACATGATTTTATATAAAATAAAAGCATGTGTTTTAAATCTTAAAACTGAAATATGTTTTGTACTATGTATATATATATATATATATATATTTTCATCGGGTGCGACACTAACTTCTGAAAAAGCAGAATTCCTGTTTTTTAGTATTATATTTTCGCTGTGACAGTGAAAAAAAAAACTATATACAGCATGATGACTATTTTAAAAACATGAAGTAATGCTGTATACCTGAACAAAATATTGAAATTTCGCAGTTATTTCACAGTTTCTGGGAATATATCGCATAGAAAGTAATAAATTACAGGTAAAAAATGTTTTAAAGATAACCTTTATTATAATATATTAAAAAGCGGGAGAATTGGAGGACAATTGATTTAAATAAATACAATTAAAAAATAATAATTAACTTTCAAGTGATATTGTTATCAGTTCATTAAAAAATAAATAAAATGATATAAATTTTAAATCCAGCTTCCTGGCAAGAAAAAAATCGACCAACGACCTCGAGAGGATCGAACCTACGTTTTATCACACCCTGAGCGGCTAAAAGATGGTGCATTTACCAACCATTCCACGGTTCAATCCAAGAACATCAGCTTGTTTACGAAGCAATCTTTGACAGTAAGCTATATTACGTGATGACATTTCCGTTCCATTCTTTGAAAAAATGCCCCCCCCCCCCCTTGAGGTTTGGCGGAGGCAAATTTCAAATATATATATATATATATATAATCACTATAAACCAATACAAATTATCATCAACAATTGCGAATATACAAATTATAAATGAGTTTTTATGCTAATTAAAAATGATGTATTAACCTTTATCATAAAAACTCGACAGAGTTTCTCGCCAAGCAAAAGAAACAACAGTGCAATGAACCGTAAATGAAAGGAATTTCCGCCAATTCATGCCAAACGATATCATAGAAACTCGACAGAGTTTCTCGCAGAGCAAAAGAAACAACAGTGCAATGAACCGTAAATGAAAGGAATTTCCGCCAATTAATGCCAAACGATATTTCAAAAATTTTTTAATCTTCTGTCAAGTTTATATTTTCAGGACTGACCAAAGCGGGATTTTGACCCCTCTATATCTCCCTTTCTATTTATGATAGAAACAAAATTCTTGTTTCTATGGAATGGGGCGTGCCACGTGACTCAGAAAACGGAAAAAAAAAGTTGAATCCGGCCAATAGGTTTTTAGTAAATGCGATTTTAAAAGTGCTGTTTTTTGCACTTTTGAAATTCTTGTTCTGGCCATATCTGTTGACAGGGCTACAGCAATGTGTAATTATCCGATTTTTACGCAGTTTACAGCATTAGAAGGGTTTTTATGTGTAGTTCAAACATTTGAAAGTTTCATGTAAAAACATTAAATAGTTTTTGATTTATACCAGTTTAAAGTCTCTTTATTTTTGCAGCGTGGCGTGCGTAATATATGAGGCATTCTCACAATCTTTTGACTTTTAAGTCCCAGATAATAATTTTTATTTTAGTAAAAGAATTATCGTAATACCCACTAGCTTCTTATTATTGCAGCGTGACATACGTAATATGTGAGGCATTCTCACGATCTTTTGACTTTTAAGGCCCTGAAGAGATAAGATGAGATAAGGTATCTGTTTATAAAGTTGACTTAACTTTATTCGAAATTAATCATTTATTATTATGTAAATAAAATTTTTTCGAATGAATATTTTTAATAGTCTCTAAGTGTTGCGATGATCTGGGCCTATTAGAGAATTAGCGTTAACCCTTTTACTGACCATCCAACAATCTTTTACTGACCAATAGGGAATTTTATCTAGCAAAATTAATGGTAGTTCTGGAAATCGGCTTACTTTATGTTTTTTGGGTCGCTGAATCCGAATTTGTAACTTCCCACCAAAATTTCCCCCCGCAACCCTCCCCAAATTTTGGTAAAAAGCCCCCCAAAAAAGGTTTTTATTAAAAAAATCAATTTTTTTATTATTTTAGAGGAAAAGTATCTAGAAATTCAGAAAGTAGACAAAATTTGCAACAAATTAGATATTGGACTTAGGATGAAGGAGAAGGGGGGATCTGCCTCCGAACATGCGCGCGATGCTGCGTGGACTACGTTGCGCAATTCCACTTAATCACTGACACGTTTACATTCGCCCTCCCATCTCCCCTCCGAACTTTCCTTATAAGGTTTACTTTAAGTTTTTTGGGTCGCTGAATCCGAATTTTTAACTTACCCCCCCCCCCCCAAATAGTTGTTATTAACTTAAATTTTCTTATTGTTTTAGGGGAAAAGCATTACGAAATTCAGAAACTAGACAAAATTTGCAACAAATGGGATATATGACATTATGACGTAGGATAAACGGGGAGTGAGGGGGCTGCCTCGGAACATTCCCCGCGCGCTTTTCTCAAAAACCAATTTTTTTCAAAAACTCAATTTTTTGGGGGGTTCCCGGGTAAAATTTTGGTGGGAAGTTACAAATTATTATTCAGCGATCCAAAAAACATAAAGTGAGTCGAAATCCGGAACTAGTATTAATTTTTTCAGGTAAAATTCCCTATTGCCTGGACTTCATAACTTAGTGCAAGTAGCGCCGCAGTGCATGTTCAGATAGGCAGCCCTCCCCCTCCCCGTTCATCCTACGTTATAATGTCATATATCCTGTTTGTTGCAAATTTTGTCTACTTTCTGAATTTCTAGATACTTTTTCCCTAAAACAATAAAATAATTGATTTTTTTAATAAAAACCTTTTTTGGGGGGTATTTTACCAAAATTTGGGGGTGGGGTTGCCGGGGAAAATTTTGGTGGGAAGTTTAAATTCGGATTCAGTGACCCAAAAAACAACATAGTAAGCCTTTTTCCAGAACTACCATGAATTTTGCTAGGTAGAGCCCTTATACGGTCTCTATTGCCTGGACTATTATGATTGTTTTATTTTTGAAGCGATGGGGGATCATTTCAGCTTAACATACTTTAGGCGCAAGCTTCACTATTTTTTCATATAAAGTTCGTATGCATAATTCCATGAAAAGTTTCATAATCGGATCCCCAGCCAATTGGTATATCTTGGCGCGCATGGTTTGGCGCATAATTAATATCCTTGTTGTAACTCACATGTGTTATGTGAGTTACTGTATACATGAGAACTTATGTACGTCCGTATATGCTATATAGAAGTTCAGTGCACTTCATAATGTACTAAAATTTATGTAAGCACGAATCTTTCAATTATCAGCCTTAATGATAATAATAACAGTGAAACTTAATAACATATATAAATTTCTCGGCAATCAAAGTATTTTAGGCAAGTTAGAACACGGATAGAACAAACAAATGGACTGAAGCCATAAACACTTTAAAAAAATTGGAAACATAAAAAAAGTTTAATAATCACTTAAATTTATACGTGTCCCTCAGTTTTTACCCGAAAAGATAAATTATTGTCATGCTACCATTTTGGTGTTTGTAAATCTTGGTTAGGGATTCTTCATTAATCAGACCTACAGCCAATTGGATTATTACAGTATGTGTAGTTTGGTGCAAAACTAATTTTATTTTTAAACCGTATAAATGATACATTATTCCAGTATCGTGCTGTTTGCAGCTAACTTTGGCTGTGGAACAGATTATACAGAATATACTAATCCTACATTATATAATAAAAAATCGGCACTTTTCAATCCTTGGCGAGAAAACGAAATTTCGCAACATAATTTCTGGAAACCTATGCACCGTTTCATATAAAGAAGCTATATTTTTCAATATTTCTACAACTAGGGGGCTCTGCCCCCCTACGAGCTACGCTCGCCAACCCCCGTTCAGGCACACCAAAATCCAAAAAGCACGCTAATTTGATCGACTTTAAAAATATTGAATTAAAATTTAAAAAAAAAAAAAAAAACAGTAGCGATCTCTCTGTAAACGGGTTTTCATTCGTTTTCCTTGGATTGGGGATTTTTAAGGCCAAATCTGCTGCTGTTAAGAGATACAATGGCTTTTTTTTTCGTACTTAATTAAAAAAATTAGTTAAACTGGTACTTCTTAGTTATCCCGTCGACCAATTTCGCCAATTTATATAAATCGCCAAATTATACACATTGACATAATTTTTATTTTAAATAACGAAAGAACAAATAAATTAGTAAAACTTTAATAAAAATACAAATAAAACGTCGAATTAATGGTTTTATTGACCATTATTGACATTTAATCTTGCAATTAATTAATGGCAACCATTATTGACATTTAATCTTACAATTTGGCGACAGTAATTTAGTCGACGGGATAACTAAGAAGTACTGTTAAACATTTGAAATAAGCTAATGTAAAATGAATTAAGTAAACACTGTCATTGTCTCCCGGTATTTTTTAACAGCGCTATAAGATAGTTCTTTTAAATAATTCATTTTAAATGTATCGTTTCAAATCTGACGTAATTTACACCAAAGTTTTATTTCTCTTATTAATATTCACGTGAAAATACTTTCGTCGTTAGAAGGAAATATTATTTGCGCTGTCTTCGAATTCACGATTATAGTTGAAAAGATTATCTCAAAATATCTCGCGCAAATATATTTTTCAATTTAAATTGTTTTGCTATATTTTTTCCACTAGGGGGCTCGGCCCCCTACGAGCTACGCTCGCCAACCCCCGTCCAGACACCGCAGACTCTAAATGCACGCTAATTTGATCTGTTTTAAAGATATTTCGAAAGATTGAATTATAATTTAAAAAACAGTGGCGATCTCCCTATAAACGAATTTCTAGTCATTTCTCTTTGATTGGGGAATTTTAACGCCAAATCCGCTGCGGTACTACTTGATTATCCTGTCGACCAATTTCGCCAAATTTATAAATCGCCAAACCACTCGCCAAATTATACAAATTGATATAACTTTTATTTTAAATAACGAAAGAACAAATAAATTCGTACAACATTAATAAAAACACAAATAAAACGTCGAAATAAAAATAACTTGATGACGCAGACACGTGTAACAACATTTCAAAATAAGCTAATATAAAAGGAATTAAGTAAAGAGAGTCTTTGTCTCCTGGTATTTTTTAACAAAGCGAAAAGAAAGTTCTTTTAAATGAGACATTTTAAATTAATTTTCAAAATATCAAATAAATGTCTAGCGCGATTTCTAAATTTAAACTTTTTTGCAATATTATTTTGTGTTCATTTTATGTAATAACTATAATGTGACGTAAATATGACGTAATTTCTCCTAAGACTTCTAACGCATGTTAATGAATTTATTATTTTACAATATCCTTTCTCCTATAAAATTCACGTGTATACTTTTTATGACGTAATTTTTAATAAGTTCCTGCTTTTTATACGTAATTATTTAATACTAATTTGAAAGTTTTTTTACTGTTTATAATAGTCACGTGTAAATAAATTTTTAATTTGAAGCAAACATTATTGCTTGCGCTTTTTATACAGATGGCAACATTTTAAATTAGTACAATTTTCTGAAATCTGTAAAAAATATCTCTAGAAATGCTGAAAATTTGAATTTAAAATAGAAATAAAACCTGAAAAAATGAGTCAAAATAAAAAAATTAATGCAATCTGCACTCCGGCAAATTCTAACGCATAAAATGATCTAAAAATGATTACACTGCCCTGTATAGTTTTTGCTGCTATAAAACTTTTTTAGTGGAACGATTTTGTCCAACTTTAGCATTAAATAACTCTTAAAATAATTCTTCGATTTGAAAACTGTCTGCATCAGCGTGTTTATCAAACATTTCTGTATAAAACCACCGATTTTCATGTTTTTGTATGCATTATTTTTGTTAATATTAACGAAGAAAGGTCTCCGGTCACAAAAAAATCAAAACCGGCGGCGGCGGCGGCGGTGACAGCGGGAGTTACTTTTTTTTAGAATAGAGAGATTTTAAATAGGACGTAATTTCCTCAAATTACAAGTCTTAACGCATAATAATGATTTTTTTTTTAATTTTAAGATTTCGTTTCTCTTTTTAAATTGAAGTGTAAATATGGTTCGGCACAGATGTCATTGGCGCAATTTTTTTCTGACGCCAATTTCATATACGCAACGGTTACTTAACTGGTGCTAAAGTGTCGTTATTTTGCTTGATATGGTAACCTGGATGTTGTTGTTTATGCTACTGATGTTTTCGCCAAATTGGCGTCGGAAAAAAATTGCGTCAAATTGGTATATGACACCTGTGCCTATGGTTCTTATGACGTAATTTTCCTGCTTTTAACATGTAATCATTTAATTCTAATTTTAAAGTTTTTTTCTGTTTGTAATAGTCACGTGTAAATAAATTTTTAATTGGAAATAAACATTATTGTTTGCGCTTTATACAACTTGCGGTTTATACAACTGGCAACAGTTTAAATTAATAACATTTTCTAAAATTTGTAAAAAAAAAACTCTCGAAATGCTGAAAACTTGAATTTAAAATTGAAATAAAACCTCAAAAAATGAGTCAAATAAGAAAAATAAATACAATCTGCACTCCGGGAACTTATAACGTATAAAATGATCTAAAAATGATTAAATTCTCATGTATAGTTTTTGCTCCAATAAAACTTTTTTAAGGGAACGATTTTGTCCAACTTTAGCATTAAATAGCTCTTTAAATAATTCTTCGATTTGAAAACTGTCTGCATCAGCGTGTTTATCAAACATTTCTCTATAATACCACCGATTTTCATATTTTTGTATGCAACAGTTTTTTTAATATTAACGATGAAAGGCCATGCTTAAGCATTCAAATTGGATGTGGATCTACCCGGGGTATCTACGCAGATGTTCATTGGTCCATTTCCAAATCAAAACTTTTTTTTATATATAGAAGGATTTGTTTAATATAAAAAAAGCAATTTATCTGTTTTTATATACAAATATGTAAATTGTATATAAAAAACAATAATAATATCTATAAATTAAATTTATGCATGTAAATTCTTATAAAACAAGCTAACAGTTCATAAATTTTTGACTCCATAACTGTTTGTATCATTTGGCAACAAATCTCACTTTTTGAAGCCCGAATTGCGGCAAGATAAAAAAAAAAAAGCGTAAAGCCTTTTTACTGAAAAAGTACCTATAAATATTGCATTTAAATCTTCATTTTCAACACTTTTAAAAGTCAGAAAATAACCGTGCGAAATAATTTGACTTTATGTATTTATTTTAGTGGAATTCAAAAAATATTTTTTTTTTATGTCAATAACACAATATTTTTCATTTTTCGTTATACATTTCTTTACGTAGTATTACCAGTAGTATGCACCAGGTGGCGTGACTTACGAGACAAAGTCAGTTAATAAGTTGGCAATTACCGCCGATAATTTCACCTATAGACTTTCACCGGATTGTCAAATCTGAAATTATGATAAGGGAGTCTTGGAACGGTGGGTATACTTCAACCGCCAAAGCGTTGTGACTGTTTCGATTGCGGACTAACTTATAACATAATAATAATAAAAAAAATGATTGCATTCCAATGCATAAAGCTGCTGCTATTGATTACTGAAACGAAAATAGGATAATTGAATTATAAAATGACTCATGATGCAAGAAAAAGAACCCATAATAAAAATTAACAATTATTTATTCACAAACACATATTTACAAGTTAAGAGATAAAACATTAGCCAAACCCTCTCTCATACGAGAGTAATCATTAAAAAATTATTTTAATTCTTACAAAACTACTTGATTTCCTTATTATCCAATTTTCGAGAATTTTATGTTAATCACCATAACTGGGTATGAACCTCTCTAAAGTACACTTCGTACTATTTACACTTAAAATATCAAGGAACAATGAAATAAAATTACAAATACCTTTTAAAATATCATGCAAGGTAGAGAACAGGGGTTCACATATTCCGGAAACTACTTGATTTTGTATCGAGTCGCAAAGGTTATCAGACTCTACTTCAAGTCGTTTTTTATTCTCTGACTCTAAGCCAAGCCAGATCTAAAGATCGTGCTCTAAGGATGCGTACAGACGCGAGTTTTCCTTCATTCTCCAGTATTCGTGGAAAATCTTTTATTATAAATGGTTCTGCGGTTTATTCACAAAAGAATGAGGGGAATCAACAATGGGTCAGGAGATTTTTTGCAGGACATCAGTCCCTTTCCTGCTAAAGTCATTAAAAATCAAAAACACCGCGTGGCTACAACAATGGACGCCGACACTGATAACAGTTAGAAGAATGGTGCGTTCGCAGCCTAATGGTGTTATTACACGAGGAGTCAAAGTCGCTTGGATCCCAGGCGTCTCCATGTTAATGCTATGGAACCAGGGGAGTCGCTTGGAGCGCGAGCGACTCTCTTGTTCGGGGCATCTTTGACGCCTGAGAGCCAAGCGACGCGCCAGTAACAGCCAATCAAATGCTTAAGGAAGTTGACGTCACTTTTTGACTGGGGATTTCAAGATCAACATTTCTGTCAAAATGGCCGCTCGCTGAATGTGGCTGAAACATGAATGAATATAAATTTATTTATTTTACTATTAGTATTACTTTTAGGAGAACAAAGACAGCCTAGTTTCTTGAGCAGGATGGATAAATCACAGATTCTCTTCATATAACAGCTTAATTATAATTAAAAGAGACACATCTGCTTCCCGCTTTACTGCTGGTAAGTGTAATGTTTTGTTTTTATATATATTTCCCACCTTTTATTCTGAACTATCTTGTATTCAAAATTAAATTCAATAACTGTTAATTTCTTTAATTCATTTTTGCGCTTATTAAAAGTATTTCTTTGCTGTTATTAATAATATTTCACATATGTTATTTTGGCGCTATTTCAAAACTTTTTCGCCAAATTGTTTACGTTTTCAGCGCTGTATGTTAGTGTAATGCAAAAAATTGAATGTTGCAGTTTTCTTGCTAGATTAAAAATAAAATATTCTGTATCTATTAACTTTTATTTCACGGTATTAAAATTACTTTTAAATGTGGTGTATTGTCTGATCTTAAACGTAAAATAAAAAAAAAATCCTGCAAATAAATTTTCTGAGTTATCCAAATGTCAGTTTTAAAATCATAATTTTCTGAATTTGAAATGATCGTTATATTCAGGTTTTTGTTTATTACATCTTTAAGAAAGTATATGCATGTAACATCTATATTTTCACTTTACATATATGTAAAAGTGACAGGACAGATCCCACTTTTAAATAATTAAATTTGTAAAAGTTTCAGTTTGATGGTGGGAAAGGTTTGTGAAAGGTCTATTTTTAAGTCAAAAAATATAGTGAAGGGTTTTGAAATTGAAAAGTTTATGAAAATCCTGTTTTGAGATTAAATATTTTGTGAAAGTTCCTTTAAAGGATCCTGTTTCTTCTTATCTCTGCATATGCATCTCATCACTAGCAATTTATTGTTTATTTTATGAAGTCTGTTATATTCTTACTTAACAATGTAAATCTCTTATTTAATTTCTTTGTGGTCATTTAGAATTTAAATGTAAACTAAAAACATTTAAAATTAGGGTACTTTTCGGTTAGCCGGGCGCCAGTGTTATATATATACATATGTATGTATATCTATATATACATATATATGTATACATATAGCTTCTATATATGTATAAATATGCATATATATATAGGTATACATACATATGTAGGGGAAGACGGGGTACAATGAAACAAAATTTACTAATTTTTTTTTCCTATCCACAATTTTGCATGCACAAAAATATAATTAATGCATATTTTTAATCTTGTATTTTCCCCATCTAAATAAATTTTTATTACGTTCTAAACAATATCTTTATGCTTGAAAAATAACAAAAAATAAATGTCCTACAGTGTTTCATTGTACCCCGTATGCCGGGGTACCATGAAACGCATACTGGGGTACAATGAAACACTCCAAGTGATGGAAGCAATTTTCACCCAGTATAGTTTATTTTATGAAAAATGAGATATACAAAAACAAAACTTGATAAAAAATATTATAGTCTAAGATGAAAAATAAGAAAATTCTATTAGTTTAAGAAATACCTTTCATTTTATATTAAATTGGCTCAAGTCAGTTTCAAAAATTAGCATTTCTGCTTATATTTCAGTTGCTCCTGAAGGAATATGGGGTGTTAGTTTAAACACAATGAGTTTTTTCTTTTTTTAATGTAAGTTTCTAAAAAAATAAATAAATAAATAAAACTAGGTTGGAGTTTTTTTATATCAAGTACTTCACATTTGACTTCATTTAAATGTATGATTTCTCCAACGGTATATATTTCCTTATGTTTCCATTTATATACGGATACTGCTTGTGCCATACATGTTGTGTGTGGATATCTCATTCTTAGTACCTCGATGACCAGCTGGGCATGGAAAAAAAAATCTGGATCATCATCAGAGTCTGTAGCAGGCAGAGTTTGTTTTCAAAACAATCTCTTCTTAGCTTTTTTTTCCTCTTTCTATTTTTTAATTGCTTAACAAGAGCATTTTTTACTGACCTGGTTAGAGCAAAACCCTTTTTCTTTCTGTTTTCCTACTCTTACTTCTAATATATTCTATTTACTACTTTTAATACTATAATAAAACATGTTTCATTGTACCCCATCTACAAGTGTTTCATTGTACCCCGCACTGAGGTTACTAATTAAAAATTTATTTTCAAACTTCTAATATTTATTTTTTTTTTAGTTTGGTTTTGGAGGTATGAAGACAACAACCCAAAGATAACAATGTATAGAAAAAATAATTATTACATATAACAACAACGAAAAAGAAACAAAATTACTTTTAGTAAAGAAAGTTACTTTCATTGGTGTAAAAGCAATAATCTTCTATTGCTACTGTTGTAGAAGTGCGAATGTATCCAAATCACATCAGTAATTGGAACATATAGTTGTATAACATATATATAAACTGCAACTCTCTATGACAAATTTGATTGATTTTACAAGTAATGTTTCATTGTACCCCGTCTTCCCCTATATATAACACTGGTGCCCGGCTAACCGAAAAGTACCCAAATTAGTTATATAGCAAATTGTGATTTAAATACATAATTTTCTTATTTTGTAAATGAGGAGTGCTTTAACATTAATTATTAACTTTAAATTTTTCTCTGAGTTTTTAATAAAAGAAAAAAATGGATAATTTATTCTAAACATAACAGAAAAGAAGCAAGGATTTTTCATGAAACCCCACTTAACCGGTTGTATAATATACACTTTAGTTTTTTTTTTATGTTAATGTGTTTAAAAATTTTCTAAAATTAACAACACATAACAGATGCAAAAACTGTTTCAATTATCTATTAAAAAAAAAAAAAAAAAAAGTTTGTACCCTTGTAAATATTTACAATTTCATATTTGTTACACTTCTGTTGGTTTTTTATATTTATATGTTTAAAAATTGTCTTTTATCGAGGGTTATGAGTATAAACTCTTAGGTTTGCTTATTTCATGTTTCTATTCTTCATTTTAAGAAATATTCATGTATTTCAAAATCTCTCGAGCAGCATACAATCAGAGCCATTGCTATGGCATATTTTTCTTGGGGGGGGGGGGGGTGATGCTTAAAATTGCCAAGTCAATTATCTGTGTTTCGCAGAGCTTTTAACTAGAAAGTGTAGGTAATACAGTAAAATCTGTAAAAATGTAACCGGAAATCTGTCTATAAAATTTTATACTGTGGCAGAAGGAGTAGTTATACAATTGTACCCAGGGGTCAGAAGTAGCACACTACAAGTAACGAAACTACAGTAGTCATTACTTTTAATCGTAGTTTGTAGTATAGTGTGCTAGATTTTGTACCAGGGCCGAAACTAGCCTTTTTTTGCATCCGGCGCAAACATGGATTTTGCAACCCCCCCCCCCCTCTTCCATAAAGTATATTTACAAATAGAATTTTACTAATTTTCTAATAGCCGACTTAGTTAAATTTAATATATGTAATCATCAAATATGTAATACTAAAGTATGTGATCTACAATGGCGGATCCAGGGGGGTCATGACCCCCCCACCCCCCTCTGAACACTAACAAAAATATTCTAAAAATCATTTTTAAAATGAAATATACAGTAGAGTCCCGCTTAACCGACTGTGAGTTTCTGCTTTAACCGAGTTATTTTCTTATGATGGACTGATAGCTTCCATTATTATGAAACAGCCATTATAAATGAAGTGTTAGGTGAAGATGAGAGCGTCATAAAAAGTTAGAACTTTGTTTTTCTGGTCAGAATAGGAAAAAAATTATGACCATTTTTTTTTCTCCCATTCTGACCAGAAAATCAGAGTTCTAACTTTTTACGGCTGCTCTTTCATCTTCACCTAACACTTCATTTATAATGGCTGTTTCATAATAATGGAAGCCACCAGTCCATCAGCAGAAAAAGATCCATTCCAAAGGTATAATCCTTCATTTTGCGCCCCTTCCTTTTGGCGTCCGGGACACATGCCCCCTCTGCCCCTCCTTAGTTTCGGCCCTGCTCTAAATATTTATAAAATAGATAAATTAAAGAGCTTTTGACAAAAATTGAAATAAATGCTCACCATAGAAACTTCAATAGTTGTCCCTAAAAATATACCAATTATTCTATGAACACGTACATGTGCTTTTTTAAACCAAAAATTTAAAGGCAAAACTCTGTTAAATTTATACAAAATTCATGATTAAATATGGGAATAAGGGTATATCAGTATAAATAACATTGATCATCCATAATCAGAGCAAATTACGAATTAAGTTAGTCAATAACAATGTCATTAATGGGGATTGGAGAAATATTTGGTGGTCTTCTGGCTAACAAAAGTTCCAAATATCACCCATAAAGAGCGCAGTGTAAAATGGTTTCCAGTTACATTGTCAATGTCAGTTTCGCATTAGGGGCTGTGCATATATAACGTTATCATTTTAGGGGGGAGGGTGGGTCTGGCACATGATATCGTAAGATATCGCTAAGGGGAGGGGGGATTTGTCTTTTGATATCGTTATCATTTTTCACACTACCAACATTTTCTTTTTTTATTTGTAACTTGGTCTTTACAGATCAAAGTTGTATGTTATCTCTTTTTAGTCTGTTATCTATTTTTATGAGAATACAAAGTTATTATTAAAATCTTTTGAATGATTATAAAATTATTTGATTACAAAATATGTAATACCCCAATGTTTGCCATTCCTATTCTTCTGTCATATGCGTATGCATCTATAAACCACTGTTCGAGAAACCATATGTGAAGTAAGTTTCAAATGATACTTTGTGTTTACTAGTAAATAAAGGAGAAAGAATTTTGTCCATCTGTTTTGTTGATAAGAAGTTCTGTTTGCCTCCCACTCCCCCTGTGTGGTCAAGTGCAAGAAGACATTATTGCTGTTGAACGCATTATGTAAAAAAAAAGGCTATTATTAAATTCTTTTAAATAGTAACTATTTCTTTTAAGTGTTATTTAATTTGATATAAAGTTATTTCATATATAAAATGATTTTATTGACTTCTCTTCATTTCGAATCAATAAAGTATGCAAAAAATAAATGTAACCATATTTGTATCACTCCAAAAATCAAAGGAATTTTTAGACATTGATAATGATATGATTAACGGGGGGTGGGGGGGGGGGGAATCCAAAATTACCAAAAGATTGATAAAAGTTATACAATAGCCTCCCTCTTAACCGGCCTAAACGGGACCGAGGGTTAGCCGGTTAAGCAAAAAACCGGTTAAACCGGAGATGTAATAAAAGTTAAATAAGTAGCTGCATATTTAATTAATTAAATGCGTAGGATGCATTATAGCTTTTTAATTTGTGTAGTTTTAAAAATGTACATATTTTCTATATTTTGTGAAATGAATACTAGTTGTAATTAACTGAATTGAAATAAAAATTATCACTAATAACAAATAATGAAACGTTTTAAATACAAATTAAATAGTTGAAAATCTTGTGACGTACCTTTATGAGAAGATGAAATTATTCTACATTACGTAAATTTGTGTTAATTAACCATAAAGAAATGAGAGCCGAAATTTTCCTTTCTGAATTTTGCCTGATGTTGGGAAAAAAAGTCGGCCGATTAAAGCGTAGTTCCGGTTAAGAGGAAGGCTACTATATAAGTACAGCCCCTTAGCATGTCTAGTGTCAAGCTTGATAAAACTTATCATTTAAACTTCATACTCAAATCGCATTATTCTATATTTATAATGTAATTTTTATTTATTATAAACAATGGTGATAACATTTACTTGTTTAATACTGATATTTCAATCTAATTACTCATATTTCATTTTCATTTTAGACCCAAGAAAACTCAGTAGCAGATAATAATCCTGGGAGTCGGTCAATTAGAAGAAATGACTTGTATTCTAATTATGCCCAAACAAGCTAAGTCACAATGCAGAGAAGACAACCAACTGAAAAAATTCTGCTGCTGTATCTTGTATATGTTAATTAGGGAAAAGCCAATTTTTTTTAGCTTCTTCTGCAAGGAACAAATGGGCGGGGTAATAAATCTTTAATTTTGCAGTCCTGTGTGCATGACTTTGACCAATCAACAGAGCCCAATAATGAAAGAATTAAGAACAAGTCCTGCTTATATTCCTTGCATTCCTGGTGTGCATTTTTGAGGATATGAATACCTTGCTCCATGACTATTGATTGTCAAATCTGAATAATCTTTCAAATGGCTTTGTAGCCAAGCTTTAGGATCTCATAATTATATAGAATGCATGTTGCTAGAATGTGTCCAGGCTGTTATTGGAACAGCTAACATTTTAAATTTATATATATTCTGAAACGATTATTGAAAATGTCAGGCATTTTTAGCTACATTCGTCTTTATCTCAAAAGGAAATGCTAATAAAAAAGATTTGTTATTTTTCCAGAGAAAGACTTCATGATTTTTAGTGTTAATGAGAATGCATCATCGACTACAATTATGTAAGGAACGTTTATATTGGTTCTTGACAATTAATTGGCCTGAGGTATATTTGAAACATTTTAATCTAAGTATTTTTAAGGTAACTCTTTTCCAACACACCACTGTCACTAAATGTTTACATTGGTCTATACATCTTCATGTATAAAATTTAAACTGACCATTTACAAGAGCAACTAAAGTTATACTGAATGTGCCTTTAAAATTTAAGAATGTGATCTAGATCATACTGGTGGTGGTGGTATAATCTGTACATATTTTCTATCCAGAGCTCAAATGCTCAGTGAAAAATTAAAAATTTAGTTTTCTGCTTTGTCTCTGAAGAAGTACATGCATCTAGTTCTCAGCAAAAGAGCTCTGTACACAGAGACAATTACAGAGATATTGCTTTGCACAACTCTGAATTAGAATTTAATTGAAAACTTTTATTTTCACAGAAAAGTGAAATAATTATTTTTAAATAGTTTAATAAATATTTTGTAAGAGTATATAAATATAAGAAAAATGCAAAAAATTATATTTTTTATAAGAGAAATTGATATTACTCTCTGTAAATCGTATTAAAATTCATTTTAACCAATATTTATTAAAATTGTTGTGAATGCCATATTCTGTTTTAATAAATTTCTCTTGTATTATTACAATGATCAGTATTATTTAATGTGCAAGAAATGAATTTTATTGTTAACTCTTGTTTCATTTTTATATCATTCATGAAAAGGAAAAAAAATAAATAAAAAATCAGAAAGTTAGATGGGAAAGGGAGGGCTATAATAGATGCACAATTTTTAACAGACATAAAATTAAACACACTTTGTTGAATATAAGTCATTCAGAACCAAAGAATATAAAGTCCATTTTCTCATTAAATCTGGATTCTTGTTCTATATCCAGTAATTTCATCAATTTAATACAAAATAAGTAAGTAGTAGGTTGAAAATGAAAGCTGTAAATGGTGCTAAATTCCTACAAATTTGAATTAAAATTACAATGAGCAAATAAATTTTATCTACAAATATCTCTGTATAATGTTTTATGAACCTGATCCATTTCGATTCTGAATTACTTATACATAAAATTTACAAACAACTTTTAACATTCCCACTTTTTTTCCCTTTAAAGAAATGTATTGCTCATTTGCGGTTGGACCTTATTGTACGTTTTATTATGAAATATTTATTGTGTTTTTTACTTTATCGTCTTTCCAGTCTGTAGCTCTCATCAAACTAGGCCAATCATTAATAAATTTCATTTAAGATAAGGTTGTATTGATTTGGGACAAAATTTTCGACTGTTTATTTTTTACATCCTTCATATCCAATTGGGAGTTCATGAAACATCTGCCAACACCTGCAAGTACTTTCTGGTGCACAACGGATATTGTTTTTGTCTTAACACAAAAAAAATCTAAATATATAAATGTGATGCAAAAAGTCCGAAGGCGTCTCATTTCTTTGTAATTGCAAAAAAGAAAAATCATAACAATAATGTGAATTTTAAGATAAAGAAATAGAATCTCCTACTAAAGCATTTTCTCCTTTTGCAAGTAGCTACCGTGTCATGTAGAACTTTTAGCACAAGAATGTGCAAAATGTTTGAATACTATATTATCGTCAACTGTCTATGTAAAAATAAAATAGATGGCCAAAAAATGTTGTTGAAAAAGGGCAAATTTTCTTTCTTTGAATGTAACCATCTTATCGTCAGTAATTTAGCTACAAGGATAAATCATGATTTATCCAGATTATCAGATAAATTGAGTTTATTATTATTTTAATCTACATAACTTTAACATAAAGAGAAAGGCATTTGAAATAAACTGTCAAGTTTAAAAGATTTTTTTTTTTGTTGTTTCCTTTTGATTATTATAAACAAAAGAAAATTTTAGATAAATTTGACATTTAATCTGTGTGTATATGCATATAAATATATGTTGCAAGAAACTGTAGTTTACAAGTAGCAATTTTTCTAACTGAGTGAAAATGTGTCCAGCCTAAGGCTCGACCCAGAACCTTTGGCTTTAATTGTAAATGCTCTTCCAACTGAGCTACCTGGACAACATCCAAACCTACACAATATTACTCAAAACAACCATTTTCAACATCTGATGTGTTATTTGAAAAAGGTCGACAGAATAAATCACAAGAAAATGAAACTCGAATAAACTATGAATGCGTATCACACTCTATTTTTTAACAATTATATTTTTTTGTAAATAAGCGATACAAGTAGTAATTTTTTTGTTGTCTGGGATGTCATCCAAATAGCTCAATTCGAAGAGCATTCACAGTTAAAGCCCAAGATTCCGAGCTCAAGTCCTGGCCTAGACACATTTTCACTCAGTTGGAAAAATAAATTACTACTCATATCATTTATTTACCAATAAGTTGGTTTTGTTAAAAAATAAACTGTAGATTTAATGCAAGCTTTTATACTGCAAGAATGCATTCCAGATCACTGCGTCGTGTCATTCTGTGGTATGTTAAACATTCTGAAATTCAGAATATTGAATGAATTCAAAACAATCTGTATTAATCTACAGCCATTCTCTAAAACAGTGGTTCCAAATGGTATGGATACATCCCACATGGCAAGGGGAGGGGGGGGGTTGATATTTGTTATTAAACTGATTCCCTATCAGTTCTTTTTTTTCTTTTGTAATGTGGTGCAGTTTAAACATAAAGTCAGTACATGTGGATGTTTTAAGATAAAGTGAAAAAATAAGTTATCTTTTTTCAAAAAGCTCTCTTGCAAAATTTCAAAATACAGCAATAACTGAAATATATATGTATACTAGGGGGCTCTGCCCCCTGCAAGCTACGCTCGCCAATCCCCGTTCAGACACCGCAGAATCTAAAAACATGCTAATCTAATGGGTTTAAAAAATATTAGAAAAGATTAAATTATACTGAAAAAGCTGTGCAGATCTCCCTGTAAACGGGTTTCCATTCAATTCCCTTTGATTGCAAAAATTTAACGTAGAATCAGTTGCTGTTAAGACATCCAATGGTTGTTTTTTATTAAAGAGGATCAGTTAAACATTTGAAAAGAAGCTAAAATAAAATGAATTAAGTATTCAGTCTTTGTCAACCGATATTTTAAAACAATCTCTATAACAATAGCCTAAATCATGGACTATCATCAACAGTTCCGGGCGGAACACTTTGCTTTTTATACTCTAAGTGCCATTTTGATACTTTAATGTTATCCATGCACAGGTGATAAGTCGGCAAATATTTTTCTATCCCCATCATTTCATCTATATTATAATAGTTCAAGTCATCAAATGCCATAAACAAATACGATCTGATCCCTTCGCCTTTCATATGAAGGTTTGGAACAAATGTCATATTTGCGATAAATGTCATGGCGCGATTTTTTTCCAACGCCAATTTGAGGAACGCATCAACAGCATAAACAACAACATCCGGCTTACCATATCAAGCAAAATAATGATACTTTGGCGCCAGTTAAGTACCCGTTGTGTATATGACATTGTCGTCAGAAAAAAATCGCGCCAATATGACATCTGTGCCGAAAGAAAAAAGCCGGGTGCAAATCTCGCCAATATCTTTTTTTCAACTTGCCAGTTAGCATTTTTTTATTGTTCGAGTGGTAAATTAAAACATTGATTTGAAGTTGAAATTAAATGTCATGGTTTGTTACATAATTTAATATTTCGCCACGTGTTGCACCACGTGTTTGGCATTTTTTTTTTTTTTTTTTCGAAAATTTTGCGAAAACCTTGTTTTTGAATACCAGTTACATATGTATTTTTGGTACTACTTAGTTAACAATAAATCTATCTCAAGCTATAAGATTAAATGCCAATAATGCTTGATCGTAAATGTCACATTCACTTGAATTTTAGCAAGTTACACGTGTTTACGTCATCAAGTGATTTTTATTTCGATGTTTTATTTTTATATTTATTAATGTTATACTAATTTATTTGTTCTTTCGTTATTTAAAATAAAAATTTTGTCAATCTGTACAATTTGGCGATTTATATAATTTGCGAAATTGGTTGACTGAATAACTACTACATTGTACCATATTTTTTAATTATTTTCTATTATTTTCAAAAGGAAATAGCAAAAAAATAATAACTATAGAACAAAATAATTTATATAAATTTAAAAAAGAAATAAAAGTAAATAAACAACAATAGCCGGGTTACCATGTCTATCAAAATAATGCCATTTGTGCGCCAATTAGGAAACCCGGTGTGTATATGACATCTGTGCCTAATATTTTTCTTTTCGTTTTGTTTTCTTTTAAAAAAAGAAGTAAAATCCATCAATTTAAATGTTTCATTTTTAAATGAAAGTTTTGTATTTAATAAAATGTTAACGAAATACAAAAAAAGCGTTGTTCTTAGCATAGATTTAAAGGAGGCCAAACCAGGGCCTGATTACTAACGGGGCACATTCCCACCAGTGAAAAGAAACAGAAACTTTTACCTCATTCATGACAGAAATTTTACTTGAATACGGCGTTTAGATAAGGCGAACATTTCTTTTAAAATTTATTGGTGTAAGTGTGCCCCGTTGGTAATCGGACCCTGGGCCAAACTGGTCGCCAAATTAATTTAAAATAGTAACCTTTTCTGAATTATGAAAAAAAAATTCTGTTATGATTAAAATTTGAGTTGCCATCATTAAAAATGTATTTAAAATTAGAAAAAAATATTTCGAAAACTAATTCGAATTTAAAAATTCTAATACCAGTTTTGAGATCTGTGGATCAGCACGGATTTTTGGTGTTAATTTCATCTCAAATTATTTCATATTTTAGGAGAAATCGCCGTGAAACAAAATCAGTTGTTTAATCAGTCGATTCAAAGAATCTATACATTTCAGCCGTTTCATATATTCGTTTCATAAATTCATTTCATTAGGATTTTATATACATAGGGTAGATAAAATGGCAAAAATTTTGTGATGCTTAAATGCCATTTTTATGTAACTTTTTTTTTTTTTTTTTTTTTTTTTTGCATAAAACTTTTCGACTAGTATTTATTGAATGGGGATTTATTTTACTGCTTTTTTTATTCTTCCCTCATGTGAATATGGATTCACTTTTCAAACAATAGGAATTGCAAGATACAGTGGAAGATGAAGCATCTGGATTTTAGAAATGCTTAAGTGATGTGTGGCCTAAAAATGTTGGGAACCACTGCTCATGTTTAAATTTTCAAAAGTGGGGGATTTTCAGAAATCTTAACAGCCAGCAATATTCAAGGTACAGTTGAAAATTGTTATGACAAGATTTACGCGACTGAATATTTATAACGCAACTTCAATATTATTGCTACATTGCATTTTTGTGAATTTTTCTATACAGTTAAGAATTATATACAACAGAGGGCAGTTTATTACAGCAGAGTTCCCCTCAGGTTTAAATCAGGACAGGATGTGGTTGGTGTGGAAAAGTTCCTTTTTAGATTTGTAAGAGCAATTTTTAGATTCATAACTGCACAGTTTTTAAAGGACTTTCTAAAAATCCCTTAGCCTGTAAGAAAATCTATTTACTAGTAATTAGTGAAATGATGTAATCCTTACCATTGAAAAAGAACTGAAACCCAATTTCAGATAAACTACTTTTATTAAGAAGTGTAGTACTAAATTTAAAGTTAAAATAATCATGAAAAACTTCTAAAGTTTAGTAGGATAAAAATGTTCTTTTAATGATGCTGTGAATTGATAAGTATTGAATTAATTCTCGTAGAATAATTTTTATCATTTTTGAAAAGAAATGATATAGTGGCCTGTGTTTTATAAATATTTACATCGCCTTATAAATTATTTTGAATATCAGTTTTTTAAAGGGGGATGTGCGAGTAAATCTTATCAGAGATCTATCTTGTTACAACTTCCTAGGTGGGACAAGTTAACATGTGAAATTTTTTATTTGTTTTATTTAAGAATATACGAGTATAAATAAAATTAAGTTTGGACAAGTTGGAACTGAAGGAACGACCAACTCAGCCTTAAAGTGGTGTCTTTGTTAGTGGAGTTGGGGGGTAATTAGTATCACTTTTTGACAATTGCCATAGAATGAAGTGGTGGACTACATACTACTGTTATGTATAATTTTACTCAGTAGATAGTTGTCTCTTGAAATGTGTAAAGAGTTATTTTTAATGTACCATGTTACCTGATACAAGTGTCTTTTTCAAAAAATGCCTCTTTGATACTAATTACCCCATAAAATGGGGTAATTGTGATCAATGGTATTTTCTCCCATGGCTTGCAAGATGCACAAGTCATGGGTAAATGGGATTAAAAGATCTCAGTTTGGGCGTTACAGAAAGATATTTTTGGTTTTACAACTACAACTATTCTCAGAGATACAATATTGGAAAGATAAGTACGCTGGAAAAAAGTTTTTAAAGGGATTTTTAATATTCATATATTTTACACTCTGCCTACAAAACAAAATCAAATGCAAAATTTTCTATTGTAAATTAATAGCCTTGTTTTATTACTAAAAATATAATTTTTTAAGTTAAAAAAAAAAAATATTTTCTTCAAAATAACATGAAATGGGGAACAAAATAACAGGGAGAAAAGGACCAGTCAGAACTTATATGTTGTGAAGGAGGAAAATTTCATTTACATTAAATGTGTTGAGGCCTAATTAGGCTTAAAATATGCGGTCAAGGCTAAAATTTGGAATAAATGCAAGGTAAAATTGTAAAATAAATGTTTTGCTAACAGAAAATGTGCAGTAAAGTAAACTGAACTAGGTGGTATTTCACAGGATCTGAAAACTGAAAGATTAAAAAATGCATTCTAAACCGCAATTTGATTTAAATAGAAAATAAAATTTGCGATCCCAATTTACTCTTAACCCGAAAATGCTATTTCTGGGATAATTATAATCATGCAGTTTATTAACATTATGCTTCGTCTGTTGCAAAACGTAACCATTTCCTCTTAAAAACAAATTTTTTTCCAAATTTAAATCCATAGCTATATTTCAATATTCCTACAACTTTTTAAACAGGGCCTTTTTAACTAAAACATTCTCACTTTGACAGACAACGTTTTTCTTTGTGTTCTGGGAAAAACAGTAATTACTTGTACAGGAACATACATTTTCATTCCAAAAAAATTGCACACGTGGAATATTAGTCAGACTTCATAATTAACATGGTCAATTTTTTTATCTGTTACAAGTTGCCCTTGAAGTGCCCCTGATCCTAATTACCCCTACCTCCCCTATATAAGATCAACAAGTGCTTCTTATACTAAAAAAGGCTCTCAAAGTGACAGTAATAACTGTTATACTGGTAGAGGTGACATATTTGTGTTCTTAGTTTCAGGAGGTCATTCATGTTGAACTTTGGTAACAAGTGAAAATTGTCTCAATTATGAAGGTAAGTATCAAGACAAATAAAGCAATTTCAATTAGAGATTTTGTGGTCTCGCTAACAAAGATTTTTAATTTTTAAAATGCAGTTTCAGAAGAAATAGCATTAATAAAAGTTTCTCTGATTCAGGTTTAACCGTATTAAATTAATACTATTTATGCTTCTTTAACCCTTTATCTACTGGCGCTACTTATAAGTACCATTAAAATAACTTGTTATAAAATTCATTTAATACATCGATTAGTTGAAATACAGTTTAGAATGAGTTATTGATATACTTCTTTATCCTGTTCATAAAGCCTTATGGGTTACACAAAACAAAAATATTTTTAAAAGGATGATTTCTTTTGCCTTTTCATCTTTTCAGCTTTCTTGGCGTTTGGAAGGGGGGGGGGGGGGTAAGAATTTTTCAATTCGGAAATATTTTTATTGTAAGAACATTATATTTGTACATTTCCTAATTCAACAAAATACTAAGAAAAATATTAAAAATAAAAGATTTGAGTGGGGTTATAAATATTGCTCAAAATCCCTATAAATTCAAATTTAATTAATCCTTCCAAATCCTTCTAAAATTTGTTAAAAAATCTTCTAATGTAATTTAAACAATTCACGAAAAATGCTTTAGAATATAAAATTTTCATAATTCAGTACATAAAGGGTTAAAGGGTGTTTTCCTCGATGATTTGGAAAAAAGATGCTAAATTATATCCCTTATCTGCTTTATGGAGTGTTTTAAAATCCCATTCATAAAAATTTTTACATGTAGGGCTATTTATATATGTATGAATATTATAAAAATTGTTGAAATATATATATCAATCAAATTTTTTATTTGAAATTCGCCAGTATCGGTAAAAATTTTAGAAGACAAAATTTGTTATACTGAGCTAACACTTTGAAATAGGATTCTTTTACGAAGTCGAAAAAATTCTACAAAAACACTAAATGTCGATAAAAAAAATTTGTGAAAAATTCAAAAAGCCCTATATGAATTCCGATTAAACTTTATTAAAAAAAGAAAGAATTTTTTTTATACTGCGCTAGAAAATTTATACCGGATTCCTTTTATGAATGTCAAAAACTCCATGTTTTAAAGGTATCTAATTCCTAAATATCTATATAGCACTATTTTTAACATTAAGTTCAACCATCTGACTTCTCAATCGTATCTTTAAACTTTACTATATTTTTAATAAAATTAAAAAAAAAACGTCCGTTTTATACAGTCCGCGATTACAATTTTGCCGAAAAACCGTCTAAAAAAAAGTCACATTTCTTTAAACAGGTTGAAAACAATCCGCTTGGCACGGTCGCTCGCTTGGCTGCCTGTTTAGAGCGATGAATATGTGAGTACGGGAACGGGTTCGGAATTTATTTTGGCAACCCTCGCATCAAGAACTTGTGGGAGGAGTTTGACGCGGCGTCTTTAGTCGCCTGGGATTCTACGTGTAATAACACCATAAGACAAGTCCAGCACTGGACTGCTTCACTCAACTAACTCATTGAAACTCACTATGGTACTAACTGCTGTACTGACTGAGAGAGACTGTTTCTTATCTCATAAAAAACTTATTATTTCCTTAAAATAATAGAAGGCAGGGCACTGAATAATCTTATGCCACCCCGGTCAATGCCGGGCGATATTCAAAATAGGCGTTTTACTTCCCCCATTGGAGCAATCTGCAGGAAAACCGGACTGCAGGAAACTCCACCTACTACTGACAGAGTCACACGCCACTGCACGGGTCCCTTCATCATGTGATGTCCAAACTATAGCCCCAATAAATAAGGTCATAAACTAACCATGATATAAACTTTCAAAGCCATTGTGAGGGACCAGACTTCTCATCGTAAAACTTAAAATTGGTGGAACCAAGATCATTGCATCTCTAGACCATAGATTAAAATACAAGATGGGACACTTGCGGAAAAATCTGTAATGGCAAGAGTACTAGCTTCGCTACCGATAATGGGGAGGAATTAACATGTCTCCGAAATTTACCTATGTTGATGAAATATGTTTACACTCTAAGTTTTGATTATCTCTTCTTTCCTATAAAAGAAACAGAAGCAGACGGTATTTTATTTATGTTTGATTTATTTAGCTGGGTCACTGTTTTTTTTTTTTTTTTTTTTTTTTTTTGTACTTGTTTGTTCAGCTTTAACTTGCAAAATGATAATTATAAGAATAACATAAAATAAAACCCCAAGGAAATATTATTGAAGACGTAAATATGTAAGTTAATCCGATAAAATTGAAAGAAATTAAATTCGGGAATTGTGCTAATTTGTTCACATCGAATGCAATTTTATCAGTATCTTTATGTTTTCTTTATTTTAACGTTTAGATTTATATAATTCTAAAAATTTGTAAAAAGGAATTTTTCGCTATCTCTAATTTTATTATTATTTCCTATATGTTAATATCATAAGTATTATTGAACTGATTGTATGTTTTTTACATTAAAAACAATCATTGTATTTTATGTGTGAGAAAATGAAAATGCGTAAATTAAAAAAAATATATTGTAACGATTGTTTAATACATTAAACTTCATAAATTAATAAAACATCGTCTGTAAAATTTTTTCTACCAAATGGGAATATTTATGAAAGTTTCTGGGACTTGTAGAGTGCAATATTTCGTATATTTTTACATTACACCATCGCTTTACGTGGCATTAAATCCAATTATATCATATTTACTTAACGTATAATATTCAAGATGAAATTTTCAGCTTGTTTTTCGTTGCACTTAAATCGTTCACCCATCATGTACGAATACATATAGGTGAGAGTAGCTTCATTTGGACCGCCGCTTTAATTGAACCGTTGCCATTCTGTCGTTAATTACAGGAAGAGACGCCATCTACCGCTGAAATCCTACTCATCAGCATGACGTCACTCACGATTAGAAGATGCAACCGCCTACCACGTGTTGTTTTCAAACAATTTTAAAAAACCTAAAGTTAGCTGTTTTGATTTACTTTTTTTCCTACTAAACGTAAGTGAATACTTTAAAACTAAGGTAAGTTGTTATGTTTTTATATACATATATAAATTCATCTGTTAATTGCGCATATTTCTCACGCGGCTTTGTTTGATTTCGTTTTTGTTCTTAGTCTTGAAATTATCTGTTTTAAAAAATGGCGCAGTTGCCATAATTGGACCATTTTAAGTTGCTTAAATTGCGATCATAAATTTTGAAAATTAAGTAATGAATTTCGAGGACGGTACACTTTGTACACTATTTTTTTATTTTTTTATATTTTATAATGGATTACTATCTCCATGCAAGATTTTTTTTTTTTGGTGGTGGGGGGGGGGGGGGGGGTGTTATATCTGGATTAATTTTTTTATACAGTTTAGGCCTATATAAACAAAAAAATATTTTTACATGTTTATGCAATAAATTTTGTTTGCAATTTCTTTTATCTTGTATGTATTTGTATTTATTTTCTTTGAATACATTATTCCTACGGCGTATTTGGTTTACAGAGTTGAATTCAAACATTTTCTTCCGGGAGGATATTTGCGATTCCCTGAGGAAGGGCAGACTTTTTACAGTTCTGGAGGGTGGAATTACACTTTTTTGCCATTAAAACTCATAAAACCTCAAACCTTCCGGGAGGAGGGGGGTGAATTAAATACTGTTGAATATATAATGTTTGCGTATAACTAATCGTAGCGTATTTTTTAATAGATCATATTTTTCTAAACACTTTTATAATATAATGTTAAAAATGTTGAAAAAGACACGGACAAGCTGTCTGGAAAAAAAAAAAAACAGGTGACAGCAAAAGCTGTTAAAGATATAGGAAATAAAAAGGAGGGAGTAAGTTGTGAAGAAATTGATCTGCAATAAGGCTGTAGCTACAAATCCTCCCCAAAAGCCAAAAAATCACTAGAAATATTATATCCTTTGCTAAATTTAGTTTTAAAAAAGTACAGAGGGAGCCAAAAAACAGTTGTGTTAACATCTTCGCCATATAAAGTAAACCTTGAAATGAAAAAACACAAAAAATTGACTAAAACGAAGCTATCACAGTATAAAAGCAAATGGCACATCAAGTTTTAAAAAATAGGCGTAATGCAATTATCAAGGAAATGATGAAAGGGAGAACTACAATTATAATGTAAAGAAAACTTCTGTTGCAAAAAAAAAGTCTAATAATTCAGACTCTAAAAAGAAAAATCTAAATAGTGATGATTGGGTTTGCCTGATTTGTAAGAAAATAAAACAGCAGAAATGATTCAGTGTTCATATTGCCAAATACGGTTCCAAGTTATGTGCGCTGGAAAAAAAAATCAATAAACGAAATTCATGTGTAAGCTTTGCATCACTCCTTAAATGATATTCAAGTAACTGGCAATTAGTTTCATAATTTCTATTCTTAATTACTGATAACTTTGATTTATATTTTGAATACATTTTGATTTAAAACAATTACACTTATTTTCAGATATTTGATTTCATTATATTTCATTGCTGTTATTTTGTTTGATTGTTTCAGTAACCGTAAACTTTGCTTTTAATAAAATTAGTTATATTCCCTAGTCATTAAAACAACCTGATTTTATTTGGTCGAATTTAGGAGACAGGTGGTCCAACTTAGGCGACCAGTTGCTGAATTTGGACCACTTTTGACAAATTTTTCAAATTAAAATAAAATTTAAGATTTTCAAAAAGAAAATGATCTAAAGTTTTATTTAGTTAGTGGATGAATTGGTTGACCCCGTGTAGTGATATTTTTCAGATATTCCAAAAATTGAGAGAGTTACACCTGAAAATAAGCGAAGTGGTCCAAATTAGGCTACTCTCCCCTATATATATCAGTGCATGAACATAGAATAGATATTAGATATATAGAATAGAATATCTATTCTATGTTCATGCATCGGTGTAACATTCTGTTGAAAATGTAAACATACAACATTAAAAAAAAAAGAAAAAAAATTGTAATTTAATAGATTACAACGACCATTTGGATATATTTTTTTTTTTTTTTTTACTTAATATTTACTTAGTTTTGGGGCATTTCGACAGAGAAGCCGAGAAATATAAGAGGTTAAAAATCGAAAGCTGTTCCACCAAATGATCCACAGATCGCGACAAATCACCTTCGTAACAAAATTTAACCGAAAAATCTAAATTTCGTCCTCCAAAATCCGTCGCATCCTCTTCAACAACAAATCGCAAAGATCAAACTTCAGACGACCAGATCCTTCATCGATAAATTCTCCAAGTTCTGTTTCGAGAAGAAAAACAGTTTACAAATCGAAAGCAGTTCCACCGAATCATCCACAGATTGCGACAAATTACCTACGTTGAACTCAATTTTTCCCGGTTAGAATAGACCGATCGTAAAACGCCGTGGCTAGTTGATTGGAGACCCTCGAGACATGGCATTTTACTATCAATCGATTAAACATTAGATTGCTTCCTTTTTCGCGTTCGTCTTTTATTCTGTAATCGATTTTCATGGGCTACATAATCAGTTGAAGACCTCGATTTTCATGGGCTACATAATCAGTTGAAGACCTCGATTTTCATGGCCTACATAATGAGTTGAAGACCTCGATTTTTTTCTTTGCAAGACAATTTTCATTTAGGCGTCGCTCTTTGGCTTTGGATTTTTCCTTATCTGATAATTTGCTCCTACCCATTTTGTAACGTTTTCAATTTTTCACGATCTTATGCCTTTCGATTACCTATTCAAACAATTTTTAACGATTTTATGCCTTTCTATTACCTATTCAAATAAAAATTCTTCTAAAAGTAAAGAATATCGTTGGATTTCGTTAAAAAAAATAAAATGCGAGCATCATTTGGCCCCATCCTCGACCGAAAACAACAACCATTTCCAAATGGTTAAAAAAGAGAGATCACAAAAAGGTAGATGCTCAATAAGAAAAATATTACAAGGATGTGGAGTTTCTTCCCCATTGTCACCGAAGACGCTGCGATCGCAATCGCATTACCATTACGCTCTATGGTAATGTCCTATCTTGTATGTTAATCTATGCTCTAGACCACCCTGCCCCCGTCACCTAAAACCTTGGGAAAACAACTAAAATCTGCATACACAATATTAAACCTTTTAAATACAGTAAATAAATATATGAAATAATATGTAAAAATAATAATAAGCATAATATTACAATAAAATTTGTAAAAAATTTGTTTTGAAGTGTTGAGCAGTGTTCTGCTCAACACTGAGAAGGGGTGCACTAATTTAACATGGTAGGTATAGGGGATTCCAACTGCCCTTAGACATGCTAGAGCTCATCTACATATTTTACAAGAACAATTATATGTTTACAAATGAAAGCCTTTAAAAATATTTAATACATATGAATATTGTTTTCTGTAGTTCAAATTTATGTGTACTTTTGTGTCTTTAAGATTCCATCTCGGGATCGCTTGTAGAAAAAAAGTCATGCCTAATTTTCTTTACATAATCACGATTGTTATTTCTTTTTTGCTTTGTATTTTAACATTTCACTAATTTGTGTACCTTTTTCTTTTAATTCCCAGTTGAAGATTTTCTGATTTTTTTTTCTTTTATCTTAATATAAGAAGTTTTCCTTTCAACAAAATAAGAAAAAGAAACCTACTGAAGAAGAAATATCAAACTGAAAAACATTTCGAGAAAAAAAATAAATACCAATAAAGGATGAGAAAACTTAAAACTCTTACTGAAAACACTCTGACGACAAATTCATGGGAGTAATAGATTAACCAAGAGAAAAAAAAATCGAATAAACAAACGAATGAAAAGAATAAGGTTAGAAGAAATGTCAAAAATAAATAGCAGAGTAATAGAATGATGCCCTCTTGCTTTCTTAAACAAGTCATCTGTTAAAGAAAAATTTATATAAAAGTGGATGTAAATGTCATGAAAAATTATTGAAACGGATGGATATATTATATGTACGTATATTAGTGTTGACTCTAGAAAAAAAGGGCCGCCGGGCGGAAGTTTTTCAAAAAGGGAACACTATTCTAAAAAAAGGGGTACATTTTTCAAAAAGGGAACAAACACTATTCTAAAAAAGGGTACATTTTTTCAAAAAGGGAACACTATTCTAAAAAGGGCACTTTTTTTCAAAAAGGGCGCACTTGTACCTTGTTCACAAAAAATATTTTGAACTGTTTTTTTTTAGAGTCCCTAGAATTTGCGATATTTTCCCGGGATTAATTGAATTACCACGGGGATCGTAGGAAGTGTAAAAAGGGATGCCGAGCGCATCGGAAGGGTTTAAAAGGGCCGCCGGGCGCAAAAAAGAAATAAAAAGGGCCGCTGGGCGCTGCGCCCTGCTAAAGCGGCTTAGAGTCAACACTATATATAGAGAGAGAGACAGAGAGAGAATATTTTATATAAGAATTTTATTTGAAAATCCTTCAGAATATCCGTTATAAAGGCTGTCGCATTCACAATTTATGTACGCAAAATTCACATTTCACCATTACAGTAGTTCTCGTTTTAAGGATTTTTAAGGCGCGAATCAAATGATCACACCATAGTGATTACATTATAAACGATTCATGACTGCAAAGTACATAGGATCCCGTTATTTTGATCACACTATTACCAATTTATGGGCGAGAAATACATGGTGCCCAGTTAGAATTATCTCCATATTTCTCAGATTATCCCCTTTTTGTTTATTTTACCCAGAAGCCCTACACCCAGGTTAGCTCAGGCAACTTCCAGCGGTTCTGTCAGTATTTGCATAACACATATATTCTCACATAAGAATAAGATTTAAAAAAAAAAAAAAAGAAAAAAAAGAAAATAGATATAGATCAGACGATTTTCTTTTTATAGTGTGTTCGTTGAGAGTAATATTTCGTTGAGAGACTTCCATTTCTTTTTTTCATTACGACCCTGTGAATGAAAATATTTATGTAGTTGGTGTCATCGGAAATCAATCCTCTGTCGAACAAGCTTTGTCCACTACGTTAGAGCCCATAGACATGTTCAACCACTGATATGAAAATTGTATTTTCATGATAGAATTGTGAATGATGATCTCTATAAGAGTTCAGGTGGAGAGTGGTGTGGAAAAAAGAATTACAGATAGATTGGCACTACGCGCTATGTAACTTCGACTTCTACTTTCACTCCCAGAACACTTTTTTGTTTTGTAAAGCAAAACGAAACGGGATGTTGATTTAGAATTATTTGCTATGATATAAAGATGTAACGTTAACCTTTTTGTTTTGTAAAACAGAACGCAGCAGAATGTTGCTTTAGAATGATTTGACATGATATAAAGATGTGATGAACATCTTTACATCATGACGAATCATTCCGTTTCACAAAACAAAACGGTGTTCTGGGAGTGAAAGTAGAAGTCGAAGTTGCATAGTGCGTAGCGGCAATTTAACTGTAATTCTTTTTTCTACACCTTTACGCTGAAAAAAAAAAAAAAAAAAAAAAAAAAAAAAAAAAAAAAAATCCTGAATTTACAGTATAATACTGGCAGCTGAGGCGCAAGTTTATAATTGTAAAATTAATAGTAATAAATTTTAAAAATCACAAAATCCGACTGCGTAAAAAGAAAACTAATTAATTATTCCTCATCAATGTGAAACTATTTTTTATATGACTTACCTATTTTTTTATTTACTTGAATTGATGTATTTTAAGTTGTGTTTAATTGTTAGTTCCTATCTATAAAGACTGTTTTGATGAGGCCCATAGATGTCTATGAAGGTTAGAGTTGTAGTAAAGCTAGAGATCCTATCTACACAACTTCCAGGTACTGTAGTATTTAAACGGAGCTTCTGATTGTAAAATAATCGATGAAACATCGTCTTCATTTTGAAAGACCTATCCAATGATATGCCACTCAATAGTGTGCGTAATTTTTTTTTCGTCTCTACATCCATTTTGAATTTATAAAAACAAAATCTAGCTTATAACCATCGGACGGTTAAGACTTAACGCTAGAGACCCCATTTATTAAAATCCATCCAGCCGTTGGGATGTTTCAAGGGTATAAAGAAATCTACATACCCAGATACGCGAACACATAACCCTTTTTGGCTGTCGGGTAATGAAGAGTAAAATTATGAAGTAATATACCATTAGCAGTAATATACGGTTTAATTCATTTATACGACGGTATATTAATGTTTATTTAACAGTAATAAACTGGCTTCCCAGCTGCCAGTATTGTACTTTAAAATCAACATTTTTTTTAAATGTATTAAAAAAATAGGACTGTGTTTTTCGCACAACTTTGGCCGTGATGCTTCACTGTGAAAAATTTACAGCAAACTGTCTAGACATTCGAACGTTTTTAGAGATAACGGATAGTTTACGTAATTTTAATCATGTCCTGACCAGTGAGAACGCTTTATAGTATGGTCAAGTAACCGTTATTTACAAAAAGCGATTGAATGACAGGACAGTTTGCTGCAGATTTTTAACAGTCTTGACTAAAGCACCATAGCAAATTTTCGCCCCGTGTTGCCATGCCAGATTGGGAAATTTTTATGCAAAATACCTATCACTTTTTTTTTCAGTAGTAAACTTTGCTTTATTTAATCTTAGACTGTATGTCATTAAACAAAGCAAACACAGTAAAAAGAAAGATTCTGAAATAGTAGTAGATATTTTCAATAACAAAATTCGCCCAATTTGACAAAACTGTGTTCGTCACAGAATCGCAATTCTTCATTCTCTCTAGCTTTCATTTTGCTCTTTTTGTGTGTGTGTTTTACTGTTTCAGTTTTTTACTTTTATTCTGTGACACATTTTTTGTAACTTGCTACTGTAATATAAAAATTTTTCTCTTAAACAAAAATTTAAAAAATCTGTTCAATATATATATATATATATTATATATCCACCTGAAAATATAATGGGGGAAAAGAAAATGCCAATAAAGGACGGATAAATTTAAGAGAACTTACGAAAGACACGACATTCTGACGACAAGTTCACGGAAGTAATAGATTAACTAAAAGAAAAAAGAAACGGATGAACAAATAGTTGAAAAGAATAGGTATAAAAGAAATATTAAAAATAAGTTGCTGAGTAATAGAAGGTTGCAACTTTCCTTTTTAAACAAGTCACCTGTCAAAGAAAAACCATTATTAAAATTAGTGTAAATATCATGAAAAAATATTAAAAAGTGCAGAATAAATTTATATCTTGTTTAGAAAACTTTTAAAAAAAGAAATACAGTAGAGCGCCGATTATCGGAACTCCAGTTAACCGAACTTCCAATTATCCGAACAGCCTATTTCTCTCAAAAGAAATTATTAACCGCACTTCCAATTATCCGAACAGCCAATTTCTCTCAAAAATTTTTGTTAACCGAACCTATAATTATCCAAACGCCCTGTTCCTCTCAGCCCGCCCCCCCCTTTCAGATTTAGCATGCGAAATCTAATCTCCGATTAGGGTATCGTAGGACGCAGTAACAACGAAAAAGAAATTATAGAAAATGAGTAAGAATGCTCTGAAAATGACCCAGGTCCATCACATAAAGAAGCCTTTGAATGTTTGGAAACAGATATGAAATGGCTCGAACGGCAGAAGAACTCTGATCGTATTCAACTAACGTATTTAAGAATAATTCAACACATGGCTGCATTGAAAAGAATGTCTTCTTTGAAGAAAGCACGTATCGCAAACTTTTTTGCTTAAATTGTAATTTTTGGAGTTCAGAAGATGTTAAAAAGAGAAGAAAAAAAATTAAATGATGAAAAAAGAAAAAAAAAAGAAAAGAAAAAAAAAATTTAAACACGTCAGCGCTAACTGGTGCTGCCAGTCCTAAGTCTGGATAAAGTGTGAATGTTTTAGAAAAGTCAGGAACATCCCTTAAATTGTCTGTCCGTTTATCCGAACTAGGGTTGGTCCCGACTTGTTCGGATAATCGGCGCTCTACTGTAGTTTACTTTTCAACCAACGTACAGTGGAATATTTGACCAAAATTATTTTTCATGTGCTTTACAGAAAAAATCATTGCTTTTGATTTAGTATTAGTAAATACACTTAATAAATGTTATATACTCATAAAAGTATGCAGTTACTTAAAAAAATAAATATAAAACTAGAGAACAGGAATTCTGCTTTTTCAGAATTTAGTGTCGCCCCTGGCATTTCCATTACTTCATTTTCTTCTGATGGACTGATGGCTTCTATTATTATGAAACAGCCATTATAAATGAAGCTTTAGGTGAAGATGAAAGAGCAGCCGTAAAAAGTTAGAACTCTGATTTTCTAATCAGAATGGGGGGAAAATGGTCTTTTTTTTTACGGTTGCTCTTTTGTCTTCACCTAACACTTCATTTATAATGGCTGTTTCATAATAATAAAATCCACCAGTCCATCAGAAGAAAATAACTCGGTTAAGCGGGACTCTACTGCAGTACAAAACATATTTTCATTTTAAGACTTAAAGCACACGTTTTATTATATGTAAAATGACGTCATTCGCATCCGCTTAAGAATTCCACATTTACGATCTACTCTTAAACATCTACAGTAAAGCATGCATAGCACATCACTATCGCGAAATAATGCACAAATGCAGCAAAAAGATTCCGTCATTCAAGAAAATCGAAAAAAAAAACGGCTATCTAATGATTCATAGATACTTACAATTAAATATGGTATATAATAGCTCCATTGTTTTAACAGAAATCATTCGTTTATATTTTTTTTCAAAATAGCACGTATTTTAATTACATTTTCTTTCGATTGTTACAAGAAAATGGCAACAAAAATATATAATTACTATTTTAAAACTATTTTTCCTTTACTTTCTACTGAAATGGAGTACTTCCGTTGCCAATATTAAGCAAATGGCTCCAAAAACTACAAAAAAATTAATATTTCAAAAATAAATGGAGATACAGTTTTCAAACAAAATGCATTTAAAAGAACTTTTTTTTTTCAATACGACGGTATAAAAATTGTAAATGTGCGATGCTTAGAAGTTAAAATAATTGCTAAAGAGTATTTAATCATAATGCTTTGTTTTACGGCTAACTTCGGTAAGATAACGTTATTTTTTGGACACAAAATAAGCTGGGAGAAAGAAATAGCATACCGTACCGGAGGCTAATACAAAGTTTACTTAACTTTTTACTATTTATAAGAGGAAAGTAATTGTTGATAGTGTTGTTTTACTTTCAAGTAATGTTTAATTAAATGAGTTTAAATTGACTATATGTAAACTTTTAATTATTTATTTAAACCAATGTATTAATATATACATTATTTGCATTTAGTATTTAGCAAAGTTGAGTCTCTAAAGTTCAGTTGTAGTATAGAGATACAGGTTTTTGAGTATTTTTAGTAGATTACCGAAACAAATTATACATAAAATTGTCAACTATATGCGGATTTTTTTTTATTATTATTATTTATTTACCTTCAAATAAATAACCAATACGACTAAACTTCAAAAATCGTCAGGCAAATGCCGGCACACCTTTAAAAAGCTATATATCTAAATTAGAGTTACCAAGGCAAAAAAACACATTTTTAATATATATATATATATGTTTTTAATATTAAAAATAAGCCTGTGAGTTTAACAAATCATGAAACCATAAAAAATGTATACGCTTAAGCATAATAACAAAGTTGAAACATAACAATAAAGCACGTCTTCTTGCAAATAAACATTTCATACAACTGCGGCTAGGAGCCGCCGAATATGACTCATGCTCCTGAAATAGACATAGATCAATGCACCAGTTAGTCAGCTATTAAAAGTTAAAGGTTTTACAATTGTTGAGCAAATTTTAATTGTTGCGTTTTTTGGTCAGGTTTTTGTCTCAAATACTCCTCTGTCCAACGCTTAGTTTTCAGTAATTTTGTAAATTTGTTATCATATTAGTAATGTTAAAACTCGTAACTGTGTGCGAAATATATAGTTTGTTTCTTTTTTTTTTTTCACTACTAAAAAAGGATTGTGTTATGTTTTGATTTGTAGCGTATACAATAACTTGTTTTATCAATACTTTGATGGTTTAAAGAAAGACTTGATTTACGTTTTTATAATATATGTAATAATTACCGACTTCAAAAAGGAGGAGTTTATCAATTCGACGCGTATGTATGTTTTTTTTTATGTATGTTCACCGATTGCTCCGGAACTTTTTGTCCGATTTATGTGATTTTTGTTTTAATTGAAAGAGGATACTCTCGAATTGGTACCACTTCCGTTTCATCGAAATTGGTTGGGTAGTTTTTTAGTAATTCAACAAAAACCAATAAAATGAAGGATTTCATCCAAATTATCTTTCATTGTTGTAACCGGTTTCTCAATCATAAGCATAAAACTATGTATTCATATACGTTAGCGCCAAGTTGTCGCAAAACTTGGCGCAGTTACGTTAATTATCGCCAAATTTGGCGACCAAAATAAGTCGCTATAAATGAAGGTAACTTGGCTGTAACTGACTAATTTGGCGATATTCCCATTCAAATTCAGTAATGGATCTTCCCCAATCTGTTTCTTCGCATTTTCTAATCGACAGCCATATTTAAAATTTTCAATTGGCAATCGCATTCAAAATAGTAATTTAACATACATTAATTAAATATACACCATTATTTCAAATGCTAAATAATACAGAAGCAAACTAACTTAATACAAAACAATAATTTAGTATACAATAGTTTAGTTTAATTAAACACATAACATCAGACTGGCGGCACATAATATATAGATATATATAGTATTGGTACTTCTTAATTATCCCATCGACCAAATTACTGTCGCCATATTGTAAGATTAAATGCCAATAATGGCCAATAAAACCATTAATTCAACGTTTTATTTGTATTTTTATTAATGTTTTACTAATTTATTTGTTCTTTCGTTATTTAAAATAAAAATTATGTCAATTTGTATAATTTGGCGAGTGGTTTGGCGATTTATATAATTTGGCGAAATTGATCGACGGGATAACTAAGAAGTACCATAATATTATATACATACCTATATTATATTATATTAAACAGTTATATGTATGAATGCTTTTTGATTGCCTTTAATATTTCCACCAGATAACATTAATGATAACTTTCCTGTATGGGGCCCTTGGAGAGAAAATGAAAATTTCACGCATATTTTCAGACACCCTATTAACTGTCTCGGTACTACTTAGTTATCCCGTCGACCAATTTCGCCAGATTATATAAATCGCCAAACCACTCGCCAAATTATACAAATTGACATAATTTTTATTTTAAATAACGAAAGAACAAATAAATTACTATAACATTAAAAAAATACAAAAAAAACGTCGAAATAAAAATCACTTGATGACGTAAACACATGTATCTTGCTTAAAGTCAAGTGAATGTGACATTTACGATCAACCATTATTGGCATTTAATCTTATAGTTTGGCGATAAATTTTTGGTCGACGGGATAACTAAGTAGTACCACTGTCTCATATACACAAGCAAGTTTTTCAATATATGTAAATATATTTATTGTAAACAACCATTTGTCTACTTTTATATGCAAACAGAGGTTGAGCCAAGATCCCTATGCTGTTAAAGTACAAGATAAACAACATAGAAAGAAATAAAAGCAGTTACTCTAATTAGTATTACAGACGGCATTGTTATGGTGCGGTGTATTTACATGGCACAGAACTTAAACATCAGAAGGCATAAGCATAATGGCGAAAGCAAGTCAGTGAGTTACGCAGTCATGGAAACATTTGAATTGTGTCAAGAAATGAGAGCAAGTAAATTTGAATCAGATTGCCCGATAAAAGTAAAAAGTGTGCGATACTAACCGCAAACATGGTTTAAAGGAAATGCGAATATCATGAGTTACTTCCAAAAGTTCTATATGTTTTGCCGTACTATACTCACTAAAATACGTCAGTTACTATGCAGACCAATGACACTTTAATCAAGACTATTAAATGAGCATGACGATGAATTTCTAATCTTCCGTAATCGAGCCCACAGTTAAGGCTAGCGTGAAACAAAAAAAATCCCTGCCGGCTCGGGCCTACAGGCGGAGGTAGATTTCGAAGTTAAGTACTAAATTCACCAACAAAACTTAAATCAAGATTAAAGATAAACCCAGTTCCTTCGCTAAGAATGAGCTCTAGGCAGCTAAACATTTTGTGAAAATTCTAATATACACAAATACACACACGCATGTATATGGAATAGGTTTAAAAATTGTTAAATCAAATTCAGAGAACCTCAAAGTGTTAAAACATGTTAATATTTCCATACGTTTCTTCAAACTCACATGACGTTACATGTTCACCTGCTGTGGTCCATCATATTTTCTATATGACGCAATATTTTGTTGTTTTTTTTTAATTCGTCAAACTATTTATTTCATTTTGAATTTTCATGCAGAAATCTTGCTCTAGAAAACTTATGACGTAATATTCAATTTGTTTTCAATTCGTCAAACTATTTATTTCATTTTGAATTTTCATGCAGAAATCTTGCTCTAGAAAACTTATGACGTAATATTCAATTTGTTTTCAATTCGTCAAATTGTTTATCTAATTTAATTTTTCACGTGAAAACATTGCATTACAAAAGCAATTGTTGTGGTGACAATTTTTATTGCTTTTTTTTAATTGTTGGCAACAGCTATAACGAAAAATATTTATTTTTCCTGCCATTGTTGTGTAAAAGCTGGTTTTATCAGAATCATGTTAAGACGGTATTCCAAATTTTAGGTAGCTTTCTTTACAAAAAAGCTACCTATTGCAGCCGTTCGGAGGAAAGCGATTTCAAAAAATTTTGGTATATTTTCATCGATCATGACCCCCAGACACCGAAACCACCCTCCGTTCAAAATTGATATATATATATATATATATATATATATATATCTGACCTATGTCACACTGTAACTCCCGTAATTATGAACCGATTTCGATGTAATTCGGTGTGTACATAGTACATACCAATGTCTCGACCGAGTTCGTTGGCCAGCTTCATCCGCCGTTTTGCTTCAAAATGGCGGCCATTTAAAATTTTTAAAAAAATTTAAAACTTGAAATGTGGTACCAAAAAATTAAAAATGGAAAAATATTTTTTTCTTATGTATTTGATCTTTATACAAAGATTCCGGAGCAGTTTTTGTTTCGTCTATATCTTAAAAAATGGCTGAGTTATAGCATTTTGAATTTCTAGCGTGGCTGACATTTTGAAACGTCCTGAAATTTGTCACGCGATAAAAGGCGTATTTATGAACCGATTTGGATGTAATTCGGTGTGTACATAGTACATACCAATCTCTCGACCGAGTTCGTTGGCCAGCTTCATCCGCCATTTTGTTTCAAAATGGCGGCCATTTAAATTTTTTTTTTTAATTTAAAATTTGAAATGTTGTACCAAAAAATTGAAAATGGAAAAATATTTTTTTCTTATGTATTTGACCTTTATACAAAGATTTCAGAGCAGTTTTTGTTTCGTCTATATCTTAAAAAATGGCTGAGTTATAGCATTTTGAATTTCTAGTGTGGCTGACATTTTGAAACGTCCTGAATTTTGTCACGCGATAAAAGGCGTATTTATGAACCGATTTGGATGTAACTTCGTTTAGACATAGTACATACCAATGTCTCGACCGGGTTCGTTGGCCAGCTTCATCCGCCATCTTGTTTAAAAATGGCGGCCATTTAAATTTTAAAGAAAAATTTAAATTTGAAATGTGGTACCAAAAATTGAAAATTGAAAAAATATTTTCTTCTTATGTGTTTGAACTTAATAAAAAGATTCGGGAGCAGTTTTTGTTTCGTCTATATCTTAAGAAATGGCTGAGTTATAGCATTTTGAATTTCTAGCGTGGCTGACATTTTGAAACGTCCTGATTTTTCTCACGTAATAACAGGCGTATTTATGAACCGACTTTGATGTACCTTGGTGTGTACATAGTACATACAAATATCTCGACCGAGTTCGTTGGCCAGCTTCATCCGCCATCTTGTTTCAAAATGGCGGCCATTTAAAAAAATTAAAAAATAAAAAAAATTAAATGAGATACCAAAAAATTGGATAATGAGAAAGATTTTTTTGTATGTGTTTGACATTAATACAAAGATTCCGGAACAGTTTTTCTTTCGTCTGTATCTAAAAAAAAATGGCTGAGTAATAGCATTTTGAATTTCTCTTGTGGTTGACATTTTAAAACGACCTGATTTTTGTCACGCGATAACAGGCGTATTTATGAACCTATTTGGATGTAACTTGGTCTGTACATAGTACATACCAATGTCTCGACCGAGTTCGTTGGCCAGCTTCATTCGCCATCTTGTTTCAAAAGGGTTGCCATTTAAAAAAAATTAAATTTAAAATTCAAAATGAGGTATTAAAAAATTGGAAAAAGAAAAAGATTTTTTTTATGTGTTTGGCCTTGATACAAAGATTCCGGAGCAGTTTTTGTTTCTGAAAATTTGTTCTTTTGTTGATATCTTAAAAAATGGTTGATTTATAGCACTTTGAATTTCTAGCATGGCTAACATTTTGAAACGATCTTGTATTTGTCACGCGATAACACACGTATTCGCCTATTTCGATGTAAGAATGCCTGTGGATAGTATACATCAACACCTCGACCAAGTTCGCTGGCCAGATTGTTTCAAAATGGCGGCCATTAAATTAAAATATATATATATATTTAAAGTGAGGTGCAAAAAAATTAGAAATTGAAAAAGGTTTCTTTCTTAAGTATTTGATCTTGATATAAGGATTCAGGAGCATTTTTTGTTTGTCTTTACCTTAAAAAATGGCTCAGATATAGCAGTTTCAATTTCTATTGTGGGTGACATTTTGAAAAATCTGATTTTTTGCATGCGACAGCACTCCTATATATTAACCGATTCCGGCGTGAGTGAGCATGTGCACAGCAATTACTAAGGTCTCGACCAAGTTCACTGCTTAGCCTCATCCACCATGTTGTCTTAAAATGACAGGCACTTTAAGAAATTGCCGAATTTGGCAGCCAAATATAAGTTACTTTAAAGAAAAGCAGCTTGGATAAAGCTGACTTATTTCGCGAAATTCTCATTCATTATATTGATAAAAATTAGTATTGAATCTCCTATATTCGGTTTCCACTAAATTGAGCTTCGTGTGTTTGCATGATATAAGTTCGCTTTTTTAAAATAAGGATTATGAAAGCTACCTCTTCCTCCCGGCACTGGCCGGAAGGACTTTTTAACCTTCCCCATTCCCATTCCCTTGGACCGATTTTGCTCATTTTCAATCCCCGCCGAGAAATTAGCCATCTTAAAGTTGTTGGCGAGTTTGAAGACGTTCCGTGCATAATTGCGACTTTTATCGTGCGGACAAAATTTAGTACATACATACATACATATATATATATATATATATATATATATATATATATATATATAAAAACTTTTTAGGTGGGGGTGGTTTTGGGTTCCTGGGGTCATGTAATGAAAAGTTATGAAGGAATTTTTCAAAAGTCGCACCATGGTAACGACTGCAATAGGTAGTATTTCTTACGAAATCTACCTAAAAGGTACTTTTCGGTTAGCCGGGCGCCAGTGTTATGTATACATGTATATGTCTATATACATGTATATATACGCATGTATACATATACATATATGTGGGTATATATGTATATGTCTGTATATATACAATATATGTATGCATATACGTATATATAGATATATGCGTATGTATATATAACACTGGCGCCCGGCTAACCGAAAAGCACCCAAAAAATATCAGCAGCAATTGGTTTAATGTAAATGTGGGTATCATAAAATATTTAATTCGCAAAAGGCTTCAATGCACCAAATCATATTAGCTCAGAAACAACAATTGGTACGCAATAACGGTAGATTACTTAATAGTTTTAAAATCTCCACTGCCCAACGTATTGCAAATGATGATGCAATAAGAAGCATAAATGCCTAAGTGAGTTAAGCTGATTTTGTCAAGAAAGATTACAATCAAAAATAAAAAAAATGCCGTCATGATGCAATGAGTTCTCAATTTCTCTATCAGAATCTTTAGATTTGGCGAAATATTAAGCAAATAATTTAAATTATGAATAAAAGTACCATGCTGAAATGCTTAGCATACATTTAAGCACATTGGCATTACGTATACATTATACATTACATATTGGCACTTGCATAATATCTCCATATAAGAAAAAATTAATGCCACCAAAAAATAAATTGTTTTTAAATTCTTGAAACCTCAAATGAATTATATATAAATTCTCTTTTGACACCATAGAAATTTCATCAATGACCAGCCATTTGAGGGAACGCCATTTAAGACTTTCCCCCTGTAGTCTTTTCACGATCATTTTTTGATAAGTTATTCGGTTGTCATGTACCCTAATGGCTCCTGGTGCACGTAAACTCCGTTGATAGGTGCGAAGACCTCGAATTTGCCTATGAATTATACCTCTGAGGTGTCTTGCCAGATGAAGGTCTCGTCATCTGATTCAGCTTCTAAATTACGAGATTGAGTAGCAATGCGCAGGTGCTAAACAACAAGATATAAATGTTAAGTAACTGGCATAAAAAAATTCATAATTAAGAAATAGCCACAGCAGATAGTAAAAAGATCTAGGCGTTCATCAGGTTTATTGCCGCTTCGTGGCGATTAGGTGGTCTCATACGCCGATGCAAGGTATCAAACCCGTTTATCTAGGGCAACCCGGAAGATGAGGGCCTGGTCATCGGTTAGAAAGTATGAAAAATAAGTCATTGGGTCTCTCTTCTCTATTTCATAGAGCATTTTTAGTAAGCCGAAGAACTTTTTATTGTCAATTTCCAAAGTTCGATATTTTTTCATGCGAGCATCGTTCTCTTGTCATTCTACCCATGTCCAAATAGAGAAACAAAAATATTTAATTAAAAAATAAAGCTATTAAATCTGAAGAAGAATAAACGTAATATATATATAAAGAATTTTCACAGAAAACATGTGTTATTAATGTACACACAAATCTGGACAAAAGTATTTACTTATCAAAATAACATCTTTAAAAGTTTCTTTAAAAGCCCGTAATTTCCTCCAAAAGAATCATGCAAAAATTGTAACTCAAAAAAAAACTAAAAAGTGAAACATAATAAATATGAATAATATAATGAAAAATAACTCATTTATATTATTGATTCATTTATGATTTTTGCATATTTGATTTGATTGATTCATTTATGATATAATGATATATATATATATATACAATATAAGCAATTGCTTATATTGTATATCGCTTATAATATGCTTATAATATATATACTTATACAATATATATACTTATATAATTATGATATATGATATATCAATATATATAAATCATGATATAAGGATTTATATTATTGATATAATGAAAAATTATTTATTAAAGCTTATATATATTATAAGCAATATATATAAGCATAAGTATATATATTGATATACCATAATAACTCAAAAAAAAACTAAAAAGTGAAAAATAAACTTTTTTACCAAAAATAAAACCGACTTCAAAAAGTACTACAAAGTAAAAAATAATTTTTTTACATAATAGTTAATAAGAAATTAAACTAAGAGCATTGTATTTACCATGCGTATTATTATATTTATGTACATTAATTTGATTTTTTGGAGTCGGTGCCAGCCAAGCCAAGTTCAAAATTAAAATTGTTTATCCAATACAAATCGTAACAAGATTCAGCAAAACGGTTTAGGAAAAAAAATCCATTCTCAATCAACTCTGACACCATCCTGCCTTTCAAAAGTCTGTGTTTGGCTACAATTTTTTACATAATAGCCTGTATAAACGCATTAATTTTACAATAACCCTTAATTTAGCACACATAATTACAATTAATCTCACTTGAAAATACACGTTTATAAAATCAGATGAAATGTTTCAAAAATGGTAAAATTTAAATTTTTTATCATAAAAAACTCGTAGATATTTGGATGTGTGTCTGTTGGATAATTATACTTAACTTCGTTTGGCTGGCACCGACTCCAAAAAATCAAATTAATGTACATAAATATAATAATACACATGGTAAATACAATGCTCTTAAATTAATTTCTTATTAACTATTATGTAAAAAAAAAAAAATTATTTTTTACTTTGCAGTAGTTTTTGAAGTCGGTTTTATTTTTGGTAAAAAAGTTTATGTAATTTTATAATGTATAATAATTTTATAATATGTAATATTTTATAATATAAAATAATGTAATAAAAATTACGTGTAACAAACATTCTAATGCTTATCGTTTTCTAATAAATCAAATCAATGTTCAAAATTAATTTATTTGCCAGGAATTTTTTTTTTCCGGCATATACCCTAAAAAACTGTTGTTGTTATTCTGGTAATCACGGTTGGGGGAAAGTGTTGTACCATGAACATACCGGGTGTCCCAAAAAATGACTGATGGATTTTAAAATTCAATAACTTCCAAAAGGTGACAGATATTTTAAAAAAATTTGCAGGAGGCTTGTGCATGATGTCAGGAGTTTTTGTAGTGTGATTCTTGATTTTGGTTCAAATTTCAAACAATAGATGGCGTTAATAGTAATAGGCGGATTTTCGGATGGAAGAAGAGAGAGCCCGAAAAATTGATCCTGGATTTAGTGGTTATTGCTTGCAGCGCCATCTATCGATGCTATTTGTAACTAAAACTGAGAATCGCAGCATAAAAACTCCTGACATCTTACATAACACAGCGGCAAGAATTTTTTTTAATATCTGTTACCGTTTGCAAGTTATGGAATTTTAAAATCCATCAGTCATTTTTGGGACACCCAGTATATGTACCTTGGACCTATACAGTTTCTAGCTCCATCTATTGTATTTGTATGAAACTGATCAATATAGTTTTCAGATATGCCGCCAGATGTTACTTAGCAGTTTCTCTCTTCAATAAAATCAGCACATGTTGCAGAGAATTGTAAAAAAAAAAAAAAAAAAAAGATAGAGAGATTTAATTATCAAAAAGGAATTTTTTTAAAGCTGCAACTTTTCATTATATCTCGTTATCAACCGCTATTTGTTTTAAATTCAAAGTTATACATAAACAAGTATTAATTATGTATTATGAACAGGTGTTTTGAATCATGTTAAGCTTAACTAAAAAATGGTAAGAAGTCATTATTTTTCAAATCGCCATGTTTTGTACCTTGAACTTATTAATAGTGTTGTACCTTGAACAGGTCCAAAGTACAACACAATTACATATTATTATGTTAAAAATGCAGCAAATGAAAATTTTATTTCCAAAGTACAACACAATTACATATTATTCTGTTAAAAACCGATTAAATGAAAATGTTATTTCATGAAAGTTTTTCCGCGTATCATTAATGAAAGGAATTCAAAACTCAGCTATATATTGCAGGAGCCTGGAAGAGCAAAGGGCGAATCCCGAAATTGGGGTGTTGGGAAATCAAGCTCAAAATTTTGCAAGTAGTGTTATAGAATAGGGTACTACGCACTTTAGCTCGACACTGTGAAAATACTAAGGGCGAACCAGGGCAAAACGACTTACCTACGTATTGCCTACATGTATCTGAGGTAGAAAAAACAAAAATAAAAAAATCGATTTTTCGGATTCGCCCTTGCTCTTCCAAGCTCCTGATATGTACACCACTTTTGTACAGAAAATATGCATAGATGACGACAATGTTGAAGAAGATATTATTGTTGTGTGAATGAAGCATTTTAATTTCCGAAATGTTTTTTCAGTCAGTTGCGAACAAACCATTAGCATTTTGCCAGGGCCTAGTCTTATTTAAAAAGACAGAAGAATTTTTTTTGTATTTCCTGGTATAGTATCAGTTTTTGAAAATTAATCTTAACATTTTATGCAACGGTTTTTTGGTTATTTTGAACCGAGATGAAATAAACATGTATAATATATATATATACTAGCAGGCTATGCCCGCTGCGCTGGTCAATATTTCCAAATGAACCTTGGATTAAACTAAATGGTGAATTTGAACTTGTATTTTAAACAATATGGATCTTCAGCTTGACCTTGCTCATTACTGAAAACGATGCGAACGCCATTGCGATATAATGTTATCTTAAGCGTTGGACAAAATTTAGCAATTAAGAAGTAATTGTTTTAGTTGATTATAAACAGCGCACTTATGATCGGTTAATGAGACCGTTATGACAACAGGAATTAATACCTCTGTAACTAATCAACATATAATGAAATCGTATATACTAACACCATTCCTAAAAGTGATGCAACAGGGCCACTTGTAACAAAATATGTTCTGTAGATTTTTTTAAAAAGGCTAAACTTTCATAATCAGGTTCACTTAATTTTTGAACTTTTACTGTTGCTCTATAACTAAGTACCCTTGAACAATATGTATACACTAAAACCTTTCCAAAATTATTACCTAACTAATTGTGGTATATCCTACGAAAGTATTATAAACAATCGGAATGAAATACAAATTCCCGTTGTAAATATATAGTAGATGATGATGATGCAATTTTGTGTAATAGAATTCATAGTAAAGTTTTCGCTTCAAACAAAAACGATGCTTTCAACATTAAAGCTAATACACCAATATGTGAAGTATCCGATTACGGAAGGTTAACTTGAATTCTCATGAGCAACTACTCAAAAAAAAGTGAATATGTGGCTTTTATGATACTTTTATGTCAGCCGGGCGCAGATAATAAATCAATAAAGATTGTTTTCATAGCATATTCTTATTTTATTATTTTCATTTAAAACACAAACTTTTCACACATTTAATCTAAAATGCATGCCTTATACTAATTTCATTTAAAAAACTGAAAAGATAAATAATAACAGGAAATAATGCCATAATTAAAAGCAAAAAAAATATTTTTAATTTACATACGCAGAATGTAACTACTGCTACTGGGAATTTTAAAAATGCTATCAGCGAGATGTGCGCACGTTTGTTATAAATGTACCCATTTTTTCTTCTTATCGAGGAGCAATTTATAAATCGCACAATATTATTCCAATTCCAATTTCTTTCATTGAGGAACCTATGACCGGAAAAAATGGAAAAAGACTCTTGTAGATTCTTCGGATGACGGCATCTGACGCCATAAACCGAGTTTATATATATGAAAATAATTTTTTAAGTTGTTACAAACATTGCTTTCATACTTAAATATTTTCATTGGTACTGCTTGTTATCCCGTCGACCAATTTCGCCAAATTATATAAATCGCCAAACCATTCGCCAAATTATATAAATTGACATAATCTTTATTTAAAATAACGAAATAACAAATAAATTAGTATAACATTAATAAAAATACAAATAAACGTCGAAATTAAAATCACTTGATGACGTAAACACGTGTAGTTTGTTTAAATTCAAGTGAATTTGATATTTACGATCAACCATTATTGGCATTTAATCTTATAGTTTGACGATAGATTTTTGGTCGACGGAATATCTAAGTAGTACCTTTTCCATTTTTGTTTTATAACGCTAAATTCTCAGTAATTTTTTCCCTTTTATTTTACATAAAATCACTATTTTTCTAAAAAATTAAGATGCTTGCATTTTTATTTCAAACTCATAGAGCCGTTTTTATTTTTTAGCCAAAAGGGTTGATTTGAATTTTTTCCGTTGCTAGAGTAACGGATGTAATGATAGATATTTTGAGGTTTAGATGCCAAAGACACCGCCAAATTAGAAAAATATGAAATGTGTCATGAACTGTTGGACTTATAAAAATTTATTTGGTAGCATTCGATTCAGCATACAAAACTACATTAAAATATGCTATCATTTGACGCATAATTTTGATATTCGATATTTTCCCCCACCCCGTGCAAAAACCATTAGCGGTGACATTTTAGAAAATCCTTTCTCAGCAGATGTTTATGTCATAAGAAGTATTTTTACCACGATTTTCAAGATTTTAGGTTCAGTAGTTTGCGCTGTGCGTTAATTAGTCCCCTAATCCAGACTTTATTTTATATACTATATTTGATATGCGATTTTGCGGTGAATCGATGATCGAAAATTAGTCCAATATCATTTGAAATATTACATAACAGAGGAGAAAGTACGAAGAAAGACGAAGAAGAAATGACGAATTACAAAAGACTTGTAATTTTTTTTTCAAAATGTTGAATTTTTCCATAGTAATAACGTATTAAAACATAAATTTCCTTAAAAATTATCTTTATTTCCTAGATTTCGAATCTGTGAATTTTCCTATAAATGAAATTGGCGATATGACTTGAGAAAATAGATAATATTTGCTTAAACAAAATGGGTAATATTCGTTGATCTGAGTTCGAGTTTATAAATATCACATGCTTTCGGAATTACGGCGAAAAACATTTTTAAAAGTATGAAATTATTTTACAATATGTATGTGTGGCAGAAATTCACACTGAAATTTAAGTATTCGATTCCATTTTTAAAATATTAACTGATATCTATATAAGTTACAATTGAATATGAAAATGTACTCAAAAAATTATCTCTTTCACCTAAAAAAACACCATTTGTGAGAACATCCTCAAGCTAATGTCACGCTTATGCATTTTTGGCTTAAAATCACATTGTTTGGCGACAAAAGAAAAATAAAAAATTGTAAAGAAACAAATAGTAATTACACATGTGACTCACAATTACATCTGCTTTTTTCTTCTATAAGTCACGTGATGGGACAATTAGATATAAAAAAAAAGAAAAGAACAGAACAGAAAGAAAATGTCGTTAAAATTTCATCTAATCAAATTTTCAGATTCGTTTCCATATTTAACGCAAGCGATAAAGAGCCAAATATTGCGTATCAAGTGTAATATTTCTTATTAAATTAATTTTTAAGCATTACAAATATTTCTTTCAGGTTTTGATTAAATGTTTCCGTTTTTTAATATTATCACTCATTAAAACGGATTTTCTTCTTCTTTTTTTCTTTTTTTTTTTTCACTTAAATAAAATTAGTAACAGTTTTTCTTTTATTTTTCGAGGTTTAATAGCCGTTTCAATTTTTTTTATCAAAGATGAATTTCGCCAAGAAATAAAATGGTAACCTTATCGCCCAAAATAACAGAATTTTCCGTCATAATTCTAAAACTAATATAGGTAGAATAATGTGTTATAGATTAAAACATTTTCTGAAACAATACCTATCTTACGGTATAGGTTCCATAAAAATCCATGCAGTAGAACTCGAAATCTAGGCGTTCGGAACGAAATTTCCGTTTGGATTTTATGTGTATAATAGATAATAGAATAGATAATAGATTTTATATATATATAATAGAATAGATAATAGGTTATGTGTTATGAACTATCTCAAAGTTTAAAAAAGATCGCATTGTTAGATTTCCTAATTTTAACAATATCGCGTTATGTTAGTTCCACATTCCACCACCAGGGAGCGCACTCTATTCTTAACGAAAGCGTATCTGAACGAAACTCCTTCACGCAACCTTTCCGTAGATACATGAATCTGGAGGGTGGCGGTCTTAACCAATAATTTAAGATAATTGCTGAAATTACTACGAAAAATATTTTAAAGGGGCCCTACGCGGGCCCCTAATAGAGTTAGAGGAAATCGGAAGACGGCAAAATAATCGCGGGGAAAAGTTTGCTTGGGTACTTCGGAGCTACTTTTGGCGCGAGATCTAAGCTCTACGACCAATAGGAGCCCAGATATTTAAGGAAATATGAAGTAACAACGTCCAAAATAATAGACTTTTCCGTACCAATTCTATAACCAATCTAGGTAGAATGATGTGTTATAGCTTAAAACCTTCCCTGGAACGATACCTATCTAACGGTATAAGTTCCGTAAAAATCCATGCGGTAGAACTCGAAATCTCGGCGTTCGGAACGAAATTTCCGTTTGGATTGTATATATATAATAGATACAATAAAACAGTTAAAATGCAGCTGATGCCTATTGTGGTTGCAATAATTTCCCTCCTCATCTATCTAATTACGCCTTTTGTTTCGTATTAATTTAAAACAAGTTTAAATAGGCATCTATGATAAACCTGTTATTAAATATATTAAAATTTATTTGAAATACATTATAAAAGAGTTTCCTTAATTTTATTTTTATTTCTCATAGAAAAATAATGCATGGTCCATGGTCAGGTGTCGTACTTGTCCTGAAATTTCACGAACATGAAATTCATCGGGACCAGTATTTTCTTATGAAAAAATCTCTTCTTAAATAAAGCGATATTTCGTGCGTTTAATCTAAATTTATTTTTCCATAAAGAATAGTGATATTTGTCCTGAAAAAATCCCTTAAGAGTACGACCCCTGTCCATGGTACAACATGCCTAGGGGCAAGGTACAACATAAATGTTGTGCCTTGGTTCTAAGATTACTATTACTTTTATTAAAAGAAAAACTGTGATATTAAAATTTAAGAAAATTATGAGTGAAGCAGAGCATAAAAAATAATTAGCAAATAGCTTCATATTTCAATATTTACTTATTTTAATTAAATCAAAAATCAAAAAATCAAAATAAAACTGAGGTACGTGGCCCTCCCTTACACTCTGACTTTTAATTTAGCAATTCAACGATTTCTATGTCATTTTTCCCGCGTCATTCTTTTTGAATCATTTGTGTTTTTTAAAAGAATATTTTCTGATTTACTACCACTATATGAGAAGTTTTCGTTTCCACAAAAATTTAAAACAAGTTGGAAATTGAACGTCAAACCGTTCGTATTATAACTAGTTTTATAAATATTCAGATCTTGGTGGAATAGTAGTTGTACTTTTATGCAAAAATGCATGAATACGAAATTTATTACGATTATATATATTAAATTCTTTAATACGGAAATAATAGGACCCCATCTTAAATAGGACGTAATCACTATGGTAACCTATAATCATTACCTACCATGTGATATCATTGAATTAATTACGTATGATAGGATTTAATAGAATGCGGAAAACTTTTATTAATATCCTTTTAAGTTTTGATTCGATTTTCATAAAAATTTGAAATGACTCGACAAAATTCTGCAACGATTATATGGGGCATTCTCATAATGTTTTGACTTTTAAGCCCCTGAAAATCATTTTATTTTAGTACATATTCTTGAGGGTTTTTTATTTCATATACTGGGGAACATCCCATTGCATGATTGCATAACAATATTAACGAGATAAGTTTTGGACGATGTTGAGGGTCCAAATACCATGAAAACTCCTATACCGTCCCGTGTCCCTGATGCCGATTTTTAAGTTTGGAGCTGTCTGTATAAAATTGTTTCAATAAAAGTAATTCGATGTAATTTTTTTCCGAAGCTGGGACAGTTGTTTTATATAAATATAAAGTAAAAATTAACTTGCACACATTTTTACGGTTGATATTATTTTTCGAGATCTGTCCCTGGGTTTTAGATTCCTTACCAACCCTCTTGCTAAACTTATACAGAAAATCACTTCAGATGCAGGCACAGAATTTTTTTTCAAGTTTTTTCTCATGCAGAAGTATGCTAGAGAAAGCATGTCTAAAATTCTTTGGCAGGAAATTTACTGCAGAATTTAAATCAGCATTTAAATATCAATTTCAAGCATCGTGGCTTTATTGGTAATCTTACCGTCCCCAAGGTTTATTCTTGCACTTTTCGAGGTAAATTAATTTTTTTTTTATTTATTTAATCCAATGTAAATAACTGATTCTAAAAAAATCAATGAGCATTGTGGCTGTCACTTAGTTTTAACATGATTTGCCTAAAAATAGTGGTAATTGTCCTTAACGTCCATTCCTTACCATTTTTTTTTCTTTACCGTCCCTTTTTTCTTATACCATCCCCTATTTTTTTCTTCCGTCCCTTCTTTAACACCCCTTTAAGACAATGCTATGCCAAAATTTTGTACTAAAAGTACTTCATTGTTATTATTTCTTATTTGAATGTCTTGTGGGTACTATACAAATTCATTATAAGTAAAAATTAAGAAGAAAATAGAAAGTTACAGTGTTAAAATGGTAAAGAAAATTAAACTCGCAAGTTTAACTTAAACCTCAGTTAAATAAAAAATATTACTCTGCTGACCATTTTTTCTTTATTTTGAATTATTAATTCAATCTCGCATTCGTCTATCGGATTAAGATGTTATTTTAATCAGCAAATTTAGTTTCGCCATATTTTTATTCCCGAAAGTCAAAAGATTGTGAGAATGCCCCATATATATTAAATTTCAAACCATTCGGTTGTGTAGATTTTGCGCTGTTATATGCGGACAGACGGACGGGCCAGACGACGAATATAGGTGCTACGTATCTAAATAATTACGAACGCACCTAAAAAACGGCTAAAGATGAAATATCAATCCAAAAAGACTTTTAATGAAAAAAGAAAGTACCAATAAAGGATGGGAAAATTCAAAAGAACTTTCGGAAAACACGAGACCGAGAAGTTCATGAGAGTAATAGATTATCCAGAAGAGAGAAAAAAATAAAACAAGTAAATAATTTGGTGAAAAGAACTAGCATGAAAGAAGAGATAAAAATAAATAGCAGAGTAATAGGATGGTTCCACCTTGCTTTCTTAAACAAGTCATGTGTTACAGAAAAAACAACTATAAAGGTGGATGTAAATGTCATGAAAAGATATTGTAAGGGATGGATAATTCTTTTTTTTTATTGTTTAGAAATTGTTTTATAAAAGAAATAGTTTTTATTTTTTTACAGATGTTTAGTTTTCATAGTTGTGAATAATTGTGTAACATAAATATCTTTAAAAGCGAGTAAGATTAAAAGACCATCGAAAATAGGTGTGGAATATATGTTTTTCTTTTAAAAAGTGCACGTTGAAAATTGGAAAGTTCAGAAAATAATCCTGTTTTATTTTGGCCTATCATTGTATGTATCTTTTATTATCTTTCCATTTTAATAGTTCCTAACATAGTTGAAACATGTTTATGAATTGGGTTTATCTGTCCATCTGTCTTTCTGTACTGTAACTCGTATAAATATACCCAGATTGCCATGTAATTGAAATATGTTATTGATGTTCACTATAGAATGTTCGGTATTGAAAATGAAGTGTATACGATTCATTGTTCATTTACAGGGGCACTCAAAAGTGGCACGCAGTTTAAAATGCAGCTAGTTTAAAAATCTGTAAGTAATGCACAGGGATGTACAAAAAAAAAAAAAAAAAATTCAAGCACGTTTTTCGTCTATTGGTAAGAAATTGCTAAGTCAGAAATTTCAATTCTGCTTGCGTTTTCTAACTAAACTAAATTTTAGCATACTATGTAGAATCTGTACAAATCTATAGATCATATACAGAGCCATAAGAGAATTCTGGCTTATAAGTTTTTTAATATGTTCTTTACTTACAAGTAAAGCTACTATAGTCCGTGGCTGCGAATTCCGATTTTTATCCCAGTAATTTTATACCTCGTATATCGGCTATTGAGTTTTTATTAATGACAGAGGGCCGGGTCGAAGTTCAAAATTTCGTTTACTGAAAAAAAGATGCCTTCAAAGAAATAAATGCGATTGAAGTTTACTAATTGTTTTTATAGCGTCATACATTGCCAATAACTACTATAAGATTACATTATTGCTGTTTTTATAAGAATTTGTAATTGCAGATAAAATATTCATATGCTACTTGACAGGCCGGTTTTCGCAACTTACGATGTCCTTGTCTAGTTCAGAGTTGCCAGTGGACTACTTTTTTAAAATTTAGATTTCTTGATTGGCACTACTTTTCTGAAATGGTAAAATTCCTCTTGTTTTCTCCCTAATTAATCTGTCATTAAATAAGACGAATTTTACTATTTCAAAAAAAGTGGTGCCAATCAAGAAATATGAATTTAAAAAAAGTAGCCCGCTGGCACACTGTTCCAGTTTTGTTCATCCTGTCAACTTTTTTTCTGAATTACGATCAAAAATCTTTAGAACCACACATTGTCGGTTCTTTTGTCCGTTTTTCAGTTACTTCGTAACTTCCGGAACGTCTGCATATAGTTGCATGCGAAGGAGTTTTCTGCTACAGTTTGATTTTCGGCAGCTTTCGCATTATGCAAATTTTTAAACTTCATCCCGGCCCCCCTGCCATTATTAAAACTCAACAGCCGATATGCGAGGTAGCAAATTACTTAGCTCGATGAGACAAATCGAATGAGCTATAAAAATCGAAATTTGCCGCAACAGACTATAGTACTTTACTTGTTAGGCATCTTCTTTACCTTATTAAAAGGCGAAGGCATTAGAGGTCTGCACGGGCCCGGGCTTGGCCCGAGGCCCGTACCCGGCCCGGCCCGCGGGCCGGGCCGGGTCGGCGGAATGAAGGCGAATTTTCAAACGGGCCGGGCCGGCAGAATTAGGACAATTTTTTCAACGGGCCGGGCCGGGCCGACAGACAAAATAAACGGGCCGGGCCGGCAAAAAAATTAATCGGGCCTGTCGGCCCGATATAAGAATTTAAGCGAAAAAGATAAAATACGAGCCATTTTTAATGAATATGATTTTCTCGAGAAGTATAAATGTGCGTCACGAGCCGATGCGAGTTTAACAACATCAATACAGAAATGTAACATGTCCATCGTAGAGATCGGCATCGTACAGTTACAAGATGTCTGATTCCGAGTTTAATTTTTTTTCAGCAGACTCGTGCCGGGACGGAACTGGTCTTAATCGATCTCAGGATGTGTAGAACAGTCATTGTGTTTTGTAGTATTAATAGTAATAATGAACTTCTCTTAACAGTATCTTTGGAAATATACCTTAAGTTGGTTCTCATATTCACTGCTCAGCAATGCGAAGCTTTCAGACACATTTTCTGACAAAATTTTTAACTATAAAGGCATAAAAGTGACAGGCCTGCCTATTGAAGGCATTTGGAAACGAATAGCTTTTTCCATATTTGATAAATTACTTACAGAGATAACAGAGATTCCTGTCACGTCACTGTACGTTTTTCTCCTTTCCTGTGCTATCGCTTCCAAAAATTCGATTCAAAACGCTAACTTTGACAGTATTTTCAGAAAGATATATTGCTTTTATCTATGAAAAAAAAACGACATTTACATAGCTTCTGAATAAGAATACCTGCCAATCTTACGCGTTTCCAAAAAGAAAAGAATTCATAAATGTGTCAAAATGTAGCTCCTTTGGATTTGAGAAAAACCTTAAAAATGAGAGAAATATTTTCACAAATCTACTTTTTATTATACAGCTTCAAAAGTTATCATGTTTTTAATTCTTTATTCTGAACTACATTAATCTTTTAATGAATCCTTATTTCCATTTTGAAATGTCTGTAGACACGATGACTAAAACACTATAAGTAATCGTTAATGTTTACTATTGTGTGTTTTCTGTTTTGCGAACATCATAGTAACGTAAAATATACTGTAAAATGTCCCCATAAATATCTATGTAGTATTCATTAAAAGAATCTTAATTGTATGTTGAGAAAAAAAGGATTTTTTTAAAAAAATAGAAATTGTGTCGGGCCGGGCCGGGCCTGTTTTCGCTGATTTTTTGTACGGGCCGGGCCGGGCCGGGCCGAGAACTGTAAAAATGCAAACGGGCCGGGCCGGGCTCGGGCCGAACTTCCAATTTTTACACCGGGCCGGGCCCGGGCCTGGAAATTCCGACCCGTGCAGACCTCTAGAAGGCATACTGGAAGTGTTGTAAAGTGCTTCATAATTCATGCTTGAAGCATGATTTTTCTTTCTTATTTAATGATCAAAATTGTCTTTAACCCTCTACTGCCCACTACAAGAAGTTGCTATGGAAAAAATTATTTGTTTGTCTTATTTATGCTGTTGTGGGTGAAATAAAATAAAAATATTAAAAAAATTGAAATTTTGTTATATTTTAAAGAATTTCTGTATGGTATCATATATGCTACCATGGGCAGATTAGGATGAAAAATGAAAAATTTTACCATATTTCAAATTTATTTTATTTTTTGAAAAAGTTGTTATTTTTACATGTAGTACCTTAAAACAGTTTCTTCCTTTGTTTATACATAAGATTACGTCGCATTTTTGACATTTTATTGAAGAAAATGTCCCTCTTGGACAAATATGGCATCTTTGGCTTTTTTGTTCATATGTAGGCCAATGATGCACGCCATCAGTCCTTATTTGCTAAAAGTGAATAAAATATATACTTCCAATATTCAAATTTAAACTAAGATATACATATTATGAACATATATATTTTAGCTTTAAAAATATTTTTCAGTATGTAAATTTTACCTTTGGTGGTTTCTGTTTTCGAGGTTTTTTTCTTAGGCTGCTGAACTTTTGGACTCTCGAGAGATGGACTACCTAACTTCTTTTTACCAACAGTAATAAGGCTTGTAGATAATTCGTTCAAAAAAGAGCGAAGGCAAGAGTGTTTCATTTTCAGTTGGCTACAATGTCCCTGATAAAGACACCATGCATTGATGGTTGCCATTGTGACTGTGTGTTAAAATATGTACAAGTACCATCTATTTGATTTGAACGTGTACTTATATTTAAATGACATCATATCATTCAAGTCAGTCCCTCCCATATTTGGATTGTACAGAGGAATGACTGCCGGGCAAAGTACTAGTACTTCTTTGTTTGATATTTTACTCTCCTATTTACAGAAGCTAAATGATTAACTCCTACAGTGTTCGATAATGAAGTACAGCATCTGTTGTCAAACTATTTCACTGCTATAACATCAAAATTGTCTGTAAATGTTACCGAGTAGTCAATGGATCCTCTTCCTTCTTTCTCTCATTTCTCTCTCATTTCTTAATTTACACTTCATCAATCTGTTTTCTTTCCCAATCCCTATGAAGCCTATTCTTTTTTTCGACAGTTCTCTTACCAGGTTAATTCCGGTAAAGAAATTATCTGCAAAAATTGTAGCTTTCTCTGGGTCTTTCAGTGTGCTGCATAGTTGTAAAACAACACCTGCCCCTAATCCTAATTCATAACCAGTTTGTTCCCCATAATGTCCTTTAGGCTGTCCAGTATAGACGTCAAAATCGTAACAAATGCCGGATTATCCACAACTAAAGCATAATTTCAATCCCCATTTACTACGAGGCTTTTTTGTCATGTATTGTTTTATGTGGACTCTCCCACGAAATGGGATGATTATTTCATCAATCGAGTGCTTACATTCTTCTGGTATTGATAGCATGTTATTCCTCAACATATGTAACCACGGGCGCAATTTTCAACATTTATCAAGTCGCACCGTATAATCAACACTTAAATTATCAACAAAATTTATATATCTTAAAATCTTTTCAAATCTGTTTCGAGACATGACTCCAGCAACTTGTTCATACCTTAATCCATTTTCCCAGTAACCTCTAATATGTGGTATTCGAACAAGTCCCATTCGATCTGCATACCTAAAAATTGCTACATTTCATATTCCGTCAACGTAATTGAATTCTCTGTTATTTGAACACTGTACAAATTTGTTTCTGATACCAATAACTTGATCATATCGGGTGATATAAACATTTTTAAATAATGTAATGGAGATGGAAGAGGCTCTACTGGATCTGGAAAGTCGTCGTCATTGGCAAGAGTCAAAAGGTTTGGTTCTTTTTTTCTTCCATACGATTCTTTCATTAAGATTATTATATACTTTCTTTAGAGTACTTTCGCCAATATTAAAAAAAATTCTATTTTTTCTTCATTAAGTTATTCGCCTCTTCAGATCCTTCATCATCTGATCTTTCCTCATAGCCAACATCGTGCCTTTTAGAGGGCAAATACTCATCGTCACTATCACTTTCAGATATTCCTGACAAGTCACTTTTCACTAACGCCCATGGTAGCAGATTTGCTACCTTCATTTTAATTACTCATTTTACCATTAAAAAACAAACTTACATTGAACTTTTTTGTGCAGAGAATAGCAGTAATTCATTTTTAACTATATATCGGGTGTAATTAGTTTTATCACAATAAAATGTTTGAAAAAATTAGCAAAAACTTACCACTGTAAATGACATTTTACCATTTTTATCACAGATGCTTCTTCAAACTAATTTTTTTCTAATTTAGTACTGCCACCTGCATTCAAATGTCATACCAAATATTACCTATATGTGCAGTTATTGCTATAATGACTTAAAATACACATTATTTATGAAATTCTGTGCTAAAAATTAAAGCTAAACTTATGGTAGCAAATATGCTAACATGGGCAGTAGAGGGTTAAAGGAACTGTGCTAATTACACAAGAATTCATAAAGAAAATTACACTATTATTATTTTTAAAAATGTTAATGAAATTTTTTTTTTGTTTTGTTTGTTTTTTTTTTGGGGGGGGGGGATACAAAGGATTTTCTTAGAGGCCATTATTTTCGAAAAAAAGAAATAGAAATTATAATATTTCAAATTAAAATCAAATTTCAAAGTAATTGCTTAAGAGGCGCAAAGGCCAACATAGTGAAAAAGATTCGGGGACTCGAACCCGGGCCACGCCACCATTATAGCGCACTGACGTTCTACTGACTAAACCACGTGGAATGATACTCAGCATGGAAAATTTCTCATTATTATATGTTGGCAAGGCTACAAACGCAGCACAAGATGGAATATTTATTATGAGCCACCGACATGGGGCAAACACGAAATTTAATTAAATCCAGCATCGATAGTAACTATATTAATACATGGAAATTATTCTAGAGAGAAACATTCGCCTTGCATACAATATTTCAAATGAAAATAAAATTTCAAAGTAATTGCTTAAGAGGCGCAAAGGCCAACATAGTGAAAAAGATTCCATTAAGCAATTACTTTGAAATTTGATTTTCATTTGAAATATTGTATGCAAGGCGAATGTTTCTCTCTGGAATCCTCCATATCCGTAAACCAGCCGCAAAAGAACATCACCATTGGTTCAAATTTGTGCTAAAATCACCAATGCTATATACTAAAATAACAGAATGTGTGCGGATACTAGAAAACAATCAACTAATTTTTCCAAACCCACAAATGCCAATAGATGAACAAGATTAGCACTAATGAACAGAAACATGAACTTCAGACCAAACAGTGCCTAACTAAATCGAGAATATAAAATTTATAAAACTCTTGTACATAAAACAGCCATACACTCAAGTTATCCATAACCTACAAGTTATCCCACAACAAAACACTTGAACTCATGATGATAACTATTAAACTAATGCACCTGAGAATATGTAGAGACTTAAGAACACTTTATCCATCTGCTGCTATTCATAATTAATCAATCATATTCGTGTTGAAAATAATACACATTTTCGTCTGTAAAGTGCTCAGCTCATCTGTTCAATTATTACTTTTATCATTACATTTATAATTACTTTTATTATTATTTTTACTATTACCTTTAATTCTTATTGTTAAAACTATTGTTAAATAATATTGTAATTTTATATATACATACATATATATATATATATATAAACTTGCAACACGGGATCTGGAAGCCTATGCCAATGGTGGGTTATCCCGCGTTGTAGAAAATGTAAAAAATAGAAAATGTTTCTCTCTGGAATAATTTCCATGTATTAATATAGAAATTATAATAACAAATTTAATGGCTTAGCAAATAAATACATGTCTCAAGAAACTTCACATCATATTAAATATCAACAGCGTCGTACTAAATTTTCTGCAACACCAGGAAGTTCAAACTATGATGCATCAATTTGACACAAAGAGTGTTGCAAGAGGTATGTACATGTTAGAACGATGACACAGTTTTATTTAATCCGCGTACTCCGTCCTCTCTACTGCAAATTCGCACCGATCAAAATTTCAAGCGACGACATTTTTTGAAAATATGCTTTCATTAATTTACTTTTTTTATTCACAAAATGAGGCTTTTGATAAAAAATATCACAGTTTGATTTCTCATTATGTTCCATGTACGAATCATGCTCTATATTTGATTATCACTATACTATTGCAAAAAAAAAAAAAAAAAAAATGCGTCTCAAAAGAGTGGACAAATATCGCGTATTAAAAGTAAAATTTGTATAATATTGCATGATCTCTAAATGAACTTTAGGGCTTTCATTTATAAATGTACGGTCGAAAATTGAATCTTTTATTTATATTTAGATTAAAATTTAATTGTATTAAATTTTAACTCATTATTCTTTTTACCCGACTGAAAAGACGTGTTATGTGTTTCACGCGTATCTGTGTATGTGGATTTCTTTATACCCTCGAAACATCCCAACGGCTGGATGGATTTTAATGAATGAGGTCTCTATCGATTCGTCTTAACGGCCCAATGGTTACAGGCTGGGTTTTGTTTTTATAAATTCAAAATGGCGGCCGTAAAATACAAAATGGCGTTAGAGACTAAAAAAAAATTACGAACCCTATTGAGCAGCATATCATTGGATAGCTCTTTCAAAATGAACACGATGTTTCATTGACTATTTTACAGTCAGAAACTCCGTTAAAATATTATACAACCTGGAAGTAGTTGGAACAATCTCTAATCGCTAGCTTTACTGCAACTCTAACCATCATAGATCTCTATAGACCTCATTAAAACAGTGTTTATAGATAGGAACTAACAATTAAACACAACTTAAAAGTCATCAATCTAAATAAATAAAAAAAATAGTTAAGTAATATAAACAAGTAATATAAAAAAAAATTAAGTCAATTCCTACTTAGGTCAATAATTTTTTTTCTCCCTTTCTTCTTTCCTCTGGAGTGGTGTTTAAAATGCCTTGATCAAGAAGGGGGCTCTCTCAGTCTTCAAATACCTTGATCAAGAACAGGGCTCTCTCGATTATTGAAAATTAATTAATTTAATTTAATTAATTAATTAATATTTGAGAAAAAACTGGATTAACATCAAATGTCATCCATTGCAAGTTTTAAAAAATTTATTTGAGCTTGATTGGATGAATAATAAGTACTTTATTAACGATTGAAAATTTGAATAAGATATATATAGCGAGAGTGTGAGCTAATAGTAGGAATTGAAAAAAAAATAGTTTCACATTGATGAGAAATAATTAATTAGTTCGGGGTTTATTGATTTTTTAAATTTAATTGTTTTTATATCAACGACTGTAATAATAATTGAAAATAAAAAATGAATTTAAACGGCTTTATCGTGGGTCTAGCACATCGTGGTTAAAAACGTTACACCAAAAAGAAAAAAAATCCAGCTGGACTAATTTTTTTAACAGAGATTTAAAAAATTTATTAAACTTTTGAAACACAATCGTTAAAATCATATTTAGTACTCATCATAATAAATACCATTAAAATCTGTCGTTCTTTTTATTATAAGAAAAAACTATTCTTATTCCTCTTTGTGTAAAAAATGTTGCCAGCATAGCAAAAAGTAAAGAAAACATAAAAGAATTAAACAACAGCAGTCGTATTTATTTAATCTTTACGAGTTTCATTTTTTTTTTTTTTTGCCTATATTATGCAATATAAAACATAGTAGGGATATAACGTGCATTTAAAACCCCACTATCAATAAGGTATGATCATCTTTAATCATAATAATTTTACGACTTGTCTGAGTATCTTGAATTCGTCTATCTCTCTCTACTACAGTAAAAACATACACGAAGCGAGAGACAAAGAATGTTCGGACACGGGATCAAAGAAGAATTGCAGTGTTGCTAATTTAGCGGAATTTTTTAAAATTCAAATATCCAACAATATTTCCGATTAGTAATGTTCGCCTTAATTAATCTCTTATTTAATAAAGTATAAGTATTATTATTATTCGGAAAAAGTTTCTTTTATTTGAATATAAAAAATCCGCTAAGTTCGCAACACTGGAGAAGAAACAAAAAATTTACATCTTGCCTCAAATGATCGACAACCTGTCGCGTATTTGCATTAATGGGAGATGTTCAAGGGATAGGAAAAAATCCACAAATTAAGCGGGATCGCGTATTAATCGCGAGTGTCTTAACCGTGTTCCACTCTAGTTGAAGATGTGCAACCCCAAAACTTACTACTGTGGAATGCGCGAGTGCTGACCTGAACTGCGAAGTCCTAGTGTTAAATGAGCATTCAGAAGGGCCTTGGAAAGTAAAAAATTTAAAAAAAAAAAATTGAAGACAGGAATTCCACTTTTTCAGAATTTAGTGTCGTCCTCGATGAAAAAAAAAATACATATATATATGTATATAAATATAGATAGTACAAAACATATTTCAGTTTTAAGACTTAGAACACACGCTTTATTTTATATAAAATGCCGTCATTCCTCATTTACGATCTAGTCTTAAACAACATCTACAGTAAAGTATGCATAGGACGTCACTATCGCTGAATAATACACAAATCCAAAAAAGTCCTTCCGGCCAGTGCCGATTATAGGAGATTCAATACTAATTTTTATCAATACTAAATCATTATGAATGAGAATTTCGCGAAATTAGTCAGCTTTATCCAAGCTGCTTTTATTTAAAGTAACTTATATTTGGTTGCCAAATTCGGCGATATCTTGAAGTTCCTGCCATTTTAAGACAACATGGTGGATGAGGCTAACGAGTGAACTTGGTCGAGACCTTAGTAATTCCTGTGCTGATGCTCACTCACATCAGAATCGGTTGACATATGCAAGTGCTGTCGCAGGCAAAAAATCAGATTTTTCAAAATGTCACCCACATTAGAAATTCAAACTGCTATATCTGAGCCATTTTTTTAAGATAAAGACAAAACAAAAAATGCTCCGGAATCCTTATATCATGGTCAAATACTTTCAATTTCTAATTTTTTGCACCTCACTTTAAATATAATTTTTTTTTTTAATTTAATGGCCTCCATTTTGAAACAAGATGGCTGATGAAGCTGGCCAGCGAACTTGGTCGGGTCATTACGATATACTATCCACATGCCTTCTTACATCGAAATAAGTTAATAAATACGCGTGTTCTCACATGACAAATATCAGATTGTTTGAAAATGTCAGCCATGCTAGAAATTTAAAGTGCTATAATTCAACAATTTTCTAAGATATATACGAAACAAAAACTGCTCCGGAATCTTTGTATCAAGGTCAAACACATAAAAGAAATCTTTTCCATTTTTCAATTTTTTGATAACTCATTTAAAATTTAAAATTTAATTTTTTTAAATGGCAGCACTTTTGAAACAAGATGGCGAATGAAGCTGGCCAACGATCTCGGTTGAGACATTGGTATGTACTATGTACACACCAAGTTACATCCAAATTGGTTCATAAATACGCCTGTTATTGCGTGACAAAAATCAGGTCATTTCAAAATGTCAGCCACAATAGAAATTCAAAATGCTATAACTTAGCCATTTTTTTAGATATAGACGAAACAGAAACTGTTCCGGAATCTTTGTATTAAGGTCAAACACATATAAAAAATATTTTTCATTTTCCAATTTTTTGGTACCTAATTTTAAATTTTAAATTTTTAAAAAAAATTTAAATGGCCGCCATTTTGAAAGAATATGGCGGATGAAGCTGGCGAACGAACTCGGTCGAGACATTGGTACGTGTTATGTATACACCAAGGTACATCCAAATCGGTTGATAAATACGCTTGTTATCGTGTGACAAAATCAGGTCGTTTCAAAATGTCAGCCACGCTAGAAATTGAAAGTGCTATAACTCAGCCATTTTTTAAGATATAGACGAAACAAAAAATGCTCCGGAATCTTTGTATCAAGGTCAAACACATAAGAGAAAAATATTTTTCAATTTTCATTTTTTTGGTACCACATTTCAAATTTTAAATAAAAAAAAAATTTAAATGGCCGCCATTTTGAAACAAGATGGCGGATGAAACTTGCCAACGAACTCGGTCGAGACATTGGTACGTATTATGTATACACCAAGGTACATCCAAATCGGTTCATAAATACGCCTGTTATCGCGTGACAAAAATCAGGTCGTTTCAAAATGTCAACCAAGCTAGAAATTGAAAGTACCATAACTCAGCCATTTTTTAAGCTATATACGGAACAAAAACTGCTCCGGAATCTTTGTATCAAGGTCAAACACATAAGAAAAAATATTTTTCAATTTTCAATTTTTTTGGTACCATATTTCAAATTAAAATTTTGTTTAAAAATTTAAATGGCCGCCATTTTGAAACAAAATGGCGGATGAAGCTGGCCAACTAACTCGGTTGAGATATTGGTATGCACTATGAATACACGAAATTTCATCCAAATCGGTCCATAAATACGAGAGTTACAATGTGACAAAGATCAGATATATATATATACTAGCAGAACTACCCGGCTTCGCTCGTGTCAATAATAAGGGTCCTCCCGGGTAAAATACATTAAAATGAAATAATACGGCAATGATACGAAAATAACTGAGATTAGTGCATTCCCGTCCACGAATCATTAAAAAGACCAATAAGAAATATAAATATAAATAAAATAGTCTTAATTACGTCTACTACTAACTATACCATAATAATATATATTCCAAACAAATATCAAAACAAATATTAAAATACAATTATTTGCTTAAAATACGTCATTTACGACCTAACCCATAAATTGTGCCTTTGAAATTTCTTAACTTCTGAACATCATACAATTTCGTTTTTCACACTGTCGAACAGGAAAAAGTTCTTTGAAATGAAATTTATTTGAAAATTGTATCTCAATTTTCTCATTTGGATGTATTTTAAAGTAATTTTTAATCATGGATATTTTTTTATTTGTATGCAGTCCAATTACGAAAGATATACCTGTTTGCTGTTAATGCAATATTATAAAGAAAACACATTGCTATGAGTAACTCTAGCATCACACTGTTGATGGCAACAACTTAACCCAACCATAAATTTAACTTTTACTGCAATTTGACCTTTAAACATCGCACATTTGATTGTTCCAACGTCTAACAGAATACAAAAAGTACTTTCAGTAATATTTGTTTGGAAAGCTTTTCTCAATTTACAGATTGTTTATCTATTTTAAAATAATTTCCAATCACGGAGATTTTTTTTAAATATACCTGCAAGCCAATTAAGAAAGGTATATCCGTTTGCTATTAATGCAATATTATGAAGAAAAGACTATGAGTAACGCCTAGCATCATATTGTAGGTGGCAACAACCTAACCGTACCATAAATTACGCTTTTACTGCAATTTGATCCCTAAACATCATACATCCGATTATTTCAACGTCTAACAGAAAAGAAAAAACACTTTCAGTAATTTGTTTGAAAAGTTTATCTGAATTTACAGACTTTTTATGTTTTTTTAAGTAATTTTCAACCTCGAATCTTTTAAAATATGCCTGCAACACAGTTACAAAAGATTAACTTAATTGCTCAAAAACATTGTAAATAATTCAGTATTTATTCGTTTTCTTGTACTTTTATATAACTAAATTGGCAAATTTCAGTATTTGTTTTCGTGTGGGAATCTTATTCCGGCTGCTTATAACTTGAGTTCTTCGGAAATAATTTTAATTCACCTTGCACTATTAGTTTTTCAGATAAGGTTTTGGTGCGTAACATTGTTATACGCTGATTAGTCATAGAATTATAGGGGAAAATTCCATAAACTGTGGAACCCGATTATGAAAGATTAGTCTTTTTAAAAATTCCGAATGGATTTCATTGGAACTTGTATTGTTTGTTAAATAATACACGGATGGTTTTAAAATACTCCATATAGTTTTACGTCGCTTTGATATAAAATTAGGGAAGAAAGTTCAGCAGTCAGGTGAACCCGATTATAAAAGATTAGCCTTTTTTTAAAGTTCTACTGGACAGATTTTGATGAAATTTGCACCGTTACTTTGCACCCAAATTTCTGGAATAGTTTTAGTATATAACATTTTGTTGTACATGCTTTGTTATAGAATTAGCTGAAATGTTCCATAATCAGGTGAAACCAATTCTGAATGATTAGCCTTTTAAAAAAGTTGGATAATTTTTGAGGAATAGTTTTAGTATATTGCATATCCGTCTATCATTCTTAGACCAAATCCTACTGTAAATGATCAACTAAAAAATTAGGCCCAAAACAGCCGAAATTTTGTCTTACACATTAGAAAATATAATAGCGCAGTTGATGATCGTATCGTTTTCAGCTATACGGAAGAACACTTCAGATAAAGATACATATTGCTTTAAAATGGAAGATCAATTCACCCATATATTTCCTTTAATTAAAGATTGGTTCGGAGAATGTGTCCGCAGTGGGAGAAATGTGCTACTCAGATAAATAAGTCATCGATAAAACGAAACTGATCGCTAAAACGAAAACACCAAAAATACGTTTCCCTGTAGTTGTTGAGAAATGTAACAAATATACTAAGGGTTAAAAATATATTCGCGTTTCAAATTAAATACGATTTATATTTATGTACTATTTACGGGCGGTATATCAGGCATCTTTAAAACATGTATATAAAGATTCATTGTCGATAATTTTAAATAGAAACTCATATTTCCATTCATAAAATCCAAATCCGCAGCCGTGTTCAATCGTAATGTCAGTCATGAAATTTTGTTTAAAAAAGAAAAAAGCTTACCCTAAAAAATAGTAGATATAATTTCTATTTAATATAAATCGTAGAAAAATCGTATTTTATGTAACCTTATTCGTTATAAATCGTAGAATGTTATCACTGCATTTCAGGTATTAAAACATTTATCATGATACAATTAAAGATACATCATTACAAAGAAATAGGAAATAAATTGTAACAGCCGGGTTTTAGAACGAGTTTGAAATTTTATTGACGAAATTGACGTCACATCTAGCTAACGATTTTTTTTATTATTACCTTTTTCCTTAATTGATTTCTTGATGTTGAAACGACTTCATTAAAATAGATTTTTTAATTTCAGAAACATTCAAGTAAGGTACTACGTCATTTTAAAAGTTAAAGTTTTTACATAAATATATCAAAAATGTGCATTTACTTCTTTGAATGACGTCAATTTCAAAAACAACAAAAATTTAGTGAGACGATCCGAATTCTTATTGGCTTATAAAACAAAGTACTCGAGTTATCAATTTTTTTTTTAATTATTGAGCAGTTTTTTAGATGTGTGGCAACAGGAAAGAAACTATTCAACTTGAAAATTTAAAAAGATATATTTCTATAATGTTAAATTATGAAAGGTGATAGAAAAAAGGGATAGATATTGGTCTGATGATTTTTTAAAGTAGACAGTGATCTTTTCCACGTTCTAAAACGTATGTACATGAAGTTTCGTACAAATCGGTCTAAAATTGAAGATTTGTATACCGGACATACATACAGAGAACGGCTTATATATATATATATATATATATATATATATATATATATATATCAACGTTTGAACGGAGGGTGATTTCGGGGTCTGGGGGTCATGATCGATGAATATATAATCAAGATTTTTTGAAATCGCTTTCCTCCGAACGGCTGCAATAGGTAGCTTTTTGTAATGAAAGCTACCTAAAAGAGATGTCGTCATTCAAGAAACTCGACGAATAAATAGACTATCTAATGATTCATATGCCTTCATTTGTTTGTAATATTAATATAGATACTTAAAATTAATTATAGTTTATAATAGTTCCATTTTTAATCAGAAATCATCTATTTATATATTTTTTCAAAATAGCACGTATTTTAATTACATTTGTTTTCAGTTGTTATGGGAAAATGGCAACAAAAAGATGTAATTACTATTTGCCAACTATTTTTTCTTTACTTTCTACAGAAATGGAGTACTTGAGGTACCGACATTAAACAAATGCGCTAAAAACTACAAAAAAAAATTTATATCTCCAACACAAATTGAGATGCAGTTTTCAAACAAACTGCAGTTAAAAGTACTTTTTTTCCCCCTATACGAAGGTATAGAAATTGAAAATGTGGGATGCTTATATTAAAAAAAATTTCAATATAGTATTTAACCGTACAATGATACATCTGCTTTGTTTTACGGATGGCTTATACAACGGAACGTTATTTTTTAAAGACGACATTTTAATTGATGGCCAAAAGAAATAGCATATCGGGGGTAAAAAAAGCAGAATATTTTAGGCCTTTTTTAACATTTTCCAACAGACTTGATCTTCCTCCATACTCTAACTCATGTATATATACTGGGATTGCTCTGCAATTTTAGCATGTTATTGTTACTAGCAGGAATGACCGAGCTAAGCTCGGTCAAAATTAGCTTTCTGTTTATCTCGATATATTTTTCCCACTGAATCATTCTTGCTGTTTTAGATGCAATTAGCTTGACCATGAAACATAGTGACCCAAAATGACCCACTTATCGAGTTTTTTCGAACATCCGACCTATCACAATGCTCTTCTCGAGCCTGAAAACGATGGAATACAAAATTTAGTGAAAATCGTTAGTCGTTTTCTAGGTAAAATAAGATTGATCCACGTTGATTCAAAAAACCACTAACCGAAACTCATCGACAGATGTGAGCTATTTCAATTGTCTTTTTGTATTGTGAAACGGTATAACAAAAAAAATTGCCAAAATTGTTTGAACCTTTTTGAGATGCCGTTAGCTTGACCCCGACCCATTATCACCAAAATGACCCACTAATAGAATTTTCTTGAGCATTCGACCCAGCCCAATGTTTTAATCTTGTCCAGAAACGGGTTAGTACAAAGTTTTGTCAAAATCTTTTGAGCGGTTTTCTAGATACAGTTAGCTTGATCCTGATCCATTAGAACCCAAAATGACCCATTGATTGAATTTTCTTGAATATGCGACCCTGCACAATGCTCTTATCATGCCCGGAAATGGTATTATACAAAATTATGTCAAAATGTTTTGAAGCGCTTTTTAAATACAATTAGCTTGACTCTGATCCATTGTGATCCAAAATGACCCACTAATCGAATTTTCTTGAACATGCAACCTAGCTCAATGGTCGTCTCGAGCCCGAAAACGATAGAATACAAAATTTAGTCGAAATCGTTTAAGCCATTTTTTAGATACAATTAGCTGGACCCTGGCCCATCGTGAGCCAAAATGACCCACTAATCGAATTTTCTCGAACATGTGGCTTAGCCCAATTCTCTTCTCATCCCCAGAAATGGTATACGTAATATAAAATTTGGTCAAAATGTTTTGAGCATGTTTTTAGATTCAATTAGCTTGACCCTGGCCCATTGTGACCCAAAATGACTCACTAATTGCATTTTCTCGAACATGTGATTTAGCCCAATAGTCCTCTCATGACCAGAAACGGCCGTATATTGAAAAATTTCGTGAAAATGTCTTGAGCTTTTTTTTAGATATAATTAGCTTGACCCTGACCCATAATGACCAACTAATCGAATTTTCTCGAACACGTGACCCATCCCAATGATCTTTTCGTGCCCGAAAACGATAGATTACATAATTTCGTCAAATCGTAGTGCCGTTATCTAGATAAACTTAGCTGGACCCACGGTGACCCAAAAATGACCCACTAATCGAATTTTCTTGAACACGTTACCCATCCCAATGGTTTTTTCGTGCCCGAAAATGGTTAGATACAAAATTTAGACAAAATCGATTGAGCCGTTCTCTAGATATAATTAGCTTGACCCTGACCCAAAATGACCCACTAATCGAATTTTCTCGAACACGAGACCCATCCCAATGGTCTTTTCGTGCCTGAAAACAGTAGGGTGCAAAATTTCGTCAAAATCGTTAGAGCCGTTATCTAGATAAATTTAGCTTGACCCACTGTGACCCAAAATGACCCACTAATCGAATTTCCTAGAACATGTGGTTTAGCTCAATGGTCTTCTCGTAATCCAAAACTGTAGAATATAGAGTTTAGTGAAAATCGTTAGAGCCGTTTTTTAGATAAAAATAACTTGACCACAGTGACCCAAAAATGACCCACTAATCGAATTTTCTCGAACACGTCACCCATCCCAATGGTCTTTTCGTGCCCGAAAATGGTTAGATACAAAATTTAGTCAAAATCGATTGAGCCGTTCTCTAGATATAATTAGTTTGACCCTGACCCATTATGACCCAAAATGACCCACTAATAGAATTTTCTCGAACACGAGACCCTTCCCAATGGTCTTTTCGTGCCCGAAAACAGTAGAGTGCAAAATTTCGTCAAAATCGTTAAAGAAGTTATCCAGATAAACTGAGCTTGACCTACGTTGACCTAAAAATGACTCAATAATCGAATATTCTCGAACATGTGACTTAGCCCAATAGTTCTCTCGTAATCCAAAACTGTAGAATATAGAGTTTACTGAAAATCGTTAGAGCCGTTTTTAGATAAAACTGGTGTGACCCATAGTGACCCAAAAATGAGCCACTAATCGAAGTTTCTCGAACATGTGACTTACCCAATAGTTTCTTCGTGTCGAAAAAACGGTTGGATGTGAAATTTGGTCAAAATCGATTGAGCCGTTTTTTAGATATAATTAGCTTGACCTTGACCAATTTCGACCCAAAATGACCCACTAATCGAATTTTCTCGAACACGTGACCTAGCCCAATGGTCTTATAATGACCGAAAATGGTAAAATACAAAATTTCGTCAAAATCGATTGAGCCGTTCTTTAGATATAATAAGTTTGACTCTGACCAATTATGACCCAAAATGACCCACTAATCGAATTTTCTCGAAGACGAGACCCATCCCAATGATCTTTTCGTGCCCGAAAATGGTTAGATACAAAATTTAGTCAAAATCGAATGAGCCGTTCTCTAGATATAATTAACTTGACCCTGACCCATTATGACCCAAAATGACCCACTAATGGAATTTTCTCGAACGCGAGACCCATCCCAATGGTCTTTTCGTGCCCGAAAACAGTAGGGTACAAAATTTCGTCAAAATCGTTAAAGAAGTTATCTAAAGTTAGCTTGAATCACGGTGACCCAAAAATAACCCACTAAACGAATTTTCTCGAACATGTGACTTAGCGCAATAGTTTTCTCGTAATCCAAAACTGTAGAGTATAGAGTTTAGTGAAAATCGTTAGAGCCGTTTTTTAGATAAAATTGGCTTGACCCATAGTCACTCAAAAATGACCCACTAATCGAAGTTTCTTGAACATGTAACCTAGCCCATAAGTTTCCTCGTGTCGAAAAACGGTTGGATGTGAAATTTGGTCAAAATCGATTGAGCCGTTTTTTAGATATAATTAGCTTGACCTTGACACATTACGACCCAAAATGACCCACTAATCGAATTTTCTCGAACAAGTGAACTAGCCCAATGGTCTTATAATGCCCGAAAATGGTAAAATAGAAAATTTCGTCAAAATCGTTAGAGCCGTTTTAAGTTAAAATTTTAAAATCCATCAGTCATTTTTGGGACACCCAGTATATGTACCTTGGACCTATACAGTTTCTAGCTCCATCTATTGTATTTGTATGAAACTGATCAATATAGTTTTCAGATATGCCGCCAGATGTTACTTAGCAGTTTCTCTCTTCAATAAAATCAGCACATGTTGCAGAGAATTGTAAAAAAAAAAAAAAAAAAAAGATAGAGAGATTTAATTATCAAAAAGGAATTTTTTTAAAGCTGCAACTTTTCATTATATCTCGTTATCAACCGCTATTTGTTTTAAATTCAAAGTTATACATAAACAAGTATTAATTATGTATTATGAACAGGTGTTTTGAATCATGTTAAGCTTAACTAAAAAATGGTAAGAAGTCATTATTTTTCAAATCGCCATGTTTTGTACCTTGAACTTATTAATAGTGTTGTACCTTGAACAGGTCCAAAGTACAACACAATTACATATTATTATGTTAAAAATGCAGCAAATGAAAATTTTATTTCCAAAGTACAACACAATTACATATTATTCTGTTAAAAACCGATTAAATGAAAATGTTATTTCATGAAAGTTTTTCCGCGTATCATTAATGAAAGGAATTCAAAACTCAGCTATATATTGCAGGAGCCTGGAAGAGCAAAGGGCGAATCCCGAAATTGGGGTGTTGGGAAATCAAGCTCAAAATTTTGCAAGTAGTGTTATAGAATAGGGTACTACGCACTTTAGCTCGACACTGTGAAAATACTAAGGGCGAACCAGGGCAAAACGACTTACCTACGTATTGCCTACATGTATCTGAGGTAGAAAAAACAAAAATAAAAAAATCGATTTTTCGGATTCGCCCTTGCTCTTCCAAGCTCCTGATATGTACACCACTTTTGTACAGAAAATATGCATAGATGACGACAATGTTGAAGAAGATATTATTGTTGTGTGAATGAAGCATTTTAATTTCCGAAATGTTTTTTCAGTCAGTTGCGAACAAACCATTAGCATTTTGCCAGGGCCTAGTCTTATTTAAAAAGACAGAAGAATTTTTTTTGTATTTCCTGGTATAGTATCAGTTTTTGAAAATTAATCTTAACATTTTATGCAACGGTTTTTTGGTTATTTTGAACCGAGATGAAATAAACATGTATAATATATATATATACTAGCAGGCTATGCCCGCTGCGCTGGTCAATATTTCCAAATGAACCTTGGATTAAACTAAATGGTGAATTTGAACTTGTATTTTAAACAATATGGATCTTCAGCTTGACCTTGCTCATTACTGAAAACGATGCGAACGCCATTGCGATATAATGTTATCTTAAGCGTTGGACAAAATTTAGCAATTAAGAAGTAATTGTTTTAGTTGATTATAAACAGCGCACTTATGATCGGTTAATGAGACCGTTATGACAACAGGAATTAATACCTCTGTAACTAATCAACATATAATGAAATCGTATATACTAACACCATTCCTAAAAGTGATGCAACAGGGCCACTTGTAACAAAATATGTTCTGTAGATTTTTTTAAAAAGGCTAAACTTTCATAATCAGGTTCACTTAATTTTTGAACTTTTACTGTTGCTCTATAACTAAGTACCCTTGAACAATATGTATACACTAAAACCTTTCCAAAATTATTACCTAACTAATTGTGGTATATCCTACGAAAGTATTATAAACAATCGGAATGAAATACAAATTCCCGTTGTAAATATATAGTAGATGATGATGATGCAATTTTGTGTAATAGAATTCATAGTAAAGTTTTCGCTTCAAACAAAAACGATGCTTTCAACATTAAAGCTAATACACCAATATGTGAAGTATCCGATTACGGAAGGTTAACTTGAATTCTCATGAGCAACTACTCAAAAAAAAGTGAATATGTGGCTTTTATGATACTTTTATGTCAGCCGGGCGCAGATAATAAATCAATAAAGATTGTTTTCATAGCATATTCTTATTTTATTATTTTCATTTAAAACACAAACTTTTCACACATTTAATCTAAAATGCATGCCTTATACTAATTTCATTTAAAAAACTGAAAAGATAAATAATAACAGGAAATAATGCCATAATTAAAAGCAAAAAAAATATTTTTAATTTACATACGCAGAATGTAACTACTGCTACTGGGAATTTTAAAAATGCTATCAGCGAGATGTGCGCACGTTTGTTATAAATGTACCCATTTTTTCTTCTTATCGAGGAGCAATTTATAAATCGCACAATATTATTCCAATTCCAATTTCTTTCATTGAGGAACCTATGACCGGAAAAAATGGAAAAAGACTCTTGTAGATTCTTCGGATGACGGCATCTGACGCCATAAACCGAGTTTATATATATGAAAATAATTTTTTAAGTTGTTACAAACATTGCTTTCATACTTAAATATTTTCATTGGTACTGCTTGTTATCCCGTCGACCAATTTCGCCAAATTATATAAATCGCCAAACCATTCGCCAAATTATATAAATTGACATAATCTTTATTTAAAATAACGAAATAACAAATAAATTAGTATAACATTAATAAAAATACAAATAAACGTCGAAATTAAAATCACTTGATGACGTAAACACGTGTAGTTTGTTTAAATTCAAGTGAATTTGATATTTACGATCAACCATTATTGGCATTTAATCTTATAGTTTGACGATAGATTTTTGGTCGACGGAATATCTAAGTAGTACCTTTTCCATTTTTGTTTTATAACGCTAAATTCTCAGTAATTTTTTCCCTTTTATTTTACATAAAATCACTATTTTTCTAAAAAATTAAGATGCTTGCATTTTTATTTCAAACTCATAGAGCCGTTTTTATTTTTTAGCCAAAAGGGTTGATTTGAATTTTTTCCGTTGCTAGAGTAACGGATGTAATGATAGATATTTTGAGGTTTAGATGCCAAAGACACCGCCAAATTAGAAAAATATGAAATGTGTCATGAACTGTTGGACTTATAAAAATTTATTTGGTAGCATTCGATTCAGCATACAAAACTACATTAAAATATGCTATCATTTGACGCATAATTTTGATATTCGATATTTTCCCCCACCCCGTGCAAAAACCATTAGCGGTGACATTTTAGAAAATCCTTTCTCAGCAGATGTTTATGTCATAAGAAGTATTTTTACCACGATTTTCAAGATTTTAGGTTCAGTAGTTTGCGCTGTGCGTTAATTAGTCCCCTAATCCAGACTTTATTTTATATACTATATTTGATATGCGATTTTGCGGTGAATCGATGATCGAAAATTAGTCCAATATCATTTGAAATATTACATAACAGAGGAGAAAGTACGAAGAAAGACGAAGAAGAAATGACGAATTACAAAAGACTTGTAATTTTTTTTTCAAAATGTTGAATTTTTCCATAGTAATAACGTATTAAAACATAAATTTCCTTAAAAATTATCTTTATTTCCTAGATTTCGAATCTGTGAATTTTCCTATAAATGAAATTGGCGATATGACTTGAGAAAATAGATAATATTTGCTTAAACAAAATGGGTAATATTCGTTGATCTGAGTTCGAGTTTATAAATATCACATGCTTTCGGAATTACGGCGAAAAACATTTTTAAAAGTATGAAATTATTTTACAATATGTATGTGTGGCAGAAATTCACACTGAAATTTAAGTATTCGATTCCATTTTTAAAATATTAACTGATATCTATATAAGTTACAATTGAATATGAAAATGTACTCAAAAAATTATCTCTTTCACCTAAAAAAACACCATTTGTGAGAACATCCTCAAGCTAATGTCACGCTTATGCATTTTTGGCTTAAAATCACATTGTTTGGCGACAAAAGAAAAATAAAAAATTGTAAAGAAACAAATAGTAATTACACATGTGACTCACAATTACATCTGCTTTTTTCTTCTATAAGTCACGTGATGGGACAATTAGATATAAAAAAAAAGAAAAGAACAGAACAGAAAGAAAATGTCGTTAAAATTTCATCTAATCAAATTTTCAGATTCGTTTCCATATTTAACGCAAGCGATAAAGAGCCAAATATTGCGTATCAAGTGTAATATTTCTTATTAAATTAATTTTTAAGCATTACAAATATTTCTTTCAGGTTTTGATTAAATGTTTCCGTTTTTTAATATTATCACTCATTAAAACGGATTTTCTTCTTCTTTTTTTCTTTTTTTTTTTTCACTTAAATAAAATTAGTAACAGTTTTTCTTTTATTTTTCGAGGTTTAATAGCCGTTTCAATTTTTTTTATCAAAGATGAATTTCGCCAAGAAATAAAATGGTAACCTTATCGCCCAAAATAACAGAATTTTCCGTCATAATTCTAAAACTAATATAGGTAGAATAATGTGTTATAGATTAAAACATTTTCTGAAACAATACCTATCTTACGGTATAGGTTCCATAAAAATCCATGCAGTAGAACTCGAAATCTAGGCGTTCGGAACGAAATTTCCGTTTGGATTTTATGTGTATAATAGATAATAGAATAGATAATAGATTTTATATATATATAATAGAATAGATAATAGGTTATGTGTTATGAACTATCTCAAAGTTTAAAAAAGATCGCATTGTTAGATTTCCTAATTTTAACAATATCGCGTTATGTTAGTTCCACATTCCACCACCAGGGAGCGCACTCTATTCTTAACGAAAGCGTATCTGAACGAAACTCCTTCACGCAACCTTTCCGTAGATACATGAATCTGGAGGGTGGCGGTCTTAACCAATAATTTAAGATAATTGCTGAAATTACTACGAAAAATATTTTAAAGGGGCCCTACGCGGGCCCCTAATAGAGTTAGAGGAAATCGGAAGACGGCAAAATAATCGCGGGGAAAAGTTTGCTTGGGTACTTCGGAGCTACTTTTGGCGCGAGATCTAAGCTCTACGACCAATAGGAGCCCAGATATTTAAGGAAATATGAAGTAACAACGTCCAAAATAATAGACTTTTCCGTACCAATTCTATAACCAATCTAGGTAGAATGATGTGTTATAGCTTAAAACCTTCCCTGGAACGATACCTATCTAACGGTATAAGTTCCGTAAAAATCCATGCGGTAGAACTCGAAATCTCGGCGTTCGGAACGAAATTTCCGTTTGGATTGTATATATATAATAGATACAATAAAACAGTTAAAATGCAGCTGATGCCTATTGTGGTTGCAATAATTTCCCTCCTCATCTATCTAATTACGCCTTTTGTTTCGTATTAATTTAAAACAAGTTTAAATAGGCATCTATGATAAACCTGTTATTAAATATATTAAAATTTATTTGAAATACATTATAAAAGAGTTTCCTTAATTTTATTTTTATTTCTCATAGAAAAATAATGCATGGTCCATGGTCAGGTGTCGTACTTGTCCTGAAATTTCACGAACATGAAATTCATCGGGACCAGTATTTTCTTATGAAAAAATCTCTTCTTAAATAAAGCGATATTTCGTGCGTTTAATCTAAATTTATTTTTCCATAAAGAATAGTGATATTTGTCCTGAAAAAATCCCTTAAGAGTACGACCCCTGTCCATGGTACAACATGCCTAGGGGCAAGGTACAACATAAATGTTGTGCCTTGGTTCTAAGATTACTATTACTTTTATTAAAAGAAAAACTGTGATATTAAAATTTAAGAAAATTATGAGTGAAGCAGAGCATAAAAAATAATTAGCAAATAGCTTCATATTTCAATATTTACTTATTTTAATTAAATCAAAAATCAAAAAATCAAAATAAAACTGAGGTACGTGGCCCTCCCTTACACTCTGACTTTTAATTTAGCAATTCAACGATTTCTATGTCATTTTTCCCGCGTCATTCTTTTTGAATCATTTGTGTTTTTTAAAAGAATATTTTCTGATTTACTACCACTATATGAGAAGTTTTCGTTTCCACAAAAATTTAAAACAAGTTGGAAATTGAACGTCAAACCGTTCGTATTATAACTAGTTTTATAAATATTCAGATCTTGGTGGAATAGTAGTTGTACTTTTATGCAAAAATGCATGAATACGAAATTTATTACGATTATATATATTAAATTCTTTAATACGGAAATAATAGGACCCCATCTTAAATAGGACGTAATCACTATGGTAACCTATAATCATTACCTACCATGTGATATCATTGAATTAATTACGTATGATAGGATTTAATAGAATGCGGAAAACTTTTATTAATATCCTTTTAAGTTTTGATTCGATTTTCATAAAAATTTGAAATGACTCGACAAAATTCTGCAACGATTATATGGGGCATTCTCATAATGTTTTGACTTTTAAGCCCCTGAAAATCATTTTATTTTAGTACATATTCTTGAGGGTTTTTTATTTCATATACTGGGGAACATCCCATTGCATGATTGCATAACAATATTAACGAGATAAGTTTTGGACGATGTTGAGGGTCCAAATACCATGAAAACTCCTATACCGTCCCGTGTCCCTGATGCCGATTTTTAAGTTTGGAGCTGTCTGTATAAAATTGTTTCAATAAAAGTAATTCGATGTAATTTTTTTCCGAAGCTGGGACAGTTGTTTTATATAAATATAAAGTAAAAATTAACTTGCACACATTTTTACGGTTGATATTATTTTTCGAGATCTGTCCCTGGGTTTTAGATTCCTTACCAACCCTCTTGCTAAACTTATACAGAAAATCACTTCAGATGCAGGCACAGAATTTTTTTTCAAGTTTTTTCTCATGCAGAAGTATGCTAGAGAAAGCATGTCTAAAATTCTTTGGCAGGAAATTTACTGCAGAATTTAAATCAGCATTTAAATATCAATTTCAAGCATCGTGGCTTTATTGGTAATCTTACCGTCCCCAAGGTTTATTCTTGCACTTTTCGAGGTAAATTAATTTTTTTTTTATTTATTTAATCCAATGTAAATAACTGATTCTAAAAAAATCAATGAGCATTGTGGCTGTCACTTAGTTTTAACATGATTTGCCTAAAAATAGTGGTAATTGTCCTTAACGTCCATTCCTTACCATTTTTTTTTCTTTACCGTCCCTTTTTTCTTATACCATCCCCTATTTTTTTCTTCCGTCCCTTCTTTAACACCCCTTTAAGACAATGCTATGCCAAAATTTTGTACTAAAAGTACTTCATTGTTATTATTTCTTATTTGAATGTCTTGTGGGTACTATACAAATTCATTATAAGTAAAAATTAAGAAGAAAATAGAAAGTTACAGTGTTAAAATGGTAAAGAAAATTAAACTCGCAAGTTTAACTTAAACCTCAGTTAAATAAAAAATATTACTCTGCTGACCATTTTTTCTTTATTTTGAATTATTAATTCAATCTCGCATTCGTCTATCGGATTAAGATGTTATTTTAATCAGCAAATTTAGTTTCGCCATATTTTTATTCCCGAAAGTCAAAAGATTGTGAGAATGCCCCATATATATTAAATTTCAAACCATTCGGTTGTGTAGATTTTGCGCTGTTATATGCGGACAGACGGACGGGCCAGACGACGAATATAGGTGCTACGTATCTAAATAATTACGAACGCACCTAAAAAACGGCTAAAGATGAAATATCAATCCAAAAAGACTTTTAATGAAAAAAGAAAGTACCAATAAAGGATGGGAAAATTCAAAAGAACTTTCGGAAAACACGAGACCGAGAAGTTCATGAGAGTAATAGATTATCCAGAAGAGAGAAAAAAATAAAACAAGTAAATAATTTGGTGAAAAGAACTAGCATGAAAGAAGAGATAAAAATAAATAGCAGAGTAATAGGATGGTTCCACCTTGCTTTCTTAAACAAGTCATGTGTTACAGAAAAAACAACTATAAAGGTGGATGTAAATGTCATGAAAAGATATTGTAAGGGATGGATAATTCTTTTTTTTTATTGTTTAGAAATTGTTTTATAAAAGAAATAGTTTTTATTTTTTTACAGATGTTTAGTTTTCATAGTTGTGAATAATTGTGTAACATAAATATCTTTAAAAGCGAGTAAGATTAAAAGACCATCGAAAATAGGTGTGGAATATATGTTTTTCTTTTAAAAAGTGCACGTTGAAAATTGGAAAGTTCAGAAAATAATCCTGTTTTATTTTGGCCTATCATTGTATGTATCTTTTATTATCTTTCCATTTTAATAGTTCCTAACATAGTTGAAACATGTTTATGAATTGGGTTTATCTGTCCATCTGTCTTTCTGTACTGTAACTCGTATAAATATACCCAGATTGCCATGTAATTGAAATATGTTATTGATGTTCACTATAGAATGTTCGGTATTGAAAATGAAGTGTATACGATTCATTGTTCATTTACAGGGGCACTCAAAAGTGGCACGCAGTTTAAAATGCAGCTAGTTTAAAAATCTGTAAGTAATGCACAGGGATGTACAAAAAAAAAAAAAAAAATTCAAGCACGTTTTTCGTCTATTGGTAAGAAATTGCTAAGTCAGAAATTTCAATTCTGCTTGCGTTTTCTAACTAAACTAAATTTTAGCATACTATGTAGAATCTGTACAAATCTATAGATCATATACAGAGCCATAAGAGAATTCTGGCTTATAAGTTTTTTAATATGTTCTTTACTTACAAGTAAAGCTACTATAGTCCGTGGCTGCGAATTCCGATTTTTATCCCAGTAATTTTATACCTCGTATATCGGCTATTGAGTTTTTATTAATGACAGAGGGCCGGGTCGAAGTTCAAAATTTCGTTTACTGAAAAAAAGATGCCTTCAAAGAAATAAATGCGATTGAAGTTTACTAATTGTTTTTATAGCGTCATACATTGCCAATAACTACTATAAGATTACATTATTGCTGTTTTTATAAGAATTTGTAATTGCAGATAAAATATTCATATGCTACTTGACAGGCCGGTTTTCGCAACTTACGATGTCCTTGTCTAGTTCAGAGTTGCCAGTGGACTACTTTTTTAAAATTTAGATTTCTTGATTGGCACTACTTTTCTGAAATGGTAAAATTCCTCTTGTTTTCTCCCTAATTAATCTGTCATTAAATAAGACGAATTTTACTATTTCAAAAAAAGTGGTGCCAATCAAGAAATATGAATTTAAAAAAAGTAGCCCGCTGGCACACTGTTCCAGTTTTGTTCATCCTGTCAACTTTTTTTCTGAATTACGATCAAAAATCTTTAGAACCACACATTGTCGGTTCTTTTGTCCGTTTTTCAGTTACTTCGTAACTTCCGGAACGTCTGCATATAGTTGCATGCGAAGGAATTTTCTGCTACAGTTTGATTTTCGGCAGCTTTCGCATTATGCAAATTTTTAAACTTCATCCCGGCCCCCCTGCCATTATTAAAACTCAACAGCCGATATGCGAGGTAGCAAATTACTTAGCTCGATGAGACAAATCGAATGAGCTATAAAAATCGAAATTTGCCGCAACAGACTATAGTACTTTACTTGTTAGGCATCTTCTTTACCTTATTAAAAGGCGAAGGCATTAGAGGTCTGCACGGGCCCGGGCTTGGCCCGAGGCCCGTACCCGGCCCGGCCCGCGGGCCGGGCCGGGTCGGCGGAATGAAGGCGAATTTTCAAACGGGCCGGGCCGGCAGAATTAGGACAATTTTTTCAACGGGCCGGGCCGGGCCGACAGACAAAATAAACGGGCCGGGCCGGCAAAAAAATTAATCGGGCCTGTCGGCCCGATATAAGAATTTAAGCGAAAAAGATAAAATACGAGCCATTTTTAATGAATATGATTTTCTCGAGAAGTATAAATGTGCGTCACGAGCCGATGCGAGTTTAACAACATCAATACAGAAATGTAACATGTCCATCGTAGAGATCGGCATCGTACAGTTACAAGATGTCTGATTCCGAGTTTAATTTTTTTTCAGCAGACTCGTGCCGGGACGGAACTGGTCTTAATCGATCTCAGGATGTGTAGAACAGTCATTGTGTTTTGTAGTATTAATAGTAATAATGAACTTCTCTTAACAGTATCTTTGGAAATATACCTTAAGTTGGTTCTCATATTCACTGCTCAGCAATGCGAAGCTTTCAGACACATTTTCTGACAAAATTTTTAACTATAAAGGCATAAAAGTGACAGGCCTGCCTATTGAAGGCATTTGGAAACGAATAGCTTTTTCCATATTTGATAAATTACTTACAGAGATAACAGAGATTCCTGTCACGTCACTGTACGTTTTTCTCCTTTCCTGTGCTATCGCTTCCAAAAATTCGATTCAAAACGCTAACTTTGACAGTATTTTCAGAAAGATATATTGCTTTTATCTATGAAAAAAAAACGACATTTACATAGCTTCTGAATAAGAATACCTGCCAATCTTACGCGTTTCCAAAAAGAAAAGAATTCATAAATGTGTCAAAATGTAGCTCCTTTGGATTTGAGAAAAACCTTAAAAATGAGAGAAATATTTTCACAAATCTACTTTTTATTATACAGCTTCAAAAGTTATCATGTTTTTAATTCTTTATTCTGAACTACATTAATCTTTTAATGAATCCTTATTTCCATTTTGAAATGTCTGTAGACACGATGACTAAAACACTATAAGTAATCGTTAATGTTTACTATTGTGTGTTTTCTGTTTTGCGAACATCATAGTAACGTAAAATATACTGTAAAATGTCCCCATAAATATCTATGTAGTATTCATTAAAAGAATCTTAATTGTATGTTGAGAAAAAAAGGATTTTTTTAAAAAAATAGAAATTGTGTCGGGCCGGGCCGGGCCTGTTTTCGCTGATTTTTTGTACGGGCCGGGCCGGGCCGGGCCGAGAACTGTAAAAATGCAAACGGGCCGGGCCGGGCTCGGGCCGAACTTCCAATTTTTACACCGGGCCGGGCCCGGGCCTGGAAATTCCGACCCGTGCAGACCTCTAGAAGGCATACTGGAAGTGTTGTAAAGTGCTTCATAATTCATGCTTGAAGCATGATTTTTCTTTCTTATTTAATGATCAAAATTGTCTTTAACCCTCTACTGCCCACTACAAGAAGTTGCTATGGAAAAAATTATTTGTTTGTCTTATTTATGCTGTTGTGGGTGAAATAAAATAAAAATATTAAAAAAATTGAAATTTTGTTATATTTTAAAGAATTTCTGTATGGTATCATATATGCTACCATGGGCAGATTAGGATGAAAAATGAAAAATTTTACCATATTTCAAATTTATTTTATTTTTTGAAAAAGTTGTTATTTTTACATGTAGTACCTTAAAACAGTTTCTTCCTTTGTTTATACATAAGATTACGTCGCATTTTTGACATTTTATTGAAGAAAATGTCCCTCTTGGACAAATATGGCATCTTTGGCTTTTTTGTTCATATGTAGGCCAATGATGCACGCCATCAGTCCTTATTTGCTAAAAGTGAATAAAATATATACTTCCAATATTCAAATTTAAACTAAGATATACATATTATGAACATATATATTTTAGCTTTAAAAATATTTTTCAGTATGTAAATTTTACCTTTGGTGGTTTCTGTTTTCGAGGTTTTTTTCTTAGGCTGCTGAACTTTTGGACTCTCGAGAGATGGACTACCTAACTTCTTTTTACCAACAGTAATAAGGCTTGTAGATAATTCGTTCAAAAAAGAGCGAAGGCAAGAGTGTTTCATTTTCAGTTGGCTACAATGTCCCTGATAAAGACACCATGCATTGATGGTTGCCATTGTGACTGTGTGTTAAAATATGTACAAGTACCATCTATTTGATTTGAACGTGTACTTATATTTAAATGACATCATATCATTCAAGTCAGTCCCTCCCATATTTGGATTGTACAGAGGAATGACTGCCGGGCAAAGTACTAGTACTTCTTTGTTTGATATTTTACTCTCCTATTTACAGAAGCTAAATGATTAACTCCTACAGTGTTCGATAATGAAGTACAGCATCTGTTGTCAAACTATTTCACTGCTATAACATCAAAATTGTCTGTAAATGTTACCGAGTAGTCAATGGATCCTCTTCCTTCTTTCTCTCATTTCTCTCTCATTTCTTAATTTACACTTCATCAATCTGTTTTCTTTCCCAATCCCTATGAAGCCTATTCTTTTTTTCGACAGTTCTCTTACCAGGTTAATTCCGGTAAAGAAATTATCTGCAAAAATTGTAGCTTTCTCTGGGTCTTTCAGTGTGCTGCATAGTTGTAAAACAACACCTGCCCCTAATCCTAATTCATAACCAGTTTGTTCCCCATAATGTCCTTTAGGCTGTCCAGTATAGACGTCAAAATCGTAACAAATGCCGGATTATCCACAACTAAAGCATAATTTCAATCCCCATTTACTACGAGGCTTTTTTGTCATGTATTGTTTTATGTGGACTCTCCCACGAAATGGGATGATTATTTCATCAATCGAGTGCTTACATTCTTCTGGTATTGATAGCATGTTATTCCTCAACATATGTAACCACGGGCGCAATTTTCAACATTTATCAAGTCGCACCGTATAATCAACACTTAAATTATCAACAAAATTTATATATCTTAAAATCTTTTCAAATCTGTTTCGAGACATGACTCCAGCAACTTGTTCATACCTTAATCCATTTTCCCAGTAACCTCTAATATGTGGTATTCGAACAAGTCCCATTCGATCTGCATACCTAAAAATTGCTACATTTCATATTCCGTCAACGTAATTGAATTCTCTGTTATTTGAACACTGTACAAATTTGTTTCTGATACCAATAACTTGATCATATCGGGTGATATAAACATTTTTAAATAATGTAATGGAGATGGAAGAGGCTCTACTGGATCTGGAAAGTCGTCGTCATTGGCAAGAGTCAAAAGGTTTGGTTCTTTTTTTCTTCCATACGATTCTTTCATTAAGATTATTATATACTTTCTTTAGAGTACTTTCGCCAATATTAAAAAAAATTCTATTTTTTCTTCATTAAGTTATTCGCCTCTTCAGATCCTTCATCATCTGATCTTTCCTCATAGCCAACATCGTGCCTTTTAGAGGGCAAATACTCATCGTCACTATCACTTTCAGATATTCCTGACAAGTCACTTTTCACTAACGCCCATGGTAGCAGATTTGCTACCTTCATTTTAATTACTCATTTTACCATTAAAAAACAAACTTACATTGAACTTTTTTGTGCAGAGAATAGCAGTAATTCATTTTTAACTATATATCGGGTGTAATTAGTTTTATCACAATAAAATGTTTGAAAAAATTAGCAAAAACTTACCACTGTAAATGACATTTTACCATTTTTATCACAGATGCTTCTTCAAACTAATTTTTTTCTAATTTAGTACTGCCACCTGCATTCAAATGTCATACCAAATATTACCTATATGTGCAGTTATTGCTATAATGACTTAAAATACACATTATTTATGAAATTCTGTGCTAAAAATTAAAGCTAAACTTATGGTAGCAAATATGCTAACATGGGCAGTAGAGGGTTAAAGGAACTGTGCTAATTACACAAGAATTCATAAAGAAAATTACACTATTATTATTTTTAAAAATGTTAATGAAATTTTTTTTTTGTTTTGTTTGTTTTTTTTTGGGGGGGGGGGGATACAAAGGATTTTCTTAGAGGCCATTATTTTCGAAAAAAAGAAATAGAAATTATAATATTTCAAATTAAAATCAAATTTCAAAGTAATTGCTTAAGAGGCGCAAAGGCCAACATAGTGAAAAAGATTCGGGGACTCGAACCCGGGCCACGCCACCATTATAGCGCACTGACGTTCTACTGACTAAACCACGTGGAATGATACTCAGCATGGAAAATTTCTCATTATTATATGTTGGCAAGGCTACAAACGCAGCACAAGATGGAATATTTATTATGAGCCACCGACATGGGGCAAACACGAAATTTAATTAAATCCAGCATCGATAGTAACTATATTAATACATGGAAATTATTCTAGAGAGAAACATTCGCCTTGCATACAATATTTCAAATGAAAATAAAATTTCAAAGTAATTGCTTAAGAGGCGCAAAGGCCAACATAGTGAAAAAGATTCCATTAAGCAATTACTTTGAAATTTGATTTTCATTTGAAATATTGTATGCAAGGCGAATGTTTCTCTCTGGAATCCTCCATATCCGTAAACCAGCCGCAAAAGAACATCACCATTGGTTCAAATTTGTGCTAAAATCACCAATGCTATATACTAAAATAACAGAATGTGTGCGGATACTAGAAAACAATCAACTAATTTTTCCAAACCCACAAATGCCAATAGATGAACAAGATTAGCACTAATGAACAGAAACATGAACTTCAGACCAAACAGTGCCTAACTAAATCGAGAATATAAAATTTATAAAACTCTTGTACATAAAACAGCCATACACTCAAGTTATCCATAACCTACAAGTTATCCCACAACAAAACACTTGAACTCATGATGATAACTATTAAACTAATGCACCTGAGAATATGTAGAGACTTAAGAACACTTTATCCATCTGCTGCTATTCATAATTAATCAATCATATTCGTGTTGAAAATAATACACATTTTCGTCTGTAAAGTGCTCAGCTCATCTGTTCAATTATTACTTTTATCATTACATTTATAATTACTTTTATTATTATTTTTACTATTACCTTTAATTCTTATTGTTAAAACTATTGTTAAATAATATTGTAATTTTATATATACATACATATATATATATATATATAAACTTGCAACACGGGATCTGGAAGCCTATGCCAATGGTGGGTTATCCCGCGTTGTAGAAAATGTAAAAAATAGAAAATGTTTCTCTCTGGAATAATTTCCATGTATTAATATAGAAATTATAATAACAAATTTAATGGCTTAGCAAATAAATACATGTCTCAAGAAACTTCACATCATATTAAATATCAACAGCGTCGTACTAAATTTTCTGCAACACCAGGAAGTTCAAACTATGATGCATCAATTTGACACAAAGAGTGTTGCAAGAGGTATGTACATGTTAGAACGATGACACAGTTTTATTTAATCCGCGTACTCCGTCCTCTCTACTGCAAATTCGCACCGATCAAAATTTCAAGCGACGACATTTTTTGAAAATATGCTTTCATTAATTTACTTTTTTTATTCACAAAATGAGGCTTTTGATAAAAAATATCACAGTTTGATTTCTCATTATGTTCCATGTACGAATCATGCTCTATATTTGATTATCACTATACTATTGCAAAAAAAAAAAAAAAAAAAATGCGTCTCAAAAGAGTGGACAAATATCGCGTATTAAAAGTAAAATTTGTATAATATTGCATGATCTCTAAATGAACTTTAGGGCTTTCATTTATAAATGTACGGTCGAAAATTGAATCTTTTATTTATATTTAGATTAAAATTTAATTGTATTAAATTTTAACTCATTATTCTTTTTACCCGACTGAAAAGACGTGTTATGTGTTTCACGCGTATCTGTGTATGTGGATTTCTTTATACCCTCGAAACATCCCAACGGCTGGATGGATTTTAATGAATGAGGTCTCTATCGATTCGTCTTAACGGCCCAATGGTTACAGGCTGGGTTTTGTTTTTATAAATTCAAAATGGCGGCCGTAAAATACAAAATGGCGTTAGAGACTAAAAAAAAATTACGAACCCTATTGAGCAGCATATCATTGGATAGCTCTTTCAAAATGAACACGATGTTTCATTGACTATTTTACAGTCAGAAACTCCGTTAAAATATTATACAACCTGGAAGTAGTTGGAACAATCTCTAATCGCTAGCTTTACTGCAACTCTAACCATCATAGATCTCTATAGACCTCATTAAAACAGTGTTTATAGATAGGAACTAACAATTAAACACAACTTAAAAGTCATCAATCTAAATAAATAAAAAAAATAGTTAAGTAATATAAACAAGTAATATAAAAAAAAATTAAGTCAATTCCTACTTAGGTCAATAATTTTTTTTCTCCCTTTCTTCTTTCCTCTGGAGTGGTGTTTAAAATGCCTTGATCAAGAAGGGGGCTCTCTCAGTCTTCAAATACCTTGATCAAGAACAGGGCTCTCTCGATTATTGAAAATTAATTAATTTAATTTAATTAATTAATTAATATTTGAGAAAAAACTGGATTAACATCAAATGTCATCCATTGCAAGTTTTAAAAAATTTATTTGAGCTTGATTGGATGAATAATAAGTACTTTATTAACGATTGAAAATTTGAATAAGATATATATAGCGAGAGTGTGAGCTAATAGTAGGAATTGAAAAAAAAATAGTTTCACATTGATGAGAAATAATTAATTAGTTCGGGGTTTATTGATTTTTTAAATTTAATTGTTTTTATATCAACGACTGTAATAATAATTGAAAATAAAAAATGAATTTAAACGGCTTTATCGTGGGTCTAGCACATCGTGGTTAAAAACGTTACACCAAAAAGAAAAAAAATCCAGCTGGACTAATTTTTTTAACAGAGATTTAAAAAATTTATTAAACTTTTGAAACACAATCGTTAAAATCATATTTAGTACTCATCATAATAAATACCATTAAAATCTGTCGTTCTTTTTATTATAAGAAAAAACTATTCTTATTCCTCTTTGTGTAAAAAATGTTGCCAGCATAGCAAAAAGTAAAGAAAACATAAAAGAATTAAACAACAGCAGTCGTATTTATTTAATCTTTACGAGTTTCATTTTTTTTTTTTTTTGCCTATATTATGCAATATAAAACATAGTAGGGATATAACGTGCATTTAAAACCCCACTATCAATAAGGTATGATCATCTTTAATCATAATAATTTTACGACTTGTCTGAGTATCTTGAATTCGTCTATCTCTCTCTACTACAGTAAAAACATACACGAAGCGAGAGACAAAGAATGTTCGGACACGGGATCAAAGAAGAATTGCAGTGTTGCTAATTTAGCGGAATTTTTTAAAATTCAAATATCCAACAATATTTCCGATTAGTAATGTTCGCCTTAATTAATCTCTTATTTAATAAAGTATAAGTATTATTATTATTCGGAAAAAGTTTCTTTTATTTGAATATAAAAAATCCGCTAAGTTCGCAACACTGGAGAAGAAACAAAAAATTTACATCTTGCCTCAAATGATCGACAACCTGTCGCGTATTTGCATTAATGGGAGATGTTCAAGGGATAGGAAAAAATCCACAAATTAAGCGGGATCGCGTATTAATCGCGAGTGTCTTAACCGTGTTCCACTCTAGTTGAAGATGTGCAACCCCAAAACTTACTACTGTGGAATGCGCGAGTGCTGACCTGAACTGCGAAGTCCTAGTGTTAAATGAGCATTCAGAAGGGCCTTGGAAAGTAAAAAATTTAAAAAAAAAAAATTGAAGACAGGAATTCCACTTTTTCAGAATTTAGTGTCGTCCTCGATGAAAAAAAAAATACATATATATATGTATATAAATATAGATAGTACAAAACATATTTCAGTTTTAAGACTTAGAACACACGCTTTATTTTATATAAAATGCCGTCATTCCTCATTTACGATCTAGTCTTAAACAACATCTACAGTAAAGTATGCATAGGACGTCACTATCGCTGAATAATACACAAATCCAAAAAAGTCCTTCCGGCCAGTGCCGATTATAGGAGATTCAATACTAATTTTTATCAATACTAAATCATTATGAATGAGAATTTCGCGAAATTAGTCAGCTTTATCCAAGCTGCTTTTATTTAAAGTAACTTATATTTGGTTGCCAAATTCGGCGATATCTTGAAGTTCCTGCCATTTTAAGACAACATGGTGGATGAGGCTAACGAGTGAACTTGGTCGAGACCTTAGTAATTCCTGTGCTGATGCTCACTCACATCAGAATCGGTTGACATATGCAAGTGCTGTCGCAGGCAAAAAATCAGATTTTTCAAAATGTCACCCACATTAGAAATTCAAACTGCTATATCTGAGCCATTTTTTTAAGATAAAGACAAAACAAAAAATGCTCCGGAATCCTTATATCATGGTCAAATACTTTCAATTTCTAATTTTTTGCACCTCACTTTAAATATAATTTTTTTTTTTAATTTAATGGCCTCCATTTTGAAACAAGATGGCTGATGAAGCTGGCCAGCGAACTTGGTCGGGTCATTACGATATACTATCCACATGCCTTCTTACATCGAAATAAGTTAATAAATACGCGTGTTCTCACATGACAAATATCAGATTGTTTGAAAATGTCAGCCATGCTAGAAATTTAAAGTGCTATAATTCAACAATTTTCTAAGATATATACGAAACAAAAACTGCTCCGGAATCTTTGTATCAAGGTCAAACACATAAAAGAAATCTTTTCCATTTTTCAATTTTTTGATAACTCATTTAAAATTTAAAATTTAATTTTTTTAAATGGCAGCACTTTTGAAACAAGATGGCGAATGAAGCTGGCCAACGATCTCGGTTGAGACATTGGTATGTACTATGTACACACCAAGTTACATCCAAATTGGTTCATAAATACGCCTGTTATTGCGTGACAAAAATCAGGTCATTTCAAAATGTCAGCCACAATAGAAATTCAAAATGCTATAACTTAGCCATTTTTTTAGATATAGACGAAACAGAAACTGTTCCGGAATCTTTGTATTAAGGTCAAACACATATAAAAAATATTTTTCATTTTCCAATTTTTTGGTACCTAATTTTAAATTTTAAATTTTTAAAAAAAATTTAAATGGCCGCCATTTTGAAAGAATATGGCGGATGAAGCTGGCGAACGAACTCGGTCGAGACATTGGTACGTGTTATGTATACACCAAGGTACATCCAAATCGGTTGATAAATACGCTTGTTATCGTGTGACAAAATCAGGTCGTTTCAAAATGTCAGCCACGCTAGAAATTGAAAGTGCTATAACTCAGCCATTTTTTAAGATATAGACGAAACAAAAAATGCTCCGGAATCTTTGTATCAAGGTCAAACACATAAGAGAAAAATATTTTTCAATTTTCATTTTTTTGGTACCACATTTCAAATTTTAAATAAAAAAAAAATTTAAATGGCCGCCATTTTGAAACAAGATGGCGGATGAAACTTGCCAACGAACTCGGTCGAGACATTGGTACGTATTATGTATACACCAAGGTACATCCAAATCGGTTCATAAATACGCCTGTTATCGCGTGACAAAAATCAGGTCGTTTCAAAATGTCAACCAAGCTAGAAATTGAAAGTACCATAACTCAGCCATTTTTTAAGCTATATACGGAACAAAAACTGCTCCGGAATCTTTGTATCAAGGTCAAACACATAAGAAAAAATATTTTTCAATTTTCAATTTTTTTGGTACCATATTTCAAATTAAAATTTTGTTTAAAAATTTAAATGGCCGCCATTTTGAAACAAAATGGCGGATGAAGCTGGCCAACTAACTCGGTTGAGATATTGGTATGCACTATGAATACACGAAATTTCATCCAAATCGGTCCATAAATACGAGAGTTACAATGTGACAAAGATCAGATATATATATATACTAGCAGAACTACCCGGCTTCGCTCGTGTCAATAATAAGGGTCCTCCCGGGTAAAATACATTAAAATGAAATAATACGGCAATGATACGAAAATAACTGAGATTAGTGCATTCCCGTCCACGAATCATTAAAAAGACCAATAAGAAATATAAATATAAATAAAATAGTCTTAATTACGTCTACTACTAACTATACCATAATAATATATATTCCAAACAAATATCAAAACAAATATTAAAATACAATTATTTGCTTAAAATACGTCATTTACGACCTAACCCATAAATTGTGCCTTTGAAATTTCTTAACTTCTGAACATCATACAATTTCGTTTTTCACACTGTCGAACAGGAAAAAGTTCTTTGAAATGAAATTTATTTGAAAATTGTATCTCAATTTTCTCATTTGGATGTATTTTAAAGTAATTTTTAATCATGGATATTTTTTTATTTGTATGCAGTCCAATTACGAAAGATATACCTGTTTGCTGTTAATGCAATATTATAAAGAAAACACATTGCTATGAGTAACTCTAGCATCACACTGTTGATGGCAACAACTTAACCCAACCATAAATTTAACTTTTACTGCAATTTGACCTTTAAACATCGCACATTTGATTGTTCCAACGTCTAACAGAATACAAAAAGTACTTTCAGTAATATTTGTTTGGAAAGCTTTTCTCAATTTACAGATTGTTTATCTATTTTAAAATAATTTCCAATCACGGAGATTTTTTTTAAATATACCTGCAAGCCAATTAAGAAAGGTATATCCGTTTGCTATTAATGCAATATTATGAAGAAAAGACTATGAGTAACGCCTAGCATCATATTGTAGGTGGCAACAACCTAACCGTACCATAAATTACGCTTTTACTGCAATTTGATCCCTAAACATCATACATCCGATTATTTCAACGTCTAACAGAAAAGAAAAAACACTTTCAGTAATTTGTTTGAAAAGTTTATCTGAATTTACAGACTTTTTATGTTTTTTTAAGTAATTTTCAACCTCGAATCTTTTAAAATATGCCTGCAACACAGTTACAAAAGATTAACTTAATTGCTCAAAAACATTGTAAATAATTCAGTATTTATTCGTTTTCTTGTACTTTTATATAACTAAATTGGCAAATTTCAGTATTTGTTTTCGTGTGGGAATCTTATTCCGGCTGCTTATAACTTGAGTTCTTCGGAAATAATTTTAATTCACCTTGCACTATTAGTTTTTCAGATAAGGTTTTGGTGCGTAACATTGTTATACGCTGATTAGTCATAGAATTATAGGGGAAAATTCCATAAACTGTGGAACCCGATTATGAAAGATTAGTCTTTTTAAAAATTCCGAATGGATTTCATTGGAACTTGTATTGTTTGTTAAATAATACACGGATGGTTTTAAAATACTCCATATAGTTTTACGTCGCTTTGATATAAAATTAGGGAAGAAAGTTCAGCAGTCAGGTGAACCCGATTATAAAAGATTAGCCTTTTTTTAAAGTTCTACTGGACAGATTTTGATGAAATTTGCACCGTTACTTTGCACCCAAATTTCTGGAATAGTTTTAGTATATAACATTTTGTTGTACATGCTTTGTTATAGAATTAGCTGAAATGTTCCATAATCAGGTGAAACCAATTCTGAATGATTAGCCTTTTAAAAAAGTTGGATAATTTTTGAGGAATAGTTTTAGTATATTGCATATCCGTCTATCATTCTTAGACCAAATCCTACTGTAAATGATCAACTAAAAAATTAGGCCCAAAACAGCCGAAATTTTGTCTTACACATTAGAAAATATAATAGCGCAGTTGATGATCGTATCGTTTTCAGCTATACGGAAGAACACTTCAGATAAAGATACATATTGCTTTAAAATGGAAGATCAATTCACCCATATATTTCCTTTAATTAAAGATTGGTTCGGAGAATGTGTCCGCAGTGGGAGAAATGTGCTACTCAGATAAATAAGTCATCGATAAAACGAAACTGATCGCTAAAACGAAAACACCAAAAATACGTTTCCCTGTAGTTGTTGAGAAATGTAACAAATATACTAAGGGTTAAAAATATATTCGCGTTTCAAATTAAATACGATTTATATTTATGTACTATTTACGGGCGGTATATCAGGCATCTTTAAAACATGTATATAAAGATTCATTGTCGATAATTTTAAATAGAAACTCATATTTCCATTCATAAAATCCAAATCCGCAGCCGTGTTCAATCGTAATGTCAGTCATGAAATTTTGTTTAAAAAAGAAAAAAGCTTACCCTAAAAAATAGTAGATATAATTTCTATTTAATATAAATCGTAGAAAAATCGTATTTTATGTAACCTTATTCGTTATAAATCGTAGAATGTTATCACTGCATTTCAGGTATTAAAACATTTATCATGATACAATTAAAGATACATCATTACAAAGAAATAGGAAATAAATTGTAACAGCCGGGTTTTAGAACGAGTTTGAAATTTTATTGACGAAATTGACGTCACATCTAGCTAACGATTTTTTTTATTATTACCTTTTTCCTTAATTGATTTCTTGATGTTGAAACGACTTCATTAAAATAGATTTTTTAATTTCAGAAACATTCAAGTAAGGTACTACGTCATTTTAAAAGTTAAAGTTTTTACATAAATATATCAAAAATGTGCATTTACTTCTTTGAATGACGTCAATTTCAAAAACAACAAAAATTTAGTGAGACGATCCGAATTCTTATTGGCTTATAAAACAAAGTACTCGAGTTATCAATTTTTTTTTTAATTATTGAGCAGTTTTTTAGATGTGTGGCAACAGGAAAGAAACTATTCAACTTGAAAATTTAAAAAGATATATTTCTATAATGTTAAATTATGAAAGGTGATAGAAAAAAGGGATAGATATTGGTCTGATGATTTTTTAAAGTAGACAGTGATCTTTTCCACGTTCTAAAACGTATGTACATGAAGTTTCGTACAAATCGGTCTAAAATTGAAGATTTGTATACCGGACATACATACAGAGAACGGCTTATATATATATATATATATATATATATATATATATATATATATATCAACGTTTGAACGGAGGGTGATTTCGGGGTCTGGGGGTCATGATCGATGAATATATAATCAAGATTTTTTGAAATCGCTTTCCTCCGAACGGCTGCAATAGGTAGCTTTTTGTAATGAAAGCTACCTAAAAGAGATGTCGTCATTCAAGAAACTCGACGAATAAATAGACTATCTAATGATTCATATGCCTTCATTTGTTTGTAATATTAATATAGATACTTAAAATTAATTATAGTTTATAATAGTTCCATTTTTAATCAGAAATCATCTATTTATATATTTTTTCAAAATAGCACGTATTTTAATTACATTTGTTTTCAGTTGTTATGGGAAAATGGCAACAAAAAGATGTAATTACTATTTGCCAACTATTTTTTCTTTACTTTCTACAGAAATGGAGTACTTGAGGTACCGACATTAAACAAATGCGCTAAAAACTACAAAAAAAAATTTATATCTCCAACACAAATTGAGATGCAGTTTTCAAACAAACTGCAGTTAAAAGTACTTTTTTTCCCCCTATACGAAGGTATAGAAATTGAAAATGTGGGATGCTTATATTAAAAAAAATTTCAATATAGTATTTAACCGTACAATGATACATCTGCTTTGTTTTACGGATGGCTTATACAACGGAACGTTATTTTTTAAAGACGACATTTTAATTGATGGCCAAAAGAAATAGCATATCGGGGGTAAAAAAAGCAGAATATTTTAGGCCTTTTTTAACATTTTCCAACAGACTTGATCTTCCTCCATACTCTAACTCATGTATATATACTGGGATTGCTCTGCAATTTTAGCATGTTATTGTTACTAGCAGGAATGACCGAGCTAAGCTCGGTCAAAATTAGCTTTCTGTTTATCTCGATATATTTTTCCCACTGAATCATTCTTGCTGTTTTAGATGCAATTAGCTTGACCATGAAACATAGTGACCCAAAATGACCCACTTATCGAGTTTTTTCGAACATCCGACCTATCACAATGCTCTTCTCGAGCCTGAAAACGATGGAATACAAAATTTAGTGAAAATCGTTAGTCGTTTTCTAGGTAAAATAAGATTGATCCACGTTGATTCAAAAAACCACTAACCGAAACTCATCGACAGATGTGAGCTATTTCAATTGTCTTTTTGTATTGTGAAACGGTATAACAAAAAAAATTGCCAAAATTGTTTGAACCTTTTTGAGATGCCGTTAGCTTGACCCCGACCCATTATCACCAAAATGACCCACTAATAGAATTTTCTTGAGCATTCGACCCAGCCCAATGTTTTAATCTTGTCCAGAAACGGGTTAGTACAAAGTTTTGTCAAAATCTTTTGAGCGGTTTTCTAGATACAGTTAGCTTGATCCTGATCCATTAGAACCCAAAATGACCCATTGATTGAATTTTCTTGAATATGCGACCCTGCACAATGCTCTTATCATGCCCGGAAATGGTATTATACAAAATTATGTCAAAATGTTTTGAAGCGCTTTTTAAATACAATTAGCTTGACTCTGATCCATTGTGATCCAAAATGACCCACTAATCGAATTTTCTTGAACATGCAACCTAGCTCAATGGTCGTCTCGAGCCCGAAAACGATAGAATACAAAATTTAGTCGAAATCGTTTAAGCCATTTTTTAGATACAATTAGCTGGACCCTGGCCCATCGTGAGCCAAAATGACCCACTAATCGAATTTTCTCGAACATGTGGCTTAGCCCAATTCTCTTCTCATCCCCAGAAATGGTATACGTAATATAAAATTTGGTCAAAATGTTTTGAGCATGTTTTTAGATTCAATTAGCTTGACCCTGGCCCATTGTGACCCAAAATGACTCACTAATTGCATTTTCTCGAACATGTGATTTAGCCCAATAGTCCTCTCATGACCAGAAACGGCCGTATATTGAAAAATTTCGTGAAAATGTCTTGAGCTTTTTTTTAGATATAATTAGCTTGACCCTGACCCATAATGACCAACTAATCGAATTTTCTCGAACACGTGACCCATCCCAATGATCTTTTCGTGCCCGAAAACGATAGATTACATAATTTCGTCAAATCGTAGTGCCGTTATCTAGATAAACTTAGCTGGACCCACGGTGACCCAAAAATGACCCACTAATCGAATTTTCTTGAACACGTTACCCATCCCAATGGTTTTTTCGTGCCCGAAAATGGTTAGATACAAAATTTAGACAAAATCGATTGAGCCGTTCTCTAGATATAATTAGCTTGACCCTGACCCAAAATGACCCACTAATCGAATTTTCTCGAACACGAGACCCATCCCAATGGTCTTTTCGTGCCTGAAAACAGTAGGGTGCAAAATTTCGTCAAAATCGTTAGAGCCGTTATCTAGATAAATTTAGCTTGACCCACTGTGACCCAAAATGACCCACTAATCGAATTTCCTAGAACATGTGGTTTAGCTCAATGGTCTTCTCGTAATCCAAAACTGTAGAATATAGAGTTTAGTGAAAATCGTTAGAGCCGTTTTTTAGATAAAAATAACTTGACCACAGTGACCCAAAAATGACCCACTAATCGAATTTTCTCGAACACGTCACCCATCCCAATGGTCTTTTCGTGCCCGAAAATGGTTAGATACAAAATTTAGTCAAAATCGATTGAGCCGTTCTCTAGATATAATTAGTTTGACCCTGACCCATTATGACCCAAAATGACCCACTAATAGAATTTTCTCGAACACGAGACCCTTCCCAATGGTCTTTTCGTGCCCGAAAACAGTAGAGTGCAAAATTTCGTCAAAATCGTTAAAGAAGTTATCCAGATAAACTGAGCTTGACCTACGTTGACCTAAAAATGACTCAATAATCGAATATTCTCGAACATGTGACTTAGCCCAATAGTTCTCTCGTAATCCAAAACTGTAGAATATAGAGTTTACTGAAAATCGTTAGAGCCGTTTTTAGATAAAACTGGTGTGACCCATAGTGACCCAAAAATGAGCCACTAATCGAAGTTTCTCGAACATGTGACTTACCCAATAGTTTCTTCGTGTCGAAAAAACGGTTGGATGTGAAATTTGGTCAAAATCGATTGAGCCGTTTTTTAGATATAATTAGCTTGACCTTGACCAATTTCGACCCAAAATGACCCACTAATCGAATTTTCTCGAACACGTGACCTAGCCCAATGGTCTTATAATGACCGAAAATGGTAAAATACAAAATTTCGTCAAAATCGATTGAGCCGTTCTTTAGATATAATAAGTTTGACTCTGACCAATTATGACCCAAAATGACCCACTAATCGAATTTTCTCGAAGACGAGACCCATCCCAATGATCTTTTCGTGCCCGAAAATGGTTAGATACAAAATTTAGTCAAAATCGAATGAGCCGTTCTCTAGATATAATTAACTTGACCCTGACCCATTATGACCCAAAATGACCCACTAATGGAATTTTCTCGAACGCGAGACCCATCCCAATGGTCTTTTCGTGCCCGAAAACAGTAGGGTACAAAATTTCGTCAAAATCGTTAAAGAAGTTATCTAAAGTTAGCTTGAATCACGGTGACCCAAAAATAACCCACTAAACGAATTTTCTCGAACATGTGACTTAGCGCAATAGTTTTCTCGTAATCCAAAACTGTAGAGTATAGAGTTTAGTGAAAATCGTTAGAGCCGTTTTTTAGATAAAATTGGCTTGACCCATAGTCACTCAAAAATGACCCACTAATCGAAGTTTCTTGAACATGTAACCTAGCCCATAAGTTTCCTCGTGTCGAAAAACGGTTGGATGTGAAATTTGGTCAAAATCGATTGAGCCGTTTTTTAGATATAATTAGCTTGACCTTGACACATTACGACCCAAAATGACCCACTAATCGAATTTTCTCGAACAAGTGAACTAGCCCAATGGTCTTATAATGCCCGAAAATGGTAAAATAGAAAATTTCGTCAAAATCGTTAGAGCCGTTTTAAGTTAAAATTTACATACACACACACACAATTTTTGCTCGCATTATAGTATAAGATTTATGATAACATGATCCTATAGTATGATTTCAAGTACATATCAACGATGTTGAACAATTTCAAACATAATTTTATTGATATGCATTTATGAAGAGCACTAACACATGCTTTCTGTGGAGTATGGTGTACAAAGCATTTATTATTTATTTACAGAGACACACAAATGAATTCCAATACATAATGGTCTATGGTGTTAAATGTTTGCAGCTCTTTTTAATTATATTACACTATTTCAAATAATGAAATTGATATGCGTAACTAAGGTTGACTACGGCAAGATACTTGTTGTAGAATATGATGTGTATACCATTTATCGTTCATTTACAGGGACACTGGAAAGATTTCGGATACAGTATTGTATCCGAAATACCGTCTAATAGTGATAATTGCTGGAAATGCGTTTTCAGTTATGGTATATGTTTTTAAGTTTAACTAATTTTTGTATACTACGGGGTATGAATAAACTCCATAGATCATATACGGGGGTACACAAAAGTTTTCGTAAGCATTTCTGAATAAGAGTGTGAAATGCAAGGTGGTTTTTAATTGAGTTATGTATTTTCAGGCTGAACTACATTTAGCATACTAAGGGATGTTGTAGAATATAAATAAACGTATGTACAGGGTCATACAAAAAACTGGATGAATGACTGATTATGAGTAATATTTTTTAAAGGTGTGATTTCAGTAGTTTTATGTGTGTTTTTTGCCTAGATTAAATTTTAGCTTAATACGTGTCGTGTATAAAATCTCTATGCAATATACAGGGCTGTACAAAAGAATGGGATTACATTTCCGTCTATGGAAGGTAAATTCTGAATCCTGTTTTTCAAATATGTACTGCATTTTTAAAACAATTACGTAGTTATGTTCTTTACCTTATTAAATCGCAAAGTATTGTTAAACTATTCTTGAAGTGTTGTGAAGTGTTTCATAATCTCTGCTTGAAGCATGATTTATCTTTCTTGTTTTACACCGACATCTTTCAATAGTTCCTAGTATTCTTATGTATAAATCTTTGAAGCGAAATAGAAATGAAAATAATTTCCGTTTAAAAGTTATTATTATTTTTTTTTCATGACCGATATCTAGCGTAATATTTAAAAGCCATGAGAATATCAGTTTAAAAAGAAAAAAATGTCAATTAGAAATAATTTATAACCCAACACTTTTACCACTAGAGAACAAAATTTAATCTACTTGTCAAAATATTGCTGAAATATTTTTCTTTTAGTCGATTACTTTTGGCATACTTCCACAAAACTTCCGAAGTATAAATACAGTTTCGAAAATTAATCGGCAAGAATTTCTAAAAATTAATACAAAACGTTACTGAATCAAAGTTTTGAAAAGTATGATTGTATCCTACACCAAAGGAAAAAAAAAAGGTTAAATCTAATTAACTTAGTTTAAGAAACAATTTTTACAACGCATTAATTAATCTGATTTTCTAAGTTTCAGAAATAAAATAATATCTAAATCAAATACTCGATAATTACTTATACTGAGTTAGCTCTTTTTTCAAAGAATTTAAGTTAACCGTGATGCTTGAGTTTTTTAAAGAATATTGCTACTTTTAGATTAAAATTGAATTGCAAGTGATCCAAGTATTTCATGGAAAGGTATTGCACAGGACAAATTTTGGACTAAATGATTAGTCGGTTTTAGTTTGATGCTCTATGATCTTTTACTTACGAGGATTTAACAAACCGGACTCCCTTTTGACTCATTAACGCCCAAGCTATTAAACGTTTCAATATTTTTTATTAAATTTTGTAGAATGCTATGGGGCTCTGCCCCCTACGAGGTAAGCTCGCCAATTTCCGTTCAGATACCGCAGACTCTAAAAACACGATAGTTTGATCTGTTTTTTAAAAAATTATGGAAGATTGAATTACAATTAAGCGACCAGTGGCTATCTCCCTGTAATATAGAATATCCGCTCATTCCCCTCTGACTAAAGGATTTTACGGTCGAATCCACTGCTGTGGAGACAGCTAAAGGTTATTTTCGTGATTGAATAAATAAGATCAGTTAAACATTTGAAAATCGGCTTATATCAAATGAACTAAGTATACAATGTCGCTGCCTCTCGGGATATTTAGAAAACACTATAAGAAAATTGTTTAAAATAAGCCATTTTAAATGTATCGTTTTAACTCTGACGTCATTTTTACCAAAGTTTTCTTTCTCTTTTTTATATTCATTTGAAAATACTCTTTATTTGAAAGAAAATATTAATGTTTGCGCTGTCTTAGAACTGGTAACAATAGTTTAAAAGACCATCTCGAAATATGAAATAAATTTCTCGTGTAAAAATATTTTGTAATTGAAACTGTTTCGCAATACTAATATTTGGTCATTTTATATATAATGTTATTTTTCCCGTTTACTGCTTTTAACACACAATAATGTAATTATTTAAAGTTTTCTTTTTTTTATATATTCATGTGTAAATATATTTTTATGACATAATTTTCCCCTTTTCCTGCTTTTAACACGCGATCATTTAATTATTATTTTAAAGTGTTCTTTCTGTTTTTGATAGTCACGTGTAAATATATTTTTTAATTGAAAGGAAATAGTATTAAACATAAAATTACACTATGTGCAAAATACTTAAAAAGGGACAAAAAATTTAAAAACATGTTAAATTACTATAATTCTTCCTAGTACTTTCAGCTATAAACACATCCCTAGTCAGATAATACAAAAGCACTGTTATTAACGTCTTATTTTTCCAATCTTACGTAGTTGGTGTCGAAGGAGTGAAAGTGAAAGTCAATTTTTAGATCCGGAAAACATTGGGAAAATGAACATGGATATAGAGGGAAGTGGAATATTACTTGTTTTATGATTTTTTAAGCAAGCTGCCCCCAAATTCTGGATATATTATAGAATAAAACATCATTACAAACAGTATTTTCTTTAGTAATTATTAAAAAATAGTATTATTTGCGCCGTTTCACAATTTGGCAACAATTAAAGATAACGAACTTTTCTAAATATGAAATAAATCTCTCTAGAAATGATGAAAATTTAAATAGAAAATTGAAAAAAAAAGCTCAAAAAATTCTCTGCACACCACAAGATCTCAATTATGCCCCTGCAAAAGAGGCTTAAATTGCAATAATTAGTTTTTGTTACTATAAAACTATTTTAACGTAAGTACGAGGGTAAGTCAGTAAGTAGGTCACAAACCGATATGAGAGGTCGGAAATGAGTAGTAATTATTTCCAAATATGCCAATAGGTGGTCCAGCTGAGATTGCGACAGAAGAATCAGTGCGGAAGGTTGAGGAAATGGTTAGAGCTGACATGTGTACAACAATAGACAGCATAGCAACCATTTCCTCCATCTTCCGCACTGATTCTTCTGTCGCAATCTCAACTTTACGACCACTTCGCTCTTCATTAAAAACTTTTGAACGACATTGCTCATCTTGTACAACTGCTGTCTCATAAATTCGAAATTAACAACTTATAATTGGATTACGCTGCCACCTATTGGCATATTTGGAAACAATTTAATACTAATTTCCGACCTCTCACATCAATTTGTGACCTACTTACTGACTTACCCTCGTATTTTGAGCAACTTCGGCATTAAATAGCTCGTAAAATTACTCTTGGATTTACAAACTGTCTGGTTGATTGTGTTTATCGAACACTTGTCTATAATACCACCAATTTTCATATTTTTATATGCAATAGTTTTCTTTATATTAGCTAAGAAACACCTCCGGACACAAAAAATTCATTTATGGCGATGACAGCGTTAGTTACTTGTTTGTGTAGTAGAATATAGAGGCAATTGCAAGAAAAATGGAATATTTTCAGAGTGACTGTCTACGCCAATGAAAGACGCCAAATTGATGATAGGCACGGTGTGAATCACGAAAAAAACGAGTCGCATCTAGCAAATAATATTGTTCTAATTGTAATAGCCTGACCACGTGAGCACGAAATGTATACTGAGAACAAAACACAGCAAGAATGTTCAAACGTTAACTCGCAACATACTCAGAACTGGGGAGAATCAAAATTCCAAGATTGGAGCCAAAACACGCAAAAAAAAATATTTTATGTAGCCACATCCTAGAAGCCTCCTAGACATCCAGAGAATGAAATAAAACATAATTATTCGTACAAGGAGCGGCATTTCAATCGCAAATTCAAGATACCAAACTGAAATAACCTAGCCAAAGCTAATCAGTGACAAATCGCGCATAAGTGGAAAAGGGATTAAGCCAATGGATTTTTTCTTGCATAAAGTCTGCGTGGACGATATGGAATAAATATTAAATTTGAAAAATCGAAAAATCCGACTGCATAAAAAGCGAACTAATTAATTATTTCTCATCAGTCAGAAACTATTTTTATATATTACTTACCTATTTTTTTTATTTACTTGTATTGATGACTTTTAAGATATGTTTAATTGTTAGTTTCTATATATAAACACTGTTTTGATGACGGCTATAGATGTCTATGAAAATCAGAGTTAAAGTAAAGCTAGAGATCCTACCTACACAATTTCCAGGTTGTGTAATACTTAAACGAAGCTTCTGATTGTAAAATGGTCAAACAAACATCGCCTACATTTTAAAAGACCTATTCAATGATATGCCACTCAATAGAGTGCGTAAAACAATTTGTTCGTCTTTTCCGCCATTTTGAATTTATAAAAACAAAACCTTTCCTGTAACCATCGGATAGTTAAGACGAATCGATAGAGACCTCATTCATTAAAATCCATCCAGCCGTTGGGATGTTTCGAGGGTAAAAAGAAATCCACACACCCAGATACGCGTGAAACACATAACCCTTCTTGGCAGTCGGGTAAAAACAGGGTAAATATTATGTGGTCCAAGACGCGGTTATGATTTAATAATAGGTAGAAGAGCAGTCGAACGCTTAGAATAAGAGTAATAGAAGACGTTAGAATAATAAGTAATGACACAGTGCGAGTAGGATACATTAAAATTAAAGAAATTACTACCAAAACAGAGGTAATAGCCACATCAAATGTAAGAAGCAATAATCGATGGTGGGAAGATATGGTTAATATCGATTGCGTAAACACCGAAGTGGATTTGACTCATATCACGAAGGTAGCTAACAATAAATAGATACAGGAGTCAATAGAATCGTACAAACCGAATTAAACAAATGATATTGAGTTAAGAATGTAAATCCTACTGACAGATAAAAAACCTATCTGCAAACGTCCAAGGAGATTTAGTTGAGCCTCTAGTTGAGCAGGGAATCATGGATAAAGAAGTACAAACGTGGTTAAAAGATGGGATCATTAGAAGGAGTTACTCAGATTTTGCGGCACCAGTAATTCTGAGTAAGAAAAGATGATGGATCGAACCGATTATGTAAGGATTATCGGAAATAAATTGAAAAATAATAAAAGTTCGTCATCCCCGCTTGTATTAATAAATTAACGTTTCGCACATCATCCTACTACAGGTAGTATATTATACGACTTACGTACAGTCGAGGCGAAACTAGCTAATCGCGATTTAATGGATTTCTTGGTGTAGCGAATTTTTCTTTTTGATGGTCTCAACGAAAATGGAGCAAAAATACTTTGATTTAAAAAATTCATAATCCCGATTTAATGAATAACTTTTCCTTCTATATATAAAAAAAAGTTTTGATTTGGAAATGGACGAATGAAAATCTGCGTAGATATTCCGGGTAGATCCACATCCGATTTCAATGCTTAAGCATGGCCTTTCATCGTTAATATTAAAAAAACTGTTGCATACAAAAATATGAAAATCGGAGGTATTATAGAGAAATGTTTGATAAACACGCTGATGCAGACAGTTTTCAAATAGAAGAATTATTTTAACAGATATTTAATGCTAAATTTGGACAAAATCGTTCCTTAAAAAAGTTTTATTGGAGCAAAAACTATACATGAGAATTTAATCATTTTTAGATCATTTTATACGTTATAAGTTCCCGGTGGGCAGATTGCATTTATTTTTCTTATTTGACTCATTTTTTGAGGTTTTATTTCAATTTTAAATTCAAATTTTCAGCATTTCGAGAGATATTTTTCACAAATTTTAGAAAATGTTATTAATTTAAACTGTTGCCAAGTTGTAAAAACAGCGCAAACAATAATGTTTACTTCAAATTAAAAATTACACGTGACTGTTATAAACAGAAAATATAAAAAGCAGGAACTCATTGAAAATTACGTCATAAAAACTATAATTACACGTGAATTTTAAAAGAGACAGAATATTGTAAAATAATAAATTCATAAACATGCGTTAGAAGTCTTAAATAGAAGAATTTACGTCACATTTACATCACATTACAGTTATTATATAAAATGAACAAAAAATAATATTGCAAAACAGTTTAAATTTAAAAATTGCTCGAGACATTTATTTGATATTTTAAGATGATCATAATATTTCGTTTCTAACAAAAGTTATTTTTAAGTGAATATTAAAAAGAAAAAGAAAAATTTGCTGAAAATTACGTCTGATTATAATTCTCAGATTCAAATTATAATTCAGTCTTCCGAAATCTTTTTAAAGCCGATCAAATTATTGTGCTGTTACAGTCTACGGTGTCTCAACGGGGGTTGATGAGCATAGCTCGTAGGGGGCAGAGCCCCCTAGTGATGTAAAAGAAAAGAAAATAAACGGTCAAGTGCGAGCATGACTCGCGCAAACAGGGTTCCGTAGAATAAATATGTGAATTTGTAATTGTATTATAAAAAAGAAAAGAAAATAAAAGTTGCTAAAAGAATACTAAGACATTGTAAAAAACTATACAACGTAGGGTTGGGTATAACTGTATATATTAGAAAAGTGTAAATGGGTACACCATGAAAGTTCAAAGAGATATGGAACCTAAATAATATCAAATATAGCTATTCGTATAACTCTTTTTTTAATATTATCCTAATCTGCTTATGATGAACTTAATACGGTACTGACAAAAAAAGCAGTGCATAGTTAAACTTCATTTGGCATTTCATGAAACTTAATTCAGCGTAGTAATAACTTTTATTTCTACAGTGTAGCTAAAACAAAACCTTTGTTCAAGGTTTAAATTTGGCATTGTGCTAAGCGCACTTCGAATTGAGGTCTCAAAGTTGCAACGCCGCCTTGGTCAGTGCCACGTTTTTCCAGATAGGTGTTTAATTAACTTTTAAAGTCACTCGAGGCGTATTGAGAGATACAATCAATGCAAACTATCGCGAATCCCACAGTATTTATGCGATTCATTCTAATTAAATATTTCGAGGGCGATGCCCTTAAAAAACGAACACCTAATTTTAATTCCAAAATAGATAAACGGCACCAAGAATATTTAATTAAAATTTTCCTTTTATCATGTACGTGAAAATAAGCAAGTTCGTATTTTCTAATAAATTCGCTTATAAATTCTGGTGTCAGTCCATTATTTCATAAGTTTATAAATAGAATTACTCTGTGCCAGAAAGGTTTAAGTGGTCGCAGGACTCTTAAAGCTTCAAAATTTAAGAAATTTTAATTTTTTTAGATGTTAAACTCCTATCTTTTCTGAATATTTTGATATAATTCTTTCCTTGAAATTCCCATTAGAACAGAAGTTTTGGCTTTTAGAATTATACCCGCTCAATAGCTGAAGCGGCGTTTCCGAAACATTAAAGTCATTATTTTCCAAATGGCGTTTTTTGAGCATAACGCGCAGGATACCTCAAAAACTTCTGGATATTTTTTCATGAAATTTTCAAAACATACATTTCATGTTAGTCTGTATAAACAGAACCTAAAATTTCCTTTTTATTGTTCAAAAAAATATTTTTTTTGGTGCTTTTACTGTTGAAATTTTCAAAATTTTGTATTAGCTAAATGCAACATTGCATTAAAAATATAAAAATGCTTTAAATACAAATTTATTTAAGTTCAGGGAAATTATTACAATCTGAAGTATAAGTAAATACCAAAATTTCCAGTCTAGTTGCAATATCTATTTTGTAATCCTGCGCGTAAACTGTTATGCCAATTTTTTGTTCGACAATTGTCTAACAGTTTCGAGCCTCCTATAAATACTAATTCTGTGTCTTGCAATTTTTTAAATACATGAAACGAAAGAACATACTTATATCTTTCATCCCAATTAAAATTGTGCTTTTAAAATCATATACATTTTAAGACATTAAATGTTGAAAATGGTCTTTTTTTAATTTTTTCCACTTTTTAGAGTCCCGAGATCCCTTAAAATAGTATGTTTTTAGCAATTTGACGTTTATTGCTTTTATACTGTTAGTGGACATTACATTACACATATATATCATTAAAAGTTGTTAACTAGGCATAGAGTACGCCGCCCCTGTCCTTGTGTATGTTCAAACTGACCGTACCTTTAAGGGTTAATATCTCGGTAATTACCGATGATTTTTTTCGAAAACCATTATCAACAATGCTTTTATTCTTCTGCAACGATAGGTATATTCAACGATGCTCAACAATTTTTCTGAATGCCCGTAAATAAAAATTTGTGTATAACAGAAAAATGCTAATAACTCAAAAGCTATGTGACCTAGGGTAATCGCTATAATTTTCCGGCAAAGTTTAAATTAACGTCTACTACCTCTAATTTTTCCATAATTTTAGTTTCAGTACATTCGGAATTAGATGGGGGGAACATATTTTTGCGCTACATTTTCAGCAATATCTTTGAAAATATAATACCTAAAATTGAAAGGAATGTAATTTTGAGTTCAGCGTTACAAAAGCTTTCACAGGATACCCCACATGATATACAAAGAAAATATTTTTTTTTTCAAGTAGCATAATTGGTTCCTCTACTTTTTTACTAAATATATTTATGAATGTTTATTAATCTGAAAATATGTAGGTCAATGGTCTTTATTACTTCCCCGAATTTGAACTTTCCATGTTCCATAGTTTACGAGTAAAATGGATGTGACAGGCAGACAGACACAGGGGTGATCTTATAATGGTTCCGTTTTTACTTTTTAAGTACAGAACCCTAAAGTTGATAAATTTTTTCGAATATTTTTTTTAAATTTTATTCTTTGTTTGTCTATTTTCTGAATATGTATCTTGTGAAGCAGAAATATCTAGCACATGCGAAAATGAACATTATAGTGAGGTTATTCATAGCAGCAGTAGTTGGTAGGATGAAGAAGATGAAATAGAGATGAAGCACGCAACATTCGAAGAAGCAGTTAACAGTTTGGAGACTTTGAAACTGTATTTGATGGCTCACGATATTGATGACACTTTTCACAACTTCAGGAAAAAAATCGCTAAGGATTGGAATACAAAATCGAAACAAAGCAAAAATCATCTGTAAAAGATAACTTATAATTTATTTATAAAATTTGAATAAATGAGATTTGTTCTTAATTGCAATGCTTGTGATTTATAGTAGTACATAAAAAATGAATCAGTTTTCACACAGTGTATTTTCTTAAAGCAACAAATATTTAACATCGTTATTAATTGTAAATGAGCATTGTTTTTTTTTTATTATTATTTATAGCCATTTCTTTAAAGGCAGTTGGAAGTCCCTAAACCTAACACGTTAAACTAATGTACCTTTTCTCAGAAACTACCAAATTGGTTTACTTAAATTTTTTTATATACATAATATAAATAATTCTTAATACAGTGAAGTTAAATTTATAAGCAGATACTTTTAGTTATTTTTTTAATCTGGAATATAAAGCCCTTTTAAATAACAAAAGACTTGCATTTTTCGAAAAAAAAACTTTTTTATAACTAGGGGGCTCTGCCCCCTACGAGCTACTCTCGCCAACCCCCGTTCAGAGACACCAAAATCCAAAAAGCACGCTAATTTGATCGGCTTTAAAAATATTGAATTAAAATTAAAAAAAAAAAAAAAAAAAAAAAAACAGTAGCGATCTCTATGTAAACGGGTTTCCATTCGTTTTTCTTGGATTGGGGATTTTTAAGACCATATCTGCTGCTGTTAAAAGATACAATGGCTGTTTTTGTATTTAATTAAAAAAATTAGTTAAACATTCGAAAATAAGCTAATGTAAAATGAATTAAGTAAACAGTGTCATTGTCTCCCGGTATTTTTTAACAGCGCTATAAGATAGTTCTTTTAAATAATTCATTTTAAATGTATCGTTTTAAATCTGACGTAATTTACACCAAAGTTTTATTTATCTTATTAATATTCACGTGACAATACTTTTGTTGTTAGAAGGAAGTATTATTTGCGCTGTCTTCGAATTCACGATAATAGTTGAAAAGATTATCTCAAAATATCTCGCGCAAATATATTTTTCAATTTAAATCGTTTTGCCATATTTTTTGGTCATTTTAAATATGACGTAATTTCCTCCATTTACAGGTTTTAACGCATAGTAATGATTTTTTTATTTTAACATTTTGTTTCTCTTTTAAAATTCCAGTGTAAATATGGTTCTTATGACGCAAATTTCCTGCTTTTAACATGTAATCATTTTATTCTAATTTTAATTTTTTTTCTGTTTACAATAGTCCGGTGTAAATAAATTTTTAATTTGAAGTAAACATTATTGTTTGCGCTGTTTATACAGTTGGCAACAGTTTAAATTAATAACATTTTTTAAATTTGTAAAAAAATATCTCTCGAAATACTGAAAATTTGAATTTAAAATAGAAATAAAACCTCAAAAAATAGTCAAATAAAAAAAAAATGCAATCTGCACACCGGGAACTTATAACATATAAAATGATCTAAAAATGATTAAATTCTCATGTATAGTTTTTGCTCCAATAAAACTTTTTTAATGGAACGGCTTTGTCCAACTTTAGCATTAAATATCTCTGAAAGTAATTCTTCTATTTGAAAACTGTCTGCATCAGCGTGTTTATCAAGTATTTCTTTATAATACCACCGATTTCCATATTTTTGTATACGACAGTTTTTTTAATATTAACGAAGAAAGGCCATGCTCAAGGCATACTTAGATACTACTACAGGCAGACTGATTTGCGTTTAATGTATGAAGTCGCTCGCCAGAGGACTCTGATTGCTTGCCCAAAATTGAAATTTGACTCTGACCGTAACTGAAATAACATGGGAAGGGTAGATATGTAAACAAACACCAAAATTACGTCATGTCGCCATGGTTACGTTTACAATTCTGCTGACATTCCAATCAAGCTTAGAAATGACAGCTAATTCGAATACAGCTGTTAAGGGTTATTATAAACTGTCCATATCAATGTAAATGTAAAGTTCTATTTATTTAAGTGACTAATATAATGTGTTTCTCTTTAAAACTGTTAAACCAACACACATAAAAATATATAAATAAAAAAACACATGCTTAGTCTAAAACATCAATATCACAAATTTATTTGGTACCACTTAGTTATCCCGTCGACCAATTTCGCCAAATTATATAAATCGCTAAAACACTCGCCAAATTATACAAATTGACATAATTTTTATTTTAAATAACGAAAGAACAAATAAATTAGTATAACATTAATAAATATACAAATAAAACGTCGAAATAAAAATCACTTGATGACATAAACACGCGTAACTTGCTTACAGTCACGCGAATGTGACATTTACGATCAAGCATTATTGGCATTTAATCTTATAGTTTGGCGATAGATTTTTGGTCGACGGGATAACTAAGTACCATTTACTTACTATTTTCACTGCTGAAACAATAAAACTGATAGAAAATTTTTTAATACATTAAAATACTCATAAAATTCCTTGTAATAATTAATAAATGTAATTTATTAAGTAACAAATACACTTACATGATTTAATCAAAATTGCTTGGATAACATAGAATATTGCAACGATATTTAAATCCGTGATCACCATTTCTTTCTCTGATTAAAAATAAGAATATTTAATGTTTAAGGAAGATCGGCTTTTTTTTCCTTCTTCTTCTTGGTTCGGGCGATATTAAAAACAAAAAGTCCTTCCGGCCAGTGCCGGGAGGAAGAGGTAGCTTTCATATTCCTTATTTTAAAAAAGCCAACTTATATTATTCAAACACACGAAGCTCAATTTAGTGGAAACCGAATATGGGAGATTCAATACTATTTTTTATCAATACTATATCATAATGAATGAGAATTTCGCGAAATTAGTCAGCTTTATCCAAGCTGCTTTTATTTAAAGTCACTTATGTTTGGCTGCCAAATTCGGCGATTGCTTAAAGTGCCTCCCATTTTAAGACAACATGGTGGATGAGGCTAACCAGTGAACTTGGTTGAGACCTTAGTAATTGCTGAGCACATGCTCACTCAGATCGGAATCGGTTGATATATACGAGTTCTGTCGCAGGCAAAAAATCAGATTTTTCAAAATGTCACCCACATTAGAAATTGAAACTGCTATATCTGAGCCATTTTTTAAGATAAAGACAAACAAAAAATGCTCCTGAATCCTTATATCAAGGGCAAATACTTAAGAAAGAAACCTTTTTCAATTTCTAATTTTTTTGCACCTCACTTTAAATATATTTTTTTTTAATTTAATGGCCGCCATTTTGAAACAAGATGGCTGATGAAGCTGGCCAGAGAACTTAGTCGAGATATTAATGTATACTATCCACATGCCTTCTTCCATCGAAATAGGCGAATATGTGTGTTATCGCGTGACAAATACAAGATCATTTCAAAGTGTTAGCCATGCTAGAAAATCAAAGTCCTATAATTCAACCATTTTTTAAGATATAAACAAGAGAAAAAATTTTCAGAAACAAAAACTGCTCCAGAATCTTTGTATCAAGGCCAAACACATAAAAAAAAATGTTTTTCATTTTCCAATTTTTTAATACTTCATTTTAAATTTTAAATTACATTTTTTTTTAAAAAATGGCAACCCTTTTGAAACAAGATGGCGAATGAAGCTGGCCAACAAACACGGTCGAAACATTGGTATGTACTATGTACAGACCAAGTTACATCCAAATCGGTTCATAAATACGCCTGTTATCGCATGACAAATATCAGGTCGTTTTAAAATGTCAGCCACAATAGAAATTCAAAATGCTATAACTCAGCCATTTTTTTAGATATAGACGAAACAAAACCTGTTCCGGAATCTTAGTATTAAGGTCAAACACATACGAAAAAAATCTTTTTCATTTTCCAATTTTTTGGTATCTCATTTTAAATTTTAAATTTTTTAAATTTTTTTAAATGGCCGCCATTTTGAAACAAGATGGCGGATGAAGCTGGCCAACGAACTCGGTCGATATATTTGTATGTACTATGTACACACCAAGTCACATCCAAATCGGTTCATAAATACGTCTGTTATCACGTGACAAAAATTAGGATGTTTCAAAATGTCAGCCTCGCTAGAAATTCAAAATGTTATAACTCAGCCATTTTTTAAGATATAGACGAAACAAAAACTGCTTCCGAATCTTTTTATCAAGGTCAAACACATAAATGAAAAATATTTTTTTAATTTTCAATTTTTTGGTACCACATTTTAAATTTAAATTTTTCTTAAAAATTTAAATGGCCGCCATTTTTAAACAAGATGGCGGCTGAAGCTGGCCAACGAACTCGGTCCAGACATTCGTATGTACTATGTACAAACGAAGTTACATCCAAATCGGTTCATAAATATGCCTTTTATCGCGTGACAAAATTCAGGACTTTTCAAAATGTCAGCCACGCTAGAAATTCAAAATGCTATAACTCAGCCATTTTTTAAGATATAGACGAAACAAAAACTGCTCCGGAGTCTTTGTGTAAAGTTCAAATACATAAGAAAAAAATATTTTTCCATTTTCAATTTTTTGGTACCACATTTCAAATTTTAAATTTTTAAAAAAATTTTAAATTGCCGCCATTTTGAAACAAAATGGCGGATGAAGCTGGCCAACGAACTCGGTCGAGACATTGGTATGTACTATGTACACACCGAATTACATCCAAATCGGTTCATAAATACGAGAGTTACAGTGTGACATAGGTCAGATATATATATATATATATATATCAATTTTGAACGGAGGGTGGTTTCGGGGTCTGGGGGTCATGATCGATGAAAATATACCAAAATTTTTTGAAATCGCTTTCCTCCGAACGGCTGCAATAGGTAGCTTTTTGTAATGAAAGCTACCTAATATTTTACCAGTAACAGTAAATTAATCAAAAAATAGCTGCTTCAAGTCAGTTATGAGAACTGTAGTTTGATAAAAATCAAATTTTAATTTTAAAACGTGTATATGAAACCAAGCTATTTTTATATAAATACGGGACATTCAAAAAAGAATAACAGAACCGGCATTTTTCATGAATGAACCAAACGATCAAGGTAAACAATAAATAATTTAGCTAATCTTAAAAGTATGTGTAACACTAAAATGCTACAATTTGTGTAAAATAGCCTTTTAAATCGAAGGAAATTGGAGAATATAAATATTTAATTTATTACGTGAAAATACGATCTATGATTCTGAAATCTCGATGATGAGAAACAAGCTTCTATCTGGGCAGAGTATAAATGTAAACAAAGAGCACGTTGTGAAGTTTTGGTTCAGGGTTTGAAGTTGGATCCGACTTCACTTTTTCGGCGAAATTCCGCGGGCCGATATATATCATAGTAGGCTATGGCCATGCTTAAACCAAGACTCTCTTATCATAAAACAGGCTTGACAATCCGGCGAAAGTCTATGGGTGAAAATGTCTCCGATAATTACCAACTTATTAGCTGACTTTGTCCCGTAAATTACGCCACCTGGTGTATACTCCTGGTAATACTCCATAAACAAATGCATAGTAAAAAATTGAAAATGTTGTGTTATTGGCAAAATTGTATAAAATATTTTTCGAATTCCAGTAAAATAAAGGCGTAAAAAAAATATTTCGCACAATTATGTTCTGGCTTTAAAAAATGAAACATATCAAAAATGAAGATTTAAATATAAGATTTATTGATATTTTTTCAGGGTACTTGTATGTAGTTATCCCGTCGACCAATTTCGCCAAATTATATAAATCGCCAAACTACTCGCCAAGTTCTACAAATTGACAATTTTTTATTTTAAATAACGAAAAAACAAATAAATTAGTATAACATTAATAAAAATACAAATAAAACGTCGAAATATTGGTTTTATTGGTCATTAATTGGCATTTAATCTTAAAATTAATTAATTTATGGCAAACCATTTTTGGCATTTAATCTTGCAATTTGGCGACAGTAATTTGGTCGACGGGATAACTAACAAGTACCATTTTCAGTATATAGGACTTTGCGGGTTATATATATATTTTTTTTTAATCTTGGCACAATTTGGGCTTCGGAAAGAGCGATTTGTTGCCGATTGATATAAACAGTTATGAAAACAAAACTTATGAACTATCAGCTTGTTTTATAAGAATTTACGGCACAGATGTCATATGGCGCGATTTTTTTCCGACGCCAATTTTGCGAAAACCTCGTTACCATATTATCTATATCCGGATAACCATATCAAGCAAAATAACGACATTTTGGTGCCAGTTAAGCCAGAAAAAAATCGCGCCAATATGACATCTGTGCCGAATTTACATGTATAAATTTAGTTTCTAGATATTATTATTGTTTTTTATATACGATTTGTTTATATTTGTATATAAAATAGATAAATGCCTTTTTTATATTAAATAAATTGTACAAATATTGGAAAATATTGCTTCTTTATGTGAAACAGTGAATATGCTTCCAGAAATTACGTTGCCAAATTTTCTTCTCTCGCCAAGGCCCCTATACTTGAAAAATACCGATTTATTATTATATAATGTAGTATTAGCTAATGTTCTGTAATCTGTTCCACAGTCAAAATTGACTGCAAAAACGCGATGCTGGAATAATGTGGTATCAAGTATACGGTTTAAAAATAAAATTAATTTTGCGCCACACTACACTTACGCCAATGGACGACAATCATTTCTGACGTCATACAACATCACGATGGATTATAGCTAATCAGCTTCTCGATTTTTCCCACAAGCGATCACCAAAAGCCAATCAAATACCGCAATGCTTGTGGGAAACATTGCGAGCTCTCCGCCCAGTGCGTGTGGTCAATTGGCTCTAGGTCTGATTAAGGAAGAATACTCAAATTAAGATTTACAAACACCAAAATCGTAGCATGACAAGAATACGGTATTTGCGGAAAGTTGAGGGACATGTATAAATTTAAGTGATTATTAAACTTTTTTTTTTTCAATTTTTTAAGTGTTTATGACTTCAGTCTGTTTTTATGTGTATCTATGCGTGTTTTAACTTTCCTAAAATACTTTGATACATTTTAGTAAAACTTACATAACATATGTGAGTTAAAACAAGGAAATTAATTACGCACCAAACTATGCCCGCCAAGATATGCCAATTGGCTGTGGAGCCAATTATGAAACTTTCCATAGATTAATACATACAAACTTTATATGAAAAAAAGGTGAAGCTTTCATCTAAAGTATGTTAAACTGAAATGATCCCCCATACCTTCAAAAATAAAACAATGATAGGCCAATAAATAAATAAATGAGACTGTGCATTGAAACAAATAGAAGGAGCGATGTTAAATTAATACTGTAAGGTGAAATTAATTGTGAAAAGAAAAGAAATAGCAGAAATAATATAAATCACATATTTGAAAATATAAAAGAGAAAATGAAATATTTTACATTTTCCGGATCTAAATCATTTTCCGGAGCTATCCATTTATTTCAATAACTAATATCACTGAGAAATTCATGGTAAAATAATTTTCTTTCCTGATTAATATTATTATTATTATCATCATTTATTTACATAACGGAATACAGCAGTAAACATTTTTTGTTTAACAGTAAAATAAGTTCATTTTTTAAATAAAATGTCTAGAACATATGAAAATTTTAAGATTAACAACTATCATTTGCAAACTACAAAGCACATGGTAAAGAAAATGGTAAAATACAAATGGAAAACAAATTAAAAAATATTTCTGTTTCTCACGTTAGATGGCGCTAGTCACGGGAAACCATTTGGTTTCTAACCACGTGTACAGCGGACAAAGGAAACTTAGCGATTGCGAGGCCTGTTATTTCGATAAGGAGGCCTTGGCTTAAGCATTTAAATTGGATGAGTTCTACCCGGAATATCTACGCAGATTTTCATTGGTCCATTTCCAAATCAAAACTTTTTTTTATATATAGAAGGAAACTTTTGCACAAATTTTTGTAATAAAAGTTCACTTCAGATTGGTCAGGGATATGTGTAAAATATTCCGGCAAGATTGCAAACAATAATATGTAGTAGTTTCTATAAGAAGGTACATCGAAGTTCAAAAAGCAACATTTTGAGAAACTTGAGTTTGAGGTTTGCGTATGTAATGTTTATGTATGATGTAAACAAACTGAATTATTTAAAAATTTTTAATTTGTTATAACAGAAAAAAAGTAATACGCCATTCGAAAGGGGAAAAATAAAGGGTTCAAAATATAAAAAATGAAATAAAAAACTACTGCTTTCTTGAATTTGACTTCCAATTGCACTCTACTTGTTCTGCTGTGTAAAAAAAATTCTATGATTATCCCGATTTAACGAACAAAGTAACTAGTCCGGAATGATCCGTTAAATCGGAATTCGACTGTATCATAGAAACTCGACAGAGTTTCTCGCCAAGCAAAAGAAACAAAAGTGCAATGAACCGTAAGTGAAAGGAATTTCCGCCAATTAATGCCAAACGATTTTGTAAAAAATTTTTAGTACTCTGTCTAGTTTATATTTTCCGGAATGACCAAAACGGGATTTTGACACATGTATAGCTGGAGAACTATTTATGATAGAAACAAAATTCTTGTTCCTATGGAATGGGGCGTGCCACGTGACTCAGAAAACGAAAGTAAAGTGGAATCCGGCGAATAGGTTTTTAGTAAACGCGATTTTAAAAGTGCTGTTTTTTTGCACTTTTTAAATTCTTGTTCCGACCAAATCTGTTGACAGGGCTACAGCTATGTGTAATTATAGGATTTTTACGCGCTTTACGGCATTTAAACTGTTTTTATGAGTAGTTCAAACCTGTGAAAGTTTCATGTAAAAATATTAATTAGTTTTTCATTTATACCAGTTTAAAGTAATTTACTCCTATATTTCAGCGTGGCGTACGTAATAATATCACTACTTATATTTCCATGTGAGCTACGCGTGGCGTGCGTAATATGTAAGGTCATTGTGCCTAAATGAGACTCGATTAACCATAGTTTTGTCGCATTTAGGGTATACAGTGAAACCTCTCTGAGCGACCACCTCCATTAAGCGACCACCTCCCTGAACGACCATTTTTTCATGGAACGAAATTTATTCCCATATGCTCAATACTGATTTTACCTCCGTTCCTCCATTCAGAGACCATCCCAGTAGAGCTCCCTCCATGTGCGACCCATTTCTTTGAAGAAAATAAAACAAATTCCGTTTTTTCCTGGTCGCTTGAAGAAGGTTTTATTAGAAAAATAATTCCGTAGAGCGCATTATTCATCAAACTTCTAAACTAAGTTTAGAATTTTTTTTTTATTACAATAACATTTAAGTGTTTAAACACCTTTGTGCCTTTTTAGGCAATGAATTTAACTCTGATGACAAATTAAGAACGACGGTCAATAAACTCCCCTGCCCTATTCTGTCAGGAAACTCTCAAATAAATAGGTAAATTAATGAAATCGTCATTATTTGTTCCCGTCCAAAGAAAAAAAAAACATTTATTTACGGAACTTTGAAAGGACTTGGTAATAAAAGTTATAAAAGATAAAACGGTAAAATCAAAGAAAAAGTATTCATTTTTTAAACTCTGCAGTAGTTAATTTATCTAATTAACATTTGTTCTGATACTTAAATTTGCATATTTTCCCTAATGCAGGGCTCCCAAATGGTCCGCCAACTGAATACCAATACTTTTTTAGAAAAATTTTCTTTTTAGATTTTTCTTACAAACCGCCCCGAAATCACATTTGAAAGTTAATTCTAGCTCAAACCTACCCTAAAATTTCCTGTTAAAATTTATTGGTATTCAGTTGGCGGACCATTTGGGAGCCCTGCTACTGTGAAAAATAAATTTTAGTAACATTAGTTGTTACCTTTTTTCAACAGTTAAAATCTAGATTTAAACATGACCTCCATTAAGTGAACGTGGTCTCTTTAGGGAGGTACTTTTACTGTATTTGGAATTTTATTATATAAACATACATTTTATTAACTAGCAAATTACTGAATACTGTAGCTATAGTTCAAAACTAACTTGTTTTGTATAAATTTAATAATTATCTGTAGTCACCACAATATAGGATTGTCGGTCGCATTTAGGTAATTTTTGGTGCATTTACAGCAGTTAAAACCTGAATGAGATGTCCATAGTCCTAAATGTAATAATGCATTTTACACATGAGAATTCATCTGAAAAAGTTCATTTAACTCTTAACTGCTGTTGCAGAAAATTGCAACATAACAATTCAGAAAGGTTTGCGAAACCATTCGATTGAAAGATGAATAAAAGTCGCACTTAATCATAAAATACTGTTTTTGCACTAAACTGTTTGTAGAGTAATATTTCTAATAAAATCTTGCTTTTTCAAACGTTTCAAACAATTGTACTTGGACTGCAAATGAAGCAAAAATTTACTGTATTGATAGTTAAACTGGAAATTAGAAGTTAAACTGTGAAAAAAAAAAAAAAAAAAAAAAAAAAAAAAAAAAAGCAGCACTAACAGCAGATGAGAGATAATTGCAATTATTTTTTGGAATTACTTAACTATTAACTGCTGTGAAAGAAATTGTCGCATAACTACTGCGTGTGTTCTCCGAGACCGTTTAAGTAAAATATGAATGAAAGGCTCTATTAACTCACAAGTACTGTTTCCAGGACTATTATAATTAAACTTCAAATATTCAGAATGTCTAGCAATAATTCTAGAGTTCAGAATGAAAGAAAATTTAACGGTATTCATAGCTTAACTGGAAATTACAAGTTTAACTGTGAAAATTGAAAAATATAGTGGTCTGCGAGATCGCTAACAGCAGTTAAGAGTTAATAAAAGAGTTTAAATACATAAAATTGAAAGATAAATAACTTATTATTGAACTACTAAATAAATTTTATTTAATACTAATTTAAATCAAAAAACATTAACTGAGATGCATAATCTTAAATAAATTATAATTAAACATAGTACATTTCAATATTCATACTTTGCAACAGATCCATCAAGTTTGAATTGTTTATCGCGGGCGGCGCAGCACCGTTCTGTTTGTCAATTTTACACTGCTAATATGCAAAAGCTCCGTGTTGTTATTTGAATGCTGCATATAATGCTTTGTTCCTAATATAAATAATTCAGATTGTCGCGAAAAACTTCGTTTAAAATTCGCACGTGAATGTTAACCCATAATTTCTACACTAGTACAGTTTGGGTTTCCGTAACTTCAACTCTGCATAATTTTGCTCACAATCTAGTGATAATGAAATATAACAACATGATTCATATACAAAATTTAATAAGAAACGAAATGAGATATTGGATTTCATCAAAAGTCTTATTTTGTTAATGAAAAATACGAATTAATTAAAGCTCGTTTTGAATAGCACCGACATTTCGGTCGGTGCGAATTCGCATTAGTGTGGAGTTTACGGGTTAAAAGAATATTTCCAAGATATGTATAATATTGTTAACCAGAATATATATTACATATAACTTTATTTACTCTAAAATATCACATGATAAATATATCAGCCTTATAAATAGATAAAATCGAACAATATTTCTAATAAGTCTGATTAAGCCAAAAAGAAGCAATGTGCCTGACATTCTGTCGCACCCCCCCCCCCCCCACACACACACACATACATTCCTCTTCATTTTTCTTGCACTTAAAAAAATTGAACATTTTCTGTACCTAAAAATACGTATATGGAAACAACTACTCAATTAGATAATTAGTTTTACTTATTTTTTTATCGTTTTCTAATTTAAAAGTAGAAAATGTCGATTGTAATGAATAAAAAGTGAAAACAGAATTAAGATATCAGATTTAAAAAGAAGTGCTGACAAAAATTATGGACTCCTAAACCAGGGCATCAATGCCAGGGCACCAATTGCATCATGTTTTAATCAGATACAGCATTTAAGCTACCGAATCGTATAATGCTAGTAAAATTAACCGTATTAAAATAAACATTATTTAAGAGTTTTCAGTTTACACAAGATTTTTCCAGAATTTCCATCATATAAACTTATTGCAAATTCCAAAATCATGTGTCTATATTATGTTAATGGAAAATACACCGCGTTTCTTATATTTTTTTTAATTAAAACTTTAAAATAAACATATTTTTCTATTTCGATCATCTTAAAATATATATTTAAGTGCCTGGTTAAAAAAACATTAATGGAGGATTATGTTGACTCAACACAGCTTAAAAACCCATTCGGGAACATGGGTGCATATATGCACCCTCGAAAAGTGTTTAAAACGCTTGAGTCTGATACCAGTAAAAAATAAAAGTAAAATTGATTTTATTTAATTACGACGTTTTCGTGATTTATAAAGTTAAGTCAAATAATTAAAAAAAAAATGGTACCAAACGAATAAAATTCGCGTAAAAGATGCCGGTCCTGAACGGGTTATACATAATATTTGCTTTAAACATCATTTTAACACAATATATGAAAATTACCTTATAAACTTACCTCGTTAATCTCCTAAATGTGTCTACGCATTTACAGCAATCTGTATGTCGCTATTAAGTACCTGCAGAAAACAAAGTCTCCAAAATGCGTAGAATATTTTAAATTGTAATCCGAAAACTGGTCGTCTTTTCTTAAGTTTAACTAGCCATGTAACCGAAACCGGCAACGTGGTTGTAGAAGTTCATAAGGTTATTTGAGATTTAAAGTTAAAAAAGAAATTCCGTGAGCGAATTTCGGGAATTTTTGTCGCATTTGCGAAACACCGGAGCGCAATAAAAGGAACGATGTCTATTTGATTGAAGATTTCTTTAAAAAAAAAGTTTTAAATGCAGAAAAATGTTTTGGGTTCTGTTCATTAAGATCGGATGCCTCATTATGCAGTATTTATTTATAATTCTTGCATTAAGATTTTAAGTAAAAGAACATTATCGCATTTAGGGTTCTCATATTTAAACGCAATGACCTTATATCTAACATTGCAGTAAACATTTAAAACGGGTTAGAACTCGCGCGATTACATGTTGAACATAAAAAAGGCAAAAATTCGTCAAAAACCTAAAAAAAATCCATTTATTTTTTTTAATTTTTGGCCCCAATCGTTCATGAGCTCACAAGCTACCCGTGTGCAAATTTCGTAGCCCTGCGCCCTGTAGTTTCCCAGTTTTTGAGGTTACATTGATAGATACGCGCAAATATTTTAATAGGGTAGATGTTATTGCATTCGACCCAGTTAAGCTCTCTATTGTAAGGTGCCCAGCAAACACATTTCTTTCGGCACACGATCGGACCGCAGCCGGCAGTGTCGGCATGGGCACAATGGTTTCGGTGAAGTGTCGGCAGCATGTCGGCAACTGAAATATAAGAATCTGCTTTTTCGATTGCCGGTTACCTTAATCGGTCCCCTTATGGTTATATATCGGCAAGCGACTTACACCGGCAAGTGACGCAGGACCGATATGTGATTTCCAATAGTGGCCCGACTAGATTTGACAACATCGGTCCGGATTCGGAATTTTTAGTCTTAGCCGACATTTTTTTTTCTTTTTCTTAATTTTGTTTGAATTTGAGTTCCGATAAGCTCATATGAAATGCTAATAGTGATAAACAAAAAAAAAAATTCAAAAATAGCTTATATATATTTTTCTTAAGCTGTTATTGAATTAATTTTAAAAAAGGCTTACAATTATTTGAATCATCAAAAGAGTTTTTTAAATCGCCCCTTAAAATTATTATTCGTTATAAACTTAATCGTAGAAAAATAAACTTCATAAATTAATTATTTTCTAATTATATATTCATTTTAAAAGCAATAGCTATGCTTTTTTTTATTTTATTTGGAAATAAAATTATTAAAAAAGTGCTTAAAATTATTTTACAAGCTATAAAATATATATATATATATATATATATATATATATATGTTTAATTATTGGTTATATATATATATATATATATATATATATATATATACATATATATATATATAACTTTTTAGCATTAAAATTTAAAAGAAAGATTCAGAAATATCCCACTTCTAAAAATTTATTTACAAAAAAAAAAAAAAAAGATAATTTAATATTTCTATTTTATTTTATAATTAAAAAATGTTGATAAGTAAAAGAATCATTTTTGCTAATCACTTTTGATAATCACTAAAAATATATTCTACATTAAATCATCAAATGACAAAAAATGAACTCTTATTCTAATTAAAAGTGATTAATTGCCAACTTATTTTTTTTATTAAAATTAGCTTTTCTATCTTACAAATATATATTTCTTGAATTAACGCATTTAATTACATTATAATTCCTAAAGAAAAAATTATATTAAGAGAAAAACCTCTGAAAGTTACTTATTTTATTTAATAAGCATTCTTAAATTTATAAGAAAGTATCAGAAATATCCCCCCCATTTAAAAATTATCTTCCAAAAGAAAAAAAAATGTAAATTAATATTTTTATTTTATTTTTAAATTAAAAATATTGATACGTGACAAATTAATATTGCAACATACTCATTAAATATATGTTCTACTTTAAATCATCAAAACGACATAAAATGAATTCTTATTCTAATTAAAAGTTAATAATTACCAACTTTTTACTTATTAAAATAAATTTTTCCATGTTAAAAAATATATATTTTATAAATTAACGCAGCGCATGTAATTGCATTATAATCCTAATAAGAAAATTTTATTAACTGTACAAGACCTCTAAAAATATTTTTTAAAATACTTAATTATTCTTAAATTTATATCTATTCTTAATTATATCTATATCTTAATTAAACTTAAATTTATTATTAAATTACTTTGCTTTAACGAATTCACTACGATATTTATTTCATTCATTTAAATATTAAATTAACTTTTAAATAAACGCGCGTAAGACAATTACAAATAAATAAATAAAAAATAAAAACACTTCAAAATTCTAATTTTCCCATCTACCATTTACCTCCAATCACAAACCATTACGTCCCATCTACCATTTACCTACAATGACAAACAATTACGTATCGATAAGACTTCCCCTTATTATCTCTTAAAATCCTCTCCTGATCAAGTCTGAGTGGCCAAGTGGTTAAGGCATCTACTTCCTGTCCATGGGTTCGTTGGATTAAATCCAACCTCATCCAATGCCGAAACACGTTCCTTTCAAATATGCATTCCGCGATGGTTCATAGATGGCGCCATCAAAAGAGATTTTTTTTTCAATTGATGCTGGTGTCGGGCTGCGGCCGGCATTCGTATGGATAGCTATCGGCGTGCGGTCGGCATAGTGTTTTGCCGATACTGGACCGGCTGTGTGCCTATCTGTTCACTCGCCCGGCGTGTCGAAAAAGATACGGAACCGGTACGGCAGACGGTATCGTACCGATACCGTCAGTAACGGCAAAGCGGCTGTCGGCCGATTGTTTACCTATAGCTCTGTGTTTGCTGGGCGTCTTTGAAGCATTTACGGTTCGTTTGCATGGTCACTTAAAAGATCTTGATTACATTACAACCGATGGATATTTACTGAGTGGCATGTATTTTAATAACTTTCTACTATCTTGATTACATTACAACGACGGATATTTACTTTGTGGCGTGTATTTTAATGAATTTCTACTATCTTGATTACATTACAACAAATGGATATTTACTGAGTGGTATGTATTTTAATGAATGTGTACTATTTCAATCTCTAGAAAATTTTATCATGTTACTTGAAAGTTGAATATGAATTCAATTTGTTCATCCAAAAGCTCAACTATCCAGGTTTCTACTTTATTAAAGATGTTTCTATTATCCACTTTATTAAAGATGCTTCTAGATTTTAGCACACATCCTTTTAAAATTCCAATACTGGGTATTTTTGCACACAAAAATTAGATAACAATTAAATTATATTTTATTTTGCACGAAATCGGAATTATTTTTGACGAAGGTACTGCGCACAATAATCATCGCGGAATGTCCTGCTGATATCTGAGGAGAAACTAAATTATAGAAACGTGCCAGTGGACCTCGATTATGGAAAGATTCTAGGTAACACCAACTACGGAGGAACCACAGAACGTGCTCAGAAAGATAATGTAAACACTTTAGTGAGTCACAGAATACTTATAGTCATGAAAACAATTCGACAGAACTTTAGGAATACTGTCTAGTGTCTATCATATTGAAATAAGCGGGTAAATGTTCTCTTCTGTATTGCTTTTATATTAAAACGCACAGATACTCAAATATTTTTTCAACATTCCAAACTTTGCAATTTATTCAATTTAAACCATTTTACAAAGGTAATAGAGTCAGTCGAGTTTTTTATTACACAATTGTTTTTCATATTTTTTTTTTTTTTTTTTTTTTTTTTTTTTTACAATTCTTTTATATCAAATAAATTTTTGGCAGTTTTATTGAAATTTTTCGTTTTACTTTACATTTAAAAAGATTAATAAGGGGATGTATTAAACTAATCGACTCTTATATTGGACTTGGTAATTAAAGATTGCTATCAATATGCCAATAGGTTTTGGTTAATTTTTAATCAGATTATAGAGCTACTTAAAAATTTACAAATATGACAGAAATTAGGGAAAGTCATTTCATAATGATGAAATATCGAACTCTGAACTTTTATTGAAATGAATGTAATTTATCGGATGTATTATCCGAAATACATGAGAAAACACACGGAAAGCATACGACTTAGTATGTCTTGTTAGTCACGTAAAAACAATTAGGAATTTAGAAAGTACATGCATTGAATGTTCAGAAAATCCAACATGTGTTAGAGCTTATGAAAATACTTAAAAATAAAAAAATAAAAGCTTAATCAGATAATCTGAGTTTCTGTCGCGCTTTTCGGAGGGACGTTGGATTTCCTGAAATAAAAAAACTAATTTTATTTAAAAATTACTTCAAGCATGCCCGGTGATAAAACAAATGATCATTATTCAGTCTGTTTTTAAGTCTTTACATATTTTGTGTAAAATGATGTGAATTTTGAGAATGTAAAGGCAGTTTTTGATAAGTTATTAGGATAAAATCCTTGCTGAGTTAATTAATGAATCACCATATTGCTTACTGAACAACTGCAAAAAATATTTCCCGATTAGTTCCACAGATTTTATCATTTCTAAAAAATAAATGATTTCTTCCGAGATTTGTAAGGATCGATAAAATGGTTCTGTATTATTTTTAAAAAAGTCCAACATTATGTCTTACTAGATATATTACATTTTTGAAAAGTTTATAGCATCACTATTAAATTATTTTTTACTTCTATCATGTTTCGTTTATATTTTCTTTTCTGAATTAAAATGGAATATGTATAATGCAAGAAATTCCTTACAAAAAGAAGTGATATCTAATCAAAAACAACTCGTTGTAAATGATCCCGCCAAGTCACAAACCTAAAACGTCAGTCATAAAAAGAAGTGATATCACATAAAAAGAAGCGATATAGAAGTGCCTACTACGAGTGCCGTGTAAAAATCTATCACTACTCATAATGTTTCCAAAGGACTCGGAGTGAGGTACAGTATGTGAAAACTGCTTGGCGACCTGCAGGCGTATATTTATTATATGCAGTACCTACATGAATTTCGAAAAATTGTGAAAGTTGAAAAAATTAATTTTAAATTTTCATTATATAAGTCTTATTAATATTTGTAGGAGGAAGATCTGTAATAAATCAGAAAAATTTGTAAGGCAAGCAGAAAATAGTATGTAATTGTGGTAATCATCGATTTTTACAATTATACTTTTCAATATTTTAAACATAATGTTTAATTACATAAATACGTTTAATAATACACTGTTTCAAAATTAAAGGGAAAACTGGTAAAATGAATCCTGTTTATGACAGAATTATTTCTTAAACGTAAAATGTCATGTTTCCGACATAAGGAATATTACATAATACTATTGTAACAAAGCCTTACTAGAACAGATTTTTCCCCTGTCATGTGCAATTCCGTTAACGCAGGCTTTACTGCAATATATCTTAGTTTAGTTAACGTCTATTATTAGGTGCATTTTCAGTAATATTCATATGATCATTATTTTTTATTATTATTTCACAAACTCAAAATGTTTATTAAATTTTTACTTAGAAAATCGTCCGCGTAAAAGTTGTTTTTCTTGTTCAAATGATGGTAAATAAAATCAACAAATCGATCCTATGATGTTAAATATGAATGGGCATGTAAAAACCAAAAGCTTCAACTTTTCACAGTTTAATGGGATCAGTAATTAAAGAAGAAAATTGTTAAACAAGTAGTCATATGTAAGTGCAGGAAGAAGAAACATTATAAAAGCCTGCAGGTCGCCAAGCAGTTTTCACATACTGTACCTCACTCCGAGTCCTTTGGAAACATTATGAGTAGTGATAGATTTTTACACGACACTCGTAGTAGGCACTTCTATATCGCTTCTTTTTATATGATATCACTTCTTTTTATGACTGACGTTTTAGGTTTGTGGCTTGGCGGGATCATTTACAACGAGTTGTTTTTGATTAGATATTTATATTCCGGGTGTTCTAAAAAGGGCTGACTGATTTTAAAATTCAATAACTTGCAAACGGTGACAGATATTTAAAAAATTCTTGCAGGAGGGTTATGCATAAGGTCAAAAATTTTTTTACAGTGATTTTTGATTTTAGTTCGAATTACAAACAATAGATGGCGCTGTAAGCAATAGGCGCTAAATACAGGCTCGATATTTTGGCCGATTTCATCTTCCATGCGGAAAAAGGAGATTCAAATATACTGAGTGGGTCCCGAAGGACCAAAAATCGAGCCTGAATTTAGCACCTATTGATCGCAGCGCCATCTATTGTTTGTAATTCGAATTAAAATCAAAAATCACTGTAAAAAAACTTTTGACCTCATGCATAATCCTCCTGCAAGAATTGTTTAAATATCTGTCACCGTTTGCAAGTTATTGAATTTTAAAATCAGTCAGTCTTTTTTAGCACACGCGGTATATATATATACTAGAGGGCTCAGTCCCCTGCGAGCTACGCCCGCTAAAACCCGTTCAGACTTTGCAGCCTCTGAAAATATAGTAATGTGCCCTGTTTAAAAAATATTACAGGTTACGGAAGATTGAATGATATCATCATAGCGGCGGCTATCTTATGTAATCGGGTTGTCGTGCTTCGCCGTTTGAATGGGGTATTTTTATTTTACCCTGTCCTCATCCATTATTTCCGTAACAACTGATGACTATGTTGTTGATAAGTACGATCAATTACACATTTTAAAATCAGCCTGTATAAAATGGTACGTTAAAATGTCACTATCTTTCTGACTTTTATAAAGATGCTATGGACAATATTCTTCCTTTCGGTTCGATGTTAGAAAACTACGTCTGCTTGTGAATAGCTTTTAGAACCACGGTATTGAAAACCATTGTGTTTGCGCTTATATTATATGTTTTGATCGAGTTTTTGGATATTTTCAGGAAAAGGTATAGCTTATTCATGAATTCTTTTCTCTATTTTGATACACTATCATGCATATTTTTTTGTTATTTATACATCGCATATTGCTTATATTAATTATTAGGAATATCCGTATTTTCTAGTATGTATTTATTGAATTTTAATTTAAACTGTTTTGCGTATACATTTACCTGTATTTATGGTGCATCAAGTGATGCAATACAAATAAATTTGAGAGCCGCACAACTTTTATTCCATATGACGTCATATTAAAATTCTCCGGAATAAAAACGTTTTAAATGTATCATTTTAAATATGACGTAATTTATACTATTAAATGCATTTTTCATGCAATAATTTATTTATTTTTAAGGTTTTTTCTCTTTTAATATTCACAGCTACATGCATTATTTAATTTAAAAGTGTGTAGCCTCCATGAACTTGTACAAACTCGTTATTTTTTTTAATTCAAATTTAATTCATCTTGTTGTTATGTGAACACATACAAAAAACCCCGATATATTTGGCATTGAAATCTCGCATAGATATATTTTTAATTTTCAACTGTTCGCCAATATTATCATTTGTCCATTTTAAATACGATGTAATTACTCCCATTTACTGCTTTTAACGCATATTAATAAATTTATCATTTTAAAGTTTTCTTCCTCTCTTTAATATTCACGTGAAAATAGTTTTGTTGTAAAAAAAAAAAGGAAGTTTTATTATTTGCGCTGCCTTAGAATTGACGATAAACATTAAAAAGCGCATCTCGAAATATGAAATAAAAGTCTTATACATATATTTTAAAATTTAAACTGTTTGGAAGAATTAGTACTTGTTCCTTTTTATGAAGTAATTTTCTGCATTTGCTGATTTTGAATGCATATTAATGAATTTATTACTATATATTTTTCTTTATATTTTAATAGTCATAGTAAATACAATTTTTATGACGTAATTTTCAATATTTTCCTGCTTTCATAATGTAATCATTTAATTCTGAATTTTTTTCTGTTTTAAATAGTCACGTGTGTAAATAAATTTTTAATCGTAAGGAAATATTATTCTTTGCACTGTTTCTGCGACTGGCAACAATTTGAAATAAAATCCTTTCTTAAATATGCAAAAAATATCTTTTGAAATAATGAAAATTTAATTACACTAAATAAGAAATTATTATGTATTTAATATTAATATTATTATTAATAGTTAATGAATTATTTTTTCAAATTTTCTTGAAAAACATTATTTAATCAAAGTATTGTCTTCACTATTGTTTGAAATAAAAGATGATTTCCATTTAATTTGAAAATGGTGAAAAAAAAGACATCTAATAATCCCTATCGTTATCCGTTTGCTCCCTTTTCCTACGAAAATGGAGTAATTTGGTTGCCATCATTAGAGAAATTAAATTCAAATAAGAAAAAAAAATAATATCTCGAAAACTAATTCACATTTTGAAATTCTGATAGCAGTTTTAAGATCTGCGGATCAATACGGATTTTTGGTGTTATTTTCACCGCATAATATTCCATATTTTAGGAGAAATCGCTGGGAAATATAATCAGTCGTTTAATCAATCGTTTCATAAAATCGTTTCATAAATTCGTTTCAGTAGGATTATATATATATATATATATATATATATATAATATAATTTTTTTTTTTTTTTAAACCACAAACAAAATATCAAAATCCATCACTCACCATAGCTGCATTGAAACTCACATCAAAAATATTATAAATAACCAATATAAACTTAACTCTTAAAATCATATTATATATATATATATATATATATATATATATATATATATGTATATATATATATTATATATAAATAGGATAGATGTATATATACACACACTTCAGAATTAATATTCTGTACATGATCCTTTTCGTGAAGGGAAAATGTCTTATTTGACATTCTAACAGATTGCAAGTAGTTTTTTGGAAATAATAATTCCCAGTTGTTTCTATTTTTTGCTACTCTCTCCATTAATATACTTTATAGACTTCCACTTTTTTTTTCTTTTCGATAAATCCGTGGCTTGATTGGAGTGTCTTCTATTTCTTTTTCCATTGCGACAAATTTTATTTATTTTAGAAGACTTCAAAATTTAATTATATTGCAGAATTTTCTTTAAGAAATAGAAAAACGTGAGGGACAGGAATGGAGCGGCAATAAGAAGCTATTGATTGTGAATAGTTTTTAGCTAATTCATCTTCTTATTTTAATTAGTTTTAATTATTTATATCTGTTAGAAATTCAAAAAATATTGTATTTTATTTTATTTTAAATTATATTTTAGATTTAAATACCTTTTAATCTTAATTTATTTTACTTTTTCTTATCTTATTTTTAAATTTATCACTCGTATATAATTTTTGCTTATTTGTTTAACACTCCGCCTACCAGACGGGTCCAACGGACAGGACAGGAAAAACTCATTGGAGAAAACTCATTAAGACTCTATAATAACTACCCGAAAATGTTTCTGAAAATCAGTGGCAGGAAAAGGAATTTTGTTTTTATGAATAAATCTTTATATCTCAAAAGCATATTGGTTTCTGAGAATTCTAATGATAAAAGACGTTTTTAGGAATCATGAGTAACATCGAAAAGATAATTGTATATTTTCATTTTGTGATTATATTATATTTTCTTAGATTAAATAACATCTGTCCTTTTTAACTTTCTTCTATCTTTACAAGAAGAAAGTATTGGATTCATGAAAATTTTCTAATTTCGGTTTTAGACGGATTTACACGTTTTAGGGTCAGAGAACCCGAAAAACATGTTTTTACGAAATGTCTGCCTGTCTGTCTGTCCGTCCTTCTGTCTGTCTCTATGTGACACAAATTTTGTGGGCACTCTATCTCAAGAACTGATGAACGGATTTTAATAAAACATTAGATTCAGTTTCTCCCCCATATAAACTAGATCTGATTACTTTTTGGTGTAAATCGCCAAGCAGGTGGCGCTGCTATGCTACATTTTTCAAGATTTCCACAACAGCTATATATCAAGAATTAATACACAGATTTTTATAAAACTTCAGATTCCGTTAGTCCTTGATATAATTTGGTGCTGATTACGTTTTAGTGTAAATCGCCCAACAGGTGGCTCTGTCTGTCTGTCTGTCCGTAACAGAGCCAGTTCTCAGAAACTGTATATGTTGGAGACTTCAAATTTTGCATACTTATAGCTGAACACCTTACATCAAACGACAAATCCTAAAATTTTGAAAAAGTCTTATATTTAACCCTCTGGGCTCTAACTTGTGCATTTTAAGCTTTTTTTTTAAACTAAGCCCCTAATTAAGTTGAAGGCTTGAAATTTTACAAAATTATAGCTAAACACTTTCGATCAAACGCCAAATCATAAAATTTCGAAAAAATCTTATATTTAACATTCTGGGCTCTAACTTGTGTATTTTAAGCTTTTTTTTTTCTAACTCAGCCCCTAATTAAGTTGAAGACTTGAAACTTTGCATAATTATAGCTAAACACTTGCGGTCACACGACAAATCGTAAAATTTTCAAAAAGTCTTATATTTACCCCTCCGGTCTCTAACTTGTGTATTTTAAGCAATTTTTCTAACTCAGCCCCCTAATTAAGATGGAGGTTTGAAATTCTGCATACTTATAGCTGAACATTTGCGATCACATGAAAAATCATAAAAATTTCAAAAAGTCTTATATTTACCTCTCCGGTCTCTAACTTGTGTATATTAAGCAAATTTTCTAACTCAGGCCCTAATTAAGTGGGAGACATGAAATTTTGCATACTTATAGCATAACACTTTCGATCATACGAAAAATCATAAAATTTCCAAAAAGTTTTATATTGTTACCCCTCCGGGCTTTAACTTGTGTATTTTAAGCAATTTTTCTAACTCAGCCCCTAATTAAGTTGGAGACTTGAAATTTTGCATACCTACAGCAAAACACTTGCGATCACACGAAAAAACATAAAATTTTCAAAAAGTCTTATATTATTACTCCTCCGGGCTCTAACTTGTGTATTTTAAGCAATTTCACCCGGAGAGCACTTTTCCAACTTTTGCCGGCACCCCTTTGACCATTCTTTTATATTATGCACCATATCCTTACATATTTTAGTTCCACTTTTTACCGCCAGGGGCGCCTATTTATCTCGGGTGCTATCGGCCGAATCCCCTCGACTAACATATTTATGGATAGTCTATAAAACGGAGTTTCGTTTGGATAGAGGTTTGCTTAGAATAGAGTGCGCCCCCTTCTTGCGAAATGTGGAACTAACAGATTTTGCAAAAGGATAAAGTGTTTTGTAAGGAATATTAAACGAAACCCTCTGTACGATCTGTGATCACACTTACCCACTTGCTTCAAGGAAAATACTTTTTTGTGAAGTCTTATGAGGTATATCGAAGTCCCATACGTTAATTTTATTAACAGTTGTTAAATATGTGCAAATATATGAAATCTGAATGCTCTTATGGGTCTTTTTAAACAATTTCAACAATTTCTATTGTTACGAAAATTCCAACTCTTTGACAAGCATTGCCATAAAAAACCGAACTCCGATGTGACAATTTGTTAATTTTTCTTAAAATGAATTTTTCAATTGTGAACAGACTTAGGACGTGCCCTTTATAAAACTCACTGGAGCAAATAGCACAAAAGGTACTGGCGGACATGATGTGTATTAAATAAAAAATTAAAAATTACACTGTAAAAAAAAATATATATATATATATACATATATATATATATATATATATATATATGATTTTTCCATCTCTTTTTGTTCTAATTTTTCAAGCATCAATGCTGTGAAATCGAATTTAAGCAAAAGGTGAAGTAAAACTCGAATTCTTTCTGTCACGTATACCACGCAGCCAATAGCGACGCGACTTTACCTAGACTTCAGAAATTTTACAGCACTCTTAAAGACAGCAGCTTGTAAATTTTACAGCAGCTACGTTGGCAGACGGAGTGCTAGCACTTTTTGTTATAAAGTACATATTTTTTTTATTTTTTTTTTTACAATGCAAAATTACTGTGGCTCACCCACATAAAGGCAATGTTGAAAGGAAAACTTCTCGAAAAAGTCTGCGTTATCAAGAAAATGCTCAAGTATCAATTCTGTAGCAGTTTAATACTAATCAATTAGGTTTCATTTAATAGACGTACAATAATACTCTTCTTCTCCCACTCTAAAAAAAAGACAGATGTTTATTAATCTACGAAAATATAATATAACCACGAATAAAAATGCACAACAAACTTAACAAACTACAAACGATTCCAAAAAGTTTTTTTTTTTTTTTTTTTTTTTTTTTTTTTAAATCTTTAAAAACTTCAGAAATCAGTATATTTTTAGGATTTAAAGAAGCATTTACTTTTGCTGTCACTGATTTTCGAAAACGTTTCCGAGCAATCTTTACAGTGTTTCAATCTATTTTATATATGCGGAATATATATTTTTCGGATGCTATCGATCCTCAAGTAAACATTTTCAAGTTCAAGAAGCACATTTTACAGACAAACATGATAAAATAAAAGCATTATCATTAGCATTCAAAATAACGTTATTTTGTTAACCCTGCATGCATGTTAGTAGGAGAGCTGTTGAACATTTTTAGTAGCTATTTGAGGCACCCTGAAAATTTGTGCAACACTTCTTTTGTAATGCCTGAATTCAAAATCGAATGTCTGGCTAAAGGATCGTGGCGGATTACCTGTGCCAGACACGTGTCAAGTGCCATTTTTTGACACTACCCAAAAAAGGTATTTGAGGCACGCTGAGATTAAAACAGAATAATATTTATACTTAGAAAAAAATATTTTGAAAATGACAGACACTTTAGTCGGCCCAAAACCTGTGCCAGACACGTGTCAAGTGCCATTTTTTGACTACCCAAAAAAGGTATTTGAGGCACCCTGAGATTGAGGGACAATAATATTTATGCTTAGAAAAAAATATTTTGAAAATGACAGACACTTTAGTCGGCACAAAAACTGTGCCAGAACGTGTCAAGTGCCATTTTTTGTCTGGCACAGGTTTTGAGCCACGATCCTTCAGCCAGACATTCGATTTTGTATTCAGGCATTACAAAAGAAGTGTTGCACAAATTTTCAGGGTGCCTCAAATACCTTCCCTAAAATGTTTAACAGCTCTTGGACTATGTTTTTTGATCAATGAAAATATATTAAATTCACGAACAAAAACTAGTCGTTGGAGACCACTGTAATACTTACCCATCATGGATATACATTAGATAAAATATGAAAATAAAACATGTGATACATGCTAAGCATTGTGTCATGTTACTTTTATTCATAATTTAATTTACTTGGACTCCCTTAAGTATAATTAATATAACCCCTTAAGCTAATATTACTTTTTGTTGCATTAAAATATCTTAATTTGTTGATTTTCTGTAAGCAAATAAACACTATTGTTTTACAATGGAAGTTTATGGGAATTTGGCGAAATATTAGAGATACCGCCAATTTGGCGACTCATTTTGGTCACCAAATTTGGCGATATGTTGCCACGTTGGCGCCAAATTTGGCGGCATTTTGTGACAGAACAGGGTCCCTCCTATAGTAACCCCCCTTATAGGTATGGAGATGCATTAAATGCTTGACATTTACGATAAGCCATTATTGGCATTTAATCTTATAGTTTGGCGATAGTTTTTTGGTCGGTGGGATAATCGAGTAGTACCGAATTGCGTAAAAGAAGCATCCTTGTAACTCAAAAAAATATAATCCTATAAACTAACAGTTTACTGCGTCGGATTAAACGTCTCATTTACAATTAAAATATATCTTTGAATTGAAATTTAAATGAAATACACGGTCATGAAAAATCGAAGAGTATGAAAAATACTATTACAAATATCTCGCCAACTAATTATCCGATCGACTTCCTTCTTTATGCAAAATTTATGTTATTTTATTATCTTTTATATTCACTCCTTCAAATAAACAATTTCGAAAATTTTTGCATACCTTTTATCAGAACGAATATTTTGAGAGTCCGAAAAAACTAGTTCCGTATAATCGAGGTTACTTATGTTCAATAGACTTCTTCCCATTATTACTTCCTAAGTGCACACCAAATTTCAAATCTCTATCTCAAATTGTTCGGGAGATAGAGCGATTACAGACACACACACCGACACACACCCAGACGGACGGCAAAATTGTTTTTCTAAAAATATGTTTTTCGGAATCTCCAGTGTCTGAAACATGTAAATCTGCCAAAAAAAAAAATTCTATTTTTAAAACGATTACAAGATTTACCGTATACTACGCATGATGGGTAGCTAATATACAATAACCACATCTGATTTACGATCGGTTCCGAAAAGCATCCCTTATCTTTAGCAACTTCAGAAATCTATATATTTTCTGGATTTAAATTACTTCAATGCCTTTGTAAATACAAAGTTTCTTTTACCACCACTGATTATATTAAACATTTCTGAGTTGGCTTTCTAGTATATAAATCAGATTTCTCAAAGCAAAATATAGGTTTTTCGGGTGCTATGAATTTTCAAGTAAACATTTTCACGTTCAAAAAACTTATTTTACCGACAAGCATGATAAATTAAGAGCACTAATTTAACATTCAAATTAACATTATTTTATTACCATTGCATCTATAACTTTGGTTACGCAGCTGAAAATGTTCAATTAAAAATTAATAGCATCTTAAAACTGATATATTGGTTGTAGAAAACTCTTTAAGATGCTATTATAAGTACTCAAAAATCTTTCTGAAAATCGGTAGCAGAAAAAGATAAATGATTCTTTAAATCTCGAAATATATTGGTTTCTGAGGATTTTAATGATAACGGACGTTTTTCGAAATCATGGGTAACTCGGAAGAGATTATTGTATATTTTCCTTCCTGATTATATTATTTTTTCGGAGATTAAGGAACATTTGTCTTCATTTACAGTGCACAAGGAAAGTATCTTTTCCAACGCGATCTTTTTCCAACTTTTGTGATTTGAAGGTCTTACCTAGTATAAAAATCACGTTGAATATTAGGACTGATACAAATAAACCAAAAAGATTTTAGCAGATTGAATTTTTCCTATTTTAGGTCTATTAGAATTATGCCGCAAGAATTTTTTCGCACAAATCATCATCTCCCTTATGTTATACTCTGTCACATGAGTATATGTTTGTTTTCTTTCATTGAACCTCTTGTTAAATAATGGAACTTGCAGTATATGGGGCATTCTTACAATCTTTTGACTTTTGTGGAAAAAAAATCTGGCGAAATTAAATTTGCTAAAATAACATTTTAATCTGATAGACGAATGCCTTAATGATTCAAAATAAAGAAAAAATGGTCAGCAGCGAAAATTTTTTTATTTAACTGGGGTTTAGGTTAAACTTGCGAGTTTAATTTTCCTTACCATTTTACCCCTATAACTTTTTATTTTCTTCTAAATTTTTACTTATAATGAATTTGCATAGTACCCACAGGACATTCAAATAAGAAATAATACAAATGTAGTACTTTTAATGCAGAATTTTTGTATAACATTGTCTTAAAGGGGTGTTAAATAAAGAAAGATAAGGTAAAAAAAGGGGCGAAATGGTTAAAAAAGGGACGAAATGGTAAAAAAAGAAGTAAAGTGCCCAGCTAAAGATATGGCATTGAGCTCACAGGCTATTCACACTAATTGTATATCATACTCTTACTTTAAAGAATAATGCCCCTCAAAATAATGCCCTCAAAAAAATAAGTGAAGGAGAATTAGCCCCCGTTTCCCCCTTTATACTTAACCAGTGAACCTCCAAATCTAATCAGGGAAGCTCCTTATCATAATAAACCGGTATACGAAATTTGGAGCAAATCGAATAATCCTGCAAAAAAAAACCATTTATCTAAATTAAGGGGGTGGACTAGCCCCCCCCCCCTTTATCCTTAACCAATGAATCCCCAAAATGAATCAGGGAAGCTCCTTAACATAATAAACCGGTATACCAAATTTGGAGCAAATCGAATAATTATGAATGAAAAACCCGTTTATATAAATTAAGGGGGGTGGACTAGCTCCCTTTCCCCCTTTATCCTTAACCAATGAACCCCCAAAACTAATCAGGGAAGTTCCTTAACATAATAAACCGGTATACCAACTTCGGAGCAAATCGAATCATTCTGCATGAAAAACCCATTTATCTAATTTAAGAAGGTCGGGCTAACCTCCCTTTTCTCCTTTTATTCTTAACCAATGAACCCCCAAAACTAATCAGGGAAGTTCCTTAACATAATAAACCGGTATACCAAATTCGGAGCAAATCGAATCATTTTGCATGAAAAACCCATTTATCTGAATTAAAAGGGGTGGAATAACCCCCCTTTTCCCCCTTTATGATTAACCAATGAACCCTCAAAACTAATCAGGGAAGTTCCTTAACATAATAAACCGGTATACCGAATTCGGTGCAAATCGAATGATTCTGCATGAAAAACCCATTTATCTGAATTAAGGGAGTGGACTAACCCCCCTTTTCCCCCTTTATCCTTAACCAATGAACCCCCAAAACTAATCAGGGAAGTTCCTTAACATAATAAACCGGTATACCAAATTCGGAGCAAATCGAATCATTCTGCATGAAAAACCCATTTATCTGAAATAAAAGGGTTGGACTAACCCCCTTTTTCCCCTTTATCCTTAACCAATGAACCCCCAAAACTAATCAGGGAAGTTCCTTAACATAATAAACCGGTATACCAAATTCGGAGCAAATCGAATAATTCTACATGAAAAACCCATTTATCTGAATTAAGGGGGTGGGCTAACCCCCATTTTTCCCCCTTTATCCTTAAATAATGAACCCCCAAAACTAATCAGGGAAGTTCCTTAACATAATAAACCGGTATATCAAATTCGGAGCAAATCGGATGATTCTGCATGAAAAACCCATTTATCTGAATTAAGGATTTGGACTAACCCCGTTTTCCCCTTTATCCTTAACCAATGAACTCCCAAAACTAATCAGGGAAGCGCCTTCACAATGAACCTAGAAATTTTTTTTTAAGCAAATCGGATGTTTCTATCAAGAGTTATCGTGTTACGTACGTGCATACATACATGCGTACATACATACAGAACGGGCGGGCACATTAGCTCTCAGGCTTTGATAGCCTGTGAGCTAAATAAAAAAGAAAAGTGCCCAGCGAAACTGATGGCATTGAGCTCACAGGCTATTCACACTAATTGTATATCATACTCTTATTTTAAAGAATAATGCCCCTCAAAAAAATAAGTGAAGGGGAATTAGCGCCCGTTTCCCCTTTATACTTAACCAGTGAACCTCCAAATCTAATCAGGGAAGCTCCTTATCATAATAAACCAGTATACCAAATTTGGAGCAAATCGAATAATCCTGCAAAAAAACCATTTATATAAATTAAGGGGGGTGGACTACCCCCCCCTTCCCCCTTTATCCTTAGCCAATGAACCCCCAAAACTAATCAGGGAAGTTCCTTAACATAATAAACCGGTATACCAACTTCGGAGCAAATCGAATCATTCTGCATGAAAAACCCATTTATCTAATTTAAGAGGGGCGGGCTAACCTCCCTTTTCCCCCATTATCCTTAACCAATGAACTCCCAAAACTAATCAGGGAAGTTCCTTAACATAATAAACCGGTATACCAAATTCGGAGCAAATCGAATCATTCTGCATGAAAAACCCATTTATCTGTATTAAGGTGGTTGACTAGCCCCCACTTTTCCCCCTTTATTCTTAACCAATAAACCCTCAAAACTAATCAGGGAAGTTCCTTAACATAATAAACCGGTATACCAAATTCGGAGCAAATTGAATCAATTTGCATGTAAAACCCATTTATCTGAATTAAAAGGTGTGGACTAACCCCCCTTTTCCCCCTTTATCCTTAACCAATGAACCCTCAAAACTAATCAGGGAAGTTCCTTAACATAATAAACCGGTATACCAAATTCGGAGCAAATCGAATGATTCTGCATGAAAAACCCATTTATCTGAATTAAGGGGGTGGACTAACCCCGTTTTTCCCCCTTTATCCTTAACCAATGAACTCCCAAAACTAATCCGGGAAGCACCTTATCACAATGAACCTAGAAAAAATTTTCGAAGCAAATCGGATGTTTCTATCAAGAGTTATCGCGTTACGTACATACATACATACATACATACATACATACGTACGTACATACATACAGAATGGGCGGGCACATTAGCTCTCAGGCTTTGATAGCCTGTGAGCTAAAAAGAGACGGTAAGGATGGAACGGTAAGGAAAATTACCACCTATTTTTAGGAAAATCATGTTAAGACTAACAAGGGCACCACCAAACATGATGCGCACAGATTTTGATGATTTCAAAGTATGTTGTAGGGGTCGTACCACTAATTATTCTGATGAAAGGGTTTCTTCAAATGGGCCTTAGTTTTTGAGAAATTGGGGGTTAAAGTTCAGCGTATATTTCAAATACCCATTAGTGTGACGTTTTGAACGTGAATTCGTGGTGCAGCTGTAGCGTGCGAGCTTACGGATCAAGACATTGCGGGTTCGATTCCACTTCGAGGCATTTTTTTTTTAACTTATTTTTATATTTTTTATACGTTAAAAATTTTAAGCAGAATTGGGCATTCTACAGCTTTGAACTTTGATATTTTCTTAATAAATTACATTTACATTTTCGAATTTTTCATGGCAATTTATTTTTCTCTTCAATTTTTAAACTAATATTTCTACAAAACTCTACTAATATTTCTACAAAAATTTCTTACAAAACTCCAAAACTAATTTATGCCTAAAACTTTTTTTCAAATTAATTAATATTTACATTTTTTTAATTTTAAGCACAATTCTGATAAAATAATTTTTTTTCTATCTTTTTTTTTTTTTTTTTTTTTTTTTTACTTTATGTAATTTAAAAGGAAAATTTATCCTTTTCTTGTATAAATTATACAAAATAATTTTCAATTGCAATTTCTCAAACGTATTTCGGATTAGATAATTCAAATAATGCATATCTCCGGAAGAGTAATAAAATATTAAAGCAGTAATGCTTAAATACAAGTTTTTTACCAGTTGTACAAATTTTTTATACTATGTAAAATACATTTATCTTTAAAGTTCAACCTCAACATCATTTTTCGTTTGCACAAATAAAAAATTACATTTAAAAATATTTTTTTTTATTATAGCAAATAAAAACACTCTCTACCTGATTCATAAAAATTTAACTGGATTGCAAAAATCGTCTGTTAATGAGATAAAATTTACGATACATATAAATATATTTATATATTTTTTAATCGTCTGCTTTCCTTTTCTCGGTAATATCGGAATAAATAAAAATTTCTTTTATTGATCTCGTTTAGCTTCTTTTGCAGACAATTAGAATATTTGAAATATTGTTATATATATGGAAAATTTCGGTATGAAAATTAAAAGAAGACTACAGATTGTGACAGATTGAATGCTAAAGATTGTGTTATGGAAAGAACCAGCGCTGATGCGGAAAATTCTCGTTTGGAAGAGAAACAAAAAGGCCGAATTACAAATGCATTAAAATATTGCGAGACGTTGTTACAAAATGATGATCTGTTTAAAAGTTCTCCACCGAATGAAATATCCTGTGCTTCTATTGGTATGCCTGAAGAATTTCATAGTGCAATTTTAGAAATATTAGAAGATCGACAAATTATTGAGGCCGAGGAATTGATATTGAATGAAGAAGATGAATTTAACGAATTTACAAAGGTATGATTTTTTACTTTAGCAAAAAAAAAAAAAAAAAAAAAAAATATTTGTTATATTTCATTGTTAAAAAAAATCGAAATCAAACAATTGAATTTTAAATATTTTTTTATAGTATCCGGGATTTCATGAAGATCGTGAGAATTTTGTACCTGAGGAATTTGCACCTGAACCACGCGATTATATTCCATTGTGGTACAAAAAGAATGCTGTTGCATTAGCTAAAGCCTGTAATAAATAAGTAAAAGAGTAAATAAAAGTAAATAATAAAATTGAAAAAAAAAGGTCCCAGGGTGGAATCGAACCCGCAAAGGGCTGGTCCGTAAGCTCGCACGCTACAGCTGAGCCACGACTTCACGTAAACGAAGTCATACTAATGGGTATTTGAAATATGCGCTGAACTTTAACCTCAAATTTTTCAAAAACTAAAGCTCATTTGAAGAAATCCTTTCATCAGAATAATTAGTGGTATGACCCCTACAACATACTTTGAAATCATCAAAATCTGTGCGCATCATGTTTGGTGGTGCCCTTGTAAGTGGTAGCTACAATGTTCATTGATTTTTCGAAACAGTTGTTAACATTGGATTAAATTATATTTTTTTTATTTATTTACCTCTAAAAGTGCAGGACTAAACCTTGGGGACGGTAAGACTACCAATAAAACCACGGTGCTTGAAATTGATATTTAAATGCTGATTTATATTCTGCAGTAAATTTCCTTTCAAAGAATTTTATATATTCTTTTTCTAGCATACTTCTGCATGGGTAAAAACTTGAAAAAAATTTCTGTCGCTGCATGTGAAGTGATTTTCTGTATAATTTTAGAAGAGGGATGGTAAAAAATCTAAAACCCAGGGGCAGAGTTCAAAAAATAATATCAACCCTAAAAATGTATGCAGGTTAATTTTTAGCTACATATTTATATAAAACGATAGTTCCAGTTTCAGAAAAAAATTACATCGAATTATTTTTATTGAAACAATTTTATCCTGACAGCTCCAAACTTCAAAATCAGCATCAGGGACACGGGGCGGTAGATGAGTTTTCCATGTGTTTGGACCCTCAGCATCGTCCAAAACTTATTTATCTCGTTAATATTGTTGTGCAATCATGCAATGGGATGTTCCGAAGTATATGAAAAAAAAAAAAACACAAAAAAAAGTGTATTAAATAAAAAATTATTATTCAGGGACATGAAAGTTGAAAGATTGTGAGAATGCCCCATATATCAAACCATAACACACATGAAAATCGATAAAAAAAAAATTATTGAAGCAAAAATCTTTACAATTGTAGCATAGGGGAGAATGGGGAGGGTTGACTCATTTTTTACAAAATGATTTTTTATTTTTAAAATATTGAATCTAGAATAAAGTTTCATAAAATGATTTTACTTACTAAGCAATCAGTTACCAAAACAAAATTGCGTCATAAATGTAATATATAAAAAACTTTAAAAATGATTCATTTTAATCATGAGAAAATAATTAGTCAAGGCTCCTCACATATGGGAGGCTTGACACACGGTGTTCTTTTGCAGAGGCATGGACACTTAAAATCTCTTAAGGCTGGCACTTTCATCCTTTTTAGTCTTTTACATTTTTATATTATTTCACTACTCTGGGTACTATTTAAATGAAATACAAGTTTCTGTAAACTTTCCAATTTATATTTTATATAAAAAAAATTCTTGCCTCTATAGCAATTTTTCCCATCATCCTTTAATCAATTTTAAACATTTTCCCTTCTATCACCCCATTTTACTGTAGCGTTACAAAATACATTTACATTATTTTAGAAATATAATCATTAACTCATAATTATGTACGGTGTGACTTTTCCATCTTCGTACTTTCTTGGTAGGTTTTTATCTGTATAAATAATTAGTAGCGTAAAAGAATTCAAAAATATCATTGATTAATAAGAAATATAAAAGGGGACAAGTACAGTTGTGGAAAAAATAAGTAAACACCCCATACTAACTACTCAACAAATTATCGTAGAAGAACGTTACTGGTGTCGAACGATTGGAAATAAAGTCTACTTTTAAATGATGTATATAAAATTTGCTTAGGCAGTCATCTACATATTAAAACGAACCCAAACTTCATTTTTTTTTCAATGACAATACCCAATTTTAACAAGATATTTCAAATCTTCGGTTCAAACTATGCCGAGACACCAAATTTCAAGTCATTTGAATGTTAAATTTTTGAATTATAAACATTCAAATTTTGGTGCTTCTAATGTTAAATTACATTTTCATATTTTGATTAATATCTCCTGAAATTATACTCCTAATGTGCTAATTTTTTTGTGTAGAAATAATACTAATATACCCAAACATAAATACGTTGAATTAGCAATTTTTATAATTTTATTATATGAATTATGAATTATGAAATTAATATTCGAAAAAATTATGAATTGCAACCTACAATTTTTTTGATGGATTTAGATTTATTAAGTCCTGCTTTATGGAAATCCAAAATTTTACATTTTTCTTCCAAGTAGTTTTCAAATTATGCTTTAGTAACGGCAAAATGATGGTTTAAGGGACCGTCTTTGATTGAAGTTACTAGATATTTTGAAATTTCTTATGCTATCCTGTAATTTAGCAGTCTTCAAAAACTGCTTGAGTAGCGTTTAAGATGCCTTGATCAAGAAGTAGGGCTCTCTCGGTCAACAATTGAGTACCGAACTTCAATTTGGATACAGTCACTAAAATACGCTCGCATTAAAATAATTAATTTCTCTGAAACTTATTGTGCGAATTGCATAAAAATTTATTTTTAGGATATGGAAAGGTGTAGGGTTCATTTATGCTGTCAGAATTGCGTACTGCTATTTTAAAAAATAAAGTTATGCTTCGTTTTATAATGTAGATTGCCTCTAAGCAAATTTTATGTACATAATTTAAAAATAGACTTTATTACCAATCGTGTGGTATCAGCAACTTTCTTCTATGATATTTTTTTGCAGAGTTAGTCAAGGGTGATTACTTTTTTTTTCCCACGACTGTTCATACTAACAATGCAATAGTAAAGTAAACATTTCAATCGACATTGAAATCTTTAAATGTAATAGTAGTCATTATGATTTTTCCATCTTCTTACTTTATTGATCGGTTTTTATCTGTATACAGAATATGTTATCATAAAAGAATTCAGAAATGTCATTGAATAGCAATAAATACAAAAGACCACAAGTACATACTAACAATGCAATAGTAAAGTTAACATTTCAGTCGACATTAAAATCTTTAAATGTAATAGAAGTCGTTAAGATTTCTCACTTTTCTTACTTTCATGATAGATTTTTATCTGCATAAAGAATAAGTAGCGTAAAAGAATTCAAAAATGTCATTGGTTAACAATAAATATAAAAGGAACACCCATTTGAAGTCATGATACACATTTTAACAAACCCAACATGGTGATTTCTGTGAAAATAAATACTGTGTCGTACAAAAGACCTAAAATATTTAAAAAATTTATTCAGCTAAAAATAAAATTATGCATATCAGTCCAAATTTCAATTAGGGGTTTTCGATTTTCATCATTTTCCTTATTTCAGTCCCTATGATTTGCAAAATTTTAAGAAAAATGGTCCAATTTCTAAAACACAGCGGAGCCCTTTTCAAAAAATATATTTTTTAAATATTCACACATTGAATATAAGATGCAGTTCTCCCTTTTTAGCCCTTAAGTATAGTTCCGTGTCGATAAATAAGGACGTTTTCCATAACCAGTCGACCTTAATAACTTTTGGACGTAATTTGCGAGCTGGTATTTAATTAATCAGTTATCAACCCATCATCGACATCTGACGAGTTTTCAAAAATCGATTGGTTTATAGTTGTGGAATCCCCTAAATCGTCGGCATACATGCTATATCAATTAATTACAATAAACAAGGAAAATATTAACTGTGTCGTATAAAAGCCCTAAACTACAGAAAAATTTAATCAGCGAAATTTTTGTTTGTTTATTCATTTCAGTCGAAATTTCAATTAGAGGATTTCGATTTTCGTCATTTCCATTTATCTCCGTCTCAGTTATGGGTCATTCCATGGTTACGGACGTAACAAACAGAGACTTTAAAGCTTCATAAATAATGTAAAAAAAATACTTATTACATGGATTATTTTATATTTAAGGTCGGTCTAAGGATTGTAAATAGAATATTAAATTTTGAAATCTGAAAAATGTTCCCATAATTTTTGAAAAAATAAAATCTAGACGTTACGGACGTAATTGGCAAAACAGTCAAAATTGCATTTAGTTGCAGTTATTGTCATATTCCTGTGAATTTTATGGAAGAACATTTAACTTTTTCTTCAATAATTCATTATTAAGGTATTAGCTGTTTGAAACTGTAATTTTGAAAACATTAAAATAATCATTAATTAATACATGGGATAATTAAATTGTTACAGACGTAACATTTGCCTGTTACGGACGTAACAATTCAATACATCAAAATTTATTTATGAATTCTAATTCATTTATAATATATTCCCTAATTTCTTTTATAAATTTTAAAAATAGAACATTCAAATACAAAAACTAGCCTAATTACAACTTTTACAAATATTTTTTGAAATGACAACAGCTTGTTAAACTTACCAATAATTTAAGTGAAATGTTCTCAGTCTCATCACTCTCACCTTTTTAGTGCTAATACTTTTATTTAATTTACTTTTTATACTTAAACTGCATGTTTTCAGAAAATTCGCACTCTAAGCTATTAAAAAATGTATTACATGACTTTATAAATTAAATATTATTTGTTTTATAAATAAAAAACAAAATAGTACTTTGGTTTCACTTTTCATGGAATGACCCTTATTTACAAAACTTTAAGATGAATTCTTCAGTTTCTAAAAAACAACAGAACTCTTTTTTTTTATTTAAAAAAAAATTTAAATATTCACACATTACATATAAGTTACATTTCTGTCTTTTTAGTCTTTAATTATAGTTCGGTATCGATAAATAAGCATATTTTCATAAACAATAGAGCTTAATAACTTTTTAGTTTAATTTGCGAGCTAATATTTAATTAATCAGTTATCAACCATCATCGACATATGCCGAGTTTTCAAAAATCGATTGATTTATTGTTGTAGAATCACCTAAATCATCGGCATACGTGCTACAACAATTAATTACAACTTAAATTAAATATTGTAACCCGGCAACATGGTAATTTTAAAATTGTTGGAGACCAAATAGTAACCATGTTAAGAAACAATGTGTTTATGAAATAAGAAAGAATTTTCTTTCTCAAACAATTCTTTTACTGTTTATTTTTAGTTCATGACATGAGTTTTATTGATATCAAATAAAACAATATTTTTAATAAAGCTACCAATATGAAAGTACAACAGCTGTTACACACAATGTTTTCTATATATTTGGGGGGGGGGGGGAAACATCCAGTCGCCTACTGTTATATCTCGCCGCGTTATATTTCTCATTCGTATACGTCGCCCCGAAAAATAGCAAGCTCTTTTTTAAACACATTTCTGAGTAGCTTATATTTAACTTGATTAATATAGTAAGTATAATTATTGATCGTTATTTTATTAAGAAAACTGTAATGTACATTAAAATAATACTTTGGAGAAAAATATAAAACATTTTCTTGTCTTTTGTAAATTTTCTTAATTTTTAAATGATGCCTTTTGGTGTATGTACCGCATATTTCGCATATGTGATTTCTTTCATATGTTCTGATGGTATACAAGACACATTAGTACTATCTTAATTACAATTAGCAGTATTTCACCAAATTTGTAATAAATAAATAACCAAATTATCAATAAAATATACTACATAATGTACGAGATCCAAATGTTGGTTCTACGACAATATTAACTTTGAAAGCAAAAATTGGTTTGCTTTCTCGACATCACTTACAAACTATTAAGCATTATATTAAAACACATTTTCTGTTTACACACTGCGGAAATCAAGTTGGAACTTTTCATTATTTCATCTAAATGTTTAGTCTTTGAAATGATTTGTTTTAATAACAGTTTCAGACTTTCATAAAATAAGTTACAGAGTATTTGTATATTTATATAAGAATGCGTTTAAAATGTAAGGTACCAGAAATATTTCTTATGAAATGTTTGTGATATTAAAAGATAAAATTTAATAAACTAACTGTCAATCTTTGAAACGTTCGAAATAAAATATTTTAAAATGAAATACCTCAAAAGTATTTAAAATTTTCTCTGAAATTAGTTAGATTAATTACATTCGATCCGAGTCATTATAATATATTCGAATGCTCCATCTTGTAAAATTAGCTTAAAATTAATGTTATATCCCTTTTTCGAAATTATGAAAAATTAAGAGATTATATGGAGTAAGTGAATTTGTAAAGAGATTCATAAAGAATTTCATTAATCTATAATTTATTTCTGTGTTACAAAACATCCTATTTTAGAAATATTTTTGTGATAATTTTTATGATTTTCCAACATAGTTGAAAAGCGTTCATAAATTCGATTTGTCTGTGTGTTAGTCTACATTACGTCCTTGCTCTAAATCGAGTAAATATACTCGGATTGTCAAGCAATTGATATATGTTATTGAGGATTACTACAAGATGTTCCCTATTGAAAATGAAGTGTTCAGCATTTATGGTTCTTTTACAAGGACACTCAAGAGAATTCTGTTGCATTGCGGTTTATACCCGGTGTCCCAAAAATGACCGATGATTTTAAAATTCAATAACTTGCAAACGGTGACAGATATTTAAAAAATTCTTGCAGGAGTGTTATGTAAGATGTCAGGAATTTGTATGTTGCGATTCTGAGTTTTAGTTACAAATAGCATCGATAGATGGTGCTGCAAGTAAGAACCGCTAAATCCAGGATCGATTTTTCAGCCTCTCTCTTCTTCCATGCAAAAAAAGGAGGTTAAAATATATTGAATGGATCCCGAAGTGCCAAAAATCGGGTATGGACTGAGCACTTATTGCTTTCAGCGCCATCTATTGTTTGAAACTCGAACTAAAATAAAGAATCACAGTAAAAAACTCCTAACATACATAACCCTCCTGCAAGAATTTTTTAATATCTGTCACTGTTTGCAAGATATTGAATTTTAAAATCATCGATCATTTTCTGGGACATCCGGTAAGTGGGAAAATTATTTGCGGTGTATTTTAATGATGTTAAGCGATTTTAAACATTCTGAAATTGCTATGTATTACTGAGGTACAATAAGATTCACTTATTGTAGAATATGGTAAGCACAGAATTTATCATACATTTACAGGCACATGCAAAAGGATTCCGTTGCATTAAGATCCATGGGGGGAAATCGTTCATATGCATTTTAATGATGTTACCCTTTTTTTCCCCTTTTTACCACATTCCAGTATAGTTGTAGAGCGGTTCTAAATTCGATTTCTTTGACTCGCGTAGATATACTTAGATTACCATGTGATTTATATATGCTATGGAAGTTTACCATGGCAAGTTCGGTATTCAAAATGAAGTGTGCAGCATTTATATTCGTCTACATGAGAACTTAAAAGAATTCTGTTACATTATGCTCTATAGGGAAAAGTTGTTTGCTGTGAGTTTTTATAATGTTACATATTGGAATAAATATGCATCAGTGACGTGCAATACAGGATGATTACTATATAATAGACTGTGCATAGAATTTATCGCTGATTTACAGGGACACACACAAATTTTTAGTTACAATATATGTTCAATAATTGCTGGAAATGCGTTTCCAGTTGTGGTACTCATTTTAAATTTACTTAATTTTGCACATATTATTTGGTGTATGTAAATTCTATAGATCATATGCAGGACTCCGCAAAAAATTTAAATACATTTCCGTTTATTGACGGGAGGGGAATCTTCAACTGTGATATGCGTTTTATGATAAATTTTGGCATAATATGTAATATACGTGCAAATTTATAGATGATACATAGGGCTGCACAAAAGAATTGTCGGATGTATTTACGACTATTCATAGAAATTGTTAAAATCGGTTTTAGAAATGCGTTATGCACTTTCCAAAATTTTTACGAGAACACAATCTTTCACTTTATTAAACAATGAAATGTTGTTTCAGTACTCTGAATGTGTTGTAAAGAGTTTCATAATCTATGATTGACGTATGATTTTTTTGGTCTTGTTTATGAGTTTCGTGGATCATTCAAATAATGAGCCAACTAAATTTTGGGAAGAGGTAGAAAACTCCGAATACAAAAATAAATCTAACATACAGCCTAACGTACTATTCAAAGCATTTGGATGAATCAGAAGAACAATGTTCGTTAGTGAAATCTGCTAAACTAAAAATTAATAAAATAATACAATTTCCAGGAAGAATATGAAAATTTACGAGAAATAACTAAACTTATAAGCAAAGTACAATGATTTAATAGTGTTCGAAATCTTTAGAATACTTCAGATTCCTTGAAATGTTCCTTTAAGGGGGTTGGTCACTCAGCTTCCGATTTCCCCTCACTAAGTAAAGTCTATGGGCATTTGATGTTTTCGTATATTTAAAATATCTCTTCGGGAAATTAATATTTTTAATTTCTGTTTTTTGTGTACACTTCTTAAAAGATGTCTCTTTTTTTCTTAGTTCTCAAAATATTTCTAAAGTATAGACTTATTTTTATATGAAGTGTTAAAATTTTACTCACAGTTTGCCCGCTTTTAACACATAAAGTGTTAAATTCAACATAGATTTTATAAATATTTTAAAAACTTAGAAAAAAAGAGACATCCTTTAAGAAGAGTACACAGAAAAAAAGGTGTTAAAAACACGAATTTCCCGAGAAGATATTTTAAATATACGAATGCATCAAAAGTCCATAGACGTTACGGAGGAGAATTCCGAAGCTGATTGGCCAGCCCCCTTAATTTTGAAGAAAAAAATAGAGGTGTTATACTTTCTTATAAATCTTGAACATATCAACTAATTCGCCGATGAGTAATACTTCTAAGGAAATTAAGTATATGTCCAGAAGTCAACAGATGGAAAGGAAGATGAAACGGAAAGACTAAATAAAATGTCAAGAAAAATGAAAGCTCGTGAGAAAGAAGAATTTTTGAAAAAAAAGGGAAGATTTTTCGAAAGATGACAAATCACGATTGACGATTTTGACAAGTACTTTTGCGATGGTAGCAGATATGAAGTTGAAGATGAACTCAAACTTGACAAACTTTTTTATTATGAAGAAGCTGCAATACTCCGAAGAAGACCTTCTACTCATGATTATGAAATCTATACTAATATTATAAAGAAGTAAAAATTGTTTGTTTTTTGTAGAAGGTAATCTCTGGAACAACCGAACCGATTTAAAAAGTAATGATATCAAAATGACGGTCTTAGTCCACGTTCGAACATAGGCTATATCTTAAGTCGATGCCACTAACACAAAGGGGGGTGCATAGGAGAGAAAAAAACGTTCTAAAAATGCGATTTATACGTTACTGAAGAACTAGAAATATGAAATTTGGAATGATAGTTATTGTAAGATATAAATGATCTCTAAGGACATCTCTTAACCCGGGAGAACTCGCTGCATGAGATTTTGTCTCACCATCGTACTTTTTTAAGACTCTTATTTAAACCATTTTTTTATTTTAATTAAAATTTTAAAATGTTATTTCAATTATTTTACGTATTTGTGAATAAAAGTACTAAGCCAAGCAAAAAAAGGATATTAAGCGAAAGTAAAGTAAAAGAAAAGCAATTGAGCACCGTGAGAGAAATTCTCACTAACAAGTTCTCCTGGGTTAAAAAATTCGAATTTAAAAAGGGGTGAAAATGCGCGAAAAGCGTTCTAAAAAACGTTTTAAATGACGATTTCTACGCAATCTCAGGAAGTACAGAACCAGTTTTAAAATTAATGCTGTGAAAATTATGGTGACAGCCCTTGCTCCAAGATAAACTCTATTTTATGTCGGTGTCACTACAACCTGGGGGTTGCAGGAGCCAAAAAATAAAGTTCTAAACCACCAAAAGTTCTAAAGTACCAAAAAAAAAATAATGGTGTCAAAATTATGGTTACAGCCCTTGCTCCAACATAGGTTATATTTTATGTCGGTGCCACTACTACAGAGGGGGAGAAGGAGCAAAAAACGTTCTAAATTGCGATTTCTACGCAATCTCAGGAAGTACCGAACCGGTTTAACAAATAATGCTGTGAAAATAATGGTGGCTGCCCTTGCTCCAAGATAGGCTCATTTTTGTATCGGTGTCATTACAACATGGGGCTTGAAGGAGCAAAAAAAGTTCTAAATTGCGTTTTTTGTGTTACTGAAGGGCCCAGATACATAAAATTGGCATGGCAATTACTTATTAGATATAAATGATCTCTAAGAACATTTCTTAAAAAATTCGAAATTTAAAAGGAGGAAAAATGCGCGAAAAGTATTCTAAAAAATGTTCTAAATGGCGATTTTTACGCAATCTCAGGAAGTACCGATCCAATTTCAAAAACAATGCTTGGAAATTGATGATGGCAGCCCGTGCTCTAGCATAGGCTCTATTTTACGTCAGTATCACTACCACCAGGGGGCTGCAAGAGCAAAAAACGTTCTAAATTGCGATTTCTAGGCAATCTCAGAAAGTAACGAACCGGATTAACAAATAATGGTGTGAAAATGATGTGACAGCCCTTAGAAAGGGATAGGCCATATTTTATGTCGGTGCCACTACCACAAAGGGGGAGAATGAGCAAAAAGCGTACTAAATTGCGATTTCGCTGATACTGAAGGGCCGAGATACATGAACTTTGGCATGGTAGTTACTTATTAGATATAACTGGACTCTAAGAACGTTTCTTAAAAGAAAAATCAAAATTTAAAAGGTGGTGAAAATGCGCGAAAAGCGTTCTAAAAAACGTTCTAAATGGCGATTTCTACGCAACCTTAGGAAGCATCAAACCGATTTCAAACATAATGGAGTGAAAATGATGGTGACAGTCCTTGCTCAAAGATAGGCTCTATTTTATGTCAGTGTTACTACAACCTGGGGGTTGCAGGGGCAAAAAAAAACGTTCTAATATCGATTTAAGGGCCTAGATACATGAAATTTGGCATGGTAGTCACTAATTAAATATAAATTATCTCTAAGAACATTTCAAAAAAAAATCGAAATTTAAAAGGAATGAAAAAGCGCGAAAAGATTTCTAAGAAGCGTTCTAAAGGGCGATTTCTACTCAATCTCAGGATGTATCAAACCGATTTCAAAAGTAATGGTTGGAAATTGATGGTGACAGCTTTTGCTTTAACATACGCTCTATTCCGTGTCGGTGTCACTGCCACCTGGAGGTTCAAGGAGCAAAACACGTTCTAAATTACGATTTTTCTTATACTGTAGGTGCTAGCAACTTGAAATTAGGCATGGTAGTTACTTATATACTATAAATGATCTCTAAGAACATTTCCTATAAAATTCGAAATTTAAAAGGGCTGAATATGGGCGAAAAGCGTTCTAAAATCGTTCTAAATTACGATTTCTACGCAATTTCGTGAAGTACCAAACCAATTTCAAAAGTAATGGTTGGAAATTGACGGTGAAAGCCCTTGCTCCAACACAGGCTGTATTTCATGTCGGTGTCACTATACCACCTGGGGATTATAAGGAGAGACTAGAAACTTTAAATATGTCATGGTTGCTACTTATAAAATATAAATGCCCTCTAAGAACTGTAGAAAATAAATTCGAAATTTAAAAGAGGTGAAGCGGAGGGAAGGATCGAAAAGCATACTAAAAGTCCTAAATTACGATTTCTATGCAATCTCAGGAAATAATAAACCGTTTACAAAAGTAATGGTTGCAAATCAATGGTGACAGTCTGCGATTCCACACAGGATATATTTTATGCCATTGCCACTACCACGTTCTAAAAAAGACTTTAAAAACTTTCTAAGTTGCCTTTTCTATGGAATATTAGAATATACCAAACCGATTTCAAAATTAATGTTAGCAAATTAATGGTGACAATCTCTGTTTCAACATAGGCATTTTATGTTAGAGCTACTACCACCAGAGACGTGGTAGACCTAGACCCACGGCCAAGAAGCTTGGAATTTGAAATGATGGTTAATTTTAAGATGTAAATACGTACTAAGAACGGTTTTTAAAAAATTCAAAACTTCAAAAGATTACTGAAATGAGTGTATGAAATATTCAAAATACTTTCTAAATTACCATTTATTTTGAATTAGTTTTAGTTCTTCTTATTAATTCAAGTCTCATTTCTGCCTAATTCAGTGTAATAATGATGTTTAGTCAAACTGTGGCTAAATTAGTCATTTTTGAATTATTCCTAAAAGTATAATTTTTTTTCTAGTAAAAAATAGACATAAAAATATCGCTTGGTGTACTTCAACTATTACGCGAGCAAAGCCGCGGATTTTGCTAGTCTACTTATATATATAAAATCAAACGGAAATTTCGTTCCGATCGTCTATATTTCGCTGTCTACTGCATGGATTTTGACGAACTGATACTATTAGATAGGTACCGTTTCAGGGAAGGTTTTAAGCTATAACGCATCAATCTACGTAGATTAGTTATAGAATTATGACGTAAAGTTCTGTTATATTGGACGATAAGGTTACCATTTTATTTCTTGGTGAAATTTATCGTTGATAAAAAAAATTGAAAAATAAAACCTCGAAAATAAAAGAAAAAACTGTTACTAATTTCACTTAAAATTTAAAAAAAGGAAAAAACAGAAATCAGTTTTAATGAGTGATAATATTAAAAAACGAAAATAGTTAATTTAAACATGGACGGGAATGTTCGTAATGCTTAAAAAATTACTCAGTTGAAAAACTGCAATTGACATAAGATTGGGCGATTTATCTTTTGCGTCAGGTTAAGAAAAATGAATCTGAAAATTTATAAGATAATATCAAGAATGATTCTCGATAAGCGCATACTCAGAAATATTGTAAAAAAATCGTAGAATATTCTTCTCATGTGGAAAATAAAAAAAAATTATAAAAACCTCGATTTACCGTTTGTAAAAAGAAAGAATGAAAATTTCATTTTTTTGCGATTTAACGCTGGTTGGCGACACAATAAAATTTTGAATAATACTAAGATAAATATTCTTTAAGAAAAAATTTTTCAACTCTCCATAGGAAATTAGTTTAAGTAAGTTTAATTTAAATAAATACATTTTTATAACTTCAGTTTTGTTATATACATTTATATGTGTATACAATGAAACTAAACGATCGTAATTATACTGTTTAGAACAAATTTTAAATGGTTTAAACTTGTTTCTAACTGAAAATTAAGGTCCGATTCTCAGCATTGGCAATTTGGCTTCGATATTGTTTGTGTCAGAGACAACAAGAGGAAAGTATTGTTGCCATGGAAACAAAAAATAATAAACTAATCCACCATTTAAGTTTAAATTCATTGAGTATTAGGCATTTAAATACTTATTTAACAAGAAATTTATAAATGCATATCAATCTCTTGCATTTGGCCAGGAAATGTGTTGGTTCGCCAAAAAGCGTGGAACATTCGTCTTTTCGTGCCAAATACTCAAAAAAATATTTTTTTACAGATTTTCAACTGGGATTCTGCCGCTACATTTGATCTTTTTTACATACATGAGTAATTTTATTAGCATTTCCTTTTTCAAAATATTTTGAGTATGCGCTTTAATGAGACATCCTTGTGAGTAACATTTAAAAAGAAAAATATATTATTACAATTTTTTTATATTTACATAAAAAACTAGCAGATGTAATTATAACAAGAAAGAAAATATCATGCGTCAAGCATAGATTCTGAAACACTTTCCAACACATTCAGAATTATGAAATAAAAATGTACCGTTTAAAAAATTAAAATATTACGTCTAATTCAACCCTATGGAAACGCATAACACATTTCAAAACCCATTTGCAGCTGTTCCCATCTACAATCGTAAAATTATCGCAATTTTTTCAGCAGCCCTGTATATGATATATAGAATTGTATCTATTAACTACCTGCATGGAAAAATTTAGTTCACTTAGGAAATACATGTACTTCAGTTGGAAGTTCCCCTTCAGCAATTTCCTCTACTAAAGAGAATGGTATGTGAATACTTTTGTGCAGCCCTGTATAACGAGTAAAATGTAAAAAATTAATTACATTTAAAAGCGCATACTGAATTTTAAATCGTACGCTCCAGCAATGATGACTCAAAGACAGTACTGTAACCGATTTCTTTTGTGTGTCCCTGTAAGGGAATGCTATTAATAAAAAATGCTATGAATGCCCTATTCCAGGGATGGCGAACCTTTTCACGTCCACGTGCCAAATTCCCCCAAAAATATACTTTACGTGATCATGACGTTCCAACAATAAAAAAATTTAATGGTTCAAATAATAATGAATCAAAACTACTTAAAATTTTGTTTTTAGCATTAAAAAAATACAGGTAATATTTAATGTTATACTGTAGAAATTTATTTAAAATATATTATTTCTGTTGTCTCATCTTAAATGCCAAATAATTTATATCCGCTTCGTACTTAATTATTTTCGATAGAATGCAAGTTTAATTTCACTCACAAGACGTTTTTAATTGAATTTTTCTTTTTCTTTCTTTTTTTTTTTTACGAAAAGAATGTCTTGCAGAAAAAAAAATGTCAAAATAGCAAGCGCCAGAAACTACATCTTTTAGTGTCTGGAATTGAATTCCAAGTTGTTATAATTTTACAATCAGCATTTTTGCTTATTACACCTTTAATTTTTGTTTAGCGATAATCTTCTAATTCTCAAAATTTTCTGAGCCAATATTGAGTCAATATTCGAATAAATTAAGTTATATTTCAATTTCTTCAATCTGTGTGACAATCACAACCAACCGAACTAATCGGATTCAAGTAACACAGACAACATCTATATTAATTAATGCATTGTGAAATTCTACTATATTTTGATGTAAAACTTAAATCTATGCCGTGCCAAAAATAATCTGCAGCGTGCCATTAATGGCACGCGTGAAATAGGTTCGCCGTCTCTGCCCTATTCTAAAGTGACCGTAGTGAAATTCAGTTATTTATATCAGTTTCAATACATTTGAAATAGTATAATGCCATTAAAATACTTTGCAAACAATTTTCCCCCCTATACCATAATGTAATGGAATACTTTTGAGTGCCCCTGTAAATGAACTATTAATCCTACATTCTTCTTATACACTAACAAGTATGCAATGGTGACCAACCTTTATCCATTGCATGAAAATCCGATTCTGTTGACGGGAGTTAGGGAGTGGACTGACGGCCAGACAAACCGAATGCATAAACACTTTTCAACTTTGTTGGAAAGTGTTAAAAATGACCATGCGATTTAAATGTTTGTTTATTTAAGATTTTGATTTGCCATACAGTATGACTTTAATCCAAAAAGGTTTGAACGTGACACCAACACCATCGATGTTCACATTATAGGTTAAGACAGCACTTTTGGAACAATTGTTTATATTCAAATGTAAATTATATAAATAGCAGTTAATATTATAAAATTTTATTTAAATATTTAAATTTTAGTGTAAACGTCTCCCCCCCCCCACACACACACACATACACATATTGTAAGTAAGCTAATTTCAGACATTTAAAATATTTTTCACACACTTTACTACGGAAACATGCTGGTTTGTTTTCCCCAAACTTGTGACTTTTATAACCTCGAACTCAGATCAGCGAATATTGTCCTTTTTTTTTAACACATATCACCAATTTCCCTTTTAGAAATGTCTACTGTTTCAAAGGTTAAGTACTAAAGAGTATTCTTAAGAAAACGTATGCAATTATGCGTTATTAATACCACAAAGCAAAACATTTTACAATAAAAATTGCTTACTGAAATAAATTTTCGATAATCTTTTTAATTCGTCATCCCTTTTTCATTTTTTTTGCCACATCTTTTCTTCTTTTTTCAAGGTTTTTGAAAGATATTGGATTAATCTTATGTAATCAGGCTACCCTCTATTTAGCGTTTTTACTAAACTGTTGGATGTTTCTATTATATTTGAAATATACTCAGGACTATGATCCCGATATCAGAAGATTACATGAAATTTGTAATTAGTGGTTAGTAAATTTATGGTTTTTCATTATGAAGCAAGCGGACAAAACGGGCAAAAGAAGATTTAGTATTATATATTTTTCATCTGCAGTTATTTTACTATCATTAAATAAGCAATACTTGGAATGCCAATACTTGGGAACAAATTTTTTAAATTCCAATGGCGGCCAATGGAACAATATTTGTTAACTAGCCGCCCTTGACGACCAGTTTGGTCTCCCTTAAATGTATGCTAAGCATTGTACCATGTTACTTTTATTCATAGTTTAATTTAGTTGCTCAATCCTTCGCAAATCGGAAGATTCTGATAGAGAAATAAAGAAATCTGTATTTTTATGTTAGCCGGGTACAGGTGATAAATTGCCAACCATTGTTCCCTTCGCATTTTTTCGTATTTCATTAATTTCGTTTAAAATATAATATTTTCACTCATTTTATTCAAAATACAAAACGTTTATTTAAAACTGAAACATTTAAAATTCGTGGCTTTCGCTTATTTCATATTGGCTTTCACTTATTTATTTTTATCTCTCTATTCTAAAAAAAAGTAACTCCCGCTGTCACCGCCGCCGCCGCCGCCGGTTTTGAATTTTTTGTGACCGGAGGTCTTTCTTCGTTAATATTAAGAACAATAATGCATACAAAAATATGAAAATTGGTAGTATTATACAGAAATGTTTGATAAATACGCTGATGTAGACAGTTTTCAAATCGAAGAATTATTTTAAGAGATATTTAATGCTAAAGTTGGACAAAATCGTTCCATTAAAAAAGTTTTATAGGAGCAAAAACTATACATCGGAATTTAATACTTTTTAGAACATTTTATACGTTATAATTTCCCGGTGTGCAGAAATAATTTATTTTTTTAATTTGACTCATTTTTCGAGGTTTCATTTCTATTTTAAATTCAAATTTTCAGCATTTCGAGAGATATTTTTTTACTTATTTCAGAAAATTGTACTAATTTAACCTGTTGCCAAACTGTATAAACAACGGAAACAATAATGTTTGCTTCAAATTAAAAATTTATTTACGCGTGACTATTATAAACAGAAAAGAAAAACTTTCAAATTAGAATTAAATAATTACGTATAAAAAGCAGGAACTTATTGAAAATTACTTCATCTATAATTACACGTGAATTTTAACAGAGAAAGGATATTGTAAAGTAATAAATTCATTAACATGCGTTAGAAGTCTTAAATAGGAGAAATTACATCACATTTACGTCACATTACACTTATTACGTAAAATGAACAAAAAATAATATTGCAAAATAGTAGTTTAAATTTAAAAATAGCGCGAGACATTTACTTGATATTTTGAGATGAACTTTTCAACTATTTTTTTTTTTTTTTTTTTTTTTTTGTTTTTTTTGACAGCGCAAATAATATTTCATTTCTAATAAAAGCATTTTCACGTGAATATTAAAAAGGGAAAGAAAAGTTTGGTGAAAATTACGTCAGATTAAAAACGATATATTTAAAATGTTTTATTTAAAAGGACTTTCTTTTCGCTTTGTTAAAAAATACCGGGAGACAAAGACTCTGTTTACTTAATTCATTTTATATTAGATGATTTTGAAATGCCATTGTATCTTTTAACAGCAGCTGATTTTTCCGTAAAATTCCCCAATCAAAGAGAAATGAATAGAAACCCGTTTATAGGGCGATCGCTTTTGTTTTTTTAATTATAATTCAATCTTCCAAAAAAAATTCAATTAAAGCCGATCAAAGTAGCGTGCTTTTAGAGACTGCAGTGTCTGAACGGGGGGTTGGCGAGCGTAGCTCGTAGGGGGCCGAGCCCCCTAGTTTTCAAAAAAGAAAAGAAAAGAAAAATAATACTATAAACCTTGATATTTAATTTCAACATCAAAGCACTGATTTAATTTACCACGTGTAAAATGAAAAATGCTAACTGGCGTGTTTAAAAATGCTAACTTTAATGTACCAAAATGGCCCCTTGGCACATAAAAATTAAAGCGGTCAGCCCGGAACTGCTGATGACAGTCACATGACTTGGGATTTTATTATATAGATTTATAATTTTAGCCTATATAAGAAAAAAAGTACCTGAAATTCAGATAAAATTCAATTATTGTAAAGCAATTTCTTCTGACGCACAGCCCTAGCCACTAAACTTAGTGAAAATTAACGATTTTAGGTTTATTTAGGCAACAGACTGAAGAATAATGCAATTTTGAAAATAAAAAGTCTATTTATTTCTCCTTGCTATTATGCTCATTGGAGAAATGAAAAAAAAAAAACCTTCGGTGCATCAAAAAAATTAATACGTACTAGGTTATTAAGTTTTGTATTACTGACTTTATTTATCATCCTCAAAGAGTATTTTTGTGAAAGATCTAATATAATTCAGTCAACAGCAAATTGACTTTATTTAATGGAATGTAGTTTGGTTCATAATTACCTTTGTTTTATATCTAACTCTGGTACATTTGTAACTATGTAGTTGCAAACCCTTCTAATGTTTGACGTCAAACTTGCCTGTGCACCCGATTATGGAAGATTGGGAAGATTTTGATAGGATGAAAAAAAGAGGTTTATCTTTCTGTCATACTCAGTTATCGAGGGCTTTTTTCCGGGTTAACAGTTACATGATTGCAATTGGTCTATAAAAAAAGAAATGGCAGTGAAAATGATATTATTTTAATTTTATTCAAACACTTCAGTTTTGAAAATCCACTTTTATATGATTCACATTTCTTTTAAATATGAAAGTTAATCAGTTCTTTGTGTGCAAATAAATTATTACATTTTTTGACTGTATTTACTCTGCTTTAATCAGAAAACTGCAGTAGACCTGTTAGAAGAAGATGTATATTACGAAATATAATGTAGCGTAGAGAGAGATTGTATTGAAGCTACCAGAAGTATACATAGCAGGAAGCTGAGAAGCCCGGAGTTCAGAAACTAACAAATGAAAATGAATAATCCGAATATGATTAATGTTCAGTGGTCACTCAATGCAATCATTGTAATTATCTCTCATTTTAGTAGTGTGGTGACTAGAGAACATTTTAATTTCTGATGATCATAATGGCCGTAGTTCCTTCCCAACCTCTACTTTAAAGATCTACTTTAAAAGAGCTTATTCTGAATAGTCCGAATTTTGCCTAATGCATAAGATAATATAAAAGCTAAATGGCGTCCGATGCGTATACAGAAAATGCGGAAGGACTTTCCAGGTGAAGGTCCATATTAATTTTAAAAACAGGGTCGAATTCTTCATTTCGTTTGATTGAAGGTTTATTTGAAAAATGGACCAGCGCAGCGGGCTCAGCGTGCTAGTATTATAATAAAAAAAGAAGAAAAATACGTAAAAACGATTCTAAAGATGATAAATATGTAAAGAGGAATTTTTTGCTTTTAAAATACAAACTTTTGACACTAAAATTTTCTCTCAAAATGTTTATTTTGATTTTTTTTAATGTGAAATAAATTTATGTGTTTTTTAATATAACTATTGGGTTATAGTATTAATCTAGCAGATTTAACAGTTTATAAACAAATGGACACAGTTCATACCATCACTCCCCATGAAAGACTGTTGATATATTTTTCTATATACATATATTTAGAAACTTTTGCTGCTGTTTGCTTTTCCAGTCATATCTCTGTACAAATGATCCTCTATAGGCATATGAGACTTCAGCAAGGCCAGTGGTGTTGGAAAGCCTCGCAAAGACTTTGTAATATGGTAGCACTAAACTGTTAGAGATGCTTTAATCCCAACGATGTAATCGTTGGCATGAAGAAAATCATGATCGAATGGGGATAATTTGTTATATAATGGCCAGTTTTGACCATATTGCAATAGGAACAGTAAGGACATCTAAAAGGGACTATGACCCAAAATATCATTCTCGCATAAAGAGAATTCTGAAAACCTTCCATAGTCCCCCACGTCCAGACCGCGCTGGTTTTGAACCCGCGAATATCAGCCCAAGCTCTTTATTTTGTGGACGTATACTAACCAATAGACTGAGTAGGCCCTGTAAAAAAATGACAGAATAGGAAATGGAAGGAGACCGAAACAACGTTTACTATTGCATTTTCTATTTGTAGTGGTAGGTAATATCGACATATATTTATGACACATCAGGATGTTTCCTTTCACCTGTAAATACTTTAAATATAATTTTCAATATAGTTAACTATTTAAACTGTGATCAAATCTCGTGTTAATATATAATAATTAGGTTGTGAAAATATGAAAATATTGCATTGCCACCCCGAACACACAACTATATAATTCTAGAATTATATCACATCAGGAAATGAGGTCGAAATTGCTTACAAAATTCCATCTTTTCATACATGAACCAAGTTAATTTAAAATAAAATCGCGTAAATATTAAAATAAATCTTCTGGGAGTAATTCTAAAGTATCAATCGATTAAGCGTCTGAGATTCGTTGCTGATTAATGACCTAGATTGAGATATCTAATAGCATTCATATATTGATCCACTTTTAAGGATTGACTGAAGTAGTTACTTTTTATTTTTATAATGAAACAGAGTAAATAATTTTTTACTAATTCAATTCCATTCAAGTGCCTAGAAAAAAAAAATTCTTAAGATTTTTCATATAAGATATTTGAATTTAGAAAGTGATAATGCAATCTGTTTAAAGGTATTAGGGATATAAAGCTGTTTTTGAAAGTTTTACTGTTTGCTATCGAGTAAAAGTGCACTATGATTGCTAAAAATTCAGTTTTTTAAAATGGATTCAACTACTTTTGGATAAATAATTAAATCAATTTCAGTTAATTCGATTTGGATAAAATAGTTCCTATTATGAAAAGCATTAAATGTAAATTATATATTTTTTTTGTCTTCCGTATTCATAAAGGCATTTGACATTTGACCTTGACCGTTGTGGAGAATTTTTTAAAGCCTGTAGCAACTGTGACTGTTGCCTCGAATGATCCATATTATACGCAGAAACACATATTACAGACAGGACATAACAATTTTATTTCTTCCATTTACACATGTCTTCTTCTTGATTTTTCTTCTTCTGTATACAAGGAAACAACCGAGATACAGCGGATCCATATGACGAACCCAATTATATCTATGCCTGGGATTTAGACTTGGGTCCGCAGCGTGGTAGCGGCCTCTGCTACCGACCACGCCACTAAGTGGTATTTCCAAAGGCAATTAGAAGTATCGTTTCTATAAATTAATTTCAATAACTTGCTTAGAATATTTTGTTGTAGGTACAAAATTTATTGCAGTAGGAATACCAGCAGAAGACAAATGAGGTAGTGGTCGGCGCTTCTGTCTACCTCGCAACAGATTCGGAATTCGGCTCCAGACTGGGCAAGATTCACTCAGTCTTTCATCCCTTCGCAGTTGATAAATTGAGTATCAAGCTTGCTTGGGAACTAAACACTGATAGTCCCGAGTTATACTGCGTTCAGATTGAGATAACTCAGAGACTTCTCTTGATACTCTTAACTCTGATAACTTGATAACTCTTGAGACTTCAGATTGAGTCACTTAACTTTAAGTTTTTTGAAGTGGACTTACCTGGAATCAACATTTTTACTTCAGCAAGTTTTCGAAACACACTCAACTTTCGATACTCTCTTAACTATGAGTTGAGTGGAACTCTGCCGTATGAACTCTTTTCATTATTTGAAAATGTTCTTAAATTTCGAGTTGAGTTCTACAAATAATTAATCATCTCTTTTTGAATGATCCTTTGAATCGCTTATTTATTTAACTCGCCGAAAAGAAAAAAAAACAATTATACACTATGTATGGTTAGAAGTTGTAGTTACAAAATTAAATGAGTTAAGTCTCTTAACACTTTTCGCAATGCAAACAGGTGAAGTCTAATTTCGTGTTGTCAGGTTCAAAAAAATTAAGGTAAGTGACCCAACTTTCTTAATGAGAACAAAATATAAGGCTGGGCGCCTGACCGGGACATATGCTATATAGCACCTCACGGCCCAGGGTCAAGAAAACATGTTTGAGGTCTTAAAACTTAATGGATCGTAATGCCTAAGGCTCAGTTTAATTAGAAATAACAGCTAAACTTCAGAGAAGTAAATCAGAGTTAATTAACTAATCATTAAGTTTGAAATTTGTGAAAAGCATTCAAAAAGGAATGTTTTGCAATGCATTCACTTAAAACAATACTATAAGAGACTTGTTTAAAAAACTAAAGTAATTATATAGATATCCATTTATCGTTTTTTGAAAATGAAAAGAATTAGCACATAATTTCTCCTATCAAATTTTTCTGTTTAGTTTTTAGGCATGAAAAGCCTTTGCGCTTTTTCGTACTTTTTTTGTATACCATTTTTTTCCATAATTTCTATTGACTATTTTTGCCATTTTTGGTATTGCCTCTCTCTCCCTCTTCAGGTTTTAAGATACGATAGAATGTTTTATCAAAATACCTTTTTTTAAAATACTGACGCAAAACATATAATATGAGATTCCTCTTTTTTTTTTGTGTGTGTGTGTGTGTGTGTGTGTGTGTGTGTGTGTGTGTGTGTGTGTGTGTGTGCGTTTTCTAAAGTTCTGAATCTAAAAAACAAGTATATTTTCGTATACAAGCGAAGCTTTTAACAACTTTTCGCAGTGATTTACGAGCTGATTACTTAATTAATTAATTTCAACCCATCATCGACATCTGCCAAGTATTCGAAAATCCATTGATTTATCGTTGTGAAATAAGCTTAACGGTTGATATATATCGTACAACAATTACAAATTAATTTAAATATAGTAACTGTAAATTACCTCTTTGCTAATGTATTGATTTATATATACTATTGAAGTGTCTGTAAAACATTGATTTCCTTGGGATTTTCATATAAAATATTAAAATTTAGAAAGTGACATTAAAACTTTTTTACTTATTTTTCATAGAATGTGCTTGTTTAGAGATTTATATATTGCAATTGAGAAAATATCAGAAGTGTGATTGACAAAATTTGAAATTTATGAATGAGGGCGAATATATATAAATAAAAAGTACATGGCTATTCCATTTGTGGTTAAGTTTCGATATGTGCAAAGCGATAACTTTAAACTATTTCTTTCAAATGACACTTAATGAATTCCGAATGGCAACAACTATAGAAATTTTCCTTGTGTAAACCAGTTTCAATAAGTTGCTGCAGGTTTGCTTTTTGCCAAAGCAATAATCTTACATTCAAATTTCTAAAGAAAATTTTAGAATAAATTATATAACTATTTTCACAAAATGTATATGACTAAACATATATCGTTGAAAATGTCACATTCACCTTCAACCAAATCGAAATAAAATGAAAGAAAAATTTGCTTAAAAGGTGCATTTAATATAAAAGATGTCACAAAAATATAAAAGATGATATTACATAATATAGTTTTTAAAAACTTTCACAATTTTCGCGCCGAACGCTTTCGATCAGACATTGATCATTATCAGGGCAGCTTTGCCTACTGATAAACATCCTAATCGTACTTCGTCCCCAGCTGGACAAGCAGTCTAGTACAGTGGAGGGGGAGGGGAGACAGTAAAAGAGTCCAATTTACAGTGGAGGGGGGAGGGGGACAGTAAACTGAATATTTCTACCCAAGCCTAACAATACATCTTCTATTTTGAAAACTTGAACTGTATAATCGGAATGTTATATGTCATATTATCATTAATAGCTTTATTATCTCTTATTAAAACTAGGGGGCTCTGCCCCCTAAGAGCTACGATCGTCAACCCCCGTTCAGACACCGCAGAATCTAACAGCACGCTAATTTGATCGGCTTTAAAAAGATTTCGGAAGATTGAATTATAATTTGAATCTGACAATTATAATCTGACGTAATTTTCACCAAACTTTTCTTTCTCTTTTTAATATTCACGTAAAAATTGTTAGAAATGAAATATTATGATTATCTTAAAATATCAAATAAATGTCTCGTGCAATTTTTTAAATTTAAACTGTTTTGCAATATTATTTTTTGTTTATTTTACGTAATAAGTGTAATGCGACGTAAATGTGACGTAAATTCTCCTATTTAAGACTTCTAACGCATGTTAATGAATTTATTAATTTAGAATATTCTTTCTCTTTTAAAATTCACTGTAAATATAGTTTTTATGACGTAATTTTCAATAAGTTCCTGCTTTTCATATTTTCTGTTTATAATAGTCACGTGTAAAATAAATTTTTAATTTGAAGCAAACATTATTGTTTGCGCTTTTTATACAGTTGGCAACAGTTTAAATTAATACAATTTTCTAAAATACTTAAAAAATATCTCTCGAAATGCTGAAAATTTGAATTTAAAATAGAAATAAAACCTCAAAAAAGTCAAATTAAAAAACTAAATGCAGTCTGCACACTGGAAAATTCTGACGCATAAAATGATCTAAAAATGATTAAATTCCTATGTACAGTTTTTGCTCCTATAAAACTTTTTTAATGGAACGATTTTGTCTAACTTTGGCATTAAATATCTCTTAAAATAATTCTTCGATTTGAAAACTGTCTGCATCAGTGTGTTTATCAAACATTTCTCTATAATACTACTGATTTTCATATTTTTGTATACAACAGCTTTTTTAATATTAACGAAGAAAGGCCATGCTTAAGCATTCAAATTGGATGCCGATCTGCCGGGAATATCTACGCAGACTTTCATTGGTCCATTTCCAAATCAAAACTTTTTTTATATATAGACGGATTTCTATGGATTCTTTTATTAACGATATGTGATAATGGGAGGTAGGAATAATTATTCTTGCTTCATTAAAACGGATATTTACATTTTGTTGTTGGTTAAGTCTTGCTAACGCTGTTGTTTGTCTTTTAAACTTAGTGTCACTTACGTATTCTTTCACTCTGTCCTTGAACTTGCGTTCGGTCATTCCGATATATACCTTTTCTTCTTGTGTTTCAGTTAACAAAGGAATTATGCAAATACCTGCGATTTTATCATTAGGAATTGAGTCAATCTTGCTATGGATTAAGGCTTTGAGTTTTCTTGTTATTCGATTATCATATCGAATAACAAGTCCGTGTGTCTGTCGCCATTGTACCATCAAACACTGTATGAAGTTATGCATAGAATTGAACCAAAGTTTTTGGCTATAGCAAGCAGGTCCTTCCTTAATTTTGAAAAAATTCGCTGGAAGGGATGGCTGTAATAACGATTTTTGTGCGATTTTGAATATTTTACCATCTAAACGTGTATGAAGTTATGCATAGAATGAACCAAATTTTTTGTGTATGTCTTTGGCCATGGCAAGAAGGTTCTCCCTGAATTTGGAAAAATTCCGCCTGAAGGAGGCGCTGTAATAGCGATTTTTATGCGATTTTGAATATTGCACCATCAAAAAGTGTATGAAGTTATGCATAGAATTGAACCAAATTTTTTTGTGTATGATTTGGCCAAGGCAAGAAGGTCCTCCCTACATTTGTAAAAATTCCGCTGAAAGGGGGCGCTGCACTGCAAATAGAAGCGTCTTAAATTTAGACACATATGTGACTGAAAAAGAAATTTAGACACTTAAGTGTCTTAATCTGAAAATTCAGACATTATAGATGTCTTAATTTAAGATACATAAGTGTCTTACTATGACCATGGTGTATACGAACTGAGAATAATGTCTAAAATATCCGCAAACGTCTTATTTTAAGACACTTCATTGCTTTAAACGTGTCTTAATTTAAGACGTTTTGATTCTTCCGACGCAATAATCACCAGGGGGCACTAGCACTCCCAGTTGCGCATGCGTTTTAGATGTCTTCGTTCGAAGTGGTATACGTTGTAATTCAAACAAAGTTTGTTTTTATGTACGCGTGTATTTTAATTCGTTTTTTGCGAAATGTGAAGTACAGCGATTTTAATTCGTATTAACTTGGATTATTTATTCATTGAATACATACATCTGACGTGTGTGCTTGACATCAAATGTCTCTTAGAAGTTGTCGTCGATATAAGGGCGGGATAGACACAGAACAGAAGTAGACGACGGTTGAAGATTACACCCGGAAATTCTACAAAGCGTGTGCAATGGGCTTAGTGTTAACTCGTATTAATTTATATCAATAATATTGTGTTATTCATCTTCGTTCTGTCGAAGCTGGCAAAGAAAAAGAAACTTTTGTCTGGCGGGTCCTGTTTTGAGGATGAAACATCTCATTCTTTAAATATGGCTAGTCGGATGTATTATGGGATTACCGTTTAAACTGATGAAAATCTTTCTCCCTCACTGTGGTTGTGGTAGTTTTTAAAATTTCAAATCGAGGAATATTTCTTACCTCTTGCAAACAGCGATTGAAGTAAGTGTTATAATTTCTTTATAGTACTAAAATTAGTGTCTTTTATGATTTTATTTATTGTACTAAACAAAATCTTACATGAAATTTAATTAGTTTTGAATCTTTTTGCAAAAAAAAACACTAATTCTAGATGTATATATTTTTAAATTTATGACGTTGTCTTTTATTACAAATTATGTATTATTTATTCTCATCTTTTTTCTGAAATTTAAAGTAATAACATCACTAAAAAACAGACATATTTAAAAGTTAAGTTCATTCTCTTGTTTTGTTTTGTTTTCATATGGCAGTTCTTAGTTTCAATGGATCCGGATTGAGATCCCGGGATCCCGCTTTAATTTTAACCCCGAAAATCCCGGAATTTTTACTGGAAAATTCCGGGATTTTCGGGATTGCCTTTTTTCTTCCATTGAACAATATTCAGCTGAAATTAAAAAATATATTTAAAAACTTTCGTTTTTGGAAAAGAAAATCAATTGCTTTTCATGAAATTTATATATAATTGAAAATGAATGTTTATCTCAAGTATTTCTTAGATATATTTCTAAAACTATTAAATCTTTTAATGTGTGAAAACTTTTGAATTGGAAACATAGAAGTAAGCCAGTCAGGAAAAAGGAAATCATTTGTTTATTTAGATTTCGCTGCATGTGTGGATTCGAAGGTCATTTTCCAATTAGACTTTACCGATAAGCATCGCAAGTTTGTATCATAGTGATATCATGTGCTAACTTTTTTTTTCTTTTTTGCTTTAAAGATGTCTTGTTTAGTAGCTCATAAGAATGATAACAATAAGCCCATGTGGCAATATAAATTTTTAAAAAATCTAATTTTTAAATGATAAGGATTTTTATTTCTTTTCGGGGAGGGGGGGGGGGGATTTTGTATGAAATTTTCGTAAAGTTGATACCTTAAATCTTGCACTGATTATAATGAAAGTTTTGAACTTTTAGAGTAGGACAAGATTAAAAAACACAAAATATAAATAAACAAAATACCGAGGTAATTTTTTTCTCAATATTAACCCTTTGCACTCGAGGGCTCCGTAGCGGAACCATTTAAAATTTGTCTTTAAACTCGAGGTCTCCGCTACTGAGACAATGCAAATAATTTTGTGATACCATGTAATCTTGGCTTTTCTAGACAGGTATCACAAAATTATTTGCATTGGCTCCGTAGCGGAGCCCTCGAGTTTGAAGACAAATTTTAAATGGCTCCGCTCCGGAGCCCTCGAGTGCAAAGGGTAAAGTAGAATATTTATTTATTTATTCATAGTTAAATAGCTGTTGTGATTATCATCTGATATATATGTAAAATTGCCTATGTGGCAATATAAATTTTTTTTAATCTATTTTTAAATTATATGAAGTAGAGTAGGACAAGATTATAAGAAATATATATATTTATCCATGTACTTTAAAAGCCCTCAATAGCCCTTGCCGCTGAATTTGTCCGATAATCGGAGATGTCTGCTTTTGTGAGGTAAAAATATACAAATATGTATGCCATGCGGATTAAAAAAGTATTCGCTAAATAGATGTTTCAGAATAGCTATTCGGGAATGTCCATTAACCTCCACAACGGATACTCCCGAATACCGGACATCTCAATTGAGATAAGAATAATGCAGGGTTGCATTTTTTGCAAAAGAACTTTTTTATTAAAGAATGGGCATACTGGACCGTGCCCCGCCCCCCTACGATTTTAGTGCCCACAAATTTGATGTGCAATATTTGTAAAGCTTATATTTTAAATCTGTTTCGAAATTGTATTGATTATAATCAATATTTTGAACTTTTGAAGTAAAATAAGATTGAAAATAAAACAAATTTTAAAAATCTAATATTTAGATAAATATTTTTTGTTTTAATCTTGTTCTACTTCTGAAGTTCAAAATATTGATTATAATCAGTAAAATGTCGTAAAAGATTTAAATTATCAGCTTAACAAAAATTGCGTACCAAAATTGGGAGCACTAAAAAAATCAGGTTGTAGGGGGGGGGGGGGCAGGACCCCTGCCAAATATTTGTCCAGGATTCAACGTGGTCAAACATGGCTACGTATGATGCTTACAAAAAAAATGGATGCTATTAAGACGTTTGAAGTGTCTGAAATTCAGACACGAAAAGTGTCTGAAAAAATTCAGACAGTTTAAAATGTCTGAAAACTGAACACTCCGTTTCAGACACTTAAGTGTTTGAATTTCAGACATTTTAATTTACAGTGTGTAATAACAATTTTGTGCAATTTTCAATATTGTACCATCCAAAAGTGCATGAAATTATACATATAATTGAACCAAAATTTTTTGTGTATGTTTTTCATCAAGGTAAGAAGGTCCTCCCTGCATTTGGAAAAATTCCACCGAAATGGTGTGCTGTAATATCTATTTTTGCCGTTTTCAATATTGTACCATGGAAAAGTGTATGAAGTTATGCATAGAATTGAACCAAATTTTTCGGTTCTCCTTGATTAGGAAATATCCCGCCGAACGGGTGCACTATTATAACGATTTTTGCGTAAGTTTCTTGATTTTTCGTAGTTCTATTATATACCGGCGGTTTGTGAAGTGACGAGAACTTCCCATTCTGATTAGCCTTCGATTATTCGCGAACAGCTGATATACAACAGAATAACCGAAAACTATTGATTTTAACTCTTCACTGCACGACGTGCCACATCTGGCACATACCTAAAAACACTGCAATTCTTATTATGTGACATTAATTTGGCCAATATAATCTCAATCCCTGATCAAGAACAGTCCAAAGAATGGAATAACACTTATTTTGTCCATGTCAGATGGCTGCATTTGACAAAAAATTAGAATTTGTTCTTCGGAAAGAAAAAAAAATTACGATCAATCTATTAAGGTAAAATTTACTTTCATTATTTTTAGTGAATACTTAAAAGTATTAATATAAAAAAAGTTGCAGAGTGTTAAGCAGATGAATATATTAATTTAAGCTTATTTAGTTGTAAAATATAGCAATACAATATTTTAAAACCCTAATTGCGTGCATAGGGTACACGCCATAAAATATCAAATTTTAGCTGAAAATTTGAAATTTAATATTTTTTACTATTTTTCACATTATTAGACGGATAAATAGATTTCAAATAACTTTTTTCATAAAAATAGAAAAAATCGTGCAGTGAAGGGTTAATAAATATTATGTTGGAGATTAACTCGTTTTTACTCCGTTTAATTGACTAAAGCAGAAATTTAAGATGAAAGTCAAAGTTTATATAGCATTGAACTAATAAATGAAATATCGACATTTGTAACAACATATTGAAACATTAAAATACACTCATGTCCAAAATTAAGGTCACAAACATAAAATCTGCGAAAACTGATGAACTATTCACTGTTTTGCAACGAAATTTGGCACAGAGGTATATTACAATGGGAGAAAGAATATAGCAACATAACAATATGGAAAAGATTTTAATAGTGAATTAAGATACGATACGGGGTATATGAGAAAGTGTTAAATCATGAATCAGAGATAAAGCATTTACCTCGGGAAAAATCTGTCTAATAGGGAGTGTGGCCACAGTGCACTGCTATACAAGCCTCACAACGAGCTCTCATACTGTTTACGAGAGTGTCAATAAATGTTTGTGGCAACAAAGCCCATTCTTCCAAAAGCGCGGCTTTTAACTCCTGGCGGGTCCTGGGAGGGGTGTTACGCTGTGAAATGACTCTTCCTAGACCATCCTAAACATGTTCAATTGGATTTAGGTCGAGAGACTTCGAGGGCCAATTCATATGGCGAATATCCTCTTCTTCAAGAAAAATCATGAACAGTGTGAGCCCTGTGTGGCTTCGCATTATCGTCCATAACCATGAAGTCCGGGCTTACAGCACCCGGAACAACTTCACATAGGCTTCAAGGACCTCATCCCTAACGTCCGGTGTCCAGTCATGTGTATCCCTTTAACTGTATCCAACAGAAGAACCCGGTTGTTGTGGAGCCGAACACATCAGTCTTGGACGCAAGAAGAATGGGCCATGTTCTTTCCAGTGATGAGTCAAGATTCACCACGCGGAGTGATTTTCGCCGAATCTTCATCTGGAGAGAACGTGGAGCTCGCTATCATCCCTCCTAAGTAAAAGAAATCGACAGATTTGGTGGCAAAGGAATCCTTATCTGGGGCGGCATAATGTTGGGCAGTTGTACACCGCTGCACGTCTTCGATGCGGGTACTGTCGACGCACATCTCTGTAGGGAAGAGGTCCTTGAAGCCTATGTGGGGTTTTTCCGGGTTGCCGTAGGCCCGGACTTCATGTTTAATGACTATAATGCGAAGCCACACAGAGCTCACATTGATGAGGATTTTCTTGACGAAGAGAATATTCGCCGTATGAATTGGCCCCCGAGGTCTTCGGACCTCAATTCTATTGAACATGTTTGGGATGGTCTAGGAAGAGCCATTGCACAGCGTAACATCCCTTCCAGGACCCGCCAGGAGTTAAAAGCCGCGCTTTTGGAAGAATGGGCTTTGTTGGCACAAAGACTTATTGGCCTCCTCATAAACAGAATGAGAGCTCGTTGTGAGGCTTATATAGCAGTGCACGGTGATCACACTCCATATTAGACAGACTTTTACCGAGATAAATGCTTTATCTCTGATTCATGGTTTAACACTTTTTCATATACCCTGTATCTTAATTCGCAATTAAAATCTTTTCCATATTGTTATATTGCTATATTATTTCTCCCATTATAACATACCTCTGTGCCAAATTTCGTTGCAACACAGTGAATAGTTCATCAGTTTTCACAGATTTTATGTTTGTGACCTTAATTTTGGACATGAGTGTATATGAGATATGAGATGTATATTTTGTGATTGGCATATTCAACTAGTTTACTACCGGAATTCATAACTGGCAGTGTGACGGCAATATAGCTGATGGCGTGTGGCGCGATGTCGAAGTTCAAGCTAAAGGCGAACATCAAGTTCATGTGCAGATTGGGGACATCTGCATGAGATTTTATTAGCATTACAAACGGATGACAAATGACTACACTAAGCTTGACGATTTCTGACTATTCTCCAAGATCAAAATGAGATTCAAAGATAACCGTTTTGACACCGTAGAAGACATCAAAGCCAACGCGACGGCTGAACATGGGAAGATACCAAAACAGGACTTTCATCGTTGTTTCAAGCGATGGAGCAAGTATGTGTGATCTGACGGAGCCTACTTTGAAGGCGATTAAGTAAATGTATAACTGTAGTGTGGTAAAAACAATTTACTGCGAATTTCCGGGAACTTCTTAACTGCCCCTCATATATTAAAATTGTAAATGAAATGTCAAAAATTATAAAGTTGTATTTCTACAACAATATTATGAATCTACTTATTCTAAAAAAAATACACCACCACTGTCGCTATCGTAAATTAATTAAATGTGACCGGAGTTCTTTTTCGGCTAAAATTAAGAAAACTATTGCATATAAAAATATGCAAATTGGTAGTTTTATAGAAAAATGTTTGATAAATACGCTGAATCAGGCGATTTTTAAATCAGAGAATTATTTAAAACACTACTTAATGTTGAAGTTGGTCAAAATACTTCCATTAAAAAAGTTTTATATTATCAAAAACTATGCATAACTTGCTTAAGCATCTTCGCAGGGGCGTACTTGGCGAGCTCAGTGTGCAATCATTTTTTTTTTAATGACTAATTTTTTTACGGTTTTTTTTAAATTTAAATTAAAAATTTAATTTTGTCATTATCGCAATAGAGATCTATTTCCTATTTGGAAAATGTCAGTTTTTTACCTATTGCCATATTTAAAAATAATAATATTTCCAAGGAATTAAAATATGTATTTACACGTCAATATTAAAAAGAGAAAGAAAAATATTAAATAATATTATTACGCGTTAAAAGCAGTAAATGAGGGGGGGGGGGGATTGCGTCATATTTAAAACCCCAAATAATAATAACGCCAAATAGTTTCAATTTTAAAAGACGACACATTTATTTTATATTTCGAAAAGTCTTTTTACTTATTTATGACAAATTTAAAACAACGCAAATAATAATATTTCTTTTCAATTAAAAATGTATTTTCACGTGAATATTAAAAAGAGAAAGAAAAGTTTGGTGAAAATTACGTTATATTTAAAACGACACATTTAAAAAAATTTCTTGCAGCACTGTTATAAAATTCCGGGAGTCAGCGACATTGTTTACTTAATCATTTTATGCAAGCTGATTTTAAAATGTTTAATTGATCTCATTTAATCAATCTCAAAAACAGCCGTAAGCTGTCGCGACAGCAGTTAATTTGGCCTCAAGAACAAAAAAACCCTCAATCAAAGAAAAATGAATCGAAATCCGATTACAGAAAATCGATACTGGTTGTTTAATCTTCAATAACTTTTTTAAAATGGAGCAAATTACCGTGATTTTAGAGCATGGGGTTTCTAACCCCATACAGCCACCTAGAGCATGCGGTGTATGTAACTCCAAAATTTGATTTCTTGTGCACTCCACAAAATTTAGCGAATTAAAATAAGAAAATTTCCTGTGAATTTTGCATTATTTACTTGTATAAAAACAACTGAAAAGGTACTATAAGTGTATATACATATGTAAGTGTACAGTCCATCTAGTAATGTAAAATGGCAATATTTCAAAATTAAAATTTCTCTGGGGTGCAAAACACCCCACCTCACCAATTAAGCGTTAAACGCTCGTAGTGGAAAGAGCCATTAGCATCGTAAAAAAACAGTGTTGATCAATTTTTCAACTACTTTTCAGCCATGAAATTTCTTTCTAAATTATTGAATATTAAAAATTTGAATTATCATATTGCTAACTAAGCGTAAACCAACAGAGTGAAAAATGCCCAACCCGGGAATCGAAACCGGGATCCTGGAATACCGCTCCAGTGCTCTACCACTAACCCACGAGGACGATGCCCAGCTTGGCATCTCTCACTCACATAAGTCGGTGAGATTGCTACCGCAGCTACTAGTTGGTTTACGCTTAGTTAGCAATGTGATAATTCACATCTTTAATATTCAATAATTTCAAGCGTAATTTCACTGCTGAAAAGTAGTTGAAAAATTGATTAAATTGTATATTCACCGATGCTGGGTTTATTTGCGCCTCATGTTACGCCGCAAGATTGTCTGCTCATGAAGACTTTTCCAACTAGTAGCTGCGGTAGCAGTCTCACCGACTTATGTGAGTGAGAGATGCCCAGCTGGACATCGTCCTCGTGGCTTAGTGGTAGAGCACTGGAACGCTATTCCAAGGACCCGGGTTCGATTCCCGGTTTGGACATTTTTCACTCTGTTGATTTACGCTTAGTTAGCTATGTGATGATTCACATCTTTAATATTCAAAATAGCGTTGTTTGAAATTAGTATTTCGTGATCGTTGTTCAGAATCTCATTATTCTGTTATGTTTTCTTTTAAAAATACAAGGTGTGTTCTCAGAAATTTCCTTTTTGGAAACGTTTTGTGAAGAGAGGGAGGAGGGTCGTTAAAAAATTGAGATGGGCTTCGTGAACGCAGAGGTTGCGGAAGTTTCTGCTTTGTAATTCTCTGTTAAAACATCAGGTGGAATAGGAAGCAGTGTACGTTTGCGGTTGAAGCATACTTTTCGAACAACTGTTCATATCGAATCCCGAGTGTGACGTACTCTTCCGATCTAATGATCTGTATGTTTATTTTTTTAAGGGAATACTTCAAGCCGGAGATTTTTAAATATCGTTAAGCAAACCTGATTGATCGGACGGCTATTATTGAGCAAAAAGTATACAAAATTCCGGTAATAATGTTGAAACATGTGCATGAGAACTTCAGAAATCGGTTGCATTAACGCAAAGAACGGTGGCTACTACTAGATACCAACCAAAACAGCTTTCACCTTCAAGATATAGTGTTTTAAAAGTACATTATTTAAAACCTTAATTTAGTTTGTTGCTTAAGCAAAAAATAAATTTTATCTATGAGCAATATTTTTTTTCTTTTCTTCGCCTTTAAAAAAAAAGAAAGTTCCTGTTCCTCACCTAATTCATCCCTTTACCATGTACGACATTTTGGGGTTGAAAATCCCTTGTATAATTTCGCCTTTAAAAAAAAGAAAGTTCCTGTTCTTCAACTAATTCATCCCTTTACTCTGTACAACATTTTGGGGATTAAAATCCTTTGTGCAATTTATTTCCAAAGGATTTATTTTTAATTTTTTTTTATCTAATATTCTGGTCTATTTAACTTGATGCAAATGTATTAGTTTTTTTTTTTTTTTTTTTTTTTTTTTTTTTTTTTTTTTTTTTTTTTTTTTACAGTTAATTATATTCTTGTATACAGGGAGATCCAAAAACCTGGATGAAAATCTCGTCATTGCTCCATCATTTAGAAATGCTGGTTCATGAAGGATGGAGCAGGGTTTTCCTACACTATGTTCTTCCAAGGCTAAACGCAGTATGAGTGAGCGTATAACTGGATTGGATTCTTACAAATTCAAGGGTAAGGAAACAGAATGGCTCTCTAATAGCTCAAATCTAAATCCATTCGACTATTTTCTTAAGAAATGTATTAAAGGTAAAATTTCTAAAATAATCCTAGCTCTCTGCTAGACCTCAAATACGCTACTGAAAGTGACAGTTACGCCAGTGCTTCGTCCATCAGAATCACAGCTTCGAAATCCGCGCATGTCATTGTAGCTGCAAGTGGCAAATATTTTGAAAACAGTGTATAAATTAAATGACAAATGACATTGCATAAATTAAATGACACGTTAAATTACAAATTCATGTCAAATGGAGACTAATAGATTCATGAATATACATGTCATCATTTTTACATAATACTCACCTACTTTCTATTATGTTAATTAATCCACCCTGTAATTGGTCACGGAGTCATATAAACAGGAAATTTATTCGTACGCATTCCTTGCATTAAGTTCGATAAAGCATATCTTATTGCAAAAATAATTTTAAATTAAAATAATGTAAAAATAAATAAATAATCCAGAAACTCTAAGTTCGTACACTATACAGCAAACCTTGTATTTTTATACGGAGAAATTCAAAGCCTCGTATTGGAAGCTTCGGATATAACTTCCAATTGAAGCATAATTCCAAACTCTAGTATTATCTACGACATTCTACAACTTGGAAGAATAATCTCTAAATATGCTGTTTGAAACCCTTTTCACTGGATGAGGAGAGCTAGTATTGATTGTCATAAGTAATTTGTCTGGCAGATGATAAAAGAGATAATTGTGAGGTATCGTTTATATCATTATTATATTTTAAGAATTTAATGATGAAATCATTTCACGAAGATGGTTAAAAATAACATGTCTTTCGTATTAAAAGTGTACAAACCATCAGGACAAAAACACTTGAGAGGTTAAAAGTTTGTGATGCAAAACTTTATGGCTATACGAATTTGAAATATGGGTCTTCAAAATAACAATATCAAATTTTGAGTGATGCTATGCTATTAATTAATATATATACTAGAAAGATAGACCGTCAAAAATAACGGAAAATGAAACATAAATATATATACAACTTTTCGTCTTCCGGCTCCCTGCATATGATACAAACTGTGGTGCAGGGAGTGCAAAATAATAGGGAATTTGGTATTTTTCCACTATAAGGGCAATGGCGTTTTTTAAAAAAAAGCTTGGCGAAATTTGGGCATCAGAAAGTGAGATTTGTTGCCAAATGATATAAACAGCTATGAAAACAAACTGGATGAAATTTTTTGTTTGTTTATATATGTATTTTAATTAAATGTATATTATTGAATTTTTTATGAACAAATTACTTCTGTTTTGCATAATATGAGATAAATGGCTTTTTTATATTAAATAAATTGTATAAATAGTGAAAAAAATGCGTGTGTGTATAAAATGAAACAGCGAATAGGTTGCCAGAATATATGTTGCCAAATTTCCTTCTTCACCAAGGAAGTTTTCTCTATTTTTCAAAGGCTGGAAAAATATCGAGAATTTAATTCCTGCATCCGGCTTGTAAAACACATTAAAATCGGATAGTTGGGAGCTCAGATAGTAGAGCGTCGTCTGGTGGCGGTTATTTTATTAGGAGCATCGGGATGAAGATGTAAAGGAGTACATTTTCGTATATTAATCTTTAAATTCTGACCCATATATTTTGAAAAAAAAACATTAAATACGCTGAGTTTATAATGGAGCTTATCACAATTTAATTTAAACATTAATAGGAATTTCGGTAAATTAGCCAGCTATTGCCAAGTTGGCTTCATATATGGCAACTTATTTTTGTCGCCAAATTTGGCGGCGTTTCGCTAAATATGGCGGTACTTTGCCAAGTTGGTCAAACTATGGCGCAATCGTAGTAACCCTCTATTAGTACTTTTCAACAATTACTCATTGTTGAAGCTGATACCAATTTCTCCATAAGAAACCTAACATAGCCGCGATTAATGAGGTGGTCCAATCGGAATTGTGAGGGACACACAGGGACTTGGATTTTTTTCATCATTTTCTTTCTCGCTCTTTTTACATTCACAGTGTAAACTATACTTTCAACATGAAACGATATAAACATTTACTCGCTGATTCTTTTTTCTTCCCATCTTTCATAAATTCAAAATACGTGTTTTAAAAGAAATGATAGCAAAATTTGATCGACGCCTTGGTGAGACTTTAAAAGATTTGTTTTAAAAATCCATTACATTTTTTTTTGTCTTCTAAAGTACATTTACACATTCAAACGATCCTTTTAATTTTCCAATACACTGTCAAATATATCTCCCTTTCATTGATCCTATATTGTGCATTGAAATGTATTTTTCAATAAATTGGTTTATCTTTTGCGTCACGCTATCCAAAATTGTAGTTTTTATAGTGAACTATTCAGTTTCTCAATCTGAAATATAGGTTTTTAGTTCATAGGCTATCATAGGGTGGAAGCTAATCTGACCGCAGTTTCTGTGTGTACGTACGTATGTATGTACGTAATGCGATAACTCTTGATTTTAATATCCTATTTGCTCCATTTTTTTAGGTTCATTCTGATAAGGCGCTTCCCTGATTAGTTTTGGGGGTTCATTGGTTGAGTATAAAAGGGAGAATGGAGGCTAATGCCTCCTTTAATTTAGAAAAATTGGTTTTTCATGCAGAATTATCAGATTTGCTTCAAATTTGATATACCGGTTTATTCTGATAAGGCGCTTCCTTGATTAGATTTGGAGGTTCATTAGTTAAGCATAAAGGGGAGGTAACGGGGCTAATCCCCTCTAATTTAGATAAATGGATTTTTCATGCAGAATTGTCCGATTGCTTCAAATTTGGTATACCGATTTTTCTGATAAGACGCTTCTCTGATTACTCTGATGCTATCCAGTCTCATGTAAACATTTTTGTGTTCCAAAAACATGTTTTACGGACAAACATGATAAATTAACAGCATTACCATTAATATTAAAATTAATAATATTTTGTTCCTCTTGCATGTGTGAATTCAGTTGAGAAGCTGAAATTGTTTTATTGAGAATTAATAGAATCCTAAAAACTGATATTTTAGACATAGAAAACTAATTAATACACCATAAAAACTACTCGGAAACGCTCCCGAAAATCAGTGACAACAAAAGAAAATTGTTTTTTATAAATACTCGAATATTTAAATCTCGAAAATGCATTGGGTTTCTGGAGGTTTTAAAGACATAGAACGCTTTTCTATACAGGGTCTGTCCTGGAAATAATGAGACTGAATTTTTCGCGGCAAGCAGAAGGTCAAAGAGGCAGAGTTTTCTGGTAGTACGTACGGTGGGTTCTATCAGCTACAGAGTCTGGAGGAAGTCGGTTGGTCTTGAGCCTTTGCAGGGCACGGATGGCTCGTGAAGCAGACACGTGTTTGAAAGTGACGTTAGGTTTTTAGAATGCAGCGTACTGTCGAGTAGCGATACGCCATAAAGTTTGGTGTAAAACTAAGCAAATCGAATACTGAGACGCTTGCCATGTTACAAGAAACCTACGGGAAGAATTCTTTGTCCAAGGCTTATGTGTTTTGGTGGCACAAAACCTCCAAAGACGGAAGAGAGTATATCGATGACAAACAATGCGCTGGACGTCCATAAAATTTTCGAACTTCAGACAATATGGCTAAAATTAAAGCGCTTTTGCACTTTGATCCTCGAATGAGTGTCCGAATGATTGTGGAGACGTTGAGACTTACAAAACCTATTGTTCATCATATAGTCACGGATGAACTCATATGAGGAAAATTTGTGCCATGGTTGTTCCAACACATCCTTCAGATTGATTCAGTTCCCGTCAAACCACAGCCACGCAACAAGCCCCAACCACTGTACAGCCCTGATCTGTCAGAGCCGGATTCTTTTCTATTCCTTCAGTTAAGATCCAGCTTAAAAGATCATCGTTTTGACAATCTGGAGAACTAGCAGAAAAACGTAACGCGCGTTCTTAATAGTATTCCAGTTGAAGACCTCCATGTTGGCATAAATGGGTGACAGAGTCATTGGTAACGGTGTATTAATGCAGGGGGAGGCTATTTTGAAGAATATTAAAGGGACCGGGAAAGCCCTAAATCCGCCATGTTAAATTCAACAACTTTATGTACATTTTTCTCAGAAATGGTGAAAGATAGAAGTCTAGATTTTTTAGAGTAGTTAGAATAACATGATTTACGTATTTTAACAGACCATTTTCTTTCTAAGTGAAACTCAAAATTAATTATTAATTATTTATTGAAAGTCATTTTTAAATTAGCATTTTTGGTAAGATTTCACTGCTTAAAATAAATAATTCTCAATAAATCCTTAAATCCCTGTGTATACAATATAACATAAGTATTAAAAAAATCTGAGTTCTTAAGTTTAATAGATATTGAAAAAAAACAACATAAACATAAAAAATCCAAGTTTTGAGAAAAAGACAAGGATTTAAATGGTCGTTAAGCTTTGAAGTACTCTTAGAAAGAATGAATAATTTAAACACTTATTTTGTTATATATAAACATTTGTGACACATTGTTGGAAAGATAAAAGTTTAAACTATTTATTGATATAAAAAAGTAAATATCGATTCTTTGAATGAATTTTGATTTCCCTGTTCCCTTAAGCGTTTGTAAAATTATTTTCCAAAAAACGAATTTTATGGAATCAATGACTTTGCTTTCTGGACAGACCCTATATCTTTCTAGATTAATAAACCTTTTTTTTCATTTTTTACAGTCTAGATAACTTACAAGTACATACTAACAAAGTAATAGTAAAATTAACATCTCAACCGATGCATTCATTTTGTATTTTTACACTGTATCGCTTATATATTATCCAATAGGTTTAAAATAACTTTTATATTATTATGCAAACTTTTGGTTTTCTACAACAAACTGTCTAAACATATATCTCTAAAACAAATAACCATCTTACTTATGTTATTCACTATACCCAATTAAATGTTTAAAATCGATTCAATTTAATTTTTTATCGTGATAATATATTTAGCAAAAGTGCGAATGGACTTATAAATCTTAAAGGAAATGTACACATTTATCAAGTATAGTCACAAGAGTGCACTTTTGAGATATTTAATACTTTAAACATAAAGGGAAGAAAACGAATAACACTTATTTTCAGACATTGTATTGAAAACTATGTAGACACTTTAGATATTTTTCAGCATATTCCCCAATCTTCCCTTTTAAAAGAACACCCCAGAGGATCTTAACATGATTTATAGGATTTCTGATTCAAATATATAGCTACATTTTCTGCAGAAATGGACCACTATAAAATTTTGAAGAATCAAATATTATTGAATGATTCTAAATATTCAACTAGGTTAAATTTATGTGCTTAAGGATAAAAGATATTTTGAAAAGTTTGTATTTTAGATTATTCGCATACCTATATTATGGAATACTATATAATTTTTTCGTGTATTAAAACGTGAAAATTTCAGCAAATTCAGTTTTTTATACGTTTTTTTTTAATAATAAAGTTTATATATTATGTAATATTTTTGCTTCTTAAAATAAGCTGTTTAAATTTGTACCCAGAAAAAGGATTCTTACAGTATAATTTACTACACCAAACTAAGCTGTTGGGTAAATTTAATATTTTGCTATGATAATAATTTTAGCGGAAGTAGGAATTAACATAAGGTAACTCTGGAATAGATGGCCATATTAGAGGAGAGATGGTCAGTCTAAATATTTCCAAAACTTTATCATAGATTGCAGCATACACGTTGTTCGTAAGAAATAGTTCAATAGGTTCATTCATTGCGATGTGCAGCTGTGTTTTTTTTTTATTATAAAAAATAAGTGTAATTTTAAAGTTTATTTTATTAAGTGGCTGAATATTTTTGTTGAGTTAGGTATCTGACTATTTTTCCGTACGTACGTTCCATTTATTTTAACTACACTGATTTTTAAGGCCCGTATATAATCCAATCTTTGCTTTTAAGCCTAAAACAAAGACATACAATGAAAAAGTGATGATTTAAATTGGGTAGCCATCTATCCTTGAATTTTATGATAGATAGCCACATCAAATCGAGGAGAGATGACCACCTGTAATCAATATTTCAAAATTATACGGAGCGAAAATTTTAGTTAAATATAATTATATTTAAAATAATTATATCAAGTTTATGTTTATATTAATTGATATAAGTGTTTAAATTTTAATCAATATAAACACTTTAATAATAATAATATATTAGGGCCTATGGATGTGGGCCTTTTTTCAGAAATTATTGAAAAACGTCGGAAATTTTCATCCCAGAAACAGATAAAGTTGATAAATTAACTTAAAACGAAGAAAAAGTCTAAAACAAACGCGAGAGAAAAACAAAACGCGACGCTTTAACCAGCGAAGAAGATGAAATACATTTGAAATTATCAGATTCGACAGATTCCGAGGGAACAGAATTGGATGAGGATCACTATATTGGTTGTGACGAATATAATACAACAACCAAACAAGATGACTGGATACAATGTGTAAGGTACCGGAAGTGGTTCCATGAGACGTATACAAAGTGTCAAGATCTTTTTCCAAAAATGTGGTAAAATTTTACGAAAAGGAAAGGGTTGAAACTATACTTATACTTCTAATTTTGTTTATTCGAATTTTATTCTCATTTTCGGTAATATTATTGCATCTTTACAAACAACAATTTGTTTTTCATGATTAACTATATGAAATGAGTTATTTTTTGCTATTTTAACTTCACTTTTTCTTTCTTGTATTGGATGGCCATCTCTCCTCGGCTTGAAGGAGAGATGGCCGTCTGCCATTATAATTTCAATTTTGTTTCCCACTTTTTGTTCTTAATATTTAACTCTTTTTTGCCCAAAATATGATGAGCATATGTATAAGAAATTTAAATGTGCATAAATATTTCTTGTATTTGAATTCTAAGAATTTTTATTTCAATCTTTAAAAACTATAGCCATCTATCCTAGAGTTACCCTATATTACAAAGTACCTAAGTGTACACATTTCTCTAGTATAGTCATAAGAGTGCATTTTTTAAATTTAACTTTCAGCATAAAGGATGAGAAGGAATGAGCTTTCTTTCATACATTCTATTAAAAACTATTTAGATGGTTGGTTTATATTCCAGTATATTTTATATTCTCCTCTTTTTAAATAACATAGAAAATATTAACAAGATTTTATGGGGCTCCTGATTAAAGTGCAGGGTGGTTATAATTAAACTTCCCCTATAAACGGCATCCTACAGCGCAAACGGGTGAACGGAATGCAACGAAATTTGGTATATAGACTATTCACGAGATGCGCTCACGGAATTGCGCAAAAAAATATTTAGTTTCAAAATGTCCCCCAGAGGGCGCTTTTCCGGAGAAAACATTAAATTTAATAAACGATCAAAACGGTATACAGAAACAATATTAACAATCCAGAACAAGAATTATGAGTAATAAAATGTAAAACCAACAGTTTTGGCCGTTTATTGTGTTAAATTTAATGTTTTTCCGGAAAAGGCGCCTTCTGGCGGATATTTTGGAACTAAAATTTTTTTTCGAAATTCCGTGAACACATCTCGTGTATAGTCTATATACCAAATTTCATTGCATTCCGTTCACCCGTTTGCGCTCTAGGATGCTGTTTATAAAGGAAGTTTAATTATAACCACCCTGTATATATATTTTTTTCTCCACAGAAATGGAACTTTATAAAGTTTTAAGGAAGCAAATATTGTTCAATTATTTTGAATATTCTGCTAATTTATGATCTGAAATATTTTAAAAGATTCTGAAAAATTATTAATTTAGCTGTCATGTTAGCTTTTCAACAAAACAAAAATAAAGGAAAAAGAAAAAAAAAGAACACGCTACATATTTTAATCTTAAAATTGTCACAGATAAAAAACGGAAATAACCAATCGCCAAGAAATTATGTGTATTTTCTATTTATATATATTTTTTTAAATAAGCTTAGATGTTCGTCCTCAAATTCAAATCGTGCCAAACTCTGAAATTTTCAATACAAATATGTACTTTTAACAAAATATTTGACTTGAAAATATTTGAGTAAATTTTATCTTAGAATATAAAACGGGAAGTCATTCGGTCCGTAACTTAGGAATTATGATGATTTAAAATTTGGATTTCTGATGTTAAATTCTTTTGTAATTGATGCCAAACCATTTTCAATGAGGGAAGTATAGGGGAGACCGGGAGAATGGCGACACCTTAAGGAAATTTAATTTTTTTCCCCTCAAAAAAATGTTTATTTTTTAATAGTAAAAATACTAAAGCTGAATCATTACCTTTAGTATCTGTATAAATTTAACCGTAATCATAACTGTAAAGTAAGCACACATAAAAAAAAATTCTTTCAACCTCTATACAGTGGCGGGATTACCCAGGGTACTGGGGTAATTACGCCACTGTATCAGGGTAATGACGCCACTCTATAATGGCCTAGTATGTAGATAAAATGGATACTAGGAAACACATAACCTACTAAAAATGTTTAGAAAGCAATAATTTATCAAAATAATGAATAATTACAATGTTCCTTAAGCTAGATTTATTAATGTGCTAAGCTTACAATTTAACTCAAAATGTAAAAGTCACCCTTTGCCATGGTGGCGGCATTACCCCGAGAAAACAATATAGTGGAAAAATCCCAGCAAAGCCGAAAGAAGAACCGAACTTGTTCAACAAATTGCATCAAAATGTCGGCAAATGCATGTAGTTTACGGGTAATATTATCTTAAGTACCTAATGTTTCAATAAAAGGTGTTTACCTCTACTCATTTGAAGCTCCAAAATAAGAAGCAACTAGATGAAAACTAAATTTTTCACTAGGACAAGCGAACGACGTACAACAAAACCATTCTCACTCTAAGCACTGTTTCTATTGTTGGCCGCTACAGTACAGGCGCAATCACTATCTCAAACTGCCGTTAGTTTTTAAACTAGACGGGATGGCGGCATAACCCCGAGTGGCGCCATTCCCCCGCTCTCCCCTAAGTCAAACACTAATTGGTTAGAATGAGATGTAATTTTGGATTCTTATATTAAAATCTACATTTTAATATAAGAATCCAAAATTACATCTCATTTACTGTATGAGAAATCGTTTTCTAGAAGCTTCTAGAAAACGATTTCTCATACAATAAATTTATAGGTTACAATTCCTAAAAAAATTCGTTTTCGAAACTCAATTTCAAAAAGAGTATTTTTTCGAAAACTTTGTAAATTGCAACTTACAATTTCTTTAAACAAAAATCGATTTCTAGAAGTTTCAAATATGCGAATCCAAAATTTCAGCTCATTCCGCCAATGACTTCTTAAATTATGCTTAAAAAACAACCCGTATTGCAATCTGTTTTCCAGTGATTACAAATGTATTTAGCAATAGGATATCCAAACTTTAAACTTTCATAATTCCTAAACTATTTGATCGATTGACTTACCGGTTGGTATCTGAAGATAAAACTTTCCGAAAAAGCTGAACGTGACGTCAAAATCACGTGTTCGGATTAAAAATTTCAGAATTTGGTACAATTTCATTATAAAGACGACCCACTAAGCTTATATTTTAGTGACATAAATATTAGGTTGAGCAAAAAGTTCTGGGAAATTTTTAATCTAATAGTTACCAGAATTGGACACAGTTGGACGGTATTGAAATTCTTCCACACCCTGCCTACAGTCCAAACGTGGCTCCATCTAATTATGGCCTCTTTTGATCAATGCAACACCTTTTCAAGGGCCATCGATTTGAATCCTTTAAGGCTCCTGTCCCTGCCTGCGAAGACACTCACGAGCTAATGCTAATCCTATGGGAAGGGATTTTTCTAATATCTCGTTTGCATTTCGACATTTTTAAATTTTTTTTTTTTTTTTTTTTTTTTGTATTGGATAGCCGAGATCCGTCTCTACATCGCACCTTTTTTACTTTTCCTATTTTGATCGCAGATATTTTTTAGAATGACACTTTCATTTTCAGAACCGGTTTGGAAAGTGAAAGTAACTTCATAAAAAATATCTGCGACCAAAATCGAAAAAGTAAAAAAGGTGCGATGTAGAGACGGATCTCGGCTATCATATGCAAAAAAAAATTATTCAAAAATGTCGAAATGCAAACGAGATATTAGAACCCCCCCCCCCCCCCCATAGGATTTGCATTAGCTCGTGAGTGTCTTCGCAGGTAGGGACAGGAGCCTTAATGACGTTGAAGAAGCATATCAAGAGTTTTCCGATTCCAAGGAGCCGCCATGGTACTTCCAGCAAATCCGGAATCTGGCAGAAAGTCGTGGACTATGATGGTCTCTACTTTGAAGAATAGTCCTTGTTGCTTTTGTTGTTAATTTGCGCATAACAACGCAACTTTCACAGATTTCCCAGAACTTTTTGCTCAACCTAGTATAAGATGACATAATTTCCAGATGAATGGTTTTTTCCATTTTTTCTCTTTTTCTGGGACAATTTGATTATTTTGCTGTTGTTGTCGCAGGTTTCCATAACGGATCTATAGAATAGCAATGTCAGTGTCCAGGACCCCGGGCCACGTACCGAGAACTGTCCGACCATCAACACCAGCTGAAAGTGCGGAAGAAAGGAGGCAGTCTTTTGCGCGAAGTCCGAAGCAGTCAGTGAGTACGGTCTCTCGTGAATTACAGATGTCAAAAAGGTCTCTTAAATTACTGGAGGACACACTAAGCTTTTCCTGATTTGTAAACTTTTCCGATTTCTGAACCCTGACACTGCTACACTACAGCCACATTACGGAAACCTGCAACAAAAAAATTTGGTTATTTTTCCAACATTTTGGCACTAATTTCTTATGTATAGCGTATATGGGTAAATTTTGTAATTAGGGAAATATTTTTTGACACCAGATATTTCATTTTACGCAAGAAAAATAATACATGTTGTATTAAGAGTAATTTTTAACTTGTGCGAATGGTTTTTAGGTGCGTTCGTAATTATATAAATACGTAGCACCTATAGTCGTCGTTCAGTCCGTCTGTCCGTCTGTCCGTCTGTCCGTCTGTCCGTCTGTCCGTCTGGCCGTCTGTCCGTCCGTCCGCATATAACAGAGCAAAAACTACCCAACAGAATGGTCTGAAATTTCAAATGTATGATTGGTGTAAAATTTTGTCGAGCCATTTCAAATTTTATAAAAATCGGATGTATAGTTTAATTACAGGGACAGTCAAAAGTTTTTCTTTACATTACGGCCAATGGGAAAAATTATTGCAAGTGCATTTTAGTGTTGTTACAGCCTTCCGAATCATCTGAAATTTTAAATATATAATTGTTGCAAAATTTTGTCGAGCTATTTCCAATTTTATGAAAATCGGATGTATAGTTTAATTACAGGGACAGTCAAAAGTTTTTCTTTACATTACGGCCAATGGGAAAAATTATTGCAAGTGCATTTTAGTGTTGTTACAGCCTTCCGAATCATCTGAAATTTTAAATATATAATTGTTGCAAAATTTTGTCGAGCTATTTCCAATTTTATGAAAATCGGATGTATAGTTTAATTACAGGGACAGTCAAAAGTTTTCCGTTACATTACGGCCAATAGGAAAAAATTATTGCAAGTTCATTTTAATGGTGTTACAGCCTTCCGAATCGTCTGAAATTTTAAATATATAATTGTTGCAAAATTTTGTCGAGCTATTTCCATTTTTATGAAAATCGGATGTATAGTTTAATTACAGGGACAGTCAAAGGTTTTCCGTTACATTACGGCCAATGGGAAAAACTTATTGCAAGTTCATTTTAATGATGTTACAGAATACGAATGGTCTGAAATTTTAAATATATAATTGCTGTAAAATTTTGTCTAGCCATTTCACATTTCATGAAAATCAGATGTATAGTTTAATGACAGGGACAGTCAAAAGTTTTCCGTTGCATTACGGGGAATGGGAAAAAAAAAATGCAAGTGCATTTTAATGATGTTACAGACTATGCACTTATGAAGTGCAAAAAAATATACATTCAGTACAATATGGGGTGCAAAAAATAATTATAAAACTAGTTATAGTACGAACGCACCTCATTTGCCACGTTTGACGAGCAATTTCCAACTTGTTTAATCTAGTTTTGTTTTTAAAAACTTGTTGTTGCTTTTTTATGTTTCAGGCATCTAAATCCTTATTCTTAAATAACCTCTATCGTTAATTCTGTTAAATTCCCTTTAATTCAATGTCTCACTTGTCTAAATTACTTAAATATTACGCTTTTAGTATTCATAAATTAAATGTTCCATTTCCGCTCTTTTTTTCTTTTAGAGCAGGGTTGGCGAACCTATGGCACGCGTGCCAGAGTTGGCACGCAAAACAATTTTTCTGGCACGTGAAATTTAAATTTTTTCGATTTAAATTTGATAACTTCCTTTTCTAGTGATGCTTTGTAATGTTTTAGACATGCGCTTTGCCTTTCTATATGAATTTAAAATCTGTATTTTTCAGATGAATAAAGTTAGATAGCCGCTGAAATAAAAGGGCAAATGTACCCAATTTTGATATGTATATTAACAAAAATAACAAAATATGAACAAGATAGAGCATTTTCCATCGAATGTACAACAGCAAAAATCTCACCAATACATTATCAATACATTGTTTAAAACAACTTGGATAATTACAACTTAGATGTGTTATACTTAAATTAAAAATTACTAAAATAAAAATGAGCATTTTTTTTTTTTTTTTTGCTTGATATACAGTACTTACTCCATAAATAAATCATATTTACGAATTAAAATTTCATTAATTTAATGGCTGATTCCATTATTAGAGAGAAATCGCATTTAATTTTTTTTTTAATATTACTTAATTATTAATGCATGAAAGCAAACTGATTTTATAAACAGTGTTTCGTATAAACATAGTACGCTGCAAAAAGTTTGGCACGTGACATTTGTTAATAGATATTTTTTGTGAATTTTTGGCACGCGTACGCAAAAAGGTTCGCCGTGCCTGTTTTAAAGTGTTCTTTTAGCTTCCATTTTATTTTCCCGCGCGTATTCCGGGGTTATCCTTTTTACATTCAAATTCATCCACTCGCTCTGTCAGCACTCTTTCCATGGCGTGGTATACTTAATTATTAATTTGTTGAGAGCGCGACCTACGTCATATTTGTATTCCTACACTTGACGCACAAATGCCGATGCTCGCTGTGTTTCAGCAGATTCTAGTCGTATTTCCATTTTTCATGCCACCCCCTGGTCACCATCCACGTATTCGATTATCTACAACTTTGTTCATCCCTAAATTACTAGTATGAAGCGATGGCTATTATTCTTGGTGGAAACTGCGCCGCCGAATGATGTTTTAATAAAATGATGAGCTGACTTTACGTTTTATCTATTTTTGTAATTATTTCTGGGGAAACTTTCACGGAAAAATGTATTCCATGGCCTTCAGTCGTCGACTGATAATCATCATATAACTTCAATGTCGTAGTCTTTAACACGACAGGATCCCAATATTCGTTATACTAGTACAACAGGATTGAATTTACTTGTTCTGACAACTTATACTACTCCATAGCTGCCAACTTGTACGGATTTTTCATACCACTAAAATTTTACAGTAAATTTTAACTAACTGGATCCCTGAAATTCAAGCAATTTTAACGTTTAAATAAATCAACGATTTCTATTAAATTTTTGTGGTAAGAAAAATCCGTACAAGTTGGCAGCTATGCTACTCTATTACTGCTGGACGTGATCCACTACTGATATCGTGACAGCTAAGTTATTTCATTCCAACTAGAAAAATAATCCAATGTTGCCATAATGTAACATTTATAATACCTTTTAAATCAAAAGACAAAAGATAAGTTCTTTTAACAAAATGTGATCGAATCTCTAATAAGTAGCAAGTAAATATTTTATTAAAAATAGGTAACAGATTCGATCAACAAAATGACAGAAATTTTAATTGTCTGAGCGAAGCGAAGGCTAATACTCAGCGAAATATTACTGTCCGGACACATTACTACTACGATGGATATTAACGCCATGTCCTACTAAAAAAAAAGCCTAATAAAAACCTTTCGTCAAGCATAACTCAAAAAATATTTGTCGGATTTCGTTTCTGATACCATTTTGTGCACCAGATTTTGTGCACCATGATTTCGTGCACCAGAAGGTACCTATGAGGGTCGCCTACTGAATGCACCTACTATGAAAAATAAGTTCCAAACCGTTTAAAAATTATATGCAAAAAACTGATAAAAAAGCACAATTTATCTGCATACGTCACAGAAATTTGGTGTGCGTCACTTTCACCGGTTGATGTTTTCGTAGACAACTGGTTTGAACACATGGAGCAAATAACAAAAAAAAATACGCACGCATTAATATTGAATAGATCAGTTTCAACCATGTGATCACAAACCTTGCAACAACCCGTGGCAACCAGTTTTGGTGGGCAAACAAATAATAATACAGTACTCCGTACCACGGTGACCATTTTTAGCCTGTTGTATAAAATCTGGCCTGTTGTATGACATACAATTGTGGATGATTAAAACAAAAGACATGAGTGTTTATTGCTCCGGGAGGTTATCTTTCTCTGGATGTCTGTCTGTCTATCATACAGCATGCAATTTTCTTGTAAAGGATGATATTATTATGCAGTAAAACCTCCATAACGGACACACCCGATTAGTGGACACCTCTTTGATGGCATTTTTTCGATTACCAACCCTTAAATAACTGTACATTTTTTACTCTCAGTAGCGGACACCTCCAAATAGAGGACAAATTCTGCCCTCCCGAGGTGTTCGCTATTCAGAGGTTTTACTGATAAAACCTCCATAGCGGACACACCCGATTAGCGGATACCTCTATTTAGCGGACATTTTTTCGATTACCAACTCTTAAATAACTGTACATGTTTTACTCTCAGTAGCGGTCATCTCTAAATAGAGGACAAATTCTGCATTCTCGGGGTGTCCACTATTCAGAGGTTTTACTGTATATAATATTGATAGTTATTTTACAGGGCCACACAAAAGAATAAGAATATATGAAAAGAATATAAACTAAATTCGGGATTGGTAGATCGCTGATGGTAATGTAATTTTAGGATGTTGTTACAGTCATCCGCAGCATGTTTTTAGAGTTTTGTTCATCTAACAAAACCCTACCTGTCTCACTCCTTTGTCTGTCTGTTTGTCCGTCTGTCACAGAGCCCGTTCTCAGAAACAATATATGTCGGAGACTTCAAAATTTGCATACTTATAGCTGAACACCACACATCAAACGGCAAATAATAAAATTTTGAAAAAGTCTAATATTTAACCCTCTGGGCTCTAATTTGTGTATTTTAAGCAATTTTTCTAACTGAGCCCCTAATTAAGTTGGAGACATGAAAGTTTGCATACTTATAGCTGACCACTTGCGATAACACGATAAATCATAAAATTTTGAAAAAGTCATATTTAACCCTCCGGTCTCTAACTTCTGTATTTTAAGCAATTTTTCTAACTCAGCTCCTAATTAAGTTGGAGGCATGACATTTTGCATACTCATAGCTGAACACCTCACATGAAACTACAAATAATAAAATTTTGAAAAAGTCTAATATTTAACCCCCTGGGCTCTAACTTATGTATTTTAAACAATTTTTCTAACTCAGCACCTAATTAAGTTGGAGACATGAAATTTTGCATACTTATAGCTGAAATCCTCACATCAAACGACAAATAATAAAATTTTGAAAAAGGTCTAATATTTAACCCTCTGGGCTCTAACTTGTGTATTTTAAGCATTTTTTCTAACTCAGCCACTAATTAAGTTGGAGACATGAAAGTTTGCATACTTATAGCTGAACACTTCCGATAACACGATAAATCATAAAATTTTGAAAAAGTCCTATTTAACCCTCTGGGCTCTAACTTGTGTATTTTAAGCAATTTTTCTAACTCAGCCCCTAATTAAGTTGGAGACATGAAATTTTGCATACTTATAGCTGAACACCTCACATCAAACGGCAAATAATAAAATTTTGAAAAAGTCTAATATTTAACCCTCAGGGATCTAACTTGTGTATTTTAAGCAATTTTTCTGACTCAGCCCCTAATTATGTTGGAGACATGAAAATTTGCATACTTATAACTGAACACCTCACATCAAACGACAAATAATAAAATTTTGAAAAAATCTAATATTTAACCTCTAATACTTTGTCTCGCGCAATTTTTAAATTTAAACTGTTTTGCAATACTATTTTTTGTTCATTTTGCATAATAAGTGTAATGTGATGCAATTTCTTCTATTTCAGACTTCTAACGCATGTTAATGAATTTATTTTACAATATCCTTTCTCTTTCAAAATTCACATGTAAATATAGTTTTAATGGCGTAATTTCCAATAAGTGACAGTTTTTTATACCTAATTATTTAATTCTAATTTGAAGGTTTTTTCCTGTTTATAATAGTAACGTGTAAATAATTTTTTTATTTGAAGCAAACATTATTGTTTGCGCTGTTTATACAGCTGGCAACAGTTTAAATTAATACCATTTTCTAAAATATGTAAAAAATATCAGTCAAGATGCTGAATATTTGAATTTAAAATAGAAATAAAACCTCAAAAAATGAGTCAAATTAAAAAAATTAATGAAATCTGCACACCGGGATTTTCTATTGAATAAAATGATCTAAAAATGATTAAATTCACATGTATTACATGTATTCACATGTACTTTTGCTCCTATAAATTTTTTTTTAATGGAACGATTTTCTCCAACTTTAGCATTAAATATCTCTTAAAATAATTCTTCGATTTGAAAACTGTATGCTTTAGCGTGTTGATCAAACATTTCGCTATAATACCACCGATTTTCATATTTTTGTATGCAATAATTTTCTTAATATTAACGAAGAAAGACCTCCGGTCACAAAAAATTCAAAACCGGCGACGGCGGCGGCGGCGGTGGCGGCGACAGCGTTAGTTACTTTTTTTAGAATAGAGAGATATATAAAAATGAAAACTTGTCTATTTGTCTGTTTGTAATTCTATAAAAATCCACAATTTGGAAGCCAAAATTGTGAAAAGATACGTACATGTGTATTAAAACATGGCCGAGGCAACTAAAGTAATCCGGAATCGAAATAATGTATAGTTAATTTTTAATTAATAGAAAACCACCAATTTAACAGCAATTTCTTATCAAATTTAAACATTTTTCGTTATAGCAGTTGCCAACAATTAAAAAACACAATAAAATTATTACTACAACAATTAATTTTCTACTGCAAGATTTCCACGTGAAAAATGAAAATGAAATAAATAGTTTGACGATTTTTTAAAAAAGGTGAATATTACGTCATAACTTTTCTATTGCAAGATATTCACGTGAAATATGAAAATGAAATAAATGGTTTGACGAATTTAAATGAAAGTGAATATAACTTCATAACTTTTCTATTTCAAGGTTTCCACGTGAAAGAGGAAAATATTACGTCATATTGGAAATATAAAGGGCATGGTGGATATAGTATAACGTCATATGAGTGTGAAAAATGTATTGAAGCATGATAAAAACCCGATTAGGGAAATATTTTAACATTATTGCTCCGATTATAAATTGAAATAAGTTCTTTTATAGCTGTATTCTTTTGCGTCTGTTATATACATTTATACATTTTTATGTAGCGTTTTCATATGATTCATTCATACAACATTTCGACTGCTTTTTTTAATGTTTGTTTTGTGATGTATGTTAAATTTTGAAATTGATTTTTCAGAACAAACATCCTTCAAATTCTGAGCAACGCCGGTCACTTTAGTTTGTAACAGATAAATGGCTTTTGTATCTGTACATCTAATGCTAATATTATAAAGCGTTATAATATTATAAAGTATATAATATTATTAATGCTTGTACGTTTGTGAGGTGTTATCTCTGAAACTACATAGCCAACTTAAAAAAATGTTAGTGGCCATCTCTGCTCCGAAAAAAAAGACTATTTTATGTCAGTGCAAGAACCTACATCGCTGCAGGAGTAAAAAAGTTCTAAAATTGCGATTTCTGTGATATTGATTGGGTTAGAAACTTTAAATTTGGTGCGGTAGTTACTGTTAAGATGTAAATACTCGTAATGAACGCTCTCTAAAAGGTTCAATTTGACGGATAAACGTAAAAATTTCTAGAAAGGTTCTAAACTATGATTTATTTGGAATACTGAAATTTTCGGATACTGTTGGGGTTAGAAACTAGAACTTTGGCATGGTAGTAATTAATAAGATGTAAATGCTCGTTGTAGAACGAATTCTAAAAAATAGAAAGACTAAACAAAGCGGAAAAAGATCTAAAGATGATCTAAGTAACGAAGTACATGGAATTGTTAGGAATATAAACATGAAAATTGACATGGCTGTATTTATCATGACGTAAATTCTCGCAATAGAACAATTTCTTAAAATGTCGCTATATAAAACAGTGCAAAAACAAAAACTTTCAAAAATTTTCTATTTCTGTGTTACTGCTGAGCCCAAAATCTTGAAATTTTCCTTCGGGTTAGTTTTAAAATATACGATTGTCTCTATGAATGGTTTCTAAAAAATTTAAAATTTAAAAAGATGAAATTAACGGAAAGCGATCTCAATTACCATTAATTTGGAATTATTAGGTACAGCAACTTTAAATATTTCATAATGCTGCATTTCCTCCGCAAAACATGCGATTTAAATGCAACAAAACTGATAGATACCCACCTAGCTTTAAATAAATTGTGTAAATATTGAATAAAGACCTGTATGAAACAGTGAGTAGGTTGCCCGAAAGTACTTGTTAAAGAGATCCTTCTCTAGGCTTTTCTCTCTCGCGCCAAGGCCACTAACAGAGGGAAGTGCCGTTTTAAATGTGATATGAATTTTTTATCCGATTCATTTTTCTAGACATTTTATCATAAGGTCATATTCTCAATTATCATTAGTCGCTTTTTTATATATTAACTTATTCTGGGGAAATTTTATAGTCGGATTCAAATTGGCGTATGTTAGCTCTCATGATTACCTGAATAAATATGTATGGATTTGTAAATTACTTCAAATGACACTTTGACAGCTCAAAAGTTATGCAGACGATATATTCAGATCTTGTGTCATACTTTATGTTGTAATCATTGCAGATTTCTTTTACTTATTACATGCTAAATCCAGCTCAACTTGTGCAGAATATGTTTGAAAACAAAACAATGCTGCGTATGTAGTGGCCAGCATACACTCATCATTTAAATCCAATTGAGCATATCTAAAACACACTCTAACGAAGCATTGCATGCCGCTGTTGATGTGTTCGGTACTTTGATACTATATCAGATTTTGAGGAGAGAATTCCTTAAATGTTATCGACAACCTCATTGCATCCGTGGAAAACAGATATTGTACAATATTAACTATTCCGGGGGAGCACACACCATATAAAGTATAGTCTATTATTTTTAAACATCATATATTTGTCATTTAAAGTTAATCAAATTGGTGCGGAGCGTCTGATTACGCTCTTGACATCATTTAATACAGTTAAAATTCCGATATAAGTAATTTAGTGTTTCATTTTCTATTTTACTTTTAATATATTGCGTACTTTCAATTTTATATCCATGCATGGCTGTCTTGAATGGTTTGATTTCCCATTTTTTTAAACAGTGTATACGAATTTATATATAAGATTTTGTAATTCTACGATTCGTTTATTTTCATCATTTCAGTTTATCGCAGTATATGGACAATTAAAGATAGCATCTCATTTTCTTTGCTTCCACATGTTATTATTAAATCTATGTTCTCAGTAATATCGCTCAGACTAATCCCTCTGAGGGAAGTCCTAGTTTAGAGATACACTATAGTGTATCTCTAATAGTGTATAGTGCCAAAGGTGACCAGCCACTTGCCATTTTCGACGTTTTGTTAAATATCTAGAAAAATGGATGAGGAATTAATCTGAAACTCAAAGTACGTAAACAGTATAGGTCATATATTTCCACGAAGATTTTTTCGCGAAACCCCATAGGGGAACGTCAACAAATTGAAAAAGAACGAATATCGTTTGGATAACCCTGTGAAAACTAAGGTAGCAAAAGCGTGCAAACTGAAGATTATGATTCAGTGACTTATTGTAATAATCTGTGTTCATTTTTATGAGGGGTTGTATCCATATATCCATTTATTAGTGCCGATATAGCATACACAGTATTGCACAAACTACTGTATTTGGATACAACCCCTCATCCTTTTCCTTCCTTTTGGGAATAACAGATTTTGAGCTATTCTATCAACGATAATTTTCAGAATTTTCAAACTATGTTTTTGATACTTTCACAAAAGTTGCTCTATACATTCAGCTAACACACTGTGCAAATTATATTTTGATTACATTAGGACATGCGCAGTGAATCATTATTTAGTAAACGTGCTCATTTTTCATACAATTTTTATTATTTTTTAATTGAGATTGCAGGGTATTGTGTACAATGTTGTTTGTCATATTTTTTTAAATAACTTCTTTTATATATTAAGAACTCTACAAATTATAAGCAAAAAACTTGGCAAAATTTGGGACTCTTTTTATAAAAATTTTAATTTCTATACGAGTATACATGCTATCCTCATAAAAATGAACACAGTTCATTACAATAAGGCACTTTATCCTAATCTACAATTTGAACGCTTTTGCTGCATTAGTTTTTACTGGGTTATCCAAAAGATATTCCGTGTTTTTCAAATTGTTGACGGTCCCCTATGGGGTTTCGCGAAAAAATCGTCACGGAAATACATAACCTGTACTATTCTGTTTACACACCTGGAGTTTCAGGATAATTCCTCATGTAGTTTTCTAGATATTTAACAAAACGTCTATAATCGCAAATGGCCGGTCACCTTTGGTCATATAGTGTATGTAGAGATGGCATTTTACATTATTTTTACAAAGAAAAACTAGTCTTTGGGGGCCACCGTAATACTTAACCATCATGGATATGCGTATTATAAAATATGAAAATAAAGCATGTGTAAACTATTTATAAAATGCATTGCAATTCCAAAATTCAATTTAAACGTATATTTAAATATTTTTAATGCATAATAATGCTCTATTACTAAATTGAGGGTAGTACTTGATTATCCCGTTGACCAATTCCGATAAATTATATAAATCGCCAATCTACTCGCAAAAAAAAATTATGTTTGGAAAAGCATGCTAAGCATTGTATAGTGTTACTTTTATTCATAATTTAATTTACTTGGACTCCCTTAAATATAATTAATGTAATCCCTTAAGCCAATATTAGTTTTTGTTGCATTAAAATATCTCAATTTATTGATTTTCTGTAAGCAAGTAAACCCTATTGGTTTACAATAGAAGTCTATGGGAATTTGGCGAAACATTAGAGATATCACCAAGCTGCCGTCACTTTTGGTGACTCATTTTGGTCGCCAAATTTGGCGATATATCGCTACGTTGGCGACAAGCTTGGCGACGGAACAGATATATAGATTGGCATAATTCTTATTTTAAATAACGAAAGAACAAATAAATTATTGAAAGATTAATACCAAATACAAATAAAACGTCGAATTAAAAAGCACTTGATGACGCAACAAACATGTGTAACGTGTTTAATGTCAAGTGAATGTGACATTTACCATAGGCCATTATTGGCATTTAATCTTATAGATTTACGATAGTTTTGGGGTCAACGGGATAATCGAGTAGTACTGAATTGCGTAAAAGAAACATCCTTATAACTCCAAAAACGATAATCATATTTACTAACAGTTTCTGCGTCGGATTAAGCGTCTCATTTCCAATTAAAATATATCTTTGAATTGAAATTTGAATGAAATACAGGGTCATGAAAAATCGAAGAGTGTGAAAAATATGATTACAAATATCTCGGCAACTAATTATCCGATCGATTTCATTCTTTATGCAAAATTTGTGTGTGTGTGTTTTTTATTTTCTTTTATATTCACTGATTCAAATAAACACTTTCGAAAATTTTTGTACACCTTTTATCAGAATGAATATTTCGAGAGTCTGAAAAAAAAAAACAGTTCGGGTTAATCGAAATTACTTATATTCAATAGGCTTCTTTCCATTATTACATACTAAATACACACCAAATTTCAAGTCTCTATCTCAATTTCTTCGGGAGATAGAGCGTTTACAGACACACACACATACACACAGACGGTATGTTTGTGGGAATCTACAGTGTCTGAAACGAAAAAAAAAAATTTCGATTTTTAAAACAATTACAAGGCTTACCCTATACAACGAATGATGGGTAAGTAAAAATACAAATACTAAATAAAGCGTACTATGAAATGTTATTATATAATTTGAAACAAAAACATATTTAAAGATAAATGATGCCAGATAGAATTGAAATAAGCATAATTTAATCATAAATTGGAACAAAAAATAGAATGTAGATAACAGTGATGATGAAAATTTGAAAATTATTTTTACTTTTTTTCACTTTTTGAATGGCACAAATAAAGAAATATATGAATTAAAATTAATGAGAAATCTGCAAACCATAACTTCCTAAATTTGATTCTCAGAAATGAACTTAAAATGGATTTGTTAAATGCTAAAAACTGTGTCATCAAAATAAAAGATTAGTTTTCCCATTCAAGTTGCCTTGTGTGCTTGTAGTAATAAAATACTCGGTGTTTCGTTTTTTGGTATACGAATAAGTTTTATTGATGTATCTCATGCAAAAAAATAGGAAGCCGTACGAAATATTTTGAATTTTATAAGGCTATAGATAGCAAATGAATAATTTTTCATAATAAATACTTTTTGTAAAGAATAGCAGATGTTTGCAAGTAAAGAATGAAAAAAAAGAACTGTTAATTAATTTTTCAGAACCCGTTATGAGAAAAGTCCCGACTTTTAATTTTGGCTCATATGAAGAAAATTTATTATTCCTAATGGAAATTTGAACAAAGGGGAATGAAAAATAATAAGAGGTCAAAATGGAACAGCATTTGAAAACAAGTTACTAATAGAATTCAGTGACATTGTATTGAATTATGAAATAAATCATGAATCATGAAGCGAAACATGTAAAGTCCTCGTAATTCAAAACTTTATTATCGAAATGTAGTGTTAAATATCAAAATCTTCTGCTTTTGTGAATGTACTTTAATTCTGAAAACAGCTTTTTTTTGCTGTTCTTGTTGTTTTTAAGAAATCGTTAAATAATATTGCCACCAGAGAAATCAAGTTTGGAATAGATTAAAATATTTAAAAATTAGGAATTATTGATTTGTGTATATAGGTATCAATCTATTGTGTTATTAAAGCCGCAATGAAATACTTAAAAAGGACCCAAGACATGATATTCTTAATTCCGAGTTTTATACTTCGTAGGCGTAATATGTTACTAACACTGTTAAACCTTTGATTGGAGATTAGTAGACTTATACAGTATCTACAGTACTAGTATACAGTATCTAGTCTGCTAGTCACCCAGCTTCCGAATTCCCCTCACAACGTTAAGTCTATCGACGTTTGATGCATTCGTATATTTTAAATAATCTACCCGGGTAATTAATACTTTTAACTTCTTTTTCTTTCCTCTTCTTAAAGGATGTCTCTTTTATTCTTAGTTCTCAAAATATTTCTAAAATATAGACTTAATTTTATATGAAGTATTAAAATCTTACTCACAGTTCGTCAGCTTTAAACACATAAAATATTAAATTAAGCATAGAATTTAGAAATATTTTGACAACAAATAAAAAATTGACATAATTTATGAAGTGTACACAGAAAAAGGAGTGAAAAATATTAATTTCCCGAGGATATATTTTAAATATACGAATAAACTCTGCGCCCATAGATTTGGCATTAGCGAAGGGAATTCGGAAACTGAGTGACTAGCAGCCTTAAAGGAGGGTCAGCGTTTGTAGATTGAACACCCCAACTCAGTCAGGGGCAGATAATTAGTGGAATTTGGGATACCATACAGTTTCTTTTTTAACTATAAAATGAAAAAATACATATCAGAATTCAAGGTTTTCAGTCGTACAGTAATAATTAAAACTCGTTTTATTATTGTTGTTATCATTTTTAGCAATTGTAAAAAAATAATTCCAAGAAATACGTAAAGTAATGTATTTTCCTACTGCATATCAACTATGAATGCACCGAATATTAGGTATCTATTCGGTATTCGGCTATGTTACCGAATATTTGGTTTGGCCGAATATCAAACTACTATTCGGTATGACGAATATTCGGTATGACAAATATTCGGTTTGGCCGAGTATTGATAAAAACCTTATACAACTTCTACGTTTAACAGTCAACTTATAAAGATATTCAGAATAATTAGAAACAGAATCATATTTAAATAAAGTAGAATGTTTTTAGGTTATTTATTTGCTGTTTGTTAAGTATCCCTATAATAATAGCCGAAGTCATGTGACTGTCATCAACAGTTCCGGCTGAACGCTTCACTTTTTATATACCAAACGGCCATTTCGATACTTTTATGTTAGTCCGGCACAGATGATAAACCGCCAAATATTCTCCCATCGCCATCATTTCATTTTAAATATAAACCTATCACTCATTTCATTTAAAATACACAACTTTCCTTTAAAACACATAAATTTAAAATACATATATCAGACACATTTAAAATACACATCTTTCATTCACTTCCTTTAAAATACAATAAATAAAAAAATAAATAAAGGTATTTTTCAAGTACCGGTCCTTAGTGAGAAAAAAAAATTAGCATCGTATTTTCTGGCAATCTATATCCTATTTCATATAGTACATAAGCAATTTTTTTCCATACGAATACAATTTATTTAATCTAAAGAAGCCATTAATCTATTTTTATATAGAAACTGAAGTAATTTATACATAAACAAATATTGTATATATATGTATAAATAAAATGTTTATATGCAAATAAATATATATAAACAAAAATAAAAGTTCAACAGGTTTGTTTTCATAGCTATTTATATATTTTGTCAATGTATTTCAGTTTCTGAAGCCCAAATAGCGCCAAGCTTTTTTAAAAAAAGGCAAGGCCCCAGTGGTGGAAAAGTACTTAACTAAATAATTAATCGTAATAATAATAACAGAAAATAAACTATTTCATTTCAACATCAAGATATTGTTTCTAATTTACATTCAAATTATTTGAACTTTGAAGGGGGGGGGGGTGCATTGGGACCAGCGGCATGGCTGTCGTCTCAAATAATCCATCAAACCAGAAAACACACATGAAAAGACAGCGTTAAAACCAAATAGTATAATGCAAGAAAGCCATAGTTGAAGTTCGAAAAAACTTGTGTTAATTATCAGATTGATGAGGGGGAAAGAACCCACAAAACAGCAAAGCTGATGACACGAAAGATCCAGAAAGACAAAGCACAGAAGGCAAAGTGACGAGAGTTAGAAGCGATTTATGCTATGCAAAAACTTAAGAGTCGAGGACCGGAATACCGAAGACTTGCAGGATTCCTGCGAGAACTCAAGGAAGGAACGAAAACATGGACCTTGTAGCACCGAACTATCCCAACACAAGCTACGCTGAGAACGATACTTGTGACAAGAGAATAAAATGTGCTCCAAAGAGTCAGGAACGAGGCAGACGCAACATCTGCTATCATCTACGAGACTAAAACGGGAAAGGAGAGCCGGTGTGATCAGCATCTTGCATAAAAATCGCGAGATGAGAACATCATCTCTTCTGTTAGGAGACCAGGAGTACGTCAGCTTAGCGCTGGGAATTTCACCATGTGAGGTCGAATATTTGCTTGAATTGTACTGTTGTTGGAGTTGAAGAAAAGCATTCAGTTTCTGATGCTGAACGAGATCTCCAGGAGAAATCCAGTGCAGAAGGACGTCAGAATCACAGACACGTCTGGCAAGACTGTCTGCTTTTTCATTAAGAGGAATATCACGATGACCTGGCACCCAGCAAATCCAGATACTTGGGGAATGAGAGGCAATCCGTTGAAGTTTATTCGAGAGCCACAGAATAACTCTAGGAGTCTTAATGGAGACAGCTTGAAGCGCAGTGAGGGCAGAACGGCTATCAGAGAGCAGCAGAGTGGAACGACACAAAGAAACCAGTTCATCTAACGCTGTCCCGATGGCTAAAGCTTCTGCTGTAAAAATGGAATTCACCGTATGGATTCTATAGCCGAACTGAGAACCCGCGGAGCACCCAGCAATGGAGGCAGTGGATGAGGATTTCGAAGCATGGGTAGCTATTATCTGCCAATCATCAGTAAAGTTTTGTAGAAAATTCATGAAAAGAGGGGCAATAATACTGCCATCCAGACCCTTGTTTTGGAAGGGCAGGTCATCAATATGGAAATGAGTTATTTCCCGGTTACAAGGGATGGGCAGCTGGAAAGGAATCAAATGCTCAAGTTGACCGTCAATCTGATCTAAGAGATCCGCAATGCTGGGAATGGTCTCAACAAAGCTGAAGAGATTCCCGTCATAACAACACTCTGGCATGCAAGATGAAACATCAAAAGCCTCCAAAACATTCGGGATGTTACTGGCAACAGCTTGCCGCTCATTTTTCCAGAGAGTGGACCAATTTCTTAAAGCCAAGTGTTTGATCCAAAAGCCACAAGCGAGACCATTGATCCTGTCACACACCGGGACAACACCAGCATGTTTCCGGAGGATGACATTCGGGGTCCACTTCGGGAGCCCCAAAGTCACCCTAATAGCACTAGTTTGCAAGATTTCGAGCTTGTTTAACACTGAGGCGCTTGCCATATTAAGAACCACAGCCCCATATTCCATACAACTATATACTAAAGCAGACGCCCGCGCCAGCAAGTGTCTAGATCTCGCGCCATAACTCTTGCACGCCAGGGATTTGAGCATGTTAATACGACAGAACACCTTCCTTCGCAGGTAATTAACATGGCTACTGAACCCTCCAAGACGAGCCACATGGAATCCTAGGAATATGATATATTCGCTCCATTCAATCAGGCCTCCATTGATGCTGAAATCAAAATCACAATCTGCACGTCTGCGGGAGTGGTTAATTGCATGACTTTTATCAGGACGAATGGTCAACTTCCAGTAGTTACACCACTGGGTGATGAGGCTCAAGGCTTCTTGTAGCTTTGCATGGCAGATAGCAAGGGTAGAATTAATGCAGTAAAGAAAAATATCATCGGCATAAATCAGAAACTTAATACCCAGCTTCTCCAGCACCTCAAAGAAATCATGCAAGAAGATAGTAAAGAGGATTGGGCTTAATACTGCACCCTGTGGAACTCCTCGACCAGTAGTACGAGAAGACGACATAATACCCCTCCACAGCACCTTGATGCTCCGACTGGAAAGGAACCGATGGAGCCATAGGAGGATCGGGCCGACAATTCCAATCTTAACACACTTGAGTATTAGACCATCAATGTACACCGAATCATACGCAGCTTGGATATCAAGCGAAATACCCAGGATGAACTTCTTCTCCAGTTTGGCCTGCTTGATGTCAAGGTGGAGTGCTGTGATTGCGGCTTGGCTATCACGGAACGGTTGAAATCCAAGGTGTCTGGGATCAAGGGTTTTATTCTCGAGAAGATGATTGGTGATTCTGTTGGCTATCATTCTTTAACAAATTTTACACATGATCGAGGTAAGCGCAATAGGTCGATAGGGAGCAGTGTCAGATTTAGCCTTACCTTGTTTAAGAATAGGAATAATCAGGGAAGAGGTCCACCCCAAAGGAATATCGCCCGTGGACCAGATATTGCTGTAGATATTGAGAAGGCACTCCAAGGAGTTTTCCGAGAGTCCCTTAAAGAGAGCAGCACTGATTTTATCTTCACAAGGAGCTGTTATTTTCGTGCTACGAATGGCCTCCTTCAGTTCCGTCATTGTGAAATTACGATTCAGCTTTTCGGGTTCGTCAGCCCCAAAGGTAAGTAGAATCGGATCATGACACGCAGCCTCACTGAGGTGATCTGCGAAGAGCTCTGATTGAGTGCTCGCCTGTGAACTAAGGGTGTCAACGTGCCTCAGGCAGAGATGGGAATCAGAAGACAAGGACTGCCGATTCTTAAACTTGCGAAAAACTTTGTACAGGATACCCGGATCTTTTGCATCGCAGCACACAGAGTCCCAGTATCGTCGTTTGGAATCCCGTATTGTCTGACGAAGTCCAGCAGAAGCCTGTTTGAATTTCACCCAGAACTCCGTAGACACCAGCTGGCGGGCTTTCTTAAGGTAATATCTCGTCTGCCTCAGCAAACCACTACATTTAGTTGACCACCACACCGGGAGGCCTTTAGCAGGGTGCTTCCTTGAGAAACTATGCTGGTGCATGGCGCCGCGAACTAGATCAGGAAAAGAGTTATAATGTGCAATGGGTGAAAGCTCCAAAGAATCATTTACCACCTGGCAGATGCGAGACCATTTATAAAGAATAGAACCTGGCTGCAGGGGTGTCCTGATTTCAACATTAATGTTGATTGGAAAATGGTCGCTTTCATATGTGTCCTCTTCGACTTGAACAGTTGAGCCCACCAACAAATCCGACGAGCAAAGAGACAGATCAATAAATGAACACACTCCGCTTGGGGCAATATGGGTTGGATCAGAAGAATTCATCAGACAAAAAGAGCTGTCACACAGCCACTCCACGAAGGCCTCGGCGTTCCGTGACGACATCTGGGATCCCCTGAGCTGATGGTGAAGATTGAAGTCCCCCAGAATTAAAGTCGGGCCATCCATACCACGGCAAAGCTTAACCAGATCCGGGACCACTAGGCCGGAACCAGAATAGACATTAATAATATTCAAATATACAGAGCCGAAAAGACGACGGACACCTATAAACTCATTCGCGGAACCCAAATCAAGGAGGTTGATGCTAACTGAAGACCACTTATTATTAACAGCAATAGCCAGCAAGCCGCCTGGGTGACCCAGCCTATCGGACCTATAGAAAATTTTTCCAGGAAGGGAGACCATCTTGTCCGGAGACAGGAAAGTCTCTTGAAAATCTAGAATATCAGCACTTGAGAAGGGGGGGTGACTAGGCCAGGGGAGTTTATTCAACAAACTACGGCAGTTCCATTGAATTATACTAATGCCCATAAATAAAACAGAGAACCAGTAAACCAAAAAACAAAAGCAAGAAAAAACCCAGCAGATAAACTACCCAGGCAAAATGCAGTTCGCAAATGCCAGCCCACAAAAACCACACACTTTTTTTCCATAAATAAAGCAGAGAACTAGTAATCCATAAAGCAGAAGCAAAAAGAAACACGACAGATACACAACCCAGGCAAATACAGTTCGCAGATGCCAGCCCTCAAAACAGGAAGAAAAAACAGTCCAAGCTATGTGGCCAACAAAAAAGAGAAGGGGAAAATAATCAACTAAAAACATGAATATTTTTTTTTTTTACCCTCTGTCCTCCTTTCTGTTAGGACGTTTCCGCCCAGGCTGCAAATCGCTGACCTCTGCCATAAATTTCATTATGAGATTACTGAGTGCATTAATCGAGTCCAGTACCTTTTCTGAGTGTTTGGCAGTCATTTCCACCAACAAACGAACCAGGTTGTTCGTCCTAATTTCAATTATTTTTTGTATTTCCTCATAGTCCGATTTTTTTCATGCTGGCTACCTTGGCATAGGATCCGGTGCTCGACCTCTGAGAGAATCTTCTCCGGGCCTCCACAAACGACAAAAAGTTTTTACTTTTGAAATTCAAAATTTCAACTTCTTTCAACCGGGATGGGCATTGCAAATAATCTGCTCTGTGTTCGCCCTCATAGTTTGAACATCTAACCGGCGAAGCGCAAGGACCCGTATGAACCGTGCCACATGTGACACAAATCTGGTCCGAGGTACACATGCCAATTGTGTGGTTGAATTTATGGCATTTGCTGCACTGGCGCGGTCTATCTATAAACTGACGTATGGAATGTAACGAGCTCCAGATTTTTATCTCTGCTGGCAGATTCGTACCTAATGACGTCACTAAAACCGGTGACACCTTGTTCAGTGAGTCCTTCCGTATGAATCTTCTAAGTTCAAAAATCTTTACTGGGTTGACTTCCTCAATTTCCTGCCCTAACTCGGCCAGAGGAATGTCAACAGGAACATTGAAAATTAAAAAATTTTTTGTTAAGTTTTCCCATACCACCCGAATTCTAATAGTCATCCCCAAAAACTCTGACTAGTTTACTATTTCAGACGCACAGCCCACTTTTTTTGTACTCACTATTATACACCCATTCCTCGTGTAACGGATTTATTAATGTCCTCCACCTGAGTAAGTTTTTTTTTTAACTCTGCTTGCACCGCTTTGGGTCACTTTGTGGTATTGCTTTTTGAGTCAGTGCCTTGTAAAAAAATATTAAACGCCTTAACTCCATTTGCCGCCGCCCGCTGAAGAAGTAAATCCAACGCCACCGACGAACGAAACACATTGTTATTATTTTCGTCGCTAACCAAATTATTTTCCACCACTTCCATCGTCTCCACAGTTTCCACCGGAGGTTGCTGAGATACTTCATCATCCACTATATTAATCACAGAACTCGCCATGCTGACTTCCGCAGCTTGACCTAACATAATTACAACACGCAGAATCTAATAAACCGTACTCGGAAGCACAAACACTCCAAAAAGGATAACTATAAAAATAGCACCGATACAAGAACCACTTGAAGAAACACAACACTAAAATATCACCGCACAACACGCCATGCCGCTACCCAATAAATGCCCCCCACGTGCTTCGCGAAGAGCTCACCATCGCGCACCACGGTCACCGACCTCCCTTCGACCCCCATTCCAGTTTACTATTATACTATCTCACTTCATAAAGTAAATAAACACAGGAGATTCATTTATCATGAACGGTAGAAAATATTAAACCATGAAGGTAATCATTCGCAAAGCAGGCTCTCCAACAATAAATAATAAACAATATCCTTATGACGCCATAGTAGGTAAATTTGGCACCGCTAACGTTTGTTTACGATTTTCATTCACGAGGGTTTTATTTTTCTATTTATCTTAGTTACGTTACTTTATTGTCGTATTTTCGAACTCAGAAATCAAATGTATAAAAACAAAAGCATATATATTCATTATTTAATTATTAAATAATGAAAAAATGTATAAATGCGTGATTTGCAAAATTTAAATTAATTTATTAATAGTACTAAAAGTAACATTGAAGTAAGAGCATGTTTAAATAAAATAAGTTTAATTTAGATAATTTATGAACAAATCTCAGTTTAACCACTTGAAATTTCACTCATTTTTACAGCTACGGAAATTTAGTGGTATTTGTCAAAATAGACGAAATACGCATAACAACAAAAGACGTATGAAATTTATCAAGGTCGCAAAGAAGCATTGATTTCTCTATCAGAATATTTGTGTTTGGAGAAGGATTGAACATGTAAATTAATTTAATAATGAAAGTAACATGATTCAATGCTTAGCATACATTTAAAAGAGACCAAACTGGTCGCCAGGGGCGGCTAGTTGAAAATTAACCAATCAGTAGGATTTTCATAGTAATTAATTATGTACAAATGCAAGTTCCTGAACATTGTCCAGTAAATAATCTGTATCTTGCTAAGATTTTAAGAAAACGTTTACAATCTCTGAAAATGATTGCCCACTCCAGACACCGATCTAGGATGCATTTAAAAACTTCCTTGCTTAATCAAAGGGAGTAGAACAGTTATTCTTGCTAAGTTGCCACCATATAAAATTTGATTAGATTGTATTATTTATTTACTTTTACTTAGTCTGTTCATGATAAAAAAAAATAATATATGATCCTGTACAGTTTTTCTTCCATTTTTTCACAATTTCTCTTTGATTTTAAAATGTTTCTTTTAGAATTAAAAAAAATATATATATATTCATTTGTTTTAATTCTCTGAAGAATCCATGAAATTTAAAATTTTATTAATTAAAAAAGTTTTATAACTATCTCCTTCTTAAATAACTCAAAGCAGATTTTTTTTCAGCATGAAGTTTGTTTGAAAAAAAGTCTTGTTTATTAGAATAAAAGTTTCTGTTTTAAATGTTATGTTGAGTTGTTTTAAAATTTAACATTTTAGTGCATTTAAACTTTGAAATATAAAAGTATTCGACAAGCCGAATATTCGGTATTCGGCCTAGCAGTACTATTCGGCTAGCCGAATATTCGGTATTTGGTTCGCCTGTAGGCCGAATATTCGGTATTCGTATTCGGTCGAAATCACCATTCCGTCACCCCTAATATCAACTAAAATTTATCTAATGAACGATCATTTTTTGAAGTTGTGTATTTATTTACAATTTAACTGCTTTATCCCATAAAGCCCATAAAATATTTCACGAGAATATAATATATTAATAATGATATTTTTAAATTACAGTTTAACATTTGTATTTAAGATTAAAAATGTTTTTAACCATTTGGAAAAATGGTTATTGTTCTCGTCAGGGTAGGAAATCAAAAGCATATCTGAACGTTTTCATTGGTTTAATCCGCAATTTATTCGTGATCTAATTGGTATATACAGTAATCTGTATTTCCCTTTGGTTTCAACAACAATGGACAACAGAGTGTTGCCACTATGACAAAAAAGTAATAAAAACTACAAAAAAAAGTAATAAATCAGAAACAAATTGAGATACAGCTTTCAAACAAATTGCATTTAAAAGTACATTTTTTTTTCTATCCGACGGTATAAAAAGTAATATTGTCGGATGTTTAGAAGTTTAAGAATGAAATTTTATTTAAAATTGGTCGTGAGATTTTTTGGAAATCTGATGATAGAAAAGCCTTTTCCCGAACAGCCAATGAAATGCTTGGCTATTACGTAAGATTCATAGGAAATCTGACGAGTCGCAGGCGATTTTTCTTGCTTCCAATTTTTACGTGTACACTACTAGTATCCGTCAGGCCGAAATGTCGGAGCATGGAGTCGTATAAACTTAACACATAACATTTTAAAATTTAAAAAAAAGTTTAATTTTCATGATTACTGTTTAATAGTACAAAATTAAATTCGAAATAACACCCGTTGAATCCTAATTTTCTAGTGTTTAATTCAGTCATCAATTGCCTCAGGTAATGCTCAAATGCTAATTTGTGGCATGATAATCAACAAAATGAATCATTATAGCTTGTGGTAAGCCTGGGGGTTGAAATTTTGGGTCATAGATCTTTTACTGTACTCAGTACACCATTTATCAATCCCCACTCCATCCAGATATTGGTGTGTAACATAACTCTGCATCCAATTGCTGAAAAAAGTCAAGCCTAAAATCCAAACACGTGATCATCTTCACCACATCTTACTTTTAATTACTGTGGTCTGCTAACATTCTTGTCATTGACCATTTTGATTTAAGAAGTACTTCTTGATTATGTTCTTTCGCTTGCTTGTTTTTGGGGAAAAGACATATAGCATCTTGAAATTATTCAAGTTGAGCCGGGAGCAGTGTAGCTTTCCACCGTTGCATAAGGGATGAGAGTAGTCTGAAACTTGACCCACGCAACGTGAATATAGAGTCTTTCGAAACTGTCTTTGCTGATCATCATTTTGTCTCAATGAGTTTGTTAATGTGAAGCAATTTTCAAAAGCTCTAAGTATTTTTTGTCTGCGAAGAGCCAAAATTTCTTTTATAGAATGTCCCTTATATAGAGGGATGTCTTTTATGCGTTGTAACTACCTAATACCTCCAAGGATTTAAGCAAAGTACCTTTGCGACATCTTTGTTCACGTTCAGCCATAAGACGACAATTGAAAATTCGTCAATAAAGATAAATAATACTGTATCCATGCTGAGCTGCAGATTTCTTTCTGCCTGACTTTTTAAATCAGGTGGTTTTAAACATGGTGGTTTTTTAAGCACTGAGTGAATTAACTTTCCTTCGACATTTCCTGCGACACCTGTTAGTGCCAAAAGAATGACAGTTTCTGATCCTAACTGCTCTATGATTGTTTTACTAATTTCTTTGATTAGCCTACTTTTTCCAGTTCTTGCTTTTCCAATAATAAAAGTTGACTTAGGGAAAATTGTCACTTTTGTTTGCAATGACGAAAGCTGTTCTGTGCAAAACTAAAGTATTTTCTGCTACTCATCTGTAAATCTGATGTTAGAATTATCAAAATTTTCATGCAGCGTAATTTGTTGTTCTTTAAAATAATTCAGAACTGTTAAAAGTAAAGAGAATTCATTGAATAAGAGAGTCTACGATAAAGAATAACTACCTGGGATGTGTTAAGCGATTTTGATTTGTTTAATGTAGCTCCGATCTTTGGGACAATCAAAAATTGGAACTGGATCCATCTAGCTAACGGCAGAAAACTTCCAAGCCCCTTCAAAGACTTGCATGTCTGGCATATCCCAGACTTATTTAATATGATATCAGGGAAAGGTTTGTAACACGTCTGTAACACGTACACATGGGTAATCTGCTATACTCCTCTATCAAACTTGATACTTTTGTTCATCTGAGTTATTAGTCCAGGCGACCGTATAGGGACTCTACCTAACAAAATTAATGGTAGTACTGGAAATCGACTTTCTAGATTTTTTTGGGTCGCTGAATCCGAATTTGTAACTTCCCACCAAAATTTCCCCCGGCAACCCCCCAAAAAGGTTTTTATTAAAAAATTCCATTTTTTATTATTTTAGGGGAAAAGTAGCAAGAAATTCAGAAATTAGACAAAATTTGCAACAAATTAGATATATGACATTATGACTTAGGATGAAGGGGAAGGGGAGATCTGCCTCGGAACATGCGCGGCAGTGCTGCGTGGACTAAGTTGCACAATTCCACTTAACCACTCACACGTTTACATTAGACCTCTCATCTTCTCTCCGAACTTTCTCTATAAGGGTTACTTTAAGTTTTTTGGATCACTGAATGCGAATTTTTAACTTACCCCCAAAATTTCCCCCGCCGAACCCCCCCCCCAAATAGTTGTTTTTAACTTAAATTTCTTATTGTTTTAGGGGAAAAGCATTACGAAATTCAGAAACTAGACAAAATTTGCAAAAAATAGGATATATGACATTATGACGTAGGATAAACGGGGAGAGAGGGGGCTGCCTCGGAACCTTACCCGCGCGCTTTTCTCAAAAACCAAATTTTTTCAAAAAATCAATTTTTTGTGCGGTTGCCAGGTGAAATTTTGGTGGGAAGTTACAAATTCGGATTCAGCGACCCAAAAAACATCTAGAAAGCCGATTTCCAGTAGTACCATTAATTTTGCCAGATAAAATCCCCTATTGCCTGGACTTCATCATTTAGTGCACGTAGCGCCGCAGTGCATGTTCCGAGGCAGCCCTCGCCCTCCCCATTCATCCTAATTCATAATGTCATATATCCTATTTGTTGCAAATTTTGTCTAGTTTCTGAATCTTGTAATGCTTTTCCCCTAAAACAATAAGAAATTTAAGTTAAAAACAACTATTTGGGGGGGGGGGGTTCGGGGGGGGGGGAATTTTTGGGGAAAGTTAAAAATTCGGATTCAGCGACCGAAAAATCTTAAAGTAAACCTTATAGAGAAAGTTCGGAGGGGAGATGGGAGGGCGATGTAAACGTGTGAGTGGTTAAGTGGAATTGCGCAACTTAGTTTACGCAGCACCGCGCGCATGTTCCGAGGCAGATCCCCCCTTCCCCTTCATCCTAAGTCATAATGTCATATATCTAATTTGTTGGAAATTTTGTCTACTTTCTGAATTTCTAGATACTTTTTCTCTAAAACAATAAAAAAATGGAATTTTTTAATAAAAACCATTTTGGGGGGCTTTTTACCAAAATTTGGGGAGGTTGCCGGGGGAAATTTTGGTGGGAAGTTACAAATTCGGATTCAGCGACCCAAAAAACATCTAGAAATCTAATTTCCAGTACTACCATTAATTTTGCTATGTAAAATTCCCTATTGCCTGGACTATATTGTTATATCGTTATTCGCGCAATTACTCGTAGGCAGCTGGGTTCTTTTATGCCATTTTTCCGCATAGAATTACGCTGAATAACTCTTTTGATCTCAATTGCTTTCTTTTAACCGGCATTTTCGAAACTTTTGTGTATAATTTTACACATATAAAAATATGTACATTTCTTAAAATGTACACTACATCTAGGCAACAGGTTTAAAAAAAATCACGAAATGATTTATGACTTTTAGAGAAGTTGATTTCTCACGAATTACCTTTCATTGTCGTATCCACTTTCCGATTATAAGCATAAAACTATGTAGTCATATACATTAACGTCAAATTTTTCGCCAAGCTTGAAGACATTTCCCGAAATTTCGCCAAATTTGGCGAAATTTTCATTGAAATTCAGCACTGATGATTCTTCTCTAATCGGGTTCTTCGCATTTTAGCTTAGTGTTTTCCCGTAAAATTAGCTAAAATCTTAAATTCAAGAAATAAGTAAGCTACCTTTTCTTTACGCTTTTAGGACTTTTTTATTTTGTTATCTATATATTTCTGTTTTCAAGTGTACATCCAGGCCAAAAATGCTTGTCTCATTCACTTCAGAATGTTCACTCGCATTTCAGTTGCAACAAATTCACTTACGGTGACTTAAAAAAAAAATGAGTAACCATCTGTAATTGGGACCACTACCAAATGGTTATATTTGCGCATAAAACAGCGCTCACTAAATTATGAAATTTTCTACCAACCCGATTACGGAAATTTCCTAATACAAACTAACATACCTCTGAATAAAAACATACATAATAATACATACATATAAGTAATACAAACATAACATTATATTTTTCTCGACTTCTTTTATCATCATTCGTTGTCATGCGGTTAATACTGAATCTGTTATCATGCAACTAACATCCAAAATGGTATTCTCCGTATTCGATTTCTTTTTATTTCTCTTAATTTAAAATTCAAAGTGAATCGCATCGATTTGGTAGGTTACGGAAAATGTTCACTTGCATTTCAGTTGCAGCACATTCTCTTACGGTGAATTAAAAAGAAAAATTAATAACCTTCTGCAATTGGGACCGCTACCAAATAGTTAAATTTGCCAATCAAGCAACGCTCACTAAATTATGAAATCGTCTACAAACCCGATTACGGAAATTTCCCAATACAAACATATATACGTTTTAATACAACCATACATAAGAATAAATACATATAAGTAATACAAACATGACATTATACTTTTCTCGATTTTTTTTATTATCATTCGTAGCCATGCGGCTAATACTGAAATCGTTACCATGCGGCTAATAAACGAAATCGTATTCTCCGTATTCGATTTCTTTTCATTTCTCTTAATTTAAAATTCAAAATGAATTGCAGCGATTTGGAAGGTTACGGAGAATGTCCATGTGCATTTCAGTTGCAGTACATTCACTTATAGTGAATAAAAAAAAAAATGAGTAACCTTCTGTAATTCGGACAGCCACCAAATGGTTAAATTTGCGCATCAAACAACGCTCGCTAAATTATGAAATTGTCTACAAACCCGATTGCGGAAATTTCCCAATACAAACATACATACGTCTGAATATAAATATACATACATAAGAATACATACATATGAGTAATACATACATGACATTATATCAGGGTTCGTACAACTCCTGGAATTTTGCGACCAAGAAATTCTTCTGCACCGCTATTTTCTTACAGAAAATCTCTCCTTATAAGAATGCGAAATTTCACCAGTTTAGCCCAGATTTCTTTTTCTATAAAAAAAAAAAAATACTGGAAACTCTCCTGGAAAATATCCTGATCCGTACAAAACCCTGTTATATTTTTCTCGATTTCTTTGATTTATCACTCGTAGCCATGCGGGTAATACGAAATCCGTTACCATGCGGCTAAGACCCAAAATCGTATTCCCGTATTCGATTTCTTTTCATTTCTCTTAATTTAAAATTCAAAATGAATTGCATCGATTTGGTAGGTTATGGAGAATAAAAGGTTTGCACTGAAAAAAAAGAAAAAGTGGTCGTTACGGAGGTAGAAAGTAAAACTTCTAAAAGTCAAATTATATCTCAGGTCACAAATATTGACGACGCCAATAACGATTCGGACGAGGTTAAAATGCATAATGTACAACAATGGAGCTAATGTTTTGTTTAATAACGAGATGAAACCCGTCGTATTTTGACGAAAGAAATTGTTTAAAAAGGAACTCATACATTAGTTAATACTTACTCTCAACAAATATTATTTTTAATTTAAAGTTACCAAAATATTAATTCCATAAACTTCGACTGTTCAACGTATTAAATTAAAAGGTATTAGTATACCCAACCAAGATGAGTAATTATGATGAAATTACTAATTGAGGCTCTTATGTTTGAAATTACCGATTGAAAATCAGCAAAAATGATTTCATCATGAGCCAATCATAGAATTATGTTTCGCGTGAAATCTAAACTTAACGTCATTTTCATCGTCTCAAAATTTACATACGCATCTCTCAAATTTATGTTCACCATTTCAAAAATATCGTAGTACGCAATAAGTTATTATTACATATAATTCCAAACTTAAATCAAGTTTGTTAATACGACTTTGCATGTGAACATTCGCACTCTGGACTTGTGATTCTAATCTCCGTATCGGCGAGTAAAATTCCAGAACTTAGAGGGTTTCGTAGAAAAATATTTCGTTTTATCAGAGAAAATGATGGTTTTCATTTAAATATGACGTCACTTTGCCTCATTGAAGCATTTCACATAGCATCTCAAACTCAGTGGAGTGAAAAAGTATTGAATTGTAATAACTTTTTGAGGAAAAATTTAGTGTTTTTTTTTAAAGCGTGACGTGATTTTCTGATCCCTTTTTTTACAAAGTTAATTTTGAATTTTATTAGAAATTGGCATCAATAAAGATAAACATACTTTATTAATTTTCTTTTCTTTACAACAATGGAAGTAATCCAATTGCTACCATTTTGAAAAAAAAATCATAGAAAATTTTTAAATTTTAAATTTAAATATAAAAATGGGAATATTTAAAAAAAAATAGCTAGTTCCGCAAATCTACACAGAAACAGCTTTCATTTAAAAAAAAAATTATTAAAATTGATTCAGAAAAAAGCTCAAGGTAGATGTCTAAAAAAAAAAAAAAAAAAAAAAAAAAAAAAAAAAAAAAAATCTTATCTTTCAAATAGATTTAAACCCGCTCTATGGGAAAATTTTGAGCAGACATTTTATGCCGTTAGAGTTGACGAATATTTATGATTTTCAATACGCACCGAGATTTTGGCACTACCAACGTCCATTTAATTTTTTGTGTCGATACAAATATTTTGGACGCTATCGTGTTAACAATAAGTGTAATTTTTGCAGGGAAGCCGGAGCTGTGCTCCGACAATTAATCTTTAATTCATGGCTTACGTAATGTATGACCAGCTCCGTAGAAGTTTAAAAATTTACAGTACCGAAAATTGTAAAACTGAATTTTTTTTTTTTAAATTGTTCATGATGGGTCCAGAAATGTTATCGTTTAATCCATGGAGTACGTAATGTAGGATCAACTCCGTGCGATTTTTTATGTCTTAAATTTTAGTCTTTGAAAAAATCATTTTCCAAATGGTCGTTGTAATTTGTTAAATTGCTTTTTTTAAATTTTTTTTGTTATTATTGTATAATCTTTTGTGTATATTACTAGTTGAAAAATCGTATTTCGCGTGAGATTTTCTTGAAAGATACATTGATATAATGCGGGCCTTAGACAGCAGAAATCTAATCATTTCTATATTATAAAGATCAGACGTGTCCTTGCGTAACGCTGACGCGATTTTAACAGTGGCAACAGCAGAGAATTAAATTTGACTTTTACTGCAATTTTTTAAACTTCTAAATGTTGTATATTTTCAATTTTTACACCATCGGATGGGGACTAAAATGCATTTTCAAAAGCAATTTTTTTTTAAACTGCATCGCAATTTGTATGAAAACTGCACCGCAATTTGTTTGAAAACTTCATCGTAATTTGTTTGAAAACTTCATCGCAATTTGTTTGAAAACTTCATCGCAATTTGTTTGAAAACTGCATCGCAATTTGTTTGAAAACTGTATCGCAATTTCTTCGAAAACTGTATCGCAAATTACGCAACATATATTGCTTTTAAAATAAATTTCAAGCATGACTTTTTTTAGGGTTGGTTTCGTTCATCTGACGAAACCCTATTCGTCTCGCTCCTCTGTCTGTCTGTCCGTCACAGACCCCGTTCTCAGAAACTATATATACGTTAGAGACTTGAATTTTTGCATACTTATAGCTGAACACCTCACATCAAACGACAAATCCTAAAATTTCGAAAAACACTTATATTTAACTCTTTGGGCTCAAACTTGTGTATTTTAAGCTTTTCTTTCTAACTCAGCCCCTAATTAAGTTGAAGTCTTGAAATTTTGCATAATTATAGCTAAACACTTGCGATCAAACTACAAATCATAAAATTTCGAAAAAAATCTTATATTTAACCCTCTGGGCTCTAACTTGTGTATTTTAAGCTTTTTTTTAACTCAACCTCTAATTAAGTTGAAGACTTAAAATTTTGCATAATTATCGCTAAACACTTACGATCACACGACGAATCATAAAATTTCGAAAAATCTTATATTTAACCCTCTGGGCTCTAACTTGTGCATTTTAAGCTTTTTTTCCTAACTCAGTTCCTAATTAAGTTGAAGACTTGAAATTTTGCATACTTATAGCAGAACACTTGTGATCACGAAAAATAATAAAATTTTCAAAAAGTCTTATATTTAACCCTTTGGGCTCTAACTTGTGAATTTTAAGCTTTTTATTCTAACTCAGCCCCTAATTAAGTTGAAGTCTTGAAATTTTGCATAATTATAGCTAAACACTTGCGATCAAACTACAAATCATAAAATTTCGAAAAAATCTTATATTTAACATTCTGGGCTCTAACTTGTGTATTTTAAGCTTTTTTGTTTTAACTCTACCTAATTAAGTTGAAGACTTAAAATTTTGCATAATTATCGTTAAACACTTGCGGTCCCACGACAAATCATAATTTTTTCAAAAAGTCTTATATTTACACCTCCGGTCTCTAACTTGTGTATGTTAAGTAATTTTTCTAACTCAGGCCCTAATTAAGTTGGAGACTTGAACTTTTGAATACTTATAGCAGAACACTTGCGATCACGAAAAATAATAAAATTTTCAAAAAGCCTTACATTAGTTACCCGTCTGTGCTCTAACTTGTGTATTTTAAGCAATTTTTTATCCTTCCTCCTTTTCATCCGGGGGCACTTTTTAAACTTTTGCCGACACCCCTTTGACCACTTTTTTTTTTATTATGCACCATAGACTTACATTTTTTGTTCCATTTTTTTACCGCCATGGGCGCCAACCTATATCGGGTGCTATGAGCCCGATTCCCTCAACTAATATATCTACGGATAGGTTGTAAAATGGAGTTTCGTTCGGATAGAGGTTTGTGTAGAATAGAGTGCGCCCCCTGGTTGCGAAATACTAACAGATTTTGAAAAAGGATAAAGTGTTTTGAAAGGAATATTAAACGAAACCCTCTGTGCGATCTGTAATCACACTTACCCACTTGTTTTTAATTGATGTCTATCACGTGCAGATGATTACGAAAGATAAATCTGTTAGCTCTTAAATTAATATAAAGTAGCTCAGTATCAGCATTTGTTTCCAGCTTATATTCCGTAACGAAACTGAAACATTCGTCAATCTATAAATAAAACAATAAAATATAAATAAAAAATAAATGTAAGGCATGTAATCGAACTTCTTTCATATACTACAGAAATTAAGAGAATCAAACAGGCTCACTGTAAATAATGATCTTTGTCATTTCTTGAGCTGTCAACTTATGGCACGAGGTCGATGCGAAAGTATGTCTTATAATAAATTTAAAACTTTAACGCATTTTTGCTATTTTTCCTACTAGTATGATTTTTAGTAGTGTTAGCGGACGCTAAAAAATATATTAAATGCAAAACGTCTATTAAAGTTATCAATAAAAAAAAAAAAAAAAAAAAAAAAAAACAGTAGACCATTGCGAGGCTTTTTCGCCACTATCTCTGACATTGTTTGCTGATACATTTTACCATTAATTTTTAATTAACTACAATTTTATCTTAATAAAATAACGCAGTTTTAAGAAAATGTAATCGAAATACGCTTCAGAACATTTCGAAAATCACATTATTCATCTCCGTGCCTTTAGTATGTGCAGAGATAAAAAGAATGTTGGCATTTGAAATAATAATGATTTTCACCTATATTCTATAAGCCGGAAAGCTAGAGTTTATTCCCTTATTTATATAATAAGCCATAGCAACATCTCAACCATGTTATTTTGTATGTAGTATTAAACATTTATATTTAACTCGAAAGCAGCTTTGTGCTCTGATTATAAAAGTGTTCTTTAAAATGTTGAAAGCAGACCAATATGTTATTTTATATGCAGAATTAAGAATTTATATTTAACTCGAAAACAATTTTAGGCACTATTTGAATAAGTTTTCTTTAAAATGTTAATGCAGATCACTACATTAATTAATTTTTAATAATATTTTTAAAAAAATTAACAGCAAAAAATACAAAATTAAGTTCAACAGAAAACCTATATTGAAACAAAAAACGGTTTTTTCTTTTATATGTGTTTTATTAATTTAAATCTTTTGGATGAACTATTGATATTTTCTTTCAAAACTTGTCTACTAATATTACAGTTCATTCTTAGGAAGTTCAAAATATAATGACAGCTGCAGTTGAAAATGATCTGCTTGAACCAGGATTAATGCCTTTTCTCTATACCTGTCAACTGCAGAATCCTTTATAGCTTTTAATTAACCGTTATGCCTTACGTTCCATAATTTAATAGCATGACGCATTATTTAAAGCTCAAAGTTTATTATTTTTGTGTAGCAATTTGTGTTAATTTAGCAAATTCTTTAAAAGGCAACCTATTAAATATCACCAAAAGGTACGAAAGTTAACAATGTTTTAATTCTAAAGTTATTACCACAAAACTTATTTGCCATTACTTTCAATGTGGATTTTATTTTATTAAATGTAGTTATTTAAGGGGCTCAAGATTCTTAAAGCTGTAAAATTTCCGAAATTTTAATTTTTTTTTTATGTTAATCAGTCTCTTATCTTTTCTGAACATTTTGATATTATTGTTTTCTTTGAAATTCCCATTAGGACAGAAGTTATGGCTTTTAGAATAATACCCGCTTAATAGCTGAAGTGACGTTTCCGAAACTTTGAAATCATTTCTTTCCAAATGACGTTTTGGGGCAAAACGCGCACGATATCTCAAAAACTTCTGAATGATTTTTCAGGAATTTTACAAAACATACGTTTCTTGTTAATCTTCATAAACTGAACCCAAAATGTCCTTTTAATTCTTCAAAATAATATACTTTTAGGTGATTATACTGTTGGAATTTTCAAAATTTTGTATCAGCTAAATACAACTTTGTATTAAAAATATAAAAATTCTTTAAATACAAATTTATTTAATTTCAGGGTGATTACTACAATCTGAAGTATAAGTAGCCATCAAAACTTTCATTCTAGTTGCAAAATTTATTTTGTAATTCTGCGCGTAAGCTGTTATGCCAATTTTCTGCTCGACAAATTTCTAACAGTTTGGAGCCCCGTGTAAATGTTGATTCTGCATCTTGCAATTTTTTAAATACATGAAATGAAATAACATACTTATATCTTTCAATTCCAATAAAAATTGTTTCTTAAAATTAAATACATTTTGAGATATTAAATGTTGAAAATGGTCTTTTTTTTTCAATTTTAAGAGTCTTGGGACCCCTTAACAGATAGTCTAAAAATTAATGCTCAATTTTATTTTAATAAAAGAAAACTGCCTCATAATCAGATTTTATGTGTTTACCCGAGCATACTAAGATTGATAAAAACTTTTCGTTTTTTGTTTTATAGATAATATTTATTCTTTTTTTTTTTTCAATCTATTTTGCACTGCTGTCGAATCAATAAAAGCAGCAAATAAGGCAGCTTTGTTATTAGTAGGAGAGCTGTTGAACATTTTTGAGTAGGTATTTGAGGCACCCTGAAAATTTGTGCAACACTTCTTTTGTAATGCCTGAATACAAAATCGAATGTCTGGCTGAAGGATCGTGGCCCAAAAACTGTGCCAGACACGTGTCTGGCACAGTTTTTGTGCCGACTAAAGTGTCTGTCATTTTCAAAATATTTTTTTCTGAGCATAAATATTATTCTGCCTCAATCTCAGCGTGCCTCAAATACCTTTTTTGGGTAGTCAAAAAATGGCACTTGACACGTGTCTGGCACAGTTTTTGGGCCGACTAAAGTGTCTGTCGTTTTCAAAATATTTTTTTCTAAATATAAATATTATTCTGACTCAATCTCAGCGTGCCTCAAATACCTTTTTGGGGGGGGGTAGTCAAAAAATGGCACTTGACACGTGTCTGGCACAGTTTTTGGGCCACGATCCTTCAGCCAGACATTCGATATTGTATTCAGCCATTACAAAAGAAGCGTTGCACAAATTTTCAGGGTGCCTCAAATACCTTCCCTAAAATGTTTAACAGCTCTTGGACTATATATTTTTAATTGGCAGTCTCTTTGTAATATTTCTTGAACACTGCGATTTGCAAAAATTGTAACCTGCGACTAATAAGTGTTGTACGGTCGTGGAAAAAATAAAGTAAACACCCCCTACTAACTCCTCAACAAATTTTCGTAAAAGAAAGTTACTGGTATCGAACGGTTGGAAATAAAATCTATTTTAAATGATGTATATAAAAATTGCTTAGGGAGCCATCTACATATTAAAACAAAACCAAATTCATTTTTTCAGTGGCAATACCCAATTTTATCAAGATATTTCAAATCTTCGATTCAAACTATGCCTAGACACCCAATTTCGAGTCATTTAATTTATAAATTTTCGAACTATAAACATTCAAAATTTAGTGCTTCTAATGATAAATTACATTTTCATATCTTTATTAATATCTCCTTAAATTATACTCCTAATGTGCTAATTTTTTGTGTAGCAATAATATTAAAATACCCAAACATAAATACGTTGAATTTGTAATTTTATAATTTTTTGATATGGTTGAAATGAATATTCGAAAAAATTATGAATTGTAACTATAACGGGTTTCCCTTATATATTCATTTATCCTCTTCTCCCCTCAAAATTCAACTTTTAACCTTACTTGTTCATTGTAAATTATCATTATTCTTTCCCCCCTCCTTCAAATAAAATATTTAGTTTAAATTTGACATTTTATACTTAATTTCATATGGCTTTTGTCTTTCTCTCCCCCCCCCCTCACACTACTGTAGGTTTCGCTTTTTACTTTTTAAAGTTAGTTTCAAATGCAGGCATCATTTATCTCAGTCCTCTTTCACTTTCACACGGATAGAAATATATCTTAACCGCAGGAATATTCCGTTGAGATAAAATAAAAGAATAAAATACAAGTGAATGTTTTTCGCATCGCAGCCGACAATATGTAATGCATATTTTCTCAGCCTCTTGGCTTGCATTAATAATCAATTCTCACCCTTCTGTTTGTCGGATAAAAGCCATATGCCCCTTGCTGACTAATTCAGCTGTCGTTAAATCTGTAACGTGCATGTAATATCACATGTTATCTATTTCTTTAAGCCACTCTTCCTTACCGCAGGAATTTATTTCTTGTAAACCTAAAGAGCCCGCCATGGCATAGTTTTTAACTCAATGTAAAACTTCTTGATTGTTTTGTCTACCCAATTTGTTTTTCGCCAAATATCTTACATGTGGTTATCTAATGTTCGCCAATCTGTAAGTAAGTGTAACAAAATCTACTCACTCTTACTCCTGACCTCGAGTCATGTAGACGGCAATTAAGCCCCATTGTGGGTTCCTGCCATTGGGCAGTTATCAAGACTCTCCCCGTCCCGCTGTACTTTTTCACGGCCCTCCTTTAAAAGTTCTCTACAAAAAATGGTTAAGTTTGTTAAAGTATTGTGTTGGAGTTTCTTTTTGTTCATTTAAGAACCTGTGTATACAAAATCACCGTTATACTAACCTCCAAATTTTTTGATGGATTTAAATTTATTAATCCAAAATTTCACATTTTTCTTCCAAGTAGTTTTCAAATTATGCTTTAAAAAAGGCAAAATGATAGTTTAAGGTCTATGATAGAAGTGACTAGATATTTTGAAATTTCTCATGCTATCCTATAATCTAGCAGTCTTCAATGACTGCTTGAGTGGCGCCTAAGATGCCTTGATCAAGAAGGGGGCTCTCTCGGTCAACAATCGAGTACCGAACTTCCATTTGGATACAGCCCCTAAAATAAGCTTGTTTTAAAATAATTAATTTCTCTGAAACTTATTGTACGAATTCCATAAAAATTTGTATTTAGGCTAATTGAAGTTTCTAGAGTTCATTTATGATGTCAGAATTGTGTACTGCTATTGGAAAAAATAAAGTCATGGTTCGTTTTATTATGCAAATAGCCTCCTAAGCAAATTTTATATACATCATTTAAAAGTAGGCTTTATTACCAATCGTGTGGTACCAGTAACTTTCTTCTACAATATTTTTTTGCAGAGTTAGTAAGGGGTTTTTACTTTTTTTTTCCACGACTGTACTATGCTACTAATGTACACTCGCCCCACCAGTGGCCGAAAGGTTCTGCTCTCGAAGCTGGTAGACGGGAGGTGCTGGGTTCAATCCCAATCGCGCCCGTCGGCCTAATCGTTCGGAGTTTTCGTGGTTTTCTTCGAACCTTGGTTCTCCAAGCGTTAATACAGGTTAGGTTCCCTTAGAAAGACCTCCACGAAAGGCACTCCCCCCCTTAGGGTCCATATCCCACGTGCAGATAATTGGCCGACATAAATACAACCAACCAACTAATGTACACTCATGTCCAAAATTAAGGTCACAAACATAAAATCTGTGAAAACTAATGAACTATTCACGGTGTTGACACGAAATTTGGCACAGAGGTATATTACAATGGGAGAAATAATATAACAACATAACAATATGGAAAAGATTTTAATTGTGAATTAAGAAACAGGGTATATGAAAAAGTGTTAAACCATGAATCAGAGATAAAGCATTTATCTCGGGAAAAGTCTGTCTAATATGGAGTATGACCACCATGCACTGCTATACAAGCCTCACAACAAGCTCTCATACTGTTTATGAGGGTGTCAATAAATATTTGTGGCAACAAAGCCCATTCTTCTAAAAGCGCGTCTTTTAACTTCTGGCGGGTCCTGGAAGGGGTTTACTCTGCAATGGCTCTTCCTAGACCATCGCAAACATGTTCAATAGGATTGAGGTCCGGAGACCTCGAGAGCCAGTTCATACGGCGAATATCCTCTTCTTCAAGAAAATCATCTACAATGTGAGTTCTGTGTGGCTTCGCATTATTGTCCATAAACATAAAGAACACCCCGAAAGAGCCTCACATAGGATTCATAAACCTCATCCCTATACCGATGTGCGTTGGTAGTACCCTCATCGAAGACGTGCAGTGGTGTACGACTGCTCAACTTTATGCCACCCCAGACAAGATTCCAAGACTAATGTCTTCGGCTCCACAACAACCTGGCTCTCCTGTTTGATGCAGCGAAAGGTACACACACGACTGGACGCCGGGCGTTAGGGATGAGGTCCTTGAAGCCTATGTGAGGTTGTTCTATGGTGCTCTAGGACCAGACGTCATGTTATTGATGATAATGCGAAGCCACACAGAGCTCACATTGTTGATGATTTTCTTGAAGAAGATGTTCAAGAAAATCAGGGATATTCGCCGAATGAATTGGCCCTCGAAGTCTCCGGGTCTCAATCCTATTGAACTTGCTTGGGATGGTCTAGGAAGACCTATTGCATAGCTTAATCCCTCTCCCAGGAGCCGCCAGTAGTTAAAATCTGCGCTTTTGGAAGAATGGGATTTGTTGCCACAAACATTTATTGACATCCTCATAAGCAGTATGAGAGCTCGTTGTGAGGCTTCTATAGCAGTGCACGGTGCTCCCACTCCATAGTAAACAGATTTTTCATCTCTGATTCATGATTTAACACTTTTGATATACCCTATTTTTTAATTCACAATTAAAATCTTTTCCATATTGTTATGTTGCTATATTCTTTCTCCTATTGTGATATGAGGCATTCTCACAACCTTTTGACTTTTGGGAAAAAAATCTGGTGAAATTAAACTTGCTAAAATAACATTTTAATCTGATAGACGAATGCCTTAATGATTCAAAATAAAGAAAAAATGTGGTCAGCAGCGAAAAATTTTTATTTAACTGAGGTTTAAGTTAAACTTACGAGTTTAATTTTCCTTACCATTTACCCCTATAACTTCTTATTTTCTTCTAAATTTTTACTTATAATGAATTTGCATAGTACCCACAGGACATTCACATAAGAAATAATAACAATGTAGTACTTTTAATACAGAATTTTTGTCTAACATTGTCTTAAAGGGGTGTTAAAGAAGGGACGGCAAGGTAAAAAAATGAGATGTTATTGGAGAAAAGGGACAAAATGGTAAAAAAAAAGACGGTAAGGCTGAAAATGTAAGGAAAATTATCACCTATTTTTAGGAAAATCATGTTAAGACTAAGTGATAGCCACAATGTTCATTGATTTTTAGAAACAGTTGTTAACATTGGATTAAATTAATTTTATTTTTTTTAATTTACCTCGAAAAGTGCAGGAAAAAACCTTGGGGACGGTGAGATTACTAATAAAGCCACGATGCTTGAAATTGATATTTAAATGCTGATTTAAATTCTGCAGTAAATTTCCTGTCAAAGAATTTTAGACATTCTTTCTCTAACCTACATAAGCATAAGAAAAAACTTGAAAAAAAAATTATGCGGCTGCATCTGAAGTGATTTTTTTGTATAAATTTAGCAAGAGGGATGGTAAGGAATCTAAAATCCAGGAACAGAGTTCAAAAAATAGTACCAACCGTAAAAAAGTGTGCAGGTTAATTTTTTGCTACATATTTATATAAAACAATGCTTTCAGTTTCGGAAAAAAATTAAATCGAATTACTTTTATTGAAACAATTTTATACAGACAGCTTCAAACTTACAAATCAACATCAGGGACACGGGGCGGTATAGGAGTTTTCCTGGTATTTGGACCCCCAACATCGTCCAAAACTTACTTATCTCGTTAATAGATTTATGCAATCATGCAATAGGATGTTCCATAGTATATGAAATAAAATTTAAAAAAACAGGAATATGTACTAAAATAAAAATTATTAATCAGGGACTTAAAAGTTGAATGATTGTGAGAATGCTCCATAAACGTTCTGTTTTTGCGTGTATGGTGCTAGATGTTAAACCTTTCAGACTTTCAACGAGGCCAAATCGTTGATTCTCGCCTGCTGGAAGCTCCGATCACCGCAACCGTTAGGTTAATGGATGTTTCCAGACGGCAGTGTCATGAGAGTCTGTCCAGTAGAACAGAAACATTCTCGGCGAAGCAGAGAAGTGGACGAAAGCCTAAGCTCAATAAAAGAGACTATAGGATGTTGAAGCTGATCGTGGCATCAATAAAACAGACTAACTCACCCAAAGTGAGTACAAAGCTCCTTCAGCATCTGCAAAATCCATTATCTACCGTTTCAGTTAGATGACTGCATAAAAACAATATATACGGCTGAGTAGCCATTCTAAAAGCAATGATATCAACTCAAAATATAAAGTAATGATATTAAAGAAAAATTTGGGAACAGTGGTGCATAAAGCATAAATAGTGTTTGATTGCTGCATGACACAAATTGATACGGTCACAAGAGTTCTCGTTCACTTTGTTTCCCACAACTGAAAGGTGTGTACATCTAAAGAACTTCGTGACAAGTGCTTATGATCAACTGACGACCCAAAGGATGGTAACTATTAAATTCAGAGAGTTAGACTCTTTTATTCTCAATTTGAGGAGTATGGCTCGGTTGGCTGGTACAGTTTTTTAACCTCAATGTCATTGAACAGCTCTGTTCTAATACGGTGAATAGTGTACGAGACTAATGTCTTCCACCAACATTTCTAGGAGAACTTTTATAAAACTCTATTATTTGTGATTGGCATGATCTATATGATTGGTATAATATACCATTATCTTTCAACAATGACTTATAAAATTGAATCTCTAGACAAATTCAAACCGCCGTACATGAAGTTTGTCAACAGCATGTAAATAAAGTTATTTAGGTTTCTATGAATGTGCGTTGACTGGGTTTGAAGCTGAGACTACGTATGGAAGACGAGCGCCATAGCACACAGCAAAGAGCTAGCTCAATTGTTCAGTGCCAGTGACTCATTATATATTACTTGTTGAAGTTTTGTTGCCAGAGATGAGGTCGCTATACACTCCACCCACAGTGAAAGCGTCTTAGTTTGACATTGGATTGTGCTCCTTCGCTATTTGCTCTGAGATTTTGCCTATTGCGGGTGAATTCTTTGTGGTGCTACCATCTGTTGTGAAGGTTTCCTGTTACTTTTTCCGGGTCACTAAGGTAAATTTCGAGGAATAGGCGTTGGCTGGGTTTGAACCTGGGTCCTACTATATGGAAGACAAGCGCCATAGCACAGAGCAAAAGGCTAGCTCAATTGTTCTGTGCCAGTGACTAACCATATATTGTTTGTTGAAGTTTTGTTACGAGGGATGACGCGCTACCGATAGTAGGTCTGGTTTGGGATGTTTCCATTTCGTTATCACCACATACATGTTTGCTTTATGCTACATATAAATATTCTTACAAAATCAATGTTCCAGAAATAGATACGGCATGTGAAACTGAATTGTATTTAGCATTTGAAAAAGCACATACACAGTTCTACATAACTATATATTTAAAACAAATTTAAGGGTATTCTGCCAATTTTTACCAACAGTTTTCCAGCATATTATTTTAGAATAGAAAAAGAGCTTCAATATATTTCATTCATTAAAATATAAAGAATATCATTTTTAAACATTTCTCATTATTTTCGAAAATAAAAGAATTTGTTTACATTTTGTGCTTTCTTTACTAATGAACGCTACATGATTGCATAATTAATTTATTTACTCTTGAACCGCTTAACAAAGTGATAATTGAAAAGTCATACATGTAATATTAAAGATTAAGTGACTTAAGGAAACTCATTTTAAAAATACTCATTCATACACATACACTTTCTACAATCGCATACTACATACACATATACATTAAATTGTAGAAATATTTGCCCTAGTCTTAAAAAAAAAAAAAAAAAAATTCCAAATACTCACTTAAATGCATACTTATACTTATTTTAAGCTTAAAAGAAAGTTTAACATACTTTGTAAAAAAAAATATTTTGAAAAAGATTTTTACTTGAAACTTTCGCCTCCAATGGGAATTTCTTGCTACTTAAAAGATTTTAGTCAGTCAAAAGATGTAAAGGTTGTAAAAAAAATCTTTTCTATAGGCATCTAAACCTTTAAAATATGTGTATTTGACATTCAGACACGTTAAGCTATTGACACTTGGTATACATTCATTTTCACAAATTCCTACAAGTTCGACTATATTTTGAACTCACATTTCATAAAAAGCTATCAAACGTAACTTCCATATATCTGTTTTCGAATTGATATTCCACAAAAAGTATATTCTATTGCAGATAAAACATAATTCAGCCATTGATGTTATATTTCTGAAACCGGTTAACATAAAATTGACATGAACTTAATTTAACCCTTTATGCCCCGACGACACTTTAAAGTATCATTAAAAATAACTTATTATAATATTCATTTAACAGATTGATTGGTGGTAATACACTTTAGGGAGAATTGCAGATAGAAGTTTCTCTGAAGATTGAAACTGGAATTAGTAGGGTCTGAAATGTTTTCCAGCTCGATTTTTGTGCCAAGTTTGATATTTTTTTTTTTTTTTTTTTTTTTTTTTTCTGTAGCTTTTGACATGTAGATTCCAAATATCTTAGGTGCATTTTTTTCTTGCACATTTTTGAGGTGATTTTCAAGATGGCGTCCAAGATGGCTGCCATTTACTGACTTTTTTAATATTTGTGGGATATTATGACCAGTATATAAATTATATGTTTTGGGGGTCAAAAAATGCAAATATACGATCAAAATGGGCATACATTATGTTATTTATTATTTATTGATAAATTTACTACAAAATTACTTGTATACTAAAGTCATAGAGTTTCACATGACTATCGTTTTGGCATGGTACGACCTACTCTTTGAAACACTGCCACATTCTACAGAGATTATTTCCCTGCAAGAAAAATGCAACTCACTACGTGAGAAATTGCACAATTGTGAAATTGAAGCTACAACTTTGTTTGAAGAGATCAGAGAACTAGTTGAAAAAAATAGTCTTCCGCATATTACACAATGCAGGTGATATGGCAAATTTCTTACTACAGTATATGAACCAATCTGGATCTTTGTTACATTTCATCCATGCCACCCGTCAAAGAGATTGGGCATTGCATCTCGCGTCATTAGAAGAACAGATCAAGTATTATTTTGCTCATGACTTATTTCATTATGCCAGACTCATTCCAGTATACATAGCACAGATGAAGGACCTTAAAACAACATATCCAGAAATATGGAATGCTCTCGAATCTGGTTGTTTTGCAGTATCCAAAGTCGTTTACGAAACTATTTTCAGACCAGAACTTGGAACAGAAAATCAAAGAACTGAAGAACATTGGTGGAGTTACTGGTTTAACTCAGAATGAAAACGCCCTCGAAAGGTATTTCTTGTGTGCACCAGAAATATTACGCATTGTTTCAACTTACTTTGAAAAGTACTGTCCAAATGAAGTCACTAAGCAGCCCAGGGAACACTATCAACTTCGGACTTCCATGTCGCTAAGAATTTTTCACAATGCAGCCATCGTCAAGGAGAGTATTCGGGATCATTGTGGAGGAAACCCTTTCCAAGATAGTACCACATTAATGAATATTGCGTCCTCTATGAAAGTTCCAGAATCTGCGAAGGATGATATTCTAAATCGTCGACCAAAAAGGCCAATTGGAATTCGAAGAATTTGTAAGAGATTAATAGTAATAGAGAAGTAATAGTAATAGAGTAGACTAATTCGAGAAGATAGGAAACTTCTTACTCGTTTTCTTGTTATTATGGAATCAAGACCTCAAATGTCTACAAACCTAAAAGATGCAATTGGAAACTACAAGTGTTCTGTAATACCAAGATCATTATATTCTTCTGATGGATATCTTCATATTCATTCTGACAAAAGTTCATTCATTGCAGAAATAGATCAATATAATTGATCACCCATACTTGAATCATTAGAATCCTCGAATACTTTTCCGATAGAAAAAGTTTGTATTATAGATGGAATGGCAATCGCACAATCAGTAAAAAAGACACTTGCCATGAAAACTCTGCAGACTTCGCAAATGCTTTTACCGAGATCATTATGAAAATGACAAGCGGATACACTGAAGGGAGAATAATATTTGATCAATACCTTGAGCATTCATTGAAGAAGCAAACTAGTAAGAAAAGATTGGGGGCGACAGAACCTATTAGATTTACTATTACAAATAGTACCAATATAACGTTGGTTTCATTAAAGACGTTTCTTTCACATAATGAAACAAAATCACAGCTGACTGAGTATCTCGGGAATAAATTACTACAGGTTTTTGCTGCTAGGGAGAAGAAAGTTGTTGTCGTTTTTGGCATTAAGGCATACAATAACCACGCGATTGTTTTCGATTCAGAATTATATGATCATACACATAAAGAAGCAGACACCATTATACATCTTCATGTACTTGATATAGTGAACCATCATGATAATTATGAGATCGATGTATTTTCGCAAGATACTGACATTTTCATATTGCTAATTGACTTGGTTTCAAGTCATCTAGTAAGCAGTGAAATCAATTTTGTTACTGATCGAGGCAACAAACACAGAAAAATTAATATTAATGAAAGATGTCGAGCAATAGGTGCTCATAAAAGCAAAATGTTTACTAGGTTTACATTCATATACTGGTGGAAACTGGGCAGGAAAATTTGTAGGCATTTCAAAACAGAAGTGGATAAAAGTGTATATCAATCTTCAGTGTGATGATAATATTATAACAGCTTTTCAAGAACTTGGGGAATCTAATGTTGATCTATTATCCAATCTGTCGTTGTTTGAAAAATTCACCGACTGGACATAGTTGAAAAATAGTAATTTTTTAAGGATTTCAGAGTTAAGATGGCATCTTTTCAGAACTAAAAGTTTCGAGGGGGAGAAATTACCATCAACCCATCAAGCACTGAAGTCACATATTCTAAGATCCAATTTAATTTGCACCATTGGAAAGGGCTACAGAAATCATTGGCCTACAATACCCCCACTTATTGGCAATGGTTGGGGGAAAAATGGCGAAGGAATAATTTCTCCAGTCAAATGCCTAGGGTTACCTGCGACCAAAGGAGTTATTGAACTTGTGAAATATGAGTGTAAGAGAACATGTACAGTTGGGAAATGTTCTTGCCTAAAGAATTATCTGGTTTGTTCTGCCCTTTGCAAATGCGGAGACTGCAACAATACAAAGGACTATCAATATCATCACAGCGACAGCAGTGATTCAGAAAAGGATACATAGCATCCCAGTACTGTATATACATATAAATGCTATTTTTAATAATTTTGTTCAATATCTTCAATAATTTAAGTTATTTCATTTAAATACTTTGGTTGTGTATAACTGGTTAATAAAACACTAGTATATCTAATGTCTTTCATATTTTTGTGCTTTATTTGCCTCTTATCGCTTAAAACACTTCAAAAACTTAATTTACTCCTAATTTTGTAATATATTTGTATTTCTTGACCCTGAAAACATATAATTTGATATATTAGTAAATAATGTACCTCAAATATTAAAGAAGTCAGTAAATGGCAGCCATCTTGGACACCATCTTGAAAATCACCCCCCAAAAATGTGTATAAAAAATGGCACCTAAGGTATTTGGAATCTACATGTCAAAACCTTGACAATACAACAAAAATATCACACTTGGCACGTCAATCGAGCTGGAGCCACATTTCACGACATTTCAAACCCTACTAAATCCTTTTACGAATGTCAAAAAATCGCATAAAAAATTCAAAAATTCCTGTAATAAGCTTTATTGAAAAGAGGACAACATTTACTGAATTGGGCTAAAAAACTGAAAATGTATCCCATTTACTAGTGTGAAAAAGTCACTGCATAAAAATCGCTAAAAATTCAGAAAATCAGAGGAGTCAAAATGTACTATAGTAGGCTAAAACATTGTATCCGGAATTTTTTCACAAACGGGGGGGAAAAATCCTTGTGGGGTGAAACTTTTTTAAATTGCTAACAATTTAAACCAAGAGGATACATTTCTGGAAAGACAAAATTTACTACATTAGGGTTAAAAGTTTGAAACCGAATTTCTTTATAAATGTAAAAAAGTCCTTCCGTCCAGTGCCGGGAGGAAGAGGTAGCTTTCATAATCCTTATTTAAAAAAAGCCAACTTATATCATGCAAACACATGAAGCTCAATTTAGTGGAAACCGAATATAGGAGATTCAATACTAATTTTTATCAATATAATGAATGAGAATTTCGCGAAATTAGTCAGCTTTATCCAAGCTGCTTTTCTTTAAAGTAACTTATATTTGGCTGCCAAATTCGGCAATTTCTTAAAGTGCCTGTCATTTTAAGACAGCATGGTAAGTAAGTAAGTAAGTAAGCACCCACCCTGGGAACCCGCTTTTGGCTTATGGTTAGGTGTAACCCCCAAGCCCAGGGCAGGGAAAAGTTTTACTACCTGCGGAAACAAGCCCAGAACGCCAGTCTCCGGGAAAGAAGACTTCAGAACGACCCGCCTGACACGCCGAAGAGAGTACAAGAGGCAAGTGCCGTGTCCCCGGACCGCCTGTGAAAATTTATGATTATTTAAGATGGCGGTTCTTTACCAATCACAATTGGCTACCCTATTGTTTCAGGGCGAGCCTAGAAATATATTACGATTATGATTTATATGTTTTGGAATTTACGTACTATTTGAAAAAATTTTAAGTATTTACATTCATCTTTTCATTTGATAAGAAATATTTTTTTCCCTTTTTTTCACCCTTTTAAACAAAAATATTTATACATATTTACAATATTTCTAGTGGTATTTAAGTTCTTAAAAATAAAACAATCTCAAAAACACCCTTCCATACACCACGTGGACCCATGACATGTCCACCACAGGCAATCAGAAGAGGTAATTATTGAATGTATTTATATTGAATAAAAGAATAATGGCTATTGAGAATATCGTAGTTAGCATAAAGTTTTTTAAGTTGTGCCGGGTCATTAATTATTTTTAGGATGTCCTGAAGGATTGTCGTTTCTGTTCTGTGAAATTTAAACTTCATGAATTTGCAGTTGCCGAAAATGTAATGCATCGGGTCTCCTCGACCACCACATTTACAAAGGTCGTCATCTTTTTTGCCGATATTATAAAGGAAAGACGGGAAGCTGCCGCGGCCTGTTAAAAAGTAAATGGATACTTTATCTTTTGAAATTATTTGGTTCTGAACTTTTGGTACCAGCCCGTGCGTATATCTGCCACCCCCTGAGTGATCCCAGTTGTACTGCCACCTGTCCAGTAATTGGGTTCGAATACATTTTATAAGATAGGACCGAGGCAATTTAACTCCTCGATCCACTGGTAGGTCGCAGTACTGGGCGGCATCATTCGCCAGCTCATCCGCCAGTTCATTACCCGCTATGCCAATGTGGCCTTTTATCCAAGTAATGTAAAAAATTTTATTTTGATTTTGTTTAATTAAATTATGGATGTAATAAATTGAAGGGTTAGTTGGAAATAAATTGTCTAAGGCTTTAATAGTAGATTGACTGTCACTTAATATTTGGAATTTTGTATAAGGGGAGTTAATGGCCCAATTAATTGCCGAAATTATTGCGTGCAGCTCCGCCTGAAAGATTGAATTTTCTGCTCTCAGTTTGACTGTTTTTTCATAAATTTTAATGTTATGATTGTAGGCTACCATTGCATATGCTGTGCCAGAGTCCACCTTAGAACCATCTGTGTAAATCGAAATAAGATTAGTTTTTGTGATAATTTTGTCTGTAACTATTAAGTTATTTAAATGAATTTCCGGATTTATTTCATATTTTAGGATTTTATTTTCTATATCATCTTTACATATTGGTTTGGGTTCTTTAAGTAATAAGTTTTTATTGTGTAAAATATTGTATTTTAGATTTTTATATTCCAGTGTTATTAAGATTGGTGGTATTCCTAATAGGACCTGTAACGTATGTGTTGCAACATTTTTATATGTTTTGGTTATTGACGTGAGACAAGTTCTTTGGATGGATTGGAGAGCGCGTTTATCTTTTATCCTGAGGTCTCCAAACCACACCTCCGAACCATAATCTATAATTTTTTCGGGTACTGCTATGTACCAGGTTCTAAGATAGCCTCTGTCCACCCCCCAAGTAGCCGAGAAGACCCGTTTAATGGATGAGGTTAGCTGTAAAATTTTGTTTTTTATGCTAGTTATGTGCTTGTCCCATTTTAAAGTACTCTGGAATATTATCCCTAAAATTTTTATTTCCTTTAATGGCTTGATGGTATAGTTACCCAATTTAAAGGTTGGTGGACGTTTATCTAAAGTGTTTTTCCCCAACATAATAAAAGTCGTTTTTTCCTTTGAAATCTGTAAATTTAAGTTATTGCAAATATTATAAAAAAGTTTTATTTTTTGGTTGGTTTCGGTCTCTAAGATGAGTCTGCTCCTCGCTTTGACAACCATATTGAAGTCATCGCAAAAAACATACAGGTCTTCGAATTTACTGTAAAAGTTTATTAAGATTATATTTGCTATGATTAGCCACAGAAGCGGCCCAAGGCACGACCCCTGTGTACAGCCTTGATAAGTTGGTCTTTTAATGTTATTTGATAAATAATTTGTTATTAGTTCTCTTCGGATAAGAAGCTAAGAAGGATACATTTTAAATATTGCGGAATTGGTAATTCGTTAATTTGTTGACCCAAAGTGACCCAATCGATATTGTCAAACGCCCCTACAATGTCGAATGAGATAATGCTGCAGTATTTATATTTTTCAAGATACGTTTTTGCTTTATGTTTTAATTTGTTTAATAGTTGAATTGTGCTTCTGTTCTCACGGAAGCCATACTGGGCCCCGTGAAGAACATTTAATTTTTCTAAGTAGTGATTAATTCTTCGTTTTAGGATCCTCTCATAGATTTTTCCCAGCATGGGAAGGAGACAAATGGGTCTATAGGAGGAAGGTTGGCGTGGATTTTTATTACGTTTTGCGAAGAAGATCACATTTGCTATTTTCCATGATTTAGGAAAGTAGTTAAGAGTAAGACATTTGTTATATAAGTCACGTATTAGATGTTTAAAATTATTGTATATGTTTTTAATAATAAATGCATCAATTTTATCAAATCCAGGGTCTTTTAAATTATTTTGCTCATTAAGTGCTGATTTTATTTCTTTAAAAGATATTAGGGGGGGGGGGGGAGATCTTCCTCTGCCGCTGGGTCCATGAGAGGTGGATGCGGGTTTTGATGTATTGGGAAATGGTGGTTAAGTAATATATTGAAAGTATCTAATTTTGTAGTATATGGGGTTGAACCCTGTAGTGTTGTGTGTATGAAATGATAATTTTTGAGTCTTTTATTCATTGCTATTTTAAAGGCTTGGCCAAATTTGTCTTTTGTTTTAGAGCAGAAACTCTGCCATGATTTAGTTTTTTGTTGTTTTATACGTTTTTTTGTATATTGCTCTTTCTCTTTGTAGGAGGGTTCTCCACTTTGGGTCATTTGTTGATTTAAATCTTTTCCGTAATGCTGAGATTTTATTTCGCTGGACCTTCAGCTCTGCCGTCCATCAGTCAAACGTTGGACATAATTTGAAACTTTTTGTTTTTAGTGAGGATTTACAGGTGTCTAGAATTACTTGGTTAAAACCATCAAGCCATTCATCCAGTTCTAGTCGAGTTTTAGTATCAGATAAGGATTTAAGTAAATTATTAATTTTCGGTTTCAAGATGTAATTAATTTTTTTTAAATTTGAGTATCTTGTTTTAAATCTTTTAAGGTCTAGAATAACTGGTTTAAGATTTAATGAGAATCTGATATACCTGTGGTCCGACGTGCTCTCTACTGTGTCATCTACATACCATGAGTCCACGCAGTCCACCAGGTCTTGTGTACAAAGGGTTACATCTGGATTCCCCTTCATGGGACGATTCGGCTGTCCTATAAATGAATGAGGTGCCTCTATATCATTGATCAGAGTTAAGTTATTAGATAATAGTAAGTATGTCAAAATTTTTCCCCGTTCATCTTCTTTCTGATATCCTAAAAGTGACAAGTGGACATTGAGGTCTCCTCCCATTATGATGTGATTCAATGGTTCGAAGAAGTCCAGCCACTTCATATCACCTCTGAAATCACCTTTTGGTCTGGCATACACAGAGCCTATTGTGATCTTGCCGGATTCAGTAGTAAGATTGACGAATACTGCATTATCGTCTTTATATGTCTCTATCACTTCCACGTCCTTTCGAGTTACCACAACTGCCGCTGTTTTATTTTTTGAGATAAATGCTTGCCAATTTAGCATGGTGGATGAGGGTAAGCAGTGAACTTGGTTGAGACCTTAGTAATTGCTGTGCACATGCTCACTCACATCGGAATCGGTTACTATATAGGAGTGCTGTCGCATGCAAAAAATCAGATTTTTCAAAATGTCACCCACAATAGAAATTGAAACTGTTATATCTGAGCCATTTTTTAAGGTAAAGACAAACAAAAAATGCTCCTGAATCCTTATATCAAGATCAAACGCTTAAGAAAGAAACCTTTTTCAATTTCTAATTTTTTTGCACCTCACTTTAAATATATATATTTTTTTTTTAATTTAATGGCCGCCATTTTGAAACAAGATGGCTGATGAATCTGGCCAGCGAACTTGGTCGAGGTGTTGATGTATACTATCCACATGCCTTCTTACATCGAAATAGGCGAATACGTGTGTTATCGCGTGACAAATACAAGATCGTTTCAAAATGTTAGCCATGCTAGAAATTCAAATTGCTATAAATCAACCATTTTTTAAGATATCAACAAAAGAAGAAATTTTCAGAAACAAAAACTGCTCCGGAATCTTTGTATCAAGGACAAACACATAAAAAAAAAATCTTTTTTATTTTCCAATTTTTTAATACCTCATTTTGAATTTAAAATTTAATTTTTGTTAAATGGCAACCCTTTTGAAACAAGATGGCGAATGAAGCTGGCCAACGAACTCGGTCGAGACATTGGTATGCACTATGTACAGACCAAGTTACATCCAAATAGGTTCATAAATACGCCTGTTATCGCGTGACAAAAATCAGGTCGTTTTAAAATGTCAGCCATAAGAGAAATTCAAAATGCTATTACTCAGCCATTTTTTTTTAGATATAGACGAAAGAAACACTGTTCCGGAATCTTTGTATTAAGGTCAAACACATACAAAAAAAAATCTTTTTCATTTTCCAATTTTTTGGTATCTCATTTAATTATTTTTATTTTTTTATTTTTTTAAATGGCCGCCATTTTGAAACAAGATGGCGGATGAAGCTGGCCAACGAACTCGGTCGAGATATTTGTATGTACTATGTACACACCAAGGTACATCCAAGTCGGTTCATAAATACGCCTGTTATTACGTGAGAAAAATCAGGAAGTTTCAAAATGTCAGCCACGCTAGAAATTCAAAATGCTATAACTCAGCCATTTCTTAAGACATAGACGAAACAAAAACTGCTCCCGAATCTTTTTATCAAGGTCAAACACATAAGAAGAAAATATTTTTTCAATTTTCAATTTTTGGTACCACATTTCAGATTTAAATTTTTCTTAAAAATTTAAATGGCCGCCATTTTTAAACAAGATGGCGGATGAAGCTGGCCAACGAACTCGGTCGAGACATTGGTATGTACTATGTATAAACGAAGTTGCATCCAAATCGGTTCATAAATACGCCTTTTATCGCGTGACAAAATTCAGGACGTTTCAAAATGTCAGCCACGCTAGAAATTCAAAATGCTATAACTCAGCCATTTTTTAAGATATAGACGAAACAAAAACTGCTCCGAAATCTTTGTATAAAGGTCAAATACATAAGAAAAAAATATTTTTCCATTTTCAATTTTTTGGTACCACATTTCAAATTTTAAATTTTTAAAAAAATTTTAAATGGCCGCCATTTTGAAACAAAATGGCGGATGAAGCTGGCCAACGAACTCGGTCGAGAGATTGGTATGTACTATGTACACACCGAATTACACCCAAATCGGTTCATAAATACGCCTTTTATCGCGTAACAAAATTCAGGACGTTTCAAAATGTCAGCCACGCTAGAAATTCAAAATGCTATAACTCAGCCATTTTTTAAGATATAGACGAAACAAAAACTGCTCCGGAATCTTTGTATAAAGGTCAAATACATAAGAAAAAAATATTTTTCCATTTTTAATTTTTTGGTACCACATTTCAAGTTTTAAATATTTTTTAAAAATTTAAATGGCCGCCATTTTGAAACAAAAGCTGGCCAACGAACTCGGTCGAGACATTGGTATGTACTATGTACACACCGAATTACATCGAAATCGGTTTATAATTACGGGAGTTACAGTGTGACATAGGTCAGATATATATATATATATATATATATCAATTTTGAACGGAGGGTGGTTTCGGGGTCTGGGGGTCATGATCGATGAAAATATACCAAAATTTTTTGAAATCGCTTTCCTCCGAACGGCTGCAATAGGTAGCTTTTTTGTAAAGAAAGCTACCTAAAAATCATTGCAAAATGCCAAAAAACAATGAAATAATTGGGAAAATTTTACTGTATCAATTCCAAATAAACTTTAGTGTAAAGAGGACAAAATTTACTACATTCTGCTAAAAAATTTAAACCAGATTCCTTTTACAAATTTGGAAAAATTATTTTCGAAATTCATTCGAATTCATTATTTTCGAAAATAAAAGAATTTGTTTACATTTTGTGCTTTCTTTACTAATGAACGCTACATGATTGCATAATTAATTTATTTACTGTTGAACCGCTTAAATAAGTGATAATTGAAAAGTCATGCATGTAATATTAAAGATTAAGTGACTTAAGGAAACTCATTTTGAAAATCTCGTTCATACACATACACTCTCTACAATCGCATATTACACACACATATACATTAAATTGTAGAAATATTTGTCCTAGCCTTAAAAAAACAACACATTTTCCAAATACTCACTTAAATCTATACTTATACTTATTTTAACCTTAAAAGAAAGTTTAACATACTTTGTAAAAAAAAAAAAATATTCTGAAAAAGATTTTTACTTGAAACTTTCGCCTCCAATGGGAATTTCTTGCTACTTAAAAGATTTTAGCAAGTCAAAAGATGTAAAGGTTGTAAAAAAAATCTTTTCTACAGGCATCTAAACCTTTGAATATGTGTATTTGACATTTAGACACGTTAAGCTATTGACACTTAGTATACATTCATTTTCTCAAATTCCTACAAGTTCGACTAGATTTTGAACACACATTTCATAAAAAGCTATCAAACGTAACTTCCAAATATCTGTTTTCGAATTGATATTTCACAAAAAGTATATTCTATTGCAGATAAAACATAATTCAGCAATTGATATTATATTTCTGAAACCGGTTAACATAAAATTGACATGAACTTGATTTAACCATTTATGCCCGACGTCACTTTAAAGTATCATTAAAAATAACTTATTATAATATTCATTTAACAGATTGATTGGTGATAATACACTTTAGGGAGAATTACAGATACAAGTTTCTCTGGCTTTTCAGTTAGTGCAGTAATTTTTTTTTTTTCAGAAGATCGCCCAATTAGTGCAGAAAATTTTCGATTAGTGCGGGAAATTCTCGATTAGTACGCAAAACATGGAATGAGGGATTTTATTATGCTAGCCAAATGAAGTCGAATTGTTTTGAATGACATAGAACAAAAAATCCGATGAGAAATGCATCCAATGGATAAAGGTCTTTATTATCTAGAATCGAACCTAAAATCGCTTTTTTATTACCCGACTGCCAAGAAGGGTTATGGGTTTCATGCGTATCTGGGTACGTGGATTTCTTTATACCCTCGAAACATTACAACGGCTTTGTGGATTTTAATGATTGAGGTCTCTATCGATTCGTCTTAACCGTCCGATGGTTATAGGCTAGATTTTGTTTTTATAAGTTCAAAATGGCTGTAGAGACGAAAAATAATTTTTACGCTCCCTATTGATACTCATATCATTGGAGAGGTCTTTCAGAATGAAGACGATATTTCATTGACTATTTTACAGTCAGAAGCTCCGTTTAAGTATTACACAACCTGGAAGTTGTGTACTGCAACTCTAACCTTCATAGATATCTATAGGTCTCATCAAAACTGTGTTTATAGATAGGAACTAACAATTAAACACAACTTAAAAGTCATCAATATAATTAAATTAAAAAATAGGTAAGTAATATAAAAAATAGTTTCACATTGATGAGAAATAATTAATTAGTTCGCTTTTTACGCAGTCGGGTTTTTGATTTTTTAGATTTAATTTTTAGTTAGTACTATTATTTATTACTACTAGGTGGCTCTGCCCCCTACGAGCTACGCTCGCTAACCCCGTTCAGGCACACCAAAATCCAAAAAGCACGCAAAACAGTAGCGATCTCTCTGTAAACGGGTTTCCATTCGTTTTCCTTGGATTGGGGATTTTTAAGACCAAATCTGCTGTTAAGAGATACAATGGCTGTTTTCGTATTTAATTTAAAAAAATTAATTAAACATTTGAAAATAAGCTAATGTAAAATTAATTAAGTAAACAGTGTCATTTTCTCTCGGTATTTTTTAACAGCGCTATAAGATAGTTCTTTTAAATAATTCATTTTAAATGTATCGTTTCAAATCTGACGTAATTTACACCAAAGTTTTATTTATCTTATTAATATTCACGTGAAAATACTTTTATTGTTAGAAGGAAATATTATTTGCGCTGTCTTCGAATTCACGATAATAGTTGAAAAGATTATCTCAAAATATCTCGCGCAAATATATTTTTCAATTTAAATCGTTTTGCCATATTTTTGGCCATTTTAAATATGACGTAATTTCCTCCAATTATAAGTTTTAACGCATAATCATGATTTTTGTATTTTAAGATTTTGTTTCTCTTTTAAAATGCAAGTGTAAACATGGTTCTTATGACGTAATTTTCCTGCTTTTAACATGTAATCATTTAATTCTAATTTTAAAGTTGTTTTTTTCTGTTTATAATAGTCACGTGTAAATAATTTTTTAATTTGAAGTAAACATTATTGTTTGCGCTGTTTATACCATTGTTTAAATTAATAACATTTTCTAAAATTTGTAAAAAATATGTGTCGAAATGCTGAAAATTTGAATTTAAAATAGAAATAAAACCTCAAAACATGAGTCAAATAAGAAAAATAAATACAATCTGCATACCAGGAACTTATAACGTATAAAATGATCTAAAAATGATTAAATTCTCATGTATAGTTTTTGCTCCAATAAAACTTTTTTACTGGAACAGTTTTGTCCAACTTTAGCATTAAATATCTCTTAAAATAATTCTTCGATTTGAAAACTGTCTGCATCAGCGTGTTTATCAAACATTTCTCTATAGTACCACCGATTTTCATATTTATGTATGCAACAGTTTTTTTAATATTAACGATGAAAGGCCATGCTTAAGCATTCAAATTGGATGCCAATCTACCCGAAATATCTACGCAGATTTTCATTGGTCCATTTCCAAATCAAAACTTTTTTTATATATAGAAGGACTTATGAAGTTGGACTGATGATAGTTTCAAATGAAATTCAAGTAAATTAGATAACATTTTATTTTAAAAGTTTCGAATCAAACTGTTAAATATGCTATCTAACAATAATACATCAAAACAATATCTTAGTATTTCATAATATTGCTTATTTATGTATATGGGGTTTTTAAGAAAAATGGCTGTGAATCTATTGTAGTTTTTCCCTATTGAATGTATGTTTCGATTAGAGTCCTGCATCAGGTCGGGTTGGCACTATAATTTTTCGTTGCTGTTCAAGTTCGGGTCGAGTTCACTTCTGCTTTTTGGGTTCGACTTGGTTTTTGACTCTTGCGGGCCGGTTTCGAATTGACCCGATTTTTCAAAAGAATGTGCAAAATATTTTTGCGGGTTAAGAATAATATATTATAAGAGCTCCATAATGGGCACTCCCGAAAAGCGTATACCTCTATTTAGTGAACGCTTTTTCACATTCTAACACATATATTTGTATGCTTCTACCTCCGAATAGTGGGCACCACCCAATTTACACATACATAACATATGTGTGTGTGCATAAACTATCACAAATATGATACATGTTTTTTGTGTGTATCAAAAACAAAATGTTGGCAACATTTTTTATATTCCGAGAGAAGAAAAGGGATTCTTAACTGCGCCGCAAAGAAAGAATAATCTATGGTCACATTTCTTACATACATTTTATTTCTCATGCGTATTAAATTGAGTATATACTCTTTCGTATTCAAATATGTATTTATTTTTATCTGAAACACAGTTCTGCTCAATCTTTTTGTGAAAATCGCAACAACCGGCTCACAAAAAAAAAAAAAAAAAAAAAAAAAAAAAAAAAAAAAAGCAATTTAACAAATTACAACGATCATTTGGAAAATGATTTTTTCAAAGACTAAAATTTAAGACATAAAAAATCGCACGGAGTTGATCCTACATTACGTACGCCATGGATTAAACGATAACATTCCTGGACCCATCATGAACAAATTTTAAAAGAAATTTCAGTTTTACAATTTTCGGTACTGTAAATTTTTAAACTTCTACGGAGCTGGTCATACATTACGTACGCCGTGAATTAAAGATTAATAGTGTTATTACACGTAAAAATTGTAAGCAGGAAAAATCGCCTGCGACTCCTCAGATTTCCTATGAAACTTACGTAATAGCCAAGCATTTCATTGGCTGTTCGGAAGAAGGCTTTTCTATCATCAGATTTCCAAAAAATCTCACGACCAATTTTAAATAAAATTTCATTCTTAAACTTCTAAACATCCCACAATATTACTTTTTATACCGTCGGATCGAGAAAAAAATTTACTTTTAAATGCAATTTGTTTGAAAGCTGTATCTCAATTTGTTTCTGATTTATTATTTTTTTTTGTAGTTTTTATTACTTTTTTGTCATAGTGGCAACACTCTGTTGTCCATCGTTGTTGAAACCAAAGGGAAATACAGATTACTGTATATACCAATCAGATAACGAATAAATTGCGGATTAAACCAATGAAAACGTTCAGATATGCTTTTAATTTCCTACCCTGACGAGAACAATAACCATTTTTCCAAATGGTTAAAAAAAGCCTATATGGCCCTCAAAAATTTTCTAGAGTGAATTCGACCCTCAGAAACAAAAGGTGAGTCATCCCGACTCAAAAAAAGAAATTGTGGACAATCCGACCCCGATGCAGGACTTTATTCAACGATCCTGAGGTGTCTGCAATCCAGAGGTTGTACTATATTTGAATATTAAAGAATATACATTTGCCATTTCCCTATATAAAACATAAAATTGGTATTAGAGACATAATGGTAGATTATTTTTCATAATTGCAATAAAACATGATTTACTTTACTTTCATTTCGTGTTGCGGGTTAAAGTATTTCGGATTTGAGTTGAAATATGTCGGGTTCGAGTCGAGTTGCGGGTTGACTTCAAATGGAATTTTCGCGCAGGACTCTACTTTCGATTACTGCGGGAATATCGCGAGATCATCTAACTGCACTTATCGAAACATACATTGAATGGGAAAACCACAATAGATCCATAATCAACATTCTCAAAAGCCCAATGTGCATGCATAATGTAATGATGTACTACGATATTGTTTTTGGTGTATTTATTGTTAGAAAACACATATTGAAGCTTGATTTCAAATTTTAAAAACAAAAGTCATCTAATTTCCGCAAACTTCCATTGACACAAACGTATAAGCTAATTTATGAAGTAACAATAAAAAAACATTTTAAAAAGTCTATTTTAATTTTAATTCTACATTATTGTAGTTTTTTAAGCTAATTATGTTAGCTTAAATACTATTAAGCTTTTTTTTTATTACATAAGTAAGCGAATTATTTATAACTTATTCTAATATAATTTGATTTCTTCAGACTTGCATACATTTTATCTAAACGAAAATTTATCAATTACCAACTGCACAGTTTTTTTCTTTTTAGGGTAGATCTTGCTGTAACCCAAAATTTAATTTTCTAATTCTCGATTAACTTGTAAACCCCAAAGCAGAATGAGCTTTAAAGTGCGACGTACGTCGCAGATTAATGGACCTCTGTGCAAAACATTTCATATCCTCATTTTCAGTGAAATTCGTTATTCAGTCGATAGAAAAAAGCACAAGATTCATCTGTCAATCGCAAGAAAAAAATCGAGGATTTCTTCCATAGTTCATTACAAAAGATTGTGAAATTCATCAATCAGATGTGGGAAAAAAAATTATGAAATTGTTCAGCCGATTGCGAGAAAAAAATATGAAATTCAATGAACAGTCATGGAAAAATATCTCAAATTTTGCCACTGGGTTGACAGAAAAATCTGCAAAACTACACATCGTTGAAAGAAAAAAATCACGAAATTCGTTAATCAGTCGTAGTTTAAAGATATGCTAAACTTGTCTATGTCGCAGAAAAAAAACAAGATTTCACCATTGGAGTAAAACAAAAAACTTGTGACATTCTTAAGTCAATCCCGGGAAAAAAAAATCATGGAATTTGTTGATCGGTCTCAAGAAAAAATCATGAAATTCGCTAGTTGATTGGGAGAAAAACGTCAAATTCTTCTATTCTTCAGTCAGTCGCGTGAAAAAATCTCTAAATTTTTCGATCAGCTGCGATAAAAAAATCTCAAAATTCATCAATTGAGGGGAAAATCTCAGAAATATTGCAAAATTCGTGAATCAGTTGCGAGAAAAGATTGCACAATTTGTCAGTTGATCGAGGGAATAATCGAAAAAAATATTATGAAATTTGCCAATTGATTGGGAGAAAAAAAAATCCGTAAATTCGCCAGTTGATCGGGAGGGAAAACCGTGAATTTTTTCAATCAGTCGCATAAAAAAATGTGAAATTCTTAGATCGGTTACGAGAAAAAATCGCAAACATCGTCAGTTGAGGGAAAAATCTCCAAAATATTTCAAAATTCGTGAACCAGTTGCAAAAAAAAAAAAAAAAAAAAAAAAAAAAAAAAATTGCGAAATTCAGTCGGTCGCGATAGGTATCGCAAATTTCATTGATCTGTCATGAAAAAATATCACGAAATTTGTCAATAGGTTGCGGAAAAATGCCGCGTAATTCTACTGATAAATGGCGATTCTAAACAAACCAATTCAAAATATCTCTTTTGAATAGAATGCAAGAGTGACTTTTTAACACTTTTCAACGAAGTTGAAAAGCGTTTATGACCAGTTTTTCTGGCCGTCAGTACGCGCTCTAACTCTCGTAAATATACTCGGATTGCCCTGAAATTTTTGGATGTCATTGACGTTTACCATAGCACGACCCCTTTTCAAATGAAGTTTTTAGCGTATGTAGTTCATCTACAGGGACATTCCAATACATTACGGCCTATGGGAAGAAATCGTTTAAAATTCTTTTTAATGATGTTACACGCATCCAAACATAACAAAACTTATATGCATTTATGAAGTGCACTAAAATATGCATTCTGTAGAATATGCGGTGCAAAGAATAGTTATTATTCATTTACAGGGCCACACAAAAGAATTCCGTTACATAATGATATAGGGGGGTGAGGAATTGTTTGCGGCGTATTTTAATTATGTTAAACTATGTCATATATAATGAAATATACATCGCTGAGGTTTACTATAAGTTATTTCATATATAATGCGAAGTGCATAGCATTTACAGGGACACACAAAAGATTTCATATGCAATATTGCATCAGAAGTACTGTACATAAGAGGTGATTGCTGGAAATGCATTTTCAATTATGATATGTTCTTCTATATTTCACTATACGAGTATTTCTGCATACAATATGGTGTGTATAAATGCTATACTTTATATACAGGGCTACACAAAACAATTCGTAAGGGATACTGGGTATGAGCGCAAATTGCTTAAAAGTGGTTTTTAAATGAGTTATGCATTTTTACGCTGACCTGCATTTAGTTTATTAAGAAATGTTTGTAGAACATAGATAAAATGATATACAGGGTCAGGCAAAGAATTGGATACATGCCGTCTATCGATAGTAATTTCTGGAAATGTGATTTCAGTAGTTTTAAGAGTGTTTTAGTTTGAATAAAATTTTAGCTAAATAGTGGCGTGTAATAAAGATACTAGGTAAACTACAGGGCTGTACAAAAGTATTCAAGTATGTTTCCATTTATTAGTATAAATTGCTGAAAGAGAAATTTCAACCTGTTACGCGTTTTCTTGCTAAAATAAATTTTACCGTTATATAGTATTCAAATCAACATACAGTTCAAATACAGGGCTGTTCAAAAGATTTGGAATACACATTTGGCTATGGACCGTAACTGCTGAAATCAATTTTTTTAATGTTTACTTAGTTATCTTATTTACCTTATTTCCCTAAATAACGAAGTTTTGTTAAAGCTTTCCGGGAGTGTTGGAAAGTGTTTCATAAACTATGGAGTACGCATGATTTTTCTTTCCCCCCCCCCCCCCTAGAATCAACATTTTATTCAATACTTACTTGCAAAACATGGCTATCAAATCAAAAATATGAAAACGCATTTGCCTACAACAAATGGCGCTCATAACTTGTTAAACAACATTTATGCAACAATGGAAGAAGAGTGCACGTATCACTTGGACATAAATATGTTACAAAACTTCTAAAAGCGGAACTTATAACTGAGCATGGGCCAAATTTCCAAAGATATTTCTCCATAAAAGTGATATCTCAAAATATGTCACTTCTAAAGTTATTTACAGAACTGAAAATTCTTGGTTAATGACATGGTTTTAAAATGAAATTTTGCCCAAAATAATGTTTCTTCTGTGTGTCAGAGTTTTATGAAGTGTCTTTTGAATTTCTGTAAAAGATAGCACTTCTACCTTATACAAGAATTGTGTCTTTCTTTTGTTACTCATACAGAACATTTTTAATCAGCTGAAGGTTCGTTGCATAATACCGCAAAATACTCTGCTTTAGGGCTTGTATACTTCTATACCTATGTCTGAATTAAATGATGTTTGGCGAATTCTACTTTTTTTTTTTTTAATTATTCGAATTCTTTTAATGTTATTTCCTTTTCAGCATTTTCTGCAATTTCCATATTCAACAATTCGACGCCATCTCGCTGAAGAAAAAAATCGTATCCCCTTGTCGGGCTTTACGTCTAATCAATTTTTCTCACACTGTAGAGAGTGCATCTAAAAAAATGTTAACCACACTAAGCAAAGGAAACTTGAGCTTGACTTAATCACATTACAAAATCATTATTCTTTAAGGATTCAAAAATATTTTTTTAATAAATAACTGTTCAGCTTTCATTAATTTTGAAAGGCATTTTATGGAAAGTTGTGGTTCTGAAAATTTTCGATATATATTGTCGGGCAATTATACCAGGCGTATTAAATAAGTGAGTACAGTTTTGATATTAAAAAACACAAGTCTATTTTTTGACAATTTATATTTTGATGAACACCTGGAGCTTAATCTACTTTTCAATATAATTTCCGCCTATGTTAAGGCACTTATCGTATCGTACGAACAGCTCTTGTATATCCCTTCTACTTAAAAATTTGCAGCCTGCTGTGCTAACCGCTACATCATCGCCGTTTTTCCGTCGTCATCGTCGTTGTACCACTGACCATCAAGGTGCTTCTTTAACCCTTTGAGGGGCGGTGGGATATATTTTATCCCACCTAGAATTAATAAAGATTTGCACCAGAAAAATTTTATTAAATTTTACTTTTCTAACTTTGGTGGAAAAAAAAGCCGTAAAATTGCTTTTCCTTATTTTGTAATAAACTTTTTTGAAGATTCCGGTGTAAATTCGACATTATAGAAACTCAATTGCATGCCCCTCAAAGGGTTATGAGCATACACTAGTCACGTGAAGAAAATGTTAATACCATGCGACAGTTCTTTACAGATTTCCCGCTCACATTTCAATATTTTTAAATGATTTTTTGCATAGGATACGTGGGGTGGGTATCTGTTTTAGGTGCGTTTGTACTTTTTCGGTTTTAGTTACAGTTTTTTTGTATGCAGATACTTTTACTTTTGGAACCGGTTATAACCGTTTCTGAAAGTAAAACTATTCTCATATACAAAGAACTGTAACCAAAATCGAAAAATTACAAACACACAACAATACTACTATATCGATCTCAGGTATCCTATGCAAACAAAATCATTTGAAATAATTAATATGCGAGCGAGAAATCTGCAGACAATGCTCCCATAAGATTAGCATTAGCGTTCTCGTTTCTTCGCGTGACTACAGTTTAAGAGCCTTAGAGGTCTGCACTTTCCGGAATTTCCTGGCCCGGGCCCGGCCCGTTAAAAAATCAGTGAAAACAGCCCCAGTCCGTTAAAAAATCAGTGAAAACAGCCCCGGCTCGTGGAAAAATCAATTAAATCAGGCCCGATCCGGCCCAACTGAATTTCTACAAAAAAAAAAAAAAAAAAAAAAAAAAAATATATTTTTCTTACAAACAATTTCTTACAAACAATTTCTTACATACAATTAAGATTCTTTTAAAGAATACTACATGCATAATTATGGACTAATTTTATAGTATATTTTAAAATAACGATGTGTTCTCGCAAGACAGAAAATACACACAATAACAGCATTGATGATTACTCAGATTCTTAGGCTTTTCAACATTAAAATAAGGATTCATTAAAAAATTAATGTAGTTTAGAATAAAAGAAAAAAGGAGGGCAAAAAACATGCTAACTTTTGGAAGCTGTATAATAAAAAGTAGACTTGTGAAAATATTTCTGTCTCGTTTATTAAGGCTTTTCTCAAATCCAAGGGAGATATTTTCTAAATTAATTTCTTTTCGGAAATGTATAAGATTGGCAGGTGTTCCTATTCAGAAACTGTGTAATCGAATAGCGTTATAAAATTTTGATAAAGGAAATGTATCTTTGAAATGTATACTGTCAAAGTTAGCGTTTTGAATCGAATTTTCGAAAGCAATAGCGCGGGAAAGGAGGAAAACCTGCAGTCACGTTACAACAATCTCTTATATCTCGATAAGTAATTTATATATCAAAAAGGGAAAACACTATTAAATTCCAAATCCCTTCAATAGTCAGGCCTGTCAATATTTAACCGACTTCAAAAAAGGAGGTTATCAATTCGACCTGTATGTATGTATGTTTTGGTCCTGTTCACGCATAATTTTCGTAAATATGAACCGATTTTTATAATTTTTTTTTAAATTGTAGATTCCCCCCGTGTGGTCCTATTCCAATTTCATCAAAATCTAATGATTAGAACAACTTTTTTTAAATAAAAACTTTAAAATCCAAATCCTTTTTGAAGCAGTCGTCCAATTATAAGCGTAGATCTTTCATGCTGTTACTCTTACAGAGATACGAGATCGTTTCAAAGTGCGAAAACACAGGCGTGGATACAAATGAAACGCTTCCCGTAACAACTCGAGTCACAGTAACAAATCCTACTAAACGGGATACAAATGAAACGCCTTCCAGCTTCTGGCGTCACAAAGTTGTGATTGTTGTCATAAAAATTTGCAACAGCGTGAAATCCGCCGCAAGCTGTCACAAGACCGTAACAAGTACTCATTATTCAAGATGGCGGAGATTTTGGTTGTTCGACGCCGGCGAAGAAATCAAATACAAAGGCAAAGAATAAAGGATCGGGAAGATCTTTTTTTCAATAAATGAAAGAAATTTCATCTCAACATACAAAATAACGAAAAATGCGGCGAGAGATCTGATCGAGGAAATCAGACCTTTCGTTTTGTTAGATGAAAATAAAAGTTATCCTTTAGAGATTAATGTAAGTTCAAGGATATATATATTAGATAAAACGGTTTTCTCTGTATACGTTTTATACGTATAATCGCGAGCACTAGATTAAATAGAAATAGTTTAATAGTATTATATGCACAGAGTTTGTATATATATATATAATTAATGCCCTTATTTATGTGTGATGCACGTTATCTGTATTATGATTGGGAGAATATTGTTTACTATATAATAATGGAATGGATAACATATCGGGCTTTAATTAGTATGTTCATAAGTATTCAAAATTTTTGTTGTCAGTTTATGTAGATTTTAAAAATGCAAAATATATGTAGGGTAGAGTGGGGAGGAATGGGACACTTTTTACAAAAATAAGAAAATCAACTTTGTTTGACACATAAACAAAAATTTCGATACATAGAATATACAAAGTGAAACACTTTCTAATGTCCTTGAACAATATAGAAATATAATTTGCGGAAACAATTTCATAAATAAAGAATTGGTGTAAAAACTTAGCACCAATGGACAGATTCTTACCAAATTTTTAAGTATTCTTCCACTAAATTTTATCAGTTATCTTATTAGTTATTAGGCAAACAATACTAAAAATTTACAAGTGGCAACCATTGGCACCTAGAATTTTACACTCCTGGTTACATAGATATGGCTAATGTGGTTTAGGAATTTTATTGTATACATACACTTATATTAATAAAATAAGGCTTATAAACACAAGTTTTAAAGCAGATATGAAATCATTCATGCTTTATTAATATTAATGTTGTCCTATTTATTGAATGAAGAATATCAGTTTTTTTTATTATTAATATTATTATTTGCTATGTTACAAAACTTTCCTGTTGTTTTTAAATCCACATGACTAAAAAAAAAAAGGTACCAGAAATATGATTTTTTCCTCCTTTTTACAGGAGAAAAAAAGGTTCTTTTTACATTAATATATTTGTACTCCATATTTTATGTACTTATAAAAACTGAAATACTAAAACTATTTTTTTTTCGCCTTTTTAAATTAATATATTTATTTGTATTCCATATTTTATGTATGTTTAAAAACTGAAATACTAAAAACCAAAGTTTAAATAATTATAGATTTAACCCTGATATAGTAGCAATTAAATTTGAAATTCTTTTGTGTCATGAATTTTAACACAATGCAGTTTTATGATCAATATTTGTTTTGATCACAATGTGAACAGGAGGGTTAAGAAAATTATTGTTCAATAACACAACTCGAAATACACAAATATTTCACATATCCACAAGAAGTATTAAAACATCTACTTACAATTTTCAGCTGAATTTCTTTCCTAGAAAGATAAAAGTATTAGAATAGTAGCTGCGAACAGACTATACTCTCTGCTACAACAGCAGTGCCTTTGATGTGGCAGTTTCTGTTGCTCAGGGAAAGGTCATAGGTCTGCGGAGGAGATCCCTGATATGTTTATCACTGCCTTTTTTTGTTATTGAGACTCCCCTTTCTTTTGTTGATGACCACAGATCCTTTGGAAAAGAAAATTCAAAGAAATATACAACTTTTTGAAGCAAGGGTTATTCAGTTTCTATTTTAGCAGGTATAACAGCTACACCGCTGGCCGAGTCCCACCAATAACTTTAAAATCTCTATGCTGGTGTTTCTCAACAAAATTTTATAAACAAACTTTTAGGGGCTTGGTCAAAACTTTAACCCTTTCAGGGGCAAGGTACTTGTATTCATAAAATGTTGAAATAATTGAACGACACCACAAGAAAATTTTTTTGTAAATAAGTAAAAATATGTTCTCGCGTATTTAATAAAAGTGAAATTTTCATTTTTTTATTTACGGAAAACAACAAACTGTTTAAAACTGTACAATTAAAGATCTTGTTAATTCTAAATGAACTTGGTATCAAGATGTTAACTTATAATGAAGTGTAATGAAGTCCTCATGAAATTATCTCTGGTCTGTGAACCGTGAAGCCTACTTTTAGAAGTCGAGGAACTGAAGTCTTCTATTGGGATTTTTATAACAGCTGGATGCATTATCAGGCAGAAGTTTCTTTTGATATTCTGTCTGTAAATGTAACCTGCTAGTTCTGCGATGTCTTCCATGCCAAGAAATCTCTTGCTGCAACTCTCGTTTTGTTTACAGGTTTATGTCAGTAGACGTTTCATTCACAATAAGTTAATATGTTGATATTAAGTTCATTTGGGATTTTGAAAGTTATTTTATTCTTACTTTTTTGGATAACAACAGTAATAAAATGTTCTTTGTTTTCCTGTAAATATTTTTATTTTATACCTTTGTCTCAAAGTGTTAAATATATTAGAAATGCAGATACTGCCCGAGAAATATTTTGATAGCAAAAAACAGAGGCATACTTTAAGAAAAAAGAAGTTACTAAAAATAATAATTTCCCGTGGAGATATTTTAAAAATATGAATGCATTATGCAAGTATAGGTTTAACATTAGGGAAGGAATTTGAGATCTTACTGTCCATCACCCTTAAATATGTACGCTATGATTATTTAGGCTGACATTTTGGTGCTTCAGAATGAAGACTATCACACATTATTATCAAACATTTTTATGAGCAAATATTTCAATATAAAATTTTGCCTTTTTAGCAGAGCTGCGGAGTCGGTCGGATCCATTTTTGAGCAAAAGAGCCAGAGTCGCTAAAAAACAAGCAACTCCAACTTTTTTTTGTTAGACAGTTTGAAGTGAAATTAAACCTATTACATGTAATTTTATATCTATGGCCTGGAAAATGAAGGCAATTTTTCAAACGGGCCGGGTCAGCAGAATAAAGGCAATTTTTGTTAATGGGTGAAACTGGACTGATAAAAGAGTTAAGCAAGCTGACCAGCCCAATATAACAAATTTGAAAAAAACAAACTACGCCGATAAAATGGGAACAATTTTCAGCGGATATAACCGGGGTGCAGGGCTTAACTTCTATTTAAAAAAAGTACCGCAGCCCTAATATTCTGTGATACCGGTGCTGACAACTGTACCGTTCACGCCTCCTCCCCTGTCACTCCAATCTGCATATTTATGTTTTGTACATTATTTGCAAAATTTAAAGCAGTTTTTTTTCTCTAGCAAAATAAAAATTTTAAATATATCTATCAGCATATAAATCTATATATAAATCTCAGCATATAAATATAGCTTTCAACTATTCCACTTTTTAGTTATCACTCATTCCGAATAGTAATCTTTGCCTAATTATAATGTTAATTGTGTTTTTTTGCTAATTCAACGTTTAAATATGATAAGGATTAGGATTCAAAAATTGACTTAACACAAAAAAGGGATAGTTTGCAGCTATGCATTTTTATGAAAAAAATGAATAATATTTACAGAAATTATAGAAAAACGGGAAACACTGCTCGATTGCTTTCTATCAGAATAACAATATATGACAATTATATCTACTTGCAAATGAAAGTGACTTTGTAAATGTGTAAAGCAGAGCCTTAATGCTTTAGCATGGTTTCATTCATGATACAAAATAAATAGAAGAATCACTAACGTGATTTTTATAGTTGTAAGCAATAGAAGACAAAAAACCTTGAGTTGATGCTTGTTGGCTAAAGATATTCTTTTCAGGTTAGATATCTTTTTTTTTTTTTTTTAAAAAAGAAAAAATAAATTACATCCAGTTAAAAATTATTCTACTGTCACAAAAGAAAATCGAACTGAAAGCAAATTCATTGTTCAGTCTCTTGAGTGGTGCCATATCAATGACACGACGACATAAATTTGCAATTATCACTAGAACAGAAAAACACAATTTCTGTTTTCACTTCATTCTGATCAAAATAGTATTAAAATGATTTGAAATAGAATATAATACGTAATTTTGAAGGAGGAACTTTTTTTTTTCTGTACATGAATAAATAAAATTTTGAATATAAGACCGGCCGGTGCGTGAACTGCAAAAATATATATGGGCAGGCTCGAATTTTTAAGGGTTCGCGCCTTGGAAATTTCGGCCGATGCAAATCTCTGACCAGATATAAACAAAAATTGTAAATTTCTGTTATTTTTGGAAGCCAAAGTACCCGAAATAGTGCTGTAATAGTAACCATTTTCCCTTTTAGGAGTGTTCATAGTTATGTAAATATGTAGCACTTATAGTTGTCGTTTGATCCCTCCCGTCTCTGTCTGCATATAACATTGCAAAAACTACCCCGCTGAATGGTTTGAAATTTAATAAATACCTATAATCGTTGCAGAATTTTGTCGAGTCCTTTCAAATTTTATAAAAATTGAATCAAAACTATAAAAAGATATTAATGAAAGTCTCCTATTAAATTCTATCATACATATTAATTCAATGATACCTTATGATAGGTAATGATTCTAGGTTGCCAAGGTGATTACATCCTATTTAAGATGGAGTCATTATTTATGTATTACTGAATTTAATGTATATAATCGTAATAAAATAAAAAATAAATGATAAAAGTTTAAAGCATAATAAAATTCTGTTAGCTGAGCACCAGTGTTATATACATACATATACATAAACTGGCTAACAGAAAATTACCAAAAGTTTATAGAAGCAAAAACTATACATGAATTTAACTATTTTTTTTTAAGGATATACATTACAAACTTGCAGTGTACAGAAGAAAAAAAATAATTATTTTAAATTGTTGGGAATTGTAAAAACATCACAAAGAATAGTATTTTCTTTCAATTAAAAAATTATTTACATGTGACTTATAAACAGAAAAAACATTAAAATATTAAATTCATTAATATGCGTTAAAAGCAGTAAATGGCAGAAATTATGTCACATTCGAGATGATCATTTTAACTATTGTTGCGAATTCTAAGACAGCACAAATAGTAATACAGTCAAATCTTGTTAATGTGAACACTCACGGGTAATTTTTTTTTTGGCTTGTGTTAAAAGTAGTTTGTCTTATCTATATTTTAAAAATATATATTCCATGGAACAAGAATAAATATATGCATACATAACTTCAAAATCTACTGTATTGCTGGTGTTGAATTTGTTTAAGATCTATCCATCAAGAATACAGACCTACACATGAGATATCTCTCGGTGGAAGTCTTTTCAAGGAGAACTGGTTGGTATTTACATTACATACTAAGAAATCTACCAAAGTTATGGACAGCCAACTCGATTTATTTTTACAGATTAGAATCTAAGTCATCACTGCCACAGCAATCTCTCAATTTAATTATCATACTTAAACAGCTTTGTTAAAAGAACTTTAATTACCGTTAAATGCTTTTTTTTCACCCCTCAATGCAATTCTTGCAATAGAATTTAAAGCTTCATGACAACTTATAAATAACTATATTACATAAATTTCAGGAGGCATCTCAGTGTGAAATATGGGGTGCAGGAAGTATTATGAGGGGCTTGTTAATTTTGAGAGAGAGAAAAGTATATCTTAGTAGCAGAAAAGAGTAATTATATTTAAATGGAATGAATAATTATATTTTAAAAAAACAACCTTTTTCTTTACATACAGAATGTAAATTTACTAAGTTTGAGTTGAATGAGAAAGGATATAAAAAGACAGAGGACACATGCAAGTTCTTTTTTTGGGGGGTGGGGGGTGGGAATGACTTTACTAAAATAAAAAAAGTTTCATTTTTACAGAGGTAATGAGTTTCTATTTTAGATAAAAAATATATATAAATTACTAGAATTATCTATGGATTAAATAAAAAATTATGAATTAAATTATTATTTACATTTTTGAAAGTCATATGTTATCTTATTGGCATCAAAGTATTTAAAATATTACAAAAAATACATTCAGCTGTTATGATTTTTGAACACTCAAACAAAAAATTAATTTCAATTAGTCCTTAATTTAACTTTTGATTTTAAAATTGAAAAAAAAAAAATAAAACAATTAAAATAATTTTTTTTTTTAAATCAGTATTTGGCCAAATCACTATTCGTTACATCCCTAGTATTAGTCACTATTCGGCTAGTCGAATATCTGGTATTCGGTTTACATGTGGGCCGAATATTTGGTATTTGACCAAAATCACTATTCAATGCATCGCTAATTCACACCATGTAGGTACTTTATTTATTAACCAATGAAAATATTAAATTCTTGAATTGTAAATTCACTTGTTACAGATAAATTAATAATGTATTTCAATATTTTTCTACCATTGTTTTAAAAAGCTTAGTGCAGTTTGGGCTTCAGAAAGTGAAATTTATTGGCCAAATAATATAAACACCTATGAAAACAAACCAGATGAACTTTTATTCTTGTTTGTATACATATATATTACTGTTTTTATATACAAAGTACTTCTGTTTATGTATATAAAAAGAGGTAAATAGCTTCTTTGTATTAGATTAGTTGCATAAATATAAAAAAAGAAATTAATGTGTATAAGAAAATAAGGAATAGGTCGCGGTCGCCAGAAAATATGCATGAGAAATTTCCTTTTCTCGCCAAGGTACCTATAGTCTGACAGCATGTGCATTTCTAATATATAACACTTTGAGACAAAGGTATAAAATAAAAATATTTACAAGAAAACAACGAACATTTTATTACTGTTATCTAAAAAAAATAAGAATAAAATAACTTTCAAAATCCCAAATTAACTTAATATCAACATATTAACTTATTGTGAATGAAACGTCTACTGACAGAAACCTGTAAACAAAACAAGAGTTGCAGAAAGAGATTTCTTGGCATGGAAGACATCGCAGAACTAGCAGGTTACATTTACAGACAGAATATCAAAAGAAACTTCTGCCTGATAATGCATCCAGCTGTTATAAAAATCCCAATAGACGACTTCAGTTCCTCGACTTCTAAAAGTAGGCTTCATAATTTACAGACCACAGATATCTTCATATAGTTTCATTACACTTCATTATAAGTTAATATCTTGATACTGAGTTCATTTAGAATTAGAAAAAGATATTTTGATGGTACATTTTTAGATAACAGCTTTAAAAAGTTCTATTTTCAGTAAATATTTTTACTTTATACTGCTGTCTGCAAGGCATTCTATATTAGAAATATTCCAAAATTAGTAAGAATTATCTTTAACAACTAAATTAAAATGAAGTGGTTCATAAGAGAGTGATATATTTACTGATTACAAAAAGTTATGAATAAATTTAGTGTTTTAATTTTACATTTGATAACCTGATAATGATTAACAAATCAAAATAATTTAGCACATTTACTCAGTTTTATATCTTTTAGAACTGACATGCTTAACAGCTTCAAATTAAAATTCGTAACTTTCAGCCTAAACTGCACGATTATTATTGCCCAATGTAATCATAAAATTTCCTAACCTTTATATTCCTAAAAACTACTAGGTACATTTTTTAAAAGTTTAGGTAGTTCCGTAAGTGGCTTTTGCCAAGCTTTTTTATACATAAAGGATCTTGTTAAAAATAGATTAATAAATACAGTCAAACACAGACTGTCAAAATGTCAATTTTTTTTCGAGTCATGTTTGTTTTAGAAAAAAAAAAGTTCTGATACAAACAATATATGTAAAAAGCACATATGTATAGCAATAAAAAATTTCATTAGGAATATATGAACATAAATTACTCTTATATTGAAACAATAATAATATAATTTGTACTATAAACTGCAGCATTTTAAATGTCAAACCAATATTTTTAAACGTGATCACAGACACATATAATGTGAAGTAAAGGTATATTCAGGATGGAAAATAGTATCAGTGTAATAAATAAATTTATTTAGTTTATTAAATCTGTATTTAAAAAAATTCATAATTAAGCCTACTGAAAATATTTAAAAAGGCAGTTACTTTCCCAATTGGTGAAAGCATTCATACAATATTAAAATCTTTTAAATGTTAGATACAACTCTGCAATCAGAAATTTCTAGTTATCACTGCAGACAAGATAGTTATAACTATAATCTTAATATATTTTTAAACAAACAAACTCTTCAACATTTTCCGATTTTAATCACATTTACACAAATGAAATCTTTTTAAGCAACCGTTACGCTATATTTCTAAACAAAAAAACTATTTTTTCAATATATTATTTTATTGCAATATTCAGAAATAGACATGCAAACAAATAATTCTTAACATTACCATGCAATACTACGTTAAACAACTGCAGACACAAGAGCCTACGAAATACTAGATACATTATTTTAATCGCAATAATAATAATTATTCAGGGCTTACCACACTAATTTTAGCAGATAAAATGAAAAATAATGTTTCTTGAGTACATAGACGGCAAAAAAAATTAATTCTAAAGTAAACATCTTACATTAAATAAAAATTAACGTAACGAGCAATAGGATTACCCAATGTTTTGCTCTGAGACGCTCACGGTGGTTCTTCGAGTTTGTTTACGTATGACGTCGGGTTACTAGCCAATGAAATGAGCGTATCGTTGAAAATAATCGATACTCTGTAACAACTTTGTTACAGCACTATCTTCATTTGTGACAGTCACAAGTGTTACTTTTGTATCGCTTTTTTCGTGCCTGTTGCAAATTTCAGATTTGTGACGCGTAACTGTTACAGCGTGAAACCGTTTCATTTGTATCCACGCCTTAGCTGGACAAGGGCCGAGATTACAGCGCCTAGAAGATACAGTGTAGAAAACGGCTATTCCTATAATGCTTTAAAAAGTGCTAAAAACTTGTATCCCATAAATCTCCAACAATGCTCAGCGGCAATATGCTGATACGAGCGCCATCTCGTAACTCTTTTCAATATAAACACTGTGTTTTCAAAAATTATAGAATGTTAAATATCGAAAACTATAAATATAAGATATTTTGGTCTGTTATAAGCTAATTTAGTTAAGAAATGACGTGAAATAGGTTAAAGAGTCTCTTTTAGAATGACTATCGTTTTTAAATCACTACAATGGCGCTACGATCGACATCTTGTTATTCAGCATTGTTGTACATTTATGGGATTCAATTTTTTAGCACTATTTTGTAGCCGTTTTCCACACTGTACCTTCTAGGCGCTGTAGCCGAGATCGAGATTGATTTTTTGCTGTTAGAGAAACGAGATTAAACAATCAGAAGCCTGCATTTTTGCGAACTTTTTGCTGTTTGCAAAAATGCAGGCTTCTGATCGGTCGATCCCGTTTCACTAAGAACGAAAAATGTACCTGTATCTCGGCCAAGTTCTGTCATTCAGCAAACCGGAAGGTCCGCATAGATACAAACCGATATAGGAAGTAGGTGTCTAAAAGTTGAAAATCAAACTTTAAAGTTCCTCATGTATCAGAGCACAAGTACAGAGTCTAGAATAAATAGTGTGGAAATCTGCTACCCAAACAGAGCTAAAAAATCGTATTCCTTAAATGTGCAATGATGCTGAAATCCAATGAGCCGATCGCAGCGACATCTGCGTTATATTTTCAAATTTCTATGTAAACATTGTATTATAACAGCGTCCAGACCAAATGGTCTTGGAGTTTTAGAAAATATCCTCAGATGTCGTTGCGATCGACTTTTTGGATTTCAGCATCGTTTGACATTTAAGGGATACAATATTTTAGCACTTTTTAAGTACTTCAGCGATAGCCGACTTCCCCACTATACATTCTGGACGCTTTAGCACAAGTACAGCGCCTAGAAGATACAGTGTGGAAAACGGCTACAAAATAGTGCTAAAAATTCGAATCCCATAAATGTACAACGATGCTGAATAACAAGATGTCCATTGTAGCGCCATCGTAGTGATTTAAAAACGATAGTCATTCTAAAAGACTCTTTAACCTATTTCACGTCATTCCTCAACTAAATTAGCTTATAACAGACCAAAATATCTTATATTTATAGTTCCCGATATTTAACATTCTATAATTTTTGAAAACACAGGGTTGATATTGAAAAGAGTTACGAGATGGCGCTCGTATCAGCATATTGCCGCTAAACATTGTTGGAGATTTATGGGATACAAGTTTTTAGCACTTTTTAAAGCATTATAGGAATAGCCGTTTTCCACACTGTATCTTCTAGGCGCTATAGCTGTAGCACAAGTGCCTGAGTTTCAGGGTACCTGTTGTGTTGAAATCACAAAGTGCCTTCATATGTCAATACACAGTAGAGTGCATTGCTATGTGTAGCGACACTGTCTTTAGATTCAGATTCGGTTATCGAATTAGATATCAGAATGATTTCAGATTTTCTTCAGGTAGGATTCCTCGGTAGGAAAGTGGAGTCATACAGATATGTTTGATTGGTTGAGACGAATCTAGACAAAAGCGATTTTTAACTTTTTTTTTTTTTCGTCATCTTGAAGCATTTTTCGTTGCGTTTTTTCGTCATCAAAATCAGTTTTTCAGTTTTTTTTCTTTTTTTTTTCTTTTTTGTCACCACGAAACATCTTGGGGAGCCTGCAATTACCGTCAAGCTTGTTAAATTCTCTCGCTCATATGTGTTCTCGAATAGAAAATGTCCAAGATTGTTATAGTTTGGACAAAAGCATCTGTCAAAGCACAATCTAAGCTTCGAATGTTGCCACTCTGACATAGAGGCAATCAGGTTGAGGTTACAGATTCGGACTCAACATCCAATCATCACCACTCATTTCCGATGCCATTACTGCTTTTATGGATATTAGATGACTGTAGTTTATTTACTGAAGCATGCCCATGTTTTTGCTAACATTTTTTTTTTTTGTTTTTTTTTTCTGAAGGTAGTACTTTTGGCTACTCATAAGGAAACACTGTGCTCTGACATATCGTGTAACTTTCCTGTGTATTTACACATGAAAGAACCGTGGAGCTATGAAGAAAGGAGACGACATAAATGGCATCACTTTAAGCTGTTCCTACTAGAGATCTGCAAGGGCCGGCCCGTGGCCCGAAGCCCGTCGGGCCGATTTTCATTCACGGCATTCGTCCAGGCAGGGACCGGGCAATATTTTTTTCTGAAGGCTCGGGCCGGGCCGAGCCTAACTTATTTTTTCTGTACAGAGCTGGGACTGGTTTCATTCCTAGTCTTCACGGCCCAAAATTTTCAGTCCTAGTTTTGACCCTGTCAATATGAAAATCATTGTCTCAAAGTAGCCTGCTCCATTCAAAGGTCAGTTAAATGAGGCCTGACCCAAAATTTTTGCAAAAAATGCATACATTTTTAAATCGCCATTATATGCCTTTACAGTTTAATGAGAAAATTGTCAGAAAGTTTTGAATAGTTGAGTAGTGGATTTGAGAATCACAATTAAGTCCAGTCACAGCCCGACTTGACTATGTAGAAAAAAATGCAAGCCTGATCTCGGCCCGGCACGAGTCTGCTGAAAAAATTAAGCTCGGACTCCGACACCATGTAACTCTCCAATGCCGATCTCTACGTTGGACATTTTACATTTCTGTATTGATGTTGTCAAACTAGAATCGGATCGTTACACACAGTTATACTTATTCTCGCGAAAATCATATTTATTAAAAATGACTACGGTGGTGATGCAGTGGTTAGAAAAGCAATAGTTAAAAATTTCTATGAGGATGGAATACAAAACCTTCTAGTGTGATACTTTAAGTGCCTTAATATAGGCGGAATTTATGTTGAAAAGCAGAATAAGTTCCATGATTTCATGTAAAAATAAAATTGTTAAAACAATGGACTTTTATATATATATCAAATCGGTTATTGCCTAAAAAACACGCTTCGTGTTTGTGTATTTTTAATTCTAAACTACTAAAATCAACATTTTAAATGTATGATTTGAGTAGAGTTGTAAAAATATTTCACAAAATCGTTATGAATACCGATTTAACCGTAAAGTACAAAAGTAAGCCCCTTTTTAACAGACAGGAAAGTCTAATGATTTTAAAAGATAAAAAAATTGGGAGGTTGCAGCGGTGGTATAGTTGGAATTTATGAAATTTCACAGGATTTTTACAATTTTCAAAATAAAATTAGATTAAATTAACATTTTTTGCTTTAAATTTCCGTTCCATAGAAGCTTAGTAGTTTCCATTAATAAAAATAATAAATTAACAAATTTACATAAAATAATTAAATAAGATATCAAAGAAATATGAGCAAAAATTATAAAACTTAAACTCAGCATAAATATCTATTAAATCTTAAAGCATAAAAATCAAGGAAAACATTAATAGTATCCTTCGAAAGGAACCTTCCTAACAAAGGTCAGCTAGCGCGCATAGCGAAGTATGCCACTCTGATACAATGATATGTAAAGAGATTAAATAAAAATAAATTGCATAAGATAATAGTCATTCATCAAAAAACTTAAGGAATCTCATGAAGAAACAGAAGGATTGAAAGCGTCAGAAAATAAAAATTGAAGGAGAAGGCTTATCAATGGCACTTTTTCAAAAAAGAAAAAATTCACATAGATGAGGGGGGGAGGGTAGGGTGGTCCTCAAAAATTAAACATTTAAATTTTGTATGGGGCACCCTCTTATTTTGCTCTATGTGCAAAGTCTTCCACAAAATTTTCTAAATTTTAAAACAAATTTTAAGGTTTGCTACCAAGTTTTGAATGCTTAAAAACATTGACAAATTTCACATATTTTGTAATCTAATTATAAATCTACCCTATCTATCTATATTATAAAGGACAAACATATCTGTGTGTAACGCATACGTCATTTTGCGAATGGCAACACTTTGAAATTTGAAATAAAATTTTGGTTTTGCTATTTTCACTACTGCAAATTTTTAAATTTCTAAACATCGCACATCTTAAATTTTTACACCGTCGTATAAGGAAAAAATGATCTTTTAAATGCAATTTGTTTGAAAGCTGTATCTCAATTTATTTTTGAGATATTAATTTTTTTGTAGTTTTTAATACTATTTTTCTTATCGTGGCAACAAAAATACTTCATTTTTATTGAAAGTCATTGAAAGTAAACGGAAAATAGTCGAAAATAGGCGATACTGTATCTTTTTGTTGCCATTTTTTCATATAAAGTGAAAAAAAAAGTTGAAATTAAAATATGGGCTACGTCAAGAATATTGTCTGTTGTTCCGTGATAATGACGTCATATGCACACTTTCTTATAGGCGAAGTTTAAGACTGGATTGTAAAAGTGTATTGCTTTAGCGGATGCAAATGACGTCATTTTATAAAAAAGCGTGTATTTTATTTCTGAAACCTGAATTATGTTTTGTAGAAGTGCGTCATTTTCACAGCCCAGCCTCTTTGAAATTCTTCACAGGTGAAAATGCTTCACTTTTGAAAATAATGTAATCGAAATCACACACTGATAAAATGAAATGTATTACAAAAATTTAGAGTCTTTACAAAAGAGAGGTGACATGCAAATAAAAGCGATTTATATTACAGAAATTGATGATTCTCGCCTGGATGGATTTGCTTCGCCGAGTTAGACAAGCAAACAAATAATTCGTAGCTTAAAATAATATCGTGCTCCTGAAGGTTTTGTCGAAAATTCTCTCAAATAATAAAATTTTAATACTATTCTTTAGGACATTCTACTATAATTTTATCAAAATAACATAATTTGCTTTTTTTAATTTTTCCTAATTTTATATAATCTATGTATATTATATAAAGAACAAACGTATCTGTGCGTAACGCTGACGTCATTTTGCGAATGGCAACACTTCACGATCAAATTTCGGTCATGAAATTTTCGCTACTGCAATTTTTTAATCTTCTGACCATCGTACATTTTCAATTTTCGTCACATAGGGAAAAAATTTACTTTCAATTGCATTTGTTTAAACACTGTATCATAATTAACTAATGTATTATATTTTCTAAAATAATTTTTAAGCATGATTTTTTTTAAGTTTATCTTATCACTAGCCGGTTTCAATACATAATAATAATAAAATTTTGCACATAAAGCAACAAACATTTTTCAGCATTTGTTTCTGACTATTTTTGCATAACGAAATCAATACTTCCTTTATAAACAAATAAAAGAATAATATTAAAGGAACCACCAATCTAACATATTTGTGAAAGACAAAATTGAAATTAATACTTCTTTTTTAAGCAAATAAAAGAATAATATAGATCACTAAATAGGATTTTTATTTTCAAATGTAATTTGTTTGCAAAGTTCATCTCAGTTTACTGATTGTCTATGGTTTTGAAAATAATTTTAAAGCATGAAATTATTTCGCGCGGAGCTCGATTACGAAAGATTAATCCGTTTGCCCTTAAAACAAAGTAAAGAGTTCATCATTTTCATAGGGCTAATATCCGCTAAAAAAATACTTCCCTATGAATAAATAAATAAAATAATATAAATAAAACACAAATTTAACAGACATGTATAAGCTCTGAAAGTATCAGAATGTAAAAGGACGTCATAAGTAGCAAAATCTTGGTCAAATAATTGTTAGCATGCGGCTAATAAGAAAATATCGCTTCTGATAAATTTCAAATATTTATTTGATTGTATAATTCGTATTTTCCATATGAAAAATGCTTTTTTAATGTAAGTGGGCAATGTAAAAAAATTATTGCATATAAAAAATTATTAGTTTTCAATTAAAAAAAAGGTTTTCACCTATATTCATTAACTCGGGAAGTCCGGGTACGATCCCCTAGTATATATAAAATCCTAATGAAACGAATTTTTAAAACGGATATATGAAACGAATTTATGAAACGGATATATGAATCGACTGATTAAACAACTGATTATGTTTCAAGTGATTTCTCCTAAAATATGGAATACTTTGTGATGAAATTAACACCAAAAATCAGCATTGATCCGCAGATCTCAAAACTAGTATTAGAATTTTTAAATTCGAATTAGTTTTCGAAATATTATTTTTTTTTCTAATTTTATATACATGTTTCTAATGATGGCACCTCAAATTTTAATCAAACACATATGTTTTTTTTTTAATTTCAGAAAAGGTTGACATGGTAACCCGGCTATTGCTGTTTATTTGATAATAAATGTTTATTTACTTTTATTTCTTTTTATAAATTATATAAATTATTTTGTAATATAATTATTATTTTTTTTTTATATTTCCTTTACAAAATAATAGAAAATAATTAAAAAATGCGGTACTACTTAGTTATTCCGTCGACCAATTTCGCCAAATTATATAAATCGCCAAAACACTCGCCAAATTATACAAATTGGCATAATTTTTATTTTAAATAACGAAAGAACAAATAAGTTAGTATAACATTAATAAATATACAAATAAAAAGTCGAAATTAAAATCACTTGATGACGTAAACACGAGTAACTTGCTTAAAGTCAAGTGAATGTGATATTTACGATCAACCATTATTGGCATTTAATCTTATAGTTTGGCGATAGATTTTTCGTCGACGGGATAACTAAGTAATACCGAAAATACATATGTAACTGGTATTTGAAAACGAGGTTTTCGCCAAATTTTCGTAAAAAAAAAAAAAAAAAAAAAAATCACGCCAAACCTGCTGTGCGTATATGACATCTGGCCAAATATTACCACTCGGAAAAAAAAAAAATGCTAACTGGCGAGTTGAAAAAAAGCTATTGGCGAGATTTGCATCCGGCTAGCGTAACAGTACTAAGAATTCTTTGCAACCATGGAAATTTTATGTAGTTTTATTCGAAAAAATTTTTTTGATTCTTTAATCAAAATGGAAAACTTACGGTCCCATATTGGCGCGATTTTTTTCTGACGCCAATGTCATATACGGAACGGGCACTTAACTGGCGCCAAAGCATCGTTATTTTGCTTGATATGGTAAGCCGGATGTTGTTGTTTATGCTGTTGATGCGTTCCCCAAATTGACGTCGTTAAAAAATTGCGCCAATATGGGACGTATATGACATCTGTGCCAAACTTTCATATGAACGGCGAAGGGATCTAGACCATGGGACGAGTGGTGAAATTGTTCAAGTCCGTTTACCAACTCCGGGAACTAAGAAATTTTGCATGCAATACAATTATACAATACTTATTAACTAAAAGACGCAAAGTTCACCAAAAAATATTTGCACATTAATTTTTTATACCAATTTAAAGTGGTACCCTAAAGCCGACATTATAAAGGTAATGTTCAGTGTTTTGGTTAGTATTTTCACTTTTAAATAAGAATGAAGATAAAATTTATTGAATTGTCATCATTTACTAATAAATATTAAATACTGACAATAAAATACTAGGACTTCCCTCAGAGGGATTAGTCTGAGCGATATTACTGAGAACATAGATTTAATAATAACATGTGGAAACAAAGAAAACGAGATGTTATCTTTAATTGTCCATATACTGCGAAAAATTGAAATGATGAAAATAAACGAATTATAGAATTACAAAATCTTATATATAAATTCGTATACACTGCTTAAAAAATGGGAAATCAAACCATTCAAGACAGCCATGCATGGATATAAAATTGAAAGTACGCAATATATTAAAAGTAAAATAGAAAATGAGACACTAATTTACTTATATCGGAATTTTAACTGTATAAAATGATGTCAAGAGCATAATCAAACGCTCCGTATCAATTTGAGTAACTTTAAATGACAAATATATGATGTTTAAAAAGAATGGACTATACTTTATATGGTGTGTGCTCCCCCGGAATAGTTAATAATTACAATATCTGTTTTCCACGGATGCAATGAGGTTGTCGATAACATTTAAGGAATTCTCTTCTCAAAATCTAATATAGTATCAAAGTACCGAATACATCAAAAGTGGCTTGCAATGCTTCGTTAGATTGTGTTTTAGATATGCTCGATCGGATTTAAATGATGAGTGTATGCTGGCCACTACATACGCTGTATTGTTTTGTTTTCAAACATATTCTGCACAAGTTGAGCTGTATTTAGTATGTATTAAATAAAAGAAATCGGCAATGATTACAACATAAAGTATGACACAAGATCTGAATATATCGTCTGCATAACTTTTGAGCTGTCAAAGTTTCATTTGAAGTAATTTACAAATCCATACATATTTATTCAGAAAATCATGCAAGCTAACATACGCCAATATGAACCCAATTACAAAATTTCACCAGAATAAGTTAATATATAAAAAATATACTAATGATAATTGAGAATATGGCCTTATGATAAAATGTCTAGAAAAATGAATCGGATAAAAAATTCATATCACATTTAAAACGGCACTTCCCTCTGTTAGTGGCCTTGGCGAGAGAGAGAAAAGCCTAGAGAAGGAACACTTCAACAAGTACTTTCGGGCAACCTACTCACTGTTTCATACAGGTCTTTATTCAATATTTACACAATTTATTTAATGCTAGGTGGTATCTATCAGTTTTGTTGCATTTAAATCGCATGTTTTGCAGCATTATCAAATATTTAAAGTTGCTGTACCTAATAATTCCAAATTAATGGTAATTGAGGTTGCTTTCCGTTAATGTCATCTTTTTAAATTTTAAATTTTTTAGAAACCATTCACAGAGGCAATTGTATATTTTAAAACTAACCCGAAGCAAAATTTCAAGATTTTGGGCTGATGAAGCTACCGAACGACTCCGAGCTACTTCGAGCCCATTATTAGTCTCGGCGGTGGTTGGGGGGGGAGGGGGTCAACCGCTGCGGCGAGCGGACCATCTTCGTCCGCAACCCTTTATTCTTCTACTCTACTCCTACTCTTTTGCGGAAGCAAGATTCCCAGGTGGCCAGCCACGTCCCGAATGAAAGACTCTCTAGCGAAAGCCAGATTGGAAAAAAAAAAAACAGTAACAGAGAAATAGAAAAATTTTGAAAGTTTTTTGTTTCTGCACTGTTTTATATAGCGACATTTTTAGAAATTATTCTATTGCGAGAATTTACGTCATGATAAATGCACCCATGTAAATTTTCATGTTTATATTCCCAACAGTTCCGTGTTCTTCGTTACTTAGATCATCTTTAGATCTTTTTCCGCTTTGTTTAGTCTTTCTATTTTTTAGAATTCGTTCTACAACGAGCATTTACATCTTATTAATTACTACCATGCCAAAGTTCTAGTTTCTAACCCGTACAGTATCCGAAAAATTTCAGTATTCCTACTAAATCATAGTTTAGAACCTTTCTAGAAATTTTTACGTTTATCCGTCAAATTGAATCTTTTAGAGAGCGTTCATTACGAGTATTTACATCTTAAAAGTATCTACCGCACCAAATTTAAAGTTTCTAACCCAATCAGTATCGCAGAATTCACAATTTTAGAACTTTTTTGCTCCTGCAGCGAAGTAAGTTCTTGCACTGACATGAAATAGTCTTTTTTTCGGAGCAGAGATGGCCACCAACATTTTTTTAATTTGGCTATGTAATTTCAGAGATAACACCTCACAAACGTACAAGCATTAATAATATTATATACTTTATAATATTATAACGCTTTATAATATTAGCATTAGATGTACAGATACAAAAGCCATTTATCTGTTACAAACTAAAGTGCCGGCGTTGCCCAGAATTTGAAGGATGTTTGTTCTGAAAAATCAATTTCAAAATTTAACATACAACACAAAACAAACATAAAAAAGCAGTCGAAATGTTGTTGAATGAATCATATGAAAACGCTATATAAAAATGTATAAATGTATATAACAGACGCAAAAGAACACAGCTATAAATGAACTTATTTCAATTTATAATTGGAGCAATAATGTTAAAATACGCCAATATTTCCCTAATCGGGTTTTTATCATGCTTCAATACATTTTTCACACTCATATGACGTTATACTATATCCACCATGCCCTTTATATTTCCAATATGACGTAATATTTTCCTCTTTCACGTGGAAACCTTGAAATAGAAAAGTTATGAAGTTATATTCACTTTCATTTAAATTCGTCAAACCATTTATTTCATTTTCATATTTCACGTGAATATCTTGCAATAGAAAAGTTATGACGTAATATTCACCCTTTTTTTTTTTTAATTCGGCAAACTATTTATTTCATTTTCATTTTTCACGTGGAAATCTTGCAGTAGAAAATTAATTGTTGTAGTAATAATTTTATTGTGTTTTTTAATTGTTGGCAACTGCTGTAACGAAAAATGTTTAAATTTGATAAGAAATTGCTGTTAAATTGGTGGTTTTTAATCAATTAAAAATTAACTATATGTTATTTCGATTCCGGATTACTTTAGTTGTCTGGGCCATGTTTTAATACACATGTACGTATCTCTTCACAATTTTGGCCTCCAAATTGTGGATTTTTTATTGAATTACACACAGACAGATAGACAAGTTTTCATTTTTATATATCTCTCTATTCTAAAAAAAGTAACTAACGCTGTCACCGCCGCCGCCGGTTTTGAATTTTTTGTGTCTTTCTTCATTAATATTAAGAAAACTATTGCATACAAATATATGAAAATCGGTGGTATTATAGCGAAATGTTTGATCAACACACTAACGCATACAGTTTTCAAATCGAAGAATTATTTTAAGAGATATTTAATGGTAAAGTTGGACAAAATCGTTCTATTAAAAAAAAAATTCTAAGAGCAAAAGCTATACATGGTAATTTAATCATTTTTAGATCATTTTATTCAATAGAAGATCCCGGTCTGCAGATTTCATAATTTTTTTTAATTTCACTCATTTTTTGAGGTTTTATTTCTATTTTAAATTCAAATATTCAGCATTTTGACAGATATTTTTTACATATTTTTGAAAATTGTATGAATTTAAACTGTTGCCAACTGTATAAACAGCGCAAACAATAATGTTTGCTTCAAATAAAAAATTATTTACACGTTACTATTATTAACAGAAAAAAACCTTCATATTAGAATTAAATAAATAGGTATAAAAAGCAGGCACTTATTGGAAATTACGCCATAAAAACTATATTTACATGCGAATTTTAAAAGAGAAAGTATATTGTAAAATAAATAAATTAACATGCGTTAGAAATCTGAAATAGAATAAATTACATCCCATTACACTTATTATGCAAAATGAACGAAAAATAGCATTGCAAAACAGTTTAAATTTAAAAATTGCGCGAGACAAAATATTAGAGGTTAAATATTAGATTTTTTCAAAATTTTATTATTTGTCGTTTGATGTGAGGTGTTCAGCTATAAGTATGCAAACTTTCAAGTCTCCAACTTAGTTAGGGGATGAGTTAGAAAAATTGCTTAAAATATACAAGTTAGAGCCCAGAGGGTTAAATAATAGACTTTTTCAAAATTTTATTATTTGTCGTTTGATGTGAGGTGTTCTGCTATAAGTATGCAAAATGTCATGTCTCCAACTTAATTAGGGGCTGAGTTAGAAAAATTGCTTAAAATACACAAGTTAGAGCCCAGAGGGTTAAATAATAGACTTTTTCAAAATTTTATTATTTGTCGTTTGATGTGAGGTGTTCAGCTATAAGTATGCAAAATGTCATGTCTCCAACTTAATTAGGGGCTGAGTTAGAAAAACTGCTTTAAATACACAAGTTAGAGACCGGAGGGTTAAATATGACTTTTTCAAAATTTTATGATTTATCGTGTTATCGCAAGTGTTCAGCTATAAGTATGCAAACTTTCATGTCTCCAACTTAATTAGGGGCTGAGTTAGAAAAATTTCTTAAAATACACAAGTTAGAGCCCAGAGGGTTAAATATTAGACCTTTTTCAAAATTTTATTATTTGCCGTTTGATGTGAGGTGTTCAGCTATAAGTATGCAAAATGTCATGTCTCCAACTTAATTAGGGGCTGAGTTAGAAAAATTGCTTAAAATACACAAGTTAGAGTCCAGAGGGTTAAATAATAGACTTTTTCAAAATTTTATTAATTGTCGTTTGATGTGAGGTGTTCAGCTATAAGTATGCAAAATGTCATGTCTCCAACTTAATTAGGGGCTGAGTTAGAAAAATTGCTTTAAATACACAAGTTAGAGACCGGAGGGTTAAATATGACTTTTTCAAAATTTTATGATTTATCGTGTTATCGCAAGTGTTCAGCTATAAGTATGCAAACTTTCATGTCTCCAACTTAATTAGGGGCTGAGTTAGAAAAATTGCTTAAAATACAGAAGTTAGAGACTGGAGGGTTAAATATGACTTTTTCAAAATTTTATGATTCATCGTGTTATCGCAAGTGTTCAGCTATATGTATGCAAAATTTCATGCCTCCAACTTAATTAAATTAGGGGCTGAGTTAGAAAAATTGCTTAAAATACACAAGTTTGAGCCCAGAGGGTTAAATATTAGACTTTTTCAAAATTTTATTATTTGCCGTTTGATGTGTGGTGTTCAGCTATAAGTATGCAAATTTTCAAGTCTCCGACATATATAGTTTCTGAGAACGGGCTCTGTGACAGAAGGACAAACAGACAGACAAAGGGGTGAGACAGGTAGGGTTTCGTTAGATGAACGAAACTCTAAAAACATGCTGCGGATGACTGTAACAACATCCTAAAATTACATTACCATCAGCGATCTACCAATCCCGAATTTAGTTTATATTCGATTCATATATTCTTATTCTTTTGTGCGGCCCTGTAAAATAATTATCAATATTATATACAGTAAAACCTCCGAATAACGGACACCCCGAGAATGCAGAATTTGTCCTCTATTTAGAGGTGACCGCTACTGAGAGTAAAACATGTACAGTTATTTAAGAGTTGGTAATCGAAAAAATGTCCGCTAAATAGAGGTATCCGCTAATCGGGTGTGTCCGCTATGGAGGTTTTACCAGTAAAACTTCTGAATAGCGAACACCTCGGGAGGGCAGAATTTGTCCTCTATTTGGAGGTGTTCGCTACTGAGAGTAAAAAATGTACAGTTATTTAAGGGTTGGTAATCGAAAAAATGCCCGCTAAATAGAGGTCTCCACTAATCGGGTGTGTCCGTTATGGAGGTTTTACTGCATAATAATATCATCCTTTACAAGAAAATTGCATGCTGTATGATAGACAGACAGACATCCAGAGAAAGATAACCTCCCGGATCAATAAACACTCATGTCTTTTGTTTTAATCATCCACAATTGTATGTCATACAACATGCCAGATTTTATACAACAGGCTAAAAACGGTCACCGTGGTACGGAATACTGTATTATTATTTGTTTGCCCCCCCAAAACTGGTTGCCATGGGTTGTTGCAAGGTTTGTGATCACGTGGTTGAAACTGATCTATTCAATATTACTGCGTGCGTGTTTTTTTTTTTATTATTTGCTCCATGTGTTTAAACCAGTTGTCTACGAAAACATCAACCGGTGAAAGTGACGCACACCAAATTTCTGTGACGTATGCAGATAAATTGTGCTTTTTTAAGAGTTTTTTCTATATAATTTTTAAACGGTTTGGAACTTATTTTTCATAGTAGGTGCATTCAGTAGGCGACCCTCATAGGTACCTTCTGGTGCAATCAGAAACGAAATCCGACAAATATTTTTTGAGTTATGCTTGACGAAAGGTTTTTATTAGGCTTTTTTTTTAGTAGGACATGGCGTTAATATCCATCGTAGTAGTAAAGTGTCCGGACAGTAATATTTCGCTGAGTATTAGCCTTCGCTTCGCTCAGACAATTATCTTTAATATTAGTATTGTATTTAATATTTGCTGTTTAAGAAGTTGAATATTTTTTAATATATTTTACACGAATGTAGCTTAAATAATAGATTAAATGAAACTTGAAAGTTAAAATAATAGAATTAAAATACTCTATACATTCAGAATGTATATTTTAACTCTAATAAAGTAATAAATATAAAATTTAAGGATTTGTCCTCATATGTCGACACCTATATCAATTGTTGAAAAGAGCAATTTTGACTCTTAAACTTGACATTCCCTTTAACTATTAAATTTTTGATGTAAAAACATTTCTAATACAACTAACAATTTTTTTTTTAGTACTTCTAATAAAACGATGAAAGGTTTAAGTAACACAAGGCTCTTTTTAACATAAAATTAAATATTCAAAAATTGCTCAACTAAAGCTGCTACCTTTTCTGATACTAACAGGCAGCTTAATCCAAAAACTAAATTGGAACTGGGATCTTGAAAGATACAAGCAACATTCTTGCTCATATAATTGTAATGGGGCAAACATCATAACCTGATATAAAAAATGGCATGTCATATAATTTAACTGCCTATCCCCCACCTATAGCAAACCCTGATTGTTCTATCGAGTGATCCCTGAAAGTAATGCCTTGATTTTGGACGGTATGGGAGTTTTGCAACAAATGCAGAATATTCCAAATACTTTTGGAGATCTTGCTTTACAAGTACTGGAATATATTATTGGTATGGGTGTTAGCTACAAATCTAAAGTAATTCACTTTGTAACTGACACATATCCTATTTTTAACATTTAGTGCAGCGAGTGACAAAGGAGGGCTACAGGAGGTGAAACTGTTATTAAAATAGGAAGTTCAGCGAAAAGAAAAAAAAAAAAAAAAAAAAACCTCATCAGTTAAAATTTCTAGCAAATGGGTCAAATAAGGCAGCTTTGGTTGAATTTCTTTTTAAAAAATGGTCCTCAGTAGATCCCCCCAATTCTGAAAAGTGTATTGTTGATTGTTGCACATGGGGTAAAGTGTCATCTTATAAGCGGTGAAAATAGTCATCTGATAGTAAGGGATATGCCCGAACCGCATTCTGATCACGAGGAAGCAGATACAAGAATGCTGTTGCATGTAGAAAATGCTTCGATATGTTTCATACATGTTATTATTAAAAGTTCGGACACATGTTTTCATCATCTCACTTTGTATGAGTAGACTTTTAACAACAGAATTATATTTGCTTCTGGGTACTGCGAGTAATTTAGAATTCCATAATGTTTTATCTATCGCTACTATTTTAGCTCCAGACATTTGTGATAGTTTAATAGGCCTTCGCAGTTTTACAGGCTGCCACAGTTGTAGTGCCTTTAAAGACAAGGGCAAAATTAAAGCATTGGCTATAATGAAAAGTAAAATTGACTATAATGAAAAGCAAAATTGTTTATATTGATGCATTTAAAGGGTTTGGAACTTCTTGGACTTTATCAAGTGCTCTTATTCAAACTCTTGAACTATTTGTTTGCGAACTTTATGGCCAACCTACTAAAACCTCAGCAAATGATTCAAGATACACATTGTTCAAACTGAAGTTTAAAATTGATGTTGCTTTAACACCAAATTATGATGCTTTAGTATACCATATTAAAAGGGCAAACTATCAAGCATATATTCATCGTCGGTGTTTCCAGAACATAATGAGTGTCCCTAATCCTGCTGAACATGGATGGATCATTAATGGGATAAATATAAGGATTTGTTGGAACACAATTCTTTGTATTCCATATAGTTTACTAAAAAACATTTTGTGCAAGTGCCAGAAGACCGTTTGTTTATCAAGTAAATGCTCATGCAAATCAAATGGAATTACTTGCTACGAATTATGTTCATGTACTAATTGGAAAATTGCAATGAACAAAATGAATTTTTCAGTGATACTTTTGAAGTTGATTCAGACATATGAAGATATTGATAGTTTGCATAATGTAGATGATATTTTCTAAAAAATGTACCAAAATAAATAATATTATACATAAAACATGCCAAAGTAAAGCTTTTATTTAAGACAAGTATTTAAGCATGAAGCAATGTGATCTTGTTGATGGACTTCCTAGTTTCGTGGCAACTTAACATCCAGTTGGGAGGTGATCGTGTTGCAAGGGCATTAGGGAGACTTAAAAAAATTAATGTTTAAACGTGGCTGGTAGCCACAATGAGAGAAATCACTAGAAAAGTTAAGAAAAGAATAACTTAAAGTAATAACTTGAAGTACTAAAAGTTTAACAATGTAAGAGAAAAAAGAAAATTTAGATAAAAAAAAAAAGAAAGAAATTCCATTAGTTCCAAAAAGGACAGGCGAAAAAGCTACCGGGGGATATCCCATCTAAAAAAAGGGACTCTTTTCAGTGACCATACATTAAGTTTAAGTTGGTTAAAAATGCTATTTATATAGCAGATAAGCAGTATTATATTTAAGCATTACCAATTTTCTAAAATCATTTAGATATTGTTTGTCTAATTTTTCCTGTAACTTCTTAAGCATTTTATTAAGAGGCAAGTACATTATATTAAAGTCTCTTTACTGTTATTATGTTGCTTAATGTTATGTTAAAAAGAGCCTTGTATTACTTAAACCTTTTATTTATTAATTAGAAGTAGTCGAAAAAAATTGTTAGTTGTATTAGAAATGTTTTTACCTCAAAAGTTTAATAGTTAAAGGGAATGTCAAGTTTAAGATTCAAAATTGCTCTTTTCAACAGATGATATAGGTGTCGCTGTCGAAATATGAGGGCAAATCCTTAAATTTTATATTTATTACTTCATTAGGTGTTAAAACATACGTTCTGAAAGTATAGAGTATTTTTATTTTATTATTTTAACTTTCAAGTTTCATTTAATCTATTATTTAAGCTACATTCGTGTAAAATATATTAAAAAATACTCAACTTCTTAAACAGCAAATATTAAATACAATACTAATATTAAAGGTAATATTTTATTGTCAGTATTTAATATTTATTAGTAAATGATGACAATTCAATAAATTTTATTTTCATTCTTATTTAAAAGTGAAAATACTAACCAAAACACTGAACATTACCTTTATAATGTCAGCTTTAGGGTACCACTTTAAATTGGTATAAAAAATTAATGTGCACATATTTTTTGGTGAACTTTGCGTTTTTTAGTTAATAAGTATTGTATAATTGTATTGCATTCAAAATTTCTTAGTTCCCGGAGTTGGTAAACGAAAACTGGTTTTTAGCCACTTTTGATGCTTCGTCCCATGGCCTAATCAGACCATATTTGTTTATGGCAGTTGATGACTTGAACTATTATAATATAGATGAAATGATGGCGATAGAATAATATCTGGCGACTTATCACCTGTGCCTGGCTAACATTAAAGTATCAAAATGGCGTCGTTAAAACATCGCGCTAATATGGGACGTATATGACATCTGTGCCAAACTTTCATATGAACGGCGAAGGGATCAGACCATATTTGTTTATGGCAGTTGATGATTTGAACTATTATAATATAGATGAAATGATGGCGATAGAATAATATATGGCGACTTATCACCTGTGCCTGGCTAACATTAAAGTATCAAAATGGCGTCGTTAAAACATCGCGCTAATATGGGACGTATATGACATCTGTGCCAAACTTTCATATGAACGGCGAAGGGATCAGACCATATTTGTTTATGGCAGTTGATGATTTGAACTATTATAATATAGATGAAATGATGGCGATAGAATAATATCTGGCGACTTATCACCTGTACCTGGCTAACATTAAAGTATCAAAATGGCGTCGTTAAAACATCGCGCTAATATGGGACGTATATGACATCTGTGCCAAACTTTTATATGAAAGGCGAAGGGATCAGACCGTATTTGTTTATGGCATTTGATGACTTGAACTATTATAATATAGATGAAATGATGGCGATAGAATAATATCTGGCGACTTATCACCTGTGCCTGGCTAACATTAAAGTATCAAAATGGCGTCGTTAAAACATCGCGCTAATATGGGACGTATATGACATCTGTGCCAAACTTTTATATGAAAGGCGAAGGGATCAGACCGTATTTGTTTATGGCAGTTGATGACTTGAACTATTATAATATAGATGAAAAGATGGCGATGGGACAATATTATGCAATTTATAGAGATTTTTTTTAAATACCGGGAGACAAACACTCTGTATACTTAATTTATTTTATTTTAACTTCTTTTCAAATATTTAACTGATCCTCTTTAATCAAAAACGAAAACAACTATTTGATGTCTTAACAGCAACTGATTCGCCCTTAAATTTTTGCAATCAAAGGGAATTGAATGGACACCCGTTTACAGGGAGATCTACACAGCTTTTTTCAGTATGATTCAATCTTCTCTAATATTTTTAAAACCTATCAGATTAGCGTCACCTTTTTGAAAGGTAGAACAGTAACATTCCGCCTTAAAAAATAAATCTCGATTATTTTTTTAATCTTAAATAGCTAAAATGCATAGAAATTTGTAAGATAATGTTTATAAATTATAAATTTTGATTTTTTTATATTCGTAAAAGGTATTCGACTTCAAACTTTGAGCCTACTATAGGAAATTTTCCCTTCTGTGATTTTTATTTTTTTAGAAAATTTTTAAAGCGATTTTCGATGCGATTTTTTGACATTCGTGCAATTAAAATTCGATTTCAAACTTTTAGTTTAATGTAGTAAATTTTGTCCCCTTTTGAATCTTTTTTTCTGAAATTTGTGCAGCGTTTTTAAAATTTTCCGCAATTATTTAATATTTTTCGCGTTACTTGCTGTTCAGAAACTTCAATCAAGAATAGGGGAGGGAATAACTTCTACTGTTAACGAAACATTGGAGTCGTGGGGAATCACAGAGAAAATAAAATGTATGAGTTTTGATACAACCTTTGTTAATACTGGCTTATCAAGAGAAGCTTGTGCTCTTCTGGAGCGGAAGATGAACAAAGAAATGCTTTTGTTACTTTGCCGTCATCACATCCGTGAAATTATGCTTCTTGTTAAGTCACTTGGAGTTTCAAGCGGACCAGACATACTGTTATTCAACGATTTAAAATTTCATGGATCTGTATCGATCATGGCATATTTCAGACTTCCATAACTGACAATTTAATCAATGAAAAAACAACAGGAAATGCATCAGAAATGATAGAGTTTTTTCAAAAACAATTTAATGATTTTCAACCAAGGGGCGATTATAAAGAATTGAGAGAACTTGCCATCGTTTTCCTAGAAGGAATCCCCGAAAGAGGGGTTCACTTTAGATACTCAGATAAATTGCATCGACCTCGATGGATGGTGCTGAAAGTGTATCATGTAACTTACATAAATACCCTTGACACCACTTCAGCAGGTTATTATTTTATTTTATTGTCATAAAAAAATACTATTATTTATATATATTTTGATTATTATTATTATTTTATAAAATGCATATATATATTTAGAGTGTGTCTTACATATAGGTATTTTGATTATTATTATTATTATTTAATATAAATATACTCATATATGTATTTATGCTATAAGGCCTTAATAAGAGTAGGACCACACAAGTAGTCCTATCTGTAGAGGGGATCTTTTCAGCTAGTCACGGAGTCTGCAAGCCTGACAATAGCTTGACATAAAATGCCAAGTCGTATTTATGACGGGATACTACTTTATTTATGATACCTAATAAAACAGGCCACACAGGCGAAGACTCGGGGTCCAGAAACCAAGATCGCTGAAGCTCAAGGGGCGGAGTATGGTATACCCCAGAAAAAGTGCAACACCGAATCAGAGGTTTGCAGGTCGAAGGAAGAAATGGGGGTCAGCAAGGCTGACCAATCATTCGGCGAAGGGGGCGGAGGACCCTCCTCCACATTGTCATCACGAGGTGATGTCGTAACTGAAGGAAGAAGTTACATATCATATCGATGCCAGTTGTAAAGCTATGAAGTCCTAAGATAATATATATACATCGATTCAAGTTTCTATACCATGAAGACGTAAAAATATAAGATCGATGTCAGTTGCAGAACCATGATGACTTAAAATATACTTCGGATTCAAGTTCCTATACCATGAAGACTTAAAATAATATATGGATGCAAACCCCTAAAACCATGAAGTCTTAAGGATATCGATGCCAGTCGCAAAGTTATGAAGCCCTAAAATAATATATATCGATTCAAGTTCCTATACCATGAAGGCTTAAAATATAGATGTCGGTTCAAGTCCTTAAATCAGGACGATTTAAGAGATCGATGAAAACTCCAAAACTATGTAGTCTTAAAATAATGAGTGCAGTTTGAGTTCCAGAATGATGTTTTCCAGAGACACGTTCCAGCTCTCTCACCCGGGATGGTTTTTAAATGATTGAGTTCAGCTTTCATGTCCTAAGTAGTTTAAAAGAAATTCTACGACGATGACGAATTATTCGGGTCGTGTTTTCTCGTTAAGGGATGGCCCTATGGTCAACTGTCCTCGGACTTTACTTCATCATTAAGTGTTTTTAAAGTAGTGAATGATACCGAGAGTGTAAAAAAAAGATCACTCAATGTGCCAAGGATTCAAGTGTGACCTTAATCACAAATGATCCCCCTCTACAGAAGGTATGTCCTCTTTAACCTTTTTGTATTCCCATTGTTTGAATAATTTATGTTGTATTAGGGAGGTACAATTTATGGTACTCAAGCAATTAAGTATTAATTGTAATGTTAATTTAATAAGTAAATTTAATGTAATTACTAATTCATTTTCGTTCTTTGGAACGCTGGTGTCTTATGACACAATTCTATTTTGTTTATTTTATTATTTTGTAAATATGTACATTAACTGTAAATAAACCTTTTGTTTATTGTTAACTTTTGGCTATGTTTTTAATACAACATGAGTCCATTGTTTTACTTTAATGTAAGTTTTATTTCAGATAACAGTCTGCTTTATGATGCTATTTATGCGTAGTTTAGATAGATTTTATTTAGATATAACTGCGCGGTCTATACGCTATTTCTTCACTAAAATTACACAACGCAGCTTGGGGCGTTTTGGAGATGTGTTTCCTCCCGCCTCAATTTAAGATAATTAAGGTTAGTTTAATTATCAGGACTACCCACTATAATAATTCAGGTATTTCAGGTTCAGTAATTGAGGAGTAGTTAACCTCTCTTACTCTTTATGGTAATCTTCCCCCATTTACCTTATTATTTTCCCCCACTTTCAAGGTATGTTTGGGTAGTTAAGTTGGTTCCGGTAAATGGACCTGGATCTCCCCAACAGATGGCAAAAGCCATATACTCACTCAAGGTTTATTTATTTAGAGATCAGTTTAAACTCGCTAAGGAGCAAGAATATTGAGTTTGTGATCAATCAGTAAGTTTGCTCGTTTGTGGTGAAATTCTATATTCCCAGCTAGTATCACACACAAACTGCTTGTTCTGCGTCTGGAAGTGATTTATTTCTACTGAAGAAATTGAAAGCGTACGAAAATGTAAATAAAGACATTTCTTTGTGTGCTATGAAGAAATTCCTAGAACATTTGTGGTAGTTGTCGAAAGAACTAGTTGTTTGTGCATTTATCAATGACAATGTCTCCTTTAAAACTAAAAGAAAAATGGTGCATGCTTTGACGAAAATGATGAACCCTTGAAACGTGCACGGGCTGATTCTGATGTCATCCTCCAAAAGGCGAGGCTAACGAAAATGACAGGCTACCGCGGTGGGTCCGATTCTTCTTTTTTTTACAGACCGCTGAAGTCATGTGATGCTCGAATGCACCAATGAAGGTGTGCGAAAAGAGCATCATGTGACTCCAGAGGTCTGTAAAAAAAGAAGAATAGGACCCACCGCGGTAGCCTGTCTTTCTCGTTAGCCTCGTCAAAAGGACTAACAAGATTTTGAAACAAGCAACACTCCGGGTATAGTGCCTAGAACATATAGTGTAGAAATCAGCTATCCCTTTAAACACTTAAAAAGGCGCTAAAATATTGTATCCCTTAAATGTGCAACGATGCTGCTGAAATATAAAGATCACAGCAACATCTGCTGGATATTTTCTACAACTGTAAGATTTTGCTAGTCTATACCAAAGACTTTTAAGATACTAGACTGGCAATTCTTCGGCCACTCCCATTCAAAAGCATGGCAGCCATCTGAAATAATTTGAAGTAAATTGAAACACCTGCACCGCGATGTTTGTTCGTCAGCTGTGAGGGGGCCTCGGTGGCCGAGCGGTTAGGACACCGCGCTGCAGCCGCCAAGCATTAAGAGCGGCAGAGGTCTGCGAGTTCGACTCTCGTTGGCTCCATTGCACACTCTTTGTGGAGCTCCCGGATGTAATTTCTCTGTGTTGTAAATTTCATTGTGCTATCTCGTCCCTGTATATTGACGATGACTTATAAGCGGACCTAGATGTCAAGCACACAAGTCAGATGTATGTGTAAACAAATAAATAAATACAGCTGTGAGTTATTTACCATTAAGTTCTATGGCTAGATAAACTTAAAAAATTAATTTTATCAATATATATGAAGTTTATGGCATATTCTTTACATGAAGCTATTTTTTATATCTACTAGGGGGCTCGGCCCCCTACGAGCTACGCTCGCCAACCCCCGTCCAGATTCCGCAGACTCTAAATGCATGCTAATTTGATCGGCTTTAAAAAGATTTCGAAAGATTGAATTATAATTTAAAAAGCAGTGGCGATCTCCCTATAAACGGATTTCTATTCATTTCTCTTTGATTGGGGAATTTTAACGCCAAATCCGCTGCGGTACTACTTGATTATCCCGTCGACCCATTTCGCCAAATTATATAAATCGCCAAACCACTCGCCAAATTATACAAATTGACATAATTTTTATTTTAAATAACGAAAGAACAAATAAATTAGTACAACATTAATAAAAATACAAATAAAACGCCGAAATAAAAATAACTTGATGACGTAGACATGTGTAACAACATTTCAAAATAAGCTAATATAAGAGGAATTAAGTAAACAGAGTCTTCGTCTCCTGGCATTTTTTAACAAAGCGAAAAGTAAGTTCTTTTAAATGAGACATTTTAAATTAATCGTTTTTAATCTGACGTAATTTTGACCAAGCTATTCTTTCTCTTTTAAATAATCACGTTAAAATGCTTTTGTTAGAAATGAAATATTATTTGCGCTTTCCTAACAAAAATAATTGAAAAGTATCCTCTCAAAATATCAAATAAATGTCTAGCGCAATTTCTAAATTTAAACCGTTTTGCAATATTATTTTGTGTTCATTTTATGTAATAACTGTAATGTGACGTAAATATTACGTAATTTCTCCTATTTAAGACTTCTAACGCATGTTAATAAATTTATTATTTTACAAATTCCTTTCTCTCTTAAAATTCACGTGTAATTATAGTTTTTATGACGTAATTTGTAATAAGTTCCTGCTTTTTGTACATAATTATTTAATTCTAATTCCAAATGTTTTTTATCTGTTTATAATAGTCACGTGTAAATAAATTTTTAATTTATTTACACGTATAAATATTTTTTTTTTCTGAAGCAAACATTATTGTTTCCGCTGATTATACAGTTGGCAACAGTTTAAATTAATATCACTTTCTAAAATCTGTAAAAAATATCTCTAGAAATGCTGAAAATTTGAATTTAAAATAGAAATAAAACCTCAAAAAATGAGTCAAATTAAAAAACGAAATACAATCTGCACACCGGGAACTTCAAACGTATAAAATGATCTAAAAATGATTAAATTCCCGTGAACAGTTTTTGCTCCTATAAAACTTTTTTAGTGGAACGATTTTGTCCAACTTTAGCATTAAATATCTCTTAAAATAATTCTTCGATTTGAAAACTGTCTGCATCAGCGTGTTTATCAAACATTTCTGTATAATACTACTGATTTTCATATTTTTGTATGCATTATTTTTCTTATAATTAACGAAGAAAGACCTCCGGTCACAAAAAATTCAAAACCGGCGGCGGCGGTGACAGCGGTAGTTACTTTTTTTTAGAATAGAGAGAAATATGCGTTATAAATATTGAATTTTCAGAAATAAAGTTAAATAAGGCGATTTATTAATAATTTTATGGATGGTATGTTTGAAGAAGAGTATCTAATTTTAACATGCCTTATAAACCGAAATAAAGGCGAAATTTATATGGAAACAGATTGTTAAAAATTATAATTTCACCTTTTTTTTAAAGTTTTACTTACAAAAGTAGCTGGTAGGGAAGTTTAGTTTAAAGGTAGCAACTGTAACATAATATAGTAATTTACAAAATTTTAAATTACTTGCAAAGAAATCTACATTTTTTAAACTAATTTTTATGCAAAAAAGTAATTAAAAAATGCATATTAACGAAAGTAACACTATATTTTTATCCTTGGAGGATGTTTATTGAAATACTTACTTTCTAAAAGAAAAAAACAAAAAAAAATGATGAATAATAAAGTACTTTTTAAAAAAGGCCTAAATGAAATAGGGTAGACTAATACTTAATGACCCGCAAAAAAAAATACGCTGATAAAAGCATTTTCTTAGGTAAATTAAAATATAAAACATATATACTGCCGGGCAACAACTGTGGTCAAAAATCCTCAGTTAAATTGACAGTTTGCCGGTCTATGTATCTTAAAAGTCTTTGGTCTATACAATGTAATACGAAAAACCCGCATATGTCACTGCGATCGACACTTGGGATTTTAGCAGTATCGTCGCACATTTAAGGGATACAAATTTTTAGCATTGTTTGGATAGCACATTTCCACACTAGGTGTTCTAGACGCTATACTCTGGGGTTTTTTTTAATTATGGATTTAAGTCCAGACTCTTTTGAAACAGATGTGACTAATTGGAATGAAAATGAATCCTACAATATATGAAAAGCGCTAGAGACTTCAATCAAAGTTGTTAAAGATGTAGCTTAACGTGGGGTAGCACTCATGTAGGAATACAATAAACTTCATACAAAATATGAAGAACAAAAACAGTACTTATTGTTGTTAGTCCAGCAATTTCGAAGCAAATATCCAGACTCTAAAAAACCTACATTAATGTCTTAAAATAAAGTTAAACCTAAGGATTTTAAATCAATGATAGCTTTCTTTTTTCTTTAAATGTATAATGCATTGTAGATGCTGTAGAATTTACTGAATTATTCAATAAAAATATGTTGTTTGTTGTTAAGAGTAATTATTTATTTCTTCTCAATTTATTTGAATAAGTCTAAACTTTAAAGGGTACTATCAACCCTTAAAACCATGCTAAAAAATTTGCAAAAATTGCTAAAACTCTTTTCTAATAAATAGAACAAAATGGCAGGATTCCCAGGTATAAATTGTGTAAAGAAAATTCCATTTTTTAAGGACCATCCTAATGCAAACATTAAAGACTCCTGGCTGTGTTTGGGCAACAGACTGTTTAAATATGTTGAAACATGAAACAAATGACAGTCTTTATACCCTAACTAGAAAGATAGCCTGTCAAAAATGACGGAAAATGAGATGTAAAGATATATACAACTGATGTGCAAGAATATCAGTTTTTCTCGCTTGTTCTGCAGTGATAGATGAAAATACCACATTTTAAAATGCCGAAATATGTTGCCAAATTTTCTTATTCGGCAAGGCAGTTTTCTCCAAGGCCCCATATAAGTGGAAAAATGCCCAGAATTTAATTTCTGTATCCGGCTATGCAAAGCACATTAAAATTCGGCAGTTAGGAGCTCATATAGCACAGGGCCCTCTAGTGGCGGTTATTTTATTAGTAGCATCGTAATTAAGATATAAAGACGTACATTTTCGTATATTACACTTTAAATTTTGACCCATAGATTAAAAAAAACCTTTAATGCACGGAGTTTAAATTAAACAGCGCAGCGGTGAGCTCGGTTATGAAAAATTAATGGGTTTCAATAGGAATTTCGTCAAATTAGTCAGCTATCGCCAAGTTGGCTTCATATACGGTAACTTATGTTTGTCGCCAAGTTTGGCAAAATACCACCAAATTTGGCGATATTTGACAAGTTGGTCAAATTTTGGCGCTATTTTGGCAACCCTGTCATTAGTACCTTTCAACAATTACTCATTGTTGAAGCTGGTACCGATTTCTCCGTAGGAAGCCTAACCCTGACACGGCCGCGATCAATGAAGCGGTCCTACCGGAATTGTGAGGGACACACAGAGATTTGGATTTTATATAAATAGATATAATACTATGACTCAATTTGGCGATGATTATGGATTTATAATAATAATTCATAATTAGATTACAAAATATGTCAATTTTGTCAATTATTTTAAGCATTCAAACCTTGGCAGCAACCTTTAAAACTTGTTTTAAATTTTTGAGCAAGTCTTTATTTTATACATAGAACAAACTAAGAGAGTGCCCCATACAAAATTTAAATGTTTAATTTTTAAGGACCACCCTAAGGTTCGGTAACAATGTTTCGGAAGATGAAACTTTAATTAATCCCTATTTTGGGGCGAAGTGGACTAAAACAAACACGAGGCTTTAACAATTATAAGAAATATATATCATTTTTAGCACTTTTCAACTTAGTCTAAAACCATTTATGAATTCTGTTTGTATGTCCGTCCATTAAGCTTTTCCGTCCGTCTGTTTGGTTGAAGGTGCTCTAACTTTCTCAAAAATGCTCCTTCCTTTTCTAACGAATTTTTTCTCACTTGCTATTATCCGACAAGAAATTTTCCTTTCACTTTAAAGAACATTTTTCTAAACTCATTAACGCTTCCATTTTCGTCCCAAATTAAAATCACTTGTCTTAAACTAATTGAACAAATTGGCCACAAAGTAAAAGTTAATGCATTAATTTTATAAAAAGGGGGAAATCGTAAATTCACTTTAATTAGTGAGAAGTAGGGAGAATTTCTAAAACACTATTAATCAGTCTTTCTCTTTTTCCTTTAAATTTAAAACATCGTTGCAGTTTACAGTCTTTACTGTTATGCTTTATTCTTTGAAATTAATTTTGCTGTAATTACAGAGTTACCCGCTATTTTGTAAGCTTTCTAATTCTTTTTGTAAAGTGCATGATACTGAATTTAGGAATTCATTAGTGAAAGGTAAGTAACATTGAGTTATGAAAAAAAAGTGTAAATCAGAATGAAACGTAGAAAAATTAAGTCGAAAATGCATTTTTCTTGTAAGTTTCTTTTCACTCTTATAGTATTTACTTATTTTGCATAATATAGTGGAGCCTCAGAGAGTATAGTGAACATATAGTAGAGCCTTAGCCGAGATTTCGTGTCAGCAGTCAAAACAGTGGTGCCATCTATGTTAGACATAAAAACTAAATAAATTAACCAACAACTATATCCCTAGTCTTATAATCATAAATTAATAAGAGTTAGAAAATTTAATTTAAGTGGTCATCATTTTAGACAATAATAAATTTATTTACTTGCTAATCCGCTTTTTATTCAATTATTGACTTTTGCTTCAATTTTAGTGGATTAATTCTTTTTAGAAACGTGTAGACCTTCTCTAATTTGTCCAAAACTCGGGAAACATCCTCTTGTTCCAGGAGGAAACGTTGTAAAATTTTCAATGCAGCGGTATGATATATTAATGACACTAAACTTTTCCATTCTGTGTCGATTTCTTCATCATCGTGTAACACTTCGATGCTGTCAATCTTTTTTTCAGATAATGCAGGAATTATTTCTTCGTCTGCTGTCACATCTGAAGTCAACACAGCTTCATCTGTGCAAATGCTCTCGGTAAACAACGACTGTGAAAAAATTTCCCGTTTTTCGGCGTCTTCTGTTAAATAAGTCGGCATTTCAGATTCTGTTTCTTCATTTATTTCATACGTACAACCCAAGTATCGGAAACAATTTTTCACAGTTCTAGTAGTGATAGTGTTTCAGGTGCGTCCTAGGTAGGTTATTGCTTCTAGTAAATTTACAGAAAATTCTGTTTTATTGTCAAAGCATTAAATCATTTTCTGAACAATTTATTTTCTGTGCTGCACTTTATCATTCCTTGTTCAAAAGGCTCAAGTTTTGCTCCAGTATTCGGAGAGTGAAAGACGAATTTAATTCCTTTAATACGGGAACATCTTTATGAGCATTGCAATTGTCCAGCATTATACAGATTTTTCTTTTTTCTCGATATACTTTTAAATACAGATTAAGTATCCGCTTTGTGAAAATAGCATTTTTTATCCACGCATTCTTGAACGATTTTTGAACAACATGGTTTGGCCGACTTACTAATCACGAGTAAGAGTAATTTTCCACTTCCGTCCAAGTTGTAGACCCCACCAGTGGCCGAGAGATTCTTCTCTCAAAACTGGTAGACGCGAGATGCCGGGTTCGGACTCAATCGTGCCCGTCTACGTAATCGTTCGAAGTTTTCCGTGGTTTTCTTTGAACCTTGGATTTCCTTGCGTAAATACGGGTTAGGTTTCCTTATAAAAGCGGGGGGCACCACCCCCCCCTTTCGATACCATATCCCTCATGTAGACAATTGGCCGTCATAAATAACACCAACGCACCGTCCAAGTTGCAGCTGATCATAATCGTAATTCTTTCTTTGCTGAATTTTTCTCCAGTACATTTTTCTCCCTTTTTAAGTAAGTGTTCGCGAGGGTTGTGCTTTGAAAAACAGTCGAGTTTAGTCGGCGTTAGAAAAATCACGAGGAGCATTTTTTTTTTTTTACATCTAAACACTTTTCTAAGAAAAACTACTGTATAGAATTCGCATCTACGATAGGCTCTTCTCTACATATCATTTTGCATACAGTTTTATGACGCTTTACAAATCTTGCCAGATATCCGTTAATACATGGGAAATAACTTTCGCCGAGAGCATTAGTAAAAGCTTTTGATTTCTCTTGCAAAACTGCACAAGTTAAAAAAATGTTCTGGCTTCTTGCAACTTTTATCCACCGCAAGAGAGAAATTTTAATTTCTTCAATCTTTTCTGTACGCATTCGTTTTCTTGCTGTTCGAGTTGACTCACAGCATTAGCAGCTTCAATCTTTTTTTAAAATTGAAGAGGATCCTATTGGGTATTCTATACTTTGAGCCAATTTCTCATTTTTTCAACACGTTATCGTTTACTTCGTTTCTAAAGATACAGAATATTGGTTTCGACTCGTCTTTCATAGAAATCTACAGAGCAGCTCAGAACATAGTTTCAATTATGTTAGTCAGGGAGTGAGGTAGAGATTATTTTTTTTCTTTGACTGCCACCTCTCTTTATATATGCACTGCCTGCACGACCTACCGGACCCGCTCCAATGGGAAAGCTCGCGGAGCCAGTTTTTATCCATTGGAGTACGGTAGAAATGCGGAGTTTCGTCCCCCTTACAACGTTTAGTTTGCCTAACATTTCGGCTCAAAATTAACTCACGGTGCAACTTGTCTATCTGCGATGCCCCATTTTTCGCTTCCCCCCCCCCCCCCACAGTACCATTTTGGTACAAATTTGGTAAAAGTATCATTTTGGTTTGACAAGTATGCATCAACAATGAGGCTTCAAAAACTCCAGGCAATCCCAATTAGATCCGGCAGCGGTGGACCAGTTGGCAGAGCATCGAACTCGTAGCTGAAGGTCGCAGGACCGAGGGTAACTGCCGGCTAAAATTTCCCCCACGTACGCTAATGGCTCCTGGTGCATGTAAAACCGTCGTGGGTGCAAAGTCCTTCAAGTTACCTGTGAATTATACCTCTGGAGCTGCTCTGCCAGGTGAAGGTCTCGTCATCTGATCAAGGTTCTAAATCACGAGACCAACTTGAGTAGTAATGTGCAGGTGCCAATCAACAAGATATAAACGTTAAGTAACAGGCATAAGAAAGCTCACAACTAAACTGTAGGCACTGCAGAAAGGATGACGATATAGGTGATCGTCAAGTTTATTGCCGCTACGCGGTGGTTAGGCCATCGCCCGCCTCGATACCAATAGCAAACCCGTTTAGCTGGGGCAACCCGTCTGTAAGGGCCTGGTCATCGATTAGAAAGAAAGAAGTAGTGATTGTCACTTCTTTCACTCGAAGATAAGACATTTCAGAAACCCAGTTTATGGTTTATGTCACTGTCAATACAGTGAAATCAAGTATGGAACAATCACTTTCTAAAAAGAAATTCCATCACCAAAACGTTCATTGTGACCGCTGTTAAAACTCGTATAATCAGTGTTTGGAAACTTCCGCACATCAGAGGACAAAGTAAAACAGGGATTTCTTAGTAATTCAGTATTTCATCATTTGGTGAAACCCTTTTCTACTTTAGGTCATTTTCAAACCGTGGGAAAAACTCCATTTTTGATAAGACGATGTGACATGCAAGTTTAAAATACCGAAAACGTAGCGTAAGGAATCGTGTTTTGACTTTGGAGTTTAAAAGTTTTTCCGCCTTAAGCGGGATTTTGAGAAATTGTATTTTGTGTTAAACGAATTAAAGAACATTGATTTTTAAACTTATCGGTGGGACCTCAGTGCTATTTCGCATCAAGCGAAATTTCATGTTAACAGATTTCGTGTTAATGATGACGATTGTACTATATTAGATGTAGTTAAGAATGATACAGATAATTTGATCCAGAGATTGGGATTTATACAGGATATCCCAAAGGTTACTTGACATGCAGTATTTTCCGGTGGATAAATCTACCTTTTTTTTAGCCCTGAAATGTATTTTGGGTATTTTCGGAGTATAAATAGATTTCTTAATTCATTCATAAAACAAGAACAAAAAAATCCTGCATCTAGCATAGATTAGGAAACACTTTCCAAAACATTCCAGAATGCTATAACAAAACTACACTGTTTATTAACCCCTTAACTGCCCCGGACGTATGTATACGGCTGTAGAAAATACATGCATCTATTAAAGAGATGGCAAATTCCAATTATAGCAAAGCAATTTTCACCACTTGGGCCATTATATATAACAGTATAACATGTGCATTTTCTTATTGTTATTTCAGAAAAGTAATATACACCTTCTTTAATTGCAGAAATTAGCCTACTTTTAGAATCTGGCGTGTCGGAACGGGGGTTGTCAAGCTGTAGCTCGTAGGGAGCAGAGCCCTCTAGTAATATAAAGAAGTAAAAATTCTTTCTTTGTTTGTAGAAGGTAATCTCTGAAACTACAGAACCGATATCAAACTTAATGGCATCGAAATGACGGTGTTAGTCCACGTTCAAACATACGCTATATCTTAAGTCGACGCCACTACCCCAAAGGGGTGCAGGAACAAAAAACGTTCTAAAAATGCGATTTTTGTGTTACTGAAGAGCCTAGTAACATGAAATTTTGAATGGTAGTTAGTTATAAGATATAAATGATCTCTAAGGACATTTCTTAAAAAATTCAAAAATAAAAAGGGGTGACAATGCGCGAAAAGCGTTCTTAAAAATGTTCTAAATGGCGAGTTTTGCGTAATCTCAGGAAGGACCAAACAAAAAAAACGGTGTCAAAATGATGGTAATAGCCCTTGCTCCAACATAGGCTATATTTTATGTCGGTGCCACTACTACAAAGGGAGAAAATGAGCAAAAAATGTTCTAAATTGCGATTTTTCTGTTACTGAAGGGCTTTTGGCATGGTAGTTACTTATTAGATATAACTGATCTCTAAGAACATTTCCTAAAAAAATCGAAATTTAAAAGGGGTGAAAATGCACAAAAAGCGTTCAAAGAAAACATTCTAAATTGCGATTTTTACACAATCTCAGGAAGTCCCGAACCGATTTCAAAAGTAATGGTTGGAAATTGATGGTGACAGTTTTGCTCTAACATACGCTCTATTTCATGTCGGTGTCACTCCCACCTGGGGGTTACAGGAGCAGAAAAGGTTTTTAATTGCGATTTCTGCGATGCTGAAGAGGTTAGAAACTTTAAATATGGCATGGTTGCTACTTATAAAATATAAATGCTCTTTAAGAACTGTCGAAAATAAATTTGAAATTTAAAAGAGGTGAAGCGGAGGGAAAATGATCGAAAAGCATATGTGATCCCACACAGGCTATATTTTAAGCCAGTGCCACTACCAGCTAGGGTTGGCAGGAACAACAAACTTTCTAAAAAAGTCTTTAAAAACTTTCTAAATTACTTTTCTATGGAATATTAGAAAATACCAAACATATTTTTAAATTAATGTTGGCAAATTAATGATGACAGTCTCTGTTTCAACATAGGCATTTTATGTTAGCGCCACTACCACCATTGAAGTGGTAGACCGACAGCCAAGAAGCTTGGAATTTGACTTGATGGTTAATTCTAAGAAGTAAATGCGTACTAAGAACGGTTTCTAAAAAATTCAAATCTTCAAATGAATACTGAAAAGAGCGTATGAAATGTTCAAAATACTTTCTAAATTACCATTTATTTTGAATTATTTTTAGTTCTTCTTATTAATCCAAGTCTCATTTCTGCCTAATGCAGTGTAATAATGAAGTTTAGTCAATCTGTGGCTTAATTAGTAATTTTTGAATTATTTCTAAAAGTATAATTTCTTCTAATAAAAATCAGACATACAAATATCACTTGGCGTATTTCAACTATTTTGCAAGAAAGCCGTATGTTTTGCTAGTCGGACTATATTTACGCAAGTTAGAACAGGAACAGACGGCAGACAGAGAAACCGAATTCATAAACACAAAAAAAATTATGGTCATTTTTTCCCCTTATTTTGACCAGAAAATCAGAGTTCAAACTTTTTACGACTGCTCTTTCATCTTGACCTAACTCTTCTTTTATAATAGCTGTTTCATAAAAATGAAAACCATCAGTCCATCAGAAGAAAATAACTCGATTAAGCGGTACTCGGATAATGGGTTACTGTAGTACAAAACATATTTCAGCTTTAAGACTTAAAACAATGGAGTTGTGAATAAAGAGGAGGAGACATACATTGTACTGTCTACCATTTTGAGTGAAGTAACTGAGGAGGTTATCATAAGATGGGGGCTGTGTTTTTAAATCGGATCAACAGTTTCTGACTACCGCAGGGACAAACTTCCCACCAGTAAATTTCAGTAGAAAATTTCGTCTTATTTAAGCCCCTTATTTATGAAAATATTTTCTCACAAACGTGGTAAAAATTTCAACTTGTTTTTACTATTGTCAGTAAGTAAGTAAGTAAGCACCCACCCTGGGAACCCGCTTTTGGCTTATGGTTGGGTGTAACCACCAAGCCCAGTGTAGGAAAAAGTTTTACTACCTGCGGAACCCTTTGGAAACAAATAAGTTTTAAGATTAATTATAACTATTCTAAATATTGTTATGTACAAACGAGGGTTTATAGATTACCCACAACTTTTTAAAGTTAAGTGTTCATATAAGTTCATGTATAAGTTCATACACCTTGTAGTATCTAGTCCCATCAAAACCAGCCACCACCACCAAGGCCACTAGTGCCTGGACTGGGAATGTCATTCCTGTATCTAATCTGATTCATAAAGGTGGGGCATTGTGTTGAGTTCGCTGTGTGTTTATAGTAATTTGGTAAGTTTATACAATTTGCACAGTTTCTGAGATCCTGTTTGTTTATATTCGTGCAACTAGTGGTCTGATGACCCATCGCACAGAATGCGCATATTGAATTTATCCTGCAGTTACTTTCGGAGTGTCCGTACAATTGACATTTGGCACACCTGATGATTGGCCTGTAAGGATGAATCCTGCAGTTTCGTAATCCCACATTTATAAGTTCCATGCTCAAAAGTGTGTCTGAAGTTGTCTTGTCTACCTCGAGGAGCAGTTGATAATATCTTGACGAAGTTTTTTGTATTACTTTTTGAATCTGGATGTATGAACTTTGCTTTATGTTTGGATGTTGCTTTATTTGATTTATAAGATATTCTCCTTGTGTATCTTTTGGAATACCTATAATGATAATTCTTTTAGTGTTATGTTTTCTGTATTGTATTTCCGTGATACTTTTTATATCTTCTATTTTTTCTATATGTTGATATATTTCTAGTAACTGCGATTCTTGTAGGGTTTTTATAATTATAGCTTTTCTGTTTTTAGATGTTCTGCCATAGAATAATGGCAAATGTTCTACTTGCAATAATTTTGCAGTAATTATTTCTTGGATTTCTGATATTTTTGATCCTTCACGACCCTTTATGAGAATTGCTGCTTCTGTATAATTGTCCTGTTCCCTTATGGAATTATCTGTTGTTATTTCTTCTCTATAGCTATTGGTTATTTTTAATGTTGTTTCTTCTAACAGTTTTTCCAATCTATAAAGCTTTTCTTAAATCCGTGTAAGTTCTGTTTCTTTTGTTAGGCTTATACTATGCTGCTCCTCCTGGGAGTATATTCACTTTTTGTATCCTGTATTTCCCCGAGTTCCGAGGTTACATCATTCTTGTCTTCTCGCAGATGTGTCTCATTACTAACTTGCTCGTTTATTTTGTCTTCTTTTGAGTTTTTGGTTGTTTGAGTATATTTTTCTTTCATTTTTGGATGGTTTGTTATTGTTTCTTTATTATGAAGCTGCTTCTTATTAGTCTTATTTTTTTGTAGTTGTTGTAATTCTTTGTGTAGATTGTCAATTTTTGTAGATTTATTTGTTATTTCATTCTGTTTTTCTGTTAATTTTTCTTCTAATTTAATTAGTTTTTCTAGTATTATAGACTTAGTTTCTTTTTCTTTTTCATATCTATTTTGCAGTACATTCATTTTTTCTTCCAATTCTTGTTGTTTAATCTTTTCTTCATTAAGTATTTCTTCTTTTTCAGTTAACATGTCCTTGTAAGCATTTATTTCATTTTGCTTTTCCCTTATTATTTTTTATAGTAATATTTTCTCATTATTTGCATAGGTTATTTTCTCTTCCAAGTTAACCGACTGATTATTTTTACCATTTATTATCCACATCCGCTCGTCAAAATCACTTTTCTCTTCTTCTTCTAGGAATTTGTTTTCTTTATCTACGGTCTCGCCGTCAGTATCCCCTTCACTCGAGGAAAGATATCTTTCATCTGTATTAGGTTCTTCGTCTGACCCTTCAACTTTTTCTTCGTCAGACTCCGATGAGCTGTAATGCCCGTATCGCTGAAAGTCTCTCTCAAATTCATCCTCACTAAGACTGTCATCTTGTTTAAGACGGATAAAGTTGCCTGTTTCTATTCTTTCTTTTATTTCATGATATGCAACAATCAAATTTAAATGGTCGTATATTGCGAAATTTGAGTCATCGTTTATGTCTACGGAGTTAAATTTATCTTGTAGTCTAGATGCTCTATATTGTTGTGTAATTTGTACACTTTTTCGTTCTGGGCTGTATAATATGGACTTTCATTGTACTTTCACGTTTCCATTGCAATTCCATGCTCTAATTGTAGTTGGAAGAATTTTACTGTTTTGTGCCATTTTTTGTTTTTCTTTTTATAGTGATATAATCTCTGTAAGACTCTATGAATTAGTATATTATGATCGTGCATCTGGAGTTCATGATATGGACTTTCATCATAGTTTTCATTTTCCACCGCCTTGATGTGCGCCAACTGTCTGAGTAATTCATCCCTGTATAGATTATAACAAAGTGTTCGATTCTTTTTATGAAGTATTATAAGTTTCTTGATACTCTCGTATGTAAAGAAGGCATTTATATTTTCACTTATTCCACAGATACTTGATATGGTTGTTAAGTTCATGTCACATCCTTCTGGCGATTGGGACGGTGTTGCCATCGTTGTAGTTAATACAGAAGCAGGTTTTCAAATAATTTAGTTAGTTACTTATATTTGGAGAGATAAATTATCTTGAGTATGATATAGTTTTAACCGTGATTTATCAAATTCCAGGATATAAATTTTTAAATAATATAAGATAGATAATATATAAATTTATAAATTATTGGAGATAAAGATCAGGGGTCCACTAGGCCCCCGCCATACATCTTTGAAAGAAAGGGATATAGATAGTTAAAAGCAAAAACCAGTGGTCGTAACCACCGAAAATGACTAAGAGAAAATTAAGAGCCGAAAAGTAAAAGGGGGAGGATTTGAAGAATAAATAAAACAAAATAAAATAATAAAATAAAGGAAAGCAATTTTAATAGCCAAATATAAAAAATGGGGGGGGGGGAGTATGTGCCCCTGCCTCTCATGCCACCGTGACCATAAAAGTAATAAACTTCCTTTTTACCAGACCAGCACTCTTGCTGGCATAATATGTATTCTTTCATAACCTGTTATTTAGTATAGATTATTTGTTGCAAGTTAATTGAAGTTTTACAAAAATAATAAGTATCATGATCCATCGAAAACATTAAATTACCAAGCTTTAAAATAATTTACACTTATACAAATGTACACTTTTGATATTAATAACAGTGCTAAGTGAAAAAGTATTAAGTGGGAACAAGAATGTAAGACATGTGAAGTATGACCCAAATTTATTAAGCAATTACATTTTTAGGCAATGAAATGCGTGCAAGTTCAGAAAATTTAAAATGGGAACACTACTGTTGGCAACCTTATAGTATTTTTCGCTGGCACTGGTTGGAGGTTGTCTGGGTTGTCACAATATGGCGGAAACGCTGAGTCTGACTACCGCCAAAGTAAACTTCCACCAATAAAAATGAATAGCTGTTTCTGCCATTATTTATAACTGAAATTTTCCATTAAGGTTTAAATAAGGGGAAATTTTCTATTTAAATATACTGGTGGAATTTTCCTCCGGCTGTAGTCTACCCTCTGCGAAAACGGTTACAGTTGAACCTTCACCATTTTAAGGATATGTCAGTTCCTTTTTATTAACAATTTCATGCTTAAAGCACACGCTTTTATTTTATATAAAATGACGTCATTCGTATCCGGTGGAATAATCCCTCATTTACGATCCAGTCTTATACAACATCTACAGTAAAATATGCATAGGACGTGACTATCTCTGAATATTACACATATCCAAAAAAAAGAGATTTCGTCATTCAAGAAACTCGACAAAACAAATCGGCTATCTAATGATTCATATGCATTCATTTGTTTGTAATATTAATATAGATGCTTAAAATTAAATTTAGTTTATAACAGCTTCCTCTTTTATCAGAAATCATTCATTTATATTTTTTCAAAATAGCGCGTATTTTAAGTACATTTTTTTCAGTTTTTATGGGAAAATGGCAACAAAAAGATATAATTGCTATTTTCCAACTATTTTTTCTTTACTCACTGCAGAAATGAAGTACTTAAGTTGCCAAAATTAAACAATTTTTGCTAAAAACTACAAAAAAATTAATGCTTAAAAAATAAATGGAGATGCACTTTTCAAACAAATTGCATTATAAAGTACTTTTTTCCCCAATACGACAGTATAAAAATTGAAAATGTGCCATGCGTAGAAATAAAAAAAAAATGCAGTAGTGTATTTAACAGTACAATAATACATCTGCTTTGTTTTACGGCTGGCTTATACAGCGGAACGTTATTTTTTGGAGACGACATTTTATTTGCTGGTAGAAAGAAATAGCATACCGGAGAATAAAAATATGTAGATTATAAATAAAATATATGCAGGACCACACAAAGAACTGGATATATGGCCGACTAGAGATGATAATTTCTGGAAATGTGTTTTCATTAGCTTTAAGCGTGTTTAAACCTGAATTAAACAGGGCTGTACAAAAAAATCAAATATGTATCCGTCTATTGGTAGAAACTGCTGCAGCTGAATTTTTAACTTAATATGCATTTTATTAATAAAATACATTTTAGCATACTATTTAGAATACATACAAATCTAAAGATCAAATACGGGGCTGCACAAAAGAATGCTATTACTTCATCGGCTTTGGACGGTAATTACTGAAATCTGGTTTTCAAAATTATTATGCGTTTTTCAAAATGTTTACTCGGATATATTATTTACTTTGTTAAGCAGCGAAGCTTTGTTAAAGTATTCTGGGAGTGTTGGAAAGTGTTTCATAATTTATGCTTGACGCTTTCTTTTTTTATCATTAATATCATCTAGCTACAAAGCAAAATTAATCTAAGAGAAATCTGACTAAAATATTTCAAGACACCATATATTTTTAAATAAATAAATTGACTTCTATTCTAATTTCCTGTGCAAGATGCATATAATGTATATACAGTATACGGTATATAATGTATACAGTATAATGTATACCATAATTATAAGATGTACACCATGCACTTGTCTTTTTTACTTGTATTAGCGACCCTCAAAGCTCTAACCATCTGTTTAGCTGTGATGCACCCTGTATATTGAGCAGATAGCATATAAAAGTAATAATGTTATATTGATGTATTCATTTATTCCACATGAACATGAATATTTTAGTAAGAACTTAAAATATTTTACATCCTGCTTTTAAATCTATGGCGTGCCAGAAGTCAGATCATCAGTATTTGCGCAGTCTAGGCAAAAAAAAAAATAATAATAATAAATGTTAAAATTTATCATACCATGCCAGATAAAACTCATTAGGCCATAAGGCACGAAATGTCTAATATAATTTATATAAATCTTTTGCAATCCCTTCAGTCGCAAAATCTTTCAAAAACTGGCTAACAAAGCAACTTTCAAGAACAAAATATTCAGGAAAAACGCTCTACGTTTTTAATTTGTCAAGAACAAAATATAAAAGGGAGTTAGTTAAAGAATGTCCCAAAAATATCTGCCATTAATATTTTTATGCATCGAAATATATTTCAATGTATCTCATTTTTATAGTAATAACCATTTCTTTGGAGAGAAATGTACTGAATCTTCCGTTGTGCTGTCCTACTTAACCACACATCATTAATTATCATGCATTTAGCTTTTCTAATCCAAAATAAATTGCAATTCATGCAAAAGATTCAGATTTTTTCATAAATTTTCTTCATACTTCCAGAGATTTTCCAAGACATTTCTCAAATGTTTCTCTACAGAATTTTAAAGGATTTTCTTAAAAGATATTTACAAGCTTGAGTTTTCTTAAGGTACTCGTTAAAACATCAGTACACTATCTGAAATAAACTTTTGTGTTCCTTAGGAGTTTCACAATAGCTAATGGCTTAGTTAGACAAATTTGAAAGCCGAAATTATATTTAACCGACCTGTCTATAATAAATTATTATGATTGCGAGTTTTGAAAGAAGTACAGTCGTGGAAAAAAAAAGAGTAAACACCCGTACTAGCTCTGCAAAAAATTATCGTACAAGAAAGTTACTGGTGCCACACGATTGGTAATAAAGTATTCTTTTAAATTATATATATGTTACCGTTAAAGCGTATAATCCGTTATTTCATAAAATACCTAGTTATTTTATGAAATAACTAACCAGGTCCGTTAAAGTGTATAAAAATGCTGAATTTTACGATTTAACTAATTTTATAGAATAACGATTGTCTAACCGTTAAAGTACTAAATAAGGCACACGAAAGCCTTTTGAACCGATTATAGCTGGTTTTTGTCAGTTTTTTCTTAGATCTCTACTTAGATCTCTTCTTAGACCTCTTCTTCGCTGCTAAATGTCTTTTGGAGTGCATGTTTTGTCGATATGTGTATTGAACTTGCATAAATTTGTAAGCGGTGGATTTAAGTTAGCGTTTTTCATTTGGGATTATTCTCAAAGATTTTTGCAATCTTTTTTTAAAACAATGAGTTTTACAGGCATGAAAGATCAATCGGCAAATAAGAAAAACTTAATGCAAGAGCGGTTGGAATCCTTGTTAAAAAAGCGTGAAACAAAGAAAAACAGTGCTATACTTACTCGTGAAAGAAATATTGAATTCGATAGCAGAAGTAAGCACTGTGTGATAATAAAAAGTATGCCTGTATCAAAAATAATATGCAATGCAAATCTAAGTGTCATCACAGCGATCCTTGCTCTTATAAATAATGTAAAATGAAATGAAAGTATATCATAAATTTTAAATTAAAATGCTCTTGCATTATTAATTTTTTTTTAAAGTTTATGAAGTGTTGCTATTAAATAACATAATTATTCCTGCCAGCATGCCATTTTTTAATAATATTTAAAATTATTATTAGTAGTATTGTTGTTGTTGTTGTTGTTTCTTTTGTAAAAATTATTTATATTTTGCGTTTTGGATAAAATCTTTGTGATATGTTTTAAAAAGTGTAAATGTTTTTGGCAATAGGACAAAATACCTAATAATTACGCAATTATATTTTATAAAAATTTAAATATAACTATTGCCACACTGCATTCTGTTATGTTCTATTACTGTTTTACTAATATAAAAATGTTATTATATTATATATTCCGTTTTTATGTATTACTTATCAATTCATCTATTAATAATTTGAAATGTAGTTTTCGAGTGACTTTAACTATTTATAATCAGTTAATTTCCAAAACAACGGATTTATTTTAATGTCAAAATGATTATTTTACACTTTAACGGTTAGGCAATCGTTATTCTATAAAATAACTAGTTAAACCATATAATCCAATAATTTTACACACTTTAACGGACTTGGCTAGTTATTTCATGAAATAACTAGGTATTTTATGAAATAACTGAATTTTACACTTTAACGGTAACATATATAAAATTTGCTTAGGGGCCATTTACATAATAAAACGAACCTTAACATTGTTTTTTTCAATAGCAGTACACAATTCTGACAGCATGATTGAACTCTACACACTTCAATTAGCCTAAATACAAATTTTTATGGAATTCGTACAATAAGTTTCAGAGAAATTAATTATTTTAAAACAAGCTTATTTTAGGGGCTGTATCCAAATTGAAGTTCGGTACTCGATTGTTGACCGAGAGAGCCTCCTTTTTGATCAGGGCATCTTAGGCGCCACTCAAGCAGTCATTGAAGACTGCTAGATTACAGGATAGCATGAGAAATTTCAAAACATCTAGTCACTTTTATTATAGAAGGCCCCTTAAACCATCATTTTGCCGTTTTTTAAGCATAATTTGAAAACTACTTGGAAGAAAAATGTGAAATTGTGGATTTCCATAAAGCAAGACGTAATAAATATAAATCGATCAAAAAAATTGTAGGTTGCAATTCATAATTTTTCCGAATATTAATTTCATAATTCATATCATAAAACTAAACAGCAAATTCAGCATATTTACGTTGGGGTATTTTAGTATTATTGCTGCACAAAAAATTAGCACATTAGGAGTATAATTTCAGGAGATATTAATGAAAATATGAAAATGTAATTTAACATTAGAAGCACTAAATTTTGAATGTTTGTAATTCAAAAACTTATCATTCAAATGACTTGAAATTTGGTTTCTAGGCATAGTTTGAACCGAAGATTTGAAATATCTTAGCTGATGCCATCAATATGTATTCCCAAGATATTTAATTTGATTGATATTTTGTTGAAGTGCCATGTATTTTTTTATCGAAATGTAGTGTGACGTACTTCTGTTCGGGCAGGCATTTATATTTATATTTTATTTAGGGGCAAAATTAAGGCAATTTACTTGTAATAATATTTTATACCTAATAAATGCTAAAAAGTAAGAAATTTAGAATTATGTTAGTGAATATCAAATATGTTTCTTTAATTTTAATTAAATACCGTAGACTCTACCACAACCGAACCAAACTGGGGTAATCCGGAAATGAGAAAACTCCATTAGAGGGATATATTTTTATTAAGAAAGAGCCCTAACCATACCTACTAGGCATATAAAGACGTTTACTTTCATTTTTTGTTATATTACACACATTAATTTTGCAATTACAATTTGAAGTACATATTCTGTTTTAATCTTACATAAAATTTGCCTGTTTTCTTCTTCGCTCGATTTGCTGACGAGCTCCTACCTCATACCAATGCCTTATCCTCATTATAATTACGTCAGAGGGAATTGATTCGCTGTGCACTGTTCTATGATTCGCAAAGCAACCTTTATAAAATGGAATTGAAAATGTATAAAATTTAGTGTCAACTTTAAAAAGGCTTAAAAAATTAAGGGAAAAAATGCGCGCCACTAATGACTGAATTGCTTCCTCCAAAGAAGCGTATTTACAGATTTTAGATTAGCCAAAAAATAAGCGGATAATATTTCAGAAATTTCCTTGCAACTGTTATGAAATAGAGGATATAATGAGTAAGAACCGAATAAAGGGGCGCTAACGGTGCAAAAATGCGAAACGTTTATTTGGACGTCGTTCGTGAAAACGTCGAACGAGTGGGCAGGATTCTAAAACCATATATTTTTAATTGAATTTAGGCTAATGTCAGACGGACATCTTTTTGCACGCTTTTTTACTTAAATATTATCCCTACACAATGCCGCTAGCATTGTGTAGGGTTAAAACGTAAATAAAAAAGTGTGCAAAAAGACGTTCGTCTGACATTAGCTTTAGAATAGTGCAATAAATTTTGAGCTTTTTTCGGTCCGGATGTGGGAGAGTACGGATAGGGAAGGGCCGGATATGGAAGAATACGGATATGAAAGGGCCGGATATGGGAGTGTCAACTGTATATTAATAACGCAAGTAATGAATTTAAATAAAATTGGTAGATGTTTTAATCAAGTGATTCGTGAAGATTGCTACGTGGCAGCACGTTTTAGTTCAGTGTTCTTAATCTTGTTGTAAATATTTAGGTAAAACGTTAGTTATATTGTTAATTAATTATGTATTATCATTTCTTGCATCATGCGGGCTGTTTAAATTTAGGTCAAGATTTACAGTATCAGGATACACTATTAGGTTAATCAGTGCGTTGCTTTGTGTAATTAATTTTTGTTTCATACTCTAAGACTTATCTTCGAATAGACACAACGAAAATATTCCCTCTGTTTTACAATAAGGGCGTAAGGCACATATTTTTTTAAAATTGTGTTAAGTGCATATTTAGAATCAGGAAGCAATATTTTATAATATCTAATAAGGGCGTAAGTGTATCTCTATTAATGAGACAGTTGAGTAGGGCTTAAGGCACAGGTACTACCCATAGGGCTTACGGAGCAACTGAGCCCTTATTACCAATCACATAAATTTTTTGGCAGGAAAAAACTGGATGTGAAATATACCTAAAAATTAAAATTTTACTCCCAAGGGTGCTTACACAATAACCAATTACAGGGTAAAGAATTCTTTGTTTTGGCTTTCCTAAACAATTAATCATTTGTGCCTTACGCCCTTATTGCAAAACATAGGCGATATTAATAATTTTAATGAATTTTAATTTTGATTATTTTTGATTAATTTAGTGTTAATATTATTTCACCCTTTAATCCCTGCTACGAGGGTCATCCAGAAAGTAAGTTTCCCGCGGCCCGTAAAAAAAATAAGTACCTGGAACGATTTATTGTAAAAGATACAGTAAGTTTTCAGCTACTTCTCAACATAAGAAACACCGGAATTGCAATACTTGTCATAGTGTGGGATAAGATTTGTAATCCAGTATATAGAAGTCTGCCGCCTAGGGATGGAGCCAGATTTCCACAGTTGTCAACGCACGTCTCATCACATCACCCGTAACGATAATGTTGAGGTACTCGTTGCCCTCATTGTGGTATCGCTGCAGAAATGTCAATGCTGCCCCTCTGCTTTTGGTTTTGTGTTCTGGTGTAAGGTTCTTCGACACCCACCTGGCACGCAATTTCCAGAACGACAGGTGTTTCATGATGATTTCATGCATCGCCAATCTTTTCTGCCCTTTTCTACAGCGATACCACAGTGACGGTAACGAGTACCTCTACAGGATCGTTACAGGTGATGAGATCTGGGTTGGCAACTGTGACAAGCTGGCTCCATCATCAGGCGGAAGGTTTCTATGGCACTGGACTACAAAAACTTATCTCACGCTATGACCAGTGTAAAAATCCCTGTGGTTCTTACGTTGAGAAGTAGCTGAAACATTGCTGTATCTTTTGCAATAAATCTTTTTAGGTAATTATTTTTTCAAAATACTCGATAATTACTATAAATGATAAACATAAATTTAAAAAAGAGAAAATACATTTATTTATTTGCATTTCGACATGTTTCATTGCATCAGACGGCAACGTTCTGAAGAAAATAAAAAGATAAATATATTTTCGCAACAATTTACATTGAAAAACTAGTAAACGAAAACAAAAATCACGAGAACACCAAGATAATGAAATTAACTGCAATATTAACAGGTAAGAAAAATCATGAGTTAAGCATAGATTGTGAAACACTTTCTAACACTTCCTGAATGCTTTAACAAAACTTCGTTATTTAGGGAAATAAGGTAAGTGAACTAAGTAAACATTTTAGGAAACGCATAAAACATTTGAAAAACTGATTTTAGCAGTTACCGTCCATAACAAATGTGTATTCCAGTTTTTTTGAACAGCTCTGTATTTGATGTGTAGGTTGGTATATATACTATGCAATGGGGAATTTAGTTTAGAAAGAAAAGGAATAACAGGTTGAAATTTCTCTTTCAGCAATTTATACTAATAGATGGAAACATACTTGTATACTTTTGTACAACCCTGTAGTTAACCTAGCATCTTTATTACACGCACTATTTAGCTAAAGTTTAATTCAAAGTAAAACACTCTTAAAACTACTGGAATCACATTTCCAGAAATTATCATTTATAGACGGCCACGTATCCAATTCGTTGCGTGACCCTGTGTATCCTTTTATCTATGTTCTACAAACATTTCTTAGTAAACTAAATTCAGTTCAGCGTAAAAATGTATAATTCATTTAAAAACCACCTTAATCAATTTACAATCATACCCAATAACCAATACGAATTCTTTTGTGTAGCCCTGTATATGAATAACAGCCTTTATACACACCATATACAATGCATAAATATATAGTGAAACATAAAAGCACATAAAATAATTAAAAATGCATTTCCAGCAAGCATCGCTACCGTACAGTACTTCGGATACAATTTAGTATCTGAAATCTTTTGTGTGTCCCTGTAAATGCTATACTCTTCGTATTATACATGAAGTAAGTTATAGTAAACCTCAGTGACGTATATCAATTTCATTATACATGAAAAAATTTAACATATCTAAAATAAGCCGGGAAAAAAAAAATCCCTCCACCCCTATATCATTATGTAATGGAATTCTTTTGTGTGGCCCTGTAAATGAATAATAATTATTCTTTGCACAGTATATTCTGCGGGATGCATATTTTAGTGCACTTGATAAATGCATATCAATTTTATTATGTTGTAAAACATGTAACATCATAAGAAATCATTTTAAACGATTTTTTCCCATAGGCCGTAATGTAACGGAAAACTTTTGACTCTCCCTGTACATGAACTAAACATGCTACAAATTTCATTTGAAATAGGATTCGTGCTATTGTAGAAGTTACTAACATCCAAAAATTTCAGAACGATCCGAGTATATTTACGGGAGTTAGAGCGCGTACAGACGGACAGACAAACCGAATGTATGAACACTTTTCAACTTTGTGAAAGTGTTAAAAATGGAAATTTGTGAACGTGAATTATTTCATATTTATTGTTTCATGACTATGTAGCATTTTTTTTTTCAAATTTTAGGGACCTCCATGGATGCTGAATCATTATTCATTATTTTATCGTTACTTTTGCGAAAATATATTTATCATTTTATTTTCTTGAGAATATTGTCGTCTGATGCAATGAAACATGTCAAAACGTACATAGATAAAGGTATTTTGACTTTTTAAAATTTATGTTTATCACTTATAGCAATTATCGAGTATTTTGATATTTTGAAGTTATTTTTATACATAGTTTATTATTATGTTTTGTTTCTTTTTAAGGGCTGTGGGAAAGTTACTTTCTGGATGACCCTTATAGAACCTACATCCGTCACGTAAATATTATAAAGTGTAATTCTTATCAGCCAAAAGAAATTCTTGTAGATTTTAGGGATGGTTTTCCAAAATCGTAACCAGCAGCCTGCAGACTTGCACAAATCATTCCAGTGATAAAGATCTGAATCAAATTTCCTCTTGCAAGTTTTATAAAATTACTAAGAAAATTTAATTTTTATAGTGAGTTTTTGTTCACTCATGAATTAGCATATTTAGGAAACATTTATGTTTAGTTAATATGTCCCACTAGAACAATGACAGGTCCCATTAGACACTGGAATCGGGATTTAACAGGACAATATTTCTTTTTACAAATTAAAGCTATGTCTTTTACAATAATGAAGCTATAACTAACATTTTTTACTTATTAATGGAAAACTAATACAAGTAAAGATCAACCGAAACAGGTTTTTCAGACTGAAATCGAAACCGAAACCAAATTTCGGTAATCTTCCTACTTTCGGCCAAAAACGAAAATGTCCAATTCGTTTTTTTTAAATAATTAATACATACATAGATATACATAATTATTAATTAATTATACGTGTAATTATACGTATGGCCCAAGTTCGCTCTCTGTGCCTCTTACCAAAAGTTTTTACCTTCATATAAAATAAATTGTAATTAAGTCATCACACAAAATGATTTTCTAATTATGCGAATTTCATCTAATTAAAAAATGTTTTAGGTACATACCTCAATTTATCTTTTATAATGATTTTTGTAAATGATAATCTCTTATACTAGAATATACTGTTATACTATACTCAAAAAGTATTCGAAATACTTCTACTGTTTTAGACTAAAAAATTTCTATTATTGTTCAGTTTGCAGCTTTTAATGAGCGCGTGAAAAGCGTCTTTAAAGTTGAGTCCTATATGCATTTCTTGCTTTATAATTTGCACTCACGTCTTGAGTCAGTTATGACTGATAATTATAAGCAGTGAAGTTCATAGTAACAAATAAAGAGGCTCTCATTTGAGCCGATACAGCTCAAATCAATGAGTCATGATGAGAATTTCCGAAGGGAGAAATGAGATTTTTGGAATACAAATAGTTTCGGTCTGGCCTAATTATTGTCAGCATTTTTGTCGAAAATCAGATTTTGGGCCAAAAACGAAACCGAAACCGAATTTTCATTCGAGTTCTAGTTTAAAGTAATTGTTTTTTTTAAAAAAAATCTGGGAATTGTACGAATTACACTATCTACAGTATGAAAAGTAAAACATATCACTTTAGCCCCCTAGTCTTCCAACTGGGTGACAAATGTCCGAACCAGGATTCGAACGAGGGATTTCGTGGCTGAAGCCGCCAGTGCCCTATTATCTGAGCTATCCCGGACGAATCTGGTGGATTTTTTTCACACAGCTAACCTTAATGATTATACACTCTCAAAAATAATTTACTTAAAAATGAGGACTTCCATGTACTCGTATTTTTTAAGTACAATTGTTTCAAAAAGAAGTACATTGTTAAAAATAATCTGCTTAAAAAAAAGCAATTCTATGTACTCATATTTTTTAAGTACAACTGCTTAAAAAAGGATCATTAATCTACTTTAAAATGAAAATTTCTTTGTACTCGATTTTTTTGAAGTACAATTAATTCAGAAACGAGTACATGATATTTTGAAATTGTGTATACTTATACTTGATTTATAAATGTATGCAGAAATGAATACATATATTTTGTATTTTAAAGTCTTACAAGGAGAGGGTCAACCTTGTTCATCACAGATTTTGAATATTTTAATATATATTGTAGGGTAGACACCCCTTAGTGTCAGGTTCAACGGATTTTATCCAACACTCCTTAGTTCTTGAGAAACCGGGAGGTCTAATAATAGTACACAACTTAAATACTTACATTGCAAACGCAATGGCAAATTGGTCGTAGCTCAGTTGGTACGGCGTTCGCTGGCTGATCTGCGGGCCCGGGTTCGGAACCCAAACGCGCTACATTTGTTTTTCTCATTTTTAGTGTTCCGTACTTAAAAAGTAAAAACGGAACCATTATAAGATCACTCCTGTGTCTGTCTGTCTGTCACAGCCATTTTAATCGTAAACTATGGAACGTGGAAAGTTCAAATTCGGGAAGCAATAAAGACCATTGACCCACATATTTTCAGATTAATAAACATTCATAAATATATTTAGTAAAAACGTAGAGGGGCTAATTATGCTACTTGAAAAAAAAATCTTTTCGTTGTATATCATGTGGGGTATCCTGTGAAAGCTTTTGTAAAGCTGAACTCAAAAATACATTCCTTTTAATTTTAGGTATTATATTTTCAACGATATTGTTGAAAATGTAGCGCAAAAATATGTTCCCCCCCCCATCTAATTCCGAATCTACTGAAACTAAAATTATGAAAAAATTAAAGGTAGTAGACGTTAATATAAACCTTGCCGGAAAATTATAGCGATTACCCTAGGTCACATAGTTTTTGAGTAATTAGCATTTTTCTGTCATACACAAATTTCGATTTACGGGCATTCAGAAAAATTGTTGAGCATCGCTGAATATACTTATCGTTGCAGAAGAATAAAAGCATTGCTGATAATGATTTTCGAAAAAAACCATCGGTAATTAGCTGAGATATTAACCCTTAAAGATACGGTCAGTTTGGACATACACAAGGACAGGGCGGCGTACTCTATACCTAGTTAACGACTTTTAATGATATATATGTGTAATGTAATGTCCAGTAACAGTATAAAAGCAATAAACGTCAAATTGTTAAAAACATACTATTTTAAGGGGTCTCGGGACTCTAAAAAGTGGAAAAAATGAAAAAAAAGACCATTTTCAACATTTAATGTCTTAAAATGTATATGATTTTAAAACACAATTTTAATTGGAATGAGAGATATAAGTATGTTCTTTCGTTTCATTTAAAAAATTGCAAGATACAGAATTAGTATTTATAGGGGGCTCGAAACTGTTAGACATTTGTCGAACAAAAAATTGGCATAACAGTTTACGCGCAGGATTACAAAATAAATATTGCAACTAGAAGGAAAATTTTGGTGCTTACTTATACTTCAGATTGTAATAATTTCCCTGAACTTAAATAAATTTGTATTTAAAGCATTTTTATATTTTTAATGCAATGCTGCATGTAGCTAGAACAAAATTTCGAAAATTTCAACAGTAAAATCACCTAAAAAATATTTTTTTGAACAATAAAAAGGAAATTTTAGGTTCAGTTTATACAGAATAACATGGAATATATGTTTTGAAAATTTCATGAAAAAATATTCAGAAGTGTTTGAGGTATCCTGCGCGTTATACCCAAAAACGCCATTTGGAAAATAATGACTTTAAAGTTTCGGAAACGCCGCTTCAGCTATTGAGCGGGTATAATTCTAAAAGCCAAAACTTCTGCTCTAATGGGAATTTCAAGTAAACAATTATATCAAAATATTCAGAAAAGATAGGAGTTTAACATCTAAAAAAATTAAAATTTCTTAAATTTTGAAGCTTTAAGAATCCTGCGATCACTTAATCCTTTCCGGCACGGAGTAATTCTATTTATAAACTTATGAAATAATGAACTGACACCAGAATTTATAAACGAATTTATTAGAAAATGCGAACTTGCTTATTTTCACGTACATGATAAACGGAAAATTTTAATTAAATATTCTTGGTGCCATTTGTCTGTTTTGGAATTAAAATTAGGTGTCCGTTTTTTAAGGGCATCGCCCTCGAAATATTTAATTAGAATGAATCGTATAAATACTGTGAGATTCGCGATAGTTCGCATTGATTGTATCTCTCAATACGCCTCGAGTGACTTTAAAAGTTAATCAAACACCTATCTGGAAAAGCGCGGCACTGACCAAGGCGGCGTTGCAACTTTGAGACCTCAATTCGAAGCGCGCTTAGCACAATGCCAAATTTAAACTTTGAACAAAGGTTTTGTTTTAGATACACTGTAGAAATAAAGGTTATTACTACGCTGAATTTAGTTTCATAAAATGCCAAATGAAGTTTAACTATGCACTGCCTTTATTGCCAGTACCGAATTAAGTTCATCATAAACAGATTAGGATAATATTAAAAAAAGAGTTATACGAATAGCTATATTTGATATTGTTCCATATATCTCTTTGAACTTTCATGGTATACCCGATTACACTTTTCTAATATATACAATTATACCCAACCCTACATTATATAGTTTTTTAAAAAGTCTTAGTATTCTTTTAGCAACTTTTTTTTTTTAATAATACATTTTTTTTTTAATAATACAATTACAAATTCATATATTTATTCTACGGAACCCTCTGTGCGCGAGTAATGCTCGCACTTGACCGTTTATTGTTTTATAAATATACTTGTAATTATACTTTAATAATTTCAATTACAAATTTTAATATCATACATTAATTATAATGTTAACAAACTTAAATGTATCATTTTTTTTTTAACTGTTATTTCTCATCCTTTAAAGAGGTTTAAAAAGAAATTGGATCTATTATTGAATGATAAAAATTCCGAAATCGTGACAAAATCTGTTGTGGTGCCATCTAGTTATGATAAAATAAAAGAATATTCAAATAAAATAAAAATAAAAGCAGAAAGAAGATAAAAGTGAAAGCAAAATAATTGAAAGCGCAAGCATACGTATTATAAATTTAAAAATCTTTAATATGCAAAAAATCGGTTGCAATTTAATTCTGATGCTAATGTTTTGTATAATTATGCTTGTTACTTTAAAAACAGAATAATAGTATTATCGCATTGACTTCCTTTGTTAAAGCAATGCGTAAATGATGTTTCTTTAAAATCCCGAATTGACACAATTGCTGAATATCATTGCATCGATAAAGAATATATGAAATACATTTTAAAAGTGATTTTTAAAAAATTAACAGTTTTATGATGCTTTATACTAGTATTTAGTTAAAAGTAAAATATTAAATAGGTTAAAATTATAATTGATATACAATATTATAAATTTTAATTGACAATGAGATTTTTAATTATACTTACAAGTATATTTATAAAACAAAAAATGAGAAAAACAAATGTAGCGCATCCAGGCATCGAACCCGGTCCCGCGAATCAGCGGGCAAACGCCATACAAACTGAGCTACGACCAACCTATCACGCCTGTTGCAAAGTAAGTATTTAAGTTGTGTACTATTATTAGACCCCCCCCCCCTGGTTTTTCAAGAACTAGGGAACGTTGGATAATATCCGTTGAACCTGACACTAAGGGGTCTCTACCCTACAGCATATATTAAAATAATCAAAATCTGTGATGAACAAGGTTGGTCCTCTCCTTGTTAATATTCATGTTTAAATCTTATGTGCTCAAAAATATGAGTTTTCTGATAAACCCTTTTCTTATACCGAATTGGCGGTAGGGATTTCCAAGCTTTTATTTAAAGATATGTCTATCTTTGTTATAAGTTTTAATTTATAATACACACTTTTCAAATTTATTTACAATTTCATTAGAAATGTTAAAGAAGAAAATTTAGTTTAAAAATTGTTTTATTAGAAATTAGAATATTTAAGAAAGGGAAAATTCATCTCTGCTGTTAGCGATCTTCCGTCGCTGATTCATAAAAGGTGTCATTTGGAAACAGCTGGTAATTGCTCTTATAGCACAGTCAGTGCAATACTGATCTCCCACTTAGAGGACTCGGGTTCAAATCACGGTGCGGCTCATACACAAATTTTCGCTAATTAAAATAGTAAATTCGTTGTTCTTTACTCCAAAAATTGTAGTTCTTCGCAATTCAAAATTACCGTAATTAAAAATGGTGATTTGTCGGTTCTCTGTAATTTCGCTTTCCTTTTCTTACAGTGTATGTGTGTTTCTATACATACTTATTTTCGAGTCCCTGTATGTACTCAAAAAAATGAGTACATGCGTTTTTCAAATTTAAGAGTTAAGTACTCGGAGCTATTTTACGATCGGGAAGTGCTCAATAATTACAACAATGTACTTATATTTAAGAATAGTGTTTTAACAGTGTAGCATCTAAGGTGTGTCCCAGCGAAATAAAACCACCCTAATTTTGTGCCGTAACTGGACACGAAACAACCAAATAAAACGAAACAAATATATTAAGAAAGTCCATATACAAATACATATTTACAAGGAGTAACTCATTCCCTGCTCCACCTGGGCAGAGAAAAAGATGAATGTGTAAAAAAAAGAGGATAAAAAGTATCCCGCCGAAATAAAGTCACTGCCAATATTAGTATTTATTGGTAACTACCGGCATTCAAGCTGCTGCAGTTCAACTCGTTTATGATGTCAGAAAGTTGTCAAATACTTGTTCTGAGCCAGTCGAAGTTTGTGCAGGCTTTAGAAGGCTGCATTTTCTATTTCTCCTGCAGTATTGCAATGGGAAAGAAAACCCACCTATCAAAGTTCGAGAAAGGAAAAATAACAGCTTTTAAGGAAAAAGGTCTTTCACATAGACCAATATCTAAGCAAATCAAACGATCTAAAACCGTAACAAACAATTTTGTAAATAAGGGCAATACGTACGGGTATAAAAAAAAGGTGTACATGCAGAAAAATGATTTCCAGACAGGAAAGAGAAGTTTTGCGTCGTCTTTCACGAAGTGGTATACCTCTAAAACAGCTGGCAAAAGAGGATAATATCCGTATGACAAAATCAACCCTGAAATGAATTGAAAAACGTATCAGCATCTTGTGACACAAGAAGAGAAAACAGCCACCCATGTTGAAAATTAACCACATGCAAAGGAGAGTCGAATAGTCCAAATATCATCAAACCTGGAAGGACCAATGGCATCGTGTTATAGTCTCAGATGAGAAAAAAATTAATTTGGATGGGCCAGACGGCCTTGCTTTCTATTCGTATGACATGAGAAGTATGACATGATGAACATTCGTATGAGAAGAGAAAATTTTCTCCAAAAGACAGCAAGGTGGAGTCTCATGAATGGTGTGAGGAGGCTTCGGCTATGGAGGTAAATATAACCTGGCTTTTCTCTCAGGTCGCATGAAGGCTACTGATTACCAAGAAATGCGAGAAAACCATTTACTGCCATTAGCAAAGAGAATTTGTGGACTAAGTTGAATTTTCCAGTAGGACAAGACCTCCATTCATGTTCAAAAATCCCCCTGGGAATGTTTTTTGGATAATCGGGTGCATGTCATGGAATAGCCTGACCTTTTTCCCTGATCTCAATCCCCAAGAAAATGTGTGAGGTATCCCCATTAGTGCTGAATATGCCAATGGCAGACAGTTTCAGTCTGTGGCAAAATTGAAGGTCGTCATCATTGGAGAGTGCACTGTAGAAAAACCACTGTAAATTTGCCAGCACAAACTCGATCACAGTTGAATGTACTGTATCTTCTTTGGTTTCCTGACTATTTAAACATGAAAAGTACAGTGGTTGCGTAAAATTAACAGTACAATGTACTGGCAGTTTGGACGACAGCACAAACTACTGCCGTTCAAATTGCCAGTACATTCTGCTGTTAATTATACGCAACTACTGTATTTTCCATGTTTAAATAGACAGAAAACCAAAGAAAGATACAGTACATTCAACTGTGATCGAGTTTGTGCGCGAGATGAACAGTACTTTGTACTGTAAAAATGTCTTTTTTTTTACAGAGTGGGAGAATATTGATGCTACTGTCTTCCAAGGATTAGTAAATGGTATGCCATATCGTATATTCCACATCATATATAACCATGGCGAATATATTGTCTATTAACAGTAGTGGTTTTCTTTCGGCGGGACACTTTTCCCCCCTCTTTTTTTTACAAATTCGTGTTTTTTTTCCTGCCCAGGTAAGGCATGGAGTGAGTTGCTCCTTGTAAATATGTATTTGTATATATACTTTCTTAATATATTTGTTTCGTCCTTATTGTTTTTCTTTTCGTGTCCAATTACAGCACACAATCACGCTGGATTTATTTCGGTGGGACACACCTTATAATCATTAAGGTTAGCTGGGTGAAAAAGTTCCACCAGATTCGTCCGGGATAGCTTAGATGGTAGAGCACTGGCGGCTTCAGCCAGGAGATCCCTGGTTCGAATCCTGGTCCGGACATTTTTCGCCCAGTTGGAAATTTACATCTAATATGATTTATTTACCAATTAGAATAATTGTGTTAAAATTAATACTAAACCCATCCTTGAAAAATTGTTTAACTAACAATCCAAATCTCATCAAAATCCGTGTAGTAGAAATTTTTAATAGGCTAATCTTTCATAATCGGGTTTATGTGATTATAAAACTTTCCCTCATAATTTTAGAACTAAACAGTATAGAACGATATTCTATTAGTAATACCTTCCCTGAAAAAATATCGAACTAATAGTGCGAGTCCCATGAAAATCGATTCAATAGAACTAAAGTTATCAGCTTTCGGAACGAACATTTGCATTTAGTATAAAGTATATAATAGATAGATGGATTCGATTTTGGAGATAGATGGTAATCGATTTGTAACTCACTTCGTGACGTGCTAGAATTGAAAAAATTATGTTTAGCTAAAGCTTCGGAATGACAATACAATACGTTAATATTTTTAGAACTTAATTATAAATTAATAACTTAATTTTAAGACAATTTTCCGTTAGCCCGCCACAGGTTATGAATCGTCAAATGTTCTTTATGGTTACAATTACACTGTAAAAAAATTCCATTAAAATACGGAAATAGCACTGGCAATCGGGACGCTCCCGCTTTTTCCTGTATTATTTTATTTTCAACTTAAATTGCATTGTTCTACATCTTTTGTTTATTTTGATTGTTTTGTGCAATGGTTTTGTAATATACGATGCACTTTTAACGTTTTACAACGTAGTTGAAAAGTGTTTATGAATTCAGTTTGTTTGTCTCTCTATCTGTCTGTCCGTCTGTCTGGAGTCTGTCTGTCTATCCGAGCTCTAACTCGAGTAAATATAGTCGGGTCACCATGAAATTGATATATGTTATTGATATTCATCATGGCATGTTCGGTATTGAAAATGAAGCGTGTAGCGGTTATATTCCTTTACAGAGATTTTCAAAAGAATTTCGTTACAACGGTCTATGGGGGAAAATCGTTTGCGGTGGTTTTTAATGATGTTTCCCAATCTCAAACGCATTGAAATTGATACATATCTCAGAAGTGCACCGCAAGATGCTTACTATAGAATATGATAGGGATAGCATTCATTGTTCATTTACAGGGACACTCAAAAGAATTCCGTTGCATGGCGGGCTATAGGGAAAAATCGTTTGCGCTGCATTTTATTCATGTTACACTATTTTAAATATGTTCAAACTGATATTTATGTCTGAGTTGCACTGCAAGATGCTTACTATAGAATGTGTTGTATATAGCATTCATAATTTATGTACATGGATACACAAAATAATTCGGTTACAGTATTCTCCATGAACAATAACAGCTGGAAGTACGTTTTCCGTTGTGGTACGCGTTTTAAAACTGAATTGATTTTTCACATTACTTATTTTATCTATAAATTCTGTAGATCATATACAGGGCAGCCCAAAACATCTGGAGTACATTTTCGTTTAATGATGGAAGTTGTTGATGGGTAAATTTCAATTATTCTATGCGTTTCCTAACTCAAATAAATTTAGCATACTGTGCATTATAAGATAAATCAATATTTCATATACAGGGCTGCACATAAAATTCAGATTTTCTTTCGGCTTTTGATGGAAGTTGCTGAAATTGTGTTTTCAGATGTGTTATGTGGTTTACAAATCTGTTATTTAGACATCCTTTTTCACCTTATGAAAATATGAAGTTTTATTATAGTATTCTAAATATATTGGAAATTGTTTCATAATCAATGCTTGAAGCATGATTTTATGGTCTTGTTTTATCTGCTGTGATGATATGTATCACACCAAACATATAAGATAATTTTGGGCATCGATGTATTTTTAATACCTTCTCGGCGTGCACTCAAAAATAAAATAACCATTTCAATATTTCCTCGTGAATGTATTCTAATAAATAGAGATAAAAGTAAAGTATCACATAAAGTTTGATATATTTTGAAATATGTAAATATTAGAAAGTGAAAAATCTTAAAGTTATGCAATTCCCATGAAATTCTGAAAAGCTACATTTAAATTTAGGAAAGCAATTTACCGAGAAAAGGCAATATCATAAATTGAAGAATTTCTATTGCCTTCTTATTGTATGAAAACACGCAAGATGAAAACAAAATATCGAAACGTGGAAAGTTATCAATCAACATATGAAATTTTCAAATGTGTATTCAACTTTTACATTTTTTTACATTAATTTTGTGGATTGAAGAGGAATTTGGGACTAAAACAAAGTGAAAATACAATTTTTTTCTTACATCAATCTGTATATTCGAAAATGAATTTCACAAAATAAATCAATGTATAAAATTAGAAGTCATTTGTTAATATTTTAAAACTATAGAAATAGATTATATGGGTATAAAAGAAAAATTATACCTTAATCTTTATGTAAATACGGGATGCTTTATAATGGACTCCCTACTTTTTAAATTCGTTATATATCTTTTATACCATCTTTTTTACCATCACGAAAAGTTCTGGGAAAACAGGGTGCTCAAGCAATCGATGATACCGTATGATTTTTTTACTATTACTAGGGGGCTCGGCCCCCTACGAGCTACGCTCGCCAACCCCCGTCCAGACACCGTAGACTCTAAGTGCACGCTAATTTGATCGGCTTTAAAAAGATTTCGAAAGATTGAATTATAATTTAAAAAACAGTGGCGATCTCTCTATAAACGGATTTCTATTCATTTCTCTTTGATTGGGGAATTTTAACGCCAAATCCGTTGCGGTACTACTTGATTATCCCGTCGACCAATTTCGCTAAATTATATAAATCGCCAAACCACTCGCAAAATTATACAAATTGACATAATTCTTATTTTAAATAACGAAAAAACAAATAAATTGGTACAACATTAATAAAAATACAAATAAAACGTCGAAATAAAAATAACTTGATGACGTAGACAAGTGTAACAACATTTCAAAATAAGCTAATATAAAAGGAATTAAGTAAACAGAGTCTTTGTCTCCTGGTATTTTTTAACAAAGTGAAAAGAAAGTTCTTTTAAATGAGACATTTTAAATTAATCGTTTTTAATTTGACGTAATTTTGACCAAACTATTCTTTCTCTTTTTAATATTCACGTGAAAATACTTGTGTTAGAAATTAAATGTTATTTGTGCTTTCCTAACAAAAATAGTTGAAAAGTATCCTCTTAAAATATCAAATAAATGTCTAGCGCAATTTCTAAATTTAAACCGTTTTGCAATATTATTTTGTGTTCATTTTATGTAATAACTGTAATGTGACGTAAATATGACGTAATTTCTCCTATTTATGACTTCTAACGCATGTTAATAAATTTATTGTTTTACAAATTCCTTTCTCTCTTAAAATTCACGTGTAACTATAGTTTTTATGACGTAATTTTTAATAAGTTCCTGCTTTTTGTACATAATTATTTAATTCTAATTCCAAATGTTTTTTTCTGTTTATAATAGTCACGTGTAAATAAATTTTTAATTTATTTACACGTATAAATATTTTTTTTTTTTTTAGCAAACATTATTGTTTCCGCTGTTTATACAGTTGGCAACAGTTTAAATTAATATCACTTTCTAAAATCTGTTAAAAATATCTCTAGAAATGCTGAAAATCTGAATTTAAAATAGAAATAAAGCCTCAAAAAATTAGTCAAAATAAAACAATTAATGCAATCTGCACTCCGGCAAATTCTAACGCATAAAATGATCTAAAAATGATTAAATTCCTATGAACAGTTTTGCTCCTATAAAACTTTTTTAGTGGAACGATTTTGTCCAACTTTAGCATTAAATATCTCTTAAAATAATTCTTCGATCTGAAAACTGTCTGCATCAGCGTGTTTATCAAACATTTTTGTATAATACTACCGATTTTCATATTTTTGTATGCATTATTTTTCTTAATATTAACGAAAAAAGACCTCCGGTCACAAAAAATTCAAAACCGGCGGCGGCGGTGACAGCGGTAGTTACTTTTTTTTAGAATAGAGAGATTATTTATTTATTTATTTTTATTTTTATTTATTTATTTATTTATTTTTTTTTTGGAGTGTCAAGTTCATACTGCTGGCGCTTATAATGGAAAGTTTTACCACTTTTTATTTATACTATCGCATTTACAACAAAGGTGAGAATATCTATTAAAGGTTTTATTATAATATACTTCAGTTTTCTGAAAGTTCTTACCGTCTACCCAAATTAGGGTAACTATGGGTGAATTAGGGTAGAACACCCTGCATTTTGGATTAAATACGTGGTTTGCGGCCCGATGTTCGATGGTAATTTTTCACCCTCTTGATGCCTCTTAAAGAAAAAAAAAAAAGCAGAAAACCTATTTTTTTTTACAACTAGGTATCAATATTTTTATAGGCTGCAAAACCTATATATTTATAACCGATGCAAATTTTAAAAAGTCCTTCCGGCCAGTGCCGGGAGGAAGAGGTAGCTTTCAAATTCCTTATTTTAAAAAAGCCAACTTACATTATTCAAACACACGAAGCTCAATTTTGTGGAAACCGAATATAGGAGATTCAATACTAATTTTTTATCAACTAGGGGGCTCGGCCCCCTACGAGCTACGCTCGCCAACCCCCGTCCAGACACCGCAGGCTCTAAATGCACGCTAATTTGATCGGCTTTAAAAAGATTTCGAAAGATTGAATTATAATTTAAAAAACAGTGGCGATCTCCCTATAAACGAATTTCTATTCATTTCTCTATGATTGGGGAATTTTAACGCCAAATCCGCTGCGGTACTACCTGATTATCCCGTCGACCAATTTCGCCAAATTATATAAATCGCCAAACCACTCGCCAAATCATACAAATTGACATAATTTTTATTTTAAATAACGAAAGAACAAATAAATTCGTACAACATTAATAAAAATACAAATAAAACGTCGAAATAAAAATAACTTGATGACGTAGACACGTGTAACAACATTTCAAAATAAGCTAATATAAAAGGAATTAAGTAAACAGAGTCTTTGTCTCCTGGTATAAAAAATACCAAAGCGAAAAGAAAGTTCTTTTAAATGAGACATTTTAAATTAATCGTTTTTAATCTGACGTAATTTTTACCAAGCTATTCTTTCTCTTTTAAATAATCGCGTGAAAGTACTTTTGTTAGCAATGAAATATTGTTTGCGCTTTCCTAACAAAAATAGTTGAAAATATCCTCTCAAAATATTAAATAAATGTCTAGCGCAATTTCTAAATTTAAACTTTTTTGCAATATTATTTTGCGTTCATTTTATGTAATAACTATAATGTGACGTAAATATGACGTAATTTCTCCTAAGACTTCTAACGCATGTTAAGGAATTTATTATTTTACAATATCCTTCCTCTTTTAAAATTCACGTGTATACTTTTTATGACGTAATTTTTAATAAGTTCCTGCTTTTTATACATAATTATTTAATTCTAATTTGAAAGTTTTTTTCCTGTTTATAATAGTCACGTGTAAATAAATTTTTAATTTGAAGCAAACATTATTGCTTGCGCTTTTTATACAGTTGGCAACAGTTTAAATTAGTACAATTTTCTGAAATCTGTAAAAAATATCTCTAGAAATGCTGAAAATTTGAATTTAAAATAGAAATAAAACCTGAAAAAATGAGTCAAAATAAAAAAATTAATGCAATCTGCACTCCGCCAAATTCTAACGCATAAAATGATCTAAAAATGATTACACTGCCATGCATAGTTTTTGCTGCTATAAAACTTTTTTAGTGGAACGAATTTGTCCAACTTTAGCATTAAATATCTCTTAAAATAATTCTTCGATTTGAAAACTGTCTGCATCAGCGTGTTTATCAAACATTTCTGTATAAAACCACTGATTTTCATATTTTTGTATGCATTATGTTTCTCAATATTAACGAAGAAAGACCTCCGGTCACAAAAAATTCAAAACCGGCGGCGGCGGCGGCGGCGGCGGCGGCGGCGGCGGCGGTGACAGCGGTAGTTACTTTTTTTTAGAATAGAGAGATAGTAAATCATTATGAATGAGAATTTCGCGAAATTAGTCATCTTTATCCAAGCTGATATTTATTTAAAGTAACTTATATTTGGCTGAGATGTTGATGTATACTATCCACATGCCTTCTTACATGGAAATAGACGAATGCGTGTGTTATCGCGTGACAAATACAAGATCGTTTAAAATGTTAGCCATACTAGAAATTCAACCAGTGCTATAATTCAACCATTTTTTAAGATATAAAAAAAAGAACAAATTTTCAGAAACAAAATCTGCTCCGGAATCTTTGTATCAAGGCCAAACACATAAAAAAATCTTTTTCATTTTCTATTTTTTTAATACCTCATTTTAAATTTTAAATTTAATTTTTTTAATGGCAACCCTTTTGAAACAAGATGGCGAATGAAGCTGGTCAACGAACTCGGTCGAGACATTGGTATGTACTATGTACAGACCAAGTAACATCCAAATCGGTTCATAAATACGCCTGTTATCGCGTGACAAAAATCAGGTCGTTTTAAAATGTCAGCCACAATGGAAATTCAAAATGCTATAACTCAGCCATTTTTTTAGATATAGACGAAACAAAAACTGTTCCGGAATCTTTGTATCAAGGTCAAACACATACGAAAAAAATCTTTTTCATTTTCCAATTTTTTGGTATCTCATTTTAAATTTTAAATTTTTTAAATGGCCGACATTTTGAAACAAGATGGCGGATGAAGCTGGCCAACGAACTCGGTCGAGATATTTGTATGTACTATGTACACACCAAGGTACATCCAAATCGGTTCATAAATACGCCTGTTATCACGTGACAAATATCAGGACGCTTCAAAATGTCAGCCACGCTAGAAATTCAAAATGCTATAACTCAGCCATTTTTTAAGATATAGACGTAACAAAAACTGCTCCCGAATCTTTATATCAAGTTCAAATACTTAAGAAAAAAATATTTTTTCAATTTTCATTTTTTTGGTACCACATTTCAAATTTAAATTTTTCTTAAAAATTTAAATGGCTGCCATTTTTAAACAAGATGGCGGATGAAGCTGGCCAACGAACTCGGTCGAGACATTGGTATGTACTATGTACAAACGAAATTACATCCAAATCGGTTCATAAATACGCCTTTTATCGCGTGACAAAATTCAGGACGTTTCAAAATATTATCCAAGCTAGAAATTCAAAATGCTATAACTAAGCCATTTTTTAAGATATAGACGAAACAAAAACTGCTCCGGAATCTTTGTATAAAGGTCAAATACATAATAAAAAAACATTTTTTCATTTCCTATTTTTTAGTACCACATTTCAAATTTCAAATTTTTAAAAAAAATTTAAATGGCCGCCATTTTGAAACAAAATGGCGGATGAAGCTGGCCAACGAACTCGGTCGAGACATTGGTATGTACTATGTACATACCGAATTACATCCAAATCGGTTCATAAATTCGAGAGTTACAGTATGACAAATGTCAGATATATATATATGGATATATATATATATATATATATATATCAATTTTGAACGGAGGGTGGTTTCGGGGTCTGGGGGTCATGATCGATGAAAATATACCAAAATTTTTTTAAATCGCTTTCCTCCGAACGGCTGAAATAGGTAGCTTTTTGTAATGAAAGCTACCTAAAAGTTTGGACAACAAGAACTTCATTTTAATCTATGAAACGAAAATACATTTTCAAAAAAACGAGAAAATGTCTTCTTACGAGCGCTTTTACCACTAAATATTAATATTTTTTCACTATTTTTCATTAAAAATATAAATTCGGACAAAATCGGGATGGTGATATAAAATCATACAAATATGAAGTTTATTTAAAGTTATTACCACGGCCCATCAGCTTGAATACATTAAAATACCTATTCGTGAATCAAAGTAAAATACTAGCGATTAAAATAAAAATCTTTACAAATTTACATTTTTCCATAGATTCATGTACAACAGTTACTTAATCTCTAAATAATTATTTTCCAGTCTGTACAACTGAACAAAATGCATTTCAAACAAAACCAAAAAAAAAAAAAAAAAAGAAAAAAGAAAAGAAAAAAGAAAGAAAAAGAAAAAAGTCCTTCCGGCCAGTGCCGGGAGGAAGAGGTAGCTTTCATAATCCTTATTTTAAAAAAGCCAACTTATATCATGCAAACACACGAAGCTCAATTTAGTGGAAACGGAATATAGAAGATTCAATACTAATTTTTATCAATATAATGAATGAGAATTTCGCGAAATTAGTCAGCTTTATCCAAGCTGCTTTTCTTTAAAGTAACTTATATTTGGCTGCCAAATACGGCAATTTCTTAAAGTGCCTGTCATTTTAAGACAACATGGTGGATGAGGCTAAGCAGTGAACTTGGTCGAGACCTTAGTAATTGCTGTGCACATGCTCACTCACATGGGAATCGGTTAATATATAGGAGTGCTGTCGCATGCAAAAAATCAGATTTTTCAAAATGTCACCCACAATAGAAATTGAAACTGCTATATCTGAGCCATTTTTTAAGGTAAAGACAAACAAAAAATGCTCCTGAATCCTTATATCAAGATCAAATACTTAAGAAAGAAACCTTTTTCAATTTCTAATTTTTTTGCACCTCACTTTAAATATATATATATATTTTTTAATTTCATGGCCGCCATTTTGAAACAAGATGGCTGATGAATCTGGCCAGCGAACTTGGTCGAGGTGTTGATGTATACTATCCACATGCCTTCTTACATCGAAATAGGCGAATACGTGTGTTATCGCGTGACAAATACAAGATCGTTTCAAAATGTTAACCATGCTAGAAATTCAAAGTGCTATAAATCAAGCATTTTTTAAGATATCAACAAAATAACAAATTTTCAGAAACAAAAACTGCTCCGGAATCTTTGTATCAAGGCCAAACACATAAAAAAAATCTTTTTCATTTTCCAATTTTTTAATACCTCATTTTGAATTTTAAATTTAATTTTTTTTAAATGGCAACCCTTTTGAAACAATATGGCGAATGAAGCTGGCCAACGAACTCGGTCGAAACATTGGTATGTACTATGTACAGACCAAGTTACATCCAAATAGGTTCATAAATACGCCTGTTATCGCGTGACAAATTCAGGTCGTTTTAAAATGTCAGCCACAAGAGAAATTCAAAATGCTATTACTCAGCCATTTTTTTTTAGATATAGACGAAAGAAAAACTGTTCCGGAATCTTTGTATTAAGGTCAAACACATACAAAAAAAATATTTTTCATTTTCCAATTTTTTTGGTATATCATTTAAATTTTTTTATTTTTTAATTTTTTTAAATTGCCGCCATTTTGAAACAAGATGGCGGATGAAGCTGGCCAACGAACTCGGTCGAGATATTTGTATGTACTATGTACACACCAAGGTACATCCAAGTCGGTTCATAAATACGCCTGTTATTACGTGAGAAAAATCAGGACGTTTCCAAATGTCAGCCACGCTAGAAATTCAAAATGCTATAACTCAGCCATTTCTTAAGATATAGACGAAACAAAAACTGCTCCCGAATCTTTTTATCAAGGTCAAACACATAAGAAGAAAATATTTTTTCAATTTTCAATTTTTGGTACCAGATTTCAAATTTAAATTTTTCTTAAAAATTTAAATGGCCGCCATTTTTAAACAAGATGGCGGGTGAAGCTGGCCAACGAACCCGGTCGAGACACTGATATGTGCTATGTATAAACGAAGTTGCATCCAAATCGGTTCATAAATACGCCTTTTATCGCGTGACAAAATTCAGGACGTTTCAAAATGTCAGCCACGCTAGAAATTCAAATTGCTATAGCTCAGCCATTTTTTAAGATATAGACGAAACAAAAACTGCTCCGAAATCTTTGTATAAAGGTCAAATACATAAGAAAAAAATATTTTTCCATTTTCAAATTTTTGGTACCACATTTCAAATTTTTAATTTTTAAAAAAATTTTAAATGGCCGCCATTTTGAAACAAAATGGCGGATGAAGCTGGCCAACGAACTCGGGCGAGAGATTGGTATGTACTATGTACACACCGAATTACATCCAAATCGGTTCATAAATACGCCTTTTATCGCGTGACAAAATTCAGGACGTTTCAAAATGTCATCCACGCTAGAAATTCAAAATGCTATAACTCAGCCATTTTTTAAGATATAGACGAAACAAAAACTGCTCCGGAATCTTTGTATTAAGGTCAAATACATAAGAAAAAAATATTTTTCAATTTTTAATTTTTTGGTACCACATTTCAAGTTTTAAAATTTTTTAAAAATTTTAAATGGCCGCCATTTTGAAACAAAACGGTGGATGAAGCTGGCCAACGAACTCGGTCGAGACATTGGTATGTACTATGTACACACCGAATTACATCGAAATCGGTTCATAATTACGGGAGTTACAGTGTGACATAGGTCAGATATATATATATATATATATATATATAGATATATATATATATATATATATATATCAATTTTGAACGGAGGGTGGTTTCGGGGTCTGGGGGTCATGATCGATGAAAATATACCAAAATTTTTTGAAATCGCTTTCCTCCGAACGGCTGCAATAGGTAGCTTTTTTGTAAAGAAAGCTACCTAAAAAAGAAAGAAAGAATCATTAGATTGAAACTTTTTCCAATAAAGTTGCTTCTTCAAAACGCCATGATACGTTTAGTTATCTTTAGTGTGGCAGTTAAGATCAGTACTCAAGATAAAAAACTTTCTTTCAGGAAAAAAAAAGTTTTTGTTGCTTCAGTATGAAAGCATTTTTTTAAAAATACCTTTTTAAAGTACATGGGAAACTGTCCTGAAATAATTATTGCTACATTTTTGCATTTATTTCTTTTAAAATTATACTATTTTACATTAAAAATTTTTACTTTAATTTTGTGAAAATCTTATTTTTGCATAAAAATAGTAATAATCGTGTGATTTATTTTGTATTAAATGAATAAAATTTTCTTTATGTATCTAGCTCTTTTTTTAAATATATTGTAATTTTTTTGTTGTTTAACTATTTGAGATTATTATTTCATCTTTAAATTTACATAACATATTGTTTATTAAACTTTTCAAAAATTAACACTTAGATGCATGTGCAATATAAACACTTTAAAGTAAGTAAACAATTTAAAATTATAATTTTTTTAGCAATTTTTGTTATGTAACTGAGGATTGATATTATGACATTATGTCCAACAGAAACATAAAAAAAATCGCTGTTTTTCTAGTGGATAATTAGCAAGAATAGGCTAAAATAGGATGTTTTCAGAACAAAATAAAAATCATTCATTAAAGGGTTAAACTTTACATTATTTTTCAATATATTCTAATCATAACTAATTTAATTGATTTTTACCTACTAAATAGCAATTTGCATTGCTAAAAATTGATTTTGGACATTTAAGTTTGTGTTATGAATGTTTTACTAATATATTTTTAACGTCTATTAAAATAATCTATATAAGCAGTTTAAACATTATGGTGATCTGTTAACTGTTTATTCTTCACTTTCAATGTAGATGCAAAACCGGATTTTCCAATCGGCAAAGTAGACTTTCTACTTAATGGTGCCATAATTTTGAAATGATAATGATGTTTAACTAAATATTTCTATTCATAATTATTATTAAAGTTTGTAATTAAATTAAAATAAGGGGAATGTCATCTTCATGTATTTTTTTATTAACAGCTTCGCAAACAGCGTCATGCATACGTGACGCATGTGTTTAGAATCCTTGATTATTTCTACCAGTAATTTTAAATTGAAAATGTTACTTTATTTAATCAAAGCATTTCTGGGTTTAAATTAGGCAAAAATTTCTATGTTGAAAAACAGATGACAAAAGATTAAAATTTCTGAAATTGACGCTTGTCTGGTTCTGACGAACATGTACTATTTAGAACTATGGTTATATATTATTTTCTTGCTTATGTATTGTTTGTGTACTGGGAATTTTAAAGTAACATTCTTTTATTATCTGGAACTTAACCCGAGCTAGTGAGTTAGATAGATTAGTTGAAGGAATGTAGTTTATCAATAGAGTGGGGCTTTCCCTGTCATTCAGGGTGCATACCTGAAGGACAAAAGGATTGTCACTCACGATCTAGGGAGATACTGGGTATCATGGGTGTCACTGTGACATTCGTGCGGAGAAGTCCTTGCAGGCAGATCAGGGATCCCCACAGATGGGCCTCTTGGGGTGATATCTGGGAGAGAGGTGAGTTGATGTTTGGAGCTCAAGGAGTGAGTTGGTCCAGCGGAGGCTCTTGGATAGAGCGTGACTAGGTGATGTGAAACTCTTGGAGTATAGAGCTAATGTATTGTGAAATTAATTGTGATCTCGGATAATTCTAATTTAACTAGCGTAAGTTGAGAGGAATATATAGTAGTTTAACAGTACACAGAACGTATTTACTATATTTAATTTAATGTTGGACCGGATCACCTATATCCGAGTTCTTAAGTGTAAATATTGTTTTGTTAGTTGTAAATAGTGTGTAAATAAATTGTTAGTTACGTTTAGTTGAATGAGTTAGTATTCTTTTCGACGATCCTCTCACAGCGTAACCGATATCACGTAATCATATCGGTGGTGGCAGCATGTCAACAAAGTAAAGGAGGATTCTTCAAAGTTGTGTGGACTAAGGGGAAATCTGACAACGATCTTAGTGAAGAGATTTAAAAACAACGCATATGCACACAATACCAATTTGCACGATGCAGGCAGTAGAAGGAGTTCTGGCTCTTTTTTAAAACTTTCCAACATATTTGAAAATTGTTTATTAATTCAGTCTGTCTCGCGTAAATATATTAGGATTTTTATGCACTTGATACATGTTAATGCTGTTTAGTATGGCATGTTCGGTATTTAATATGCAGTGTGTAGCTTTAATAATTCATTTACAGGGCACTCAAAATAATTCCATTACATTAAGGTTAACGGGAAAAATCGTTTGCAGTGTATTTTAATGACATTATGCTATTTCAAATGTATTTTCAATGATATAAATCACTGAATTTTACTAAAAGATGATTACGATAGAATAGGGTGTAGCGATCTCATCTCATTTGATCAGTATAAAGCGAGTTACTAGCTTAGAGTAACTGGCTTGGCCTTTTGCTCGACGCTAACGTTCTCGCCTCCTGATCATGAGATCCTTGGTTCGTATCCCGGCTGAACCAATCCATACACTCTCCTCATTGGTGACCCGGACAAACACGCAAACAACAACCTTCAGCAACAATCATCTCCTCTCGTAACCAACAGATGGCAGCACTAGATAAATCATCCCCTGCAACCAAAGCCTGTGAAATATGCTCACAGCACAAAGCCTGTCCTCACACGCATCACATATGCGTACGACAGCATCATTCACGAGTGCATATCGCTCGTCAGACGTCAGCAATACGTCTTTCTCACTGGGGATGGAGTGTGTAGCGATCTCATCTCACTTGATCAGTATAAAGCGAGTTACTAGCTTAGAGTAACTGGCTTGGCCTTTTGCTCGACGCTAACGTTCTCGCCTCCTGATCATGAGATCCTTGGTTCGTATCCTGGCTGAACCAATCCATACACTCTCCTCAAGGGCATTCATAGCATTTGTCGTCCGTTTACAGGGACACACAAAAAACGTCTGTTACAGCACTGTCTTTGAGTAATAATTGCTGGAAGTGCGTTTTCCATTTAGGTATGCGCTTTTAAATTATTATTATTATTTTTGCATGTTACTTGTTGTATATAAATTCTTTTATGCGTATACAGGGCTGGACAAAAGAATTCACGTACCATTCTCCTTATTAGTGGAAATTGCTGAAAGGGAATTTTCAACTGAGGTATGTATTTCCTAACTGAACTAAATTTTTTATAGGTACAAATCTATATATCATATACAAGGCTACTCAAAGACTTCGAATGAGTTTCCGACTGTAGATAGCAATTGCTAAAATTGGGTTTTCAAATGTGCTATGCGTTTCCAAATGGTTCAATTAGACATGATTTTTCAACTTATTAAATTGTGCAATTTTGTTACATTATTTTAAATGTGTTGGAAAGTGTTTCATAATCTATGCTTGAAGCATGAATTTTCTTTTCCTGTTTCTTTTTATTTGCGGGGCCCGAGCCTTAAAATTTTGTGTCATCAGAGCCAGAACCCGAGTCCGATACTACAAGTATGCAGTAGAAACCCTTAATAACATTTTTAAATTGTTTCGACATTAATTTTCACACTTAAAATGTTTTTAACCCTTTGCACTCCGCTGTCACCGCTACATAATCTTTCTTTGCAAAATTTGTTTTTGGCACCAGTAATAAAGGAAAATAAGATTTGCCTTATTTAATCAGTGCATTCTTGAAATTGTGTACTTGAAGGAAACTTCTTTTTAAAAAGTGGTGCTGAACGAATACAATTTGTGTAAGAGACGCCAGAGCCTAAAGGGTTAAATAGAAAAAAGTACTGATCCTGAATTCTCTCTCATGCTAACGGGATTTCCATACCCATGAAAATCTGTTTACACTGGCAGAAATCTGCAATAGCCACGATTCTTATTCTTTTAGAACATCATTGTAAAATTATGGCAGAAAGACATCTGTTCTGTTTTCCAATAATTCTGTAAAAGGATTTCAAACAAAAAGGGAGATAAGACAAGGGATATCCTACTGCTTCTTTATGCTGCTATCACTTAACGTGCAAAGGCTTCAGAAATGTATAGTAATTTTTTTTTTCTTATATCCTATAAATAACAATTAAGTTCCCTTTCAAATTGATTTTTAAAAGATTGTAAAAGACTTTAAAAGGCAAAAAAGATCACAATCTTGTTTCTCAAATAGCTTTTGTTGTCTGTCAATTTGTGAATAATTTCCCTTTGAGGTCAAACCCGTGTTGACTCGTGTAAAAATTGAGACCGAGCGCGTTTTAGGCCCAGGCTCGCTCTGAGCCAGTCACATCTCTAGTAAGTTACAAATAGGCCTAAAGGTGTCAAATTTTTTATTTCACCTCCATGTAAATATTTATAATATATATATTATTTAATAATCATCAATGTATAACATTTTTCAATACGGTTTAAGTATAAATCTTAAAACTTTAAAAACTAGATCATTATAATTTGATTTAGATAAAGCTAGCTTCAAGAACATATTTATCCGTATTGCATTATCAGTATGTATAAAATTCATGCAAAATATTCAAAACAGATTAATAACAAAATATTCGAAACAGAAAGAAAAACTTTTATTTACATCTCATGTAACCAAGCTAAATATTGTTCATGAATAAATCAGACAAAATTTAATCTGGCGAAATCGCAATTAACTCTCCATTTAATGGTTATTCTTTTGGCATCAATGCTGTATCGTTACTTTCTTTCTTTATTTTCTTTACTACATTCTTACACTGAAACGAATTTCTTAAGTATTTTTCTTAACCGTGTAATATATTTCCGGAAAATCTCTCAACGAACATTTATTGAACATATACAGTCCTATGCATTAATTTTATCACGGAGATCACAATCTTTCTGCTTTGGGATTACCAAATAGAAGTATACTGCTTAAGACTATTTATTATTCAGTGTTTTGAAGCAAAAATAAGCTGTAAGGAAATCCTCATTTTATTTCGTCATAATTACAATTAAACATCTCTTAAAAGCTTTTTTTGAATGTATTCGGAGTATTCCGCACAAAAAAATGTACATTATATAGAATATCTTAAAAAGAATGGAATAACACAAATAAATAAATAAATGTATATATATTAACAAATAAAATATAATAAATAGCAAACAATATTAATTTTAAATGTATAAGTACAGAATAGTAAATCATTCCAAATAATGAGTTTTCATGAAATTTTTATCTTCCTGAAAAACAATTACATTCTACAGAAAGTAACACATGTGGGCAGCTTTACTGGGGTCCATAACAATCGCTCTAAGGTGGCAACGTTGTATCACATATTGAATTACGTAACATATTTTGTAATGACTGTATCCCTTGTAGCACTATCGGGGCTAAATTTTATGTATTGTTTTTTACTGATTTATAGCACTATACCAAATTTTATTTTTGTCAAAGATGACTCGATATTTATGATTCCTTAATGGTATATTCAAACATCTGAAAATTATCACGTGTGGCTCGTACCTCCTTCCCCTTCCTTCCTCCTCCCTCCGATTCATAGTGTAAAAAAAAAAAAATCTTTATACTGAATTCTAATGCAAAATGATTGTTTTATTTCTTATCAAAACTCTCATTAAATAATTGTACAGATAAGTAGCCAAAGAACTTACCATGGGAATTGTTTTTCCTTTTTTAGGTTAGTCATTAATGATAAGGAAACATTTTTACTTTTTTAGGTTACTCATTAAGGGCAAGAGAATATTTTGTCATTTCTCAAACATAAGTAGTTCATAAATTTTCAACTGTGTGGAATTTACCTATTTAAGGGGTCTCAGGACTCTTAAAGTTGGAGAAAAAATTTTTAAAAGACCATTTTCAACATTTAATATCTTAAAATGTACATAATTTTAAAACATATTTTCTATGGGGACGAAATATATGAGTATGTTCTTTCATTCCATGTATTTAAAAAATTGCAAAATGGAGAATTAGCCTTTATAGGGGCCTTCAAACTGTCAGACATATGATTATCAGAAAATTCGTATAACGAGTTACGGACAGGGTTACAAAATAAATATTCCAACTAGAATGAACATTTTGGTTCCTACTTATACTTCAGATTGTAATAATTACCCTGAACCTATAAGTAAATTTGTACTTAAAGAATTTTTACATTTTTAATACAAAGTTGTATGTAGATAATACAAAATTTTGACATTTTCAACAGCATAATCACCAAGAAAATATATATTCTTTTTGCAATAAAAAGCAAAGTTTGGGTTCAGTTTATATAGACTAATATGAAACACATGTTTTGAAAATTGCATGAGAAAATATTCAGAAGTTTTTGAGACATGCGCGCTTAGCCCAAAAAAGTCAGTTGGAGAAAAATAGCTTCAAAGTTTCGGAAACGCTGCTTCAGCTATTGAACGGGTATAATTCTGAAAGTCATAACTTCTGCTCTAATGGGAATTTCAATGAAAAAATTATATCAAAATGTTCAGAAAAGATAGGAGTTCTGACAGGCAGGTATGCGAGTTTTTCGCAAGTTAAGTGTGTTTAACTTATTTTTAATCCTCCTGCCAATACCTTGTCCCGAGCTACGGGCAAAAATCGTTTGCATCCACACATTGCCAGTTTTCCAGCTCTTTTAGTCAGTCACCTCGCATTCTGCGAAGTCTTCGTGTACGGCTGAATGCAGGGAGTTTTTCTTCTGTTACTGTTTATTTACAGCATCTTGCTTTATGCAAATTTTTCGGCAAATGTGTGGTATGACGTAACGGTTTAACTGAATGTATATATTGTGTGGTCGTGCTGTATGAGGCGGCTCTGTTTTTCCTTTTAAAATGGATTATGTAAGTTTAAACCGTTTAAGAGCATGTTTTTAAATATTTAATGTCTTAAGTTTTTCGACATCGAAGTAATGATGTTTGTTTTAGTGATTTTAAATAAAATTATAAAAAGTTCGACGTGTCTTCAGTATATAATTAGCTGGTAATGACTGTCTACACTGCGTTTGCTCTGCTCTGGCTTGAATTTAAGTTGTTTAAGCTCGATGAATTCTCACTGGTTATGGGCCAGAGCAGTTATTATACCAGCTGTAATATGGAATAAGTTTTATATTCCCGCTGAGTGCTGTGACTCCTGTTCCTGTTTTATATGAGTGGTTCCTGCTGCTGACGACTTCATGATAGTGAACGCCTTTATGGACTATTTCTGGATAACAACTCCGTGTGCTTCCAATCGGTGACAGAAAGGAATTTTTCACCTACTTATGAACTGGATTAGAACAAGAGTTTCACTTCTACAGATTGTATGTAGGACTTTTGAACTTTAAGTGCATATGACTTGCCATATGAGAGTGAACGTAATAAGTAAGAATTATTGTTACTTTTTACTTTCTTGAATGTTTTCTTAATCTATTGTATATATATATATTTCTCTCAGTAATTAATCTTGTTTATATGTATATATTATAATGGATGAGATTGAATTTTTGACTCCAGACAACTACGCAACATGGTCCGCGGACATGAAAGTCCTCCTTATGGACCGTGGTTGCTGGGGGTTTATAGATGGTACAGAAAAACCACCTGATGATAGTGTAAAATATAAGGAAAAGCGTGACTATAATTTACGCCGTGATAGGGAATTTAGTTCTATATATTTAAATGTATCTCCTGATCTTAGACCACTACTTGTAGAAACGACTGATGCTAAGAAAGCATGGGATATCTTCCAGGATAACTATCGCCCTAAAACTAGAGCTGCAGTAATCTCCCTCCTGGATAAATTTTTCGCTGCCAGGTATGAAGAGGGGGAAGGGATTGGTTTGTTTGCAGCTAGATTACGTATAATTATTAAACAATTGCAGGAACAAGGTCATCCATTAGAGGATCTTTATCAGGCTTTTCAGCTTATTCGTTTTTTACCTGACCAATTTTCTAGTATAGTTCTTAATATTTATCGTTATACTGACACTGATTTTAAATTTGATCCCATATTGAAAGAACTACTTTTAGAGGAAAGCCGCTTGCAACAATGCAATCTAGATAAATCAAATGTTGCATTTAAATCTAAATTAGAAAAACCTAAAGGCAAAAATATAAAGCAGTATAGTAGAAGTAGCAGTAAGGATAGATCTACTCTCTTGAAACGCGGTGCTATATGTAGCAAGTGCAAAATGAGGGGTCACATTGCACCAAATTGTACTTTAAAAATACCCAGTAAAGAGATAAAGAGAAGGGGGGGGGGAGCATTTGCCCAAATAGTAGTTTTGCTACAGATATGCTTGAAGCTAATCAAAGCTCTGTCAAAGGACAGGGGTGGCTTTTTGATACTGCTGCATCCACACATTTTTGTAAAGATCGAGGGCTTTTCTCCACATACAAAACAGTTAGGGGGACTGACATGTCTGTTGCTATAGGGGACATTAAATGTCCAGTTTTAGGCATCGGAACAGTAGAGATGTGTTTTTATGATAAGGGAAAGCGCCAAAATTTGGAACGTAAAAATGTCATGTACACGCCTAAACTTAGACGTAATTTAATGTCAGGTTCAGCCCTTGACAGCATGGGAATGTCTTTTTCATGTAAAAATGGTCGTTTGACTTTATTATCGAAAAACGGAAGAAAAATATTTACGGCTATTAAAACAAACGGTTTTTTCATTTGCAAACCAACATATCCCAACGTAAAAGACAAGAGGGCTTATTCAGCACAGACTCAAAAGTGTGGTGGTGATCTAAGCAAATGGCATCGAATATACTGTCATATCAATACAAAGTATATTTTAAACACAAGTAAGAATGATGCAGTTCATGGTTTGCCAAATTTCAAGGAAAAAGACATGCCAACTTGTGAAGATTGTAAGATCGCTAAGTCCCGAAGTGTCTCGTTCAATCCAATAGGCAAAACACGCTCTAGAGCTCCCCTCGAACTGATTCATTCTGATTTATGTGGGCCCCTTCCGGTCAAATCAAACGGAGGAGCTAAATATTTTGTGAGCTTTATTGACGACTATTCTAAAAAAGTAGTTGTGTACCCACTTAAACAAAAGGGTGAAGTTTTTGAATGCTTCAAACGGTTCCAAAAAAGGGCGGAAAGATTTCTAAATCGCAAGATCATAAATCTTAGGTCTGACCATGGCGGTGAATATGAAATTACGGCTTTCAGTAAATACCTTGAAGATCAAGGAATACATCATGAATTCAGTAACGAGTACACTCCCGAACAAAATGGAACTGCGGAAAATTTCAATTGTGTGGCCTTAAACGCTATAAAAGCTCTCTTACATGAGAGCAAGTTAAGAGAAAGTTTTTGGGCAGAAGCATTACTAACTTTCGTTTATACGTGGAACCGGGTCTGCCACGGTAATCAGACAAAAACTCCATTCGAATTGTATGGAGGGAGAAAACCATCGGTGAAACACCTGAAACCCTTCGGCAGTACTGTTTACGTGGGAAAACCTAAGCAGCTGAGAAATAAATTTTCAATGAGAGCCCAGAAAGGTATAATTATCGGATACGCACTTTTCACTACAGGTTACCGCGTATGGTTAACCCAGGAACGTAAAACGATAGAAACTATAAACGTTACTTTTCCGAAAGAAGAGCGCAGAGGAATCATACTGGGTCCAAAGCGAAATACCTACAGCTCATCTGATGAATCTGAATCGGACTCTGGTGAAGAAACGAGTGACGAGGGTAAACCCGAAAAAGATCCAAAGGAAGAAACGGAGCCAGAAGATATGAGCAGCGTTCCAGCTCAAAGCTCGTTTCCTAATCAAGAAAATGTCCAAAACGGTTCTATACCTGATACGTCTAAAAAGTTCTTTTTATGCCTGGATCTTCTAAACCCCAATGGGAACGACTAGCTGTAAAACGAAAAGAAGAACCAAGACATGACATTTACTATCGTATAGTTGGAACTAAAACTAGGATAAAATCATGGGCAGAAGCCAAAGGTTATTGTGAGAAACATAATATACCTTTTAAAAGAACAGATTTTGATTTTCGTATTTCTAATACTTATTCAGGTCGAGTTAAAATACCTAGTGACGAAGAGTCTGTCAATGAAACAATCGAAGCTAATTTTGTAGATATTAAAATACCTTCAAATTATAATGAAGCTTATAATTCCCCCCAGAAAAGAGAGTGGTTTAAAGCTATGGACGACGAGATTCAAACAATGAAAGAAAGAAAAGTCTGGACTTTAGTCCCTAAACCTGACAAAACTACGATTGTTAATAACCGATGGGTTTATACTGTAAAACGTAACGAGGATGATAATATCGTCAGATACAAGGCACGATTAGTTGCTCAAGGCTTTCGTCAGAAAAAAAGGATAAATTACGATGAAGTGTTTAGCCCAGTTATAAATTTTTCAATCATTAGACTTTTCTTTACCGTTTTAGTTTGTTTATGCGGCTGGTCACATTGTCAGCTTGACATTAAAGCAGCATATTTATATGCTAAACTAAATAATGAAATTTACATGTATCAACCTCAAGGATTTATTGATAAAGACTATCCTAATCATGTATGCAAATTAAGTAAAGCTATCTATGGTTTAAAGCAATCTGGAAGGGAATGGTTCTTTGAAAAAAATTCAGTTTTGATACAATTAAGATTTAAACGCTTAACCTGGTGTAACTGTGTATATGTCTTTAATGAAAATTTGGTTCTTCTGCTTTATGTAGATGATATTGTTCTGTTTGGAAAATCCCCTCAAGATATAAAACAGGCAATAGACAAGCTACGAAATAAATTTCATCTTAGAATCCTTGGGAAAACTAAAAGACTTTTAGGGGTGACATTTGAGGAGGAAAATAAAACTTTATGTATACATCAATCTGACTATATTTCAGAAGTATATGAAAGGTTTAGCAAGTTTAATATTCCAATAACATCACTACCAATCGCAAAAGGAATTGTTTTATCTAAAACGGATTCGCCAACTACCGAAACCGAAATTCAAGAAATGAGTAAAATCCTGTACCGTAGTTTAATCGGATGTCTTGCGTACATAGCAAGTCGCACACGTCCTGATATTAACTTTGCAGTTAATATATTTTCTCAGTTTCAGGAAAACCCTGGCATGGTTCACTGGAATTACTTATTAAAGTTATTGGGTTATGTTAAATCTACGCAACACTATAAACTTAACCTTTCAAGTATAAAAAGTTTAAAACTTTCATGTTACAGTGATGCAGATTTCGCATCAAATCGAGATGACCGTGTTTCGATGGGGGGGGATTATTCTATTTTTAGATGAGGCTCCTATTATCTGGCGCACGTTTAAACAAAAATGCGTAGCACTTTCTACAATGGAGTCGGAATACATAACTTTAACGGAAGCTGCTAAAGATTTACAGTGGGTAATACGTATCATTCAGGAATGTATAAATTTAAGCATATTTCCAAACGAAGTCAATTTTTCAGCTCAGCTTTTGTGCGATAACCAAGCTGCTATAGATTTTTCACATTCACCCATCGAAAATAACAGGACAAAACACATTAGTGTTAGATATCATTTTCTAAGAAATTTAATTTATGAGAATATATTCACCCTCAAATATGTAAGATCAAAGGAAAACTTTGCTGATATCCTAACTAAACCTCTCCCCAAAGAAGGGTTAAAGACTTTTGTAAGGAAATGTTTTTCATTTTAAATAAGTACAAAAACATTATGAATTCTTATATTCATATATAAAAAGTTTAGAATACATGGTATATATGTATTTGCTAATGTGAACTGTTTTTTAATGCACTTTTGTATAGCAAATTTAATCTAATATTTTTAAACTTGGTTATTGTATAAATGTAGTTAATGTGTTGTATAAAAGTTTTTTCGTTGTGATCAAATTTTTTTATTTTTTCGATAAGTGCACTTATCAACCTCCCCCCCCCCCTTTTTTTTTTTTTTTTTTTTTTGGTTAACAAATATTTTACATGTTGTATTGTAATGCATCGAAAGGATGATGGTTTAAATGGTTAATTGATCAAGTTCAACATCTAAAAAATTTAAAATTTCGAAAATTTTGACGCTTTAAGAGTCCTTAAAGCGTCAGTCCTTTAAGAGTTCAGATCCCGTCAGTCCCTCAAGTCCTTTAAGAGTCCTTATTTAAGTACCCCTTAAATCCGCCCCTACTCCTGAAAAAAGATTTAAATAAAAATCCAGAGCTTTCCTTTCTTCACACATGGCCAAATTTGAAATTATAGAACTAATTTTATATTTTCTTCTTTTTTGTTTTTCTCATTGTATTTAATTATAGTTATTGCTCATTGTATCATTTCGTAGTCTTTTTTCTTGTTTTCTCATTTAAGAAATCAGCTTGTTATATTTCCATACTTCGTTGTTATAATGCATACTTTTTAGTTAATGTCCTACCTTTTGTTGAGGATAAAAATCCAAAGATTTTATTTCCATTTACTTACGTAAATTCGAACCTTTAGAACTGGTTACTATATATTTTCTCCTTTTTTCTTTAATATTAATGTATATAAAACTTTTTATAATTATTAACTATTAAAAATAAGAAAAATCGACCACACATGATCGAAACAATTTTATACTATAAAATATATATACGAGATGTGGCTATTAAATAACGATACAGATACTGCAAAATATTTTAAATTTATACATAGTTAGTTATTATCCCCTTCAATATACACCCCTCCTTTATTCCTAAAATTCTTCATGCGAATTTTTCATTTTTTGAAACAGTGCTGGAAGTCTTCTTCTGTGAGCTCTTATGACGGGCGCCGCTTTTTCTTTCACAGCTTCAACGGTCTGAAATCTGGTTCCTATTAATGTAGATTTGACCTTGTGGGACAGATAAAAGACATATGTTGCCAGATCAGGCGAATGAGACGAATGGTCCAAAATTGAGATGTTATACTTGGCTAGAAACGTTTTGACAGACAATGCAGTGTGAGTCGGTGCATTGTCCTGATAAAGCACCCATGACTTGTTCTTCCACAGTTAGGGTGGTTTTTTCGTATTTTTTCAAGGAATTGAGCAAAGATCTCTAGGTAATAATGTTGATTAATTGTTTCACCTTCAGGAACCCAGAGAAGGTACACAATCCCATGAATATCGAAAATTATCTCCGCTGTTGACGTAGAAGTACGACCCCGACAAACATCATCTTCAATGTCTTCTCGGCCATCTGAGAAACGCTTAAACCACTCAAAAACCCGCGCACGTGATACACATTCATTGCCGTATACTTCTTTTAACAAATGATGAGTTTCGGTAGCGGATTTTCCAAGTTTAAAAAGAAATTTCACATCAATTCGTTGCTCTTTTAAAACACTCAACATTTTGCCAGCAAAACAGTAAAACATGTCCAGAATAAATGCAGATCAGGGCCAGACTAATTGGAATACAGCCAATTTAGATGCGGTATTCTATACAGGAGACTTTGCGCTACACAACTATTGGTCCTACGAATTTGGCGCATGCGCAGTTCATCTGTAGGAGCATTAGTCTCGTTATTAAATAGCCACACATCGTATATATTTAGAAAAGATTTAAATTTTTTTTGTTCTTCCATTAAAGAAAACAGTTTATTAAATTTGTATATTATTTGACTTTAACAAGATTAGATACGTTTTCCCTAAGAGCATCAGTTAACTTTTCAATAACCAATATTTTCCACTGATTAAAATATGCAATAGGTTTATTGTAATATATAGAAATTTTATACATAAACAAATCGATATCACATGTAAATTGTTCTATAATTGAATTTAAATTAAGTTTTGATGGAAGTCTATATTCAGTGCATATCCCATTAATTTTCTTAACCCTCACCGGCGCGGAATAATTCTGTTTATAAACTGATGAAATAATGGACTGACACCGCAATTTATAAACGAATTTATTAGAAAATACGAACTTTCTTATTTTCATGTACATTATAGTAGGAAAATTTTAGTTAAATATTCTTGGTGCCGTTTGTCAGTTTTGGAATTAAAATTAGGTGCCCTTTTTTAAGAACACCACGCCGGAAAGGGTTAATGTAAAATCATTTACAATATTGAGATTACCAGTGATTATATGACCATGATCTTTATTAATGTATTGTTGTAGTGAGGGGTCGTTGCAGTTACAAAAGAAAGTACTTGTAGCAGATGCTGAAAATCTTTCTACCTAAAGGAATTGTATATTTAAATGTTCTAGATATTTGAATACTATGAATACGAAATTTACATTTTTTGTCATTTATAATAGAATTAATATTAATTTTATTGAATAGTTGATTTGTATAAGTAATTAGCATTTGTGTATTTGTATTTTTAAGTTTAGATTTTTTTTGTAAATTAATGTGACTCTGGTTATATAAATAATGACTCTGGTTATAATAAGATCAAAAAATATATCTGAGAAATGTATCGAGAAAGTTTTACAAAGAAATATATTTAAATATTGTGCAAGCTTTTTATTCTTTATTGCAAAGATATATTTACGAACTAATAACAAAATAACAAAATATAATCAATTAAATATTTCCTATGAAGCTTATTTAACCCCTTCGGGAAGGGAGCCTTTTACGAAATTTTTAATCTTTTGTCACCGTTTTTTAAAAACAGAAATTTGTGTCTCCCTGAATCAAGAAAATGCGCTGATTAAATAAGGCAAATTTTACAGTAAAATTTTACTGGTGAGGAAAAACAAGGATTCTGAGCGCTTCATGCGGCACGAATACGTGCCGCTCGTCCCCAAGGGGTTAACTGCTTAATTATAGTATTTTTAGAGATAATAATTGAAAAAGAAAATCTACCATGTTTGTTACGTATTGTTCTGCGATTTAAATTATGATTTAGTGTAGGATAAATTGGATTATAATCATATTATTAATGGATGAAAAAACTTTAATATTCCTATTGAAAACTTCCGTATTAAGTCCGTATGGATAACTGTATTATAATATTGCATGAATGAAGAGTCTAGAAATGGACGCTCTGATATGTTTTTTTTTAATTTATAATATTGATGTTGTATTTTTAAATTGATGTTTGTGGAAATCGTGAATTTCAACAGTAGATTGTTTATCCTTAGATTAATTTTTAATCGAATCTGAGCTATGTTGGTTAATACGTTTATGTAGTGGACCAGATGTTTGTCCAATATACTGCATATTACATATATTACATTTTATACTAGGACTTCCCTCAAAGGGATTAGTCTGAGCGATATTGCTGAGAACATAGATTTAATAATAACATGTGGAAGCAAAGAAAATGAGATGTTATCTTTAATTGTCCATATACTGCGATAAATTGAAATGATGAAAATAAACGAATCGTAGAATTACAAAATTTTATATATAAATTCGTATACACTGTTTAAAAAAAGGGAATTCAAACCATGCAAGACAGCCATGCATGGATATAAAATTGAAAGTACGCAATATATTAAAAGTAAAATAGAAAATGAAACACTAAATTATCTTATATCGGAATTTTAACTGTATAAAATGATGTCAAGAGCATAATCAGACGCTCCGCACCAATTTGAGTAACTTTAAATGACAAATATATGATGTTTATAAAGAATGGACTATACTTTATATGATGTTTGCTCCCCCGGAATAGTTAATATTGTACAATATCTGTTTTCCACGGATGCAATGAGGTTGTCGATAACAGTTAAGGAATTCTCACCTCAAAATCTGATATAGTATCAAAGTACCGAATACATCAACAGTGGCATGCAATGCTTCGTTAGAGTGTGTTTTAGATATGCTCGTCTGGATTTAAATGATGAGTGTATGCTGGCCACTACATACGCTGTATTGTTTTGTTTTCAAACATATTCTGCACAAGTTGAGCTGTATTTAGCATGTAATAAATAAAAGAAATCGGCAGTGATTGCAACATAAAGTACACTGTAAAAAAAAATGGTAACTTTCCATGTAAAATCCAGGAACGTTTCGCCTTTTATCAGGTTTTCAGAATAATTTAGCTCTTTCCTGTGAAATTCTGGTTTTCTTATCTGAAACGTTCCTGAACAAAAGTTGGAAACAGCAAAACACTGCGGCCGCCATTTATTATTTTTTTTCCCTATAATCCGTTGCTCGCGCGCGATTGTCGAAAACGAATTCCTTAAATGAATGTAAAAAAATCAATATGGAATGCAAATAAATCAATAGACGACATAATCCTTTACGTCTCTATTGTCAAGATAATTCAGATGAAAATACAATACCTCTGTGACATCACTAAGAGATTATCTCTCGTACTTGTGTGTGAAATCTTTAACGAGCAGACTGTGTAAAAAAATACACCTATTATTTGGATCTGCATTAACCAGGGGACAATCAAATATGATTCTCACCTATTTTGATTAATTTAAAGTATGTTTTAGAGTTCTTATCTCTAATTATTCTTGTGAAAGGATTTCTTCAAATGGGCCTTAGATTTTCAGAAATTAGATGCCGAGTTTTAGCATACGTTTCAAATACCAATTAGTTTGCAGCTCCCAACGTGTCTTTCGTGGTGTGGACGCAGAAAGCTTGCACGCCACCCGTACGGCCCGGGTTCGATGCTACCTCTTGACTTTTTTTTTTCTCTTTTAATTAATTTTATATTTTAACACTTTATTACAATTTGATTTAAATTTGACATATATTTGACACTTTGAATTGCTGCAAATTTGAATTTTTTTTTTTTCGGAAAAAATATACAATTACGTTTAGGTTTTTTTTTCATGAAAATTTATATGTATTTTATCTAACTTGTAAACTAACATAATTACTGACGAAAATCCAAAATATTTTATGTCTAGATTTTTTTTCTAATTATTATTTACATTTATATATTTTTATATTTTAAGCAAAGTTCAGAAACAATATATCACATATATATTTACTTTATTGAATTTTAACTGAAAATTTATTTTTTCGTGTAAATTATAAATAATAATTTTGATTTCAATTTCAAAATATTTTTTCATTCTAACAAATAATGATAATAAAGCGAAAATTGTCAACTGAAATGCAACTGTGAAATGTCAGTAATGTCATAATGAAGGGAACGAACATCCAGAGTGAATTATGTCAGCCAGGTATCGGTCCGGATAGCCTAACAGGTAAGGCATTGGCACGGCACGCCAAGTATCCGGGTTCGATCCCTGGTCTGGACATTTTTCGCTCTTGTGCTACTCCAGCCTTGAATATGTCAGTAATGTTTTGCTGTCAACAGAAATATTCCTGGTATTTCGCAGGAAACTTACTGGCATTTCTGTAGAAAGTTTTTAACATATACAGTAAAGTACCAGTCATTTTCAAGAAATGTTTCTTGGAAATAATGGGCAACTCAGCTGCCCATTTTTTCCCAGGAACGTTGCGGAATTTTTTTTACAGTGTATCACACAAGATCTGAATATATCGTCAGCATAACTTTTGAGCTGTCAAAGTGTCATTTGAAGTAATTTACAAATCCATACTTATTTATTCAGCAAAACATGCAAGCTAACATACGCCAATATGAACCCGATTAGGAAATTTCACCAGAATAAGTTAGTATATAAAAAATCTACTGATGAGAATTGAGAATATGATCTTATGATAAAATGTCTAGAAAAATGAATTAGATAAAAAATTCATATCACATTTAAAACGGCACTTCCCTCTGTTAGTGGCCTTGGCGAGAGAGAGAAAAGCCTAGAGAAGGAACACTTTAACAAGTACTTTCGGGCAGCCTACTCACTGTTTCATACAGGTCTTTATTCAATATTTACACAATTTATTTAGTGCTAGGTGGGTATCTATCAGTTTTGTTGCATTTAAATTGCATGCCTTGCGGAGGAAATGCAGCATTATGAAATATTTAACGTTGCTATACCTAATAATTCCAAATTAATGGTAATTGAGATCGCTTTTCGTTAATTTCATCTTTTTAAATTTAAAATTTTTTTGAAATCATTCATAGAGACAATTGTATATTTTAAAACTAACCCGAAGCAAAATTTTAAGATTTTGGACTCAGCAGTAACACAGAAATAGAAAATTTTCGAAAGTTTTTTGTTTCTGCACTGTTTTATATAGCGACATTTTTTAAATTGTTCCATTGCGAGAATTTACGTCATGATAAATACAGCCATGTCAATTTTCATGTTTATATTCCTAACAATTCCATGTACTTCGTTACTTATATCATCTTTAAATATTTTCCCCCTTTGTATGGTCTTTCGATTTTTTTTAATTCGTTCTACAACGAGCATTTACATCTTATAAATTACTACCATGCCAATGTTCTAGTTTCTAACCCCCAACAGTATCCCAAAAATTTCAGAATTCCAAATAAATCATAGTTTAGAACCTTTCTAGAAATTTTTATGTTTATCCGTCAAACTGAACCTTTTAGAGAGCGTTCATTACGAGTATTTACATCTTAAAAGTAACTACCACACCAAATTTAAAGTTTCTAACCCAATCAATATCGCGGAAATCGCAATTTTAGAACTTTTTTGCTCCTGCAGCGATGTAGGTTCTTGCACTGACATAAATACAGTCTTTTCTTCGGAGCAGAGATGGCCACCAACATTTTTTTTAAGTTGGCTATGTAGTTTTAGAGATAACACCTCGCAAACGTACAAGCATTAATAATATTATACTCTTTATAATATTATAACGCTTTATAATATTAGCATTAGATGTACAGATACAAAAGCCATTTATCTGTTACAAACTAAAGTGCCCGGCGTTGCCCAAAATTTGAAGGATGTTTGTTCTGAAAAATCAATTTCAAAATTTAACATACAACACAAAACAAACATTAAAAACAGCAGTCGAAATATTGTATGAATGAATCATATGAAAACGCTATATAAAAATGTATAAATGCATATAACAGACGCAAAAGAATACAGCTATAAATGAACTTATTTCAATTTATAATTGGAGCAATAATGTTAAAATACGCCAATATTTCCCTAATCGGGTTTTTATCATGCTTCAATACATTTTTCACACTCATATGACGTTATACTATATCCACCACGTCCTTTATATTTTCAATATGACGTAATATCTTCCTCTTTCACGTGGAAACCTTGAAATAGAAAAGTTATGAAGTTATATTCACTTTCATTTAAATTCGTCAAACTATTTATTTCATTTTCATTTTTCACGTGAATATCTTGCAATAGAAAAGTTATGATGTAATATTCACTTTTTTTTTTTAAATTCGGCAAACTATTTATTTCATTTTCACGTTTCACGTGGAAATCTTGCAGTAGAAAATTAATTGTTGTAGTAATAATTTTATTGTGTATTTTAATTGTTGGCAACTGCTATAACGAAAAATGTTTAAATTTGATAAGAAATTGCTGTTAAATTGGTGGTTTTTTATTAATTAAAAATTAACTATAAATTATTTCGATTCCGGATTACTTTAGTTGCCTCGGCCATGTTTTAATACACACGTACCCATCTTTTCACAATTTTGGCTTCCAAATTGTGGATTTTTATAGAATTACAAACAGACAGATAGACAAGTTTTCATTTTTATATATCTCTCTATTCTAAAAAAAGTAACTAACGCTGTCACCGCCGTCGCCGGTTTTGAATTTTTTGTGACCGGAGGTCTTTTTTCGTTAATATTAAGAAAACTATTGCATACAAAAATATGAAAATCGGTGGTATTATAGAGTAATGTTTGATCAACACGCTGATGCATACAGTTTTCAAATAGAATAATTTTTTAAGAGATATTTAATGCTAAATTTAAACAAAATCGTTCCATTAAAAAAGTTTTATAGGAGCAAAAACTATACATGGGAATTTAATCATATTTATATCATTTTATTCAATAGAAGATCCCGGTGTGCATATTCCATTAATGTTTTTTAATTTGACTAATTTTTTGAGGTTTTATTTCTATTTTAAAATTCAAATATTCAGCATTTCGACAGATATTTTTTACATATTTTAGAAAATAGTATTAATTTAAACTGTTGCCAACTGTATAAACAGCGCAAACAATAATGTTTGCTTCAAATAAAAAAAATATTTACACGTTACTATAATAAACAGAAAAAACCCTTCAAATTAGAATTAAATAATTAGGTATAAAAAGCAGGCACTTATTGGATATTACGCCATAAAAACTATAATTACACGTTAATTTTAAAAGAGAAAGGATATTGTAAAATAAATTCATTAACATGCGTTAGAAGTCTTAAATAGAAGAAATTATGTCACATTACACTTATTATGCAAAATGAACAAAAAATAATATTGCAAAACAGTTTAAATTTAAAAATTGCGCGAGAAAAAATATTACAGGTTAAATATTAGACTTTTTCAAATTTTTATTACTTGTTGTTTGATGTGAGGTGTTCAGCTATAAGTATGCAAAATTTCATGTCTCCAACTTAATTAGAGGCTGAGTTAGAAAAATTGTTTAAAATACACAAGTTAGAGCCCAGAGGGTTAAATATTAGAACTTTTTCAAAATTTTATTATTTGTCGTTTGATGTGAGGTATTCAGCTATAAGTATGCAAAATTTCATGTCTCCAACTTAATTAGGGTCTGAGTTAGAAAAATTGCTTAAAATACACAAATTAGAGCCTAGAGGGTTAAATATTAGACCTTTTTCAAAATTTTATTATTTGTCGTTTGATGTGAGGTGTTCAGCTATAAGTATGCAAAATTTCATGTCTCCAACTTAATTAGGGGCTGAGTTAGAAAAGTTGTTTAAAATACATAAGTTAGAGCCCAGAGGGTTAAATATAAGACTTTTCCAAAATTTATTATTTGTCGTTTGATGTGAGGTGTTCAGCTATATGTATGCAAAATTTCATGTCTCCAACTTAATTAGAGGCTGAATTAGAAAAAATTGCTTAAAATATAGAAGTTAGAGACCGGAGGGTTAAATATGACTGTTTCAAAATTTTATAATTTATCGTGTTATCGCAAGTGTTCAGCTATAAGTATGCAAACTTTCAAGTCTCCAACTTAATTAGGGGATGAGTTAGAAAAATTGCTTAAAATACACAAGTTAGAGCCCAGAGGATTAAATATTTGACCTTTTTCAAAATTTTATTATTTGTCGTTTGATGTTAGGTGTTCAGCTATAAGTATGCAAAATTTCATGTCTCCAACTTAATTAGAGGCTGAATTAGAAAAAAATGCTTAAAATATAGAAGTTAGAGACCGGAGGGTTAAATATGACTGTTTCAAAATTTTATAATTTATCGTGTTATTGCAAGTGTTCAGCTATAAGTATGGAAACTTTCAAGTCTCCAACTTAATTAGGGGATGAGTTAGAAAAACTGCTTAAAATACATAAGTTAGAGCCCAGAGGATTAAATATTTGGCCTTTTTCAAAATTTTATTATTTGTCGTTTGATGTTAGGTGTTCAGCTATAAGTATGCAAAATTTCATGTCTCCAACTTAATTAGAGGCTGAGTTAGAAAAATTGCTTAAAATACAGAAGTTAGAGACCGGAGGGTTAAATATGACTTTTTCAAAATTTTATGATTTACCGTGTTATCGCAAGTGTTCAGCTATAAATATGCAAACTTTCATGTCTCCAACTTAATTAGGGACTGAGTTAGAAAAATTGCTTAAATTACACAAGTTAGAGCCCAGAGGATTAAATATTAGACTTTTTTCAAAATTTTATTATTTGTCGTTTGAGGTGAGGTGTTCAGCTATAAGTATGCAAAATTTCATGTCTCCAACTTAATTAGAGGCTGAGTTAGAAAAATTGCTTAAAATACAGAAGTTAGAGACCGGAGGGTTAAATAAGACTTTTTCAAAATTTTATGATTTACCGTGTTATCGCAAGTGTTCAGCTATAAATATGCAAACTTTCATGTCTCCAACTTAATTAGGGGCTGAGTTAGAAAAATTGCTTAAATTGCACAAGTTAGAGCCCAGAGGGTTAAATAATAGACTTTTTCAAAATTTTATTATTTGTCGTTTGATGTGAGTATGCTATAAGTATGCAAAATTTCATGTCTCCAACTTAATTAGGGGCTGAGTTAGAAAAATTGTTTAAAATATATAAGTTAGAGCCCAGAGGGTTAAATAATAGACGTTTTACAAAATTTTATTATTTGTCGTTTGATGTGAGGTGTTCAGCTATAAGTGTGCAAAATTTCCTGTCTCCAACTTAATTAGAGGCTGAGTTAGAAAAATTGCTTAAAATACAGAAGTTACAGACTGAAGGGTTAAATATGAGTGTTTCAAAATTTTATAATTTATAGTGTTATCGCAAGTGTTCAGCTATAAGTATGCAAATTTTCTAGTCTCCAATTTAATTAGGGGATGAGTTAGTAAAATTGCTTAAAATACATAAGTTAGAGCCAAGAGGGTTAAATATTAGACCTTTTTCAAAATTTTATTATTTGTCGTTTGATGTTAGATGTTCAGCTATAAGTATGCAAAATTTCATGTCTCCAACTTAATTAGGGGCTGAGTTAGAAAAATTGCTTAAAATACACAAGTTAGAGCCCAGAGGGTTAAATATTAGACTTTTTCAAAATTTTATTATTTGCCGTTTGATGTGTGGTGTTCAGCTATAAGTATGCAAATTTTCAAGTCTCCGACATATATAGTTTCTGAGAACGGGCTCTATGACAGATAGACAGACAGACAAAGGAGTGAGACAGGTAGTGTTTCGTTACATGAACGAAACTCTGAAACATGCTGCGGATGACTGTAACAACATCCTAAAATTACATTACCATCAGCGATCTACCAATCCCGAATTTAGTTTATATTCGTTTCATATATTCTTATTTTTAGTGCGGCCCTGTAAAATAACTATCAATAATATATACATACAGTAAAACCTCTGAATAGCGGACACCTCGAGAATGCAGAATTTGTCCTCTATTTGGAGGTGTCCGTTACTGACAGTAAAACATGTACAGTTATTTAAGTGTTGGTAATCGAAAAAATGTCCGCTAAATAGAGGTATCCGCTAATCGGGTGTGTCCGTTATGGAGGTTTTACCAGTAAAACCTCTGAATAGCGAACACCTCGGTAGGGCAGAATTTGTCCTCTATTTGGAGGTGTCCGCTACTGAGAGTAAAAAATGTACAGTTATTTAAGGGTTGGTAATCGAAAAAATGCCCGCTAAATAGAAGTGTCCACTAATCGCGTGTGTCCGTTATGGAGGTTTTACTGCATAATAATATCATCCTTTACAAGAAAATTGTATGCTGTATGACAGACTGACATCCAGAGAAAGATAACCTCCCGGAGCAATAAACACTCATGTCTTTTGTTTTAATCATCCACAATCGTTTCTAAATTTCGTTATACGAGTATTAAAAAAATCTGTTAATTTCCAGTCGATAGACCGACAACTATCTTTTAGCCTGAGTTTTTAGCCGGATTTAGCCTCTTGTATGTCATACAACAGGCCAGATTTTATACAACAGGATAAAAACGGTCACCGTGGTACGGAATACTGTATTATTATTTGTTTGCCCACCAAAACTGGTTGCCACGGGTTGTTGCAAGGTTTGTGATCACGTGGTTGAAACTGATCTATTCAATATTACTGCGTGCGTATTTTTTTTTATTTGCTCCATGTGTTCAAACCAGTTGTCTACGAAAACATCAACCGGTGAAAGTGACGCACACCAAATTTCTGTGACGTATCCAGATAAATTGTGCTTTTTAAAGAGTTTTTTCTATATAATTTTTAAACGGTTTGGAACCTATTTTTCATAGTAGGTGCATTCAGTAGGCGGCCCTCATAGGTACCTTCTGGTGCAATCAGAAACGAAATCCGACAAATATTTTTTGAGTTATGCTTGACGAAAGGTTTTTATTAGGCTTTTTTTTTAGTAGGACATGGCGTTAATATCCATCGTAGTAGTAAAGTGTCCGGACAGTAATATTTCGCTGAGTATTAGCCTTCGCTTCGCTCAGACAACTATATACTACAGTGAATGCTTTACAAAATGAAGTTTAATGAACATTTATAGAGTTATTCCTGGACCGACATCCAGTCACCTATTTTATTCGCCTCCTCTATTATTTGGAAAAAGTATGGATAAAAGATTAATTACATTATTTAAAATGCACTATTAAATTAATTAATAACAGTTTAACAATGTCGTCAAAATTTAGCTAAAAATACCCCCTGGTGTATTAAATTATAACTGAAATGGAGCTAGAAAAATTAAAAATTAGAGCTATCTTAAAGAGACAAATTTGGTGCTGCCATCTAGTATTACTTTTATTAAACAACTATCGCAAGATAAATATTTGTAAGCATTTGAATGTAAATAACTGTTTAAACAGCAAAACCAAACATATCCTTATATATAGAGAATTATAAACCTAATATAAACCACACAATGTATTTAAAAACTATTGTTAATAAAATTTAAAAGCATACAATATATTCTATTAGCTAACTTATTTAAACTAAACTAAGAATTTAAATAATTCTAGAACATTGATAATATATAGCATATAGCTATATGCTATAAAACAAAATAAATTCAGTAATAATTAATGTAAATAATTATTAAAAATAATATAAAAATTATTTTTTAATGAATTATATATAAGATATTTATAAAATGAACAGGAAATAAAAAACATGTGGAAGTATATAGATGGTTAAATGATACTTAAATTCCCATTACTTAAAAAGCACAAATATAGAGTGTGGATTATTTTCAGACATCCATAAAAATCCATAAAGTATGAATGTGGGACATTCAAAAACATTAAACCGATAATAAATATTAAAAAGAATAGAGGAATAATAATAAAAATAATTACCCAATTTTAATGCATACAGTATAACTATATTTATATTAAACATACTTATATGTATATTATTCACTATAAGAATGGCATACTATTAGTAATTAATATGATATTGTCCTTAGTAAATTAAAATTTAATAACAAATAATTGTAAATTAGATTAATCAATAATTAAACTAATTATAATATTAATGAAATTCTCCAATTACATATAAAATATCAAATCAACATCCATATAAAATACGTAACAAAAATATAGTAATAATACAAGAGCCCCCATTTTTTTTTTTAATAATTAACCATTGCGTATTATCCAGGCAACACCTCCCTCCTCCGTACTCTAACATCTACCCACCCAACCATCCTATAATATTTTTTTTATATTATTTTACAATTTTTAATTTTTTATAGATTTTTTTTATTTTATAATTTTTTTGTAATTTTGTTTACGCATGTGTTAATTTGTTTTAATAGATCATGTAAGAAAAGTACTAATTGTATATTAATGAATATATGAATTTTTTTGGAAAACCATGATTTAATGCATCATAAATTAGTTTTTTAATATTATTGTTAATTAGAGGAGAAGAACATAAACATTTTATTCTATAATACAGAATGATGTAGACAAGATTTAAAATTTGTAAATGTATTAACTGTGAATTTAAATTCTTTACGTTTGTCATATAAATCTGTGATTGTTTTATTGTCTTTTATTGTAATTTTAAGATCTAAGAAGTTAATTGTATTGTTAGATAAAAGGTTTTCCGTTAATTCCAAATTAGTGGGATAATCAACTGGAAATCGAGTAATTGCAGATTGATCAGTATCAATTAAAATGATGTCATCAATATAACGATATAAATGTAGATTATTATTATTAAAATTACGTTCATAATGAGATAAGTATAAGTCTGAGAGTAAACTGGAAGTACAACCGCCTTGTGGTATACCGACATGCTGTAAATATAAAGTATTATCTTGCAATATATAATTATTATAGATAATGAAGTTAGTTAAAGATTTAAAATATGCAATATCTATATTAGATGGTAATTCCAGTTTTTTATAATACTTTTTAAATAATGCATTTATAATTTTATGTAAATCTTATAGGTCTATATTATTAAAAAGATCTTTGAAGTCATATGTCGTTATATTATAAACAGAATGAAGATTTTTAAAAATATTAACAAGTTGATAGCTATTTTTTATACAATGTGTATTATCATTGTTTGTAGTAAGTACATATAATTGATTAAGAATTTTTAAGAGAAGTGTATTGGCTTTATTATTATATGTATTGCAACCAATAGTAACAGTTCTAAATTTAATAGGAGTTTTATGAAATTTGGGAATAAGAACTAAATATGGATAATTAAAATTAGTAGATAAAATATTTAATAGTTTATAATAACTTCGAATTTTACGATTATTTACAATTACATTTTCATTAGTTTTTTGAAATGACTTATTAGAAGAAATAGAATTTGTAAGAAGTTGGTGATAATATGATTTACATATAATAGCATAATTGTTAGGAGATTTGTCTACATATGTAATAACGAAGCTTTTTTGTAATTTAGTAATTTGTTGGAAATAATGCTTTGTATTAATAGAAACCAAATCAGCAATATTTTTTTTTAAAGCCAAAGTTAATTTTTCAATTACTAATATCTTCCATTGATTAAAATATTCAATAGGTTTATTATAAGAGATAGAAATTTTATAAATAAAAATATCAATATCATATGTAAACTGTTTGATAATAGATTTAACATTAAATTTAGATGGAAGTCTATATTTAGTACCATAACCCATTAGTTGTTTCAATTTAAAATCATGAACAATATCAAGATTTCCAGTGATTATATGTCCATGATCATTGTTTATGTATTTTTTTAGAGTGGGGTCTTTGCAGTTACACGGAAAATTACTTGCAGCAGATGTATTTTTTGAAAATGTATTGTAGTTAAAAATCTTTCTCCCAATTGTATTCGGATATTTAAAGGTTTTTGATATATGAAGATTATTGATAGGAAAAAAACAATTTTTATCATTAATTATAGAATTGATATTAATTTTATTAAGTATGTGATTTGAAAAAGTAATTATCATTTGAGTATTCATGTTCTGAATTTTGTGTTTTTTTTTTTTTTTTGTAAATTAATATTTAAAAGATTAACCCTACTCATAATAAGGTCAAAGTAAATATCAGAGAAATGTTTAGCGAAAGATTTACTTAGAAAGACATTTAAATGTTGTACAAGCTGTTTCTTTTTAATAGCAAAGATGTTTTTACGAATTAACAACCAGTTATAATTCTCTAAGTAATTTCGTTGAAGATCATTAATTTGTTTTGTGATAGATTTTTTGGAAACTACAACTGATGATGAACCCTTTCCGCGTTTATTACGTGTTGTTTTAGCATTTAAATTATGATTAAGAGTAGGATAAATTGGAGAATAATCAATATTGTTATTTATAGATGTGAAGACTTTGACAGGTCTGTTAAATACTTCACTGTTAAGTCCATAAGGATAAATTGTGTTGTAATATTTCATATATGATGATTCCATATAAAGACGTTCTGATTATTTTTTAGAATTTGAAGGATTTCAATTGTCGTATTTTTAAATAGATGTTTATGAAAATGTTGAATTTCAGCTGTAGATTGTATATTTTTTGCTTTGTTATTATTAGAGTCTGAACGATGATGATTGATATATATATATATATATATATATATATATATATATATATATATATATATAACTAAAAATACACAAAAAAAATTTAAAATATAAAATATAATTAAAAAAAAGGTTTAAATAGGATGGCTGAGTGTGTAGATGTTAAATTATGGAGGAGGGAGGAGTTGTCTGGATAATTTATGCACAAATGTTGATTTAATATATATATTTAAAAAGGGGATTGGTGCGTTGATTTTATCAGTTTCTATGTTTGTTTTGGTCCTTGTGTATTTGCTGTCCTTAGTACTGTATAAAAAATATTTATATTATATTCATTTACACCACTTTTATTGATTTACTTTAAAATATTATAATTTATAATAGTGGACACTAATACAGTTTGTGATACATATATTTATCAGTATGTAAATATGTTGTAATTTGTTTGTATATACCCCTCCCCAATCTGTAACGAAACATTTAAAATTTATAACATTAAATTAATTAAGTGATTAATAGAAACAAACTTTTATATTATTATAATTGTAACTTATTTGAAATTATTATTAATTTTTTTATTCTTAAATAAAATTATTAAAAATAATTATAATCATTATAGTAAAGATGCTAAATGATTGTTATCGATATTCTGTTGAGCTGTTTTAGAATGATATTATTTGCTGTTTTAAAGTGAATTAATGAGGTTCAAATATTTGCAATTTGCAATTTTTCTACAGTTATTTTTGGTAATCTCCAATAGATGGCACCACTACAATGTATTTCTTCTTCTTTTCGCCGTGATGGTGAACACGTATTTTTACCTTTTAATTTTTTGAAGTTCAGGTAGATGGCAGCATTAAATAATTATTTATTCAGTTCTACAATAATTTTGTTGCCATACGTTATTATATTATATCATATACCTTATTTATTACCTGATTATTTAAAACTTCTCCTTTTTTGTACTTTTTAGTAATAATTTATTCCAGAATCCATAAAATAGCTCATAATAATTTTTATTATATGGACTATTTAAGTTAATTATACTTATTCTTTTATTTATAAGAATGATAATATTATCTGCAAGCTGTAATGATTTGAAACCGTAAGGATTCGCTTTTAAGTGTACCATTTAATTAGCTGGAATTTTTGCTGTGATAAAACGGGATACTTGTTTGTGATTGTGATATGGTCATAGCAATTCCATTGCTGGGTATGTCTTCAATTTAAATGCTACAAAAAAAATCATATTGTTCATTATTACGGATCTTGCATTGATTACTGATTTATTTAATTCAATTTATATGGCATGGTAAATTTATACTTTTTGGTTTATAGTCGATTGGGTACATAATTTAATTCAATTTTTAGCTTATTGCTGGATTCTATTACAGAAATCGACTATGTTTTTGCTTATATTTTTATTTCATATACCCTTGAAGAAGTGAAATGCTATATAAGCATTCTGCTACATCCATCCAATTGATCGATTATTTGTTTACTATACGTTTTTTAATGGTTCAACAATATTTCGCTGGTTATTTGTATCTTTTGTCTTTAATAGATTATTGTATCAAAATTTGGTGGTTTTTCATATGTTTTATATGGATTAATCGTCCGCAGTGTGCTAATGAATTAGTGGTATTGTGCTTGATATTGTATTACAAGTTAAAGGTTCCATTTTTATTTTGGATAATGTCAGTGTTATGTATTGAAGCTAAATTTATTAATTTAATTTCAGTAATTGGAAATAGATGATGAATTGTAATTATATAATGGTTATATATATACCGGGTGTCCTAAAATGGACTGACTGGTTTTAAAATTCAATAACTTGCAAACGGTGATAGATATTTAACAAAATCTAGCAGGAGGGTTATGTATAAGGTTAAAAGTTTTTTTTACAGTGATTTTCAATTTTAGTTCGAATTACAAACAATAGATGGCGCTGCGATCAATAGACTCTAAATTCAGGCTCGATTTTTGGTACTTCGGGACCCACTCAATACATTTAACCTCCTTTTTCCGCATAGAAGAAGAGAAAGGCAAAAAAATCGAGAATGTATTTAGCGCCTATTGCTTATAGCGCCATCTATTGTTTGTAATTGGAACTAAAATCGAAAATCACTGTAAAATACTTTTGACCTTGTGCCTAATCCTCCTGCCAGAATTTTTAAATATCTGTCACCGTTTGCAAGTTATTGAATTTTAAAATCAGTCAGTCCTTTTTAGGACACCCGGTATATATGTATGAAACACAGATATAATGTTATTTTGTAATGACAAGTGAAGAAATATTTTACAAAATAAAGTCTACATGAAATGTAACCAGACATTGTTTAAAAAGTTACATAATAATGTTTTATTTAAATTTCAGATTTGAAGAATATTATAAAAAAAATTTAATAATGAAAAATAAAATCCTCATAAATCTCTTGTTTCATAAATTCCTGGAAGAAGCATGACCTCAATACGAAATCCCTTTTGAAAACCTGAACGAAGAACACACAGCTTGAAATCAAATGATTCCAACATTTTATTTCTGAAAGAATTTTAAAAAAGTCTCCACATGTATGTCGTTTTAAACAATATGCTTCAAAAGAACAATCAATTTAAACAACATTTTCTTTTGGTAAAACAAATGATTTTCTAGAATTCTAAAATATAATGTAAAAAATTTACATTCCTTTTCTAAGGATAAACTAATGCAGTAGTTTAAAGATACAATGAAACTTATTTCGAAAGAAAAGGAAAAATAGATGAAACAAAAGGTATAACATTAACTTTAAACCAAAACATGGCAATCTGAGCGATGATTAGATTATCAATTATAGGTACAAGAAACAGGGGTATCTTGAAATCATTAGCACATATGACTGAATGTTCTTTTTTATTCATTTAATTTTTTTCAAAATATTTTATTATCGGAAATGTCACAATGAATGAATTATTTTAATAAATTATCTTGCTTTCGTACATTATTATGTATTGTTGCTAGATAACGGTTAAAGGAACTGATAAAAAGCGAATTAAATTAATGGCAAAAATCCGAAATTGAAAAATGAAAATACTTTATATTTTTTATGACTGATGCAAAAATTTGCATCAAAAAATATATCGATATTTTAGAATTTCTGACATTAGTACTGACAAAATTTTAAACTAATAGAAGTAATTTAAGACCTTAATTTTAAAATTTTAGCATCCATAATTAAACATTTAACCCTTTATACCCCGACGGTACTTTTAAGTACCATTAAAAAAAGTGTTATAAAATTAATTCAGTACATCGATTAGCAGTGATACAGGTTTTAATTTAATTAAATTCATATTATTTTCCAGTTATTATACTTGTAATATCCCCCCCCCCTCCTTGTAAAATGCTTAAATTCTGATTATCTTGCTAAATATACCAGACTTTTACCTCTCTTCAAAAACTATTAAATCTGTAAGTTTGACAATCTGTATCTCCCTATCTCATGGATACACTCAATTCCCCATAACCCCCTTTGTGTTTTCAGAAACAAATCCTATTTTCTTGTTTCTCATGGAAACAAGGCCACCTAGTATATTTTATGGCTTCTCCTTTTAAGATGTGTTTTTGTAAATTACACGCAAACATTTGGTATCTCTAGGCTATACTTCTATTTTAGCATACATTCTTTTATGGCCCATTTAAAATTGTCCAAAATAATGGAACACACTTCTCCCTTTCCCTTTTTCTCAGTGACATGAATTTTATAGTGCTGAGTTCTAGGAAAATGCCCACCTGCTCAGAGTCCTGGACTCCCCTTCTTTCCATCCCACTCGAAAAGTAAGTGGAATTGCAAACAGGCAGGCTGTTTTGCTGTTATTGTGTCCCCCCCCCCTCTCTGTTTTCAACCGTTTTCAAATGAACACGTGATAATCACATTCGGTAATGTAAATCAATACAAAAAACCCTTAACGGGTTAAAAGTTTGTGATGCAGCACTTTATCTTATTGCTATAAGAATTTTAAATGTGGAACTTAAAAATAATGATATCAAATTTTAAGTGACGCTATGCTATTAATTAATGTATACATACCTTTATATTATTTATTTCATTATTTTATTTTTGTTTTATTTATAATTGCATGTGTAAGAATTATGTTAAATTTAAAAGGATGTATAAAAATTTATTCATTGATGCTTTATCATTCACATCTTTCATAAATTCAAAATATGAGTTTTAAAAGATATGATATCAAAATTTAAGTGACGCCTTGATGTAGCTTTAAACAATTTGTTTTAAAATTCAATTTCAATTGTTTTCGTTTTGGCTAAATATATTTACACATGTAACCAAAACTTTTGATTTACCACAATAAACTGTTAAAAATATCACTCTCACTGAACCTGTACAATGCACTGTAATGTATTTATATGAACAAATTGATTTATCTTTTGTGCCACGCTATCCAAAATCAAAAGTAAAATTTATGTAAATGATTTCTGTGCGTCATTGTATCCAAACTAAACGAAATGTATGCAAATGGATAATATGACGCGCAAAAATCATTTACATACATTATAATGATGCCGAGATAATGAAATTTCACTATTTCATCGTTATTTTAGGTACCTCTGATTCAGAAAAAAATAAGAATTACAATTTCACCTTAAGTCCTGTGCACAAGAAATAAAGGGGGTGGGGGATTTACAATTTTGGCATTACATGTGGTCCCACAGACCCGAAGAATTATGGTTCGGCCCGGTCCGTGTATGTAGGGAAAATCCTATATATCGGGCAGTATACTGGGCATCTTTGACTTGGGTAGCCTGATATATTTCAAAAATAACAATAATAATTCATTTTATAAATTTAATATTACGTTTAATTGGTTTAATTTTACTTCAAACTGTCTAACAAAAAAAGCTGGAGTCGGAGTCGGCTTGCTTTTTAGCGACTCCGACTCCGACTCTTTTGCTCAAAAATGGGTCTGACTCCGACTCCGCAGCTTTGCTTCTAACTGACCTAATGAGTAAAAAGAGTTTTTTTTTTTTTTTTTTTTTTTTTTCGTGGTTCATTTCTTTCTTTCCAGAATTTTAAGAAGTTTTACTGCTTTATTTTATTTTACTTCTAACATTACCCAGGATCAGTAGATTTATGGCACCTCGATAAAAATCACTCTATTTTTAATAATAAATCATTGATTTAAATCAAAATACTTTCTACAGTATGAAAATATCATTTGAATTTTCTTATTAAAGTAATGAAATTTCTGATCAAGTCAGATTCCTTTTAGGATTTCCTTTTTCAATCTGAAAATAAGGCTTTTCCATTTGGCTTTTGGAAAACACATTTTAATGTGAAGGATGAGACTGTCGATAAAGAAGCTGAAAGAGCAATAGCTCAAGTTTTTACAACTGCATTTGAAAAAGCATTTTTTTTTTGCCTTCGGATTAATTCAACCAGCACTTAGAAATAAAGCAGCATATAAGCTTGTGTTTTTGTTTAAAAGACTAAATAAAAAAGAAAAATAACTTTCTAATTGAGGGGGGGGTTTTTGGGGGGGGAGGGATATTAGTATTCAAATTGTTATTAATTTATTCTTTTTCTTTAGAAAAAAAAAATAGAACAGCAAAAAAAAGTAATCTTGTTTATGTTTAATAACTTTTTCCATCAAATCCTACAAAATTATCAAAATAAATATTCCCTTTTTTTATCACTTTTCTGAAATAGGCTTTTGTTCCAGTACCAAAGACATTCCACGGTTGAATAACAGTTCTTTTTTGTGTTAACTATTGAAACAGTTACGAAAAGAAAGATTTTCAAAATGATGCGTCTTGACAAGGAACAAAATCTCTCTCCATTTAAAAATCTCCGATGATAAGGTAGGCTTTAAATTTCAAATATAAGCTGAAGGGGTCTTAGTGTAAACATGGAGCTAGTGTAACAACTGACTTATTAGTAAATAATAAAATGTTATTTTAACCAACCAACCAGTTGGCATATATCTCCAGTATCTTTTTCACAATACTTGAATGGGAGTATCACTATTGATTTTTACATTCGTAGCTAACTTTTGAAAATAGATTTTAGAAATGTCTTCTATTTTCTGAAACTTTTTAATTTTAATTTTTATTAATTTTATATTATTTTATTTTATTTTTACATTGTGATTCGACTTACACCTTCAATATTCCTGTGGGGCAAGTGTAACTAGCCTTTTTCTTTCTTTCTTTCTTTCAGCTGCTTACTATGTCCTTATGTACCGGGCTATGGCCCAGTTGAATGGGTTTGAATGTCTGGCAGTGGGGAGAAATCACTTGATCACCGCATGGCGGCGGTCTGCCGGACAAGCAGATATGCCGTCTTAATGGCATCTCAGCTTTACTTTTTTGGAGTTCTATGCTGGTCGATTAATTAAGGGGAGGGATCACCTTCAGCAGCTTAATATTACTTGATTTTAATACAAAATAAGAAAAACAATTTTGAAGCTGTAAATATTTCTTCAAACTAAACAATTTTTTGGATAAATTGTGCAAATATTTGTTTACGTATTCCTTTAAATGCATTTACTTAAAAACAATTAGAATTTAGTTTAATTAAGGCATACTAATTAAGGATTTTTAAAAAGATGATTTGACGTACATGTCCTGAGCGCAGGATTATTAAAAATATGTTCTATACTATTCAAAGCTGGAGTAGCACAGTTGAAGTTTATTCCAACAGAGCGAAAAATGTCCAGGCCAGGGATCGAACCTGGATACTTGGCGTGCCGTGCCAATGCCTTACCTGTTAGGCTATCCGGACCGAGGTAAGGCATTGGCACGGCACGCCAAGTATCCAGGTTCGATCCCTGGTCTGGACATTTTTCGCTCTGTTGGAATAAACTTCAACTGTGCTACTCCAGCTTTGAATATGATATAATCCAGTTGGAAAAAATATTCTTTCCCTTCATTATGTTCTATACATTCACTTAATATTACATATATATATTCTTATAATGCTGTTCTTTATTTTTAACCTAAAATAGTAATCAAGTTCATAAATGAAAATATTTTTTCAGGTAGTATAAAGCATAACATACAAAATTTATGATAAAATTTCAATAAAAATTTAAAAAACAAGCAAATGTATTACAGGTGCTTACTTAAAAAAGGGTAAAGGTTATAAAACTATGTCCCTCTATATATAAAAAAATGAAACGATTTGGAAATGGACCAATAAAAAATTGTGTAGATGTTCCCGGTACACTCCTAGATCGGCATCCATATTTCTTGTGACTGGGTTTCTTTCTTCGTTAATATTAAGAAAATTGTTTCATACAAAAATATGAAAATTTGTACTATTATAGAGAAATGTTAGATAAACACGCTCATGCAGACAGTTTTTAAAACGAATAATTGTTTTAATAGATATTTAATGTTAAAGTTGGTCAAAATCCTTTCATTAAAAAAATTTATATGAGCAAAAACTATACATAGAAATTTAAATATTTTTACATCATTTAATGCATCAGAATTTCCCGGTGTGCAGATTGCATTTTTTTTTTTAATTTGATTCATTTTTGAGGATTTATCTCCATTTAAAATTTAAATTTTCAGCATTTCGAGAGATATTCTTTACATATTTTAGAAAAGGGTATTATTTTAAATTATTGTCAATTTTAAAAACAGCGGAAAGAATAATATTTCCTTCAAATAAAAAATTTATTTACACGTGGCTATTATAGTCAGAAAAATACTTTCAAATCAGAATTAAGTTATTACGTGTTAAAAATCAGCAAAATATTGAAAATTACGTCATGAAAACTACAGTTACACATGAATTTTAAAAGAGAAAGAAAATTTTTAAATAATAAATTCATTATTATGCGTTAATATTCGCAAATGGAGGAAGTTTACGTCTTATTTAAAGAGGCCAAATAATAAACAAAACAGTTTAAATTAAAAAATATATTTGCGCAAGACATTTATTTCATATTTTGAGATAATCTTTTCAACTATTATCGTGAATTCTAAGACAGTGGGACAGTGCAAATAATATTTCCTTTCTAACAACAAAAGTATTTTCATGTGAATGTTAAAATGAGAAAGAAAACTTTGGTGAAAATTACGTCAGAAATAAAACGATACTTTCAAATGTGCTATTTAAAAGAGCTTTCATAAAGAGCTGTTAAAAATCCGAGAGATAAAGGCTCCGTTTACTTAATTATTTTTACATTAGCTTATTTTCAAATTTTTAAACATTTTTTTAAATCAAAAACTAAAACAGCCATTGTATCCCTTAACAAACTCTGATTTCGCCTTAAAAATCTTCAACCAAAGGAATATTAATGAAAACCAGTTTACAGAGAGATCGCCACTGTTTTTTAAAATTATAATTCAATTTTTTTAAAGCTGGTGAAATTAGCCTACTTTTAGAATCTGGGGTGTCGGAACGAGGGTTGGCGAGCGTAGCTTGTAGGGGGCAGAGCCTTCTAGTAAAATACAATATAATACAAAATGCTAAGTTTCTATGTTACTTAGCAGTGGAAATCTAATGCGCACAATGTCAAAAATATCTGTGCTGAGAAAAATGACTTTAAATTTCAAATTTACCTTGATTTGAATAGGCATCACTCCATGTATTTTATCATAAAATAGGTTCTAATTGAAATATCGTCATTTTTTTTTTTTTTGGTAACATGTTAGTCTTTAATAATAGATGTATAATAATAATTTAGCATTTTTAAAAAGTTTTAAGCGATCTCCCCTTTTTAAAGTGGATTTGCTTCTTTGAATAGATGCTGCACCGCACACCTATTCATCATGCCTTGGGAATGGAAAACCTGGGTTTTCAGTGCCAAATGGGTGGTGCCATAGAATTCTCATACAACTGGACTCAGAAATAGCAACCCTTTCTTGAAGCCGGGATCATTACCCACCGTCACGTGATGGTGGGCAGAGAAAACGCGCCAAACCAGATTTTCTTCTACCAAAATCGCCTCGGAATTTTCCTCTGGTTCCCGCTGAAACTTTTGCGTCGGCGTTTCTCTCGCATGAATCAAATCCGACAGTTGCCAGTAAGGAGATCACTTCCAAAAAAGACAACCTTTTGGCGATGAAAGCGGAAACATGTTAACTTCAAGTTCTGACCGAAAGAACAATGGGATTCGATCTCTACTTCTTATCTTTACTTTGAAGGTGGTGCTGACTTGTAGACAAGACATGGGGAATTTAGCAAAGGAAGGTAGCAAAGTAAATGGGCTGCTGCTGAAGTAGAAGTTGCACTTGGAAAGAGAATTCCGGGGCCGAAATGGGGCCAAGAGAAATCTCTCATCTTGAGGTGGATTACTTGCCCTCCGTGGAAGTTTTTCTCATGGAAGAAAGAGATAGATGGAGATGCAGTAAGGTGGCTAGGGGTGAGGCCAAAAAAGTAACCATAAAATCCGCTACAGAAGGTCCAAACACAAGCACGTTTTTTCACGAAAAAAAGAAGAAAACTTTTAATAATACAGGTTTTATTTCATAATACAATGGAATGCTGCTTTAAAATGCTTAAAAATAAGCTGATTACTTTTATTTAGAGAAAAAAATACTCTAGTGATGTAAAGAATTAGGTCCCTGTTTTAGGTGCTTGTTTTGTTTAGTCCTACTGTGGACGTTTAAATTTGAGCAATAAATGGTTTCATATTTCAAACCTTTTTTATGGCACACTGCATCTCCATCTATCTCTTTCCTCCACGAGTCTTTCTAATGCAATCTCTCATTGTATGCTTAAGATATCTTAGACCGCCAGTTTTAAAGTAGTACCCTCCCGGAATTGAATGCCTGTTCACATCGAAAAAATTATCTAAGATACTCAGTGAAGGTCAGGGTGTCTGAGATCTGACCAAATGTAAAGTATGCGCATGCGCTTAAAATAAAACCGGTCGCAATAGCCAATCGGTAAAAACGAAGCTTCGATAGCCAACGAGAGTGTGAGTGGTAGTGCCTGTCTTTAGTCGAAGAAAGTAGAAACTTACTGAGAGAGTTTGTGGGGCGGTCTGAGATATCTTAAGTGTCCAATGCGACCAGGGTATAATGGAGCCCAACCCGTAATTATGCAAGGTTATCCAAGGTTTAGAGAAAATTACGAAAAACTCCAAACGAGTATAGGCTGACGAGAGCGATTGGGCTCGAACCCAGCTTTTCCCATCTACCAGCTTTGAGAGCAGAAACTCTGGACCACTGGTAGAGCTCACCTGTTTTGGAGATTGACATTGGCACTTTTGTTCGGCTGCACTTTTGTCTCTTTCTTTGAGTGTACTCACTTCTCGGGTACCTCTTTCTTTCGTTGTTTGTCTCTTTTTATGGGTTTTGACACTTTCTTGGCTGGTTGTCTCGTTTTAAGTTATTTGTACTTAGCTTGCGTTGGTTGTCACATTCTTGGGTGATTACTGTCTGGCTCCTATAAGAAAGACTCTAGAACCGGTCTCGACTCGGTTCTGTTGTCAAGGTCAATCGGCTTTATTTTAGGGAAGTCTGGCATTTTCTTTTCTCCCAGTCAATCGATCATTCCTAAAATTGGTGTAGTCTTTTTCGTCCTCCAGCTCTTATAGACGAAGTTCCCTCCCTATAATTTTTGGAACCTTCGAAAGCAGGAAACCTACCCAGGATTTTTCTTATCTCAGCCACACAGTATCACTTTTTTGCAACATTTTTGTCACAATCTTGGAATAATATCGCTTTTTACGATATTCTTGTCGCAGTCAAGAGGTTTTCTTCCTTTGGGTGGTAAACTTTGTGCACTGTGGAGTTGGGCACGTTTCATGGCCATTAGTCCATCTAATTTAAATTATGTCTGTTTTCAATATGATGTTGTGATGCATTTCTTTCATTGTGTATTTTAGAGATTCGTGAATACCTTTCGTGGGGTTCTTTCTAATTGAACCTAACCCATATTTACCCAAGGGTATCTGGTTCGGAGAATATTGTAACATCAGAAAAAGAGGAGAATAACAACCACGCTTATTTATATTTGTCCTAACATTTCTAATCACAATTTTATTCACATAAACTCATGGTAATATCAATAAAAGTCAATAAGCAGATGAACCAGATATTGAAAAAAAAAATAGCAAGCCTTCATTCTTCTGGAGAGGAGAAATATTGTTCCCAGTTTCTTTCTATTCATATGAATGGCAGTAGCAATCACAAAATGATCCTTGTTAATATTTTGTTTTTTTACTTTTTAAGTAGTAAACTGAGCCAATATTTGTTTAAAACATACTGTATTTAATTCAAGTAAAATAAAATAAGTTTAAAAAATGGTTTTCTTTTCTAATGCAACATACTTTTTAAAGATACACTGAAAGGCTGCTTATAATATCTTTAAGATACTACTTTTCATTTAAAGCAGAGAAAAACCCTCTTTTATGCTAACGAAAAAACACTGTTGTATGTAACTTAACTGTGTGTTTTGTGTGTGTGTGTTTCTTTTTAGTTTCCCGCGTTATTCTACTGCTACGTATCTGTGTTCACATAAAAGTTCACAACTTTGTACTCTGTTTTGTGTGTGTACGTTTCAATAAACCAGTCTTTTTAGTTTCTCGCATTATTCTTTTGGACGCAGCATATTGCACTTTATGTAATAACTTGCTGACTCGCCCGGCGTTGCCCTAACCCTTGACTTACCTAAACTTCAACTTAACATAAACCTCAAATTTCTATGATTTTATATCTTTACCACGGTTTTGTATGAATTTATATTTTTAAATGAAAAATTCGCGAAAAAATAATGATACATAGGGGTAAAAGAAAACATTTTCTTGTTTATTTGCTTGTATAAATGTATATGTTTACTTTTTCCGTCTATTCGCGTGAGCGTGGGTCGACATTGTACCATCGAAAAGTATATGAAGTTATGCATAGAATTAAACCAAATTTTTTGTTTATGATTTCGGCTGTAAAAAGCAGGTCCTTCTTCAATTTAGAAATATTCCACCGGAAGGAGGCGCTGTAATAGCGATTTTTGTGTCATTTTCAATATTATACCACCGAAAAGTGTATGAAGTTATGCATAGAATTGAACAAAATTTTTCGTGTATCATTTTGGCTATGGCCAACAGGCCCTCTCCGAATTTAAAGCAATTCCGCAGGAAGGAGGCGCTATAATTGCTATGTTTGTACCATTTGCATTATCGCACCATCGAACAGTGTATGAAGTTATTCATAGAATTAACGTAATTTTTTGTGTATAATTTTTGCTATGGCCAGCAGGTCTTCCCTGAATTTGAAAAAAAATCTGCCACAAGGGAGCACTTTAATAGCGATGTCTCTGCCATTTTCATTATTGTACCATGTAAAAGTGTACAAAGTTATGCATAGAATTGAACCAATATTTCTGTGTATGTTTTTGGCTATGGCTAGAAGTTTCTCCTTGAATTCGAAAATATTCCGCCGAAAGGGGTCGCTGTAATAGCGATTTTTGTATAATTTTCTCGATTTTTCGTAGTTCTGTTGTTGATCGGCTACTCGTGCAGCGAACTCGCGTCCTGATAAGCTATTCGCAAACAGCTGATGACAGCAGAAAAAGGAAAGACTATTGATTTTAATAAATAACATGTTCTAGATTAACTCGTTTTTATTCCCATTAATTGACTGAAGCAGAAATTTAAGATGAAAATCAGAGTAGGTTTAGTATTGAACTAATAATATTGAAGTATTAACATGTGTAACTACTTTTTGAAATATTAAGATGTATGAGATAAAAGAAAGTTTTGGGACTGGCACATCAAACTAGTTAAAGGAAAAATCCGCAAAAAAATAATGATATATAGTGGTAAAAGCGCTCGTAAGAAAACATTTTCTTGTTAACTCCCGATATGCTATTTTTTTCTCCCAGCAAATAAAATGTAGTCTCCAAAAAATACTGTTCCGTTGTATAAGCCAGCCGTAAAACAAATCAGATGTATCATTGTACTGTTAAATACTCTAATGCAATTTTTTAAACGTCTAAGCATCGCATATTTTTCATTTGTATACCGTCGTATTGGAAAAAGAAAGTACTTTTTAATGCAATTTGTTTAAAAACTGCCTCTCAATTTATTTTTTATATATTAATTTTTTTTAAGTTTTTAGCGCCATTTGTTTAATTTTGGCAACTCGAGTGCTCCATTTCTGTAGAAAGTAAAGAAGAAATAGTTGGAAAATAGTAATTATATCTTTTTGTTGCCATTTTCCCGTAGCTACTGAAAAAAATGTAATTAAAATACGTGCTATTTTGAAAAAAATATAAATGAATGATTTCTGATAAAACATAGCTATTATAAACTATATTTAATTTAATTATCTGTATTACAAACAAATGAAGGCATATCAATCATTAGATAGCCGATTACTTTTGTCGAGTTTCTTGAGTGACATCTGTTTTTTTTTTTATTATTATTATTAATATTATTTATCTATTATTCAACGATAGTGACGTCCTATGAATACTTTACAATAGATGTTGTTTAAGGCTAGATCGTAAATGAGGAATTCTTCAGAGGATGCGAATGACGCTATTTTATATAAAATAAAAGCATGTATTTTAAGTCTTAAAACTGAAATATATTTTGTTCTATCTCTATTTATATACATTTTTTTTTTCATCGGAGGCGAAACTAAATTCTGAAAAATCAGAATTCCCGTTTTCTAGTTTATTAGTTCTTTTTACATAGGGTCGTTTCAGCTTTAAAAAAAAACTTTTTTTGTCCGAACCCTTTAAAATTTTAAACTGCTATAAATATAATGGTTTTGCAGCGCGTGTAAAAATTTCGTGAAAACAAATTGCGTCTAGTTAACCTTTCACTGCACAAATTTTTATCTTTATGAAAGAATGTATTTAACATCTATATATAGTCCTAATAATGAGAAAAATAGTATAAAAAATTTAAATTTTAAATTTTCAGCTAAAATTTTATACACTGGTTTCCAAAAATTAAGGAAAAATCACAAAAAGAGCGATAACTCATTCAAAAATTAACCTATCCGTATGAAATTTGGATATGTTATTAACTAAAAGATGCTGATTAAAATTACAAAATGCAAATTAGTGGCGCTACAGTCGGATTGCGTCATCTGTGCGGAGCATAAAAATGCATGCTAGAGAGTACGGCTGCTGGTGTCGCTGTGATTATGAAATAAGAAAACTGGGATAGCCAATGCATTAGTATGACCTTAAGGTATCATTTGTCCTCATAACTTCGATAGAGAGCTATTGAAAGATTGGATATAGACCAAAGTCAAACAGAGGTGGCCAGATGGCTAAATATGAGTCCTCCTGTTGCTCATAGGCTTTGGCAACAATTTCAAACCACTGGTTTGGCTTCCAGAAGGTTCAGCGAAGGACGAGCAAGAGCTACGACAAGCACTGATGACTGATATTTGCGGTTATGTGTACGAAGGAATAGAACAGCAAGCACCTCTCATCTTAAATCGGTCCTTGCTGCAGCCACTGGAAGGTTGGTATCAACGTCTACTGTGCGTAGAAAGCTTCATGAAGGTGGTCTTTAAGCGATGCGACCAGATATTTGTGTGCCGCTTACCTCATGTCTCCGGAGGGACGTTTAAGGGGGGCACGTCAACATGTCCACTGGACGGCTGATCAATGGAGGCGTGTTCTCGTTACAAATGAGTTCCAGTTTAGCCTCCAAAGCTATAGTATGCATTGTTTGATTTGGAGAGTACAGGGAACACGCTATCATCCATCAAACATTCGTAAAAGCGATTGGTATGGAGGAGGCAGTGTCTGTGTTTGGGATGGTATCTCTTTGGGCGGACGTACAGACCTCCATGTCTTTCCATGTGGAACTGTGAATGCTCACGTCTATAGAGATGACATTCTTGATGATTATGTGCACCCTTATGCCGGTGCAATCGTTAATAATTTCCTGTTACAGGACGATAACGCTAGACCGCACAGGGTTCACATCTTAGAAGATTATCTTCAGCACCAAACAATTCAGCGCATGAAATGGCCAGCTCGATCATTGGACTTGAATCCCATCGAGCATCATTGGGATGCTTTATAAAGATGTGTCTCTGCTCTCAATCCTCTTCCTTAGACCCTTGCCACGCTTGCAACTGCTTTAAAAGAGCAATGGCTCGCACTTCCCAGCGAACTTATTGATCGCATAATTGACAGTATCACACTTCGCTGTATGTGCTGTATTGCATCTAGGGGTCATCATACTCCATATTAAGGGTACTTTTCCTATACCAAACTGACACATTTATTTTGTTTATTTTATAATTGTATTAATTTCTGAAATACCACAATCGCCTGGTAATTTCTTTTAATGTTATTTTATACCTTACTATGTGTTGTAAATTGTGTCTCAGTTTTATTAAAATCTACTTGTAACATTTTGAGTAATCGCTACTTTTGTTGCTTTTCCTTAATTTTTGGAAAATGGGCTTAAATTAAAATTTTACCATTAATAGCTTGATCGAAATTTCTTTTGTTTCCGAAGAGCAAATTCTAATTTGTTGTCTAGTGTACACATCTAACATGGACAAAATAAGTATTATTCCATAATTTGGATTGTTCCTGATCAGGGACAACGATCATGCCCGCTAAATTCATGGCACATAATTAATACCGTAATGCTTTTAGGTATGTGCCAGATATGGCACGTGGTGTAGTGAAGAGTTAAATAAATAGGTTTTGTTCTCGCTTTTTTATTGTTGTTGTTGTTGTTGTTGTTGTTGTTGTTTTTCGCTTCGGGTCCTGTAACATAACAAAAGAAAAAAGCTCTTATCGTCCGAACTCTCTAAAATTTCAATCGATTATAAATATAATTGTATACCAGCCCTGTTTGAAATTTCGTGAAAAAGTATGTGTATTTAGTAGTGAAAACATGAACCGAAGACGAACGAAGTGTTTTAGCGTTTTCATGGCAAATTTCTCAGATTTTATTTATTAAAAAATACTTCTGCTCGTCCCAACGTTTCGAAATTTTTATAAGTTATGAATATCCCGTTTGCCAAGAAGTTCCAAAAAGATTGTTTCGAAATATCGAAATTTAGTTACGTTTAGCGTAGAAAAAACATCATCTTCAGGCGCCTCGAAGGGACCTGCAGTCGAGAATTTTTTTTAAAGAGTTAAATTTCGTATTTTACAAAACCGATTGCAACATGAAAGTGCAGGTGGTCTCTGCTTTTAATAGGCATTTTTTGTGAATATGTACCTCTGAAATTGAGGCCTAGGGGAGCGATGCCGAAAGGTTAGAAAAGCCAACCACGTAAATTGCACTTTTTTAGCTCCCGGTACGGTATGCTATTACTTTCTCCCAGCTTATTTTGCTCCAAAAAATAACGTTACTTTACAGAAGCCAGCAATAAACGAAGCAGATGTATCATCGTACGATTAAAAGCTCTATAGCAATTTATTTTATTTCTAAGCAGCGCATATTTTCAATTTTTATAACGTCGTATTGGAATAAAAAAGTACTTTTAAATGCAATTTGTTTGAAAACTGCATCTCTATTTATTTTTGAAATACTAATTTTTTTGTAATTTTCAGCAACATTTGTTTCATTTTGGCAACTCAAGTACTCCATTTCTGTAGAAAGTAAAGGGACAATAGTTGAAAAATAGCAATTATATCTGTGTATATATTCTATGTGTGTATGTGTGTTTTGATATATATTGTAGTATGAGTGTTTTATTATAGCAATTATATCTTTTTGTTGCCATTTTCTCATAACAACGAAAATGTAAACAAAGAAAATGTAATTAAAATATGTGCTATTTTGAAAAAATATAAACTAATAATTTCTGTTAAAACAGGGAGCTATTATAAACTATATTTAATTTTAAGTATCTATAGATGCTTTCAGTCGTGACGTCAGTAATGACGTTTTGGTTGGAAACTGACTCCAAACAAACGGTTGCTATGCGTCATTTCTTTTTAAATGTAAATCGTGGAAAATGTTACCAGTACATATCAAGTATTAAAACACTAATGGTGTTATTACACGAGGAGTCAAAGTCGCTTGAAATTCCAGGCGTCTTCATGTTATTCCTATGGCTCCAGGGGAGTCGCTTCGAAAGCAAGCAACTTTTTTCTGTCGGAGCGTCTTTGACACCTGAAACTAAGCGAGTCGCCAGTAACAGCCAATCAAATGCTTGGAAATCTGACGATGGAAAAGCCTTTTCCCGAACAGACAATGAAATGCTTGGATAATACGTAAGTTCCAGGTGAATAATACGTAAGTTTCAGGAAATCTGACGAGTCGCAGGCGATTTTTGTCGCTTGCAATTTTTACGTGTAATAACACTATTAGATGTGAGATATAGATATAAGATACAGCTGCAACACACAAAGAAAATAGAAAATACAACATAGCAACCGTTTGTTTGGATTCCAAACAAAACGTCACGACTGAAATGGTCTATATTAATGTTACAAACAAATGAAGGCCTATGAATCATTAGATAGCGGGTTTTTTAGTCGAGTTTCTGTAATGACGGCCTCTTTTTGCTGCATTTGTGTATTATTTTGCAATTGTGACATCCTATACATATTTTACAGTAGATGATTAAGAGTGGATCGTAAATGTGGAATTCTTAAGCGGATGCGAATGACGTCATTTTACATAAAATAAAAGTGTGTGCTGCAAGTCTTAAAATTGAAATATGTTTTGTGCTATTTATATGTACATATATATTTATTGTCATCGGGGGTGTCACTAAATTCTGAAAAGGCAAAATTCCTCTTTTCTAGTTTTTTTTTTTTTTTTTTTTTTTTTTTTTTCAAGGCAACAATATTTTCTCGAACAGATTGCGGCTTTAAGACGTAAAATTATATATTTTTTTTCTTTTCTTCCGTATCCAGAACTGTTCGACCGATAGGCGTTAAGACAAACAGCCCAAAAAACATCATTTGATTATTTTCGTCTACGGACTCCGGAAACCAGGGACTCTGAGTGTTTAGTTCTCAAACAAGCTTTGTACTGACTTTATCGACCCCGAAGGCATGAAAGGTTGAATGAACTTCGCTCTGAAGGGAGCCGAACTCGCGAAGTACAAAGAAAAGTCACTCCGTTTAAAATTACGTTAAGATATCTTCCTTATCTTCAGAGTAAACAACAAAAAATCTAATTCGGATCAGCATAACATCCATTATTATTTATTGAATAAATGAGTTGTGACTATAGTTTTCTATGCAAAAATTATTTGTTTTAGTTAGTTTAGTTGCTCTTAAACTGTGTCCAATCTTTTTTTAATCACCATGTATATGTAATTGCTGCATTTCAATGCTTTACCGAAATAAGTACAGTGAAACCTCCATGTGCGACCACCTTCATTAAGCGACCACCTTCATTAAGCGACCACCTTCAATAAGCGACCACCTCCCTGAACGACCATTTTTTGATGGAACGAAAATTATTCCCATAGGCTCAATACTAATTTTATCTCCGTTCAGAGACCATCCCAGTTGAACCCCCTCCATGAGCGACCCATTTCTTTGAAGAAAATGAAACAAATTAGGTTTTTTTCCTAATCGCTTGAAGAAGATTTTATTAGAAAAATAATTCCGGAGAGCGCATTATTTATCAAACTTCTAAACTAAGTTAAAATTTTTTTTCGATAACTTTTAAGTATTTAAACCCCTTTGTGCCTTTTTTAGGCAATGAATTTAATTCTGATGACAAATTAAGAATGACAGTCAATAAACTCTCCCGCCCTATTCTGTTTGGAGACTTTCAAAGAAATAGATAAATTAACGAAAACGTCATTATTTATTTCCGTCCAAAAAAAAATTGCATTTATTTACTGAACTTCGAAATAAATGCTATAAAAGATAAAACCGTAAAATCAAAGCAAACGTCAATGTATCCATTTTTTATACTCTTCAGTAATTAACTTATGTAATTAACTTTTTTATACTTAAATTTTTATATTTTTTCCTAATGTGAAAAATAAATTTTAGTAAGGTTAATTGTTACCTTTTTTGAACAATTAAAATCTAGATTTAAACACGACCTCCATTAAGAGACCACCTCTCGGAGCGACCAATTTTTATTGGAACGGAACGTGGTCGCTTTAGGGAGGTTTTACTTTATCCTTTTTTTTTTAATCTTTTCTAGAAATAGGCATTTGTTTCAGTACCAAAGACATTTTATGGCTGAATGCCAGATCTTTTTTTCTTTCAAACTTTCGAAACAGTTACAAAAAGAAAGTTTTTCAAAGTTATCTGTCGTTGAATCCCTCTGTATTTAAAATTCCCCAAAGAAATCGTAGGCATTAAATTTAAAATCTATTTCAGAAAGTTTTCAAATGAAATGCTTTTTAAAAGTCCATTGTAAGCATTTAAAATGTTGTAAAGTTTAACTAAAATTGGGGAAGTAGTTAATATGGAGATTTAAAAGTGCTCCATAATTTTTTTCCCGTGAATAACAAATTTATTTATCTTTTTGAAGCATTTTTTTTTGTCCTGTTTTTCTTACATCTTTACATAAAACGACTTACTTTGAACAAAACATTTTAAAAAGATTTGTCTTAAAGATCGAAAAAAAATAACACACTGTTTAGTATTTAGATAGAAAAACTTTGTGTTGACTCTGTCGTCCAATTAATAAAGTTTTATCTTTAGATATATTTTTGTTTTGACTTTGAAATCCCAAAAAGCCCACAATGTATCTTCAGGAAATCCGCGAAGGACTCTGATTCAATGCAATTATATATATTTATTAATGTGTTATTAAGTTTAATAATTTGCCAAAACATAGATCACACTTGAATACGAAAACAAACTTTTAATATACAAATAGGAATTTAATGCATAAATAGATGATTACCAAATACGAGGGTAACTCTGAAAAATTTGAGGCAGGCGGTATGCGCCAGAAAAACAAAAAAAAAATATTGGTTGGATATGTAAATTTGAACTCTTTTATGTCCGCAGACGATAATTTGTGGCAACAATTGCAATTTAGCTCTCGTAGAATAAATTTTGAAAGAAGAGAAAATTGAGTTGATGCGAGAGCATTATCGAGCTGTGATTTTCTATGATTTAAAAGTTAGACTAAATCAAGAAGAATGCCTTAAAAGTCAACAATTAGCATATGGAAATGAAGCTTCATCTCGTGCCACTGTATTGAGATGATTTACAGAATTTAGAAGAGGTCGAAATTCTCTTTTGGATGAAGAACACACAGGAAAACCCGTTGTCAGCTGTAGTCCCACAAAATGTGTCGGCCATACGAAAAATGTTAATCGATGATAATCACTGTACCTACCAAATGATATAGAAGTAACTTAACATTGGATCCGCAGCTATACATACAATTATTCATGAAGAACTGCATATGACAAAATTAGTTTGTTGTTGGGTCCCCCATAATTTAACAGAACACCAAAAAGCGGGGCGTGTCACAATCAGTAAAGAAGCTCTAAAATTACTTAATGATGGTGGGCGCCGCATTATTTCTAAAATCATAACTGGTGATGAAACTTACATACCTTTCTTGAAGTTTCAACAAGTCAAGAAAGTAAAGTATGGGTCTTTGAAGACGATCCTAAACCAACCAGGGTGAAAAGACAACGAGCAATGGAAAAATGTAATGTATGTCGTGTTCTTTAGAAGTACAGGACTGGTTCCTGGTCAAACACATTAAGCTAGAGGGACAGAAGACAGTTACAGATAACTGGTACATCACTAAGTGACTTCCAGAAATTCTTCAAGAGTTGAATGTTAGGGGACTCATGCTTCACCATGACAATGCATCTTCCATTCAGCAAGGACTACAGTCAAATTTCTTGAACAAAAAAACAACAATGTAATAGAGCATCTACACTATTCTCCTTATATTTTTATGTGTGACTTTTGGCTATTTTTTAATCTTAAAAAAATTACGTAGGTGCCGTTTTCATTCCGAAGATTAAATTTATGAGGCTATAAAAGAATATTTTTTCATCTGTTCCAAGAAATGGATGGCTTGAGACATTTAATCTTTGGAAAAGTCGCCTACAAAAGCGCATTGATCTTGAAGGAAACTACTACACTTGAACACTCCTAAGAGTTGTTAATTTTAACTTGTACCATTTAGCCGTATCTCAGAAATTTCAGTGTGAACCTTGCAATACTAGTGACCTTTTGCCTATTAAATAAACACCAAATGATGAGAGTACTTTTACTCCTCTTTTCTGTAGCTAAACTTCGCCAGCTTTTAAGCCTCGCGTTCTTTTTTTTTTCTAACCGATCTCTGTCGATGTCGTTTTATTAATTATCCAATTCTATTCCCGTTGATTGCGAATTTATATTCATTCATGAACTTATCACAGCCCGTGACTGTTGCATTTCATCGAGTTGATAATTTTCGTTTGTTCATCCTCATTCCCACATTCCCATATATAGAACCTGAGAGAAATATTTAGAATTCCCCGAACCCTAGCAATTCTATCTTAGCACGTTTTAGTGTATTGCTTTATACAGGGTGTTGCCGAAACCGACCGACAAATTCGGAGAGGTGATAGTGGGCATCAACATGATGAAAATTTACCATAGAACATGGGGTCGGCAAACCATGTATTTAATCAAAAATACAGGGTGTTCTTACCTAACTCAATTTGGGTTGACGGCAGGGTTCTCGCTGGCTTTAGACCAAGATTAGCGATTTGGCGAATAAGAAATAAGAAACAGTAGCCAAATGAAAAAAAAAATGTTAGCAAAATAGATTCGCCGTGAAGCACTGAAATATCAATCTTTAATCCTTTATTTCAAAATTTCCTCTTTTTCAATATGTTCTAAAATTGCCTAATTTTTTGTAATTGCTTATAAAATAAAAATTCGACTATCCGCTACAGAAGCTATTGAAAATAAGTACATCCTAAATGTCTCTTAAATGTGCAAATGTTTCAGGCATTCTTTTAGCAGTCTAAATAAAAATTCGAAACAGCTATCTTTGATTTACCATTGTGAAAATATACACTAAAATTGCTATGATATTTTGACTCTAACCGATAGAAAGAAATGACCGGCCAATGATACTTTGCGTACAACTAATAAATAGAACGGTAAATGGCTAATTTCAAAACCGCATTCCCGAAAAACTGTATTTGGCGCTTGATGCCTGTAATTTTGTTTGTGTTTTCACCGGTGCGAAGCGACGCCGGCTCATAGATTGTGATTAACTAACTATAGAGAAATAGCTATCGCATAATCCTATGTGTCTTTGGCTGTTGTTAAACTGAATGGGTATTAAGTGAATACCTCTATAAATGGAGCACTATAAGTGGCAAGATGAGATTTGAACATGTAATGTGACATCAATCGTTCAGCTATGTGGATTCGACTGTATTGCCACACACACACACAAAGAGCAGTAGTTGAGCCCTCACAATTTGATGAGTCTGATTGTTCGTTTACTCGCCAAATGAAGCATTTTGTCGCGATTTGGCGCAATGGCGATCGGCAGCGAGAACGCTGGTTGACGGTAATAACTTTCAGAAAACTGAAGTATATTATACTAAAACTTTTAATAGACATTCTCTCATTAAAACACACAGACCACTCTTAGCTCAACACCTAAAAGAAGTAAAAAACACCACACAACTAAACGACTTTACCATTAAATTAATAGAAAAATGAAAACAGCAGCGAAAGCGTCTTTTAGACTAAAGAACACTCGGAGGCAGCAAACATTTTCGTTTTGGACCTCCGATCTTAAAATTAAACGTAATCACCTCACGGCACTGAGGAGAAAACTTAAAAAACTCAGGCAAACAGAATATTTTAACACGGATTACTATCGCGACCTCAGTGCCAATTATCCACTTCTCTCCGCTAAATATAAGCGCAGTGTTCTGAATGCGAGAAACGCTGCGTAGCATAAGTTCTGCACAAATCAAACAGACCCTTTTGGAAGAGCTCAAAAATTTTTCACGGGTAAGTTTTTCACTCCTGATGAAATCAAGCTCGAACTACCACCCAGTCGATCATCCAGACAGGAAAACATGGAGCACCTCACCAAATGCCTTTTTGGTACCTCCGCATATCCATCAGGAGATAACACTGATATTACTTTTGATGCACCTCCCGACAAACACTTTTCAAAAGCTGAGGTAGCTACCGCGCTACGAACATTTAATGACAAGAAAGCCCCAGGTCCGGACAGTATAGACTTTAAAATTCTGAAATTAACTTTCCATGTAATTCCCAAAATTTTCACGCGTTGGGCTAATCTCTGCCTCACCCACCACTACTTCCCGCTCACTCTGAGACAAGGGGAAGTAGTATACTTCCTTAAGCAAGGGAAAATCGCCTCTGAACCCTCGTCTTACCGCCCGATCTGCCTACTTCCATCCCTAGGTAAATTACTAGAACAATTACTCGTATTTCGGCTTAACCACTTTCTTGAATCAAATAACTTACTTCATTACAGGCAATACGGCTTCAGAGAGGGCAGATCATGTGACAAGGCATTGTTTGCAATCCTCACTTCCTGCACTCTTAGCATAGCTGAAGGAAATTACACAACCCTTGTCTCCTTAGATATTAAAGGTGCTTTCGACAATGTAGAGTGGCGAGACATCTTGTTACAACTACGTGATATTGGCTGCCCGAGCAACGTAGCTGGAACCATTGCAACATACCTAAAATTTCGCATCATCCTTATCAACTGGGGATCAGGCACATCCGTGCACCCATTAGAAAAGGGTTGCCCTCAAGGTTCGTGCCTGGGACCAATCCTCTGGCTACTTATTGCCAATGTCCTATTAAAAGAATTAGAGAAATTAGGTTTCATCCTTTATGCCTTCGCGGATGATTTCAACTTTGTTTTCTCGGGCCGCCGTCGTCTGGATCTCGAGCTGCAGGCGGCAAGAGCTTTCCCTGCATTTTGCCAGCTGTTGGCTCATCTTCATCTCCAGCTCTCACCAGGAAAATCCCAAGCATTAACCTTCATTAAACCAAGAGAACTCAAACGTAAACCCGTTATGTGAGTCAATGGGGTTAGCGTTCATCATGTGCCAACTCTTAAATTATTAGGCATAACCATTGATGAACACCAGAGCTGGATTCCACATATCAAAGCACTTAAAATTAAACTTTTAAATTACTACTATAACTCCTGCAAATTAACATCGAAAACTTGGGGCATCAAGCCCAGCATGTTAAAAACTTGGTACCACACAATCATTGAACACATCATTTTCTACTGTGTGAGCGTCTGGGGAGGTTCGCTAACCAAATTGGCCAAGCAAAAACTTGTCTCTATCCAGCGGATATCTCTTCTGCAGATGGTTAGAGGCTACAAAACTATCTCCACGGATGCACTCACAGTACTTACTGGTATTCCACCCATACACTTAACATTCACTTACAAATACCAGAAAAACAGAATACTACGTCTAGAACACGAACCAACACAGTCAGCACTCTTCTCAAACATACATTTGCAAAGGAAAGTCTATAGCTGGACTATGCATCCGGCCGATGAGACATCCCATCTTTAAGTAAATATTAATAAGCATTCTTATACCCCCTCGAATAACCCAGCCATTTTCACCGATGGGTCGCGCACGGAGACGGGAGTGGCGTCATCCTTCTGCGTCTTCATAGACGGCCTTGTGGCTCATCGGTGGGCATGTAGGATTGGAGATGACAATTCAGTGTCCCAAGCTGAACTCTTTGCAATCCTCCGGGCCTTGGAATGGATTGCTCTCTATCCTCAACCTATATACTTTCACCTTTATAGTGACAGCCTTTCCAGCCTGCAAGAAATATTCGCCCATAGGACTAAACACCCCCTAGTACTCAAAATTAAATTAATTTTAAAAACTGTCGTCCATAGGGTCTCTCTCGGCCATGTCACCGCTCATATCGGCATAGCAGGCAATGAGCTGGCTGACACGCTGGCCAAGGAGGCCACCTCACGTCCAAACATAGATCTTGCCCTTCCTGTTCCCCCATCTTATGTTCGTTGTTTCCTTAAAAGGAACATACTTTCAGACTGGCAACTCTACTGGGATGCCTCGCATAAAGGCAGGCACACCTATTCCTTAATCCCAAAAGTCTCCTATAATCTCTTAGCTTTCTCCCCTCCCACATCAGCTTTCCTCTCCGGTCATGGTCCATTTAGAACATACCTCAATTATTTCAAACGCTCTGACACGGACCTCTGCGAGTGTGACGCTTTTGGGTCCCCAGATCATTATTATTTCTTCTGCACACTCACAGAGGCCTGGCACCTTAGGTACCCTAACCCCCGCCCAGATACTTGGCTCAAAAACATCTTATCTCGCCCAAGACTACTCCGACATTTGGCAGAAATATTTCACTTCCTTATGGACCTGACCAATCTTACTTCCTAGCTGTTCTGCATCTGCATTCCTGAGACTCGCCCTTTGTCGCGTTAGAGCCTTTGTCGAGCTCCTGGCAGTCCTAGCGCCCCTTGTCGTGCAGGAGCAGGTCTCCGGTGCACATACCATCTGGACGATGTGGTCCGGAATCATGATACAATCCTCAAATTTTCTTTTTTGATTTATGGACTTTTATCTCCAGGATCAACCCACCGATGCCTGTCGCGTAGGAGCTTTGTTCTCCAGCGGCTAGTTTTTATGTATATCTATGTGTTAATGTAATTTTTTTTTCCTCGTTGGCATGTGTCTTTTTTCCGAGGACTGGAACTATGTGTAGTGAATCCCCGCATGTCGGGGAACTTACCGGGTGGAGCAAATAAGGTCTACACCAGATCCTAGTGATCTGGTAATCTTGCTCCACTTAGGCATAAAATAAAATAAAATGTGATAATACCAAAAAAGTGGTAGAAATTTCCATTATATATGATAGCAGTATGCACTTGACGCTCCACATTTTGCGCTGCAATTACCACTTCATACGACATCATCGATTCCTAGAGCGCTTTGTTTTTCCGGAACTTTTCGGGATGTTTATGTTATAACATTTCACATAAAACAAGGTACATATTGCTGCATTTTCATTGCAATGTTTTTATTTTTATCAAAATTATTACCGTCAACCCAATTTCAAATAGAATGAAACACCCTTGTATTTATGACTCAATAAGGGATTTGCGATCCCATATTCTATGGCAATTTTTCATCCTCTTGATGCCTACTATCACCCCTTTGAATTTTTCGGTCGAATTCGGCAACATCCTGTATATCATTTATTTAATATTCTAAAAAAATAATCAATAATTTCAATTTTAAATCCATAAGTTTCCGCGAAGGCAGAGAATGTACGAAAAGGAATCCTGGACCGGGAGCCGGCAGCACAGACAATCACCACATCATGCTCTCAGTCCTCCATGTTTTCATAATTTTTGGTGCAGGAAAACACAATGGTAAACCTACGAGTCAACCACTGAAATCCGGTTATCAGGGGTTTTCCACCAAGATATGACTTGGCCGACCGATTGCGTTTTAATATGCGAATCAAGATTTAACTAATCCTAGAATTTCATCCGTGAACTCGATGAGGCGATTGTCTGTGTTGCCGGCTCCCGGTCTGTTCGTTATATCTGAAAGCTTAAGAACTGCTGATTTAGAGTATTTTAGTCCTTTCTGTTCCTTTATAAAGCAATGATGTTTACTGATTTTTAACTCTTTCCAACATAGTTGAAATGTGATTATGAATTCGAATTTTCAGCCCGTCCGTCTGCCATCTGCCCATGCTCTAATTCGTGTAAATAAGGTCAGATTGCCATGAAATTGATTCAAGTTTACTATGGCATGCTCGGTATTGAAAATGAAGTGTGTAACATTTACAGTTCGTTTACAGTTAGACTCCAAATAATTCGGTTACATGGCGGTCTGTGGGTGAAATCGTTTGTGGTGTATTTTAATGATATTGCAGTATTTAAAACATATTGAATTTTATATATATCACCGAAGTGTACTACAAGGAACTTGCTGTAGAATGTGGTATGAACAGAATGTATTGTTCATTTACACGGACACACAAAAGAATTCGGCTACTGTACTGTCTATGAACAATAATTGCTAGAATTGTATTTTCAGTTGTGATAAGGGCTTTTAAATTTAACTATTCTTTTGAATACTACTTTCTTTTGAATTTTGAATATTACTCCGTGTGTATAAATTCTATAGATCATATACAGGTATGCATAAAAAAGGCTCAATTGCATTTCCGTTTAATGGCGGAAATTTATTAAATGGAATTTTCAACTGTGCTATACGTTCAACTGAACTAACTTTGAACATAATATGTAGTATACATGCAAATGTATAGTTCATATACAGCGCTGCACAAAATAAAAATCGGATATTTTTTCGAAAATGATGGTATTTGCAGAAATTGGGTTTTCAAATGTTTATGCGTTTTCTAACTCTTACTTACCCATCAGACGTAGTATAGGGTAAGTCTTGTAATCGTTTTAAAAATCGAAAAAAAAATTGACGGATTTACACATTTCAGACACTGGAGATTCCGAAAAACATATTTTTTTTGGGGGGGGGGGTGAAATTTGCCGTCCGTCTGTGTGTCTGTAAACGCTCTATCTCCCGAACAATTGAGATAGAGACTTGAAATTTGGTTCTTACTTAGTATGTAATAATGGAAAAAAGTCTATTGAATATCAGTAACCTCGATTATCCGGAACAATGTTTTTCGGACTCTCGAAATTTTCGTTCTGATAAAAAGTATATAAAAATTTTCGAAATTGTTTATTTCAAGGAGTGAATATAGAAGACAATAAAAAACATAAATTCTGCATATAGAATGAAGAAGAAGTCGATGGGATAGTTAGTTGCCGAGATATTTGTTATCATATTTTCCACACTCTTCGATTTTTCATGACCCTGTATTTCATTCAAATTTCAATTAAAAGATATATTTTAATTGAAAATGAGAATCTTAATCTAACGCAGTAAACTGTTGGTTAATATGATTATCATTTTTGGAGTTATGAGGATGTTTCTTTTGGCACTACTTGATTATCCCGTCGACCAAAAAACTATCGCCAAACTATAAGATTAAATGCCAATAATGGATTATCATAAATTTCCCATTCACTTGACATTAAACACGTTACACATATTTGTTACGTCATCAAGTGATTTTTAATTCTACGTTTTATTGGTATTTTTATTAATCTTTTACTAATTGATTTGTTCTTTCGTTCTTCAAAATAAAAATTATGCCAATTTGTATAATTTTGCGAGTAGTTTGGCGATTTATATAATTTGTCGAAATGGGTCGATGGCATAATCAAGTAGTACCCTCAATTCAGTAATAGAGCATTACTATGTATTAAAAACAGGCCCTGACTATCGCACGGGAACCTGGGGCCCATGCCCTGGGCACGAAATTTTTCATAATTTCATCTAAATTTTCATTAAAAATAAAATAATTGCGAAAAAAATGTGATATTTGATATTTTAATATCATGAAATGACAAAAATATATCTCAATATATGGTTAAAAACCCATTTCAGTAAATAAATAGAAAGCATATTTTATTGAATATTAAAAACGTGATTTATCACTTTGCTAACTAAGCGTAAACCAACAGAATGAAAAATGTCCAAGCCGGGAATCGAACCCGGGCCCCTGGAAAAACGCTCCAGTGCTCTCCCACTAAGCCACGAGGACGATGACCCCCCCCCCCCCCCGGGTTGGACATTTTTCATTCTGTTGGTTTGCGCTTAGTTAGCAAAGTGATAATTCACGTTTTTAATATTCAATAATTTCAAGCGTAATTTCACTGCTGACAAGTAGTTGGAAAATTAATTAAATTAAATATTTTATTGTTATTCCTGGAACCGTTTTTGAATTTTCCGGAAAACTTAATTTTTTGAGTTGACACTTTTCGAATAAGTGTGTAACATGTAAAAAAGGTAGTATCAGTAAATCAACCAGTCTAAGGGAACACGAAAAATTCAAAGTGCCCTTGGCACAGAAATTTGCTAGTCGGGCCCTGATTAAAAATATTTAAATATACGTTCAAATTTTATTTTGGAATTGCTTTGCATTTTATAAATGGTTCACAGATGCTTTATTTTCATATTTTATATTAGGTATATCCATGATGGGTAAGTATTACTGTGGCCCTCCAACGACTAGTTTTATTTAGACATCACCTTCCACCTTAATAAACAGTGAAGTTTTGTTGCAATATTCAGAATGTGTCGGGAAGTGTTTGATAATCTATGCTGGACGCGTGATGTTTCGTTTTGGTTTCATTTTTAATGCAGTACTTTGCTTTCTATCTACAAGGATTTTGTATCACAATCCCATATTTTAACTATTACTTATTTACAATTAACTGAATCGGAATGGGGAAGAAAAACCTTGTAATAAAAGAATATTGAACCGATAGTTTTGGTGTTGACTAGATTTCGGCGAATATTGACAATACTGGCAAGAAATATTGCCCCGACATTGGAGTGTTTACATTTTGCCGTTATTACACCAATAATGACAAAAGTTTTTAACCACTCCTTTTCAATGCTCCTTCAATACTAATATTTCGTAAAATGTCATTCTGATTAATGTACTATTGACTCAGTATTAGGTCCCAGTTTAACCAATATTTGTTAATGCACTATTGACTCAGTATTAGGTCCCAGTTTAACCAATATTTGTTTGCTACTAGATGAGGTCCCACTGATTTCCTTTTTGAATAGCAGTGTTCTCAAATAAAAGTTTTCTTGGTACAATTTTCAACACTTTCCAACATAGTTGAAAAGTTTTTACGAATTCGGTTTGTCTGTCCGTCTGTCCGTCCACGCTCTAACTCGCGTAAATATACTCGAATTTTCATGCACTTGATATACAAATGATGGACCCGATTTTTAAAAATCATATTTTCGAAACTACTGCACATATAAATGATAAATGAATTTAAAGAGAAATATACCAAGTTTTTTTTTCAGTTATAAATGTTCGATGTGTGACCCTCTTACTACACGGCATACGTCCAATCTGTAATCCAGTTCGTTCCAAACATTTTGTAGATTTCTCTGTTTATGGTTCTGAATTCTTCTCAATTGCGTTATTTAAGTTCTGGCAGTGTTTTCGGCATTGGTGGTACATAAACTATGTCTTTGACGTAACCCCACAAAAAGAAATCACATGGTGTTAGGTTAAGATTAAGGGTAAATCACCATCTCCCGCTTGAGGACAGCGCAGATACATATTTTGTCTTTCAGCAGGATGGAGTCCTACCTCATTGGTCTTTGAAATTACGCAGTTACTTGAACAAGGAGCTTCCACACCGGTGGATGGGGCGTTTGGTGTTTGGAACAAATTGGATTACAGATTCGACGTATGCCGTGTAACAAGAAGGTCACACATCGAACGTTTGTAACTGATAAAAACATGGTAACATTTCTCTTTAAATTCGCGTATCACTTACTGTAATATGTGCAGTAGTTTCGAAAATATGATTTTTTTAAATCGGGTTCATCATTTGTACTCACCCTGTATGTTAATGCTGTTTACCATGGCATGTTCGGTATTGAATATGAAGTTTGTGGAATTAATCGCTCATTTACGGGGCACTCTAGAGAATTCCGACACATTATGGTCAATGCGGAAAAATCGTTTGTAGTGTATTTTAATCACACTGCGCTATTTCAAATGTATTGAAATTTATATAAATCACTGAATTTCACTGCAAGATAATTACTATAGAATAGGGAATTCATAGCGTTTATTGTTCATTGACAGGGACACGCAAGAATAATCAGTTAAAGTACTCATGTATTCAAGGCGAATGTTTCTCTCTGGGAAAATATCCAAATATTAATATAGATTCATCGATGCTGGATTTAATTAAGTGTCTGTGTTTGCCCCATGTTGGTGGCTCACGGAAAATATTCCATCTTGTGCTGCGTTTGTAGCCTTGCCAACTTGTAATAGTGAGAAGTTCCAGGCTGGGTATCGTTCCATGTGGTTTAGCGGTAGAACGTCAGTGCGCTATACTGATGACCCGGGTTCGATTCCCGGCATGGAATATTTTTCACTAAGTTGGTCTTTGCGCCTTTTAAGCAAAAATAATAATTTGAAATTTGATTTTCATTTGAAATATTGTATTCAAGGCGAATGTTTCTCTCTGGAAAAATTTCCAAATATTAATATAGATTCATCGATGCTGGATTTAATTAAGTGTCTGTGTTTGCCCCATGTTGGTGGCTCACGGAAAATATTCCATCTTGTGCTGCGTTTGTAGCCTTGCCAACTTGTAATAGTGAGAAGTTCCAGGCTGGGTATCGTTCCATGTGGTTTAGCGGTAGAACGTCAGTGCGCTATACTGATGACCCGGGTTTGATTCCCGGCATGGAATCTTTTTCACTAAGTTGGTCTTTGCGCCTTTTAAGCAAAAATAATAATTTGAAATTTGATTTTCATTTGAAATAAAGTACTGTCTTTTAGTAAAATTGCTAGAAGTGCGTTTTCATTTTCGGTATGCGCTTTTAAGTTTAACTCATTTTTTGCATCTTACTTGCTGTGTATAAAGTCTATACCTTGTATACAGAGCTGCACAAAAGAATTCTCGTTTCATTCTTCTTATAGCGGAAATTGCTGAAGGAGAATTTTCAACTCTGCTATGTATTTCCTAACTGAACTAAATTTTTGCATACATGTACACTGATCAAATCAATTAGGGGAGCACATGGTTTTAACAACATTACGAAAATATTTACACCAATAAGTAACGTAAAATAAAACATCCATAATTCAAAGGGCAGTAGAAAACAGATTAAAAAAAACTCACATGCAAATTAAAGTTTATGATGTAAGAAACTACTAAAGGACGATAAGTGCAGAAATCGGGATTTTGCAGAAACGTCTGTTTCACTGTCTCAGTTGTAAAATTCAGTTGCTCAGCTTGTGTTTTGAGAAAAGGTGGCTTGAAAATGTGACAACAATGTGATTTAACGGAATTCATGGCTTGGCGTGTTATCGGGACAGTTGAATATGGGGAAACGCAACGAAGTGTAGCGGAGGCTGTTGGGGTCGCAAGAAGTGTCAATGCAGGGCTGTGGAATCGATTCCAAGACACATGGAATGGTATACATCAACAAGGGTAAGGTTGGCCATGTGTTACCACAGAAACTATTGACCGATATATCCTGTTAACAGCTCGTCGACACAGAACGGGCAATGCTACTCAGCTGCAAACAAAGTTGTTCTTAGCCACAGGACGAAGGGTGTCCAGCCAAACAGTCCTAAATAGGCATCATCGGGATGGTCTCTATGCACGTAAGCCAGTGGTCTGTATTCCGTTGATCTCAAGCAAATCTGCGGTCCAAAGGAGGTGGGCAACTGAACATCGAGTTTGGGGGCAACGTTGGTGGAGTCAAATTCTGTTTACAGACGAGTCGCGATTCAGTCTGGATGTGACAACTGCTGTGTTTTGGCATGCAGAGAAAGAGGCGCTCAAAATAATCTCACATTCGATCGTGAAAGATGACATTACAGACGAGGTGGGCTTATGCTATGGGCTAGAATCAGCATAGGAGGACGTATGGGCCTGCATATCATTCGGAATGGCACTTTGACGGTCCGAAGTTATACAGACGAGATACTGAGACCTCATGTCGTATTTTATGTCGCAGCAATTAGTGATTTCTTTTTTCCATGCATGATAATGCCAAACCTCATACAGCTTGTCTCGTGGAAAACATGCTTGAAGCTGAAACAATACAGTGCATAGAATGACCAGCATGCTCTCACGACCTGAACCCGATCGAGCATGTTTGGGACATACTTAGATGACGCATTGCTGCAAGACCAAGGCCTCCTTTTTGTGTCCGGGACTTGGAGATTGCAATTCTTGAGCAATGGAACAGTATTCCCCAAAACCTTATCGATAACCTCATCGCATCCATGGAAAACACGTATGTAGCAGTCTTAGCTGTTCGAGGAGAACACATGGCATATTAAAATTTTGCTTCATTTCTAAACAATACTTTTTTTATCATTTACATGTAACCAAATTGTTGCCCTAAACTATCTTTTTATGCTCTTTCCATCTTTTCAAAGAATAAAAGCTCCATTACAATTTTTTGCGTCTTTTTTCTGTATTGCGAATTGATACACGTCTACTATCCATTTTATGCCGATACATGACTGTCTTGCACTGTTCTCTTCACTTTTTTGCTCGCTCCCCTAATTTTTTTTAGCAGTGTAGATGCAAATCTATATATCGTATGCAGGGATGCACAAATAATTCGGATAATTTTTCGGCTGTAGAAGGGAATTCCTGAAATTGGATTTTCAAATGCGTTATTCGTTTCCAAATGGTTCAATTACACATCATATATTAACTTATTAAACGGTAAATTTTTGTTACATTTTTCTGAATGCGTCGGAAAATGTTTCATAATCTAATGCTTGACGCATGATTTTTTTTCTTGTGTTTTAAATGTTGTAGAAACCTACCGCGAATATTATTCCTTCTGTATATAAAAAAAAGTTTTGATTTGGAAATGGACCAATGAAAATCTGCGTAGATATTCCCAGAAGATCGGCATCCAATTTGAATGCTTAAGCATGGCCTTTCTTCGTTAATATTAAAAAAACTGTTGCATAGAAAAATATGAAAATCGGTAGTATTATACAGAAATGTTTGATAAACACGCCGATGCAGACAATTTTTAAATCGAAGAATTATTTTAAGAGATATTTATTGCCAAAGTTGGACAAAATCGTTCCATTAAAAAATTTTTATAGGAGCAAAAACTGTACATAGGAATTTAATCATTTTTAGATCATTTTACGTGTCAGAATTTCCCGGTGTGCAGACTGTATTGAGTTTTTTAATTTGACTCATTTTTTGAGGGTTTAATTCTATTTTAAATTCCAATTTTTAGCATTTCGAGAGATATTTTTTACTTATTTTAGAAAATTGTATTAATTTAAACTGTTGCCAACTGTATAAACAGCGCAAACAATAATGTTTGCTTCAAATTAAAAATTTATTTTACACGTGACTATTATAAACAGAAAATATAAAAAAGCAGGAACTCATTGAAAATTACGTCATAAAAACTATACTTACACGTGAATTTTAAAAGAGAAAGAATATTGTAAAATAATAAATTCATTAACAAGCGTTAGAAGTCTTAAATAGGAGAATTTACGTCACATTACACTTATTACGTAAAATGAACAAAAAATAATATTGCAAAACTGTTTAAATTTAGAAATTAAGCGAGACTTTTAATATTTTAAGATGATCATAATATTTCATTTCTAACAAAAGTATTTTTACGTGAATATTAAAAAGAGAAAGAAAAGTTGGGTGAAAATTACGTCAGATTATAATTGTCAGATTCAAATTATAATTCAATCTTCCGAAATCTTTTTAAAGCCGATCAAATCAGCGTGCTGTTAGAGACTGCGGTGTCTGAACGGGGGTTGACGAGCGTAGCTCGTAGAGGGCAGAGCCCCCTAGTGTTGTAAAACAAAAAGTGGTATAAAGAAAAGCCGAATCGGAGCCTGTTGCTAGAAAACAGTTATGAAAATATTATTAGGCGCATTCATTTTAAAACATCAAAATCGATAACAAGTATATACAAAGCAGTACATGTCGATATTTTACCAAAAAAATATCCCTCCTTTTAATAACTTTTTTGAAAGAGGTATTTATTCCAGTGCCAAAGACATTTTATGGTTGAATGCCACAATTTTTTTTTATGCTAACTATCGAAATAGTTATGGAAAGAAAGTTTCATAAACGGTGTATCTTGTCACAGAACGAAATCCCTCCATATTTAAAAATCTCCGATGAAAACGTGGGCTTTAAATTTCAAATCGATGTCAGAATGTTTTCAAATGAAATACTTTTTTAAAGTTTCTTGTAAGCACGTAGAATGTTATGTTAATAACTGAACTAAAAATAGAGGGAAATGTTCATATGGGAACTTAAAATAGTTCGTTTTCTTTTTTTGTCAATACATAATTAACTTTTTTCTTTTTTACAATTTTTTGTCATGTTTTCATCTGAATAAAATCTCTTACTTTGAACAAGACCTTTTAAAATTTTGGTCTGAAAATAACTTGTTTGAAAAATTACTGAAACATTTTTCTGCATTTTTACAAAAACTTTTCATTTAATCTATCATCTAATTAGTAATACTTTACTTTTTCCCCTCGTATGATATATATTTTTTTTTTGTCTTGGATATAAAATGTTTTTTCATTTAGAATCTTTCCGTCGTCCTATAAAGATATAACGTTAAAGAAATACTTTATTTATATGTAGTACTTTGTCTTCTATCTAACTAGATATTGTATCTTTTTCACCCTATTGCAACTATTATTTATTTTTAACACTTTCCAACAAAGTTGAAAAGTGTTTATGCATTCGGTTTGTCTGGCCGTCTGGCCGTCAGTCCGTCTATCCGTCTGTGCGTCTTTCCACGCTCTAACTCCCGTAAATATACTCGGATTTTCATGCAATTGATAAAGGTTATTTAGGGTCACCAAAGCATGTTTAGTATTGTATATGAAGTATGTAAGATTAATAGTTCAATTACAGGGCCACTCAAAAATATTCCATTACACTATGGCATATGGGGGAAAATCGTTTGCAGAGTATTTTAATGACATTACGCTATTTTAAATATATTGATGCTGATATAAATCACTGAATTTCACTACGACCAAGTTAGAACAGAGCATTCATGGCATTTTTTATTTGTTTACAGGGACACACAAAAGAAATCGGTTACAGTACTGCCTTTGAGTAATAATTGCTGAAGCGTACAGTTTAAAAATCGGTATGCGCTTTTAAATTTATTTAATTTTTTGTATGTTACTCGTCATATATAAATTTTATACCTCATATACACAGCTTCACAAAATTATTCTCCTTATTACAGGAAATTGTTGAAGGGAAATTTTCAACTGAAGTATACGTATCTCTTAAGTGATCTAAATTTTGGCATGTATGTAATTAATAGATACAAATTTATATATACTATACAGGGCTGCTAAAAAATTCGGTTAATTTTCCGATTGTAGATGGAAACAGTTGATATTGGGTTTTGAAATGTGTTATGCGTTTCCATAGGGTTGAATTAGACGTAAAATTTTAATTTTTTAAATGGTGCAGTTTTGTTACATTATTCTGAATGTGTTGGAAAGTACTTCATAATCTATGCTTGACTTATTATTTTTTCCTTCTTGTTAAAAAATTGGAGGGGAATAGGAAGAATAAAACGTAGTATTAAAAATATTGATCCAATGTTTTTCCAATTGACTATATGAGGCATTCTCACATAATTTTAACTTTCAGGAATAAAAATCTGGTAAAAGTAAACTTAATAAAACAACATTTCAAACTTATACACAAATGCCTTAATGATTCAAAATAAAGTAAAAATGGTCTGCAGCGATGATTTTTAATATTTTGTTTAACTGAGGAACAAACTTAAACTTGCGTGTTTGATTTTCTTTACCGTCACCTTGACATTTTATCTGTGTAACTTTTTATTTTCTTCTAAATTTTTACTTATAATGAATTTGCATAGTACCCATAGAACATTTAAATAAGAAATAATAACAATGTAGTGAATTTTTAATACAAAATTTTGGTATAACATTGTCTTAAAGGCTGAAATTTAGCAGTTTATATTATTTTATGCTGAATTATTTTATTTTATTATTATTTTCCTGCAACGCACATGCTCCAGACATGCTAATTTATTAAACAGAGTTATTAAAAAAATAAACGTTTACAAAATAGCATGGCAAATCAGGCATACAGCAAGTATAAAAAATCACATCGAAACATAATGAAAATGCAACGATATGTACAGTCGTGGAAAAAAAAAAGTAAACACCCCCTACTAATTCCTCCACAAATTATCGTAGAAGAAAGTTACTGGTACCGAACGATTGCAAATAAAGTCTACTTTTAAATGATGTCTATAAAATTTGCTTAGGGGACGATCTACATAGTATAACGAACCATAACTTTGTTGTTGTTTTTTTCAATAGTAGTACACAATTTTGACAGCATAAATGAAATCTACATCCTTCAATTAGCCAAAAAACAAATTTTTATACAATTCGTACGATAAGTTTCCGAGATAATAATTATTTTAAAACGAGCGTATTTTAGGGGCTGCATCCAAATTGAAGTTCGGTACTCGATTGTTGACCGAGAGAGCCGCCTTCTTGATCAAGGCACCACTCGAACGGTCCTTGAAGACTGATAGATTACAGGATAGCATAAGAAATTTCAAAATATCTGGACATTTCGGCCCCTTAAAACATCATTTTGCCGTTTTTTAAGCATAATTTGAAAACTACTTGGAAGAAAAATGTGAAATTTTGGATTTCCATAAAGCAGGACATAATAAATCTAAATCCATCAAAAAAATTGTAGGTTGCAATTCATAATTTTTTCGATATTAATTCCATAATCCATAATTCACATCATAAAATTATAAAAATCGCAAATTCAACGTATTTATGTTTGGGTATTTTAGTATTACTGCTACACAAAAAATTAGCACATTCGGAGTATAATTTCAGGAGATATAAATAAAAATATGAAAATGTAATTTAACATTAGAAGCACTGAATTTTGAATGTTTATAATTCAAAAACGTATCATTCAAATGACTTGAAATTTGGTGTCTAGGCATAGTTTGAACCGAAGATTTGAAATATCTTGTTAAAATTGGGTATTGTCATTGAAAGAAATGAAGTTTGGGTTCGTTTTAATATGTAGATGACCCCCTAACCAAATTTTATATACAACATTTAAAAGTAGACTTTATTTCCAATCGTTCGGTACCAGTAACTTTCTTCTACGATAATTTGTTGAGGAGTTAGTAGGGGGTGTTTACTTTTTTTTTCCCACGACTGTACCTTGTTTTGTGTGAAATGTTTTAACATCACAAAAAGATCTGGAAAAAACATGTTGCTCAAGCAATCGATAATACCGTATGAATTGATCATCACAGTCCAAAATGTTGTGCGTCAAATGCATACATCTGGCGCGTTTTATGCAAACTTCTACCACTTTTGTTTGGTGTTATCACATTAACAATAAATGTGAGAATGTCTGTTAAATGTTTTATTATAATATACTTCAGTTTTCTGAATGTTATTACCGTCAATCCAAATTGAGTTAGGGTGAAACACCCTGTATTTGTGACTAAATAAGTGGTTTGCGACCCTTATGTTCCTATGTGACTTTATATCCTTGTTGTATGCCTGAGTTGCCATGTCATTCTGTAAACTTTTTTTAATCACCCTGTATATACCTTTTTATTAAGAATTTCATGGCTTTTAAACAGAAATATCAGTGTAGGGACGGTAAGGACTGTAGCAAGTAATTACAATTAAATATTTAGAACATTGTTTCTCCCACTGTTGGTCGCGAATAGATAGCGAGAGGCTGCAGTCAATCCGAAAAAATAAAATGTTTATGTGACCTCGATGGGACCTCGTTATCCCGACACCCGGTTTTCACGTCACTCCGCTTATCACGTCAGTTTTTCAAAGTCCCGATTTTCTGTATATGATTTTAATGTGAATAAACTCCGGATTTTACGTCGTTGAATAATTTTCAACTCCGGATATCCCGACGGTTTAGAAAAATTGTCCATCTTTCATCATCCATCTTGTAAGTACGGAAATTAAGCAGTAAGAAATGTCTTAGCCAAACTTTTCACAAAAGTGTCTATAATACCCATTGAGATAAATCAGAAAATTTTCTTCAATCCTTTATCTGAATAAATAAACCCACGTACTGTAAATGACCCACTTAAGCCCCAGATAGACGTATCAGACTACTCGCGGTCTTTTTGTTCTGGTCAGGTGGCTCTTTCTTTTGGTTACCCGGCGTTTTTCATCTGACTAAATCCGAAGCATTGCACTGCATTTAAATAAACATTAAAATAAAAAAACAAGTCATCATAAATCTGATTTTTATTCTTTTCAATTTTGTTTTTGTATTTATTCTGTTTAATAATTATGTTTTATTTCTTAAAACTGCAAGAAAAATTATGAATTTAAAATTGTCTTAAATTATTTAAAAATACAGCTTTTTATAAACATATTTTTCTCCAACTCCGGTTACCGCGACACTCCGCTTATGACGACACTTTTTTTCTGGTCATTAGAGTGTCGAGATAACGAGGTTCGACTGTAATAATCAGACTTTCTTAATTGGTATTGATGCCAATGTAGTCTGATAATTAAACGTATTTATACACGGCTGCATTTACTTATCGCTTGAAAGTTTTACTACATATGGATTTACATTTGAAAGACACAGAAGTAAATTAATTTAAACTAATTTAGTTTTTGATGCTGCTAATGAACAAACAGGCAATAAATGAAAAATATATCGGATCATTGTTTTGAAAAAATCCGTTACTATAAGATTTCATTAAAACAGTATAATAAAACAGGCTATTTACTTTTTATATGAATGTTTAGAGGGTCGCAATACAGGATGATTCATAATGAATGAGGCAAAAAGAATAGCGCAGTGTGACTGCCATAATAGATTTATTCAGCCGAAACAAATTTATTCTGCAACTACAATTATACAAGTTTTATTTGGCAACAGGGAAAAATCATCGAATGACGAACTCGCCGCTAGAGGCGCTGTTAAACAAAATGTCGTCCATGCAGGAAAAAGCGTACTGCGTTTTCGAATATGCCAAAACCTCCCCGGTAACTGTTGTGCAAAGACATTTTCGCACGAAATTTCGTAAACAACCACCGCATCGGCATAACATAAGCAGGTGGGTGAAGCAGTTCCAGGATACCGGTTGCTTATGTAAGAACAAAAGCCCAGGATGAAGAAAAACAAAACCCGAAGTGGTTGAAAGAATTCGTGAACACCCTGTGATTTTTTTCTCTGGGGTTTCGTTAAAGACAAGGTGTTTGTGCCTCCACTTCCTCAGGACTTAGAGGAACTGAAGCAGCGGATAACTGCGGTGTTGAACTCCATCACAGGGGATATGCTATCACGGATGTGGCAGGAGCTTGATTACCGTGTAGACATTTGTCGTGTTGCCGGAGGGGCACATATTGAACACCTGTAGAAACTTGAATAAATGTAGTTTTGAGGTAAATTTTAATTTTCTAAATATATTAATTGCAACGTTCACAATCATGTTTTCTTTTTGTCCCATTCATTATGAATCACCCTGTACTTAAAAGTTTTAAAAAAGATGGTTTATAACAAAATACATGTGAATCATTCCCCGCTAATTTTAATTTTCATGAACAAGAAACATGTGAAATTCAACATTAAAAAAGTATCATTTTTAAACTTCCAATTTTAAACTTTCATGTTCTTGTTACTATAATTAGAAAATGTTCTTATTCAGCATTAATGTTTAATAGTGCACTATTCCAGTGAGACCCTTACCATTCTTTTAATAGTGAAATAGAACACGGATGGTAAGGAAAATTATCACCTATTTTTAGACAAATCATGTTAAGCCTCAGTGCCACAATGTTCATTGATTTGTAGCAACAGTTATTTACATTGAACTAAATTTTAAACAAGTAATATAAAAATTTTGTTTTTAAAGTCAATTCCTACTTAGGCTATCAAAGAAAAATTTAATATAATCAAGCTAATATTAGTTTTTGTTGCATTAAAATATCTCAATTTGTTGATTTTCTATAAGCAAGTAGGTTTACAATGGAACTCTATGGGAATTTGGCGAAATATTACAGATATCGCCAAGTTGGCGTCACTTTTGGCGACTCATTTGGCCACCAAATTTTGCGATATATCGCCAAGTTGTCGACAAACTTGGCGATATTTGGCGACAGAACAGGGTCCCCCTATGGTAACCCCTTACTGAAAATACTTTCATTGAACTTCAATAACCAATGGCCGCAATTTTGTTTCCCATGCAAAACTAAAATTAATTAATTAATATTTGAAAAAACTGTATTAACATCAATTGTCATCCAGTACAAGTTTTAAAAAAATTTATTTCAACTTGATAGGATGAATAATGAGTATTTTATTAACGATTGAAAATTTGAACAAGATAAATATATAAATATATAAATAAATATAGGGAGAGTGTGAGCTAATAGTAGGAATTGAAAAAAAATGATTTACCTCTAAAAATGCGGGAATAAATCTTGGGAATGGCAAGACTACCGATAAAGCCACAATAGTTGAAATTGATATTTAAATGCTGATTTAAATTCTGCTGTAAATTTCCTGTCAAAGTATTACAGCCATTTTTTTTCTCGAGTATACTTCTGAATGAGACAAAAGTTGAAAAAAAATTATGTGGCTGCATCTGAAGTTATTTTGTAAACAATTTTACCAAAAGGGTCGGTAGGGAATCTAAAATACTGGAACAGAGTTCAATAAATAATAACAACCGTAAAAATGTGCCGTAATATTTTGCGACAAATTTATATGAAACAATAGTCCCAGTTTCGAAAAAAAATACGTCGAATTGCTTTTATTGAAAGAATTTTATACAGACAGCTCCAAACTTACAAATCTGCATCAGGGACAAGGGACGGTAACGGATTTCATGACACATTTGGACCCCCAACATCGTCCAAAACTTATTTATCTCGTTAATATTGTTATACAACCATGCAATTGTATATTCCCCAATATAAGAAATAAATATATATATATATATGTACTAAAATAAAAATTATTATTCAGGGGTTTAAAAGTCAAAATTATGTGAGAATGCCTCATATCTTGGATAACTCTGGCTATATCTCGGCGAATATTGGTACTATCATAAAGTATTTTTTCCTACATTAGAATGTTTTTATTTTGCCAATATTGAGCCAATATTGACAATAAATATTTCACTATATTTCAGTAAAACGGATATTTCTGCGATATTGATATTTCATAGGACGTAACTCTGCAAGACTGGCACAATATTACGCCCCAACATAACCTATACGTATTACCAGAAAACGGTTATTAAAATATTATTTTTATCATTTTCTAGGAATGTGAAAACTAATAACCTATTGAGAAAGAGTCGTTCACAATGAAATTTATTTTTAAATCGTTCATAAACCCCTTAAGTACCGCGACGTACCTGCGTACGTCATGAACTCTTCTACTCGAGACAACAGGACGTGTGGTTTTGTCTTTAAGTACAGATTCCAATGCTCTAAGCATCTTTTTTTGCGTCGGTAATTGCTAGTGAGATCATAGAAGTTATTTACTTCGAACATTATTTATGTTTATATAATATAAATAAACTTTTATTGCATCTCTTTGCATTAAATTTAATTAAATAATTCACATGTAATTAAAAGTAATGACATAAACTACTTTTGAAGAAATGTAATATATGGGGCATCTCACAATCTTTTGACTTTCGGGAATAAAAATCTGGTGAAATTAAACTTGCTAAAATAATATTTTAATCTAATACACGAATGCCTTAATGATTCAAAATTTTAAAAAAATGGTCAGCAGCGAAAATTTTTTTATTTAACTGAGGTTTAAGTTAAACATGCGAGTTTAATTTTTCTTGCCATTTTACCACTATTACTTTCTATTTTCTTCTGAATTTTTACTTATAATGAATTTGTCTAGTACAACAGGACATTCAAATAAGAAAAAATAACAATGTAGTATTTTCAGTACAAAATTTAGGTATAACATTGTCTTAAAAAGGTGTTAAAGAAGGGACGGAAGGGAAAAAAAGGGATGGTATAGGAAAAAATGGATGGTAATGGGAAAAAAAAAGGATGGTAAGGATGGGACGGTAAAGAAAATTATCACTATTTTTAGGCAAACCATGTTAAGACTAAGTGATAGCTACAATGTTCATTGATTTTTAGAAACAGTTATTTACATTGGATTAAATTTAAAAAAAAAATTACCTCGAAAAGTGCAGGAATAAACCTTGGGGACGGTAAGACTACCAATAAAGCCACGATGCTTGAAATTGATATTTAAATGCTGATTTCAGTTCTGCAGTAAATTTCCTGTCAAAAAATTTTAGACATTCTTTCTTTAGCGTACGTCTTCATGAGAAAAAACTTGAAACAAATTCTGTGACCGCATCTGAAGTGATTTCCTGTATAAGTTTAGCAAAAGGGGTGTTAAGGAATCAAAACCCAGGGACAGAGTTCAAAAAATAATATCAATCGTAAAAATAAGTGCAGGTTAATTTTTTGCTACATATTTATATAAAACAATTGACCCAGTTTCCGAAAAAAATTACATCGAATTACTTTTATTAAAACAATTTTATACAGACAGCTCCAAACTTAAAAATCAGCATCAGGGACACGGGACGGTATAGGAGTTTTCTTGGTATTTGGGCCCCCAACATCGTCCAAAACTTATTTATCTCGTTAATATTGTTATGCAATCATGAAATGGGATGTTCTCCAGTATATGAAATTTAAAAAAAGCACAAGAATATGTACTAAAATAAAAATTATTATTCAGGGACATAAAAGTCAAAAGATTGTGAGAATGCCCCATATCTGGTATTCAGCATACTATCATTTAATTGAATAGGGTGTTTAAGGGATTATACATTCCGATTTTTTTTTTTTTTTAATAGCCTTAATTGTTTGTGAAAAAAGATTATGGCCATTTTTTCCCATTCTGATCAGAACATCAGAGTTCTAACTTTTTGAGACTGCTCTGCTCTTTCAACTTTACCTAACATTTCATTTATAATTTCTATTTCATAATAATTGAAGACATCAGTCCATGAGAAGAAAATAACCCGGTTAAAGCGGAAACTCGGTTAAGCGGGACCCGGGTAATTGGGACTCTACTGTACAAGCATTTTTTGGAAATATGAAAAACAATAACTAATATAAAGTAAATGCACCAGTAGTGGGCCATTTAAAGACATTTATCTAATTATTATTAAAGAGTTAATTCCAAAAGATATATATATTTTTTAGCCTAGTCCTAACCTTCAAATATCAGAATAAACATTCAAAATTTCAAATATATTCTTAGGAAAAAATGGAAAATATAATATGTTACCGTCCTCTTTCTCCAGTAATATGCCAAGTAAATTTTGAATGCATGAATCTTTAATTTTTCGGCTTAACCAACAAATTATTTACAATGTAATAGAGTATATCAACAGTAGTTTAATTTAAAATAAAAATAATATCAAAGAAAATATTTTGAAATAAAAACTTATCTTTTAATGAAATATCTAAAAATTTGCCAAAAAATCTGTTTTTGAAGGCACTCTAGAAAGTACACCAGCAGGAAAAAAAACAATTATTCCAAACACTTTATGGATAATTAACATTTAATAATGTTAGTGTCGCAGTGAAAATTATACGACATTGCTTGTTAATTAATTTCAAAATAATTACACAAAACAACACAACCCAGTGTGAATCAAAAAGAAATAATTAATTGTATTTTGCTAAATATTGCTTTACGAAATAATAAAGAAAATTAATTTGGGAAAATTCTTAATAGCCTGTATATATTAAAATTCATAATTTATAATGGGTATACAAACAAATATGTGTTATGATTATTGGTATCATTTCATCCTTCATCACCATGTTTCAAGTACACCTGACTGGTGATAATTTCATCACCCTGAATCGATGAAGAGTAAGTTAATCTAAGAGAGACGAAAATATGAGAAGGCCTCACGAATCGGAAAATGCAGTAGAGCATAAGGACCGACAGAAGATATTTTGATGGAAAGACGAAAATTAGTTCTAAAAGAAGAAAGCACACCTAAGAGAGTCGACCAGCATCTAGGAGCGCGTGATCATTTCTGATGACCATAATGTGGCTGAGATTGAACGCTAAACTGAAAGACTCACTGATATCAGAAGAAGAAAGTTCCATCTATCACTGTGACTGATTGATATGCTAAGCCCAAAGAAACTACAGTGCGTCTCATAAATATAAAGACACTGACATTTTCGAAATAATATTTTAATAATTCAGTATTCAAAATTATATTTATGCATATAACGAAAAGCATGTGCCAAGAAAACATTTTGCAGCAAATTAAGTTAGAATTAAATAATTTCAACTCGAAAATTCATAAAAGTAAATAAATTTGCTGTCTCATAAATATAAAGACATTTTACATACTTTTGAATTATCACCCAATAAAAGATCCATTCCTATTAATGACAGAATATATTCTAGCTAGCATGCTGTTTATTAAGTTGTATAACTATTGGGCTTTATATCAAGTCAACTTCGTTCGATTTCTTTTTACAACTTAAAGACGTTTGAAAATTGTCTTCCAGATGCATATACACTGCGAACGAGAATGCCACAAAGATTCTTAAATGGATTTAAATCAGACTTACATGCAGGCCACAACGTGACATGAACATTGTTATCTGCAAACCATTTTTTGTGCGTCTTGATGTGTGAATCGATGCATTATCCTGATAGTACAAATAATTCCGACCACCAAGAGTTTCAGAAATTGGCAACAACTGACTATCAAGCAGTTCTATATACTCTTTAGATGTCTGTTTACCTTCCAAAAATGCAATATCTGTAGTTCCATTAAAAGAGGAGGCGCCCCAAACCATAACAGAACCTCCCCCTTTCTGCCTACTGATGAGGGTTCGAGATTCGCGTCTTAAATCGTGCGAGTAGGAATTCCAACCATCTGGGCCATCCAAGGTAAACCTCTTTTCATCTGAAAAAATGTCTTGCATCCATTCGCCCTTCTTTTATACGACGATGTACTGTATCCTTTGGGACCATACCATAAACTTGTTGAGAAACTTGTCTGAGTGACATTTTTTTTGCGACGAAACAAGTCGCATGATCTTGCGATCGAGTCTTTCTCGGTCTGCCAGATCATTATCTCGAATATAAATTGTAAGTTTTTGATAAAAGTTTATAAAGTGCAGCTCTGCTTCTCCAGTTTTTTTACATATTTGACAAACTGTTAAGCCATTAGCTTTAAATTCACGTATTTTACAAATCTCATCTTTAGAAATTTCAATGTTCCACGGCACCTTTGCAATTGAAACAAGTCAAACAACTTTGCTCGTTTGGGAAACTTAAAGTATATTTCTGCGCGTGCGCATTAATTCTGCACGCGCGCATTCGAAAAAAATTGCATATGAAGCAGTTTCAAGTTTGTCTTTATATTTATGAGACAGCGTAATTTATTATATTTTTTATTATTTGAGGCGAAATTATTTTATTTAAATTAAAACCCCTATAAGAGATTCAGTTTAATGTTCTTAATATGAGGTATAAAATTTAATTTCTTATAACTGAATTAATAATATGTAATTTCAAAAACATCTGTGTCTTTATATTTATGAGACGCACTGTACTTAAGACTTTAATGTGCTAAGCCCAAAGTAACAATTTAAAACTGTGATGTGCGGACTAAAATTACGTGCATTTAAGGACTAATAGTGATCTCCAGGATGTGCCTCCACCCCTTTTGGCTGAAATTTATGGTGAGAGTTAATTTTGTTACTTTTAATATTTGGCCATTATTTATTTATTTTTTTTTTATTATTATTTTATTTATTTTTTATTTATTTATTTATTTATTTATTTATTTATTTTTTTATTTTTTATTTTTTTATTTTATTTTTTTTTTTGCTTTATAATGTGTGAATTTAGCAATTTCATTGGCTAGTATGTTATATACATAATTTTAAAGCAGTTATAGATAATTATCATTATTAATTATTAGAAAAATCATAATAATAAGATATGATAGTATTGTAGTTTGTTAATATTTGGCTAAGTAGACCATTCTTTTATCTGTGCTGTGAAAGCTTTAACTGCGAATTCTTTTGAAACAAAATTCACAAAGATGATGCTTCTAAAGAATAGTTTTATGAGATTTAATGAAACTAAAATAAATGATATGAAATTAATATTGATTAAAAAAAAATAATATTTGATATATGAAATTTATGTGATTGAAAATAAAATCTGATTATATATGTATATTTTCTGTCTTTTCTTCGAATCATTTTCTTATTCTTTTCTTCTCAGAGGATAATTAAATTTATTAGTCTTAAGAATTTAAAATTAGTAAAAATTTAAATTGGATATTTGTCTGAGCAACCATTCAGTCCTAAATTACATTTCAGGACGGCAAATAAGTCGTTCCTGAGTTATTGACAACTTTAATTTATTCAAAATCTCATCTCCTTCTATTTTATTAATTAATATTATCCCCTAAGATCTTTTCACAACGCGGATCGGGATAATTATTTCTATATATGTACTAACCATTACATTGTCGCGTGACCTTGTGTGTTGGTGTTAGATCGTCACCACAGTTAGTCAATCAGATTTCTTTTAGTCGTTTCAACAAATGCATTTTGCGCTTGTTTTTAAACATAACTGGCCCACTACTGGTACACTGTAAAAAAAAAAAAAAAAAAAAAAAAAACTGACTAAAAAACGGAGATTCTACTGGCAATCTAGACACCAGTGCTATTTCCGTATTTTTACTGAAAATTTCCCCCATAAATCACAGAAAATTTTCCTATTTTAATCAGAAAAACGGAACATTTTCTGTAATTTATAGCGAATTTTTTCCGTAGAAATACGGAAATAGTACTGGCGTCTAGATTGCCAGTACACTGTTAAAAATTTGCAGCATTCTGGCAGGTCATTTGACCGTTTTTTTTCCGAAAACGGTTATACAACCGTAATTTTAACACTATACTGACCATATTATTGGTCATTTTATGGTCAGAATATAGTTAAATTATGGTTATGAAACCGTTTTTTCAAAAAACGTTCGAATGACCTGCCAGAATGCTGCAAAATTTTTAACAGTGTAGAATCTCCGTGTTTTAATCCGTTTTTTTTTATAGTGTACGTGGCCCACTAAGTGCATTTACCTTATGTAATTGATACATTTCAATACTTTACCAAAATAAGTATCATTTTTAATAACTTTTCTAAAATAGGTGTTTGATCCCGTACAAAGACATTTCACGGTTGAATTGCAGCTCTTTTTTTCATATTTTCAAAACTATCGAAATAGTTATGGAAAGAAAGTTTTTCGAAACTGTGTATCTCGTCCCTGAACAAAATCCTTCCGTACTTAAAAATTCCCAGAAGAAAACGTGGGCTTTAAATTTCAAATCTCTATCAGAAAGTTTTCAAATGAAATGTCTTTTTAAACTTTTTTATAAGCATGTAGAATTTATACTACTAGCAGCGTAGCAAACCGTTGTGCTGCATTTAAATTGCATAAAGTCTTCCAATTGTTTGGAGGACAAAGAAATATAGTTTTATTATATATCTCAACTTTCTAGCCATGACAATTCCAAATAAATCGTAATTTAGAACGTTATCAGAACTTTTTCTGCTCATTTTACGTTTTAAAAGTTTGAGTTTTCTTTTTTAACCGTTCTGAGAGAGCATTTACTTCTTAAGGAAGTACGATATCTTTAAACCTTCAAAATTTACGAATTTTTTTTAAATACATATTTTGATTCCGTAATCATTTCTGAACAATATGCAAAAAACTGCATTAAAAAATTCCCATTAGTTTACTAATTATGGCAATTTTATTATGACTACATATTAAAACCACATAGAATAATTAAACTTTGCATTGAGTTTATTCAAAACGAAGAATTTTGATACTGTGCGCACGCGCAGTGTTACTAAAAAACTATGCATGGCAATCAAAAGAAATTTTCAACACATATTCATTTCTGTATTAGCTACAATTTAAAACCAGAAAAAAGGTAAGATTTTACTTTTTTCTGTTTTTGTACTCTTGAAAATATTTTTAAAAAATCGAAAATTTTTAATTTTTTGTTAATTTTTTAATTATTTTTTTACAAATATTCTGGTTTTAGTATAAAGTTAATACTATTATGTATTTATTTTCACCACAATTTCCTCTTTATATGCATATTTTCAGATTTTATCATGCGCGCAAGATTTTTTTCTCTTATTATCATATATTTTTTAACTTATCATTTCAATATTTATTTATGAATTTACAAGTATATATATTTTTTTAATATAAATTTAAATATGAGCTTTATATTTAAATATGAGCTTTATATTTAAATGGAGTTTTATTTTTATTTTTGACTTATTACACAAGTTTTGAAGCTCTGAACAGAGTGATATTTATTACTTTTTCGACGTGTTCAAAGATATCCTACTCCCTTAAAAGGAACCAACAAACAAAATTTCAAGTTTTTAGACCCAACATTATCATAGAAATCGCAATTATAGAATCTTTTTTTCTTTAATTTACACTTTTACATTTTAATTTCTTTTTTTACCTGACTGCCAAGAAGGGTTATGTGTTTCACGCGTATCTAGGTATGTGGATTTCTTTATACTATCGAACATCCCAAGTGCTGGATGGATTTTAATGAATGAGGTCTCTATCGATTCATCTTAACCGTCCGATGGTTATAGGCTAGGTTTTGATTTTATAAATTTAAAATGGTGGCCGTAAAATACAAAAAGGCGGTAGACATGGAAAAAAAATATTACGCACCATATTGAGTGGCATACCATTGGATAGGTCTTTCAAAACGAAGACGATGTTTCATTGACTATTTTACAGTCAGAAGCTCCGTTTAAATATTACACAACCTGGAAGTTGTGTACTTAGGATCTCTAGCTTTATTGCAACTCTAACCTTCATAGACATCTATAGGCATCATCAAAATAGTGTTTATAGATAGGAACTAACAATTAAACACAACTTAAAAGTCATCAATACAAGTAAATAAAAAAAATAGCTTCATATTGATGAGAAATAATTAGTTCGCTTTTTACGCAGTCCGGTTTTTTGATTTTTAAAATTTAATTTTTACTTGGCTTAATTGTTCTTTCTATGCGACTATTATTTGCATAACTATTTGTTGCTTCAGAGTAACAGTTATATCAATTTTAAGTTTCAAGTCTTAACAGTTCCAAATTAATCGTAATATAGAATATTTTTGAAACATTTTCCGTTCACTTTATCTTTAAAATCCGAATTTTTTGGAAACTGTTCTTCGGGAACATTTATATCTTAAAAGTAACTACATCCAAAACGTCAAATTTTTAGACTCCAACACTGCTACAAAAATCCTAGTTTTAGAAAACATTTTGCTCCTAACTAGGGCTTTGTTATACCGACACAAAATCATACATATTAAACAAGCAAACACTTTTCCCGATTATGAATGATATCGTAAACAGTTGGGGTTATTTTCACGAAACTGGCCTCCTGTACTGAGAAAGACAAAAAAAAAATCTAGCTAGTTCTCGGATTCAAGAAAATTCGTTTTGACAGGTAAAACAAACTCAGCACTGAAAATGCTGCTATTTCTTGAATGGGCTCCTATACTAATTTGGGCGCAACAAAACTATCTAGTTAGGTCTCTAATTGGAGAAAACACCATCTATTTAGTTAAAATAAGCTCATTACTCAAAATGATGGTATTAATCTAAAACAATTCTGCCGATTTTTATTAAATAAGCCTTTTTTGAATACGAGATAACAATACAACTAAGTCTAGATTTCGGAAAAAGTTATTTTTATAGATTTAAGCAATTTTTTTTTATATTTAATCTTCCGTAAGCGGAATTCTCGCAAATAATATTGGTGATTGATCATCAACACGATAAAGGATAATCTCGAAGGCGGCGCCAACGGTTTGCTTTCTTATATTAAACAGAACAGGAGAAAATGGCCTATCAATGTCCCGAATACGGTGGAATTAATTTTAACTGGCTAGAACAAATAAAAGTAATTGATTCTGCCAAATGTTGATTTCGTGAATTTAAATATTTTTATAAATATTCTGTAAATATGAAAACATTTCTTGGCAGATAACTGCGCTTATTTTTTTGCTATTTTTAAAAGCACTACCATATTGTCACAAACTTGGCTATAGCTTGATGCCATGGCGATACATCCTGGCACAAAATTAGCAGAAATTTTAAAAGCAAGATAATTTTTCTGACAAACTAACAACATCGTTGCCGAAATAGCTCATGTTTGCCGCCAACTATTTACTTGGACAATGATTATTGAAAAAGAATCATTTTCATTTTTATAAATTATAGAGGAATAGCACTCAGGATATGCCTGACATAATCTCATTCACATAGAAAACGTTTGTTTTTATAAATGTGAATCCAATTTTCCTGCTATATAGAAAGTGTTTTTTTTTTATCTTAAAATATGCTTTTTTTAACTTTAAAATGTGTTTTTTACATACTGGAATGAACGATTCGTAATTCAAAATCTAAATTCTAAAGCCCCCTCTCGAAAAAATGGCATATTTAAAAGAAAACAAATATCTTTATATTTAAATCTGAAAGATGTTATCAATGTTGCAGCACTATGACATCATTTTCACTAACTTCTCATTTTCGACCGTTTTAACACTGCGAGCAGTAGATATAAAATATCTTCCGTAACTTGTTGATGTTTTGCGTATAGTAAGTTTCACTTTTCTATGTTTATTGAAAGCAAATAAATAAATGTTGAAAAAACTACATAGGTCTGCCATGTGCTACAGCTTTATGTTGGAATAGAAGTGGACACCAGCATTTTTCTATCGTTATTTTTTAAATCAGCTCGACAGTTCCAGAGATTACACATACAAACAAGCACACAAACATTTGTTTTTCTTAATATTTGTATAGATAAAGCAAACTTTTATAACTTCAACACTCTAAAAAATAAATGTAAAAATTAGTCACTTTTACATAAATAATATATGTTAATTTATAAAATTACACTTTTGTCGTAAACATTTACCTGTATTTATGTGTGTTTATCGCCTTAATGGAAGTGTGTAATTTGATATCACTTCACAAACTCAAAAAACGGTGTAAACGTAGAAAATTGTACGGATTTACCCGAATTGGTGTGTTAATACAAATTTACAAATTTTGCCTATTACACAAATATATATAAGAATATTACACAGGTATAAGCGTAAGAACAGAATATTACACAGAAATATGCGTACGAATTTTATGCAGCTATATATGTAAGAACAGAATATTACACAGCAATATGTGTACTTGTGTGAACACAATAAATATAGATGTTTGAAAAATTTGTTTTGTGTAATAGTAGCTGAATGTTGAATGGACAAGGTGGTGTTTTGGAAAGTTGCAGCTACTCAGTCCGTATCCCGTTTCAGTAAGTTACTTGTTAATTGTAGATTGAGTTAAATACAGAATTTATATTCTTGATGTAAATGTATCTTTGAAAACTTGTGACTGAAATTGATAGCAAAAAAAAAAAAATCCGACAAAATACTGAAATAATTCTGGCGTCACAATTTCTGTATTTAAATATATATATATATATATATATATATATTTGACAATTTATTTAGTATATAGGTTCTTTGCATAAATTGTGCATACGGTTTTAGGACTTCAAAACGACTCTAACAGAGAGATGGCACACAGTAATTATAACTTCAGACGTTCTTGTAAATTAAGGTTACACTATTTTGTGGTTTTTAAACAAATCTACTGGAAAGAGAACAAACACACCAAGCATATGAGTTTGTTCTTCATGCAAATTTGTTTTGCGAACATAAAAATATTTAGTTCAAAATTTACATCTCATACTATAAAATTATATACTATGTACACAAAATATATCATTTTTGTATATTACACATAGGTATATGAGTAAAATTTGCAATTTACACATTGAACTGTGTATTTCAGAGTTATCTGATAACTTTTTACACAATTAAGCAGCTTAACGTGTTATAATCAAAATACACAGAGCAATGTGTATTTTGAAATTGACTCACCAGGTGTGTATTTGGCAGTTTACACGCAATTTTACAGATATTGACAAATCGTTTTTCTATCGTCAGTATTCCTGTTTTAATGTGTAAATTTACGCATTTATTTTTTAGTGTGTAAACATTTCACAATATCAATGTGTACCGTCAAAAAGGAAAAAAGATGCATTTTCAAATGTAATTTCTTTGAAAACTGTATCATAATTTATCGATTTTTTTTTTATGGTTATGTAAGTAGTTTTCAAGCATGGTCTTTTTTTAAATCCATCTCAAGATTAAATATTGTAACTGCAATTTTTTAAACTTCTAAACATCGCACATTTTTAATTTTTACACCGTCGTATAGGAGAAAAAATCTACTTTGAAATGCAATTTTTTTAAACTGTATTTTAATTTACTAATTTATTCTGTTTTTTTTTTAATAATTTTCAAGCGTAATTTTTTTTTAAATCATTGGAAAATCACATGCAGATCCATTACAGAAGAATAATTACCCGTTTCCACTTAAAACAATATAAATAGTTTTGTGAAGTAATAGAGCACCCACAGATTTAAAGTTAAAGGTTTGGCCGGGTGTACCGATGGTAAGTACATTGCAATGCTTCACAGAATTTATTTTATTTTGAGCTCTCATCCCATTATTGACTGCAAACAGATAGTGAAAGTAAAGGTGAAATTTTATTGAAAACTTCTTGACATAATATAATGATGGGGCGGGCCGCTAGACAGGCATGTCTTTACAGTCCCGGAATATCAGGCCGAATGTCACTTACACATCAATTGCACGCCAGCATCCAATTGAATACAAAGCCAATATGAGAGTTTAAACAAACGCCAAAATTATCCGTTGCATAGTAAAGCAATGGGAGAGAATTTAAATTATTGGCGAATAAACTGACAAAAGACAAAATCGTGAAAATACCTCACGCAATCCTACATAAACATCAACAAAACATTAGAATCTATATATATTATAGATGACATATATCATTTGTGTTAAAATTTATTTCCTGGCTATAATGCAATAAATGGGTAAAAAGCCTAGTTAATAAAAATGATCGCTTTCTTTTATAAACAAAGTAAGGAAATTACCCACATTAATCATGTAACTAAAATAGATTAGTATTAAAGTTATATCGAATATGATATGAAAATAACTCATAAATATTGCTGTATAATTAAAGTTGTTGAATTGCAGATTTAGATTAGTGAAAAGCAAAATGATAATGAATCAATCCGTTTAATGTTTATATTTTTATAACTTACATCCGAAAGAAAAGGGAAACATGAAAATGTATTTCGCCATGAGATTACTTTTTAACGAATCCAGTTATGACTCTTTAAATAAAAGGAAAGAAAGAGTAAACTTTAATTTAAAAATAGAATTAAAAAAACAATATATGATGTTTCATCATAAGTTTAGACTTTATCTCCGGCTAATTTTCCATAACGAAATTAAAACTTCATACATAAATAAATAAAAAAAATAATATAATAGACACACAATGTTAACATATGTGGAATCGAACATTTTCAATTTTTACATCACCGAATTGGGAAAAATATGTACTTCCAAATATTATTTGCTTGAAATAGATACGTTTTGAAATAGAGTTACTAGGCAACTTTTAAAGTTAAAAAGAAAAAATAATTACGTATGATAGCAATAATAAATGAAATTAAAAAGTTAAAATATTTTATATTTTTCGAAAAGATGCCTAAAATTCCATCAATATATACAGGGTGTTCACGTATAACCTGACCAACCTTTATTTTACGCAACCGTCGGTCCTAGATGCAAACATCCAGTTACAAAAATGGTTTAAATAAGGTGAAGAATTATTTTTAAAGTGATTTGGATCAAGAAAAACATTCATTAAAAAATTACGAAATTTAAATTTTATACGGTCTTCCGGCCCTATAAGTTATATTTAGTAAAATTTTTCTGTTACACTGACAAGTAAGACAAAAAAAAGGTCCGCTATTCTATGATTAAAATTGACCGAGTCATAACTGTTTAAAGTTGGAGCATATTTTTTGCTGCAAATTAGGGGTCATTCACAAATTTAGTAGAAATATAATTTCATATTAAAACATGGAAATTATTCCAGAGAGAAACATTCGCCTTGCATACAGTATTTCAAATGAAAATCAAATTTCAAAGTAATTGCTTAAAAGGCGCAAAGGACCAACATAGTGAAAAAGATCCTATGCCGGGACTCGAACGTTCCATGTGGTTTAGTCGGTAGAACGTCAGTGCACTATACTGATGGCCCGGGTTCGAGTCCCGGCATGGGATCTTTTTCACTGTGTTGACCCTTTGCGCCTCTTAAGCAATTACTTTGAAATTTGATTTTCATTTGAAATATAATTTCGTCAGATATATTTAAAAAATGGTTGAGAGTAAAATTAACGTTGCAATATAAATTTGAAATCTTTAATCATTCTGACATATTATTGCAAAATATACAGTTTGTAATAAACATAGAAAAAGAAAACAGAATTTTTGTTAAATAAAAGGATGAAAATTAACAGTTTTAGGTTTTGATAATTGATTCTTGTGTATTCTATACCGCTGAATCCAAAATTTACCGTCATTATTTACCATCACGTAAAGATTTTTTACAAATCGTAAATTTTAAAGTTAAAAAAAGAAAAAACAGCAAAAATTTGATACTATAAAATAGATGTCATTGTTGTATTTTTACCTTTTGATAATTTATTTTTATGTATTTTTTTACCGCTGAATCCGCAAATGACCTTCATTTTTAACCATCACGTCAGGATTTTTCGCAAATTGTAAATTTCAAAGTTTAAAAAATTCAAAGTTAAAATTGAACCTCCTCTCCCACCTCATCGGACCCCTCAGCTGTTAAGCTGTAAGAATCCCAGTATAAGCCAAAAAATTTAATATATTGCATTAAATAAAATTAAATAAAATAAAAAAAGTTTTATATTTGTTTTATAGTATCAGATTTTCACTATGTTTAAGCTTTTACAATTACGATTTTCAAAAAATTTATAAGGTGATAGTTAAAAATGAAGGTCATTTTCAGATTCAGTGCTAAAAAGTGCATAAAAAATCAATTATTAAAATATTAAAGCAGTGAATTATCACTTTGCTAACAAGACGTAAACCAACAAAGTGAAAAATGTCCAAGCCGGGAATCGAACCCGGGCCCCTGGAACATTTTTCACTTTGTCGGTTTACGTCTTGTTAGCAAACTGATAATTCACTGCTTTAATATTCAATAATTTCAAGCGTAGTTTCACCGCTGAGAAGTAGTTGAAAAATTAATTACAATTATTAAAAGTTAAAAAATACAATCATCTCTTCTATTTTATAGTATCCGATTTTTGTTATTTTTTAACCTTGACAATTTATGATTTTTGAAAAATTCTGACATGATGGTTAAAAATTAAGGTAATTTTCGAATTCAGTGCTAAAAAATACATAAAAGTTAAAAAACACAACCGTCGCATCCCTGTGTTATCTAACCTAAAACTTTTTCTTAAGCATCTTGGAGGTAATTTATCCGAAATTTTTTGCATTATCCTATAAAATAAGTTTAAATGGTAACAATCAAAAATCATATTAGATTGTCATCAAATTTATGTCAGAATGTAAAATTTAATCTCGATCGGATATTTGAAAGTGAGTTAAAGTTCGTGTACAAATTTTGAAATGGAAAAAACATAATGTTTGTTTTCGGAAAGCGAAACCTTCCGCGCGATGAGCATGCGTCAGGTCTGTTTTGATTTCATCAAAATACAGATGATCGGAGGCTGTTTAGCTGCATTTGGCTGAGTGCCAATCTTAGCGACAACGTACAAGTGGAACTTCGGAAAATACATATCTCAGCATTAACACCCCTTTGGATAGTAGAATCGCCTCAGCGTGCTAGACGCGGCTTTCGAAAACGAACAGTACATACGATCGTTGAAGTTAAATAAAAACTTATAAAAATAACATAATTTTTGTTAAAAGAAATCATGAAAAGAAAGTCTCATATCCTTACAAAATAAAACATATGTTAAAATACAATTATTTTAGTGAATTTGAAACTTAATAAAAGTTAACTCAATCGTAATGCTTGTACGACTTTTTTTCAAAGCGCAGATACACGTGAAATAAGTTCTTCAAATACTTTAAGCACTTAGTATATAATTTCTCAAAGCATGGCGGAACTCATCTGTGTTCAGATGCAGTAAAATTGGTATAAATCATGCATTTTTAAAGTTTCATAACTCGGTCGATTTTAGTGTTACATGAACGGGACTTTTTTTTATCTTACTTGACAGTGTAATAGGAAAATGTTACTAACTATAACTTATAGGACCGGGGGACCGTATAAAATTTTAAATTTCGTAGTATTTTAAGAAATGTTTTTTTTTGACACAAATTGCTTTAAAAATAATTCTTCGCCTTATTTAAACCAGTTTTGTAATTGGAAGCATGCATCTAGACCAACGGTTGCGAAAATAAAGGTCGGTCAGGTTATACGTGAACACACAGTTTATAGATAATTTAGAATGTCTTACTTATGTATTGACAAAATTTTAAACTAATCGAAGTAATTTAAAAACCCCACTCGAAAATTTTAGCATCATTAACCTACATATTTAAAAAAAAAATTCCTGCCGGCTTAGCCTACAGGCGCAGGTAGATTTCGAAGTTAATTGCTAATTTCAACAAAAAAAAACTAAATCGTAATTTGAGATAAACCCACTTTAACAATTTTATTTGGCCGCTTTTGAGGAGTTTTCATTTAATTTTTATATAAGAGATGGTTTTATCAGAATCATGTTAAAGCGGTATTAAAAAAAATACTTTTCATGCTCAACAACTCAAAATTTTTGCCACATTTTCAGATTCATTTTTAAAAGAAAAAATATGAAATTGCTGACGTGATTTTTGAAGAGTAAAAGTAAGAGTAAGCGACCTGTGTTTTTATTTTTTGTTTAATTCATTAAAACTTGATTTATAAACAATTATTTTCTCAGTAGGACAATATTTTTTCATTTCCAACACAATCGCTTCGGGAAATTCGGTTCAAAATGCTCAGTTTAACATCATTTTTTTTAAATATATTCCGCCTCTATCAAAAAGTACATTACGGTAGATTATACAGTTTCTGAATAAGAGAATCTACTAATTAAATGTGTTTGAGAGCAAAAATGAATTTAAAAATTAGTCAGAAAATAAGCAGTTTGGATTTGATTACGCCCTTAATAGGATGATTTTTCTTCAACCGCTATGTATTTTTAATTTGTTTTTGCTGTAAGAATTGGTCCTACCAAAAACTTGTCAATATAAATGTTGTAGATAATATTAAGAAGATATATGATAAATTCATGGGGATTTTATATCTTGTGAATTGACGAAGTTATAGATGTTTTTCTACCTCAACCCCCCCCCCCCTTTTTGTTTTCGATTTTAATCTCTTTTGCGGTACGAATTGGTCCTATCAAAAACATGTCAGTATAAAAGTTGTAGGTAATATTAAGGAGATTTATAATAAAATTAATTGTATTTGATATCTTGAGAATTGACAAAATTACGAATTTTTTTCTCCCAAAAACCCTATGTTTTGTGCCCCTTGAGCCCATTTTTAGTTTTATTAAAAATCTGTGATACAGAAATTTTTGGCCATATTTTTTAGAAGTAATAAAAACTTTAAACTGATTTGATATGTACAAAAATTAAGAAGTTATGGGGTTTTTTTTTTCAGTTATCACAAAAGCCCTCCCTATTTCCATCCCCTTGGTCCGATTTTGCCCATTAACGAACTTGACCGAGATTTTATGCCCCTTTACTTTATGTATCAGTTTGGTAGAGATTTGTGCAGAATTACGGAAGTTATCGTGTCCATAAAATAGTGATATATATATAACCATAATATAATTCATCAGTATAGTACAGACAAATCATCATCTGTTTCTAACTACAATAATTAAATTAATAAATTTAGCATCAAATAAAAACTGTTACATTATACAAAATACAGATGGAACCCTATACAAGTAATACAAATTAAGCAAAATCCACTAATTCATTAGCACATTACATACGATTAATCCATATAAACACATGAAAAACAACCAAATTTTGAAAAAAAAAATAACCTATTAAAGACAGAAGAAACAAATAACCAGCAAAATAATGTTGAACGATTAAAAGACGTATCGTAAACAAATAATAGATCAAATGGATGGATGCAGCCGGAAGCTTATATAGCATTTCACATTTTCAAGGGTACATGAAATACCAATATAAGCAAAAACATAGTCGATTTCTGTAATAGAATCCAGCATTAAGCTAAAAATTAGATTCCATATGTACCGTATCGACCACACAACAGAAAGCATAAATTTACCATGACAGATAAATTGAATTAAAAAAATTATTAAGCAATGCAAGATCCGTAATAATGAACAACATAAATATGTAGAAACATTTAAATTTAAAGACATACCCAGCAAGAGAATCGCAATGACCTTATTACAACTCGAACTAGTATCCAATTTTAGTACAGCAAAAGTCCCGCCTAATTAATGGTACAGTTAAAATCGAATTCTTATAGTTGCAAATCATATCAGTGTGCAGATAATACTCACATTCTAATAAACATAATAATTATAGTTATATATAATCTTTATAATAAAAATTATTATATGCATTTAAAGGATCCTGGAATAAATTATTACTAATAGTATATAAAGAAGTAAATTATTTAAAATTAAACAGGTAAAAACTCAGAGAAATAATAAAATATAAAAAAAGAATGGGAACAATATTTTTTAGAACTAAATAAATAATTATTCTATGCTGCCATCTAGCGGAACTTCATAAAATTAAAAAGTTCACAAAAACCTCGAAATAAAATAATTTATAATGGTGCCATCTATTGTAAATAATGTAAATACCAGATATAACTGTAGAAAAATTGCAAATTTAAACTATTTCTAATATTAAAACCGATTAAATCATCTTAAAACACAACAATATCATACTAAAAATGCACAAATAATTATCGATAATAATCACTTAACATCTGTATTACAATGTTTATAATTATTTTTAATTATTTTATTAAATATTAAGTAAATTAATAATAATTTCAATTAAGTTACAACTATAATGATATAAAAGTATGTTTCTATTATGCACATAATAAATTTAATGTTTTAAATTTTAATTGTACTTTAAAATATGGGGGGGGGGAGTATATACAAACAATTTACAACATTTCTTCATATTGATAATTACAAATATCATAAACTGTATTAACGTCCACCATTGTAAATCGATATATATTGTAGTAAATCAATAAAAATGACTTAAATTTATATCAATATAATATAAATATTTTAATACAGTGCTAAGAACAACAAACCTCATGAGGACCACAATAAACATTGAAACTACAAAATTAACGAACCATTCCCTTTATTTTTTTATTTTATTTTTTTTATACGTACCATTCCCTTTTTTAATATATATATATATATATTAAATCAACATTTGCGTATAAATTATCCAGACAACTCCTCCCTCCTCCATAATTTAACATCTACCCACCCAGCCAACCTATTTAAAAAAATTTATATATTTTGTATTATATAATTTTTTTTGTTTATTTTTAGTTTTTATATGTATATCTTTTTATATATTTTTTTTATACGCAAAATGTTAATAGTAACATACAAGAAACCGCCCTGCTATCCACTCCATTTAGATCACTAATTAATTGTAGATTAAGGAAAATATGAATTTCTTAGGAACACCCTGATTTAATGCATCAAATATTAATTGTTTAATGTTTTTATTAATAAGATGTGATGAACATCAACTTTTGATTCTATATAAATGATTAATTAGAATATTACGGTAAACTGAAATATGTAGACATGATTTAAAATGAGTAAATGTGTTAACTTTGAATTGAAAGTCTTTATGTTTGTCATAAAGATCAGTAATTGTTTTGTTTTGTGCGATTATTATTTTTAGATCTAAAAAGTTTATAGTTTATATTTGTTAAAAGTTTTTCTGTCAATTTTAAATTAGTTGGGTAATCAACTGGAAATTATATATATATATATAAAGTTTTTTACTGAGGGTGGTTTTGGGTTCTAGGGGTCATGATCGGTGTAGATCTGCAAAATTTTTTCAGAAATTCCAACATAGGGGAGAATGTAATAGGTAATATTTCATACGAAATCTACCTAACACGAGCCTGTTATTTTTAGTCTTCTCTTCTGCCCTGAGCTTTCTACAGAATCAACTTTTCTAACTATTATTTTTTTAAATGAAAGCAGTTTATTTGTAAGTGTGCTCGCACTAACTATTTTTAAAAACATTCCTATTTTTTTAGTTTAATTTTAAAAAAAAATTATGAAAACTCTTCACAATGGTGACAATTTGTTGCTTCTATTGTTATCGATCTATTACTTCTACTGAATCAACTTTGATAATTATTATTATTATTTTTAAATGAAAGCAGTTCATTTGTAGATGTGCTTGCACTAGCTAATTTTAAAAACATTCCTACTTTTTAGTTTAATTTAAAAAGTTTCATGAAATTTCTTCACAGTGTTGGCAATTGGGTTGCTTCCATTGTTATCTCTCTATTCTAAATAATTTAATGTATAATAATAATAATAATAATAATAAACATGCTTTTATTAAAATTCACAAAAATGTACAAAATATATATTTTTTTTTAATGCGACAAAAAGTAGAAACGGGAATTTCGTCAAATTAGCCAGCTATCGCTAAGTTGGCTTCATATATGGCAAATTATTTTTGTTGCCAAATGTGAAGATATTTTGCCAAGTTGCACAAAATTTGGCGCCATTGCGGTAACCCTCTTATTAGTACTTTTCAACAAATACTCATTGTTGAATCTGATACTAATTTCTCCCTTGGAAATCAACCGCACCTACCCCCACCCCCGTTATCACACTTAGGGATCGAATTTTTAAAATTCAATGTCCCATTCACGCATTGTCTTCAGGAATACATATATATTCCAAATTTCAAAGCTCTGTGTCAGCAGGAAGTGAGTGAAAAATGAGTAAAAAGATTTGACTGCCACATACAGACAAACAGAATTGTAAGTTATAAGAAAGTATCACTCTATCCTAATAAAAACTAGTATGTTGTGGCCATCACAAAACTTTCTTCTATACAAATCACGTCAATTAAATCATTTAAATAGTACAAGAAATCACATCATTTTAGCACCAATTCATATCAAAGTGTATCTGAATTTGAAGTTTGATAAATATTCGTGCATTAGTTCTTGAGATAGAGCTATAGCGGAAATTCTGAAAAATGTAGTATAGCAGCGCACCTGCTGAGCGATTTACACCAAAACATAAACAGCACTAACTGATATTAAGGTATACCTGAATCTGAAGGTTGATGAAAATTCGTGCATTAGTTATTGAGATAGAGCTATAGTGGACATTCTGAAAAATGCAGCATAGAAGCGTCACCTGTTGAGCGATTTGCATCAAAACATAAACAGCAGTAATCCATATCATGGTATACCTGAATCTTATGTTTGTTGAAAATCCAAGCATTAGTTCTTAAGATAGGGCTATTACAGAAATCACAAAAAATGTAGTATAGCAGCGCCACCTGTTGAGCGATTTTACACCAAAACGTATAAAACGTCAATTCCTGTCAAGGACTGAATCTGAAGTTTGATGAAAATCCGTGCATTAGTTCTGGAGATTGAGCTCTTGTGGAAATCATGAAAAATGCCGCATAGCAGCACCATCTGTAGAGCAATTTTCACCATAAATTAATCAGCACCAATGTATATCAGGGACTAAGTGAATATAATTTTTTATTAAATTCCGTTCATTAGTTCTTGAGATAGAGCGCTTACAAAATTTGTGTCACACACAGACAGACAGACTCACAGACAGACATTTTGTTAAAACATGTTTTTCGGGTTCTCTGACCCCTAAAACGTGTAAATCTGTCGAAAACCGGAATTTGAAAATTTTCATGAATCCAATACTTTAGAAGTAAGTAAATTAAGAATAATAATAACTAATGCTGTCACCGCTACCGTAAATGAATTTTTGCGACCAGAGGCCTTTCTTCGCTAATATTAAGAAAACTACTGCATACAAAAATATGAAATGGGCTACATTATAGTTTGATAAATACGCTGATGTAGACAGTTTTTAAATCAAAGAATTATTTTAAGAGCTATTAATTGTTAAAGTTGGTCAAAATCTTTCCATTAAAAAGTTTTACAGGAGCAAAAACAATGCATAGGAAGTTAATTATTTTTTCTAAGCATATACATTACAAACATGTGGGTTGCATCATCTGGCGTTTTATAAAAGCTGATCTGAAATTGAAGGATATATGTTAATGCTGGGGATTGAAATTTGCTCGGTTATTTTACTTTTTTTTTCATTTTCACTATGATAGTAATAAAAAATTTACTTTCCTTAAACGCTTAATTTAAAACAATTGTTTCAAAATTCTTTAAAATTTCAGTTTTAATAGGCTGGTATATTTTTTCAACATTAATTTCTAAAACCTACAAGCCACCATAGCTTACTTTAATCTGTTTGTCAAAAGATCTTTAATTTCTTTATTTTTAATAGGTTATTACTCACATTTTTCTACTATAAAGTTAACAAAGTATAAGCACCACAGTTGCTAAGTTTCAACGGAAGTAATTATTAAAAGATAAGACAAAGAGCTATTGAAAAATATGCAGTGGCTGTAACTAAGTTCAACATCTAAAGAAAAGACTTAATTAACTTATTTTAAGAAACGCTTTTTACAAGACATTAATTAATCTCACTATCTTATTTTTAGGAATGAAATATTTTCTTCATCAAATTTTCTGATAACCTCTTTCTGTGATAAAAAGTATTCTTAAACAAATTAAAAGATTAATCTTTTGATTTTTTGTTAGGAACTACAGTAATTCTTTAAACATACAAGAGATTTAAAGAACTGTTCATTTCTTAGTATAGATGTTTTTCACTCACCATACATAAACATGACAATTTATTAAAATAAATAATTTGGAAACCGACTATAACAAACTATAGGCAGCATGAGTTATACGTAAATGTATTTCTATTAAATATATATATATATATAGTAAAAAACGATAACGCTGTCACCGTCGTTAATGAATTTGTTGTGACCAAAAGTCTTTCTAGATTAATATTAAGAAAATTATTGCATATAAAAATGTGAAAATTGGGAGTTTTATAGAGAAACGTTCGATAAGCTTAAGAGCCTGCACTAGTCACACGGAGAAACTCGAACGCTTATGTTCATCATATAGGAGAAATCTCTAGAGATTTATAGCTTGCATTTTAATATTTTTAAATGAATTTTTTGCATAGGATACTTGAGGTTGATATCAATTGTTGTGCTTTTCACATTTTTCGATTTTCATTACAGTTTTTAGGCATATTTCGTCAGAAATACTACCTATTACATTCTCTCCTATGTAGGAATTTATGAAACATTTTTGCAGATCTACGCCGATCATGAACCCGATAACACAAAACCACCCCCAGTTCAAAACTTTATATACATATTAATGTAAATAAATTCCTTTATTATTCATATGTTTTGTAGGTAATTTGTGATGGTTTAAAATGGTTATATATTATATCACTTTTCTATGGACACGATAACCTCCATAATTCTGCACAAATATCTTCCAAACTAACACGTAAATTCAAAGGGCAAAAAACCTCGGTCAAGTTCGTTAATGGGCAAAATCAGACCATGCGGATGGAAATAAGGGTTTTGTCAAAACCGAAAAAAAAACCATAACTTCTTAATTATAATATATATCAATTCAGTTTAAAGTTAATATTACTTCTAGGAAAAGGGCCAAAAATTTATGCATCACAGATTTTTGATAAAATTTAAAATGGGCTCAAGGGGCGAAAAAAATAGGGTTTTATGGAGAAATAAATTCAAAATATCGTCAATTCTCAAGATATCAAATTCACTTAAATTTATTATAAATCTCCTTAATACTGAACGTTTTGCAGTACGTATGTTACATTTCTTTTTACTACAAGGACTTTTAAGGCACCTATCTAACCCAATCTTTGCTTTTATGTCTAAAACAAAAACGCACAATGCCGGAGTGTCGCTTTAAATTGGGTGGCAATCTGTCCATCAATTTTAGGAGAGATAGCCACATCAAATCGAGGAGGGATGGCCACCCATAATCAATATTTTAAAATTATATAGAGTGAGTTTTTTAACTAAATATAAGTATTTTTTAAATAATTATATTATTTTTATTTTTATAATCGTATTAATTGACTCAATTATTTAAATTTTAACTAATATAAATATTTAAATAACAATAATATAATAGAGTCTAACGATGTATTTTTGTTTCATAAAAATATTGAAAAACTTCGGAAACGTTCATTCCAGAAACAGATAAAGCTGATAAATAAACTTAAAACCGTGCAAAGTCTAAAATAAAAGCGAGAAAAAAACAAAAACAGGACATTTTCAGCAGTGAAGAAGATTAAATACATTTGAAATTATTACATTCTACAGAGTCTGAGAGAATAGAATTGGACGAGGATCACTGTGTTGGTTGTAGAGAAAAATGTAATACTACAACCAAAAAGGATGGCTGGATGCAATGCATAAGGTGCCGGAAGTTGTTCCATGAATCGTTTACGAACTATCAAGATCGTTGCCGAAAATGTGGTAAAATTTTACGAAAAGTGAAGGATTGAAATTATACTTCAAATTTTATTTTGATTTTCCGTGATATAATTGCATCTTTACAAATTTCTTTGTGTTTTTCATGATTAACTACATGAAATGTGTTATTTTTTGCTATCTTAATTTCATTTTTTCTGTCTTGTATTGGATGGCCATCTCTCCTTATCTGCCATTTTAATTTCAATTTTGTTTGCCACTTTTTGTTCTCGATATTTAATTATTTTTTGTCCTAAGTATGATGAGGATATATATAAGAATTTCAAATATGCATAAATCTTTCTTGATTTGCATTCCAAGAATTTTTATTTTAATCTTTAAAAACTATGGCCTTCTACCCTAGAGTTACCCTATACAAATTGTGTACACGGGTGCATTTCCAATAATAATAAAACATTTAAATATTTGTAATTATAAATTAATAAATTCATTTTAAGGCATTTTCCCGTTAGCCGGCCCCAGGGGATAAATCTCCAAATATCCTTTACGGTTACAACTGTATACGCTTCACACCAATAGTGAAGTTAATTATGCGCTAAAACGCGCTCACTAAAATATGCCAAAGGAATGTGAAACTGCAATAATGAAATATTTTAAATAGAGACCGACCAAAAATTGCATTCGATTTCGACACCAAATCTGAGTTTCGCCGAAAATTCGTTTTCGGCGAAAATGCTGCCGAAAGTTCGGCCAGAGCAAAATTCGACCAAAACTGTATTCCAAAATTCTCGTTTCTTCCATCGGAAATTTTCAATATTACTCATTGATTTGGGCTGTATCGGCTCAAATTAGACGTTCTTTATTTATTGCTATGAATTTCACTATTTATAATTATCAGTCACCACTAACTCAACATGTGAGTGAAAATCATAAAGCAAGCAATGCATATGGGACTATACTTTGAGAGCGTTTTTCACGTGTTCATTAAAAACTGCAGGATGAGCTGTAATAGAAAATATTTAGTTTGAAACCTCAGAAATGTTTCAAATACTCTTTGAGAAAGTTCTAGTACAACAGATGATTATTTACAAAAAATCATTATAAAAGATAAATCGAAGTATGTATATCTAAACCATTTTTTAATTACATGAAATTCGTACAATCGGAAAATCATTTTGTGTCGTTGATAAATTATATTTTATTTTATAGGAAAATAAAATGTTTCGGTCAGAAGCACAGAAAGCGAACTTGGACAACACGTATAATTACACGTATAATTAATTAATAATTATGTATATTTATGTATGTATTAATTACGTTTAAAAAATTTTTAGACATTTTCGTTTTTGTTTTTGACTGAAAAAAGGCAGATAACCAAAATTCGTCTTCGGTTTCGGCCTTAAAAAGCTGTTTTGGTCGATCCTTAATTTTAAATACTAAAAAGTAAAAAATATAATATAACAGAAGAAAAAGATTGTAAAGACTAAAAGAGTGTAATATTTATAAAATACGTATATATATATATATATATTCGCTTTTATTCTTTGAACAAACCCTCAGAAATAAACTCTAGAGTTCTACTAGTATAGTCATTCTACTGTTCTATCTTTATATAGTTATTTTTCAGTTCACTTACTTCAAAGAATTTTTTTGTTGCTTAAGAATTCAACCAAAATCGACATTTTCTGAAAACCGAAATTTTACATCTACAAAATTAGTCCTTCCTTTGATCTGTTTTGTAGAATTTCATCCATTAAACTTAGCTTCAAAGTTAAAGAATTTTTCGTTTAAACTCGTAATTTCTACTACGGAAGAGGAAGTGGGTACTTTCGATTTTTCTTTCTTTTTTTGCAAAAGATTGCTTCAAATTTTCGTACTTTCCTGAAAACTAATATTATAAAGGTTCCAACTTTCACATTTAAATGGTTTCAGAAAGAATTTTTTTAAGTAAAAATTTGGTTGTGAAAATTAAGTTTTTGAATTCTTTGTCAATGTAAAGAAAATTAAAAGAATTGTGTATAAGTGTGCTGTTTTACTCCTTTTAGTCATAAGATTCTTATTCATGCAATTTCAAGAGATATTCTTACTGGCTAAAGTTGTTGAATTGTGGGAGAATTTAGAGGCATTTTTATAGAAACTCTGTTTGAATCTACGCCTCACATGTAATGAATTGCTTCTAAATGGATGAAAAACACATTTTGCACTTAAGATTTAAAATGCATTATTAAGGAAACTAAAAAATTATCAATAATACAGTTAGAAACATTCAAATTTTTAAATAATTTTTGTGATAAATAAAATATTGGACACATTAACACTAAGTACACTGTAAAAAAAAAACTGACTAAAAAACGGAGATTCTACTGGCAATCGAGACGCTAGTACTATTTCCGTATTTTAACGGAAATTTCCCCCCATAAATTCCAGAAATCCGTATTTTTACGGAAATTTTTCCCTATAAATTACAGAAAATTTTCCGTTCTTCTGGAATTTATGGGGGAAATTTTCCGTTAAAATCCGGCAATAGTACTGGCGTCTCGGTTGCCAGTAGAATCTCCGTTTTTTTTTTTTTTTTTTTTTTTTTTTTTTTTTTTTTTTTTTTTTTTTTTTTTACAGTGCACGCTGTGGCTATCACAAGACATTATTCTAATATATCGATTTAAACAGCGTTCTTGCACACCAACAGTTACGAAGTACAGTGTATAGATTTCAATTTGAAATTACAGTGCTCAGGGATCGATGAATAAGAAAAGTGCAATCGACATTATTCTCTGTTGCGCATTCTAATACAAAATTGAACCAACATCTATATATTTGTAATAAATAAAATTTCTTGCATTTCTACCCAATTCATAGAAGTAAAATAATCACCATAACTTTAATAAACACGTTACATAATAAATTTGGCGAAATTGAGTCTCAGAGTTGCTGCGATATGGTTTTCAAGGAAATCATGAAAAACGCAACAAAGCAACCCAATTTGTGGAACGATATACACCCAAATCTAATCACCACCAATTTATGTTTGAAGATATTCCAGCACGTAGAAAGCGAGATACACCTATCATGAAACTTTAGAAAAACACGCAGCATAGCAGCTTCAACTGTTGGACTATAAACACCTAAACATAAACAGCGCCTATATGTATCAAATTGTAACTAAATATACCTTTTGGTAAAAATCCATTCTATAGTATCAGGGAAATTGTGAAACACGCAGCATAGCAACGCCATTCGTTGGTTATATACATCAAAGCCCCATCAGCGCACCTATATACACTGGTGTCTAAAATTAAGGACCAGTCACAAAATGCTAATTTTTAAGTAAGCGAATACTCAAAAGGAAATAATATCATTCAAATAATTACTATCCCTACAGTACAACTAGTCCATATAGCATCTCATTTATGTCACACATGGTCACAAGTGTCACAGTCACTACGGTAAAACAAAAAATAGGAAATTCCACACGTCACATTATGAGTCTCAAATGATATGTGACTACACTGAGACGTCAATATGGCTGCTGCTTTGTGAAGAGTCACTAGGTGACTTTACAACGTAGTTGCATTGTGACTCTCATGTGACTGTAATTTTTAGACTCAATTTCAAAGTCATCATGAACGCTCTGCATTATGATAAGTCACCATATAATATCACATTGTAGTCGCATGGTGACTTTTCACAAAAGAGCACAATGGTGACTTCACATTAGTCCCTCTGTCTTGTGAAAGTCATCATGTGACTTTAATATGGCATTATTTGGTAACTTATCACAATGCAGCGTTCACGATGACTTTGAAATTGAGTCCGCAGATGACAGTCACATGAGAGACACAATGTAACCACATTGTAAAGTCACGTGGTGACTCGTTACAAAACAGCTGTTACAGTGACGTGTTAGTAGAGTCACATATAGTGATCATTTGAGACTCATAATGAGATGTATGGAATTTCCTATTTTTTGCTTCACCGTAGTGACTGTGACACTTGTGGCCATGTGTGATATGAATGAGATGTTATATGGACTAGATGTACTGTTGAGATAGTAATTATTCGCATTATATTATTTCCTTTTGAGTACTCGCGTACTCGAAAATTAGCATTTTGTGATTGGTCCTTAATTTTGGACACCAGTGTAGTATATCAAGATCTATCTGAATTAATGTTTCGTGATAATCTATACCATATAGATGTTCGGGAGAGAGCTATCACGGAACTCAGGAAACTCGCAGCATACCAACGCCACTTGTTGGGTGTATACACCAAAGCCTGATCAGCATCTATAGGTATAACGCTATTGTTTCAAACTGAGGTAAGTTGAGAAAGATCAGCTGAAATATGAAGCTGTATGACTTCGTTGAATTTGTGTAGTTACGTTAAAAACATATTTATCTAATCAAAAACAACTCGTTGTAAATGATCCCGCCAAGCCACAAACCTAAAACGTCAGTCATAAAAAGAAGTGATATCACATAAAAAGAAGCGATATAGAAGTGCCTACTACGAGTGCCGTGTAAAAATCTATCACTACTCATAATGTTTCCAAAGGACTCGGAGTGAGGTACAGTATGTGAAAACTGCTTGGCTACCTGCAGGCTTTTATAATGTTTGTTCTTCCTACACTTACATATGACTACTTGTTTAACAAATTTCTTCTTTAATTACTGATCCCATTAAACTGTGAAAAGTTGAAGCTTTAGGTGTTTACATGCCCATTCTTATTTAACATCATAGGATCGATTTGTTGATTTTATTTACCATCATTTGAACAAGAAAGACCACTTTTACGCGGAGGATTTTCTAAGTAAAAATTTAATAAACATTTTGAGTTTGTGAAATAATAATAAAAAATAATGATCATATGAATATTACTAACAATGCACCTAATAATATAGACGTTAACTAAACTAAGATATATTGCAGTAAAGCCTGCGTTAACGGAATTGCACATGACAGGGGGAAAATCTGTTCTAGTAAGGCTTTGTTACAATAGTATTATATAATATTCCTTATGTCGGAAACATGACATTTTACGTTTAAGAAATAATTCCGTCATAAACAGGATTCATTTTACCAGTTTTCCCTTTAATTTTGAAACAGTGTATTATTAAATGTATTTATGTAACATTATGTTTAAACATTATGTTTTAAAATATTGAAAAGTATAATTGTAAAAATCGATGATTACCACAATTACATACTATTTTCTGCTTGCCTTACAAATTTTTCTGATTTATTACAGATCTTTCTCCTACAAATATTTATAAGACTTATATAATGAAAATTTAAAATTAATTTTTTCGACTTTCACAATTTTTCGAAATTGATGTAGGTACTGCATATATTAAATATACGCCTGCAGGTCGCCAAGCAGTTTTCACATACTGTACCTCACTCCGAGTCCTTTGGAAACATTATGAGTAGTGATAGATTTTTACACGGCACTCGTAGTAGGCACTTCTAAATCGCTTCTTTTTATGTGATATCACTTCTTTTTATGACTGACGTTTTAGGTTTGTGTCTTGGCGGGATGATTTACAACGAGTTGTTTTTGATTAGATATCACTTCTTTTTGTAAGGTATTTCTTGTATTATACATATTCCATTTTAATTCAGAAAAGAAAAGATAAACGAAAGATGATAGAAGTAAAAAAATAATTTAATAGTGATGCTATAAACTTTTCAAAAGTGTAATATATCTAGTAAGACATAATGTTGGACTTTTTTAAAAATAATTCAGAACCATTTTATCGATCCTTACAAATCTCAGAAGAAATCATTTATTTTTTAGAAACGATAAAATCTGTCGAACTAATCGGGAAATATTTTTTGCTGTTGTTCAGTAAGCAATATGGTGATTCATTAATTAACTCAGCAAGGATTTCATCCTAATAACTTTTCAAAAACTGCCTTTACATTCTCAAAATTCACATCATTTTACACAAAATATGTAAAGACTTAAAAACAGACTGAATAATGATCATTTGTTTTATCACGGGGCATGCTTGAAGTAATTTTTAAATAAAATTAGTTTTTTTTATTTCAGGAAATCCAACGTCCCCCCGAAAAGCGCGACAGAAACTCAGATTATCTGATTAAGCTTTTATTTTTTTATTTTTAAGTATTTTCATAAGCTCTAACACATGTTGGATTTTCTGAATTTTCAATGCATGTACTTTCTAAATTCCTAATTGTTTTTACGTGACTAACAAGACATACTAAGTCGTATGCTTTCCATGTGTTTTCTCATGTATTTCGGATAATACATCCGATAAATTACATTCATTTCAATAAAAGTTCAGAGTTCGATATTTCATCATTATGAAATGACTTTCCCTAATTTCTGTCATATTTGCAAATTTTTAAGTAGCTCTATAATCTGATTAAAAATTAACCAAAAGCTATTGGCATATTGATAGCATTCTTTAATTACCAAGTCCAATATAAGAGTCGATTAGTTTAATACATCCCCTTATTAATCTTTTTAAATGAAAAGTAAAGCGAAAAATATCAATAAAACTGCCAAAAATTTATTTGATATTAAAGGTTTGTAAAAAAAATGAAAAACAATTGTGTAATAAAAAACCCGTCTGACTCTATTACCTTTGTAAAATGGTTTAAATTGAATAAATTGCAAAGTTTGGAATGTTGAAAAATATATTTGAGTATATGTGCGTTTTAATACAAAAGCAATACAGAAGAGAACATTTACCCGCTTATTTCAATATGATAGACACTAGACAGTATTCCTAAAGTTCTGATGATATTTCATTGTTATGAAATGAGTTTCCCTAATTTCAGTCATATTTGTAAATTTTTAAGTAGTTCTGTTATCTGATTAAAAATTAACAACAAGCTATTTATGGCATATTGATAACATTCTTTAATTACCATGTCCAAAATAATAGAATCAATTAGTTTAATAAATCCCCTTATTAATCTTTTTGAATGAAAAGAAAAGGAAAAATTCCAATAAAACTGCCAAAAATTTATTTGATATAAAATGATTGTTAAAAAAAAAAAGAAAAAAAAGAAAAATAAATTATGTAATAAAAAAAACAGACTGACTGTACTACCTTTGTAAAATGGTTTAAATTGAATAAATTGCAAAGTTTGGAATGTTGAAAAAAAATATTTCAATGTATGTGCATTTTAGTATAAAACCAATACAGAATTGAACACTTTCCCGCTTATTTCAGTATGATAAACAGTGATCCTTAAGTTCTGTCGAATCGTTTTCATGACTATAAGTATTCTGTGATTCACTAAAGTGTTTACATTATCTTTCTGAGCACGTTCTGTGGTTCCTCCGTAGTTTGTGTTTACCTGGAATCTTTCCATAATCAAGGTCCACTGGCACGTTTCTATAATCTAGTTTCTCCTCAGATATCAGCAGGACATTCCGCGATGATTATTGTGCGCAGTACCTTCGTCAAAAATCATTCCGATTTCGTGCAAAATAAAATATAATTTAATTGTTATCTAAATTTTGTGTGCAAAAATACCCATAGTATTGAAATTTTAAAAGGATGTGTGCTAAAATCTAGAAGCATCTTCAATGAAGTGGATAATAGAAACATCTTTTATAAAGTAGAAACCTGGATAGTTGAGCTTTTGGATGAACAAATTGAATTCATATTCAACTTTCAAGTAGCATGATAAAATTTTCTAGAGATTGAAATAGTACACATTCATTAAAATACATACCACTCATTAAATATCCACTGGTTGTAATGTAATCAAGATAGTAGAAATTCATTAAAATACACGCCACACAGTAAATATCCATCGTTGTAATGTAATCAAGATAGTAGAAAGTCATTAAAATACATGCCACTAAATAAATATCCATCGGTTGTACTGTAATCAAGATCTTTTAAGTGACCATGCAAACGAACCGTAAATGCTTCAAAGCCGCCTTACAATAAAGAGCTTAACTGGGTCGAATGCAATAACATCTACCCTATTAAAATACTTGCGCGTATCTATCAATGTAACCTCAAAAACTGGGAAACCACAGGGCGCAGGGCTACGAAATTTGGTACACGGGTTGCTTGTGAGCTCATGAACGATTGGGGCCAAAAATTTAAAAAAATTAAATCGATTTTTTTTTAGGTTTTTTGACGAATTCTTGCCTTTTTTATGTTCAACACGTAATCGCGCGAGTTCTAATCCGTTTTAAATGTTTACTGCAATGTTAGATATAAGGTCATTGCGCCTAAATATGATAACCCTAAATGCGATAATGTTCTTTTACTTAAAATCTTAATGCAAGAATTATAAATAAATACTGCATAATGAGGCATCCGATCTTAATGAACAGAACCCAAAACATTTTTCTGCATTTAAAACTTTTTTTTAAAGAAATTTTCAATCAAATAGACATCGTTCATTTTATTGCGCTCCGGTGTTTCGCAAATGCGACAAAAATTCCCGAAATTGGCTCACGGATTTTCTTTTTTAACTTTAAATCTCAAATAACCTTATGAACTTCTAGAACCACGTTGCCGGTTTCGGTTACATGGCTAGTTAAACTTAAGAAAAGACGATCAGTTTTCGGATTACAATTTAAAATAGTCTACGCATTTTGGAGACTTTGTTTTCTGCAGGTACTTAATAGCGACATACAGATTGCTGTAAATGCGTAGACACATTTAGGAGATTAACGAGCTAAGTTTATAAGGTAATTTTCATATATTGTGTTAAAATGATGTTTAAAGCAAATATTATGTATAACCCGTTCAGGACCGGCATCTTTTAGAAGAATTTTATTCGTTTGGTACCATTTTTTTTTTTTTAATTATTTAACTTAACTTTATAAATCACGAAAATGTCGTAATTAAATAAAATCAATTTTACTTTTATTTTTTACTGGTATCAAACTCAAGCGTTTTAAACACTTTTTGAGGGTGCATATATGCACCCATAGTCCCGAATGGGTTAATTAAGCTGTGTTGAGTCATAATAATCCTCCATTAATGTTTTTTTTAACCAGGCACTTAAATATATATTTTAAGATGATCGAAATAGAAAAATACGTTTATTTTAAAGTTTTAATTTTAAAAAAAGGTATAAGAAACGCGGTGTATGTTCCATTAACATAATATAGACACATGATTTTGGAATTTGCAATAAGTTTATATGATGGAAATTCTGGAAAAATCTTGTGTAAATTGAAAACTCTTAAATAATGTTTATTTTAATGCGGTTAAGTAAGTTAATTTTACCAGCATTATACGATTCGGTAGCTTAAATGCTGTATCTGATTAAAACATGATGCAATTGAGTTATGCCCTGGTTTAGGAGGCCATAATTTTTCTCAGCACTTTCTTTGAAATCTGATATCTTAATTCTGTTTTCACTTTTTATTCATTACAATCGACATTTTCTACTTTTAAATTAGAAAACGATAAAAAAATAAATAAAACTAATTATCTAAATGAGTATTTGTTTCCATATACGTATTTTTAGGTACAGAAAATGTTCAATTTTTTTAAAGTGCAAGAAACATGAAGAGGAATGTATGTGTGTGTGGGGGGGGGGGGGGGGCGACAGAATGCCAGGCACATTGCTTCTCTTTGGCTTAATCAGACTTATTAGAAATATTGTTCGATTTTATCTATTTATAAGGTTGATATATTTATCATGTGACATTTTAAAATAAATAAAGTTATATGTAATAAATATTCTGGTTAACAATATTATACATATCTTGGAAATATCCTTTTAACCCGTAAACTCCACACTAATGCGAATTCGCACCGACCGAAATGTCGGTGCTATTTAAAACGAGCTTTAATTAATTCGTATTTTTCATTAACAAAATAAGACTTTTGATAAAATCCAATATCTCATTTCGTTTCTTATTAAATTTTGTATATGAATCATGTTGTTATATTTCATTATCACTAGATTGTGAGCAAAATTATGCGGAGTTGAAGTTACGGAAACCCAAATTGTACTAGTGTAGAAATTATGGGTTAATATTCACGTGCTAATTTTAAACGAATTTTTTCGCGACAATCATTTAATTGTAGTTATAGCCATAGCTCTGTGGGAAAGAGGGATGTGAATTATTTATATTAGGAACAAAGCATTATATGCAACATTCAAATAACAACACGGAGCTTTTGCATATTAGCAGTGCAAAATTGGCAAACAGAACGGTGCTACGCCGCCCGCGATAAACAATTCAAACTTGATGGATCTGTTGCAAAGTATGAATATTGAAATGTACTATGTTTAATTATAATTTATTTAAGATTATGCATCTCAGTTAATGTTTTTTGATTTAAATTAGTATTAAATAAAATTTATTTAGTAATTCAATAATAAGTTATTTATCTTTCAATTTTATGTATTTCAACTCTTTATTAACTCTTAACTGCTGTTAGCGATCTCGCAGACCACTATATTTTTCAATTTTCACAGTTAAACTTGTAATTTCCAATTAAGCTATGAATACCGGTGAAATTTTCTTTCATTCTGAGCTCTAGAACTATTTCTAGACATTCTGAATATTTGAAGTTTAATTATAATAGTCCTGGAAACAGTACTTGTGAATTAATAGAGCCTTTCATTCATCTTTTACTTAAACGGTCTCGGAGAACACACGCAGTAGTTATGCGACAATTCCTGTCACAGCAGTTAATGGGTAAATAATTCCAAAAAATAATTGCAATTAACCCTCATCTGCTATTAGTGCTGCTTTTTTTAATTTTTCACAGTTTAACTTCTAATTTCCACTTTAACTATCAATACAGTAAAAGTTTGCTTCATTTGCAGTCCAAGTACAATTGTTTGAAATGTTTGAAAAAGCAAGATTTTATTAGAAATATTACTCTACAAACAGTTTAGTGCAAAAACAGTATTTTATGATTAATTGTGACTTTTATTCATCTTTCAATCGAATGGTTTCGCAAACCTTTCTGAATTGTTATGTGGCAATTTTCTGCAACAGCAGTTAAGGGTTAAATGAACTTTTTCAGATGAATTCTCATGTGTAAAATGCATTATTACATTTAGGACTATGGACATCTCATTCAGGTTTTAACTGCCGTAAATGCGACCGACAATCGTATATTGTGGTGACTACAGATAATTATTAAATTTATACAAAACAAGTTAGTTTTGAACTATAGCTATAGTATTCAGTAATTTGCTGCTTAATAAAATGTATGTTTATATAATAAAATTTCAAATACAGTAAAACCTCCCTAAAGCGACCAAGTTCTTTTAATCGAGGTCATGTTTAAATCTAGATTTTAACTGTTGAAAAAAGATAACAACTAATGTTACTAAAATTTATTTTTCACAGCAGCAGGACTCCCAAATGGTCCGCCAACTGAATACGAATAAATTTTAACAGAAAATTTTAGGGTAGGTTTGAGCTAGAATTAACTTTCAAATGTGATTTCGGGGCGGTTTGTAAGAAAAATCTAAAAAGAAAATTTTCTAAAAAAATATTGGTATTCAGTTGGCGGACCGTTTGGGAGCCCTGCATTAGGGGAAAATATGCAAATTTAAGTACAAAAACATATATTAATTAGATAAATTAACTACTGCAGAGTTTAAAAAATGAATACATTTGCTTTGATTTTACCGTTTTATCTTTTATAACTTTTATTACCAAGTCCTTTCAAAGTTCCATAAATAAATGTTTTTTTTCTCTTTTTTTTTTTTTTTTTTTTTTTGGACGGGAACAAATAATGACGATTTCATTAATTTATCTATTTCTTTGAGAGTTTCCTGACAGAATAGGACAGGGGAGTTTATTGACCGTCATTCTTAATTTGTCTTCAGAGTTAAATTCATTGCCTAAAAAGGCACAAAGGTGTTTAAACACTTAAATGTTATTGTAATAAAAAAAAATTCTAAACTTAGTTTAGAAGTTTGATGAATAATTCGCTCTACGGAATTATTTTTCTAATAAAACCTTCTTCAAGCGAACAGGAAAAAACGGAATTTGTTTTATTTTCTTCAAAGAAATGGGTCGCACATGGAGGGAGTTCTACTGGGATGGTCTCTGAATGGAGGTAAAATTAGTATTGAGCCTATGGGAATAAATTTCGTTCCATGAAAAAATGGTCGTTCGGGGAGGTGGTCGCTTAATGGAGTTGGTCTCACAGGGAGGTTTCACTGTACCAACCTTTTCGTAATATCATAAACATCAAATATCATATTTAACTCCGAAACAATAATAAATACTCTTAAATGTATATAATCCAAAATCAAAATTAAACCAAAAAAAAAAAATCTCATAGAACGGCAAATTAATGTTTTCGAATGACGTGTCTCCTACGATTGAGAAAATCTATCTTCTCTTATGAGTCAGTCACCCTTTCAAACGAAAGAGATAAAACTTCTTTGTTTTGATCGTTGGTAAAAGTTTTATAATTTGCAAACACAGCATTGAAAGGGAATAAAAAAATATTTTCACTCATTTTTTTTTTAATTCACATTTCCCGAACTAATGAAGTTTGGATTATTTTTTTGCTAAGCATTGTGAGCTCAGAGCCGAAACGGGCCAAAATTTCCAAGGACCCGGACCGACTCATAGAAAAAAAATTCGGCCCGGCCCGTAGAAAAAAATTTGGTCCGGCCCGGTAAAAAACTTAAAAGTTCTGCCCGAGCCCGGCCCGGAAAAAAGTTAAAATCTCGGCCCGAGTGAATTTCAACAAAACATTGATTTTTTATTTTTTTTAAATGCTAAAAATCTGGAAAATGCTATACAGTAAGATGGAATTGTATAGAAAAGAAAAAAAAAATGCGTTATAGACAAGTTCCCTTCTTAGCGAGTGTAAATGTATTATATATTCTTTTCTTATGTATTAGTATATTAATTATGCATGGATCAATACTTTAGTGAGTTTAAAACTGGGTTCCGTCATACGCATGTTCTTTTCATACGTTTTACTATGTTTTAATTTAGATATATTTTAATAAGCACAGAAATCTAGTGTTCTTTAAAAATAATAAATTTTAATGTTTAAGGGTAGAATAATGACGATTTAAAAATGTATGCATTTTTCGCAGACATTTTTGGGCCAGACCTAATTTTACTGACCTTTGACTAGACCAGGCCACGGTGAGACAATGATTTTCATACGGGCTGTGTCAAAATTAGGACTGAAAATTTTGGGTCGTGAAGACTCGGAATGAACCAGTCCCGACTTTGTACAGAAAAAATAAGCTAGGCCCGGCCCGAGTCTTCAGAAAAAAGTGTGGCCCGGGACCGGCCCGAGTTCCGTGAGTGAAAATCGGCACGAGCAGATCTCTAGTGCGTATTCAATTGTTAAAAGAATTATATTTCAAACCGCTACATGAAGAAATATAACAGACAATCACTTTTGAACACTCTAACGATCAATCTTTTTCTATACAACATACAACTATTTAGTACATAATCTTAACATATCTACACGAGTAAATGGTTAAAATTAAATAAGACTTACCTTTATTTTATGTATTCCATTAAGAATAATTTTAATGATATCCTTATCTATTAATCCTAAGATGGCGGACCAGACGAAAATGTGATCATTTTTCTTATCTTACGAGGACGCTGTCGCCTTGCTGTTCTGATTGGCTAATAAGCAATGCATACGCAAGCCACTCTTTCGGGAGTGACAACTTCACTCTCGATAACGGAGTGAGATATTGCACTCCTTTCTAGAGAGTGGGAAATTCCACTCTTTAAGGAGTGTATTTTTACAAAATTCACTCCAAAAAGAGTGGAAAGGCCTGTCACTCTTTCAAAGAGTGAGCTTTTCACTCCTACCAGTTTTAGAGTGTAAGCAAATGGCTCTAAAAATTACAAAAAAAAAATTAATATTTCAAAAATAAGTGGAAATCCAGTTTTCAAACAAATTGCATTTAAAAATACTTTTTTCTAAATACGACGGTATAAAAATTGAAAATGTCCGATGCTTAGAAGTTTTAAAAATTGCTGTAGAATATTTAATCGTACAATGATACAACTGCTTTGTTTTACGGTTGGCTTATACAACGCAACGTTATTTTTTGGAGACGACACAAAATAAGATGGGAGAAAGAAGTAGCATATCGGAGCCTAATAAATGGGAAGAAACCCTTTTGGACAAACTCTTAACCCATATGAAGGAACTCTTACCACAGAAAACATTAATAATACTGGATTAAGTAGATAAAATACTTTTAAATTATGTTTTTAGCGTTTGGCAACGTTTAATAATTGATTTCCTTTCATATCCCAAAATAGATAGGGGTTGGCTTATCTGCTGAAATGGATCTCTTTTTAGTTCAGTTGTTAATGAATGCTCGCCCCTATCTGGTTTTTCTTCTCCGAATTTTTATGCTGTCGCCGTCAGTTTTTACCAAAAATTAAGAAACATTAACAGGCCGATTTTTACAAAATTTTATACGCAGATGCAAAATATTTTTTTATATGTACTTTGAAATTTTCAAATCGATATCTTAATTAGGTTTCTTAATTTTCTCTGATTAGTGAAAATTCTTAATTTCTTTCACTTGTGAAATCAGGTCAGATGTACGCGGGCTTTTGCCATTTTGTTAAAAAAAAATCACTTTTTTATAAGTTTTCACTTAATCCTTTGCACTCCGTTGTCGCCGATGCGGCGACATTGTAAGGTAAGTGAAAAAATCCGTTGTCGCCGCTGCGGCGACATCATCTTGCCTTGAAAATTTTGTTTTTGGCACCAGTAATAAAAAATAAATAAAATTTGCCTTATTTAATCAGCGCATTTTTTAAGTTGTGTACATTTTCTTCTTTTAAATAAGTGGTGCAATTCGAATAAAATATTTGTGTAACGACGCAGAGTTGCTGGTAGTCCACAATCAAAATGATGCGGAGTTGCTGGTAGCCCGTACTCAAAATAACGCGGAGTGCAAAGGGTTAATATCTCTGCTAATTATGAAAAAATTAAAAATCTGAGCCTGAGATGTATTAAGACTAGTTGTTCAGTGAACACATACATTTGTTACGCAACTATTATAATTTATGAGAAACCATTTACAGAAAAATCACTTCAACTTAAATCACTTTAGAGTTATTTATTGCTATGACTGTTATTTAAGAAAAACCTTATTGATATTTCTTGAAATAATAATCTAAAAACATTTATCCATCATATATCAACATTTCATTTCCTGTTGTAATAGAAATATCTACGCAAGACATAAACATTCCCATAAATTCGTCATTATTGTGAAATATGTTCCTTTAGCAATTTTGAAACTATAAATCATCTGAAATAGTGTTATACTTAAAAACATTATCTTTCATTTTCTTATTGAAATAACTTTGTTTATCATATCAAGATACTTTTCTATTTAGACATTTTTCTCAGTTGTTTAAAAATAATTATTGTGATTTATATGTGTTGGTCAAGGACACTTCCTGGTTTCAGTGCATTTTACATTAGAAGAAGCAGTGGAACACGAACATTCACACTGTACGCAACAGCTCATCTTTCTAGCTGTGATTGCCTAATTTTTGCAGCCGGGTAACAAAATCCCCGGTCCTTGTAAACCGCAAGCACTCTTTCCTGTGCACATGCAAGAAATTGTAACATGTCAATTCTCAATATAGGTTTATTTACATCTCGTGTTAATTTACTAATTCTATAAACACACACAGTTTTCCATACACTAGTGTTGCCACTGGTGTCCCGATTTACGTATTATCTCGAGGTTTTCAGGTGCTCCAAGACCCGTCCCGCAGAAACCCTGCGCGGGACGACAAACGAACAGCCAGGTAAACCAAATTCATAAACACTTTTGAACTTTGTTGGAAAGTGTTAAAAACTGCTGTATTAACCCTTTGTACCAGCGCGTTACACATCTACCTAAAAGTCAATTTTACTTATAGAGCAGACTATAAAAATCTAATGTATTTATTGCTGCTATCCACCATCATAACGGTTAATGAAATTTATTCATAGAATTATCAACAGACGGCGATATCGAGTTCATTTTTCATGCCAATTTTTTATTTATCATTAGAGCAGTTTCGCACCGTTATTGCTAAAAATGACTTCCTGAATTTTGTAAAATTAAAAAGATTGAAACGTCCAAAAATAGATTTTTTTGCAAATGTAAAGTAAAAGGTTTTCCAATCGGAGTTATTGAATCGCAAAGGGTTAAGATAAATAAAAGATACATAAAACGTAACGAAAACAAATGCAAAATATCGATTTTTAGAAAATAGTCTTAAATTATTTCATAAGACTTCATAAAAAGGAACCCTTTAATACAATATTGAAACTAGTCGGATGTGCCATTCCCAAAACTTTCTTCTATTTCATACAAGTTAATAATTCAAAATTCGCTATCACAGTGCCAAAATTAAATCATTTTCCCATCATGAGGATTGTAAAGTTATATAGGTTCGTTGAATTGGATGCATTTAACCCTTTCAGGGGCAAGGCATTTCTGCTCCAAAAATGTTCAAATAATTAATTCACACCGTAATTTACGAACAAATTTATTTTAAATAATCAAAAGCTTTTCTTCACGTATATTATGAGTTCAAAATTGTAGCAAAAAATTTCTGGTGCCATTTAGCAGTTTGGGCATTAAAATTAACCGTTTGCAGACTGCAAACGGCGCTCCTGAAAGGGTTAACAAAGAGATATAAGTATCGCATTGTTTCAAACAAATCATTAAATTTCGGAACCCAGCCTCTTAGATGTCCGCAAACAAAATTTCCAACCCAAAGGGTATAAAATCAACACCAGTTGTTCAATATACACCCAAGTCAAATAAGGATCTATTTACGTGGAAATGTAATATTTGATTAAATTGCGTGCATTAGTTTGTGAGATATAGGTTTTGCGCTAAAATCGTGAAAAATTCAGCATAGCAGCGCCACCTGTTGTGTGATTTAAACCAAAACCTAATCAATAACAGCTTACGTCAACGTCTAACTGAATCTGAAGTTTGATAAAAATCCGTACATTAGTTATCAAGATAGAGTTATTGCGGAAATCGTACAAAAAGCAGGACAGCAGCGCGACTTGTTGGGCTATATACGCCAAAACCTAATAAGCAACAACTTAAGTCACCTTGTAACTGAATCTGAAGTTTGATTAAATTCCGTGCATTAGTTCTTGAGATAGGGCTATTGCGAAAATGAGAGAAAAATACCGCATAGCAGCGCCACCTGCTGGGCGATATACACCAAAAACTAATCAGCAGTTTATATCAAGGTGTATCTGAATATAAAGCTTTGTGAATTAGTTCTTGAGATAGAGTGCCCACAAAATGTTTGACACATACAAACTTACAAACATTTTCTAAAAACCATCAAATCTTGTTCAGAAACTACTAAAGCGTATAAATCCATCGAAAACCGGAATTCGAAATTTTCACGAATCCAATGTACTTTCTTCTTATAAAGATACAAGAAAGTAAAAAAGTTTCATTTCTCTCTGAAGGACTTGGGCTTCTTTATGAAGCCTTGAAAGAGGTCCAAACTTATAATCTGACAGTAAGATTAATCTAGCTGACTGTGTGTTTTACTTTACATTTTTCGTTACGCATCCCTAAAATAAATAAATAAAAAGTTTTAAAAAAAAGAGAGAAAAGGAAAAATCAAGAACGAAAGATCATGCGTCCAGTCTAGATTATGAAACACTTTCCAACGCATTAAGAACGCTGGTAATAAAACTTTACAGCTTATTAAGATGAAAGATATCGAAATAAACAATTTAGAAAATGCATAACGCAGTTGAAAATCCAATTATTGCAATTACCATCATGCAATAATTTGATCTATCCGCCACCCAATTTCATTTAATTTATTTCGTTTATTACCCGACTGAAAAGAAGGGTTATGTGTTTCACGCATATCTGTGTATGTGGATTTCTTTATACCCTCGAAACATCCCAACGGCTGGATGGATTTTAATGAATAAGGTCTCCATCAATTCGTCTTAATGGCCCGATGGTTATAGGCTAGGTTTTGTTTTTAAAAATTCAAAATGGCGGTAGATACGGAAAAAATATTACGCACCCTATTGAGCGGCATATCACTGGATAGGTCTTTCAAAATGGAGACAATGTTTCATTGACTATTTTACAGTTAGAAGCTCCGTTAAAATATGATACAGCCTGGAAGTTGTGTATGTAGGATCTCTAGCTTCACTGCAACTCTAACCATCATAGACATCTATAGACCTCATCAAAACAGTGTTTATAGACAGGAACTAACAATTAAATACAACTCAAAAATCATCAATACAAGTAAATAAAAAAAAGTAGGTAAGTAATATAAACAAGTAATATAAAAAATATATTTTAAGTCAATTCCTACTTAGGTCAATAAGAGAATTTTTTTCTCCCATTCTTCTTTCCTCTTGGTGCTTAAAATTCCTTGATCAAGAAGAGGGCTCTCTCGATTATTGAAAATTAATTAATTTAATTTCATTAATGAATTAATATTTGAAAAAAAACTGGATTAACATAAAGTATCATCCACTACAAGTTTAAAAAAATTTATTTTAGCTTGATTGGATGAATAATAAGTATTTTATTAATGATTGAAAATTTGAACAAGATATATGTAGCGAGAGTGTGAGCTAATAGTGGGAATCTCTCTATTCTAAAAAAAAGTAACTACCGCTGTCACCGCCGCCGCCGCCGCCGCCGCCGCCGCCGGTTTTGAATTTTTTGTGACCGGAGGTCTTTCTTCGTTATTATTAAAACAACTGTTGCATACAAAAATATGAAAATCGGTAGTATTATAGAGAAATGTTTGATAAACACGCTGATGCAGACAGTTTTCAAATCGAAGAATTATTTTAAGAGTTATTTAATGCCAAAGTTGGACAAAATCGTTCCATCAAAAAAGTTTTATAGGAGCAAAAACTGTACATAGGAATTTAATCATTTTTAGATCATTTTATGCGTCAGAATTTTCCGGTGTGCAGATTGCAGTTAGTTTTTTAATTTGAATAATTTTTCGAGGTTTTATTTCTATTTTAAATTCAAATTTTCAGCATTTCGAGAGATATTTTTTACAAATTTTAGAAAACTAGGGGGCTCTGCCCCCTACGAGCTACGCTCGTCAACCCCCGTTCAGACACCGCAGACTCTAACAGCACGCTAATTTGACCGCCTTTAAAAAGATTTCGGAAGATTGAATTATAATTTGAATATGACAATTATAATCTGACGTAATTTTCACCAAACTTTTCTTTCTCTTTTTAATATTCACGTCAAAATACTTTTGTTAGAAATGAAATATTATGATCATCTTAAAATGTCAAGTAAATGTCTCGCGCAATTTTTAAATTAAAACTGTTTTGCAATATTATTTTTTGTTCATTTTGCGTAATAAGTGTAATATGACGTAAATTCTCCTATTTAGGACTTCTAACGCATGTTACTGAATTTATTATTTTACAATATTCTTTCTCATTTAAAATTCACGTGTAACTATAGTTTTTATGACGTAATTTTCAATGAGTTCCTGCTTTTTATATTTTTTGTTTATAATAGTCACGTGTAAAATAAATTTTTAATTTGAAGCAAACATTATTGGCTGCGCTTTTTATACAGTTGGCAACAGTTTAAATTAATACAATTTTCTAAAATTTGTAAAAAATATCTCTCGAAATGCTGAAAATTTGAATTTAAAATAGAAATAAAACCTCGAAAAATTATTCAAATTAAAAAACTAACTGCAATCTGCACACCGGGAAATTCTGACGCATAAAATGATCTAAAAATGATTAAATTCCTATGTACAGTTTTTGCTCCTATAAAACTTTTTTAATGGAACGATTTTGTCCAACTTTGGCATTAAATATCTCTTAAAATAATTCTTCGATCTGAAAACTGTCTGCATCAGCGTGTTTATCAAACATTTTTCTATAATACTACCGATTTTCATATTTTTGTATGCAACAGTTTTTTTAATATTAACGAAGAAAGACCTCCGGTCACAAAAAATTCAAAACCGGCGGCGGCGGCGGCGGCGGCGGTGACAGCGGTAGTTACTTTTTTTTAGAATAGAGAGATTGTATTAATTTAAACTGTTGCCAACAGTATAAACAGCGCAAAAAGTAATGTTTGCTTCAAATTAAAAATTTATTTTACACGTGACTATCATAAACAAAAAATATAAAAAGCAGGAACTCATTGAAAATTACGTCATAAAAACTATAGTTACACATGAGTTTTAAATGAGAAAGAATATTGTAAAATAATAAATTCAGCAACATGCGTTAGAAGTCCTAAATAGGAGAATTTACGTCATATTACACTTATTACGTAAAATGAACAAAAAATAATATTGCAAAACAGTTTTAATTTAAAAATTGCGCGAGACATTTACTTGACATTTTAAGATGATCATAATATTTCATTTTTAACAAAAGTATTTTGACGTGAATATTAAAAAGAGAAAGAAACGTTTGGTGAAAATTACGTCAGATTATAATTGTCAGATTCAAATTATAATTCAATCTTGCGAAATCTTTTTAAAGGCGATCAAATTAGCGTGCTGTTAGAGTCTGCGGTGTCTGAACGGGGGTTGACGAGCGTAGCTCGTAGGGGGCAGAGCCCCCTAGTTGAAAAAAAAAAAACTTTCACATTGATGAGAAATAATTAATTAGTTCGCGCAGCCGGGTTTTTTGATTTTTTAAATTTAATTGTTTATTTATTTATTTAATTTAATTGAAATTTGGTTTTACTGATGTTCTCAAAATAATTATGTTTGAAAAATAGTAAGGACATCAGTTAGATTTACAGAAGTACTGAAAGCACTTTCAGCGGATGTATAATTAAATTTCTGTCAAAAACAAATTTTCTGCATATTCTGTCATCTGTTTTAATGTCTTGAATTGATAAAACGGGAGACTAAACTTCATGTTTTTCTTGACATTTAGTTTTTTGCACTTTCAGTAGTTAGCAATTTGTATGTTATTTATAATAAATATTAATGTATTTATAAGGAAGAACTTATGAAAACATAATTTAATAAAATTAATTATTAAATTACTAGCTAAAGTACCCGGCGTTGCACGGAATTTTAAGAATGTTTGTTTTGAAAAACCTGTTTCAAAATTTAACATAAAACATAAAAAAAACACTCGAAGTTTCGTAGGAACGAAAACCCAATATAAAAATGTATAAATTTATGTAACAGACGCAAAATAATACAGCTATAAATGAACTTATTTCCATTCATCATTGGGAGCAATAACGTTAAAATACGCCAATATTTCCATAATCGAGTTTTTATCATGCTTCAATACAATTTTTCACTCTTATATGATGTTATATATTCACCATGTCCTTTCTATTTCCAATATGATGTAATATTCCATTTTTTCAATTCGTCAAATTAATTAAATAATTATATTTTTTCACATGGAAATCATAAAACACAAAAATTCTGACGTAACATCCACATTTGTTTTTAATTCGTCAAACTATTTATTTTATTTTCATTTGTCATGTGGAAATCTTGAAGTAGAAAAGTTATGATGTAATATTCCCTTTTTTTAAATTTGTCAAATTATTTATTTCATTTTTTCACATGGAAATTTTGCAATAGAAAAGTAATTGTTGTGGTAAGAATTTTATTGTGGATTTTTAATTGTTGGCAACAGCTATAACGAAAAAATGTTTCAATTTGATTAGAAATTGCTGTTAAATTTGTGGGGGGTTTTTTATTAATTAAAAATTAACTATAAGTTATTCTGATTCCGTATTACTTTAGTTGCCTCGGTCGTGTTTTAATACACGTGTACGTAACATTTCACAATTCTGGATTCTAAACTGTGGATTTTGTATAGCAGACATACATACAGACAGACAGACAGACAAATTTTCATTTTTATAGTTTAGATAATTTTCTTCTTCTTCAGGAGTTTCCACTAAACAGTGGGTTTCTTCGACCCATAAAAATAGTTCTGAGAGATCCTTTCCATCTCTCTCTGTCCAGAGTGATATCATCATTTAACCTACAGTGAAACCTCCTCATGCGACCAGCTCCATTAAGCGACCACCTCCCTAAACGATAATTTTTTCATGGAACGAAATTTATTCCCATATGCTCAATACTAATTTTACCTCCATTCAGAGACCATCCCAGTTGAACTCCCTCCATGAGAGACCAATTTCTTTGAAGAAAATGAAACAAATTCCGTTTTTTCCTGGTCGCTTGAAGAAGGTTTTATTAGAAAAATAATACCGGAGAGCGCATTATTTGTCAAACTTCTAAACTAAGTTTTGATTTTTTTTTTCATTTATTGCGGTAACTTTTAAGTGTTTAAACCCCTTTGTGCCTTTTTAGACAATGAATTTAACTCTGATTGCAAATTAAGAATGACGGTCAATAAACCCCACTGCCCTATTCTGCCAGGAAACTCTAAAAAAATAGATAAATTAATGAAATCGTCATTATTTGTTCCCGTCCAAAAAAAAATTGCACTTATTTACTGAACTTCGAAAGGTCTTGGAAATACAAGTTATAAAAGATAAAACCGAAAAATCAAAGCAAAACGTCATCTTTTAAACTCTGCCGTAATTAACTTATGTAATTAGCTTTTGTTTTATTACTTAAATTTTTATATTTTTTTCCTAATGTGAAAAATAAATTTCAGTAACGTTAATTGTGATCTTTTTTCAACAATTAAAATCTAGGTTTAAACATGACCTTCAATAAGAGGCCACCTCTCAGAGCAACCAATTTTTATTGAAACGGAACGTGGTCGCTTTAGGGAGGTTTTACTGTATATAAATAGTCATTGTCTCTCTTATATATATTCATTGTATATAATTTTGCCAAATCATCATAGGTCTGCCCCTCCAACGTTTGCCGTCCGGACACCATTCAAAGATAATTTTAGGAAGGCGTACCTCTTTCATTCTGCGGACAGGACCATACCCTCTAAGCTTGTTATACTCGACTGCATTAACAACATTTTGTTTGACTTGCATTATTTCACGTATTCTTGAGTTTCTAATTTTATCCAGCCTAGGCTTCTTCGCTGATCTTCGCTAGAAGTCTACTTCGGGAGAGAGGAGTTTCTTTTTTAGCTGAAGATTTAATGTTCATGTCTCTGCGCCATACAGCAGAATGCTTTGCACAATAGCATTTTAAATTAATCTCTTAGTTTTAGGTAGAATGTTACTACTCCAGAGAACAGAATTCAGCATTGCTATTGCTTTTCTGCCTTCATCAGTTCTCCTTTCAACATCTCTCTGGCTTCCCCCATCTTCATGCATGATAGATCCAGGGTGTTTGAATTCCTCTACAGTTTTAATATTAGTATCATTCAATAAAATGTCAGTTTTCTGACCTGTAGTTATATGTTCTGTTTTACTCATATTTATTTTTAATCCTCATTCCTCATAAGTGTCCTTTAATTTACGAAGCATGTATGTGACATCTTCTTCATCTTCTGTCATGATGACTTGATCATCCGCAAACAATAAATGATGGATATATTTATCGGATGGATATGGATATCTTTAAAAAAAATAAATAAAATAAATAAATAAATAAAAGAACAGCTCCACAATAATATAACTAATTGGAATTATTATAATGAAAGGATTATAATGAAATTATAATAATTTTATATTTCCCTTAGAAGAAAACATAATTTAACTTCGAATTATCATCTTTAGTCGTTTGCTCCTACCCCGTCTCTGTCATCATAAACACACACCCACTAAGAGGGGGAAATGCATGTGTTATTTTATGTTTATTTTTGAGTCCACCTAATATTTTTGAAAAGTTGGGGCTACTGCTAGTATGCTGAAAGTTACGATACCGCAAACGATATTTCCCCATAGACCATAATATAACATAATTCTTTTAAGCATCACTGTAAATCAACCGTAAAGACCGCCAGTTCCAAAACTATCCTTTTTTGCACCCGGGGCAAACATGGATTTTGGCGCCCCACCCGCCCTCCTCCGCAAAGTATATTTACGAAGAGAAAGCCGACATTTTAAAATATATGTCGTCATAAAATATGTAATACTGAACTATGTAATCTGCTTTATCAAACAGTGATTCATTAAAATCTTGGTAACGGAATCGAAAAAACTTCCGCTTTACAGTATCCTTATGCCATATCACCCTTAAATTCTTCTATGCTTTGGCATACCCCAGACAGAACGATTTTAATAACACCGTACTAAACATAGACGTGAGAAAAATCGACAAACAAAATCTTCATTTGACGACTCTTCGTTCTGGCGCCCGGGGCACATGCCCCCCTCTTAATTTCGGCCCTGAAGACTGCACACTTTCATTTACAATACCGAACATAACATGGCATGGTAAACTCCAAACACATATATCAATTCCATGGCAATCTGGCTATATTTGCGCAAATTAGAGAACGGAAAGACAGACAGACAAACCGAATTCATAAACACTTTTCAACTATGTTGGAAAGTGTTAAAACGGAAAAAATTCATGCACATATAAACTAACAAAATTGTTAAAAAATTATTCACACCCCCACTCCCCCCACAATCCTGCCTGGACAACTGCTCTGAACTATGATTTTGTTCCGTTTAACCCTTTCGAGGGCGGTGTCCTTAAAAAAGGACACCTCATTTTAATTTCAAATCTGACCAACCGCACCAAGAATATTTAATTAAAATTTTCCTTATATAATGTACATCAAAATAAGCAAGTTCATATTTTCTAAAAAAAATCATTTATAAATTCTGGTGTCAGTCGATTATTTCATCAGTTTATAAACAGAATTACTCCGCGCCGGAAAAGGTTAAGAAGGATTACCTTAAAGGCAGGTTATGTTTAATTAGGTTTTACTTACTATAGGAATTATCTACAAATAACTACATATGTGCGTATTTTCGCATTTAAATATATACCTTGCAATTAAAATGAAGACATCAATCAATACTAAATTTAATTCAATTATATGCAGTTCTAAATTTCAATAAAACACTTCATCACAATACGCTGTTCTTCAGATTACTATATTTAACTCTTTAAGCATGAAAATTTAATGACCGTCCCGAAAATGTCAATAGTGCGAAGATACAAGTTTAAAATATCCCGATCAATACCACACTGGCTTTGATACACAAGAGGAAGAGAAGTTTCTGCAATAGAAAGAAACTTTTTAGCCGCCTTGGAATAAATTCCTTGGCGATAATTTGGCTCGATAAGTATGAGATTCTCTTTGATTTCAAATTGCAACCCTTCCAGGTTCTCCTGTGCTGCTCTGCGATAATAGTAGTCGTAAATATTTTTGACTATAGGTGGCACCACTCTCTAGAAACATATTTCTGAAACATTTTAAGCAAAGTTTAGTAATTATTACAAAGAGAGAGGGAAGAATACAGCTTATGTTTTTAATTTTTATGCATCCTTTCATAATTTCTAATGAATTTTCTTACAGTAAAATTTACAGGATTTGTTTAACGCCTGCTATATTTTATTTATTTTCGAGGTAGAAATCATAAATTTTATCTTTTAAAGAATCGCTATTGAATATAAGATTATCAGGTGCTTCATAAGTGAATAATACTAGTTTTGATTAGAGGCAATAAACACTTGTTGCCATATTTATTACCAAGAAGAATCCAAGGGGCCGTTCACTTAACGGGGTCCATGACCTCCAGTGGCGTAGAGAAAGGGAGGGAGCAGGGGAATCCAAAGAAGCGATAGCTTCGGGCTCTGGCGCAAAATTTTTAGGAGCGCCTTATTTTCTCTCAGAATTTTCTCATTAAAAAAGAATCGTAAAAAGAACTCTCTAGTGTGAAGGCGCGCAATATTTTGAAACCCGTGCGTTCGAAACTTACCTTTTCCACTGACGACTCCTCAGAATTCCGATATTTTTCTCCGGGAGGGATAACTCGAGCTCTGGGTTGAGAGGGCGGGGTAGAGTGCAGTCCGATCATTAATAACTAGAAAAACTAAAAACTTTTGAGGGGTACACTTTGATGGATAGATATTATGTTGTACAAATCTTTAGTATTATATGCATAGTTCCTCATAGTTCTTAAAGCTTCAAAAAATTTTTAATTTTAGTTTTTTTAGATGTTAAACTCCTATCTTTTCTGAACATTTTGAAATAATTGTTTCCTTGGAATTCCCATTAGAACAAAAGTTATGGAAAAGTTTTAGAATTATACCAGCTCAATAGCTGAAACGGAGTTTCCGAAACTTTGAACTCCGTTATTCGCAAAATGACGTTTTTAGGTATCACGCGCAGGATATCTCAAAAGTTTCTCAATATTTTTTTTTTGTGTGAAATTTTCAAAATATATGTTCCATGTTAGTCTGTACAAACTGAACCTAAAATTTCATTTTTATTGTTCCAAGAAATATTCTTTTTCGGTGATTATACTGTTAAAATTTTCAAAGCTAAATACAACTTTGCGTTAAAAATACAAAAATGCTTTAAATACAAATTTATTTAGGTTCAGAGTAATTACCACAATCTGAAGTATAATTAGGCACCAAAATTTTCATTCTGGTTGCAAAATTAAATTTGTAATCCTGCTCGTAAGCTGTTATACCAATTTTCTACTCGAAATATGTCTGACAGTTTGAAGCCCCAATAAATAAATTCTGCATCTTGTAATTCTTTAAATATATGAAATGAAAGAACATTATTTGTATCTTTCACACCTTACAAAATTGTTTTAAAAAAAAATCATATACATTTTAAGATATTAAATGTTGAAAATGGTCTTTTTTTTCTTTTTTTTTCAATTTTAAAAGTCCTGAGACCCCTTAATGGTGTCTATATCTATGCTTTAGTGCTCTGGGGATAATGCAGAGATAAATTCAGCAGGTGGGCCGGAGAAGGGAATTCTCCTGGAAGATTTCATGGTTTTATTATTTATTAATGATGAAAAGGGTCAATATTGAGAAGAGAGCGCCCCCCCCCCCCTAATATGTTCAAGAAGTAGGGCACCAAAGAAGGTCTAAGGGGCCGATAGAAGAAGATTAACCACCTTCCGGGCCCCTAGGCTTGAATTTTGTGACCCCACCCCCTCCCTCAAAGCAATACAAATCTGAGAATATTTTTTAATCGTTTGTATACATATCTTTTTAAAATGAATTTGCAGTAAATTTACAAATAAATATATTTTTATACAGACAATTATAATCTCTTACTCTAAAATCTTTTTTCTTTAACAATAAATGTTATCAGAGTAAATTTCACATTGCATATTAACTGAAACTTTGTTTTAATATGGCAAATTATTGCGTTTAAAAGACAAAGCCTCTCATATTTCTTCTTACGAAACTACTTTTCCCGTATATAACCCATGTGTAAATCCATCAAAAAGTGGAAGCCGAAAATTTTACGAATCCAATATTTCATTTATACGAATAATGAAGAAATTAAAGACAGTAAGTAGTGTTTGGGACAAAATCTACATCTTAATGAACTACAGGATTCAATAAGTTAGTAAGGCAAGGAATACTGCACATCATTCTTCGTTTGCATAATATATTAGCTCGATATATATTTTAAAAAAAATCTAAGCGCCGGGCCTCCTCTTTGTGCCCCTAGGCCCCTACTCAGCCTAATGGGTAATCCGCCTCTGGGGGCCATAAAGGAAGGGTGTGTTAGTAGTAACAAGTAATTATACAGACACTTTATTTTAAATGCTAAATTACGAAGTAAGTAACTCTTAACATAAAAAATTTGTACAAGGCATTTAATTTTAGAACTATCTACCCCCCCCCCCCCTTCCTGCTGAAAAAAAATTATACATACGGAAAAGAAAAGTAATTCAATCCTTAGAAGTACAACAATTACCTTCTTATCTCAGTAGTCGTTAGTCACCTTTGGTAGTTGAAAGAAAATGAAATGTACATGTTTAAGGAAACTTTTACAGTACATTTCAGACTATATCTACGCAATCCATAGAATACACATTATCAACTTTAATGATCACTTGGACTCTTGGACTTTTACATTTAAGGAAAGACTCATTACAAAAATAATGTAGCTTAAAATAACAATAAAAAATAGCTAAAAACATCACAAATTTTTAAGATGTATAATAAAATAAGTAGTTTTGAGGGTTTCGTTCATCTGACGAAATTCGTCTCGCTCCTCTGTCTGTCTGTCTGTCTGTCACAGAAAATGTTCTCAGAAACTATATATGTTAGAGACTTGAAAATTTTGCATACTTATAGCTGAACACCTCACATCAAACGACAAATCATAAAATTTTGAAAAAGTCTTATATTTACCCGTCTGGGCTCTAACTTGTGTATTTTAAGCTTTGTTTTCTAACAGGATCCCTAATTAAGTTGAAGACTTGAAATTTTGGATACTTATAGCTGAACACCTCACATCAAACAACAAATCATAAAATTTTGAAAAAGTCTTATATTTACCCTTCTGGGCTCTTACTTGTGTATTTTAAACTTTTTTTTCTAACTGAGCACGTATTTAAGTTGAAGACTTGAAATTTTGCATACTTATTGCAGAACTTTGCGATCACACGAAAAATCATAAAATTTTCAAAAAGTCTTATATTATTTACCCCTCCGGGCTCTAACTTTTGTATTTTAAGCAATTTTTCTAACCTCCCCCCATTGCACCCGTTAAGTACTTTTCTAACTTTTGCCGACACCCCTTTAACCACTCTTTCATATTATGCACATAGCCTTACATCTTTCAGTATCCCTTATTACCGCCAGGGAACGCCTACCTGTCTCGGGTGCTACGGGCTCGATCCCCTCAACAAATATATCTACGGATAGGTTGTAAAACGGAATTTCGTTTGGATAGAGGTTTCTGTAGAATAGAGTGCGCCCCCTGGTTACGAGATGTGGAACTAACAGATTTTGCAAAAGGATAAAGTGTTTTGAAAGGAATATTAAACGAAACCCTCTGTGCTATCTGTGATCATATTTACACACTTGTTTGAAAATATTTCCTCGTAATTCATTTAAGTATATTTCCAAAGATTTTGTTAACAAAAGTTCATTATCACTATTATTTTTGCAAAAAAAAATTGCCTGAATCATCCTATGAACAATTAAGTCCAGGTGCAGCCCGGCCCGGATATGCAGAAGAAAAAAAATTCGCCTGAGCCCGGCCCAAGTCGACAGCAAAAGTTAGGCCCGGGCTCAGACACAATGTCCTATATTCTAATCTCTGCATTGGATATGTTAAATTTTTGTACTGACGTTATCAAAATAGCATCGCATCCTCCAACACATTTATAACTTATCCTTGTCACAGCCAGGGCCATTAAAAATTTTCTCATATTTCGTAGACTCAGTCCGATCCTTTTAAATTTAGTATATTGTGACGTTAGGCTCTCTTAATTTTTAATCGTTCCGTCACAAAGTGGAGTATTTGACCCAAAAACCTGGACAAAAATGCAAAAGTTAAAAATTATCAGCAATTGTAAAAAGGTATTTTTTAATAGCTGTCAAACTGGTGCTGCGATCTATGTCTATTTCAGAAGCATGACACATATCCGGCGGCTCCTTGACTCAGTTGAAGAGGAAGTTTCTTTGGAAGAAGACCTTCTTTATTGTTACGTTTCAATTTTGTTATTATGTTTAAATGTATATTTTTTATTTGCGGCTTCATGCATTTTTTAACTCAATAGCCATTTTTTAATATAACAAAAAAAATTTAATTAAAAATGTTTTCTTTTGAAGCTTTTTTAGTTCTAATGTAGATATTGAATCAGATATACAGCTTCTTAAAGCTATGCCGGGGTTTTTCCGGATCATTTTTAAAGTATAGTCGTATTGCTTATAATTTTGAAGGCCAATTTTAAAAAAATCTTCCGCATGTAGTTGCCATTTTTAAATATCAGTTGTTTTGGTAATATCTTAATAAAGCTGAAAAACCAGATTCTCTATAGTACAACTCAACTTTAGAAGCTCATCTTTGCTAAATACTAAATGCAAATAATGCATATATTAATACATTGATTTATATAAATAATTAAAAGTTTACATATAGCAAAATTAACCACATTTAATTAAATATAACTTGTAAGCAAAACAACTGTATCAACAATTACTTTCCTCTTGTAAAAAGTTAAGTAAACTTTGTATTATGTATTTATTTATTTTTTAATTAAATGCATATTTTTGTGTATATATAACATTAATTAAGTGTATTTACTAATAGTAAGTCAACACCAATGATTTTAATTGTCTAACACATGAAAAATAATTTTGGCCAGAATTTTGCTTGAAATACTCCACTGCAGGCCCATTTATTGTTTTATCGGCCCGTCCCGTTTGAAAGTTATACTTCTTTTCGCCGACCCAGTGGTTAGGGCGGGTACGGGTCTCAGGCCGTGCAGATCTCTAAGGTGGTCGTATGGCAATTCACCTGAAAGAATCCTCTGAACAAAAAATTCCATACACCCTTACTTACGTTTAAACTCTTTGAATTCCCTGCCCCACCAGTGGCCGAGAGGTTCTGCTCTCGAAGCTGGTAGACGGGAGGTGCTGGGTTCGATCCCAATCGCGCCCGTCGGCCTAATCGTTCAGAGTTTTCGTGGTTTTCTTCGAACCGTGGATTTCCATGCGTTAATACGGATTAGGTTCCCTTAGAAAGACCTCCACGGAAGGCACTCCCCCTCGGGCCTATATCCCTCGTGTAGATAATTGGCCGTCAACAATCAACCCAACCCAACTCTTTGAATTCCCCTCTTGTGCAAAATGAGACAATAGGGGTCCCATTCCAGTCATTTGGAGGAATGGAGGCATGTGCTTCTTGAAGCGAGTGCATATATTTTTGTTAAGGCTCCTGTCCCTGCCGGCGAAGACACTCACGAGCTAATGCTAATCCTATGGGAAAGGATTTATCTAATATCTCGTTTGCATTTCAACATTTTTAAATAATTTTTTTTGCATTGGATAGCCGAGGTCTGTCTCTACATCGCACCTTTTTTACTTTTTCGATTTTGATCGCAGATATCTTTTATAAATTTACTTTCACTTTCAAAACCAGTTCTAAAAATGAAAGTTTAATTCTAGTTCAGATAATTTTTTCTTGTTTCTATTTTGCTATTGCTTTATTTTTATTAAGCACTTGTTACCATATAATAAGAAATATTGCATTTATTTCTCCTTAATCTTAAAACTGAAGTATTCTCGATTATCCGAAAGTTTCGATTTTTCGAAAGGGAGAATTTTAAATGTTAAAGTCTTAGTACTTAACGCTTTAGAACTTCAATTAGTCAAAATTAAGCATGGGGAATAATATGAATTATTCCTTAACATAATATTTTACAGAAATGCAAAAAAGGGGGTGGGGAATGTTTACAAAAGGACCCTAGGGCCCCAATAAAAATATGAGGGTATTGGTCTGGGAAGAAGAGTCTAAGACTCAACTTTAAAATTATGCACTGAGAAGATGAGAAAAATAGGGGATTAAAAATGATTGGCGCATAAAAAGTCCAAGGGGCCCTGGACGGTCCTACTCACTCCAGGGGTTCCCAGGGTCTTAAATGGAATGTAGAAACGTGAGAATAACTAAATGGAAAAGGGATACCAAAAAGGAAGATCGGATTAAAAGGAAGCTATTTATTAACAATTTATTTGCACATAAATTTCAAGGGGTCCTGTATCAGGCCCCACGGGAACAGGGTCTTAACTGAAAAGTAGAAAGACGTTAATCACTAAATGGAGATAGGTCCCTTAAAACGAAGAAGATTGGTGAAAAGGGGGGCACGTTAGTAACAATTTAGTGCATACAAACTTAAGCCCCGGCCCTTGAAAAATTAAAATTCTGAGCTTCAGGTGCATCAGGATCTGTCTTGGACTATTCACATCTGAATTTTCAGACTTCTACGTGCAGTAGTTTTCGCTAGCCATCGCACACACACAGCACACATTATTTTTCCCCCTACCCCAACTTTACAAGCTTATAACTTATTTAATTTTCCTTTTTTATTTCAAAACTTTTTGTTGCATATTTTCAAAAGTCTTTCCGGCCAGTGCCGGGTGGAAGAGGTAGCTTTCATATTCCTTATTTTTTAAAAGCAAACTTATATTATTCAAACACACGAAGCTCAATTTAGTGGAAACCGATTATAGGAGATTCAGTACTAATTTTTATCAATACTAAATCATTATGAATGAGAATTTCGTGAAATTAGTCAGCTTTATCCAAGCTGATTTTATTTAAAGTAACTTACATTTGGTTGCCAAACTCGGCTATATCTTGAAGTTCCTGCCATTTTAAGACAGCATGGTGGATGAGGCTAACGCGTGAACTTGGTCGAGATCTTAGTAATTCCTGTGCACATGCTCACTCACACTGGAATCGGTTGATATATACAAGTGCTATCGGAGGCAAAAAATCAGATTTTTCAAAATATCACTCACATTAGAAATCGATACTGCTATATCTGAGCCATTTTTTAAGATAAAGACAAAAGAAATAAAAAAGAAAAATGCCCAGCTAAACTGATGGCATTGAGCTCACAGGCTATTCACACTAATTGTATATCGTACTCTTATTTTAAAGAATAATGCCCTTCAAAAAAATAAGTGAAGGGGAATTAGCCCCCGTTTCACCCATTATACTTAACCAGTGAACCTCCAAATCTAATCAGGGAAGCTCCTTATCATAATAAACCGGTATACCAAATTTGGAGCAAATCGAATAATCCTGCAAAAAAAACCATTTATCAAAATTAAGAGGGTGGACTAGCCCCCCCCCCCCTTTATCCTTAACCAATGAATCCCCAAAACGAATCAGGGAAGCTCCTTAACATAATAAACAGGTATACCGAATTTGGAGCAAAGCCAATAATTCTGCATGAAAAAACCGTTTATATAAATTAATGGGGGGGACTAGCCACCCTTCCCCCTTTATCCTTAACCAATGAACCCACAAAACTAATCAGGGAAGTTCCTTAACATAATAAACCGGTATACCAACTTCGGAGCAAATGGAATCATTCTGCATGAAAAACCCATTTATCTAATTTAAGAGGGGCGGGCTAACCTCCCTTTTCCCCCCTTTTTCCTTAACCAATGAACCCCCAAAACTAATCAGGGAAGTTCCTTAACCTAATAAACCGGTATACCAAATTCGGGGCAAATCGAATCATTCTGCATGAAAAACCCATTTATCTGAATTAAGGGGGTGGACTAGCCCCCCTTTTACCACTTTATTCTTAACCAATGAACCCCCAAAACTAATCAGGGAATTTCCTTAACCTAATTAACCTGTATACCTAATTCGGAGCAAATCGAATCATTCTGCTTGAAAAACCCATTTATCTGAATAAAAAGGGTCGGACTAACCCCCTTTTTCCCCCTTTATCCTTAACCAATGAACCCCCAAAACTAATCAGGGAAGTTCCTTAACATAATAAACCGGTATACCAAATACGGGGCAAATCGAATCAATCTGCATGAAAAACCCATTTATCTGAATAAAAAGGGGTGGACTAACCCTCCTTTTCCCCCTTTATCCTTAACCAGTGAACCTCCAAAACTAATCAGGGAAGTTCCTTAACATAATAAACCGGTATACCAAATTCGGGGCAAATCGAATGATTCTGCATGAAAAACCCATTTATCTGAATTAAGGGGGGTGGACTAACCCCGTTTTTCCCCCTTTATCCTTAACCAATGAACTCCCAAAACTAATCAGGGAAGTTCCTTAACATAATAAACCGGTATACCAAATTCGGGGCAAATCGAATGATTATGCATGAAAAACCCAATTAGCTGAATTAAGGGGGTGGACTAACCCCCCTTTTCCCCCTTTATCCTTAACCAATGAACCTCCAAAACTAATCAGGGAAGTTCCTTAACCTAATAAACCGGTATACCAAATTTGGAGAAAATCGAATCATTCTGCATGAAAAACCCATTTATCTGAATTAAGGGGTTGGACTAACCCCGTTTTTCCCCCTTTATCCTTAACCAATGAACTCCCAAAACTAATCAGGGATGCGCCTTATCACAATGAACCTAGGAAAAAATTTTGAAGCAAATCGGAAGTTTCTATCAAGAGTTATCGCGTTACGTACATACATACATACATACATACATACATACATACATACATACATACAGAGCGGGCGGGCACATTAGCTCTCAGGCTTTGATAGCCTGTGAGCTAAAAATGTTCCGGAATCCTTATATCATGGTCAAATACTTAAGAAAGAAACCTTTTTCAATTTCGAATTTTTTTGCACCTCAATTTAAATATAATTTTTTATTTAATTTAATGGCCTACATTTTGAAACAAGATGGCTGATGAAGCTGGCCAGCGAACTTGATCGAGACATTACGATATACTATTCACATGCCTTCTTACATCAAATAGGTTAATAAATGCGCGTGTTATCATGTGACAAATATAAGATCGTTTCAAAATGTCAGCCATTCTAGAAATTCAAAGTACTATAATTCAACCATTTTTAAAGATATATACGAAACAAAAACTGCTCCGGAATCTTTGTATCAAGGTTAAACAAATAAAAAAAATCCTTTTCATTTTTCAATTTTTTGATAACTCATTTTAAATTTAAAATTTATTTTTTTTAATGGCAGCCCTTTTGAAACAAGATGGCGAATAAAGCTGGCCAACGTACTCGGTCGAGACATTGGTATGTACTATGTACACACCAAGTTCCATCCAAATCGTTTCATAAATACGCCTGTTATCGCGTGACAAAAATCAGGTCGTTTCAAAATGTCAGCCACAATAGAAATTGAAAATTCTATAACTCAGCCATTTTTTTAGATATAAAACAAAACTAACAACAAAAGCTCGAAGCAAAACTCGAAACAAAAACTGTTCCGGAATCTTTCTGTTAAGGTCAAACAAATACAAAAAAGTTCTTTTTCATTTTCCAATTTTTTGGTACCTCATTTTAAATTTTAAATAAAAAAAAATTTAAATGGCCGCCATTTTTAAACAAGATGACGGATGAAGCTGGCAAACGAACTCGGTCGAGACATTGGTACTTATTATGTATACATCAAGGTACATCCAAATCGGTTCATAAATACGCCTGTTATCGCGTGACAAAAATCAGGTCAAAATGTCATCCACGTTTCAAAATGTTAGCCACGCTAGAAATTGAAAGTGCTATAACTCAGACATTTTTTAAGATATAGACGAAACAAAAAATGCTTCGGAATCTTTGTATCAAGGTCAAACACATAAGAAAAAAATATTTTTCAATTTTCATTTTTTTTGGTACCACATTTCAAATTTTAATTTTTTTTTTAATTTAAATGGCTGCCATTTTGAAGCAGGATGGCAGATGAAGCTGGCCAACGAACTCGGTGTAGGCATTGGTATGCACTACGCATACACGAAGTTACATCCAAATCGGTTCATAAATACGAGAGTTACAGTGTGACAAAGATCATATATATATATATATATATATATATATATATATATATATATGATCTTTGTCACACTGTAACTCTCGTATTATACTCTTATATATATATATATATATATATAGTATACTAGCAGGCTGAGCCCGCTGCGCTGGACCATTTTTCAAATAAACCTTCAATCAAACGAAATGGAAAATCCGACCCTGTATTTTAAATTAATATGGTCCTTCCGCATTTTCTGAATACGCATCGGACGCAATTGCGCTATTATATTATCTGATGCGTTCGACGAAATACGGGCAATTCAGAAGCAACTCCTTAGTACACATGTAGAGTTCGGGAGGGAAATGCGGCCATTACGATCATATCACCACATTACTAAAAAAGAGAGAATTACAATGACTGCAGAGATTGGCCATTTAACTTAAAGAATGTTCGGGTTATTCACTTTCGTTTGTTAGTTCTTTTACTCCGTGCTTCTCAGCTTGGTACTTTGTGCGGATCTGATAACATAAATACAATGTCTCTCTACGCTACATTATATTTGGTAATATGCGTCTTCTTTTGCTAGGTTTTCACTACAGTTTCTTATCTTCGATTTCCAGTAGAGTAAGTACAATCGAAACAGTATTTAACTTTTATATTTTAAAATATGTGAATCATGTAAAAGTGGATATTTAAAGCGGAATTCTGTGAATAAAATAAAAATAATGTCATTTTAACTGCCGTTTCTTTTTACATACCAGTTTTAATCACTCAACTATTAACTAGGAAAATAACCTCGATAACTAATTCAAATAGAAAACTAAACCTCTAGTTTTCATTCAATAAAATCTTCCCAATCATCCGTAATCGGATCCACAACCAAGTATGATGTACAACGTTAGAAATGTTCGTAACGGTATGGCTAAAAATGTACCAGAGTTAGCTACAAAACAGAGTTAATTACGTTCCAAACTACATTCCATTAAATAATGTCAAATTGCTGTTGATAGAATTTTAGATCTTTCACTATCAAAACTCTTTGCAAATGATAAATAAAGTTAGTTATGCAAAATTTTTAGTTGTGATCTTTTTTGGCAAACCGAAGATTTTTTTCGCATTTCTCTAATGAGTGTAATAAGACGGAGAAATAAACATGCTTTTATTTTCAGGACGTCATTATTCCTCAGTTTGTTGCCTAAATAAAACTAAAAACGTTAATTTGTGACTATGATCAGCTGCTCGGGCAGTGCACCAGCCAAAATTTCTTTATAATGATTGAAATTTTATGTGAATCTGAGGTACTTTTTTTAAAAAACCTAGGGTAAATGAACAAATATTGTTCCATTGGCCACCTTTGGTATTTGACAGTTTTTTTTTTATACATTCAAAGTAATGCTTTTTCAGTGATAGTAAAATAAACCTAAAATTTGTCACTACGACTCGGGCTGTGCATCAGCCAAAATTTTATAATGATTGAATTTTTAATTGAATTTGAGGTACTTTAAAAAAAAAAACCTAGGCTAAATGAACAAATATTGTTCCATTGGCTACCTTATGCATTTAAAATTTTTTTTTGTACATTCAAATTAATGCTTTTTTAGTGATAGTAAAATAACCGCACATGAAAAATATCTATTAGTGAATCTTCTTTTGTCCGTTTGCTCCATAATAAAAAAAACATAAATTTACTAATCGCTAATTACTAAAAGTACAAATTTCGCGTAATCTTCTGAAATCGGATTTACCGTCCACGGTTCCTTTCAAATATAAACGAATCTTCCAACACTATATAGTAAATTCGCCAATTGTAAGGTAGCTGATTATGGAAGATTCATCCAATATCTTTTTATAACATTTCTAAAAGAAGGGAAGATATGAAAAAAAAAAGAAATGACGAATGGAATGGAATATCTAAAAGTGATTTCAGAAAGAAATTTTTATTGCAAAATGTCTTTTTTCGTGATAGAAATAATGCATAATTGCTTACATTTTCTTAAGAATAATCTTTACTACCTAACATTGCAAACATTGAACGTTTGTATAAGGGAAATTGGCGATATGTTTTTGATTAAAAAAAGAATGGACAATATTAGCTAATCTGACTTCGAGGTTATAAAAGTCACAAATTTGGGGAAAACAAACCGACATGCTTTCGCAGTAAAGTATGATGAGAAATTTTTTAAATGTCTAAAATTAAATTATTTTACAATATGTATGTGCGTGTGTGGGAGACATTTATACTAAAATTAAAATATTTGACTCCATTTTTAAAATATTAATTGCTATTTATATATTGTACATTTGAATTTTAAAAAATACTCAAAAAATGCTTTCGTACACTTGCAAAATCCCCTTTATTGTAAACATCGCTTGAACCCAATTCATGCTTACGTCTTTTTGGCTTAAAATCAAATTATTTGGCGACAAAAGTGAACTCAAAAATCACAAACAAACATAACATGTAAATCATAAGTACCATCATTTTTACAATTACATCTGCTAGTTTCGTCTGTGAGTCACATGATGGAAGAGTTAGAAATAAAAAAGAACAAATCAAAAACAAAGTTATTACCACAAGGAAGGTCTCTTTAAAGAGCATACTCAAATTATTTTGAAAAGAAAAATGCTTTTAAAACTACTCATGTATGTAGTAAAACATCAGTCAAATTTGGCGGCGGAATCTCAGTAAAAATCTGAAAAAAAGAAATATATTTGAGTATTTGGCGCAAAAAAGACGAACTTTCCACGCTATTTGGCTACCAACATATTTCCTTCCCAAATGCAAGATATTTAAATTCATTTGAAAATTGCTTATTAAATAAGTGTTTAAATGCCTAAAACTCAATGAATTTAAATCTAAACGAAAGATTAGCGTACTATTTTTATCTGTAAGCGTATATAATATGTACAAATTGCCTGTTGCAGTAGTTATTTAATTTTACATGGCTTCACCGTCTAGAAAAGTTTTAAGGATACTATTTGATTATCCTCTCGACCAATTTCGTCAAATTATATAAACTGCCCAAATACTCGCCAAATTATACAAATTGACAAAATTTTTATTTTAAACAACGAAAGTATAAATAAATTTGTAAACATTAAGAAAATTACAAATAGAAGTCGAATTAAAAATCACTTAATGATTCAACAAACACGTGTACCGTGTTTAATGTCAAGTGAATGTAAAATATACGATCAGCTATTATTGGCATTTAATCTTATAGTTTGGCGATAGTTATTTTGTCGACGGGATAATCAAGTAGTACCGTTTTAAGTTTGTTTTAAAAGTAGCTGGCTAATTAAAAATGATACCATTAAACATTTTATATTAAATACTTGTTTCCATGGCAACAATAACCTTCATTTCTTGTTTCTGATACTAACAATATCGAAGTCAAATTGCCAATGTTCCGAATCGGACATTAATTTTGAATTTGGAAAAAATTTAATAAACTGAAATTTTTAAACCGTATAATTACGATAATAAAATTTTAATATATACACATATAAAGGTATATGACAAAACTGTAGTAATAAAAATGTATTTATTTAAGTTAAACTTAATCTAACTATCTTCGTATGAAGAGTAGAAAAAGGTTTTACTTAAAAATTATTTACGATAAAAAAAAGTATCATTCAAAATTTTATTGTGCCGCCAACCAGCATTAAATCGCCAAAAAAATTAAATTTTCATTATTTTTTTATAAACGCTAAATCGAGGTTCTGCGGATTTTTTTTATAAACATATTATATGTCACGAGAAAAATCTTCTATATATTCCTCATGAGAAGATATTTTTTCAAATATTTCTGAGCATGCTCTTATCGAAACTTCCTTGATATCACCCTATTAATTTTTCAGATGCATTTCTCTTAACCTGACGCAAAAGATAAAGAGCCAAATCTTATTTCAATTGCAATATTTTAACTGAGTAATTTTTTAAGGATTACGAACATTCTCTTTCATGTTTAAATTAAATATTTTCGTTTATTAATATTATCACTCATTAAAACGGATTTTTTTCTTCTTTTTTTCTTCCTTCTTTTTTTTTAATTAAAATTAATAACAGTTTTTTCTTTTATGTTTCGAGGTGTAATAGCTGTTTCAATTTTTTTATCAACGATAAATTTCGCCAAGAAATAAAATGGTAAACCTTATCATCCAAAATAACAGAGCTTTCCGTCATAATTCTATAAGTAATCTAGGTAGAATGATGTGTTAGAGCTTAAAACCTTCCCTGAAACGATACCTATCTAACGGTATAAGTTCCGTAAAAATCCATCCGGTAGAACGCGAAATCTAGGCGTTCGGAACGAAATTTCCGTTTGGATTTTATATATATAATATATATATATATATATATATATATATTTAAAACCACAAACAAATGTCATACTTCGTCACTCACCATATCTAAACTGAAACTCTACATCAAAATTATTAAAACAACCAACATAAACATTAATACTTAAAACCAAACTTTAAAATCAAACTAAGGAAAATATTTATAACAGCTGAATAGAAAAAACAGAACAGAAGGCGAGCGGCATGGCTAATGACATTCTCTGCAGGGTTAAGTCAGACTTTACGCATGCTACGTCCCCCTTCACTCGCCGAGACCAAAATTGAAAAAACATGAAAAACCAAACAGATCTACCAAATCCAACAAAATATCTCTATATCTCATTAGTTCAATCAACGCATCAAAACCACCATTCTCATCCATCACGGAATTCAGTTCAGTTCCGTAACTGCTACTCTTTATAAATTCACTAGTTATTCTCCTGATGAAATTGCGAGGATAACCCTGTTTGAATCCTTGACGACAACAATCCAAAATGCCATTAATCATATCTTTAACTCTAGTACTCAGTCTTTGGATTCGTATTAAGCCGTTTCTTAGGACATTTCTTTTAACCGAAACATGAACATTTGTATCAAAATACATCAACTTAAAGGTATTAAAATCAAAATCTTTTCTCTTGTCAAATAGCTTAGATATCAAAGTTTCACTTTCTATGTTTAAGTTCACATCTAGAAAATTAACATTTTTACAATTCTGGGAGGAGGGTTCCAGACTCAGAGACGTAGGATAATATGTAAAATCAACTTTTTCAATATCATTATTTAATTTGACTATCACAACATCATCTATATATCTGTAGGCTACTGTATTACTGTTTAAATTATCATTTCTTTCATATATATGTAAATAGATGTCTGCCAAAATGGAACTGCAACTCCCCCCCCCCCCCCCATTGGATTGCCTTGCTAGCAACACCAATATATGGTCCAAAACCACAGGGGTTTTATGGAATTTAGGCACTAATATGAGATAAGGGAAACTTTGACTCATTTGTTTCAGCTTAACTTTATTGTAGAAAGCTTTAATCCTATTTTCTATTACCGCAGCTTTCGAATTTAAAGGTAAATAGTTATTTTTATTATTGTAGCAACCACTCAAAAGTTCACCATAAAGTACCTTACATATCAGAGCGTAACTTGTATTTGCTTTATCCACGTAGGTGATTATAAAATTTTCCTGAATTTCTTTAATTGAATGTGTAAGTTTGTTGTATTTCTCCCTATTAACTCCGTCAAGATCTCTGGAAAATTCTCGTTTAAAATCTCTTAATATATAGTACTTCCATTCGTCAAAAACACTGGAAGGCAAATTATATCTATACATTAGTTTATTTATAAATATATCTATGTTAATTGTAAAACGTTTAATTGCAACACTTTTAGTTACAATGCGTTTCACACGATATTTTGTACCGTGCTCCATTAACCTCCTCAACTCCTCATCCTTGACTATCTTTAGATCTCCAGTAATAACATGTCCGTGATACTTGTCTATATAATTAACAAATTCAGAATCATTGCAATGGCAGATACTCCCTTCCATACTTCTCTTAAGATCTTTAGCAAAAGCATTATAATTAAAAATAGTTCTCCCCAAAGGCTTATCATATTTAAAAGCCTTAACTACTTTTAGTTTTTCGACAGGTAGTAATTCATTGTATTTGTTCAACATTTTATTGTAATTTACTCCCCCATGGCTATCACCCAAATAATCCATTATTAAATAGATTTTATTTACTTCACTTACTTGGCCATGATCAATGCTACAATACATTTGTAATTTTTGTGTCTTGATTCTATACCTCAATAAATCCAAACCTAAGTCAACATTCCCATTTTCTACCCTAGACTGTAAAGTTCTTAGAGTTACTGGAATTAATTTCTTTTTGATGTTGAAAATCAAGCCTTTAATAGCATTAACTTTTCGCTCACCTTTATAATTAATTATTGCATTTACTATGTCTGTACAAGTATTTAATTTTTTCAAATGATTCAAATTATTACTTTGGTTACTGCTGGAATGATATATACATGCTAAAATATATCCATAACTTTAATACATTGCAACACGGGTAATGAGGTTGATTAATATAAATTTAAAAAAAAGGAGATTAATTTTTATGATTCTTACTATTCGTACAGTGATAGCAACAAATGACTCTAGGTAAACGATGTCATTAACAATTCCCTTCGGGGAAATCCAAAGGAAATTTAATATATTAAATTTTAAAATTATAATTAAACAATGCGCTGTGTTATTTTTTTCGGAGATCGTTTACCTTCTAAGTCTGTAATTTCTTTTATATAATAATTTTTTTTAGTAAATTATATAGATAAATAGATTATTTATTTTACATTCCCACATCTATAAGAAAAAAATATTAATTAAGAATTAAAATAAAGAAAAAATTACTCATATTCAAACTTGATTACATTTTATTATAGAAGAAAATTTACAATAAAAAAAGTTATTTACATATTGTGGGTTATATATTTTAATAGTAATGCTGATGCACATCATTATATATATATTTACCTATTTCAATTAATCCATCTATTTAATTAATTTTATAACACGTGAAATATCACCATAGTCCGTTACTTTCATAGGTAATGCTTATTACTGGTAAAAAAACAATGGAATAAAATCATAATGGACTACATGATCCACTGCCCCCGGCAGCATGTAGAACTCTCGTTGCTCCGAGAATGTCCCACAGGTAGGCACAAAAGGTCTCCAAATAAATGTTGTCACAAAATATTAATCCTTAATCGGGCATCACATGTATTTTTAAGCCAATGTTGGGGTAACTTATTTTTTTATATATATATATATATTTTATATGTTATTCATGGTACAGCATCTGCTAAAATCCAACCGCAGCATCTTATTTTTTTTGCTGCCATCAGCATTGGGATAAAATTTGCAAGTGAAGTCAGTCTCTTACTTACACTGAAAAAAAACAAAAAAAACGGACATTGTCCTGTTTACATTATTTATGCAAACATAAAATTATACTATATAGCTAGAAAATTTGCATACAGAGTTGCCACCCATCTATACAGGCGAATATCATTGGTCGACTCTGAATTTATGTGGCGCAACCTTATAGGTTGAGTTTTTGCTGTACCCAGTTATATTTATTTTTACTTTATTCCGTGTGTGTGGTCCTTCTGGTCAAAGGTCAGCTGTAAATTTCGTTGTTATGCCCTCATGATGTCCTACACAACTATAAATCGTCATTTCGATGACTTTTGTAGATTTATTAGTATCGTAAATTTTATTTATACGATACTTTACCAAGACATGCACTTAATCTAGTTCAGGTTCCATTATAGACATACGAATGCTTCTTTTTATATGCTGCCTCGTGTATAATAACATCATAGTTTATAGATAAAAGTTAAAGTTTGTTGGAAAGACATATTCTTTCCATCATCTCCGCCTCCAATATGGAAAAAAAAAGAAATTCAGTGCAACGTGTTTCTTTTTTTTTTTTTTTTTTTTGCTTGACCCTGCTCCTTCAGCTGGAATATAAAGTCTCATGTCATTGCCCAGTACTTTGTGTGCATCCTGTCCTGTGTTGTATATATAGAGTCATTGACACACACTGAGTATCATAGTGGATTGGATGGCTTGAAGATGTGCATAGCAAGTCCTTTATACGCCAACAGTTCTGGTGTACGGATCATGTCGTCGAGGCATAACTGTCGTAGTAGATTGCACTGTATTTATTAATTATTCCATTGTTTGCAATTTAGCACTCAACAATTTAATGTTAAATTAGCCAATTGTATATCAAAGCAACCAATTTTGGAATAAGTAAGATAATAAAAGCCAAATTTCTACCATACGATATGTAAATATGAATAGGCAAACAGTTACACATTAAACTAACATTACACATAAAAGACAATTCATTATATTTCATATATAATAATAAAATACTCAGAGAGACAAAATTTGTATACAATTATTACATTATAAACTCGTGAACATACGATATAAAATATTTTATATCATCCAAATCTACTGGTTCTTTAATTTAGTGTTTCGCTGATAGAATGTATGTGTTTTTATTATTATTATTATTATTATTATTATTATTATTATTATTTATTATTATTTTTTATTATTATTTATTTTAAATAAGTGGTGTATATTTACATATACATCGCTTCTGAATCGCTAACTGCCACTAAAACAAACATGCTCGTATTTGATTATCTGACTTAACAAATGATATTTGATTCAAAAAAAGAGATGAATCAGGTTTCTCCTAAGCGCAGATCCGATTCATTTCAAGAGCAGGAAGAGACATTTCATTCCTCTCTCGGCTAGGAGAAAACTGGTTGCAAGATCCACTTATCGATAAAGAAAAAAAAAACTCGTTACAGTCCTAATCACTTTGTCTCCCCCATGAAAATTTATGGACTGTGCTGCAAAAGCGCGGGACCGACTGAGGGGTGAGCTGATTACATGAATTTTCCCACAGTATCAAGTCGCCACCGTAATAGCGTCGCCGGTTTGGAATCACAAAGAGAAAAAAAACTGAAATCGTGCCATCTTGGACTCAACATTAGGAATCTGCGAGAATGTATATTTTCATAACTGCAACATTCATTAATAATCTTTTTTTTTTTTTTTTTTTTTTTTTTTTTAGAAAACATCATCAGCAAGACAAGTGTCCTGCCTAAATCGCATAATCTAAAAGGCGCAGATCTGCTGGCTCCAATGGATAGAACAGAAAATGAAGGAGTAAGTTTTACTGGTACCCCTTAAGGTATGTATAATGTAGTACTAGTCGAGGTATGAAACAACAATTTGAAGGTAAGAAAGTAGCCTTGACGTGTACTTCGTAAGCACGACTAACATTATAAAAAATTATATGTAACTCTCGCTAAATAATCCAATATCACTCAATGATTGAATGTTTTTATAATTTATATTTTAATGTTGTTGTGGAGAATAAAATATAAGTAATATTTTAGGTATGTTTTTTTTTTTTTTTTTTTTTGAAAGATTGGCCAATCTATGCGCTCCTATTAATATTATTATTTATCATAAGCAATACCTAAACATCTCATTATTTTATATGTCTTGTATATGCATTATGTATTGAGAGTCATATTGTATTAGACACAGGTACTAGTATTTTTACGAATTATGGGTTAAATGTTAAACACAAATGTATTATTTATTTATTTATTTATATGCATAATTTAACAGTGTTAAACAAAACTGTGTTATGCCTACAGGAGGTATATTACTAACCCTTATGTTTTAATTCCCATTAGCCTGTGAAAACCTACCTACGAAGTAAGTAGAGTCTGAACAAAAAATAACTCGGTACGAACAAAAAAAAACGAGGGGTGGGGGGGGGGGGTTAAACGGATCCAACAAAAAAAAATGAGGATCTAATCTACAAAATTCCCAATTATTACATTTTATTCTTTTTGCTACATCCATAACAAAATATACTTAAATGACTACCTTTGTACTTAATTTTATCTTAATTTAATTAGCGGTGGAGACAGAATGCTACGGAAAAACTGGATGCCGTGCCTATTAATAAGGAATGTCCACTCTATAACGAAGATCGGTGCACCACCCTGTTGCCAGCAACAAGGGAATCAACATTACAAGAGAAGGAACTCTCATAAACAGGTACGATTTATTTTGTACTAAATTACCAGAAACCAAGGGTATAAAATTTTAATTGAGAAATCACATTTAATTTATGTAATTAAAGGCTAAAAAGATATTTGTTTATTTTTATTTTACAGAAAAGAAACAAGAAAGGTTTAGGTAATATAGCCTAATTTATTTAAACATTGATATATTCCTCGTTAGTTACCTGATTATTTATAAAAGCAATACATCATTTATTTATTGCCATATTTAGTATTTAATTTATTTATTGTTACGTGAAAAAATTTATTTATTATTTTTTTTATTTATTTTTTTTTGAAAAAAGGAACTGTTTACTTAATTCGAATTAGAATAAAAGGAGTGTTGTCCAAACCCTGAATAATTTTCAGATTGGCAATCAAAACGGAATCCTCTTAAAAAAATTTTTTGTTTGTTAATTAATGAACATGAGAAAGAAAATATAATTTATTATCTACGTGTAAAATCCAGTGTAATGTAATTTAAATGACGATATTTATATAATTAATATTTTATATGACCTTACAATTCAATTAATAGACTGATTAACAGTAATACTTTTTAATTCATTTAACTTAATTTTTTTTTTTTATTATTAAATTTACTGTGTGACTTCAATTATTTGAGAGTAAAATAGTGATAAGTTCACCCTGTTAAATAAGAAAAAAGAATAATTTTTATAATATGTACACTGTAGTACTAAAGAAAAAAAAAATTTTATGTATAGCAAATTTCATAATAATAACTAACAATGCATATTCCCTGCCTCAACTGTAATTTATGTCAGCCCTATTGGCAGAAACATGCTATAAGGACTAGCCGCTAAATCCCAAGGTATTAATAAATATTAAAATTAAACTAATTTATTTTTACTATTAATAAGAAAGTAAGAAAAAAAAATTATAATATTTTATAATAAAAATGCTTGAAAATTAGGATACTCATAATATGTTATACTTTGCAGTTGACTCTCTGAGGAATGATACGACCAGGAAAAAATAAATAAATAAATAAATCAAGCGAAGCAGGACTTCAGGACGTCTCATTCCAGCCTGCCTCTGATTGAAGACAAGTAAGCAAAATTTCATTTAATGCATGTCATAGAATTGTACCAATGTTTTTTTTTTTTTTTTTTTACTGATCAAAACCTTATGTGCACAAAATTGTTCCTTCGAAACTGGCCATTCTAAAGCAACAAAGCAAACTCACTCTCTGGCGCGCAGGTTGGAGGGTGGGGGTGGGGGGAAACTAATCTCTCTCCTCTGCCTAAAAAGATGGACAGAGGAGAAAAATTCCGCTTTTAGCACCACGAGATGGCGCTCCTCCTCAAAACATTGACCATCATCGTAAACAAATCCCACAGCTCCCAAACTTACGCTGCGCGTTGGGGGAGAAAAAAAATTGGTTTGAAAGAACCGGCTGTTCTACCCGATGTATTTTATTTTATTTTATATATATATACAGGTATATAGCACACCTACACTTAAATTTCCCATATAATGTGTATATAATGTCCTCTCTGAGAATTTAACCATGTGTAGTACACTATGACGCAAAAGTTTAGACAATGACGTCATTCAGCTTTAAAATGTAGAATTATGACGTCAGAATTACAAAAACCTGTAAATATATTCAAAAACTGATTTAAAATGCTATGTACAAAAGACAGTCGTTTTATTTGCTATAATACTAATTTTTTTTCATAAAAATTCAAATGTGCTTGTCGCAAAAGTTTAGACACTATTCTAAATTTCTTTGAATATTCGCTGGCATATGCAAATTTAGAATCGATGATGTCACAAATTTGGAGTACTTAAGTTCTGCAAACGATTGCGCTTCATAGTCGACATGCCGAGAGCTAAAGAAATTCAAGTGAATGAGGTTTCAAGGATTTGGCAGTTGAAAGGTGAAGGGAAGAGCGTTTCTGAAATTTCTGCTATTATTAATAGGTCAAAAAAATCTATTTATCGAGTTTTATCGAGTGGTTCCGAATATAAAGCAAAATGTCGGTCTGGGAGGCCACGTGTGACAAATATACGAGAGGATCGCCTGATACAAAGACTAGTGAGTACTCAACAAATGAGCGTACGTGGAGTTCAAAGCTCATCGGGACTCTCTGTATCAAAGGATACGATTCGTAGACGAATTTTGGAAAAAGGAACAATCGTTTATAGCAAAATGCAGAAGAAACCAGCTCCGAAACCACATCATAAGTTACAAAGACTTATGTGGGCTCGAAAGCATATGTCATATGGAGAGAAATGGCAGTCAGTCATATTTAGCGATGAAAAAAAGTGGAATCTGGATGGTCCAGATGGTTGTTTATCGTATTGGCATGACTTGCGGAAGGAACCTCGACGTTTTTTTAGTCGCAGACAAGGAGGGGGCTCGGTGATGGTTTGGGCAGCCTTTTGCTATAATGGACAAGTATCTCTGACCTTCACCAGTGGTCGTCAAACTTCACAGCATTATACACAGACATTAGAAGAAAACCTACTGCCATTTGCTGAGCTTCTAGGGGGTCCTCAGTGGGAATTTCAGCAAGACAATGCTTCAATTCACACTGCAAAACATTCAAAATCTTGGTTTAATTCCCATAATATAAGAGTTCTCGACTGGCCAGCATGTAGCCCAGATCTTAACCCTATAGAAAACCTTTGGAGCATCATGTGTCGCAAAGTTTATAGCAACGCTAGACAATACTCTTCTGAAAAGGAACTTAAGACATCTATTGAGAATGCATGGTACGATATCGATCCACAAACTATGCAAGATTTAGTTTCTTCCATGCAATCTCGTGTATATGACGTAATACATAAGCATGGATGCGCAACCAGGTTTTAAAAATTGTTTATTTCGATTTTATTTAATTTGTGTCTAAACTTTTGAGACAGCAGTTTATTTTTGTTACCATTTAATTTATTGCAATATGCACAATTCCACTTTTCTTTGTTATAAATATTGTTTATATGTACAGCACATTAATTTCAAGCAGTGATTTGAAAATTGAATAAATATTTTTCAAAGTATGTAAGAATTTCTTCATTGTCTAAACTTTTGCGTCATAGTGTATAACCCACAAATTACACTTGAAAAAAAAAAATCTATATACAACACAAATGTACATGAAACATTTCATTGATAAATTAACGAATATTCTTGAATAATAAAAAGGGTATGTATAACGATAAATGAAATAACGCATATTATTTTCATAAATACAGTAATATATGAAAAAAATATATATATGTCCAACGACTTTTATGTACGTTGATTACCTTCCTGCTCCGACCCGTTATGAATTTGGCATGCTCTAGACTCGACTTTCGTTGTTGAGAATAATAGAGAAATATGCCTTTTAATCGGCTCTTTGAGCGGGTTTTGGAGCTCTGTTAAAAGGTAATTATTATTGCGAAACCTTCTTACGACTTCGAAAGGACCTCTCCATTTAGGCTGAAATACTCCCGGTGTACCCACACATTTTAGGTAACACTCTTGCCCGATTCTTAAAAATTTTACTTTCTGCATTTCGTCGTTATTAATATACTCGGCTAACATTCGTTCTTGATTATGCAGCGCAAATTTTTTTATTTCTTCCAAATGTTGTACTCTATTTTGCACATATGTTGCTGTAATAATATCTTGTGTGGGAAGGTGGATGGAAAATGGGTTTCTAATATCTCTCCCAAAGAATAAGAGAGATGGCGGGCAACCTGTTGCGCGGTGAGGGGAAGTATTATAAAGTAATTTAAAATAGTCCAGCCTAGTATCCCACTCTAATGTAGTTTTACTCATAGCTGTTATCGAATTTTTTAATATCTTATTCGTAACTTCAGAAATTCCATTCGTTTCTGGGTGAGTAACGCTGCTAAATTTTAATTGTATATTTAAGGAATCCATGTATTCTTTGAAAACTTGAGAGTGAAAATATTTGCCGTTGTCTAAAGTTACGGATTTACATAAGCCATAACGGCTAAAGTATCCGTTCAGTACGTTCAAAAGTGTCTGGGTTTCATAGTTGCGAATAGGAACAGCTTCTAAGAATCTTGACGTCGAGTCCACAATAACAAATATGTATTTATGCTTTCTCAAAGACATAGGGAGTAACCCTATTAAATCGATATGAATTGCTGAACCTACCTCTTGGTCCTTTACTATTTTTTGTGTAGGCACCTTGATTGTTTGGTGCTGTTTGGTAGTATTGCATGGTATACATTTATTACAATGATTCTTTATATCACGGTACATTCCGTGCCAATAAAATCTACTCTTTATAATATCATAAGTTTTTTTAAAACCGAAATGAGGTTTATGTGCATCTTTTATTATTTCCATTTTAAGTGACTCTGGAGCGATAAGTAATTCTTTGCCATCAGATCCAGGTTTTAAAATTAATATATCTTTATGGTTTAGAACAAACTTTCGAGTAATTTTATTCTGTTTGTTGTTTTTAATTTTACCGATAATTTTCTCTAATTTATCATCTTGTAATTGCTGCTCTTTGATATTTTCATCAACCAAATCTTTATTAACGACAAATAGTGAATTTTGTAGTTCGTTCCTAGCTGTTAAATTATTTAAATTACGAGTGGAATAATCTGCTGGATTGGCAAAACCCGGAATAAATTCTATTTCATAGCTAAACGGTGCGAGATTGTCGATCCATCTAGCTACAATATCAGGCTGTTTCTCTAAATTTAAATAATATGTTAGGGCTTTGGAATCCGTGCTTATAATGAATTTCCTACCTGTTAAAATGTATTTAAAATACATTACTGCCTCGTGTATGGCGAGTAATTCTAATTTAAAACTAGGGTAATTCTTCTCAGGATTTCTTAATTTTCTTCCAAAAAATTCAATTGGTTGGAGAACGCCATCATACTCTTGTCCCAATATGCCCGAAATTGCGGTTTTAGCCGCATCCGTGATTAGAATAAAATCTTTCGAAAAATCAGGGGTTTTTAAAGTAGGATTCTGTATAATAGCAGCCTGAATTTCTTTGAATGCATTTTCTTCTACTTCCGACCATTTAAATTTTACTTTATCTTTAGTGAGATGAATTAAAGGGTCTACTATTTTAGAATAGTCTTTAATAAGTGATCTAAAATAATTGGAGAGACCAAGGAGTGATTTGACTCCTTTCTTATTTTTAGGTCTAGCTAAATTTTGAATTTTGTCAATATTTCTTTTTGAAGGTGAAATTCCTTCCTTATTAAGGGTGAATCCTAAAAATTCGATCTCTTCCATGCAGAGTTGCATTTTAGTTGGTTCAATTGTAATATTGTTTTCAATGAATATGTTCAGTACCTTGTCTAATAGTTCTATCATTTCCTGTAATGAGTTTGTTGCCAGTAATATATCATCGATGAAATATGTCACTTGACTTTTATCAAAGTGTCCTAATAATATATCCATTAATTCTGCGAAGTAAGCCGTACTGAGACGTGTGCCGAAAGGTAGTCTTAAATAAGAAAATTTTCCATGTTCTGTAATAATAGCAAGTTTGTCTTATCTTCTTCTCTTAAAACGATTTGATAGAAGGCCGAGTGTAAATCTAGAACAGTGTAGTACTTTTTGCCGCCTATTGTCTGCAAAATCTGTTTTATGTCAGGTATCGGATAGGCATAGTTTTGCAAAATTTGGTTAAGCAAACGAAAATCAGCAGCGACTCGATATTTAACTTCTTCTACGTTTTCGCCTTTCTGTGTAACTTTTTTTTTTACAAAAATAACTGGAAACGCGTAATCAGAGTGACATTTCTTTATTATATTAGCTCTCAAAAGCTTATCAATTTCTGACTTAGCATACTCCTTTACACTATGTGCCGTTTTATATGGTTTTGTTTGTATAGGATAATTGTGCATTAAATTAAATCTGGGTACAACTAAAGATGTTTTTCCAAGAGTGTAATAATTTTTGGAGAATGCATAAGCATTCTTTAATAATAATTCTTGTAATTTTGCTTGTGTATCAGTATCCAGATGTTGTAAATTAAAATCCTCTGGACTGAGTTCCGCCTTTCTGCGTTCACGAATTTCCTCTAAAGAAATGTTGTTAACTTGTACTATTGGATCTGATTCTTGACTGCTATTTTCATTTTCTGACGTTACCTCAAAATGCTTGGAAATTCTTCCGATATTCATTCCTTCTACTAAATTTAATTTCTGCTGCGAGTCGTTCCTGATAATTATGTTAATTTTATTATCTTTGCCAATTTCATGAATTGATGTGTCATAATGTATGTTAATGTTATGTTTAATTGGTTCTAACATTATAGTGTCATTAATAATAAATTGATTTGGGCATATTAATTCAGTAATTACTCTCTCACCTGGACATATCTCTGAGTTTTGAGATATCTTAGCTGAAATAATATTTTTACGTGATAATTTTCTTTTTTTGTTTTTATTTCTTTGTTTTTTTATGTTAATTTCCTGTGGTTCATGATTGTCATTTGTACTAATGGGAGATGGAGTTAAATTGTTTATCTGCCCCTGAGATGTGTCTCTGAGAAAATTCAGTGTAATGTTTTTATTTTTTAATTTCATGGTTTTATCCTCAAAATCCAAAATAATTTTGTTTGTTTTGAGAAAATCAAAACCGAGTAGCATATTATAATCACGGCCAAAATCTGAATTTGTGATATAAAATGCACCTGACACGAATACATTTTCCAATTTGAAGGTTAATTTGATACATTGTTTGAAAGCAATTGTCGAATTAGTGAGTGTTTGAATTTTTACCTGATTACATAAATTTTTATATTTAACTTCTGCATTCTTTAGTTGCTCAAATAAGGAGGGTGAGGCCAGGCTGACCGCAGCTCCACAATCTGCCAAGGCGGTGATTTTAATACCCTTTATTTCAAAACTAATAATTGGAAGGCTTTCTATATTATTACTTTTCACGCTAGCAATCAATTTGTAAGAATTGTGTGACCCGTCCATGAGAGACTTACGCGGGTACCTTTTATTTGAATCTGTAAGTCCCTCAATTAATTTCCCTGTTTGTCCTTAGGTTTCTGTTCATAATCTTTATTTTGTTTATATTTGTTTTTGTGAGAATTGTTTTTATCCTCTTCTGAATTTCTATTATTTCTATGGTAGTTTCTCTGATAATTTCCACTTGTATATCCTCCATACCCATTACCCTGGTTATATGAATTGTAATGGTCCTGATTATAACCGTAGTTGTAATTAGGTAAATTGGGGTAGGGTGGGGGCATAAAGTTTAGGTGGGGAGGGGGTGGGGAGTAATACATGTAGTTAGGAGGTGCATAATGCATAGGGTTCGGATGGAAATTTTGATGCATATATTTAGAATTTTGTGGGAAATTTCCCTGATACTGGTAACTGTTATCTCTTCCGCCTTTCCTATCTGAATTCTGCTCGTTATGAGGGGTTGTTTTGTTTCTCTCAGCGGCATTACTTTTATTTTGGTCTTTGTCACCTTGGAACCAACAATTTTGATTGGAATGCGTTTTAGAATTGCAATAATCACAATATTTAGTTACATTATTTGCATTCGAATTCATATGTACTTTAATGTTGTTTAATTCACTAGTCAATATTTTAATTTTCTCCGCACTTTCCATATTCATTTTTACTAATTCCTTCATTAATTCAGGGTCCTTATTAGCAGTGATATTATTGAGATCTTTAACATCGACACGTGCAAAAGCTCTCTCTAATTTTAATGCCATCTCACATGCAGTGTTAAAATCCTTCGGAGCATCCTTACGAATTTCTAAGCTAAAATCGCTTCTAATTGCATCCAGAAATCTAGACAACTTTACCATTTGCGTAAATTTGGAGTCATTATCATCCCCAATATCCTGTCCACTTTTTTTATATATAAGTCCGCTGCTGCTTTAAATTCTAATATAAAGTCCGCCATATTTTGATCCGGTTTCTGCTTAAGGGAAAAAAATTTTGTTTGTGCCTCACTAAAACTACATTTTATCTCGAATAATTCTTTTAATTTCTTTTTGAAATTGTCTAAATTACTCTCCGAAAATAATTTTTCATCCCTCATTAATTTTTTTTTAGCGGGACCAACGATTCTTGCCTTTAGAATCGTTAATTTAGAAATCGGGCTTAATTCGGTTTGATTGATTAAATTATCAAATTGTAATAAAAAGGAATTTATGTTAGATTCTCTTTTTCCATCATAATTAGGTAGTAAATCGATTACACTCTCGTCAGTTATTTTGTCAGTGGCCATGATGTATTTGTTTTTCTGGGGTGTATTGTTAATCGTAATAGTAGTTTTCTTATTACAATTTTTATTATTTATATTCTTGTTACTACTTTTATTATTATTTGCATCTACACTACTTTTTTTCTTTGTATTTGCCAGTTCTTTTAATTGTTTCCTAGTTGTAACTCCACTTACCCTTGTATTATCTCTATGACTTTTACGTTTACAATTATTGCTCATTAAATAAGAATGTAATGTAAACTAAGTAATATATATATTTTTTTTTTTTTTTTTAAGAGCGACACAATATACCATCAAAAATAACACCTAGTTATTAGCATCAATTTTATACATGTGAATAAAATTTTAAAACATAGTAATACACATCAACACTGCGAAATAATGAAAAGGGTTTTAAAAAAAAATGTACAGTATTATAAAATAGCAAACTGTTAATTTCGCTTAACTGCATTAAATTTGCAAATTTTATACACAGTGATTTAATAATTATGACCAAAATTATTTATTTATCAAGTACTGTGATTGTATTTATCATATTAATTTACTCATTTGTTTCCATCAACCATATAATTACTATTATTATTGAAGTTTACAATGTACATAAGTTATTTTCAGTACTCAGTGAAAACACAAAGAAATTTTGTTTTTCAATTTCTGTTGTAAGTTATATATACATATATATAATAATTTTATATAATAAGCACAATAATATTTTCTCTTGTAGTATAGTAATTTCTGTTTGCCGATTCATATGTACTACTAAAACCGACTATGGTGATACACGTAAAAAAAAAGGAAAAAGAATTTTTTTTTTTATTAATAACCTATGGTTCGGTCTCCTAAAATTAAATTAATTAAATTAATATAATTAGGAAAAGGCTAAGGCACCATTTCAACTGGTTCACTCCCCTATGCTGGAATGATATATACATGCTAAAATATATCCATAACTTTAATACATTGCAACACGGGTAATGAGGTTGATTAATATAAATTTTAAAAAAAGGAGATTAATTTTTATGATTCTTACTATTCGTACAGTGATAGCACCAAATGACTCTAGGTAAACGATGTCATTAACAATTCCCTTCGGGGAAATCCAAAGGAAATTTAATATATTAAATTTTAAAATTATAATTAAACAATGCGCTGTGTTATTTTTTTCGGAGATCGTTTACCTTCTAAGTCTGTAATTTCTTTTATATAATAATTTTTTTTAGTAAATTATATAGATAAATAGATTATTTATTTTACATTCCCACATCTATAAGAAAAAAATATTAATTAAGAATTAAAATAAAGAAAAAATTACTCATATTCAAACTTGATTACATTTTATTATAGAAGAAAATTTACAATAAAAAAAGTTATTTACATATTGTGGGTTATATATTTTAATAGTAATGCTGATGCACATCATTATATATATATTTACCTATTTCAATTAATCCATCTATTTAATTAATTTTATAACACGTGAAATATCACCATAGTCCGTTACTTTCATAGGTAATGCTTATTACTGGTAAAAAAACAATGGAATAAAATCATAATGGACTACCTGATCCACTGCCCCCGGCAGCATGTAGAACTCTCGTTGCTCCGAGAATGTCCCACAGGTAGGCACAAAAGGTCTCCAAATAAATGTTGTCACAAAATATTAATCCTTAATCGGGCATCACATGTATTTTTAAGCCAATGTTGGGGTAACTTATTTTTATATATATATATATATTTTATATGTTATTCATGGTACAGCATCTGCTAAAATCCAACCGCAGCATCTTATTTTTTTTGCTGCCATCAGCATTGGGATAAAATTTGCAAGTGAAGTCAGTCTCTTACTTACACTGAAAAAAAACAAAAAAAACGGACATTGTCCTGTCTACATTATTTATGCAAACATAAAATTATACTATATAGCTAGAAAATTTGCATACAGAGTTGCCACCCATCTATACAGGCGAATATCATTGGTCGACTCTGAATTTATGTGGCGCAACCTTATAGGTTGAGTTTTTGCTGTACCCAGTTATATTTATTTTTACTTTATTCCGTGTGTGTGGTCCTTCTGGTCAAAGGTCAGCTGTAAATTTCGTTGTTATGCCCTCATGATGTCCTACACAACTATAAATCGTCATTTCGATGACTTTTGTAGATTTATTAGTATCGTAAATTTTATTTGTACGATACTTTACCAAGACATGCACTTAACCTAGTTCAGGTTCCATTATAGACATACGAATGCTTCTTTTTATATGCTGCCTCGTATATAATAACATCATAGTTTATAGATAAAAGTTAAAGTTTGTTGGAAAGACATATTCTTTCCATCAGTTACTATTTCTAATCAACACATTTCCAAAGACACATTCCAACACATTTCCAACACATTTCCAATTTTAATTTTTGGAAATTAAAATCAAGAAAATGTATCAGAAATGTTCTTAGACAATGTGTTAAGTGTCAAAGATTCCAAACACCGAGAACAGAGGTCGAACCAGGAATCCCACCTGAAGACAGAATCCGAGAAGCAGCTGTATTTGAAGTGGTGGGCGTAGATCTAGCCGGTCCTCTTTATCTTGCCGACGGTGGAAAAGTATGGATAGCTTTATATACCTGTGCTGTCTATCGAGCGGTACACCTAGAAGTAGTTACCTCATTGTCTTCCGAATGTTTCATGCAGTCTTTAAGAAGGTTCATCGCACGGCGAGGCAGACCTTACATAATTTACTCGGACAATGGGAAAAATTTTGTCGGCACTAGCAGAGCACTTTCCAGTGTAGATGGGGAAGCCATAAAAGCCTTAGCCTCTATACAGAAGATAAGATGGAAGTTTAATCCCCCTGCATCACCATGGTGGGGAGGATGGTGGGAGCGCCTTGTGCGGATGGTAAAGGAAATTTTAAGAAAAGTTTTGGGTCGCGCCTCATTAAATTATGAAGAACTGAGCACAATACTCTGTGATATTGAACATGTTATCAATTCACGACCGATCACATATATCTCCGAAGATAATCGAGATCCTGAACGCTTAACACCATTGATGTTCCTTCAAGAACTGCCTACATCCGGCGTCCGGATATCGATACATTAGCCAAGATCTTAACCGACGAGCAAGATATTGTCAAAGAATAAGAAATGATCTGCGAAACCGATTTAGAACGGAGTACTTAGGACAGCTGCGGCAACAGTCTATGAAGAAGGAGAATTCCAAACCTTTGCAAATAGGAGACATCGTTTTACTGGAAGATACCAACAAAAGACGTCTTCACTGGCCTTTAGCCAAAATAATAGATATCATTCCCGGAAAAGACAAAATAGCAAGATTGGCTAAAGTCCAAACAGAAAATGGAATTTTTCTCCGTCCTTTCCAACGCCTGTTTCCTTTAGAAATTGATGCAGCTAGCGATTCTCCATCAGATAAGATAATCCAACAGAAAATGAACTTTAATGTCCATAATGAACAACGAAAGACTACTCCAGAAATCGATCAGACTAGAACCAGTGTAGAAAAGAGACAACCCAGTGACAAAGATATCTCTCCCGTGGTTACCAGAAGTGGGCGACTAGTGAAACCTCCTGCGAGACTCCAACTAGGGCTTTTAGACTTTTAAGCTCCTCTCCAGGATCGAGAAACTCAAGGTGGGAGGATGTTGCGAAATACGCAGCATTCCTTTCCCTCCCCTAAACAATTCTTCTGATTGCGCAAATGAGAAACCTTTTTCATTACATGCCAGCGCAACACCCACGTACGGCAGAACTGAATTAGAAATAGAAGAAGAAGGTGCTTTTTAGGAGCGCCTCTGTTGTCCAAATGGGACATTAGAACTTAAATTTTAAGACTAAGAATTACTAGAACTCAAATTTTAAGACTAAGAATTAGTGAATCATTTAATGTAAATAGTAATTTTAATGTATCATATTTTAATTTGTGTGTCATTTATCTAATCAAGAAATTATTTATTTATACAAGAAGGATTCGTGTGGATTTAATTTGAGTGTTAGTCATGATTACCACTAGAACAGAGCCAGAAAACAGACGACCGCTCCCCGGAAATTTGGATTTAGAATACCAGTATTACAGGTAGGAGCATTTTTATTGATTGATTAAGTTAGAAGTAACAATATTACTATGGTTAAACATAACATTAAGTCCATATGGATATACCGTACCAAAATTTATCATCATATCCTTTTCACGAATCTTTCTTTCCATTTTATTAGGTACTAGCAAACCCCGCGGCTTTGCTCGCGTAATATTTGAAATATGCCAAGTGATATTTATATGTCTAACTTTTATTAAAAGGTACTAACTAAATTTTTATTTTATTAAAAGGTAATATTTTATTTTATTAAAAGGTACTTATTACTTTTAGGAATAATTTTAAAAAATTACTATTTAAAACACAGTTTGATTAAACATCATAGTTACACTGCATAAGGCAGAAATGAAACTTAAATTAATAAAACGAAATAAAACTAAATAAATAATAATTTAGAAAATATTTTGAAACTTTTATGCTCAATTAATACGCTCATTTCAGTATTCATTTGAAGTTTTGAATTTTTTAGAAACCATCTTCTTACATCTTAAAATTAACCATCATGTCAAATTCCAAGTCCTACCACCTCTCTCAACATAAAGGGCTATTAGATGTAAATTTCCAACTGGGCGAAAAATGTCCGGACCAGGATTCGAACCCGGGACCTCCTGGCTGAAGCCGCCAGTGCTCTGCCATCTGAGCTATCCCGGACGATTCTGGTCGAACTTTTTCACCCAGCTAACCTTGATGATTACAGCATCTGGTCTGAAACGTGGTTCAGCTCAACAGAATAAATCTCAGGTAATGGAACTCCAGAAATCGCTGGATACGAAATTACACTAGATTAATATTAACACAATTATCGTCGTTATTAATAATATTGAATCGTCCGGGATAGCTCAGATGGCAGAGCACTGGCGGCTTCAGCCAGGAGGTCCCGGGTTCGAATCCTGGTCCGGACATTTTTTGCCCAGTTGGAAATTTACATCTAATATGATTTGTTTACCAATTAGAATAATTGTGTTAATATTAATCTAGTATAAAGGGCTATGTTGAAATAGGAACTGTCACCATTAATTTGCCAACATTAATTTTGAAACTGGTTTGTTATTTCCTAATATTCCACAGAAACGTAATTTAGAAAGCTTTTAAAGGCCTTTTTTAGAGCGTTTGTTGTTCCTGTGAATCCCAGGTGGTAGAATCATCTTCATAAAATATAGCCTGTGTAGGATCAGAGACTGTTACCATTGATTTGCAACTATTACTTTTATATTTGGTTTATATTTCCTGAAATAGCGTAAAAATCGTAATTTAGGACTTTTTTAGAATTCTTTTTGCACCTCCCCTTCATTTCACCCCTTTTTAATTCGAATTTATTTTCGACAGTCCTTCGAGGGCATTTATATTTTATAAGTAACTACCATGCCATATTTAAAGTTTCTAGCCTTTTCAGTATCACAGAAATCGCAATTTAGAAAGTTTTTAGCTACTGCAACCCTCTGGTGGTAGTGGCACAGACATAAAATATAGCTTATGTTTGAGCAGGTTCTATCACCAACAATTTGTTATCATTATTTTTTTAATCGGTTTGGTATTTGAAAAGATTACATAAAAATTGTAATTTATAACGCTTTTCGCTCACTTCATCTTTTTAAATTTGAAATTTTCTTTCGACAGTTCATAGAAAGCAGTTGCATCTTGTAAGTAAATAACATGCCATACTTCAAAGTGTTAGACCATTCAGTTATGCAAAAAACGCAAATTAGAACATGTTTTGCTTTTGCAACCCTCAGATGGTAGTGACAGCAACATAAAATATAACCTATGTTATAACAGGGACTGTCACCATTGATTTGCAACCATTACTTTTGAAATAGCTTTGGAATTTCCTGAGATTGAGTAGAAATCGCAATTTGGAACGTTTTTAGAACGCTTTTCGCACATTTTCACCCGTTTTTAAATTTCCAATATTTCGAAACTGTTCTTAAAGATCATTTATATGTAATACATATGTACCTTGTCTAATTTTAAGTTGCTAGCCCCTACCGATCACAAAAATCGAAATTTGGAACGCTTTTTTGCTCCTGCAACGTCTAGGTGATAGAGATACCGGCTTAAAATAGCGTCTATGTTAGAGCAGAGGCTGTCAGCATCAATTTCTTAACATTACTTTTGAAATCAGTTTGATTCTTCCTGAGATATTGGTGACAAATCGGCATTTAGAACGTTTTTAGAACGCTTTTCGCTCATTTTGCTCCTGCATCTCCCCTGGGTTAGTGGAATTATATATAAAATATAGCCTATCTTGGAGCAAGATCTGTCACCATCATTTTAACAGCATTATATTTGAAATCGGTTCAGTATTTCCTGAGATTGCATAGAAATTGCAATTTAGAACGTTTATAACAACGCTTTTTGCGCATTTTGACCCCCCTTTTAAATTTCGATTTTTTTAGGAAATGTCCTTAGAGATCATTGATATCTTATAACTAACTACCATTCTAAATTTCACGATTCAAGGCCCTTCCGTCACGCAAAAACCGCAATTTAGAGCGTTTTTCTCCTGCAGCCCCTTTGGGGTAGTGGCACCGACATAAAACATAGCCTATGTTGGAGCAAGGATTTTCACCCCTTTTAAATTTCGAATTGTTTAAGAACTGTTCTTAGACACCATTTATATCTTATAAGTAACTAATATTCCAAATTTCATATTTCTAGGCCCATCAGTAACACATAAACCGCATTTTTAGAACGTTTTTTGCTCCTACACCCCCTTTGGGGTAGTGGCACCGACATAAAACATAGCCTATCTTGGAGCAAACGTTGTCACTATCATTTTGACACCAATATTTTTTAAATCGGTTTGGTATTTCCTGAGATTATGTAGAAACTACCATTTAGAACCTTTTCTAGAACACTTTTTGTGCATTTTCACCCCTTTTAAATTTCGAATTGTTTAAGAACTGTTCTTAGACGCCATTTATATCTTATAAGTAACTAATATTCCAAATTTCATATTTCTAGGCCCTTCAGTAACGCAAAAATCGCATTTTTAGAACTTTTTTGCTCCTGCACCCCCTTTGGGGTAGTGGCACAGACATAAAACATAGCCTATGTTGGAGCAAGGATTTTCACCATCATTTTGACGCCATTATTTTTTTAATCGGTTTGGTATTTCCTGAGATTGTGTAGAAACTACAATTTAGAACGTTTTTTAGAACGCTTATCGCGCATTTTCACCCCTTTTAAATTTCGAATTGTTTAAAAACTGTTCTTAGAAATCCTTTATATCGAATAAGTAGCTGATACTTCAAATTTCATATTTCTAGGCCCATCAGTAACACATAAATCGCATTTTTAGAACGTTTTTTGCTCCTACACCCCCTTCGGGGTAGTGGCACCGACATAAAACATAGCCTATCTTGGAGCAAACGTTGTCACTATCATTTTGACACCAATATTTTTTAAATCGGTTTGGTATTTCCTGAGATTATGTAGAAACTACCATTTAGAACGTTTTTTAGAACGCTTTTTGTGCATTTTCACCCCTTTTAAATTTCGAATTGTTTAAAAACTATTCTTATACACCATTTATATCTTATAAGTAACTAATATTCCAAATTTCATATTTCTAGGCCCTTCAGTAACGCAAAAATCGCATTTTTAGAACGTTTTTTGCTCCTGCACCCCTTTGGGGTAGTGGTACCGACATAAGATATAGCCTATGTTCTAAGTTGGGCGAACACCATCATTTTGATACCATTACATTTGGAATCGGTTCGGTAGTTCCTGAGCTTATCTCCGACAAATAAACAATTTTTACCTCTTTATAATAGGAAGTATGATGATGAATATAGATAATACACAGTACAGAAATTCTTATGTTATCTATGCCATGTTCTGAAAAATGTGAAATTTCTATTTCTTGATCCTCTTTTTTATAATTAAGATTTCTAATGTCTGATTTGTGATTGTTGAATCTCTTATTTAAAGGAGTAGAAGTCTCTCCTATTTACATTTGATTGCAAACGTTACATTTTAAACAGTACACACAGTTATATACCTTACAAAATTTTAAAGATTTTTCTTCAGTCGCTTTGTCACCATTATCTATATCGGCACAAATGCATACTCTACATCTTTTGTCACTGCATTTTATTAAGTTTATTCCATTAATGTCTTGTCCATATTTTATACCCCTATTATAAAACCATCTTGTTTTATACCTTTTTACAATATCGATACAATCTGTGTTTTTCTTATATTTATATATGGATATATATATATATATATATATATATATGTATCAACTTTTGAAGGGAGGGTGGTTTTGGGGTCTGGGGGTCATGATCGATGAAAATATACCAAAATTTTTTGAAATCGCTTTCCACCGAACGGCTGCAATAGGTAGCTTTTTGTAATGAAAGCTACCTAAAAGATGAAAAATTAAAATTTCAAAATTTCAAAAATGAACGGTAAAAATATTTATTGCCTTTTTACTTTTTTCTATTTTCAATAGAAGAAAGTATTGCAATCGAAATTTTTTTCGACTTCCAGTGTTCGACGGGTTTACACGTTTTAGGGGTCAGAGATTCCAAAAAACATGTTTATACAAAATGTCTGTCTATCCGTGTGTCGTTATCGTAAGTTGTACCATCGAAAGGTGTATTAAGTTCTGCACTTTAACCAAATTTTTTGCGTATGTTTTTGTCTATGGCCAGTAGGTCCTGCCTGAATTTGAAAAAAATCCGCCGGAAGGGGGCACTGTAATAGCGATGTCAGTGCCATTTTCATTATTGCTCAATCGGAAAGTGTATAAAGTTGCGCTTAAAATTGAACCATATTTTTTGTGTATGTTTTTAACTGTGGCCAGCGGTTCCTCCTTCGATTTGGAAGTATTCCGCTGGAAAAGGGCACTATAATAGCGATGTTTGTGCCATTTTCATTATTGTACAGTCGATAAGTGTATAAAGTTATGCATAGAATTGAACCAATTTTTTTGTATGTATTTGGCTGTGGCCAGCAGTTTCTCCTTGAATTTGAAAATATCCTGTCGTGAGGGGTTACTGTAATAGCGATTTTTATGCCATTTTCATTATTTTACCATTGCAAAGTGTATGAAGTTATGAATAGAATTGAGCCAAATTTTTTGTGTATGTGTTTGGCTATGGCCAGCAATACTTCCTTGAATTTGGAAATATTCCGCCGGAAAGGGACGCTGTGATAGCGATTTTTGTATAATTTTCACGGTTTTTTGTAGTTCTGTTGTCCATCGGTGCCTCGTGCAGCGACGGGTACTCGCGTCCGGCTAAGCCAGCTATCCTTAAACAACGAATGTAGATTAAGAGCTTTAAGATGTGTGAGATTGAAGAAAGTTTTGGGATTGGCACATCCAACTAGTTTTTATGGAACTCGACAAAACACCCCAAATTTATGCCTCTAGACCAGAATTCCTTCTTAAGCACTTACTGTAATTGTTATGTCAATAAAACTCTTGTTTTCATTTCTTCCACATTTCTTTCTTCTCGCCAACACTTTTCACTTCCAACTCCACATTGCTATATCAAAATTCCTTCTTTATGTGTATTTTACCTTCTCTTACAATTTGGTCTATGGGTTCAACAACACCATGTATATATTTATTTAAAAAAAATAGCCCGATTCTAGCTGAAAGTCTTCCAATATGTTTAGATTTAATGAAAACATGTTTCTTCTGGAACTTTTTAAATCCCTCCCTAAAACCAGTTTTCAAAGAAAGAAAGAAGAAATACAATTTAATTATCTATATTAGAAATTTAAAATGGCTTTCGCAGTAAATATTATTTTGTTCTTTATTGAATTTTATTTATTTATTTTTTTTAAAAAAACGAAGAAGATTAAAAGACACTGCAATTGCATTATCTGTCTTCTTTAAAATTATTCTTTTCTAGCATCTTTGGAAATCAATAACAAGAAAATTCAATCATTGCCTTATTTGCAAAATATTTCCTTTTAAAAACAATTTTTTTAAGTGTTCGAGCATTCTTTTAAAATTCCAAATTTAATCTGATTCAAGAAATGCGAAATGAACTATGACATTCATGTTACAGTTGTTAAATTCGAAACATTTTTCAGCATTTAAAGAATGTGGATGTAAAGAATAGCTCTTTAGTTTTATCAAACTGTTTCTGAATGTTTTGGAGGGTTTTAACGGCGTGTAATGGATTTGTTATTGTTTAACTCTAGACATCAAGATTTTATTGTAAGTTGCTTTATGCAGAGTGTCCCTAAAAGATTGCAATACGTTTTGCCTTTTAGAGATTACTGGTTAAGGGAAGGACAAGACAGAGTACAACTCTATGGGAAATATGCGAGCTTTAAGACCGGTTTCCTCAGAAACTACCCGACCGATTTTGATGAAATTTAGAATCCATATTCACTAGATTATGCTCAAGACTTATGGCAGACAGTTTTTTCTGAGACTAAAACTTTCTATTTTAGAGCAATGGAAATTCTTAGGAAATTTTCCATTTTTTCAGATTTTTTTTTTTTTTTCTGAAGCTAATTAAAAAAATTTTTAACTGCCTGCCACATATGATCTTACATTTATAATTTACAATCAAAAAATGTTTTATCGAAATCGCTCGAGTACTTTAGGAGTTAATGGGGGTTTTAGCTAAAAATTACAATTTTTCGGAGAGGCAAAAAACTTAGACACTTCTGACTTATGGGAAGTTCTTGTACAGTTTTATCAAACACATGAATTATAGCTTTTATAAACACTTGGATAAAATTTAGTTACATATAATAAATGAGTATAAAATGTTTGAGTAAAATTAATGTGAGTGGTCGTGGTGTCCCAGTGGGGGTCTTCCCTTAATGGAAATTGCAAAAGTTTCCAAAAAAGTTAGGCAGGATCGGCCCAACGGCTTTTTGGCGCCCGTGCGAGAGCACTCATTTCCACCCCCACCCTTAAATAAAATATTTAATTTAATTTTACATTTTACACTTAAAATCATACCCCTGTATTTATGCACTCCCCCCCCCCCTTATATTTCTGTAAGTTAAACAATACTCTTAAAGTTCTCATCAATTAAACTGTGCGCGCCATTTTCTGTCATACTTTCTCCTTTTCCTTTCACTTTCCCACAGACATATGTATAGAAATAAATCTTAACTGTCAGTGATTTCCGTTGAGATAAAAAGAATAAAATATAAATAAATTCTCTTTGCATCAAAGCCGACAATAAGTAATACATATTTTCTGGCTAGCACAGAACTGCGCCCTAATTTCTCTCATAGTTTTAAGCTCGTATTGGTATCAATTCTCCCCTTTATTATGTCAGATATCTTCCAGATGGCCCTGCTGAGTAATGCAAGCCTTTGTCCAAAATGTTCTTACGTACATGTAAAAGCATGTGTAAAGCTATTTCCTCAGTTATCCCGCAGAAACCACAAGAATTTGTTATCTTACAACCCTATAAGCCCGCCATGGCGTGTAACTTAACTCAAGTTAATTTTCCTCTTTTTACCAGTGCTTTGTCTACACAATTCGCATTATCGCCAATATCTGATATGTTTTTATTTTGTACCCGCCAAGTTTGTATCGAACTCTTACGTCACTATCGCTCCTCTCTTCATTCATACCAGACGTCAACTGAAGCACCTGCGGGGGCTGCTTCCGGGCATCTTGCTACTTCTCCCCTATCCCTGCATGTTTTCACGGCCCCTTTTAAAAGGTTTTAAAATAAAGTATAAGTCCTCTAAATTCTTGTTGGAGTTTTTATATATGTGCTTGTGAACCATGGGTATGGAAAATCTCCATTATACATACTATTACTAACTAGCTCAATTTAATATTTCACGTGAAAATCTTTCAACTAAAAATAAATAAATTATTATTACGGCTTTTGAAATTTTTGCAACAATGAAGTAAAAATGTTACATTTTCTATGAAAAATGCCCGTTGATTTTCAATGAAAAAAGCGAAAATTGGAATTATTAAGAAAATATTTGAATAATGTAAAAAAAAAAAAATGGCCCATCTTTCTCTCTGGGTTATAATTCACCCATACGCAAAGGCATTTTACCATTCGTTTTGACCCTGACGTCAGGCAAACTTTTTTACACTTTAAATTTATAATATCACTAGCAAACCTCGCGGCTTTGCTCGCGTAATATTTGAAATATGCCAAGTCATATTTACATGACTATTCTTTATTAGAAGAACATTTTTTTGAAATAATTCAGAAATTACAAATTAAGTCACAGTTTGACTAAACTTCATTATAAAAGTGCAATAGACAGAAATGAGTTTTTAATTAATAAGAAGAACTAAAACTAATTCCAATTAAATGGTAATCTAGAAAGTATTTTGAGACTTTTATGCTCATTTCATACGCTCATTTTAGTATTCATTTGAAGTTTTGGATTTTTTAGAAGCCATCTTAACACATTTAAATCTTAAAATTAACCATCATGTCAAATTCCAAGCTTCTTGCTAACAGTCTACCACCTCTCTGGTGTTAGTGGCACCAACATAAAATGCCGAAACAGAGTTGAAACAGAATGTCTCGAAAAATGTTGACACAGAGACTGTCACCATTAATTTGCCAACATTAACCTTGAAATCGGTTGGTGTTTCCTAATATTCTATAGAAAACGAAATTTAGATGTTTTTAAAGGCTTTCTTGTTGTTCCTGACAACCAGGTGGTAGTGACACCGTCATAAAATATAGCCTGTATAGGATCAGGGACTATTACTCTTGATTCGCTCCCAATACCTTCTGCAATCGGTTTATTATTTTCTGATATTCCATAGGTATCGTAATTTAGGAGTCTTTTAGAATGCTTTTCGCCCCTTCCCTTCGCTTCCCCCCTTTTTAAATTCGATTTTTGAAGTGAAAACTTCTTTAGGCGCGTTGAGCTTTTTTTGAGATGGAGAAAAACCACTGATTTGGACACACTGTTACGTAACCGACATGCTAGCATTTTGGCACATAGACACTAGTGCGCCAAGCGGTGAATGATAGGAACTTTTCCCTCTTCAGCTCAATCCGCAAAGGAAGAACGAAGCTAAAACTCACTTTTTCCCCCGGCGTTCACGCAGGAACACACACAAAATTTACATTTCCGTTGCAGTACGCTGTTGTGTTTATTGTTAAAGACAAATACTTGATACTTTCATTATTGAAGTGAAAGCTTCTTTGGGCGCGTTTGGCATTTTTTGAGATGGGAAAAACCATTGAACTCGTGATACTATTATTGTAACCGACACCTCTGTATATAAGTATGTACATGTATTGTGCATAGTTCGGTATGAGGAAGGCGGGCAATTAATTGTTATTGATTGCTTAATCAATAACAACAATTTACAGGCAAGCGCGCCGCAAGCTTGCCTGTGCGCTATTGGTTCCCGAAATACACGTACAAGAGTTAGAAAAAGGAAATCTCATCAAAAACATCTCATGTAAAAATTAGCCAAGTCTCGTGACTCTTGCTAAAATAAAACTACCTTGCTCTAGCAAAATAAAATTATCTTTATTCAACAGTTGTTATTTATGTCAATAGTTGGCGGTAAAAGTGAACTATTCGATCAAATATCGGGTAAGTTTAGCAGAAAAACTCTCTTGTTTTTAAAATTGGTGTTATTTTTGCGTTATGGTGTATGTCATAGCATCAAACTATAGTGATATTTCTAGAAAATATGGTAGTGGTTTTAAATATAGCAAAAGCATAAGCGCAATTATTTATCAAGAAATGTTAACATACTTTCAGAATTATTTGACTTGCAGAAATATTTAAATTCACCAAAACAACATTTGGTAAAACAAATTATTATTTTGTTTTTCGTCAGTAAAAATGAATTATACCGTATTCGTGACCTACCTATTTCGTGTAACTAAAAACCGATAACGCTGTATTTTATCGTGTTGATGGTCTGGTGAATGACCAACAGTATTGGCGGGAATTTCGATTACGGAAGATAAAATACGGGGCACAGATGTCAGATACGCACTTGGGTACCTAATTGACACCAAAATGGCGTTACTTTATTTTACAAGGTAACCCGGCTACTGATGCTTAGTAATAGTTTATAATAATGAATAAAAAAACACTATATTTAAAAGTATTTCCTGCGCAATAAAACATTTCCTGACGATTAAAAAAACACACACGTAATTGTTGAAGTTTTCACTTCTATTGGCACTCCCGGAGTGCCACTTTTTTTTTTCTACTGTTCTTAGAGGACATTTATATTTTATAAGTAAACTACCGTGCTATATTTAAAGTTTCTAGCCTCTTCAATGCCGCAGAAATCGCAATTTAGGAAGTTTTTTGGTCCTGCAACCCTCGATATAAAATATAGCTTATGTTTGAACATGTTCTATCACCATTATGTTTGAAATCGGTTTCGTATTTCATACGATTGCATAAAAATCGTAATTTAGAACGTTTATAGAACGCTTTTCGCTCACTTCATCCTTTTAAATTTGGAATTTTCTTTCGACAATTCTTAGAAAGCATTTGCATCTTTGAAGTAATTACCATTCCAAATTTAAAATGTTAGGACCCCCTCAGTAACACAAAAAACGCAATTTAGAATATTTTTTGCTCCTGTAACCCCGAACTGGTAGTGACAACAACGTAAAATATAAGCTATGTTGGAGCGGGGACTGTCACCATCAATTTGAAACCATTACTTCTGAAATCGGTTTATATTTCCTGAGATTGCGTAGAAATCGCTATTTAGAACGTTTTTAGAACGGTTTTCCCTCATTTTCACCCCTTTTAAATTTCAAAATTTTAAGGAACTCTTCTCAGAGAGTATTTACATCTCATAAGTAATTATCATGCCAAATTTCAAGTTGCTAGCCCCTTCAGTATCACAAAAATCACAATTTAGAATGTTTTTTAAAATGCAACAGCAAAGTGGTAGTGATGCTGACATGAAATAGTATTGAATCAAGGGCTACCATCATCAATTTCCAACCATTACTTTTGAAATCGGTTGGGTACTTTCTGAGATTGCGTAGAAATCGCAATTTAGAACTTTTTTAGAATTTTTTCGTCCATTTTCACACCTTTTTTAAATTTTAAATTATTTAGGAAATGTTCTTAGAGACCATTTATAACATATAAGTAACTACCATGCCTAGTTTCAAGTTGCTAGCCCCTGTAGTAATACAAAAAACGCAATTTAGATCGTTTTTTGCTCCTTCACCACCTTTGGGGTAGTGGCACCGACATGAAATACAGCCTATGTTGGAGAGAAGGCTGTCACCATCGTTTTCACACCATTATTTTTTAAATCGGTCTGGTACTTCCTGAGACTGCGTAGAAATCGCAATTTAGAAAGTTTTTTGGAGCGCTTTTTGCTCATTTTCACCTCTTTTAAATTTCGATTTTTTAGGAAATGTTCTTAGAGATCATTTGTATCTTATAAATAACTGCCCTACCTAATTTCAGGATTCTAGACCCTTCAGTAACACAAAAATCGCAATTTAGAACGTTTTTTGCTTCTGTAACCCCTAGGTGGCAGTGATACCGACATGAAATAGAGCCTATGTTGTAGCAAGGGCTGTCATCATCAATTTCCAACCATTACTTTTGAAATAGGTTGGGTACTTACTGATATTGCGTAGAAATCGCCATTTAGAACGTTTTTTAGAACTCTCTTCGCGCATTTTCACCCCTTTTAAATTTCGAATTTTTTAAGAAATGTGCTTAGAGATAATTTATATCCAATAAGTAACTACCATGCCAAATTCTATGCATCTCGATCCTTCAGTAACACAAAAATCGCAATTTCGAACGTTTTTTGCTCCTGCACCCCCTTTAGTGGCAGCGGCAGCGACATAAAATGTAGCCAATGTTAGAGCAAGGGTTGTCACCATCATATTGACACCATTATTTTTGAAATCGGTTTGGTACTTCCTGAAATTGAATAAAATCCATTTAGAACGTTTTTTAGAACGCTTTTCGCGCATTTTCACCCCTTTTTAATTTCGATTTTTTTAAGAAGTGTCCTTAGAGATCATTAGTATCTTATAAATAACTACCATTCCAAATTACATGTTTCTAGGCCCTTCAGTAACACAAAAATTGCATTTTTAGAACGTTTTTAGCTCCTGCACCCCCTTTTGGCCAGTGGTACGGACGTAAGATATAGCCTATGTCCTAAGTTGGACTAACACCATTATTTTGATACCATTACTTTTGGAATCGGTTCGGTAGTTCCAGAGCTTACCTCCTACAAATAAACAATTTTTACCTCTTTATAATATTAAGTATAGATTAGAATTAGTAAAGAATAAAAAATGAGTGGCATCAGGGACAAAAAGGTGTGGAGAAAAAATGAAAAAGTTATGATCTCCATAGGCTTTTCCATGTTAAATTAACATTGAGAAGTGACACTGGAAATAAATAAGTATTGCGCTGCCGCGCAATACTTAAATAATGAATATATATACTTTTTTTATAAATTTGATTTCTGAGTTCATAAATATGGCAATGAAGTAACCTAACTAAGAGAAATAGGAAAATAAAACCCTCGTGAATGCAAACCGTAAACAAACGTTAGCGCCGCCAATTTACCTACTATGACGTCATAAGAATTGTTGGAGAACCTGCTTTGCGAATGATTATCTTCATGGTTTAATATTTTCTACAGTTCATGATGAATGAATCTCTTGTGTTTGTTTATTTTATGAAGTGAGATAGTAAGCTGTCAGCCTAATTTAAATTGAAGTTATCTTAAAATATATATTTATTTGAATGTAAATTAGAAAAAATACTTTGATGTTGAAATGAAATATTTTAATTTATGTTATAATTATTACGGTTAATTATTTATTTAGGTACTTTTCCACTACGGAGATCTTGACATTTTTCTTTTAAAGCTTGGCGCAATTCGGGTTTCAAAAAGTGAAATACGTTGACAAAATATATAAATAGCTATGAAAACAAACCTAGTGAACTTTTATTTTTGTTGTTATATATGTATTTATTTGTATATAAACATTTTATTTATGCATCTATATACAATATTTGGTACTACTTAGTTATCCCGTCGACCAAAATTCTATCGCCAAACTATAAGATTATATGCCAATAATGGTTGATCGTAAATGTCACATTCACTTGACTTTAAGCAAGTTTCAGGTGTTTACGTCATCAAGTGATTTTTAGGTACAGATGTCATATTCGCCCCATATTGGCGCGATTTTTTTCAGTTGCCAATTTGGCGAAAACATCAACAGCATAAACAACATAATCCGGGTTACCACATCAAGCAAAATCACGACACTTTAACGCAAGTTAAGTACCTGTTGCCTATATGATATTGGCGACAAAAAAAATCGCGCCAATATGGGGCGAATATGACATCTGTTCCGATTTTTATTTCGACTTTTTATTTGTATTTTTATTAATGTTATGCTAATTTATTTGTTCTTTCATTATTTAAAATAAAAATTATGTCAATTTGTATAATTTGGCAAATGGTTTGGCGATGTATATAAGGTGGCGAAATTGGTCGACGGGATAACTAAGTAGTACCCAAATTACTTCTGTTTCTACATAAAAATAGATTATTGCCTTCTATATATTAAATAAATTGTATACATATCAAAAATTTGCTTATGTGTATGAAATAGGATATAGATTGGCGGAAAATATGATGCCATTTTTTTTTTCCTCGCCAAGGACCTATACTGGAAAAATACCTTTATTTATTTATTTATTGTATTTTAAATGAGGTGAATGAAAGATGTGTATTTTATATGTATCTGATATATGTATTTAAATTTATGTGTTTTGAATGAAAGTTATGCGTTTAAATGAAATGAGTGATAGGTTTATATTTTAAATGAAATGATGGCAATGGAAGAATATTTGGCGACTTATTACCTTTGCCCGACTAATAAATGTACCAAAATTACCGTTTGGCATATCAAAAGTGAAGCGGTCAGCCCGGAACTATTCATGACAGTCACATGAATCGGCTATTATTATAGAGATTCTTTAAGATATTAATTTAATGTTGGTTGAGATGTAAATTTCCAACTGGGCGAAAAACGTCCGAACCAGGGATCTCCTGGCTGAAGCCGCCAGTGCTCTACCATCTGAGCTATCCCGGACGAATCTGGTGGAACTTTTTCACCCAGCTAACCTTAATGATTATAGCATCTGGTCTGAAACCTGGTTCAGCACAACAGAATAAATCACAGGTAATGGAACTCCAGCGAATTATGGAGATCGGAGATCCCTGGTTCGAATCCTGGTCCGGACATTTTTCGCCCAGTTGGAAATTTACATTTAATATGATTTATTTACCAATTAGAATAATTGTGTTAAAATTATTCTAGTAAGTACAGAACTTGTGTGGAAATATAAATTATTTAAAAACAACGCTTGAACACACAATAAAATAAGTTGATTTGATCATACGTATACGTTTCGTGAGTACTATGGACTCACATCCTCAGTGTAAAAACTTTAAAAACAATATCCCTCCAACTACATGTACGATGAAAACCCAAATGTCAAAACAAAATACCAAAAGACTATCAAGTTCGAACAGCCAATGAAATTAATGCGGAAGTGAACTGTCGTGACACAGCAAATCCACCCAGAAAGTTGAGATGTATGGTGTACTAGATAAATCATTAACCAAGGAGTCTTTAAATTTATGGATATGAACCGCCTCAAAAAAAGTCCAAATCCAGAGGAGTAATGCATTTCTTGATAATGGTAGCTGAATCAAAATCAAAATTATGTCCCTCCCCCCCAGCAATGAGAGGCGATAGAGGATTTCTGTAATTCTTTTTTCTTTACATAGTTTCTGTGTTCATTGACTCTGTAACGGAGTTTTCGTTTAGTTTGTCCAATGTAGGATAAACCACATTGGCATTGAATGTGGTAGACTCCCCAATAATTATGAGGAGGAATTTGATCCTTAAGTTGCGAAAATGTCAATTTATTAACTGGTTTAAAAACCACATTGAAATCATAATGCCTTAAGATATTAGCCATCTTAAAGCTAATGCTATTATAAAATGGTAAAATTATAAGGTTAGAAATGGAAACCGCAGTAACAGGAGAATCAAGATTATTAACACATTTATTAAGACTATGAGAAATTAAATTATTGATATAGGATAAACTAAAACCTCGATCAATAGCCACAGATCTAATATAATTTAATTCTGTAATTAGTGAATTATTATCTGAACAAATTAAGCGAGCTCTATTAATCAAAGAAAAGCCGAAGCTTTTGGGGAAGGGGGGTGACATGAATTGAAATGGGGGGGAGTGTGACAGCAAAAGGTTTACGGTAAACGCAAGCGTCAAAGGTGTTAAGCTGACGCGTAACCAACACATCCAGAAATGGCAATCTATTATCTATTTCATCTTCATAAGTAAATTGAATGACTGAATCTATTGAGTTTAAAATCGTTAATATATTGTCAACAGAAAATAGAGAAAGGTCCAAGAGTGCAAAAGAATCATCTGCATATCTACAGTATCTACATATCTACTGTCAGCTTAACACCTTTGACACTTGCGTTTTCCATAAACCTTTTGCTGTCACACCCCCCCCCCATTTCAATTCATGTCACCCCCCTTCCCAAAAAGCTTCGGCTTTTCTTTATTTGATTAATAGAGCTCGCTTAATTTGTTCAGATAATAATTCACTTATTACAGAATTAAATTATACTAGATCTGTGGCTATTGATCGAGGTTTTAGTTTATCCTATATCAATAATTTAATTTCTCATAGTCTTAATAAATGTGTTAATAATCTTGATTCTCCTGTTACTGCGGTTTCCATTTCTAACCTTATAATTTTACCATTTTATAATAGCATTAGCTTTAAGATGGCTAATATCTTAAGGCATTATGATTTCAATGTGGTTTTTAAACCAGTTAATAAATTGACATTTTCGCAACTTAAGGATCAAATTCCTCCTCATAATTATTGGGGAGTCTACAACATTCAATGCCAATGTGGTTTATCCTACATTGGACAAACTAAACGAAAACTCCGTTACAGAGTCAATGAACACAGAAACTATGTAAAGAAAAAAGAATTACAGAAATCCTCTATCGCCTCTCATTGCTGGGGGGAGGGACATAATTTTGATTTTGATTCAGCTACCATTATCAAGAAATGCATTACTCCTCTGGATTTGGACTTTTTTGAGGCGGTTCATATCCATAAATTTAAAGACTCCTTGGTTAATGATTTATCTAGTACACCATACATCTCAACTTTCTGGGTGGATTTGCTGTGTCACGACACTTCACTTCTGCATTAATTTCATTAGCTGTTCGAACTTGATAGTCTTTTGGTATTTTGTTTTGACATTTGGGTTTTCATCGTACATGTAGTTGGGGGGATATTGTTTTTAAAGTTTTTACGCTGAGGATGTGAGTCCATAGTACTCACGAAACGTATACGTATGATCAAATCAACTTATTTTATTGTGTGTTCAAACGTTGTTTTTAAATAATTTAAAATTATTCTAGTCTGAGGAATCCCTTAGTTGAAGCCGCCAATGCTCTACCACCTGAGCTATCCCGGTATGGTGTATCTAATTCACACAGCTAACGTTATTGATTATAGCATCTGGTCTGATATCTGAATCAGCTCTACAGAATAAATCGCAGGTAGCAGGTAATGGAACTTCAGAAAACGCTGGATACGTAATTACTCAAGATTAATTTTAACACAATTATTCTAATTGCTAAATAAATCACATGAGATGTAACTTTCCAACTGAGCGAAAAATGTCCGGACCCTTTTTCGCCCGGTTAGAAATTTATAGCTCATATGATTTGTTTACCAATTAGAATAATTGTGTTAAAATTAATTTAGTGTTAATGTTGGGACATTATTTTATTTGGTGTGAATTAGTAGGGTACCTTTAAAAGGAAAGCTTCATTGAATAATTCAAGGAAAACGTATCTCATCTTTATTATGAATATTTAATTACATTTTATTAGTTATTTACTTGACCTACACTTTTAATAATTTAATATTTTTTTAATTATCTTACCTTTTATTATTTTAGTTTATTACGCTATTTAATTATTTTAATATTTTACTATATTGCAAGAATTCATTATACGAGGGGTGGTTTTTAAGTAAGGGCCGTTTGAAAATAAAAACCAAACGAAAGAAAATTTTCAAAAACCAAATTTATTTTCAGATTCTACATACATTTCTCTATTTTTCAACATAGCTGCCAAGTTTGTTTAAACAGTTATCATACCTTACAATTAGATTCTGAATACCTTCTTCATAGAAACTTGCCGCCTGCTCCGATAACCAAGAGGTCAAGGCCGTTTTCACGTCTTCGTCATCGTTGCAGTGGTTGCTGAAGAGATGATGTTTGAGATAGCGGAAACGATATAAATCGCTCAGCGCAAGGTCGGGCTGTAGGGGGTGAGGTCCAAAACTTCCCAGCCAAAAGGGTCCAATAAAGCTCGAGTCTGAGGTGCAGTGTGAGGTCTTGCATTGTCATGCAGTAACAAAATTCCCTCAGTCAGCATGCCATGTCTTTTGTTTTGAATCGCTGTGCGACAAAAAACGTATCACTGACCTACCTCGCATGGGGCGGGCGATTCGATAATCTTGAACATTTTAAAAGCGCAGAACAGACCGTACAAGTTACCTACACATCTTCCTGTTAAGGAGCTATTTTCGTCTTTGCTTAAATCAGATCAGTGAAAAATGTGAAAATAAGTTAATATAAAATTAAGTAAACAGTCTTTGTCTCCTGGTATTTTTTAACAACGCTATAAGAAAGTTCTTTTAAATAAGACATTTTAAATGAATCGTTTAAAATTTGACGTAATTTTCACCAAAGATTTCATTTTCTTTTTAATATTCACGTGAAAATACTTTTGTTGTTAGAAAGGAAATATTATTTGCGCTGTCTTAGAATTCACAACAATAGTTTAAAAGATTATCTCAAAATATGAAATAAATGTCTCGCGCAAATATATTTTTAAATGTAAACTGTTCGAAAATATAGTTGTTTGACCATTTTAAATATGACGTAATTTCCTCCATTTACAACTTTTAACGCATATTAATGAATTTATTATTTTACAGTTTTCTTTATCTCTTAAAATTCACGTGTAGATATAGTTTTTATGACTTAATTTTTATATTTTCCTGCTTTTAAAAAGTAATCATTTAATTCTGATTTAAAAGGATTTTTTTTTTCTGTTTATAATAGTCACGTGTAAATAATTTTTAATTTGAAGGAAATATCATTCTTTGTGCGTTTTAAAAATTGGCAACAATTTAAAATAATAACCTTTTCTAAAAGATGTAAAAAATATTTCTCGAAATGTTGAAATTTTGAATATAAAATGAAAATAAATCCTCAAAATATAAATCAAATTATAAATAAATGCAAGGTTGTATACCGAGAACTTTTGATGTATAAAATGATCTAAGAATGATTAAATTCCTAGGTATAGTTTTTGTTCCTATAAATCTTTTTTAATGGAACGATTCTGACCACGTTTAACATTAAATATCTCTTAAAATAATTATTCGATTTGAAAACTGTCTACATCATCGTGTTTATCAAACATTGGTCTATAATACCACCTATTTTCATACTTTTGTATGCAGTAGTTTTCTTAATATTAACGAAGAAAGATCCCCGGTCACAAAAAAATTCAAAAACAGCGGCGATGACAGCGTTAGTTGCTTTTTTTTAGAATAGAAAGAAATTTCAAACTATTCGGTTGGGTAGTTTTTTTCGCTGTTATAGGGGAGAGTAGTCATATTTGGACCGCATCTTTAAATGGACCTCTGCAATTCTGCCGGTAATTATCGAAATCTTACATTAGATATAGACTCTAATGTAGAATCTCTAGTTAATTACAGAAAGCGATGCCATCTTCTGCTGAAATCCTACTCATCAGAATGACGTCATTTGTAATTGGAAGAAGCACCCGCCTTCCATGTGCTGTTTTCAGACAATTTTTAAAAAACCAAAATTAGGTGTATAAATGAGAATTTATAAAAAATTATATATATATATATATATATATATATATATATATAAACTCGGTTTATGGCGCCAGATACCGCCATCCGAAGAATCTACAATAGTATTTTTTCCATTTTTTTTCCGGTCAAAGGTTCATTCCTCTTCCAAGACTCCCTCATTGCCTTTGCAATATCATCCATCCAGTTCTTTCGCCGTCTTCTCCGTTTCCTTTTTTTATTTGTTTTATGATTGAATGGGATTTTGGGTAGTCTTTCATCATTCGGGTGATTCTCCCAAAAGTGTATAGTATACATTTTCAATACAAATTTTTCTCGTAAAAAATTTTTGTTTTTCAAGACAAATATAATCATTTTTTAGAAACTTATCACTTACTGCAAGTAAAAATCAGCAGTGGCCTAGCTATATTATATTTATATATTTCTTTTTTTTTTCAGAAACACAATTTTTTTTATTAACCCTTTATCTGTGGCATAAATGTTGAAAGATTCACTTCCACCAGAATATACATACAGATTTAGTTGAAAATAAAATGCGGTTTTTTTTTTATCAGCGGAATTATAAAAACAAAATATTTTACTAAAACTTCAGGTGCGAATCGACCAGTTTTCAATATAAATTAAGTGGTAAGTATATTACCATTGCCAGATAAAGGGTTAACATCATTCACGGAGGTGAACTTTATGCTACAGTTAACTTTTGTGTAGTGCGACAAAGCATAAAAAACTATTTATAATTTAAATATATAATTAAGGAGCAATTCTATATAAGAATGCATAATGAATTTATTCTGAAGGAATATAAAAAAATTCATATATCTGGAGCTTCTTTTCATCCCCCATCTTTTATATGTTATTCAATTCTTCTTTTTTAAATTTTTTAAACAATCTTTTTTGATTTACAGTCATTGTAAATTCTTGTTAAGCATTTTTCTCTGAAATATACATATTCAAAATTAAGAGATTCATGGAGGTGATAATCACGGAGGTGAGGAACATGCTATTGAAAATATGTTGTCTGAATTTCATGGTAGCCAATTACAAAATGTTCAAAAATGGCTTGCCGACTTTGAAGATACTGTTTCTTTGTTTAATGTTAGTGATTTACACAAATTGATTTTGGCTAAACGCCGTATGACAGATAGAGCTAAATTATTTATTGGAAGTGAGACAAAAATAAATTCGTGGTCTAAAATGAAAGCATTACTTAATTCTGAATTTGGTCAAATGTGCAATTCAGCCGAATTACATAAACTGTTATCTAAAAGGAAAATTAAACCAAATGAATCTTTAGACGAATATTTTTTAAGTATGAAACAGTTATGTTCAAAAGGCAACATAGAAGATTCTGCCATTATTCAGTATGTGATTAATGGAATAAACGATCCTGTTTTTAAAAAATCCTTTTTGTATGGTTGCCCAAATATTGGTGAATTTAAAGAAAAAGCGTGTCGATTATGATATTAAATCTTATTTTGATGTTAGGCCTAAAATGAAACCAGGAGTTGAATTTAAAAACAAATCTAGACCCATTAAAACTGATATACTCTCTTAAAAAAATTCAGCGATTTTAACTCCGACTGAGTATATTTTCACTCCTTTCCAGTATTGAAAATGCACTTATCCTATAGGAGTGAATTTCATCCATCTTGCGGAGTGGTTTTTTTCATTCCTTTTTTATAAGCTGTTTTCGCTCTTTTTTCGACTAAATTAATAGGCAAAGCGAGTAACTGCACTCATTATTGACAAGTCATTTTTAACCCTCTTTTTTGTCAAATTTAATAGGCAAAATCAGTTGCTTCCTCTTATTTTCAGAATTTTTTTTTTATTATTTTTTCTTTAACATATATAAGTCCCCAGTTTGCAAAATGTATTATTTTTAAAACTCCATTTTGTTTTATTTTAATCCAGATACAGAAGAACAGAAGAAATTTTGTTTTTTATTTCCGAAAGATAAATAAAATAATAATAATAATAATAAAAGATGGTTCGCGCCATAACAAGACAAGATTTTTTAACTTGTCAATATCCTGAAGTGCGCTGTTTTTACTTTATCTTTCTTATTATGATTTTTTTCTTTTTAATATTTTCACATTGTATATATAATTTTAACGTTATTAGTTTTAATCCGGAAATGTCGATTTCTTTAATTATTTAAGATATTATTAATATCTTCTTAATATATTTTGCTTATGACACAGATAAATAATTATGGATTATAGAATTCATGTGTTACATAACTGCAGACTTTTTTTTTTAGTTAAACTTTTGAATATGAACAGAGCGAAGTATAACACAAAAATAAAAATTCACAAAATCGTAATTTAAAAAAACTAGTGTCATAAAATAAATTAATCATATTTTTTACTAATCTATATTATTTTCTGATACTTTTTTAAATTATCTTTTACATTTTGTACTATTTATATAATACTGTGTCAATTAAAAGAATAATAAATAAAGTGTAGATGTGTACAACTATCTAAATGAACACAATTTATTAAATACGTGTACTTACTGAAACAACAACAAAAAAAAAAAAAATAGAACATATATTACAAGTTAATAACAATTTAATAATTTTTATAATCAGTGGTTGTGTTCCGCAAATATTTCTGAGTGTCATGAGTGAAGTAGTATATTAATAATCAATAATATAAGCACAAAATGATACATGTTTAATAATATAAATACCAATTAGCGTAATTATACACAATTTGAATACGAGAAAACTGCATATCTAAGCGCATTTTATTGATTATAAAAATTATGAAACAGATGCATTAAAAAAAAAAATGAAAAAAAAAAGTAATTTAAGAAATTCATGTTTCCGGTTTAAAAGTAATAACGTTAAATAACGCAAAAAATCATATATACAATGTGAAAATACAACAAGGAATGGCGAAGGAATTACAAGAAAGATGAAGTAAAACAACGTACTTTACCTTAGAATTTTCAGTATTAGTAAAATCCTAGAATCGCCGGTAGCCATCTTGGTTTTAGCTGGGAAACAAAAACGAAATTTATTCAGTTCTTTGTGATGATTGCCCACTCCCCCCTGCTTTCGTGGGCATAATCCATCTATCTTATTCTATACCATTTTTAAATCAATCAAATTATAATTGTAATATTGTTTTAATGATGTAGGTAACGCTAAGCTTTGACGCTTGAAACAAACAAGCGACTCCCTTTTCAAAACGGTTCTCTCGGTTCTCCCTCTTCCAAACTATATATCGTGTTACAGGATTTCAACCAATAGGGAAGCTTCTTAAACAGCTCTTTTAGAGATATTTTTCTGTTCCGATCTGAAATGAGCGGTCCTGGGGATGCTACTCCTAAAAGGGTGATTTGGCAAACCAGTTTTTTGTGGAAAATGTCTCTTTTTGATAAAACAGATACTCAGAAAGAACAAAAACACGCGTAAAACTTTTCGTCCTTTTGTTGAGTTAATAATTCGTTCTTTTGAATTAAGAGTGCACGTTGCTATAATTGTGGCGATAGATTCCACAAAAGCAATCAGTGTAGAAATAAAGATAAAGGAAGATAAATTACATTACTATGACAGAATTATAATTTTGTCTTCAACGAAATTAAAAATAACATCTTTTTCACCGTCGCAAAATTTACATGCTTAATTTTCATATTCAAGATCAATATTTAAAAAATATTTTAACGTGAAATAGACTATTAACAAATATATTCATAAACTTGCACGCAAATTATCTGATACATGCCGTCTATAGATGATAATTTCTGGAAGTGTGATTTCAGTAGTTTTAAGAGTGTTTTAGTTTGAATTAAATTTTAGCTAAATAGTGGCGTGTAATATAGGTACTAGGTAAACTACAGGGCTGTACAAAAGTATTCAAGTACGTTTCCGTCTATTAGTATAACAGAGTTGCCACGCTCCAGGAAATTTTGCAGTCAAAAAATCAGTATTTTTAATAGAAAAATATATCTAGATTAACCGCCCGCAATTTCTCCTGATTTAAAGAGTGGTTCTCTGTAAGAAAGTACTGGTGCCGAATAATTTCCTGGTCTTTAAATTCCCTGTAGCGTGGAGGCCTGTATAAATTGCTAAAAGAAAAATTTCAAACTGTTATGCGTTTTCTGGCTAAACTAAATTTTCCGATTATATAGTATACATATCAACCTACAGATCAAATATACAGGGCTGTACAATAGAATTGGAATACATATTTTGGCTATAGATGATAATTGCTGAAATCAGTTTTTCAAAGGTTTTATGCGTTTTCTAAAATGTTTACTTAGTTATGTTACTTACCTTATTTCCCTAAATAACGAAGTTTTATTAAAGCATTCAGGAAGTGTTGGAAAGTGTTTCATAATCTATGCTTAATGCATGATTTTTCTTTCTTGTTTCTAATGCTATCATGCATTCATTGATCTCTTTGGTAAATCCTCATTAAATTTCAGATTTGGTTTCGATTTATTACAGACATTTGAGAGTATCAGGCAACAGCACGTATGAAAATAAAACAAAGCTATTCTCATATCATACATAACTTTAGTGTTATAAATTAGCATTTTATTAGCAGGTTTGAAAATATCTTTGAAACGGAATGACAGAAATATGTATCTTTTACATAACTTGTTTCTCATTAGAAAGTATCAAACGCAAAGCAGGAAAAAAACTGAGGCAACATTCTGATAAATGGAATAATAAATTTCAACTTTTGTAGGACGAATCCAATTTTCATAAATTATTGCATCAACTCTAATTAGTCAACTGTTCGGAGAGTGTTTCAAATCTTCAGACAAGATAATTTAAGACGCATTTCATAAAAATTATTTTATACAAATTAGAATTTAGTCAAGTTTTTTTTTTTAATGAAATAGGTATGGCAAATCAGATATGTGTTAAGTTTGAATCATTTCAAATTATTTTGGATGTAAAATTACTTTTTTTTTTTTTACAACCATTTAACGTTGCGACAACAGTTGCGAAATTAATGTAAAACAACTGATATTGGTATACTTTTTTATCGAAAGCTACTGGAACAACATCAACAGTATTTTTAATAGTTTTAGCGTAGCTTAACTAGAAATTAATTTTTCGACCAGAAAGAAAAATCAAGCATATATCATGAAACACTTTCCAACACTTCCAGATCCAGACTACTGCAACGGAACTTCACCGCTAACTCTTAAATGTATAGTGTTACTTAGCAGTTAAATATTTTATTTTATTTATTTATTTATTTATTTATTTATTTGCCATTTGGTGCTTTCTAGTGGTCTTTTGGTGGACTATTATGTGTTACTTACGTGTGATGACAAGCATTTAAGATCATGAAGTCTGTTTTTGTTCTGATTTGTTATCATGGAGAGGTTATAACACCTTTTATTGATACTGCCTTCAATGTGCTCGACTGGCGTTTTTTCTCTATCTTTATATCATTATTAATTCTGCAAACTATTAAAAGCATTGTAAATGTATTATGTCGTTGAATAATTGTTATTGCGCAGTGTAAACAGTTTAACCCTTTGCACTCGAGGGCTCCGGAGCGAAACCATTTAAAATTTGTCTTCAAACTCGAGGGCTCCGCTGCAGAGACAATGCAAATAATTTTGTGATACCTGTCTAGAAAAGCCAATATTACATATTGGCAATTGCTTCGAGAGGTATCACACTTTGGACGATTACAGAATGTAATAATTTTATAATTTTTTTTTTCAATTCCTACTATTAGCTCACACTCTCCCTATATTTATTTATTTATTTATATATTTATCTTATTCAAATTTTCAATCGTTAATAAAATACTCATTACTCATCCTATCAAGTTTAAATAAATTTTTAAAACTTGTACTGGATGACAATTGATGTTAATACAGTTTTTTCAAATATTAATTAATTAATTAAATTTTAATTAATTAATTTTAGTTTTGCATGGGAAACAAAATGGCGGCCATTGATTGTTGAAGATCAATTAAAGTATTTTCAATAAGGGGTTACCATAGGGGGAACCCTGTTCTGTCGCCAAATACCGCCAAGTTTGTCGCCAACTTGGCGATATATCGCAAAATTTGGCGGCCAAAATGAGTCGCCAACTTGGCGATATCTCTAATATTTCGCCAAATTCCCATAGAGTTCCATTGTAAACCTACTTGCTTATAGAAAATCAACAAATTGAGATACTTTAATGCAACAAAAACTAATATTAGCTTAAGGGATTATATTAAATTTTTCTTTGATGACCTAAGTAGGAATTGACTTTAAAAACAAAACTTTTATATTACTTGTTTTTTTTTATATATCAAAACGTTTGTATTCATAAAGAATTAAAAATAATAATAAGATATAACTAAAATCGCTTCGAGTTGCTAGTAATACGAATGAAAAAAAACTTCAAGTGCAAAGGGTTAAAATAAGTATATAGTTTAAAATTACCGTTTTTGGAGCAATTTGAGTTATGCAACTCAGAAGTTACATTATGACATTATGTCCAAGAGAAACATAAATTAATTTTTTCACTATTTTTCTAGTGGATAATTAACAAAAATAGACTCAAATATAATTTTTTCCGAACAAAATAAAAAATCGTGCATTAAAGAGTTAAAAAGGTGAAACTATATTTCAGCAATTACCTCCTATAGCCGGGAAAGTGCTCGAATTCTTTTGCGCATCCCCGTATATAATCTATACTAAAATTTAGCTTAGTTACAAAACGTATATAACGCAGTTGTTTATAGATAAATAGTTATCAGCATAATTCTCATAACATATCTATTAACATAATTTAAGGAATTAAACGTCAGGGAAAGAAGACAGTTTGTTAAGAAAAACAAATTGTGTGGGAATTGTTTGTCTGATAAACATTACACCTGGCAATGCAATTCCTCATACTGCTGTTACAATTGCCGGCTCAAACATCACACAAGTTTATGCGAAAATAAACTGCAAAATTACACGATGTCAGCTGCTCGTTTAAATGAAAAACAGAGCCACAAAAACAAACTTGAGTCTGAGGCCATTTTGATTCCCGATGAGAATAACAAGGAAACTCTCCTTCAATAAATTCAGTACAAACATCTTTCGCACTTTTGCCCACTGCTAGTGTATATATTAACGATTGCATGGATCAAAAGCACACTTTAAGAATCATGTGTGACAGTGGCTCAGAGCCTACGTTTGTTTATGAATCCTGCATGAAAGTGTTAGGAATTGAAAGGGAAAATGCTAGGTTCCCCGTAAAACGTTTGTCTAATTCAAAGATCGCACTAACTAAGGGTTACGCAATAATCGATCTTATATCAATTCATAATGCTGACACCAAGTTGTCTGTGAAAGCATTTATTTTAGATGAGTTAACTGCTCCGTTACTTGCGGATAAAATAAATGAGAATCATTTTTCACACTTAAAAAATAAAAATTTAGCGGATCCACATTTCAAGACTCCAAATAAAATAAACATTATTTTGTTATCTGATTATTTATTTTCTATTTTGCTTTCTGGTCAAGTAACAGATACTCAGAGCAATTTAATTTCTCAAAATTTAACTTTTGGTTTTCTCGTGTCGGGAAAAATGCCACATTCTAGTACATCTCCAAGTTCGATACATAACTTGCATATTTACGAAGTTAATATTGATAAAGAATTAAAGAGTTTTGGGGAATTAGAAGAAGTATTTAATAACACATGCTCAAATTTTGTCGCCTGAAGAACAGTTTGTTGAATCACTTTTTCAGGAAAATTATTCAATTAATTCCGAAGGTCGTTTTCTGGTTAAATTACCTTTATTAAATCTAAATTACAATCAGGTAATTCTAGACCTGCCGCAATTTCTCATTTGTTACTTTCTTCTATCTTCAGTAGAAGAAAATATTGTAATCGAAATTTTTTTCGACTTCCGGTTTTTGACGGATTTACACGTTTTAGGGGTCAGAGATCGAAAAAAACATGTTTATACAAAATGTCTGTCTGTCCGTCTGTCCGTGTCTCCGTATGTCTGTGTGTCGCCATTGAACCATCAAAAATGGTATGAAATTCTGCATAGAATTGAACGAAATTTTTGTTTTAAGTTTCTGGCTATGGCAAGCAGGTCCTCCATGAATTTCGAAAAAATCCGCCGCAGGGGGCACTGTAATATTGATTTTTGCGCGATTTTTGTGCATTTTGAATATTGTACCATCGAAAAGTGTAGGAAGTTATGCATAGAATTGAACCAAATTTTTTGTGTATGTTTTTGGCCATGGCAAGAAGGTCCTCCCTGAATTTGGAAAAATTCCGCAGGAAGGGGGCGCTGTAATAGCGATTTTTGGGCCTTTTGAATATTGTACCATCGAAAAGAGTATGAGGTTATGCATAGTTCTAATAAAAATACTAATAAAACTAATTAAAATGAAATATTGGCATGAGATAGAAGAAAGTTTTGGGATTGGTACATCCAACTAGTTGGCTATGGAAAGGAAATTTAAAGAGAAACCAGAATTTAAAAAACAGTACAAGGATTTTATGCACGAATATAAAGAGTTAGGTCATATGGAATTAATTGCACAAAATGACATTAATTTTTATGAAAATGAACACTACTTTCTTCCTCATAATGTGGTTATTGAACCTTCTAGTACCACTACCAAATTGAGAGTACTTTTTTATGCTTCATGCAAAACTTCAAATGGTGTTTCCTTAAATTTCTTTTTGGGTGTAGGCCCTAAGTTACAACGGGGCATTTTCGAAATTTTGCTTAATTTCCGATTTCCGAAAATAGTTTTTTCTACTGACATAGAAAAAATGTACTGCGAGATTTTGGTTGCCGAAGAAGATTATCAGCAAATCGTTTGGAGGTCTAATCCTAATGAGGAAATAAAAAATTTCAAATTAAAAACTGTAACGTACGGTTTAGCACCAGCGTCTTTTCTGGCCATTAGATGTATCAAACAAACCGCACATGATTGCACAAAAAATGTTAGCATTTCGCGAGTGTTAGAACAAGATATATACGTGGATGATTTATTATCAGGTTCAAATACTGTTAGGGAAGCAATAGAAACTTGCAAAGAAATTACAGATGTTTTACAAGCGCATGGTTTCCACTTAAGGAAATATAATTCAAATTCAAAAGAATCTCTTAGCGAATTTATAGATTGTTCTACCACCGAATCAAATTTTGAAATAATTCCTAGTGATAACGAAAGCTTTAAAGTTCTAGGCTTAATAGAAAAAGCTAAAATTTTTAACAACGATTTCACGCACAAATAACGTACAGAACGACAAAAAATTTCGTTTCCAGGATTCCTGGATCCCCTTCCTCAGTGAAAGAAAATATGTATATACATATTTTAAAATGGGTTTGAAGAACTCCTCGGTTATAGCCCCGAGTACTGGCTTATGGACTGACTGAAAAGGCGAAAACAAGAGTTTATATATCTTAAAGAAATGATATAACGGACCAGAACCAACTGAAAAAGAGTCACTACGCAGGTTTCCTCCACACTGGCGAAAGAAACAGGATGCTGGTCATATCATTCACTAAGGAGGAAGTATGTTTATGAATATAGTGAGCTTCGTAAAAGTCTAGATCAAAAACTGAGTCACATTTTTGGCTTAATTATATATATATATATATATTTCCTCTCACTGAGGAAGGGGATCTTGGAATCCTCGAAACGATCGTATGGGAATTTTTTGTCGTTCTGTACGTTATTTGTGCGTAAAATCGTTGTTAAAGATTTTAACTTTTTTATTAAAATTCGCATAAAGTTTAATCTATGGTTCTAGGCTTAAGCTGGAACTTTTCTTCAGATACTTTTATTTTCAAGACTTCATTAGCACTCACTCCACCTCTTACAGAAAGGCATATTTTAGCTGAATCTGCACGAATTTTCGACCCACTAGGTCTAATTTCGCCATGCACTGTAACTTTAAAAATATTTCATCAGAAGCTTTGGCTTACAAAGAGGGTCTGGGACTCCGCAACATCTAGCAGACGAATTACAGCGATTTCAAATTTCATTTAATGATATATGTAAACTGTCTGTCCCTAGATGTGTCACTCTTTCATCCGGTAATACATTTGAGTTACACGGATTTTCTGACGCTTCAACACTAGCTTACGCTGCCGCAATTACAACTCATAACAGCAAAACTGACGTTTTTATATTAGTTTCTAAAACTAAAGTCGCTCCAATCGAGCAAATTTCTATCCCTAAATTAGAACTTTGCGGTGCTCGCTTGCTATCTAAGCTGTTTCATTCCGTTATGGAAACACTAAAAAATTACAAGTTCGATATTTTCGCCTGGACGAATCCAAAGTCGTCCTTTCTTGGCTAACTGCACATCCGCGTAAATGGAAGACCTTTTTCGCGAATAGAACATCTCAAATCACCGAAATTCTACCTACAAAGCACTAGAGACATGTCCCATCAAAAGATAACACCGCAGATATCGCTTCACGCGGTATTGATCCTAACTGTCTTCCAGGATGCGACTTATGGTGGAAAGGCACAAGTTGGCTAGTTCTAGACCCATCCGATTGGCCAAAAGACGACTCAAATTCTGAGGAATTTGATGAACAAATCAAAGCCGAACAAAGATCTGATCCAATTTTTTCATATCACACCCGCACATCAAATTATTTATTTGACAATTTGTTTCAAAATCACTCTTCGCTTTCAAAAATTATCCGCATTGTGGCATATTTCCAAAGGTTCATTAGAAAATGCAGAAATGCAAGCGAATCTCAAATTTCTTCGACACTTCTTCTACATCAAGATACAAAGGCTGCCGAAGAAACTATCGTTCTTTGGATTCAAAATTCTTACTTTCATCAAGAATTTGAATGTATCAAAGAACAGAAGGCTTTTTCTAAGAAAAGTCCATTACACTCCCTCCATCCGTTTATTGACGATAGAGATCTCTTATGGATGGAAGGATGCTTACAAAACTCACAGTTAGCGTTTAATCAAAAGCACCCTAGAATACTTCCCTTACAGCATAAAATGAGTGAATTATTAATCAAGCAACAACATATTGCAACTTTACATGTTGGGTCTTCTCTATTATCCCACATTCTCAGACAGTCCTATTGGATCATTGGTGGGAAAAACTCACCAACAAATGCATCAATAGATGCTTATAATGCTACAAATATAAAAGTTCCATTGCAACCCCTCAACTAATGGGGAATTTACCAAATCATCGAGTGAACCTGGAATGTCCGTTTTTCTCCAGCGGTCTTGATTATGCAGGCCCTATATCTATTAAATTTAGTCAGGGTCGGGTGAAAAGACAACTAAGGGATATATCGCTTTATTTATTTGCCTTGCCACCAAAGCTGTGCATATTGAAGCTGTGGGTGATTTTACAGCTGAAGCATTTATAGCCGCCCTTCGACGTTTTAGTGCAAGACGAGGTGTCCTATCGACAGTGGAACCAACTTTGTCGGTGCGTCCAGAAATCTGAACAAAATACAAAAACTGTGGCTGTCCCTTCCTAAAAATGAAATCAATGCACAACATCTAAGAGAATCCTCTCTACAATGGCATTTTATGCTCCTTCTGCCCCCATTTTGGCGGAATTTGGGAAGCTGCAATAAAATCTATTAAGCACCATCTCAAAAGAATGATAAGAGAGTCATAGCTCACCTATGTAGAACTGTCTACATTACTGGCCCAAATAGAATCTATACTTAATTCGAGGCCCCTTATGCAGTTAAACGACATTGATACTTACTAATTCATAAATGTTCTCACCCCGTCACATTTTCTTACAGGTAATGTCTTATACTCCATACCTGATGAGTCATTAGCTTATACAGCTAATACAAGGAATCACTGGGAGCTGCTTCAAAATTTAAAAAACGGTTTTTATAACCGTTGAAGCAAAGAATACCTTGCCTCTCTTCAACCTAGAACGAAATGGAAAGATGCCGCAACTACGACAACCAACCACCAGGTTCATGGCCATTAGGACATATAATCGAGGTCCACCCAGGTAGGGATGGCTTCATCCGAGTGGTGACTCTGAAGTGTGGATATTCGCTTAACAAACGTCCAGTAAACAAAATCGCAGTACACCCTATATATCAGGAATAAAGCCCTGATAGGGTGGGAGCATGTTTATAGATAAATAGTTATCAGCATAATTCTCATAACATACCTATTAACATAAATCACGAAAACTGCTATAATTTAGAAAAGAATATTTCATTTGTGTATTGCTATGCTATTTGTGTTATATATGCATTTCATCTCTTTATTGAAATAACTCATAACATATATCTATAGATAAACATTTATATTCATCTAAACAATTTATAACTTTAGTCATTTATAGTCTTGGTATGAACCATTAACTAAATAATCACTTCAACCTAAATCATTGTCTACTTTAGGAAAACGCTTATTTCATGTTTATTGAAAGAACTGAAATTGAAACATTATCCTTCCTTTGTTTGTGAAATAACTCTTTGTATTAAATGTATCTGTCATCAGTTTATTATAATATCAAGAACATTTTAACGCCACTTTCTCATTCAGATGGAACTTTACTGCAGCTGCCCTCAGATGCAATTGAGACTCTATCCTGACTGCACGCAACCGCACCAGTCTTTGTTTTGCTGAGAAAAATTTACACTCGCACCCTGCACTGTTAAAAATATCGTGAAAGATTACCTCCGTTTTTAAACGCTATCTATTTTCTGACCAATGAGAACGCTCGATAGGTGTTTATGTAGCGTTTTCATTGGTCAGAAAATAGATAGCCTTTAAAAACAGAGGTAATTTTTCACGATATTTTTAACAGTGTGGCATCTCAACCCTGTCTACTGTTTACATTTAAATTTAATTACGTATTCCTATGTCCATTCCGGATATTGTAATTATGCTAATAGAATTTTTATATTGATTCTGAAGCTCATTTTTTCTTCGTACTCACAATCAAACATCACACATCTTCAAATGGCAGCAGAAAATTAACCTTCAGAAATTTCCACGAATAGACGGTAATGCACTCGAATAATTTTGTACACTCCTGAATATTATTTACAAATTTTGATACACTCATTACATTAAACGGAAATTTAGTTCACGCAAAAAAACGCACATTACAACATGATTACGAAAACTTTTCTGTTGCTCTGTGTATGATGTAATAGAATTTACACCTTTGACGTTATAGCAAAAATTGAGCATAATAAATATAAATGTAATTTTTTTAAAAACATGCTTCCATTAAACTTCCCAAAAATGTAGTAAAAGTATATATATATTGTGGGATCCCATTTTCCAAATCCCTACAGCGCCAGCTTAAAAGCGCCGCCAGGAATCGTTATCACAACTCCGCAATAAAGCCACTCTGATGCTGACAGCGGCAGCGCATACGCGCAACAAATGACTGTCGGCGACAGACACGCTGCTCGAGAGAAAAACTGAAGTGACGCGAAGAACATGAGAACATTATTCGAGTGTTGGTGCTGGTATGAGGGGGTAGACGCAAAAATGGAATGAAAAGACGTAGACGTTTTAAAATGACGAAAAATGTCACAAGATGTAATAATGTTTGTGTGAGTGCTGTCTTCATGTAAATAGCTTGTAAATAAGTTTCAATATAACTAGTTTTTTTAAAGAAAAATCGTCTTTATTTCTGGTAGTGAAGTGCATTTTATTCTCTAAGAAAAGGGATATTCCATAATTTTTGGTGTCAGAAGAGGAACGAATATTTTAATATTTTAACGCCGCTGCCCACAGATATGATGAGTATTATGAAATCGCCGATGGTGAAATAAAATTAAAAATAAAATTACAGAAATCTGTGTTCAAGTGGATATTGTTCTTAGTGGTGAGTACATTGTATATAATTCATTTTTTTATTCCATGATGAAATTGATTGATATTCCTGAACTGGAACTTGCCATTAAAAATGAAAAACAAGCAAAATAAAACTTTTGCACAAATTCTTGTTTGATGCAGAAGGTGACAGATCAAATCGAAAAAGAATCAGAGAATTTTCTGGTTTTGGTTATCAAACCGATAGTTCCGAATTTAAAAGTAAAATAACAAAAAGTCAAGCGGATTTTTCTCTGAATGATTTAATTACAATTTGTAATGTACTTTGCATTTCGAATGAAGGATCTTTAGTTGATCTTACGACGCGATTAGTTACTTATTTATCGGATTTACGTTTGCTACAAGCTAATGTTCAGAACGACAGTGACACAGATTCAGAACACGAAGTACCTTTAAATAGTTCAGCAAGTAAAGATACGCAATCATCAAATTTGGATAAAAGCAAGCAATTTCCAGTTCAAGGTTTTGTGCCATCGACTATTAATTTTAGTGATATTGAAAATGTTGTACCTCCCTTTTGATGGTAGTGCATGTCAGGATATAAATGTATGGTTGAGTAATTTTGATGACGTCACCAGTATATATAATCTATCGGAATTGCATAAGTTTATTTTTGTAAAAAGATCCTTAAGAGGAAAAGCTAAATTGTTGGTTCAGACCGAATTACATATAAATTCATATGAAAAATTGAAGCAACTTTTGATTGCTGAATTTAGCATTACTTTTAATTCTGCGGAGTTGCATCATTTGTTAAACAAACGAAAGTTACGTGAAAATGAAACCCTTGAAGAATATTTTCTAGTAATAAAGCAGTTAGGTTCACGTGGTAATATCGAGGATTCCGCGTTGATGCAGTATGTTATAAATGGTATACCCGACCCTGTTTTTAGAAAATCAATATTGTATGGATGTCAGTCGATTTTGGAATTTAAGCAAAAATTAAAAGTCTATGAGAAGTTACGGTCTGAGTATGAAAATTCAAAATCTCATAAACATGAAGGAGCTAAGCCTAGAATTAAATCCGAAGTTGAAGTTAAGAACAGATTTAAGCCTGTAAAGCCAAATATGCGCTGTTATAATTGTTGCGGGAATAATCATAAAAGCATTAGCTGTGTTAATAAAGATAAAGGGCCCCTTTGTTTCTCTTGTAACGGTTATGCTCACAAATCATTTCAGTGTAATAAATCGAAAGATACAAATGTTAAAAACGCTCAGCCACAAGTTAAGTTAACAATATTACATCCCAAGATTTAATTCTAAAAGAGGTAGAGCTTTATTCTTTACATTTAATCTCTTTGATAGATACTCGTAGTCAAAAGACTCTGTTAAAGAAAAGTGTTCATGATAATTTGAAAAACTTTGTGGAATTAAAACCTACGGGTATCACTTTGACCGGTTTAGGGAAAATGTCAGTTAACCCAGAAGGTTATTTCGATTAAGAAATTGAAGTTGATAATTCGAAATTTTAAGTTGACATTTTTGTCGTTAATGACAGTTACATTAATTTCGATTTAATTATTGGCACTGATGTTATTCATCAAGGTACATTAACTATTTCTGAGAATGAAGTGAAATTGTTTAAAACGGAAGTTCAGTCTAATGACTTTTTAGTTAACATTGTAAATGTTCTAGTTGAGCCTAAAATTGATTTAAGTCACATTGCTGACAAAAATTTACGTTCGGAATTATCCTCTTTAATTGAGAATTATGTGCCTATTAAAACTAAAACTGTAGATGTTAAAATGAAAATTAATTTAACTGATGAAATCCCAGTTTGTTCTTCCCCTCGAAGATTACCGCCATGTGAGAAAAAAATATTTGAAGACCAAATTGAGGAGTGGCTAGCTAAGGGAATCATTCGGAAGGGTTCTTCTAATTTTTCGTCGCCGGTTGTGTTAGTTAAGAAAAAAGATAACACAATAAGACTTTGTATTGATTACAGACGTCTTAACAAGAAGACAGCGCGTGAACATTTTCCATTACCAGTAATAGATGATGTTATAGATCAATTACACTCTGCTGAGGTATTTACAACCATAGATTTAAAAAACGTTTTTTTTTCATGTTGAGGTTGAAGAAAGCTCGCAGAAATACACCTCTTTTGTCACTCATGAAGGACAGTATGAATTTTTAAAGTGTCCATTCGGGCTGTCCAATAGCCCTAGTGTTTTTCAAAAATATATTTATAACGTATTTCGAAACCTATTAAAAGATCACACTGTAGTCATTTATACGGATGACATAATAATACCCGCCAAAAACGAAGCTGAAGGTCTAGAAAAATTAAAACTTGTTCTTGAAACTGCATCGGAATACGGGTTGGAATTAAATCTTAAAAAATGCAACTTTTTGAAGCGTGAGATTGATTTTTTGGGGTATAAAATCATAAATGGTAAATTGTGTCCCTCCCCACTGAAAACAAAAGCAGTAATAAATTTTCCCGAACAAAAGTCTACCAAAGATATTCAAAGTTATTTAGGATTGACAGGATACTTTCGAAAGTTTATAAGAAATTATTCGGTTATATCTAAACCGTTGAGTGACCTGTTAAGAAAAGATTCTAAATTTAAGTTTGATGTAGAAGAACAGAAAGCTTTTAACGAACTCAAACGCATTTTGTCGTCAGAACCAGTACTTTCAATTTACAATCCCAAAAGCGCGACTGAAATCGATTGTGATGTCAGTATAGATGGCTATGGAGCTGTGTTAATGCAACAATAGCCAGTAGATAATCAGTTTCATCCAGTTTATTTCGCCAGTAAAAAAACAACCGAAGCTGAACGAAAGTATACTAGCTATGAATTAGAAGTCTTAGCTGTAATTGAAGCCTTGAAAAAGTTTAGAGTATATGTGCTAGGTATTCCATTTAAAATTGTAACCGACTGTAATGCATTTAAAATGACTATGGATAAAAAAGAAATGAGTACAAAAATAGCTAGATGGGCAATTATATTATCTGATTTCGATTATACTATTGAGCATAGACACAGTACTAGTATTAGGCATGTTGATGCATTAAGCAGATATCCTATTTGTATGGATAGATAGCTTAACTTTAAAAATTATCCAAGCTCAAGAAACTGACGAGCATATTCAAATCATAAAAGAAATCCTAAAAGTAAAATCTTATGATGATTATTTAGTTAAAAATTATGTTCTTTATAAATGTGTTAATGGTAATGATTTATTAGTTGTACCAGATGAAATGCAAATGAATATAATTAAGGCCGCTCACGAAAAAGGTCATTACGCAGTCGCACGAACAGAAAAAAATTTAGAGAATGATTTTTACATCCCCAAAGTTAAACAAAAAATCGAGAAATGTATATCAAATTGTATTTCCTGTATTTTAATTAATCGAAAATCTGGTAAACAAGAATGTTTGCTACACCCGATAGAAAAAGAAGAAACTCCGTTACATATGTACCATGTTGATCATTTAGGTCCATTGGAGAGCACGAATAAAAATTACAAACATAATTTTTCTGTCATTGACGCATTCACAAAATTTGTTTGGTTGTATCTCACAAAATCTACCGACACTGCAGAAGTAATTTCTAAATTAGAAATCCAAAAAACTGTATTTGGAAGTCCATTTCGCATAATCTCAGGTATAGATCCTGTCTTTACCTCCAAAGCTTTTGAAGATTACTGCGTCAGAGAAAATATTAAACATGTCCCGATTACCACAGGGTTACCAAGAGCTAACGGCCAAGTCGAACGTCTAACTTCGGTCATAATATCCGTTTTGTCTAAATTATCTGTAGATAATCCTACGAAGTGCTATACACATGTAAGCGATGTCCAACAAGTAATAAATTCGACCTTTCAGAGAAGTATTAATACAACCCTTTTTGAGCTGATGTTTGGTACTAAAATGAAGCTAAAAAATAACATCGAGATTACTAGCCTTTTGAACGCTGAAATACAATCAGATTTTATTAATAATCGTGAAGAATTGAGAAAAGACGCTAAAAAACAAGTTTTAAAAGTCCAAGAAGGGAACCGTAAAACTTATAATCTCAGACGGAAAAAGCCTAACAAATTCAAGCTTAATGATATGGTTGCTATAAAACGCACACAACAAGATTCAGGTTTGAAGTTAAAATCAAAATATTTAGGTCCTTACAAAGTCGTAAAAGTAAAAAATAACGACACCTACGATGTAAAGAAAGTTGGATTTAATGAAGGTCCAATGGTCACTAGTACTTGCGCCGAGTACATGAAGCCGTGGACGGATGAAGCTTAACATAAAAAAAGAAGAAGAATTTCACCGATTGTGACATTACCCCGACAACGACACACCACCGGACTGACTTTAAACGATTTTGACAAAATTAATCCCGAAGAAACAAAAAAAAAAAAAAAAAAAAAAAGGACGAAAAGACGTAAGAAAAAGGAAGACGAATAGACGTAAGGTAAAAGAAGATGAAAAGATGTAAGGTAAAAGAAGACGGAAAGACGTAAGAAAAGGGAAGACGAATAAGACGTAAGAAGAAAGAACGACGAAGAGACGTAAAAAAAAGAATAAGAAATAATTTTTTAAGAAATAATTTTCATTTTGATGAAGAATTTTAATAATGATGACATTTTTCCAAAATAGAACTTTGGATGCTGTTGTTGTTTTTCTTTATCTTTCCAGGTGATGCAGCTGCTGCGTTCAGCGATCCAGGATGCATTCGAAGACGAATTTCTAGAAGGACGGCCGAGCTGTGGGATCCCATTTTCCAAATCCCTACAGCGCCAGCTTAAAAGCGCCGCCAGGAATCGTTATCACAACTCCGCAATAAAGCCACTCTGATGCTGACAGCAGCAGCGCATGCGCGCAACAAATGACTTTCGGCGACAGACACGCTGCTAGAGAGAAAAACTGAAGTGACGCGAAGAACTTGAGAATATTATTCGAGTGTTGGTGCTGGTATGAGGAGGTAGACGCAAAAATGGAATAAAAAGACGTAGACGTTTTAAAATGACGAAAAATGTCACAAGATGTAATAATGTTTGTGTGAGTGCTGTTTTCATGTAAATAGCTTGTAAATAAGTTTCAATATAACTAGTTTTTTTTTAAAGAGAAATCGTCTTTATTTCTGGTAGTGAAGTGCATTTTATTCTCTAAGAAAAGGGATATTCCATAATATTTTTTTTAATAAACTAAAAAGTAGAAATCATAATTTCGCCAAATTAGCCAGCTATTACCAAGTTCGCTCCATATACGGAAACTCTTTTTTTCGCCACATTTTGCGATATTTCGCCAAGTTTACCAAAAATTGGCGCTATTGTGCTACCCTGCCATTAGTACTTTTCAACAAATACTCATTTTTGAAAATGATACTGATCATAGAAACTCGACAGAGTTTCACGCCAAGCAAAAGAAACAACAGTGCAATGGACCGTAAATTAAAGGAATACCTGCCATTTGATGCCAAACGATTTTGCAAGAATTTTTTAGCACTCTGTTTAGTTCAGGGATGGCGAACCTATGGCACGCGTGCCGAAAAAACTGTTAGTTTATATTTAGTTTATGGAGAACAATCCATTTTATGTTTCTTTACAAAAAGTATACTTTTATGTAACATGTATATAATTTACTTTTTAAAAAATCCCTGCCGGCCCAGCCTACAGGCGGAGGTAGATTTCGAATTTGAGTATACTAATTTCACCAACAAAAACTAAATCATGATTAGAGATAAACCCATTTTAACAATTTTATCTGGCCGCTTTTGAGGAGTTTTAATTCCATTTTTATATATTAGCTGGTTTTATCACAATCATGTTAAGGCGGTATTTAAAAAAAATATATTTTTCCATGCTCAACAACTCGAAATTTTCTGGCACATTTTCAGACTCATTTTTAATAGAAAAAATATTAAACTTGCTGACGTGATTTTTGAAGAGATTTATAAGCTACCTGTGTTTTTATTTTTCGTTCAATTAATTAAAACTTGATTTATAAACAATTATTTTCTCAGTAGGACAATATTTTTCTTTTCTAACACAATCGCTTCGGAAAATTCCGTTCAAAAGGCCCACTTTGACATCATTTTTTGTAATATATTCTGCCTCTGTCAAAAAATCGATCATTACTGTACATTATATAGTTTCTGAATAAGAGAATCTACCAATTGAATGTGTTTGAGAGCAAAAATTAATTTAAAAATGAGTAAGAAAATAAGCAGTTTGGATTTGAATACACCCTTAATAAGATGATTTTTTTTTTCTTCAACCGCTATGTATTTTTAATTTGTTTTTGCTGTAAGAATTGGTCCTATCAAAAACTTGTCGATATAAATGTTGTAGACAATATTAAGAAGATATATGATAAATTCATGGGTATTTTATATCTTGTGAATTGGCGGAGTTGTGGATTTTTTCTTCTTCAACACCCCCCCCCCCCTTTTTTTTGTTTTCGTTTTTAATTTTTTTTTCCGGTACGAATTGGTCCTATCAAAAACTTGTGAATATAAAAGTTGTAGATAATATTAAGGAGATTTATAATAAAATTAATTGAATTTGTTAGCTTGAGAATTGACGAAGTTATGAATTTTTTTCTAACAAAAACCCTATTTTTGCGCCCCTTGTACCCATTTTTAATTTTATCAAAAATATGTGATGCATACATTTTTGGTCCTACTTTGAGAAGTAATAAAAACTTTAAACTGATTTAACATGTACAAAAATTGAAAAGTTATGGGGATTTTTCGGTTTTCACAAAACCCCTCCCTATTTCCATTCCAATGGTCCGATTTTATCCATTAACGAACTTGACCGAGATTTTATGCACCTTGATTTTATGCTTCAGTTTGGAAGAGATTTGTGCAGAATTGTGGAAGTTATCATGTCCAGAAGAAAGCGATATATGTATAGATAGATAGATAGATAACGTTTTTTACTGTGGGCGGTTTTGGGTTCTAGGGCTCATGATCGGTGTAGATCTGTAAAAATTTTTCCGAAATTCCAACACAGGGGAGAATGTAATAGGTAGTATTTCATGCGAAATCTACCTAATAATCTGTTACTTTTGAATGTATTAAGGTATTATAAATCTCAACAAAAGCGCACTGTAGCGTCATTTTCTCGCCAAACCATTCAACATATAGTGTTTTCGAAATCATTTTGCTTCTCTATCAAATTTCAAATGTTTCATTTTTGGAAATTGAATTTTAAGACATAGTTTGCATAGTCCTATTTGTCATTCTTCTATTTCAGATTAGATTTTATTTTATTTAGGTTTAGGGTTTTAAGTTAGGTTTTATTATATTTAGACTTTAATTTTGAAAATTAAATTATGATTGTTAGTGTAAATAATTATATATCTATTGAACCTGCTTCTACCTGAAGAACTAAAAATGATTTGATTCGGAAGTGTACAATAAAAGAAAAACTCGTTTATAGATTAATATGGAATTTGATGCAACATGGCTATATTATTGAGTAAATATAGAATAATAAGTAAGTTAGGAATCGAATTTAGCTTAAGTGTAAAAATATTTAAGTAAAAATTATATCAAAATTAATTATTGATTTTATATAAGTTAAAATGTTTCTGGCACGTTGGAATGTTGGTATATATTAATTTTGAAATTTTTGGTTCGCATACTCAAAAAGGTTCGCCATCACTGGTCTAGTTTATATTTTCGAGACTGACAAAAACAAGATTTTGACAACTCTATCGCTCGAGTTCTATTTATGATAGAAACAAAATTCTTGTTTCCATGGAATGTGGCGTGCCACTTGACTCAGAAAACTAAAATAAAGTGGAATCCGACGAATAGGTTTTTAGTAAATGCGATTTTAACCCGTTCGGGACCAAGGTTGCATATATGCATCCTCAAAAAGAGCATACAGACCTTGTTTTTTGCACCAGTAAAAAAGAAAAGTAATATCAACTTTCTTTAATTAGAGCATTTTCGTGATAATTTAAGTAAAGGTAACTTTTTTTTAGAAAGTGGGGCCGCATCCCGAAGGTGTTAAAAATGCTGTTTTTTTTGCACTTTATAAATTCTTGTTCAGACCAAAATCTGTTGACAAGACTACAGCAATGTGTAATTATCGGATTTTTAGGCTGTTTACGGCATTTCAATTGTTTTTATGAGTAGTTCATACCTTTGAAAGTTTCATATAAAAATATTAATTAGTTTTTTATGTATACCAGTTTAAAATAATTGATTTCTGTATTGCAGCATGGCGTACGTAATATGTATACCTCTACTTATATTTGCATGTGAGCTAAAAGAATTATCGTAATACCTGCTATAGCGTCTTAGTATTGCAGCGTGGCGTACGTAATATGTATATCTCATATTGCAGTAAACATTTAGAATTGGTAAAAACTCGAGCGATTACGAGTTGAACATAAAAAAGGCAAAAATTCATCAAAAACATAGAATTAAAAACAAATCTATTTAAAATTTTCGAATTTTTTATCCCAAGCGTTCATGGGCGAAAAACAAGCAACCCGTGTGCCAAATTTCGTAGCCTTGTGCCCTGTATGGTTTCCTAGTTTTTGAGGTTAAATAACACAGATACGCGCAGGGATTTTAATAGGGTAAAGGTGTTATTGCATTCGACCTAGTTATTCTCTCTATTGTAAGGCGACATTGAAGCATTTACGGTTCGTTCACAAGGTTACTTAAAAGATCTTGATTACATTATAACCGATGGATATTTACTGAGTGGCATGTATTTTAATGAATTTGTAATAGTATTTCAATCTCTAGAAAATTTTATCATATTACTTGAAAGTTGAATATGAATTCAATTTTTCCATCTAAAAGCTCAACGATCCAGATTTCTACTTTATGAAAGATGTTTCTATTATCCACTTTATTAAAGATGCTTCTAGATTTCAGCACACATCCTTTTAAAATTCCAATACTATAGGTATTTTTGCACACAAAATTTAGATAACAATTAAATGAAATTTTATTTTGCACGAAATCAAATGATTTTTGACGAAGGTACTACGCGCAATAATCATCACCGAATGTCCTGCTGATACATCAGGAGAAACTGGATTATAGAAACGTGCCAGTGGACCTCGATTATGGAAAGATTCTATGTAAACACTGACTACGGAGAAACTACAGAACAGGCTCAGAAAGATAATGTAATTGCTGTAGTGAATCACAGAGTACTTATAGTCATGAAAACAATTCGACAGAACTTAAGGATCACTGTTTATCATACTGAAATAAGCGGGAAAGTGTTCAATTCTGTATTGCTTTTATACTAAAATGCACATACATTGAAATATTACTTTCAACATTCCAAACTTTGCAATTTATTCAATTTAAACCATTTTACAAAGGTAATACAGTCAGTCTGTTTTTTTTATTACATAATTTTTTTTTTTTTTTTTTACAATCCTTTTATATCAAATAAATTTTTCGCAGTTTTATTGGAATTTTTCCTTTTCTTTTCATTCAAAAAGATTAATAAGGGGATTTATTAAACTAATTGATTCTATTATTTTGGACTTGGTAAATAAAGAATTTTATCAATATGCCATAAATAGCTTGTTGTTAATTTTTAATCAGATAACAGAACTACTTAAAAATTTACAAATATGACTGAAATTAGGGAAAATCATTTCATAACAATGAAATATCAAATTCTGAACTTTTATTGAAATGAATTATAATTTATCGTATGAATGATCCAAAATATGTGAGGAGATACTTGGAAAGCATATGACTTATTATGTCCTGTTAGTTCCGTAAAAAACAATTATAAATTTAGAAAGTACATGCATTAAAATTCAGAAAATCCAACAAGTGTTAGAGCTTATGAAAACATTCAAAAAGAAAAAAAAATAAAAGCTTAATCAGATAATATGAGTTTCAGCCGCGTTTATCTGAGGGACTTTGGATTTCCTGAAATAAAAAAACTAATTTTATTTAAAAATTACTTCAGGCACGCCAGGTGATAAAACAAATGCTCATTATTCAGTCTGTTTTTAAGTCTTTACATATTTTGTGTAAAATGATATGGATTTTTGGTAGTTTTATTGGAATTTTTCGTTATTTTTTTCATTTAGAAAGATTAATAGGGAAATTTATTAAACTAATCGATTCTGTTATTTTGAACTTGGTAATTAAAGAATGCTATCAATATGCCATAAATAACTTTTAGTTAATTTTTAATCCCATTATAGAGCTACTTAAAAATTTACAAATGTGACCGAAATTAGAGAAAATCATTTCATAACGATGGAATATCGAATTCTGAACTTTTGTTGAAATGAATTATAATATATCGGAGGAATTATAATATATCGGATGAATTATACGAAATATATGAGAAAATACTTGGAAAGCATACGACTTAGTATGTCCTGCTACGTAAAAAACAATTAGGAATTTAGAATGCATTGAAAATTCAGAAAATCCAACAAGTGTTAGAGCTTGTCAAAATATTTAACAAGTTGGAAATTGCTCGTGAAACGTGGCAAATGAGGTGCGTTCGTACTATAACTAGCGTACTATAATTTTTTGCACTTCATAAAGCGCATAGTCTGATACATCATTAAAATGCACTTCCAATAGTTTTTTCCCATTCCCCGTAATGTAACGAAACACTTTTGACTGTCCCTGTAATTAAACTATACATCCGATTTTCCTAAAATTTGAAATAGCTCAACAAAATTTTGCAACAATTATATATTTAAAATTTCAGACCATTCGGAAGGCTGTAATATCATTAAAATGCACTTGCAATAATTTTTCCCATTGGCCGTAATGTAAAGAAAAACTTTTGACTGTCCCTGTAATTAAATTATACATCCGATTTTCCTAAAATTTGAAATGGCTCGACAAAATTTTGCAACAGTTATATCTTTAAAATTTCAGATCATTCGGAAGGCTCTAATATCATTAAAATGCACTTGCAATAATTTTTCCCATTGGCCGTAATGTAAAGAAAAACTTTTGACTGTCCCTGTAATTAAACTATACATCCGATTTTCATAAAATTTGAAATGGCTCGACAAAATTTTGCAACAATCATATATTTGAAATTTCAGGCCATTCGGTTGGGTAGTTTTTGCTCTGTTACATGCGGACAGACGGACGGACTGAACGACGACTATAGGTGCTACGTATTTATATAATTACGAACGCACCTAAAAAGAAAAAAAAAAAAAAAAAGCTTAATCAGATAATCTAAGTTTCTTCCGCGCTTATCGGAGGGACGCACAGTGGTCTCAAATCGCGATTATATGGCCAAAAATCCAAAAATCGAAGTTTCGTGTTTCGAAATGAAATAAATTCCTCAATATTTAGAAATATCAGAAGATTTATATTCTTTAATATTTTGGTTTTATAAGTTCACGTGAATTCGCATTGCTTATGTGAAGTTAGAAGTTTTGAGCGTTTCCTGCTAGTGCGTGAATTTCAGGCAAATTTGCTGCATTCACACCCTAAGACCTTTTCAGATTGTTTGTCGTTTTTTTTTCTTTGGAATTCTCTGAAACAACATTAAATTACATATGTAATTTGATTTTTCGATTGCAAAAATCTCAAAAATTAAAAAAAGAGGAATTTTTTTTAAATACACAGTTTTAAGGAATTTTTACACATAAAAAGTGATATATAAAAAAAGTCCTTCCGAGTTCCTCAGACTTTTATAGTACAAAATGTAGATTGAACCTTTTAAAATCATATCCCAAGAGATTTATTGCGACTTTTTGCGACTTTGAGAGAACCAGTAGTTTGAAGTTGGACATTGGATAATACCAGTATTAGTGCAAAATCAGTAATCGGGTTTAAAGTCAATCTAATTTTCGCACTAACCCAAATGTCAGTGTTTATATAATGCAACATTCTAATTAACTTAACACTGTCAATTTCCTTTTTTTAATTCACGGAGTGGGAAGGGGATGGCTTAAGAGTTGGGGATATTTTTTTTTTTATATCAATTTTATTATTTGTTTTTACAATTTTTCCCTTGCTTTTTTCCGAAATTTTTGAAAGTAATCTAATTAATGAATTGAATAATTTTATTATTAATTGATAGTAAATAGATGTCGAAAACTTAAACAATGGTAATAATATTTTTAGATTTTCCTTGCTATAGGGACAAATGGAAAAAGGGGTGATTTCACGTGTGTAGGGGGGGGGGGGGTTGCAAAATTTAGCTGATTGATTATTTATGTATTAATTTCAAATGCTAAAAAGTGTAAATTAAATCTTTTAAACCAGTAAAAATACATTTATTTCGACTGTTGACATGTTTCGACTCACCCCGAATCATTTTCAAAAACAAATAAATAAAGCTATTCTAAATTTGCACGGTCTATGACACGCCTTCATTCAGTTTTCCACGTATTCTTTCATATTATGCAGGTTACATTTTTATTTTATATGGTTTATTTTATTTTATTTTTATACTCATTGAATAGCTCGAGCCATAATTTTGGTAATTGAAATGATGCTGCATAGTTACATATTGAGTTTTTGCGCGTTACAATCTCTATAGTTTCCCTTATAATGGATAGATAGTATAGACTGGACGGGAAAATTATTTTTCTTTTATTGAAATTTACTTGGATGGTTTCTTCTTGATGAAATCTTGCTAGGGTTGTGGTTTTTCCATTATATTTAATATCAGCTATATGCTCCTTTTTTCTATACTTAAATTTCCTGCTAGTCATACCAATATAGTAATTGTTTGATCCATCTGCTCTAATAAATGGTATTTCATACACCCCAGAGTAATTATGAAAATTAATTGGGTCAGTTTTAGCGCAAATGATATTCTTCAATTTTGGAGGTGGTTTTGCTACTAAGCAGATATTAAAATGTTTATGTCTATATTTTAATTTCTCAAAAAAGCTTGGAGTATATTGAATAGTATAAAGTTTGTATTTTTGCAAATCAACTTTACATTCAGGCTTCGTATTATTGGCAATCATATTTATTCATATCATATCATATTCATATCGTATCATATTCATATCATATTCATATCGTATCATATTCATATCATATTCATATCATATTCATATCATATCACATCATATTATTTATGTATTTTATTGATTGCTTAACTCGTTATTGTTACTTTTCAATAACATTAAAAAGAGAAAAAAAATAAGATTTTAAACTCTATATTTTCAGGGAGGGGTTAAAATTTCAAGGGAGACTGAATTAGGTGATTTGTCTTTAAAAAGTGAAAATATTTACCAAAATCAAAAGTGGAAAATTCTCATTCCTGTAAAAAAAAAAAAAAAAATCCTGTAAAAAAAAGAAAATTTAAATTTAATAAAAACCTGCCCCCTCTATTGCGCCCCCCCCCCCTAATCTCCTCATCCGGAACCCCAATTACATTTAGTTTAAATTCACAATGTAATATAATTTAGTATGTTATAAAATTTAAAATGAATCATATACAACCACTAGGAAAGCCAGAAATGATTTTTGGCCACTTGATCGCGATTTGGGACCACTGTGGGACGTTGGATTACTTGAAATAACAAAAACTAATTTTATTTAAAAATTACTTCAAGCACGCCCGGTGATAAAACAAATGCTCATTATTCAGTCTGCTTTTAAGTCTTTACATATTTTGTGTAAAATTATGTGAATTTTGAAAATGTAAAGGCAGTTTTTCAAAAGTTCTTAGGATAAAATCCTTGCTGAATTAATTAATGAATCACCCTATAGCTTATAGAACAACAGCAAAAAATATTGCTTGTTAGTTCGACACATTTTATCATTTCTAAAAAATAAATGATTTCTTCTGAGATTTGTAAGGATCGATAAAATGGTTTTGAATTATTTTTAAAAAATCCAACATTATGTCTTACTAGATGTATTACACTTTTGAAAAGTTTATAGCATCACTAGTAAATTATTTTTTTACTTCTATCATCTTTCGTTTATCTTTCTTTTCTGAATTAAAATGGAATATATATAATGCAAATGAAATACCTTACAAAAAGAAGTGTTTGTTTGTTTATTTTATTGGACACATACATCAGACTCGTGTTCTTGACAACAAGGCCCGCTTATAAGTCATCGTCGAAATACAGGGACGAGATAGCACAATGAAATTTACAACACAGAGAATTTTTACATCCGGGAGCTCTACAAAGAGTGTGCAATGGAGGCAGCGGGAGTCGAACCCGAAAGCCTCCTACGCTCTAAAGCGATTAGCAGAGTGGTGTCTTAACCACTCGGCCACGGAGGCTAAAAGAAGTGATATCTAATCAAAACAACTAGTTGTAAAGATCCCGCCAACCCACAAACCGGAAACGTCAGTCATAAAAAGAAGTGATATCGCATAAAAAGAAGCGATATAGAAGTGCATACTCCCAGTGTCGTGTAAAAATGTATCACTTCTCACAATGTTTCCAAAGGAATCGGAGTGAGGTACAGTATGTGAAAACTGCTTGATGACCTGCAGGCGTATATTTAATATATGCAGTACCTATATCAATTTCGAAAAAAAAATTTAAATTCTCATTATATAACTCTTATAAATAATTGTAGGAGGAAGATCTATAATGCATGAGAAAGATTTGTAAGACAAGCAAGAAATGGTATGCAAATGTGGTAATCATCTATTACACTGGGGAACACATATTTTGTTGACCTAGATCTGGCACTTGTTTTTGGCTAATTATTGGCATCTAAACCCAAAAATAACCCCAGTTTTTTTCCTATCACGTCAACTTTTTAAGCTACAGGATACCCCAAAAATCATACTTAATGTGGATACAAAGGAAAATGTAGAAAAAATTACCAAACATATTATTTATACAATGGGCTGTATATACTTACTATAAGTTACATTGTGTTCATACAAGTAATAAAATAATTTTACAAAACGAAAAAAGTACATAATAAGGTTAAAACTCTCGCTTGTAGTTTTTCCGGCAATGTCTGATTTGTGGACAATCTCGCTTTATGTTCCAACAATAGTCAGCCGTCATATGTTCATCTCATCTACCTGGATACCATTCTTCCATGAGTTTCATATCTTGGTGGAATCGCTCACCCTGACTCACCGACTCCACAAAGATTTTCTGGGAAGTCATCAAGATGTCTATGCAGAAAATGAAGTTTGATGTACTCATGTTGCAACCAAGCATCTTGAAACTCTCTAAAAGTTCATAGACAATTTCTGTTTCATTTTTTACACGCGTATTTCCAAGAAAGCTTTGACAAGGTTTTTGAATGCCAACCAAGCATTCTTTTGGAGTTCTTTGTTCTGATGAAATGTTCATCTCTAATGAGCTGCCGAATCTGTAGACCGTCAAATACAATTGCCTTTGTCTTTTCAAAGATAGGTTGCTAAATTTGGAAATGAGGTACTTGAAACAGTCTCCTTCAGTTGACAAAGATTTCACGAACTGCTTCATTAGGCCCAGTTTTATATGCAGAGGTGTAAATATGATTTTCTGTCGGTCGAGAAGTGGATGACGCAAGATGTTTCGATCACAAGATTTGAGGTCAGATCTTGAAGGCCGATTTGACTGGAACCAATGCTTCTCACGAGCTTTGCTGCCCCACGTATCCAAAAAACAGGGATATTTGCTATGTCCACGTTGCTGGACAAGAAGGAAGCAGACTATTTTAAGGTCAACACAGATGATCCTTTTCGTGCATGTGCTATTGCAATAAATCAATGTCTCTCTGTGTACATACTCCTCGTGCAAATAAACTGAATGGCCTATTGGGACTGCTTTAAATTGATTTCCATTGTGAAAGAACACGCACTTCAAGCTCCTCCTGGAGCTATCGATGAACAGTCGCCATTCAGTTGCAGTAAAGGATGGAATTCCTAACTCCTCGATTTAACCATGTACGTCATGGCAATAAACAAATCCACCGCCACTTCGAAAGTATTGAGGGAATTCACTTTCTCTTGATCGAAAGGAGGATACCTTAGCTCCCTTTTCAAGCAAATTTCTCTCGTGCAGTCTTGATGCTAAGAGTTCTGAAGTTTTTTTCTTCATATGACTCGCGCTCGATTCAGCGTAGAGTGGTCACACTAATATAAGCTGTAGCGAAAAACGTGACGTGATAGAAGAAAACTTATTTAAGTTTTGAAATCAGCACGCTTTTTTGACTTAAAAACAGCTGAACAATAAAAGTCAACAGAAATTGTGTTAAAAATTGTTCCCCAGTGTTATTGCAATTATACTTTTTTAATATTTTACATAATTTTTAATTACATAAATACGTTTAATAATACACTGTTTCAAAATTAAAAGGAAAACTGGTAAAATAGATCCTGTTTATGACAGAATTATTTCTTAAACGTAAAATGTCGTGTTTCCAATGTTAGGAGTATTATATAATGCTTTTGTAACAGAAGCCTTACTAGAACAGCTTTTTCCCCTGTCATGTGCAATTCCGTTTACGCAGGCTTTACTGCAATATATCTTAGTTTAGTTAACGTCTATTATTAGGTGCATTGTTAGTAATATTCATATGATCATTATTTTTTATTATTACTTTCAAACTCAAAATGTTTATTACATGTTTACTTAGAAAATCCTCCTCATAAAAGTGGTCATGTAAGTGCAGGAAGAACAAGCATTATAAAATCCTGCAGGTTGACAAGCAGTTTTCACATTCTGTACCTCACTCCGAGTCCTTTGGTAACATTTTCATTTGTGCATACCAAGGATCTTTAATTAAATATCAGAAGTTCACTGTATTTAGATGCAGGAATAATCGTCAGTGAATATGATGTCAACACTGACACAGTTATAACAACATACATTATATTCATGGAGCAAATTTATCTGTTTTCCAAAGGACGTCGTTTTCCTCATCGGAAACATTTCGCTTTGTATATTACTTTTCGATATACATTATTTTTACCCGACTACGGCAAAGCCAAAGGAGGGTTATGATTTTGACAGGCTATGTATGTATGTATGTATGTATGTATGTATGTATGTATGTATGTATGTTCATCTGTTCCCTCGTAACTTCTAAACCACTAATCAGAATTCGACAAATGACATATCATTAGAAGCGTCTTAATTGTCCGCTGGTTATAGGCTATATAGATTTTCACCAAATTCAATGTGGCGCCTTCTAGCGGACAAAATATACAGAGTAAAAAAATAAAGTTAAGCTAGATATGCCGTGTTTGGTATCATTTTAAAGCGCTTCACTTGTACATTTCGAATATATATATATTACTAGCATTTGCTTGTGACTTTACTTGCATTTATGGGCTAATTGCATATAATTCACATCTTTTCGTTCTTAATTTCTTTGGTACTTAGTAATCAGAATAAGACCACTGCAGTGCCATTAGAAGGGTCTTGATCTTGATATTCTGTTGGTTGTGAGCTATAAAGTTTGTCACCAAATTTACTTTCAGCGTAGTTTTTTGTCGTAGTTGGGTTTTAGTTTTTTTACTTTATCTTGTATTTACATAGATTACTTAATATTATTTATCAATAAATAACTTGTTCTTCCGTGATTAATACATAATAATTACGTTCAATCGTTTTATTATGGTTAAATTTTGATCTGGGAGCACGGCAGTGCGTCCGCCAAGTTCGCACAAGCCGTAAGCTACCTTTTCCTGAACCATTTTGGCATGCTTTTCACCCCCTCATAACGTCGTTTTAGGGAGAGATATAGAATTTTTTCTTTTATACACATGTTCGTATGATCAAACTGAACTAAGGTTCCACGATTTCATGTTTCTGTATTTAGTAGTTTTAGAAATATTAAATTCCGAAAAAGCGCTTTTTTGTCACTGACTCACTTCGCATCATCAAATAACTAAGGTACTTCTAAAAGTAGTAGAATCATGAAATTTCACAAGTAAGTCGGGTTTGTAGCACAATTAACCAGAAAAATCTGAAAACATAGAATTTCCGCCTCTAAACCCTTAAAACAGGGGTGTTGATTTGGCCGTAAACAGTTCCTTCACATTCAATTGCGCCAATGTTGGTCGCCAATACTCGATTACAGAGTTTTGAAGGGGTCACGTAATTTCAAGCAGAATAAAACTTTATATATATGCTTTTCCAAAGATGTTTGTTAAATAGAAAAAAATGAATATACCTAAAAAATTTTAATCAGTATAGGTTATGATATATTTACGATATTAAAACAATAAAAATTTAAAAATATATAACCGCAATTCGATACGTTTCCGATATAGTAGCCTTGGCGAAATAGAGAAAATAGCCTCGACGAGAAAAGAAATTTGATAATAACTTATTTTCTGGCAACCTATTTACTGTGTCATATACGCAAGCAATTTTTTTCATATGTATACAATTTATTTAATGTAAGGAACCCGTTTATTTATTTTTATATACCAATATAAATAATTTGTATATAAAAAACAATATTTTATACATGTATAAATAAAATGTTTATATGTATATAAATACATATATAAATAACATAAAAGTTCATTAGGTTTGTTTTCATTGTTGTTTATATCATTTGGCAACATATTTCAGTTTCTGAAGTCCGAATTGCGCCAAGATTTTTAAAAAACGCCAAGGTCCCTATAGTGGAAAAATATCCTAATTCTCATATGAATGTTTAAAAATCTGCTTTTAATTAAATGAAATGTGTAACTAATAAATCTGTCTTTAACGATGCGACAGATGCGGTGTCCGAAGTCCGCTGCTAACGTTATTATATTGTATTATTAGCCTACTTACTGTTAATTTATTGTTAATTTTAAATCTGTAAAAGAAAGATTATAATTATAGATCAGATATGTTGGTTGCCAAAACTCGATTACAGAAAATTAGCCTGAGTTATAAAGGTGTTACATGATTTCAAGCTGAATGAAATTTTATATGCTTTTACAAAAAATCTTAATAAGGCAAATATTTCAGTTAATCTGTCCATATTTCTATCTTTTACTTTCTTAAAACAAATTTTATTAAAGACCGGGAGGCGTCTGCACAGATCATCACCTCATCGAATTGACGGCTGAAATTTTAGGACTAGTTAAAAATCGATTAGCGTATTAAAATGAAACTGGTCTGCCAAGTCCTATCTTTGTGGAAACCACCTACAGACCCGATTTTACCGGTTAATTTGTGGATTTTCCATTGTGTTTTCCTGCACCCATTCCTCCATGTTTCCATACTTTTGGATACAGGAAAATACAATAATAAACCTATCAGTCAACCACTAAAATTAGGTCTTCAGGTTGTTTCTACCAAGATATGACTTAACAGACCAGTTGCATTTTAATGTACTAATCTAGTTTTAACTAATCTTAATATTTCAGCTGTAAACTCGATGAGGTGATGGTGTGTGCAAACGCCTCCCGGTCTATTATAAATGTCGGAATTCTAATCTCAATAGCACCTGGTCAATCTGGCAAATATCCCTACTATTTATGGAACACTATTCCTTTAAATGCGTTTTAGTAACGTTAAAGAACTTTATACATATGCATCATACATATTATACATATGCATATAATACGTAATACATTTGCATCATACATATTATAGGTATGTGTATAATAAATAATACATATGCATCATTATGACGTCAGAACAAACAAAACATTTTTTGTCGCCAAATTTGAGAATTGACATGATATATTACCAAATTTGGTGACACTTCGCTAAATGTCGCCAAGCTTGGCGAGTATTTGACGTTTGTGGCTATTTTTCAATGAGTTAATTATTAATGCGAGCCATCTATTTATATTTTTCCGCATATCATCTGAATAGTTAAATAATATAACGTACGAATATTTCCAAAGTGCCAGTAGTTTCGTCACTGCACAAAACATCTGCTATTGTTAATATATTGTACTGTTATTATACTTACTGTGACTATGTTGTTAAGCTTTACGCTGCTGAAACTTCTGTATTATATAAATAGAATTTACGGAAACTATTAAAGCACCGAAACTGAGAATTCTCCTTATGATTATTATAATTTTATAATATGTAACCTGTTAATCGATATGTAACGTTAGAAGGAATCTTCTATAATCCGGTTCCTCGCATTTTAGCTTTCAGGTTTCGAATAAAATTAGCTAAAAACTTAAAACCATGGCAAATTGGCTAGTTCTTCAACACGATTAGATGAGAAGAATGATAGCTTTTCAAATGGATCATAACAGTGAGCCCGTAGACCTTCTATTCTTCCGTAATCGAGTCTATTGAAAAGGTTAGCATGAAACAAAAAGATATTAGTATCAATATGGTTGCAGATATTATCAATATTATTATTAAATGCAAATATTATCAAAGGATTTAATAAGAATAATTTCACTTGTACCTAATCGTATCAGTTAAAATACAGTAATAAAATACAATTAGAAAAGATTACTTAATAGGATTAAAAATTTCCGCATTAGAGAACGAATCGTAACTGATAAGGATACATGCATAAGTGAGTTAAGATACATTTGTCATGAAAGAATGAAATACATATTAACACAAAATATATGTTGTGCTTTCATGATCGTAAAGAGTTCTTGATTTCTCTATCAAAAGCTTCCGACTTTTCGAAAGAATGGGCAAGTAAATTAAATTATGAATAACAATAACATGATGCAACGTTTAATATGCAATTAATACAGTATATACTGCTTGCTAGAGGCGGCTAGTACTTTAATATAAAAAGAAATAAAGTATGAATTTATAAAGCTCAATAAAATAAATTTAGGTATTTTTATGCTAGCCGGGCGCGAAATGGCAAATCGCCAAATACTGTCCCTAAATCTATTGCTCATATTGCATTCATTTCATTTAAAAATATAAACTTTTCAGTCATCTCATTTAAAATAGATGCATTTCCCTCATTTTATTTAATAGAATATTTAACATAGAAATAAATAAATAAATAACAAATAATAACATAAACCAAAATATTTTATTTGAAAATCAAAGCATTGTTTCTAATTTACACATGTGAAAAATGAAAACTTCTTTTGGCGAAAAAACTAAATGCTAATTAGGAGATTTGCTCCCGGCTAACATAAAAGTACTGAAATTTAAGTTTTTTTATATTAATATAGCTTAGAAAAAAACTAGAAAAAACATACAAAAAGTAGTGATATCCCAACAAAAAGTTTTCGGTAAAAAAAAAAAGCGCCAAGTTCTCCTTAATGTTTCTTCCAGAAAAAGTAGTGATATCTGAAGTTCGCACAAGGGCACAAGTTAAAAGCCAAACATCCCAAATCTTTCATTGAAAATGGCTTCCTGCGACTTGGCCGTTACTGCCTTCGAGAGGGTTTTTCAAATTTTAAAGTATGTACAAATGAGCTACATGACAACTACATTTTTTGATTATTTTAGGCATTTTGTGGCACAAAGTACAGAAATAAAATACACATTTAAAAAAAGTATTTAAACCACTTCAGTCTATTTAAATGCTTAGAAGTTAAATATAACAAAATACTTTTATTCAGAAGGTAATATCCCTAATTGCTAAAACATAATTAGTATCAGCTTTTAATAGTTCATAAAATGAATACCTCTTAATGTATGCAAACAAACTATAATAAATGTTCAAACGAAAAAAATCTCTTTCGTCAATGCACAAGATTTCAATATTATACAATAAAATATAATGTAACGTATTGTGAGATTTGAAGAAAGTAAATTTTCTTTTATTTCTTATCATTTTACGTTAATGACTTTAGCTTTAGACCGTACGAAATGGCAATTAAACCACATGTGGACTAAATGATCTGTAATCAAAACTATTGTTTGTTGAAATTGATGGTATTTATCAGAAATCTTTTACTTATAATGTCTTTATGTGAATTTGCCTCTCTGCATACTAGTATTAATTTTAATATTTAAATAATTCATAAATGCGAAATTTCCAATCATTAATTTTGAAATGCTGTAGAAGGCATTAACGGCCAAGTCGCAGGAAGCCATTTTCAATGAAAGATTTGGGATGTTTGGCTTTTAACTTGTGCCCTTGTGCGAACTTCAGATATCACTACTTTTTCTGGAAGAAACATTCAGGAGAACTTGGCGCTTTTTTTTTTTTTTACCGAAAACTTTTTGTTGGGATTGTTTTTTCTTTTAAATACGATGACACATTCACTGATGAAATAACTCTTCTGATTGGTGAAATGTGATAAAGCAAAATAAATTTATATTATAGGCTCAAAAGTTTAACCTGATTGCCACCATTTTGAAGAAATATCATAAAAAAGCTTTTAAAATTAAAAATAAAGTATAAAAATGGAAATAAATTAAAAAGCAGCTAGTACGGGCACATCTACAAAAGAACAGCTTTCATTTAAAAAATAATTATCAAAATCGGTTCAGTAGAAAGTCTGTAATTTCCAAATGTTATATCTTTTAAATGCTCATTTTTGTACCAAAAAAATTATTTACTTTTTTTCTCAAACTAGGGGGCTCCGCCCCCTACGAGCTACGCTCGCAAGCCCCCGTACAGACACCGCAGACTCTAAATGCACGCTAATTTGATCTGCTTTAAAAAGATTTCGAAAAATTAAATTATAATTTAAAAAACAGTGGCGATCTCCCTATAAACGGATTTCTATTCATGTCTCTTTGATTGGGGAATTTTAACGCCAAATCCGCTGCGGTACTAATCGCGCCGACCAATTTCGCCAAATTATATAAATCGCCAAACCACTCGCCAAATTATACAAATTGACATAATTTTTATTTTAAATAACGAAAGAACAAATAAATTAGTACAACATTAATAAAAATACAAATAAAACGTCGAAATAAAAATAGCTTGATGACGTAGACACGTGTAACATCATTTCAAAAAAAGCTAATATAAAAGGAATTAAGTAAATAGTCTTTGTCTCCTGGTATTTTTTAACAAAGCGAAAAGAAAGTTCTTTTAAATGAGGCGTTTTAAATTAATCGTTTTTAATCTGACGTAATTTTGACCAAGCTATTCTTTCTCTTTTAAATATTCACGTGAAAATACTTTTGTTAGAAATGAAATATTATTTGCGCTTTCCTAACAAAAATAGTTGAAAAGATCCTCTCAAAATATTAAATAAATGTCTAGCGCAATTTCTAAATTTAAACTGTTTTGCAATATTTTGTGTCCATTTTATGTAATAACTGTAATGTGACTTAAATATGACGTAATTTCCCCTATTTAAGACTTCTAACGCATGTTAATGAATTTATTATTTTACAATATCCTTTCTCTTTTTAAATTCACGTGTATACTTTTTATGACGTAATTTTTAATAAGTTCCTGCTTTTTGTACATAATTATTTATTTCTAATTCCAAATGATTTTTTCTGTTTATAATAAGCACGTGTAAATAAATTTTTAATTTGAAGCAAATATCATTGTTTGCGCTGTTTATACGTTTGGCAACAGTATAAATTAATACCATTTTCTAAAATAATGTAAAAAACATCCCTCGAAATGCTGAAAATTTGAACTTAAAATAGAAATAAAACCTCAAAAAATGTGTCAAATTAAAAAACTAAAAGCAGTCTGCACACCGGAAATTCTGACGCATCAAATGATTTAAAAATGATTAAATTCCTATGTACAGTTTTTGCTCCTATAAAACCTTTTTAATGGAACGATTTTGTCCAACTTTGGCATTAAATATTTCTTAAAATAATACTTTGATTTGAAAACTGTCTGCATCAGCGTGTTTATCAAACATTTCTATATTATACTACCGATTTTCATATTTTTGTATGCATTATTTTTCTTAATATTAACGAAGAAAGATCTCCGGTCACAAAAAATTCAAAACCGGCGGCGGCGGTGACAGCGGTAGTTACTTTTTTTTAGAATAGAGAGATGTTTCTTGCTCCAACTATTACACTTGGTAACAATGGCGTTGGAATAACGGAAAAACACCAAAGAGGTTACTGATTTCATTTAAAATACAAAGAAAAAAGGTTTAATGAGAAATTTATTTGTATCGATTTTCAAAAATAGTTGCTAAAAGTCTGTAATTTTCAAGTGTTATATTTTTTAAAATGCTTATTTTTATTTTACGCCAACTATTACGCTTTGTGACAATGGTGTTGGTATAACGAAAAAACACCAAAGTGGTACTGATTTTGTTTAAGGGGTTCCCCCGTGTGACGGCCTGTATTTTAAGCATTGTTTGGTTTTTTTTATGACAAATGAAAAAGTAGAACTTTGTTTTTTTTTTATACATTTATTGCTATTTCAAGAATGTGTAAAACAAATTTCAAGCAAAAATCTTTATTAGAACGTAAGTTACACCACTCTGAAGCCTCCAAAAAAAGAACGCCCTCTTCCTCCACGATTTCGGTGGATTGACTTATCTGAAAGAAAAGAAGCAAACGGCGTTTTAATTTGTAAGCCTAAATGCATCGAATGAACTATAATCATTTGAAAATATTGAAAATTGGGTTTTTGGCAAACTTTTGAAAAAAAAAAAAAGTTCAACTTTCATGATTTTTTTTCGTTACGAAAAAAATAGAAATATTCGGAATTATCGTATGATCCTAGTTCCCTCCGTGCATCTGCATATGCTGAGTCTACTCTATAAATTTCAAGTGAATCGGTCAAACCGTTCTCGAGATATGACGGAGGAAAGTTTGAAAAACAACGTTTTGATAAAACCGCGTTTGAAGTTTCAAGTACGATTAAAACAATGAAAACCTCAACTTACCATCAATCTATGATGCCTGTTCCATAGCGTATTCCTTCCTCTTTCTCTTGGAGGTCTTTCAATGCGGACTGCTCTGTTCTTGCTTCCATTCTGGCAATTTTCGCAACGCCACTCGTGCGCCGTTCGGAACGCGCGACGCGCGCTTCATGACGGTTTTGTACATAAGTATGCGCTTTGCGGCCATTGGGGCATCCCATAATTGCCATTCTTTTTAATACTCCTTGGAAACCATCGTTGAAAATAATAACAGCAATATACGTTGCAATCTCAACTATTTCTGCGACAGAGTGCAGCTGTTTTGGAGCGAAAGTCCAAATCAAGGAATTTAGGGATTCGTTATTGTTTTGCGTTTCCGCGTTCTTCAAGGTTAAATCGAGACTAAAATAAGCTAATCTAGTTGACAAAATAAGTAAGTCAAGAAATTTCCTTTTATACCTGTGTAAACCCCTTAACGCGGCTTCCCAACACATTCAGAATCATGATACAAACCTGCACCGTTTAATAAATTAAAATATTATGTTTAATTCAACCATATGGAAACGCATAACACATTTGAAAACCCAATTTCAGCTGTCCGCGTCTACAATCGGGAAATTATCTGAATTCTTTGATCAGCCCTGTATGTAGTGTATTGCCCTATTGTATAGGAATTATCTCGTAGTGAAATTTAGTGTTTTATATCAATTTCAATACATTTGAAATAGCGTAATGTCATTAAAATACACTACAAACGATTTTTCCCCATTGACTATAATGTAACGGAATTCTTCTGAGTAAATGAACTATTAATCCCACATACTTCATATACAGTACCAAACATGCTTTGGTAACGCTAAATAGGATTTATCAATTGCATAAAAATCCGAGTATATTTACGGGAGTTAGAGCGTGGACAGACAAACTAAATGCATAAACACTTTTCAACTTTGTTGGAAAGTATTAAAAATGGGTACTTATGTTAGTCTTGGCAAATCTCAACAATAGTATTCTTTAAATTGCAAATAACAGCATTTACATTTTTACACATCATCATCTACAACATATATAAAACGCAAATTAGTATTTCATTCCGATTGATTATAACTCAGATTCTACTGAAAAGAATTTTGTAGAACTTACACTGCCAGATAGAGGTCTGCACGGGCCGGAATTTCCAGGCCCGGGCCCGGCCCGGCCCGAACGAAAGCTATCTTGGCCCGGCCCGGCCCGGTGTAAAAATTGAAAGTTCGGCCCGAGCCCGGCCCGGCCCGTTTGCAATTTACAGTTCTCGGCCCGAGCCCGGCCCGGCCCGGCCCGTGCAAAAATCACTGAAAACAGGCCAGGCCCGGCCCGGCCCGGGCGACACAATTTCTACAAAAAAAAATCCGTTTTTTCTCAACATACAATTAAGATTCTTTTAATGAATACTACATACATATTTATGGGAACATTTTACAGTATATTTTAGATTACTATGATGTTCACAAAACAGAAAACACACAATAGTAAACATTAACGATTACTTACAGTGTTTTAGTCATCGTGTCTACAGACATTTCAAAATTCAAATAACGATTCATTAAAAAATTAATATAGTTCAGAATAACAGATTAAAAACATAACTTTTGAAGCTGTATAGTAAAAAGTAGATTTGTGAAAATATTTTTCTCATTTTTAAAGCTTTTCTCAAATCCAAAGGAGCTGCATTTCGACACACTTATGAATTAATTTCTTTTCGGAAACGCGCAAGATTAGCAGGTATTCTTATTCAGAAGCTATGTAAATGTCGGTTTTTTTTTCATAGTTAAAAGCAATATATCTTTCTGAAAATACGGCCAAAGTTAGCGTTTTGAATCGAATTTCCGGAAGCGATAGCACAAGAAAGGAGAAGAACGTACAGTCACGTGACAAGAATCTCTGTTATCTCTATTAGTAATTTATCAAATATGGAAAAAGCTATTCGTTTCCAAATGCCTTCAATAGTCAGGCCTGTCAATTTTATGCCTTTATAGTTAAAAATGAGTCAGAAAATGTGTCTGAAAGTTTCGCATTGTTGAGCAGTGAATGTGAGAACCACCTTAAGGTATATTTCCAAAGATACTGTTAAGAGAAGTTCATTATCTCTACTATACTACAAAACATAATGACTGTCCTACACATCCTGAGATCGATTAAGACCAGTTCCGTCCTGCACGAGTCTGCTGAAAAAAATTAAACTCGGAATCAGACATCTTGTAACTGTACGATGCCGATCTCTTCGACGGACATGTTAAATTTCTATATTGATGTTGTTAAACTCGCATCGGCTCATGACGCTCGTTTATATGTCTCGTGAAAATCATATTCATTGAAAATGGCTCGTATTTTATCTGCTTCGCTTGAATTCTTATATCGGGCCGATAGGCCCGATTAATTTTTTTATCGGCCCGGCCCTGCAGGCCCGTTCAATCTTTTCGCCGGCCCGGCCCGTTTATTTTGTCTGTCGGCCCGGCCCGTTGAAATAATTGTCCTAATTCTGCCGGCCCGGCCCGTTTGAAAATTCTCCTTCATTTCGCCGGCCCGCCCCGGCCCGCGGGCCGGGCCGGGTACGGGCCTCGGGCCAAGCCCGGGCCCGTCCAGACCTCTACTGCCAGATAGTTAATTTGTTTTAGAAATGTTTTAATGTTAAAACCATCGTTTTACGTTCCTTAGTTATATCTATGGGAGTTGAAAAATTTAGAAAAAAAATAAAGATTACCTTTAATTTAAAGCTTTGCTGAATGGATTTTGATGACAGTTGCACAGTTAGTTGGATAATATGATTTTTTTCAATATCCCTGAAAGGTGCTATGCGGGAAAGTCCTCAGTGGTATAGTAAAAAACTAGGGGATATACGCTAGAGGCAAAAAGGGTGCATACTAGAGAATACATATGCTATAGTTATGAAAGGTGTGCACATTTTCTTAAAAATTTTCTGATACAGCGTATACCAACTCGTACATTCCTGATAGTTCTAAAATCAGGTTAACGTGATTATGAAAAATATATTTAACTAGCTACAATACATATAAAATGCAAAGAGGAATTACATTCCGGCTGCGTATAACGTTTGTTCTGCTGAATAGATTTTGATGTGACTTACGTTGTTTGTTAGATTATTTTTTAGAAAAACATTTAGTTATAAAACAAATCGTTATCGTTCTACGTTGCTTAGTTAAATAATTATGGTTAAAAGTTCTAAATCAGATGAATCCGGTTACAAAAGATTTGCTTCTTTTAAAGGTTTCGCTGAAGGGATTTTGATTTAAACAGTTAATTAGATAATTTTTATGGAACGTTTTGGTACATTTGCCAGTTTAAAAGATTCTGCTAAGTGGCTTTCGATGGAACTTGCTCGGTTAGTTAACTTTCTAGTGAATGCTTTAGTATAAAACACATATTGCTTGGTCATCGGGTTGCTTGGCTATGGAATTATAGCTGAAAGTTCTAGAATCAGGTGAACCCAATTATGAAAGATTAGCCTTTTTAATAGGTTCGTTTGGAAGGATTCTGATGAGACTTGCATTGACAATTTTTCATGAAGAGTTTTAGCATATTACATATTGTTCTATCTTTCTTTACCAAATCCTGCATTAAAGGATCAACTAAAGAAGTTTGACCTTAACAGCCCTCATTTATCTGACTCTATAGAAGATATAATAGTGAAATACGTTCGTATTGTTTTCGGCAATTCGATTGGACATTCCAGGTAAATGCGCATATTGCTTTCAAACGCATGTCAAATTCAGAGATATATTTCGTTTTATTCAAGATATGTTTAGAAAAACAGACCAGCATAGCGGGGGAAGTCTTCTAGTTTATATATATAATAATATTGTTTTTATATACAATTTACTTCTGTTTGTGTATAAAAATAGATAAATGGTTTCTTTTATTTAAAATAAATTCCTTGTATATATGAAACAGTGAATAGATTGCCAGAAAATATGTTGCCGCATTTTCTTCTCTCGCCATGGCCATTTTCTCTATCTCGCCAAGGGTATTTTATTGGAAACGTACCCTTTCCATAATCAGATTTTCAGCTAATGACTTATTTTATCAAGCGTGTCTTGGCGCAAATTTGATCTTAATGCTGTAAACTTCTATTGTTTGTGTGTATGGCAAATACTTATTGGTATCCTAAGTGTAGCGTCTATAAAAAATGTCTCTTCTAGATGTTATATTCCAGATGATCAATTTTGATTAACACCGTTGCTCGCACGTTCTCGTTATTTATTATGTTTAACAGTGTCATGTATTGAATAAAATTAATAACATTTGTGCTAAGACTTTATTTCTTCTTTGTGGCATCAATGACAGTCTTAAGTGATAAAGAAATAATGTTTACTTTTTTTTGAAGTCATACATTTTGCCCCTATAAAATAAAATACTGTGGTCCTAACATTATGTATATCGAGTTATACAAGACTGTTTATGAATCATTGCTAAGAAGCTTTAATTTACTCGAAAGTCGATTACGCAATTTTGTTGCAGAAAAGAAAAATCATGTCAGGTAGTACTAAAATTCGCTGCCGAAGTTGTCCTGAAGAAGTGACACGCACTGTGGTTTTCGCCAGTATCGCTGCATTGCTTGGAATACTTCAGTTCGGCTACAATATTGGAGTCATCAATACTGCACAGGATTCCATGCAACATTTTATTCAGAATGTGACTAAATTCCGAACAAACACTACTTTGTCTAATGATAAATTAGCTGTGGTCTGGTCCTTTATAGTTGCTTTTTACGACGTAGGTGGCATGATTGGTGGATTAATTAGCCCATTAGTTATCAGTTATTTGGGAAGAAAAAACGCACTGCTGTTCATAAATACTATTGGGATAACAGGAAGTTTACTCGCGATTTTCAGTAAGCTCGTGAGTAGCTATGAAGTTATTGTATTGGGGCGACTTTTCATTGGATGCCACTGTGGTCTCAACTCAGTCCTTGTGCCTATGTATATATCAGAAATTTCGCCAAGAACGCTACGGGGAGGATTTGGCACTCTGTTCCATATTAGTGCCTCGGTCGGTTTATTATTAACCTTCTTTTGTGGGTCTCCTTTTATTTTCGGAACCAGCGAAATGTGGCCGTACTTATTTGTTTTAAATTTATCGATCTCAATATTGCAGTTGATAATTTTGCCTTTCTGTCCTGATAGTCCACGTTTTTTGCTTATATCTAAAGAGGAGGAATGCGCTGCACGGAGTGCGTTGGAAAGACTTCGTGGTACAACTCAGATAAGTGATGAGTTTGAAGAAATGAAAGCAGAAAAAACAGCACTGGAGCACGAAACTCAGTTAGGAATATTCCAAATTTTGCGTAAAAAGGATTTTCGGGGTCCTTTGTTAATAGGTGTCTTTATGCAAATATCTGTAATATTCTCAGGCATGATCATATTTTTTAATTATTCTAAGAAACTTTTCGTTTTGGCTGGTCTACCAGAAGGACATTCAACGACTGCCACAACTGCTTTGGGCTTTATCATATTTCTAATGAGTTTCGTTTCTAGCCCACTGATGGACCGTGTTGGTAGAAGAACTCTTTATCTCATTGGATTAGGAGGAATGTTTATCAGCGGTGCACTATTCACCACATTTCTACCACTGCCTTCCAGGTACAAAAACGACTCTGTGCCTTATCTAGTGGTAATAAGTGCGTACTTCTTTGTGGCATTCTTCTCAATCGGACCTGCCGCCATTCCATTTTTGATTATAGCAGAACTCTTCACACAGAAAGCACGTCCAGCTGGCATGAGCATCGCCATGTTTACAAATTGGTTTTGTAAAATCTTTATCGGACTGTCCTTTCCATACTTATATGTCTTGCTTGAAAATTATATCATGTTACCCTACACAATATTAACATTCTTCTTTTGGATATTCACCTATTTCAAGGTACCTGAAACCAAAAACAAAACTTTTGTAGAAATTCAGGCTTTTTTCAAGAATAAAGATCTGCCTACCGAAGCTCAATAACCACATATAAGTGACGCTGTAATCTTGAAAATCCATACTTAGATCTGAAGTGAAAGAAATGTTGTTTTTATTTCCATATTATTAAAAATTCTGCGTTTTTCACTTGAAGGCATTGCCATGTACACCTTTTTGTTGTTTATATTAATTAGCTAAGCATGCAGTTTAAAAAGTAAGAATTCGAATAAATCAGACCTAAACTATGCATTAATCTTCTTCTACAGTTTAAATTAATGTTTGCTATTCATACAAGACTTCGCTAATTTTCGTAGCCAAATTTGAATTGTAATATCACTATAATTTACCATATTTAAATATTATTAAAACGGTACCCTTAATCCCCATACACATTTTATTGAACATTAGCTACAATAAAAACGTTATTGTGACCAAAAAATAATTTTCTGCTATGTAAGTTAAGGCACAGATTTCATATACGCACCGGCGTACCTAATTAGCGCCAAAAGGGCGTTATTTTTCTTGATATGGTACCCCGGTTATTGTTATTTATTTATTAATAAATTGTTTAATTATACTTTTGTTTTCTTTTTTAAATTATATAAATTGTTTTGTTGGTACTGCTTAGTTATCCCGTCAACCAATTTCGCCAAATTATATAAATCACCAAATTATACAAATCGACATAATTTTGATTTTAAATAACGAAAGAACAAATAAATTAGTATAACATTAATAGAAATACAAATAAAACGTCGAAATAAAAATCCCTTGATGACGTGAACACGTGAAACTTACTTAAAATCAAGTGAATGTGACATTTACAACCATTATTGGCATTAAATCTTATAGTTTGGCGATAGATTTTTGGTCGATGGGATAACTAAGTAGTACCGTTTTGTTTTATAGTTATTAATTAAACTTTTTTTTATTTATTGTTATTTCCTTTTTGAAATAACAGAAAATAATTTAAATATATATATAACTGGTATTCAAAAACGATGTTTTCGCCAAATTGGAGTAAAAAAAAAAAAAAAAAAAAAAAAAAAATCGTGCCAAACTCGGTGCGTATATGACATCTGTGCCACTTGATTATCCCGTCGATCAAAAAACTATTGCCAAACTATAATATTAAATGGCAATAATAGATGATCGTAAATGTCACAAGTGATTTTAAGTAGATTTCGTAAGAAATACTACTTATTGCAGTCGTTACCGGTGCGACTTTTGAAAAAATCCTTCATAACTTTTCATTATATGACTCCAGGACGTCCAGGAACCAAAAACCACATCCACCTAAAAAGTTTAGGTACAGATGTCATATTCGGCCCATATTGGCACGATTTTTTTCTGTCGCCAATATCATATAGGCAACGGGTACTTAACTTGCGCTAAAGGGCTTGATGTGGTAACCCGGATTATGTTGTTTATGCTGTTGATGTTTTCGCCAAACTGGCAACCGAAAAAAATCTCGCCAATATGGGGCGAATATGACATCTGTTCCAAAGTTTATATCCTTCTATATATAAAAAAAAGTTTTGATTTGGAAATGGACCAATGAAAATCTGCGTAGATCATCCGGGTATACTCCTACTAGATCGACATCCATATTTTTTTATGACGGGGGGACTTTCTTCATTAATATTAAGAAAACTGTTTCATATAAAAATATGAAAATCGGTGGTATTATAGAGACATGTTTGATACACACGCTGATGTAGACAGTTTTTAAATCGAATAATTATTTTAAGAGATATTTAATGCTAAAGATGGTCAAAATCGTTCCATTAAAATAGTTTTATAGGAGAAAAACTATACATTGGAATTTAAACATTTTTAGATCATTTTATACATTGAAAGTTCCCGATATGCAGACAGCAATTATCTTTTTAATTTGACTCATTTTTTGAGGATTTATTTCCATTTTAAATTCAAATTTTCAGCATTTCGAGATATTTTTTACACATTTTAGAAAAGGGCAATTATTTTAAACTGTTGCCAATTTTAAAAAAACGCAAAGAATAATATTTAATTCAAATAAAAAATTTATTTACACGTGGCTATTATAAACAGAAAAAAACTTTCAAATTAGAAATAAGTGATCACGTGTACAAATTAAGGAAAATATTGAAAATTACATCATAAAAACTACAGTTACACGTGAATTTTAAAAGGGAAAGAAAACTTTTAAATACTAAATTCATTATTATGCGTTAAAAGTCACAAATGAAGGAAATTACGTCATATTTAAAAAGGCCAAATAAATAAAAGTTGGCAAAACACTTTAAATTAAAAAATATATTTGCACGAGACATTTATTTCATATTTTGAGATAACATTTTCATCTGTTATCGTGAATTCTAAGACAACGCAAATAATATTTCCTTTCTAACAACAAAAGTATTTTCATGTGAATATTAAAAATAGAAAGGAAACTTTGGTGAAAATTGCGTCAGATTTAAAACGATACATTTAAAAGAACTTTCTCATAGCGTTGTTAAAAAGTACCGAGAGACAAAGACTCTGTGTACATAATTCATTTTACATTAGCTTACTTTCAAATTTTTAATTAATTTTTAACACTTTTCAACAAAGTTGAAAAGTGTTATTGATTTCGGTTTGTCTGTTCGCGCTCTAACTCTCGTAAATATACTCGGATCGCACTGAAATTTTTGGTTATTGACGTTTAGCCTAGCACGAACCCTATTTCAAATTAAGTTTGTAGCATGTTTAGTTCTACAGAGACACTCAAAAGTATTCCGTTACATTACGGCCAATGGGAAAAAATCTTTTCAAATGAATTTTAAAGATGTTACACCCTTTCAAATATAATAAAAAATATATGCATTTACGAAGTGCACTAAAATATGCAGAATATTATAGCATATGCGGTGCAACGAATAGTTACTATTCATTTACAGGGCTACACAAAAGAATTCCATTACAAATGGTATTAGGGAAAATTGTTTGCGGCGTATTTTAATTATACAAATTCATGTATAATAAAATTGATATACGTCGCTGAGGCTTACTTAAGTTATTTCCTGTATAATACGAAGTGCATAGCATTTACAGGAACATACAAAACATTTCAGACAAGTATTTTCTATCCGAACTTTTAAGTTTCACTATATTTATGCATAATATATGGTGTGTGTAAATGTAATAGTTGATATACAGGAATACGCAAAAGAATTCGTAAAGGTTACTGAGTATGAACGTAAATTGCTGAAAGGGGGGTTTAAAATGTGTTATGCTGAACTGCGTGTAGTTTTCTATGAAATGTTTGTAGAATATAGATAAAATGATATACAGAGCCACGCAAAGAATTGGATACATGGCCACCTATAGACGATAAATTCTGGAAATGAGATTTCAGTAGTTTTAAGAGTGATTTAGTTTGAATTAAAGTTTAGCTAAATAGTGGCGTATAATAAAGGTACTAGGTAAACAACAGGACTGAACAAAAGTATTCAAGTATGTTTCCATCTATTAGTATAAATTGCTGAAAGAGAAATTTCAACCTGTTATGCGTTTTCTTGCTAAACTAAATTTTCTATTATATAGTATATATATCAGCCTACAGATCAAACACAGGGCTCTTCGGAAGAATTGGAATAAATATTTGGCTATGGATGGTAACTGCTGAAATCAGTTTTTTAAATGTTTAGTTAGTTATCTTATTTACCTTATTTCCCTAAATAACGAAGTTTTGTTAAAGCTTTCAGGGAGTGTTTTAAAGTGTTTCATAATCTATGCCGTACGCATGATTTTTCTTTCTTGTTTTTAATCAAAGATGAAAACAGCCATTGTATCTCTTAGCAGCGGCTGATTTCGTCTTAAAAATCTCCAATCAAAGGAAAATGAGTTAAAAACCGTTTACAGGGAGACCGTCACTGTTTTTTAAAATTATAATTCAATCTTTTTAAGGCCGATGAAATTAGAATGCTTTTAGAATATGCGGTGTCTGAACGGGGGTTGGCGAGCGTAGCTCGTAGGGGGCAGAGCCTCCTAGCATATATATATATTTAAGTATTGCGCGGCAGCGCAATACTTATTTATTTCCAGTGTCACTTCTCAATGTTAATTTAACATGGAAAAGCCTATGGAGATCATAACTTTTTCATTTTTTCTTCCCACCTTTTTGTCCCTGATGCCACTCATTTTTTATTCTTTACTAATTCTAATGATATTATAAATTTAAAGTGTAAAAACGTTTCCCTGACGCCAGGGTCAAAACGAATGGTAAAATGGCTTTGCATATGGGTGAATAACCCAGAGAGAAACATGGGCCAATTTTTTTTTACATTATTCAAATATTTTTCTTAATAATTCCAATTTTCGCTTTTTTCATTGAAAATCAACGGACATTTTTATAGAAAATGTAACATTTTTACTTCATTGTTGCAAAAATTTCAAAAGTCGTAATAATAATTTATTTCTTTTTAGTTGAAAGATTTTCACATAAAATATTAAATTGAGCTAGGTTTTTTTTTTTTTTTTTTTTTTTTTTTTCAAAAATTAAAAAGGTTAATATGGCGTCTTAGTGGAAATAAAAAGGATATTTTCAGAATAAGTTTTTGATTTGGTCAAGTTTATATTTTAGTAAAAAGTTTCTAATGGATAGCTATTTTTACGCAGGTAGCGAACTTAGTGGGGAATTACATAACTTAAATTTTAAAATGTATTTTCTTTCCGAGATGAGAACTGTTTATACCCCAAGTTAAACTTAGGTAATAATTTTCTGATGTGTTTACATCACCCCTTGGGAGAGAATAAGGTTTAAAAATTTAAGTAAAACTTTTATTTTTTAATTTTTATTGTATCGCAGATATAATATTGTTAAATATTAGCAGTAAGGATTCAACACAATTTACATTTACATTCATAGCATTCCTGAGTGGGAAATAGGGTATCTAAATTTAAGTTAAGTTATTTTTTTATGTTTTGATGATAGATTTTTTAAGTTCAGATTGGAAGTTTTTGTCCAAACTACCACAACCTGCATTACTACAGTGGTGAAACATTTTGAATTACACATTGGTAAACTGCATCCCACATTGTGATGCAATACCGCATACATCAAAACCTGATGATGATACTCTCTCTATTAATTTTGAAATGCGTTCGTCTGAGTGCAGTAGTTATTAAAAAACTTGACATATTAAACAAAAACATAATTTGAAGAATAAATTTAAAAAAAAAATTATTTCCTACATTGTTTAAGACCGAGAAGGGACATATATTAAGTTATTACATTCAATTAGTTCTACATTTAATGTTAGATTTTTGTAACAAATTAGTTAAGCCAATTGAAGATTAAAAAAAAATAAAATTCATACAATATGATACTTAAAATACCCTAAAAAATTACATTCCGTTTAAATGAAATCGAAATAAATCTTAGACTTTTTTTAAAGTTTTGTATTTTGCATGCATCTTATCATTTTATGCACAATTGTCACAAACATAATACAAAATCTACAATACAAATATTTTCAATTAAAAATGGAAGAAGTCTAAGATTTATTTCGATTTCATTTGCACGGAATCTAATTTTTTAGGGTGTTTTAAGTATCATATTGTATGAATTTTATTTTTATTTTTTAATCTTCAATTGGCTTAACTAATTTGTTACAAAAATTTAACATTAAATGTAAAACGAATTGAATGAAATAACTTAATATATGACCCTTCTCGGGCTTAAACAATGTAGGAAATAAATTTTTTTTTATTAATTTGTTCTTCAAATTATGTTTTTGTTTAATATATATATGTGTATGTACTAAATTTTGCCCGCACGATAAAAGTCGCAATTATGCACGGATCGTCTTCAAACTCGCCAACAACTTTGAGATGGCTAATATCTCGACGGGGATTGAAAATGGGCAAAATCGGCCCAAGGGAATGGAAATGGGCAGGGTTAAAAATTTTGAATACCGTCTTAACATGATTCTGATAAAACCAGCTCTTATTTATTTGTTTATTAAATTAAATAACAAACATACGACTTATGTGCTTGACATGAGAGCCCGCTTATAAGTCGGAGACAAGATAGCACAAGGAAATACTACAACACAAGAGAAATACACCCTGGGAGTTCCACACAAAGTGTGTGTGCAATAGAACCAGCGGGAATGGAACCCACAAACTCTTACGCACAAGCGATTAGCTGACTGGTGCTTTGACCACTCAGCCACAGAGCCCCCACCAGCTCTTATTACAATAATGGCAGGAAAAAATTAATATTTTGTGTTATAGCAGTTGCCAACAGTTAAAAAAAAGGAATAAAATTCTCACCACAACAATTGCTTTTCTACTGCAAGATTTTAAAGTAAAAAATTAAATTAAATAAACAGTTTGACGAATTGAAAACAAATTGAATATTACGTCATAAGTTTTCCAGAGCAAGATTTCTGCATGAAAACTCAAAATGAAATAAATACCGGGTGTCCTAAAAAGGACTGACTGATTTTAAAATTCAATAACTTGCAAACGGTGACAGATATTTAAAAAATTCTTGCAGGAGGGTTATGCATGAGGTCAAAAGTTTTTTTACAGTGATTTTCAATTTTAGTTCGAATTACAAACAATAGATGGCGCTGCGATCAATAGATGGTAAATTCAGGCTCAATTTTTGGTCCTTCGGGACCCACTCAATACATTTCCATCTCATTTTTCCGCATGGAGAAAGAGATCGACCAAAAAATCGAGCCTGTTTTTAGCGCCTATTGTATACAGCGCCATCTATTGTTTGTAATTCGAACTAAAATCGAAAATCACTGTACAAAAACTTTTGGCCTTATGCATAACCCTCCTGCAAGAATTTTTTAAATATCTGTCACCGTTTGCAAGTTATTGAATTTTAAAATCAGTCAGTCCTTTTTAGGACACCTGGTAGTTTGACTAATTAAAAAAAATATATATATATATATATATTACGTCATATTGGAAATATAATGAACCTCAGCAGGTGAATATGTAACGTCATGTGAGTTTGAAGAAACGGATTAAAACATGATAAAAACTCGACTAAGGAAATATTAACATATTTTAACACTTTGAGGTTCTCTGAATTTGCTTTAACTATTTTTAAATCTATTCCATATGCATGCATATGTGTATTCGTGTACATTAGAATTTTGACAAAATGTTTAGCTCCATAGAGCTCATTCTTCGTGAAGGAACTGTGCTTATCTCTAATCTTGATTTAAGTTTTCTTGGTGAATTTAGTACTTGACTTCGAAATCTACCTCCGCCTGTAGGCCCGAGCCGACAGGAATTTTTTAATTCGATGTTTGATTTGTATTTTCATTAATGTTTTACTAATTTATTTGTTCTTTCATTATTTAAAATACAAATTATGTCAATTTGTATAAGTTAGCGAATCGTTTGGCGATTTGTATAATTTGGCGAAATTGGTCGACGGATAATCAAGTAGTATCTATTAATGTTTTAAGGGGAACAGGTAAGCGAAATTTGTGGGGAAAAATCGATTTTTACTTTTTTATATCATTAAATAGTTTAAACTTTTATCTTTCCATTGATGTGTCACACATGTTTATATATTAAAAAAGAAGTGTTGGAATTATTCATTCTTTCTAAGAAAAATCCCTTCCAGCTCGGCCTACAGGCGCAGGTAGATTTTAAAGTTAAAAGTTAAATTTTTATTTTAAATAACGAAAGAACAAATAAATTAGTATAACATTAATAAAAATACAAATAAAACGTCGAAATAAAAATCACTTGTAATTTCACTAGATTAATATTAACACAATTATTCTAATTGGTAAACAAATCATATTAGATGTAAATTTCGAACTGGGCGGAAAATGTCCGGACCAGGATTCGAACCCGGGACCTCCTGGCTGAAGCCGCCAGTGCTCTGCCATCTGAGCTATCCCGGACGATTTTGGTCGAACTTTTTCACCCAGCTAACCTTGATGATTACAGCATCTGGTCTGAAACCTGGTTCAGCTCAACAGAATAAATCTCATGTAATGGAACTCCAGAAATCGCTGGATACGAAATTACACTAGATTAATATTAACACAATTATTCTAATTGGTAAACAAATCATATTAGATGTAAATTTCCAACTGGGCGAAAAATGTCCGGATCAGGATTCGAACCCGGGACCTCCTGGCTGAAGCCGTCAGTGCTCTGCCATCTGAGCTATCCCGGACGATTCTGGTCGAACTTTTTCACCCAGCTAACCTTGATGATTACAGCATCTGGTCTGAAACCTGGTTCAGCTCAACAGAATAAATCTCAGGTAATGGAACTCCAGAAATCGCTGGATACGAAATTACACTAGATTAATATTAACACAATTATTCTACTTGGTAAACAAATCACATTAGATGTAAATTTCCAACTGGGCGAAAAATGTCCGGACCAGGATTCGAACCCGGGACCTCCTGGCTGAAGCCGCCAGTGCTCTGCCGGGTCCCGGGTTCGAATCCTGTTCCGGACATGTTTCGCCCAGTTGGAAATTTACATCTAATACACTTGTAATTTGCTTAATGTAATTTGCTTTTGACGTAAACACTTGGAATTTGCTTAAAGTCAAGTGAATGTGACATTTACGATCAACCATTATTGGCATTTAATCTTATAGTTTGGCGATAGATTTTTGGTCGGCGGGATAACCAAGTAGTACCAATTAGAGATGAGTTCGGGCTCGTTTTTTAGAGCCCGGGCCCGCCCGAGCCCGACGATTTAAAATCCGAGCCCGCCCGAACCCGCCCGGGCCCGATACCAAAAATATACATAAAAAATTGCATGATATTTAAAAAATTGTTTCGAAAGTGATATCTCATTTTTAAAAACTTCTTACATAGAAATAACTGCTAAATGGAAATTTAAATTCAATCTTATCAAAAGAGCCGTTCTGTATCGAATAAAAATATACTTTATACTTAAAAGGATTCTTATATTTTTTTTCCCTTTAACACACAAATTTGATGGACACATTAAAAAAATGTGTTTAATGAAGAAAGGCATGAAGTTTGCAGAAATTATTATTTGTATGCTGAAGAATCGAACAACGTTTTTCACTTTCCTATAAAAGATGTACACCTTTAACTATAATTCCTTTCTCATAACAGTCTTCCGTGATTGACGTAAACCGGAAAATCAACATAAATTACAAAATTGACACCATTATCTTTTAAAGGTCCGATGCTTTTACATTAAAATAGGAAACACTGACTGATTGCTTTCTATCGGAATAACAGGATAATTATATTTACTTACGAAGGTAAGTGACCTCGTAAGTCTACTACAGAGTTCTTAGCATAAGCCCGCTCCTTAGAATTACCCCTTCACTTTGATCAAAATAACATTGAAAAGACTTGAAAAGTAATTTTAAGCGGGGAAAAAGTTCTTTCAATCTTTTCTGTGCATAAATAAATAAAGATTTCCGGTTTCAGAAAGAGCGAGCCAGAGCCCGTCCAGGCCCGAAGATTAGAATACACACATAACACGAGCCCGTGTCGGGCCCGGGCTCGGACTCGGGCTTTCGGGCTCGGGCTGAGCCCGCCTCATCTCTAGTACCAATATTAGTTTTTGTTGCATTAAAATGTCTCAATTTGTTGATTTTCTGTAAGCAAGTAAACCCTATTGGTTTACAATGGAAGTCTATTGGAATTTGGCGAAATATTAGTGATATCGGACAAGTTGGCGTCACTTTTGGCGACTAGTTTTGGTCGCCAAGGTGGAGACATTTGGCAACAGAACAGGGTCCCCCTATGTTAACCCCCCTTATATGTATGGAGATACGATAGTGTAATATATATATTAGATTTTTATTTTTCACGTGGAAATCTTGCAATAGAAAAATAATTGTTGTGGTAAGAATTTTATTGTGGATTTTTTTTAATTGTTGGAAACTGCTACAATGAATTTTTTTTAATTTTATTTTCCTGTCATTTTTCTGTAACATCTGGTTTTATAATAATCATGTTAAGTCGATATTCAAAAATTTTAACCCTCCCCCATTTCTATTGCCTTGGGCTGATTTTTCTCATTTGCAATCCCCGCCGAGATATTAGCCATCTCAATGTGTTTGGCGAGTTTGAATACGATCCGTGCATAATTGTGACTTTTATCGTGCGGACAAAATTTAGTACATACATGCATACACACACCCACATATATATATATATATATGTTATATAAAAATTTTACCTTTTACTATTCATTTAAATTATTCTAAATTGCCGGAATATTCATTATTTCCTTTTTTTTTTAATACGCTCTATTATTTATTTCTAGCTAAATTCCTATATTTTTTAAAACGCTTATCTTAATAATAGATTTATTCCAAAACGTAATCTAAACTTTTAATCCCTTCATTAATTTTTATCGTCTACCAAACTGTAAAGTTCTGAACGCAGTTACTTATGTTTCGAATGTTTATCAAAGCCATTTTTACTTTTTTATTCTATTTCATATCTTTTTCCCGCCAGCTGGGAGACAACCTTTTCACATCGAAATCATTCCATTAGCGGCGCTGGGATTCTTTCTGTGACGTTTCTTGATCGCTCTCCATTGGCTGAGTGTCGGATCCCAGTTTCACTTCGAGGCTCGTTCGTGATTTTCGTTGGTTTAGCTTGAAGTTTTCATTTCAATCGGAATTCCTCCGCGCATTCTCATAAATAGCGAGAACATGAGCTCAGAACGAGAGATTTTTGTGCTGTGATTGTTTACATAACCTGTTACCCGGTGTCCTTAGCCATGTAGAATATTCATTTCGTAAATTAACATCTATTTAGCATGAGTAACTAGTTTATGCTCGAGTGGAATCTCTGATTTCTCATCTGCGGGAATTGTTCAGTGTTGGTATGTTCTGGTGGAATAAACAGTTGTTCTATGACTACGTTTCCATGTGTTTAATTGGGAAAACCCCGTATTTCTTCATACGCCTTTTTCGCCACTCACGCTGCCTTGTTTTCATAATGAAATAATAAGTGTTTGATTGAACTATACCAATATTATCATCGCTCTACAGCTGCTATATTTTCACAGAGTTGATACCTCCGCTATCAATGCTTGTGCTAAGTAATAGGATTGCTTACAACATCACCAACGGCTGATTAAAATGTGGTATGACTCCAGTAATACGTAATAAGCACGATGTGATATTTCAACTACACCCATTAAATTGTTTCGTAACAAGAAGCCGGCGTAGGATAATGTCGACCTACTCTACTTTACACTTCTAAAATTAGAGTAGGTCGACATTTCTCCTTCAATTAAAAAAAAAAAAGTGTCCCTCTGATTGTGAAATCAATCGAAACCTTCGATGACACCTGGTAACGACGATTCGATATTCTGCATTTTTACCTGAATGTGCGTCTATAAAGAAAAAAAATCATTCCAAGGTCGTAAGTTTTGAAAGATTTATTTATTTATTTATTTATTTATTTTATATTTCACCATATTTCCTTATTTACATTTGATGTATTTCTGTTATTATTTATTAGAAAAGAAAATATTTACATTTGTTATTTTATTTAAAGTTTATTTACAGTATTTATTATGATTATACAATGAATCCATGTGTTAATGAATTGTCCCTCCTCTTTTATGTTAATGCGATCGGGATTTGTTAAAAACTCTAGTGATAAAATGAGTTAAAGTGAAGTAAATATCGTCTCTTTCGACCCAGGGTCAGAGATGGATATACAATCCTGGCTGAAACATTTTGACCAAGCATGCAGTTCTGATAAAAAAGATGAAACATGGAAAATGCAAAATATCTCTAAATTTTTGAAGGGAGAAGCTTTAAAAGTGTTCATTAATGAGTGTCTAGAGTGTACTACTTTCAGTAAGGTAGTTGAAATTCTTTCAGAAAAATTTATAAAAGTACAAGTGCCTAGATTTTCTGATTTTGCTTCTATGAAGCTAAATGATCTTAATGAATTAGAGAGTTAGTTATTTCAGAAAAAAGATTGAGATTGGTAGACAACTTCATTTATGTGAAACCATCATAGTCCAAGGTTTGACGGATGGTTTGAGGCCAGAATATCAGAATTATATGATTATTAACCCTCCAGAGAGCACCATAGACTGGTACAGAAAGGCTAAACAACTAGTAGTCATTCTCACCTCTCATGTAAACAACCATAATGTTAGGAATAATTCTCAAAATCATGGATCTTTCCAGTTTAATAACCAAGCTCCTAGACATTGGGTTCGCCCAAACCAGAATTTTCAAAGAACAAATTCTAATTTTCGGCCACAAAACCCTCTTAATGCTCAAAATTCTAGATTTGTTACCCCTAAATTACCTACTACTCATTTTCAAAGTAAGTATCCTAGTCGACCATGTCGAATGTGTATGAACAGGGGTATACAAGATGCTTTCCACTGGGAGAGGACTTGTATTTTTAATGTTGAACCTATGCAATCTTATGTTCCTCCCTCTAGTGAACAACAACAACCTAGTCATAATATTTGACATTTAATTGTTAATGGATTGAGTGCTTATTTTAAATAGTGTAAATTTCATTTATTGTTTAAAGCTGTATATTTTAAAGATAAATTAAAAAATTATAGTTTTGTTTGATAGAATTTCTGGTTGCAGTTAATGTTAATTCCCAGTTTCTTATAATTTACATAATTCAGTAAGAAAAGATGGAATTAGCGAAACTTGTGCTAGAATTTTGTCAGATAAATTATAATTTAAAATTTCATTAAATTTTCTAAATTAAATTAAGCTACCATACAATTTAAAATTTTAAAATGTATTTATGAATTATAAAAATTGGTTAAATTAAAAATATATATATATAACTGTTATACCTAAGTTTCTATGTTTTTATTGAGTAGAATTTCTGATTAAGGTTAGTTTTTCCCCAATTTCTTATAATTTAACTAAATTCAGTGGGAAAAAATGGGATTGAGCGAATCTTTTACTGGGATTTCGACAAAAAAAAAAAAAAAAAAAAAAAAAAGTATATAATTTTAATTATTCTTAAGGACCAGTAAAAACTTATTTCCCTATCAAATTCTTAACAAATTATCTCCTGTAAATGTTCGAATTGATAGGCAAAGTCAAAATAGAAATACGGATGTTGTCCATGTATCTAAATTGCGCCCCTACTTTTCACCAGATCAATTAAAATTATCCCATGAGAATTCACAACAAACTAATGTGAAAGCCCTGGCCTAATATTAAATAGTCATAAATTAATAAAAAGTAACTAAATAAATTATAAATTAATCAATCAATGTTTTTCTATATAACAGTGTGTTCTCGAAGGATCCACGAGAACATTGCTGCTGAAGTTTTACTTGAATTAGTTGTTTACGCGGGCGAAAATGAGTTGATTTGAGTTAAAGATTTCTTATATTGAATTGAATTAGATTAGAATATTAAATAAATTTTAAATTTATATGTAAACTGTGAATAAATGTTAACTGGATTAAAATAACTTAAAAAAAATAAAAATTTAACTATAATTATTAATACTAAAACATTATAGAATTTATGCGAATAAATGTTGATTATGCAGGTTTCCTGGATTTCAATCCCAACTTGTTTTTCTCTTGCTTACTTACTTATTTATTTATTTTTTACTGATTGCGTAACCATGTAGGAAATGAACGAAATATTTCGACACATATCGAAAAACACCTGTTAAGATTTTGTTTCAATGATATTGCTGGAGAATTTCAGAATTTTTTTTTTATTTTTATTTTGACTTGGTATAATTTCATTTCTTATTGAATCTGTATTGATAGGAGATTACTTTTTATGCTATGTAACTTTTTACCCAGCCAATATCATTGAGTGCAATAATCTCTTATTATTATTTACTGAAGTGATGAATTAAAATATGACTTTGAAATTATTGATGAAAATTTGAGTTATTGTTATTATTGAATTAAATTTACTATTGCTAGATCCTGTATGATAGAAAGTATAGATAATTTATTATTGAATGTTGAGATAAAAGAGAGGTAATAAAGAAAAATAAGTGTTATGAATTAATGAAGTCAATATATGAGATATCTGAGAATACTCATAAATTAAAAATTGTGATAACATCTGAACATAATGAAAGTAAAATACTTACTAGAGAATTTATGGAAAAATGGTAATAGCATGGTACCGCTATTATCATAACAATACAATACTATAGAGTGCATATGGCACTAGGTTTTTTGACAGTTTTTCTTGTGTCAAAAATGAGCAATAATTGAATTTCAATGGACTATAGCACAGCAGGACAATATAATCATCCCAGTTAAAAAATTGTAGGAGATTGATACTCAGTTGAAATTTTTGTACATAAATTTTAAATTTATTATATTCATGTTTTTCCTTTTATTTATATGACTTGTGAATTGTATGGAAAATTTCTACGTTATGGAGTTTAAGTTATAGAGATTAAACTAATGTTTAATCGTGATGTGGAAAGAATGTAAATTCCTAAGAAAACTCCTAAACAATTCTAATATTGTCAATATCTGTTAATATTGTAAGTAATAAGTTGTTAGTAAAACAAGAGGAGATTATTTAGAAGATAATTTACTCCATGTTGGAGAAATATTTATATTATCTTTGTAATTTCAAAAAACAATTCCCACAGTTTCGCGTTTAAGCAGTAACTTATCGATTTGGTTTTTGACAGAATTGGAGAAAATTTTCAGACTGCCGGGTAACACTATTGTAATCCGAGTTCATGCTTTTCCCCAATGAACTTGTGGGTCACGGAGCCACCAGTTCACCGGTTTTTAGGGAGGGGGGATATTGTTATATAAAATGTGATTTAAAGAAATCCATGGCTTGGCATGTTATCGGGACAGTTGAATCTGGGGATACACAACGAAGTGTAGCGGACGCTGTTGGGTTCGCAAGAAGTGTCAATGCAAGGCTGTGGATGGAATCGATTCCAAAACACATAGAATAGTAGACATCGACAAGGGCAAGGTCGGCCATGTGCTACCACAGAAACTGATGGCCGATATATCCTGTTAACAGCTCGTCGAGACGGAATGGGCAATGCTACTCTGCTGCAAACACAGTTGTTCTTGGTCACAGGATAAAGGGTGTCCAGCCAAACAGTCCTAAATAGGCTTCATCAGGGTGGTCTCTATGCACGTAAGCCAATGGTTTGTATTCAGTTGATTTCAATCAACTGTGCGGCACAAAGAAGGTGGGCAACTGAACATCGAGTTTGGAGGCAACGTTGTCGGAGTCAAATTCTGTTTACAGACGAGTCCCGATTTAGTCTGGATGTAACATCTGATGTGTTTTGGCGTGGAGAGAAAGAGGCACTCAAAATAGTCCCACATTCGTTCGTGAAAAATCACATTACTGACGAGGTGGGTTGATGCTATGGGCTTGAATCAGCATAGGTGGACGTACGGGCCTGCACATCTTTCGGAATGGCACTTTGACGGTCTGAAGTTATACAGACGAGATACTGAGACCTCATGTCGTATTTTATGTTGGAGCAATTAGTGATTTCTTTTTGTCCATGCATGATAATGCCAGACCTCATACAGTTCGTCTTGTGGAAAACATGCTTGAAGCTTAAACAATACAGCGTATGGAATGACCAGCATGCTCTCCTGACCTAAATCGGATCGAGCACGTTTGGGACATACTCAGACGGCGCATTGCTGCGAGACCAAAGCCTCCTTTTGCTGTCCGGGACTTGGAGATTGTAATTCTTGAGCAGTGGAACAGTATTCCCCTAAGTCTTATCGATAACCCCGTCGCATCCATGGAAAACAGGTGTGCAGCAGTCTTAGCTGTTCGAGGAGACCACACGCCATATTAAAAATCTTGCATCCTTTCTAAACAATACTTTTTTTTATCTTTTACATGAAACCAAATTGTTGCCCTAAATCATCTTTTCATGTTTTTTCCATCTTTTCAAAGAACAGAAGCTCCCTTACAAATTTTTTGCGTCTTTTTTTCTGTATTGAGCATTGATACACGTGTACTATCCATTTTATGACCATACATGGCTGTCTTGCATTGTTCTCTTCACTTTTCTGCTTGCTCCCCTAATTTTTTTTGAGCAGTGTATATATATACTTTTTAGGTGGGGTGGTTTTGGATTCCTAGGATCATATAATGAAAAGTTATGAAGGAACTTTTCAAAAGTCGCTCCATGGTAACGACTGCAATAGGTAGTATTTCTTACGAAATCTACCTAATACTTCACAGTTTATGGTCATTTAATCTTTGACTTTTTCTCAAAACTTGGATTTTTCATGTTTGTGCTCCTTATTTTCAATATCTATTAAACTTAAGAACTCAATTTTTTTTTAATACTTTTATTATGTTCTATTGTATACTTTAAGACAGGTATTTAATGATTTGTTGAGAATTATTTATTTTATGCAGTGAAATCTTACCAAAAATGCTAATTTAAAAATGCCTTTCAATAAATAATTAACAATTAATTTTCAGGTTCACTTGAAAGAAAAGGGTCTGTTAAAATACGTAAAGAATGTTACTCAAACTACTATAAAAATTCTAGACCTCTATGTTTCGCCATTTCTGAGAATAAGGTACATAAAGTTGGTGTATTTTAACATGGCGGATATAGAATTTACTCGGTCCCCTTAAAGAGATGAAATGCAAATTGCTTAAGGTTGTTATGTCTTGGCGAAAATTGACGACTATCATTTGGTTATGATAAGAGTAGAGCTGCCACTGGCGACTATTTTTTAATTCTCTCTCGCACCACTTTTTCAAAAGAAAAATCTTTCTCATATACTTTGACAACATGTGCAAGAGAAATAAACTACCTACAAATTTATATTTTAAAAATAGTGGTGGGAATAAAATATAAAAATAGTCATCTGTGGCAGCCCTGTAAGAGCGAATTTGTATATTATGTAAGTACTAGAACTTTATTTAGAGAAAGAAGTTGGCACAGATGTCATATATACACTCAGCAATGAATACTCAGATTTCACGAAATTTTCTTTATTTTTGACGAAACCGTTTCCTGGGAAATGCTCCGAGCGAGTATTTCGCCAAATTGATGAAATTACTTTCTTCACTTACTTGACGATATAAATTTCGTCAAAACTTTCGTCAAAAGAGGGCTGGTGGTGCCATCTATAGACCAGTTTGGAAGCTCCTGTATTTATTGGCATGAGGAAAAAAAATTCACTTTCGTTTCCCTCGGGGTGCTTTGAACCCGCGGCCTTTGGCGTGGGAGACCGTTGCTCTTCCGACCTCGCTATTGGGGACTTATATAGATGTGCTTTTACATTGATGTAATGAATTCTGCTGTGTGTTTATATTTTTATAAGGTAGATTGTAATTATATCGGTGACGCTATAATATGTGAAAGTTTTAGTAAGGCTAATTTATTATTATGATTTTCTCATAGTCAATGAATAATTATAATATGGCTTGATTAAATAATTTATTAGTGAAATTTTCTTTGCTCGATGAATGGTTAGAATATGGAATGAAATGTTTTTATGTATGTATGTTAGAATATGGTGCTCTTAAAATGCATTGAGTCTGGCCGTTATTGACGCAAAACTTTCGTCAAATATTTGAGAGTTTACCTTTCGTTAAAAGTCACGTGATGGTGATAGGAAATTTTCGTCAGAAATGACAAATACAGCTCAAGGATTGCTGAATCGTCAAAAGTGAGAGTCTTATTTCTGAGAGTGTACGCACCAGGGTACCTAATTGGCACCAAAATAGCGTTACTTTGCCTGACATGGTAACCGGGCTATTTTTGTTTATGTATTAATAAATTGTTTATTTACTTTTATTTCTTTTATTACTTATATTTTTCTTTTAAAATTATAGTTATTAATGAAACTTATTTTTTTATTGTTATTTTCTTTTTAAAATAATAGAAAATAATTTAAAAATGTATCGCACTCTTGCTTTAAAAGTGCCATAACTCAAAAAACTTCCGTTTTTCAGGAAATTTGAAAAACTCTTTCCGAGCTGTGGAAGAGTCAGTGGCCATCTTGTGAACACAACTGCTACCTGATAGCAGGATTTTCAGTGCACTATCTGGTACTTTAGGTAATTGACAGAGGCAAGACTCCCTTATCATATATCAGACTTAACAATCCGGAGAAAGTCTATGGGCGAATATGTCCACGATAATTGTCAACTTATTAACTGACTTTGTCCGGAAAGTTACGCCACCAAGTGCATACTACTGGTAATATTCCTTAAACCAATGTATAGTTAAAATGGAAAATTTTGTGTTATTGGCAATAAAAAATCCTTTTCGAATTCCACTAAAATCTATATATATAAAAGAAAGTCTGAATTTCGTATTAATCAACGCGCAGCCAAAACTACTGAACCTAATGTCTTGAAATTCGGGGTAAAAATTCTTCTTATGGCATTGAGTGCCGCTAAGAAAGGATTTTCTAAAATTCCACCCCTAAGGGGGGTAAAAAAGAGAACGAACTTAAAAAAAATTCCTTAAAAATCTAATTTTATAGTTATTTTTTAACTGATAACATATTTTGGTGTATTTTTGTATGCTGAATCGAATGGTACTAACTAAATTCTTTTAAGCCCAATAGTTCGAGAGATATTTCATATTTTCTAATTTGGCACTATCTTTGGCGCCAAAACCTGAATTTTTCAAGTAATAATTTCTAAAAACTCATTCTCTTCATTCTGTAGCAAGGGAAGAAACTCAAATTGAATAATTTTTTAACCAATCTTTTGGTTAAATAATGAAAACAACTATGTCAGTTAGGAAAAATATTACAAACGCCTCAAAAACTAAAACTAAATAAATAAAAAAAAAAACCTGTGGTACTTTTTCGTTCTAATTCTCGTCGCGATACCATGCCAAAATGTATGGTATCGCGCCATTTATTTCAACCCTAATCGTGCAAACAATTTTTATTGCAAACCGTGCCACACATTAACATTTACTAATTATTGAACTTGAATATTTTTATGCAGGAATTTTTAATGATGGAATTCATTTTATTCCATCATAATCTCGCAAAACTTTTTAATTTGTTATTTTTTTAATAGACTAGGGGGCTCGGCCCCCTACGAGCTACGCTCGCCAACCCCCGTCCAGACACCGCATGCTCTAAATGCACGCTAATGTGAGCGGCTTTAAAAAGATTTCGAACGATTGAATTATAATTTAAAAAACAGTGGCGATCTCCCTATAAACAGATTTCTATTCATTTCTCTTTGATTGGGGGAAATTTTAACGCGAAATCCGCTGCGGTACTACTTGATTATCCCGTCGACTAATTTCGCCAAATTATATAAATCGCCAAACCACTCGCCAAATTATACAAATTGACATAATTTTTATTTTAAATAACGAAAGAACAAATAAATTAGTACAACATTAATAAAAATACAAATGAAACGTCGGAATAAAAATAACTTGATGACGTAGACACGTGTAACAACATTTCGAAATAAGCTAATATAAAAGGAATTAAGTAAACAGAATCTTTGTCTCTCGGTATTTTTTAACAAAGCGAATTTAAATGAGACATTTTAAATTAATCGTTTTTAATCTGACGTAATTTTTACCAAACTATTCTTTCTCTTTTTAATATTCACGTGAAATACTTGTGTTAGAAATGAAATATTATTTGCGCTTTCCTAAGAAAAATAGTTGAAAAGTATCCTCTCAAAATGTCAAGTAAATGTCTAGCGCAATTTCTAAATTTAAACTTTTTTGCAATATTATTTTGTGTTCATTTTATGTAATAACTGTAATGTGACGTAAATATGACGTAATTTCTCCTATTTAAGACTTCTAACGCATGTTGATAAATTTATTATTTTACAAATTCCTTTCTCTCTTAAAATTCACGTGTAATTATACTTTTTATGACGTAATTTTTAATAAGTTCCTGCTTTTTGTACATAATTATTTAATTCTAATTCCAAATGTTTTATAATAGTCACGTGTAAATAAATTTTTAATTTATTACATGTATAAATATATATTTCTTTTTTAAGCAAACATTGTTTCCGCTGTTTATACAGTTGGCAACAGTTTAAATTAATATCACTTTCTAAAATCTGTAAAAAATATCTCTAGAAATGCTGGAAATTTCAATTTAAAATAGAAATAAACCCTCAAAAAATGAGCCAAATTAAAAAAAATAAATCAATTCCGCACACCGGGAAATTATAACGTATAAAATGAACTAAAAATTATTAAATTCCGATGTATAGTTTTTGCTACTATAAAACTTTTTTAGTGGAGCGATTTTGTCCAACTTTAGCATTAAATATCCCTTAAAATAATTCTTTGATTTGAAAACTGTCTGCATCAGCGTGTTTATCAAACATTTCCGTATAATACTACTGATTTTCATATTTTTGTATGCATTATTTTTCTTAATATTAACGAAGAAAGACCTCCGGTCGCAAAAAATTCAAAACCGGCGGCGGCGGCGGTGACAGCGGTAGTTACTTTTTTTTAGAATAGAGAGAAAATATTTATTACTGATACTGATATAGATTTTACCATTTCGCAGTTATCTGATGATGAGGAAGCTACAATAAAATTATTTCAGAAGTTAGGAATTATACATATAAAAATGTTTTGTTCAAAAAACCATGAATGTCTTCATTGAAAGAATGAAATGTTTACTGAAATGTGAGACATACGTATTACGTACGCCATGCTTCAGTAGTAAAAGACATTTACAATTACAAGACTGCAGTTTAAATTGGCTATATATTATTACTTGCAAAATATTTATTTATTCTTATATTTTAAGTATTTATTCTGGTACCCGTCGACCAATTTCGCCAAATTATATAAATCGCCAAACCACTCGCCAAATTATACAAATTGACATAATTTTTATTTTAAATAACGAAAGAACAAATAAATTAGTATAACGTTAATAAAAATACATTTAAAAAGTCGAAATAAAAATCACCTGATGACGTAAATACGTGTAACTTGCTTAAAGTCAAGTGAATGTGACATTTACGATCAACCATTACTGACCTTTAATCTTATACTTTGGCTATAGATTTTTGGTCGGCGGGATAACCAAGTAGTACCATTATTTTTATTGATTTAAAAAAATGGTAGGTCAAAGACTGTAATTTTCAAAAGTTATATTTTTTAAATGCTCATTTTTTTATCAATATTTTGTTTTCAAATGTATCATTTCATTTTTGTGCCAACTATTACGCTTGGTGACAATGGTGTTGGCATAACAGGGGAATACCAAAACAGTTACTGATTTTATTTCAAATGTAATGAAAAAAGGTTTAATGAGCAATAAGTATTGTAAATATGACTATAACTCAGATTCTACTGAACAGAATTTTGTAGAACTTACACTGTTAAATAGTAAATTTGGTTTATAAATGGTTTAATGTACAAACCATCATTCTAAGTTGCTACGGGAGTTCTAAAATTAGGTAAACTCGATTATTAAGGATTTCAAGTCAACTAATTAAATGCACAGTAAGTTGGATAATATTTCAGGGATTTTTTCAATATTTATCATATCATTCTGTGTTGTTTAGTTACGGAGCTATGCGGAAAATTTTCTCAGTTTTACAGGAAAGAAAATTGGAAGCTATACGCTAGAGAGATAGGGTATACTAGAGAGTATATATGCTATAGTTATGGAAGTTGAGCTGAGTATATTAAAAAATTCATAAGTGATGCAGTATATACCTACCCCTGCCTCACAGAGAGTTCTATAATCAGGTTAACGCAATTATGAAAGCTATATTTAACTATCTCCATATATATATACTAGAAAGGTAGCCCGTCAAAAATGACGGAAATTTAGATATAAAGATATATACAACTCATGTGCAAGAATATGAGTTTTCTCGTTTGTTCCGCAGTGATAGATGGAAATAACACATTTTATGAACGAAACACATTTATGAAAAACTGTGTACAGTAGAAGACCAATAATCTGCACCGTTTGGTTCCAAGTGTTATGCAGAATTGAGGCTCTTTGCGGCCATGTCTATTCAATCTTTGTTTACATTTTTTTAAATTCATATATTGGACAATTTAGATTGTTAAGCCTTAAAAATAAATAAATTACGCACTTGAAGTAAGGTAAAAACTATTAAATTATCGTATACGATTTCATGAAATTCTATTATATGTGTGTGCTTCACGATCTTGGTTACGACTTTGGCGAAATTGGCTGCAACTTGTCATAATTCTAATAGTGTGGGCCTCTATAACAAAAAAGGTAACCAGTTTTTAGTAAATTTTCTGATATAAAGTAGTTTTCAAAAACTTGTGTAAAATTGCAGGCCGTTCTCATGTTATACCAGTCCTAGGAATAATATTTCTTACACTGAAGAGTTTCCATGTATATATGGAATTCAGAAAACCTTCTCCAAAAGAAAGGTCCTGAAATGACATTGTAATTCCTCTAACTTCAAAGTCTAATCGGGCCCTGATGTTGTTCACTGAAATCTAATAAATACAGTTATTTTGAATATTACAACAGAATTAAACAGCTAAACGTATTTAACTTAAATTCGCTGTTACTTCCCGATGTTATTTTTTAGTATTAAGAAAGAAAATTATTTAAATTTTTCAAATCATGCACATTTATAATTTTTTTTCCGTCTTTAATAACTAAATAATGAAAAAATATGCTTTTGTTCTGAGCTCATAAATATGACAACAAAATAATGTAACTAAGAGACATTGCAAAATTAAATCTTTGTGATTTCAAACCATAAACAAATGATACCGCCAGCATTTTACCTACTATGACGTCATTAGAATATTGTTCATTGATTGTTGTAGAACTTACTTTGTGAATGATTACCTCAATGATTTAATATTTTTTTCCGGTTCACGATGAATGAATCACTTGTGTTTGTTTAGGTTTATGGAATGAGATATTAAGCCGTGAACCTAATTTCAACTAAAGTTATCCAAGGATATATGTATTTTTAATCGAAATTAAAAACAATGCTTTGATCTCGAAATAAAAAGTTTTAGTTTGTATAATTGGTTATTTCTGTTAATTATTTATTTAGGTACTTTTCCATTATAGCGCATTTTTAAAAAAAGCTTGGCGTAATTCGGGATTTCATAAAGTGAGATATGTTGCCAAAATATATAAACAGCTATGAAAACAAATCTAATGAACTTTTATTTTTGGCACAGATGTCGTATTCGCCCCATATTGGCGCGATTTTTTTCTGACGAAAATATCATATAGGCAATGGGTACTTAACTGGCGCCAAAGTATCGTTATTTTGCTTGATGTGGTAACCCGGATTATGTTGTTTATGCATGCTATTGATGTTTTCGCCAAATTGGCAACCGAAAAAAATCGTGCCAATATGGGGCGAATATGACATCTGTGCCTTATTTTTGTTTATATATGCACTTATATACATAAAAAGGTACAGATGTCATATTCGCCCCATATTGGCGCGATTTTTTTCGGTTGCCAATTTGGCGAAAACATCAATAGCATGCATAAACAACATAATCCGGGTTACCACATCAAGCAAAATAACGACACATTGGCGCCAGTTAAGTACCTGTTGCCTATATGATATTGGCGACAGAAAAAAATCGCGCCAATATGGGGCGAATATGACATCTGTGCCCATAAAAAAATCGTTTCTAAATATATATAATATTTTTTTTATATATACGAATTACGGCACAGATTTCAGATATGAACCGAGATACCTAAATGGCGCTAAAATGGTGTTATTTTGCCTGCTATGGTAACCCGGCTATTGTTTTTTATTTATTAATAAATTGTTTATTTACTTTTATTTTCTGTTTTTAAATTATATAAACTGTTTTGTTTTATAGTTATTATTCAAACTTTTATTTATTTATAGTTATGTCCTTTTCAAAATGATAGCAAATAATTAAAATATATATAAGTAACTGGTAGTCGAAAGCGAGATTTCTGCCGAATTGGCGTCAGAGAAAAATCACACCAACCCCGATGCGTATATGACATCTGTGCAAAAATTACTTCTGTTTCTTTATAAAAATGGGTAAATAGCTTTTTTTACATTAAATAAATTGTATACATATACAAAAAATTGCTTGTGAGTATGAAGCAGTAAATAGGTTGTCAGAAAATACGTTGGCAAACTTCTTTCTCGCCAAGAAACTTTTCTCCGAAGTATTGTACATAAGGAATGATTGCTAGAAATATATTTTTAATTATGATATCCGCTTTTATGTTTCACTACATTTATGCATACTATACCGTGTGTATAAATGCTACAGTTCATATGCAGGGCTACACAAAAGAATTCGTAAGGGTTACTGAGTATGAGAATAAATTGCTTAAAGTTAGTTTTTAAAGGAGTTATGCAGTTTTACGCTGAACTGCATTTAGTTTACTAAGAAATGTTTGTAGAATATAGATAAAATGATATACAGGGTCACGCAAAGAATTGGATACATAACCGTCTATGGATGATAATATCTGGAGATGTGATTTCAGTAGCTTTAAGAGTAGTTTAAATTAAATTTTAGCTAAATAGTGGCAAGTAATAACGGTACTATTGGCTATGGATGTTAACTGCTGAAACCAATTTTTAAAATTTTTTATGCGTTTTCTAAAATGTTTACTTAGTTATCTTATTTACCTTATTTCCCTAAATAACGAAGTTTTGTTAAAGCATTCAGGATGTGTTGGAAAGTGTTTCATATTCTATGCTTAACGCATGATTTTTCTTTCTTCTTTAGTCTTATTTTTCCTTTATTTTATTCTTAATTTTTTAGTCTTATACTGCTTTATAGAAACTTTGGCACAGTTGTCATATATACCCCATATTGGAGCGATTTTTTTCCGACGTCAATTTGGCGAAAACATCAACAGCATAAACAACATCCAGGTTACTATATCAAGCAAAATTACGACACTTTGGCGACAGTTAAGTACCCGTTGTGTATATGACATTGGCGTCAGAAAAAAATCGCGTCAACATGGGACGTATATGACATCTGTGCCGAAACTTTAATATTTAATGTTTAAACTCTTCGCTCCACTCACCTTGCATATAGTATAAACTATAACACAGATAGCGCAAAATAATAGACAGTTCGATACTTTTCCACTGTAGGGGCTTTGGCGTTTTTTTTTTAAAAAGCTTGGTGTAATTTGGGCATCAGAAAGTGAGATTTGGGTACTTTTCCGTTATACGGATACCATTGTCGCCAAACTTAATAGTTGGCGCAAAATGAAAATCACGTGAATTGAGGCATTTGAAAAATAAAAGAAAAAATATTGTCGATACTAAAGTGAGCATTTAAAAAATCTAACATTTGAAAATTCCAGACTTTTACGAACTATTTTATTAAATCACAAATATATACTTAAAATAATTGAACAAATAACTGTTATAAAATAAAGCAATAAAATAAAACTCATATTAAACTTCTGGCATAAAATTACAAATATATTTTAGCATTTTCAAATAATTGGAGCATTAGCGTACATTTTGGCATGGTGTCCGTATAACGGAAAAATATTGAGATTTGTTGTCAAATCATATAAACAGCTATGAAAACAAACTTGATGAGCGTTTTTGTTTTTTTTTATATGTTTATTTTATATGTATATTATTCATGTTTTTATGTACAAATTACATCTGTTTCTGTATAAAATTAGAGAAACGGCTTTTTTATGTTAGATAAATCGTATGAATATCGAAAAAAAAAATGCGTGTGTATATAAAATGAAACAGTGGATAGGTTCCCGGAAAATATGTTGCCAAATTTCTTTTTCGCCAAGGCACCTATACTGGAAAAGTACCTAAAGCACGTTAAAATCGCGCAGTTGGGAGCTCATACAGTACAGCGTCGTCTATTGGCGGTTATTTTATTAGTAGCATCGGGAGGAAGATGTAAAGATGTACTTTAAATTCTCACCCATAGATTTTGAAAAAATATCCTTTATGAAAGATTAATGGTTTTAAATGGGAATTTCGCCAAATCAGCCAGCTATCGCCAAGTTGGCCAACATTTGGCGCTACTGTGGTAACCCTGCATTAGTATTTTTCAACAATTACTCATCTCAATGAGGTGGTCCTACCGGAATCGTGAGGGACACACAGAGATTTGGATTTTATATAAACTAGTTGCGTAGCAACCCGTTGTGTTGCTTTTGAATTGCATGAGACAATCGATCTTTTTGCGAAAAATGAAATCTTAACTTTATTGTAAATTTAGAAAGTCATTGCAATATTAATTTTATTAAATGCAATATTTCAAATAATAAGTTATATTTACAATTTAAATCAAAACTTTGCCAATAAAAATGCACATATTCTATAACTTTATTTGCCTAGAGCTTTTTGCTCTTCCAAGATTTTGCTTTGAATTTCGGAGTTCGTAGAAATGATGTCATTTGGATCAACTTATACAAAAATGAATTTGTTTGGACGAATTTATTCAGAAGCATTTTATATTTATGAATTAAAATAAATATTTAAAGAATTATTTTTTTTTTCCTCGCTAAAACTTTTCTCTCTTTTTTTTTTCGCTTTTTCGCATTTTTAATGTCCGCTTCTGAAAAGATTTTTTAGCCATCTTAAGGCAATGGTTGAAAATCTACTTTACGACTTTAAATTAAATGAAAATAACGTACGGTGTTTTTTTTTCCTTTTGACGTCAACAGAATTTATCTCAATGTTCCAGTCGAGAGTCGAATTTGTGTTTCTAAAGTAAACGGATTCCGGAAGCTTGAATATGTGTGAGTTCGTATTTCGTGAAATTTTCTTGAAAACTACAATCATTTTTTCACTATTTATTCAAATATACGTTAATTTCAATTTTAAAATGATTTCAAACAATGATACCTAATAATCCTTGTCATTTTCCCTTTTCTCTCTTTTATCCACAAAAATGGAGCAATTTTAGTTTCCATCATTACAGAAATGTCATAAAAAATAACGTAAAAATTTATATCTCGAAAACTAAACAAATTTTAAAATTCTACGACCACGTTTAACATCCTCGGACCCATGCGGATAACTGGAGTTAATTTGATCGCCCAACGCCCAACATTCCATATTCTAGGAGGAACAGCTGTGAAATACAAATGGACAGTCACTTTTTAATATAATAGATTGATGAAGTTTTAATTTCGTTGTAAGAAATTAGTCAGGGACAAATGCTGAATTATTTATATTATTTTAAGTGCAAATGGCTTATTCCTTAAATGAGCCTGTACGCAATGGATATAGATTAAAAAACATTATTCTTGAAAATTATTTAAAAAGACATAATAAATAAATCAATTAAGATAAAGTTTTCAAGAAAATTGCATTTGAAAGTAGATTTTTTTCCCTATATAACGGGTGTAAAAATTGAAGATGCGCGATGTTTAGAAATTCAAAAAATTGCAGTAGCAAAGATTGCAAATCCGACATTTAATCGTCAAGCGTTGCCATTCTCAAAATGACGTCAGCCGTACACATGGACATATTTTCCCTTTAGATAGATTTTCAAACGTGAAGTTCCGTTTGTCAGCTAAAACTTTGCATGTGAAAATGTATTCTTTTGGCTTGAGGGTCTAATAGTACAGCGAAGTACAAAATCCAGAAACTGATGTCTTTTAGATGTATTCGTGTAAAAATATATAGTTTTATCAAAGAAAAGGATTGTTTTCTTTTAAATATGGCACTTACTGAAGCATTACGCCAAGTGTCCCAAATTCGGTATCAGCCGAATGAAAATATATTGTAACATTAGCTTTATTAGCGAAAATGTTTTTTAAATAGTGACGTCATTTTCAGTTCAGACTTAAAATAGTTACTTTTAATTGTAATGAGTAAATGACATCAATAAGGATAAATAAACGTCAATATTTTATTTTTCTGCAACAGTGGAAATAATACGATTGCTACCATTTTGATGAAATTTCAAAAAATCTTTTCAAATTAAAAATATAAAAGTGAGAATATTTAGAAAAATAGCTAGTGCGAGGACATCTACAAATGAACAGCTTTCATTTAAAAAAAAGAATTATTAGCAAAATTGGTACAGTAGAAAGTTCAAGGAAGATGTCTAAAAAAGCTATCTTGTGTTTTCAATCTATAGATTATTTTTTCTCTTTTACTTTAACAGTTGCCTAGCAACTCTATTTCATACAAATTACATTTAAAAGCACATATTTTTCCCAATTCGGCTCTAAAAGTTTAAATTGTTCGACTACATATATGTTAAATTCGTGCTTTTTTATATATTATTCTTTTATTTATTTATTGATGAAGCTTTAATTTCTTTGTAGAAAATTAGCGGGAGAGATATTCTGAACTTTTTTTATGTGCGAATTGTTTATTAATATTTCGCAATGAAGCCGGCACGGCAAAATCATTTAATTGATAAATAACAACGAAATAAAGCCAAAACTCACTGGGTTTGTAACAGACGATATTATTGACATAGCACGTATTTTAATTTCAATTTTTTTCGGTTTTTATGAGAAAATGGCAACTAAAAGATACAACAATCTACTATTTTCATTTTTCCCCCTTTAGTTTCAACAGAAATGGAGTACTTCAGCTGCCACAATTACAAAAAAGTAATAAAAACTACAAAAAAATTAATATCTTAAAATTAAAATGAGATGCAGCTTTCAAACAAATTGCATTTAAAAGAGCATTTTTTTTTTCGTTATATGGCGGTGTAAAAATTTAAAATGCGCGATGTTTAGAAGTATAAAAATTTGCAGTAGAGAAAATTACAAAATCAAAATTTTATTTCAAATTTCAAAGTGTTGCCATTCGCAAAATGACGTATGCGTTACGCACAGATATGTTTGTCCTTTATAATATAGATAGATAATGCAAAGAGAAATTTCATTCCGGCCGCTTATATCTTAAGTTCTGCTGAATAAATTTTGACGGGATTTACATTGTTAGTTAGATAATTTTTCAGAAAAGATGTTAGTATAAAACATAACGTTCTACGTTGCTTAGTTAAATAATTATGGGGGAAGTTCTAAATCAGATGAACCCAATTTTGAAAGATTTGCTTTTATTTAAAGGTTCACTGAATGAATTTTTATGGGATTTAAACTGTTAATTAGATCATTTTTAGGGAAGGTTTCGGTATATTTTCCGTTTTAAAAGATTCTGCTAAGTGGATTTCGATGCAACTTGATCGGTTAGTTAATTTTTCAGTGAATGTTTTAGTATAACGCACATATCATTTGCTGTTGCTTGATTGTAGAATTATAGATGAAAGTTCTAGAATCAGGCGAACCCAATTATTATGAACGATCAGCCTTTTCAATAAGTCCAATTAACAGATTCTGATGAGACTTGCATTGATAATTTTTCATGAACGCTTTTAGTATATTACATATTGTTCTATTGTTCTTTACCGAATCCTACACTAACAGATCAAATAAAAAAAAATTGGTCCTTAACAGTCTAAATTTTGTATGACTCAATAAAAGATATAATACCGTAATGACATTCATGTTGCTTTCAGCAATTCGGTTGGATACACCAGGTATATATCCATATTGCTTTAAAACGCATGATCAAATTCACAGATATATTTTGTTTCATTCAACATTTCTTTAGAAAAACCGACCAGCGTAGCGGGCGAAGGCGGCTAGTAAATACATAAAAAATAAATTATTTCACACAATTATTTTCTGGTTTTCAAAAATGTGAAAAATATTGAAAATGAAGATGTAAATGCAAGATTTATTGGTACTTTTTCAGTAAAGAGGCCTTTGCGGGTTTTTTTTTTTTTTTTATCTTGGCGCAATTCAGGCTTCAAAAAGTGAGATTTGTTGCCAAATGATACAAACAGTTATGAAAAAAAAACATTTATTAACTGTTAGCTTGTTTTATATGAATTTACATATATACATTTAATTTATAAATATTATTATTGTTTTTTAAATACAATATACTTATTTGTATATAAAAATAGATAAATTGCTTTTTTATATCAAACAAATTGTATGAATATTGAAAAATATTGCTTCTTTATATGAAATAGTTAATAGAATTAGCAAATTTTATTTAATCTGTTCCACAGCCAAAGTTAGCTGAAAAAAGCGCGATGCTGGAACAATGTCGTATCACATTATACGGTTTGAAAATAAAATTAGTTTTGCGCCAAACTACGCTTACTGTAATAAGCCAATTGGCTGTAGGGCTCTGCTTAATGAAGAATCTTAAACCAAGATTTAAGAACACCAAAATCTTAGCATGACAATAATTTATTTTTTCGGGAAAAAGCTGAGGGACACGTATAAATTTAAGTGATTATTAAACTTTTCTATGTTTCCAAATTTTTTAAAGTGTTTATGGCTTTAGTCGTTGCCATCGAAATACTCAAGGCCAGAGGACACGAGTTGTGACGTCATCACTAATCGACCGACTTCTCACTAGTGTTGGAATTCACACGGGAAATTTTTTGACAGCAATTTTCTTTTATTTTATTTGTGGAATAACTATCATTTTATAAAACAGTAATAACTATTTAAACTTACTGGTGAGAATTCGGAATCCCTAAATAAAAATTCAGCCAGATGCGGAATGTCACACCTGGTTGATTTTTTATTGGGGCAAATTCTTCCAATATATGGACCTCTAGCGGCTGATCCGTTCAACCGATCGAGATGAGATTATAGATATAGTTATTCAGAGATATGAGCTCGGGATTATGTAAATGGCAAAAAAATGGCGCTCACGGTTACGGTTATAGATACAGAAACTCGAAATTTTCGAATGGCAACGTCCATTTTTTCCCGTCGCAAAATGTTCAGCGCATGCGAAAACCCTAAAGAGAGTTGGGATGGTCACAAAAAACAGACGTGTTATGCACACACAAAAACAGCTCTGCAAGCGAGCAAACAAACCACGATTGAGGCGCACAGATGAAATTTGCATATGACAAAGGCAAGGCACGACACCAATCACTGACTGCTATACAGATCGGAGAAAAAAAAACTTTTTTTTGGATTATATATTTTCCATATGGTTGTCATCACAGACAATTACGTATTGCAAGCGGGAGACTGTGGACAATGCATCCGAAAATAACATAGGATGAGGGATGCGTTTGCCATCTTACATTTGATAGAGTCTTTCAAATCCGGCAAAGTTTGCAGATTGTACATGTACAGTACACTCTAGATTTCAGATATCCCCAGAACCAGAAATCCATAGGAGTGAGGTTCGGGAGTCGCGGAGGCCACGGAAATGGAAAACGGTGTAAGATGACGCGACCGCCAAAATGGTCCAGGACCCTGTGAACAGACTTATATGTGGATATGCGACATCTTGCGTCCAAACGATGTCATTCAGTGCATTTCGCTGCAGTTATTCTAGTATAACGTAATTTTGTAGCATAGCTGTATAGCGAGAGCCTGTCCCAGAGCACGTTACAAAACTCGTTGGTGTCGCTTCCCCAAAGAAGCAAGGGTAGAAAACAATTGTGCCTGCAATGCCGTAAAACACAGCAACTTTGACGTCGTATAAATATACTGGTGCCACAGCCGCGTGGGGATTCGTGGCTGCCTAGTGCACTCAATTTTTGGTATTGACGTTGCCAGTTAAGGTGAAACGTGCCTCGTCTGTCCATAATGTGCAAAGAGGTAGTCGTTATCGCCATCATGTCGGATAAGAAATTCATTTGCAAAGTCTGTACATTGTTGATGGTCTACCGCGTCCAATATCTGGACGCGCTACCGGTGTGGAAACATGCGGATTACAAAGCACAGTAAGCTTTAGAACCGTTGTTTTCGGTATATCCAATACAGGAGCTGCACCTCTTGCTGTTTGCAAGCGTCCTGAAGTCACTATGTGATGCACTTCCATAACAGTGTCCTCAGGAACAGTTGGTCGTCCGGCTTGCGGTCTATCACTGGTGCAGCCAGTTTCTTCGAATTTCTTTACTAAATTACGCAGAGCTAGTGGGGTACATGGGCCACATATATGGTGATGGTTTCGACGGTAAACACGCAAGACTTCCGCGGCATTCATCCCATTTTGATAATAAGTTTTACCAATTCACCACGAACTTTCGCTGGCAGAGTCATTTCATCGGCATGTATGAGCTCCCGACTGAAGAAAAAACATTCCCACATCACTTTTTATCCGTTTTCTAAGTTGAATATCTGTCGACTTGCGTTCTGTGATTGGTGTCTTGCCTCTGTCATACACAAATTTTCTCCGAGCGCGCCGATTCATGCTTTTTAGGCCGTTCGTAGAGCCAATTTTTATGTGCGCATAACGCGTCCGTTTCTTGTGATGCACGCACCGTTCCAACTTTTTTTAGGGTTTTCACATGCGCCGAGCATTTTGCAACGGTAAAAAAATGGGCGTTACCATTCGAAAATTTCGAGTTTATGTGCCTATAACCGTAACTGTGAGCGCCATTTTATTGCCGTTCACAGAATCTCGAGACCTTTGAATAATTATATCTGAAATTTCATCTCGATCAGTTGAATTTGTTTCCGTTATGGGCTGCTAGAGGCCCATATATCGGCAAAGTTTTTTATGACAACCCTGTGGTTAGTATTGTTTTATAAGATTATAGATATTCCATAAATAAAAGAAAAAAAATGCTATTCAAATTTTTCCGGTGTGAATTCCGACAGTAGTGAGAAGTCGGTCGATTAGTGATGACATCAGAACTCGTGTCCTTTGGCCTTGAGTATTTCGATGGCAACGCTTCAGTCGGTTTGTTTGTCCTATCCGTGTTCTAACTTTCCTAAAATACTTTGATTGCCGCGAAATTTATATATGCTATTAAGTTTTACTGTAATTATTATTATTAAGGCTGCTAATTGCAAGATTCGTTCTTAGATAAATTTTAGTACATCATGAAGTGCATTGAACTTATATATATCACATACAGACGTACATAAGGTCTCTCACAGGAACTCACATAACACATGTGCGTTACAACAATGATATTAATTATGCGCCAAACCATGCGCGCCAAGATATGCCAATTGGCTGTGGACCGATTATGAAACTTTTCATGGATTAATACATACAAACTTTATATGAAAAAACAGTGAACCTTACGCCTAAAGTATGTTAAGCTGAAATGATGTAACCTGAAATTAACTGTGAAAAGAAGCAAAAAATAGTAATAAAGTAAATCACATATTGGAAAATATAAAAGAAAAAATATATTAAAATATTTAACTTTTTCGGGATCTAGATGCTATCCATTTATTTCAAAAGCTAATGTAATATCACTGACGAATTCATGGAAGAATATTTTTCTTTCCTGACTATTATTATTTACATAGCGGAATTCAGCAATAATTTTTTGTTTGTTTAACAGTAAAATAAGTCCACGTTATTAAAAAAAAGTCTAGAACCTATGAAAATTTTTAAATTAACAACTATCATTTGTAAACTACAAATATTAAGCATACCGTAAAAAAAATGGGAAAACAAATACGGAAAACAAATTTAAAAATATTTCTATTTCTCATGTTAGACGGCGCTAGTAGCAGGACAACCATATGGTTTCTGACCACGTGTACAGCGGAGAATGGAAACGTAGCAATTGTCAAGTCTGATGTATGATAAGGGGGTCTTGGGCAGAAGTGTAAAAACCAAGTAGATTGGCATCCATAACTCAAAATCCCAATTAATTCATTTTCGAAAAAGTGTTAAATAGTAACTTATAAAGCAGAAATCAATTTCTAGGAACTTCAAATATCCGAATTTAAAATTACAGCTCACCTCACCAAGTAATTTTTCATTTATCTTTAAACAAGAAAGAAATAAATCATGCATCAAGCATAGATTATGAAACACTTTCCAACGCGTTCAGAATAATATAAAAAAAAACTTCACGTTTAATAAGTTGAAATATTATGTCTAATTGAGCCATATGGAAATGCATAGTGCTTTTGAAATACCAATTCCGGATATTTCCATCTACAGTCGGAGAATTATCTCAATTCTTTCAGCAGCCCTGTATATGAGATATAGATTTGTATCTGCAAATTACATACATGCCAAAATTTAGTTCAGTTAGGAAAAACATACTACAGTTGAAAATTCCCCTTCTGAAATTTCCGCTAATAAGGATAATGGTAACCGAATTATTTTGTGCAGCCGTCTGTGTACGAGGTATAAAATTTATACACAATGAGTAACATGCAAAAAAATGGTTAGATTTAAAAGCGCATAGTGGAATTGAAAACGTACTTCCAGCAATTATTGCTGAAAAACAGTACTGTAACAGATTTCTTTTGTATGTCCCTGTAAAGGAACTATAAATGCTATGAATGCCCTACTCTATAGTAATAATGTTGCAGTAAAATTCAGTGATTTATATCCATTTCAATACATTTGAAATAGCATAACATCTTTAACATACACTGCAAACGATTTTTCCCCATTGACCATAATGTAATGTAATTCTTTTGAGTGCCCCTGTAAATGAACTATTAATGCTACACACTTCATATTCAAACATTCCGAACATGCTATGGTAAAGATCATTAACAGATATCAGTTGCATGAAAATCCGAGTATATTTGCGCGAGTTAGAGCGTGAACAGACACACAGGCAAGCCGAATTCATAAACACTTTTCAACTTTGTTGGAAAGTGTTAAAAACTACCCGCATTGCAATCTGTTTTGAAACGACTATGAAGGATTTTAACATTTAAAAGTTCCGAATATTAAACCGGCATAATTCTTAAACTACTTGATCGAATTACTTCCCGTTTAGTATCCTTATATAAAGTTTACCGAAAAAGCGAAATGTAATGGAAAAATTAAGATTTTGTGTTGAAATTTTCGGAGTTATTTACCATTTCAGTATGAAGACGACTTCCAAAGCTTAATTTTAAACACAAATTGCAAAAATTATATTTGAGTCTATTTTTGTTAATTATCAACTAGAAAAATAGTGGCAAAATTTATTTATGTTTCTGTTGAATAAAATGTCACTCCTGAGTTACATAAGCGAAATCGCTCAAAAAATGATAATTTTAAAGTATTTACATTGCACAATAACGACTATTCAATTGTATAATGATTTTCATAATGCTTTTAATAGTTTGCAGAATTAATAATGACTACTTTAAACTGCTATTACACGTAAAAATTTCAAGCGACAAAAATCGCCTGCGACTCCTTAATGGTGTTATACACGAGGGGTCAAAGTCGCTTCAGATTTCAGGCGTCTCCATGTTATCGTATGGCTCCAGGGGAGTCGCTTGGAGAGCGAGCAACTTTCTTCTGTCGGAGCGTCTTTGACGCCCGAAACGTAGCGAGTCGCCAGTAACAGCCAATCAAATTCTTGGAAATCTGATTATAGAAAAGCCTTTTCCGGAACAGCCAATGAAATCCTTGGAGAAAGAAAAAAGTGGTATGTATGTTGCAGGAAAACGGAAGAGTCGCAGGCGATTTTTGTCGCCTGCCATTTTTATGTGTAATAAGTGCTTTTAGCAATGAAAAAAAAATTATTCAATTAAAATATTTTATTTCTTTTTTCAGTGTTCATGAGTAAATACATTTTTATGACGTAATTTTCCTCATTTATTGTTTTTAACACGTGTGATCATTTAATTATTATTTTAAAGTTTTATTTGTGTTTTTAATAGCCGAGGGTGAATATTTTTTTTTTATTGAAAGGAAATGTGTTTTGCGCTGTTTTACCATTTGGCAACAATATGAAAAAAATAATCCTTTTTAAAAATCAAATAAATCTTTATTGAAAAACTGAAATTTGAAAAAAAAAATTAAACAAAAAAATTAGACAAATAAAAAAAATAACGGTACTGTGCGCAACCGCTAGCTTGTCAAGTACGTCCCTGGAAAAAAGGTTAAACTGATATACATAATTATTTTTCCTATAAAACATTTTTAACGGAACTATTTTGTAAGTATAAATGAGAGTAATAAGTCTTAATTACGCCCACTAATAACCATATCACAATATATATTCCAAACGAAAAAGTTTAAGAGGTTCAGGGGTTTGTAACGATACGTTATCTTTTCGCATCTCGAATATATGGATTGAGTGGTTGGACAACTTACGGAATCGCTACATAGAAGGAACACGTGCGATATGGAAACTGTAGGGGCGTTATATATTTACTTGTTTGTATTCGATGATTTTTTCCGGTTTTCATATGCATTGTATTTGTAATTTCTGTTATACATTCTGATGACGACTCAGTAAAGGAGTTGAAAGATGTGGATATGGGTTTTTAATATACTTTTAATGTGTTTTTAGTAGTGTCTAAATAAATATTTTAATAAATGTTTTGACTTTTCCATTTGGAATATATATTGTGATATGGAACTATTTTGATCGACTTCAACATTAAATAGCTCTTAAAACAATTCTTCGGTTTATAAACTGTCTGCTTCAGCGTATTTATCGAACATTTTTCTATAAAACTACCAATTTTCATATTTTTACCGGCTGTCCCAAAAATGACTGATGGATTTTAAAATTCAATAACTTGCAAACGGTGACAAATATTAAAAAAATTCTTGTAGGAGGTTTATGTATGATGTAAGGAGTTTTTGTACTGTGATTATTGCTTTTAGTTCGAATTTCAAGCAATAGATGGCGCTGAGAGTAATAGGTGCTCACTCCAGATCCGATTTTTTGGTACTTCGGGATCCATTCAATCTCCATTTTAATCTCCTTTTTTCGCATGGAAGAAAGGAGAGGCTGAAAAATCGAGCCTGGATTTAGCGGTTATTTCTTGCAGCGTCATCTATCGATACTATTTGTAACTAAAACTGAGAATCGCAGCATAAAAACTCCTGACATCTTACGTAATACCACTGCAAGAATTTTTTAAATATCTGTCACCGTTTGCAAGTTATTGAATTTTAAAATCCATCAGTCATTTTTGGGGCACCCGGTAAATGGTTTTCTTAGTATTAGCGAAGAACAGACCTTCGCTCACAAAAAATTCACTCACGAGGTTGACAGCGTTAGTTACTTTTTACATTCTTCTATCTTGACAAGAAGAAAGTATTGGAATCATGAAAATTTTCGAATTCCAGTTTTCGACGGATTTACACGTTTTAGGGGTCAGAGAACCCGAAAAACGTGTTTTTACAAAATGTCTGTCTGTCTGTATGTGACACAAATTTTGTGGGCACTCTATCTCAAGAACTAATGAACGGAATTTAATAAAAATTTATACTCAGTTAGTCCCTGATATAAATTGGTGCTGATTATAGTTTTTGGTGTAAATCGCTTAACAGGTATCGCTGCTATGTAGCATTTTTCACGATTTCCGCAATAGCTCAATCTCTAGAACTAATGCACGGATTTTCCTCATACTTCAGATTTAGTTAGTCCTTGACATGGATTGGTGTTTTATACACTTTGGAGTAAATCGCTCAACAAGTGGCGCGCTATGCTGCATTTTTTGCAATTTCCCCAATAGCTCTATCTCAAGAACTAATGCTTGGATTTTCAATAAACTTCAGATTCATGTATACCTGGATATGAATTGACGCTTTATACATTTTGGTGTAAATTCTCTCAACAGGTGGCGCTGCTCTACTGCATTTTTTTTCGATTTCAGCAATAGCTCTATCTCACGAACTAATGCTTGGATTTTCAACAAACTGGTGGCGCTGCTGTGCTACATTTTTCAGAATTTCTGCTATAGCTCTATCGCAAGAACTAACGCAATTTTCATCAAACCTCAAATTCAGGTATACTTTGATTTGAATTGGTGATAAATTGATGTAATTTCTTGTACTATTTAAATTGATTCAATTGACGTGATTTACATAGAAGAAAGTTTTGTGATGGCCAGAACATACTAGATTTAAAACAGAGAGAAACTAAAATTGAAAAACAATGCATGCCTTTAACATTATCGTTGAGTCAATTGCTTTCCCAAAGCTTCATTACATAAATGGGGGATTTCATTTTATATCATTTTTATGTGAACCCCTGGATACATCATATAAAATCCTTCCATGAGAAATGGGAAAACGTGACTCGATTACATTACGCTCGGCATCGTTTGAAAAGCAGTATCCAGATATATGAAGGAAAACTTTCATTGTTAAAACTGATTGAAATTTATCAAAGCACGCATCTGAAATAATCACAATAAGCCGAGTTTTGAATGATTTTTTTAAGCAAAAGAAACACAAAAGTTGTAAGCTAAAATGGAAAGCGTTTGTAAATAATTGAAGGGCTTAGTGAAAGAACATGTTATGTAATACATTTTCTCAAGTATTGTTTTGTTTTATAGATGAAAGCGTTTGGAGGTATTATATAAAGCGGTAAAACTAAAATGCTAAAATCTACTTAGAATTGAAGATATATGAGACAGTATCTTTTAATATTTAATATTTTCATATTTAATAACTAGCCGCCGTTGGAGACCGGTTTGGTTTCCATTAAATGCATTCCAAGCATTGTATCAAGTTACTTTTCTTTAAAATTTATTTTACTTGCTCAATCCTTCGTGATTAGTTAAAACTGAAACATTTAAAATTTACAACTCTTAATTATTTCTTTAAAACAGAGAAAAGAAAAATAACAAATAATACCATAAACCATGACATTTAATTTCAACATCAAAGTTTTGTTTTAATTTACCACGCGAAAAATTGTTTATGACAATCGCATGAAATGGACCGTTATAATACTGATGACATGATGGCGATGAAATAATATTTGACGTTTTATCCCATACGCCCGGCTAACATTTAACTACCAAATTGGCAACCAGGCATGTGTAAAAAGTGAAGCGGTCAAACCGGAACTGTTGATGACAGTCAGATGACTTAGGCTACTATTATAGAGATTTAATTGATGGAAATAATTTCTAATATTTAATAATTAAATGTTACTATTATTTTCTAGGAGAGTTTAGTATCACCTATTAACTTTCAAGCACATACTACTAACCAGGAAACTACCCCAATAGCGCAATAATGAAAAAAATATAAATAAGTGGTAATCGAAAGGGCATATTAAAATATGTTTTAGACGCATAAATTATTTGCCCTCGTCTCCCCGTTATCAAGATATAACTAGTCGGACGTGGCATTCCAAAAACTCTCTACTAGAGATCTGCACGGGCTGGCCCGTGGCCCGAAGCCCGAGCCCGGTCCGATAAATATTTTTGGTCAGAGCTATCTCGTACGAGACAAATTTTTAACCAAATCGACGTAAAAATCAATGTTTTGTAAAAAAATTCACTCGGGCTGGGGGTTTTTTTCCTCGGGCCGAGATTTTAGCTTTTTTCCGGGCCGGGCCGGGCTCGGGCCGATATTTTAACTTTTTTCCGGGCCCGGCCAAACTTTTAAGATTTTTAGCGGGCCGGGCCAATATTACTTTTTCTACGGGCCGGGCCGTGCTCGGGCCGAACTTTTAATTTTTTATCGGGCCGGGCCGAAGTTTTTTCGATGAGTCGGGCCTGGAAATTTCGGGCCGTGTAGAGCTCTACTTTCTACTATCTCATACATGTTAATACTTCCTGAAAAAAGCAACATATCAGCACCTCCGGTTAGATGATTTACACCAAAATCTAGTTATCAACAACTTTGACAACTTCTAACTGAATCAGAAATTTGATGAAAATCCGTCCATTAGTTTTTTAGATAGAGCTGTTGCGGAAATTGTAAAAAATCCTGCATAGCAGCACCACCTGTTGGGCGATTTACACCAAAAACTAATTAGCACCAATTTATACCAGAAAGTAACTGAATCTGAAGCTTGATGAAAATTCATGCATTAGTTCTTGAGATACAGCTATTGCGGAAATCCTGAAAAATGCAGCACAGCAACGCCACTTGTTGAGCGATTTACACCAAAAATTAAACAACACTAATTTATGTCAGGAACTAACTGAATCTGAAGTTTGATGAAAACTCTTGCAATTTTTCTTGACTTAGAACTATTGCGATAACCATGAATTTTGCAGTATACCAGCACCACCTGTTGGGCGATTTTCACCAAAAAGTAATCACCACCAAACTATATCCTGGACTAACTGAATCTGTAGTTTTATGAAAATCCGTGTAATAGTTCTTGAGATATAGCTATTGCAGAAGGCGTGAAAAATGCCGCATAGCAGCGCCACCTGTTGGGCGATTTTAACCAAAAACTAATCAGGACCAGTTTATGTCAAGATCTAACTGAATCTAAAGTTTTGTGAAATTCGGTGCATTAGTTCTTGAGATAAAGCGCCCACAAACTTTTTGTCACATGCAGACTCACAGAGTGACAGACAGACATTTTCTAAAAACCATCAAATCGTGTTCAGGACATTCTAAAACGTATAAATTCGTCGGAAACCGGAAGGCGAAAATTTTCACGAATCCAATACTTTCTTTTTGTAAAGACAGAAGAAAGTAAAAATTTAAAATTCGCAAAATAAAATATCTAGCGTTAAGAAGGGAAGGCTCCTCGCCAGTCAACGAGCGAAACAGTTCCTGGTGTAAAGCAGTAGTAGCTTCCGTTCTTATCAATTAAAAGTTCTTTGGTAAATCATTGGTGCTGCATGACTTTATTCAGCTTCGAACCCAGATTTTGAGTATAGAACCCAGTAGGACATCTCATTCTTGTTTTAAGGGGAATCTAATGATCTATGTATGTCTGCCGGAAGTGAAGTGGTGCATAAGCCAAAAATTAATACCACCAGTGGTTGTCTCGTAGGTTTATCATTGTGTTTGTCCTGCAACTATCATCCATGTTTTCAAACCTTTGTTTGTAGGACAGACACAATGATAAACCTACGAATCAACCACTGGTGGTATTAATTTTTTGCTTATGCACCACTTCACTTCCGGCAGACATGGATCATTAGATCCCCCTACTTCTACTCTTCCATAAAAGGTTTTTTTTTTTTTTTTTCTTGTGCTTGATAACATAGGTTTTTGTGCTGTCGACTCTTGGACTATAAGTATTAATTTTTCATTCACAAAGGTATATTTTAGTATTTAAATGTATTTTTAACAGTAAAACGACCGTAAATTTTACTCAGGTTTTATAAAAATATTTTACACCGGAATTTATATTTAAATCTGTTTAACATATTTATTTAACATTTTTCTTCTTTTTAGCTCGCAGACTATCAAAGCCTGAGAGCTAATGTGCCCGCCGGTTCTATATGTATGTATGTGCGTACGTATGTACGTAACGCGATAACTCTTGATAGAAACATCCGATTTGCTTCAAAAAATTTTCTAGGTTCATTGTGATAAGGCGCTTCCCTGATTAGTTTTGGGAGTTCATTGGTTAAGGATAAATGGGTGTTAGTCCACCCCCCTTAATTCAGATAAATGGGTTTTTCATGCAGAATGATTCCATTTGTTCCGAATTTGGTATACCGGTTTATTATGTTAAGGAGCTTCCCTGATTAGTTTTGGGGGTTCATTGGTTGAGGATAAAGGGGGGAAAAGGGGGTTTAGTCCACCCCTCTTAATTCAGATAAATGGGTTTTTCATGCAGAATGGTTCGATTTGCTCCGAATTTGGTATACTGGTTTATTATGTTAAGGAACTTCCCTGATTAGTTTTGGGGGTTCATTGGTTGAGGATAAAGGGGGAAAAGGGAGGTTAGCCCGCCCCTCTTAAATTAGATAAATGGGTTTTTCATGCAGAATGATTCGATTTGCTCCGAAGTTGGTATACCGGTTTATTATGTTAAAGAACTTCCCTGATTAGATTTGGAGGTTCTCTGGTTAAGTTTAAATGGGGAAACGGGGGCTAATTCCCCTTAACTTTTTTTTTTGAGGGGCATTATTCTTTGAAATAAGAGTATAATATACAATTAGTGTCAATAGCCTGTGAGCTCAATGCCATCAGTTTAGCTGGGCACTTTTCTTTTCTATTATACTTTAAACTTATTTTACAAAAGAATTTCTGATTCGAACCGAAATATATTCACATGGTAGGGTCAAAATGACCCCTCACGGTCTTTTAGTGTTAAGTATATTTTATTTAAATAAATATATTAGATAATAAATTATATATTAAATATATTAAATAATAAAAAAATTATAAATTTTAAAAAATTACAAATTTTTAAATATAGTTTTATTAATATTATAAATGCGAAAGTGTGTAAAATGGTCTTGAGTTATGGTATCAATTCTTATTATTTAAAGAAAATTATTCTCAATACTTGACGTCTTATCGTCTGTTCACGGATAACAAAAAGATTTCATTTTTAATTTAAAATTGAAATAAGTTTAACCCTTTATCTACTGACGATACTTATAAGTACCATTCACTTTAAACTTTCATCCTATAGTGAATATTACTACTATTCTAATGGTACTTTACAAAAACACTCTTTTAACTCCACTTTTTCATGATACATGGCAGTAGTAGTTCTTGGTTCGTTATTTTAGCGAGGAAGGAAGCTGTCTTGGAAAAAATCGATGTGTTTTGTGCCGACATTTTGTACAGATTGTCACGCTTGAGTTTTTATTGCTGCAAACATAGTAAAGGACATAAGATATGTTGGATTTTTTTATGTGCTCATTATGATCTTAGTTCACTCATTATTCATTTGACTAGTTATTTTAAGTAAGCGGTGTATGTATTTGATTTAACAACTGAATTACTCTGCAGTCTTTATAAGTACCGCCAGTATACTGGATGTAGGAGAAAAACTTCTTGTTTACTTTTCATCTGTGTAGTTATCCATCGTTTTTGTTTACTTTATAATGTTATAATTAAATTGTGGTGTAGTAATGTTTTTTTCTAGTACTTCTTTTCTGTTTTATTATTATTTTTTATAGGAAATCGAAAAGTTGTGATAGCCGCTCATTTTTGCTATGCTAGAAATAGCATATGTAAATTTATATATTTCATATGTGGAGATGCGAGAGAACATGTTGCCCTTGTAATATAGGTGTCGCATAACTGATGCTAATGCTAAACTAATAATAGGAAAAAAACTAAACTAGAATAAACTAGGCATAACTAATGCTAAAGGACTGCTAAGAAAATAGAAACCGAAAAAACATTGTTTTTTTTTTTTTTTTTAATACCACCAAATTTGAATTTTTACTCATTTTTCATGCGTAAAATGAAACTATGTCAATTTAATATTTTTCATTGTTAACTTGCGAGTGTCTTCTTGTTATTTAGCATTGTTAAGAGTTTAAATTTTATTTGAAATATCATGTGAGCTTTCTGTTACGAGACTATTTTAGCCATAGAGTACTGACGATACTTTAAAGTACTACTTTAATTAATTACCTCTAACGAATTAAATTTCTCACGGGTGAGTATTTTTTATGTATATCCTATAATTTTCATTGTAGTAAATGAAAAAGAACTATACAGACTAATAAAAGAACTATACATTTGACTATACAGAACTGAATACATTTACGAATTACACTATGCCACATAACCCACATCGGTTAATAACAATAAAAAGATAATTGCCCAGTTAAACTGATGACACTGAGCTCACAGGTTATTCACACTAATTGTATATTATACTCTTATTTCAAAGAATAATACCCCTCAAAAAATAAATGAAGGGGAAATATCCCCCTTTATACTTAACCAATGGACCTCCAAATCTAATCAGGAAAGCTCCTTAACTTAATAAACCAGTATACTAAATTTGAAGCAAATCAGATAATTCTGCATGAAAAAAAACACATCGCTAAATTAGGGGGGGGTGATCTAACCCCCTTTAACCCCGTATATTTAACTAATGAACCCCCAAATCTAATCAGGAAAGCTCCTTGTCAGAATGAACATAGAAAAAAAAATTAAGGTAAATTGGATAATTCTGCATGAAAATCCATTTATCTAAATTAAGAGGAGGGGACTTGCCCCCCCTTTCCCCCTTTTATACTTAACCAATGAACCTCCAAATCTAATGAAGGAAGCGCCATATACAGTGACTCACATTTGTTTTTGGACACTTGTGTTTTTGAAACTTCCTTATAAAAAACATCATCTAAATATTAAAGGATCTACTTAATTTTTTTTCATATAAACTTTATTTTCCCTATAATAAACCTACATATTGTAATAAAAATAAATTCAAAACTTTTTTTTTTTTCAAAAAATTAATTTACCGAGAAAGTTATTCTCTTGCCGAAAAAGATTTCTCTTGCGCTTTTCAACATTTCCCTATGAGAAGCTTCTCGAGGATTTCTCTCGCGCTTTTCAACATTTCATATGTCGGCAGAGAAGAGATGTGAAAAGATTTATCGAGAAGTACCAAGGGACGAGCACGAGATAGAGAAAGAGGCATGACAATGAGCTGTGAAATGAAGCCCTAATTTTCAAAGTTTCCCTTATTTTAGCCCTACGAAGATGTCACATACCTGGAGCCCTCCGATGAAAATTATTTATTAAATATAAAAATTTCAAAGAGGAAGGTGGGTCGGGTGAATTCGGCGGGGGGGGGGGGGGGGCTGAAAAAGCTCTTTGGCCACTCTTTCATATTATGAACCTTTCTTCCCCGAAATTGAATTTTGAAGGTGGGGAGGGGGGCGAAAATTTTTTTTAAACTGTAGCGATTTCTATAATAAATATCATTTTAGATGTGGATTTTTTTTTTATGGAGTCTTCCGGTAAATATTACTTATTAAACATAAAAATTTTGAAAGTGCGGGCTGCGTGAATTCCAGGTCGAAAGAGTGGACCCACGTGGGGGGGGAGGGTCGGGGGAGCAATTTTCAGACTTTTTTTGAACCCGCCATGTGATATATCATCGGAAAGCTCTCGGATAACTCTTTCATATTATGAGACTTTCGTCCCCCCTCCTCAATTTTACCCCCACTATGGACGGGTAGTTTTCAAACTTTTTTGCATTTCATCATTTTATCGGATTTTTTTACGGAACCATCCGGTAAATATTATTTATAATATATGAAATTTCAAAAGTGGGGTTGTATTCCGGGGAGTGCGGCAGTTGGTCCTCTGGGGAGAGCACTTTCCCAACTTTTACCGAAACTCCTCATGTGATACATATATATCATTAGAAAATCTTGTGACCACTTATTCATATTAAGCACCTACCGTGCCCCTTTCCCCACTTTGTCACCGGACATTTTTCTAAATTTTGCTGATGATACATATTGTTGGAAAGGCCTGTGACCACTTATTCCTGTTATACAGCTCCTCCCCACTTTGCCACCGCGGGGGTACTTTTCTAAATTTAGCCAAGACCCTCTCATGTGACATATCGTTGGAAAGGTCCGTGACTACTTATTGACATTATACACCTCCGGTGTCCGCAGTGGTGGGATTCAGCCGGTTCGCACCGGTTCGGTAGAACAGGTTGTTAAATTGTGTTGAGTTCGGCGAGCCGGTTGTTAAAATGATACTTCAAATGCGAAAATCGCATTTACATTAATTTGCTTTCTTTAAATGTTTATCTGCACAACATTGTTTTGTAGGCATAACTCTGTGATAAGTCCTGATTAATTTCATTTAATAAAATAATATTTCATTTGGAACAATAATGTATTTTTCTTCATCAATCCTGTAAGAGAAAATTCAACTTAAAAAAACGAAATTTTGAAAATTCTGGTAACTAAATTGACAGTCCTAGGCTAATCCCAGTTATATGGTAAGGTTATTAAACATTACACTAACTACTTATTTCAACTAATAAAAGAAAGTTTTGCTCTGTCTGTGTGTCTGTGTATGTGCGATGGCTAGCAAAATCTACGGCACGTACGAGACTGAATATTTTTGTGAGGCAAGCTCAAAATCTCTCCTGATGCACATGAGACACAGAATTTTAAAATTCTAATAATTAGTTGAATTATTAATTAAAAATCGCAACTCACTCTCATTAAAAACTCAACTTGGTCCTTTCGAGAAAGAAAAAACCCTGGCGTACGCACAGAAGCCTTATTTACGCATCAGTTGAAAATGAAGAACGAAAAGAAGAAATTTCGGGGGTATTTTGTCATTATTTATTAACTTACATCGGCCAAACCGCTTACTAAAGTTAAAAATGAAAGACATATGCTGAAAGATCTACGTCTCAAATGCCGCAATCAATTAAAAAATATATCGCAGTTAACCGCTTGAAAAACAATTTTCAAAAAGGACCGTTTTTCGGAAAAACTTTTCCTCCCTTATTGCAACGCCCGCCCCTCCAGGGCACAATTTTGGAGGTACCGACAAACCAAAAAATGTTCTTAAAGTGAGACCCTCTTCTAATCGGTGGTGCAATTGGTTTAAAACAAATATGAATTTAAACCCGTCCAAATACACCGGTAAACGCAGGTCACTTCTCGCCTCACGAAGACTATGTTTTTTCTACGCTAAACATTTCTAAACGACCGTATTCTTTTTAGAGTATTGCAATAAATAGACCAGATTTACATTACCTACAAAAATTTTGAAACGTTCGAACAGGTAGAAATATTTCTTACAAAATAAAATGTGTGAAAATTTCGACGAAATCAGCAAAAATCTGAGTGTTTCGTTGGGGTTTCGCTCCTTCAGGGTGAAATTTTAGAGGTACTAGCAAACCAATAATATGTTCATAAATCTGACATCACCTTCTTATCGACGACACAAAATAGGCTTTAAAAAATAGGAATTTTAACCCTTACAAATACACCGACAAATGCAGGTCATTTCTCTCCTCAAGGAGACGATATTTTTCTACGCTAAAAGTAATTAAACGACCGCATTTGAACACAATCTTTTAAGAGTATCTCAAATTTAGATGGTATTGAGTCTCTCAATAGATCAGACTTACATCATCTACAAAAATTTTGAAACATTCGGACGGGTAGAAATATTTCTTACAAAATAAAATGTGTGAAATTTCGACGAAATCAATGAAAACCTGAGTGTTTCTTCGCGGTTTCGCTCGCTTTCGGTGTGCATAGACTCCACAAATCAAATTACGCAGAAAGTAAAGTACCAAATAGCATATACTTTCAATCAATATTTTTTCATTTAAAAATATAAATTCAGATAAAATAGATTTAAAGATATAAAATCATACAAATTCCAGGTTAGTTTAAGGGTCATTCATCATGGGCTCAGGCAACGCTATTATTCGAATAAACGGTACGTTGCTTTGGCACGGAATGTTCCCTGTTATCCCTGATCTATAGCTAATACTTAAATCGGCAGATTTAGATATATACCTACAACTGCACATTTTTTTATATTGTTCTTCATATCTTGAAAAATATATATATATATTTTTCTTAAATGAAAGTAGTTATTTTCGTAAATGTAATAAATCCAAAATTTTGATAAGTTCCTCTAGTCTTATCTATACTCCTATTATAAAGAGGAAAAAATTGTTTATTTGTAGGAAGTAAGCTCTGGAACTACCGAACCGATTCCAAAAGTAATGGTATCAAAATGATGGTGTTAGTCCAACTTAGAACATAGGCTATATCTTATGTCGGTGTCACTACCCCAAAGAGGGTGTAGGAGCAAAAAACGTTCTAAAAATGCGATTTTAGCGTTACTGAAGGGCCTAGAAATATGAAATTTTGAATATTAGTTACTTATAAGATATAAATGATGTCTAAGAACAGTTCTTAAACAATTCGAAATTTAAAAGGGGTGAAAATGCACAAAAAGGGTTCTAAAAAACGTTCTAAATGGTAGTTTCTACACAATCTCGGGAAATACCAAACCAATTTAAAAAATATTGGTGTCAAAATGATGGTGACAACGCTTGCTCCAAGATAGGCTATGTTTTATGTCGGTGCCACTACCCCAAAGGGGTTGTAGGAGAAAAAACGTTCTAAAATGCGATTTTAGCGTTAATGAAGGGCCTAGAAATATGAAATTTTGAATATTAGTTACTTGTAAGATATAAATGATGTCTAAGAACATCTCTTAAACAATTCGAAATTTAAAAGGGGTGAAAATGCACAAAAAGCGTTCTAAAAAACGTTCTAAATGGTAGTTTCTACACAATCTCAGGAAATACCAAACCGATTTAAAAAATAATGGTGTCAAAATGACGGTGACAACCCTTGCTCCAACATAGGCTATGTTTTATGTCGGTGCCACTACCCGAAAGGGGGTGCAGGAGCAAAAAACGTTCTAAAAATGCGATTTTTGCGTTACCGAAGGGCCTAGAAATATGAAATTTGAAATATTAGCTACTTATTAGATATAAAGGATTTCTAAGAACAGTTCTTAAACGATTCGAAATTTAAAAGGGGTGAAAATGCGCGAAAAGCGTTCTAAAAAACGTTCTAATGGTGGTTTCTACACAATCTCAGGAAATACCAAACCGATCTAAAAAATAATGGTGAATGGTCAAAATGATGGTGAGAACCCTTGCTCCAACATAGGCGATGTTTTATGTCGGTGCCACTACCCCAAAGGGGGTGCAGGAGAATAACGTTCTAAATTGCGGCTTTTGCGTTACGGAAGGGCCTAGAATCGTGAAATTTGGAATGATAGTTAGTTATAAGATATCAATGATCTCTAAGGACATTTCCTAAAAAAATCGAAATTTAAAAGGGGGTCAAAATGCGCAAAAATCGTTGAAAAAAAAGTTCTAAATTGCGATTTCTGTGCAATCTCAGGAAGTACTGAACCGATTCCAAATATAATGGTGTAAAAATGATGGTGACAGCTCTTTCTCCAAGATAGGCTATATTTTATGTCTGTTTCCACTACCCCAGAGGAGATGCAGGAGCGAAATGCGCGAAAAGCGTTCTAAAAGCGGTCTAAATGCCGATTTGTCGGCAATATCTTAGGAAGAATTAATCTGATTTCAAACGTAATGGTAGGAAATTGATGTTGACAGCCTCTGCTCTAACATAGACGCTATTTTATGTCGGTATCACTATCACCAAGACGTTGCACGAGCAACAAAGCGTTCTAAATTTTGATTTTTGTGATCAGTAGGGGCTAGCAACTTAAAATTAGGCAAGGTACATATTTATTAGATATAAATGATCTTTAAGAACAGTTTCGAAAAAATTGGAAATTTAAAAAGGGGTGAAAATGCGCGAAAAGCGTCCTAAAAACGTTCTAAATTGCGATTTCTACTCAATCTATGGAAATACCAAAACTATTTCAAAATTAATGGTTGCAAATCAATGGTGACAGTCCCTGATATAACATAGGTTATATTTTATGTTGCTGTCACTACCATCTGAGGGTTGCAAAAGCAAACATGTTCTAATTTGCGTTTTTTGCACAACTGAGGGGTCTAACACTTTGAAGTATGGCATGTTATTTACTTACAAGATGCAACTGCTTTCTAAGAACAGTCGAAAGAAAATTTCAAATTAAAAAAAAATGAAGTGAGTGAAAAGCGTTATAAATTACAATTTTTAAGCAAACTTATAAATTACAAAACCGATTAAAAAAATAATGATGACAAATTTTGGTGATAGAACCTGCTCAAACATAAGCTATATTTTATGTCTGTTCCACTACCACGCAGGAGCTAAAAACTTTCTAAATTTCGATTTCTGTGATACTGAAAACGTCAGAAACTTTAAATATGACATGGTAGTTACTTATAAAATATAAATGCCCTCGTAGGAACGGCGAAAATAAATTCGAATAAAAAAACGGTAAAGCGAAGGGGAGGTGCAAAAAGCATTCTAAAAAAGTTCTAAATTACGATTCTATGCAGTTTCAGGGAATATAAACCTATTATGAAAGTAATATTTGCGAATCAATGGTAACAGTCTCTTATCCTACACAGGCTATATTTTATGCCGGTGATTCTACCACCTGGGATTCACAGGAACAACAAACGTTCTAAAAAAGGGCTTTAAAAGCTTTTTAAATTACGTTTCTGTGGAATATTAGAAAATAACAAACCGATTTCAAAATTAATGTTGGCAAATTAATGGTGACAGTTCCTGTTTCAACATAGCCCTTTATGTTGAGAGAGGGGGTAGGACTTGGAATTTGACATGATGGTTAATTTTAAGATGTAAGAAGATGGTTTCTAAAAAATTCAAATCTTCAAATGAATACTGAAATGAGCGTATTAATTGAGCATAAAAGTTTCAAAATATTTTCTAAATTATCATTTGTTTAGTTTTATTTCATTTTATTAATTTAAGTCCTAATTTCTGCCTAATGCAGTGTAATAATGATGTTTAATCAAACTGTGTTTTAAATAGTAATTTTTGAATTATTCCTAAAAGTAGTAAGTAACTTTTAATAAAAAAAACCTTTTAATAAAATAAAATATTACCTTTTAATAAAATAAAAATTTAGTTAGTACCTTTTAATAAAAATTAGACATATAAATATCACTTGGCATATTTCAAATATTACGCGAGCAAAGCCGCGGGGTTTGCTAGTAACTTATATTTAGAAAAATATTTTTCCAGCTCTAACAAATGAAAAGATATTGTATGATCTAAATTTGCCGAATCATGATACTTTGTATTCTACGAATTTCCAACGTTGTCTGGCTTGTTTTTTTTTTTTTTTTTTTTTTGTTCTAAGAAATGGTAAAAATTCCTAAAGTTTCTAAATGTCATAACTCGAGAAGTTTCGGTCGTGCAAAAATTTGTCTCACTAGCTATAGCATGGATAATATTTTTCTAAATATATTATATACAACTTTAGGTCGAGAACGTGGGTTAATTCTTACATTTCTACTATTAGGTAGCTTTCTTTACAAAAAGCTACCTATTGCAGCCGTTCGGAGGAAAGCGATTTCAAAAAATTTTGGTATATTTTCATCGATCATGACCCCCAGACCCTGAAACCACCCTCCGTTCAAAATTATATATATATATATATATATATATATATATCTGACCTATGTCACACTGTAACTCTCGTATTTATGAACCGATTTGGATGTAATTCGGTGTGTACATAGTACATACCAATGTCTCGACCGAGTTCGTTGGCCAGCTTCATCCGCCATTTTGTTTCAAAATGGCGGCCATTTAAAAATTTTTAAAAAATTTAAAATTTGAAATGTGGTACCAAAAAATTGAAAATGGAAAAATATTTTTTTCTTATGTATTTGACCTTTATACAAAGACTCCGTAGCAGTTTTCGTTTCGTCTATATCTTAAAAAATGGCTGAGTTATAGCATTTTGAATTTCTAGCGAAGCTGACATTTTGAAACGTCCTGAAATTTGTCACGCGATAAAAGGCGTATTTATGAACCGATTTGGATGTAACTTCGTTTATACATAGTACAGACCAATGTCTCGAACGAGTTCGTTGGCCAGCTTCATCCGCCATCTTGTTTAAAAATGCCGGCCATTTAAAATTTTAAGAAAAATTTAAATTTGAAATGTGATAGCAAAAAATTGAAAATTGAAAATATATTTTTTTCTTATGTGTTTGACCTTGATAAAAGGATTCGGGAGCAGTTTTGTTTCGTCTATATCTTAAAAAATGGCTGAGTTATAGCATTTTGAATTTCTAGCGTGGCTGACATTTTGAAACGTCCTGATTTTTGCCACGTGATAACAGACGTATTTATGAACCGATTTGGATGTACCTTGGTGTGTACATAGTACATACAAATAACTCAACCGAGTTCGTTGACCAGCTTCATTCGCCATCTTGTTTCAAAATGGTGGCCATTTAAAAAAATTTAAAAAAAAATTAAATTTAAAATGAGATACCAAAAAATTAGAAAATGAAAAAGATTTTTTTTGTATGTGTTTGACCTTAATACAAAGATTCCGGAACAGGTTTTGTTTCGTCTACATCTAAAAAAATGGCTGAGTTATAACATTTTGAATTTCTATTGTGGCTGACATTTTAAAACGACCTGATTTTTGTCACGCGATAACAGGCGTATTTATGAACCGATTTGAATGTAACTTGGTCTGTACATAGTACTTACCAATGTCTCGACCGAGTTCGTTGGCCAGCTTCATTCGCCATCTTGTCTCAAAAGTGTTGCCATTTTTAGAAAAAAATGTAATTTAAAATTTAAAATGAGGTATTAAAAAATTGGAAAATGAAAAAGATTTTTTTTATGTGTTTGGCCTTGATACAAAGATTCTGGAGCAGTTTTTGTTTCTGAAAATTTGTTCTTTTGTTTATATCTTAAAAAGTGGTTGAATTATAGCACTTTGAATTTCTATCATGGCTAACACTTTGAAACGATCTTGTATTTGTCACGCGATACCACACATATTCGCCTATTTCGATGGAAGAAGGCATGTGGATAGTATACATCAATATCTCGACCAAGTTCGCTGGCCAGCTTCATCAGCCATCTTGTTTCAAAATGGCGGCCATTAAATTAAAAAAAATTATATTTAAAGTGAGGTGCAAAAAAATTAGAAATTGAAAAAGGTTTCTTTCTTAAGTATTTGACCTTGATATAAGGATTCAGGAGCATTTTTTGTTTGTCTTTATCTTAAAAAATGGCTCAGATATAGCAGTTTCAATTTCTAAAGTGGGTGACATTTTGAAAAATCTGATTTTTTGCCTGCGACAGCACTCGTATATATCAACCGATTCCGATATGAGTGAGCATATGCACAGCAATTACTAAGGTCTCGACCAAGTTCACTGGTTAGCCTCATCTACCATGTTGTCTTAAAATGGCAGGCACATTAAGAAATCGCCGAATTTTGCAGCCAAATATAAGTGACTTTAAATAAAAGCAGCTTGGATAAAGCTGACTAATTTCGCGAAATCCTCATTCATAATGATTTAGTATTGATAAAAATTAGTATTGAATCTCCTACATTCGGCTTCCACTTAATTGAGCTTCGTGTGTTTGAATAATATAAGTTGGCTTTTTAAAAATAAGGAATATGAAAGCTACCTCTTCCTCCCGGCACTGGCCGGAAGGACTTTTTTTATATTATATTGTTTATTGTTTTGATGCATTTTCTGATAGAAAATATGATCAGGGTTTCATGATTGTCAAATATTTATTAAGGTCCTTTTATAGAGTAACATGTTTCAGGATTTTTTTCACTGTACCAAAGGATCAAAGTTTTTTTTAACAATGTTCTTATAATATTGGAAAGCATTTCATAATCTGTATGAGATGCTTCACTTTTCTTTCATTTTTGTACATCAAAAATCATTCGAGCAGCGAACCGGTTGTTAAATTATTTAAATCCCACCACTGTGTCCACCCCCCCCCCCACTTTGCCTCCACGGGGGTACTTTTCTAAATATAACCAAGACCCCACATGTGACATATCGTTGGAAAGGTCTGTGACTACATATTAATGTTATGCACCTCTGGTGTCCGCCCCCCCCCCTCACTTTGCCCACACGTGGGCTCTTTTCTAAATTTAGCCGAGATATATTGTTGGAAAGACCTATGACCACTTACTCATGTTATGCACCTCCCGCGGCCCTCCCCCCCAACTTTGCCCCCACGGGGGTCATTTTTATAAATTTAGCCGAGAACTTTCATGTGTCATATCGTTGGAAAGGCCTGTGACCACTTGTACATGTTATAAACATCCAATGTCCCTCCCTCCACTTTGCCCCCACGGGGGCACTTTTCTAAATTTATCCGAGACCCCTCATGTGACATGTTGTCGGAAAGGCCTGTGACCACTTACTCCCGTTATGCACCTCCCTCCACTTTGCCCGCACAGGGAGGGAATTTTTATAAATTAAGATCGAGACCCCTCATGTGACATATGGTTGGAAAGGCCTAAAGCCCTGTGACGATTTATTCATATTATGCAGCTGCTGTGCTCCTCGTCTCACTTTGACCACGCCCCCCCCCCCCCCCAGGGATCCGGTCCGAGGTTCGTTCGGCTCGAGATTTTTTTTGCAAGACTTTGTAGTGCGTGCACACCACGCCTGCTATTACGGCACCTTAGCGGGGAGCCAGTTCGAGATTTCATATTACAAGATTAATTATAAATTAGAGGCCCCGATTAAAGAAAGGGCCCGCTAGCGGGCGAAGCCACTTAGTCCTTATTAACGCCGACTCATTCCAGTTCATCCGAAGACGATTCTTGATAAATGTATGGCGTATAAAAGCAATTGGCAAACTGGAGTCATCGAGAAAATTTTTACATAATCGAAAAATATCGAGATGTCCATACAATCGAGAAAATCGATAAAAACATCTCGTTATCGCCCATCATTAACTCATATAAATCATTGGATTTCACTACAAGATGATTACGATAAAATAGGGCATTCATAGCCTTTGTCGTTCATTTACAGGGACACACAAAAGAAATCGGTTGCAGTACTGTCTTTGAGCAATAATTGCTGGAATTTTCAATTTTAGCATGCCCTTTTAAATTGAACTAATTTTTTGCATGTTACTCGTTGTACATAAATTTTGTACCTCGCATACATTGCTGAGCAAAAGAATTCACTTACTATTCTCCTTATTAGCGGAAAATACTGAAAGGGGATTTTCAACTGAAGTATGTGTTTCCTAACTAAACTAAATTTTTGCATGCATGTAGTTAATAGATACAAATCTATATAACATATACAAGGCTGCTCAAAAGATTCAGATAATTTTCCGATTGTAGATGGGAACAGCTGAAATTGGGTTTTCAAATGTGTTATTCGTTTCCATATTAGACATATTTTAACTTATTAAAACTGTTGAGTTTTGTTACATTATTCTGAATGTGTTGGAAAGTGTTACATAATCTATACTTGATGCATTATTTTTTCTTTCTTGTTTCATTAAAGAAACTTTTGAAGAATTTTACATGGCAAAGCTTCCCTTCAATATCTCGTAGTTTCATCTGGATGATTAACTCCTCGTTTCATCTTATTAAACAATTTCAATGCAGTACTTCTTTATTCATTAGCACAGTTCAACGATGAAATGCACTTAAAGTAGGTGGCGAAAATTGGAGAACAATATCGGATTATCGACAAGTGTCATTTAAATACTGTCGCCACTTTAACGTTCAACGAGTTTCATTCTAATCGAATAATTTGAGAACAGTTCAGATTGAATATCTGATTTTATAAGGGCTGATGATACAAAAATTGTTACATTAATCGATTTTTTGAATAAACTGTGTTAATTCCACTTCAATGTTTGTAAAGGACGTTACACAGGAATAATATTTATTCAAAATATAATTCGTAACTATAATTCGACAATTTAATCTAAAGTGTGCTTCTCAACTATGCAGCAAAATTTTGAAAAATTAATAATAATAACCCCGTTTTTACTTACCAATCATACGTAGCATAGGGTATAGACTCTCGAAATATTTGTTCTGATAAAAGGTATACAAAAATTTTCGAAATTGTTTATTTGAAGGAGTGAATATAAAAGACAATAAAAAACATAAATTTTGCATCATGAATGAACTCTATCGGATAATTAGTTGCCGAGATATTTGTAATTCTATTTTTCACACATTTCGATTTTTCATGACCCTGTATTTCATTGAAATTTCAATTCAAAGATATATTTTAATTGGAAATGAGACGCTTAATCCGACGCAGTAAACTGTTAGTTAATAGGATTATAATTTTTCAAGTTAAAAGATGTTTCTTTTGCGAAATTCGGTACTACTCGATTATCCCGCCGACCAAAAAACTATCGCCAAACTATAAGATTAAATGCCAATAATGGCTTATCGTAAATGTCAAGCATTTAATGCATCTCCATACCTATAAGGGGTGTTACCATAGGAGGGACCCTGTTCCGTCGCCAAATACCGCCAAGTTTGTCGCCAACTTGGCGGTATGTCGCCAAATTTGGCGGCAAAAATGAGTCGCCAAAAATGACGCCAAATTGGCGGTATCTCTAATATTTCGCCACATTCCCATAGACTTCCATTGTAAACCAATAGTGTTTACTTGCTTACAGAAAATCAACAAATTGAGATATTTTGATGCAACAATAAAAAAGAAAAATGCCCAGCTAAACTGATGGCATTGAGCTCACAGGCTATTCACACTAATTGTATATCATACTCTTATTTTAAAGAATAATGCCCCTCAAAAAAATAAGTGAAGGGGAATTAGCCCCAGTTTCACCCTTTATACTTAACCAGTGAACCTCCAAATCTAATCAGGGAAGCTCCTTATCATAATAAACCGGTATACCAAATTTGGAGCAAATCGAATAATCCTGCAAAAAAAACCCATTTATCAAAATTAAGAGGGTGGACTAGCCCCCCACCCCCTTTATCCTTAACCAATGAATCCCCAAAACGAATCAGGGAAGCTCCTTAACATAATAAACAGGTATACCGAATTTGGAGCAAAGCCAATAATTCTGCATGAAAAAACCGTTTATATAAATTAATGGGGGGGGGACTAGCCACCCTTCCCCCTTTATCCTTAACCAATGAACCCACAAAACTAATCAGGGAAGTTCCTTAACATAATAAACCGGTATACCAACTTCGGAGCAAATGGAATCATTCTGCATGAAAAACCCATTTATCTAATTTAAGAGGGGCGGGATAACCTCCCTTTTCCCCCTTTATCCTTAACCAATGAACCCCCAAAACTAATCAGGGAAGTTCCTTAACCTAATAAACCGGTATACCAAATTCGGGGCAAATCGAATCATTCTGCATGAAAAACCCATTTATCTGAATTAAGGGGGTGGACTAGCCCCCCTTTTCCCCCTTTATTCTTAACCAATGAACCCCCAAAACTAATCAGGGAAGTTCCTTAACCTAATTAACCTGTATACCTAATTCGGAGCAAATCGAATCATTCTGCATGAAAAACCCATTTATCTGAATAAAAAGGGGTGGACTAACCCTCCTTTTCCCCCTTTACCCTTAACCAATGAACCTCCAAAACTAATCAGGGAAGTTCCTTAACATAATAAACCGCTATACCAAATTCGGGGCAAATCGAATGATTCTGCATGAAAAACCCATTTATCTGAATTAAGGGGGGTGGACTAACCCCCCATTTCCCCCTTTATCCTTAACCAATGAACCCCCAAAACTAATCAGGGAAGTTCCTTAACCTAATAAACCGGTATACCAAATTCGGGGCAAATCGAATCATTCTGCATGAAAAACCCATTTATCTGAATTAAGGGGGTGGACTAGCCCCCCTTTCCCCCCTTTATTCTTAACCAATGAACTCCCAAAACTAATCAGGGAAGTTCCTTAACATAATAAACCGGTATACCAAATTCGGGGCAAATCGAATGATTCTGCATGAAAAACCCAATTATCTGAATTAAGGGGTGGACTAACCCCCCTTTATCCTTAACCAATGAACCTCCAAAACTAATCAGGGAAGTTCCTTAACATAATAAACCGGTATACCAAATTCGGAGAAAATCGAATCATTCTGCATGAAAAACCCATTTATCTGAATTAAGGGGTTGGACTAACGCCGTTTTTCCCCCTTTATCCTTAACCAATGAACTCCCAAAACTAATCAGGGAAGCGCCTTAACCTGATAAACTGGTATACCAAATTCGGAGCAAATCGAATCATTCTGCACGAAAAACCCATTTATCTGAATAAAAAGGGGTGTTCTAACCCCCTTTTCCCCCCCTTTATCCTTAACCAATGAACCCCCAAAACTAATCAGGGAAGTTCCTTAACATAATAAACCGGTATCCCAAATACGGAGCAAATTGAATGATTCTGCATGAAAAACCCATTTAACTGAATTAAGGGGGGTGGACTAATCCCGTTTCGTTTTTCCCCCTTTATCCTTAACCAATGAACTCCCAAAACTAATCAGGGAAGCGCCTTAACCTAATAAACTGGTATACCAAATTCGGAGCAAATCGAATCATTCTGCATGAAAAACCCATTTATCTGAATAAAAAGGGGTGGACTAACCCCCTTTTCCCCCCTTTATCCTTAACCAATGAACTCCCAAAACTAATCAGGGAAGTTCCTTAACATAATAAACCGGTATCCCAAATACGGAGCAAATTGAATGATTCTGCATGAAAAACCCATTTATCTGAATTAAGGGGGGTGGACTAATCCCGTTTTTCCCCCTTTATCCTTAACCAATGAACTCCCAAAACTAATCAGGTAAGTTCCTTAACATACTAAACCGGTATACGAAATTCGGGGCAAATCGAGTGATTCTGCATGAAAAACCCAATTATCTGAATTAAGGGGGTGGACTAACCCCCCATTTCCCCCTTTATCCATAACCAATGAACCTCCAAAACTAATCAGGGAAGTTCCTTAACCTAATAAACCGGTATACCAAATTGGGAGAAAATCGAATCATTCTGCATGAAAAACCCATTTATCTGAATTAAGGGGTTGGACTAACCCCGTTTTTCCCCCTTTATCCTTAACCAATGAACTCCCAAAACTAATCAGGGATGCGCCTTATCACAATGAACCTAGGAAAAAATTTTGAAGCAAATCGATGTTTCTATCAAGAGTTATCGCGTTACGTACATACACACATACATACATACATACATACAGAGCGGGCGGGCACATTAGCTCTCAGGCTTTGATAGCCTGTGAGCTAAAAAGTAATATTAGCTTAAGGTGTTATATTAATTATATTTAAGGAAGTCCAAATAAATTAAATTATGAATAAAAGTAACATGGTACAATGCTTAGCAAATGTCACATGTTTTATTTTCATAATTTATATTAGCTATATCCATGAAGGGTAAATATTACGGTGGCCCCCAACGACTAATTTTTTGTTGTTGTTGTAGTTTATTTATTTGTTAACAAAAAAATTGTTAACAGTATATATATAAATAACAAACAGACATACATACAATAAATACAATAATCCCAACTTGAGTGAAAAATTATCCAGAGCCAGGATTCGAACCCGGGACTACAGCATTCCAGGCTGTCGCTCTAACCACTGAGCTACTCCGGCGAATACCTGGGTCTCCAATTTTTCCCTAATAAACCATGTTGGGGACGTCACCAGCCATCTATACGACAGCCTTGGATGGCCGGACAACGATGAATAGATATTATTACATCGATCTAGGATATATAATAAAACTCACACACTACAATATATAATAAACACACATAAATAGCGCCTGAATTCAACTGTTAACAGTTTATATATAAACTAGCAGGAATGACCGAGCTAAGCTCGGTCAAAATTAGCCCTGTGTTCAATTCGATATTTCATTCTCACTGTATAATTCTTGCTGTTTAGATAAAATTGGTATGATTCTAAGCCATAGAGATTCCCTAAACGAAATTTTTCGAACATACGACAATGCTCTTCTCGAACCCGAAAACGATAGAATGCAAAATTTAGTCAAAATCGCTAAAGTCATTTTATAGATAAAATTAGCTTGACCCACAGTGGCACAAAAATGACCCACTAATTGACTTTTACTCGAACATGTGACTTAGCCTAGTGGTCATCTCATGCCCGGAAACGGTATATTACAGAATTTTGTCAAAATGTTTTGGGCCTTTTTTTAGATTCAATTAGCTTGATCCTGACCCATTGTGACCCAAAATGACCCACTAATCGAATTTTCACGAACACGTGACCTAGCCCAATGGTATTTCCGTGACCGAAAATGGTAAAATACAAAATTTCGTCAAAATCGTTAGAGCCGTTTTCTAAAACTTTGCTTGACCCACAGTGACCCAAAAATGACCCACTAATCGAATTTTCTCTAATATGTGACTTATCCCATTGGTCTTCTCGTAATCGAAAACGACAAAAATTTAGTCATAATCGTTAGAGCCGTTTTTTAGATAAAATTGGCTTGACCCATATTAACCCAAAAATGGCCCACTAATCGAAATTTCTCGACTTAGCCCAATAGTTTTCTCGTGCCAAAAAACGGTTGGATATAAAATTTAGTCAAAATCGATTGAGCCGTTTTTTAGATATAATTAGCTTGACCTTGACCCATTATGACCCAAAATGACCCACTTAATCGAATTTTCTCGAACACGTAACTTATGGTATTTTCGCTCCCGAAAATGGTAAAATGCAAAATTTCGTCAAAATCGTTAGAGCTGTTTTCTAAAACTTTGCTTGACCCACAGTGACCCAAAAATGACCCACTAATCGAATTTTCTCTAATATGTAACTTATCCCATTGGTCTTCTCGTAATCGAAAACGACAAAATACAAAGTTTAGTCAAAATCGTAAGAGCTGCTTTTTAGATAAAATTGGCTTGACCCATAGTGATCCAAAAATGACCCACTAATCGAAATTTTTCGAACATGTGACCTAGCCCAATAGTTTTCTCGTGCCGAAAAACGGTTGGATATAAAATTTAGTCAAATTCGATTGAGCCTTTTTTAGATATAATTAGCTTGACCTTGACCCATTATGACAAAAACTGGCCCACTAATCGAACTTTCTCGAACACGTGACCTAGCCAAATGGTATTTTAGTGCCCAAAACTGGTAAAATACAAAATTTCGTCAAAATCCTTAGAGCCGTTTTCTAAAATTTTGCTTGACCCACAGTGACCCAAAAATGACCCACTAATCGAATTTTCTCTAATATGTGACTTATGCCATTGGTCTTCTCGTAATCGAAAACGACAAAATACGAAATTTAGTCAAAATCGTTAGAGCCGTTTTTTAGATAAAATTGGCTTGACCCATAGTGACCCAAAAATGACCCACTAATCGAAATTTCCCGAACATGTGACCTAGCCCAATAGTTTTCTCGTGCCGAAAAACGGTTGGATATAAAATATAGTCAAATTCGATTGAGCCGTTTTTTAGATATAATTAGCTTGACCTTTACCCATTATGACCCAAAATGACCCACTAATCGAATTTTCTCGAACACGTGACCTAGCCCAATGGTCTTACCGTGCCCGAAAATGGTAAAATACAAAATTTCGTCAAAATCGTTAGAGCCGTTTTTAAGATAAAGTTTACATACACACACACACACACACATACATACACACACAATTTTTGCTCACATTATAGTATAAGATATTAAACATTGACTTCCCTAACATGGTTTATTAGGAAAAAATTGCAGACACAGGTATCGGCCGGAGTAGCTCAGTGGTTAGAGCGACAGTCTGGAATGCTGTGGTCCCGGGTTCGATTCCTGGCTCTAGCCAATTTTTCACTCCAGTTGGGAAAATTGTATGTATGTCTGTTTAATATTTATATATACTGTTAACAGTTGAATGCAAGCGTTATTTATGTGTGTTTTATTATATATTGTAGTGTGTGTGTTTTATTAAAAATATGGTTGTTTGACTTGAAATGATGGAACACGATCACAATAAACAACGAATTAAGAAACAATTACTTAAAGCTTGTTTCTTTCTTTCTTTTTTTTTTTTTTTTTTTTTTGTTACTCATTGATATCTTCAAATTAAAGTATACGATATTTATTTATAATCCATACTTTTTTTAAAGGATTTAAAATTTTATCTTTAGTTTTTATAAAATGTACATTTTCGTGAGAACATATCGCACTCTTGCTTCAAAAGTGCCATAATTCAAGAAATTCCGTTTTCAGGAAATGCAAAATCTGTTTCCGGGCTGTGGAAGTTCGGTACCTATCGTGCAAACACAACTGCTACCTGGTGGCTGAATTTACAGTGTACTATCTGGTACTTTAGGTGATTGGTAGAGGCGTAAAAACCAAGTAGAATGGCAGCCATAACTCATAAAACCAAATTTTTGAGTTGTGACACTTTTGAAGCAAGGGTGCGATATGCTCTGTACACCAGGCATTACCTTTTTTTCCCTTAAAGAAACTTGAAACATTTAAAGAATCTTAAATGGCAAAGCTTCGCTTCACTATATTTCGTAGTTTCATCTGGATGATTAACTCGTCGCTTTGTGTTATTAAACAATTTCAATGCAGTACTTCTTTATTCGTTAGTATAGTTTAATGATGAAATACATTTGCAGTAGGTGGCGAAAATTGGAAAACGATATCGGATTATCGACAAGCGTCATTTAAGTACTGTCACTTTAACTTTGAACGAGTTTCATTCTAGTCAAATAATTTGAGAACAACTCAGATTGCATATCTGATTTCATAAGGACAGATTATAACAAAAATGGTTACATGAATAGATTTTTTGAGTAAACTGTGTTAATTCCACTTCAATGTTTCTAAAAGACGTTATACAGGAATAATATTTATTCGAAATATAATTAGTAACTATAGTTCCGCAATTTAATCTAAAGTGTTCTCAGTTTCGCAGCAAATAATTAAAAAAAAAAGCAATTTAACAAATTACAATGACCATTTGGAAAATGATTTTTTCGAAGATTAAAATTTAAGACATAAAAAATCGCACGGAGTTGATCATACATTACGTACGCCATGAATTAAACATTAATATTTCTGGACCCATCATGAACAAATTTTAAAAGAAATTTCAGTTTTACAATTTTCGGTACTGTAAATTTTTAAACTTCTACGGAGCTGGTCATACATTACGTACGCCATGGATTAAACATTAAAATTCCTGGACCAATTTTAAATGAAATTTCATTCTTAAACTTCTAAACATCCCATAATATTACTTTTTTCACCGTCGTATAGAGAAAAAAAATGTACTTTTAAATGCAATGTGTTTGAAAGCTGTATCTCAATTTGTTTCTGAGTTATCAATATTTTTTTTGTAGTTTTTATTACTTTTTTGTCATAGTGGCAACAGAAATATCCATCTCTGTTGAAAGTAAAGGGAAAATACGGATTACTGTATAGACCAATCAGAAAACAAATAAAATGCAGATTCAGCCAATAAAACGCTTCAGATATGTTTTTGATTTCCTACCCTGACAGAGGACAATAAACATTTTTCCAAATGATTAAAAAACAAAACACGATTCTTAACCCCTCCCCAATTTTTACTTTCTTCTATCTTTTTCAAGAAGAAAGTATTGGATTCGTGAAAATTTTCGACTTTCAGTTTTCGACGGATTTACACGTTTTAGGGATCAGAGATTCCTAAAAACATGTTTTTACAAAATGTCTGTCTGTGATTCTGTCTGTCTGTATGAATATGACACAAATTTTGTGGCTGCTCTACCTCAAGAACTAATGCTCAGAATTTCATAAAAATATATATTCAAGTTAGTCCCTGATATAAATTTGTGCTGATTAGTTTTGGTGTAAATCGCCCAGTAGTTGGCGCTGTTATGTTGCATTTTCCACAATTTCCGCAATAGCTCTATCTCAAGAATAAATGCACGGATTCTCATCAAACTTCAAATTCAGTTAATCGTTGATATGAATTGGTGCTGATTACGTTTTGATGTAAATCGCCTATCAGTTGGTTCTTCTATGCTACATTTTTCACGATTTCCTCAATAGCTCTTTCTGAAGAACTAATGCACGAATTTTCATGAAACTTCACATTCAGGAATACCTTGAAAAATATTGGTATTGATTATATTTTGGTGTAAATCGCCCAACAGATTGCATCGCTGTACTGGATTTTTCGTGATTTCCGCTATAAATCTGTCTCAAGAACTAATGGACGAATTTTCGTCTAACTTCAGATTGAGTTAGACGTTGACACAAGTTGTTGCTGAGTAGGTTTTGGTGTTAATCGCCCAATAGGTGGCGCTGTAATGCTGTATTTTGCAGGGTTTACACGATTTTATAATTCGATTTTATACGATTATAACCATATCTCAATAATTAATGCACGGAATTTCATATCTTTAGAATCCTCACGATGGGCATACATTGTCCTTTAGCTTTGGCACTGTTATAGCGAATTTTGAAGTATTAACGTATGAGACAGAAGAAAGTTTTGGGACTGGTACATCCGACTAGTTATTTTTACTTTTATTTTTTATTTATTTTTTAACAAAAAAAAAAAAAAACAAGCTGTTGTTTCACTTCAAATGATGGAACATGATCATAATAAACAATGAATTAAAAAACAATTATTTAATTTTTTTCTTTTTATTACTCATTAATTTTTAGGTGCGTTCGTAATTATATAAATACGTAGCACCTATAGTCGTCGTTCAGTCCGTCCGTCCGTCCGCATATAACAGATCAAAAATTATCCAATCGAATGGTCTAAAATTTTAAATATATAATTGTTGTAATATTTTGTCGAGTCATTTCAAATTTTACGAAAATCGGATGTATAGTTTAATTACAGGGACAGTCAAATTTTTCCGTTACATTACGACCAATGGGGAAAAAAATTATTTCAAGTGCATTTTAATGATGTTACAGCCTTCCGAAATGAATGAAATTTATATGCACTTATGAAGTGCACTAAAATATACATTCAGTACAATATGCGGTAAAAGAATATTTATAAAACTAGTTATAGTAAGAACGCACCTCATTTGCCATGTTCGACGTGCAATTTCCAACTTGTTATATTACTCACTGGTATTTTTAAATCAAAGTACACCATATTTATTTATAATCCATGTTTTTCTTTTTTTAAGGATTTAAAATTTGATGACCAATTGCTATTTTAAGCATAAACAGATTAAAAATGTTTTGTAAAAGCTCATTAATGCTTTTGAAAAGTATATGTTAGTATAAATTTCAATATGAAGAATTCCCCCATGTCATAACTTTTCCATGATATTAAATAATAGATTTCATTTCCAATTCATTCGTACCAATAAAAAGTTGTGTACGAAAATTAGTGGCAGAATTACTATGGGGAATTCAAATATTATTTTTATCATGTACGCCAGATTAGAGGTTTGTACGGGCCGGAATTTCCAGGCACGGATCCGGCTCGTTTACATTTTAGCAGTTCACGGCCCGACCCAGTCCAGCCCGTACAAAATCAATGAACAAGTAAGAAAAAATCATGCGTCAAGCATAGATTATGAAATACTTTCCAACACATTCAGAATAATGTAATAAAACTGCACTGTTTAAAAAATTAAAATATTACGTATAATTCAACCATATGGAAACACATAATATATTTCAGAACCCAATTTCAGCTGTTCCCATCCACAATCGGAAAATTATGCGAATTGCAGCCCTGTATATGATTTATAGATTTGAATCTATTAGCTACAGGCAAGACAAAATTTAGTTCACTTAAGAGCTACATATACTTCACTTGAAAATTTACCTTCAGCAATTTCCTCTAATAAGGAGAACGGTACGTGAATACTTTAGTGCAGCCCTGTATTTGAGGTATAGAATTTATATATAACGGGTAAGATGCAAAAAATTAAATTAAAAAGCGCATGCCGAATTTTAAACCGTGCACTCCAGCAATTATTACTCAAAGACAGTACTGTACTGTAACCGATTTCTATTGTGTGTCCCTCTAAATGAATAAAAAATGCTATGAATGTCCTGTTCTAACGTGATCGTAGTGAAATTCAGTGATTTATATCAGTTTCAATACGTTTGAAATAGCATAATGTCATTAAAATACTCTACAAACGATTTTTCCCCATATACCATAATGTAATGGAATACTTTTGAGTGCCCCTGTAAATGAACGATTAATCCTACATACTTCATATACAATACCAAACATACTTTGGTGACCCTAAATAACATTTATCAATTTCATGAAAATCCGAGTATATTTACGGGAGTTATTCCCCATATACCATAATGTGATGGAATACTTTTGAGTGCCCCTGATGTAAAGGAACGATTAATCCTACATACTTCATATACAATATCAAACATGCTTTGGTGATCCTAAATAACATTTATCAATTTCATGAAAATCCAGGTATATTTACGGGAGTTAGAGCGTAGACAGACGGCCAGACAAACCGAATACATAAACACTTTTCAAGTTTGTTGGAAAGTGTTGAAAAAGGCCTGGCCTGTTCAAAAATCAATTAAATCAGGCCAGGCCCGTCTCAATTTCTACAAAAAAATTCGATTTTTTTGTAACATACAATTAAGATTCTTTTAAAGAATACTGCATTCATATTTATGTTAAAAGTTTACAGTATATTTTAAATTGCAATGTGTTAGACAGAAAATACACAACAGCAGTATTAATGGTTACGTAAACTCTTAAATTTTACATTATTCAAATAAACATTCATTTTTAAAAAAAATGTACTTTAGAATAAAAGAAAAAAAGAGAGTTAAATCATCATAACTTTTGAAGTTGTATAATAAAAAATAGATTTTTGAGAATATTTCTCTGCATTTTAATAAGGTTCCAATGATTCCGTTAACAGAAGTTCATTATCGCTATGACTATTTTTACGAAACATATTACCTGGCTGACACGTCCTCTGAACAATTAAGCCCAGTTGCTGCCCGTCTCGACTATGTAGGGAAAAAACGTAAGCCTAGCTTACATTTTCTGTTCGAGGCCGAATCGAGTCTGCGAAAAAATTAAGCCCGGACTAAGACATGATATAACAGTCCGATGTCGATCTCTACGCTGCATATGTTATCTTTCTGTATTGGTGTTGCCGAAATAGCATCGGCTCGTGCAGCACAATTATACGTATTCTCGCGAAAGCCATATATCAGTTAACAATAGCTCCTATTTTATCGGCTTCGTTTAAATTTTTATATCGGGCAAGTCGGCCCGGTTCATTTTTTTTTATCGGCCTGGATGGGCCATTTGATTTTTTTGTCGTCCCGACCCGGCCCGTTTGATAATCTGTCTTTGTTTTGCGGAGCGGCCCGCGCCCGTGCAGACCACTATACCAGGTACGTTTTTTTTTCCTTCAAGAAACTTTTTTTAAAAAATGAAGGATTTTGCATGGGAAAGCTTTATTCAGGGCCTGATTAAGGCACTGGCCTCCGGGGCCTCGGCCCTGGGCCCATAAATTTGTGTGTATTTTCTCACAATTTAAGTTTTTCCACTGTTTGCTTATATTTTGGTCCCTGACGTAAAAACAAAGTTTTACTGTAATAAAAACCTCCATATTTAATTTTTCTGTAAAAGTCCTTTTCAATTTGAGAGTACCTATAATTTTCAAAACTTGCCGTATCCAGAAAATCAAATTTGGGGAAAATGCCAAAAACTGCATACTGTGTCTATTGGTTTCAATATAAACGAGGATTTTACAATGTCAGAATTATAGTTTAAAATGATTACTAGACTGTTAGGAAAAACACAATTTTTATGATTTTGGATAAGGGGAGTTTTGAAAAAGACGTCCTCATTTATTCTGCAACATAAACTGTGGATCATATATGTTTGTGATTTATACAAATGCTTATTTGAGAAAGTAGATGGTAATTCATTTTCTTGATTATTCTTGTAAAATATTTTTTTTTTTTTTTTTTTGTAAACTTGAAACCTTCATCCAAACAACTTTGTCAACTCATCAAATAAACCTACTTTTTTTCTAAAAGTGTCGCCGGGAATGAGGAGGTAAGGGGGGGCCCAACTTCAGCTTGATCGGGCTCTGGCTTTATTTAAGTCTTAACAAACAACCTTATTAATTTCTAGTCTTATTAAACAATTTCAATGCAGTTTGTGCTCTCTTATTCATTAGCATAGTTAAACAATATGATGAATTCAAAATAGGTGACAAAAATTGGAAAACGATATCGAATTATCGACAACCGTCAGTAAAATCATACTGTCGTTCAATTTCATTCTAGTTGAATAATTTGCGAACAATTCAGATTGAATATTAAAGTTAATAAAAACAGTTAATCACAAAAATGGTTATACTCGTATGAATCGATTTTTCTAGTAAATTGAGACAATTTCGTTTCAGTGTTTCTTAAAAGAGTATAAGAAACAGATGTAATACTTATTCGATTCATACTATGTTAGTAAATGGAAATCATCGATTTAATCTACAAGGTGGTTCTGAGTTATTCATGATTTTAACGCTTTCTTTTTATGATATTTTTATCCCCAATATACTATTTCTTTCGGGCAACAATTAAAGTGTCGTCTCCAAAAAAAATAATGTTACGTTACATAAGTCAGACGTAAAACAAAGCAGATCTATCATTGTACTGTTAAATACTGATAATATCTATTGCAATATTTATTACTTCTTAACATCGCACATATTCAATTTTTACACCGTCGTATAGGAAAAAAAAGTATTTTTAAATGCAGTTTTCTTGAAAACTGCATTTCAATTTATTTTTGAGATATTAATTTTTTTGTAGTTTTTAAAGTCGTTTCTGTAATCGTGGCAACTGAAGATTTCTGTAGAAAGTAAAGGGAAAATAGTCATAGTGTAAAGAGAAAGAATAGAAATAAGTACGGTGACTGGGGGTGACGCCAAAAATGTAGCCCTAAAATCCGCTACATTCGGCCCAAACACAACCCAGTGCTTTCACGAAAAAAGAAGAAAACTTTTAGTAATACAGTTTTTAATTCCTAATACATTGAAATGCTACTTTAGAATGCTTAAACGAAAGCAGATCACTTTCATTTAGAGAAAAGGTGCACGGGTGATGTCAAAGAATTTGGTCCCTGTTACATATGCTTATTTTGTTTGGGCCGAATGGGGGTATTTAAATTCGAGTGATAAGCGAATTCAAATTACAAATTGTTTTTACGGCAAACTGCACCTCTATTCTTTCTCTTCTACTCTATGAAAAATCATAGAAAACAGTAGATTACTATATCTTTCTGTTGTCATTTTCTCATAAAAACTGAAAAAAAAAAATTAATTAAAATACGTGCTATGCCAAGAATATCGTCTGCTGTAAAAATGTATTTTAAAGTAGGGGAGAGTAGCCGTATTTGGACCGCCGCTTTAATTGGACCGTTGCCATTCTGTCGTTAATTACAGGAAGAGACGCCATCTGCCGCTGAAATCCTACTCATCAGATCGACGTCACTCATGATTAGAAAAAGCAACCGCCTACCACGTACTGTTTTCAGACAATTTTAAAAAACTTAAAGTTAGCTGTTTTGATCTAATTTTTCCCTACTAAACGTAAGTGAATATTTTTAAATTAAGGTAAGTTGTTATGTTTTAATATACATACGTGAATTCATCTGTTTATTGCGCATATTTTTCAAGCGGATTTGTTTGATTTCCTTTTTGTTCTTAGTCTTTAAATTATCTGTTTTAAAAAATGGCGCAGTTGCCGTAATTGGGACAATTAAAGTTGCTTAAATTGGACCAGATATGCGATCATAAATTTGAAAAGTAAGTAATGAATTTCGAGGACGGTACGCTTTTGTATACTATTTTTTTAATTTTTTTAATATTTTATAATGGATTACTATCTCCATGCAAGTTTTTTTTTTTCTTATATCTGGATTAATTTTTTTTATACAGTTTAGGCCTATATAAACACAAAAATATTTTTACATGTTTATGCAATAAATTTTGTTTGCAATTTCTTTTATCTTGTATGAAATTGTATTTATTTTCTTTGAATTCCTTATTCCTGCAGCGTATTTGGTTTACAGAGTTGAATTGAAATATTTTCCTCCTGGAGGATATTTGTGATCGCAGACTTTTTACAACTCTGGAGGAATTACACTTTTTTACCATTAAAACGCATAAAATCTCAAACCTTCAGGGGAGGGTGGTTATTTCAAGACTCCGGGGGGGGGGGGGCTGAATTCAATACTGTTTGAATTTATAAGCTTTGCTTTTGATTAATCGTAGCGTATTTTTCAATAGATGATACTTTATAAACACTTTTTTAATATAATGTTGAAAATATTGAAAAAGACACAGACAAACAATCTGGAAGAAAAACACCCGTGACAGTAGAAGCTATTAAATATATAGGAAACAAAAAGGAGAGAGTAGGTTGTGAAGAAATTGGCCTGCAAGAAGGCTGCAGCTATAAATCCTCCCCAAAAGCCAAAAAATCATTAGAAATGTTATCTCCCTTGCTAAATTCAGTTAAATCAAAATATAGAAGGAGCCAAAAAAACAGTTGTGTTAGCATCTTCGCCATATAAAGTAAACCTTGAAACGAAAAAAATGACAAAAAGGAAGGTATCACAGCAAAAAAGCAATTAGAACATCAAATTTTCAAAAATAGGCGTAATGCAATTAGCAAGAAAATGATGGAAGGGAAGAACTACAAACATAATGTAAAGAAAACTTCTGTTGCGAAAAATGTTCTAATAACTCAGAATCTAAATAGAAAAATCTAGACAGTGATGATTCGTTTTGCCTAATTTGTAAGAAAAATAAAATAGCAGAAATGATTCAGTGTTCAGATTCTCGAATAAGGTTATGTGCGCTGGAAAAAAAATTAATAAACGCAATTCATGTGTAAGCTTTGCCTCACTCCTTACATGGTATTCAAGTAACTGACAATTAGTTACATAATTTCTATTCTTAATTACTGATAACTTTGATTTACATTTTGAATACATTTTGATTTAAAACAATTACTCTTATTTTCATATATTTGATTTCATTATATTTCATTGCTGTTATTTTGTTTGATTGGTTCATTAATCACAAACTTTGCTTTTAATAAAGTTAGCTATATTCCCTAGTCATTAAAACAACCTGAAATTATTTGGTCCAATTTAGGAGACCAGTTGCTGAATTTGGACCACTTTTGATATTTTTTTCAAATTAAAATAAAACATAAGATTTTCAAAAAGAAATTGATCTAAAAATTTATTTAGTTAGTAGATAAATAGATTAAACCCGTGTAATGATGTTTTGCAGCTATTCCAAAAATTAAGTGAATTACACCTGAAAATAAGTGAAGTGGTCCAAATTAGGCTACTCTCCCCTATATGTGTGACTTTTTTTTCTGCGCATTTACTATCAAAATTCCTATCAAAAGGCTGAGAGAATGCAATTACATTAGTCTGTGTGTAATAACATTTTCCGAATTTTGAAAAAATATAAATGAATGATTTCTGATAAGACATGGAGCTATTATAAACTAATATTTAATTTTCAGTATCCATATTAATGTTACAAAGAAGTGCAGGCTTTATGAATCATTAGATACCCGATTTTTTTGTCGAGTTTCTTGAATGACGACATCGCTTTTTGCTGTGTTTGTGTATTATTCTGCGGTAGTGACGTCATATGCATACTTTTCTATAGATGTTTTTTAAAACTGGATCGTAAATGTGGAATTCTTCAGCGGATGCAAATGACGTAATTTAATGTAAAATAAAAGAGTGTATTTTAAGTCTTAACTGAAATATGATTTGCACTATGTATATTTATATTTATTTTTTTATTTTTTTTTTTATCAGGGGCGACACTAAATTCTGAAAAAGTCTTTCCGGCCAGTGCCGGGAGGAAGAGGTAGCTTTCATAATCCTTATTTTAAAAAAGCCAACTTATATCATTCAAACACACGAAGCTCAATTTAGTGGAAACCGAATATAGGAGATTCAATACTAATTTTTATCAATATAATGAATGAGAATTTCGCGAAATTAGTCAGCTTTATCCAAGCTGCTTTTCTTTAAAGTAACTTATATTTGGCTGCCAAATTCGGCAATTTCTTAAAGTGCCTGTCATTTTAAGACAACATGGTGTATGAGGCTAAGCAGTGAACTTGATCGAGACCTTAGTAATTGCTGTGCACATGCTCACTCACATCGGAATCGGTTAATATATAGGAGTGCTGTCGCATGCAAAAAATCAGATTTTTCAAAATGTCACCCACAATAGAAATTGAAACTGCTATATCTGAGCCATTTTTTAAGGTAAAGACAAACAAAAAATGCTCCTGAATCCTTATATCAAGGTCAAATACTTAAGAAAGAAACCTTTTTCAATTTCTAATTTTTTTACACCTAACTTTAAATATATATATATCTTTTAATTTAATGGCCGCCATTTTGAAACAAGATGGCTGGTGAATCTGGCCAGCGAACTTGGTCGATGTGTTGATGTATACTATCCACATGCCTTCTTACATCGAAATAGGCGAATACGTGTGTTATCGCGTGACAAATACAAGATCGTTTCAAAATGTTAGCCATGCTAGAAATTCAAAGTGCTATAAATCAACCATTTTTTAAGATATAAACAAAAGAACAAATTTTCAGAAACAAAAACTGCTCCGGAATCTTTGTATCAAGGCCAAACACATAAAAAAAAATCTTTTTCATTTTCAAATTTTTTAATACCTCATTTTGAATTTTAAATTTAATTTTTTTAAATGGCAACCCTTTTGAAACAAGATGGCGAATGAAGCTGGCCAACGAACTCGGTCGCGACATTGGTATGTACTATGTATGAACGAAGTTACATCCAAATCGGTTCATAAATACGCCTTTTATCGCGTGACAAAATTCAGGACGTTTCAAAATGTCAGCCACGCTAGAAATTCAAAATGCTATAACTCAGCCATTTCTTAAGATATAGACGAAACAAAAACTGCTCCCGAATCTTTTTATCAAGGTTAAACACATAAGAAGAAAATATTTTTTCAGTTTTCAATTTTTGGTACCACATTTCAAATTTAAATTTTTCTTAAAAATTGAAATGGCCGCCATTTTTAAACAAGATGGCGGGTGAAGCTGGCCAACGAACCCGGTCGAGACATTGGTATGTACTATGTACAGACCAAGTTACATCCAAATCGGTTCATAAATACCCTGGTTATCGCGCGACAAAAATCAAGTCGTTTTAAAATGTCAGCCACAAGAGAAATTCAAAATGCTATTACTCAGCCATTTTTTTTTAGATATATACGAAAGAAAAACTGTTCCGGAATCTTTGTATTAAGGTCAAATACATACAAAAAAAATCTTTTTCATTTTCCAATTTTTTGGTATCTCATTTAAATTTTTTAATTTTTTTAAATGGCCGCCATTTTGAAACAAGATGGCGGATGAAGCTGGCCAACGAACTCGGTCGAGATATTTGTATGTACTATGTACACACCAAGGTACATCCAAATCGGTTCATAAATACGCCTGTTATTACGTGAGAAAAATCAGGACGTTTCAAAATGTCAGCCACAATAGAAATTCAAAATGCTATAACTCAGCCATTTCTTAAGATATAGACGAAACAAAAACTGCTCCCGAATCTTTTTATCAAGGTCAAACACATAAGAAGAAAATATTTTTTCAATTTTCAATTTTTTGGTACCACATTTAGAATTTAAATTTTTCTTAAAAATTTAAATGGCCGCCATTTTTAAACAAGATGACGGATGAAGCTGGCCAACGAACCCGGTCGAGACATTGGTATGTACTATGTATGAACGAAGTTACATCCAAATCGGTTCATAAATACGCCTTTTATCGCGTGACAAAATTCAGGACGTTTCAAAATGTCAGCCACGCTAGAAATTCAAAATGCTATAACTCAGCCATTTTTTAAGATATAGACGAAACAAAAACTGCTCCGAAATCTTTGTATAAAGGTCAAATACATAAGAAAAAAATATTTTTTCCATTTTCAATTTTTTGGTACCCCATTTCAAATTTTAAATTTTTTTAACAATTTTAAATGGCTGCCATTTTGAAACAAAATGGCGGATGAAGCTGGCCAACGAACTCGGTCGAGAATTTGCTATGTACTATGTACACACCGAATTACATCCAAATCGGTTCATAAATACGCCTTTTATCGCGTGACAAAATTCAGGACGTTTCAAAATGTCAGCCACGCTAGAAATTCAAAATGCTATAACTCAGCCATTTTTTAAGATATAGACGAAACAAAAACTGCTTCGGAATCTTTGTATAAAGGTCAAATACATAAGAAAAAAATATTTTTCCATTTTTAATTTTTTGGTACCACATTTCAAGTTTTAATTTTTTTTTTAAATTTTAAATGGCCGCCATTTTGAAACAAAACGGGGGATGAAGCTGGCCAACGAACTCGGTCGAGACATTGGTATGTACTATGTACACACCGAATTAGATCGAAATCGGTTCATAATTACGAGAGTTACAGTGTGACATAGGTCAGATATACATATATATATATATATATATATATATATATATATATATATATATATATATATATATATATATATATATGGATATATATATATATATATACATATATCAACTTTTGAACGGAGGGTGGTTTCGGGGTCTGGGGGTCATGATCGATGAAAATATACCAAAATTTTTTGAAATCGCTTTCCTCCGAACGGCTGCAATAGGTAGCTTTTTGTAATGAAAGCTACCTAAAAGCCAGAATTCGTGTTTCTAGTATTTAACTTAACTTGGTTTTGTATGTTAAAGATATTTTCCAATCGATTTTTCATTGGCTTTCTGCTATGCTAGAATTGTCAAAATTATGTGCACAGGTGTATTTCCGACGACAGTACAACGTTTTAATATTTTTAGAACTTAATTATAAATTAATAAAATTAATAAATTGATTTTAAAGCATTTTTCATTTAGTCGATTACAGATGATAATTCGCCAAATATCCTTCAAGGTTATAACTGTATACGAGTAACAAAAACAATGGAGTTAATTATGTGCCAAACCATGCGCGCCAAATTAGGTCAACAGGCTGTGGAACTGCAACAGTGAAATAATTTAATCACTGAAAAACAGAAAATATAAATAAAATTAAAGACTGTAATATTTTTTATACATTTTCATCATTTAATAATCTACTAGCTGGCTTCGCCCGCTAGCGGGCCTCTCCTTTTTTATAAAATCTCGAAAGAACGTAACTCGCCTGCGAACGAACCTCGAGTGAACGAAAATCGAACCGGATCCCCGCTGCCTACGGCACCGTATAGCAGGCGTGCTGCGCACGCACGGCAAAATCTTGTAGGAAAGGCAATCTCGCTCGAACAAAAATCCAACCGGGTCCCCGCTGCCTACGGCACCGTATAGCAATCGTGCTGCGCACTCACTGCAAACTCTTTAGAAAAGCGTATCGCGCTCGAACAAAAGTCGAACCGGGTTCCCGATGCCTTCGGCACCGTATTGCAGACGTGCAGCGCACGCACTGCAAACAATTTTAAAAAAGCCTTTCGCTATAACGAAAGTTGAACCTGGTCCTCGCTGCCTACGGCACCTTATAGCAGACGTGCTGTACACGCACTGCAAACTCTTTTTAAAAAGTCTATCGCGCTCGAATGAATGTCGAACCGGGTCCCCGCTGCCTACCGCACCGTATGGCAGGCCTACTGCGCACGACTGCACAGTCTTGTAAAAAAGGCAATCTCGCTCGAACGAACCTCGAACCGGGTCCTCGCTGCTCGCCTGCTGCGGCTGCCTGTGATCAATGTAGTATCGTGTCAAAAAAAGCTCCCGATGTTCAGATAATTTTCTCCGGAATGGGGTAAGCTAGAGCCTTGTGTTATACATGTATCTTTTCGTCTTTTCAAACTGTTCAAAATGATATATAGTTTGTGTGTTTATGTGTAGGGGTTCAGGAGATATTTGTATTTAAACTTTCTTCTTCTTTAGTTTTGATTTCTCCACTGAACCAGGTTTTACCACCTACACAATTGCTTCTTGTGCCTATTTAAAATGTTCATATTATTTAAAACTTGATGATTTGTGCTTCTACAGACACTAATGAACATTTTAATACCTGCATTGGAACCCGGCGCGGCTTATTTCATATAAATTTAACCCCTTAAAGATCATGTACTTTTGGAATTTTTTGAGCCATTTTCGTTTTACAGTGTTTTTATTTTGCTTAATTTACATATTTATCCTTCCGAAAACCAAAAACTATGGCTCATTTTAGATACATTGAAGTTCGTAGCACATTTTGGTACCATTTTTATCAAGTTTTCACTATCTATTATCCCTTTATTATCCATATTAAAAAGTGTTTTCATGTTTTTATCCCATAGTCTTAACATGGGAGAATTAATAGAATTCCATTGTAATTTTGACTGTGTTTAAGTACTCAATACGATTAAATGCTGCTTGTTTCACCTTCTTTATCTCCTAAGCTTCATTTTAATACCTGTTTTGAATCTTTACGTTACTCTTTTCATAAAATTTTAACCCTTTTTACTCATTTTACTTTCAATTTTGTAGAGCCATTTTCAATTTTTAACGCTTTTCACTTGCTCTAATTCATTCTATTTCTTAGCGATTACTAGTTACTTATGTTTCATTCATGTAATTTTAAGTTCGTAGTATCTTTTAGTATCATTTTTTTCAAGTTTCCACCAATTATTAGCCCTTAAAACATTGAATTAAAAAGTGCTGTTTTTGCAAGTTTTTCCCCATATACTTAACATGGGGTAAACAATGGAATTCTATTACTTATTAAACTACATTGAAGTACTTTAAATGTAAATATATTGCATTTTCCATATAATTCAAAGCATATGCTTCATTTTGGTACCATTTGTGTATAGTTTTAAAATGATTTACTGTATTAAATGATTATTTCAAAATGTGTTATTTTTGCACTTTTACCATAACCCTTATCCCCATAGAAAGGCATGGGGTTTTGGAGGCGGGTCTATGTCATTTAGCAGACAACCAAATAGCCGACAAGACATTTAGCAGACAGCAATTAGACGACAGGACATTTAGCCGACAAGTACATTTAGTCGACACGTACATTTAGTCGACAGGACAATTAGCCGACAGCGACAGTTAGCCGACAAGACAGATAGCCGACAGAGACAATTAGCCGACAGGACAATTAGCCGATAGGACAGTTAGTCGACATGGACAATTAACCGACAGGACGTTTAGCAGACAGGACGATTAGCCGACAAGACAATAAGCCGACAGGACAATTAGCCGACAAGACAATTAGCCGACAAGACAATTAGCCGACAAGACATTTAGCCGACAGGACATTTAGCCGACAAGACAATTAGCCGACAAGACAATTAGCCGACAGGACATTTAGCCGATAGGATAATTAGACGACAGGATATTTAGCCGAGAGGACGATTAACACAGTTAGGTTTTGGTTTGGATACTGTTAGGTTTCGGATAGGTTACAGTCAGAATACAGTTAGGTTATAATTAGTTTACGGTTACGTTAAACTTGGGTTACAGTTAGGTTACGGTTAGGTTACAGTTAGATTACGGTTACGTCACAATTATATTAAATTTAGGTAACAATTAGGTTACGTTTAAGTTACAAATAGGTTAAGGTTAGATTACGGATAGGTTACAGTTAGATTAGGGTTAAGATACGGATAGGTTACAATTAGGTTACGGATAGGTTACAGTTAGATTACGTTTATGCTACGATTAGGTTACAGATAGGATACAGTTACGTTACAGTTTGGTTACAATTAGGATTATGGACAGGTTACAGTTAGATTACGGTTAGGTTACGGATAAGTTACAGTACGTTACGGATAGGTTCCAATTAGGTTACGGTTAGGTTACCACCAGGCTACAGTTAGGTTACGGTTAGGTTACAGTTAGATTACGGTTACGTCACAGTTAGATTAAATTTAGGTAACAATTAGGTTACGTTTAAGTTACAAATAGGTTAAGGTTAGGTTACGGATAGGTTACAGTTAGATTAGGGTTTAAGTTACGGATATGTTACAGTTAGATTACGTTTATGCCACGATTAGGTTACGGATAGGATACAGTTACGTTACAGTTTGGTTACAATTAAGATTATGGATAGGTTACAGTTAGATTACGGTTAGGTTACGGATAGGTTACAGTACGTTACGGTTAGGTTACCGCCAGGCTACAGTTAGGTTACGGTTAGGTTACAGTTAGATTACGGTTACGTCACAGTTAGATTAAATTTAGGTAACAATTAGGTTACGTTTAAGTTACAAATAGGTTAAGGTTAGGTTACGGATAGGTTACAGTTAGATTAGAGTTAAGTTACGGATAGGTTACAGTTAGATTACGTTTATGCCACAATTAGGTTACAGATAGGATACAGTTACGTTACAGTTTGGTTACAATTAAGATTAGGGATAGGTTACAGTTAGATTACGGTTAGGTTACGGATAGGTTACAGTACGTTACTTATAGGTTACGGTTAGGTTACCGCCAGGCTACAGTTAGGTTACATTTAAGTTTCCATTTCCGATACAGATAGATTACTGTTAGGTTACTGTTATATTCCATTTCCGTTAAAAATAGGTTACGGCTAGGTTACGGTTATGTTCCATTTCCGTTACAGATAGTTTACGGTTGGGTTATGGATAGGTTACAGGTAGGTTACAGTCACGTTACATTTAGCTTATAATTAGTTTACGTTACGGTTAAGTTACCGATAGTTTATAGTTACGTTACAGTTAGGTTACGGTTATGTTATAATTAGATTAAGGTTAGGTTTCAATTAGGTTACAGTTAGGTTACGGTTAGGTGATAATTTGTTTATAGTTAGGTTGAAGGTATGTTACTGTTAGGTTACCGTTAGGTTACGGTTAGGTAACACGTTACAGCTAGGGTACAGTTAGGTAATGTTTATGGTACAGTTAGATTAAGGTTACGTTACAATTAGATTACTGCGCCCAGGGCTTAAATTCTAACAAAAAAAGTTCCGGAGCCCTAATCAGCACTACCGGTACAACAACTGTACCGTTCCACACCTCCCCCCCTGCCCCTGTAATCTGCATATTTATATTTGGTACATTAATTGCAAAATTTAAAGCATTTTTTTTCTTTAGCAAAATAAAAATTTTAAATATATCTATCAGCATGTACTTAGCTGTCAACTATTCCACTTTTTAGTTATCACTTCTTCTGAATAGTAAAAATCCGTGCCTATTTTTGTTAATTAATTGCAGAATTCTGCGATTAAATAGGGTAACGATTATGATTAGGAAATGGTGTTAACACAGAAAAGGGATAGTTCGCAGCTATGCATTTTTAAGAAAAAATGAATGAAATTTACAGAAATGAATATTTATATGCTGAAGAATGGAACAATGTTTTACAATTTCCTGAAAAATGTGCATATCTTAAACTATAATCATTTCCTTCCGCATAATAATCTTTTGCGGTGAGTCCCTGAAAATCAGATAAAATTAAAAATTTGACAAAGTTATCGGAAAGAATCTATGCTTTTATAGAAAAAGGGGAAACACTGCTCGATTGCTTTCTATCAGAGTAACAATACATGGTAATTATATCTATTTACAAAGGAAAGTGACTTCGTATAGGTGCAGAGAGCCTTAGCGTGGGTACCGTTCATGATACAAAATAAATAGAAAAATCACTAACGTGATTTTTATACTCCTACGCAATAGAAGACAAAAAACCTCGAACAAACAAACATCAAGCTGATGCTTGTTGGATAAAACAGAAAATATTCTTTTCAGGTTAGATATCGAAATAATAAAAAGAAAACCCAGCCAATAAAAAATTATCCTACTGTCACAAAAGAAAATCGAACTGAAAGCAAATTTATTGTTCAGTCTCTTGAGTGGTGCCGTATTAACACGTCGCCGATATAAATTTGAAATAGTAAAACGCGATTTCTGTTTCCCCTTCATTCTGATCATAATAGCATTAAAATGATTTGAAGTGGAATATAATACGTAATTTTAAAAGAGGATTTTTTTTTTCAATACATGAATAAATAAAATTTTAAATGTAATACAGATTGAGCTCGATTCAGTCTAAGCCTAAAAACTGATATAAAAATTGAGACCGTTTTATCTCCATTTCCTACGTGTGTGACACATTACGTCACATATAAGTGTTTTGTTAAAAAGAATGCAAAAGCTTGGAGATGGGAAGGAAAGGAAAAGGTAATTTAAGCTTCGGTTTTTCGGAAGCGCTATTGCACTGGGCTCCGGAACCCTGTATTTATACAGTGTAATTTTATATCACACTAGCTGACCCACCCGGCGTTGTCCAGGCCCATCATAATAACCTTAAATAAAACTCAAGTTTGTATGATTTTATATCCTTTGAAAATCTTTTAAATGAACCTAGTTTCGGAAGTTCCATTACCTTCCACAGCCTCTCGTGTGTTCCCAACAAATCTCTTTCCGAACGAACCTGTGAAATGGGCCCCCGCTACCTAAAGCTGTATGTACCGGAAGTGCTCCGCACGTGCCGCAGATAATCGAAAACCAAGTCGAGTGAGCCAAACTTCGTTGTAATCAAGCCCATAGAACCCGAAAAACGAATGCATCATTAATGTTCGAAAATGTTGGTAACTGAAGTCTAAGATAAACTTTCATAATACAGAAAGTATCTGAATTGTAATCTAACTTAAATGAACCAATAAATGTTGAAATCGGTCCCCTAGAACCCGAGGAAAGAATACACCCCTAAGCGGTGGGAGGTTGCTCCCCCCCCCCCCCCCTCTGTAAATTTCACGGACTACTTTTAAAATTAACACAATATTATTTAATAAACGGATGAAATCCCGGGCGGCAAACAACGTAGCTACGCTACTGCACCTAACGAAAATTTTCATACGGATTCGACATTCGTTTTATTCGATGTTAGCATAAATTAGAGGCCCGATGTAATTATGAGCGCGCTAGAGTGCGAAGCCAGCTAGTTTAATAAAATGTTATTATTATATGTTAAAGCCTCGATAACTCGACATCCTCATAAATACGTGTATTTAGTTAATATTATTATTTATACCTTTGCTCTAAAAACTGGATAACTTGAAGATTCATTAATCCGTTTTATTTTCTATCGAATACAAGTTATACGGTTAAACCTTGATGAATCCTCAAGCTTATAAATCTATGTTTTTATTTAAACAATTATCATTGGTCATTGTGGTTAAAACCTTGATAACTCTGTATCCTCATAAAGCAGTGCTTCTATGCAATAGAATATAATTAATTTTCTTTACATCCGCAATAAAATTAAAATAACAAGTTATCCCCAAACGATCTCTCTAAACGCAAAAATCTAGTTACTTCGCCATCTCTTTAAATTTATATTTTAATCAGTTTGATATAAATTCTGTATGATTTCCAAAAAACCTCGAAAAGTCGGCATCCTTAATCATCTGTGATTTTATTAAGTCGAATGTCATTAATGAATTATGTATATCCAATCTTCATAACTTGACATTCTCACAAATTCGTCTTTTTGCGCATCGAATTTATTTAATTTATATATTAAAAGATCAGTGATTCGCCAGTCTTAATAAAACTTTGTTTTTGCTGAAAGAAGTAGTATTTATTTGTTACTGATATGGGGCACTATAATATCGATAGCTCATCAATTTCATAAATCAGTGCTTTTACTCAATCATCATTAATATTTTATACATAAGCATTAAAACCTCAATAACTCAACTCGTCAGCTACTAAAAGTGTGTTTGTATTTAACTGTAGAATAAGTTTTCAGCGAGATCGCATTTAACGACAACCCAGTTTTTAGCGAGGAAAATTGAATAAAACGTATACCAATAAAAGAAAGTTTCGCTCTGTCTGTGTGTATGTGAGTGTTTGAGTGTCTGTGTGTCTGCGTTTGATGACTAGCAAAATCTACCGCACGTAGAAGTCTGAACGTATCCTTTTTTAGCTCACAGGCTATCAAAGCCTGAGAGCTAATGTGCCCGCCCGTTCTGTATGTATGTATGTATGTATGTATGTATGTATGTATGTATGTATGTACGTACGTACGTATGTACGTAACGCGATAACTCTTGATAGAAACATCCGATTTGCTTCAAAATTTTTTCCTAGGTTCATTGTGATAAGGCGCTTCCCTGATTAGTTTTGGGAGTTCATTGGTTAAGGATAAAGGGGGAAAACGGGGTTAGTCCAACCCCCCCCCCCCCTTAATTCAGAAAAATGGGTTTTTCATGCAAAATCATTCGATTTGCTCCGAATTAGGTATACCGGCTTATTATGTTAAGGAACATCCCTGATTAGTTTTGGGCGTTCATTGGTTAAGGATAAAGGGGGGAAAACGGGGTTAGTCCCCCCCTTTATTCAGAAAAATGGGTTTTTCATGCAGAATCATTCGATTTGCTCCAAATTTGGTATACCGGTTTATTATGTTAAGGAGCTTCCCTGATTCGTTTTGGCGATTCATTGGTTAAAGATAAAGGGGGGGCTAGCCCACCCCCTTAATTTAGATAAATGTTTTTTTTTTTTTTTTTTTGCAGGATTATTCGATTTGCTCCAAATTTGGTATATCGGTTTATTATAAGGGGCTTCCCTGATGAGATTTGGAGGTTCACTGGTTAAGTATAAAGGGGGAAACGGGGGCTAATTCCCCTTCACTTATTTTTTTGAGGGGCATTATTCTTTAAAATAAGTGTATAATATACAATTAGTGTGAATAGCTTGTGAGCTCAATGCCATCAGTTTAGCTGGGCACTTTTCTTTTTTATTTCATTTAGTTATTCTCCCATTTCTACATCCCAGTTAAGACCCTTGCTCCATTCTCCCCCCTAGGGTTCCGTAGTTCCCTTGAATTTTTTGTGCGCCATGCATTTTTCACCCTCTAATTTTCTCACCTTCTCAGTGCATAATTTTAAAACTGAGTATTGGACTCTTTTTCCCAGGACCAACACCCTCATATTTTATTTGGGCCCTAGAATAATCAGCTATCCAGTCCTAGGACAGCATTTGCCCAATTTTTGGCGCATTTCTTTAAATTATTATTCTAAGAAATACTAATTCACAACTCTATGGTTAATTTTGAATAATTGAAGATCTAAGACCTTTTAACATATTTTCATGTTAGGGCCCTGCTCTTAACTATCAGTTGGCCTTTTTTGGGCCCTTTATTGTAGCTCCCTTAAAAATGACCCGATTCATTAGCTTTTTTTTCTAAAAACTTCTTAAGTCATCTACCAACTCCATGACCGACAAAAAAATTTCTCACTTCAGCTACCACCAATTTTGAATATTAATCTCCTTCTTGGGGCCTTTGTTGCAGCTTCTTTAAAAACGATCTTACTCTATTACAATTTTCTACTTCACAGTTCTTGCGTCCTACAGCTACTTTAAAACTATTAAATTTTTTTCCTTTGCCCAACTACATTCCAGTTAATATCCTGCCCCCTGGGCACAGTCCTTCTTTATACCCAAGCTACCACCTTTTTTTGAATATTAATCTCCTTTTTCGGCAACAACTTACGTTTACTCACTACATCCGTAAATTAAAAATGAAAATCGCGTTACGTTAACCCTTAAATGCGCGATTTTTTATTTTGCTTCGAAAAAATTATATATGATTCTCTGAAAAGTTTATTACACAGGAAAAATAATGAAAAAAAAAATCAGATACATTTTTCATATAATATGGCAATCTTTTCTTCTGTTGCGCATCTGCAATACAAATAATAACTACTGTTGTGTGGCTGTTTTACGCTAAAATTTTGCAAATCAGTAAATATCCGTTTATTAAATAATATCGTGTTAATTTTAAAAGTAGACCGTAAAATTTATAGAGGAGGAGGGAGGCAACTTCCACCGCGTAAGGATAAATTGTTTCATCGGGTTATAAGGGCCCAATTTCAACGGGAATTGGTTTATTTAACTTAGATTACAATTCAGTTACTTTCTGTGAAAATACTACTTTCTGTGATTATGAAAGTTTATCTTAGACTTCAGTTAACGACATTTTCGAACATTAATGATGCATTCGTTTTTCCGGTTCTATGGGCTTGATTACTACGAAGTTTGGCTCACTAGACTTGGTTTTCGATTGTCTACGATACGTGCGGAGCACTTCCGGCACATGCTGCGTTAGGTAGCGAGGACCCAGATTACAGGTTCGTTCGGAAAGACTTTTGTTGGAAACACACGAGACGCTGTGGAATGCAATGGAACAACCGAAACTAGGTTCATTTAAAATATTTTCAAAGAATATAAAATCATACAAACTTGAGTTTTATTTAAGGTTATTATGATGGGCCAGGGCAACGCCGGGTGGGTCAGCTAGTGTGATATAAAATTGCATTGTATAAAATTTGGTTGTATCGTAGGGAACTAGAAAAAGCAAGCAAAAAATTCATACCGCACAGTTTGTTTTTTATTTTTAATTCGATATAGATTTCGTTATTCATATGTCTAACTGTTTTATACGTTTAATATAATATGTTGAAACATCACAAAAAGATTATTATTTGTTAAAAAACCTTGTTTATGTGACTTACATTTTTCTACACAAACAAATTGCAGTAGTAATCCTTATCTCAGTTCATAAAATATTTTTTTTAAATGGCAATTGCCCATATCCGTTTATTTTTCAAAAAAATCATGAAAATTCAACAAACTGTCGTATCGGAACATTATTTGTACTATAAAATTTATCAAATAATGATAGTTTTGTGCAAAATGAAAAAAAATAGTTAAAATTCTCACCGATAAGCGAAGTTTTAGGAGCCTCATTATAAAACAGTATGACAAACAGGCAGATTATGGATTCTTAATATAGTCTGACACTAAAAAATTGAATTTGATTGTTTAGTATCTGAATGAAAATAGCTGTACATTTTATGCTTGTAAGAAATAAAAATGGTTCTATAGGAATGCGTTAGAAAATAGCCAATTTGGATTTGAGAAAATCATTTCAAAAAAAAAAAAAAAAAAGAAAAGAAAGAGAAAAAAATCACTCCCGGCTCGGCCTGCAGGCACAGGTAGATTTCGAAGTTAAGTACTAATTTCACCAAAAAGGCTAAATCAAGATTAGAGATAAACACAGTTTGACAATTTTTTCTGGTCGCTTTTGACGAGTTTTTAATTTTATTTTTCTGAACTGGTTTTATCAGAATCATGTTAAGGCTGTGTTCTCAACTACACTGTTCAACAAGGTTGATATTTTCTGACACAATGACGTACAGATTTTTTAACGTAATTGTATAAAATTGGCAGACCTACTACAAGGGATTTTTCTCCCTTCGTTCAGTGTTTTTTCCCTTTCGTTGGGAAATTTGGTTCAAACTGTGACAATATTTTCTGAAACATCTATTGTGTTTACAAAAAAAAAGACGGAAAACGTCTTTCAATTACATAGTTTCCGTATAACAACACCTTCCAATTTCATGCGTTTCCGAACAAAAAGGAATTCAAACTTATGTCATAAAGTTGCCCCTATGGATTTGAGAACAGCCTTAATACGATATTTTTTTCTTGAACCCCTTTTTTGTGTAAGAGTTGGTTTTATCAAAATCTTGCCAATATAAAAGTTGTAGATAATATCAAGAACATTTATAATAAATTTAAGTGGATTTTATATCTTGTGAATTGACGAAGTTATGAATTTTTTTCTTCTTAAAACTCTATTTTTATTGCCCCTTGAGCCCATTTTTAATGATATCAAAAACTTGTTATACATATTTTTTTTTACCTTTTCCTAGAAGTAATAATAACTTTAAACTGATTTGATATGCATTATAATTAAGAAGGTTTTTTTTTCTGTTTTCACAAAATCCTTCCCTATTTCCATCCCCTTGGGTCGATTTTGCCCATTAACGAACTTTACCGAGATTTTCTGCCCCTTGATTGTATGGTATGGCCTTGATCAGTTTGGAAGAGGTTTGTGCAGAATTATGGAAGTTATCGTGTCCATAAAAAAGTGATATATATGGATAGATAGTTAGATAAAGTTTTGAACTGGGGGTGGTTTGGTGTTCTATGGTTTCATGATCGGCGTAGATCTGCAAAAATGTTGGAAAAATGTAATATGTAGTATTTCTTATTACGAAATCTACCTAAAATGTATTACCCTGATTTTATTCCTCTAAATATCTACAATATTCTGCTTAATACTGAAAATCGTCCGAAATTCGTTAGATCCCTAGCTGACGCTGGATACATTCTACGACTACAAATGCAAACTTTATTAACAAGAATGAAAAAAATAATATTAAATAAGAACCAATTTTATTAATATAAAGGAGGACCTAGCTTCAAATTTAAAGAAAAATTCTATTTGCTTACCATATATATCTAATTCGATAAATGCTTTTCTTAAATTTTGAATATCAAATTAAATTAGAATTATTTGAAAAAAATATTTTTAATTTTCTCAACATATATTTTTTAACTTTAGAGTATTATTGATTACAAAGAAACCGTTATTGAAAATTTAAGTTAATACAAACAGAGGAATGAGGATGAAACGTAAAAAGTTCTCAATAAACTTGAAAATTGGTGAAACAATTAAAATTATATATCACGTTTAAAACAAAATGTTATTAGCCTCCGGTACGGTATGCTATTTCTTTCTCCCAGCTTATTTTGTGTCCAAAAAATAACGTTACCTTACAGAGGCTAGCCGTAAAACAAAGCATTACGAATAAATACTGTTTAGAAATTTTTTAAACTTCTAAGCATCGCACATTTTCAATTTTTATACCGTCGTATTGGAGAAAAAAAGTTCTTTTAAATGCATTTTGTATGAAAACTGTATCTCCATTTATTTTTGGAATATTACTTTTTTTGTAGTTTTTAGAGCCATTTGCTTAATATTGGCAACGGAAAAGTAAAGGAAGAATAGTTTTAAAATTGCAATTATATATTTTTGTTGCCATTTTCTCGCAACAACCGAAAGAAAATGTAATTAAAATACGTACTATTTTGAAAAAAAAATATATAAACGAATGATTACTGTTAAAACAATGGAGCTATTATATACTATATTTAATTGTAAGTATCTATGAATCATTAGATCGCCTTTTTTTTTTCTTGAAAGACGGAATATTTTTTTGCATTTGTGCATTATTTCGCGATAGTGATGTGCTATGCATGCTTTACTGCAGATGTTTAAGAGTAGATCGTAAATGTGGAATTCTTAAGCGGATGCGAATGACGTCATTTTACATAAAATAAAACGTGTGCTTTAAGTCTTAAAATTGAAATATGTTTTGTACTGCAGTAGAGTCCCGCTTAACCGAGTTATTTTCTTCTGATGGACTGGTGGCTTCTATTATTATGAAACAGCCATTATAAATGAAGTGTTAGGGGAAGATGAAAAAGCAGACGTCAAAAAAAAAAAAAAAAAAAAAAATATATATATATATATATATATATAGCCATTTTTTTCCACCATTCCGACCAGAAAATCAGAGTTCAAGCTTTTACGGCTGCTCTTTCATCTTCACCTAACACTTCATTTATAATGGCTGTTTCATAATAATAGAAGCCATCAGTCCATCAGAAGAAAATGAAGTAATGGAAATGCCGGGGGCGACACTAAATTCTGAAAAAACAGAATTCCTGTTCTCTAGTTTAATATTATTGTATTAAATTTTCAGTTCATTTGTAAACGTAGGTGTATATGATCCAACAATGGCATTCATTATGCAAATAATAGTTTCTCCAAAATAATTTTTTACATTCCGTGTTTAAATGTTTAAATTTCTTAATTAAATCAGAATGAGAAACAGTCCTAATATTTTTTTTTAATCATTAACAGTGTTGAATTCATGGGGTGACCCGGGGGAGACATTCTCCCCAGAGAATAAATGTCCCATGGAAGCTTTGAGATTTTGTGTTTTCAATGGTCAAAAAGTGCAAATTCCAACCCCACCCCCATCCCGGAGATCACAGAAATCCCTCACGAAAAAAATGTGTCTAAATTCAACTTGATCAATAAGAGAAAATTAGGAATAATCCAGTTTAATGCCATAATATGCTTTATTTGTATAAAATAGATTTATTAGCACGGCTAAATTGGTATCAAATAATAGCTCTTTTTCGTTAATAACCAAAGAAAATGAAATGAATAAAGAAATGTCCAAACATGATGATTGATTTCTCCTTTCAACTGTTGCATCATGCTTCCGCCATATACGCATATGTTGGCGCAACACTGTCTGGAATAAATAATGTTAGAGTGGAATAAAAATAAACAGCTCTTAAATTTACCATTATCTAGTCAAAAATAAATAAATAAATAAATAAATTACTGATAAAAGGAAGTTAGACATAAAGGATTTTATTTTAATGTTTTTATGCATAAAAATGTCTCCATGAATATTTTAGAAAGTTTTGGAAACAGGGCCGCCGTTTGAGGGGGGCTGAGGGGGGCAATACCCCCCCCCCCCACCCCAAGGAATTTGATTTTTCGGAAAATTTTCATCAATTGTCAGACTCAAACAAAAATTTAAAAAATGCTCAAACGCTATGATAATTTATCAGATTTGATTACAATAAAAACATATGCATTAAATAAATGATTTATGCATAGAAATTAATAATTATCCAAAACATTTCCTATTCGAACTTTCTTAAGGTTAGATATATATCGTACTTTGCCTAATTTTAAAAATACATGAGAGAAATTTTCTTTTATCAATTGCTTCTCAGCTGTGTACAACTTGCCCCTGATGGCTAGAAATTCAGGTGTATTTTAAGAGTTTTTTAAGATAGTTTTTTTTAGGAGTGGAGGAGGGGCGAGTATAATTCAAGTTCTTAATTATCCGACTTTTTTACTTTTTTTGGATTATTAGTGTCACATTATATTTACTGCAATCATTGCAATGTTATCAAATTATTTAATTATTTGCTTTATTAAATTATATTATATATGGTACACTCTAAATAAATTTCAACGCCTAGGAATGGAGTCTGCGAGCACCCAACAAAACAATTTCTTCAACACAAAACCGACAGACTTCCACCAAACCCCAAAGTAAAAGAAATTGCTCCATATTTTAACACGTTTATAATAAAGTGTTGTATAATTTTATCCCTTAAGTACAGAAATGAACACATAGGTATTACTATGAGCCACCATTAATAGTCAAATCTATAGTTTTTCATTTAAAAAATATTCAGGACTTCCTTGTTAAAAACCAGATCACACCAACTCCGACCGAAAGATATAAAGCACAATCCGAAAAACCTAAAGTGTACAGTCGTGGGAAAAAAAAAATTAAACACCCCTACTAACTCTGAAAAAATTATCGTAGAAGAAGGTTACTGGTACCGAACGATTGGTAATAAAGTCTACTTTTAAATGATGTATATAAAATTTGCTTAGGGGGCCATCTAAATCTTAAAACGAACCATAACTTTGTTTTTTTCAATACCAATACACAATTCTGACAGCATAAATGAACTCTACACCCTTCAATTAGCCTAAAAACAAACTTCTATGATATTCGTACCACAAGTGTCCGATAAATTAAGGAGTGGGGTTGCCCCCTTTTCCCCCTTTATTCTTAACTAATGAACCTCCAAATCTAATCAAGGCTGCACCTTAACATGATAAACCGGTATAGCAAATTTGGAGCAAATCGAATAAATCTGCATGAAAAACCCATTTATCTAAATTAATAGGTGGTAGCCCCCCTTCCCCCCTTTATTCTTAACTAATGAACCTCCAAATCTAATCAAGGCAGCTCCTTAACATGATAAACCGGTATAGCAAATTTGGAGCAAATCGAATAAGTCTGCATGAAAAACCGATTTATATAAATTAAGGGGGGGGGTAGCTTCCCTATCCCCCCTTTTTTCTTAACTAATAAACCTCCAAATCTAATCAGGGAAGCTCCTTAACATAATAAACCGGTATACCGAATTTGGAGCAAATCGAATAATTTTGAATGAAAAAACATTTATCTAAATTAAGGGGGGTAGCCCTCCTTCCCCCCTTATACTTAACTAATGAACTTCCAAATCTAATCAGGGAAGTTCCTTAACATAATAAACTGGTATATCAGATTTAGAGCAAATCGAATAATTCTGCATGAAAAACCCATTTATCTAAATTAAGGGGAGGGACTAACCCCCTTTTCCCCCTTTATCTTTAACCAATGAACCCCCCAAAACTAATCAGGAAAGCACCTTTCCAGAATGAACCTAGGAAAAAAAATTGAAGCAAATCGGATGTTTCTATCAAGAGTTACCTCGTTACGTGAATATGTACTTACATACTTACATACATACAGAACGGCGGGCACATCAGCTCTCTGACTTTGATAGCCTGTGAGCTAAAAAGTTGAATTATGATGGTGACGAGTTATTGAGGTTGACATTGTTGGTATATCACCGACCCATATCAATGAGTCTTCTAAGTTCTTTCGGCAAAATGTATGTTTTGGATAAATATCATGTCGGCTATTTGACCTGTCGGCTAATTTTCATGTCTCCTAATTGTCCTGTCGGCTATTTGTCCTGTCGGGTAATTGTCAGGTCGGCTATTTGACCTGTCGTCTAAATGTCCTTTCGGTTATTTGACCTGTCGGTTAATTATCCTGTCGTCTAATTGTCATATCGGCTATTTGACCTGTCGGCTAAGTGTCATGTCGACTAAATGTCGGCTAAATATATGTCAGCTAATTGTCCTGTCGGCTAAATGTCTTGTCGGCTAAACGTCCTGTCGGCTATTTGACCTGTCGGCTAAATGTCCTGTCGGGTAAATGTACGTTTCGGCTAAATGTATTTGTCGGCTAAACGTCCTGTCGGCTAATTGGTGTCTGCTAAATGTCTTGTCGGCTATTTGGTTTTCGGCTAAATGACATAGACCCCGTAACCTAACTGTAACTTATCCATAATCTAACCGTAACCTATCTGTAACGGAAATGGAACATAACCGTAACCTAACCGTAACCTAATTGTAACCTAACCGTAACGTAACCGTAACCTACTTATAACCTAACTATAACATAACTGTAACCTAACAGTAATCTATCTGTAAAATAAACGTAACATGACGGTGCGCTAACCGTAACCTAATTATTAACTAACCGTATCCTAACTGTGATGTAACTATAACCTAACTGTAACCTAAATGTGACCTAACCGTAAGTTAACTGTAGCCTATCGGTAACCTAACCGTAACCTAATTGTAATCTATCCGTAACCTACTGTAACCTATCCGGAACCTAACCGTAATCTAACTATAACCTATCCGTAATCCTATTTGTAACCAAACTGTAACGTAACTGTATCCTATCGGTAACCTAATCGTAGCAGAAACGTAATCTAACTGTAACCTATCCGTAACTTAACCGTAATCTAACTTCATCCTAACCGTAACGTAACCGTAACCTACTTATAACCTAACCATAACCTAACTGTAACATAACTGTAACCTAACAGTAATCTATCTGTAAAATAAACGTAGCATGACGGTACGCTAACCGTAACCTAATTATAACCTAACCGTATCCTAACTGTGATGTAACTATAACCTAACTGTAACCTAAATGTAACCTAATCGTAAGTTAACTGTAGCCTGGCGGTAACCTAACCGTAACCTAATTGTAATCTATCCGTAACCTACTGTAACCTATCCGGAACCTAACCGTAATCTAACTATAACCTATCCGTAATCCTATTTGTAACCAAACTGTAACGTAACTGTATCCTATCGGTAACCTAATCGTAGCAGAAACGTAATCTAACTGTAACCTATCCGTAACTTAACCGTAATCTAACTTCATCCTAACCGTAACGTAACCGTAACCTACTTATAACCTAACCGTAACCTAACTGTAACATAACTGTAACCTAACAGTAATCTATCTGTAAAATAAACGTAGCATGACGGTACGCTAACCGTAACCTATTATAACCTAACTGTATCCTAACTGTGATGTAACTATAACCTAACTGTAACCTAAATGTAACCTAACCGTAACCTAACTGTAGCTTGGCGGTAACCTAACCGTAACCTATTTGTAAACTATCCGTAACCTACTGTAACCTATACGGAACCTAACCGTAATCTAACTGTAACCTATCCGTAATCGTATTTGTAACCAATCTGTAACGTAACTGTATCCTATCCGTAACCTAATCGTAGCAGAAACGTAATCTAACTGTAACCTAACCGTAACTTAACCGTAATCTAACTTCATCCTAACCGTAACGTAACCGTAACCTACTTATAACCTAACCATAACCTAACTGTAACATAACTGTAACCTAACAGTAATCTATCTGTAAAATAAACGTAACATGACGGTACGCTAACCGTAACCTAATTATAACCTAACCGTATCCTAACTGTGATGTAACTATAACCTAACTGTAACCTAAATGTAACCTAATCGTAAGTTAACTGTAGCCTGGCGGTAACCTAACCGTAACCTAATTGTAATCTATCCGTAACCTACTGTAACCTATCCGGAACCTAACCGTAATCTAACTATAACCTATCCGTAATCCTATTTGTAACCAAACTGTAACGTAACTGTATCCTATCGGTAACCTAATCGTAGCAGAAACGTAATCTAACTGTAACCTATCCGTAACTTAACCGTAATCTAACTTCATCCTAACCGTAACGTAACCGTAACCTACTTATAACCTAACCATAACCTAACTGTAACATAACTGTAACCTAACAGTAATCTATCTGTAAAATAAACGTAGCATGACGGTACGCTAACCGTAACCTAATTATAACCTAACCGTATCCTAACTGTGATGTAACTATAACCTAACTGTAACCTAAATGTAACCTAATCGTAAGTTAACTGTAGCCTGGCGGTAACCTAACCGTAACCTAATTGTAATCTATCCGTAACCTACTGTAACCTATCCGGAACCTAACCGTAATCTAACTATAACCTATCCGTAATCCTATTTGTAACCAAACTGTAACGTAACTGTATCCTATCGGTAACCTAATCGTAGCAGAAACGTAATCTAACTGTAACCTATCCGTAACTTAACCGTAATCTAACTTCATCCTAACCGTAACGTAACCGTAACCTACTTATAACCTAACCGTAACCTAACTGTAACATAACTGTAACCTAACAGTAATCTATCTGTAAAATAAACGTAGCATGACGGTACGCTAACCGTAACCTATTATAACCTAACTGTATCCTAACTGTGATGTAACTATAACCTAACTGTAACCTAAATGTAACCTAACCGTAACCTAACTGTAGCTTGGCGGTAACCTAACCGTAACCTATTTGTAAACTATCCGTAACCTACTGTAACCTATACGGAACCTAACCGTAATCTAACTGTAACCTATCCGTAATCGTATTTGTAACCAATCTGTAACGTAACTGTATCCTATCCGTAACCTAATCGTAGCAGAAACGTAATCTAACTGTAACCTAACCGTAACTTAACCGTAATCTAACTTCATCCTAACCGTAACGTAACCGTAACCTACTTATAACCTAACCATAACCTAACTGTAACATAACTGTAACCTAACAGTAATCTATCTGTAAAATAAACGTAACATGACGGTACGCTAACCGTAACCTAATTATAACCTAACCGTATCCTAACTGTGATGTAACTATAACCTAACTGTAACCTAAATGTAACCTAATCGTAAGTTAACTGTAGCCTGGCGGTAACCTAACCGTAACCTAATTGTAATCTATCCGTAACCTACTGTAACCTATCCGGAACCTAACCGTAATCTAACTATAACCTATCCGTAATCCTATTTGTAACCAAACTGTAACGTAACTGTATCCTATCGGTAACCTAATCGTAGCAGAAACGTAATCTAACTGTAACCTATCCGTAACTTAACCGTAATCTAACTTCATCCTAACCGTAACGTAACCGTAACCTACTTATAACCTAACCATAACCTAACTGTAACATAACTGTAACCTAACAGTAATCTATCTGTAAAATAAACGTAGCATGACGGTACGCTAACCGTAACCTAATTATAACCTAACCGTATCCTAACTGTGATGTAACTATAACCTAACTGTAACCTAAATGTAACCTAATCGTAAGTTAACTGTAGCCTGGCGGTAACCTAACCGTAACCTAATTGTAATCTATCCGTAACCTACTGTAACCTATCCGGAACCTAACCGTAATCTAACTATAACCTATCCGTAATCCTATTTGTAACCAAACTGTAACGTAACTGTATCCTATCGGTAACCTAATCGTAGCAGAAACGTAATCTAACTGTAACCTATCCGTAACTTAACCGTAATCTAACTTCATCCTAACCGTAACGTAACCGTAACCTACTTATAACCTAACCGTAACCTAACTGTAACATAACTGTAACCTAACAGTAATCTATCTGTAAAATAAACGTAGCATGACGGTACGCTAACCGTAACCTATTATAACCTAACTGTATCCTAACTGTGATGTAACTATAACCTAACTGTAACCTAAATGTAACCTAACCGTAACCTAACTGTAGCTTGGCGGTAACCTAACCGTAACCTATTTGTAAACTATCCGTAACCTACTGTAACCTATACGGAACCTAACCGTAATCTAACTGTAACCTATCCGTAATCGTATTTGTAACCAATCTGTAACGTAACTGTATCCTATCCGTAACCTAATCGTAGCAGAAACGTAATCTAACTGTAACCTATCCGTAACTTAACCGTAATCTAACTGTAACCTATCCGTAACATAACCTTAACCTATCTGTAACTTAAACGTAACCTAATTGTTACCTGAAAGTAACATAACTGTGACGTAACCGTAATCTAACTGTAACCTAACCGTAACGTAACTGTAACCTAAGTTTAACGTAACCGTAAACTAATTATAATCTATCCGTAAATTAAAAGTATCCTAACCATAACCTAACTAGGCTAATCGTCCTCTCAGCTAAATATCCTGTCGTTTAATTTGACTTGTCGGCTAATCATACTGTCGGCTAAATGTCCTGTCGGCTAATTGTCCTGTCGGCTAATTGTCTCGTCGGCTAAATGTCTTGTCGGCTAATTGTCCTGTCGGCTAAATGTCCTGTCGGCTAATTGTCATGTCGGCTAATTGTCTTGTCGGCTAATTGTCATGTCGGCTAATTGTCTTGTCGGCTAATTGTCTTGTCGACTTATTGTCCTGTCGGCTAAATGTCCTGTCGGCTAATTGTCACGTTCGGCCAATTGCCTGTCGTCCAATTGTCTGTCTGCTAAATGTCCGTTTCGGCAAATTGTCCTGTATGCTATACGTACATTTCGGCTACTTGTCCTGTCGGCTAAATGTACTTGTCGGCTACATGTCCTGTCTGCTAAATGTACGTGTCGACTAAATGTACTTGTCGGCTAAACGTCCTGTCGTCTAAGTGCTGTCTGCTAAATGTCTTGTCGGCTATTTGGTTTTCGGCTAATCGTCTGCGACCGTTTGGAGGCATTTTATCATTTTTTTATCATAGCTTAAATTTTAACTTAAAAACATTATTTTGAAAAACTTTCGCCAGATTTGGCTATTTTAGTCCTTTAGCTTCTCTTCGCCTCCACTCATGCCTTTCTAGGATGTTTGTATATATTTTTAAAAAATTCGTGAAAAAGTGCTAAAAATGCTTTTGAAAATTCAGATTTCCCATAGGTTTCTATTGTGTTGTTTACTTTTTAAATTCATTTTTTTTAAACTATTAATTATGTTCCTTTCACTTAACTATTTTTACTTTCTGATAGCTGATTCTTTTTACTTTTGAGTAGCGTATCTTGTATTAATTTATTCCTATTCTTAATATTTTTAATTTCAATTTTAAAATTGTAAATTTTTGTTCTGTGGCGGTTGGGTGGACAATGGTTGCTCAATTCGAGTACTGGTTCTTATGGGCAAATCGATATTAGAATAGTAAAATAAATAAAAATTAGCTAGACTACCTTTATTGAAGAGTGATTGCTATTGACGCCATACATAATAATTGAACAGTGATTGGCTATGTTAAAGTAAATATTAGATAAATTTTCCGGCAACCACTGAATTTTAGAAAATATTAATGTTTTAATATCTTATATACAACCAGCATTATCTTATAGGTTTTTTATTGATTTTTTTTTTTAGTTCTTATCTGGTCTTAGGGGGTCATGCTGTGCTTTTAGGTTTCTCCACTTAGCCCTTTTAGGTCCGTGGCCGCCATTTTTGGCCACAATGATTTTCTCTATGGGAGATGCATTGGTAAGGAACTACAAAGATTTACAAGAAGATTTAACTACCGGAGCTTTTACAAATTAATTATTATAGCCCAAATAGGGTTCTAGAGGTCTTCCGGGGTGCTTTCATCAGAAAACTTATAAATAGTAAGTTTTTTTAAACAGGAGTTTCTCCATTTTGTTTCTTGGTAAAGCTCATTCTAATGTTACTACATTACAAATTAGTTCCATAATTTTCTAATTGTTATAAAACAAAAATTCTTTTGGTAGCTTTGGTTCTCAGGGGGCTATCTACATCTTTTACGATATAAGAATTTTACTAGGGTTGCCATCGGGCCACTAGAAACGCCATTTTGCCTCCTTCTAATGAAATTTTTATCGAGAAATTTGTACAAATTGTTAAATATCTCGAAAACTATTGGCCATAGAGGTTTTCTGCCGCGCCGAATTCAACAGCAATCCGCCTTAGTGATCTCCCCCCCCCCTTTTTTTCCATTATTCCGTTCTTCTCTAGCTCAATTGGGGCCCCGTCAGAGGGGGCTGAACGGGCACTCCCACAAATCGGCTTTTTTCTTCAATTTTTACATTCTTTAGGCCCACTTTCTTTCCACATTTTATCGCTACTAAATTTCTTTCATTGTTGCCACCCTTGCCTTCCCCCCTCTCTTATCCTTAACATTGGCTACTTTTTAGCTTTTTGAGCTAGAGACTTGGTTGCACTTTTATTATTACTTATTCTGCTCCCTTTCATCGTCCCAGCTTCTAATTTTACAGTTTTTGCATTTGTTAAGGATTTTTCGTAACTTTTTGAACTTTTTTATTTATTTAGATATTTTTTTGGTTTTTTCTTGTAGTTACTCACTACTATTTGCTAGATTTGTCCCATCCCACATTTTCATTTTCAGTACATCTCAACTCGCTTAACATTTGCAATTTCTCTGTTATTAGGGTTAATTCTTTGCTTTTTGCGGTATTGTGGTCATGTGGTGTGTGGATATTTGCCCCACCCTTTAAAATATTTTTTCCACCCCAGCTTCCCTTAACATTTGGTACTTCTACAGTTTTTGCACTACAGTACTACTTTTTGCTTTATTGCAGTTCTGTTCTTGTGGGATAGTTGCCCCAATCTATATATATATATTTTTTTTTTTCATTTCTTATTCGTTTTCCTTAACATTTGCAACTTTTAACTTTTAATAAGTTTATTTTGGTTTTTCCATTATTATGCTACGCTCCTACTTATATCTTGTCCCGCATTTAATTTTCTTCTTATATTACACACTTTCCATAGTTGTCTCCTCTGTTTCACGGGCGGTCCCTGCACTGATTTCCTCCACGTGTTGGTACTATCTTTCCTCATGTTATTTACACCTCTTCATTTTATTCTGTAGTTGTTTTTACACTCAGTTATTATCAAGCTTTTATTATCACCGGTTATCTCTTTTTTTTTTTTTTTTTTTTTTTGTGGTTATTATGTTATCATGTCACTTTCAGGCAAGTGCAGCGGGACCCATGTGGTGACCGGTAAGTATACTATTGTTATTCTTATTCCTATTTTCCTTGTTTTTAAACTAAAAAAAAATTTTTTTTTCTGACTTCTTTTTGGTTGTCCACTCACCCATCCGTACGGCAATCTTCTTACTAATTACTATTTTCACTATGTGATATTCTGACAGGTTATAGTATAAATAAAATCGCAGAAATATATTTATAATGTACATACTTGTAAATATGCACATATATACTGTTTATACTTATAATTATGCACCATATTACCGTTTCATATATTATCAATCTGCTATTATTGGTATAGCAATTTAATTATTGTAATATACTGTATAACTGTATACAGGTAATGCACTGATTGAACCAGAATATTAATAATGATGGAATTATTAACTGTTTAAGTACATGATCTTTTGGGCACGGGAGGCAATGACACATATTTCCACCACCCCCCCTTTTTTTTTTTTTTTTTTTTTTTTTTGGCAAATTTTTTCCTGCTGTCATTTATTTTTTTTTTTTTAATTATTATTATTCAAAAATTTTCCCCCTTTTAGGCAATAAAATTTTTTCTTAGTCATTTTCGGTAGTTACGACTACCGGTTTTTGCTATTTACTTTCTATATACCTTTCTTTCAAAAATGTATGACAGAGGCCTAGTGATCCCCCGTCCAGTTACCCTGTAAATTACTCTATAAATTTAACAAAGTCTTTCAACTGTAAATATTTTAAATTTTATTTTTAACCTGTACATATTATTTTGATTGGTAGAAATATGGAAATATAAATTGAGCTTTAACTTATATTCTACTAAACTATAATTTTTTGTTATTGATCGTGAGAAATGTTAACACAATCTATTGATTCAATGGTCAGTCCCAAATCATAGAGGCTACAGTCAACAACAACAAGTTCACAGCCTGTACATCAAGAGCACATACTAAATAGTAATCGCTTACCAATAGATAAAAAATTTCACTATCCAATACATGAAAAATTTCAATCACCAGAAGCTATTAAAAGAGAAAAAGAAAAGATACTAAAAAGACGATAAATAAAACTAATGCATAGTTATAAAGAAAAAGACATGGAACAAAAGAACAAGAAAACTAATGAGAGACCTCCATCCCCACTCCAAGGGAAAAAGCTAATAGATTCTGAAACAGCGCAAGATGATAATATGCCATTGGAAGAGCAATTTGAACAATTATTCAGACATCTCAAGAAACACAGGCCCCATAATGATGAACAGGCATTAAAGTATCGACAAAATATCCTTAACAGAATAAAAGATCTGGACAAGCAACAAATTAACACACAAAGCCAAGAAAAGTCAATGAATGATGTAATACAAGAACTGAAAAGAGAGCATGAGGAACAAAAGACACAAATATTAAAGCAAGAGGAACAACTTAATACCCTATCAACTGAAGTTCAAGTCCTCACGGAAAAACTAATAGATAAAGACGAAAAAGTCAAAGAACTCGAAAGAAAATTAAGAATTGAATCTCCAGCAAAACTAGCACAAAAATTCGAAAATCATTTTAATTTACTAAAACAATTTGAAACGGAAGAACATTTGATCAAAATACCCACTCAGAAATTTCAAGAAGATATACAACAACTTCTACAGCTTTTAGAAAATCAGATAGAGCAAATACGCGACTTAAATAGCGAATTGCAAAGACAACAGGATTACATAGAAAATATCCATTGTAAAATATCGAGGGAAATGGATTTAAAAACTGAGCTGAGAAACATGCTTAAAGAACACGAATCAAAAATAGAGAGATTCATTGAAGTAAGGCAAGCACAAATAGCAGGAGAAGAATTTCCTCAACAAAAAATTACAACACATACCAATGAACTAGTATCTCCAGTTCCTCTATGTAAACCATCATATGCCACAACTCTAAACTCCCCAGCACCACAACAATCAAAGTCTGCTATATTGTTAACAAGAAAATCCACAACCAATATGTCCCTATTCAACATCCGCGATTTTATAAATAGAGAACTTAAGACAACAGTAAATCTTGCGAAAATATACTGCACTATTTCCAGAGATAAACGAACTATTATAGTACGCTCAAACACAGACGAAGATGTGAATAACATAGCAGACAAGATCCAGGAACACAGTAACATACTTGACCTCGTAGATTTAAATCTCGCAGTGGAAAAAAGGAAAAAAATAATCATTTTGGGAATCCCCCAAAACATAACAGTAGAAGAAATAAAAGAGAAATTAAGCGAAGATCTTGAATATGACATAAAAGCTAATGAACATAAAGAATTACAAAGAAAATCTCTAAAGACCTATCAACTTATGCTAGATTTGGAGGATAGATTGGCAACCAGATTGCTACGCCAAGGTCGTTTGCTGATTGGTTTTCTATCGTGTAAAATTGCTCAGTACGCCCCCATAATAAGGTGCAGTCACTGTCAAATCTATGGACATACAAAAGAGAGGTGCAGAAGAAAAGAAACCTGCGCATATTGCATGAAGAACCATGAAACCTCAACATGTCCGAATAAAAATGATCCAAGGAAGCACAAATGCTATAATTGCTATAATTATGTGAACCCCGAAGGTCGCCAATACAAGTTCGATCATAGCACAAATTCAAGCGAATGTAATATCTTTCAAAACCACTTCTATAATAGACATCGTGTAATTAACTACCGACAGCAACGTTCTCGACCCTAAATAACCTTTCAAATATCGTTACCCAAAATAACAATGTTCTTACTATTGCTTCCAACCCTGCTAATGTAGCAGTTCCAACTAAAGTAATTCATAACAAAGCAACTCTTTCCAAAATTAGATGTGTCCAAATTAATCTGAATAACTGTCGCGCAGCGAATCTAGAACTGATCAAATATATAAATAATCAACAAATTGACATAGCTATAATCCAAGATTACCATAGAACAAATAATTCATTTACAAGCCTCCCAATTGGATGGTCTCTTTATGCCTCAAAAAATGAAACAGCTGGAATTATCATAGCAAACTCCCAACTATATCACCTAAAAACCTTATCTTTTGACAACAGCATTTTTATTAACATTAGCACTAAATACCATGAATTAACACTTGGCTCGCAGTATTCCCGTCCTCGTTCCGCAAGAGACCTTGAAGAAGACCTACAAGCCTGGACCAACACTATCAGAGACTGTAAAAATATCATTTTAGCAGGCGATTTTAATGCTCACTTAAAGGACTGGGGATATAAATGCAATAATGCAAGAGGAGACATTCTTCTAGATTACCTCGCTTTAAATAACGTATCCATAGTTAATGATCCCAATGCACCATATACATTCAAACAGAACAAAAGGAAAGGTACTCCAGATCTAACTTTAAGTGGAAACCAAGCACGCAACTATCTCAATTCTTGGTACGTAGACGACATCAATGACTCCCTCAGCGACCATCTGTACATAAGATACGATTTAGATATAGATCCAGTTCTAAGAAATGAATACAGATTTAAAACTAAATTTGAGAATTTCAAAAAATTTAACAACCAACTCTCTCCTAATGTTGACAATCTACAGACAACTCTCAGCGAGGTCAAAAGTCCTAATGACTTGAATGAATGGACCCACAAATTTGAAGAGCTTCTACAAGAAATCATGGAATCTTCTCTCAAAAAGAAAAAACAGTCATATGAAGTAAATACAAAGTGGTACACAGATAATCTCAAAATACAAAGAAATCGATTAAACGCTTTACGGAAAAGATCAAATAAAAATCCTGAAAACGTACAATACCAAGTTAGCTACAAGAAAGAGAGAGCTAAATACAAATTAAACATCAAAAACGCAAAATTAAATTCGTGGAAATCCTTCTGTGAGACAACATCCACAACATACGGAACCGCTTTCAAAATTGTAAAGGGCAAATACCTCAAAAATACCGACTTAATACATTCAATACTTGACACATCAAATTCAACTGACATGTTTAGAGACATTCAACACCAACTCTTAAGCCATCATTTTGGAAAAGAAATCCCTGAAAATCTACATTCATTTGAAAATTTGGAGCCACTATCAGAAAGTGATATAAATGAATATCTAATCAGCTATAGAGAACTAAAATATTGCGCATCAAGACAGTCGAACAACAAAGCCCCTGGCTTCGATAAGATCGATGCAAGGGTTACTAAAAACTTGATCAAAACTTTCCCACAATTAATGCTTCAACTATACAACAAATGCTTTTCCCTTGCCCATTTCCCAGACATATGGAAGAAAGGCATTGTCATTTATTTTCGAAAGAAGAATAAAGATCCTCGGCAATTAAAATCTTACCGACCGATAGTCCTTCTCCCTATGCTGGGAAAAGTCCTTGAACGATTAATCAAGATGCGTGCAATGACATTTTTAGAAGATATTTCCTTTCTCCATGAAATGCAATTTGGATTTCGCGAATCAAGAAGCACAATAGATGCCTTAAATGAACTGAAATCCTCTATCACAAATACATTAGAAAATAAGAAATACTGTGGTATTCTTTCCTTCGATATAGAGGGAGTGTTTGATTCGATAGATTGGAATACTATCTCCCAAATAATCGATAATTCTCTCCCTCTATATCTAAAACATTTACTAAAAAATTACATCTCCAATCGATATATTGGTTTAAAAGAAGGAAGCGTTGTAGAATGGTTCATTTCATTTAAAGGGTGCCCTCAGGGCTCATGCTTAGGTCCCCTTCTTTGGTTGCTAATTGCAGATTTTTTTATAAAGGAGTTCTACAAAATAGAATCAGACATGATAGTTTATGCTGACGATTTCGTAATTAAGGTTGCGGGAGACTCCAGACCTGAGTTGGAGCAAGTTGCTAATAGACGCATCGAAATTTTTTCAACTTTATGCAGGAATTTCAACCTTACAATATCGGAAACTAAAACAAAGGCCATGCTTTTTGGCCGCTTTCTTCTTAACAGACGTCGACCAATTTTCAAATTGAATAACAAAACTATCAAGTTTGAAAATACTATTCCCTATCTTGGCGTTATACTAGATCCAAAATTTAATTTTCAAGAGCATCTAACTCATACTAAAACAAAGGTAACTCAATTTTTAAACGGATTCAAAAGCCTAAAATCTCATAAAGGAGGAATATCTTCAAGTATACTGAAATTTTGGTACAACACCGTCATATTAAAACAAATTAGCTACGCTTATGAAATTTGGTTTCCAAGCCTCAACTCGCATGGGATAAGAAAATTAAAGTCAGTACAACGTACAGCTCTCTTAAGCATTATCAAGACCTATCGAAGTACTTCCTCTGACGCTCTCTGTGTCCTTACTGGTTCTCCCCCAATCGATACTTTGCTCAAGAACGATTATCATTATTACGAACTAATTAAAGGAAGAAGATCATATAACCATAATGGCAAAATCATTAACAGCAACCACATTATGTCAAAACTAAACACCTTCGACTTTTCTCAATATTACAAGATAAACAACCTCTTCTTTTTAGAGGAAAAATACGAAAAATTACTCCAAATCTATGACCCATCCATATATACCGATGGTTCTGTCATGAACGACGGAGCAGCATGTGCATTTACAGTCTGTCTTAAAAACTCATTCGTATATGATTATGCAGTTAAACTTCATGTCGATAACTCGATCTACCAAGCTGAATTATTCGCAATTTACAAGGCAATGGAATGGTCCATTAACTCTTCTCATCATGGAATTCTTATCCTTACAGACAGCCACTCATCCTATGACGCCCTTCAAATTGCATTTCCACGCAATTATATAATTTATAATATCTACAATCTTTTACTACATTTTCCTAACAAAAAGTTCTATATCTCATGGATTAAATCTCACATAGGTATCCCGGGAAACGAAAGAGCCGATTCTCTGGCGAAGGCGGTTATAGATAATAACCAATACAACGATTGCCAGGAATTGCTTCTTCCACAATCCAAATTCAAGTATATCTTTAGGCAAAAAACTCTGGATGAATGGCAACTCTCACGACTCAGTCGACAAAGGGTCGCGATACTTACAGTATAATTAATAAAGTTGACATACAGTTCATCTGTGATCGCCCTACGTTACCTAACTATATCACTGGTCATGGAAGTTTCCCATCATTTCTACATAAAATTAAAAAAAGAGACTCACCACTTTGTTTATGCAGAAAGAGTATTGGAAACGCTACACACTATATCTTTGGAAACTGCCCCATAATGAAACATCATTTCCATTTTGACAGAAACAAAACATTGAGAGAAAATTTGAATAACACTCTTTTCAACGCAGGCAACTTCCAGAGACTTCTAGAAAATTACGACATTTTAAACAAACATTTTTCGTTTATTTCTAAGACTATAGCTAAACCTTAATCCTTTTTTTTTTTTTTTTTTTTTTTTTTTACATTCTATTTAACCTGTAAATATTTTTCAATATTTATTTATACATATGTGTCCGCACTGCCTTCAATAATAAGGCAGTATTTGTAACATGCTTTTTATGTTGTAATAAATGTGCGCCACCCTGCTTGCGCTGCCTGGCAGCCCCTTTTTCCCCTCGTGGACTTATTGTCCCTATACCTCACGGTAGGCTGTCCACGAGTGGGCGATTTCGGTCCTCGCTGCTAATTTTAACAAAATCGAGCTATGTTAGTTCCACATTCTACCACCAGGGAGCGCACTCTATTCATAACAAAACTGTATCGGAAGGAAAGTCCGTTAAACAACCTATCAGTAGATATGTTAAACAGATCGCCTTGTTAGAGTGCTTAATTTTAACAAAATCGCGTTATGTTATTTCCGGATTCCACCACCAGGGAGCGCACTGTATTCTTAACAAATACATATCTGAACGAAACGCCTTCACGCAACATTTCCATAGATAAATGTGTCGGGAAGGTGGCGGTCTTAACAAAAAATTCTGTTAGTTCAACATTCCACCACCAGGGAGCGCACTCTATTTATAACAAAACTGTCTCGGAAGGAAAGTCCGGTAAACAACCTGTGAGTAGATATGTTACTCAAGGTGGTGGCGGTCTTAAGCAAGAATTTAAGATGTTTGCAGAAATTACTATTCAGAAATAGTAGTGACTAAACTTTTGACATTTTTATATTTAATAAGTAGTATGTATATCAACGTGTTATGAACTATCTTAAAGTTTCAAGCAGATCGCCTTGTTATATTTCCTGAATTTAACAAAATCGCGTTATGTTAGTTCCACATTCTACCACGAGGGAGCGCACACTATTCATAACAAAACTGGAGTGGAAGGAAAGTCCGTTAAACAACCTATCAGTAGATATGTTACTCGAGGTGGTTGCGGTCTTAAACAAGAATTTACGTTATTTGCACAAATTACTATTCGGAAATAGTGGTAACTGAACTTTTGACATTTTTATGTTTAATAAGTAGCATATATCTCAATGTGTTATGAACTATCTTAAAGTCGCAAGCAGATCGCCTTGTTATATTTCCTAAATTTAACAAAATCGCGTTATGTTAGTTCCACATTCTACCACCAGGGAGCGCACTCTATTCTTAACAAAAACATGTCTGAACGAAACACCTTCACGCAAACTTTCCGTAGATACATGGGTCGGGAAGGTGGCGGTCTTAACCAAGAATTCTGTTAGTTCCACATTCCACCACCAGGGAGCGCACACTATTCATAACAAAACTGTATCGGAAGGAAAGTCCGTTAAACAAACTATCAGTAGATATGTTAAACAGATCGCCTTGTTAGATTGCCTAATTTTAACAAAATAGCGTTATGTTAGTTCCGTATTCCACCACCAGGGAGCGCACTGTATTCTTAACAAAAACATTTCTCAACGAAACGCCTTCACGCAACCTTTCCGTAGGTACATGGGTCGGGATGGTGGCGGTCTTAACCAAGAATTCTATTAGTTCCACATTCCACCACCAGGGAGCACTCTCTATTCATAACAAAACTGTGTCGAAAGGAAAGTCCGTTAAACAACCTACCAGTAGATATGTTACTCAAGGTGGTGGCGGTCTTAAGCAAGAATTTAAGATATTTGCACAAATTACTATTCGGAAATAGTGGTTACTAAACTTTTGACATTTTTATATTTAATAAGTAGCATATATCTCAATATGTTATGAAGTATCTTAAAGTTTCACGACACATCTACGCGCTCCCTGGTGGTGGAATGTGGAACTAACATAACACGATATAGTTAAAATTAGAAATCTAACAATGCGATCTGTTTGAAACTTTGAGATAGTTCATAACATTTAATAAAAAGAACTTTCCGTAGATACATGGGTCGGGAAGGTGGCGGTCCTAACCAATATTTTAAGAAATTTAGAAAAGTGCCCCTCTAGGGGGGGTGAAAAGGACGGGATGAAAACCGAAGATGCATAACTTGAATCAACCTTCACAGACCATTTCTATGATATATCACATGGCGGGTAACAGATAAATACAGAAAAGTGGGGGGGGGGGGCGGGGAATTGGGGGGATGGACACCGGAGATTCATAAACATCTCCGGCAAGAGGGGGGACAAACTGGGCTCGTGATGTCCAACAGTTTGATATGAAACACCGCTGAGTTAAGTCAAAACCAGAAGAAGTTGCAAAAGTTAACCCTTTATGGGCACGCTGAGAGGGGGGGAGGCAGAAGAGAAAGATGGGGACAAACTGGGCTCGTGATGCCCAGCAGTTTGATTAGAACATTTTCTAAGGCGGAACTTCCTACTTATAGGGGCAAAAATTACCGAGTTATTATCTTTTGAAAAAAAATTTTGGAGAAATTTGCTTTTTTTGGCCATAACTTTCTGGAAAGAACTTGTAAAGCTTATTTAACATGATTTTCAGTTCGGAAATTTTAATACCTTTAATTTAAGGTGTATTATGTAAGGGGTAGTGGCTTAAATTAAAAAGTTTAATAAAAACGGTCATAACTTTATGGTCGTGCCTCGTAAGTCTAAGCTTGTATGTTATTCAGTTCGGAATTTACTTTACCTTTATTTTAAGGTGTATATTGAGGGGTTGGGAAGGAAATTTAATGACGTCGAGTCTCAGATTCAATTTTGAAAGGATTTTCCATCGATAATGAGTTGTTAATTAGCTAATGACGTCCGTAATTACGGCGGGATTTTCTCGAAACCACAAAGTCCGTTTTTCTCGGAAAATGGCGGCCCGAATCGACATATTATAAGACCCTCTGCGTCGCCTGTGAGAAAAGTAATTCCGGCGACACGGGCGAGTGTTACCAACATACAGACAGACGATTACGGACATTAATAGTAGTAGAGATTATTAATTAAATTGTTATAAAAAACTCAAAAAACAATTTAGAAATCTTGTACAGATAGTATAAATAATGTTTTTTTTTCCTTTTCTGTTGCGATATCTTAAAAACGGAACAGAGTAAAACTTTTAATTTTTTAAATAAATTCGGTAGTTCGTGCTGTCTATCAAGTGTAAATTACAGCCGTGGATTTTCCATAATCCAGGCCACGCAAAATTAACATATTGTAACAGGATTATTTAGTACAACATGAATTACAGTCATGAAATTGGGCGTAATTTTTAAGATTAACATTACAATTTTTTTTAAAGTGTTTTAAGAAAAAACCATTTTTACTTTTATACTTATTTTTTTCTCCCTTCCTCTTTTACTTTTTTTATATATATGTTACCGTTAAAGCGTATAATCCGTTATTTCATAAAATACCTAGTTATTTTATAAAATAACTAACAAGGTCCGTTAAAGTGTATAAAATTGCTGAATTTTACGATTCAACTAGTTATTTTAAAGAATAACGATTGTCTAACCGTTAAAGTACTAAAGAAGGCACACGAAAGACGTTTGAACCGATTATAGCTGGTTTTAGTCAGTTTTGAATCGGTTATGGTTGTTTCGCTGTCAGAGTTTATGCTGAATTTCTTAGACCTCTTCCTCGTTGCTAAATGTCTTTCGGAGTGCATGTTTTGTCGATACGTGTATCGAACTTGCATGAATTTTTAAGCGGTGTATATATGTTAGCATTTTTCATTTGGGATTATTTTCAAAGATTTTTGCAATCTTTTTTTAAAACAATGAGTTCTACAGGTATGAAAGATCAATCGGCAAATAAGAAAAACTTAATGCAAGAGCGGTTGGAATTCTTGTTAAAAAAGCGTGAAACAAAGAAGAATAGTGCTGTACTTACTCGTGAAAAAAATATTAAATTCGATTGCAGGAGTAAGCACTCTGTGTAATAATAAAAAGTGTGCCTGTATCAAAAATAATCTGAAGTGCAATTCTAAGTGTCATCAGAGCGATCCTTGTTCTTATTAATAATGGAAAATAAAATGACGGTATTCCATAAATTTTAAATTAAAATGCTCTTGCATTATTAATTTTTAAAATTTTCATGAAGTGTTCCTATTAAATAACAGTTATTCCTGCCATCATGTTGTGACAGCGTTTCTGTCCCATAGCTATCATTTTTATTCAAAATTAATTTAAAACATAACTTTCTTACTTTTAGGTCATATTATCCTCCCCCCCCCCCCTCTTTCCTATACTGAAATATGTGATTAAATTCATTTCTCAAAACCATCCAGCTTTTTATTAAAGTGTTTTCTTTCTTCTTTCTAAAAACATCTTTATTTCAGGCCGCTCATGGATTCATTTCTTTTTCCTTTTTCCCTTATCTGTCCGTTACCGCTCCCAGTGCAAAGAAATAAATAAAAAACTAAAAGGCACAGCTGCTAGTAGCAATGTCCTCAGTTAATTTCATCGGATTTTCGCCCGCCGCGGTCAGAAGCAATTTTTATCTCTGCTAACATTTGACCGTTGAAATTATATTAACAACAAAAGTAAAAATGAACAGATCTTATGGGAAGCATGTATTTATCGTGTTTTGTGGTCGAGCTAAAAGCCAGATGTCCTGGATTTTCAGCATTTTTCTCATCGAGCAATCTGCAGTCTGCAATTTCATGTAACAGTTAGTTGGGCAAAGGCCTATCGGTAATATAAACTAGTGATGCAACGAATAGTGGTTTGGCCGAATAACCGAATACCGAATATTCGGCCAAGTTACAGCCGAATATTCGGCCTATTCGGCCGCCGAATAGTGAGCTTATTTTTGCCTAAACACAAAATATAGTATGCACTATATGCACAATTCTTGTATATTTCACAATTAAAATGTATTGTTTTCTTTTTAAAAATTATTTATATACAAATTTTTAATTTTTTAAAGCATTATTTTATTTTGAAAAAATATTCGGCTATGTTCGGCCTAAAAATTGCCTCAATAATATAATTCAGCCCCCCCCCCCCCCAAAAAAAAAAAATCTTAGCAAAAGTTCCTTATCAGGTACAGTCTAGTTACATTTTAATAGATATTATGTGTGTTGTTGTTACATTTTAAAATAATGACAAAATTGTAAAAGTACTAGGAAACATAAGTTTCAGCTTTCAGATGAAATAAAATAAGAAATCTTAATATCTTAAGAAAAACCACTGATAGAAAGGGTGAAAGGAATATCCTCTAAAATGGTGGAAATAAATCATTGTAGACTTTATAAAGCTCACAATTAACAAAAAAATCTTTTATCTTTATTTTTTTTTCTTTGCTGTCAGCAGTGAAGCCTATTTAGAAAGTGCCCCTCAATGAGAAGAAGTAAAAGAAATTAGTAATTTTCTTTTCCAGCCACTACTAGAAAGACAACAGTGTCCTTTGGAGTGGTGGGCGAAAAATTTGGAAGACATTCCAAACCTTAGAAGCAGGTAACATTTACAAAAAAAAAAAAGAAAGAAAGAAATAGACTATCACCTGAGAATGCTGAATTATTATTATTTCTGCATCACAATCTACGTTTATTGAAAACATTTTAACTGTTTTTTAAGGCAAATATAAACATTACAATGCTATTCTTGAAAAAAATATATCTAAAACGTAAATGCATACTAATTAAAAGAATTTAGTATTTACATTTCTTTCATTATTTAATAAGAAATAGTAACACACTTAAAAAAATCACTTAAATTATATTTAACTTTTAAGCGTATTTTACTAAAAAAAACTTAAGTATTGCAACATATACGACTTAAATATCTTATACATCTATATCTAATCAATCATATATTTATGTTCTTTATAGGTATAATTCAAAATATTATTGAAAGAAATATTTCTTTATGTAACAAGGGATAAATGACTTCCGATTGACTTCCCCATAAAAACTTCCCATTATGATAAAAAAAAAAAAAATTAGCTTGTACAGCTGTATTAAAACAATTTTTAATAGATTTAATGTTAGCTTATTACAGATACTTTTTGTACTTACTGACACAGCATAAAATTTTTTTAACATGATTCCTAAATTAGCCTCTTATATAAAAATGGGTAGATAAAATCCATTCACAGTTAGAAAGTTAATGGAAAACAATGTGTTAGTTAATTTCAAATAAAATTTTCATTATACATGATGAATATAAATTGTCAAATTAAAAAGTTATACTGTGTAAATAAAAAAAACATTTATTACAGTATTATTCGGCCAAGGCCGAATAATGGACTTGATATTCGGCCGAAGCCGAATATTCGGCAGACAGGCCGAATAAGCCGAATATTCGGCTTCGGCCGAATATTCGTTGCATCTCTAATATAAACAATTTCGGTTTGTCTGTTACTTTTCTCATCGTAGTTAGAAGCGCTTACTTGCAATCTCGGCCTCACCCGTCCGGTAGTGTCACCACATTTTTGCGGTAATGTTTATCGCCAAAAGCCTTTGTTCACTTTCACGCAGTCACCAAAAGTTTGTAAATTGGCAATTCTGTGCAACGCCAAGATTTCTAGACTTCTTGCAAAAACTTCACTTCTGTTTCAGCTTTCGAATTGTAAAGTTGTCTAAAAAGAAAAGGCGCTTTGGAGTCCCATGTATTATGGGGGTCTCTCTCTCCCATGTTTTTCTCTAACTGAACCACCTTTTAAAAAGATGTTTTTAAATAAAGAGTAGTTCCAGTAAATTTATAGTTGGAGTTTTTTTTAGCATTTAGAACCCGGTCTTCAATCTATGCTATACATGGCATTTTTTTAATAATATTTAAAATTATTATTATTATTATTGTTGTTGTTGTTGTTGTTTCGTTTGTAAGCGTTATTTATATTTTGCGTTTTGGATAAAATCTTTGTAATATGTTTGTGTAAATGTTTTTGCCTACAGGGCAAAATACCTAATAATTATGTAATTAAAATTTATAAAAAATTTAATATAACTATTGCCACACTGCATTCTGTTATGTTGCATTACTGTTTTACTAATATAAAAATAATATTATATTATATATTCTGTTTTTATATATTACTTATCAATTCATCTATTAATAATTTGAATGTAGTTTTCGAGCGACTAACTATTTATCATCAGTTAATTTACAAAACAACGGATTTATTTTAATCCCAAAATGATTATTTTAAACTTTAACGGTTAAGCAATCGTTATTCTATAAAATAACTAGATAAACCACAGAATCCAATAATTTTATACACTTTAACGGACTTGGCAATTTATTTCATAAAATAACTAGGTATTTTATGAAATAACTGAATTTTACACTTTAACGACGGTAACATATATATATATATATATATATATAAAGACTGATCTTTTTTACTTCAAATGGAAGAAGGGGGGGGGGGGTACAATGACAAAAATCCGGAATTAAGAAAAGAAATTGTTTTCTTTATTATTATTACTTATTAATATTTTTTATTCAAAATGTTTATAATCGCTGCTTCTTTTATGAAGTATTTAAACTTTTATGTCCAGTTATAATTTTAAACATAGATTAAAAGTATTTTCTAAAATGTGAGTGTTTCTTTTGAAAAAATACATTTTAATATAAGTTTTCTGTATGAAGAACGGCACCGTACCGTACCACAACTTATTTCTACCATTTAATAATAAATTTTATTTCCAATTGATTAGCACCAATAAAATTTTTGTACCATAATTTGCGACAGAATAAATATGGAAAAATTCACATTTATCTTTTTCTCAGGGTTGTACAAACATACACACACTCAGGACCCGACTTAGGCCACCTAGGGACCTGCGACAAGCAGCATTCTGGAGGGGGGGTTGGAGGTGGCCTTCTCCCTATCAATATAGAAATTGTTCGTGAATAATGTGGAAGTAGCTGGTATTAAACTTCATGCATATTATATGTATTCATAAATTTCGTACAATTTACATCTGTATACAGGATATCACAAAAAGATGGTGACAACTTCGAGAAACAAGTTGGAAATTGCACATCAAGCGTGTCAAATGAGGTGCGTTCGTACTATAACTAGTTTTATAAATAATTTTTGGACCGCATATTGTACTGAATGTATATTTTAGTGCACTTCATAGATGCGTATCAATATCATTAAAATACACTTTAAATATTTTTTAAGGGTTTCGTTTATCTGACGAAACCCTATTCGTCTCATCCCTCTCTCTGTCCGTCCGTCACAGAGCCCGTTCTCAGAAACTACATATGTTGAAGACTTGAAAGACTTTTTTTAAACCTTAGTGTTTTTTACCTTTTTATGTGCGGTGTTTAAGGATTTAATAATTATAAATTATATAAATTTGGCTTTATTAATTAAAGAATAAAGTGTTTTGAAAGGAATATTAAACGAAACCCTCTGTGCGATCTGTGATCACACTTATCCACTTGTTCCCATTGGCCGTAATGTAACGAAAACTTTTGACTGGCCTTGTAATAAAACTATACATCCGATTTTCATAAAATTTAAAATGACTCGACAAAATTTTGCAACAATTACGTATTTAAAATTTCAGACTATTTCGGTTGAATAGTTTTTGCTCTGTTATATGCGGACGGACAGACAAATAGACAGACGGACCGAACGGCGACTCTATGTGCTACGTATTCATGTAATTACGAACGAACCTAAAAATACAACTAGGATAATAGTAGAAAAATAATGAATTGGTTAATAGGAGTATTTGTTTGCAAACATTTATTTTGCTTATCTATGTATGTTATAAATTGTCTAAAAGAAAATGCCCCCAACTGGTCATAATTAATGGTTTTAACTTGACTCGATACGAGCAAAACGTCAACAAAGAATTTCTAAGTTATTCTAATAAAATTTTAATCATTAGCTTACTAATGATATATATATATTTTTTCTTTTATGGGTGGAAGGGCTACGATAAGAAAGCAGAGAAAGCTTCACTCCTTTCCTAAATGTTTAAACAAAAATTAATTTTGATCTCTTTTGGCCATTTTTAACTATTTGGGACCTTTTAACGAAAATCCTGATTATACCTATGGGGGCTCCCTAAAAAGGGGGACCCGAGGCAGCTGCTCCGCATGCCCCTGCATTAGTCAGGCTCTGCATACACTCTACTTTTTAAAAAAAATTTCATTTTTATCGAATATGACAGGCGTTCTTTTTCTCCCTTGAAGAAACTTGAAACATTTGGAGAGTTTACATGGAAAAGCTTCACGTCACTATCTTATACTTTCTTCTGGATGATTAACTTATCATTTTATCTTATTGAACAATTCCCTCGCAGTACTTCCTTATTCATTAACACAGTTAAAGGATGCAGTGTATTTAAAGTAGGAGACAAAAATTGGAAAACGATATCGAGTTATCGACAAATGCATTTTAATAACACTGTCACTTTAATGTTTGATAAGTTTCATTCTGGCTGAATAATTTAAGAACAACTGAGATTGGATGTTTGAATTAATGAGGATAGATAATAACAAAAACGGTTACTTTAATCGATTCTTTAGTAAATTGTGTCAATTCCACTTCACTGTTTCTAAAAGACGAAACGAAACAGAAGTATAGAAATGTAATACTTATTCGAAATGTAATTATGAAATGAAGATTTAATATAAAGCAATGGTATCTCTACGCGGACCGCGGGCCATATGTAGTCTTCAAGTTCATTTCATGCGGTGCCGCAAATTACGAATATATAATAATAGCCTAAGTCATGTGACTGTCATCAATAATTCCGAGCTGACCGCTTCGCTTTTTATATGCCAGGTAACCATTTTTTACATTTTTTATTTTCGCATGATAAATTAAAACAATGCTTTGATATTGAAATTAAAAGTCATGGTTTTTGGTGTTATTTATTATTTTTCTTTTCTTTTTCTTAAAAAATGGGAAAAAAGGTGAAAGTCATGAATTTTAAATTAAAATTATGTATTTTAAATAAAATGGGTGAAATTATTATATTTTAGATGAATTTAATGAAATATGAAAAAATGCGATTGGAAAGACAATGTTTGATGATTTATCACTTGCGCCTGGCTAACATAAAAAGGTACTGTTTAGTTATACCGTAGACCAATTTCGCCAAATTATATAAATCGCCAAACCACTCGCCAAATTATACAAATTGACATAATTTTTATTTTAAATAGCGAAAGAACAAATAAATTAGTATAACATTAATAAAAATACAAATAAAACATCGAAATAAAAATAACTTGATGATGTAAACACGTGTAACTTGCTTAAAGTCAAGCAAATGTGACATTTACGATCAACCATTATTAGTATTTAATCTTATAGTTTGGCGATAGATTTTTGGTCGACGGGATAGTCAAGTAGTACCCATAAAAATACGGAGTTCTTGATTTCTCTACTAGAAACTTCTGATTTGGAGAAGTATTGAGAAAGTAAATTAATTTTTGGATAAAAGTAACATGGTACAATGCTTAGCACTCATCTAACGGAGACCAAACTGGTCGCCAAGGACGGCTAGTAAATAAATAAATAAATAAATATACACACACACATATATATATATATATATTTCATCAATAAATAAAAATGCAAATACACCATAACCTTGGAAAGAAGGTGTATATCAACAATATTTTATTATAAAATTTAAGTATAAAAATCCCAAAACCTTTAAATTTAAATTACACAGGTAAAAAACAAAAACATACCCCCTGTATATATATATATATATATATATATATATATATATATATATATATATATATACATCCTGTAAAGACACCCTGTATGTATATACAGGGTGTCCACTCTCAACGGTGTTCAATGGCTAATTCCTAAACCATTAGTCATATTCCTAAACCATTCCTAACATATAGTTCCATATACAAAAAATTTTTAAATGAGGTAAAGCAATATTTTAAAAGCGATTTGGGTCAATTAAAACCTTTCTTAACGAAAATTACAAAATTTAATTTATCATACGATCACCCGGTGTTTAAGTTATATTTACTTAAAAATATCCTATTACACTAAGAAGTAAGAAACGAAAAGTCCTATTCTTCTGCGGTTATTAAAACTGACCGAATAATAGCTGTTTAAAGTTGGAGCATCTTTTTCTTTATAAATAAGAGTCGTTCACAAACTTACTAGAAATATAAATAATCATCAGATATTAAAACAAGAAAGAAAAAAATCATGCATAGAGCATAGATTATGAAACACTTTCCAATACATTCAGAATAATGTAAAAAAATTGCACAGTTTAAAAAATTAAAATATTACGTCTAATTCAACCATATAGAAACGCAAACCACATTTCAAAACCCTATTTCAGCTGTTCCCATCTACAATCGGAAAATTATCCGAATTTTTTCAGCAGCCCTGTATATGATATATAGATTTGTATCTACTAACTGCATGCATACCAAAATTCAGTTAACTTAAGAAATACATATACTTCAGTCGAAAATTCCCCTTCAGCAATTTCCTCTAATAAGGAGAATGGTACGTAACGTGAATACTTTTGTGCAACCCTGTATATGAGATACAGAATTTATATATAGTGAATAACATGCAAAAAATTAAATAACTGTAAAAAAGCATACCTAATTTTAAACCGTACACTCCAGCAATTATTACTCAAATTCAGTATTGTAACAGATTTATTTTAGTATTGTAACGGATTTCTTTTGCGTGTCCCTATAAATAAATAAAAAATGCTATAAATGCCCTGTTCTAACGTGATCTTAGTGAAATTCAGTGATTTATATCAGTTTCAATACATTTAAAATAGCGTAATGTCATTAAAATACTCTGCAAACGATTTTCCCCCATATACCATAATGAAGTGGAATACTTTTGAGTGCCCCTGTAAATGAACTATTAATCCTACCTACTTCATATACAATACCAAACATGCTTTGGTGACCCTAAATAACCTTTATCAATTACATGAAAATCCGAGTATATTTACGGGAGTTAGAGCGTGGACAGACGGACAGACAAACCGAATGCACAAACACTTTTCAACTTTGTTGGAAAGTGTTAAAATAAGTAATAGCTGAGATTAAAATTTACATCTACCCTATATATATGTGGAGAATTATATGTTTTGACGCCAAATGGGCGATAACGGGATAGCAATGGATCTATTGTTTACGTAAGGTAACCCCTCCTGGGCTCATCGCGCGCACTCTCTCTGTTTTTCTTCGAGATGGTGTTGTTGAAAGAATATTCTGTTTTTAAGAACGCGTTTCGCTTTTGTAAATAAAATGTATTATAGTGTATAATAGATGTAAGTATGTGTCTTCCAATTAAAAGAAGAGAAAATTTGATATCCCGTGGAATTAATTGAGTAAGTGCCAATTGATTTATTTTTAAGATAGTGTTAGTTAATTTAAGAAATCCACTGAACCGGAATCGGTCGCCACACTGGTGCATAAGGCCGGGAATATAAATTGATAACTACGCTACTGGCATTTCATTAAACGGGTAAATTATTTAAAATTTCTCTTAAACTTACGATATATTGGAAGACATAATTCTTTGAATGAGTGAATATAAAGATGAATCAAAGTGAAGTTTTAAAACGAAACATAGCAAAACGCGGATCAATTAGAACCACAGTAACGAAATTGATAAAAAAGATTGATAGTGAAATTAAAAAAGAAAGTGATTCCAAACCGGAAATAGTTGAGGACTCTTTAGAAGCATTACTTGAACACAAATTATCATTAGAAAAATTGGATGAGTCAATTGAATCGGAAATTGAAACCGATAATTTAGGAACAGATATAGAAACTTCGATAGAATATAAGGAAGCTATTGTGACTTGCAAATCTAGAGCCAGTAGATATTTGAAAAATTTAAACATAAATTCAACTATCACGAGTGAACCAAAAGTAACTACGCCCTCCATATCAGACAGTCAATTAAAGTCGAATACGAAATTGCCGCGAATTTCTTTAAATAAATTTACAGGCGACATTTGCGAATTTCAAGAATTTTGGCCTCAGTTTAAAGTTGCTATTCACGAAAATGAAGCTCTTCAGCAAATTGAAAAGTTTACTTACTTAAAATCTTTAATTTATGATTCAGCAGCTGCCGCTATTAATGGGCTTCCATTAACAAGTGAAAATTATGTAACGGCAATAAATATATTAAAGGACCGTTTTGGGAAAAGAGATGTTTTAATTTCCGAGCACACTAACAAATTATTAAACTTAGAAGCAGTACGAAGATCAAATGACATACATTCTTTGAGAAAATTATTTGATGAGATAACTATACAAATACGATGTCTCGAAGCGCTTGATGTGAAGCCAGACCAGTATGGTTGCTTATTATTACCCATTATTTATAAATGTATACCGAATGATCTCGTATTACAGTTTCACAGAGAACAATACGATACAAAGGATGTTTGTGTTAATGATTTATTGTTATTCCTGAAACGAGAAATAGTAGCGCGAGAAAAAACTATTAATGTTACTTCTATTAGTTTTGAAAATACTAAATCCCATGAAAATAAATTTAGACAAAATTCTCCCGAACACTTTCACCAAGAAAAAATTAAAAATCCTTCAGCACTTACATTAAATACAATTGCAGAAAACCTGTGCCCCTTTTGTTCTCAAAATCACGAAGCAAATTCATGTAATTTAAATTTGGAACAACGAAAAGAATCTTTATTAAAACAAGCAAAATGTTTTAAATGCTACCGGAAATTCCATAAGAAGCAATATTGCAGAAATACTGAAATTCGTTGCACAATTTGTTTTTCGAGAACGCATCAAAATTCTCTTTGTAGCAAAAAAGAAAAAGAAAGATCATCGAATGAAAATGAAATTGACCTCCTTTCGACTGAGCGTGAACCGGGGGGAAAGGAAAATAAGAAATATGAAAAAATAACAGTTTCATCACTTTGTTGTAATCCAGATGAATATATTTATTTTCAAACATTGAAAGGAATTATGATTGGAAAGAATCAAAATATTAATGTTCGAATATTATTAGATAGCGCTTCGCAGCGAACATTTATTGGGAAGAATTTATCTAATCGTTTAAATTTAGAGGTGACAGGGCAGGAATCATTAAAAATTCATACCTTTGCTGGAAAGAAACCTATTGTTGATAATCATAATAGAGTAAAGATTTTCCTAAAAGACAATAATTCGGACAATATAATATGTCTGGAAGCGTTAGAAACGGAGAGAATCTGTTCCGATATAATACGAGCACCAAGTTCTGAGTTATATAAAAAAATTAAAAATATGGGTATAGAGTTATCAGACGTTTCTAATGATTTAGATGATGGTGATAATGAAATAGATTTGTTGATTGGGAGCGATTACTATTGGTCAATTATGACAGGAAAATATAAACGCATTTCACCAACTCTTGTTCTGAATGAAACGAAATTAGGTTGGACACTTCACGGCAAATTCTCAGAAGAAGTTAATGTAGATAATTTAGTGTGTGCAATGTACATATCTATTTGGGATAATAACAAGGATGATAAAATGTCAGTTCAGCTTGAAACTGTAGAAGGGTTGCGGATTCAAGACGATAATACGAACAAATGCAAAGATATTAATGAATATAAGACTTTGGGAGTAGTAGAAATTGTTGAACCCCAGGAAATAAATTCGACCAATGATAATTTGGCATGCTACTTACCCCATCACCCTGTTATTGAAACGGACAAACAAACTTTAACAAATCCGATGAACTGGCGACATTGTCCCGGTAGCTCAAATCCTGCTGACCGATTTACGAGAGGACTCTCACTTCTCGACCTCGAGAGCGATGATCTATGGTGGTCAGGGCTTCCATGGTTAATTAAAGATTCAAATTTATGGTCCAAGGAAGACAGAGAAGTGGATGAAGATATGAAGCAACTAGAAGCTAAAGGAAAAGTAATTTCCCAAAACCTTTGTTCATCAGAACAACAGAAACCACTTATATAGATTGAGCGTTTTAGTTCTTTATTGAAGGCAATTAGAACAGTGGCAAGAATTAAAAGATTTGTCTTCAATCTAAGAAGTCCAATTAAACATAAAGGTGTATTATCTGCTGAAGAATTGACAGAAGCTGAAGAATTATTAATTAAAGAAGTACAAATGAAAAATTATAAGGAAGAAATTGAGTCATTAGAAGAAGGAAATCCCATTAAGAAGACCTCAAGAATTTATTCGTTATGTCCATATTTGGATAAAAATAAAATTTTACGAATCAGAAGCAGACTTAAAGAAGGCTCATTTAGTTTAAATGAAAGCAATCCAGTCATATTGCCAAAGAATGAAAAATTTACCGAGTTGCTGATTATGCAAGAACACAGAAAATTGTTGCATAGTGGAGTTTCTTTGACACTTGCACAAATCCGAAAAAAATTTTGGATTCCTCAAGGAAGACAATTAATTAGGAAAAGTGTCAGGAAATGTTTAATTTGTAAAAAATACAATGCGAAAGCAGCTGACCAACTAACTGGCCAACTTCCGAAGGAAAGAATATCAGAATCTCCTGCGTTTACCGTTATAGGATTGGATTTTGCAGGACCGATAATCGTAAGAACAGAGAATAAAGAGACGTCAAAGTCATATATTGTACTGTTCACCTGTGCCACAACAAGAGCAATACATCTGGAAGCAGCCAGGGATATGACTACAAAATCTTTCCTTTTGTGTTTTCGTCGATTTATTTCAAGACGCGGAAACTGTAAAATGATTTTTTCGGATAATGCAAAGAGTTTTAAGGCTGCTGATAAAGAATTACAACAATTTGAGAAAATCATTAAAGATCAAGAACTCCAGGATTTTATATCGAATAAAGGTATGACATGGAAATTTATCGTCGAGCGTGCCCCATGGTGGGGAGGGTTTTACGAAAGGCTCGTAAAAAGTGTAAAAGAACCTTTAAGAAAAATTTTGGGAAGAGCTCTCATCACATTTGAAGAATTGGCAACAATCTTGACAGAAATAGAAGCCATAATAAATATGAGACCGCTAACCTACACAACAAGTGATTTCGGCGAGCCAGAGCCACTTACCCCGGCCCATTTCCTTCAGCTAGGAAGAGAGAACATCAGTTTTCCTCTACATTTTGCCGAATTAGAAAATAAAATTTCTACTAAAGAAACTTTGTTAAAGAGAAAACGATATCAAAGTAAGTTGTTGAAACAGCTCTGGATTAAGTGGAAGGAACAATACTTATTGAATTTAAGTTCAGTTCATGAATTTAAAACTCCTGAAAGACACAAAAACTTAAAAATTGGCGATGTTGTTTTAGTAGATGGTATTGCTAAATCTAAACTGTTGTGGGACTTAGGAATAGTTAAGGAAGTCATTATTGGCAGAGATAAACTTATTCGTGCTTGCATAATAAAAACTGCTAAAGGACTGACTGCTGAGAAAACCAATACAACTTTTGTATCCTTTTGAACTAGATATCTGAATGATAAGTGATTTCCGTACTTGATTTGAAATTTATTTTTTCTACTAGTGTTTGAATATCAAAGTGTGTTTGTTTTATAAATTCATGTTTGGAAATATTTTTTTTTTTTTTGGGTGTGTTTTGCAATTTGTTGTTTATTTAGTAAAAATCTTTCATTTATGCATAATTGTACTTTATTTCAAATTGAAAAGATAATTGAATTAATAATGGTATTTAATTTGTTTATATTATGTATATATATATATTCAGTTAATCTTATTCAGGTAAAATATCTGGCCAGATATGTTCATGTAGCTACATGTTATAAGAGTGTCTTTTTTTTATTTATATTGATCATGACTTTATTATTTTATGTTTAATTCTTTATACTTCAACGCCTGTAGATTGAAAATTTTCTATTTTATCATTTGAGTTGTCATTTAAGGTCAAGTTTATTATAAGAATGTTTATGTTGATTTATCATTATGTACTCTCATGAGTCCAGGTGGGGAGTGTGTGGAGAATTATATGTTTTGACGCCAAATGGGCGATAACGGGATAGCAATGGATCTATTGTTTACGTAAGGTAACCCCTCCTGGGCTCATCGCGCGCACTCTCTCTGTTTTTCTTCGAGATGGTGTTGTTGAAAGAATATTCTGTTTTTAAGAACGCGTTTCGCTTTTGTAAATAAAATGTATTATAGTGTATAATAGATGTAAATATGTGTCTTCCAATTAAAAGAAGAGAAAATTTGATATCCCGTGGAATTAATTGAGTAAGTGCCAATTGATTTATTTTTAAGATAGTGTTAGTTAATTTAAGAAATCCACTGAACCGGAATCGGTCGCCACAATATATAAAATCCTAATGAGACGAATTTATGAAACGAATATATGAAACGGCTGAAATGTAACGATTCTTTGAATCGACTGATTAAACAACTGATTATGTTTCATGGCGATTTCTCCTAAAATATGGAATACTTTGCAATGAAATTAACACCAAAAATCAATATTGATCCGCAGATTTCAAAACTGGTATTAGAATTTTTTAATTCGAATTAGTTTTCGAAATATTAATTTTTTTCTAATTTTATATACATTTTTCTAATGATGGCAACTCAAATTTTAATCAAACAGATATATATTTTTTTTTTCAGATTTTAGAAAAGGTTACTATTTTAAACTAATTTGGCCTCCCTTAAATATATGCTAAGAAATGTATCATGTTACTTTTATTCATAATTCAATTTGTATTTCATTATCATTTTATTTAATACAAACAGAAACATTTAAAATAAATGGCTTTCACTTCTTTTTTTTTTTTAACGAAATAAAAAGAAAGATATTAGGCACAGATGTCATATACGCACCGAGGTACCTAATTGGCGCCAAAATGGTATTATTTTGGTTGACATGGTAACCCGGCTATTGTTGTTTATTTAATAATAAGTGGTTTTTTTTTACTTTATTTTCTTTTTTTAAATTACATAAATTGTTTTGTTCTAGTTAATTATTTTTTTGGTTATTTTCCTTTAAAAATAAAAAATAATAGAACATAATTAAAAAATACGGTACTACTTAGTTATTCCATCGACCCATTTCGCCAAATTATGTAAATCGCCAAATTATACAAATTGACATAATTTTTATTTTAAATAACGAAAGAACAAAGAAAATAGTATAACATTAATAAATATACAAATAAAACGTCGAAATAAAAATCACTTGATGACGTAAAGACGTGTAACTTGCTTAAAGTCAAGTGAATGTGACATTTATCAACTATTATTGACATTTAATCTTATAGTTTGGTGATAGATTTTTGTTCGACGGGATAACTAAGTAGTACCAAAAATACATATGTAACTGGTATTCGAAAACGAGGATTTCGCCAAATTTTCGTTAAAAAAATCACGCCAAACTGGGTGCGTATATGGAATCTGGCCGAATATTAAATGATGTAACAAACGATGACATTTAATTTCAACTTCAAAGCAATGTTTTAATTTACCACTCGAAAAATAAAAAAAAAATGCTAACTGGCGAGTTGAAAAATAGTTATTGGCGAGATTTGCACCCGGCTAGCGTAACAGTACCAAGAATTCTTTGCGACAATGCTTTTATGTAGTATTATTCGAAAAAAAAAATTGATTTTTTTAATCGAAATGGAAAACTTTCGGCACAGATGCCACATACGGTCCCATATTGGCGCTATTTTTTTCTGACGCCAATGTCATATACGCAACGAGTACTTAACTGGCGCCATAGTATCGTTATTTTGCTTGATTTGATAAGCCGGATGTTGTTGTTTATGCTGTTGATCTTTTCCCCCAAATTAGCGTCCGAAAAAAATCGCGCCAATATGGGGCCATATATGATATCTGGGCCAAACTTTCATATGAAAAGCGAAGGGATCAGAGCGTACTTACTTATGGCAGTTACATGACTTGGACTATTATGATATAGATGAAATGATGGCGATAGAATAATATTTGGCGACTTATCACCTGTACCTGGCTAATATTAAAGTACCAAAATGGCACCAGGAATATAAAAAGCGAAGTGGTTCGCCCGGAACTCTTGATGATAGTCACATGACTTAGGCTATTGTTATAGAAATTGTTTTAAAATACCGGGAGACAAAGACTCTGTACACTTAATTCCTTTTATTTTTAGCTTCTTTTCAAACGTTTAACCGATCATCTTTAATCAAACACGAAAACAACCATTGGATGTCTTAAGAGCAACTGATTCGGCCTTAAAATTTTGAAATCAAAGGAAATTGAATGGAAACCCGTTTACAGTGAGATCTGCACAGCTTTTTTCAGTATAATTCAATCTTCTATAATATTTTTTAAACCGATCAGATTAGCGTGTTTTTAGATTCTGCGGTGTCTGAACGGGGGTTGGCGAGCGTAGCTTGCAGGGGGCAGAGCCCCCCAGTTATCATATAAATTTGAAATCAATTTTCATTCTGACATTAACCGGGGCTACTTTGGTCCATCACATATAAAAGGTGCTTATTCTTTGCTTTGTATTGAACAATATTAATTTTTTCCCTCTGTATTCATATGTTATGATGTTATGTATAATTCCACAGAAATTCATAAAATTATATTCAACCATTTCTGTGAAATCCGTGATTCTATGCATGTAAAGATAATTTTGGACATGAGTGTAGTAGGTAATTTGGTTGACAGGAGTATTTGTTTGTAAACATTCACTTTCCTTAATGTAGAAGCGAATTCTCATTCGGTCAATCAGCTGTTCTTAGAGGTATGCGACAGGTGCGGCCACACAGGGGGCCTCGTAACTAGGAAGGCCTCGCACCCGAAAAAAAAAGGCTAAATATTTATTATTCATTTTTTTTGTGAGTAACGCAAGAACATAAAAAATTTCATAATAAAATTTATGTGTGTAAAAATGCTTATTTATAAAATGTAAAATGTTTTGTCAATAAAATGTTCAGTGCAAGTTGTGGAGATGCTCGAGAAGAGAATAGAATGTTTGTAGCTTATATATTCAATCTATAGCTATTGTTATACTTTAGCATAGACAGCAGCACCAGTCTGAACAGGCGCACGAACTGAATGTTACTTATTAAGAGGTCGGTGCAGCTGGTGATTTTGACAAACCGCTCACTTTTATTTTAATGACTATTTGTAATGTAACAAAGCAGATTCTTGTGTAATCAAGTTTCTTTTTCTATTATATGAATATCGATGTTCCTGTCCTCACACTAGAGGTCTGCACGGGCCAAGGCCCATACCCGACCCGGCAATATGAAGAAAAACTTTCAAACGGGCCGGGCCGAGACGGAAGAATTAGGACAATTTTATAACGGGCCCGTTGATAAAACATTAAGCGGGCTTGTCGGCCTGGTATAAAAATTTAAATGAAGCCTATAAAATATGAACCATTTTCAAGGGATGTGACTTTCGCGAGAAGAAGTATAAATGTGCTTATGATGATGCATCATATAATGTTCTTTTATTTTATTTTTAAATTAAAGTTTACTCTTTCTTTCCTTCTATTCAAAGAGTCATGACAGTATTCTTTAAAAAGTAATCCCATGGCGAAATGCATTTTCATGTTTCTTTTTTCTTTCATGAGGAAGTAAAATATTATAAAATAAACATTAAACGGATTGATTCATTATCATTTTGTTTTTCACTAATCTAAATCTGCAATTCAACAACTTTAATTATACCATAGGCGTAACCAGGGAGGGTGCCCGGGCACCCCCCCCCCCCCCGCTTGCGCAGACTCAAGCACGATTATTTGAAAAAATCGAAGTGTGCAAAAGAAAAAAAGAAGTGAAAGCAGAGTTCAATTAGTTTAGCAAATTAGTCTAGGTCAGATAACTAACAGCCTAAGTTTCAAACTGTGATAAAAAAAAAAAAAAAAAAAAAAAATCTACGATTTTTTTCTTTAATTATGTTTTTTATCTTTTTTTAAAACTAGAATATTTACAAGAATCTGTATTAGTTATAGTAAGCCAAAAAGCAGATTTTATAATCCCACTTTGACGTCTTTTTTTTTTTTCTTTTTTTGTGGGAGATTTTTTAACACCGTTCTTTTTATTGCATATTTCTGCAATTTCATGAGAAATTAACGCAAGTTCTTGGCGAGGATAGAAACAGAAATTATTCGTCTCTTTGATTTCGCAGTCTAAAGTCTAGAATGAAGCAAAAAAATTTGAAAGGGAATGCAGATGTGAAACAGTAATTGAAAAAGGTGATTAGCCGGGGGAAAGGTGGGGGTGCACAGACCCTGCCTCCTTTGAAAATGAGAAATAATAACACAGAAAATTAAAATTAATCTGAAGTTTGTTGGTTGGTTGAATTTCGTGTTTCGCGACCATATTTTGACATTCGTAAAAGCAATATGGTTGCAGTCTTTCAAATCAATACAGTATTTTTTCTCCTCTGAAAATTTTAACGCGATTTTTGGAGTTTCTTCTCGTTTCGTGGAGTTCTTTTGAAACTAGGAAAAGGACCCCGTTTCAATGTTTTAGCCCAGTGCTTTAAATTTTGATGAAATTCGCGACTTTATTCTGCGATCATTACATGATATTTACAATTTTTCCCAAAATCATTTGACGAAATTCACGTCTTTCTACGCGATTTTTTGTCGAAATCCGCACTTTTCAACACTAAACTTTGGCAAAATTCGTGTTTTTCACCGCGATCCTTTTCCCCGAGATCCTTTGACAATTTTTTTTTTTTTTTTTGGCCTATTCACGAAATTGATTTTTTTTAACAGGGATCATTTGTCGAAATTTGCGATAGTTTTGCGCTACCGATGGAGAGAATTCTCGATATCTTTCCGTACCAATTAACAAAATCCTCTGCTCTTTTCCGCGACTTTTTGAGGAAATTTGCAACATTTTCTTGTCAATCATTTATCGAAATTCTTGATTTTTTTGCGCAATTATTGACGAAATTCGCGATTTCTTTCTGCACTCTTTTATCGAAATTCACGATATTTTTCACGCTCGTTTGAAGAAATTCTTAATTTTTTCCGGGATCAAGTCACGAATTGATTTTAAGAAGTTCCACAAAAGAAATAAAAATCGCGGACTTAATTTTTTTTAAAAAATACTCACTAATCTAATCTTTTTAAAAATAATCACAGATCTGTGAAATAATTTTAAGGGCGGAAATACTGCATAGCATTTTTTATTATACGGATCTTTCCTTTTCTGTGCACAAATCCCGCAATCCCGCACGTTATTTCAAACTCTGCCCCTCAAAGAAAACTTCATTACTATTGGAGTTTCGCTGGTTGCTTTTTTTTAAACGAACATAGAATTAAAGAAATCTAGGAGTGGGTGGGGGAGGGACTGCATTTGGCAACGTACCCCCGACCAAGCTACGACCACTTCCGTCTCGAAACAAACAAATCCTGAATTATCGCGATTTTTTTTTTCCGAGTCAAATTAAATTTTCAGCTTTCTTATGAGAACTGATTTGACATTCTTTCAATTTGAATTTAATCACGGCAATGGCAAAAATTACCGGAGAGTTTTTTATGTTTCAAAAAAAGTCAAAAACTCCCCTCAAAGTGCAAAAAACTCCGTTATAAATCGCATTAAAAATTCGGAAAAGATTAAAGGGCAGCAGGGAGCGAAATTAACTAATTGGGTAAAATATTTAAACCGGATTTCTTTTAGGAACGCGAAAAAAAACCCCCTCTAAAAATAACATTAAAAAACTGTTACAAATTGAAAAATCGCTCTAAGAATCTCGAAAAAACTTTATTGAAAAGAAGACAAAGTTTACTGGATAAAATATATAAATCGGATTCTTTTTTACTAATTTGAAAAAATTCGCATAAAAAATTAATTGAAAAATTGCAGAAATTGTCTTCGATATGCATGACTTCAGGCAAACAGGTACTTTCCTGTCAAATCTTGCGGCTGTGAGGACTGCAGTGTTTTTTCAGAGTTCAGCGCTCGCGCGTATACACACACACGAAGACAGACAAGCACCTATCTTTATTATTACAGCCTTATCATGATAATATAATTTTTATCATCTTGACAAAATTTAGTGTATTGCTTTACCTAATACATTGGACACATTCTGAGGTAAAAACATGAATTATTAATGAATATTGTAATTATTTATAATATTATAAAAATTATTTATATGCACTTTCCTCCAAATTTCTTGGTTCTCCCCCGGTGATCCCTAAGAAGTCATAGAGTCACATTCTGAAAACTTTCATGGGTATGTACTTGTGTACAGAATGTATTATCCGAGATTTATCATCCGGCAAAATTTCATCTACAAGACTTTGACATAGATAATGCTAGGTTTACGTCTCATGCAATGCCCCTGTGCCTATAAAAGTTTCCAGCAAGATTAAAGTCGTTTTTTATTCTTTGTAAGAAGTTAGGGTGCCAAAAAGATTTTACACTTTTGACCTCACTTAGTCACTGTCTTATTTCACTGCTGCAGGGAGATTTACATATCATTTTTTTTACCATTAGATTTAGTTTTGATGTTTTGAACCCCTTCTCACACCCCCTCACGCAAACAAAAATCGCGTTTGAGCCCTTTTTAACCCTCTAAGTGTTTGGGGCGTAATATTCCGTTCGCTAAGCTGCAGGTTTCACAGCAATATCAGCAATATTTAAGATAATATAATTCTATAGATTTAATAAATTTTAAATACATTGAAGAATGATTAAAACTCTCAAGGATTATATTCATATTTGTAATTAAGTTTTTTTTTATAATATTGAAAGGATCATATTTTCTGAGTATTTAAAACAAAATGCAAAGAAAGCAACATTACAATTTTACCCTTTTGCAAGACGCTCGGAGGGTTTTAAAAGAAATAACGCACAATTATGAATTCTAAGAGGAAAACCTGTCTAAAACGGAAATTCGATCGGTTGAATGGGGTTTAGTTTTAGCAGGTTTTACTATATAAGATATTGTTTATATCCAACATATTCTGGTTAAAAAGTCTGGGCACCCCCCCCGTTCAAAAGGCTGGTTACGCCTATGATTATACAGCAATATTTATGAGTTATTTTCATATCGTATTCGCTATAAATTTAATACTAATCTACTTTATTTATGTGATTAATGTGGGTAATTTCCTTACTTTGTTTATAAAAGAAAACAATCATTTTTATTAACAAGGGTTTTTATCCATTTATTGCATTATAGTCAGGCAATGAATTTTAACATAAATGATATATGTCATCTATAATATAAATAGATTCTAACGTTTTGTAAATTTTTCACTAGGGTTGTTTGAGGTAATTTCGCGATTTTTGTCTTTATCGTTTTATTCGCCAATTATTTAAATTCTCTCCCATTGCTTTTCTATGCAACGGATAATTTTGGCGTTGGTTTAACTCTTATATTGGCTTTGTATTCCATTGGATGTTGGCGTGCAATTGATGTGTAAGTGACATTCGGCCTGATATTCTGAGACTGTAAAGACAGGCCTGTCTAATGGACCACCCCATCAAAATTTGTTTTCACGAAAGTTCCAATAAATAACATCGTATAACTTTTGAAGTAACATCGTATAACTTTTGAATTGTTTGCAGACAATTATTGGGGATAAGAGCTCATAATATGGGTTCTGCGAAGTGTTGCAATGTACTTGCCATCGGTACATCCGGCCAACTAATTAGTTTTAAATGTGTGGGGTCTTCAGTATTCATTTCACAGTGTTGCATGAGCCGATGCTTGTTTCACAACATCAGTACAGAAATATAACATGCCCAGCGTAGAGATCGACATCGGACAGTACAGCTACATCGTGTCTGAGGCAAGTCTTAATTTTTTCAGCAGATTCCAGCCTGTCCGGGATCAGGCTTACATTTTTTCTCTACATAGTCCCGACCAGCGGAACTGGATTTAATTGTTCCCAGGATATGTCAGGCAGGCTATAGGATTTGTAAAAATAGTAATAGCGATAACAAATTTCTGTTAACGGAATCATTAGAAATACGCATTAAGTTGGTTCTCAAATTGCCTGCTCAACAACGCGAAACTTTTCGACACATTTTTTAACTCATTTTTAACTGTAAAGGCATAAAATTGACGGGTCTGATTATTGACGCGACTAGGAATCAATTTTCATTTTCCATTTTTTTTTTTATAAATAAATTACTTAACGAGTTATACTCGATTCTTGTCATGTGACGACAGATTTTCATATTTCCGGTGCTGTCGCATCCGGAAATTCGATTCATAATACCATCTTTGATAGTTTTTTTCTGAAAGAGCTTTTGCCTTTACCAAAAAATGGAAAATGCCATTCGAATACATAGTTTCTGAATAAGACCCCTGCCAATTTTATGCGTTTCCGAAAAAAATGTATTGAAAAAGGTGTCAGAAAGTAGCCCTTTGGATTTGAGAACAGCTTTAATAAATTACAGAGAAATATTTTTAAAAATCTATTTGTTATACGGATTCAAAAAATATGATGTTTTAACCTTTTTTTCTTTTATTCTACTAGGGGGCTCTGCCCTCTACGAGCTACGCTCGCCAAACCCCGTTCAGGGACACCAAAATCCAAAAAGCACGCTAATTTGATCGGCCTTAAAAATATTGAATTAAAATTTTAAAAAGTCCTTCCGGCCAGTGCCGGGAGGAAGAGGTAGCTTTCATAATCCTTATTTAAAAAAAGCCAACTTATATCATGCAAACACACGAAGCTCAATTTAGTGGAAACCGAATATAGGAGATTCAATACTAAATTTTATCAATATAATGAATGAGAATTTCGCGAAATTAGTCAGCTTTATCCAAGCTGCTTTTCTTTAAAGTAACTTATATTTGGCTGCCAAATTCGGCAATTTCTTAAAGTGCCTGTCATTTTAAGACAACATGGTGGGTGAGGCTAAGCAGTGAACTTGGTCGAGACCTTAGTAATTGCTGTGCACATGCTCACTCACATCGGAATCGGTTAATATATAGGAGTGCTGTCGCATGAAAAAAAAATCAGATTTTTCAAAATGTCACCCACAATAGAAATTGAAACTGCTATATCTGAGCCATTTTTTAAGGTAAAGACAAACAAAAAATGCTCCCGAATCCTTATATCAAGATCAAATACTTAAGAAAGAAACCTTTTTCAATTTCTAATTTTTTTGCACCTCACTTTAAATATATATATATATTTTTTTAATTTAATGGCCGCCATTTTGAAACAAGATGGCTGATGAATCTGGCCAGCGAACTTGGTCGAGGTGTTGATGTATACTATCCACATGCCTTCTTACATCGAAATAGGCGAATACGTGTGTTATCGCGTGACAAATACAAGATCGTTTCAAAATGTTAGCCATGCTAGAAATTCAAAGTGCTATAAATCAACCATTTTTTAAGATATCAACAAAAAGAACAAATTTTCAGAAACAAAAACTGCTGCGGAATCTTTGTATCAAGGCCAAACACATAAAAAAAATCTTTTTCATTTTCCAATTTTTTAATACCTCATTTTGAATTTTAAATTTAATTTTTTTTAATGGCAACCCTTTTGAAACAAGATGGCGAATGAAGCTGGCTAACGAACTCAGTCGAGATATTTGTATGTACTATGTACACACCAAGGTACATCCAAGTCGGTTCATAAATACGCCTGTTATTACGTGAGAAAAATCAGGACGTTTCAAAATGTCAGCCACGCTAGAAATTCAAAATGCTATAACTCAGCCATTTCTTAAGATATAGACGAAACAAAAACTGCTCCCGAATCTTTTTATCAAGGTTAAACACATAAGAAGAAAATATTTTTTCAATTTTCAATTTTTGGTACCACATTTCAAATTTAAATTTTTCTTAAAAATTTAAATGGCCGCCATTTTTAAACAAGATGGCGGGTGAAGCTGGCCAACGAACCCGGTCGAGACATTGGTATGTACTATGTATAAACGAAGTTACATCCAAATCGGTTCATAAATACGCCTTTTATCGCGTGACAAATTTCAGGACGTTTCAAAATGTCAGCCACGCTAGAAATTCAAAATGCTGTAACTCAGCCATTTTTTAAGATATAGACGAAACAAAAACTGCACCGAAATCTTTGTATAAAGGTCAAATACATAAGAAAAAAATATTTTTCCATTTTTAATTTTTTGGTACGACATTTCAAATTTTAAATTTTTAAAAGATTTTTAAACGGCCGCCATTTTGAAACAAAATGGCGGATGAAGCTGGCCAACGAACTCGGTCGAGAGATTGGTATGTACTATGTACACACCGAATTACATCCAAATCGGTTCATAAATACGCCTTTTATCGCGTGACAAAATTCAGGACGTTTCAAAATGTCAGCCACGCTAGAAATTCAAAATGCTATAACTCAGCCATTTTTTAAGATATAGACGAAACAAAAACTGCTCCGGAATCTTTGTATAAAGGTCAAATACATAAGAAAAAAATATTTTTCCATTTTTAATTTTTTGGTACCACATTTCAAGTTTTAATTTTTTTTTTAATTTTAAATGGCCGCCATTTTGAAACAAAACGGCGGATGAAGCTGGCCAACGAACTCGGTCAAGACATTGCTATGTACTATATACACACCGAATTACATCGAAATCGGTTCATAATTACGGGAGTTACAGTGTGACATAGGTCATATATATATATATATATATATATATATATATATATATATATCTTTTTCTTCCATAATAATTCTTATATTAATTTTTTTTTTTTTTTTTTTTTTTTTTAATACTTACAGCTTTAATTCATAATAATTGACGGTGGATGGTTATGTTTAATTAATGGTTACATATATATATATATATCAATTTTGAACGGAGGGTGGTTTCGGGGTCTGGGGGTCATGATCGATGAAAATATACCAAAAATTTTTGAAATCGCTTTCCTCCGAACGGCTGCAATAGGTAGCTTTTTTGTAAAGAAAGCTACCTAAAAAAAAACAGTAGCGATCTCTCTGTAAACGGGTTTCCATTCATTTTTCTTGGATTGGGGATTTTTAAGACCATATCTGCTGCTGTTAAAAGATACAATGGCTGTTTTCGTATTTAATTAAAAAAATTAGTTAAACATTCGAAAATAAGCTAATGTAAAATGAATTAAGTAAACAGCGTCATTGTCTCCCGGTATTTTTTAACAGCGCTATAAGATAGTTCTTTTAAATAATTCATTTTAAATGTATCGTTTTAATCTCACGTAATTTACACCAAAGTTTTATTTCTCTTATTAATATTCACGTGAAAATACTTTTGTTGTTAGAAGGAAATATTATTTGTGATGTCTTCGAATTCAAATTAATAGTTGAAAAGATTATCTCAAAATATCTCGCGCAAATATATTTTTTTAATTTAAATTGTTTTGCCATATTTTTTGGCCATTTTAAATATGACGTAATTTCCTCCATTTACAGATTTTAACGCATAGTAATGATTTTTTTATTTTAACATTTTGTTTCTCTTTTAAAATTCCGGTGTAAATATGGTTCTTATGACGCAATTTTCCTGCTTTTAACATGTAATCATTTAATTCTAATTTTAAACTTTTTTTTTCTGTTTACAATAGTCCCGTGTACATAATTTTTTAATTTGAAGTAAACATTATTGTTTGCGCTGTTTATAAAGTTGGCAACAGTTTAAATTAATAACATTTTTTTAAATTTGTAAAAAATATCTTTCGAAATACTGAAAATTTGAATTTAAAATAGAAATAAAACCTCAAAAAATAGTCAAATAAAAAAAAATAAATGCAATCTGCACACCGGGAACTTATAACCTATAAAATGATCTAAAAATGATTAAATTCTCATGTATAGTTTTTGCTCCAATAAAACTTTTTTAATGGAACGATTTTGTCCAACTTTAGCATTAAATATCTCTGAAAGTAATTCTTCGATTTGAAAACTGTCTGCATCAGCGTGTTTATCAAATATTTCTTTATAATACCACCGATTTCCATATTTTTGTATACGACAGTTTTTTTTAATATTAACGAAGAAAGGCCATGCTCAAGTCATACTTAGATACTACTGCAGGCAGACTGATTTGCGTTTAATGTATGAAGTCGCTCGCCAGAGGACTCTGATACCCTGCCCAAAATTGAAATTTGACTCTGACCGTAACTGAAACAGCCTGATAAGGGTAGATATGTAAACAAACACCTAAATTACGTCATGTCACCATGGTTATGTTTACAGTTCTGCTGGCATTCCAATCAAGCTTAGAAATGACAGCTAGTTCGAATACATCTGTTAAGGGTTATTATAAACTGTCCATATCAATCTAAATGTAAAGTTCTATTTATTTAAGTGACTAATATAATGTGTTTCTCTTTAAAACTGTTAAACCAACACACATGAAAATATATAAATAAAAAAACACATGCTTAGTCTAAAACATCAATGTCACAAATTTATTTGGTACCACTTAGTTATCCCGTCGACCAATTTCGTCAAATTATATAAATCGCCAAAACACTCGCCAAATTATACAAATTGACATAATTTTTATTTTAAATAACGAAAGAACAAATAAATTAGTATAACATTAATAAATATACAAATAAAACGTCGAAATAAAAATCACTTGATGACATAAACACGTGTAACTTGCTTACAGTCATGTGAATGTGACAGTTACGATCAAGCATTATTGGCATTTAATCTTATAGTTTGGTGATAGATTTTTGGTCGACGGGATAACTAAGTACCACATATTTACTATTGCTGAAACAATAAAACTGATGGAAAATTTTTTTAATATATTAAAATACTCATAAAATTCCTTGTAATAATTAATAAATGTAATTTATTAAGTAACAAATACCCTTACATGATTTAATCAAAATTGCTTGGATAACATAGAATATTGCAACGATATTTAAATCCGTGATCACCATTTCTTTCACTGATTAAAAATAAGAATATTTAATGTTTAAGGAAGATCGGCTTTTTTTTTCTTCTTCTTCTTGGTTCGGGCGATATTAAAAACAAATATTTTACCTGTAACAGTAAATTAATCAAAAATAGCTGCTTCAAGTCAGTTATGAGAACTGTAGTTTGATAAAAATCAAATTTTAATTTTAAAACGTGTATATGAAACCAAGCTATTTTTATATAAATACGGGACATTCAAAAAAGAATAACAGAACCGGCATTTTTCATGAATGAACCAAACGATCAAGGTAAACAATAAATAATTTAGCTAATCTTAAAAGTATGTGTAACACTAAAATGCTACAATTTGTGTAAAATAGCCTTTTAAATCGAAGGAAATTGAAGAATATAAATATTTAATTTATTACATGAAAATACGATCAATGATTCTGTAACCTCGACGATGAGAAACAAGCAGGAAATGTAAACAAAGAGCACGTTGTGAAGTTTTGGTTCAGGGTTTGAAGTTGGATCCGACTTCACTTTTTCGGCGAAATGCGCGGGCCGTTATATATCATAGTAGGCTATGGCCATGCTTAAGCCAAGACGCAAGACCATGCTAAGCCCTATTATATCATAAAACTTATCATAAAAGCCCTTGTCATAAAACAGACTTGACAATCCGGAGAAAGTCTATGGTTGAAAATGTCCCCGATAATTGCCAACTTATTAGCTGACTTTCTCCCGTAAGTTACGCCACCTGGTGTATAATCCTGGTAATACTCCTTAAACAAATGCATAGTAAAAAATTTAAAATGTTGTGTTATTGGCAAAATTGTATAAAATATTTTTCGAATTCCAGTAAAATAAAGGCGTAAAACAAATATTTCGCACAATTATGTTCTGGCTTTAAAAAATGAAACATATCAAAAATGAAGATTTAAATATAAGATTTATTGATATTTTTTTAGGGTACTTGTTAGTTATCCCGTCGACCAATTTCGCCAAATTATATAAATCGCCAAACTACTCGCCAAATTCTACAAATTGACACAATTTTTTATTTTAAATAACGAAAAAACAAATAAATTAGTATAACATTAATAAAAATACAAATAAAACGTCGAAATATTGGTTTTATTGGCCATTATTGGCATTTAATCTTAAAATTAATTAATTTATGGCGCAAACCGTTATTGGCATTTAATCTTACAATTTGACGACAGTAATTTGGTCGACGGGATAACTAACAAGTACCATTTTCAGTATATAGGACTTTGCGGGTTATTTTTTTTTTTTTAATCTTGGCACAATTTGGGCTTCGGAAAGAGCGATTTGTTGCGGATTGATATAAACAGTTATGAAAACAAAACTTATGAACTGTCAGCTTGTTTTATAAGAATTTACGGCACAGGTGTCATATCCGCCCCATATTGGCGCGATTTTTTTCCGATGCCAATTTTGCGAAAACCTTGTTACCATATCATCTATATCCGGATAACCATATCAAGCAAAATAACGACACTTTGGTGCCAGTTAAGTATCCGGTGCGTATATGACATTGGCGCCAGAAAAAGTCGCGCCAATATGACATCTGTCCCGAATTTACATGTATAAATTTAGTTTCTAGATATTATTATTGTTTTTTATGTACGATTTGTTTATATTTGTATATAAAATAGATAAATGCCTTTTTTATATTAAATAAATTGTACAAATATTGGAAAATATTGCTTCTTTATATGAGACAGTGAATATGCTTCCAGAAATTACGTTGCCAAATTTTCTTCTCTCGCCAAAGCCCCTATACTTCAAAAATACAGATTTATTATTATATAATGTAGTATTAGCTAATGTTCTGTAATCTGTTCCACAGTCAAAGTTGACTGCAAAAACGCGATGCTGGAATAATTTGGTATCAAGTATACGGTTTAAAAATAAAATTAATTTTGCGCCAAACTACACTTACGCCAATTGGCTCTAGGTCTGATTAAGGAAGAATACTCAAATTACGATTTACAAACACCAAAATCGTAGCATGACAAGAATACGGTATTTGCGGAAAGTTGAGGGACATGTATAAATTTAAGTGATTATTAAACTTTATTTTTCCAATTTTTTAAGTGTTTATGACTTCAGTCTGTTTTTTTTTTGTGTATCTATGCTTGTTTTAACTCCCCTAAAATACTTTGATACATTTTAGTAAAACTTACATAACATATGTGAGTTAAAACAAGGAAATTAATTACGCACCAAACTATGCCCGCCAAGATATGCCAATTGGCTGTGGAGCCAATGAAACTTTCCATAGATTAATACATACAAACTTTATATGAAAAAACAGTGAAGCTTTCATCTAAAGTATGTTAAACTGAAATGATCCCCCATACCTTCAAAAATAAAACAAATGATAGACCAATAAATAAATAAATGAGACTGTGCATTGAAACAAATTGAAGGAGCGATGTTAAATTAATACTGTAAGGTGAAATTAATTGTGAAAAGAAAAGAAATAGCAGAAATAAAATAAATCACATATTTGAAAATATAAAAGAGAAAATGAAATATTTTATATTTTCCGGATCTAGATGCTATCCATTTATTTCAATAACTAATATCACTGAGAAATTCATGGTACAATAATTTTCTTTCCTGATTATTATTATTATTATTATCATCATTTATTTACATAACGGAATACAGGAGTAAACATTTTTTGTTTAACAGTAAAATAAGTTCATTTTTTAAATAAAATGTCTAGAACATATGAAAATTTTAAGATTAACAACTATCATTTGCAAACTACAAAGCACATCGTAAAGAAAATGGTAAAAGACAAATGGAAAACAAATTAAAAAATATTTCTGTTTCTCACGTTAGATGGCGCTAGTCACGGGAAACCATGTGGTTTCAACCACGTATACAGCGGACAAAGGAAACTTAGCGATTGCGAGGCCTGTTATTTCGATAAGGAGGCCTTGGCTTAAGCATTTAAATTGGATGAGTTCTACCCGGAATATCTACGCAGATTTTCATTGGTCCATTTCCAAATCAAAACTTTTTTCTATATATAGAAGGAAACTACATAATTTTTTTCACTGAATCTTTATTTGAATGTTGAAAAGTCTAAGCGTCTAAATCATTAACGTTGCTATTGTCCATTTTCTATCTTGCGAACACATAATAGTCTAAAATATACTGTAAAAAATTTCCTTAATTATGTACGTAGTATTCTTTAAATAAATCGTAATTGTGTGTTAAGAAAAACTGGAATTTTTAGTAGAAATTGTGTCGGGTGGGACTGAGCCTGATTTAATTGATTTTTGTACGGGCCAGGCCTGTTTTTACTGATATTTGGCCGTGAACGCTGAAAATATAATCGGGCCCAGCCCGGACCGAACTTCAATTTTTTTCACTGGGCCGTCCCAAGGTAGCTTTTGTTCGGTCCGGGTCGGGCGTAGAAATTCCGGCCCGTGCAGACTTCTACCTCACGCATTACGTATGTCCTATCACGTAAACATGACGAGGAAGCCAGGAGCTGAAATCCCAGACCTAATTTAAAGACTAATTTAAAGACTTAAAATGTCCAAAAATCATGAAAGATTAATTTTTTAAAGTCGCTTAGGTAAAAGAAAATTTTAGGAAACTTTGCTTTTTACTCAGATTTTTTTCTATTTTTTTTAATAATTTAAAAATATTAACATGTTTAATATTTCCTAACTAAATGAAAAATTTTAATCAGCTTGCAATTAAATAAATAGAGTTTAAGATCAAAAGTTTCATCTTTATCACATTCTTCACTGCCATAACATGAAGTGGGCAAATCGAGTAATTTAACTGATTAACCCTTTGACTATGAGTATTATGAAAGGAAATTAGCCCGATTCTATACAAACCTCTGCTTAAACATGCTACCCTCCTCCCCACACAAAAAAGAGTCATTCTTGGTGCACCACTGTGTATGCAAAGCGAGCTTTTTCAAATGGCGATTGCGTTGTAGGAGGTAGTGTTGCCAATTTAGTGGATTTCTACCAGAATTTCCAAATAGTTAGCATAGAATATTCAGAATAGAAAGCAAAAGTTACTATTCGAAATTTCTGGTAGATGAATAAAAGAACCCAGTTAAACTGGTATTAACTAGTTTGGGAATGGAAGGATATTGACTAGTTTGGAAGTAAAGGGCCTCGCAAAAGTTCTTGCACCCGGCCTCGCTTTCGCTAAGGACGGCTCTGATTCGGACTAACATATATCGGGAACTCACGAGTTAACAAGTTGGAAATTGCTCGTCCAACGTGTCACATGAGGTGCGTTTGTGCTATAACTAGTTTTATAAATATTTTTGATCGTATATTATACTGAATGTATATTTTAGTGCACTTCAATAAGTGCATATCCATATCCATTTCATTCTGTTCGAAAGGCTATAATGTCATTAAAATGCACTTGAAATATTTTTTCCCCATTGACCGTCATGTAAACGGAAAACTTTTGACTATCCCTGTCATTAAACTATACATCCGATTTTCATAAAATTTGAAATGACTCGACAAAATTTTGAAACAATTATTATTTTAAATTTCAGACCATTCGAAAGGCTGTAACATCATTAAAATGCACTTGCAATAATTTATTCCCATTGGCCGTCATGTAACGAAAAACTTTTGACTGTCCCTGTGACTAAACTATACATATGATTTTCATAAAATTTAAAATGACTCGACAAAATGTTGCAACAATTATATATTTAAAATTTCAGACCATTCGGTCGGGTAGTTTTTGCTGTGTTATATGCGAACAGACGGACGGACAGGAGGACTGAACGACGACTATAGGTGCTACGTATTTATATAACTATGAACGCACCTAAAAAACTGGCTGATCTAAGATTTTGCTCATTCTAAATCAAATTGCGGTGAGCTAGATTATAAAAGATTAATGGGTTTTCAATGGGAATTTCGCCAAATTAGCCAGCTACCACCAAGTTGACTTCACATATGGAAACTTATTTTGTCTCCAAATTTGGCGAAATACCGCCAAATTTGACGATATTTTGCCAAATCGGTCAAAATTTGACGCTATTGTGGTTTAATTGCTAACCCTACAATTAGTACTTTTCAACAATTACTCATTGTTGAAGCTGGTACCGATTTCTCCATAGGAAGCCTACCCCTGACATGGCCGCGATCAATGAGGCGGTCCAACCGGAATTGTGTGGAACACACAGAAACTTGGATTTTATATAAACGAGTTGGAACCCGTCGAAATTCGACGAATTAAAATGTCTAGAATGGGACTGTTAGATCGAATTTATAATAAACCTACAAAAATAATTACAATAAAAAATTCATTTTGCATTGGTTATCTAACTCTTAAAAAAAATAATGTTTTTAACGTAAAATTACTAAAATACTATTTCCACAAACTTCAAGTGCTTAAATTATTGAAAAATTAAACTGTATTAGAGTACGTAATCAAGATCAGTAATTATGTTGAAGTTATCGATTGAGGCTCTTATGTCTGTTTTTACGGGATGAAAAATCAGCAAAAAGGATTACCCTCTGTCACTTCAAAAAATTCCCCCCCATAAAATCTAAACTGTGCGTTATTTTCACATTCTCAAAATTTACTAACGCACCACTCAAATCGCAATTTAAAAGTGTTTTAACGCTCAATACATTATTAATGAATGTATTTCCAAACTTAACGTCACGTTTGTCCGATACAACTTTTCACGTCAACATTCGCACAAACTTTAAGTTCTAATCTCAGTATCCGCAAAAACTTACCATTCAGAAATTTGCCTTTAGTTGCCATAGTATTGGCCATTCAGTATCGGTAAATATTTAGTTTTATCAAAGAAAAGGATCGTTTTGTTTTAAATATGACATCATTTTCACTCACTGAATCATTTTGCCTAGCATCTCAAACTCAGCATCAGCGTAATGTAAAAATATTGAAATATCTTCTTCAATATTTTGATTTATGAAAAAATGCATTCTTTTTTTTTTTTTTTTTTTATGGCTGACGTCATTTTCTGTTCAAAAATTAGAAAAAAAGTTACTTTTATTTGTAATATGAAAATGGCATCAATAAGGATATAATCAATAAAAATAAATAAGCCATGACTAATTTTCCTTTACTTTTAATAGAAATGGAGTTCTTCAGTTGCCACAATTACAAAATTGATACTAAAAACTATAAAAAAATTAATATCTCAAAAATAAATTGAGATAGAGCTTTCAAACAAATTGCATTTAAAAGTACATTTGTTTCTTTATACGACGGTGTAAAAATTTAAACTGTGCGATGTTTAGAAGTTTAAAAATTTGCATTAGAGAAAATTGCAAAACCAAAATTTTATTTCAAATTTCAAAGTGTTGCCATTCGCAAAATGACGTATGCGTTACGCACAGATATGTTTGTCCTTTATAATATAGATAGATGCCGTATTTTAGCAAACATGGTTCGGTGTAAATTTAGTTTTATTGTTGAAACCAGTGTTGGAACTTTATTGTTGTAGCTCTATTGTTGCCAGAATTAGTCTGTTTCTCTTGTTTCTGCAAGATTATTCATATCGCATTGTTATCGACAATCAGCTCGTGTGTAGCATTTAACGAAAATTGGTTCGACGGAAGTGGATCGAAAATCGATTACAAGATTTGGCCCAGAAAGACAGACAGAAAACAAAGTTAAATAAAACCGCGTAAAAACAAAAAAAAAGTGTAAGCATTCATGTTAATTACATGAATGCTTTTTGTCAAACGTATAGGCAAGTCGTGAGTTAAGAAACAATAAATTTAAGTCATTTTTTTTTCTTTAAAAGTTACTTGCATCTAAAGTATATGTTTGTTAAAGTGTAACAGATAATAAAAATCTGAACTATAAAAACATAGAACACAGAGTAAAAGTTTGAGAACTAACCAAAAAACGCTCACGGAAACATCTGGGATTTCAAATCTACACACAAAGTAAACAGGAAAGAAATTCAACATCACGCAGCAGAACGTGACTGGAAGTTTAACACAGCTGAAAAAAATTAGATTATTTTTATTATCAGCCATTTAAAATTTAAGAAGAGCTTGTCATTAGACGTAGACTAAGACATTAAAAGTTTGTTAACACTTAGCATTCAAAGAGCAAAACTACTTATACAGGGTGTTTAAAAAAAAAAAAGATGGGACAAACTTTGAGAAATGGTAGAGGCAGGGATGCCATTTCAAATCTTTCTTAGGAAGCGAAGGGGCAATACTTTATTTGAGGAGGTAGGAGGGGGGGGGGGTGCAAAAGCCTATTTTGGTCGTCTTGTATACAATTTTTAAAATACTCATTATGATAAATTAGTCCGAGCGCTACACTACCAAAATAAGGTGAAAACTGCAAATCTTGATAAGAATATACCGGTTGGTCAGTATCTACTTTATATTAATACAATGCATTTCAGAGGAGGAGGCATCGCGTAAAGTCTTGGGAATACAATATGGCGGCTGTTATTCAAAATGGCGTCATTTTCTGAATTTTCTTACTATCCATCATATAAATTTGTGTTTCAGGTCTATTTCGATGTTTTTAACGTCAAAAATTTCGTTTTTAACACTTTCCGTCATAGTTGAATGGATTTATGAATTCAAGTTGTCTGTTTGTTTGTCTGTCTCTCTGCTTGCCATTCCATGCTCTAACTCGCTGGACTATCGCTACTCGGTTAAATATTCTCAGATTGTCATGTAATTTATATATGTTATTGAACTTTACAATAACATGTTCCAAATAAAAATTAAAGTGTATAGCTTTTGTAGTCCGTTTACAAGGCCCTCAAAAGAATTCCATTACGTTATTGTCTATTGTCTATTAGTCCGGGTGCTACGGAAGAGAAAACTGCAAATCGTGAGAAGAATATACCGATTGGTGAGTATCTACTTTATATTAATACAATCCGTATAAAAGGGGGAGGCATCACGTAAAGTCGTAGGAATTCAAGATGGTGGCTGTTATTCAAAATGGCTTCATTTTCTGGAATTCTTGTCATTTTCATGCTATTCATCGTAGAAAAGTCTATTTGATGTAAAATTCTATACTTTTAAGGTTAAAAATGTCATTTTTAACACTTTCCAACATCGTTGAAAAGTATTTATGAATCCTGTTTTTGTGGCCGTCTGTCTGGCCGGGCTCTAATTCACTTAAATATACCCGGATATCCATGTAATTTAAACATTTTATTTATATATGTAATTTAAATATGTGGTATACAGCAAAAAGTTCTATATTGAAAATGAAGTGTATAGCATTTATAGTTCGTTTACAGGCGCACTCAAAAGAATTCCATTACTTACTATCTGTGGAAGAAAATCATTTTCAACGTGTTTTAATGATGTTAAACTCTTTGAAATATATTGAAATTGATATACATCAGTGAGGTGCAGTAGGGGAGGTAGGGGAGGTTTGATACATAGGGAGGGTTGATACATTAACAATTTTTCTCAACAAAGGGCATTAACAGCTATTGTAACAGATGTAAATTCTTCTTTTATTAGCAGAGGCCATCATTAGCAGTGGAGAACTGACAACGTTTTTTTTTCTTTTAACTTTGAAGACTTTTGGAATGTCAATGTAATTTTTTTTAAATACTGATTTTCTTTCATAACTCTTATTATTGTGAAGATAATATCTTGTAATTTTTTTTATTTGTAAAGCACATTGTTAGGGTGAGTTTTACCAGAAAGCAGATTGGCATTTTGCAACTGCATTTATGCAAAGTGATTGAAAATCCAATAAGGCATGATAGGGAGAAATGATACATTACTGCTGGGGAGAAATGATACACTTGTATATTTGAAATTTAATAGTTTTTTTAAGTTGTACTCTAATATAGGACTGTAACATTCATTATTGTTTTACAGCAAGAGCTACTGAAATTGGTAAGGAAGAACAAAAAGACTATTCATAGACATTATGTAGGTTACATTGAAAAGCAGAATGATAGATGGTTAGTTCGCTTTGCTCGTCATGAAGAAGGGAAAAAGTTTGAATGGCCTGAAAGGGAAGATGTTTCTATAATTGTCGAAGGGCAAATTAAAAAAAAACATTAAAGCCATCCGACTTTACTTACCAAAATGATAGAGTTATTAGTTTTTCTTTTAACCATTTCAGGGGTGGTGGTATGTTTATGAAACCACTTAATTTTAATTCACAAAAGCCACATTGGAACCAGCCTTTTGGTAAAATATCTACCCTAAATATATAAAATCCTAATGAAACGAATTTATGAAACGAATATATGAAACGCCTAAAATGTATCGATTCTTTAAATCGACTGATTAAACAACTGATTTTGTTTCACGGCAATTTCTCCTAAAATATGGAATACTTTGCGATGAAATTAACACCAAAAATCCGTGTTGATCCACAGATCTCAAAACTGGTATTAGAATTTTTTAATTCGAATTAGTTTTCGAAATATTAATTTTTTTCTAATTTTAAATACATTTTTTCTAATGATGGCAACTCAAATTTTAATCATAACAGAAATTTTTTTTTTCATAATTCAGAAAAGGTTACTATTTTAAATTAATTTGGCGACCAGTTTGGCCTCCTTTAAATCTATGCTAAGAACAATGCTTTTTTTGTATTTCGTTATCATTTTATTAAATACAATACTTTCATTTAAAAATGAAACATTTAAATTGATGGCTTTCACTTCTTTAAAAAAAAAAAAAAAAAAAAAAAAAAAAAAAACGAAAAGAAAAATATTAGACACAGATGTCATATACGCACCGGGGTACCTAATTGGCGCACAAATGGCATTATTTTGATAGACATGGTAACCCGGTTAATGTTGTTTATTTAGTAATAAATGTATATTTACTTTTATTTCTTTTTTAAATTTATATAAATTATTTTGTTCTATAGCAATTAATTATTTTTTTGCTATGTCCTTTTGAAAATAATAGAAAATAATTAAAAAATACGGTACAATGTAGTAGTTATTCCGTCACCCAATTTCGCAAATTATATAAATCGCCAAATCACTCGCCAAATTGTACAGATTGACAAAATTTTTATTTTAAATAACGAAAGAACAAATAAATTAGTATAACATTAATAAATATAAAAATAAAACGTCGAAATAAAAATCACTTGATGACGTAAACACGTGTAACTTGCAAAAGTCAAGTGAATGTGACATTTACGATCAAGCATTATTGACATTTAATCTTATAGTTCGCGATAGATTTTTTGTCGACGGGATAACTAAGTAGTACCAAAAATACATATGTAACTGGTATTCGAAAACGAGGCTTTCGCCAAATTTTCGTAAAAAAGAAAAAAAAAATCATGCCAAACATGTATATGACATCTGGCGAAATATTAAATTATGTAACAAACCATGACATTTAATTTCAACTTCAAATCAATGTTTTAATTTACCACTCGAACAATAAAAAAAATGCTAACTGGCGAGTTGAAAAAAAGATATTGGCGAGATTTTCACCTGACTTTTTTTTCTTTCGGCACAGATGTCATATACGGCCCCATATTGGCGCGATTTTTTTCTGACGCCAATGTCATATACGCAACGGGTACTTAACTGGCGCCAAAGTATCGTTATTTTGCTTGATATGGTAAGCCGGATGTTGTTGTTTATGCTGTTGATGCGTTCCCCAAATTAGCGTTCGAAAAAAATCGCGCCAATATGGGGCGTATATGACATTTGTTCCAAACTTTCATATGAAAGGCGAAGGGATCAGATCGTATTTGTTTATGTCATTTGATGACTTGAACTATTATAATATAGATGAAATGATGGGGATAGAATAATATTTGGCGACTTATCACCTGTGCCTGGATAACATTAAAGTATCAAAATGGCACCTAGAGTATAAAAAGCAAAGTGTTCCGCCCGGAACTGCTGATGATAGTCACTTGATTTAGGCTATTGTTATAGAGATTGTTTTAAAATATCGGTTGACAAAGACTCTGAATGCTTAATTCATTTTAGTTTAGCTTCTTTTTAATGTTTAACTGATCCTCTTTAATCGAAAACAACCATTGGATGTCTTAACAGCAACTAATTCTCCGTTAAATTTTTGCAATCAAAGGGAATTGAATGGAAACCTGTTTACAGGGAGATCTGCACAGCTTATTCAGTATAGTTTAATCTTCTCTAATATTTTTAAAACCCATTAGATTTTTAGATTTTCAGATTCTGCGGTGTCTGAACGGGGGTTGGCGAGCGTAGCTTGCAGGGGGCAGAGCCCCCTAGTTTTCCATATAATATGAAAGTTAATATATAGCCCTTTTTTAGGTGCGTTCGTAATTATATAGATACGTAGCACCTATAGTCGTCGTTCAGTCCGTCCGTCTGTCCGTCTGTCTGTCTGTCTGTCTGTCTGTCTGTCCGCATGTAACAGAGCAAAAACTACCCAACCGAATGGTCTGAAATTTTAAACATATGATTGTTGCAAAAATTTGTCGAGCCATTTTAAATTTTATGAAAATCGGATGTATAGTTTAATTAGAGGGACAGTCAAAAGTTTTTCTTTACATTACAGCCAATGGGAAAAATTATTGCAAGTGCATTTTAATGATGTTACAGCCTTCCGAATGGTCTGAAACTTTAAATATATAACTGTTGCAAAATTTTGTCGAGCCATTTCAAATTTTATGAAAATCGGATGTATAGTTTAATTACAGGGACAGTCAAAAGTGTTCCGTTACATTACGGGGAATGGGAAAAGTATTATTGGAAGTACATTTTAATGATGTTACAGACTATGCACCTTATGAAGTGCAAAAAATTATACATTCAGTACAATATGGGGTGCAAAAAATAATAATAAAACTAGTTATAGTACGAACGCACCTCATTTGCCACGTTTGACGAGCAATTTCCAACTTGTTATATTTCCAATTGAATTTGTCGGCGAATTCCGGTGCCATTCATTTATTCAACACTTTAGCATTCAAAATGCTTTGTCCTGAAAGGGTTAAAGAAATCTTTAACCTAAATTTACGCTAAATTTATGTTAAATTGTTTGAAAATCAGCAATGTTCACTTCATTTTTCCTTGCAGCAAGATCTGTAGGTTTTTTTTTTTTTTTTTTTTTCATTACTTATTTTCTAAAAAGTGTGTTAATAGAAATGTTTAAATAGTAGCAATTGTTTAAATATTTTTGTAAAAAAATTTCTGAAACAAAAATATGTCAATGTCATTTCTTTTTAAATTTTACTTAAATATTTCAAGATTTATCATAAAATTGTATGACACATAAATTGAATTGTCTGCAATTTTTTTTTATTTATTTACATAACAATGTATCAAACCTCCCTTGCTAGCGTATCAATCATCCCCAGCAATGGGGAGATTTGATACAGTAGTAACCATTCACAATAATTGGGATATATTTTTTGAATGATTATTTTTTAAATTCAGAATATTTTTAATAAATGAATAAAAGGTCACTTTATAAGAAAACACGAAAAATTTGTTTAAAAATAGGTTTCTAAGGATTGTAAAAAATTAGTAAAAAATTAAAAAGTGTATCATACCTCCCCTACAATATACTTGCTGTAAAATATAATGTGGATAACATTTATCGTTCATTTACAGGGGCTCAAAAAAGAAAACGGCTACAGTACTGTTTATAACGCCATTTTGAATAACAGCCACCATCTTGAATTCCTACTATTTTACGCGATGCCTCCTCCTCTTATATGGATTGTATTAATATAAAGTACATATTCACCAATCGGTATTTTCCCCTCACGATTTGCAGTTTTCTCCACCGTAGCACCTGGACTAATAGGCAATAACGTAATGGAATTCTTTTGGGGTGTTCTTTTCGAGTAAATTCTTTTTCGCCCTGTAAACGGAGTATAAAAGCTATTACACTTAAATTTTTATTTGTAATTTCGGAACATGTTATTGTAATCTTCAATAACATATATAAATTACATGACAATCTGAGAATATTTTAGCAAGTTAGAGTATGAAATGACAAGTAGACAAACAAACAGACAGACAAAGTGAATTACTAAACTCATTCAACTATGACGGAAAGCGTTAAGAACGAAATTTTTGACGTTAAAAACATTGAAATCGACCTGAAACACACATTTGTATGACGGATAGTAAGAACATTCAGAAAATGACGCCATTTTGAATAACAGCCGCCATCTTAGATTCCCACGACTTTACGCGATGCCTCGCCCTCTGAAATGCATTGTATTAATATAAAGTAGATAACTCACCAATCGGTATATTCTCTCACGATTTGCAGTTTTCTCAACCGTAGCACCCAGACTAATAGACAATAACGTAATGGAATTCTTTAAGGGCCTTGTAAACGACTATAAAAGCTATATACCTCAATTTTTATTCGGAACATGTTATTGTAAACTTCAATAACATATATATATTACATGACAATCTGAGAATATTTAAGCGAATAGCGATAATTAAGAAAGTTAGAGTATGGAATGGCAAGCAGGCAGACAGACAAACTGAATTCATAAATTCATTCAACTATGACGCAAAGTATTAAAAACGAAATTTTTGACGTTAAAAATATCAAAATCGACCTGAAATACACATTTATATGATGGTAGTAAGAAAATTCAGAAAATGACGCCATTTTGAATAACAGCCGCCATCTTGAATTACCACGACTTCACGCGAGGCCTCCCCCTCTGAAATGCATTGTATTAATATAAAGTAGACACTCACCAATCGGTATATTCTTATCACTATTTGCAGCTTTCTCAACCGTAGCACCCGGACTAAAATGGAATTCACTTTGAGAATATTTCAGAAAATATTATTTATAATTATTAATATCTGTGTTCAAAGTGTTTATTTATTGCTAACATTTCTACTTTAATCAGATCTAGCAAATTATTTTAGCATTTGTGGAATTTCTGTTTGTTTGGGTTTTAGGTGCGTTTGTAATTGCCGAAACGTCAGTGAAGGCTTACTGTGGAGACACGAAAAGTTTTGATTTCCGTTTGTCTGTCTGTCTGTCTGTCTGTCTGTCTGTTCCGCGATAACTGCCGCAAAAAGCACTCGATCAGCTTGAAATTAATTGGGCATATTCGTGAGATACCCGGACGTAGCTGTATAGTTTTTGGTTAAATTTGGTTCATTCGTTCGGAAAATATGGAAGATTTTATTTTTCTTTATAATGCTTTTCTACGGCAAGTCAGACGATTTTCAAATTTCGATTTGTTGAAAGAAAATGGCACGTTTGATTAATGGATTTAAATGTCAAATTATGGATACTAAAATTCCAAATAAGGGTTTTAAATTATTCCTATTATATTGAAGTTTTATCAATATATCTATCAGATTTTTTTATTTACGTGTATAATGTTTTGAGGACATTTATACATGTATTCCAATAATATAAAGAATTTTTAAATTAATTTTCTTGTTTTACATGATACATATTTCTTTTTTTTTTTTTTTTCCTTTTCTTCGTTGCCTAGCGACTGTTATTCGTAGCCTATCATTGCGTCAAATATGAATGAAGTTAGTAAATTACGTTAATTTTGTTGCAGGTACTATTAAGAGGCTATCACAAAAAATATTTTATCGCGCCAAATCGATGCAATTTATGCAATTAACAGTGGGCACGATAATGAATTATTTTCCAGTAGATTTATAGATCTCCAGATATGCATATTTTGGGGGGCTTTAAATATGTTATTGCTATCGCATGGATTAGGATGTTTAAACTAATGTTTAACCATGTTATAAGTGAAAAAAAAGTACAGTTAAAGTCATGTAAATCCTTTTTAACACTTTCCAACATGGATGAAAAGTATTTATGACTTCAGTTTTTCTATCTGTCGCCTGCCGTGTTTCTCTACGTGCTCTAACTCGCGTAAATATAGTCAGGATTACATGTAATTGATATACGTTATTGAGGTTTGCCAAAGTATGTTTGGTATTAAAAATGAAGAGTGTAGCATTCATAGCTTAATTACAGGGGCACTCAAAACTATTCCGTTACATTATAGTCTTTGGGAAAAATCGTCTGCGGTGTATTTTAATAATGTTACACAATTTTAAACGTAATGAAATTTATATACTTTATTAAGGTGCACTAGAACCTGGTTACTATAAAATATGTTATGTGTAGCACTTACAGCATGCGTACAGGGAACTCAAAAATATTCATAATATTACAATCTTTGAAGAAAATCCTTTTGTGGCGTTTTTTAATGATGTTACTCTGTTACAAAATAATAAAATTGATATGTATTTTTGAAACATTTTTGTAGTATATGGGGTGCAAAGCATATGTTTTTTTCAGGGTCACACAAAAGTGGTCGATTAAAATGTGGTATACGGGGGAAAAAAAAAGTCTTCACAGCTTATTTTAACACATTAGCGACGGGAAACGAGAATTCTCGTTTTTATTCAGAATACATCATTGGCTAAGGGAGTGACTTCTACCTTACAGAAAAGACATTTATATTGTGTTGTCCATATTTTTTATAGATTGTAAGACATTATATATTACATCCGTACATTGAAAGATATTTACTGCTGCATAAACATGAAAAACATATCTCAGAAACCAATTTCCGAGACACTTTCAGAAGAGGGAGGAGCTTCTACTGTTTTTAACCCAGATTTAATTAAATTGCCTGTCGTCAGTGTGTTAATTGTGTTGCACTAATTCAAACATTATGAAATTAAATTACATTACTGTGGTTGACTATAAGAAGCTTGAATATGATTTGTATCGTATTTATCGTTCATTTATAGGGTCACATAAAAAATTTCGGATACAGTTCTGGTCTATTAGGGATGATTGCTGAAGAGCATTTTCGATTATGGTGTGCGTTTTAATGTTAAAGAAATTTGTGCTTAATAAGTAGTGCTTAAATATTGTATAGACCATGTACAGGGATACACAAATGAATTCGTAAGTATAAATGAAAATAAGCGCGAATTGCTTCAGAGTTTTTTTTTTTTTTTTTTTTTTTTTTTAGTTATGTATTTCCCAGCCCAATTACATATAGTATACTAACAAATGTTTGCAGAATTTAAATAGAACCATATACAGGACTCCGCAGAAACTGGATATATGGTGCACACTATGCATACTAATCCCCGGAAATGTGATATGAGCAGTTTTTAGAGGGTTTTTTGTCTGCATTAAATTTAAATGTTATAGACGACGCGTAAAAATCTTCATGTAATATACAGGGCTGTAGAAAAGAATTCATGTACGTTTCCGTCTATTGGTAGAATTTACTAAAGGACATTAACACAATTAATTGATAATTACAAATGTAAATTAAATTACACTACGAAGGGGTTAAGGGGGACAGAGCCCCCCTGAAGAAATCTACTTTATTATTTAAAAATTACCAGAATAAGTAGCTCATGAGATTTTCAGAATACCATTACATAACAAGGGGTTTAATTTAACGCTTCTAATGTCAGAAACCTTCGAAATATTTTTTCGTTTTATAAATGTTTGTGTAATTTCAAAACTTTAAATTTCGTTTTTTGTAGAAAGATTAATATTACTCAAAGGGTACTAAACACAATGAATTGTAGAGCTGACGTTGAGGCTCCTGATCTGCAGATTTACTAGTTATATAAATACATAGCACCTATAGTTGTCGTCTGGTATGTGCGTCTGTCTGTCCGTCTGTCCGCATATAACAGATCAAAAACTATCCAACACAATGGTTTGAAAATTAATACACATAATCGTTGCAGAATTTGTTGAGTCATTTCAAATTTTATGAAAATCAAATCAAAACTTAAAAAGATATTAATAAAAGTTTCCTTCATTCTATTAAATGCTATCATACTTAATTTATTCAATGATGATAGATAATGATTCTGGCCATGGTGTTGACGTCCTATTTAAGATGGAGTCATTATTTCCGTATTACTGAAATTAACATATATAATCGTAATGAATTTTATATTCATGCATTTTTGCATAAGAATGCAACAGCTATTGTACCAAGATCTGAATATTTATAAAACTCGCCAAGTTTGACGTACAGTTTCCAATTTGTTTTGTTGTTGTTGTTGTTGTTTGTTTGTTTATTTTTTTAAAGTCGGTGGGGTGCAGTTTGACCTGTGAGTATTAATGCACTCCGAGTGGTATTTCCTCTCCACCCAAAAATGATGCCCCTGAGTAAAGGGTATAGAGTCCCGCCGATTTATTGTTACAGTTAAAATCGAATTCTTACGGTTGCAAAACAACACAGTGTTCAGAAAAAATACACAACTTCTAATAAAAATAATTAACATATATCGTCTTTATTATAAAAATTATTATATGCATTAAAAGGATCCTATAATAAATTATTACTAAAAATATACAGAATAAAATTATTTAAATTTAAACGTGTAATAACATAGCGAAATATTAAAATATATATAAATTATATGGCAACAATATTATTTAGAACTAAATAAATAATTATTTAATGCTGCCATCTAGCTGAACTTATTAAAAGAACACTTACATCTTGAAATAACATGTTTTATAATGCTGCCATCTGTTGTAAATAATGTAAATACCTTATATAACTGTAGAACAATTGCATCGGATCTTAAAACACAAAAAGAACATACTAAAAAAGCATATCTAAATATCGATAATAATCACTTATCATCTATATTAGAATGTTTATAATTATTTATAATTATTTTATTAAATAGTAAGAAAATTAATAATAACGTCAATTAAGTTAGAAGTATGATATAAAAGTATATATATATATATATATATATATTCTTTAGGTTAGGGGTGGTTTTGGGTTCCTGGGGTCATATAATGAAAAGTTATGAAGGAATTTTTCAAAAATTGCACCATGGTAACGACTGCAATAAGTAGCATTTCGTATGAAAGCTACTTAAAGTTATTACTCATGTTAATCCTTCAATGTGATTACTTAAAATACTACACCAACTTTGATTTACTACACTCATGCCCAAAATTAAGGTCACAAACATAAAATCTGTGAAAACTGATGAACTATTCACTGTGCTGCCACGAAATTTGGCACAGAGGTATATTACAATGGTAGAAAGAATATAGCAACTTAACAATATGGAAAAGATTTTAATTGTGAATTAAGTTACAGGGAAAAGAGCAAAAAGTGTTAAATCATAAAACAGAGATAAAGCATTTACCTCGGGAAAAGCAGAATGAGAGCTCGTTGTGAGGTTTGTATAGCAATGTCGTTGGTAACTCGCCATATTAGACAGACTTTTCCCGAGATAAATGCTTTATATTTTTTTTTATATTCCCTGTATCTTAATTCACAATTAAAATCTTTTCCATATTGTTATTAGCCCCTCGGTATGCTATTTCTTCCTCACAGCTTATTTTGTGTCGTCTCCAAAAAATAACGTTACGTTGTATAAGCCAGCCGTAAAACAAAGCAAATGTAGCATTGTACGATTAAATACTCTTTAGCAATTTTTTAAACTTCTAAGCATCGCACATTTTCAATTTTTATACCGTCGTATTGGGAAAAAAAAGCTACTTTTAAATGCAATTTGTTTTAAAACTGTATCTCCATTTATTTTTGAAATATTAATATTTTTGTAGCTTTTAGAGCCATTTGCTTAATATTGGCAACGGAAGTACTCCATTTCTGTAGAAAGTAAAGGAAAAATATTTCTAAAATAGTAATTATATATTTTTGTTGCCATTTTTCTCTTAACAAACGAAAGAAAATGTAATTAAAATGTGTGCTATTTTGGTATCTATATTAATGTTACAAACAAATGAAGGCCTGTGAATCATTAGATAGCCCTTTTTTTCGTCGAGTTTCTTTAATGACGGCATCTTTCTGCTGCATTTGTGTATTATTTTATGATAGTGACGTCCTATGCATGCTTTACTGCAGATGTTTAAGAGTGGATCGTAAATGTGGAATTCTTAAGACGACGTCATTTTACATAAAATAAAAGCGTGTACTTTAAGTCTTAAAATTGAAATATGTTTTGTATTATTTATATGTACATATATATCTTTTTTTCATCGGGGGCGACACTAAATCCTGAAAAAGCAGAATTCCTGTTTTCTAGTGTTGCTATATTCTTTCTCCCATTGTAATATACCTCTGTGTCAAATTTCATGCAACTCAGTGTAATCAGTTTTCACAGATTTTATGTTTGTGAACTTAATTTTGGACATGAGTGTAATTAAGTTTCTGCTTTATTTTACTAACCGGAGTAAAAACGAGTTAATTTCAATCATAATATTTAACAAAGTCAATATTTTTCGTTATTCTGTTATATATCAGCTGCTTGAGAACCACCGGGTTAGCTGGATGCGAATTGCCTGTCGCTGTATGGAGAGCCGATATACAACAGAAGTATAAAAAACCTCTATTACAGCGCCCTATTCCGGAGGAATATTTCCCAATTCCAGGAGGACCTGTCTGTTATAGCACAAAAACATATATATGAAATTTGGTTTAATTTTATGCGTAACTTAGTATACTTTTCGATGGTACAATGATGAAAATGACACAAAAATCGGTATTAATGCGCCCCTTTCGGCGGAATATTTCCAAATTCAAGGAGGATTTGCTGGCTGTAGCCAAAAATATTCACAAACAATTTGGTTTAGTTCTATGCATAACTTCATATAGTTTTCGATGATACAAAGAGGACATACGGACACAAGGGCGGATAGACAGACATTTTGTATAAACGTGTTTTTCGGTATCTCTGACCACTAAAACGTGTAAATCCGTCGAAAAAAAATCTCAGTTACAATGATTTCTTCTTTAGAAAGAAGAAAGTAACAAGGCAAAATAAGTCTCTTGAAAAAGGGGTTATTACACGCAAAAATTCCAAGCGACAAAAATCGCCTGCGACTCGTCAGTTTTCCCTCAACATCTGTGCCACTTTTTTCGTTTTACAATAATTTCATTGGCTGTTCGAGAAAAGGCTTTTCCATTGTCAATTTTCCAAGCATTTGATTGGCTGCTACTGGCGACTCGCTTCGTTTCAGGCGTCAAAATCGATCCGACACAAAATAGTTGCTTGGTTTCGAGCGACTCCCTTGGAGCAATAGGATAACATGGAGACGCCTAGAATTTGAAGCAACTTTGATGCCTCGTGTAATAACACTTTATTAGTCCTGAAAATATCTTGTTGTTTTTGTCAACTTGAGACATGAATAACAGAGCAAAATATAACATAAAAATCAAAATATCAATTCAATAGTGATACCGAAAAAGGATAATAAAAGCTACAAAACAGTAAATATGTAATGTTTTCTTAAGTACAATGCCTATTTTGAAAGAAACTTATAACACCATAATTTTATTCTTCAAACAGAATAAAACATCATCACTTCATTCCTGCAGCGTGTACTTGTTAGACCCCGGTATGCTATTTATTTCTCCCCGCAATTAAAGTGTCGTCTCCAAAAAGATAACGTTCCGTTGTATAAGCCAGCCGTAAAACTACGCAGATGTATCATTGTACGGAATAACCTCTACTGCAATTTTTTTTATCTTCTAAGCATCGCACATTTTCAATTTTTATACTGTCGTATTGGGGAAAAAAATACTTTCAAATGCAATTTATTTGAAAATTGCATCTCCATTTATTTTTGAGATATTAATTTCTTTGTTGTTTTTAGCAAAATTTGTTTAACTAGCTGACCCAACCGGCGTTGCCCGGGCAGAAACTGTGCCAGGACTGTCATTGAAAAATATAAAACTTCAGTGGACTTCATAAAAAAAAAAATCCCTGCCGGCCCTGCCTACAGGCAGAGGTAGATTTCGAAGTTAAGTATACTAATTTCACCAACAAAAACTAAATCATTATTAGATTTAAATCCACTTTAACAGTTTTATCTGTCTGCTTTTGACGAGTCGTTATTTCATTTTTATAAAATAGCTGGTTTTATCATATTCATATTAAGGCGATATTAAAAAAAATATTTTTCCATGCTCAACAACTCGACATTTTCTGGCACATTTTCAGATTAATTTTTAATTTTTTAAAAATATGAAACATGCTGGCGTGATTTTTGAAAAGATTTATAAGCGACCTGTGTTTTTATTTTTCTTTCAATTAATTAAAATTTGATTAATAAACAATTATTTTCTCAGTAGGGCAATATTTTTCGTTTCTAACACAATCGCTTCGGGAAATTCTGTTCAAAATGTCCACTTTGACATCATTTTTTGAAATGTATTCTGCCTCTATCAAAAAATCGATCATTACTGTACATTATATAGTTTCTGAATAAGAGAATCTAGCAATTGGATGCGTTTGAGAGCAAAAATGAATTTAAAAATGTGTAAGAAAATAAGCAGTTTGGATTTGAGTGCACCCTTAATTAGATGATTTTTTTCTTCAACCGTTATGTATTTTTTATTTGTTTTTGCTGTAAGAATTGGCCCTATCAAAAACTTGTCTATATAAATGTTGAAGACATTATTAAGAAGATATATGATAAATTCATGGGGATTTTATATCTTTTGAATTGACGGAGTTATGGATTTTTTACTTCTTCAAACCCCCTTTTTGTTTTCGTTTTTAATTTTTTTTTTTTTTTCGGTACGAATTAGTCCTATCAAAAACTTGTGAATATAAAAGTTGTTGATAATATTAAGTAGATTTATAATAAAATTAATTGGATTTGATATCTTGAGAATTGACGAAGTAAGGAATTTTTTCTCCCAAAATCCCTATTTTTTGCGCCCCTTGAGCCTATTTTTAATTTTATCAAAAATCTGTGATGCATGAGTTTTTGGCGCTATTTTTAGAAATAATAAAAATTTTAAACTGATTTGATATGTACAAAAATTAAGAAGTTATGAGGATTTTTCAGTTTCACAAAACCCCTCCCTATTTCCATCCCCTTTGTCCGCTTTGCCCATTAACAAACTTGACCGAGATTTTATGTCCCTTGATTTTATGTATCAGTTTGGAAAAGATTTGTGCAGAATTGCGGAAGTTATCGTATCCAGAAGAAAGTGATATACATATATGGGATCCCATTTTCCAAATCCCTACAGCGCCAGCTTAAAAGCGCCGCCAGGAATCGTTATCACAACTCCGCAATAAAGCCACTCTGATGCTGAAAGAGGCAGCGCATGCGCGCAACAAATGACTGTCGGCGACAGACACGCTGCTAGAGAAAAATTGAAGTGACGCGAAGAACTTGAGAACATTATTCGAGTGTTGGTGCTGGTATGAGGGAGTAGACGCAAAAATGGAATGAAAAGACGTAGACGTTTTTAAAATGAAGAAAAATGTCACAAGATGTAATAATGTTTGTGTGAGTGCTGTCTTCATGTAAATAGCTTGTAAATAAGTTTCAATATAACTAGTTTTCTTTAAAAGAAATCGTCTTTATTTCTGGTAGTGAAGTGCATTTTAGGCGCGCCACACACCAGAGAGACATGCGGCAATAATCGTGAGACATGAGGCAAATTCTTCTGTTCAAACCGATTTTTTCTTTGTTAACAGGGTGAAATTGTCTCATGCCTCACGCTTTTCTGCCGCATGTCTCCCTGGTGTGTGGCGCGCCATTCTCTAAGAAAAGGGATATTCCATAATTTTTGGTGCCAGAAGAGGAACGAATGTTTTAATATTTTGACGCCGCTGCCCACAAATATGATGAGTATTATGAAATCGCCGATGGTGAAATAAAAATAAAATTACAGAATTCTGTGTTCAAGTGGATATTGTTCTTAGTGGTGAGTACATTGTATATAATTCATTTTTTTATTCCATGATGAAATTGATTGATATTCCTGAACTGGAACTTGCCATTAAAAATGAAAAAACAAGCAAAATAAAACTTTTGCACAAATTCCTGTTTGATGCAGAAGGTGACAGATCAAATCGAAAAAGAATCAGAGAATTTTCTGGTTTTGGTTATCAAACCGATAGTTCCGAATTTAAAAGTAAAATAACAAAAAGTCTAACGGATTTTTCTCTGAATGATTTAATTACAATTTGTAATGTACTTTGCATTTCGAATGAAAGATCTTTAGTTGATCTTACGACTCGATTAGTTACTTATTTATCGGATTTAAGCTTGCTACAAGCTAATGTTCAGAACGGCAGTGACACAGATTCAGAACACGAAGTACCTTTAAATAGTTCAGCAAGTAATGATATGGAATCATCAAATTTGGATAAAAGCAAGCAATTTTCAGTTCAAAGTTTTGTGCCATCAACTATTAATTTTAGTGATATTGAAAATGTTGTACCTCCGTTTGATGGTAGTGCATGTCAGGATATAAATGTATGGTTGAGTAATTTTGATGACGTCACCAGTATTGGAATTCTATTCTATCGGAATTGCATAAGTTTATTTTTGTAAAAAGATCCTTAAGAGGAAAAGCTAAGTTGTTGATTCAGACCGAATTACATATAAATTCATATGAGAAATTGAAGCAACTTTTGATTGCTGAATTTAGCACTACTTATAATTCTGCGGAGTTGCATCATTTGTTAAATAAACGAAATTACATGAAAATGAAACGCTTGAAAAGTATTTCTTAATAATGAAGCAGTTAGGTTCACGTGGAATCGAGGATTCCGCGTTGATGCAGTATGTTATAAATGGTATACCCGACCCTGTTTTTAGAACATCAATATTGCATGGATGTCAGTCTATTTTGGAATTTAAACAAAAATTAAAAGTCTATGAAAAGTTACGGTCGGAGTATGAAAATGAAAAATCTCATAAACATGAAGGTGCTAAGCCTAAAATTAAATCCGAAGTTGAAGTTAAGAACAGATTTAAGCCTGTAAAGCCAAATATGCGCTGTTATAATTGTGGCGGGAATAATCATAAAAGCATTAACTGTGTTAATAAAGACTGTTTAATAACTCACACTATAACACAAATTATTTAAAGGCGCTGGTTACTTGATATAAGAATTTATTTAACACAGAAGCAGCGCACCGCCGCTTTCTCCCACACTCACATCTCAACACAATACTCAAAGCTTAGTTCAGTTCACTTCAGATTATAGTCACTGTAATTTTAATTATAGGTGGCGCGGCATGTCTCGCTACATGGAACATACCGGCCCCCATTGACATGTTTATAACATTCAATAACAATTTTTACCAAGTACTCTAAATTACACAAATTAATACAAAAATTCACTACATGCGTTAATTTAAATATAATCCTTTGAAAAAATATCAATACAACACACATATATACACAGTTACTTTTTTTTAACTGTCATTGGCATCAGGCATGGGTAAAACACATAATTTACTTATCGACCTTTTAAAGGTTCCATTTTGAGTGTTTACTTTAACTACTCGAATTTTGTTATCGTGACCGTAATACACCTCAATAATTCTGCCTAATGGCCACTTATTTGTCGGTAAATTCTCTTCTACTAACACCACTAAATCTCCGATTTTTACATTATCTTTTTCAAATCTCCATTTACCCCTTTGTTGTAATTCACTTAAATAATTATGATGCCATTTATGCCAAAAAAGTTGTAAAATCTGGGAGCACGGCAGTGCGTCCGCCAAGTTCGCACAAGCCGTAAGCTACCTTTTCCTGAACCATTTCGGCATACTTTTCACCCCCTCATAACGTCGTTTTAGGGAGAGATATAGAAATTTTTCTTTTATACACATGTTCGTATGGTCAAACTGAACGAAGGTTCCACGATTTCATGTTTCTATATTTAGTAGTTTTCGAAATATTAAATTCCGAAAAAGCGCTTTTTTGTCACTGACTCACTTCGCATCATCAAATAACTAAGATACTTCTAAAAGTCGTAGAATCATGAAATTTCACAAGTAAGTCGGGTTTGTAGCACAATTAACCAGAAAAATCTGAAAACACAGAATTTCCGCCTCTAAACCCTTCATACAGGGGGGTTCATTTGGCCGTAAACAGTTATACGCAGTGCCAATGTTGGTCGCCAAAACTCGATTACAGAGCTTTGAAGGCGGTCACGTGATTTCAAGCCGAATAACATTTTATATATATGGTTTTCCAAAGATGTTTGTTAAATAAAAAAAAATGAATATACCTAAAAATTTTAATCAGTACAGGTTATGATATATTTACGATATTAAAACAATAAAACATTTAACAAAATATAACCGCAATTCGGAACGTTTCCTATATAGTAGCCTTAGCGAAATACAGAAAATAGCCTTGACGAGAAAAGAAATTTGATAATAACGTATTTTCTGGCAACCTCTTTACTGTGTCATATACGCAAGTAATTTTTTCCATATGTATACAATTTATTTAATGTAAGGAATCCGTTTATTTATTTTTATATACCAACATAAATAATCTGTATATAAAAAATAATATTCTATACATGTATAAATAAAATGTTTATATGTATATAAATACATATAAGTAACATAAAAGTTCATCAGGTTTGTTTTCGTAGTTGTTTATATCATTTGGCAACATATCTCATTTTGTGAAGTCCGAATTGCGCCAAGATTTTTAAAAAATGCCAAGATCCCTATAGTGGAAAAATATCCTAATTCCATATGAAAGTTTAAAAATCTCCTTTTAATTAAATGAAATGTGTAACTAATAAACTATCTTTAACGATGTGCGACAGATGCGGCGTCCGAAGTCCGCAGCTATTGTTATTATATTGTATTATTAGCCTACTTACTGTTAATTTATTGTTAATTTTAAATCTGTAAAAGAAAGATTATAGTTATAGATAAGATATGTTGGTCGCCAAAACCCGATTACAGAAAATTAGCCTGAGTTATAAAGGTGTTACCTGATTTCAAGCTGAATGAATTTGTATATGCTTTTACAAAAATCTTAATAAGGCAAATCTTTCAGTTTATCTGTCCATCTTTCTATCTTTTACTTCCTTAAAACAAATTTTATTAAAGACCGGGAGGCGTCTGCACAAATCATCACCTCATTGAGTTGGCGGCTGAAATTTTAGGATTAGTTAAATATCGATTAGCGTATTGAAATGTAACTGGTCTGCCAAGTCATATATTTGTGGAAACCACCTACAGACCCGATTTTACGGGTTAATTGGTGGACTTTCCATTGTGTTTTCCTGCACCCATTCCTCCATGTTTCCAAACTTTTGGATGCAGAAAAATACAATAGTAAACCTATCAGTTAACCACTAAAATTAGGTCTTCAGGTGGTTTCTACCAAGATATGACTTAACAGTCCAGTTGCATTTAAATATGCTAATCTAGTTTTAACTAATCCTAAAATGTCAGCTGTAAACTCGATGAGGTGATGGTGTGTACAGACGTCTATTATAAATGTCGGTATTCTAATCTCAATAGCACTCTGGTCAATCTGGCAATTATCCCTACTATTTATGAAACACTATTCCTTTAAGTGCGTTTTAGTGATGTTAATGAACTTATGCATATGCATCATACATATTATACATATGCATATAATACGTAATACATTTGCATCATACATATTATAGGTATGTGTATAATACATAATACATATGCATCATTATGACGTCAGAATAAACAAAACATTTTTTGTCGCCAAATTTGAGAATTGACATGATATATTACCAAATTTGGCGAAACTTTGCTAAATGTCGCCAAGCTTGGCGAATATTTGATGCTAGTGGCTATTTTTCAATGAGTTAATTATTAATGCGAGCCATCTATTTTTATTTTTCCGCATATCATCTGAATAGTTAAATGATATAACGTACTAATATTTCCAAAGTGCTAATAGTTTCGTCACCGCCCAAAACCTCTGCTATTGTTATTATATTGTACTGTTATTATACTTACTGTGACTATGTTGTTAACCTTTACACCGCTAAAACTTCTGTATTATATAAAGAGAATTTACGGAAACTATTAAAGCATTGAAACTGCTAGTTCTCCTTATGATTATTATAATTCTATAATATGTAACCTTTTAATCAATATGTACGTTAGAATGAATCTTCTATAATCCGGTTCCTCGCATTTTAGTTTTCGGGTTTCGAGTAACATTAGCTAAAATCTTAAAACCATGGCACATTGACTAATTCTTCAACACGATCAGATGAGAAGAATGATAGATTTTCAAATGGATCATGGCAGTGAGCCGGTAGACCTTCTATTCTTCCGTAATCGAGTCTATTGAAAGGTTAACGGGAAACAAAAAGATATTAGCATCAATATGGTTTAATGCAAATACAGATATTGTCAAAGGATTTCATAAGAACCATTTCACTTGTACCCAGTCGTATCAGTTAAAATACAACAATTGGCAGTGAGCCCAATTAGAAAAGATTACTTAATAGAATTAAAAATTTCCGCATTAGAGAACGAATCGTAACTGCTAAGGAAGCATGCATAAGTGAGTTAAGAGATATTGTCACGAAAGATGAAATGCATAACAACATAAAATATATGATGTGCTTCCATGATCGTAAAGAGTTCTTGATTTCTCTATCAAAAGCTTCCGAATTGGCGAAAGAATGGGCAAGTAAATTAAATTATGAATCACAGTAACATGATGCAACGTTTAACATGGAAGTAATACGGTAAATACTGCTTGCTAGAGGCGGCTAGTACTTTAATATAAAAAGAAATAAAGTATAAATTTGTAAAGCTCAATAAAATAAATTTAGGTATTTTTATGTTAGCCGGGCGCAAGTGGCAAATCGCCAAATACTGTTCTCAACTCCATTGTTCATATTGCATTCATTTCATTTAAAGATATATACTTTTCAGTCATCTCATTTAAAATAGATGCATTTCCCTCATTTTATTTAATAGAATATTTAACATAGAAATAAATAAATAAATAAATAAGAAATAATAACATAAACCAAAATATTTTATTTGAAAATCAAAGCATTGTTTCTAATTTACACATGTGAAAAATGAAAACTGCTATTGGCGAAAAAACAAAAGGCTAATGAGGAGATTTGCTCCCGGCTAACATAAAAGTACCGAAATTTAAGTTTTTTCATATTAATATAGTTTAGAATAACAAACTTGAAAAAACATACAAAAAGTAGTGATATCCCAACAAAAAGTTTTCGGTAAAAAAAAAAAAAAGCGCCAAGTTCTCCTTAATGTTTCGGCCAGAAAAAGTAGTGATATCTGATGTTCGCACAAGTTAAAAGCCAAACATCCCAAATCTTTCATTGAAAATGGCTTCCTGCGACTTGGCCGTTAATGCCTCTGTGAGAGTTTTTCAAATTTTAAAATATGTACAAATGAGCTACATGCCAACTACATTTTTTGATTATTTTAGGCATTTTGTGACACAGAATACAGAAATAAAATACACATTTGAAAAAAGCATTTAAACAACTTCAGACTATTTAAATGCTTAGAAGTTAAAAATAACAAAATACTTGTATTCAGGAGATAATATCCCTAATTGCTAAAACATAATTAATATCAACTTTTAACAGTTTATAAATCGAATACCTTTTAATGTTTGCAAACAAAGTATAATAAATGTTCAAACGAAAAAAATCTCTTTCGTCAATACACAAGATTTCAATATTATACAATAAAATATAATGTAACATATTGTGAGATATGAAGCAAGTAAATTTTGTTTTATTTCTTGGGTTTTACGTTAATGACTTTAGCTTTTGACCGTACAAAATGGCAATTAAACCGCAAGTGGACTAAATGATCTGTAATCAAATCTAATGTTTGTTGAAATTGAATGGTAGTTATCAGAAATCTTTTACTTATAATGTCTTTATGTTAATTTGCCTCTTTGCATTCTAATATTACTTTTAATATTTAAATAATTCATAAATGCGTACTTTCCAATCATTAATTTTGAAATGTTGTAGAAGGCATTAACGGCCAAGTCGCAGGAAGCCATTTTCAATGAAAGATTTGGGATGTTTGGCTTTTAACTTGTGCGAACATCAGATATCACTACTTTTTCTGGCCGAAACATTAAGGAGAACTTGGCGCTTTTTTTTTTTTTTACCGAAAACTTTTTGTTGGGATTTTAGTTATTCTTTGCCATTTTTTGAGGCGATTTTCTCTTATATTGGTTAGATCAGGCTAAATAATGGAATTTAACGGCCTGTTTATCAGAAAATGAGCCGGAGTTAAGACTCCAAAATCATTCTCATCATCTGATAATGGATTCAAAGGCCTGGAATTTAGAATTCCCTCAGTTTGTATGACTACAGTAAGAAGTTCCTCATAAGTGAGATTAGCACCTCCCACAACTCTCTTAAAGTGATCCTTAAATGATTTTATAGCGGCCTCCCAAAGACCCCCGAAATTGGGTGCCCTGGGAGGGATAAATTTCCACTCAATGCCTTCCGTGGATAAATATGCTGCTAATTTCTCATCGGGTTTTTTTACTAACTCATAAAAAGCCTTAAGAATCTTATTTGCACCAATAAAATTTTTCGCATTATCTGAATACAATTTGGCACATTTACCTCTGCGTGCAATGAATCTTTTCAATGCAGCAATAAATGATGCGGAGGTTAAGTCTGAAACAATTTCTATATGTACAGCTTTAAATACAAGACAAACGAAAATACAGATATAAATTTTTTGCAAGATAGTTCTACGTGCATACCCCACTTTGACCATAAATGGGCCACACAGATCTACTCCCGAAATATTAAAGCAGTAGTCCAATTGGGCTCTATCCCTGGGCAAATCGCCCATTAATTGATTTGCAATAACTGGTTTAGCTTTAAAACATGGGATGCACTGATGAACTACCTTTCGACATGTTGCACGACCATTTATTGGCCAAAATTTTTCTCTTACCAAAGAAAGTAATGTTGACGCACCGACATGAAGGTATTTTTTATGATAATAATTTATAACAATTACAGTAAAATTATTAGACTTAGGCAAAATCGATGGATGCTTTCTCGCAAAATTTAAATCACTGTTATCTAACCGGCCTCCAACCCTTAAAATTCCAAATTCATCTAAGTATGGGTTGAGGCTTTTTAGCTTACTACTTGGACTTACCGAACCTTTGGTCTGCAGACTACGTATATCTGCATTGAATTCTGCCCTTTGGACAGATTTAATTAAATAAATCTCTGACTGCTCCAAGTCAGGTTGACAAAGGCCCACCACACTTATAAAGTGGGTTTCTTGCATTCATGACAAACCTGAAAATATAACTAAGAATACGTAAAATAGTTATATAATTATTACTAAGATTAATTAAGTCATTAACAAAACAGTTATCTGTAACATTACAGTTCATTAAACTAACTTCATTAAATGGATTTGAATTTGTTTTGAGCTGTTTTTTGAACTCTTCATTAGCTTCTAGTATTATTACTGAATTTTGGTGATAGTTAGTGTTATTAAGAAAAATGGGTCCACGCCACCACAAGTCACAATCAATGAGTTTATCTGGATCCATACCTCGTGAAAGTTTATCAGCCGGATTTTGTTCAGAGCAGATATGACACCACTGTTCAGGACTAGAGTTTTCTTGAATTTTAGCCACCCTATTTTGCACAAATTGTTTGAGATCAATAGGTTCCTTTTGAATCCACGCTAACACAATAGTTGAATTGGACCATAGGAAAACAATAGTAACTATTACTTTCATGGATGATAAGACTCCTTTTACCAGTTTCGTTAGCAAAACTGCGGCGCATAGTTCAAGTCTGGGAATAGTTAGACTCTTTACTGGTGTAACACGTGATTTGCCAGCTATTAAATTTACCATCACATTTCCTAGAGAATCATAAGATTTACAATAAACCGCTGCTCCATAACAACGTTCTGAGGCATCTGCGAAGCCATGTATTTCAACAATTTCCGGGTTTTCAATTATAATGCGTCGACTTATTTGTATATTATTAACACTTTTAAGCGATATAAGAAATTGGTGCCACTCGTGATATTCTGACTCAGGGAGCTCGTCATTGGAAAATTATTTCCTTCATCAATTGACAATTGATTGAGCGTTTTCAAGCTAAATAGGGCGCGCTGACCGTTCCATAAGTTACCGTTTGCAATTCGAAAATTTTTGGTTCCTATTCAAAATTATCGTTCCATAAAATTATCTGCAATGAGTGCTGACTAGGGTCAATATTAATCATTCTATACATCATCTTGACATCTGCAGTTAAAGCATAAACATGTTCTCGGAAGCTAATCATGATTGTAAATAAGTCGTTTTGGATGACTCCGCCATTATATTGTAATGAATTTAGGGATGTCCCATTTGTTGTCGCGGCAGAACAATTAAAAACAACTCTGAGTTTAGTTGTCGATTTTTCTGGATGAAATATACCATGATGTGGAGCATAGTACACAATATTCGGTTCTTGTGTTTCTTTCACCTGTTTCATATGCCCTAAATCTTCGTATTCCTTCAAGAATTCTTTATACAGTTTAAAATATTGCTCATCCCTTGATAAGCGAGTCCACAGTGACCTGAGTTTTTTGAGAGCAAGATCCCTAGATCGGCCGAAACACGAAGGATTTTCCTTTAAAGGCATTTTCACTACGTATCTATCTTCTGCATTTCTCGAATGCGTACGCGCAAAATGTTTCTCGCATATCTCAAATTCCTTATTTTTTGGTAACTCTACCTCAATGTTTTCGACTTCCCAAAACTTTTTTACTGTTTTGTTTAAATCCTCCTCCTGAATTTTAGCCCACAATGAACTTTAACCTCATCTCCCTGTTCTATGCTTCCACTAGCCACGTATCCAAATACAGTATTTTGAAAAAGTAATTTCGAACTCTGAGAATATATTTGTCCTGGTCTTAATAATTCATAATATATTTCCGCACCTATCAACAGATCAATTTTATCAGGAAAATTAAATCGGTAATCTGCTAACATAGTCAAATCTGGGACCTCAACATTTACATTAATCACTCTTTGCGGAATTAAATCTGTAATTTTCTTTACTACTAACATATTCAATTCCCTTTCAAAACTTTTATCTCTATTCCCGATTTTTGTCTTTACGCAACCCTTTACTGTGATAGAAGAATCATCTAAACACGAAATTAAAGTGTTTGTTTTATTAATTTTAAGTTGCAGCCGATTAGCACACTGAGAAGTTATCAAACACGATTGCGAGCCGACATCCAATAAACATCTAACTTCCTGCCATTCCGAAAATTTATCTTTCATGAAAAGGCGAGCCGTACTCAATAACACAGTTTTTGTTTTATTTCTTTCGAAACTAGTGGCGACAGTCTGGCTCGGAGGGAAGGAAAATTTTTCTTCGCTTGAAGCTTTTATTTCTGCACCTGCCTGAAACACATGACCTCGAAATTTATTTTGATTATTACTCAAATCATTTTCTTCCCTCGGAAAATGAATGAGTTTGTTATGGGGCAGTCCACAATCGCAGTTTTTATAATTAAATTTATGTACGCAACAATTATAATTTAAACATTTGAAACATTCTTTATTTAATTTCATAACTTCAACTCTTTCTTTTATCGAAAGTTTTTTTAATTGCGGACAAGAATGTAATGCATGATACGCAATAGTTTTACACAAAACACATTTATTATTTTTTGTTTCCGAAAGGAAAACATTTGAGACCCCCCTTTCAGGGCGTGCATTTCGCAATTTATTTCCCGCTATTTGTTTATTTTCACTTACGAAATTTCTCGAATTTGATTCATTTCTGTTTTTATTTTTAACCGATAAGAAAATATCGCATTCTCTGGCAAGTTGCTGTGGTTTAAAATATGATTCTGCTTGTTTAATTGCAATATGACTCATTATATCGCGATCTAACGAATTGAAAATTCTGTCTGAAACAATCAAATCGTATAATGATTTAAAATCATTTACTTCACGCAGACTACAGTAATATAGAAAAATTGATTTCAACCTAGATGCAAATTGAACGTAATTTTCTGACGGTAATTTTTGCGTTTCCCGGAAATTATTTAAACACACTTGCGCTGTAGGTTGAAATTCCTTTAAGACTATAATTTTCAATTTATCATAACTAATCAACTCCTCCTCTGACAAATAAATCATTAAATTACTCGCTTTTCCCCGAGAATGTTTAGAAGAATTTCTGCCTTAAACTCTTCGGGTACATTTTTAGTTTTAAACGCTTTTTCAAGTGATTGAAAGAAAAGATTAAATGACTCAGCTCTCGTCGGTACACAGATAGTTAATGTTTTAATACTTTTAATAAAACTTTCTAGGTTATTGCTCACTATTTCCGTTTCCGATTTTTCTGTTAAGGACGATAAATTTTCGCGGGAACCTCTACGCACTTTGGCCAATTCTAGTTCTTTCTCTATCTGAGCTAATTTAATTTTTTCAAATTCAGAATTTTGGGAAGGTTCTTTGCGAATATTTGCTTTCTAACTCTTTTTCTAATTGCGCTAATTTAATTTTCTCTAATTCTAGTTTAGATTTCTCAGTTTCTTTTCGCGACTTATACTCCTCAACAACCGAATTGACTACATCTTTCATTAATTGCTCATTTCAGTAATGCTCACTTTTCTCTATAATATCTCTCAACTCTATAATTTTACTGTTTTCAGGAGCAGTTAAACCTAATTCCTCAACGACAAGCTTAAGCTCGTCTTTATTTAAATTATCAATAACAGACATAATTTAACTAAATCAAAACTAGGAAAATTGCTCTTACCTCAGTCGCTGCGGCAATCACGAAGAATAGCTGCATAAATCCACGGGCATATTTATAAAAGATAATATCTCAACATTGAATTCTTCTTAGTCACAAACTTCTCTTATTGGGCACCAATTATCACGACACTCTCACAAAAAAGGTGAACTAAACATCTTTAAACACAAACAGAACTAAATCGCATACTGTTCGAATTTGTTCTCGAAAACACACGAATTATTTTAATTATTCTCCTCCGTTGGGTCGACGGACCATGTTTAATAACTCACACTATAACACAAATTATTTAAAGGCGCTGGTTACTTGATATAAGAATTTATTTAACACAGAAGCAGCGCACCGCCGCTTTCTCCCACACTCACATCTCAACACAATACTCAAACCTTAGTTCAGTTCACTTCAGATTATAGTCACTGTAATTTTAATTATAGCTGGCGCGGCATGTCTCGCTACATGGAACAAAGACAAAGGGCCCCTTTGTTTCTCTTGTAACGGTTATGGTCACAGATCATTTCAGTGTAATAAATCGAAAGATACAAATGTTAAAAACGCTCAGCCACAAGTTAACAATATTACATCCCAAGATTTAATTCTAAAAGAGGTAAAGCTTTATTCTTTACATTTAATCTCTTTGATAGATACTGGTAGTCAAAAGACTCTGTTAAAGAAAAGTGTTTATGATAACTTGAAGAACTTTGTGGAATTAAAACCTACGGGTATCACTTTGACCGGCTTAGGGAAAATCTCAGTTAAGCCAGAAGGTTATTTCGATTCAGAAATTGAAGTTGATAATTCGAAATTTAAAGTTGACATTTTTGTCGTTAATGACAGTTACATCAATTTCGATTTAATTATTGGCACTGATGTTATTCATCAAGGTACATTAACTATTTCTGAGAATGAAGTGAAATTGTTTAAAAAGGAAGTTCAGTCTAATGACTTTTTAGTTAACATTGTAAATGTTCTAGATGAGCCTAAAATTGATTTAAGTCACATTGCTGACAAAATTTTACGTTCGGAATTATCCTCTTTAATTGAGAATTATGTGCCTATTAAAACTAAAACTGTAGATGTTAAAATGAAAATTAATTTAACTGATGAAATCCCAGTTTGTTCTTCCCCTCGAAGATTACCGCCATGTGAGAAAAAAATAGTTGAAGACCAAATTGGGGAGTGGCTAGCTCAGGGAATCATTCGGAAGAATTCTTCTAATTTTTCGTCGCCGGTTGTGTTAGTTAAGAAAAAAGATAACACAATAAGACTGTATTGATTACAGACGTCTTAACAAGAAGATAGTGCGTGAACATTTTCCATTACCAGTAATAGATGATGTTATAGATCAATTAAACTCTTCTGAGGTATTTACAACCATAGATTTAAAAAATGTTTTTTTTTATGTTGAGGTTGAAGAAGGCTCACAGAAATACACCTCTTTTGTCACTCATGAAGGACAGTACGAATTTTTAAAGTGTCCATTCGGGTGTCCAATAGCCCTAGTGTTTTTCAAGAATATATTTATAACGTATTTCGAAACCTATTAAAAGATCACACTGTAGTCATTTATATGGGTGACATAATAATACGCGCCAAAAACGAAGCTGAGGGGCTAGAAAAATTAAAACTTGTTCTTGAAACTGCATCGGAATACGGGTTGGAATTAAATCTTAAAAAATGCAACTTTTTGAAGCGTGAGATTGATTTTTGGGGGTATAGAATCATAAATGGTTAAATTGTGCCCCTCCCCACTGAAAACAAAAGCAGTAATAAATTTTCCCGAACCAAAGTGTACCAAAGATATTCAAAGTTATTTAGGATTGACAGGATACTTTCGAAAGTTTATAAGAAATTATTCGGTTATAGCTAAACCGTTGAGTGACCTGTTATGAAAAGATTCTAAATTTAAGTTTGATTTAGAAGAACAGAAAGCTTTTAACGAACTCAAACGCATTTTGTCGTCAGAACCAGTACTTTCAATTTACAATCCCAAAAGCGCGACCGAAATCCATTGTGATGCCAGTATAGATGGCAATAGAGCTGTGTTAATGCAACAATCGCCAGTAGATAGTCAGTTTCATCCAGTTTATTTCGCCAGTAAAAAAAAAACAACCGAAGCTGAACGAAAGTATACTAGCTATGAATTAGAAGTTTTAGCTGTAATTGAAGCCTTGAAAAAGTTTAGAGTATATGTACTAGGTATTCCATTTAAAATTGTAACCGACTGTAATGCATTTAAAATGACTATGGATAAAAAAGAAATGAGTACAAAAATAGCTAGGTGGGTAATTATGTTATTTGATTTCGATTATACTATTGAGCATATACACGGTACTAGTATGAGGCATGTTGATGCATTAAGCAGATATCCTATTTGTATGGTAATCCAAGCTAGCTTAACTTTAAAAATTATCCAAGCTCAAGAAACTGACGAGCATATTAAAATCATAAAAGAAATTCTAAAAGTAAATCTTATGATGATTATTTAGTTAAAAATTATGTTCTTTATAAATGTGTTAATGGTAATGATTTATTAGTTGTACCAGATGAAATGCAAATGAATATAATTAAGGCCGCTCACGAAAAAGGTCATTACGCAGTCGCACGAACAGAAAAAAATTTAGAGAATGATTTTTACATCGCCAAAGTTAAACAAAAAATCGAGAAATGTATATCAAATTGTGTTTTCTGTATTTTAATTAATCGAAAATCTGGTAAACAAGAAGGTTTGCTACACCCGATAGAAAAAGAAGAAACTCCGTTACATACGTACCATGTTGATCACTTAGGTCCATTGGAGAGCACGAATAAAAATTACAAACATATTTTTTCGGTCATTGACGCATTCACAAAATTTGTTTGGTTTTATCCCACAAAATCTACCGACACTGCAGAAGTAATTTCTAAATTAGAAATCCAAAAAACTGTATTTGGAAGTCCATTTCGCATAATCTCAGAAAAAGGTCCTGCCTTTACCTTCAAAGCTTTTGAAGATTATTGCGTCAGAGAAAATATTAAAGATGCCCCGATTACCACAGGGTTACCAAGACCTAACAGCCAAGTTGAACATCTAAATTCGGTCATAATATCTGTTTTGTCTAAATTATCTGTAGATAATCCTACGAAGTGGTATACACATGTAAGCGATATCCAACAAGTAATAAATTCGACCTTTCAGAGAAGTATTAATACAACCCCTTTCGAGCTGATGTTTGGTACTAAAATGAAGCTAAAAAATAACATCGAGATTACTAGCCTTTTGAACGTTGAAATACAATCAGATTTTATTAATAATCGTGAAGAATTGAGAAAAGACGCTAAAAAACAAATTTTAAAAGTCCAAGAAGAGAACCGTAAAACTTATAATCTCAGGCGGAAAAAGCCTAACAAATTCAAGCTAATATTTCCATTGTCGGGTTTTTATCATGTTTTAATACGTTTCTTCAAACTCACATGACGTTAAATATTCACCTGCTGAGGTCCGTTTTATTTCCAATTTGATGCAATATAATTTTTTTTTAATTCGTCTAACTATTTATTTCATTTTGAGTTTCCATGCGGAAATCTTGCTCTGGAAAACTTATGACGTAATATTCAATTTGTTTCAATTATTCAAACTATTTATTTAATTTAATTTTTCACGTGATGTTTCCTTGCAATAGAAAAGCAATTGTTGTGATGAGAATTTTATTGCTTTTTTTTATTATTGGCAACTGCTATAACGAAAAATATTTCTTTTTTCCTGTCATTGTTGTGTAAGAGCTGGTTTTATCAGAATCATGTTAAGGCTGTATTCAAAATTTTGAACCCTCCCCATTTCCATTCCCTTGGGCCGATTTTGCCCATTTTCAATCCCCGCCGAGATATTAGCCATCTCAAAGTTGTTGGCGAGTTTGAAGACGATCCGCGCATAATTGAGACTTTTATCGTGCGGACAAAATTTAATACATACATATATATATATATATATATATATATGTAATGATATCGGGAGTGTTCCGAACTTGTATAGAGTAGTCGCGGCCCGTTCACTTCCCGGCATGTGTCCGTACACAGATGTAAGTCCATCTTGTGGTGTCATACTTGTATAATAATTGGACTCGGGAACCTTTTGGTAGACCGAACTCATTTATTTCGCCGTTCATCTTACAGTCCGATTCACGAGTTCAGTCGTTGGTCCCGCGAGCCACTTATGTCGCTGATTTTCAGGAGCTACATTGTCATACATTTTGCAGGCATCTCAAAATTGCAAGTCCTCTCGTTTTTGGCGCGGGTTTTAGTTAATATCTTGGGGCTTGTCATATTTTCCAGCAGAGGGCAGAGTTGCAAAATTCGGAGGAACATTTCTTTAATTGGTTGATTAGCTTTTGATTGATTGTCCAGGCTCAGATGCTAGACCTGAGCTTGGCCTACCCGGGAATCGGTAACCACAACTGACTGAGAATATTTCGAACGTCAGCATTTTTACTCTTAAAGATCGTCCGAAAATGATATCTGAAAGTAATAAGATGTATTGCTGGGAAACAAAGTTACAAGGGGAGAAACTGGTTTTAGAGAGAGATTTAAAGTTAGAAGAAAGTGGATTCGGATTTTAATTTAAATTTTTGAAATTTAATTTGGAATTTTGGATTTTAAAGGTGTTTTTATCCTTTCATACCCCCTCCCCCCCTCCAAGAAGAGGTCCACCCAGGTTCGCCTGCAAATCTGGGGGGGACTCAACCCGGAAAATGGTGAATACAAAATTAGATAAGAAAGAATTTAATTGTGCACTGCTACAGAGTAAGGTTAATGTTAAAGTTAAGTCTAAAGTAAAATGTAAAGTAAATATAATGTTAAAGTAAAGTTTGCTAAGACGTGAGGGTTGAATTTTACTGCTGGAAAACATATTTAAAATTTAAATTTTGAGTTGTAAACTTTAGGGGGAAAATTTAAGTTTTTATGCAAAAATATGTAAGTTTGGGATTTGGCTCTCGGGGCAACTGACCGAACTTTACATATAATACTTGAAAAATATAATAACATAAAATGTAAGAATACCATAAAATGTCAAGAAAAGCTGAAAAAGCATAACAACAATAATAATAATATAAGAAATATATGAGAAAACACAATAATAAAATAATATAGTTTAAGTATTGACCATAATTTCTTGTTTCGAAGTCCTCTGGTCAAGAAGTTTGTGCTTTTTTGTTAAAGTCTTTGAGCACAAAATTTCACATTTTTATATAAAATTAAACGTTGTAAAAATATAAATTTATGTACAAACATAATATTTGAAATTGCAAATAAACATAGGAAAACTTATTATTATTTAATTATTTCCATATGAATTATCTTCCATAATTATAGAACAAATACAATATAATAGAAATATTTGAAAGCATGAAAAAAAATGAAAACATTTTCTCACTAATTTTCAAAATATGTAAATACTATTCAAACGAAAAATAATATACAGCAAATTTTTAAAATATTCAACTTGGAGAAACACTTTCAAAATTGGAACTGGTGACAAAATTGGAAAATATTTTTTTTTCACCTTTTATTTCAAAATCTGAAAATATTAAAAATATGTTGAAATATAAAATTGGCAAAATTAAAAAGGATGCAAATATTAACTAATGTTGAAATAAGTATGTTGAAATACGTATGATAATAAAAAATATAATATATTGAAATCTATTTACATGGAAGACTACTTGTATGGTAAGTAGTATTTATCCTAAGCCGTTGAAGGTTTTAGCAAATCCTAAACCATGGAAGGTTTTAGCAAAAATCTCTCTATTCTAAAAAAAAGTAACTACCGCTGTCACCGCCGCCGCCGCCGCCGGTTTTGAATTTTCTGTGACTGGAGGTCTTTCTTCGTTAATATTAAGAAAAATAATGCATACAAAAATATAAAAATCGGTGGTTTTATACAGAAATGTTTGATAAACACGCTGAAGCAGACAGTTTTCAAATCGAAGAATTATTTTAAGAGATATTTAATGCTAAAGTTGGACAAAATCGTTCCACTAAAAAAGTTTTATAGCAGCAAAAACTGTACATGGCAGTGTAATCATTTTTAGATCATTTTATGCGTTAGAATTTGCCGGAGTGCAGATTGCATTAATTTTTTTATTTTGACTCATTTTTTGAGGTTTTATTTCTATTTTAAATTCAAATTTTCAGCATTTCTAGAGATATTTTTTACAGATTTTAGAAAGTGATATTAATTTAAACTGTTGCCAACTGTATAAACAGAGGAAGCAATAATGTTTGCTTCAAAAAAAAAAAAAAAAAAATTTTTACGTGTAAATAAATTAAAAATTTATTTACACGTGACTATTATAAATAGAAAAAAAACCATTTGGAATTAGAATTAAATAATTATGTGCAAAAAGCAGGAACTTATTAAAAATTACGTCATAAAAACTATAATTACACGTGAATTTTAAGAGAGAAATGAATTTGTAAAATAATAAATTTATTAACATGCGTTAGAAGTATTAAATAGGAGAAATTACGTCATATTTACGACACATTACAGTTATTACATAAAATGAACGCAAAATAATATTGCAAAATGGTTTAAATTTAAAAATTGCGCTAGACATTTATTTGATATTTTGAGAGGATACTTTTCAACTGGTATTTTCACGTGAATATTTAATAGAGAAAGAATAGCTTGGTAAAAATTACGTCAGATTAAAAACGATTAATTTAAAATGTCTCATTTAAAAGAACTTTCTTTTTGCTTTGTTAAAAAATACCAGGATACAAAGACTCTGTTTACTTAATTCCTTTTATATTAGCTTATTTTGAAATGTTGTTACACGTGTCTACGTCATCAAGTTATTTTTATTTCGACGTTTTATTTGTATTTTTATTAATGTTGTACTAATTTATTTGTTCTTTCGTTATTTAAAATAAAAATTATGTCAATTTGTATAATTTGGCGAGTGGTTTGGCGATTTATATAATTTGGCGAAATGGGTCGACGGGATAATCAAGTAGTAACGCAGCGGATTTTGCGTTAAAATTCCCCAATCAAAGAGAAATGAATAGAAATTCGTTTATAGGGAGATCGCCACTGTTTTTTAAATTATAATTCAATCTTTCGAAATATTTTTAAAGCCGATCAAATTAGCGTGCATTTAGAGTCTGCGGTTTCTGGACGGGGGTTGGCGAGCGTAGCTCGTAGGGGGCCGAGTCCCCTAGTTACAAAAAAAAAGAAAAATGAGCGTGAAGTTTATTTTTTGAGTGAAGATGCAGATGCAATTTACCTGTAAGCAAAGGTGTTTACTATTTTGCAAACCGAGGTATTTATTTTCCTCAGTGGCATTAATAAACTAAAGTCATAATTTAATAAACCACATTTACATCTCACTCAGCTCATGGCAAATAGCAAAAATCTTTAAATTTTTAAGAATTTTACTACTGGCAAAGGAAAATAAATAAATAAATAAAACAGAAAAAAATTAACAAAACAAAAAAATAAATAGAATAATAGACCCTGGTTCAAACAAATAGGATTATGACACAGCTTTTTAAGCGCATGGCAACCTGTTGACAAAAAATTTTTTAATAGTCTTGTATGTTGTTGATTGTCTGAACCCCTATTCTATCAACAGTTGCCACATTTGCGCAGATTGCACAAGTCAGTGAATAATCCCGCTTGTCTGTAGAGGAGTGTTTTCAGTGGGAGTTAAATTAAAAAAAAAAACTTTGATTTAATGGGGTGGAACCATGGTCATCTTTAAAAATGGAATATGTGGATTTAGACATATGTGGATTTACCACGGTTAAAGTGGGGTTACCAAGGTCATCTCTAAACCAGTGATTGAATTATGGAAAATATTTTGAACATGGTGGGGGCGGGACCTTCACCTTTTTTTCTAAAATTGGCAGGGGTGAACTACCTGCTCATATTTTGTTTTTATGAAATGGGATTTATTAAAAAAATACTGGATAAAAATACTAAAAATTAAAAACTCAAATACTAAAATATAACATAAGGTAAAATATGACATTCAGCTATACACAAAAATATATAAATGAATAATGATTTGTATAAAATTCTATATATAAAAAGAAATACTTGAAAACGTTCTCATTAAAATAAAAACTGTCTACACAAAAATGATTCAAATATGGATTAATATAACACACAACCTGGCATAAATAACTATTTACAAACATTTAGAAATTTCAGTGTGCTCATCTGTATTTTAAAAAAAGAATTAATGAAATAGGTTACTAAACTTACGCAAATACTCATTTGCACAGGATTATTTGATAATTTTTTTGTTTAAAATCATGTAACTAGTTCAACATTTATTCACAGTATGCCAAAAACATTAAAATTAAATAAATTTACTTCTCGGTGATCGCACGTATGCGTCACCTGATGAATAAGAAAACAAATCTACTGTTATTTCAGTTTATCACGATTTTAGCGCGCATGTAGAATGTCAATCCCAAATTTTCCTAGCGTTTTAATAATAAATCTTAAATTCCGCAAGAAATGAAAAATAAAGCTAATTTTTTTTTTAATAATACATCTGAATTTGTTTAAGATCTTTAAAATCCCTTTAATACAGTACCTATATTTGAAATAACTAATTGAAAACTTCATGAACGCTGTCAAAATTTTAAAAATTACAGATGGATAACAGTATTTTTTGTTGTCTTTTTCATTCTAAAATAACTCTCATTCTCATTAAGAACTTTCCCATTTCTTCTTTAGTAATTTCGGCAATAAATTCCGTCATCGTCATTTAAAGTAAAAAATAAAAATAAATAAAAACATTGTTTAATGTACCAAAACTGATTTCTTATAATGAAAATATTCCATAAAATAAATACTGCAAATGAGAAATCTGCAGTTTTACTTAATTACTTTTAATGCAAAAATTACGCTCTCTCTCTCTCTTTTTTTTTCAACTTATATGTACTTGTAACTTAAAAACATCAATCTGAAATAAAAATAAATAAAAAGAAACATACCTGTGAATTAGATTATCCAAAGAAATTTACAAAAGAAAGAAAAACTAATAATTAAAACTCTACTTAATTTGCTATCTTTTTTAACCATTTGGAAAAATGGTTATTGTTCTCGTCAGGATGCGAAATCAAAAGCATATCTGAAGGTTTTTATTGGTTTAATCCGCAATTTATTCGTTTTCTGATTGGTCTGTACAGTAATATGTATTTCCTTTTACTTTCAAAAGAGATCTGTTGCCACTATGACAAAAAAGTGATAAAAACTACGAAAAAAATTAATAACTCAGAAACAAATTGAGATACCAGCTTTCAAACAAATTGCATTCAAAAGTGCGTTTTTTTCTCTATACGACGGTGTAAAAAGTAATATTGTCGGATGTTTAGAAGTTTAAGAATGAAATTTCATTTAAAATGGGCCGTCAGATTTCTTGGAAATCTGACGATGGAAAAGCTTTTTCCCGAACAGCCAATGAAATGCTTGGATAATACATAAGTTTCAGGTGGATAATACGTACGAGTCGCAGGCGATTTCCGTCGCTTGCAATTTTTACTTGCAATAACACTATTAATGTTTAATTCATGGCGTACGTAATGTATGATCAACTCCGTGCGATTTTTTATTTCTTAAATTTTAGTCTTTGAAAAAATCATTTTCCAAATGGTCGTTGTAATTTGTTAAATTGCATTTTTTTTTCATTTCAAATAACTTTTAACGATAAAGAACTAAGTCAATTTTCCCTGGCCTTAGCTCATCCTTTATCCGCTGAAAAATAAAAATATCTCAGTTTCTGTTTCTATCATTCAACGATGAGTCAATTTTGCTGGGTGATACAGGAGAGAGTTAGTTGCGATTGCGACCTTTAGCCTTGAAAAGTCTGACCCAGATTTTTATTCGGTTGATTAAAGAAAGTCTAAATAATGAAGAACTTTGAGTTGCAGTTTGCAGTCCTCTTTAGACGCATAAAAGCGAAACCACAGCTGGAATTAAATAGAAGTTTTAAACTTGCAGTCTTTAGCGGTTACACAGACGTGAATAATTTTTCTTTTTCTTCTAGATAAAAGCTCTTTATAAAGTTCTAGATCAAAGTTCTTTTCGCAAAGATTTTTCCTTTTTCTTTTTTTTTTTCTCTTTTATCGCCGTAGTTATACGTCTCGTATTTTTCGTGGCAGACGTCCGTACTGGAGCTGTAAAAGGGGTCGAGAGCAGTTTATTTGCCGGCCGGCGGTATTTCAGAATTAGTTCATGACACTGAGATTTTCACGGTAGTAAAGCGTCCACGGGTGTCCTTTTGCCGTAAGCCGATATCTTCATTTCCGTATTGCAGTTTATTAACAAATGGGGTTTTAAGCAGGGTGGAAAGTTTTCAGAAACAAGTCTCTTCGCTGGGATTTTCATGGCAAGTTGTTTTTTACTTCAAAAGCAGCTTGTGGCATCGGGATTTTCCAAGCAGGTGACCTTCGTGTTACCGACTTTAAAATGTAATGATATCGGGAGTGTTCCGAACTTGTATAGGGTAGATGCATATTTTTCATGAAATTTTATAGAGTACTCAGGTATAGTTATGTTTATAACATATTAAAATTTCGGACAGTTCGGACGGCGAAAACTATTTTTTTTGTTGTTGTTGCTGCTGTTATGTTAAAGAACCCGACGCGACAACAAGAAAAACTAGTCGGATGTGACAATCCCAAAACTTTCTTCTATCTCATGCATGTTAATGCTTCAAAATTCACTATCACGGTGCCAAAATTAAATGACAATTTATAGATTGTCATGAGGAGCATATATGCTCATCTCCATCATAAGGATTCTAAAGATATAGGTTCATTAAATTGTGTACATTTTAAAAGGAGATATAAGCATCGCACCTTTGAAACATCAATTGAATTTCGGCATCCATCCACTTAGATGTCTGCAAGAAAAAGTCTCAACTCAAAGAGCACAAAAGCGACACCTGTCGAGCTGTATATACCCAAGCTTAAAAAAAGATCTATTTATGTGAAAGTGTAACAGAATATGAAGTCTGATTAAATTCCGTGTATTAGTTTTTGAAGCAGAATAATTGCGGAAATCGTGAAAAACGGAGCATAACAGCGCCACCTATTGCTCGATTTACACCAAAACGTAATAAAGAACAACATATATCAACGTCTAATTGAATTTGAAGTTTGAGGGAAATTTGTGCGTTAGTTTTTAAGATAGAGCTATTACGAAAATCATGAAAAATTCTGTATCGCAGCACCACCTGTTGGCCAATTTACACCAAAAAGTAATCAGCACCATTTTATATCATGGACTAACCTAATCTGAAGTTTGATGAAAATACGTGCATTAGTTCTTGAGAAAGAGCTATTGCGAAAATCGTGAAAAATGAAGCATAGTAGCGAAACCTGTTGGACGATGTACACGAAAACGTAATCAGCCCGAAATAATATCAAGATATAGCTGAATTTGAAGTTTGATGAAAATCTGATCATTAGTTCTTGAGATATAGCTATTGAGGAAATCGTGAATAATGCATCATAACAGCGCTACCTATTGAGCAATTTACACCAAAAATTAATCAGCACCAAACAATATCAAGGACTAACAGAATCTGATGTTTTATGAAAATCTGTGCTAGTTCTTGAGATATAGGGCGATTTGCAACAACAACTATTCAGTATCAATTTATACGAGTGACTAATTAAACCGAAAGTTTTATTAAATTCCGTGCATTAGTTCTTGAGATAGAGCGCCCCAAAAATTTGTGTCACATATAAACTCATAGACAGATTCTCAGAAGACATTTTGTAAAAACGTCTTTTTCGGGATCTGTGACCGCTAAATGTGTAAATCCGCCGTAAACCGGAATTCCAAAATTTTCTTGAATGCAATATTTTCTTCTTGCAAAGATAGAAGAAAGTAAAAGGGAAAAAGAAAACATTTATTTTAGAAGTAGATATCAATATTTTTTCACGAAAATTTTACACGCGCTGGGAAACGGTTATATTTATAACGATAAAAATTTTAAAGAATTCGGACCAAAAGAAACTATTTAAAAAAAAATTATGTGTGAAAAACAGAAAATTACTTCTTATACGAGCGCTTTTACCATTAAAAGATCAATATTTTTGGAGATTTTTTCATTTAAAAATATAAACTCGGACAAAAATCGGATTAAACGTATAAAATCATACAAATTTGTGCTTTATTAAAGGTCATTATCACAGGCCCGGCCAACGCCGGGCGGGTCAGCTAGTCTATAATAATAAGGAAAGAAGTTTGTCTGTCGGCTATGTTCTGAAAAAATCGCTGTACGCAGAGCTACAAAATTTGGTATGAAGGTACCTGTATATGCACCCCGAAGCCCGATTTCGGACTTTTTGATTAGACTTTTTCAATATAATTTTAATGCGATTTTTAACGCTTTTTCACTGTTCGAGGCAATTTTTTTTTATTATTATTAAAATAAATCAGATTTCAATCTTTTAGCGTATATTACAGTAAATTTTGTCCTCTTTTCAAAAAAGTTTATTCGGAATTCGTGCAGCGATTTTTTAATTTTTCGCAAATAATTGCATGCGATTTTTAGCGTTATTTCGTGTTTAGCAGCGATTTTTTTTATATTGATAAAATGAATTCGGTTTCAAATTTTTAGCATTATACAGTAAGTTTTGTGAATTTTTAATTCGATTTTTAATGCGAGTTTTTGCGATTTTTCGCAATGAGTTTTGACACTCGTGAGAGAATTCCTGTTAAAATGTTTTAGAGCACTTGTAGTAATTTTTCGCGTTTGCGATTTTTAGCGCTTTTTAATGTAATTTTCAGCGGTTTTTCGCTTTCCGCAGTGACTTTTTTACATTGGTAAAAAGAATTCAGTTTTAAACTTTTAACCTAATGTAGTAAATTTTGTTCACTTTGAGCGATTTTTATTGTGATTTTTTTGCATTCCGTGGAGATTTTTTGACATTCGTGAAAAAATTCCGGTTAATGTTTTTAGTCCACTATAGTGATTTGTGTTCTCAGCGATTTTTGAATTTTTAATGTCTTTTTTGCATTTTTTCGCATTCCGTAGCGACTTTTTGGCATTCATAACATTTTTTCGGTTTCAAACTTTCAGCCTAATATAGCGAATTTTCTCTTCCGCGATTTCTGAAAAAAAAAAAAGAAAAGAAAAAATCTTCACTTCAACACGTTTTTTAGCATTTTTACTCGTTCCGTGCCTTTTTTTTTTCTTTTTTTTTTTTTTTCTTTTTTTTTCTTTTTTTTTTTTTTTTTACATTTATAAAAGAAATTCGTTTCAAACTTGTAACACGCTGTAGTAATTTTTTTCCTCTGCGATTTTTGATTTTTTATCTATTTTTAATGCGATGTTTAGCATTCCGCTGCTATCTTTTGACATTAGTAAAAGGAAATGGGTGTCAAATTTTTAGCCCAATATAATAAATTTTGTTATATTTTCAATAAAGTTTATAATTTCATCATTTGCAACAAAACTTAACTCCTCTCCCCCCTTTCTCCCGAGTTTTTCAAAGCTCGTAAATTGGAGTCACTTTCTTTGCAGATTCGTGAAACGGCCAACCATTTTATCTGTGCTCTACTCAGATCATATCGGACACCATTTGTTGTCCGTTAAAAACGTGAATTTATTGCCCTATGTCTATGACGCCGAATTAGAAAAAGAATTTTTTCCCAGAAAGTGTGCCCAGTGTCCAAAGAAGGAAGAAAAACCCATCATGGGGAGTGCTTAGTTTTTTCCCATACGCCACGCTAAAATTTTCCAGTTGTTTTATTTGTTTAGAAAGGATAAAAGTAAACAGCGAATTTAGAGAAAGAACAATTATCCATCGAAAACATATGCTAAAAACTTTTGCAAATTATCTGAAATTCCAAAATCTGAGTTTTTTTCCTATGTCAGTTGACATAAAAAAATATAGCCCGTCTGAAAAAATTATTGGAGGGGCCCGAGCCCCACGGGCCCATATAACTCTACGCCTATGGTCGCGGCCCGTTCACTTCCCTGCATGTGTCCGTACACAGATGTAAGTCCATCTTGGGGTGTCATACTTGTATAATAATTGGACTCGGGAACCTTTTGGTAGACCGAACTCATTTATTTCGCCATTCATCTTACAGTCCGATTCACGAGTTCCGCGAGCCACTTATGTCGCTAATTTTCAGGAGCTACATTGTCATACGTTTTGCAGGTATCTCAAAATTGCAAGCCCTCTCGTTTTTGGCGCGGGTTTTAGTTAATATCTTGGGGCTTGTCATATTTTCCAGCAGAGGGCAGAGTTGCAAAATTGGGAGGAAGATTTCTTTAATTGGTTGATTAGCTTTTGATTGATTGTCTAGGCTCAGATGCTAGACCTGGGCTTGGCCGACCCGAGAATCGGTAACCATAACTGACTGAGAATATTCCGAACGTCAGCATTTTTATTGTTAAAGATCGTCCGAAAATGATATCTGATAGTAATAAGATGTATTGCTGGGAAACAAAGTTACAAGGGGAGAAACTGGTTTTAGAGAGAGATTTAAAGTCAGAAGAAAGGGGATTTGGATTTTAATTTAAATTTTTGAAATTTAATTTGGAATTTTGGATTTTAAAAGGGTTTTATCCTTTATATATGTATATATATAAAATTTTTAGGTGGGGTGGTTTTGGGTTCCTGGGGTCCTATAATGAAAAGTTATGAAGGAATTTTTCAAAAGTCGCATCATGGTAACGACTGCAATAGGTAGTATTTCTTACGAAATCTACCTAAAATCGGATTAAAATAAATTTGATGGTGTTAAAAAACATCCCAGACTTTTTTTTAGTAGAAATATACTAAGTGCTATTCAACTTTATTTTTATCTAAATTAAATAAAAACTGAAAGTTTTATGTATTTATGAATGTATTTATGTATTTTTGAAAAGGTATCAAAAAGTAGCCAGCTTTGATCACCAGAAATATGAAAAGAATGAAATTAAATTTATTTAATACATGTATAACAATATTTAGTTATTTTTTAAATCATTTTGAGAAAGTCGTGAATTTGTTATGTATTTAGCTATTACAGATAAAATTTGTTATTTGATCTTCAAAAATAAATTTGTACCCGGTTTCTTTATCATCACAATTTTTAATGTAAATTTTACTTGAAAGGAATAAAATTCATTTATAAGAAAAGTGCGATATTAAGTCTAAGCCAATAGACCCTTGAAAAGTTTTCGCACTGTATTCTTTGAATTTATCTTCTGATACTGCTGGAATGATCACGAATACATTTTCCAATTTGAAGGTTAGTTTGATACATTGTTTGAAAGCAATTGTCGAATTAGTGAGTGTTTGAATTTTTACCTGATTACATAAATTTTTATATTTAACTTCTGCATTCTTTAGTTGCTCAAATAAGGAAGGTGAGGCCAGACTTACCGCTGTCCCAGAATCTGCCAAAGCGGTAATTTTAATACCCTTTATTTCAAAACTAATAACTGGAAGGCTTTCTATATTATTACTTTTCACGCTAGCAATCAATTTGTAAGAATTGTGTGACCCGTCCATGAGAGACTTACGCGGGTACCTTTTATTTGAATCTGTAAGTCCCTCAATTAATTTCCCTGTTTGTCCTTAGGTTTCTGTTCATAATCTTTATTTTGTTTATATTTGTTTTTGTGAGAATTGTTTTTAACCTCTTCTGAATTTTTATTATTTCTATGGTAGTTTGATAATTTCCACTTGTATATCCTCCATACCCATTACCCTGGTTATATGAATTGTAATGGTCCTGATTATAACCATAGTTGTAATTAGCTAAACTGGGGTAGGGTGGAGGCATAAAGTTTAGGTTGGGAGGGGGTGGGGAGTAATACATGTAGTTAGGAGGTGCATAATGCATAGGGTTCGGATGGAAATTTTGATGCATATATTTAGAATTTTGTGGGAAATTTCCCTGATACTGGTAACTGTTATCTCTTCCGAATTTCCTATCAGAATTCTGCTCGTTATGAGGGATTGTTTTGTTTCTCTCAGCGGAATTACTTTTATTTTGGTCTTTGTCCCCTAGGAACCAGCAATTTTGATTGGAATGCGTTTTAGAATTCTAATGATCGCAATATTTAGTTACATTATTTGCATTCGAATTCATCTGTACTTTAATATTGTTTAATTCGCTAGTCAATATTTTAATTTTCTCCGCACTTTCCATATTCATTTTTACTAATTCCTTTACTAATTCAGGGTCCTTATTTGTAGCGATATTATTGAGATCTTTAACATCGACATGTGCAAAAGCTCTCTCTAATTTTAATGCCATCTCACACGCAGTGTTGAAATCCTTCGGAGAATCCTTACGAATTTCTAAGCTAAAATCGCTTCTAATTGCATCCAGAAATTTAGACAACTTTACCATTTGCGTAAATTTAGAGTCATTATCATCCCCAATTTCCTGTCCACTTTTCTTAATATATAAGTCCGCTGCGGCTTTAAATTCTAAGATAAAATCCGCCATATTTTGATCCGCTTTCTGCTTAAGGGAAAAAATTTTTGTTTGTGCCTCACTAAAACTACATTTAATCTCAAATAATTCTTTTAATTTCTTTTTGAAATTTTCTAAATTACTCTCCGCAAATAATTTTTCATCCCTCATTAATTTTTCTTTAGCGGGACCAACGATTCTAGCCTTTAGAATCTTTCATTTAGAAATTGGGCTTAATTCGGTTTGATTGATTAAATTATCAAATTGTAATAGGAATTTATGTTAGATTCTCTTTTTCCATCATAATTAGGTAGTAAACCGATTACCCTCTCAGCAGTTATTGTGTCAGTAGCCATGATGTTTATATTTTTCTGGGGTGTATTGTTAATCGTAATAGTAGTTTTCTTATTACAATTTTTATTATTTTTATTCTTGTTACTACTTTTATTATTATTCGAATCTACACTACTTTCTTTCTTTGTATTTGCCAATTCTCTTAATTGTTTCCTAGTTGTAACTCCACTTATCCTTGTACTATCTCTATGGCTTTTACGTTTACAATTATTACTCATTAAATAAGAATATAATACAAACAAAACAATATATATATTTTTTTGTTGAATCAAGAGCTATACAATATACCATCAAAAATAACGCTTAGTTATTAGTATCAATTTTATACATGTACATAAAATTTTAAAACATAGTAATACACATCAACACTGCAAAATAGTGAAAAAGTTTTTTTTTTTATAAAAAAGGTACAATATTATAAAATAGCGAACTGTTAATTTCGCTTAACTGCCTTAAATTTGCAAATTTTATACACAGTGATTTAATAATTATGACCAAAATTATTTATTTATTAAGTACTGTGATTGTATTTATCATATTAATTTATTCATTTGTTTTCATCAAACATATCATTAGTATTATTATTGAAATGGACAATGTAAGATATTTTCATTAATCAGTGAAAACACAAAGAAATTTTGTTTTTCTATTTTTGTTGTAAGTTATATGCATATATATATATAATAATTTTATATAATGAGCACAATAATATTTTCTTTTGTAGTATATTAATTTCTGTTTGCCGATTCATATGTACTACTAAAAACGGCTATGGTGATATAATCCACTTAGAGAGAAAAAAAAAGATTTTTTTTTATCAATATGTATAACTTTTCCCCACTGGCAAAAAATCAGATAAAATTATGCCAACATTAAACATTTAAAATTAAGCACAGAATATTATTATTACTATTATTATTTGTATTTATTTATTACTTATTAATATATTTATTTATTTTACAAATATAAAATATTTATTTCCAACTAGTATAATATATTGCCTTTTTTTTATTATTATTAATAACCTATGGTTCGGTCTCCTAAAATTAAATTAATTAAATTAATATTATTAGGAAAAGTCTAAGGCACCATTACAACTTACTCGATTCCCTATGCTGGAATGATATATACTTGCTAAAATGTATCCATAACTTAATGCATTGCATCACAGGAAATGAGGTTGATTAATATTAATTTGGATGAGGAGATTAATTTTCAAGAGTCTTAATATACGTACAGTAGGGTGGTGCGAAAAAAGTCAAGTTGATATTTCCGAGTCGCTATAGTGCGGAAAAGTTGCGATTGGTAAATACAAGAAAGACAAAAAAAAAATTCTTCAAATCGGACTTTATCTTCCGATCCCGCAAACCGCCTAAAAATTCCAAAAAATTGAAAATTTCCGATTTTTTCAGAATTTTTCTTTTTTTTTACGTTTATATATTTTTTATCGCTATAGGGAAAAAATATTTGCAGTTTGTACTGTTTAATAATAATAATAAAAATAATTGTGTTTAGAGAATATCTTCCGATCGCGCAAGCTCAATAAAAATCGGCAAAAATTCAATTTTGAGTGATTTTCATGCATTAAGAATATAATCAACTGAGGTCAGTTTGCAGTCTCAGGTTAAGATTTAAATGTTAATTGATACTATTGAGCATATTAAGTTATTTTTAAACAACCTAGAACTTACCACGAAGAGTTCGTTTCAGGTCTGAAAAGTTTAGTAGTGCACCCAACTGCCGTTAGCCACGTTGGAAAACAGCGCTGAAGTCGGCGTACGAGCTCCCACCTAGTCTCACCTAACTCCATAAAATTTACAGAAAAGTCAACTGGATTCAGATGAACTACATGGCATATAATATTTTGATGGAAGAAAGGACGATACCCCAGTTAAAGAAAGTATTGCATCTAAACAGGTTCGTCGAACTATTAAAGAGGAACACTTTCCTGTCATAAAAGAACGTGACTTAGTTTATTTAGGCCATGTGCCTCAAAACTCCGGGCCTGATAAGGACATTGTAGCTTTCATAGAATCATATCTTATTGAACAAGGGGTTTCACTAGAATACTTAGATTTGGTAGGCTGTGATGGTACAAATACCAATACTGGATAGAAAGGTGGTGCTATCAGAAAGCTTGAAGTTTATCTCTGACGACCACTGCAGTGGGTTGTTTGTTTATTCCATTTTGTTGAATTACCTTCCCGCCATCTTTTTCAACATTTGAATGTCGAAACTACTGGCCCAAGATCATTTAGTACACCATTTGGACACAATATCATTGTTGTGTAGCTCTAGGTGATACATTTTCAATTGACTGATTGTGAAATTCCAGAAGTGGACAGGCAACTGTTGAGCAAGGACCAAAGATATCTTCTTGGCGTAAGTCAAGCAATTAACAGTTACAACTTTCCAAATGACTTATTAAAGTGTGACTCCGGTGCAATTTCACATGCCAGATTGCTCACTTGTGCAAATAGAGCCCTTCGACTTTACGCGAGCGTGGAAAACCCATCGGATGCCTTAAAGCCATATTGACATTTATTTTAAAATCTTACTTGCCAGTTTGTTTTGAAATAAAATGCTGTAAGTACATTACAGACGGGCCTATTCATCTGTACAGAGCATTTGAAACATCTCGATACTTTCGTGACAACCTGAAGAAAGTGTAGTCTTTGAAACTGAATGAAACTCGTTCTTTGCTCACCCGGAAAACCTACTGATGGCAATGGTCTTTTATAAAAGGAGGCACATAAGAGAGCTAGGGCTGTTAAAAGCCAGGCAGAATGTTTCAAAGGGTAAAGGCATCTGAATCTTTATCAATCCTACAATCCAAAATTAATTGATTGTAATGTAGCAAAATTAACATTTCCACCGCTTTTTCGGAGATTAACCCATGAAGAAATACATTTCTTCGTTCAATCAGGTCATATCTCAGTCTAGGATGATAAAGAGTTTTTCAACCACACGTAAGATGTTCAGCGGTGCATTAAATCGGTAACGGAAGCATCATTAAAGGTATGTGGGCTCCAATCAAGAGAGCATCAGGGCCACACTGAAATCAATGTCCATAATACCAGACATTACCACCAAATCGCAGTACAAAGTTGCGTCTAAAAGTCAGACTTAAACAGATGACATAACAAATTGTATATCTTATACTGTCACGACACTAGTTTTTTAATACACTGTTTTGATTCTATTATAACAAATTATGTATTTAAGTAATGTAAATAGCAAACACCCCCATTGGTTGGATGGAGGATAGGGTGTGGTTTGAACTCGAAGTGCAGCTACCTTCCCGTGGTGAGCTCTGGTTTGTTTAAACATTATCAAATATCTAAACAAGCAAAGAGTTGTACATTGTACAATTTATATGCAAATGTTAATATTGGAACGCAAACTGATCTCAGGTGATTATTTTCTTTATTCATGAAAATCACTGAAAATTGAATTTTTGCCGATTTTTATTGAGCTTGCGTGATCGGAAGCTATTCTTTAAACGCAACTGTTTATTTTTATTATTATTAAACATTACAATCTGCAAATATTTTTCACTATAGCGATATAATATATATATACGTAAAAAAAGAAAAAAATTTTGGAAAAATCGGAAATTTTCAATTTTTTTAAATTTTTAGGCAGTTTGCGGGATCGGAAGATAAAGTCCGATTTAAATAATTTTTTTTTGTTTTGCTTGTATTTACCTATCGCAACTTTTCCGCACTATAGCAACTCGGAAATATCAACTTGACTTTTTTCGCACCACCCTAACGTACAGTGATGATAGCACCAATGACTCTAGGTAAGCGATATAATTAAAAGTTCCCTTTAGGGAAACTAAAGAAAATTTAATATATTAAATATTAAATTATAATTAATCAATGCGTTGTGTTGCTTTTTTCGGAGAACGCCTGCCTTCTAAGCCTGTAATTTTTTTTTAATCTAATATTTTTTCTTTAGTAAATTCATAAAGATAAATAGATTTTTTTTAACATTCCCATTCCTATAAGAGAAAAATATTAATTAAGAATTAAAACAAAGAAAAGATTACTCATATTCAATCTTGATTACATTTTATTATATGAGAGTATTTACAATTAAAAATGCTATTTACATATTGTGGGTTATAAATTTTAATAGTAATGCTGATGCACATTTACATTTTTTTTAGAGTGGCCGCCCCTCCGGGTGATTCCGACCCGACCCCTTGAGTGGGGGAGGTGACCGGAAGCTCGGCAGAGTTCGTTGTGCACGAATGCGAGGGGGCCGGATGGGGACGAATCGCCACCTCCTCGAGAGGCTCATCTCCGACAGGCGTTGAGCACGGTGGCCACGGTTAACGGACGTTGTGCATAGGGCTGTCGCCCGCTTCGGCGGGCACCGGGGGCGGTCCTCCGGCACCCGGGTTCTCTGGGCAAGCCGAGTAGCGCGATCCATAGGTCGATCCCGGTGCCGGTCTACGGGCCGGACGGTGTCGCCGGGCAAAGACTAGCTAAGGCGATAGGACCCCATCCACCAATTGACTAAGAGGGAGCCTGAAGTATGAGTGAGGGCTTTGTAGTGGAAAGTCCTCGGTGCTCGCTAGTGACGACGGGGCTCGCGGGAACGCCATGCAGGGACTCCCGGAGCAACCGAAGGGCGAGGGTTTCGGACAGCGCCCAGGTTACTTTATGACTTGGGTGGCTCATCCCTCCGAGGACCTCAGCTGGAGCAGTTGGGAGCCGACCCTAAGGGTGGTGGGGTTTGGCGGTGCCCCCGTTGACCAAGGAGCGGTCGCGTGAGGAGGCCAGTATGGTTCTGGTTGCTCCATGTCGTGCCGTGACCCATGGAAGGGGGTCGGCCGGCAGGTCCACCATCGAACACTACTCCCGCAGGGAAACGGGCCGGAGGCTCGCCGGTAACGCGGCGGATCATCGTGCCTCGGGTGAACTCTTGGTCCGATCCAGGTCCTCCGTGTCTATGCGGTACCGGAGTTTTTCTCGCCTGGTGATGAGGACCTAGAGGTGTCTCCTAACTTTCGAACGCACTAACAAAGGTAGCGGTCGGTCACTGCACGGGGTCAGGGGCCTTCGGGCCTGGGTACCCTCGACGGCCATGAGGTAAGGTAGGGGCGGTCGGGCTTCTGTCGGCCTCCGCTGGCTTCTCTGTCTTAGGATGGGGTCGAGTCGGTGGGGGCTGGCGGGACTCCGTTCCGTCCGACCCCCTAGCGAGGCGGAGTCTATTCCGTCTAGGTGGAGCTTTCCGTGCCCGCCTGGGGTCGCTAACGGCACCTAGTCTGGGCCAACTGGTTCCCGGCGTGATCCACGAGGGGTTCCGTCGGTTGAGCCGGGTGGTTTGGGCGAAAAGCCAGGAGCTGGGTCGCTTTACGGCCGGAGGGACTTTCCCTGTCCTCCCTGGTTTTCAAGTTAGGGGCTCTTCAATAACTTTCCTATCGGCTGGCCCACAAAAATGTCTCTGCCGGAAAATGGTATCTGATCTTGGGGGCCTTCCGTAAATTAAATTCGGGTCGGGAAGCCTCGGTTCAGTCCGTGGGCCCAGCGTCTTTATAGGCGTCTGGTTCCTGCGATGGCTTGCGGGGTCTACCGGCTCGAGTAACCAAGTTTAGGGACCACTTGGTTTTCTAGCTGGGTGGTGAGGACTATCGTAGCGATTGTTCACCAACTTGGGAATAGCCGGCGTGACGTGCGTTGGGCAGTGCGTCGGCCCGACCGGAGTTTGCGTGGGGTTCTGCTCTGTTGGAGCTTGTCTGGCGGCGACCTTCGGGACGCGCCGCGGGGCTTGCTTCACGGGTGGTTCCTTGCGTAGACAGATGGGCCTGAAAAGGGCCTGCGACCGGAAGATGGACCCCCCATCTTACATTTTTTAGACCTATTTTAATTAATTATTTAATTAATTTTATAATACGTGAAAATCACCATAGACCGTGACTTTTTATATGTAATTAATATTACTAATTCACAATGGAAATAATCATAATTTTCTCTACCTGGAATACTGCCCCGGGCAGCATGAAGAATTGCAGCTGAACGGGTAGAACCCCACTCATCGTCACAAAAAAAAATCCAATGGTTGAAGCACTATTTAATCGTACGGGATAACATATTTTTTAAGCCCTCATTAGGCTAAATTTCTTTATATTATAAGGGCTACAGCAACATCTTATTTATTTTTGCTGCCAACTGCATCGAGGACAAATCTGCAAGAGAAGACTGTTTCTTACATACACACACAACAAAATCGGACAATGTCCTGTTTACATTACATATGCAAACATAAAATTATACCATATACCTATAAAATTTGCATAGAGAGTTACCTCCCACCTTTACAGGCGAATATCATTGGACGAAACTGAATTTATGTGGTGCAATCGTATAGGTTGAGTTTTGCTGATCCCAATTTTATTTTTTTTACTTTATTCCATCTGTGTGGTGCTTTCTGGTCAAGGGTCAGCTGTAAATTTTCGTTGTTATCCCTTCGTGTTGTCCTACACAACTATAAATCGTAATTTCGATGACTTTTATAGATTTATTAGTATCGTAAACTTTATCTATACGATACTTTACCAAGACAGGCATTAACCTAGTTCAGATTATATTATAGTCATACGAATGTTTCTTTTCATATGCTGCCTTGTAGATAATAACATCATAGTTTATAGATAAAAGTTTAAAGTTTGTTGGAAAGACATATTCTTTCCATCAGATACATTTTTCCTAAATTTATAATTAACTTCATTTTTTGTAAGTCAAACAACTTGTTTTAACCAGTCGTGGGAAAAAGTTTAAGACTAGCAGCTGAATTTCGGCATTTTAACAGAAAGCGTTATTAACTTCGAATATTACGCCATCTGATGCGTCGATTGCGTCAGACTCGTTCGCCTGCTATAAATAACTTCCCCCCTCTCATTCCTCGCCAGTTTTTTTGTGAATTTAACCGCAGACGGTGCTGTTTTTAAATCTTTGTAAAGGTAAAAAAAAAAAAAAAAAAAAACATCACTTTCAGTTGCAAAAACGCGATATAGCTAAGAGGGTACATGTGAGCATGACTGCTGTTCATCAAGCTGTCAGTAAATTGAATATTTTGGGAAAGTACACTGACCTGAAAAGAAGCGGTTGGCCGAGAAAAACTAGTGCTCGTGATGATCATGTGATTTGCTAGCAGTTTTGTAGCATAATAAATCAAAATCTTTGGTCAAACATCTTGAAATAGTGCTCCTTGCAGGAGGCAGTTGGAGATCGCATTACCATCCTTCGGATCACATGATCATCACGAGCACTAGTTTTTCTTGGCCGACAGCTTCTCTTCAGGTCAGTGTATTTTCCCGAAATATTAAATTTACTGATAGCTTGATGAACAGCAGTCTCTCTCACGTGTACCCTCTTAGCTATTTCACGTTCAGAAAAGCCAACTTTATGCAGGGCAACTATTTCTGTCATTTTTTCAACTGAAAGTAACGATTTTTTACTCATTACAAAGATTAAAAAACTGCAACGTCTACAGTTAAATCCACAAAACAACTGGCGAGAAATGAGACGGGGGAAGTTATTTATAGCAGGCGAACGAGTCTGATGTAATCGACACATAAGACGGCATAATATACGACGTTAATGATGCTTTCTGTTAAAATGCCAAAATTCGGCTGCTGGTCTTAAATTTTTGCACACGACTGTAAATAGGTGTGCACTATGTCAAAAGCCTTTCGCATAAAATCCCATTCATCATTGTGCGTTTATATGTGCATAGAAAAAGGTATGTTGAAATCAAAAATAATATATATGATGATATTAGCCTAAAAGTATAAAGAAAATTCAGTATGTTATATCAGATATGGGTGAAGAATCCCATCCAGTGATATCTCATTCACCATACGCTACTTATTAGTAGAAAAAGAAAGGGATGTTGACAACAGAAATAATATATTTGATTTTCCACTTGAAATGATTTTTCCTGATAGTATTTTTCTTGCATTCATTTTTCATGCTTATTTTCAAACGGATATTTTTATTATAATTTATCCATATGGGATTATTCCTATATTTGCGAAAAACAACTTGAAATATAATCATATAAAAAGAAATCTAATAAAATATTTTTAAATCAAAAAATAAGTTAACGATTTGAAAAAATCAGAGAAATGAGGGGGTTTGCAATTGCCCCACCCTTTCATTCTAAACGATGCCTCTGATTTTTATTAATTTTACCTTGCACAGTAGTGTACACTGCAACATTTCTATTAAAAAAGCAGTAGTTAGCCTGGACAAGAAATGTCCAGACTACCACTATTTTTAATAAAAATGTTTCAGTGTACGTCACTGCACAATTTAAGATAAAATTAATAGCAATTCGAAGTCTCATTTAGGAAAGGAATGTTGGGACAATTGCCCTCCCCCTCCTATTTTTTACATCATTTTCTTTTTTATATAATGCGTCTGCTATCGATCCTATGAGCATCTTACGAATGCCGCATGTCGGACAAGCAGATTATGCACAATTCTATAAGGAAAGAACAGCTGACGTCACTGTTGGTCGAATTACTGTGGATCAGCAAAAAAAACCTGTCCGTTCTTTATGACTCCTACTGTACACATGAGCTAGGGAAATGGATTTTACTCACGAATGGCAACAGTCACGCCTCTGCGGGGAAAAATCCTCCCAAAAAGACTGTTCATTGGACGAAGGGGAAGAAGTGTTAAAATATTCTTCACGCCTATTGGTGTTTTTCTTCTGCTTACCCGCGGTTGACGTCACATAAGTAAAGTCCATTTGATTGGTCTACGTTTAACAGATCTCTGATATGATTGGCCTACGTCGCCAAGACTATATCTGCAATTATTGTTATGACAAAAATGTAGATGTAAGATTGGTTGACGGAAGTGTTTGTTTGTAAACATGCCCTTTCCTTTCATTTTATCTCATCCTATGAGCATCCTACTTCCTACTGTCATCCTATACATGGCTGAAAATGAATTTCAGTGGACGTGATTAGGTGTCTCTTTCTGCTGCCCATTGGACGCTCTCAGGATAACGATGAGATATTGTAGGATGTCCAACGAACGAAGTTATATCCTACATATGACGCTTATCGTATCTCCTCAGGACGTTATTATGCTGTATGGAATTGGCCTACGTCGCCTGGAATGATCGCTACGACAAACATGTTTTGGTAGATTAGTTGGCGGAAGTGTTAGTTGTAAACATGCCCTTTCTTTATAGGTCCAGTCTGTTTTTCTTTTTACGGCTACAACATTATTTGGAAGTCAAATAAGCAGATGCCATTGGTGGCTGAGAGTATTGTAGGAGTTGGTAGAGGTGGAGGTCAACAGGGTAGTTGTGATCACAGATTAACATTCAAGATGGGACATTTCCATAGAGCGGAATGGTAATGCGATTGCGATGGTAGCGCCTTTAGTGACAATGGGGAAGAAACTCCTCATCCTTGTAAAATTTTTATCATTGAGCATCTACCTTATTCTGATCTTTCTTTTTTTAATGTTTCATGTTTACGTTTCCAATAGAATCTTACACCGATACATGAACACAGAATAGATATTCTATTTTACATATCTAATATCTATTCTATGTTCATGCACGGATATATGCTTTTTTTTTTTTTTACATGATGAGTGAACAATATAAGTACAACGAAAAACAGGGTAAAAATTTCGTCTTGAATGCTATATATGAAGTAAATATCATACAATTGGATTTAAAGCTACATAAAGTAATGGTGTAATATAAAAATATACGAAGTATTGCACTCTACAAATCCCAGAAATTTCATGAATACTCCCATTCGGTAGGAAAATTTTTATTGCCGATGTTTTATTAATTTATGAAGTTTAACGTATTAAACAATCGTTACAATAATCTTTTAAAATTTACGCATTTTCACTTTCTTACAAGTAAAATAAAAGTGTTGTTTTTAATGTAAATAACGTATTATCAATTCTATAATATTTATAATATTAACATATAAGAAATAATAATAAAATTACAGATGGGGAAAAATTAATTTCGACAAATTTTTAGAATTATCTAAATCTAACAGTTAAAAATAAATAGAGGTACTGACATTACACTCAATAAAGTTTTATTCGATATGAATAAATTAACACAATACCTGAATTCGACTTTTTACAATTTAATCTCATAAACTTACATATTTACGTTAATAACAGAATTTTCTAGGGTTCTAGAGTTTTCTTTTATATTATCACTTTAATTAGCATTTTGTAAGTTAAAGGGGACTATACAAGTACGGTAAAAAAACAGCTAAATAAATAAATCAAGCATGAATAGAATATCGTCTGACACCTGCTTCGTTTTAGGAAAGAATAGATATTCAAGGCATAGAGGGTAAACATATTTCTTCAACATAGATAAATTTCGTAGGCTTATTAATTCTTCCCCCTTGTCGCTAGTGACGCTAGCCAGACTGTTGCCATTACAAATTTTGCCGTAAATGTCCCATCTTGGTCCTTAATCTATGGTTGTGATAGGCAGCTGAGAGTACCATCGGCTGATATCTCGACGAACGACATACAAGCCCAGATAGCATTTTTTGCTTTTTAAAGCCTTTTTACAACCATGCTACGTAAATGTTTGAATGCTTTTTAAAGGCTTCGCATGAAAAGTTTGTAAATGTTTTGTAAAGGATTGAAAAAGGTTGCTAGTTGACGCTATCTGAGGGAGTTTGTAAGTGTTTCATGATAAGCATGTGAAAAGGAAGAAACGAAAGGGTAGTTAGAGGAGTTACAATCAAAGATTGATGAAAGGCTTTTATTACAAGCGTGTATAAAAAAAATGAAAATGAGGCTTTTATAAATCATAAAATCTTATTTGATAGAAAAATGAGATAAATAACTCAACTTAGAATTTTTCTGAGCTGAGCATATTTTTTTGTTGTTGTTTGTTTGTTCCTGTGGAAAATTAAATTTTAGTCAAATATTATCTATACATTGAAAAAAACTGGTTTTTATTAATCCACATGTTTATCAAATTGCTTATTTTAATTAATATGTTCATTTTTTACCTTGAAAGAAATTCTTACATCCCTGTCCTTTACTATGTATGTATAAAATATATGTTTAATTTTTATCAATTCGCTACATTATTAGATCCTATTTTAATAATAAAAAAAGCTTAATAATGTTAAGAGGATACTTCACTCGCACAGAAACACCTGATTGCTAATGTTAATCCGCTGAAAGATTTTTTTTTTAATATCTCGCTTGCTTTTTTTTTTTTTTTTTTTTTTTTTTTTGCATTGCATACCTGCAGTTTTAATACAAAGGCCATTTTTCGACTTTGTTTTACAAGGTTTTTTTGCTTATTAGGATATATTCAGAACTGCTTTCAAAAGCGAAAATACTCTAGTGAAAAAAAAAAAAAAAACACATTGCAAACAAAACTGAAAACTTAAAAAAAAAAAAAAAAAAAAAAAAAAAAAGATGTTTGTACAGATTGACAAGTAACAAATAATAAAATTTACAATATTGAAATGCAAACGAGATATTTAGAAAAATTCTCCCATAGGATTAACATTAGCATGCAAGTGTCTACGCATGAGGGATGTGTAATCCCATTAAAAAAAATTTCTTAAGGAAAAACACTTTCATTTGAATAAAAACCATTACAAGTAAAATTTTAATTAATTATCAGCAGTGAAATTATTGAAGATTAAATACGTGAAATTTTTTACATTACTAACTCGGCGCAAATCAACAGTGCATTGGAGCACTATTTCAAAGATCCGAGTTCAACATTTTTCACTCTGTTTATTTACGCTTAGTTAGCAACTTGAAAAATTTCACGTATTTAATATTAAAAAATCATTCTTATACACATAGGCCTAGAGTCTTGAAAATTATTGGTAACTTAAAATAAAAAAAGCAAAGGGATTTTTTTTTGTCATTTATCCTTTAACAAAAGAAAAAGGAGAAATTCAATAAAATAAAAAAACTAAAAGCTTTTTTATATTAGAGGGTAAGAAAAAGTATTTAAAATGTTACAGGGACTTGAGAACATACAACTCTATGTCTATGCTTATACATAGTAAATTTAATTATACTTTCAGTTACTTACCTTTTGAATCCAGTTCACTATTCAGGATCAGATAATTTTTTATTGTATACATATATAATGAAATCTTGTGTTTACCTACAATAAATAGCACATCAAATATGTGGAATTCCAATATAGTGTACATTTAATGACTGTAGAAGATTGTATATTTTTTATATTACTACTTCATTAATTTTTTAATTCTTTCATTTATTAAACTTATTTCTTAGAATTTTCAATTATTATTTAGAGAATATTGTCAGATTTATAAAATAAATCCTCCATAGGATTCTGATTGATGACCACAGGAATATATTTAGTCTTTTATCTGAAAATAGTTTAATGATGCAACATACAAAAGAATTTTTTTACAAATTCATTGATCTTTCCAGCATTTTTACATAAAAAGAGTAATTTCTTGCTTGTTTAACAATGTAAATTACATATTACAATAAGACAAAATTTAAAAATCATCTGCCTTCCTCCCTTCTCCAATGTTTTACTTTTACCAGAGAAATATTATCCTATGTACAACAGAGCAAATACTAAACTAACATTATTTTTTTTTTAGTTTTTTAAAGTATAATTTAACTCACTTAAATTGTTCTTTTTCTGATTGTAATTATTTTTAATAACTTAAGACTGAAGCAATGAAAAATATTTCTCAGTATCAAGGAAATAGTCTCGAAAACAAATGAAACATCATTCAGTTTATAAAATTCTATTTATTTACATATAAAGAATTAATATAGTAATTTATTTACATATAAAGAATTGATATAATTAACAGGTACTTCATTAAATTTTTTTTCTTGATTCATTCTTTTCTCTCTAGAAAAAAATAAAAAATAAAATTATAAGCACACAAATTACATACGTATAGTAAAAGTAAATAAAGTACAGTGTGACCTTGAAAATCCAGCATCAAAGTCATCTCGCTGCTTTTTTTTTTTTTTACACTTCCACCTTATAGGAGAAAGAATAATAATAAATCGTTAAACAATTAAAAATTTCGAGATTGAAAGCAATGGATTGGCTGACAGTGAGATCGCAGATGCTATGCTAAATTGAATCCCTTCTGAGTACAGAAGAAAAGGTATCAGTGGAAAAATGCTTAAATTTGACTGGAAAACTAACATCTGCTTTAGATAAATAAGACTATATTTTCAATATTCTACATTTGTGTAAAATTAAAACTTGTTAAAAAGCTGTTCAAATAATTGAAGCAAATAAAATTGACATCGATGTTTAGGAAATTACACGAGAAGAAATGATATATACTAGATTTTTTTTTTGTAACATAGAAAATATGAATAGAAACTTTTAATTTTAATATTTTTTAAAATATTTAATTTTTTATTTTTCTCACATAACTATTACTTGGGTATGAATTAAATTACGAATAACGGCACCATTAAGACTATTAAAAGTATTTTTGAAGTCAGAAATTCGGCATCGTCATGGTCCTGACAATGCCGGATTTTCGAGGTTATACTGTACACAATAGAGAGTAGAGAGTGACACAGACAGAATCTTCATCTGGGATTGTTACTCATAAAATGAACGTTTTGATTTTGTGATACAAAAAAAAAAAAAAATCCCTACATAATGAAAAGCACAAATAACCATAATAAATCTAGCCTTTATGTGTTTAAAGGTTTCATAAAAGAGCATTTTCTTATATCTTCAGATGATGGGGGAAAAAAAAAAAAAAAAAAGATTATATTCTATCAGCAGAGGGAGTACTGAAGAGTGTATAGTGTACACTAAAGAGTAAACACTATAGCTACAAACAGGATGGTTCAGTGATATATATAGATGGATACATATCCGATATTTATTTTCAAAATATCATGAAGTTTGATATTTATTTTCAAAATATTGTGTATATTTTCAGTCGAGCAAGAGTAAATGGATTTTTCGACTTTGTCGTTCTGTAGATAAAGAACTTTTGCTCTGGCAATATGACAATTTCAGCCCCCCCCCCCCCCCAAAAAAAACCCAGTAAAGTACCAATTATATGTCTTTCAGGAAACCTTTCTAAAACCATGCATAACTGAGAAAGGTGTATAATCGAAATTTTAGTCGGCTAAGGTGCAAAATCTTTGACTGTAGAAATACAATGCTGCAATCGCACAAATTGAATTTTGATACCATTTTTGATTGTTTTAAATACATTATATATTGAAAAAAAGTTAGCCCTTTGCACTCGAGGACTCCGGAGCGGAGCCATTTAAAATTTGTCTTCAAACTTGAGGGCTCCACTACGGAGGCAATAAAAATAATTTTGTGATATCTGTCTAGAAAAGCCAAGATTACATATTGGCAATTGCTTCAAGAGGTATCACACTTTACGATTACAAAATGTAATAATTTTATAATTTTTAGTTTTTTTTTTTATATATCATAAATTTGTATTCGTATTCATAAAGAATTAAAAAAATAATAAGATATAACTAAAATCACTTTGAGTTGCTGGTAATACAAATGAAAAAAACCTTTGAGTGCAAAGGGTTAAAATATTAAAAAAAATAATTAAATAATTTCTAAAATTGAAAAATAAAAGTTAGAATTATCAAACCTTTCATATCAGTTGCATACCTTGTTAATTAAACTAATTTTTAATCATCGTTTGACAAGCCGATTTACTTTAAAGACTTAAGCAAAGCATTATTTCAAGAATCAGAAGTAAATTTGCTTCATATACTTTTTATGCTTTCTGTATATTAGTAAAATATAGTAGTATAGGCTTGTTTATGCGTAGATGTAATAGTTTTTCTATTTATTGAACATCATACTGTATATTATTCATAATTTAAACTAGACTAAAAGTAGAACTTTTGTTTATACAAGAAGTTTAACATAAAAGAAGGTAGAGGGAGGAATGGGACATGTTTAATTCTTTCTTTTTAATAAGATGAATGTAAACTGCTAATATGCAAATATTTTTAGAAGGTAATATATTAATTATAACATTATAAATATATTCATTTACTTCAAAACATAAATAAATTGAACTGATGATTTTTTTAATGCTATCCCTGATTGACAATCCTGAATTTTCCTTCCAGTGATGAAGTTACTGAAATTTGATATTGTAGCACAGACATCAACCCACAATCTTTGTTAGACTGTATATATAGCCAACAATAGACTATTTGCCCCTTATCATACATTGTTTTATAGCTGTCCCATACCTCCCTGTTAGTGGGAAGGTATGGGACACATTTTGAAATTTATAATTTCTTTATAAAATTGTTTCTGCAAATTATGTTTCTATATTGTTCAAGGACATTAGAGAGTGTTTCATTTTGTATTCTATATATCAAAATTTTGTTTATGTGTCAAATAAAGTTGATTTTCTTATTTTTGTAAAAAGCATCACATTCCTCCCCACTCTCCCCTCAAGGTCAAGTAAATAATAATTAATGTATAATTAAATATGCATAATAAAGATGAGATACATTTTCCAGGAATTATTCAATGGAACTTTCCTCATAAAGGTATCATATTAATTCACATCAAAGTCGTAAAGTAAGGAAGTTTTATTTCAGGTTTAGCCAGTCTTAATAATAATAAAAGCTTGATTAATACATAAATATATTTGATAAAAATATTGTGATTACCAATTATCAGCAATATCTTGATTTTTTTCAGAAATAAATTTATACTTTCTTCACGAAAAAACAATGAGTTCAGTCATATATCGAGAATTATATACAGTAGACTCCCTCAAATCCGCACAGCTTGGGACCAGTGGTTGTGCGGAATTTAGAATTTTGCACATTTCTGATTATTACTTTGTTTACATTTTTTAAACAGTAATTTGAATGTAATAATGCATTCAAAATTATACATAATGCTTGCAATATGGTAAAATATTAAAATAATTAAGTAAAGTAATAAACTACAATGATAAAAAGTAAGATAATTTTGAAAATGATTAAAATATTGAAAGTAAAGGTCAAGTAAATGATCAATAATGTATAATTAAATATGCATAATAAAGGTAAGATACATTTTCCTTGAATTATTCAATGAAATTTTACTCATAAAGGTAACCTATTGATTCAAATCAAAATCATAAAGTAAAAAAGTTTTACTTAAAGTATCTTAAAGTAAAAAGTTTTCAAAAAAATGGGTTGCTCATGGAGGGAGTTCAAATGGGATGGTCTCTGAATGGAGGTAAAATTAGTATTGAGCCTATGGGAATAAATTTCGTTCCATGAAAAAATGATCGGTCAAGGAGGTGGTCGCACAGGGAGGTTTCACTATATATATGTGTGTGTGTGTAAATATATGTATATATTTAACACTGGCGTACAGTTACAGAAAAATACAAACTTTCATAGGAAAAAGAAAACATTATTCGTACCATTGAGCATGAACTCACAAAAACAAATTTTGTTAAAATATATAATAACCAACCTGTTAAATTAGAACAACTGTCTGTTCCTCTTCTTGCTGGGCAATTTTAGATTTTGTACCCTCTGTTAGGACTTTGTTCCAACATCATCTGTAATTTTCTCAACATGCTAGCAACCATGACTTCAGCATCTTTACCAGATGATGTCATTAGTTCTTGAAACTAAAAAATAAAACATAAAATAATAACAATGAAGAAAAAACTTTTAAACCCTTCATGACAAGCCTCCCTTGTACCACTATTTTCAAATAGTGACTTTTTCCTTATTTAATAAATTTATATTAAATAAGGTAAAAATGGTACTTTTTAGTTAGCCGGTCGCCAGTGTTATGTATACAAGTATATATACATATATATGTATGTATATCTAACACTGGCGCCCGGCTAACCGAAAAGTACCGTAAAAATTACCATTCCGATATAGTAATAGTTACAAGGACTGTGTACACACTTTATATCACACATATGTTGTCACGAAGGGCTTAACATTACAATACATTTTGTAATGTATTTTTGTACCAATTTATATTTATTATTTATTATCAACTACACCGGTAGCAGAAAGTTAGAGATGGGAGTCGCAGATTTTCTTTTTTCGTTTGCAGGTTATTTTTCTATTGAACCCTTATTTCGCTTTATATTATGTTTGGCTCTTTCTTACTTAATACAAAAACTTAAGATTATTATTAGTAAAATTAATAAAATGCATAATAACATTTTTAAAAAAAGGTGATCGTTTGATTAACACTTCGATTGTAAAACTTGCAACCTGTCAAACCTGTTTTACCTGCAGATTATTTTCTGCCTCTGAAGTATCTGTTGCAAACACTTGGAGGATTTTCTGCTATTGGGTCAACTACTAAAAGTACACTTATTAAAAGTATGTACTAACTTTATTTGGTGAAATTGGTTGTCGGGATAATCAGGTAGTACCAAAAGAAGTAGTAGTATGAATTTCCTGCCCTGTCAGTTTTCACACTGATCACACTGCCAGTACAGATAAAATTATGGGGGGGAAGGGACAAGAAGGGTAAGGTAATTTCATATTTATTAATTAAACAACAATAATAATAAACCAAGTTTTAATTTGTATGAATTTACAAAACATTTAATTTTTAAATAATTCTTATTTTGATTTCATTTTTTCCAATTTACTATTAATAACTAAAAGTATTGATGGGCAATTTTAAAATTAACAAGCTAACTGATAAGCATTTAAGGCTCATGATTTTATAGGCTGTGCTTAATATAACGGTATCACTTCAGGGAGGTGGAGTTTGGCACTTGATATCTTAAGATATCTCTAGGGTGAGGGAGAAGATTCATTTTCGATATTGTTACCATTTTTGATCCAACCAAAATATTCATTTTTCTATTTGTAACTGTCTCTTTACATCAAAATATTCAGTTATCTATTTTTATGAAAATACTAAGTTATTATTAAAATCATTAAATGATTATATATACAATTATTTCATTCTGAAATGTGGAATACCTCAACGTTTGGCTTTCCTATTTTTTTTTTATATATATTTGCATATAATCCGCTGTTGGAGAAACCAGATAGTATGTTTGAAGTGATACTTGTGCTTATTAGTAAAATAAAGAGGAAGAATGTTGTCTATCTGTTTTGTTGATAAGAGCGGCAAGAAACAATATAGGGTAGATGTGCCAGTAATGGACACCCTTAAGGAATTTCTGTAAAAATTATTTTTTTATTAATAGTTATAATTATTATATTCCAGTTTTTTCAATATTATATTAATCTATCAACAATATTTAACCATTCTTATAGCCTCATTTCCTCATATGAATAGCAATTTAATTTTAAATAACAGAAATATACCAAAACACCCAAAAGCCCAGTAGTGGACACCCTCTGGCCCAGTAGTGGACACCCCATAAAAAGTAATAAATATAATTGTTTTTATGACTGTATTTAGAACCAGAATTTAATGAATACATACTAATGAAACAAAATAGTTATTTTTAAGTAAATTTAACAATTAGGATACCAGTAATTAATAAAATATTTGTGATAATCATTTACTGTTTGCATCAATTAGTATTCTAATTATCAGAAGACCGATGTTTTAATTATTTTAGATTGGATAGTTTAAAATACTAAATATCAGACAATAACAGCTATCAAATTATTGAAACAGTGGTGGATTTAAAAGGTGATAAAAATTAAAAAAAAAGTTTTGGAATATTAATGTTTAGTTTTGTGTCACTATTTTTAACAATCTTCTAGAGATTACTTGATATATCATTTATAATAATTAATTTTACAAATATGAAAGAAATGATATTGTGAGTTGAATATTTTAAATACTAAATAAAATAATTTCAAAATAAAACTGTAGAACTGATGTTTGAGGCCACTGATCTGCAGATTTACTAGTTTCATGAATATTACCTATAACTTTCATTAATAGTATTACATTTTTTTTTTATATATATATAAGGAAACATTTAAGACAGAAAATGGATTTTTAATAGCTTCTGCAACTTAATTGTTTTTATTTAAACGGAGAGGGATTAAGCCCTATGAGCCCCTCTTTGACTGTGCTCTTAAACAGTATTTTCTGCTTCCTGGCTGGTTTGATTGCCAGATTATAAAATATGTGAGGTATATATATGTACTACATAAAAAAAATAATAATAAATAAAATAAAATATCAAAATTTTATTAATCACATAAAATAACTTAAAAGCAGCTATTTAAAAAAGTTTTGGTGTTATTACATTTTGGTAAGTATAATTTAAAAATTAAATTTGATTATTTAGGTTTGCAGTTAAGCCAAAGTATTTTATGCACTATAAACATTACTAAAATTGCATTTTTAGCAATGTCTACATGGGGTGTCCATTACTGGAAAATGACTAATTAACCATCCCAGTAATGGACACCCCCTCTTAAAACCTTAAAAATAAATGAAATTTTGTAAATGGCCACCGGTATATAAAATTCAAAGTTTTCTATTGCTACTCAAACAAAAACATTCAAATTTTGTAAGAAAATAAATAATATATAAATTAATTAAACGAAGCTAGCTCTTAACCTCTTCATTAAGATTTTCACTGAAAAACAGCAAAACTTTGAAACATTATTTTCTGCTTCCTGATTGGTTTGATTAAAAGTGTCAACAATAACATAGTTTTATAAAACATACAAGGGGGAATTATAAAAAAAATAATTAAAGCTAAATATTTATTAGTTATTTTTTTATGAACCAAAAACATCAAGGGGTGTCCATTACTGGAAGGGTGTCCATTACTGGCACATCTACCCTATCTGTTGAATACATTATGTAACAAAGAGCTATTTTTAAATACTTTTAAAAAATTTTATTGATATAAACTTATTTTATATTTAATATAGTGATATTTTACATACTCTTTCTTCTTTATTAGAAAATTTTATAAATAACAGATATATAACAATATGTTTACATATAACTGAAAATATGTAAAAATAAAATGAAAGAAAAAAAAAAGAACTTTGAGACACTGATAACAATATGATTAGTGATGGAAGGGTGGGACATAATCCAGGAATGATAATGTAAGATATTGTAAAGGCCGGAAAGATTACAAAATTACTATAAAGTTGGTAACGTTATATATGTACAGCCTCTTAATATTAAAAGCTTTGCCGATTCTCAATCAGCTGGCAAAATGACATACGAAAATTAATTTCTACTGTAAATATATGTTTATTTTTAATAAATAATTTTTTTATTCTTCACTACACATAGCAAATTTATTTTTTGAGATGTATACATGCACATGATTTAGTGGGGGGTTTTTGCAGAAAAACTTTTAAATAATTACTTGTGTTTGAAGACAGTTTTTAAATTTTACATATAGCAGCTACTATAAATATAGGAATAGCGAAAAGGGTATTTGTGCAATAAGGATAAGATATTCTCAAATAAATTTAATGAAGGACATTAAAATTATACAATTATTGGCACAGATGTCATATTCGCATATAATTGAAAAAAAAAAAAAAAGATTTCTGTTTGGATGTTATTTTAAAATTACAACAGAAAATCATCTGTAAATATATATATAGACGCTAAAAGGGATAACAAACAATATACCTACATTTTGATAAATACATTTAAATGAAATGATCTACGTGTTTTATACGCTATGCACAGCATATATATTTTCAAATGAATGTAATTTGTTGAAGGTCAAAGTCTGTTTTGATTTGTAAATCAGTCCACAGCAAGGGGGTGGTGGTGATTTTAAAACTTTAAGTATACATTCCTTATTTTTTGAAGACTTTAAGAAAAAAAGATAAAATTTATTTTTACAAGTTTAAAATAATTAAACATAAAAACAAAATTGTGTTTAAGACTTAAGTGTTTTTAATTATAAAAACACTAGTTAGCCTCGATCATAATTAAAAATGTTTTATTATAATAATAATATGTTCCTAAACACTTACTCCTACAAAAAACTCCTTACACTTTCTCGATTTCGTATTTTATGGTTCATTTACATTACCATTACGTCAATCCTATGTGTTAAAAGTATATATAACGGAACTGCAGTTATGTTATCAAAATACATTTGAAAATTCGCGATGGTTACGAAACGTGAAACGATACGTTATAACATGTTTTAAGTAAATCATGTTTATAGAAGTTAGTTTAATTTAAGGATGTAGCATGCTGTATAACATAATTAAACAAAATAGCGTTGAATCAAATATCATCTTTTCCTCATGGGTAACTTACACAGAAATCTTAAATATAAGACAGTACAGAAGAAAAAAAGACTACAGTAAGAACGATTTAAACAATAATGATATATACTAATAAGTAAAAGTAATGGCAAACTTACCGCATTTTCTGTAAATGTTAGAAACTTGACACAACGAAAGCTTTCAAAACAGACGCCATTGGGAGACGCTACGCCTACGCTGGCCGTGAAAAGAAATAAGTTGCGCATGCGCAAAAATCGTACGGATCATAATGATTTCCGAACATGGGTTGGCTACACGATTATCACGAAAACCTTTGCAGGATAGTTAGAAAGTAAAGCAAAAACGACCCTTTTCGGAAACCTTACATGCTATCTGGGAGGCCAGTTCATGACTTTTAAAGCGTCACACGGAGTGGATCATCTTTAGACGGCGATTGGCACAAAACGATGGGCTTTATATAAATGCTTTATAACAATCACCGTGTGAAGATGATGCACTCCGTGTGACATTTTAAAAGTCATGAATTGGTCTTGTATGTCGTTGTCGCGCTGATTTGCCTCGATATGAGAGTGGCGGCATACGGGATATAACATTTGATTGGTTGCGACGCTTCTGGACAAAAGCGAACTGACAAGCATCTAGGCGAGCCTGCTATTATGGACAAGCTAATGTTTATAACTCGTCTTAATTGTATAATCGAACTCGTCCAGGCAAGTATCTTCAAGCTTTGTGACAGAAATTTCCTAGATTTGCCATAGATTGAGCAAACGCTTCTGTCTAAGCACAATCTGAGCCACTCTTATATAGAGACGCGCTAATTTTATCAAAGAATGGAGGATATTCCAAATATGGGTTTGAGGCTGAAAAAAGTCACGTGATACTAGTAATTTACCCTAGGAACTTCTAACTGATAAGAAGGGAAGCTGCTACTGATTTGCCTCATGAACTGTTTCATTGGCTACCGCGGATTTGCATAAGGCGCGCTACATACCAAGGAGACATGCTACTTTAGAGAATGCATTGAAGGGAGATGATAAAAATATCTCGGTGACTCAAATAATCAGAAGGTTTTGTAGAAAAATAAACTTTATTAACACAACAACACATAGTCAAATATTTGCCATCGTCACTGAAAGAATATCTGCCGCTCTCTGCAGAGTTCGAATGTTACTGCGTCACGTGACTTCAAAAGCTCTCCGCAGAAAACGCGGGGGGAGGAAATGCGCCTCATTGCTATTGGCTGGCTCCTCGCGTGCGAGAGAGAGAGAAATAGCAGACGGCTACAGAGTATGCCCCCAGTGACGAAGTCGCGATTACAAAAAGGTAGCAATTAATAAGATACATAAGAAAGGTCTTGAGTAAAATTAAAGTACATATGATGCAAAAAAAAAATAGAAAATATATTATGCATTACATGAAAAACAATACTTTTGAGAAGGAAATAATATGCACACTATATACATCAAATGTTTTAAACAATATAATCCGTAACGAGATGTTTCGGAAAACGAACTTTACGACCAGATTTGGTGGTAGGGTGTTCGACAGGAGTAGTTGGAATATTTATGGGCTCATTTTGTTTTTGAGGTTGGGAAGGTGAAATATAATCTGCTAATTGATATGCAGGTTTAATGCGATCAATAGATACAGTACAGCGCTTCCCGTTTAATTCCAAGTCAAACGTTTTTTCAGACCTGTCAATCACTCGATGAGGTCCTGTATAAGGGGGTGATAAGGGAGGATTGACTTTATCTGATCTAAGAAACACGTGTGAACAGGTTTTTAATGAGGGATTGACATAAATTTTAGGATTGCCGTGCATTGCAGTGGCAATGGGATTTAACTTTCTCATTTTTTCAGTTAACTCAGTGACGTATGTAAGAGTAGGTGGTTGATTTATAGTTTCAGTGTTTATGAGATCAGAGGGTAGTCTGATATTTGTGCCATAAACAAGTTGAGCACAGGTCGCTTGGATATCATTTTTAAGAGCAGTGCGTAAACCAAGTAAGACAATCGGGAGGATTTCAGTCCATTGAATTTGATTGTGAGCTTTAAGAGAACTCTTAAGATGGCGATGGAATCTTTCAATAAAACCGTTAGACTGTGGATGGTATGCTGTAGTTCTGATGCGTTTACATCCTAATCTATCTGTAAGCTCTTTGAAAAGAGTGGACTCAAAATTTCTACCCTGATCAGTAGTGATGGTAACAGGGGTTCCAAATCTGGAGATCCAACTGTGTATCAATGTACGAGCAGTTGTTTCTGCAGTCATATCAGATGTGGGTATAACTTCGGGCCATCTCGTGAACCTATCAATGATGGTCATGCAATACTGATTGCCATCGGATGATGGTAAAGGTCCGATAAAATCAATATGAATATGGGCAAAACGAGCATCAGGTTCAGAGAATGTACCAATTGGTGATTTGGTGTGTTGAAAGATTTTAGCTTTTTGACATTTCGTACAGCTGCGAACCATAGATTTTATGTCCTTACGCATGCGAGGCCATACAAATCGTTTAGAAATTAAATCTAATGAAGCTGAGATACCAGGATGCGAGAAATAATGTAAGGTTGAAAAAACTGATTGTCGCATACTTTTAGGAACAAATGGTCGAGGATGTTTTTGTGACATATCGCAATATAAATGTACATCTTCGAGTGGAAAATAATGTTTTTCTAATTTTAATGAAGTGGTGTCAAATTCGAGAAGTTGTTTTAGCTCTTCATCATTTGTCTGAGCAGTGGCAAACTCTTTAAAATCTAACACATTAGGAGAAATTGAATCTATCTCAATTCGAGATAATGCATCGGCCACAATGTTGTCAGAGCCTTTAGTATATCTAATATCAGTAGAAAACTGTGAAATATAATCTAAATGTCTCAATTGACGTGGGCTACATTTATCAGGGTTTTGTTGAAATGCGAATGTAAGGGGTTTTTGGTCTGTATAAATAATGAAATTTCGACCTTCTAGCATGTGTCTGAATTTTTTAATAGAACAATAAATAGCAAATAATTCACGATCATAAGTAGACCAATTTCTTTGAGATTTATTTAATTTACAGGAATAAAATGCTATTGGTTCCCATTGGTTTTCGGAGAGTTGCATTAAAGATCCACCAATTGCGACATTGCTGGCATCGACCCATAAGCTTAGCTGGGTGCCAGGAATTGGATGTCGTAATAATGTAGCTCGAGCTATAGCTTCTTTTGAAGCAGTGAAGGAAAGAATGGCTTCATCGTTCCATTGCAATTGCTCAGTTTTGTTAGCATTGGAACGGGGATGTTTTTTCGTATTTTTGTGTCCTTCTAAGAATTTAACGAGTGGAGCTAAAATATCGGCAGCTTTGGGAATGCACCGTCGATAAAAATTGAAAAGACCTAAGTAGCGTCTTAGTTGAGTTAAGGTAGAGGGCTGGGGGAAATCTAGGATGCATTTTACACGATCAGGTAAGGGTTCAATTCCTTCAACTGAAAGTTTGAATCCTAGAAAATCGATAGTGGATTGGCCAAATTTACATTTATCAACATTAATACACAGACCATACTCTTTAAGTCTAGAAAACAACAACTCAAGGTGTTCTAAATGTTCAGTTTCATTATTTGATGCAATTAGAAAATCATCAAGAAATGCGTAAACAAATCCTAAGTCACGAATTACGTCATCAATAAATCGTTGAAAAGTTGAGGAAGCGTTACAAAGGCCGAATTGCATACGAGTGCTTTCGAAAAGTCCGAATGGAGTGCAAATCGCAGTTTTATGTACATCATCAGGATTTATGGGAATTTGATGGTAGGCTTTTACAAGATCAATGTGACTGAAGATTTGTTTACCATGTAATTCAGCAGTGAAATCTGCGATACAAGGGATAGGATATTTCTCTTTAATAGTTTGTGCATTTAGAGCACGATAATCACCAACAGGTCTCCAATCGACAGATCCTTTCTTCGGCACCAGGTGCAAAGGCGAAGAGTAATTACTTTTAGAAGGTCTCATATGACCGAGTTGTAACATGTGCTGAAATTCAGCTTTGGCAATTTTTAACCGATCTGGAGCTAGCCGTCTAGGCTTAGCAGCGACTGGAGGCCCCTTAGTGTTTATATAATGCACAGTATTATGCTTAACCGGTTGGTTGGGATCTGGTAATTTCGTGATTTCAGGAAATTTAAATAATAATTTACCATATATATCATTTACAACATTGGGTTTCACAGAAAATATATTACAAGTACTTAATATAGCAGGAGCTTTTAAATTAGTAGTGGAATCAATAAGACGACGATTCCGTAAATCAAGTTTTAAATTAAAATTATGCAAAAAATCAGCTCCTAAAATAGCACATGAAACATCACAAATATAAAAAGAATATGTAAAATTTCGGCGTAGGCCTAAGTTGATATTAATACATTTACGACCATACACATTAATTTTTGTGCCATTAGCAGCACGAAAGGTTTGAAGAACAGGCTTAGTTTTGTCATTTTTATTCGCGGCCACAAGTGAGGCATCAGATCCAGAATCGACTAGAAAACACATACCTGTATTTCTGTCTCGAACGAAAAGGCGACGAGAAGGTGCTGGGGAGAAGTCCGTCGCCGCTACTCTTCCCGCTTCTGGTTTTCCGAATAAGAACAAGGCGCTAGGCACTTTTTTGCTTTTTTTGTATATTTTTGGTGATACCAACACAATGTTGCATCCCTATTGCGGGACTGAGAACGATTTCGCTGATGGTTATCACTTCTAGATACACTTCTTGAACGACGAAGATGAGCGACCTCTTGGCGTAATGCTTGGATTTCTTTTACGAGCATATCAATGGCTGGTGGTGTCTGAGATTCAGTTGTTGGTGTTCGAATCGAAACAGAACTAATGTTGGAAGGCGTTAATTCAATTATTCTGTCAGCAATATCCGCCGCTTTATCTGGAGTAATTTTTTCAATGGAAGCTAGAATCGTTTGCACAGTGGTTGGCATTTGTTGAGTAAACAGTTCTAAAAGAAGATCGTTACTAATATTATGGCTTTCAGCCCGTCTTTTCATTAATCGAAGTAATTCAGTTGGTTTTCTGTCACCCAGGCTTTCTCCAGCTAGCAGTTTCCGAATTTCTAAAGTACGACTTTCTCCGCAACGTTCGATAACTTTTGCTTTCAAAATCTGATAAGGATCAGTTGGATCAGGACTCATTATCACATCTCGAACCATAGTAGCAGTAGCAGGCGGTAGATGCGCTACAACATAATTATATTTTGTTTTCGACTCAGTGATAGCTTTAGGAGTAGCTAAGTCGAATGTGCTCTCCAGCATATGAAACCATAATGTAGGGTCCACAGAGATATAGGGTGGAATGACTACGGCAGATGTTTCAGCAGTTGCCATTTTGCTAGTTAAACAAAACGTTCCATGAAACAGTTGAATAGTTCGACGTTCTATGAAATAGTTGAAGGTTCAAAAATCCGCGGTCACCATTTTAGAGAATGCATTGAAGGGAGATGATAAAAATATCTCGGTGACTCAAATAATCAGAAGGTTTTGTAGAAAAATAAACTTTATTAACACAACAACACATAGTCAAATATTTGCCATCGTCACTGAAAGAATATCTGCCGCTCTCTGCAGAGTTCGAATGTTACTGCGTCACGTGACTTCAAAAGCTCTCCGCAGAAAACGCGGGGGGAGGAAATGCGCCTCATTGCTATTGGCTGGCTCCTCGCGTGCGAGAGAGAGAGAAATAGCAGACGGCTACACTACAAAAAAGCGTGAGGCATGCAACAATTTCACCCTGTTAAAAAGAAAAAACCGGTTTGAAAAGCAGAATTTGCCTCCTGTCTCACAATTATTGCCGCATGTCTCTCTGGTGTATGGCACCTCCTGCCTCCCCTTCTCTACGCTAGAAGTTTTTACCCTGACCACGTGATCGTAAGCGTGCATTTTTTAGAAATTTTTGTCCTCTTTAAAAAAAATCTCCAGATTCCTGATTGATCGATCTCGTTTCGAAGCGCTCGAATATGCCATCTGGTGGAGAATGCATAAATTTCAGATTTTCTGTGACATCCGAATTTGAATATCTAAAACTTTCAAATGTATTTACAATAAAGAATTATTTCAATTGCACTTTAGCACTAGTTAAAGGGAAATTAAAAAGGCAATTTTCCTGTGCTGAAGGCTGCTAGCAGCGCCTCTATAGGCCGTTTTAAACCCAAATAATTTTTTTTATGGGCAAGAATAATATTTTTTTATTATTTGGCAACAGTTCTCAATGTTTATCTTTGAGATCCGGTTGTCATTGACGCTTTAACAAGTTGATTTCCTGTTTTTGAATATTTTCCTTATGATCTTTCGTAATACAATAGTTTTGTTATAATTTAAAAAACATTTCTGATTATCTCCTGTTTTTTTAAAAAGGAAGTGGGGGCGAGCGATGCGTCAAATGTAGGTAGCGCTGCAATGTAGCGGCTTTCAAAAGCAGAAGAAATGCATCCATGTTGAGAAAGATTTCTGTAAGTTTTTATTTTTTCTGTTTTATTTTTAATAAGTTATAATGTCACTTTTTGGTTATTATACAGCACACACTAAATAATTAATAGAAAATCAATGTTGTTTTAATTTTGTTGATCTGGATTGCTCTCATTAATGCATTCATTTGTGTGTTCTGTAGGTAAATAAACATTTACCTTCTGTTTTTTTGTTTATTGAATGTTTTATTTCACCGCACATTTCGAAGATCAAAATATGAAAAGCTATTATGTATACTATCTCTAATTTATTCTTTTGTTTTTTTACGATAACTGAATAAAACTGATTGAACAGTCAGTAAACATGTCTGTTTAAAGTTATCTCCTGTTAAGTAATTATATTTGTTCAAAGGGATCGAAAGCATATTTAAAAACACCTGTGAAACTTTTATGATTATGTTTACCATTAAATGCTGGAGAATTAGTAAGTTTAGGAATTTTTATTTCTACTGGAGAGTGGCTCACCTTGAAAGACTTTTTTTCTTTCTTTTTTCATTTTTTTTATATTGATCAATTGTCAAAATTTTACCTGATATTCATTCTTTTAACCTTTGCCTACATTATTAAATATAGCTTTTGATCTTATATCCATTATAGAAAAATTTAAAAAATATATTTATTAAACTTGTTCTTTGTCCCAAGGTGTACCACCTGGTGGGGCACCTTGGGACAGTTAAAAATAGATGTGAAAAGTTCAATAATTGAATTAAAATATACATGGAATTGTTTGATCAGGAAAAGAAATAGTATTTAAATTGAAAAGGCATTTCAGCTGATAAAATCAGCGTTCGAAATCCTTGGTGGTCCGCTGGTCCAAGACCACGAAAAATTCAATCGGACCACTAATTTAAAAAATTTAGTGGTCCGCAGGACCAGTAGCTTTTTTCCCACTCTGACAGGTAAACATAAATTTTCCCATCCCTGAGAAAACCGCAACCAAACACAAATCACAGAATTTTATTTTATTTAAAATAATAAATAAAAAATTGCATTAAAACTTAGTCAGTTGAAATAAATAATCGGAAATAAAATACATAATTATAATTAATAATTTTATAGTTCTTGTTCATGTACTGTTTATTTAATTTTTAGCAAATTATAATTTTACATTTTATTATGCTGAAAATTTTGAACTGAAAGGAAGTTTGGCTTATATTCTAATAGGAAGAGGAGGGGGGAGGTGTCACTTGAAGGGTTAGGTACATAATAGAATTTTATGTAGCAGGCCAGTGACAATATCTGCGGACCAGTAAACTCTGATGTTTACTGGTCCTTTCGGACCAGTGACTTTTTTTTATCAATTCTACCGCTGAAAATTTTTGCAGCAGCCTTCTGAATAGTATTGTCAGCATGAATTGCTGCATTTTTTTTTTTTTTTTTTGTAAATTTCTAATTTTTGCCATTGATAAGCCTAATGACTTCTTAAAAGAAGGAATAATAACTATTAATAAATACATGTTATGTAGATTAAATAAAAAATGTTTTCAACACAGTAATATCTTTTTGTTAAAATATTTCGAATAAAAGTTAGCTATGCATATCTTTTGTCCCAAGGTGCAACATAGGGGAGAGTGGTAATGAATGGGCCAATTTTTGGTTTTTAATTTTTTCTAATAATTTTTTTGGCTCAGAATTGGCTCTTTAGTTATACTTTACTTATTTGGTTATATAAAAAAATCATAAAAATTGGATTAAAAAATGTCTATAATGAATGATAATAGAAAATAAAAATATAGAAATTTGGCCCATTCATCCCCACCCATGGGGCTGAATGGGGTATTGAAGGTAATGAATGGGCCACTAAATGAATTCAATGAAAAAATGTGGAATTAATCTTTTATTTACCAAATATGACAAAATGAATGGTCTTGTCATGGTATGATCAAAGCATACTGAAATAGTAATATACAATGCTTACCAAAATTTATGAACATCAAAAGTGATATTATTAAATCACATAATTGTTGCAGAAAAATGACAAAATAATGAGATTACAACAAAGAAAGAACATAAAATAAAATATACATAAAAATAATAGATAATATGCATTATAATTTAACGAAATTTATATATTTTTTAATTAATATTGAACGACAGGGTTGGAACTGCCTATTGACTATTTAGTATAAATTTCTGGTATTATTTATTCTACCCATCAGATTCAGAATATAAACAATCAGGGTTGGAAAAAAACCCAGGTTTTTTTGTGAAAAACAAAAAAAAAAAAGGTTTATTTGGTTTAAACCGGGTTTTTTTTAATATAATTTCCTATTGCATATAGATGCATATCTGTTGATAAAATAAACATTTTTGGATATTATATTAGTAATATAACTTTTGAAAATATTTAAATTAAATAATTACAGTCAATTATATAGAAAATTGAAATCATTTCTAATTTTAACAGCTATGTCTTATGTTCAAAGTAAACTGCTCTACACAGTGAAACATTGATACCTTGAAAATCGTATGAAGAATCCTTCGATTAATAATATAATAATCAATCAATAAACATTTGATGCAGTTTCTTGAATATAATATATTATTCTGTGGTTGTTATTATTTTTTTTAAATCAAAATACTTCTGGTTATTTTGTTTTCTGGGTGATAACTCCAAGTGTCCAAGTCAACATTTTTGGCCATTAGATTCAGCAACAAACAGAAAAGATTGATTGGTATTATTGAAATGCTATAACTAACAGTCAATTTTTGCAAGCTGTGTTATTCAATTTGATATCTTAAGTTACTCTTTTAAATTCTTTAAGGATAATCTTCCCCAATCCCAATCCAGAAAATTTTCTTTTATAATTTAACCAAAATCTTAAAGATCATTGTATTTTGTTATTAACTGCTGTAAATAATCTGCATTTTTTAAATGAAAATATTTTATGCTAAATATTGAATATTATTTATCTATATTATCTTTTCTAATTTCACATGTTTTAAGAAAAATCTTTAGGGTACCAGATATGTTCATCAGCACATGCTAATTTTCAATCTACTTGCTTAGAAACATGACCTAGGCTGATTATGTCTCATGCTGACTGCTGAGATGAAATGTTAAAAGTAGAAATTACTTGTATCTACAATTTAAAACAATTAAATTACAAAAAAGAGAAAATACTATATTGGATTTTTTCTAAAAAAACCAATTGGTTTAAACCATGGTTAAAACCACTTGGTTTAAACCGTGCCAACCCTGTAAACAATTATTCTAGTTTTATATCTAATAGAAAAATACTGGTAGGTGTGGTCAACAACTGGACAGTTTACCTTAATCATTTATACAATTTAACTTATGTTTCTAATAAATAACTAATATTTCTTACGGTGAAAATGTGCAAATTATTTTTTAGACATTGCTATAAACATATTCCAACTAGACAGTAATTTAATCTAAATCCATTACAGCCAGTTATGTTTCATATAGAGAAAATCAGAAAAAAAGAAAGAAAAATCATATTTTCATGATCAGGGCAAAGGTGGCCCATTTATGACCTTGATATAGTGGCCCATTTAGCCCCACCTATACTTCTGGAATATATTCAGGCTTTTTTTAAGTACATTAAATTCAAATAACCTCTAAATACGTCCTAAAATTAGTTTACAGATCTGCAAAGACTTGCTGTTGCACATATCTGCTATGAAATAATAGATACTGTTTAGCTTATTTATTTTACTGAAAAGGAAAAAAAATTACTTTTCAATCAGATTCTTGACCATCCTACTCTAGTAGGAAAATGGCTTCTCCCAAACAATGGAAAATTTGATGAGTTAGGTAGAACAAATAGCTCCATCTATTAGTGGCATCTAAAATAATTTTATGCAAATACTTTTTCATATTTTGTTAATGGCCCATTCATTACCACTCTCCCCTACACTACACACTATGAAATTTCAGAATGTCATACTGTTAAGCTTAGCACTAGAACTGTTATTATGCATCAGTTTTATAGAGAAAGTTTTAAATTTCATTATATTACCTTTTATTTCAAAATATTTTCAATCAAATTCCACTTTGCAACTTATCAAACTTTTATATGGAAGTTACTAAACATGTTTGCAAAATAAAAAACTTAATAAATTAATTATCAGTGCCTGCTTCATCAATGGAATCAAAACATGTCTAAAAGTTAGGTTAGATTGTGCTGCTATCTATCTCCATCTGCAAGAATTAAGAGTTAATTTAAAATCTAGAGCAAAAAATAAAGCTGTCCCAAGGTGAGGCACTCTCCCCTATACTTGCTAAAAGATTTTTCCGCTTTGATAGTGTCTGTTATTTTAAGTATGCCTCGATATTATATTAATTATTTAATGTGCATATTTAAGTTTGAACTTCATGTTTAAATATATTTATATTATGCAGTTTAATCTTTGGAAATAAACATTGATTATATTGTAAGCCTAAATGAAATACTTCATACTGTTAAAATTTTTCTAAAAATATTTGTCAAATTGGAAGAGCGTATATTTCAGCTAGGCATTTCTTTCTAAATTTGGTTCTTGTTTACTTTTCCGTCATCCACTTTGTTTCCAAACAATGTGCCAAAACGGCAAAAACTACTGCCAAACAACGCAATTTAAAAACAATAATGCAAAAATGAGATGTCACTTTTGATTTCAAATGCAATGCTAACACGCAATGTAAATATCAGTTTTTATTTATTTTTTGGATAAGCCAGTTTAGTTTTACTGAGAAAGGATTAAAAATATAATACAAGAGCCAATAAAATTTTGGACCCACTTGCTATATTTTTGCATCCAAAATTGATGTAATTCTTAACACATAATGGGCATTTTTCATATATAAGTACAAATTAAAGCACTAAAATGATGTACAGTCCTGAAAAAAAAAAGTAAACACCCCCTAACTAACTCCTCAACAAATTATCGTAGAAGAAAGTTACTGGTACCGAACAATTGGAAATATCTACTTTTAAATTATGTACATAAAATTTACTTTGGAGGTCATCTACATATTAAAACGACCCCATACTTCATTTTTTTTCAATGGCAATACCCAATTTTAACAAAATATTTCAAATCTTCGATTCAAACTATGCCTAGACACCAAATTTCAAGTCATTTGAATGATAAGTTTTGAGTTATAAACATTCAAAATTTAGGGCTTCTAATGTTAAATTACATTTTCATATTTTCATTAATATCTCCTGAAATTATGCTCCTAATGTGCTAATTTTTTGTGTAGCAATAATACTAAATACCCAAACGTAAATACGTTGAATTTGCAATTTTTATAATTTTATGATATGAATTATGAAATTAATATTTGAAAAAAATTATGAATTGCAACCTACAATTTTTTTTGATAGATTTATATTTATTAAGTCCTGCTTTATGGAAATCCAAAATTTCACATTTTTCTTCCAATTAGTTTTCACATTGTCTAAAAAATGGTAAAATGATGGTTTAAGGGGCTGTCTATGATAGAAGTGACTAGATATTTTGAAATTTTTTATGCTATCTTGTAATCTAGCAATCTTCAATGACTGCTTGAGTGGCTCTTAAGATGCCTTGATCAAGAAGAAGGCTCTCTCGGTCAACAATCAAGTACCCAACTTCAATTTGGATACAGCCCCTAAATTACACTTGTTTTAAAATAATTTCTCTGAAACTTATTGTACGAATTGCATAAAAATTTTTTTTTAGGCTAATTGAAGGGTGTAGAGTTCATTTATGCTGTCAGAATTATGTACTGCTATTGGAAAAAAAAAAACAAAGTTATGATTCATTTTATTATGTAGATGGCCCCCTAAGCAAATTTTATATACATAATTTAAAAGTAGACTTTATTACCAATAGTGTGGCACCAGTAACTTTCTTCTAAGATAATTTTTTGCAGAGTTAGTAAGGGGTGTTTACTTTATTTTCCCCCACGATTGTACCTAGTATCTTTATTTAAATGCAATTTGGAGTTAAAGCATTACTGTAATCAGATATATTTCAAATTCAAGAAAAAAATTTAAATATTGGTACTTTTGTATTAGCCGGGCGCCGGTGATAACTAGGACTGGGTGATGCATCGATATACATCGTGTGATATCAATTTAAATTAAAAATAGTCAAACGGGTTTCCTGATCTTTCGTTTATCGATGAATCGCAGCCATATGATGCATCATGCCAGAACAATGACAGCGAGACGGATGGGTAAGACCGGTTTCACCTCTGATCTTCGAATGCTTGCGTGATGCATCGCTAAATACGGAAATCGCATGGAAGAGGAGCGAGATCAGTAGGTAAGACCGATTCCTCCCAAGATATTCGAACACTGGTGTAAAGCATCGCTAATATGTAAATTGCATCGATGATGAGCAAGTCCGGTTTCTTCTACGATCTCCAAAGTAGATTGTAGACAATGCGTGCATGACTTGTCGCTTAAATGGAGATTGCGATCAAATCTTTCATTTAGGCATCAAGATTATCCAAAATTAATGCCCATCACAAATCATTCTTGATTACAAGTCTTTTTTTCTTTTTTTAAATGATGGGCGAGCAGCACTTATACGCATATCAGAAAAATCGGCGATGTGATATATCAAGTATACATTTTCCTACTGAATATAAGTTATTTCAAAACCTATTGTTGTCAATTAATATAATAAATTAAATAGCAATTGATGCTGTTAGTTTTTGTAAGAAATACTTCATAATTTTGTAAATATTTAGTGTAAAGAACTTTTATTTTAGCTTATTTTTTAATGACATTGCAATTTATTTGGGGAATATTGCAATATTGTATTATTCTTAATCATTTATTTAAAAATACTTCATATTACTTTTAATCAATTGAGACCGAATTTGTTTTTATTAATCTAGCTAAAAATGTATTTTATTATTATCGAAATTAGGAATGAGCTTTCTATCGAATATTTCAAATTGCTTTTTAAAAATGTAAATTTTTTTTTTCTATTGGATCCTACATATTTTTAGTTAATTTGGAATAAATACTTTATTTATAAATAATCTGGTTCAGAATATTACTTAATTCTTTATCTTATTTTTGAGAAATTAAGTTTTAACGTTCTTGTAATCTAGAGTCATCCAATAATTATCTGCAGTAAATCGGCGTGTTTGTTTTATAATAGAAATTTGAAATTTCATCTAAGTGTGACAGGTATTCCCATTTGACGTTTTTCAAAGGGTGCCGTGCCCAACCCCTCTTCTCCTTATCTTCTTCTTTTGTGTTTGTAATTTTAAGGTTTTTTTTTTTTTTCCAAAATATGTCTCTCCCTCTATTTACCAGTCAAAAGCATGTGGACTTTGGAAAACAGATGTTTTGTTGCTCTGTATGACTTTCATACAAAGTCCTAATATGCCATACTCATACAAAAAATAGATAAAGCAATTCATACTGCATTGCATTTTCTGCTTGAAAATCGTTCCAGAATGACACATGTTTTCTAAATTCATCTAGATTTCTCTTTTTAAGTTTATACCTTTAATACAACCTAAATGGCCATTAAAGGAAGATGTTAATAAAAAATGAATGATTATCTGGCAAAAAATTAATTGATGTGTTTAAAATAAATATAGAAAACTTTTTATTTTATAATTGTTTTTTTCTTTAATTCTATGCAGCAGCAAAAGAAAACATTATGAATGGGTGGAAAGCTTATCTGGTTCTCTTTTAGTGTCCGACTTCTCGGAGCTAAATAAACAAACCACAGATTGTAATGTTTTTTTCCTTCAGAGTTCAAAGAGTGGGCTATTTTGTGGGTACTATAATTTTCCTATTACTTATTATATTTGAATGAAAATTTAGTATGCAGCCTAATTTATTATTATAAAATTTGAAAGAAATCGGTCAATTAGCAACAAAGATAGCAATTATTTTTTTAATAGTAAGGAAAACAAGGGTTTTGCCTTTGGTTCTTTTTCTTTTAATCATTATTTCTATTTGCTGCTCACCTTTTTTTTTTTTTTTTTTTTTCTACGCGATACTTAAAATTAAATTTTCAGGCCTTGACTATTGAAAAGATTTATAATCGAAAAGCGTATTCTTTTTTTCGATAAATATCTTATATCTTGGATTTGAAATATCTACAGAACGAAAAAAAACTTGAAATCATGTAAAAAAATTCACAAGATTAAGATATACGCAAAAAATTAAATTGCAGGGGAACAAAAAAGTAGACTAAAAACTTGAAACCAGATTCCTTTTAGGTACAAATATAAAAAAATTTCACGAAATGAAAAAAAAAAATCGCTGTATAAATCATTACTCAGACTTTTAAAACTGCATTATATCTGTTAAATTGTATCAATTTAAATTAATTTTTTTATTGTGGTGAAACCTGCAGCTTAGTGAACAGATATATCAGTTCATAGTGGTGAGGAAGTTAATAAGATGCAATGATCAATGTTGCTTTTAAAAATATTTTAAAATTAAAGACAGAAGGTGATTTTTTTTTTTATTTTAAACAATAATTGTTATGTATTATAAGTAAATAATGTAAATATTGTAAGTAAATGACTGAGTTCTTGTCAAATATTGTGGGAAACGGAATACAAGAAGATTTGTTGGAAAGGTTCTTGAAATCAATTCTGACAGACTAACTATTCAGTTTCAAAGAAGAATGGATGGTACGCGATTTAAATAGCTTGAATGATATATCCTAAGTTGGTCCTGACCAAATAGAAGCTATTCTTCATCCATCTGAGTTTTCGACACAAATGATAGAATTACGAGTTTTGTTTTTAAATATGACTTTACATTTGGAGTTGAATAAATTGTCATTTTCTTAGTCTGGAACTTGTTTAGGCACAGAATGAACTTTCAGACTGCTAATATTTTGAACTTTCTGCAATAAAAATTAAAATTGCGTATATTAATGTTAGGCCTATGTACTAAAAATTAAAAGTATTAATTTTATTTGACAGAAATAAAAAAATTATTAACCTTAATATTAATTTTTTTCTTATGTAAAAGTGTTTTGTTTATTATTTTTAATCATACTCATAAATCTATGACTTGGGTCAAGTACCCCTAATGGGTGGGTCATGTAACCCTATACATTGAGATACTTGACCCAAATTGATAGTTTTAAATATTCATATTTTTCTACCTTTTATAATTAATATTTCGGAATAATAATAATAAATATTGTGTAATACTTCTTTAAGTATATATAGACTGCATTTACACTCTCATAAGTAACGTAAAAAAATAATTAACAATCCAAATCTAACAATTGGGTCAAGTATCCCTAGTTTCCCCTAATTAAGAGTTCTTTAAATCAATAACTTAAAAGAAAATGGTTTGTCATTTTCAATATTTACACATAAATTATCTATCTTCGTTTTATTATGTTAGTTTCCAGTGGTCGATCCAGACAAAATTTGGGGACTATTTAGGGCCATTTCACAAAAATGAATTTAATAAAATGGGCCCCTTCACAGAAATGAACTTAATAAAATGGGCCCCTTCACAAAATTCCTTTTAATAAAATAGGCCCCCTACATAACATTCTTTTTCATAAAAACTAATGTGTAGTTTGTAAATAAAACCAGGTCACGAAAAACAAAAACTTTAGCAAGGGGATTTAAAGAATGTTGTTGTTCATAAATTCTTGGTTCGAATTTGAGTAATAACTGGATTTCAACTTTAGTAGCAAAATGTTATTTTTCAAAAAAATACAGTCGGACCTCGTTATCCCGACACCTGGTTATCACGTCAGTTTTTCAAAGTCCCAATTTTTCTGTATCAGATTTTAATGTAAATAAACTCTGGATTTTTCGTCGTTGATTGATTTTCAACTCCGGATATCCTGACAGTTTAGGAAAATTATCCATTTTTCATAATCCATCTTATAAGCACGGAAATTAAGCGGTAAGAAATGTCTTAGCCAAACTTTTCATAAAAGTGTCTAAAATACCCATTGGGATAAATGAGAAATTTTACTTTAATCTTTTATCTGAATAAATAAAACTACACACTATGAACGACCCACTTAAGCTCCAGATAGATGTATCAGTCTACTTGCGGTCTTTTTGCTCTGGTCATGCGGCACTTTCGTGTGGTTACATGGCATTTTCCTTCCAACTAAAACCAAAGCATTGCATTTCATTGAAAGGATCAGAAGTTATCTAACATTAATTTCTGAAACAACGAATATTAATTACTGTATAATATTGAAAAAATAATTGTAGGAAGCACATATAGTGATAATCAAACCTTAATTCATTAATATTTCATGTAAAGTCAACATAAATCTGATTTTTATTTTTTTCAGTTTTGTTTTTGTGTATATTTTGTTTAATAATAATGTTTTATTGCTTAAAACTGCATGAACAGTTATGCACTTAAAATTGTCTTAAATTAATTAAAAATACAGCTTTTTATAAACATATTTTTCTCCAACTCTGGTTATCGTGACACTCCGCTTATGACAACACTTTTTTCTGGTCATCAGAGTGTCGGGATAACAAAGATCGACTGTATAATAAAATTTACAAAAATAACTTCTACTTTTTACAAAATGGGCCACGAGAATAAAAACCTGCATCGACCCCTGGTTTCAGTAATTATTTAGAACAACTTGTTTATGTTAAATTTTATTTTTATACGAGGGGAGCAGCTCGAACATGGCAGCTTGAAATAAAACCAAATTTTCAAACTTTGGTAGAGATTCAGCTTCAAAAGCAATGACACACACTAAAAGTTTCTTTTCAGCTCAGGATGTTCCAGGAACAGTATGGTGGAAAGGCTTGAAAAAAAAAACTATATACCAAGTGAAACCATATAGATATGGTATTTTTGCATTCCAATCCACGCAGTTCAGCATCAACTGAGTGGCTATTTTCAAATTTTGGATTTATCCACTCCAAATTACGAAACAAACTTGGGAATACAAAAGGCATCAACTGTAGTTTTTTGCTCCATGAAAAAAAAAACTTAGAATAAGACTAACATTAAAACAATATAAAAATTAAAATATGTATGTACTAGCTGCCCTGACCAGTGTTGCCTGGGCCTGTAATAATATTTTTAAATAAACCTGAAGTTTGTATAGTAGGTCGGAACAGAGGGGTGGGAGGGGGGAGCTAGAGACGGTGCAAATTATCAGGCCCCGGATCTTGTTCAGTTGGAAATAGGGATGCACCGAATAGTGATTTTGGCCGAATGCCGAATATTCGGCCTACAGGCGAACCGAATACCGAATATTCGGCTTATCGAATAATTTTATATTTCAAAGTTTAAAGCAGAGTTTCCCCCAGGTTTAAAAAAGGGCAAGGTGCTTCTTGTAGGAAAAGGGCACTTTTGTATTTCAAAGGACATATTTTGAATTCTTAAGGGCACTTTATTTTTTATTTTTAAAGGCATTCTTTTGATTTTTAAAACTACTTTTAATATTTAATAGACAGGACGCTATTTTAAAGACAGCAATGAGCCAACTTTTACTATGGAAGTAAATTTTTTAATAAATAAAGGAGTAAAGGCACTTTTTTCAGCTGGGGGAAACAAGGGTGCTAATGTTTTTTATCAGGGACAAGAGGGGTGTTATTTTGTAAACGTAAGGGCAGGCAGGGTGCAGCACCCTCCTGAAACTGTCTAGGGGAATCTCTGTTTAAAGGCATTAAAATGTTAAATTTTAAAACAGTTTTACATAATATTTAAAACAGAAACTTTCATTTTGATAATCAAGAGCTTTTTTCAAGTAAACTTTATGCTGTAAAAAATCTGCTTTGAGTTATTTAAGAAAAAATAAAATTTTAAATTTCATGGCTTCTTCTGTGAATTAAAACAAATGAATAACATTTTCTTAAATTCTAAAACAAACATTTTAAAATCAAAGAGACATTGTGAGAAAATCGGAAGAAAAATTGTACAGGATCATATATTATTTGTTTGTCAGGAAGAGACTAAAGTAAAAGTAAATAAATAATATAATCTATTCAAATTTTATATGGTGGCAACTCAGCAAGAATAACTGTTCTACTCTCTTTTATTAAGCAAGGAAGTTTTTAAATACATCCTAAACCGGTGTCAGGAGTGGGCGATCATTTTCAGAGACTGTAAATGTTGTTCTTAAAATCGTAGCAATAAACAGATTATTTACTGGACAATGTTCAGGAACTTGTATTTGTACATAATTAATTCCTATTAAAATCCTCGTGATTGGTTCATTTTCTTAACCTCCTCAGACCCCAGCTTTTATTTTTATAATTTTTTCTACTTTAGTTATGAATTTATATTAACAGACTGCTAACTAAGAAAAAATTAAAAGCGAAAAAAATTAAAATTTATTTTTTATACCTTAAATTTGATGTATCCTATAGGATACATGGGGACTGAATGAGCACATTTTCTGACTGTTTGTTATGCATTGTTTGCATGACAAAAAACAATGAAAAATAAGGAATAAGTATGCATTTATAACTTTTTATTACTAATGGACTATGCAAATCGTATATTAACATATAGAAAAATTATTTACGTTTTCTTTTTTACTTTTGTTTACATTTTTTATAATTAATGTAAGAATTTGTTATAAAAACGTCTTATCTTTTCAATTGATGATATTTCATGAAGCAGTTTCTTTCCTTCGTGAGACAAAGAAACATATTGCAAACAGTACATCGTGTTCTAGCTGTTGTAGAGTTACAGCCAGGATATCTGCAACGTGATGTACTTGTTTGCTGTGGAATTTCAGGAAGGTGAGATGCAGACATTTTTCTTAATACAGGAGATGGTTCAGGGCAGGGATTCCTTCTTTTCTTTTTCAATGGAGACATAAACTCAGTATCAGATTCTGAAATTTCATTATTCATTACTGAATCAATCTGGTCATTCTTACTGTGAATTAACGTTTCAGCGACTCGTTTTCGAAATTCCAAATAATCTAAAGTATTTTTGTTATCAGTATGCAAATACCGTGCTGCTCGTCGATACTCTATCCACCCAGCAGCCAATGAAAAATCTACAAAATGAAATATTGTTCTTACAGTCCACTTTCTTGTCTTTGCAGATATTTTATAGAAACTAATTATCCTATCAAGAAGGTCAACTCCTTCCATGTTTGTATTGTATTCTACTATATTTGGTCTATTCACATCTATGAACCATTTATCCTTTTTACACCAACGTTTACAAATATCTGTTGGTTCTTTACCTAAGACTGACGAAGCAATAATTATTGGTTTATTATCAAACCACTTTACCAATGCAATTTGACCATCGTTTCTTACTAGTTGGTCCACAGAACCCCTTCCAGTTTTTCTTAACGAAGCATCAGAAGAAAATTCTGCAACTTTCGGAATATTTGATTTCCTTAACATACCTGTACCTTGTAAACCTTTAATATGTAACATGTCAAGTAAAGGAACTGACATGAAATAACAGTCTGAAAATATATGCGATCCTTCAGGAAGATTTTCCGACAAGAGTACTATAACTTTCTCTCCAATATCTAGATTATCTTCACTTCCGTTAGCTGTGATTGTACCACCTTTTCCTTCGTAAAGAAAAAAATCTAGGGGTAAACCATCAGGGGAAGTTGCAACAAAATTTTTTAATCCACATGGATTTGGTTTCCCACGAACGTATTGCCTCATAGTAGTATGCCCCCAAAAAGGTATCATTTGTTCATCACATGCAACCATTCTTGAACGTGGGTTTGTTAAACACCCCCTTCGAACAGAATTAATTACAGGACGTATTTTCCAAAATTTATCCTTCTCTCGATCTGTATCTGTCACTAAATCGTCTTCGACAACTTTCGGATTCTGGCGAATTAAAAAATAACGATCACGATTCATTTTGGATGCAATTAAATCAACTCTAGTATGCCTTGCCCAGTACATACGAATTCGTGGAAACTTTAGATAGGACATTACAATTGATACACCGAAAAAAAAATCTTAATTTCGTGCAAGGAAGTGTTTAGTTGCTTACCTTTCTTCAAAAAGTATGTCCGATTAGTCAGATCAGCAATTTCTGAAAATATACTATCGTCTAAATATCTTTCAAAATACTCTTTAGGAAGTTTGCATGTGTAATTTACAGCTTCGGGTTCAAATTCTGGAGCTGGAGGTAGAGGATCAAAATCTTCTTTGTGTTTCCAAACCACTTTTCTTGATGAGTCATTACCATTATTTCCGCCTGTTTCTTCATCTTCATCTTCTGACTGACTAGTCAGTTCATCACTTACAAACTCAGCTATCTCTTCATCCACCTCACTGTCTGATGACAATCCAAAATCTGAATCTTCTAACAATTCAAGAATTTCAGCTTCAGAAAGCCCTGCATTTTTTAAAATAATAATGTTTCACCGTATTACTACACATGTAAAAATATTAAAAATTAGTGATGAATTCAGGTAGTGGTCGGGGTGGGGTGGGGGGATCTTCCCTGGAACATTTAAATGTTCCCCCAGGAAGGTTTGAGATTGTATGCTTTTTAATGGACAAAACTGCAATTTCCATACCGGATCTCTGAAATATCGCCCTGGAGCTGCAAAGATCCATCCGGAAAGATCCATCCATCAGACGAATTTTTTTTTTTAATTCAACAGAGTTGAATTCAAGGGGGGGTGGGGACACTGAAATGTCCTCCCCGGAAGGTTTGAGAATTTATGCATTTTAATGGACATAAAATTCATTGGTGCAGCGCAATTTACCTCCCGGAACTTTACAATGTCTCTCTGCCCCCTCCCCCCCGGAGCAGCAGAAATCCCTCCCGGAGAAAAATATCTGAATTCAACACTGATTAAAAACATACCTGTAATTTAATAACCTTAATTTATGTTCATTATAGTAAGTATTCATGCCAATTTTACTGTTATTTAATCCCAATGTATGTTTTAGACAACATAAAAAATTAACATTACGTGTTAGAGTCAATCCCCATGTATCCTATAGGATACATCAATTATAAAGCTAGTTCATACTATTAAAATTACACATTATTTAAAAATATTTTGTACTAGAATAAACTTCATTCATCTATTTTTAATTTATTTCATATATAAAGGTTACAAGATTGATTATTTTTTAAATAACAATGTTTACCTTTTTTCCGACGTAAACTGCTAACATTTTTGCTGCAAGCCATTTTTAAATTAGATATATCCCGCCAAATAAGTGCTCTAAGAATAAAATTGCTATTTTGCTTTAGTGCTGCCGTCTGTTAGGTTCCATGCACCCAAATTTCTCTTTTTTAAATATTATTTTTATACGTGAAAAAAAATTGTAAAGATGTGTATCCTATAGGATACACGGGGTCTGAGGAGGTTAAATAATACTTAACAAACAGCAAATAAATAATGTAAAAACATTCTCTTTTATTTAAATATATGATTCTGTTTCTAATTTTTCGGAATATCTTTATAAGTTGACTGTTAAACTTATAAGTGGTATAAGGTTTTTAAAAATATGTTTTAAAAGTTTTTTTAAATATTCGGTTGGCCGAATATTTCGATATTCGGCCAGGTCGAATAGTTTGCTATTCGGCCAAGCCGAATATTCGGTATACTGAATAGTTTGATATTCGGCCAAACCAAATATTCGGTAACATGACCGAATACCGACTAGATAAGATACCGAATATTCGGTGCATCCCTAGTTGGAATGTTGTGTAAAGTTGGTGGTTAAGGTTTTGAATTTTTATTTGTCTCACACTTTAAACTCTTTTATTCAAAATTAATTGGTGAATTCAATTAAAATTTAGTTATGATTTCAGTATTTAAAATTTTTATTTTTATCAGTTTATTAAAAATTAAATTATATTTTTATTTTATAAAAATTTTAGTTTTTAAATTTTTATTTAAAATCTGTAGATGAAAAAGTAATTACAAATGCATCATAAACTGTAATACTGAAAAAGAAATTATAAAATTGCAAGCAAATACTACTATATAGATTTTTTAAAAAGATACTATCCATCAAATTTATTTTCTAATAGAGCCTTTTTATAACAGAGTCGTGCAATAAATTGCAAAAAAATCAAATATCGTGAAAAAAAAAAATACAGATTTCAGCTTTCCCCCTCCCCTTCCACACACACACACACACACACACAAAAAAAAAAAAAAAAATGCACCATTAGTGAGTGTTTTTCTAAGTGAAAGAAATGTTTTTATTGGTATAGATAAAAAAAACCCCTTAAAATTGCAAAAAATATATATATAATAAAATTTCCTTAATTAAATCGATTGGAAAGTGTAAAATGTAGTTTTATTATTATTATTCGATTAATTTAGGTGCAATTTTTTTCTCGGATAATTCAATTGATTTACAATTAAAAATGATTAGAAACCTTTAAAATTGTAAAAAAAAATTACAAAATTTCTTTTAATTAAATACGTTGAACAATGATATTTATAAAATGTAGTAATTTTTTTTTATAATTCGATTCATTTATTTGCAGTTTTTTTTTCTTTTAATAATTCAATTGTTTTAAAATTAACAATATTTGCTGTATGTATTTATTTACTTATTGCCACTTTTTCACTTTAGATATTCTTAAAAGAAGAATGAAATCATTAAAATAGCAAACATATACTAACTCAAATTTCAACTTAACTCTATCAAGTTTCGAACCAGAGTACCTTCGTACAGAAAACTAAGGCGTTAAATGTCTACGCCACAAATGCTATATGAACAGCTTAGTAAATGAAGGTTCCCTATCGGAGCATAAATCTTTTCTTTTCTTTTTTTTGCATCGGTTTCATTAGCATAACAAAATATATGTTTATGCTCCCCACAGTTATGCTCCGGAACATTTAAATCAGTAATTTGGATTTCAGAAGCAGCGCGTTCGCCCATGCGACGGTTATTAAGCCTATTTTGCCGATCGCTTATGCTCTGTGATTGACGGCACTCTCGATCAAATCTATTTCGATTTTCTCTTCTTAATGCGGCTTCTTATTCACTTTCAAGCATTCGCCGAGATCTTTTTCGGGCATTTCTAACGATATTGTGAGTTTCCATAATTTCAGCGAAAGAGAGAAACGTAAATAAACAGGATTTACCTCCGCCTTTCACACAATAACCAATGAGAAGCGTTTTATTCGGGCATTGCCATTAAACGATTAACAAATAATCGTGATTTCTGGGCCACGTACGATAACGTAATATACATATATATATAGATTATTTATATGTAATTTCATACATTAAATTGTACAAGTCTTTTCACCATGTACTTTCATTTTTAAAAATTAAAGTGTAATAGTTTGATTAGTTTATATTTTCAATGTAACGATACTTTTAATTATTTTTTATTCTATATTTATAGCTTGCAATTATTTTCTGTTTTCTAAGCAACTTGTTAAACCAATATCATGTTTTGAGGGTTGCAAAAAAGCCAGGTCGGTGGCTTTTATTGGTTTTAACCGGCTTTTTTTGGCCATAATTGGCTTTTATAAAGTGAAGCATTGTAATTATAAACTACACATTTTAAAGTGTTTTTAATTAGTTTTAATGACATTTAATTGATCTAGAGTTTAATAAGTAACCCAATTTCTGAATAATGAAGGCATTAATACTGGAATAAAACTTAGATGGTTTTGCTAGTGATTTGTAGTCAGAATTGCAAATATGCCAGCTAAATTTTAAAAGGTCCATACCGACTGCTTTATCTGGTTTACACTGACCTTTCTCCACTCCCCCCTCCCCCAATTTTTTCCATTTTTACTGCTTTATAAAATTGAAGAGGACAATGGTTACTTAGTTACATGTTTTATTACTTAATTAATTTTAAGAGCTATTAATATACAAGTCTTATTTTATTTCTAGTAAACATTCAAAATTATACATAGTCATGTAATAAAAATACCATTTCTCACTATTAAAAATATTATAAATAGCATATGCATAAAAATGCTTAACAACAAGATTTTCAAAATTTTATTTACAGATTTATTTTTTTTTTTTATCTGTTTAACCCCTTCGGGACGGGAGCCTTTTACGAAATTTTTAATCTTTTGTCACCGTTTTTCAAAAACAGAAATTTGTGTCTTGTTGAATCGAGAAAATGCACTGATTAAATAAGACAAATTTTACTGGTGAGAAAAAACAAGGATTCTGGGAGCTTCATGCGGCACGTATACGTGTCGCTCGTCCCCAAGGGGTTAAATGCTCTATTTTTTATACACTTATGTACCAAACTCTCCTCAAAAATTATATCCTTTCCAATTTCTCTTTTAACATATGAATAACTTCATCTCTCCATATGGACACATAAGAATGTTTCCATTTTGATGTGATTACATTTTGCCATTGTTCAATTAAATATAATCTTTAAAATGTGTAGTATATGTGGAGTTATGTAATATAGAATTTCAAAACACCAGTTTGGAGTCTAACTTATATCCTTTTCAATATTTATAACTTTTTTGTCAGACATAATGCCTTCAAAGTTGCCTTCTAACATTTATAAAGACTTATTTATTTGACAAAATTTAATAGAAATTTATAATTTTTTTAGTAGAAAATATTTATAAGTGTATTAAAAATTCATTGATCTAAATTTAAACGAATTAGCTGTAAACCAACTTTTAAAAATAAAAACCGTCTTTTTTTCAATAAAAAGTCACTTTTTTTAAGTGGCTAAAACCAAAAAAAGCCGGCCGGCTTTTTTTGGCCTGGCTAAAAGCTGGCAACCCTGAATATTGCCCCATGTATCTGGGGTAAATCTTGGTCACTGGGGTAATTCCTGGTCAATGTTTTTATCATCCTTTAATGCCTTTTTATTGTCATATTTAGTGATTTTAATTGTCGCAAACCCTTTGAGAATTAACTGCAACCACACTGTTCACCACATTTTAGTTAATTGTAGTTCTTAATAAAGTAGAGTCATCCGTGGTAATTCTTGGTCACTAAGTTTCTGAGGTAACTCTTGATCATTTTCACTTTTGTTATAAAAATAACAATTTATGAACCTGTAAAAAATTTCAAAGATACTTTGACTCCTTTGCTTTGAAATATATGTCTTAATTATTCATTTAGTTGAAATTAAGTATTTAAAAAAAAATTATATTCAAAACTGTTGCTCAAATTTCTGCAAAACATCGATCTTGAGTTTTACACATTTTGCAACAGATCATTGTCATTCTTGAAGTTTTAATTATTTTATTTCAACTAATGATATTCACAGTCTTTAAAAAAGAGTTATAAAATTTACCTCTACTATATTAAACACTTTTTAAAGAAGAAAACAATAAGTGGTCAGAGAATAATACACACTCTATGACTGAACAATTTAAGTAGAAATACTATCTCATTGCAAAATGCCAAAATGGTGCATAAAAATATTATACATAATCAGGGGTGTAAAAATACCGGGCGTCAGGTCCCCGGGCGACTAAATTTTCGAGACTGGTGCCTAGATATGTCTTAGGAAATAAAACATAATTCATATTTATAACCAGGGGTGTAGTGGAGGGTATACGGGGGTATACGCCGTATACCTTCTGGATTTTTTTAAGGAACACCGTATACCCTCTGTTTCTCAAGATAGCTATAGTATATACGCTCTGCCTTGAGCGTATACCCTCTGTGGTATTTACGACTACACCGCTGTTTATAACCTTGATTATTTATGGATTTTTTTTTTTTTCCATGCGCAAAGAAAAAAAAATGAAGTTCTCTTTCACTGAACTGGACTTATTAAAATTATTATTAAAATGATTTCCAGAAATATTTTGTCACATTGAATATTGATTTGGAAACAACTGAAAGTATTGCTCTTGACGAATGGTACGAGTTTAAGGTACTATGCAAAGACATGAAATTTAGTGAGCTTTTGATCAAATCAATGAAAAATGATTCTAAATTTCCAATTTTATCAAAGTTACTGCAAATTGTATCTGTATAATACCTGTGGCAACTGCATCCTGTGAGCAAGGATTCAGCACAATGAATTTTATCAAGAACAAGTTTCGCTCTACTTTGACATCACAAAATTTAAATGGACCTTCTGTAGAAGCATTTGATCCTACAAAAGCAGTTGAACACTGGGACTTTACATCAAAAACAAGAAGACACATGAGCGGTCATAAACATCATAAAAATTTAAGAGCAAATGAGGACAAACAATAAGTTAACAGTATTGATTTATGGCATATATTTTAGTCCTTGAAGTGCATCACATATTTGTACTTTTGAGGTGTTTAAAGAAGTTTTTAATGATTATTATTTGTATTTTACATCAGCACTTCCAATTTTTTTATATCAATATTTATAATTTTATGTAACATTACTTTTTTATACAAGAAAAATTTGTCATGTGTCAGATATATTTAATTAAAAAGAGTAATTTGTATGTACTATTATTAACTTATACTGTAATTTCATCTTACAAATTTGTTATTGATAGTAACTGGCTCCTAGATTTTCAAAAAATTTTTACACCCCTGTAACATAATGTAATAGAGGAAACTAATTGTTATGCTGTGTATTATATTAAAGGTCTGTATTGAAAATTTCTTGAAAAAGGAGCCGAAAACTTCAGTTGGCCTAAGCAAAATAAAATTGATAACAAACATTCAGTTGTATTTTTTGTGGACCAATAAATTTGCAAGTTATGTATCCATTCACAGTGGATACTAATGAAGTAATAAATACTGCTTATAAATGTTGTAAAAATGCATAAAAATTCTTGGGCTAATTAATGTTTTGTAAAATATGCAAGAGTCTTTTGCACATCAAATAACTTTGTATTTATGTTCAAAACAAAGTCTATGCTTTATTATTCCACAATTATGAGATGAACAAAACTTTTAGAAGATTGATTCTACTTATTTTACTATGCAGTCATAAGAAAAATTAACTGTACTACTTTATTTACATGAAAAAGAATGCTGGCCAATAATTACCCCAGAAGTGACCAAGAATTTCCAGGGTAATTCTTGGTCATTTAAAAATTTTAATTATTTTAATTATGTGCATATATATTTAAGTAAGCATTTTATAATATAGCCATCAGAGGGGGCTTATTCCGTGAAAAAAATTGGGAACAATACATTTAATAGTTTTTACCCGACTACGGCAAAGCCAAAGGAGGGTTATGATTTTGACAGGCTATGTATGTATGTATGTATGTATGTATGTATGTATGTATGTATGTATGTATGTTCATCTGTTCCCTCGTAACTTCTAAACCACTAATCAGAATTCGACAAATGACATATCATTAGAAGCGTCTTAATTGTCCGCTGGTTATAGGCTATATAGATTTTCACCAAATTCAATGTGGCGCCTTCTAGCGGACAAAATATACAGAGTAAAAAAATAAAGTTAAGCTAGATATGCCGTGTTTGGTATCATTTTAAAGCGCTTCACTTCAAAACCATAGAGGGTTTGTTTATAAGTGCCTTGGATCATAATAAGTTGCTTAAAAATCCACATGACCGTCAATCGTTAGCAGAATTAGATAGATTAAGAAATCTTCCTAGGTCATCTTAATACATGAAACCTTCAATCTACATTACACATTTACACATTACACTAACGACCTCATCCACTAATCGGTCCATTACCCATTTGCTGCCATCGACGGATATGTGCGTCACTACTACCAAATACTGGAAGCGTCATACGTCAAAAAATAAAGTTAAGATAAATATGCCGTGTTTGGTATCATTCAAAAGCGCTTTACTTGTACATTTTGAATATATCTATATATTACTAGCATTTGCTTGTGACTTTACCTGTATTCATGGGGTACTTTTATACTTTTTCAGCGTAGTTTTTTGTCGTAGTTGGGTTTTAGTTTTTTTACTTTATCTTGTTATAATAATTAGATGTTGGTGCTTTTTGACCAGGAATTACTCCAGGTGACCCTACCTATTTTTTTACTATTGTGGTTTGTTTTATATAAAAATTAATCTATGTCATGATTAAAAATGTTTTTGAATTTAAAAATGCCTGAAATATGTTTGTCGTTTCATTCTATTTCATTTTTTAAGAAAATTCTTTTGGAGGATTTTTTTGAAAATATAAATTAAAGTTTGTCACTTTCATTTAACAGTAACATTCTCAAACTTTGACATATTTTAATTGTAATTCCATGAAAATTAAAGAAAACAAAATATGTACCTTTATCTGGACTCTTTTGATCACAGAACTCAAAAATGCGTCAAAAGTGAGTGTTATACCATTTAAAAATCAAAATTGATTCAATTTTCATAATGTGGACAACCACTACTTTAAAAAATTTCAACATTACATGTTTCTTTATTATATAGATTTATTCATATATTTTGATTTAAATAATTGTTTGATTTAAGGAATTTTGTGGCACCAGAGTTGTATATATATTTTCCCTTTCAATATACACTAGTGTCTCACTTATCTGACATAAATAGGCTGGCAGAATGTCGGATAATATGGAAGGATTAAGATAAAGTCTATTAAAAGTCAAATAACATTATAGTTTTACAGATTATTGTTTAATTAATTTTACACATCACATTTTACAACAAATCCATGCAAAGAAAAAATATCTATGATTATTTTTTTTTAAAGTGTGATACGTCTGTTATCCCAACATTTGCCATTTCTTTGCTTCCAAGTCTCGCCATGTTTGCAGAATCATTCGTAGATATTGTACCACAGCTTTTGCTTGTTGCTCAACATATTTCGTGGAGGTTTCTAAAGCTTTAACTCCATAAATGTGTGAGATTCTGAGAGGCTGAACAGTAGATGCTTGAACATGGATTTCGTTGCCAGCACTATTAACAACAGCGACAATTTCTTCATCAATTATTTTATATTGATCCTCTTTCTTCAATGAATTTTAACTTCTTGTGAAGACGCATCCTCATATCCAAGGATACATTGAACTAAGGGGGGAATACATCGGTTTCATCTGTGCTTTCTGCTTCCATAATTTCAACTTCACCGTACAGCTTCTTCTATGATTTGGTAATTGTTGTAGCTCTTAATTTAGCTCAGGTCCTAGCAAACAATTAAACAACATTCTTTAAATTGATGCATTTCAATTTTCCAATCATGTCTTGCCCTTTTTCAATTTCTACTACCAATGTCCGTAGTAAACTTCCTGCGATAGTTTTCTTTATTATTTTGGAGCATCGGATAAAACGGAATTTCGAATAAGCGAGACTCTACTGTAGTTAAAAAGTGTTTTGGTTCATCTATCTGTCTACCCATCTGTGCTCTAAATTTTGTTGATATGCTTAGATTACTATGAAAAATATACGTTATTGAGATTTACTGTAGCATTATGTTTCCTACTGAAAATGGAGTGTGCAGCATTTATAATCAGTTTACACACAAAAAAGTTAGATACGTTATAGTCTATGGATAATAATTGTTCATTAAGTACATTTGTCAATTAAGTACATTTTAGCAATATTTTACTACTTAAAACATTATGAAATGGATATGCAACATAGCATCTTTCCTATATAAAATAGTATGCATATTGTTTGCTATACTACACTTGTTAGTGATTGTTTTAAATTTGAAATACATCTTAATGATACGAAAAAGAGAGACTCTTTTTAACATAGTTAAATTGATATTATTATTATTAAGGTGCACCATATCATATATTTCCAGTAAAAAATAGTGTATTCTATTCACTAACATTTAACTTTTAAGGGCTCTCATAAAAGTAAGTACCCCCAGAAAATATCCCCAATTACTTAGAAATGCCTTTTATACGACCAAATCTCTCAAAACATGTTTTAAGTAACGTTTTTTTTTTTTTTTTTTTCAAATGTTACATTAATTGTTTTTGTTCCAGTCGCTGAGGATAACATGACAAATCTCTCAAAACATGTTTTAAGTAACGTTTTTTTTTTTTTTTTTTCAAATGTTACATTAATTGTTTTTGTTCCAGTCGCTGAGGATAACATGACGAAAACTGTTTCTCGTTTCATTAATATTAACAATTGGTTTATTGTATTTAAATGTTTTAAAAAAAAATTGTTTATCGAGTTTGCAGTGTTAATTTATTAGCAAATTCTTTTGCAAGGGTCTTTCAATAAAAATGTATTCATTTACATCTGAAATGCATTCATTTTATATTAAACTAAGTGAATAGACTAAAGATGCCCCCAGCAGGTGCTACTTTGTTCCAAAACTTTAAAAATAGTTACAAAAAAATAAAAAATAAAACATTTCTTCTTTAAAACCATACAGTTTGCTTCATTGTTTCATGTTAATTGTTTACAACTTCATTTCGATGTTGAAAAATCATATTTAATATTTTTTAATAATGGAATGTGAGTGGAACCAGGAAAAAGTGGCCCAAAGTAGCCCCGGTTGACGGTACTTGGGTGAGTGTTAGAAATTATGTAGGGGAGACCGGATACAGTGGTCCACTTTTGCAGTTAACATTTTTTTTTATGTTTAACAGAGAGACCAATCTACCTGAAAATATTTTTGAATATTTTTTAAACCTTTCTACATGCCTCATAATTTTTGCAAAATACAGTTCCCAATACATTTTTCAAAAAAAAAAAAAAAATTATATACTGCCGTAAAGTGGACCAGTGTGCCCCGGAAGCAGGGTACACTAGTCCACCCACTGGGGCACAGTGGTCCACTATTAGTTATTGTCTAAAATACAATATAAATCTATTTATAATTAATATAATTCTTTTTTATTTCCCTTTTACCTCCAAAATAATATAATAATACAAATTTGCAAGTAGCATTTTGAAACAAAAAACATTAAACTAAAGAATTATCAAAAAATTTATTATGTTTTGAAAAAAACAACATAAGATACAGGAGTGATTGCAAATAAGTTATTAATTAAGTACAAAAAAATCAGCAAACATTAAGACAAATATGATGATGAAAAATTTATTCTCAAAATAAATCGAAGCTCAAAATAGTCAGGATAAAATAGTTCATTTTAAGATAACCATGTGCTCTGAAGCTATAAATAACCAATCCAGGGAAGTCATCTATTACTTATTAGGCTACAGTTATATTTTTCAAAGGCAGTAAATACAAAACAAAATATTTTTTATATGTTAATTCTACAATGTATGATTTTCATTTCTCTCCTTCTCCCCCCCCCCCCCCCCGAAAAAAAAATGCTGCTATATTGAACAAGAAAACTTATTTTTAAATTCACACGTGAACTGTTATCCGTAATTTAGGAGAAAACTATAGTGTCAGATGTCTGCATTATAATCTGAACAGCCATACAACATGAATTTAAAGTATGCCAAATGGCTAGTCTATTCATTGTAAGGTTAAATAAACTGTCATTTTTCTTTGTTTACTTTATTTTATAGTTAAATAACTATTTTAAAACAACATTTCTTTATAGAGAATAAGCAATTATTAAATATTTTGAAAATTCTTCATTACAGGAGCAGTATTCTTTGCGGACCACTGTACCCCAGCAGTGGGCGGTCCACTGTACCCCATGTTGAAGTTCAATACATACTCATAAAAATATTATTTAAAGTTTTCTTTTAAGCATATAAACTTTTAAATTAAATAAAGACCAGTGTTTTACCTTTTCAAAAAAGTTGTTTTATCTTATTAAACTATAACCTTTAATTACTCAATAAAGAAAAGTATGATGATGAAAAATTTTACTTTTAGCAGCTCAAAACAACCAGTCAGGATAAAAGGGTTCATTCTGAGCTAATGATGTGTTCTGAAGGCTTAAGTAATCAATCCAGTGCTGTTATCAATTAGTCTAAAAGATAAGCTTTAAAAATTTAAAAATAAGTAAAATATAAGGGGTGGTCCACTGTGTACTTAGATCCACTGTACCCCGCTCTACCCTACATATTTATTTTCGAAAAACACGTTTTTTTTTTTTTTTTTATAATTACTTTAACAATATCTCAAAACAGCTAACTCTATAAAAAAAAAAAAAAAAAACCCATTGTCAATACAAATGTTATGCAGCTTAAAATTCTGAATAAAATGAGTACCATCATATTAAGGTCGCAATTCTATTTCAAAATTTTTCAAATCAAGAACTTCAAGCCAGGAGAGACCAAGTTAACTTAACAGTATCTTAAAATTGTGGCCTTAATATTGAACAATACAACAATTCTACAACATTTGTATTGACAATGTTTTTTTTATAGAGTTAACTGTTTTGAGATATTGTTAAGGTAATTAAAAATAAACAAATTAAATTTAAAAAATCAAAAAACCCGACTGCGTAAAAAACGAACTATAATTAATTATTTCTCATCAATGTTAAACAATTTTTTATATTACTTAGTCATTTTTTAATTATTATTTGCTTGTATTAATGACTTTTAAGTTGTGTCCTATCTAGAAACACTGTTTTGATGAGGCCTATAGATGTCTATGATGGTTAGAGTTGCAGTAAAGCTAGAGATCCTACCTATACAACTTCCAGGTTGTGTGATATTTAAACAGAGCTTCTAACTTTAAAATAGTCAATGAAACATCGTCTTCATTTTCAAAGGCCTATCCAATGATATGCCACTCAATAGGGGGCTTAAATTTTTTTTTTCGTATCTACCGCTATTTTGTATTTAACGGCCGCCATTTTGAATTTACAAAAATTAAACCTAGCCTATAACCATCGGACGGTTAAGACGAAACGATATGTACCCCATTCATTAAAATCCATCAAGCCGTTTGGATGTTTCGAGGGTTTAAAGAAATCCACATACCCAGATACGTGTGAAACACATAACCCTTCTTGGCAGTCGGGTAAAAAATGTTTTTCGAAAATAAAGATATACATATTTTCTAACATTCACCCAAGTACGAGGAAGAAAACATAGTATGTTCATTTTAGACCTAAACTGAAGGGATTAAAACAATTTCCAGATTTCCCCTAATTAATTCCGAATTCATCCCCCTAACCACTGGACTATATATCAGTATTGAATGAATGTCTAGTTTCTGGTGTTTATATAGGATGCCCCAATTTCTGTTGCTAAAAACCCAAACCAAAATTTGATAACTTTATTAGGTGAATTAGTAATCATCATCTTAAATTTACTCCATTTTAAATGTGTTTTCGTACTTTTTATAAGAAATTTTATTAAATTGATACTATAAATCTTTTCTAAATTGGATTGAAATTATATTATTTTCATTATTATTCACCCAAACTCGAAGATCATATGCAATGCAAATACAACAAATTGGATTGCCACTTAGCTAGTATGTTAATAAATTGCCAGTGCAGTATTCATTATTGTTATGCAGAAACTGATCAAAATACTTTTAAAATAACCTCGCATTTCGTAAATGAGCCCTTGTTAAATCCAACAAAGGAATAATAGCAATTAGAATTGAAATTTCAGTACTATTGTAAAAGGTTATATTTAACATCGTAATTATTTTCCGTTGTAAGGGAGCACGATGAAGCAAATCTTAGGTTCTGTTCTTCTATTTTCTCAAATCTTTTATTTCACAGTATCTTTCATAAAGCTGTTTATATGCAGATACAATTATTGGTCCATTTGTAAACTAATGCAAACACTTTATTTGAAGCTACTTTTCTCGATAAAATGTATTATAATTTAACTGCACACATAAAAACATAATAGATACTTAAAATATAAATTTATATTTTTCCAATGTATTTTTAAAGAAGAAAATAAAGTACGATCCCCCCTCCCCCGAAGTTTACCAAATTTAAAAAATATGCAAATTAAAGTGTATTTCAAACTATATCGGTGGGTTCTTTCAGGCTTTCTTGTATAAAATAGCTTTTTTTTTTTATGATAATGGCATTAAAGAATTACTTGTCTCAATAACATGTTAAAATTTTGTTGTGATATTTCAGAGAAGTTCAAACCGAAGCCTTAAAAACATTTCAAAGACGTGCGATAGTGTGCAATAAAATAATTTATGGCCCTTATGTATGTATGTTTGACGGGGGGGTCTGACCCTGGTCGCTCATGTTCACCAAATCAAGGAAACATGCTTTAAGGAGGTTCTCAAATTCCCTGCTCAACAACGCGAAACTTTCTGACTCAGTTTTAAACATAAAGGCACAAAATTTGCAGACCTGACTACTATATTAATTTGGAATCGAATAACGTTCTCCATTTTTTATAAATAAATTAGTGAATTAATTATAAGCGATTGTTGTCCTGTGAACATTGGTTTTCCTTCTTTACAGCGTTGTTGTGTCCGGTTAAAAACGTCCACTTTCACTTTCACAGTATTTTATAAAGGATCGTCTGCCTTTGCCAAAAAAAAAAAAAAAAAAAACTGAAAACGCTGTTCGATTACATAGTTTCTGTATAAGAAACCTGCAAATTTCATCAGTTTCCGAACAAAAATGAATTCAGAAATGTGTCAGAAAGTTTTTGCGTTGAAATAAACTTTCTAAAATAAAAAATGATAAAAGTACATTTAACAGATATTAATGAGTTTATATGATTTCTGATATCAACATCCCTTTTTCTATGCTTATATAAAACGCACATCGTTGAATGAGGTATTATGTATCAGGAAATAATTTCAAAGATTGCAGCGCAAGGATCCATTAATGAGTTACTATTTTAGCTTAAATGTATTTGAATTACGTGGTATCTACAGATAAAATTTTGCTATTAGTCGTTTAGCTTTATAGTAAAAATAATGTTTTATTATTAGTATCAAGGTATTTGAAATATTGAAAAAAATAAATCAAGCTGTTGAAAGTTTTTAAACATACAAATAATAAAATATAAATTTAAATATGTGTTTAAATTTATTTCTATTTTAAAAATTTAAAAATAAATTATAATTAATATGTACTTAAAAAAAAGTTTTCATCCGCGAAATAAATATTTGTTACATCCATATCAAATATTCACGGAAAAGATCTTTCGATAAATAGTAGGGTGTTTAGTTCGACCTCTTTATGTACAGAAATGAAGGCCAGTGAATGTAATGCACATTGGCACAATCATAACAAAAATATTTTATTTTATCGATGAAAAGTCATCTTTCCTTTTGAGAATGACGTCATTTCCACTATAGGAAGCATTCCATGGTTCCAAGATTAGTGTTATAAAAGAGAAGAGCGGTATTTTCATTTATTTCGTTATATTTATTCTACAGGTACGTATAAAATTTTAAAATCAGTAGTCTGTAGGTCATAAAGTCCCCCCCCCCCCCTCCTTCTAAAGAAAGAAAGAAAAGTAAGTGAATGTATATGGTGCTGTTTATTATTATTATCATTATTTTCTCTTTTAGAATTCAGTTTTAAATACATTAATTTAGAACTGATGTAGAAAAACATTTTGTACTAGCTGCCCTTAGCGACCAGTTTGGTCTCCTTTAAATCTATGCTAAGCATTGTATCATGTTACTTTTATTCATAATTTAATTTACTTGCTCAATCCTTCGCCAAATCGGAAGATTCTGATACAGAAATTGTGAACTCGGTATTTTTATGTTAGCCGAGTGCAGGTGATAAATCGCCAAACATTGTACTTGTCGTATTTTTTCTTATTTCATTAATTCCATTTAAAATATAATACTTTCACTCATTTTATTTAAAATACATAACTTTAATTTAAAGCTAAAATACTTAAAATTTATGACTCTCAATTTTCTCTTATTTCTTTAAAAAGAAAAAAAAAGAAAAGAAAAAGAAAAGAATGAAAAGAAAAAAAAAGTAATAAATAATACTATAAACTATGACATTTAATTTCAACATCAAAGCTTTGCTTTAATTTACCTCGCGAAAAATTGTTTATGACAGTCGCTTGAGATGGACTATTATAATACTGATGATATGATGGCGATGGAACTATATTTGGCGATTTATCACCTACGCCCGGCTAACATTAAATTACCAAATTGGCTGTTTGGCATATAAAAAGTGATGCGGTCAACCTGGAACTGTTGGTGACAGTCACATGACTTAGGGTATTATTATAGAGATACGTATGATATTTAAAAAAAATACTACTTTTCATCTATTAATTACTTTTATTGAGTTGGCAGTGAGTATTTATTATTGTTATTATTTGACATTATATAAACGATTGGTTAATATTCTTGTAATATTTTTAATCAATGCGTAGTAGGGATGTAACGAATAGTGATTTGGCCGAATGCCGAGTATTCGGCAGCCGACTACTGACTTTAAAAAATAATTTTTTTTTTTTAAATTTTAAAATCAAAAATTAAATTAAGGATTAATTGAAATTAATTTTTTGTTTGAGTGTTCAAAATTCATAACAGCTGAATGTATTTTATGTAATATTTTAAATACTTTGATGCCAATAAGATAACATATAACTTTCAAAAATGTAAATAATAATTTAATTCATAATTTTTTATTTAATGTATAGATAGTTCTGGTAATTTATATATATTTTATCTAAAATAGAAACTCATTACCTCTGTAAAAATCAAACTTTTTTTTATTTTAGTAAAATCATTTCACCCCCCCCCCCTCCCCAAAAATAAGAACTTGTATGTGTCCTCTGTCTTTTTATAGCCATTCTCATTCAACTCAAACTTAGTAAATTTTCATTCTGTATGTAAAGAAAAAGATTGTTTTCTTAAAATATAATTATGCATTCCCTTAAAATATGATTATTCTTTTCTTCTACTTTTTTCTTTTCTTTCTTTCAAAATTAACAAGCCCCTCATAATACTTCCTCCATCTCATATTTCAAAATGAGATGCTTCCTGAAGCTGAAGTTTGTGTAATATCATTATATACAGTTATTTATAAGTTGTCATGAAGCTTTAAAATTCAGTAAGTATTAGGATTTCCTTTTTCTTATAATAATTAATGTATTTAGATATATTTTTTTAATATTGTTTTTTGAAAATATTCAAAATCACATTTTGTTTAGATTTTCTGGAACTTATTTAACTTAGAATATTCGGCCAAATATGCCACTATTCGGCTACAGGTATTCGGCCGAATATCTGTTCAGTGTTCGGCCATGCCGAATATTCGGCAAAAGGGCCGAATACCGAATAGTGGTCGAATATTTGTTACATCCCTAATGCGTAGAATTAAGCAATATTATTGTGTTTTATTTAAACTTACATGAAAATTGCATACAAAATCTTATTCCTCTGAAAATAAGTTTTTTTTTTTTTTAAGTAGGCGCGATATTTTTTTGCGAAAGTCGACTTGAAAACATTAATATTGCTTTTAGTAAAACTGCATAATTGTAAACAGTTTTAGTGCTGTTTATTTCTTTATCCTTGACGATGCTATTTCCACCTACAACTGTATCACGTGATTCGCATACCTACGATGAGAGTCATATACTTGTCCGGAAAACTTGCTCTTCGACTTTGTAAAAATGTCATTTTTTTCCACAGATGTACTTTGCAGTAACTAACGTAAAATGCGTTGGGAACAGCTATAAATAATATGCGAGAAACATTCTTAAAATTCATATTTCGTATTTTACATTTCTATAAATTAAGAAATAAATATTATTATAATTGACGGTATGTAAAAATAACTTACTCATTTTATTTCACTAGATTCTTTTCGTTTTTATACAGTAGACATCGCTATTTAAAATCAGCCTTTTCAGATACATTTCATGAGAAATACTATCTATTACATTATCCCCTATGTTGGAATTTCTGAAAACTTTTTCGCAGATTTACACCGATCATGACTCCTAGAACCCAAAACCACCCTCATTTAAAAACCATCTATCTATCTGTATCACTTTTTTATCGACACAATAGCTTCCGTAATTCTGCACAAATTTCTTCCAAACTGATACATATAATCAAGGGGCGGAAAATCTCGGTCAAGTTCGGACCAAGGGGTGGAAACACTGAGGGGTTTTGTGAAAACAGAAAAAAAACCTCATAACTTCTTAATCATAATACATATCGACTCAGCTTAAAGTTATTATTACTTCTGTGAAAAGCGCCAAAAATTTATGTATGGCAGAATTTCGATAAAATAAAAAAAAATGGGTTCAAGGGGTGAAATAAATAGGTTTTAGGGAGAAAAAAAATCATAACTTCGTCAATTCTAAAGATATCAAATCCAATTAAATTTATTATGAATCTTCATAATAATATCTGCAACTTTTATATTGACAAGTTGATAGGACCAACTTTACAGCAAAAACAAATTAAAAACGAAAAAAAAGGGGGGGGGAGAAGAAAAAAATCCATAACTTCGTCAATTCACAAGATATCAAATCCGCATGAATTTATTATAAATCTTCTTAATATTATCTACAACTTTTATATGATAGGGCTAATTCTTGCAGCAAAAACAAATTAAAAATACATAGCGGTTGAAAAAAAAGTTATCATATTAAGGGTGTACTCAAATCCAAACTGCATTTTTTCTGATTCATTTTTGCTCTCAAACGCATCCAATTGGCAGGTTCTCTTATTCAGAAACTATATAATGTGCCGTATTGGTCGATTTTTCGATATAGGCAGAATATATTTCAAAAAAGTGCTGTCAAAGTGGTCATTTTGAACCAAATTTCCTGAAGCGATAGTGTTGGAAACGAAAAATATGATCGTACTGAAAAAATAATTGTTTATAAATCAAGTTCTAATTAATTGAACGAAAAATAAAAACTCAGGTCGCTTATAAATATCTTCAAAAATCACGACGGCAAGTTTGTTTGTTTGTTTTCTTTTCTTTTCTTTTAAAAAGGATTCTAAAAATATGTCAGAAAATTTCGAGTTGTTGAGCGTAGAAAAATATATTTTTTTTTTAATACCGCCTTAAAATGATTCTGATAAAACCAGGTCTTATATAAAAATGAAATTAAAAACCCGTCAAAAGCGGCCAGATAAAATTGTTAAACTGGGTTTATCTCTAATCATGAATTAGTTTTTGTTGGTGAAATTAGTTCTTAACTTCGAAATCTACCTGCGCCTGTAGGCCGAGCGGGCAGTGATTTATTTATTTTTTTTTTTTATCTTGATCATTTTAGTGATTTAAGTGAATAGTTTGAACACATGTCTTAAATTTGTATTTATTTATATTTTATTGTTTTATTTATTGATTGGTGAATGTTGTAATTGCGTTATGTCATATAAGCTGGAAACAATGCTGAGCTATTTATATTAATTTAAGTACAAATTGATTTACCGTATATACTCGCGTATAAGTCGAGGAATTTCTGACAATTTTCGGTAAGCAAATTTGGGGGGTCGACTTATACGCGAGTCTGTTAAAAAAGCAAAAATAAAAACTTCGAATGCTAAAAAATTATGGCTTTTTATGTGTATGAATAAAAAAATAATATATAAAATATACAAATAATAATAATTCATCATTTAAAAAAATTAATGATTTGTTTCTGTTTACTTACTAACTTTTCGCATTAGAAAGTGAAATCTTTGGTTTGATTTTGGGCAAAATTGAAGTAAAATTTAGGGGATCGACTTATACGCGAGTTTTTTATTTTTTCCAAATTTGCATCCGAAAGTTAGGGGGTCGACTTATACGCGAGTCGACTTATACGCGAGTATATACGGTATCTTACGTAATCGTCTGCAGGCGATAGATATAGCTTTTAGAAAAATCACTAATTTAATCCGTCAGAACACGCGCCCCTTTCTATTACGTTACTACACCCTTGGGATAAATCTCTTCCATTTTGTCTCCCATTATATTTTTGGCTAAGTGCATTTTAAAAACAAATCTACTGCTCTGTATTGTAAAATGTATCACTACTACTTATTTTAGGGGGGGGGGGGGTGTCATGCTTTTCAGGTTTTGCAGCAGTTTCTGTAAAAATCACCTTTTTTTTTTTTTTTTTTTGAAAAAATGCTAACGATTTTTTCTACTCTTTAGAAGATGAATTATTTCACAAAATTTATATTAATTAAATTTAATATCCTTTCATCAATATATACAAGTAGCTTTTATGTTAGTCTTTCATTAAAATTATTTTAGTGTGTGTTATCCTGTAAGAGAGGAACGTATAGAAATGAAACGTTTGTACTCGCGCGGGATTATTTAATTCTAAGAGGTATATTTCTCCTCTTCTAGCGAACAAAGAAAAGACATTGCTTAACCCCCCCCCCCCCTTCGCGACCTTTAATTTGAAAGGTACAAGGCAGGTCAGAAGCGTCCTCAAAAAATTTATCCTTTTTTTTTTTAAAGAAAAAATATGATTGGGGTAAGATTTATCTGGGTTCCCAGCGTCAGGAAAAATCTGGAAAGTCATGGAATTTTAAAATAGTCAAGGAAAGTCAGGGAAATTTCAAAATATATAGGAAAAGTCAGGGAAATTTCAAAATATATAGGAAAAGTCAGGGAAATTTCAAAATATATAGGAAGTCAGGGAAATATATATAAGTCAGGGAATTTACAAATATTTTCTAAAAAGTCATGGAAAAGTCTTGGAGAAAAAATGAAAAATGACGCGAAATTCATCAAATAGTCTCGTGAAAAAAATCGCTAAATTTTGACAAAGGATTGCAAAAATAAGTAGCAAATTTCGTTATATGCCCGTTTGGTCAGGGAAAGTCAGGGAATTTTTTTAGATTTGGTCATGGAAAGTCAGGGAATTTGCTGGGAACCCTGTTTATCCCAGCGCGTGTGCTTACGGGTTAAAAATAATAAAAATTGAGTAAATAGCTATACATTTTTCAAACAAATTGCGATACAGTTTTCAAACAAATTTCATTTGAAAGTACATTTTTATCCCTATTCGACGGTGTAAAAATTTAAAATGTGCGATGTTTAGAAGTTAAAAAAAAAATTGCCGTAAAAGTTAAATTTAATCGTTGGTGTTGCCACTGTCAAAATGACGTCAGCATTACGCACGGACACGTTTGTCCTTTATAATGTAGATACGAATTATTTTGTGGTTTTCTATAAATGAACGATATATGCTACACACTTCATAATTTATAGAAAACATGTAGTGCACATAAGTCTTCTTTTTAAATTTCATTACGTTTAAAGTATAACTTCATTAAAATGCGATTTTTTATCCATATATCATAATACAGTGGAATTATTCTGTGCGTCCATGTAATTGAAATGTTACTTTTTCTATGCTCCTGAGAAAGCATATTGTAGTCCACTCCAGTAATTCATATCAATGTCATTATATTTGAAAAAATGCACGCAACATCAATAAAATGCACCGACGCCCCCCCCCCCCCCTACACACACACACACACACTCCCATAAACCATAATGTAACGAAAATATTTTTGTGTGTACCTGTAAACGTAGTATAAATGCTACACACTTCATTTTCAATACCGAACATTCTATAATAAATCTCAATAACATATAAACATTTCAGGGCAATCCGAGCACATTTGCGAGAATTAAAGCACGGACAGGCAACCAGATAGACCAACCGAATTCATAAACACTTTCCAGTTATGCTTGAAAATGTTAAAAAACAGCCATGAAAACTTTTGGAAACATTTCTCAAGTCTAGCATTAATTTAATTTACCATTTTTAAAATGCGTGCACAAAGTGTTAAAAATTTACATGTAAACAAATGAAAATGAAATATAAATATTTGCTTCTGCACTGCGTGATGTTGCGGAATTCATTTTGTATTTTAAAATAAATGGAAGGTTCTGCCATTCTGGTATCTTATTTACTCCAGACTCTGTCTTGAGCAATTATTTTTGTGTTTTCATAATTGGAAGAGGGGAATGCTGACAAAGCATTCTTCTAGTTTGGTTTCATCTTCTTTAAAACGGTTTGAGTAATGTTAAACGATGTTTTCTGCAATAAGCTTTAAGTAAAACATGAGACAAGAATAGATGAGAAACTCTGAATAAACAGGGCGTTTATGCAAGAAGTTTTTCTTTCCCCCCACTTCTTTGTAACGAAAGAAAAAAAAAACTGTGGGTGGATCACAGTATGTTCTAAATCTAGTAGATACAATTTATTATTTCTTTCCTATTTAAAAAAAAAGAAAAAAAAAAAGAAAAAAAAAAAGAAAAAAAAAAGAAACTTGCATATATCAGGGCTTGTTGATTTAAAATCAGCTTGATTTAAATCATGTTTGAAATCACGATTTAAATCAGTTGATTTAAAAAAAAAATCATCATCAGTTTTTCTTTTAAATTATTTATAAATAAATTCAAGATGTAAACAAGCATAATATTGTACTTTCATATAATTTACTTTTCTATAATACAGACAAACAGTTTTTAAAGAGATAAAGCTTAATCTTTGTCGAAAAGTAAAGTATAATGTAAAGTTTAGAAATAAATGCTTTCAAATTTCATTTGAATCAAATTATAAAATAATATTGCAACAGTAAGGAAATCTAAGCAGGAATATATTAAATATTTGAATATTTACTTGTTAGGATTCAGAAAAACTTCTGCAAGTTGAGTTAAAATAAAATTATATGATTTCCTTGGTTTAAATCATGATTAAAATCACGATTTAAATCAATTGATTTGAAAAAAAGTCATTAAAATATCATCATCAGTTTTTCTTTTAAATTATTTATAAATAAATTCAAAATGTAAACAAGCATAATAATGTACTTTAATATAATTTACTTTTATATAATACAGATAATCAAACAGTTTTTAGAAAGATAAAGCTTAATCTTTGTCAAAAAGTAAAGTATAATGTAAAGTTTAGAAAAAAAATGCTTTCAATTTTCATTTGAATCAAATTGTAAAATAATCTTACAACAGTAAAGAAATCTAAGCAGGAATATATTAAATATTTGAATATTTACTTGTTAGGATTTAGAAAAACTTCTGCAAGTTGAGTTAAAATAAAATTATATGATTTCGTTGGTTTAAATCATGATTAAAATCACTATTTAAATCAATTAATTTGAAAAAAAAGTCATTAAAAAATCATCACCAGTTTTTCTTTTAAATTATTTATAAATAAATTCAAGATGTAAACAAGCATAATAATGTACTTTAATATAATTTACTTTTATATAATACAGATAATCAAACAGTTTTTAGAAAGATAAAGCTTAATCTTTGTCAAAAAGTAAAGTATAATGTAAAGTTTAGAAAAAAAATGCTTTCAATTTTCATTTTAATCAAATTGTAAAATAATCTTACAACAGTAAAGAAATCTAAGCAGGAATATGTTAAATATTTGAATATTTACTTGTTAGGATTTAGAAAAACTTCTGCAAGTTGAATTAAAATAAAATTATATGATTTCCTTGGTTTAAATCATGATTAAAATCACGATTTAAATCAATTGATTTGAAAAAAAGTCATTAAAATATCATCATCAGTTTTTCTTTTAAATTATTTATAAATAAATTCAAGATGTAAACAAGCATAATAATGTACTTTAATATAATTTACTTTTATATAATACAGATAATCAAACAGTTTTTAGAAAGATAAAGCTTAATCTTTGTCAAAAAGTAAAGTATAATGTAAAGTTTAGAAAAAAAATGCTTTCAATTTTCATTTGAATCAAATTGTAAAATAATCTTACAACAGTAAAGAAATCTAAGCAGGAATATATTAAATATTTGAATATTTACTTGTTAGGATTTAGAAAAACTTCTGCAAGTTGAGTTAAAATAAAATTATATGATTTCGTTGGTTTAAATCATGATTAAAATCACTATTTAAATCAATTGATTTGAAAAAAGTCATTAAAAAATCATCACCAGTTTTTCTTTTAAATTATTTATAAATAAATTCAAGATGTAAACAAGCATAATAATGTACTTTAATATAATTTACTTTTATATAATACAGATAATCAAACAGTTTTTAGAAAGATAAAGCTTAATCTTTGTCAAAAAGTAAAGTAGGGGAGAGGGGGCACCTTTGAACAATTTAACACAAAATCCACATATTTCTTACTTGAATTATATTTATTGAATTTTAAATATTTCGTGAGAAAAAGAATGTAATTCTGCATCATATGAAATAAAAAATTACAGTTTTTAAGGTAAATTAAATATGTTGTGAGGCTTTAAAAAACTGCAAGTTTTCTGTTCAAACCAGCCCCATGTAGGGGTACCTTTGAACAAGCTAGGGGCACCTTTGAACAAATAAACAAAATATGAAAATATTGACAGTTTTTATTAAAAACTGCATATCTTTCCAAAATGTAAAATAATAAGAATAAAATTACACAATTAAATTTAACTGAAATTGCTAATTTTTTATTATTTAACCAAATTTGTATCCATCAAAGCACATTGTTGAGACACAACGGAGGATCCCTCCAATTATGTTTAATTGTGGCAATTTTTTTATATAATATCCTTAAAATCTACCAAATTGATATCTGATGCCTCTGGAAAATATATCGTATGTTCCTTTTTACGAAGAAACCTGACATTAAGCAATTTAATCTGACCAACGTAATGAAGAGTTCTTTTTGCATGAAACTGAACTAAAATGAAATCATTTTCATTCAAATTTTTATAGAAAATGGATAAAATCCTGTTTTATGAAATACAGAAGTATTGTTTACCATTGTAAATGAAACAGTACAGGGTTTGTTAGACAAATTTGCTAAATCATGAATTATTGAAGTTGTGTGTCTTGAATTTGCCTGTAGTTGAAGCTCTGCATCAGTACAACTTTCATACTAAGTATAATGACACTTAATTAATCTCTTAATTTTCATATTTAAACAAAAAAATTCAACAATAGTAATATTTAGATACATCTCTAACTCTTTACCAGAGTTGTATAATATAGACGCACGCCGTGCGCGGAAAATTTTCCGCAAAATTCGGAACTTTGCGGAAATTCTTTTAGGAAAAAAACGTAATTTTTGTTCTTGTAACTTTTTTTTTTTTTAATACAAGAAAAATATAAATATTCCCCAATTTTATGTACGATTTATTTATTATTTGCCAGGGGTGATTCTGTTCCGAATTTTCCGAAAAATTTAAAAAATCGGATATCAGTCCGAAAATTCAGACATAAAAAAAATATCACTGAAAAATATTGCGAATTTCAACAAATGGTCGCCGAAAAAAAAAAAAAAAAAAAAAACTTCGTCAATCTTTCGCAGAAAAAAATCGCCCATTTTGTTGAAGCATCGCGGAAAAAACGCAAATTTCGTCAAAGGACCGCGGAAAACGTGAATTTCTTCAAAGAATCGTGAGAGAAAAAGATAATTTCGTCAAAGAATCGCAGAAAAGACACAAATTTCATTAAAGGAACGCAGGAAAAAAACGAATTTCGTAAAAGTATAGCGGAAAAAGCCGGAATTTTGTCAAAAGATCCCGAAAAAACAACTAATTTCGTCAAAGGATCGCGAAAAAAAAACACAAATTTCGTCAAAGGGCTTCGGAAAAAGCGCGAATTTCGTCAAAGAATCACAGAAAAAAAGCTAATTTCGTCAAAGGAGCGCAGGAAAAAACGAATTTCGTAAAAGCATAGAGGAAAAAGACAGAGTTTTGTCAAAAGATCGCGAAAAAAAAACCCGCAATTTCGTAAAAGAACCGAAGAAAAACTAATTTCGTCAAAGGGTAACGTAAAGAAAACCACGAATGTCGGCAAAGACCCGCGGAAAAAGCAAGAATTTCGTCAAATGATTGCGAAAAAACCCCACTAATTTCGTGAAAAGATCGCTGAAAAAACGTGAAATTTTGAAAAAAGAACGCAAATAAAAGCAAATTTTGTTAAAGAATCTCAGAAAAAACACAAATTCCGTCAAAATAGCACAAGAAAAAAACGAATTTCGTAAAAGCATAGAAGAAAAAGCGCGAACTTTGTCAAAAGATCGCAAAAAAATACAAAGTTCGTCAAAGAATCGAGGAAACTAATTTCGTCAAAAGATCGCAGAGAAAAGGCAGATTTCGCCAAAGTATCGCAGAAAAAAGCGAATTTCGTGAAAACACGCAAATTTCGTCAAAGGATCTTGAAAATAACGGGAATTTCGTCAAATAATCGCGGTAAAAACTCATCGGTCTCTTTAATGATGATACCTATGAATGGATCTCTCCCTATAAAATGTGATTCAGTTATTTCAGAAGCAATGCCACATTACTTCTGTGAACAGCAGAGGTGATTCTGAGAAAAAAAAAATCTGAAATTCACAGCAAATTTTCTGAAAGGTTGCAACAGGGTGGGGGGAGGTAAAATATGCTCCGGCACTAACTATGTGTTTTTTCCCGCTCCTCTTTGACTACATTTGCTGTTTTTTCGCGCTTTTTTGACGAAATTTGCCATTTTTGCGATTTTTTGACGAAATTTGCCTTTTTTCGCGATCTTTTGATAAAATTTGTCGTTTTTTCGCAATCTTTTGACAAAATTTGTCTTTTTTCGCGATCTTTTAACGAAATTTGTCGTCTTTTTCGCTATTTTTAGACGAAATTTGTCGGTTTTTTCGCGATTTTTCGACGAAATTTGCCGGGTTTTTTTCGCGATCTTTCGACAAAATTTACCGATGTTTCGCGATCTTCCGACGAAATTTGCCGTTTCTTCGCGACCTTTTGTCGAAATTTGTCGTTTTTTCGCGGTTTTATGACGCAATTACTCGTTTTTTCGCAATCCTTTGACAAAATTTGCGTTTTTCTCGTGATCTTCTGACGAAATTTCCTATTTTTCTTGGAAAGATTGACGAAATTGATTTTTTCCGGCGACTATTTCTCGAAATTCGCCATATATTTTATATCCGAATTTCGGATTTGTGACCGATTATTTTTTAATTTTCGGAAATGACTGCCTCAATTTTTCGGAATTTTCGGAACAGGCTGTTTCTAAATGCATTGGCAAAATAATTGATAAGAATTCACACCCTTTCTTATCATGGATTTTTAGTTTTATTATTTTTTAACTAAAATAATTATTCTTTAATTAATATCAATTTTTAATTTAAATGGTAATTATTTTAAAACTACTGTTTTTAATTCAAATTTTCAAAATAATATAACACATTATTTTATTAAACATTAAATTAATTTGCAGAAAGTTTTTGACCCAATATTTGTGTGCGCAGAAAGTTTTTGGTTTTATACAAGTCTGCTCTTTACTTCATAGTTTTAATTGTTCAATGGTGCCCCATCACCTGGAGTTTAGCATTACAACTATTTACTCATTTAGGTTTGAGAATTTGAATAAAACAAACCTTATACGTTAAAGCTAACATCTTTATTTACATATTAAATAGTAAATTATAATTTTAGTGATACAAGATTATCAACAAAAAGCTTACAACTTTTTTTTGTTAAGTTTAGATTCAAGAAAGCAAAATATACATGTCTTGCTTAGACAGTAGTGTGCAGTGCATGCAAATTAGTAAAGCTTTGTATTCATGTTACATTGAAGCAGTAGTACTGTGCTGCGTACATATTTAAAAAATATAATTTATTTAAAGGAAAATATTTACAGTGTTCAAAGGTGCCCCCAGTTCAAAGGTACCCCCTCTCCCCTATAATGTAAAGTTTAGAAAAAAAATGCTTTCAAATTTTATTTGAATCAAATTGTAAAATAATCTTGCAACATTAAAGAAATCTAAGCAGGAATATATTAAATATTTGAATATTTACCTGTTAGGATTTAGAAAAACTTCTGCAAGTTGAGATAAAATAAAATTATATGATTTTGTATGTTCTACTTTGGTGATGCCTATTGTATTAAAGTTTGAGCAAAATCTAAACCATTCAATGATTTTTTGTTTGAATATAATATAGTGTATCACCATCCTCTAGAATGGTGGAAGGTACCTGTTACAGTTATCGAAAAGGGTGATATTAAAAAAATTATAGAATTCGTGATCAACTAATTTTTTTATTGTAATAGCTTCATCAGCTTCAGTAGAACGAATGTGGTATATTCGAAACTTAGGAATCGACCGATAAAGCTGTTAAACTTGTTTTTCTATACCAGCACTCAGTGGCGCACCCAGGATTTTACCTTGGAGGGTGCCGAACGTTGGCAGCGAAACAAAATAAAATTAGTGGGGGTAAAATTTCTCAAGTTTTGATTATAGTAGGAAATCACAAGGAGATACTAAATAATCATAAAATTATCGTAATTAATTAAGTATCAATTAATTGGTTATTTATTTTAATTAAAATTATTATACTTAAAGTTTAATTTTATTAATCTCTCTATTCTAAAAAAAAGTAACTACCGCTGTCACCGCCGCCGCCGCCGACGCCGCCGGTTTTGAATTTTTTGTGACCGGAGGTCTTTCTTCGTTAATATTAAGAAAAATAATGCATACAAAAATATGAAACTCGGTAGTATTATACAGAAATGTTTGATAAACACGCTGATGCAGACAGTTTTCAGATCGAAGAATTATTTTAAGAGATATTTAATGCTAAAGTTGGACAAAATCGTTCCACTAAAAAAGTTTTATAGGAGCAAAAACTGTTCATAGGAATTTAATCATTTTTAGATCATTTTATGCGTTAGAATTTGCCGGAGTGCAGATTGCATTAATTTTTTTATTTTGACTAATTTTTTGAGGTTTTATTTCTATTTTAAATTCAGATTTTCAGCATTTCTAGAGATATTTTTAACAGATTTTAGAAAGATATTAATTTAAACTGTTGCCAACTGCATAAACAGCGGAAACAATAATGTTTGCTTCAAAAAAAAAAAATATTTATACGTGTAAATAAATTAAAAATTTATTTACACGTGACCATTATAAACAGATAAAAACATTTGGGATTAGAATTAAATAATTATACACAAAAAGCAGGAACTTATTAAAAATTACGTCATAAAAACTATAATTACACGTGAATTTTAAGAGAGAAAGGAATTTGTAAAACAATAAATTTATTAACATGCGTTAGAAGTTTTAAATAGGAGAAATTACGTCATATTTACGTCACATTACAGTTATTACATAAAATGAACACAAAATAATATTGCAAAACGGTTTAAATTTAGAAATCGCGCTAGACATTTATTTGATATTTTAAGAGGATACTTTTCAACAATTTTTGTTAGGAAAGCGCAAATAATATTTCATTTCTAACACAAGCATTTTCACCTGAATATTAAAAAGAGAAAGAATAATTTGGTCAAAATTACGTCAGATTAAAAACGATTAATTTAAAATGTCTCATTTAAAAGAACTTTCTTTTCACTTTGTTAAAAAATACCAGGAGACAAAGACTCTGTTTACTTAATTCCTTTTATATTAGCTTATTTTGAAATGTTGTTACACGTGTCTAAGTCATTAAGTTATTTTTATTTAGACGTTTTATTTGTATTTTTATTAATGTTGTACTAATTTATTTGTTTTTTCGTTATTTAAAATAAAAATTATGTCAATTTGTATAATTTGGCGAGTGGTTTGACGATTTATATAATTTGGCGAAATGGGTCGACGGGATAATCAAGTAGTACCGCAACGGATTTGGCGTTAAAATTCCCCAATCAAAGAGAAATGAATAGAAATCCGTTTATAGAGAGATCGCCACTGTTTTTTAAATTATAATTCAATCTTTCGAAATCTTTTTAAAGCCGATCAAATTAGCGTGCATTTAGAGTCTACGGTGTCTGGAAGGGGGTTGGCGAGCGTAGCTCGTAGGGGGCCGAGCCCCCTAGTAATTTTAAAAAGTACTAATTTTTGAATGTGCAGAAGTTAAACATTTAAAGGCCTCATAAATAAACATTCATAGAATTTCCCATTTATATCTATCTGATTGTCAGACATATTGTAGTTTAAGAAAAATATCCAAAATAGCTTTGATGAGATGAATTATTGGATGCAAATTTTTGGGCTAGTTCATTTAAATTTAACTCGTCACTCAGAATTTTATAGGAATTAATAAACTAATAGAGAATTTAATCTCTTGTGGCGTATGATAGTAAATTATTGTAGAGGCATTGTCTCTGGTCGTGGAAAGGTTAGATGCCCCTACAGCCCCCGTGGCTTAACCGACTAAAGGGACGAGTTAAATGGATAAAAAAATTACTTCAAAAATTCAATAAAATTCATTTAAAAATATTGTTACACATAAAATCAATTTTTTTTTTTTTTACAAAGCTCTTGAATTACTTCAGTTGCAGTTACATTAATCTCTCTGTGTATATATAACAAAGCCAGCCCATTTAACCTTGATTCTGTCATTGTGAATCTTAAGTAAGTTTTTAAAATGTGTAATGTCAAAAATTACCTTTCGCTAAGACAGGTTGTAACGGGAAGTGTTGCAAATATCTTTAGTTGTTTGTAGGTGTTGGGGTCCAACATTTTGTCCCATTTCGAAACTGCTTCAATGTCATTCTTGCATCGAGTTATGGAAAGCTATTTCTCAAATTTTCTGTCAAATTTTTGAATTCGGCAGTCAAAATTTCGGAATTTGTAGAAAGTAAATCATGCATATAAAATTCACGCAATTGACGAAAATCTTTTATTTCACTAGCTGTTGGAGCACTTTTTCCATTATGTAGAAAAAAATCAAAATGTTGCGGTGCCGAGTGAATCGTCCATTAAGTTGAGTGAACATTTGATCAACGAATGGGGTAAAAATATTTTTCCTGAAATGCTCTTCTATAGAATCGGCTGGAACATTGGATCTTTGTGTTTGTTTTGATGCAGTTTTTGGCATTTTAATGTCAATATGAACGTTATTGGTTTTCATACAAGCTTATGATAAATATCCTTGAAGGAAATATCTGGGGCTTTACGAATAGTATTTAAGTGAGCCACAACATCGTTAACGAAATTTCAGGCAATTAAAAGGTCACTGGCAGATTTTTTCAATAATTTAGACAATGATAAAGTGTATGCAAATATATTCTGTAAGCTAAATAAAGAAATTAGGAAACCAAATTCACATAACGAATTTTTAAAAAGTTTTGCCTTAGAAGACAAATCTCTGTCTTCCCAAGATGCGATTGTTTCAAAACGATCAATTACTGCATCATATAATTAATTCTACAATGGTCATGATGGCTTTATGGCGTCCCACCAACCTAGTTGGACAAACTTTTTGTAGTTTTTGGTTATTAATTTCCCGTGTATGTTTGTCAATATTGTTGAGGAGGACGTCTTGTCTATTTAGGAGTATTGAAAAATTGTGTGTCATTTCAATTATGCCAATGTAGTTTCTTATTTCTGTCCCAGATACAACATTTCATGTGCTAAATTTAAACTATGTGAGACCCAATGAACATATAAAGCTGGCGGATATATACTTACACGTAAGACCTAAATCCGTTAAACTTTCCGCTCATTGATGGGACACCATCATAACCTTGCCCTACGTAACCTACGTAAATAGGACAAATCGATATCATATGTCTTTAATCCTTCTAATATTTTTCCGGGCAAGTTTTTTCCTCCAGTTCTTGCTACAGGAATAAATTGTAAGAATTCTTCACAAATTTTGTTGTCATTCTCTTCATTTATATATCAGACACACAAGGAAATATGTTCAATAGTAGGGATGTCACAAGTTTCACCATCAAGAAATGAGAAACATTTTGCCGAATTATTTTTTCTACCAAACAATTCAAGATGATATTGTTACTTGCATTTATACTTTGTTTTTGTATGTTCCAGTTAACAAAGGTAGCGTTTTTGGCAGAATGTTTAAAATGTTCAGTGAGGTTTTCATTCCCCGCATTGACTCTTGTCTCAGTAAAGTTCGAAAGTTGGCTTCATTGGTGATTGCCACCTGCTCAATCGCATAAAATTACAATTTTTATAATCGGTTCCGATTTACTGCAACTTGTGATGCCTAACCCACATCAATTTTTCTATCGAGTAAAATGTATTTCTTCTTGAATATTCTGTAGCTTTTCGTAAGTTGCAATAGCCCTGAAATGATATTGTTTTTTGTTGATTATTAAATTTCTTAATGGCTTTCTTCCAATTATTATAACTTTGCGTGACCAACTATACTCCTTTTCACTAACAGAGGCACATGACCTTCACACTCACCTTCGCCAATTGACATGAAAATCACATATGATACTGTCTCTTTTACCCTGCGTTATCGCAGAAACACAGTCTCAATTTGGCAAGCACCTCTCTTAGTGAAAAGAAATATACCCAGCTACTTCCGATTTAGATTTTCCAACGTTAGGAGGTGCAAAAAATGCACAATATTTACAACGTGCACTATTTTCAACTTGAGAATACTCAAGCCAAGCATATTTTTTAAACCATGTGTATTGAAAACTTTGTTTGTGATTTGCAGCTGTAGCACAGGTTGCGGAAAAATTAAAATTTGTTTCTGGTTCCCACAACTTTTTCATAATATTTAAATTATCGTCAGTATTGAATGTTTGTTCTTTCAACAATACGATGTCTTGCTAATTGCTATCATCTAAGGAAATACTATTCTTCATAGTTGTTCGATGGCTTTGGCTGATTTGCGACTAGGGAAACGGAATCCAAATCGGTATTTATAGTGTTAATAACGTCATTATTACTAGCATTTAAATCATCCTTTTTTATATTCTGAAATAATTCAATTTCAATAAAATATTTTACAAATTTAATTTGCAAATGTCACTGAAGAGTTTCCATGCAGATTACTTTTAACAGCTGAAAAACTTGTTTGAAGATTAATATATGATTGTCATATTGTCAATAAAGTCACTGCAAAATAGCCATGTAAAATACAAAATGAATTTTTGTGTAACTTTTGTGTACTCCCATATAACTCTGTATAGTATTCCAAATCCAAGGAAAAGGAATGGGTAAGGATACAACAGAGCCAAGTCAGGGTTTTGCACTATAATGATCTAAACCGAAGTTCACTAAATTACATCTGGACTTTCTGAATCTAGACGCTGGATCTCACGACGTGGAGAAATTTGAAACAAACATGATTCAGCTTAAATCACCAAAAGGATGTCATTTTTTTGGTGGTGATAGCTTTCTTTGTAACTTTCTGTTTTCATTCTCACAAGTTAAAAAAAAAGTTTTCTAAAACTGCATGCAATAACGGGGAAAAACTGTTGAAGTCTTTTTTTTTTAACTGCATGATAGCATTGCAGTGTAGCCAGCCGTGTAATGAGAATTATCGATGATATATAGAAATGTGGTCTCAAGCAAACGCGTTTCTCTAGTTGTGTATCTTTGAAATTGGCTGGGGAGACTCGGGTATTTATAGGGTGTCAATTAACTTTTTACACAAACGCACATACACGAAAAATGAACTTTGATCTCGTAAATGTTTTAGATATTTTTCTAGTGTTTTCTCCCTTTTCTCTTGGAGGGGGCCAGGGCCCCCTGGCCCCCTCCCTGGGTGCGCCACTGCCAGCACTTCAACAAAACAAAAGTTAAAATCTTAGTTTACTTCCAAATTTATTTAAAATTTTTATGTCCTGCTGTTATTTATTTTTATTTAACTAAAATACTTAAAATTAAATTAATTTTTGACATCTGATTTGTAATTCTCCATGCATTTTGTAATAAATATTTCCCTATAGCTTAAAATGTTTCCTTTTAATCATTTATGTAAATTGTGTAATATTATTAGTAATTAGTATATATTGGTAATACTTATCAATGCAAAAACCCTTGACGGGTTAAAAGTTTCTGACGCAGCACTTTATCTTATGCTCTAAGAATTTTAAATATGGAACTTAAAAATACTGATATCAAATTTTGAGTGACGTTATGCCATTTCTTAAAAAATATATTTGTATTTATTTCACCATTTTATTTTTGTTTTATTTATAATCGCATGTGCAAAAGTTATGTTCAACATGAAAAGCTGCATAAAATTTTATTCGCTGTTGCTTTATCATTTACATCTCTCATAAATTCAAAATATGTGTTTTAAAAGATAAGATATAAAATTTAAGTGACGCCTTGATGTGACTTTAAAAGGTTTGTTTTTTAAAATTCAATTTAAATTATTTTTGACTTGGTTAAAATATTTTTTTTACATCTACACAATACTTTTAATTTTCCAATTCACTGTTAAATATATCACTTTCATTGAATCTATACTATGCATTGAAATGTATTTATTTCAATAAATTGATTTATCTTTTGTGTCACGCTATTCAAAATTGTGAGTAAGATTTATATAAATGGTTTATTTGCGTCAAACTATCCTTTTTCATACATTTCATGTAGTTTGGACACAATGACGCAAAGAAACCATTTACATAAATCTTACTCACAATTTTGAATAGCGTGACACAAAAGATAAATCAATTTATTGAAATAAATACATTTCAATGCATAGTATAGATTCAATGAAAGTGATATATTTAACAGTGAATTGGAAAATTAAAAGTATTGTGTAGATGTAAAAAAAATATTTTAACCAAGTCAAAAATAATTTAAATTGAATTTTAAAAAACAAACCTTTTAAAGTCACATCAAGGCGTCACTTAAATTTTATATCATATCTTTTAAAACACATATTTTGAATTTATGAGAGATGTAAATGATAAAGCAACAGCGAATAAAATTTTATGCAGCTTTTCATGTTGAACATAACTTTTGCACATGCGATTATAAATAAAACAAAAATAAAATGGTGAAATAAATACAAATATATTTTTTAAGAAATAGCATAACGTCACTCAAAATTTGATATCAGTATTTTTAAGTTCCATATTTAAAATTCTTAGAGCATAAGATAAAGTGCTGCGTCAGAAACTTTTAACCCGTCAACGGTTTTTGCATTGATATCATTACTTTTTTGAGGTTAGTGATAAAATGATTAAAAAAAAGATACTTATGGAATTTAATGCAGATTTAATTTTTACTATTTTATTACAATTTTCCTTATAGCAGTTTGTATATAAAAACAACTGGGTAAGTATAATCGCAGATCGCACAGAGGGTTTCATTTGATATTCCTTTAAAAACACTTTATCCTTAAATTAATAAATCCAAAATGTTAATTTATAATTATTAAATCCTTACATAGATGTAGCACCAATAGTTCCAATTTTCATGGGGCAGGGAACGCACTCTTTTAAACAAACCACCTTCCAATTGAAGTCATCAAAAACCAAGTTGAATAAGCCAGAGCCCGTTGTGTTGTTTGACAAACAGCAGTCTCATGTCCCCTCCTTCCCCCCTTTTTCAAAAATTTTCAGACCAGTACCTAAGAATGGAACCGAAATAATTTTTTCTCTTCAGAAATTACGATAAAAAAAATAGTATGCAGTACTCATAAATTTACTTTAATGCTATATAGGGTGATTATTAAGTTAATTATAACGTTTGGAATCTGTTGCATTGATGTCCGAAAGGTAGTTTCTGAGTTATGGAAGCTGGACCCATAAGGCGCCATAGAGGGGCGAAGCCCGCTAGTGTCTATCATAATTATATCTGCCATGTAGACTAATTGCGATATTTAATCAAAATAGCCCCCTCCCCTCCTCATCCCCGGAAATATAACAAATACAAAATGTGTCTTTATAAACCTATCGTCAAATAGGTTTTTATTTCTTTTTCCCTAAAAAAAACATGATTTTTATATCCGTAACGTAAATAGCGGACGAAGCCCGCTAGTTCCTATCATAATATATATTTTTAATAATTTTATATAGTCTATAATAAAAATCAGACTTAAAATAGTCTAGTTCCATGAGTACTTGTAGTGTCAGTTACATGCTACGATTTTTGGATACCAGTATTTTAGAACGGGAAAATGTGACTTATTTTATCGGAGATATCTCATTAATTGAATAAGGTGAAGCAAACTTTTTGAAAAAAAGGTGGCCAACAAGCATGGCAGTTATCAGCTATGTGACTTTGTGCTAAAGTCCATTAATTTGATCTGCTTTAAAAAGATTACGGAAGATTGAATTATAGTAGAACCTGGATTAACCGAGCTTCGATTAATCGAGGTTTCTGTTAACCGAGCCGATAACAAAGTCTGATTTTTTTTTTCCTTTTGAATGAGCCTTAAAAATAACCACACTCTTTAGCTCACTGTCCGTGCTATACAGGCCCTTCCGCCCCCAAAAGCCCTCAACTCCAAAGAAACATTGGACCTTGAGAAGTCAATAGCGAACAATGCTTTGTTTCCAGTGGCTGTGTGAACTTTCGTAAATTTTTCAATTTGCATTTTAAAATTTACTACTGGTAGTTGATTTTCTTTTTAAATTTGTTAAGCTGTGAAACAGAACTTTACATATATTTACTTTTATTATTTAAAAAACGTTCTATATATTTTTTTAAAAGAGATGTTAAATTCGCAAGCACGGCGAGTTTTTACACACAGTTTCTATTAACCGAGATTTCCGATTCCGATTTACTAACAGTCCCAATTAGCTCGGATAATCGAGGCTGCTCTGTATAATTAAAAAATCAATGGCGATCTTACTGTAAACGGGTTTCCCTTTTACTGAGGGATTTCAAAACCGAATCAGCTGATGTTAGTTGCTGTTTCCCTGCTTGATTAAATAAGATTAGTTAAACATTTGAAAATTACCAAATATAAAAGGAACTAAGTCAACAGAGTCTTTGCTTTATGGTATTTTTTAACAACGCTATAAGAAAATGATTTTAAATAAGAGATTTTAAATGTAACGTTTTAAATCTGACATAATTTTCACCAAACTTTCCTTTCTCTTTGTAACATTCAACTGAAAATATTTTTATTATTAGAAAGATAATATTATTATTTGCGCTACCTTAAAATTAGCAACTATAGTTAAAAATATCATCTCGAAATTTGAAATAAATCTCTCATATAAATATATTTTTTAATTTACACTGTTTTGCAATATGTTTTGCAATGTGTTTTGTAAACTGTTTTGGCCACTTTGGCCAATATGACGTAATTTCCTCCATTTACGACTTTTAACACATATCAATGAATTTATTATTTAAAAATTTTCTTTTTCTTTTAATATTCACGTGTAAATATAATTTTTATGACGTAATTTTCAATGTTTTCCTTCTTTTAATGCGTAATCATTTAATTCTAATTTGAAAATAATTGATTATTTTATAATTTTCTTTCATTTTAAGTAAGCATGTGTAAAAACAATTTTTATGACGTAATGTTTAATATTTTCCTGCTTTTAACACGTTATCATTTAATTCTAATTTAAAAGGATTTTTTTCTGTTTATAATAGTCACGTGTGAATAAATTTTTAATTTAAAGGATATATTATTCTTTGCGGTGTTTTAACATTTGGCAACAATTTAAAATAACCTTTTCTAAAATATGTAAAAAATATCTCTGGAAATTCTCAAAATTTTAATTTAAAATTGAAATAAACCGTCAAAAAATTAGGCAAGTTAAGAATAATAAATGCACTCTGCAAACTTCGAGTTTCTATTGAATGATTAAATTGAATGAAAATGATTAAATTCCCATGTATATTTTTTTTTCCTATGAGACTTTTTTAATGAGACAATTTTATCCAGATTTAACATTAAATATCTCTTAAAATAATTCTTCGATTTAAAAACTGTCTAACTCAACGTTTTTATCAAACATTTCTCTATAATACTACGCACTTGCGTCAAAAGATGGCGACACCAGAATTCTGATATGCTTATTATGTAAACTGTAAATATTGCAAAGTTAAATAAAAAGAATTGTCTCGGGGTTATCAAACTTCATTGATATTTATAAATAAAACATTTCAACTAAATTATTTATTATAAAAGAATTATTACATCACAATAGCTTTTATGCAAGGAAAATAATAATTATAATAATAATATTATTATGGATGTCAGTGATTATATATTGATTGACCGTCATATTAATAAAAAATGATATTATAAAAAGAAGAGCTGAAATGAATTATTTTTTTACGTTTCTGATCCTGTGATTTATATTCAAATAATAATTATTAATGTATATTTTTTGTAAAGTGATTGAAATTAAATATATTTATAAAATTTATGGTAATATTTTTATTGTTGAAAAATTGCCAAGAAATAATCATCATCAAATTGGCGTCATTATAATTGTAATTTTATTTAATTTAATAGCAATTAAAAAAATTACAAAGGAACTGAGAATAATGGTCAACTAGCAGACTTGTGAAACACGTACCAGACAGTATCGAACTGCCTATCTTAAGGTCAGTAAACGATGGCCCTTAGCCACTCAGCCGGTAGGAAGACAAAATTTATCTCCCCAAAAGTGGTTAAAAAGAAAGCATGTGTATGAATACAGTGTCATGCATTTTCGGTGAAATTTCCATAGAATGGCGAAGAAATATAGTCCGATTTTTCATGCGCATTATAAAACGAACAAGAGTCTTGCTGGAAACAAGTAAATTGTTATTTGGTTCATCTGAAACATATTTATTTGATTTTTAAAAAATCGCCCGTGTCATTTTCGAGAGAAAAAAAAAAATCGAATTATTTAACGAACGAGAGTTTTCCCAGAAAAAAGAAAAGTGTTATTCACCTCGCCTTAATCACAGTTATATTATGTATCAATTTAAAAATAATCGTTAGAACCGTTTTCGAGATTTTCAAATTAGGAACTTCCTCGATATTATACCAACGTTTTCACTTTAAAAATGGCTATTTAGATCTCAAAATATACTGCACGTAGAAATGCAAAAATTTCAGTATACGATTAGACTGCAGATATAAGACTGTTCTAGAAAATTCAAAACAATAAGACATATATCTGCTGAGTTATTAAAAGGCGGCTTTTCGCGTTTTCTTTGATGTCGAGTTAGCTGTATATATGAGTCCCGCCATCTACGAATTCTATGATACGATACGATGCGATACGATTTTAACGATACGATACGATACGATACGATTTTAGGCTTAAGGCTGCGTCACTCGAAATACTACCGTCTTCCATGATAACATGCATGTGTGTGTGAAATTTTTATTTTATAAATTAAAAGAAAAGTCGTGTGAAATACTGTGTGGAATTAAAAAAATAATAATATTAATCTGATTTAAATTTTTAAAAAATCCGATTTAAATTTTTTAAAATATCGATTATTTTGATTTATATATATAAAAAAAAAATCACGAACCCTGGCACTGAGACAGGCTTCACCGAGTATGCAGGGCAGACTGGGGATACTTGATCCCTGATCAAAAAGTATGCTAAAATCAATATGTAGAATTTTGAAATCTAGCAACATATTTTAAGAGTCATTATTTCGGATAATCTGACAACATAAAATCATTTACAGCCATTTTGTTTCAGCATGAAAAGGAATATTTAATTGTTGCAAGTTCCACATTTTTAAAGGCTTTTAAAGTTTTGCTTTTATTTTCTATTGTTGGAAATTTGATAAATTGAATTGTATATCATTTTAAAGTATAAACTTTACTATTCACAATTAACTTCTTTAGCAAATTAGTATTGTTTATTTACCACCTAAAATATACATTTATGTTCTAAACACAAAATGGGGATACTTGATCCCCCAAACTTCGATTCGTCTATATGTATATGTGTTTATAACGTTCGTAAATATGCTTGAATTGCTGTGAAATTTAAATATGCTATTTAGGGTCTCTGTAGCATGTTCCTTCTTGAAAATGGCGTGCTTAGCATTTATAGCTCTTTTAGAAGGACACGCAAAATAATTTGCGTACATCATGGTCCATGAGCGGTCATTGTTTGAAAAGAGTTTTAATACTATTAATCTATTTCAAAGAGAACAAAGATGATGCATGTTATGTATGTTTACTACAGCAAAAATACTGTGCATAACATTTACAATTTTTTTTTTCTCATGGAGTCACGAAAGAATTTCAAATAAATGGCAGTTTTTAGATGCTAATTCTTTGAAATGCGTTTTATTGAGGATAAACTATACAAACAGTACGAAATAATCAGTAATACTGTGTCAAACTTTTAGGTAGCTTTCATTACAAAAAGCTACCTATTGCAGCCGTTCGGAGGAAAGCGATTTCAAAAAATTTTGGTATATTTTCATCGATCATGACCCCCAGACCCCGAAACCACCCTCCGTTCAAAATTGATATATATATCTGACCTATGTCACACTGTAACTCTCGTATTTATGAACCGATTTGGATGTAATTCGGTGTGTACATAGTACATACCAATGTCTCGACCGAGTTCGTTGGCCAGCTTCATCCGCCATTTTGTTTCAAAATGGCGGCCATTTAAAATTTTTAAAAAAATTTAAAATTTGAAATGTGGTACCAAAAAATTGAAAATGGAAAAATATTTTTCCCTTATGTATTTGACCTTTATACAAAGACTCCGGAGGAGTTTTTGTTTCGTCTATATCTTAAAAAATGGCTGAGTTATAGCATTTTGAATTTCTAGCGTGGCTGACATTTTGAAACGTCCTGAATTTTGTCACGCGATAAAAGGCGTATTTATGAATCGATTTGGATGTAACTTCGTTTATACATAGTACATACCAATGTCTCGACCGAGTTCGTTGGCCAGCTTCATCCGCCATCTTGTTTAAAAAAGGCGGCCATTTAAATTTTAAAGAAAATTTTAAATTTGAAGTGTGGTACAAAAAAATTGAAAATTGAAAAAATATTTTTTTCTTATGTGTTTCACCTTGATAAAAAGATTCGGGAGAAGTTTTTGTATCGTCTATATCTTAAAAAATGGCTGAGTTATAGCATTTTGAATTTCTAGCGTGTCTGACATTTTGAAACGTCCTGATTTTTGTCACGTGATAACAGACGTATTTATGAACCGATTTGGATGTACCTTGGTGTGTACATAGTACATACAAATATCTCGACTGAGTTCGTTAGCCAGCTTCATCCGCCATCTTGTTTCAAAATGGCGGCCATTTAAAAAAATTTAAAAAAATTTAAATTTAAGATGAGATACCAAAAAATTGGAAAATGAAAAAGATTTTTTTTGTATGTGTTTGACCTGAATACAAAGATTCCGGAACAGGTTTTGTTTCGTCTATATCTAAAAAAAATGGCTGAGTTATAGCATATTGAATTTCTATTGTGGCTGACATTTTAAAACGACCTGATTTTTGTCACGCGATAAAATGCGTGTTTATGAACCGATTTGGATGTAACTTGGTCTGTACATAGTACATACCAATGTCTGGACCGAGTTCGTTGGCCAGCTTCATTCGCCATCTTGTTTCAAAAGGGTTGCCATTTAAAAAAACGCAATTTAAAATTTAAATTGAGGTAATAAAAAATTGGAAAATGAAAAAGATTTTTTTTTGTTGTTATTTGGCCTTGATACAAAGATTCTGGAGCAGTTTTTGTTTCTGAAAATTTGTTCTTTTGTTTATATCTTTAAAAATGGTTGAATTATAGCACTTTGAATTTCTAGCATGGCTAACACTTTGAAACGATCTTGTATTTGCCACGCGATAACACACGTATTCGCCTATTTCGATGGAAGAAGGCATGTGGATAGTACACATCAATATCTTGGCCAAGTTCGCTGGCCAGCTTCATCAGCCATCTTACTTCAAAATGGCGGCCAATTAAAAAAAATTATATTTAATGTGAGGTGCAAAAAAATTAGAAATTGAAAAAGGTTTCTTTCTCAAGTACTTGACATTGATATAAGGATTCGGGAGCATTTTTTGTTTGTCTTTATCTTAAAAAATGGCTCAGATATAGCAGTTTCAATTTCTAATGTGGGTGACATTTTGAAAAATCCGATTTTTTGCCTGCGACAGCACTCGTATATATCAACCGATTCCGATGTGAGTGAGCATGTGCACAGCAATTACTAAGGTCTCGACCAAGTTCACTGGTTAGCCTCATCCACCATGTTGTCTTAAAATGGCAGGCACTTTAAGAAATCGCCGAATTTGGCAGCCAAATATAAGTTACTTTAAATAAAAGCAGCTTGGATAAAGCTGAATAATTTCGCGAATCATTCATAATGATTTAGTATTGATAAAAATTAGTATTGAATCTCCTATATTCGGTTTCCACTAAATATAGCTTCGTGTGTTTGAATAATATAAGTTGGCTTTTTTAAAATAAGGAATATGAAAGCTACCTCTTCCTCCCGGCACTGGCCGGAAGGACTTTTATATTTATACATAGTCCCACAAAAATATATTATGGATACATTGTCGATCGAGATAATTGCATGCAGCCAATTTTAATGACGTTTGCAGGTGTCGATCCAGGCAAAATTTGGGGCCTATTTAGGGCCCTTTCACAAAAATCTATTTAATAAAATAGGCCTCTTCACAAAAATAAATTTAATAAAATGGGCCCCTTCACAAAAATGAACTTAATGAAACAGGCCCCTTCACAAAATTCCTTTTAATAAAATAGGCCTCTATGCAACATTATTTTTCATAAAAACTGTTTTAAAATGTGTAATTTGTAAATAAAACCAGATCACGAAAAACAAAAACTTTAGCAACGGGATTTAAAGAATGTTTTTTTTTTGTTGTTGTTGTTCATAAATTCTTTTTCGAATTTGAGTAACTGGATTTCAACTTTCGTTACAAAATGTTATTTTTCACAAAAATAACTTCTACTATTCACAAAATGGGCCCCAAGAATAAAAACCTGCATCGACCCTTGGTTTGATGTCGTACAATATCAGTTCATCCATATTTAAATGTGACAATATATTTCACTATACCCATTCTTAAAAAGGAGAAAAATACGTAAAACTCATAAAGTAGCTAAAGTGTTCATAAAATAAAATATCTGAAGCTTAAAAGTTAAGAATTTCGTGCATCAGACCATGGATATAGGTTAAAACAAACACGTTCTCCGCTAAAATGCAAGTATATAGTTCATATACAGGCCCTTACAGAGGTACTAGGACAGTTTATTGTCTTTTGACAGTTATTTCTTGAAGTATAATTTCAGTGGTATTATGTGTTTTCCAGCCATACTGAATTTCCGTACGGTATGCAATATATGTAACCGTAAATAACTACTATATTATCACTTATATCCCACTATAATATCCCAACTATAATATATAATATCCCAACTATAATATATATAATATCCCAACTATAATATATAATATCCCAACTATAATATCACTTATAGTTGTTATATACAGGGGCTGTCCAAAAAGTATTTGAATACATTATTATGAACTGAAATACTTTTCGATGATGTTACACATTTTTAAACTGATTTTGAAATTTTATTAATGTTAAAAACGTCAAAACTGACTTTTCCGCAAACTTAGTATTACAGTCGAACTTTATTAAAGCGATCTTGGATGTAACGAGATATTTAAGAGCAAATGTTTGGTTCAGTGTAAAAATGCATTGCTGGAAACTTGATTATAACGAGTAAATCTCTTATCAACAAATTTGCAGGCCCATTCTTCTTAAAGTAAATATAGCAACACATCAAATATAAACCACAGCACATCTACATCATTATTGGACAATTCCATTGTAACAGACTAATAGTCATAGAGGAAGAAAATGGCCTTACCTTATTTTTTAAATAATTATGTAATTCAAAGATGACTACAATTAGCATATGATATTACAAGATAAATTAATATAGTTATTATGAATAAATTATTTAATGTAAATAATTATGATTAAAAAACTGGTACTAGGTAGCTTTCATTACAAACAGCTACCTATTGCAGCCGTTCAGAGGAAGACGATTCCGAAAAATTTTGGTATATTTTCACCGATCATGACCCCTAGACCCCGAAACCACCATCCGTTCAATATATATATATATGTATATATATATATATATCCTTCTATATATAAAAATGTTTTGATTTGGAAATGGACCAATGAAAATCTGCGTAGATATTCCGGGTAGATCGGCATCCAATTTGAATGCTTAAACATGGCCTTTTATCGTTAATATTAAAAAAACTGTTGCATACAAAAATATGAAAATCGGTGGTATTATAGAGAAATGTTTGATAAACACGCTGATGTAGACAGTTTTCAAATCGAAGAATTATTTTAAGAGATATTTAATGCTAAAGTTGGACAAAATCGTTCCATTTAAAACGTTTTATTGGAACAAAAACTATACATGAGAATTTAATCATTTTTAGATCATTTTATACGTTATAAGTTCCCGGTGTGCAGATTGTATTTATTTTTCTTATTTGACTGATTTTTTGAGGTTTTATTTCAATTTTAAATTCAAATTTTCAGCATTTCGAGAGATAATTTTTACAAATTTTAGAAAATGTTATTAATTTAAACTGTTGCCAGTTGTATAAACAGCGCAAACAATAATGTTTACTTCAGATTAAAAATTTATTTACACGTGACTATTACAAACAGAAAAAAAAAACTTTAAAATTTGAATTAAATGATTACATGTTAAAAGCAGGAAAATTACGTCATAAGAACCATAGGCACAGATGTCATACACGACCCATATTGACGCAATTTTTTTCCTACGCCAATTTGGCGAAAACATCAATAGTATAAACAACAACAACATCCGGGTTACCATATCAAGCAAAATAATGACACTTTAGCACCAGTTAAGTACCCGTTGCGTATATGAAATTGGCGTCAAAAAAAATTGCGCCAATATGTATATGACACCTGTGCCGAACGATATTTACACTTGAATTTTAAAACAGAAACAAAATCTTAAAATAAAAAAAAATCATTATTATGCGTTAAAACTTGTAATTTGAGGAAATTACGTCATATTTAAAATGGCAAAAAATATAGCAAAACAATTTAAATTGAAAAATATATTTACGCGAGATATTTTGAGATAATCTTTTCAACTATTATTGTGAATTCGAAGATAGCGCAAATAATATTTCCTTCTAACAGCAAAAGTATTTTCACGTGAATATTAGTAAGAGAAATAAAACTTTGGTGTAAATTACGTCAGATTTGAAACGATACATTTAAAATGAATTATTTAAAAGAACTATCTTATAGCGCTGTTAAAAAATACCGGGAGACAATGACACTGTTTACTTAATTCATTTTACACTAGCTTATTTTCAAATGTTTAACTATTTTTTTTAATTAAATACGAAAACAGCCATTGTATCTCTTAACAGCAGCAGATTTGGCCTTAAAAATCCCCAATCTAAGGAAAACGAATGGAAACCTGTTTACAGAGAGACCGCTAATGTTTTTTTTTTAATTAAATATTTTTAAAGCCGATCAAATTAGCGTGCTTTTTGGATTTTGGTATGCATGAACGGGGGTTGGCGAGCATAGCTTGTAGGGGGCAGAGCCCCCTAGTATATATATATATATATATATATATATATAAAGATATTGTTAAATAGTAATTAAGTAATTTATAAGTGTATTTTAGTTATTTTAAATAATGTAATCACTTTCTATTTATTTTATTTTATATTATATTATTTATCACGGTATTTCAAAATGTATTAATTGCATCCTTTGGTATCAATTACTGTGATTTCTTAACTGTTTTATTCACCTTAATCTTTACGTTATTATGGTAGCCATGTGCGAGTGGATATATTGAAAAAAAAACTGAAATATTAATCGGTATGTTGTGTAATATTTCTATTTTATATGCTATAGATATTTAAATTGGTTTTATTGAATTTTCCATTTCATATTATTTGATTCTATTCTGTTTTCTTTTTGAATCTATTCACTTGATTATAATGGTTGTTCGGGCACAGAGAAAAAAAAAATTTTAGCTTTAGCTTTTTTTTCTCACAGAAAACAACCATCTTGCTTATATCATTGAATTCTGTGCCCTTGAAAACGTAATTCAATATATAAGCTTTTCCATTATTTGTCGGTGTCCACTTTCTTCTTTTTTCTTCCATAATAATTCTTATAATAAATTATTTGGCACTTTATTTTATACTTACAGCTTTAATTCACAATATTACGGTTTTTGATGGTGGTAGGTTATGTTTAATTAATGGTTATATATATATATATATATATATCTGATCTTTGTCATACTGTAACTCTCGTATTTATGAACCGATTTGGATAAAATTTCGTGTGTACATAGTACATACCAATATCTCGACCGAGTTCGTTGGCTAGCTTCATCCGCCATCTTGTTTCAAAATGGCGGCCATTTAAATTTTTTTTAATTTAAAATTTAAAATGAGGCACAAAAAAATTAGACATTGAAAAAGATGTTTATCTTATGTGTTTGGGCTTGATACAAAGATTCTGGATCATTTTTAGTTTCGTCTATATCTTAAAAAATGGCTAAGTTATAGCACTTTGAATTTCTAGCATGGCTGACATTTTGAAACGATCTGATTTTTGTCACGCAATAATACACGTATTTATAAACTGATTTGGATGTGACAAGGAATGTGCATAGTACATAGCAATATCTCAACCGAGTTCGTTGACCAGCCTCATCCGCCATTTTGTTTCAAAAATGGCGGCCATTTAAAATTTTTTAAAAAATTTTAAATTTAAAATGAGGCACAAAAAAATTAGACATTGAAAAATATATTTTCTTGTGTGTTTGGGCTGGATACAAAGATTCTGGAGCATTTTCAGTTTCGTCTGTATCTTAAAAAATGGCAGAGTTATAGCACTTTGAATTTCTAGCATAGCTGACATTTTGAAACGATCTGATTTTTGTCACGCGATAATACAGGTATTTAAAAACCGATTTGGATGTGACAAGGAATGTGCATAGTACATAGCAATGTCTCGACCGAGTTCGTTGGCCAGCCTCATCCGACATCTTGTTTCAAAATGGCGGCCATTTAAAAATTTAAAAAAAAATAAAATTTAAAAGTGAGGTACAAAATAATTAGAAATTGAAAAAGATTTTTTACTTATGTGTTTGAGCTTGATACAAAGATTACCGAGCATTTTTTTGTTTCGTCTATGTCTTAAAAAATGGCTGAGTTATAGCGCTTTGAATTTCTAGCATGGCTGACATTTTGAAACGATCTGATTTTTGTCACGCGATAATATGCGTTTTTAATAACCGTTTTTTATGTGACAAGGCATGTGAATAGTACATAGCAATGTCTCGACCGAGTTCGTTGGCCAGCTTTATACGTCATCTTGTTTCAAAATGTCGGCCATTTAAAATTTAAAAAAAAAAATTAATTAAAATGAAGTACAAAAAAATTAGACATTGAGAAAAATATTTTTTCTTATGTGTTTGAGCTTGATACCAAGATTCCGGAGCATTTTTTGTTTCGTCTATATCTTAAAAAATGGTTGAGTCTGACGATCTGATTTTTGTCACGCGATAACACGCGTATTTATGAACGGATTTGGATATAACTTGGTGTGTACATAGTATATACCAATGTCTCGAAAGAGTACGTTCATCCGCCATCTTGTTTCAAAATGGCGGCCATTAATTTTTTTAAAATTTTAATTTAAAATAAGGTACAAAAAATTAGAAATTGAAAAAGATGTTTTTCTTATGTGTTTGACCTTGATACAAAGATTTCGGTGCATTTTTCGTTTCGTCTATATCTTAAAAAATGGCTGAGTTAAAGCACTTTGAATTTCTAGCATGGCTGACATTTTGAAACGATGTGATTTTTGTCACTCGATAACAGGCGTATTTATGAACCGATTAGGATATGACAAGGCATGTGCATAGTACACAGCAATCTCTCGGCCGAGTTCGTTTGCTAACTTCATCCACCATCTTGTTTCACAATGGCGGCCGTTTAAAAATTTAAAAAAAAAAATTAATTTAAAATGAGGTACAAAAAAATTAGAAATTGAAAAAGAATTTTTTCTTGTGTGTTTCAGCTTGTTACAAAGATTCCGGATCATTTTTTGTTTTGCCTTTATCTAAAAAAAAAAGGGCGCGATATAGCAGTTTGAATTTCGAATGTGTGTGACATTTTGAAAAATCTGATTTTTTGCCTGCAACAGCACTCGTATATATCAACCGATTTAGATATGAGTGAGCATGTGCACAGGAATTACTAAGGTCTCGACCAAGTTCATTGGTGAGTTTTGTTGCACCCATTATGTTGTTTTAAAATGGCGGGCTATCACCGATAATTCGGGTTAATATAATTATTAATATAATTCGGGATATCACCGAATTTGGCGACAAAATATAAATCACTTTAATAAAACCAGCTTTGATAACGCTGACTAATTTCGCGAAATTCTCATTCATATTCAATATTGACAAAAATTAGTATTTAATCTTCTATAATCGGGTTTCACTAATTTGAGCTCCGTGTGTTTGAATAATATAAGCTGGCTTTTAAAAAATAAGGAATATGAAAGCTACCTCTTCCTCCCGGCACTGGCCGGAAGGAATTTTGTAACAGACAAACAGGAATTACCATGCTTTTCGGATACCTTAATGTTTATCTATATTGCTTACTAGCAAACCCCGCGGCTTTGCTCGCGTAATACTTGAAATATGCCAAGTGATATTTATGTCTAATTTTTATTAAAAGGTACTAACTAAATTTTTATTTTATTAAAAGGTAATATTTTATTTTATTAAAAGTTTTTTTTTTAATTAAAAGGTACTTTTTACATTTAGGAATATTTCAAAAATTACTATTTAAAACAAAGTTTGATTAAACATCCTTATTACACTGCATTAGGCAGAAATGAGACTTAAATTAATAAAACTAAATAAATGATAATTTAGAAAATATTTTGAAACTTTTATGCTCAATTAATACGCTCATTACAGTATTCATTTGAAGTTTTGAATTTTTTAGAAACAATCTTCTTACATCTTAAAATTAACTATCCAAGTCCTACCACCTCTCTTAACAAAAAGGGCTATGTTGAAATAGGAACTGTCAACATTAATTTGCCAACATTAATTTTGAAATCGGTTTGTTATTTCCTAATATTCCACAGAAACGTAATTTAGAAAGCTTTTAAAGGCCTTTTTCAGAACGTTTGTTGTTCCTGTGAACCCCAGGTGGTAGAATCATCCGCATAAAATATAGCGTGTGTCGGATCAGAAATTGTTACCATTGATTCGCTATTATTACTTTTATAATAGGTTTATATATCCTGAAATTGCATAGAAATCGTAATTTAGGACTTTTTAGAACGCTTTTCGCGCCTCCCCTTCGCTTCACCCCTTTTTTATTCGAATTTATTTTCGACAGTCCTTCGAAGGTATTTATATTTTATAAGTAACTACCATGCTATATTTGAAGTTTCTAGCCTCTTCAGTATCACAGGAATCGCAATTTAAAAAGTTTTTTGCTCCTGCAACACTCTGGTGGTAGTGTCACAGACATAAAATATAGCTTATGTTTGAGCAGGTTCTATAACCAACAATTTGTCATCATTATTTTTTAAATCAATTGGGTATTTGATAAGATTGTATAAAAATTGTAATTTATAACGCTTTTCGCTCACTTCATCTTTTTAAATTTGGAATTTTCTTTCGACTGTTCTTAGAAAGCAGTTGCATCTTGTAAGTAAATACCATGCCATACTTCAAAGTGTTAGACCACTCAGTTATGCAAAAAACGCAAATTAGAACATGTTTTGCTTTTGCAACCCTCAGATGGTAGTAACAGCAACATAAAATATAACCTATGTTATAGCAGGGACTGTCACCATTGATTTGCAGCCATTACTTTTGAAATAGCTTTGGTATTTCCTGAGATTGAGTAGAAATCGCAATTTAGAACATTTTTAGAACGCTTTTTTCGCATTTTCACCCCTTTTTTAATTTTCTAATTTTTTCGAAACTGTTCTTAAAGATCATCTATATCTAATAAATATGTACCTTGCCTAATTTTAAGTTGCTAGCCCCTACCGATCACAAAAATCGAAATTTAGAACGCTTTTTTCTCCTGCAACGTCTAGGTGATAGTGATACCGACATAAAATAGCGTCTATGTTAGAGCAGAGGCAGTCAGCATCAATTTCCTACCATTACTTTGAAATCAGTTTGATTCTTCCTGAGATATTGCTGACAAACAGATATAAAATATAGCCTATCTTGGAGCAAGATCTGTCACCATCATTTTTACACCATTATATTTGAAATCGGTTCAGTACTTCCTATGAGATTGCATAGAAATCGCAATTTAGAACGTTTTTACAATGCTTTTTGTGCATTTTGTGGCACCGACATAAAATATAGCCTATGTTCTAAGTTGGACTAACACCATTATTTTGATACCATTACTTTTAAAATCGGTTCGGTAGCTCCAGAGATTACCTATAACAAACAAACAGTTTTTACTTCTTTATAATATTAGTATAGATAAAATAACATACAATTTATTATAACAAAAATGTATTTTAATTCAGAGAGAGTTCAGAAACTTACGTCTTTCACAAAATTTGACTGTTGTGACAATATAGTTATAAAAAATATGTAATTTTATCGGTATCAGACCAACATCCAATATGTAACAGACACACAGATAAATACATAAAAAGAAGCTATGCTGATTGTTATGGATTTTATTGATTTTTACTATTCAAAATTTTATAAAATGCATTGCAGTTATAAAATTGTGTGTAAAAAATAAAATACTAAAAATGGTAACATTGGTTTAGAATTGCCCTACTGGAAATAATGAAACTGGTGAGGATAACTGTGGTTCAAATGAGTGTGAAGCAATAAATAGCCCTTCGTCTTCTCCGACATATACAGTGCGTTAAGAAATTATAAGACCACTAACGAATTGGTGCACTTCTGAAGACGACACAATATGCAAATTTCTAGCGTGTGTATTTAAAATTGATCGTAGAACGTCTTCTGTTATAATTGCTACATTAAAATTTAAGTTACATTTTATAAAAATCTTCTAATTTTTTTAAAATGTAAATAAGGTGGCTGTTAAGAAATTATAAGACCACCTGAGGAAATTACCATATTATACGTCACGTCAGAATCATTATAAAACGTAGGGGAGAGGGGGGCACATGTGAACAGCACATAGTTCACTCAGTTAAATTTGAAATAAAAAAATTCAAAAAATTACCAATTGATGGTAGTACTGGTACCATCTTTTGGCTGAATTTTCAGAACAATAGGTCATTTTGATTTCTGGTAGTTGTAATTTGTTTGTTTTAGAAGGTGTGAAGTAAAAAAGTCTTCTAAGTTAATGAAGTAAAAATTCATTCAAGACATTTTTTAAAGAAAAATATCAGTATTGCATTCTATAACAGGCATTAATTAGGTAAGTCTACAAAAAGTTTTGTTTCCTTATTTCAATTAAAAATATCTTTTTTTATAAGTTAGGCTGAAGTTGGTAGATGGGGCACTTGTGAACAGAACATATGGGGGCAGATGTGAACAGTTCACAAGTGTATTTTTTAAGTCTGTGAATGCATTTTATTTTATTTTATTTTTTTTTTTAGTTTAAAATATAATTACGCTTGTCAAACAATACATTGAGCTATATATTCAATGTTTTTAGGATTGCTTCATAGTTTTATTTTACTGGGAGTTAGATAACAATTAAAAGTGACTCAAAAGGAGTAGGCATACGGAGGGTTACTCTGAAATTATTGAGATACGCGCAGACGAGAATTTAAAAAATAAAAATAACGGTTTAATTTTAAAATACAAAGTATTTTAACACAGCAGACGATTTTTTACTGACTTACTTCAACTTGTTTAGCGTAGAATAAATTTTAAACAGAAGAGAAAATGGAGTTGACGCGAGAACATTTTCGCGCTATGATTTTCTACGAATTTAAAGCAGGATTAAATCAAGAAGAATGCGTTCAACGGTTGAAATTAGCATTTGGTGATGAATCTCCAGCTCGTGCTACTGTATTCAGATGGTTTAAAGAATTTAGCAGAGGTCACAATTTTCTTCAGGATGAAGAACACACAGGGAGGCCGCCGTCGGCAGTAATCCCGGATAATGTGTCTGCCATACGAAAAATGTTAATGGATGATAATCGCTGTACCTATCAAATGATATAGAAGGAATTTAACATTGGATTTGTAGCCATACACAAAATTATTCATGAAGAATTGCATATGAAAAAAGTAGTTTGCCGTTGGGTTCCCCATAATCTAACTGAGCACCAAAAAAGAGGAGTGTATCAGAATCAGTAAAGAAACTCTTAAATTGCTAAATTATGGCGGCCACCGCATCATTTCTAAAATTGTAACGGGTGACGAAATGTACATACCGTTTTTTGACGTTCCAACACGTCAAGAAAGCAAAGTATGGGTCTTTGAAGATGATCCCACGCCGACAATGATAAAAAGACAACGCGCACTGAAAAAAGTGATGTATGCCGTTTTCTTCAGAAGTACGGGATTGGTCAAAGCCATCAAGTTGGAAGGACAGAAGACAGTAACAGCAAACTGGTATACCACTAAATGTCTTCCAGAAATTCTACAAGAAGTGAATGTTAGGGGACTAATGCTTCACCATGACAATGCATCTTCACATACAGACGGATTAACAGTTGAGTTTCTTAAACAAAAACGAATTAAAGTGATAGAACATTCGCCGTATTCACCTGATCTAGCTATGTGTGACTTTTGGTTATTCTTTAATCTAAAAAAGAACTTACGTGGACGTCGTTTTCATTCAGAAGAAGAGATTGATGTGGCTATAAATGCATTTTTTTTTCATCTATTCTAAGAAATGAATTTGAGGTATTTAATTGAAGCTTGAGGCATTTAATCTGTGGAAAATTCGTCTACAAAAGTGCATTGATGCTGGAGGAGACTACTTTGAACACACCTAAAATTTTGTAAGTATAACTTTAAAAACGTAGTTGTATCTCAAAAATTTCAGAGTTACCCTCGTATTAGTGTACAATTTTACGAATAATTTCTTGTATCTATGTTGAAACATTTATTGATTTATTCACACAACTAGAAAGAGGGCATCTAATTAGTTTTTATCACAGTTTTTATTCACAAAAAATTATTTTTGTCTTATTTATGCATGTGTTCACATGTGCCCTAGCTATGTTCACAACTACCCCTCCACCGGGGTACATGTGAACAAATGTAGACAATTTTTAGAATGATGATATAAGTTAGAAATTCTTGATAAATGCATCCAAAAGTTTCACTAAAAGAACAAACAAATTCTAAATACTCATATAAATCAATTTTTGGTTCAATAGCTCATAACAATTTTGAGAAATAGTCAAAAATGTAAAAATTGTTCACATGTGCCCCCCTCTCACCTACGCGTTTGTATATCGCGAAAATATTCCCGAGAAGCAAAGGTGCAAATTTAGATAGTGTTATATACGATATATTTGAAGATGCCGTGGGATAAAGAGTTGTCTGCGACCGAAGTAAGAAAAATTTGGTTTTATAAAAGTGCTGATAAATTTGAACGAGAAGTAGCTCGGTTAATGAAGCGTTCTAAACGATCTGAAAGAAAAGGGATTTTGACAGCACGGGATGATCGACAAATATTTCGATTTTCAACTCAAAAAGGTCTTTCAACTCGGGAAATTTCGAATCGTTTCAGCAAAAGAACCTCACACGTAACAGTTTGGAAGAGTCTGAAATGAAATGGTAATGCAAAATGTATGAAACTGTTGAAAAAAACGATGTTAATGAAACATCATAAAGAAAAAAGGCTGAAATGAGCTAAAAATGCCATGTCATGGGACAAGAAATGAAACAAGTGATATTTTCAGATGAAATAAAATTTAATCTTGACGGTCCGGATGGTTATAAACACTATTGGAATGATTTGAGGAAGGAATCGAAACAATGCTTCAGTCGATAATCAGTAATGGTTTGGGGAGCTTTTAGTCATGATGGCTTTTGTGATTTAACCCGAATTTCGGGATGTATGAAATAATCTGCGCAATATCAGGCTGTGTTATGTGATCTTTTGATACCTTTTGGAGGTGGTGATAACTGGTTGTTTCAGCAGGACAATGCTTCTTACCGTGTGTCTAAATCCACCCAGCAATGGTTTAAAAAAGAAAAGATTCATGTTTTGCCATGGCCAAGTCAAAGTCCAGACTCGAATCCTATGAAAAATCTTTGGGGCGTATTAAATCGCAAAGTTTATGCTGATAATAAACTTTTTATCTGCCAATGAACTGGAAGTAGCCATTGTAAAAGAATGGCACAATATTTCTGAATCTGTACTTGTCACCTGGTCACTTCTATGAAAAACAGAGTGTTTGAGGTTATAAGAAAAAATGGAGGACCGATATCGTATTAATTTACATATTACTTTTGTTTTTTGACAAGTGGTCTTATAATTTGTTAATAGCGTATTTTTCAGTCATTGCTTATATTTTTGTTAACATACTTATTTATTGCATTATTCAAAATTATTGCGAACTAGTTTTAATAAATATGTTGTATTTTGATATCTCATGTGTTTAAACTAAGAACCTTAATTTTCTTCATAATTTTCAAAATCAAAGTGGTCGTATAATCTCTTAACGCACTGTACAGTTGTTTTCAATTGCACCATAAAACTCCTAATTTTTTTTAAAACAAAGTGGGTAAGTGAGTGATATTTTCTGTGCAATGAAGAATATAAGTGTGTAATGAAAAGGAAACTAAGAAGTTTAGAATAACATAACCAGCAATATGCCCTTTAACCTGCTAACAATAATAAATAAATGGAAAGAATGATTTCTTTACATTCTTTATTTGATTTTTTTTTTTCTACAAGTGTACACTCTTAAAACGAAAGAGCCAAAATAACTCAAGTTGAGCCGAAATCCACTCATCTCATGATTTGAAAGTCAGCTTCTCATAAAGAGTTGAAACAACTCGAGTGAATGAGTTGTTTTTAGGCAACTCATGATTGAGTGGTCTCTATTTTACTCATACTTGAGTGAAATCAAATCGATGAAGGTAAAATCCAGTAGTACTTGAGTGATTTGTAACCAACTCATACTTGAGTGAAATTGAGTCATTTAAGACTAAATCCAGTACCCCTTGAGCGATTTGTAATCAATTCAAACTTGAGTGAAATGAGGTCATTTCAGATTTAATCCAGTAGTTCTTGAGCGATTTGTAACAATTCATACATGGATTAAATCAACTCATTTAAGAGTTCATCCAAAATCCCTTGAGTGATTTCTAATAAACTCATTCATAAGAGAACTCGCCAAAATTACCAAAAAAACCCTTGAGCGATTTCTAACTAACTGATTAAATAAAATCATGTCATTTTAAATGAAATTCAGTAACCTGTGATTGATTTTTATCAACGTAATTCAAAATAACACAGAATTCTTGCCACATTTTCAAATTAAAATAACTAATTTTATACTCCTTCATATTGGTTTATATAACTGTAATTCTTATTTAATAGTAAATGACTATTTTTTGATTGAAAAAATAACTGTGATTTACAATTAAATAAAAATTACAATTATAAAAACCAATCTTAAGAACTAAAAAAAAAAAAAACTTGAAATCACCAAGGGAAGGAAAAATCCCAATGACAACTTTTAAAAGACGACTGCTCCCCTTAAGGGTGTTCTCAAATCCAAAAGGGCAACTTTCTGACATAAGCTTGAATTTATTTTTGATCGAAAATGCATGAAACCAGCTGGTGGTGTTGTTCTAAAACTATGTAATCGAGCTGCTTTTTCCATTTTTTTTTTTAACACAATAGATTTTTCAGAAAATAGTGTCAAAGTGGAAGTTTTGAACTGAATTTCCGCGCGAAAGGAGAAAAAACATACCAGAGCGGGCGAAAACGTTTGTCACATAATCAAAATCGCTTATAACTCAACAGATAACTTATTGATCAAAATATGGAAAATCCAGTTCAATTCCAAATTGCTTCCATAACAAGGCTTTCCAATTTTATATCTTTCCGTTAAAAAAATTAATTTGTAAATGCATCAAAACGCTTTGTGCTTGTTGAGCAGACCAGTTAAGAACAGCCTTAAGATCCTACACTAGTCGCTAAAAAAGATCTGGATGCTTGTGTTAATCTTATGGAGAAGTTATTTTCAAATACATTGTTTGGATTTAAAAATATATATATATATATATATTTTGGAGGGGGGGGGGGGGAATATAGGATCTTTATGCAGGCTAATTTTTAATTTTGGTTAGTTTCTCTTATACAGTAGACGTCCAATTTTACGAACTGATGTTACTCCCATTTACGAACACATTATATGAATCCCACTGAGTTCGTAAAATCGAGCGTCTACTGTATTAAGATATAAATTTTAGAATCGGTTCCAAAAATGAAAGTATTTACAATAAAATATAAAACCTAAATTAAAAAAGTAAAAACTAGCCACAATACATATTGTCTTCAGCTACCATATGCAAAAGGAATCATGTACAAATATTAAAAATCCAAGCAAGATATTTGAAAATAACTTCCCCATGGAATTAACATTATCACAGGTCTTGTCACACGGCTAGTGTTAGGCCTTAATAAGTAAATTTGAAAATATTTCAAAAAAGATAAACACCCACCCATTATATACTTTGTTGTAACTATCCCTTGATTTAATTCACACTACTTCTTAATAGACTAACTTTTAAAGAAATATTTATTGTTAAGCCTTTTTTTATGCTAATTAGCACTGAGTGATAAATGTCAATTTAATGCAGTTGATACATTTACAAATAAATTATGCACCAAAATAACTATAGAATATTGAAAAATAAGGTTTGGGTTCACTATTTAACATTTGAAAAGACCTTTTAATGCAAATGAAAATCTAAAATGGCCTTTTACCGACCAATAGACTTACAAATCTGTCTCGATATGCAAATGTTAGGAATTTTATCCATTTTTCATGCACTATGTGTACTTTCATTTGATTTGGATTCAAGTATCCTAAAACTTATAGCTAGAATTTTGGTCATGATACTATTTTTTTTTTTTTTTTTTTTTTTTTTGTATATGAAGAACCTTCCACTAAATATTGTAGTATAAAAGTCAAATGCATAAATAACTGAAAATTGGGCTTATTGACTCAAACAACGTGCAACTTAATTCTTTATATCATTTGTTGAAACTAAATTATGTTCAATAATAATTTTTAGAATTTAGCTTCTGGATTAGAAGGAACAATGTCTTGAATGGATAAACACCAACCCATTAGGTACTCTCTTGCAGTTATTCCTTCTTAATCTTGTTGTGAAATATAAAACTTTAAAATGGCATAAGATTGTAGCTTTTTATGTCAAAAGCAGGAGCCAAATGTGCAATTCAAAATATTGTGGGGGAAAAAACAACAACATTATTTACTAACAATTTTATTTAACAAAAAGAAAAAACAAACTTAGCATTGATAGCAATTTTAACAACAGATGCAGTGCATTGATAGCAATTTTAACAACAGATGCAGTGTTTTCATTAAAAATTTTCTCGTCAAGACAAGAAAATATGTATTCTTCTCTGCTGAAGATCCTTCAGAGATTCGATAGGGCTGTTGAATTACATTCCTCGCAGTGGAATTGCATTTCTTCATGAGGTCACTATTCTCCTGTGTTAAAAGAAAATATTGAAATTAAGTTAAATAGCAAAAATTGTAATGTAAAGGAGTGATTATGAACCTTTTAAAACATTTTAGTTTTTAGATTAAAGTAAATATAAATAAATTCTTAAAGTCTTAAGCAAGTTCTTAAAATATTGTTGAAAATTCACCTTTGTTACCATTTTCAAAATGTATACAAACATATCTTTTTAAACAATAATTTAAATTTGGGGGAAAAAATGAAACTACATTTCATATTAAATTTATTCTAAATATGAAAATACATATACAGGGGTCATTCCAAGAAAAATTTAGGGCCCTTCACAAAAATCTATTTAATAAAATAAGCCCCTTCGTAACATTCTTTTTCATACAAACTGTTTTAAAATGTGTAAATTGTAAATAAAACCAGCTCACTGAAAACAAACTTTAGCAAGGGGATTTAAAGGAGTTTTGTCAAATTCTTCATTTAAGTTTGAGTAACTGGATTTCAACTTTCGCTACAAAATATTATTTTTCACAAAAATAACTTGTACTTTTCACAAAATCGGCCCCAAGAATAAAAACAAACAAACAAAACACACACAAACAATCGCCTCCCCACGCATATTCTGAAAGAAAAGAAAAGAAAAAATGAAATAAAAAACCATACACTAAAACTTTTAGCTTTATATAAAAAGTTACACCACTGAAAATTCAGCCAATTGTGAATAAAATGGAAAATGAATAAATGAAACCCTCTGTGCGATCACCGGGGTTCGTTGATATATATCAATCGATATATATCTTTATATATATCATGATATATATATCCGATATTTATTTTCAAAATATCAAGATTTTTTATATTTTCATATTACCTGATATTTATTTTCAAAATATTAAGATGCATGATATTTTCAATATTTTTCTATGTTTGATATTTATTTTCAAAATATCACTGTGTAAGATGTTTTTGATATTTTCAGTCAAAACAAGTGCAAATGAAATTTCCAACTGTTATGGACTGTGTTGTTCTGTAAATAAGGAATTTATGTCTCTGATAGTTACTTTTTTAGCCGAAGAAAACAAATATCTTTTTCAAACTTTATGTTTGAATTTTTTACTTTTAACTGTAGATTATTATGAGGGACATAATTCAGAACAGACACTGAAACATAAACTGTCTAATTTAGATACTCAGTTATATATACAGCTTCACTATAAAAGAATCTGATGTAAGCGTATAAAGCAAATTGTTTCTGTTTTCAATTAGTTGATTTTCAATTTTGTTCTAAGTGTAAAAAAAAAGAAAGAAAGAGAAAACTGCACTTTTAATGTATTGTTTAAGTTTTCATGTTAAGTGGAATATGTTTTAGTTTCTAATTTATATTATGCGTGAATATATTTATTATCAGCAATAAGTTGACTATTTCGAAAATATTGGATATTTTTGATACTTTCGAAAATATCATTTAAATTTGGGGGGGGGGGGGGGGGAAGAAACTACATTTAAATTCATTCTAAATATGAAATGTTTTATTACAACAATGATGTTTAACCTTACCCCATAAAATCTAACTAAGCAGTCAAACGGCAGTTTTCTTCCAACAGTCAAATGCATGTGTCTGAGACATACATGTCTAATTTAATACAGTATAACCTCGAAAATCAAGACTAAGACTAGATTTATAAAAATTCTAGATTTCACAAAGATAATCGAAACTTTCAATGTTCTTAACGGTACCTTTAATCCTAATTTAATTAATAACAAAGTGATAATTATGTAAGAAAAAGGAAAAAATATCGAAAGGCTTACTTTCATTGAAATTTGTTAAAACTTTTTCAATAAACAGTGAATTTTGAAAATCCAATTGCAATTTGCTTCCCTTTTTTTTTTTTTTGGAACTATTTTTAACAAAAATGTTTTTCATATTAAATACATGTTAGGAATATCTATTTCAGAAATACAGACTTGTTTTTCTAAACTGCATAATGTTATGACAAAATTAAATTTTATATGCTATTTCTATACCGCCAACATTACTCTCTTCTATTTTAAAAATTACCTATCATTAAAAAGAAAAACTTCCAAATCTAACACATGTCACAGATTTCTATCTAATCTTGGAAGAAAATGTGCATTATTGGGCAAATGTATCTGATTGATAGATGATACTAAATAAATGAACTGAAACTGGATAGCACTGCATTCTAAACACATAGGAAAGATACACTATATGGCCATTAATGACCGGCAATTTTCAATTTTAGACATTTTGTCGAATATTTAGAAATATACTTGACAGATTCTTCTGAAATTTCAGTATTAAAAACAGGTATCAGGGGTCTGTCCACACTTTTCTCACAGGGTCCTGTTTTTGTGAAATTGTGAAGTTTTTCTTATTTTTGTGAAAATTCTAGTCATAATTTTGTGAATTTTAAATTATCAATGTCTTCATGTTCTATCCTTCATATAAAAAAAGCTAAGTAATATGCTCTTTGGTGAGTTCAACTGTTTACTTACAGACCAGATTTTATTTTTAAATGACTAAATTTGTGAAAAATTCAATTTGAAGGTGAAAATATTCTGTGAAAGGTCTATTTAAGAGACAAATAATTTTGTGAAGGGTCCTGTTTTGGGATAAAATGTTTTGTGAAGGGTCCTGTTTGGGGATAAAAAATTTTGTGAAGGGTCCTTTAAAGGACCTAAAATTTTCCTAAACAGATCCCTGGGTATGATCTTATATTTAACAATGTCGATTTGTTAACGGGAAGGGGGAGGGGGGGGCAATTAGGGGCCAACAAAAAAATCAAAGAAAAAAAATAATACTTGGGATCACCCTGTAAAATGCACAAAATTATCTACCACTACCGAATATAAATAAACAGACATTGTGCAATATGTGTAATTTTTTGTGTAAGACTAGCACGTATATTAATAGAAATATAGCAATTTATTTAAAAAAATAAAAAAATTCTTGCATATTTTTTGATTATAACATGCAGGGTTTTCAACCCAATTTAACGCCAGTTTCAGAAAAATTGACAATATAATAGAAACAATATAGTGCAATTGGAATATAGCTATATTAAATATTTTAGGAAATATGAGCAGTTGTATGAAATAATTTTTATCTGTGCATGCGCAAACGATAACAAGGATCATTTTACATAATTTAATATTCTATAGAGCAACTTAAAAATCTACTAATCAAATATCGTAAAAATTCAGAAGGATATCGGCATTAAAGTGAGCAAATTTTTAGTTTTTCTCTAAAAGTAACTGAATGATAAGGGATTTTCCACAAATTGTCAATTTTTATTAACTGACTTTCAGAAAAAAGTATTTAGTGAGTATCAACGAGTAGATTTGGAAAAAATGCTTCGATTTTTATACTTCTTTTGATCATGGTATAGGCTCGTTCTGGTGGTTATCCAATAACTAAAGCATCAATAAAAAATGGAAATTAAAAAAAAAAAAAAATTAAAAATGACAATTTGTGGAAAATCTCTTATCATTCAGCTGCTTTTAAAGAACAACTAAAAATTTGCTCACTTTAACGCCGATATCTTTCTGAATTTTTACGACATTTGACTAGATTTTTTAAAAATAAGTTGCTCCATAGAGTTGACTATTAAATTATGTAAAATGATCCTTGTTATCGTTCATGCATGCACAGATAAAAATTATTTCATACAACTGCTCATATTATCTAAAATATTTAATATATTTATATTCCAATTGCACTATATTGTTTCTATTATATTTTGACAATTTTTCTGAAACCGGCGTTAAATTGGGTTGAAAATTCTGCGTGTTATAAGCAAAAATCATGCAAGAATTTAATTTTTTTAAATAAATCGCTATATCTCTATTAATATACATGCTAGTCTTACACAAAAAATACACATATTGCACAATGTCTATTTATATTCGGTAGCGGTAGATCATTTCGTGCATTTTATTTTACAGGGTGGTCCCAAGTATATATATTTTTTCTTTGATTTTTTGTTGCCCCCCTAATTGATCCCCTTATTAAATCGACATTGTTAAATATGAGATCATACCTGTTCATTTCAATCCTGAAATTCCAGATGAATATGTCAAGCATATTTCTAAATATTTGACAAAATGTCTAAAATTGAAAGTTGCCGATCATTAATGGCAATATAGTGTAAGATGCTAGGTATGAAGTTTACTAATATGAAAACAATTTTTTTTTTCACATATGTATCTGTAAGGTCACAAAACAATTACAAAACACACACACACACACACAAAAAAAAAAAGAAATTCCAATGACAAAAAACTTTAAAAATATATTTAAGATTAATATGTAAATTTATACCCTGTCTTCTATTTCTTGCTGATAATACACCTCCTCAGGATTATCACGTGCCTCTTTGATAGTCCTCTTTGTTGGTACTTCTTTTGGGATGGTGTTAAATTTAACTTCATTGTTTTAAACCTCCATTCAACCATACCAGCTTGAGCGATAGGATCAGAGTATTGTTCCTAAAATGAAAATGTGCAAAAACAATGTTATCGATTTAAAATGTTTCAATGGTTTTAACTTAAAATTTCAAAACACAGACGTAATGATGAGTTTATACGAAAGTGCCTAAAACATACAAAAAAGGAAATTCATTTCCCTCCAATTTACCCAAGCAATAAATTGGACCGATGGGACTGTTGCATAATTAAAAATATATACAGTATAAAGTAAATTATCTGGAATTGTTGGGTTCACGTGTTTTTGGATAACTGGCTACTCACTGCATTAAGCTATCCCTTTGTTGCAATTAAAATTTATTAGAATAATCAGATTAAAGCTCCTTCTCAGAGATAAGTTGCTTTTTCACTTTCCTGTGTTATTCAATGGCCTTTGAAATGCCCCACAATTCTTGGAATATCTCATCACAAAATTCATATTTATAATTAATTTCTTTTTTATTAGATGCTTAGAAGAATTGTTTTCTCAAACTGTCAAAAAATTTAGATTTTGTTTTAAATAAAAAAAAGGTTATTTTTGAAAAATCTAAATCACTTCCTTCACTACCTATATATGCACATATTGTTATGAATTGGTATCAATTCTTCTGCCTTATACCAAAATTTAAATTTCTACCCTTTCAGATTTGACAAAAAATCTGAAATCGTAATCTGAAAAAATCGTACTGAAGCTCAAAAATCATTCAAAATAGACTAAACTAACAACTGGCACTGTTGTGGTATTTGTAATTGACTGAATTTAATTTTGAGAAATTATAACCAATCCACGCCTCCTCTAAATATATATATATACAGTAGAGCACCTAATTCACTGACCTATAATTCATGATAAATTTTTTGAATGTAAACAGAGATTTTTTTTTTTTTTTTTAATGTTTGAATGACAACGAAATTTTGAAAACTAATTCAATCAATTTTAATAAAGGACGAAGTTATTTATAGAATACAAGATAAATTTAATAAACCAAAGACAACAATTGATGACATGTTTAAAAATAAACTAGATGGAATTCGCCAAAACTTGACGGCAACAATTTGAAAGCACCACAGAAAAAAGAAGTATTTTACAGCTAAAGAAATTTTTAAAGGCTAATTTTTAGGAAAACTTTCAATAATTGAAAAAAAAAAACCCTGCATTTTATATCCAGGCAAATGACCCATTATTGCCAGAGTTACATTCACCCAGACACAGTCAAAAGTATTTTTTTACATTACACCCAATGGGAAAATAGTTACTTATTACTTTCTCAGGAAGAGTTGGACAGTTACATAATCAATGCTTAACACATGATTTCTTCATTTTAAAGACTACTGTAGAACACAGTACAGGACTTTAATTTCAGGGCGGGATTCATCACCAAAATTTTGAAATCCCACCCAAAAACACATCATGAGCAGGAGGCTTCCATCTAAAAAATTTGTTTTCAAAAAAGTGTTTCATTTTATTGTGATATTTATTTGTGATATGATACATTTTGCGGCGAAAGATTGTTGAAATTCATATTTTGGTCCTGCAACCGAGAGACAAATTTTGATATCCACCCCCCCCCCCCCCCCCGCCCCCGGAAATTGAATGACAAGTTTCTCGTTAATTTCTGTGACTGATTGCAAATTGAGGGGCGATTCTGTTCCAAAAATTATGAAAAATCATTCATCAGTCTGGAAATTTGGACATAAAAAATATGTCTCATATTTCGAGAAATTGTCACCGAAAAAATCAATTTCGTCAAACGTTAGCTAAAATAAAAACACCAATTTTGTTAAAAGTAGGGATGCCAAAACCTGTGGCCTGCAATGAATTTCGTCAATTTGCCACAAAAAAAATTGAAAATTTCATCAGTCAGTTTAAGAATCGTGAATTTCATTGATCGGGCATGGAAAAATTGTGCGTTTTGTCGATTGTGTACAGGAACACTGAGAATTTCGTTATGGTAAAATAGCGAATTTTCTCGATGCACGAAGAAATTGAGAATTCTGTTGATCGACTGCAGAACCAATCATGATTTTCATCAGTTTATAGAGAGAAAAAGAAATCTCAAATTTGTCAATTTATTGCCTGAAATTTTTTTTAAATTTCATCAGAGATAATGCAGAATCATGAATTTCATGATCAGTCAGAAAAATTGCAAATTTTGTTGATTGATAATCACTAATTCTGTTGGTCAGACACGAAAATATGTTATTTTGTCCATAATGCATGGAAAATAGCGAATTGTCGATCAGTCTCAGAAAAATCAAGAATTTCATTGGTCTGAAATGAAAATATCACAATTTTTGTCGATAATGTGCAGAAAAATCAAATTTCGTCGATCGGCTACTCGAAATAGAATTCTCTCACGTGTGGGCCTCGACAAAACACAAAACAGACTTATTCTAAAAAGCCCTTATCTTAAAAAAGTTGTGCACCCGTAATTTAAAAGATCACGAATAAAATAAGTTTTGTTTAAGGATTGCAAATAAAATGAAAATTTCGTCAAAGGATGGGGAACAAATGCATGTATCGTTAGAAGATAGCAGGGAAAAGAAAATGGCAACTCCTTCAAGGGATTACGAAAAAAAAAAAAGAGCATATTTTGTAAAAGAATCCGGAAAGAAAATGCACGTTTCGTCAAAAGATAGCAGAAAAAACGTTTTGACAAGGGACCCCCCACCCACAAAAAAATAAATAAATAAATAAATAAATTTCGCCAATGGATCACGCGAAAAATGTGGAATTAGTCATAATGTCGCAGGACCCCCCCCCCCCTTGCGAAATTCATCAAAAGGTCGCTGAAATAAATAAATAAATAAATTTTGCTAAAGCGTTGCAGAAAAAAAAAATTGCCAAAGGGTTGCAAAAAAATAAAATAAATTTTGCCAAAGTGTTGCAGACACAGTTGTATAATATAGACGCATGTGCGGAAAATTTTCCAAAAATTCGGAACTTTGCGGAAAAATTTTTTAGAAAAAAAAAAAAAAACTTAATTTTTGTCCTTGTAAATTTTTTTTTAAATACCGAAAAATTAAAAATATTCTCCAATTTTATGTACAATTTATTTGCCAGACAGATTATTATTCAGGGGTCGATGCAGGTTTTTATTCTTGGGGCCCATTTTGCGAAAAGTAGAAGTTATTTTTATTAATTTTATTATATTTTTGTGAAAAATAACATTTTTTTTAACAAAAGTTGAAATCCAGTTACTCAAATTTGAACCAAGAATTTATGAACAAAATCATTTTTTACATCCCCTTGCTAAAGTTTCGTAACCTAATTTTATTTACAAATTACACATTTTAAAGCAGCTTTTATGAAAAAGAATGTTACGTAGGGGGCCTTATTTTATTAAAAGGAATTTTGTGAAGGGACCTGTTTTATTAAGTTCATTTTTGTGAAGGGGCCCATTTTATTAAATTTATTTTTATGAAGGGGCCTATTTTATTAAATGGAATTTTGTGAAAGGGCCCTAAATAGGCCCCAAATTTTGTCTGCATTGACCCCTGTTATTGTTTGACAGACGTGATTCTGTTCCAAATTTTCAGAAAATTTAAGGCATTTGGTTTTGAAAATTTTAAAAAATCAGCCATCAGTCCAAAAATTCAGACATAAAAAGATACCACTGCGAATTTCAACAAATGGTTGCCGTAAAAACGCAAATTTCGTGAAAGGATCGTAAAAAAAAAAAAAAGAATTTCATAAAAGGAGTGCAGGAAAAAACGAATTTCGTAAAATAGCGCGGAAAAAGCCTAAATTCTGTCAAAGGATTTTTTAAAAAAAGAGCAAATTTCGTAAAAGAATCGCGGAAAAATGATCAATTGATCGGGGAAAAAAAAAAAGAAATTTGTCAAAGAGCCACAGAAAAAGGTGTGAATTCCGTAAAAAATGCAAGAAAAACACGAATTTCGTATAAAGATCGCAGAAAAAACGCGAATTTCGTCAAAGGACTGCAAAAAAGAGAGCAAATTTCATCAAAAGCGTGCACGAAAAAAACTAATTTCTTAAAAGCATAATGGAAAAAAGCCCGAATCTTGTCAAGATTGTGAAAAAAATGCAAATTTCGTAAAAGAACGCGTAAAAAACTAATTACTTCAAAGAATCGTGAAAAAAAATGCAAATTTCGTCAAAGCGCTGCGTAAAAAGTGCGAAATTTGTCAAAAGATCATAGGAAAATGCGAATTTCGTCAAAGGATTGTGGGAAAAAACTGATTTCATGAAAGGATCGCAGATAAAATGTGAATTTCGTCAAATGATCACAGAAAAAAAAAAAAACGAGAATTTCGTCAAACGGCCACAGAAAAAAAATGATTTTTGTCAAATGGCCACGGTAAAAACTCACCGGTCTCTTTAATGATGATACCTATGAATGGACCTCTCCCTACAAAATGTGATTTAGTTGTTTCAGTAGCAATGTCACATTATTTCTGCCCTTCTTATCATGGATTTTTAGCTTTATTTTTTTTTAACCAAAATAATTATTCTTTGATTAATATTAATTATTTTTTAATTTAAATGGTAATTACTTTAAAACTACTGTTTTTAATCCATATCGTTAAAATAACATAACACGGTATTTTACGTTATTAAACATTAAATTAATTTGCAGATAGTTTTTGACCCAATATTTATGTGCACAGAAAGTTTTTGGTTTTATAGAAGTCTGGTTGCAGAAAAAACACAAATTTTTCCTAAGGGTTACATAAAAAATGGAAGTCTCTTTAGAAAACAGCACGTACACAAATATCTATGTTTATTATAACAGGGATAGTTTTTAAACTTAAAAAATATACCAAACTAACTTTTGAAATTTTGGGTTTAACCTGAACCCAACTTGCAGGAATTCACACTCAGCCTCAAATCAACCTGAACCAAAAACAGAGTTTACTCAACCTACAACAAAAATAATTATCGATTGTTTTAACAAATGTTAATTCATAGAAGAAACCATTAAATTTAAAATTTTATTAATTAAAAAAAAGGTCATCCTTTAAATAAACACAAAGCAAGTTTTTTTTTCCCAATATGAAATTTACTATGTAAATGTAGTTGGTTTTATTAAATATTATGTAAAGTTGTTTTAAAAAATGACATTTTAATACCTTTAAACTTTGAAATATAAAAAGGTATTTGGCCAAACAGTTACTATTCGGCTAGCTGAATATTCAGTATTCGGCCAAATCACTATTCGGTACATCATTAAACCTAACTTGCTACTTTGAACAACACTCATAATCTTCAGTTTTAATTTTTAACTGAATTGTTTACATATCAAATACATGTGTGAATTATTAGTTCCTGCCACTTACTGAAATTAGTTTCTGCCTGATGATATGAAAAAGTAAAATGTTTTAAAATTTTACTGCTGTATGATATATTTCTCAAATCATTTTCATTTATTAATTTTTTTTTAGATTATGTGAAATTATGGCTAAATTGATCAGTCGGGAGAGGGGGTACATCATAAAAAATACCAGAAATTTTAGCGAACACAGTATTGACTAGAATAAAAAGACTGTTTTCACTGCAAAAACATTATCCCCCCCCCCACCACCACCACAAGATCCTTTGACAAAATTCATTTTTTTCATGATTCTTTAGTGAAATTTGAGTTTGTTTTTTTTACAATTCTCTGGCAATATTCGCATTTTAATGAAATTAGTGCTTTTTAACTTTTGACAAACTTTGTATTTTTTTTTCCCTACCCCATTATGTGAAGATACTCGCGGGTTAATGCTATTCTTATTTGCATTTTGACATTTTGAATATATATATATATATATATATGTATGTATGCATATAATTTTTTTTTTGGGGGGGGGAGGGGGGTTGCACATCTGAGCTTGATCCTCATGGCACTCGTTTACTTTTTCAATTTTGATTGCAGAATTTTTTTTTTTTTTTTTTTTTTAGAGAAATTACTTTTACTTTTAGAATCTGTTCCAAAAGTGAAAGTATTGTCTTAAAAAAAAAAAAAAAACCTGCGATTAAAATTAAAGTAAACAAGGGGCACTGAAGATCAAATCAGCTATACAATGCCACAAAAAAAGAAAAAAAATGCAAATGAGATCAGCCAAAAACCTCCTCATAGGAATAGCACTCGAGTGTGTTCACTTGCAGAGACAGGAGCCTTAGTGAGTCCCTGCAAGTGAAGGCACTTGCAAGCTAATGCTATTTTCTAAAAGGGGGGTGGAGAGTATTTTCTAATAACTCGTTTTCATTTGGACATTTTTAAATAATTTTTTTTGCATTGGATAGCTGAGGTCCCCCTCTACATCACTACTCAACAAGTACAAAACATTGACACATTTTCAAATTCATTTTTTAACAGAAAGATATAAAATTGGAAAGCTCGACTATGGAAGAGATTCAGAATTGAACTGTATTTACCATTTTGTGATCAATAAATTACCTGTTGAGTTATAAGCGTTTTTGATCACATGACAAGTTTTTCACTTCTGGGTGGTTTAGTGTTGGGGACACAGAAATTTTTTGATGTTTTTATGAGGTACCTCCAAAAAACTTTTGTCATGACAATGTCATGCTTCCAAAGGAGTGAGGTGGGTGGGGTTTATATGTAAGAACTAAAATTGAGTTAGGATGGATGTAATTTCTCCCTCCTCCTCGGTGTATGCTGCTTAATCAGACAACTCGAAGTTAGGTGTTAGCTCCGTAGCAGAAACTGTGCAGCACGGCAGCAGCGATGCAGGTTATTTTAGACCTTGCAGATTAATCTACCAGCTTAAAAATAATATTGTGCTTAAAAAAATTCACCAAAAATTTACTTTGATTTAAGAGTTTTTGTATTTCTTATTAATTTTCTATGTGAAATGCAATTTCTGTTTATTTTATGGGTCACTATAAGTATTTAAGATAGTTGCTTGTTTCAGTATTGTTAGGTTGCAGATAAGTTTTGGTTTGCTGCAGATGGACATCGAAAATTCTGCTATTGGGGACATTAGAAAAGTGGAACTTTAGTTAGGGTCACCCGGGGTAAAATGGGTATAAAAAAAGCTTTTTTTTTATTTTAATGTTTCATAGCAGAAACATTATGAAATATTATCATGTTTTTGTTCAATATTTTTTACATTATGTACTTTAGGTCTAAATTCAACATAATTACCCATTTTATCTCAGTTCGGGGTAAAATGGGTATATGCTGGTTAAAGTTGAATTACATTATAATTAATGTATAGACCATTTAAAAGTTTTGTACCTTCATCCTCTGAATCATATGTAAACTGGGGCGAGGAGGGAAGACAAAAAACTGTCTCTTTCACTTTGTTTACATTTTTTTCTTGACAAATAAAATCTCTTATGAAACTAATAGAAATAAGATACAAGTACACACAAATCCTATCCCCCCCCCCAAACTGTTCTTAATTTTCACCACATCAATTTACGTCCATGCTCTGAATCATGTTTCTAACAGTGTTTCATTTTAAAAGTTGTTTTTTTTTTTTTTTTAATTTAATGCAGCTCAAAAGCAGATAGATATCAGCATGAGTATCTGTAGGAAAAAATGAGAAATTAAGTTAACTGAAAAATATTTTAAATCAAAAGCAATTTATAAAGTTAACTAGCTATAAGTGAATGAAAATTTATGTACAAAATATGTATATGGCAACGACTGGTACAGCTTGGTTGAGATAGACTTCCTGACAATTTGGGATGCCTCCACATCAGCAGACTTAGATAAAATGTAAAACTGTCTGCAAACTCAAATAATTTCTTTAAAATTTTCTGCAAAAAACGCTGTGCTCCTCCCGAGTGCTGTATTGCCGCCAAAAGCAAAATGAAAAGTTATATACAAGCACATAAACATTCACTAAAATTTCCAACCAAATAAACTTTATTTAAAAAGATTTGAACATTTAACATTTATTTTTTAACACAAAATTTATTTTTAATCTGTTAAATTAATCTGCGGCACCCGCGTCAGTGCTGCACTGTTTCTGCTACCGGCCCTGGCAGGAGGGGAAAGAAAAAGGAATTGTACCCGCCGTTCCGGCATAAACACCGCACTTACAATATTTTAAAGTTTTTAACTCGTATGAGCCGCGACGCTTCTTCCAAAAAATACTGTACTATGGTACATGGCAAATACTTTCTAGCAAACTTTTTTTTTTTTCCTCCCGTTGAAAAATAGTCTACAGACCTTGTCAATAGTCTGCAACGTGCGTTACACTGATTCTTCGCCTGGTGTCTTGTTAATTGCTTTTTTTAAATAAAGAAACTTGTAAAAAAAAACCCCATCAAAACTGCCTGCAAACTTTGAAAATTTTCTGCGAACGGCGTTCGCGTGTTCGTCTATATTATCTCACTCTGCACATCAGCAATGTCGTCTTTCTCAAGGAAGACTTAATCCGGCAGATTACTTTGTTGCAAACTTTACAGTGTATTCATCTTCATAAAGGATATCAATAATAAGACCTGTAAATTCTTGAACAGACTTCTTTACACTGAATTTCACAACGACCCAGCCACCAATCATTGGATTCACTGCAACGAGAACCTTTGGTTTAACTTCCTTGGATTGCTTCGACTTTTTTTACTGTTTATCCTGTTATAAGGGTGTATTCAGATCCAAACTGCTTATTTTCTGATTCATTTTTGCTTTCAAACGCTTCAAACTGGGAAATTCTCTTATTTAGAAACTACATAATGCGCCGTGCTTTTCGATTTTTTGATAAATGCAGAAAATATTGTCAAAGTGGGCGTTTTGAACCGAATTTTCGGAAGCGGGAGATCTGGGAATGAAAAAAATGGTCATACAGAGAAAATAATTGTTTAAAAATCAAATTCTAATGAATTGAGCGAAAAATGAAATCACACGGCCTCTTATGCATCTCTTCAAAAATCACCCCAGCAAGTTCCATGTTGTTACTTTTAAAAATGAGTCTGAAAATGTCCCAGAAAATTTTGAGCTGTTGAGGGTGGAAAAATATTTTTTCGAATACACCCTTAATCCACCCAATTTAAAATAAAGTTAGAACATATGTTTTAATTTAATTTATGGCCGGAAATATGGTACTTTGATTTAATGTGATTTTTCAAAAATTGTCGGTTAACAGTGATTTTTAATGTTTACATTCCAAAGCGAAGTGCGGATAACAGATGTTCGCAACTAATTTATAGCCTAATTTCATATAACAAAGCACAATTTCAGTTTTAAACACAGGATCAATAACAATTTGCTCTCAAAAGTCTTTCAATTTTGATCAATTTTCATACATTCATATCTTGACCTCAACTAGCATAAAAAAGATGGCTTATACCTATTTTACCCCATGTGACAAGAAATGCTATAAAAATTTTTTGAATAAATAAATTTACTCATTTTTTGAGTTTTCTATTAGAAAAATCCTTCTTTAAAATCCAAACAGTTTATGTTTTACGATCAAAAATGCTTATAACTCAACAGCTAATTTATTGATCACAAAATGGTAAATACAGTTCAATTCCGAATCACTTTCACAATACATAACAAATTCTTCCTGTAGTATATTTTTCTGGAAAGAGGTTTTTCATTCACTAAAAACACTTTGTTCTACTTTCTGAAAAACAAAATGACTGCTAAGCCCAGTATATATGTAGCTAGTTTGTTTTTACCAAGTTTAAATAACCCTTCTGACAGTCTCATTTCCCAATATGAACCAAAATTTAATTTTAAATAACAGAAATGTATCAAAACACCCAAAAGACAGTGGACAACCTCTGGCCGAGTAATGGACAGGACAACCCATAAAAAATAATAAATATAATTGTTTTTATGACTGTACTTAGAAACAGAATTTAATGAATACATAGAATGAAACAAAATAGTTATTTTCAAATAAATTTAACAATTAGGATACCAGTTATTAATAAAATATTTGTGATAATCATTTACTGTTTCCATCAGTTATTGTAATTATAAGAAGATCGATGTTTTAATTATTTTAGATGGATAGTTTAAAATACTAAATATCAGGCAATTACAGCTATCAAATTATTGAAACGGGAATTTAAAAGGTATAATTAAAAAAAAGTTTTGGAATATTAGTGTTTAGTCTCACTATTTTTAGCAATTATTCTTCCATAGACTACTTGATGTATCATTTATAATAATTAATATTACAAATATGAAAGAAATGATATTTTGAGTTGAATTTTAAACACTAAATAAAATAATTTCAAAATAAAACTGTAGAACTAATGTTGAGGCCACTGATCTGCAGATTTACTTGTTTCATGAATATTACCTATAACTTTCATTAATAGTATTACTTTTTGTGTGTGTGTGTGTGGCGGGAGGCTCAGAGGTGAACAAGGAAACATTTAAGACAGAAAATAGATTTTTAATAGCTTCTGTAACTTAATTGTTTTTATTTAAACGGAGAGGGATTAAGCCCTATGAGCCCCTCTTTGACTGTGCTCTTAAACAATATTTTCTGCTTCCTGGCTGATTTGATTGCCAGATTATAAAATATGCAAGGTATATATAAAAAAAGCATAAAATTTTAACAATCAATAAAATAACTTAAAAGCAGTTATTTATAAAAATTTTAGTGTTATTACATTCTGGTAAGTGCAATTTAAAAATTAAAAATTGATTACTTAAGTTTTCAGTTAAGTCAAAGGATTTTAAATGCATTATGAACGTTACTGAAATTGCATTTTTAGCAATGCTTACATGGGGTGTCCTTTACTGGAAATTGACTAATTAAGTGTTCCAGTAATGAACACAGACAGGTCTTAAAATCTTAAAAATAAATGAAATTTTGTAAATGGCCGTTAGTACATAAAATTCTAAGTTTTCTATTGCTACTCAAACAAAAACATTCAAATATTGCAAGAAAATAAAAAATATATAAATTAATTAAACAAAGCCATTTCTTAACCTCTTCATTAAGATTTTCACAGAAAAACAGCGAAACTTTAAAACATTTTCTGCTTCTTGATGGGTTTGATTAAAAGTGTCAACAATAACCCAGTGCAAGGGGGAATTATAAAATAAATAATTAAAGATAAATATTTATCTTTTTTTTTTTTTTTTTTTTTTTTTTTTTTTTAACCAAAAACATCAAGGGCTGTCCATTACTGGCATATCTACCTATTATAGAGATGGAAACAATTCTTTCGAAATTCTTGTAATTTTTCACAAAATTATTTACTACAAATTATAAAACATATTTTTGGTTGATATGATTCATCTGAAAAATTACTTTCACAAAATACTTAGTACTGTTATATCTGACAAAGTTTGTCAATCGAAAAAGAAAACTTTTATTATTTTCACCTCCCCTCATCCTCCCTTGGTTTTACATGACGCTATGATCAGCTTATTTATTTATTTATCAACAAAGTAATAAACAGGACATTTTAAACGAAAATAAATAAGTAAAAAATAAAAGGGCAGAACAATTTTAAAATATAGAAGCATTTCTAAAATAAGCTGCCGGCAGTGACGCTGAGCGTATGCAGGAATCTTTAGTTATTTATTTTTACAACAAATTAAGAAATGCAGGAGAATTTTTTCAAAATTTTAAAGCTTTATATGCTAGGGAGGCACAGTATGTGTGTAAATTAAGTTAGTGTGTATACGAAATCCGTTACCACGTGCTTCAAGATTAAAATAAAATCAGTACATACAATTCCACTAAAAACTAAGTATAAATTAAATGCTTTTATAAAACTTACCGAGTAAAACAGGCCCATCCTCTTCCTCAATGTTTCATCATTAAGTAAACTTCTTTAACTTCATGTTTACATTCGCCATCTTGTGGGGACAGGCGCGACGGCGAGCGAGACGAGACGACACGAACGAATCGCAAAGAACGGCTCGGTAATGAGTGAATTTTTATCAAGTTGAGTTGTTTCATTTCAGCTCTCCTTGAGCACAATAGAAAAATAACAGCTGAAATCAAGTTGAGCTAAACATTTAAAAATCAACTCATTCACGATCCAATAAATTAGAACTCATTTTTGAGCAACCAAATCCACTCATTCGTTTTAAGAGAGTAACGTATATGTGATTTAGTGATCGCAGCATTGCGGAACTTCCGGCATTTTCGATACTCCTATGGAACGAGGCTGCTGCAGCAACTACTGTTGTTTAATTTTGTTTTGTTTTCATTGGCGCGAAGCGCGCATGTATGCGGTATAGTGATCGCTGCATTATCAAATTTTGCGTATTTTTAATGTGCTTATAGCTTATGCACGAGGTTGCTGCATGCAGTCAGGGACATCTGTTTCAGCCATCATGACGCAGGCATCTGTCCAGAGCCCGCGCCAAGTGGGACTTGTTAGGGACCCGAATCTCTTTGTTCAATTCAAAATAATGTTCCCTCTGTATAAAATAATAATAATTTTGCTCTAGATTTGTTTTTAAATGTTTCTGCATGAAGAAAAAATGACTATTAACTTTATTTCTTACATTCAAAGTTGAGTGGAATGTATAGATTTAATCATCAAAGTAACCATGAAACAAAAAATATTTAAAATATTCTAAAGGATAGAAGATTTTGCGAAATTAAAAACAATTATGTATGTTAAATATGAAAGTACGGGTATTTTTCATACATTTTGTTATTTATATTATATATTATTCAATGATATTACATAGGATGTTCACTAGGGTTATATATTCTATGCTAAATATTTTATTACTGCAATATTGCAGCATACGTTGGGACATAAAAACTTTTGCATAAAAAAGCCGTTGTGACATTGTCCCGCGCGATGTTGCACCGGCCCTGCCAATCTGTGATGTTTGTATTGGTTTTGTTTTTATGGGCTCGAAGTGCATATATATGTGATAAATGAAACTTTCATGTATACAATCTTACATGGAAAAAGTTCATAGAGCTTGAACTCGCTTAGTGCGAGAACGTGATTATAACGAGCAAAAAGCCAGTCACTCTCGTTCGACTGTATTGTCATAAAAGTAGTTTTACAGGCAGTTGTGAACAGGGTTCGTTGATATATATCATTATCCTATTATTTTTAAAACATCAAGATTTTTGATATTTTCAAATTCTTGATATTTATTTTCAAAATACCACTGTGCAAGATAATTTTGATATTATCTTCAGTCAAAACAAGTGTAAATGAAATTCTCAACTGTTATTGACTGTGTAATTATGTTGATAAAAAACTTTTGTCTGTGGCTATGACTTTTTTAGGCAAAAAAGAAAATATCTTTTCCAAGCTTTATGTTTGAAACTTTCATTTTTAAATGTATAACTAAAAATTAGGTGAGACAATTAATTCAGAACAGACATTTGAAGATAAACTGTAATTTTGATAATCATTTATATACAGCTTCATTAGAAAAGAATATTTTCTGATTTTGGTTAGTGTGAGTCTAAACTGTACAACAGGTTAGGGAATAAAAAATAAAACAAACTTACATTTATGTTAAAATTCTTCAATTAAAAAAAAAAAAAAAAACTATTTTGTATTTGATATTTTGCTTTATAAAATATATAAAACTTTCTTGAAACTTCATGCAAATCCTATAGTTTATATCCTACTGTATAAAGTAAATTGTATCTGTTTTCAATTATTTGATCTTCAATTTTGTTCTTAGTGAAAAAAAAAGGGGGGGGGGGAAATGAGAAATACATTTTTAGAATATATTTTAATTAAGTTTCCATTGTAAGTGCAATATGTTATAGCTTCTAATTTATATTATGTTGAAAATATTTATTATCAGCAGCCCAGTAGCAGAAACAGTGCAGCACAGCAGTGTGCACTGCGGATTTTTTTATACCATGCAGATCAATCTACCAGCTTAAAAAAATCTGGGATGAGAAAAATTGCTAGAATTTATTTTTTGTCTCTTAGATTTTTTGTATTTTCTTTTTTGTAAATGCATTGCTTGTTTTATGGGCTACTATCATTACTTATGATACTAAGCTTAGTCCAGCCTTCTTGGGTCGCAGATAAATTTTGGTTTGCTGCAGAATAACGCTGAAAATCTGCTACCAGGATCAGCAGTAAGTTGACTATTTTTAAAACATCGGATATTTTTTATATTTTCGAAAATATCATGATATTTACGAACCCTGGATGTGAATAATGAATGCAACGTATCGTCTATAGAAGCCTACCTTGGTGAAGATTTCGTAATCTATATGTGACATATGATTCTTCTTTCTTAACTGGTATTTTCGACTCATGCATTAGCAAATTTTGAGTGTAGTAACTCTTATATTTTTAGCATTAGATTACTTCTTGTAATTTAAATTTCTTATTTATTTTTTGTATCAAGTATTTAATTATTTTACGGTTAAAAACTACTTTTACAAACACATATTTAAAAATACACGAAGTTTAGCATATATAATTATTAAGATTGGGAATTATTAAGATAAGGTTGCATCTTTCTCTTCTTAATTTCATTAATGAAAAGACCTGATAATTTAAATTTTAAGACTTTTTGACTACTATATGTAACATGAATAAGCCAGTGACGTGGTTTTATCCGTGATTTGCTACTTTCAGTTTACGGCTTAGTTTAAAAAAAAATTCTATATTTTACATTTATGTATATATATATATACAAAAACCCTTAGGTTAAAAGTTAGCGATGCAGCACTTTATCTTATTGCTGTAAGAATTTTAAATATGGATCTTAAAAATAACGATATCAAATTTTTAGTGACGCTATACTATTAATTAAATTATATAATAGACGTATTATTTATTTCATCATTTTATTTTTGTTCTGCTTATAATCGCATGCACAAAAATTATGTTCAACATGTGAAGATGTATAAAAATTTATTCGCATATGAGTTTTAAAAGATGGATATCAAAATTTAAATGGCGCCTTGATGTGGCCTTAAAAGATTTGTTTTAAAATTAAATTTAAATAATTTTTCGCTTGTGTAAAATATATTTACGCATCTAAAGAGTACTTTTAATTTTCCAATACTCTGTTAAATATATCACTTTCATTGAGCCTGTATTATGCATTGAAATGTATTTATTTCAATAAATTGATTTATCTTTTGTGCCACGCTATCCAAAATTGTAAGTAAAATTTATGTAAATGGTTTCTTTGCGTCATACTATCCATTTGCATACATTTAACTTAGTTTGGTTACAATGATGCAAAGAAACCATTTACACATGGTCACAAATTACGAATTCAGCTACCCTTGAGGTCCAAAAGTTTGGCAATCGCTGTTTTAAAAGAATTTTTTTTTTTGAGTTATTTCAGGGGGAAAAAAAAAGAGAGAGAGATCTACTATATTTCTCATTCGAAAATAAAATTACCCATTTAAAAATGGAATAAAGTAGTAGCAGGTTGTAGTATTTTCGTATAGCCCAAATCAAACGCCTATGCTTTTGAATTAGTTGAGATATGTCGAAATTGTCAGGAAAATCGCATGTTACATCAAAATGTGAAATATGACAAGGCTACAATCTATTGCCCTCCTTGTCTCCTTCCAGTCCATCTTTCATTTCGGGGAATCGAGTCAGCTTCAAATTCCCCTCTCTTACAGACAGACTTAGTAGTTGATTTCTCTTGGTAGAAAAACTGATGATTTTATTCATTAAACTATCAATTAAAAACACAGTTAAGGATAAAAAAATAATTATTATAATTGTAGATAACTTATATTTTAGTCCTTTTTTTTAGTTTAATTTCTAAAATCTGTATTTTTTCCCGAAAATTGAAAGTTCGTTAAATACGAGTGTTGAAAGTAAATGTGTTTGATACATATACTTAGATTCCGTCAAGATTTGACGGTAAATAACTCGAATGCTTGATTAGAAAAATTCTTTCATTTTTAATTAGTTGCATTTAAATTAATTATGCAAATAGTGACAAATTTCTGTATTGCATAAGTGATTCCTATTTCTTTAAGGGGATTCTTTGCGCGATTAAAAACACCCGTTCCATAATGTTAATCCTATGGGCAGGTTATTTTCGAATTTCTCGTTTCAATTTGAATATTTTTAAACATTTTAATAAAGGCTGGCCTGAATTTTATTTTTATCAGTTTCATTCTCTAAAAGCCTAAATTTGAAACTTGATGCAGGTAACGATTTATAATAGATATTTTTTATTACTTTAATTTAATTTTATATTTTTATACATTTTTTTAATATTAAACCATGGATATCAAGGTAATTTTTTTATAGTTCTTATATGAATATTTTTCTTTCTTTTCTTTTTATTTTTTACGGAAAAGAATTACAAACACACTTTCTTTCTGACACCCACACATATATATTCTTGATAATGGTCAGAAAAAAATTAAAAAGAAATAGCAATCAATAAAGAAATAGAACATCTCAAAGTCAAAACAACTGAAAAGGTCTTCCGTCTTTAAAATGTTTATTAAATGAATTAATAGAAACTAATAAAAATGGAAATAATTAAGCAGAAAATCTTTTAGTTCTCTTTAATCGAAAGGAGTGGCTGAGAGGTTGTGCTCTCGAAGCTGGTAGACAGGAAATGCTGGGTTCGAACCCAATCGCGCCCGTCGGCCTAACCGTTTCGGAGTTTTCGTGGTTTTCTTCGAAAACTTGGATTTTTCCATGCGTAAATACGAGTTAGGTTCCCTTAGAAAGACCCCCACGGAGGGCAGTGCCCCTAGGGCCTATATCCCTCGAGTAGATAATCGGCCGTCAAAAATCAACCCAACCCTTTAATCGAAAGCCTAGTCTGCTTGAAAATATTCTTGAACATTCTTGAAACAATACATGCCTCAGAATTTTTTCAGAACCTAGTTTCAAATTAAATATATATATATATATATATATATATGTGTGTGTGTGTGTGTGTGTTCATAAAGTGGACCAGTGTGCCCCAGAAGCGGGGTACATTGGTCCACTATAGGTCAAAATTAACATTTTTACCCACTGGCCACTGGCCAGTACACTGATTTTTTTTCACTGGCCAGTAACAAAGTTATGTACGCTCCCTACAAAATTGTGTCTTTTTCTAACTATCAACATTGTAATTTACTAATATATATTACTTACCATTCGATATGATTACACTTAACTGAAAATTTTTATTTTTACTATTAATTGCAATGAAATAAATTCACAGGAAATTTTCAGAAATGTTACAGCCGAGGGGGAGCCCCCCCCCCCTCCACGGCACTAATTAATATGCATTTTTTTGCGACCATTTAACGAATTTCGCGGGTTTTTTTCGCGATCTTTCGACGAAATTCACGTTTTTTCGTAACCTTTTGCAAAATTTGCGTTTTTTCCGCGATCTTTTCTCGAAATTTGTGTTTTTTCTGCGATCTTTTGACGAAATTTGCGGTTTTGTCACGAAAGTTGCGTTTTCTACGCGATCTTTTCACGAAATTTGCGTTTTTTTTCGCGATCTTTTCACGAATTTTGCGGGTTTTTTTTCACGAAATTAGCGTTTTGCCGCGATACTTTGAAGAATTTTGTGATTCTCTTTCGCTATTATTTGTCGAAATTTGCGTTTTTCCGCGATTTTCTCGAAGTTTGTGTTTTGCAGCGATCTTTTGACAAAATTTGCGTTTTTCCGCGATCTTTTCACGAAATTTACGTTTTTTCCGCGATTTTGTCACGAAAGTTCCGTTTTCTCCGCGATTTGTTCACGAATTTTGCGTTTTTTCCACGATTTTTTCACGAAATTTGCGTTTTTCCGCGAACTTTGAAGAATTTTGTGATTCTTTTTCGCGATTCTTTGTCGAAATTTGCGTTTTATTCGCGATTTTTTCACGAAATTTGCTTTTTTCCGCGATACTTTGAAGAATTTTGTGATTCTTTTTCGCAATTCTTTGTCGAAATTTGCGTTTTTTCCGCGATCTTTTCACGAAATCTGTATTTTTCCGCGATTTTTTGACGAAATTTGCGTTTTTTCACGATCTTGTCACGAAAGTTGCGTTTTCTCCGCGATCTTTTCACGAAATTTGCGTTTTTCCGCGATTTTTTGACGTAATTCGCGTTTTTTACGTGGTCCTTGGGCGAAATTCACGTTTTTTCGCGATTCTTTGACGGAATTGGTGATTTTTTTCTGCGAACGATGGACGAAATTGATTTTTTTCGGCGACTATATCGAAATTAGCGATATTTTTATGTCCTAATTTTCGGACTGATGACCTTTTTTTTTTTCCGGAACCGAATGCCTTAAATTTTCGGAAAATTCGAGACAGAATCACCCCTGCTACTCTCTTTTCTTACGTTCGGGAGAATCGCCGATTTGGACGCCGTAAATTCCGAACGAATTTCACCCCTTTCCTCCCTGGCATCGATCTTTCAACCATCGCGTTTGGCAAGTGGTGCCAATTGAGTTTGGGGAGTGAGGAAAATAAAGTTAATCGCCACGTTTTAAGTGTTACTCGACGCCTGTCGAGTGGCGTGTGCTAATTTTGTGCTATATGGTCCTCATTGGGGCACAGTGGTCCACTATTAAGAATTATTTAAAATACAATATAAATTTATTTTTTATTAATTTAATCGCTCTTTATTTCTTACTATGTTAAATAAATTGACATTTTTCTTTGTTTACTGTATTTTATAGTTAAATAATTACTTTAAAACAATATTTCTTAGTAGAGAATAAGTAATTATTAAATATTTTGAAAATTCTGCATTACAGTAATAGAGTGGATTGTGGACCACTGTACACAGTGGTTCATCCACTGTGCCCCATGTTGAAGTTCAATACACTCTCATAAAAATGTTATTTAAAGCTTTCTTTTAAGCATATTAACTTTAAAATTAAATAAAAACAGGTATCTTACCTTTACAAAAAAATTGTTTTATCTTATTTATCTATAACTTTTAATTAGTAAATAAAGAAAAGTATGATGATGAAAATTTTTACTTTTAGGAGCTCAAAACAATCATAAAATGGTTCATTCCGGGCTAACAATGTGTTTGAAGGCTATAAGTAATCAATCCGGTGCTATAATCAATTAGCCTAAAAGAAAAGCTTTAAATATAAATAAAATATAAGGGGTGGTTCACTGTACCCCTATATGAGGAAAATGATAATAGGGGAGACCAGGGTACAGTGGTCCACTTTTGCAGTTAACATTTTTTTTCTCTTTAACGGAGAGACAAATCTATCTGAAAATATTTTTGAATATTCTTTAAACCTTTCTACATGCCTCATAATTTTGAATACATTTTTCAAAAAAAATTTTTTTTACATACACTGGTCCACCCACTGGGGCACAGTGGTCCACTATTAGTTATTGTCTAAAATACAATATAAATCTACTTATAATTAATCTAATTCTTTTTTATTTCCCCTGTACCTCCAAAATAATATAATAATACAAATTTGCAAGTAGCATTTTGAAAGAAAAAACATATAAAACTAAAGAATTATCAAAAAATTTATTATATTTTGAAAATAACAATATAAGATACAGGAGTGATGGCAAACAAGTCAAGTTATTAATTAAGTACAAAAAAATCAGCAAACATTAAGACAAATATGATGATGAAAAATTTATTAGAAGCTTAAAATAGTCAGGATAAAATAGTTTATTATGAGCTGACCATGTGCTCTGAAGTTATAAATAACCAATCCAGTGAGGTCATCTATTACTTATTAGGCTACAGTTATATTTTTCAAATGCAGTAAATACAAAACAAAATATTTTTTAATATGTTAACTCTACAATGCATGATTTTCATTTATCTCCTTCTCCCCTCCCCACCCCCCTCCAAAAAAAAAAGGGCTATATTGAACAAGAAAATTTATTTTAAAAATCACATGTGAACTGTTATCCATAATTTAGGAGAAAACTAAAATGTCATATGACTACATTATAATTTGAATAACATAATAACATGAAATTTAAAGTGTGCCAAATGACTAATCTATGCATTATAGAGTTAAAAAAATAGTCATTTTTCTTTGTTTACTTTATTTTATAGTTAAATAACTATTTTAAAACAATATTTCTTTATAGAGAATAAGTAATTATTAAATATTTTGAAAATTCTTCATTACAGGAGCAGTATTCATTGTGGACCACTGTACCCCAGCAGTGGCCGGTCCACTGTGCCCCATATTAAAGTTCAATACATACTGATAAAAATATTATTTAAAGTTTTCTTTTAAGCATATAAGCTTTTAAATTTAATAAAGACAAGTGTTTTACCTTTTCAAAAAAGTTGTTTTATCTTATTTATCCATAACCTTTAATTACTCAATAAAGAAAAGTATGATGATGAAAATTTTTACTTTCAGGAGCTCAAAACAACCAGTCAGGATAAAAGGGTTCATTCTGAGCTAACGATGTGTTCTGAAGGCTATAAGTAATCAATCCAGTGCTTTTACCAATTAGCCCAAAAGAAAAGCTTTAAAAATTTAAAAATAAGTAAAATATAAGGGGTGGTCCACTGTACCCTGGTCTCCCCTAAATTATATTAGCATGATTAAAAAGGAAATAGCAAGTTCTTTTTGTTTATTATTTTTTCTTCTTACTTTTTATTTGGGGCGAGGGGTGGGGAGAGAACACTTAATACTTTCCTATTTTGTTTTAACCCTTTCAGTACGGATTTTTTTTTTTATTTTTTTTTTTTTTTGGGGGGGGGGGGGGTGAATACCCTGTGCGGAATATTTTGACCAAAAAAGCGATTTATTCAAAATCAACAGGAAACGTTTCTGTTTTACTCACAGTAAGTGAAAACCACAAAATAACAAGTTTTGCTCAATTGTTTTACCTCTGACAGACTTATATCCGCCTCATTTTAGCATTTCCGCACTCGCACCCTTGTGTCCACTTTTGTCGACTACCGCAACTAAAAGGGTTAAAAAAGAAATTCCGCTGAAATAATTACAAGTTTAAGATTTGAATTTTTTCAACTTCCGTCGGCGGGAGTCTAACAAAACAAACGCGCAACCAACTGAGCTATGCATTCTTTGCAACAAATGCTGAAATTAAGATTCTGTTTTGAAATCTAATAAAGTCGCGGGAGGAATTCATTTAATTAAAATAATAAGACATTCAAAATGTTATGATTAGGGATTACAATCCCGGGATCCCGCATCATTTTTAATCCCGAAAATCCCGGGATCTTGTCTGCCAAATCCCGGGATTTTCCGCGATCTTTTCACGAATTTTGCGTGGTTTTTTTCACGAAATTAGCGTTTTACCGCGATACTTTGAAGAATTTTGTGATTCTCTTTCGCTATTATTTGTCGAAATTTGCGTTTTTCCGCGATTTTCTCGAAGTTTGTGTTTTTCCGCGATCTTTTGACGAAATTTGCGTTTTTCCGCGATCTTTTCACGAAATTTACGTTTTTTCCGCGATTTTGTCACGAAAGTTCCGTTTTCTCCGCGATTTGTTCACGAATTTTGCGTTTTTTCCACGATTTTTTCACGAAATTTGCGTTTTTCTGCGAACTTTGAAGAATTTTGTGATTCTTTTTCGCGATTCTTTGTCGAAATTTGCGTTTTATTCGCGATTTTTTCACGAAATTTGCGTTTTTCCGCGATACTTTGAAGAATTTTGTGATTCTTTTTCGCGATTCTTTGTCGAAATTTGCGTTTTTTCCGCTATCTTTTCACGAAATCTGTATTTTTCCGCGATTTTTTGACGAAATTTGCGTTTTTTCACGATCTTGTCACGAAAGTTGCGTTTTCTCCGCGATCTTTTCACGAAATTTGCGTTTTTCCGCGATGTTTTGACGTAATTCGCGTTTTTTACGTGGTCCTTGGTCGAAATTCACGTTTTTTTCGCGATTCTTTGACGGAATTGGTGATTTTTTTCTACGAACGATGGACGAAATTGATTTCTTTCGGCGACTATATCGAAATTAGCGATATTTTTATGTCCTAATTTTCGGACTGATGACCGTTTTTTTTTTTTTTTTTTTTTTTTCCCGGAACCGAATGCCTTAAATTTTCGGAAAATTCGAGACAGAATCACCCCTGCTACTTTCTTTTCTTACGTTCGGGAGAATCGCCGATTTGGACGCCGTAAATTCCGAACGAATTTCACCCCTTTCCTGCCTGGCATCGATCTTTCAACCATCGCGTTTGGCAAGTGGTGCCAATTGAGTTTGGGGAGTGAGGAAAATAAAGTTAATCGCCACGTTTTAAGTGTTACTCGACGCCTGTCGAGTGGCGTGTGCTAATTTTGTGCTATATGGTCCTCATTGGGGCACAGTGGTCCACTATTAAGAATTATTTAAAATACAATATAAATTTATTTTTTATTAATTTAATCGCTCTTTATTTCTTACTATGTTAAATAAATTGACATTTTTCTTTGTTTACTGTATTTTATAGTTAAATAATTACTTTAAAACAATATTCCTTAGTAGAGAATAAGTAATTATTAAATATTTTGAAAATTCTGCATTACAGAAATAGAGTGGATTATGGACCACTGTACATACACAGTGGGTCATTCACTGTGCCCCATGTTGAAGTTCAATACACTCTCATAAAAATGTTATTTAAAGCTTTCTTTTAAGCATATTAACTTTAAAATTAAATAAAAACAGGTATCTTACCTTTACAAAAAAATTGTTTTATCTTATTTATCTATAACTTTTAATTAGTAAATAAAGAAAAGTATGATGATGAAAATTTTTACTTTTAGGAGCTCAAAACAATCAGTCAGGATAAAATGGTTCATTCTGGGCTAACAATGTGTTTGACGGCTATAAGTAATCAATCCGGTGCTACAATCAATTAGCCTAAAAGAAAAGCTTTAAATATAAATAAAATATAAGGGGTGGTCCACTGTACCCCTATATGAGGAAAATGATAATAGGGGAGACCAGGGTACAGTGGTCCACTTTTGCAGTTAACATTTTTTTTCTCTTTAACGGAGAGACAAATCTACCTGAAAATATTTTTGAATATTCTTTAAACCTTTCTACATGCCTCATAATTTTGAATACATTTTTCAAAAAAATGTTTTTTTACATACACTGGTCCACCCACTGGGGCACAGTGGTCCACTATTAGTTATTGTCTAAAATACAATATAAATCTACTTATAATTAATCTAATTCTTTTTTATTTCCCCTTTACCTCCAAAATAATACAATAATACAAATTTGCAAGTAGCATTTTGAAAGAAAAAACATATAAAACTAAAGAATTATCAAAAAATTTATTATATTTTGAAAATAACAATATAAGATACAGGAGTGATGGCAAACAAGTTATTAATTAAGTACAAAAAAATCAGCAAACATTAAGACAAATATGATGATGAAAAATTTATTAGAAGCTTAAAATAGTCAGGATAAAATAGTTTATTATGAGCTAACCATGTGCTCTGAAGTTATAAATAACCAATCCAGTGAGGTCATCTATTACTTATTAGGCTACAGTTATATTTTTCAAAGGCAGTAAATACAAAACAAAATATTTCTTAATATGTTAACTCTACAATGCATGATTTTCATTTCTCTCCTTCTCCCCTCCCCACCACCCTCCAAAAAAAAGGGGGCTATATTGAACAAGAAAATTTATTTTAAAAATCACATGTGAACTGTTATCCATAATTTAGGAGAAAACTAAAATGTCAGATGACTACATTATAATTTGAATAACATAATAACATGAAATTTAAAGTGTGCCAAATGGCTAATCTATGCATTATAGAGTTAAAAAAATTGTCATTTTTCTTTGTTTACTTTATTTTATAGTTAAATAACTATTTTAAAACAATATTTCTTTATAGAGAATAAGTAATTATTAAATATTTTGAAAATTCTTCATTACAGGAGCAGTATTCATTGTGGACCACTGTACCCCAGCAGTGGCCGGTCCACTGTGCCCCATATTAAAGTTCAATACATACTGATAAAAATATTATTTAAAGTTTTCTTTTAAGCATATAAGCTTTTAAATTTAATAAAGACAAGTGTTTTACCTTTTCAAAAAAGTTGTTTTATCTTATTTATCCATAACCTTTAATTACTCAATAAAGAAAAGTATGATGATGAAAATTTTTACTTTTAGGAGCTCAAAACAACCAGTCAGGATAAAAGGGTTCATTCTGAGCTAACGATGTGTTCTGAAGGCTATAAGTAATCAATCCAGTGCTTTTACCAATTAGCCTAAAAGAAAAGCTTTAAAAATTTAAAAATAATTAAAATATAGGGGGTGGTCCACTGTACCCTGGTCTCCCCTAAATTATATTAGCATGATTAAAAAGGAAATAGCAAGTTCTTTTTGTTTATTATTTTTTCTTCTTACTTTTTATTTGGGGGAGGGGTGGGGAGAGAACACATAATACTTTCCTATTTTGTTTTAACCCTTTCAGTACAGATTTTTTTTATTTTTATTTTTTTTTTCTTTTTTTTTTTGGGGGGGGGGGGGGGGGTTTAATGCCCTGTGCGGAATATTTTGACCAAAAAAGCGATTTATTCAAAATCAACAGGAAACGTTTCTGTTTTACTCACAGTAAGTGAAAACCACAAAATAACAAGATTTGCTCAATTGTTTTACCTCTGACAGACTTATATCCGCCTCATTTTAGCATTTCCGCACTCGCACCCTTGTGTCCACTTTTGTCGACTACCACAACTAAAAGGGTTAAAAAAGAAATTCCGCTGAAATAATTACAAGTTTAAGTTTTGAATTTTTTCAACTTCCGTCGGCGGGAGTCTTTGCAACAAATGCTGAAATTAAGATTCTGTTTTGAAATCTAATAAAGTCGCGGGAGGAATTCATTTAATTAAAATAATAAGACATTCAAAATGTTATGATTAGGGATTACAATCCCGGGATCCCGCATCATTTTTAATCCCGAAAATCCCGGGATCTTGTCTGCCAAATCCCGGGATTTTCGGGATTGTCCTTTTTTTTTAAATGGAACAATATTCAGCTGAAATTTAAAAAAATATATTTATAGACTTTCTCTTTTGGAAAAAAAAAGAATTAATTTTTATGAAATTTATATATCCTTGAAAAAATATATACATATTTCAAGTATTTTTTACATATTTCAAGTATTTTTTACATATTTCAAAGCGATTAAATCGTTTAACATGAAAACCTTCCCAGGTAGCATTTTTTATTTGCAGAAAATTTGCAGCAGTCTTGCTTTGAAAACCTGCAAAGTTGCAGCAAGCTCAGCATGACAAGACTGAAAGTTCATAACAAGACTGCAGCTAGATAACGCAAACGCCGAAGTCACCACACTTTAAACTTGCAGCTAACTTGTCGTGCAATTTAAATTCATGCTGTATCAAATTTATTGCAAATTAACGGCAAACAAGTAATCAAAAATACTGCAAAGTAGTAATCTTTCCACGCCCCAACATCTGCTTACAACTGTTACACTATAAGTTTAACCCCTTCGGAGGGGTTCATAGACCTGATCAGGTCTATTGATGCGAACTCACCGTCAGGAGGTGCACGCGTCGTTTTCATCACCATAAACAAGTTAAGGCAATATTTGTACTTTTCAATCCGAGATTTTTTTTTGTATTTGATAAGTATACAGTTTAGAAAAAGCGGTGCGAACCGAATAAAATTTCTGCGTATGTGATGATTGTCTATTCTATCAGCAGAGGAATTGTTTGCTTTCGTCACTTTCGTGAATTAAAGACAGTCTTGCCATCAGTTTCACAACAAACTACTCATGCAAGTGGGGGATGATATACCTTGCTGGAAATTTGCTGCGAATTTCTCAATTCAAATTTGTCACGGCAAGATAATGTCAGGAAAAATCAAACTTGCTGCTAATATTCATGCTATCAGGGTTTTGACTTGCAAACAGATGTAACCCGCTCGGCTATTATTCGGGAACAATGAAATCATTTGTTTATTTCGATTTCGCCGCGTTTAGAAAGCCGGTCGTTTCAGCAACTGGGAATCACAAAATTTCGAATTAGAGTTTACTGATAAGCGTCGCATTTGAGTTTCATAGTCATTATTATGTTCTAACTTCTTTGCTTTTCGGCGTTTATATTTATTTTGCTTTAAAGATGTCTAATGAAAAGGATTTTGTAGCTCATAGGAAAAATAATGATACATCTTCAGTATGGCACTGCTATTTAAGGTCAAAAGATGAAAAAATCGCTAAACGTAAAAGATGTAGCCAAATGCTTAAAACGTTAGGTGGATCGACTAAGGGTTGCATGCACATTTATCGGCGAAACATGGTACTAATGTTTAGAAAGAATTTAATACATCATCTCTTCCTTCCACACGTCAAGATTGCATAGAAGATGCATTGCTTTCTAAAAAGCGAAAAATAGAAGATTATTTTAGTAGTGATAAGGAATCACTGGATTTAATTTTATTGCGAATGACAGCTAAAGACTGTTTTTCATTTAACTTCAACTGATTTAAGAAACTTACTGATAGCTTAAAGGCTATAATGATTTGCCAAAATCTGCAGTATCAATTCGAAATCGTGTAGTGAACTATAATAAAAGAGTTAATTACAAGTGAAATACGAACTTTTAAAATTCAGGAAAAAAATTTAGTTTGACTTTTGACGAATGGACATTTACTGCAAGCAAGCGATTTATGAATATTAATACCCATTCAAGACATTTAAATTTGAGCAAATTCATGAATTTAGGCCTTATGCGCATATATGGATCTTTTACAGCAAAAAAGTGCATTGAACTGCTAACAGAGCGCTTAAACCAATATGACATTTCCCTAAAAACAGACAATGTTACAACTGGGACTTGGAGATAAAACTTTAGATGCCGTCATATTTCTTAGAACATATTTTCAAAGGAATACCGATTAGTTAAGAAACAGTGAACTATTCAAAATAATCTTTTTTTTCACGAGGTACATAATAATTTTTTATATTATGCAACGTTTTCGAATTTTAACAGCTATTGCTATTTAGAAATTTAAACTATACATCTATGTATTATTTTATTCTATGTGTGTGCAGTGTTGCCAGATGGACTACTTTTTTTAAAATCAGATTCTTGATTGACACCACTTTTTTGAAATGGTAAAATGTGCCTTATTTAATGACACATTAATTAAGGCAAAAACAAAGTGAATTTTACCGTTTCAAAAAAGTGGTGCTAATCAAGAAATCTGAATTAAAAATAAAGTAGCCCACTGACAACACTGTGTGTGTGTGTGCTAAGTTCTTTTATTTCAAGGAAAAAATCTTCATGTTAGGGAAAATCTTGCATTTGCAATATCCTAGAATTATAAACTTTAATTACGTGGGTATGAGAATAATTCATAATTTAATTCGTGATATTAATTAGTTTTTAATATTGTAAATATTAAACTATTCAAAAACTTGTTTAACAGGGAATAAAAGAAATTATCTACAATATGAAGCATAGACATTTCATGTTTTTTGTTGCATTTTCAAACATCAACAGCGTATTTCTTTTAATTTTCAATTGTTCTAATTTATCGTATAAGTTTTGATAATTAACTGAAGTTAATTTTTTTAATTTGGTATATTTTCATATGTAAATTAGACAGTAATTTTGCTTTGTCTTTTCTATAATATTATGATATTTAGCTTTATTACAGAAATTCTAATTTTCCTAATCTCGGGATTATCCCGGGATTGAATCTAAGCAATCTCGAAATCCCGGGATTGGAAATTAGTCTCGGGATTGTAATCCCTAGTTATGATTTGCCATGTGCAATGTATTCATCTGTTAGAACACAAAATTTGTGAGACAAATAGCGTTTCTTCATATAAACGAAATGCTAAAAACAGAAAGAGCCATTCGATTAGGAATTATGTCTTCTGTAAATGTATGTTTAAAAAAAACTTAGAAGGCTGTTTTCATATTGAAAATGTATCAGACTTCGAAATTTTCATTACGAATGTCGAATTTTGACATCATATTTTTATTTTTCAGCAAATTTTACTTTAGGGTACCAAATGAGAAGTAATTGGGTGAAGTAGTGTTTAGGAATTGTAGCAATATTTTAAAGTTTTGACTTCTAATCTGAAATTTATTTTTAATAGTTGCAAAACAGGCTACAATGGCGGTGTTCTTTTTTGAAATTTAAAAAAAAATAAAAATTGTAACCTATATTTTTCCTTAATCGATTTCTAGAAGTTTCAAATATGCAAATTCAAAATGACAGCTCATTCCACCATGTAATTTTTCAGTTATCCTTAAAAAATCACCGCCATTGCAGCTTGTTTTGTGCAATTATTAACCCGGGAGAACTCGCTGCATGAAATTTTCTCTCACCGTCGTACTTTTTTAAGACGCTTATTTAAACCCTTTTTCCTTTTAAAAATTTTAAAATGTTATTTCAGTTATTTTACCTCTTTTGTGAATAAAAGTACCAAGCCAAGGAAAAAAAGTTGATTAAGCGAATGTAAAGTAAAAGAAAAGCAATTGGGCACCGTGAGAGAAATTCTCACTAGCGAGTTCTCCCGGGTTAAAAAGGAATTTAACATTAAGAATTCAAAACCTTAAATCGCTGTAATTCCTAAAAACTACTTCACCGAATGATTTCCAATTTTGTATCCGAAGGTAAGTTTTATCGAAGAATCCAAATATAGTATCAAAATTAAGCGTTCGTATTGAATTTTTGACAGTTTCTTAGAATTTCAATATGAAGACGGCCTCCTAAGCTTATTTTTTTTAAATAAATTTAAAGAAGACATTGTGTTATTTTTTTTAGCCAACTGCATCTTTATTATTTTTATTTGTTTATTTTTAATTTTTTTTTTATGTGTCTGTAGAGTTGCGATAAGTTCGATTTCAATGCGAAATTTCATACAAAAATATAGCACACTATTTTTTTTATTATAGATTTCTCTTAGATGATTGAAATAAAAATTATCATGAAGCATACGAATTACGCTCCAGTAAATGATTATTTTTGTTTTTATATTACTCATTTTAATTAGAATTAATGTGTGGGTAATTATCGGCTATCGCTATGGGGTTCTTGTGTATCCTTCAAGAAAATTTTAAGAGAACATTTTTGAGCACAAGATGTCTTTGTTCACATGATTAGCAAACCGTAAATTGTTTCACCTTTTAAAAGTCTGTTGTGTAGAAAGAGTAAATAGACAGTATGATGTTTAACATAGCCTGCTTCGATGCATTTTCCTGATTCTGGATTTTACTTTCAGATTCTATTGACTTTTTTTCTCTTCTCTCCCCCCCCCCCCCCCCCCCACCATACTACTGAATGGCTGATTAGTTATAAATAAAAAGATGCTTGTGTGTAACTTAATTTTATTTGTCTGAGACACTCATTTTTTGCTTAATGGAGATATATGCCTCAAATATTTGACTTGACACATCGATTTTCTAGTTCTAGATGAACTGTAAGTCTGTCTATTAGTTTTCGATAGATTAATTTTCTTCGTTGGAAAAAACTATTTTGTTACACTGTCGTGTATCCTCCACCAGTGGCTGAGAGGTTCTGCTCTCGAAGCTGGTAGACGGGAGGTGCTGGGTTCGAACTACAGTGCCTAGAATATATAGTGTGCCGTTCGACGCTAAAAAAATGACCGGGAAATTAATCCTCCAATAGATGGCGCTGACTGCAGTATAGACTGGAAATTTCCGAAAGCAGATCGGATAAATTAATGCTTTTTAGATACTTATTTTAATATTATATAAGAAGACATTTAAATTTAGAAATTGATATTTAGATGAAAACAAGTCTGAAATATTTCAATAATAAATATATTATTTACAAACTTTTAGAACAGAGACATATTTTTTAAATAAAAATTATATGTGTGAAAAGCAAATAAATTCAAATGTTAAATTCGCTTTAGCTTTATTTACAAATACCAACAACTGTTGACTACTTCTAAAACTGTGCAAGCATACAATGAATATTTAAAAATAAACTCTCAATGGCAATATTTATTTTGTGTTACTTTCAAAACAAAGCCTCATTTATCAAATAAATCTTTCTTGCACTTGAAATCACATATTAAAATTCTTAAGAAAAATTATTAAAAAGAAATTTCTTTATGAATTATGTATGAAAAGTAAATAATTAAAAAAAAAATCGAATGTTAAATTCGCTTTAGCTTTATTTATAAAAATCAACAACTGTTCGCTACTTCCAAAATTGTGCAAACCAGTGTTGAATTAAGACACTTTTCTCCAGGAGGGATTTCATTGGCTCTGGGGGGGAGGGGGGGGGGGATTGCAACTTTTGACCATTGAAAACACAAAATCTCAAATCTTCCGGGGGGTGTGGCATCTCATTGTTCAGGGGAGGAATGTCTCCCCTGAACTCAACACTGGTACAAACATGCAATGAATATATAAAAATAAATTCCCAATAGCAAAATTTAGTGTTATTTTAAAAGCAAAGGAACATTTGTTAAATAAATGTTTCTCACACTGTTACACATATTAATCACATATTAAAATTCTTAAGAAAATTATAAAAAAAAATTCTTTATGAATTATGTATGAAAAGTAAATAATTTCAAAGGGTATATTGGCATTAGTTTTATTTACAAATACCAACAACTGTTCACTACTTCCAAAACTGTTTAAACCAGTGTTGAATTGAGACACTTTTCTCCGGGAGGGATTTTTGTAGCTCCGGGGGAGGGGGGGGATTACACTTTTTGACCATTGAAAACAAAATATCAAATCTTCCGGAGGGACATCTCATTGCTCTCTGGATTAATCTCCTTCCCCGGGCCCAGGGTTCGTAAATATCATATTTTCGAAAATATAAAAAATATCCGATATTTTCAAAATAGTCAACTTACTGCTGACAATAAATATTTTTAAGCATAATATAAATTAGAAACTAAAACATATTGCACTTATCGTGAAAACTTAATCAAACAACATTCTAAAAATGCATTTTTTTTTCTTTAGAACAAAATTGGAGATCAGCTAATTGAAAACAGATACATTTTGCTTTATACACTTGTTTAAAAAACAAATTACGACAACCAGGCGCAAAACAATACCTTTTCTGATATTTTTTGTTACTTTTTCACTCATATTTTGTTTCTTAAACAGATATAATTAAAACTTTATGGGAAAAACTCGCGTTTGTTTACAATATGCTTCACTGTCACGGCGCTAAAAGCTTTCAAAATGCCCAGTCGGTGTTAACATGCGCGCCACCTTGCGGCGTCCTTCTTTCACGACCAAAAAAAAAGCGTTATGGTAACCAATGAACGGCACACTATCTATTCTAGCCACTGTAGTTCGAACCCAATCGCGCCCGTCGGCCTAACCGTTTCGGAGTTTTCGTGGTTTTCTTCGAAACCTTGGATTTGCATGCGTAAATACGGGTTAGGTTCCCTTAGAAAGACCCCCACGAAGGGCACTCCCCCCAGGGCCTATATCCCATGAGTAGATAATCGGTCGTCAAAAATCAACCAACCAACCAACACTGTCATGTATACTTTTCTGCGATTGAAGACATTTTTAAAAACCGCTGACTTTTTTATCAAGGGGAAGTTCCGAGGTCGGTCACACAGAATCCGGTGCACATTTGTGTGTCGATAGAGTATAGTTAGTATATAAATATATGAAAGTCGTAAAGCGCGATGACGATGGTGATCTTGAGAAAATAAGTCTCCAAGTTTACGTTACAGTTTATAATGGGATAAATTTACTCATTTGACAAGCGGCTCAGTTGCGTAGTTGGCAGCATGCTGAATTCGAGACATTTGGCGGTTTTGAGTTCGAATCCTAGTCACACTTATTTTTCGCAACGAAAACTTTTATCAATTTTTTTCGAACCGTAATTGAAAAAGAAAATATGTATAATAATTTAGATTTACGAAAAATATAAATTAAATGTATGTTTTGTAGCATATAAGTATAATTTTAAGTAGGAAAATTTGCTTGTTTAAATATTTAATGAAAAGTAAAAGAAAAAAAAATATGCCAATTAATATTTCTATACACCAGAATTTTTTGCTGTTATTTAAAATTATTTCCAGATTATTTAAATGAATAATCTACTTATTTTTAACGAGAAATAAATTAAAATATATTATATAAATAAAATAAATATATTATTTTAGTTTTATTATTATTATTATGCACTATTTCGAATATTTCATGATTTCTTTGAAATTGTTTTAAATTTTTATTTATTTATTTATTTATTTTAATTTCAGATTTTTGGTTTTGTAGTTTATTACCTATTTAAGAACAATTTTTAGCAATTTAATAAGCAGTTTGTACTTTTATAGACCACAAAAATTTGCTGGTTTTAAAATTTATCTGCTATTATTGACATAAATAAGCTACTGTTTTTCACAATGAAATAAATTAAAATACGTTATATATATAATTATCACGCTGCTATAATTATATGTAACTTTTCTATTGTCATAATAATATTTCGAAATGTATCTTTTTTTTAACAACTAGCTTTTTAATTTTGTTTAGTCTTGGATTTTTATCTGTTTTAATTAGAATAATTGTCTATGTACTTAAAAATAAATTCTAAAAAGATATTGAATTGGTAAAAGTAGTTATTACGTAGGCAATAACTACAAAACCAAGAATCCGAAATTATAAAAAATCATATTAAGAATTTAGAAGAATATTTTTAAAAAATCATCAAATATTCGAAATATGTTTATAATGAAACAAAATTAAAATAATATACTTATTCACGTATTTATATCACGTATTCAAAATTATTTGTCTGTGAAAAATAGTAGATTATTCATTGAAATAACTTTAAATAACAGCAAAAATTTCTTGTCTATCTATACTAATAAAAGAATAAATCGCTCTGTGTGTGTGTCTGTCTGTCTGTCTGTCTGTCTGTGTGCGATGGCTAGCGAAAACTACCGCACGTAGAAGTCTGAAAATTCAGATGTGATTAGTCCAAGACAGGTCCTGATACACCTGATGCTCGGATTTTTAATTTTTTTAAGGGCCGGGGATCCTGGGCCCCTTTTAGTTTTTATGCACTAAAACGTTACTAACATGCCTCTTTTCTATCCGATCTTCTTCGTTTTTGGGGTGAATTCTCCTTTTGAGTTTCTGACCCATTTCTACATTTCAGTTAAGATCCTGGCACCCTTGCAAGGGGCCCGGTACAGGGTCTCTTGAAGTTTTAGTGCACTAAATTGTTAATAACATGCCTCTTTTCTATCCGATCTTCTTCGTTTTTGGTGTGAATTCTTCTTTCAGTTTCTGCCCCACTTCTACATTTCAGTTAAGACCCTGGAACCTTTGCAAGGGGCCCAGTACATGCCCCTTGAAGTTTTACTGCACTAAATTGTTAATAACATGCCACTTTTCTATCCGATCTTCTTCGTTTTGGGGGTGAATTCTCCTTTCAGTTTCTACCCCATTTCGACATTTCAGTTAAGACCCTGGCACCCTGTCAAAGGGCCCAGTACAGGGCCCCTTGAAGTTTTAGTGCACTAAATTGTTAATAACATGCCTCTTTTCTATCCGATGTTCTTCGTTTTTGGTGTGAATTCTACTTTCAGTTTCTGTCCCATTTCTACATTTCAGTTAAGACTCTGGCACCCTTGCAAGGGGCCCGGTACAGGACCTTTGAAGTTTTAGTGCACTAAATTGTTAATAACTTTCCTCTTTTGCATCATATCTTCTTCGTTTTTGGGGTGAATTCTCCTTTCAGTTTCTGCCCCATTTCTACATTTCAGTTCAGACCCTGGCACCCTTGCAAGGGGCCCGGTACAGGGCCCCTTGAACTTTTAGTGCACTAAATTGTTAATAAATTGCTTCCTTTTTATCCGATCCTCATTTTTGGTATACTTTCTCCATTTAGTTATACTTCCGTGTCTACATTCCAGTTAAGACCATTGGGCCCGTGGCCCCCTATTATAACTTCCTTACAAATAGTCCGATTCTCTAGCTTTTTTTTTCTAACAACATCTTAGGTATTCCAGCTATTACATGAACAACAAAAAAAATATTTCAGGCTTCAACTACCACCAATTTTGAATATAAATCGTCTTCTTAGGGCCCTTGGTGCATCTTCTTTAAAAATGATCCGAATTCCTTGCAATTTTCTTTACCATAGTTCTAGCGTCCTCAGATTACATTAAAAACTACTAAAAAGTGTATTTATATCAAACTACATGCCACTTAAGTCCCTTCCACTTGGGGCCCGGTACAAGGCCCCTTGAAGCTTTTGGACCATATTATTAATAAATTGCCTCTCTTAACCCGATCTTCATTTTTGGAACCATTTTTCCATTTAGTTATTCTCCAGTTTCTATATTCCAGTTAAAATCCTGGGGCACCTTAGGGTCCTGTAGGACATTCGGCTAGGGTTGCCGGAAAGCTCTACTTTTGAAAATATCGCCAACTTTTTCCCTGCCAAAAATGTGAATGTAATGTTGTAATTTTACAAAATCAAATTCGTATGTTCTTGAAGGAATTTGTAAACTTTTTCAATATTTTATACTTATTATTAACTAATTTGCATTTTTAAATGCTTTTCTTTAAAACAATTTTATGTTAATAGTCCGATAAGTGGTTTCGAAAATTGCATTTTTAGAAAGTTATGCTGCTGTAAAATAAAAATATATATATGATTTTAACACACAAATTTTATCGATTCTCAAACTTCCTAATATAGGGCTTTAAAATGCACCAGGTCTCAATGATAGGTGCGAGCAGCACCAAAAGTGGTTCCCGTAAGAACATTTCTTGTTAATATTCTGTCTTAATTTCTTTTAATTACTTGAATCATTTTAAAGGCAACGATCTACGATTTTTAGAAGTATTAATTCGCTTTTCAATGTATAATGTTTAAACTGTGCATTGTGAAAAATGTAGGGGAAAAAATTAAAAAATAAATAAAATATGGCCGTAAATATATATATATATATATATATATATATATATATATATATATGTATATATTTCATATTGTATTGTTTGTATTGTGGAACTTGTAATATACTATATTAAATCTACTGAAATTGATCAAAAGATGGCATCTATATAATCATGGAAGACGGTAGTATTCCGAGTGACGCAGCCTTAAGCCTAAAATCGTATCGTATCGTATCGTTAAAATCGTATCGTATCATAGAATTCGTAGATGGCGGAACTCATATATACAGCTAACTCGACATCAAAGAAAACGCGAAAAGCCGCCTTTTAATAACTCAGCAGATATATGTCTTATTGTTCTGAATTTTCTAGAACAGTCTTATATCTGCAGTCTAATCGTATACTGAAATTTTTACATTTCTACGTGCAGTATATTTTGAGATCTAAATAGCCATTTTTAAAGTGAAAACGTTGGTATCATATCGAGGAAGTTCCTAATTTGAAAATCTCGAAAACGGTTCTAACGATTATTTTTAAATTGATACATAATATAAATGTGATTAAGGCGAGGTGAATAACACTTTTCTTTTTTCTGGGAAAACTCTCGTTCGTTAAATAATTCGATTTTTTTTCTCTCGAAAATGACACGGGCGATTTTTTAAAAATCAAATAAATATGTTTCAGATGAACCAAATAACAATTTACTTGTTTCCAGCAAGACTCTTGTTCCTTTTATAATGCGCATGAAAAATCGGACTATATTTCTTCGCCATTCTATGGAAATTTCACCGGAAATGGATGACACTGTATTCATACACATGCTTTCTTTTTAACCACTTTTGGGGAGAAAAATTTTGTCTTCCCACTGGCTGAGTGGCTAAGGGCCATCGTTTACTGATCATACGATAGGCAGTTCGATACTCCCTGATACGTGTTTTCACATGTGAGTGTTTTTTTTTTTTTTTTTTTTTTTTTTAAAGTCTGCTAGTTGACCATTATTCTCAGTTCCTTTGTAATTTTTTTAATTGCTATTAAGTTAAATAAAATTACAATTATAATGACGCCAATTTGATGATGATTATTTCTTGGCAATTTTTCAACAATAAAAATATTACCATAAATTTTATAAATATATTTAATTTCAATCACTTTACAAAAAATATACATTAATAATTATTATTTGAATATAAATCACACGATCAGAAACGTAAAAAAACAATTCATTTCAGCTCTTCTTTTTATAATATCATTTTTTATTATTATGACGGTCAATCAATATATAATCACTGACATCCATAATATTATTATTATTATAATTATTATTTTCCTTGCATAAAAGCTATTCTGATGTAATAATTCTTTTATAATAAATAATTTAGTTGAAATGTTTTATTTATAAATATCAATGAAGTTTGATTACAGTTTACATAATAAGCATATCAGACTTCTGGTGTCGCCATCTTTTGACGCAATTGCGTAGTATTATAGAGAAATGTTGATAAAAACGTCTATCCATCTATGTAACTATCCATCTATGAAACACCATCTATGTAAGGATTTAATAATTATAAATTAACATTTTGGATTTATTAATTTAAGGATAAAGTGTTTTTAAAGGAATATCAAATGAAACCCTCTGTGCGATCTGCGATTATACTTACCCAGTTGTTTTTATATACAAACTGCTGTAAGGAAAATTGTAATAAAATAGTAAAAATTAAATCTGCATTAAATTCCATAAGTATCTTTTTTTTAAATCATTTTATCACTACCTCAAAAAAGTAATGATATCAATGCAAAAACCCTTGACGGGTTAAAAGTTTCTGACGCAGCACTTTATCTTATGCTCTAAGAATTTTAAATATGGTATATATATACGTATATATTAGTTTAATTGAATACTCTTCAATTTTTTTCTTTTATTGACAAGATGTTAACATTTTCAGCGTATGAACTTTGTCGCATTTACCCCCCCCCCCTTTCGCCCCCATTTACGATAAATTGTTAATTCAATACATGTGAATTTAAGAAGAAAAACATTAAATAAACTTCAACGTTTTAGGGAGGGACGGAACACCTGACAAAAAAAAAAAAAAAAAAAATATTTTTACAAAATTATGAGAGACGGCAGACGGGTCCGTTTTTTTTTCCAATTTTGAAAAAAAGTCCCTTTAAAAAATACATTAATAATATTAATAGTAGCTATCAAATTGATATACTGAAGTTTAACAAATATGTCATAGTCTTAAATCTAACGAATGTAGTTATTTTGCGTACTATTCAATTCATATTCATATGACAATAGGTGAAGGAAGATTCTTTGGAGACATTTGGAAAATAACTAAGTATTAGAACAGGATTTAACAGATATTACAACTTTCTAATATTGTTTGTCTTATCACACATGATTCGTTCAGAAAAGTAACCTATATTTTAAATTTAAAGAGTGGAATATATGTTTAAAATAAAAGAATCGCCAACGGTGCAAAGAGAATTAAACAAAGTTTTATTATTATTGCTAAATGCCAAAACATAAATAAAGTCATAATAAGAAATGTATAGACATATATACTACCATTACTACATGTAGACCCGATAGCAGAAAGTTCAAGAGAGGAGACAGGCATCGCAATTTTTCTTTTCTCTTTTGCAGATTCTTTTCCATCGAACCTTTATTTTGCTTTATATTATGCTTTTTTACTTAATATACAAAAACTTTAAATTATTAATAATAAAAATGAATAAGTGCATAAAGAATTACAGGTAAATGATTGTTTGATTAATTAACACTTCAGTTGTAAAATATTTTACTTGCAGATTATTTTCTGCCCCTGAAGTATCTGTTGCAGACATTTAGAAAATTTTCTGCTACTGGGCATGTAGTAGATAGTCATAAAAGTAATTGTTAAGATAAAATAATGCTCAATGAAAAGACATGTACTATTAATAGTACGCCAGACCCGAACGTCTTTAATAAAACTTTGTTAGGGGCAAGCAAAAATGTCTCTAAATATTGAATTCTCACCGGAATAATCGAAAAAAATTATTTTTAAATAAGGAAAAACAATTTTTCACCGATTTTCCTCCAAAGTTAAAAATTGGGGGTTCTTAGTTAAAATTTTCTGGCGAGAATCTTGTTTAAATTAGATGGGATATATCTTATCCCACTGCCCCTCAAGGGGTTAATTAGTAAGTAAATTCAAGGAGAATCAATGCTCCCCCCCCCTGATCCCCCCCCTCCTCTCTTCTTGTCTCCACCTATGATTTCCCAACTTAATGTTGAAATTAAGCGGTATTTAAAAAATTAAATCGTTTTTCTTTTTAATACATTTATTGCGATCGCCATGGCATATTCATTTGTTGAATCTTGAAAGATTTCTTTTATGTCTTACGCTCTCTGTATTTAGAGCGCAATAAGCGTAATGCGATTCTCTTACATTTTGCGCTTCTTCGCTTTCCTTTCGTTTCATGCCTGTTTGCGCTTATCTTTTCTTTTTCTTTTTTTTTCTCTTCTGAGTCGATCTCCAATTACGTATTCCGCTTTATTCGTTTATATTTTGTTGCAAGAAAAATGCTTCCATCCGTATCTCCAGAATTGCATTATTATAGCTCTACTTTTTTTTTTTTTTTTTTTTGAGATTTGCATGAATTACTGATTTTGTTTGAGACGATTTGTAATGTAATCCGCCAAAATAATTATTAGCTAGTAAATCAAAATACACTGAGTGGCCAAAATATTAGGAACACACCTCACTCAAGCTTCGACTCACCCTCTCAACATACGTACTCGCATAATAAATTGGATTGACTGACAAAAAGCTTTCCTCTGGTCGGAAGTACCAGTGAATGTAGCAATTTGTCTGTTCATGGGGAAGAAACCGATTTCAGTGACTATTAGAGACCGACCAAAAATTCGATTTCGTTTATGTTTTCAGCCCAAAAGCAAAGTTTCGCCAAAAATTCATTTTCGGCGAAAATTCGGCCGGACCGAAACTTTCTGTATTCCAAAAATCTCGTTACTTTTTTCGAAAATTTTCAACATTACTCATTGATTTGGGCTGTATCGGCTCAAATGAGACACTCTTTATTTATTGCTATGAATTTCACTGTTTATAATTATCAGTCATTCATGACTGACTCAAGACGTGGGTGCAAACTATAAAGCAAGTAATGTATATATGACTAAATTTTGTAGACGTTTTTCACGTGCTCATTAAAATCTTCAGACTTAACGGTAACATATTTTTTTTTTTTTTGGTTTGGTTTGAAACCGCGGTAACAGAATTTTTTTAGTTTGGAACAGCGGAAGTGTTTCGAATACTTTTTGAGAAAGTTCTGCATAACATATGACCATATACAAAAAAGCATTATAAAAGATAAACCAAGGTATGTACTATATGTATCCCTAAAACATTTTTAATTAGATGAAATATTCTTATAATTAGAAAACCATTCTGTGTTGTTGATAGACCGGGAGCCGACAGCTCAGACAATCACCTCCCGAGTTCACGGATGAAATTCTAGGATTAGTTAAATCTTGATTCGCATATCAAAACGCAATCAGTCTGCCAAGTCCTATCTTGGTGGAAAACACCCTAAAACCCGATTTTAGCGGCTGACTTGTAAGTTTACCTTTGTATTTTCTTGCACCCAAAAGTATGAAAACAGGGAGGACTGGGAGCCAGGGCTTAATTTCTAACAAAAAAAGTACCGGAGCCCTAATATTTTTCCCTAATACTAATAACCGTAAACCCCCCCCCCCCCACCCCCTCTCCACCGTCATTCTAATCCGCATATTTATATCTCGCACATTATTTGCAAAATTAAAAGCATTTTTTTTTTTTTTTTTTTTTTTTTTTTTTAAGCAAAATAAAATTTTTAAATATTTCTGCATATACTTAGCTGTCAATTATTCCACTTTTTAGTTATCACTCCTTCCGAATAGAAATCTTTGTCTTACTGTAATGTTAATTAATCGCAGGATTCTGAGAGTAAATAAAATAAGGATTATGATTCGAAAATAGTGTTAAAACAAAAAAGGGGTAGTTCGCAGCTATACATTTTTATGGAAAAATGAATGAAATTTACAGAAAGTAATACTGTTATGCTAAAGAATCAAACAACGTTTTTGAATTTCCTATAAAAGCTGCATATTTTAAACTATAATCGATTCCTTCCGTAGAACAATCTTTCGTGATGAGTCCCTGAAAATCAGATTAAATTAAACATTTGACACCGTGATCGAAAAGATTCGATGGTTTTATAGAAAAGGGGGAAACGCTGCTCTATTGCTTACTATAAAAATAACAATACAGAGCAATTATATATACATACAAATGACTACTATTTACAACTTTGTAAATCTGCAGAGCAGAGCCGCATTCATGAGGAAAAATAAATAGAAAAATCCCTATAGCGTTATTTTCGTTCCCGTACGCAATGGAAGACTAAAAACCTCAAACAAACAATATCTCAAGCTGATGCTCGTTGACTAAAAAAAGAAAATATTCTTTTCCGGTTAGATATCTAAATTTTAAAAAAAAAATGATCCAATTAAAAAATATCTTAGTGTCAGAAAAGAAAATCAAACTGAAAGCAAATTCATTGTTCGCGCTCTTGAATGGCGCCAATATACATGTTACCAAAATCAATGCCAGACATCAATCTGAAAATATCAGTAGGATAAACAAAACACTACTTCAGTTTCTCCTATTCTGTTCAAAATAGCATTAAAAAGGGGGAAGAGTTATTTTATTTTTTCTATACCTGAGTAAATACAATTTTTAATTTACAGACAGATTGAGTTGGAGCGCTTCGGTTTTTCGGAAGCGTTATTGCACTAGGCTCCGGAGCCCTGTATTTATGGGCTCCGGTGAATTCCGACCAATATTTAAATATTTACTAAAAACAGAGAAGTGCCGGAGCCGGGCTCTGGTGCAATTTAAGCCCTGCTGGGAGCAGGAAAACACAGTGCTAAACCTATGAGTCAGCCGCTACAATTCAAATATGACTATAATGAAGATTCAAAATTTAATGCCAATTAATATAAGGAAATCTTTAAAATTTGTGGCCTACATGGTAGACCACAAATTTTGAAGAATGTAGATCAGCCTTTATTATATCCTAAAGATAAAACTATGACAAGGGGAAAAAGGAGAGACATGATTAGGGATTGCAATCCCGAGATCGGATCCCGCTACATTTTTAATCCCGAAAATCCTGGGATTTTATCTGCGAACTCCCGGGATATTCGGGATTGCCTTTTTTTTTTTTTTTTTTTTAATCGAACAATATTCAGCTGAAATTAAAAATATATATTTATACACTTCCGCTTTTGGAAAGAAAATCAATTAATTTTTATGAAATTTATATATCATTGAAAAAGAATACATATTTCAAGTATTTTTTACATATAATTCTAAGCGATTAAATCGTTTAACGTGGAAATCTTTTGACTTTCAAGCAGATGTAACCTGCTCAGTTTATTATTCAGGAAAAATGAAATCATTTGTTTATTTCCATTTCGCTGCGTTCAAGAAGCCTGTCGTAGCAGCAACTGGGAATCACAAAATTAGTTTTCGAATTAGAGTTTACTGATAAGCGTCGCATTTGTGTTTCATAGTCATTATTATGTGCTAATTTCTTTGCTTTTCGTGCGTTTATACTTATTTTGCTTTAAACATATCTAATGAAAAAGATTTTGTAGCTCATAGGAAAGATAATGATACATCTTCAGTTATTGTACTACTATTCAATGGCAAAAGATGGAAAAAACGCTAAATGTAAAAAACGTAGCTCAGTGCTTCTTAAAACATTAGGTGGATCGACCAAGGGGTTGCATACACATTTATCTACGAAACATGGTACTAAAGTTCAGAAAGAATTTAATACAACTTCTCTTCTTTTCACACGTCAAGATTGAATAGAAGATACGTTGTTTTCTAAAAAGACGAAAATAAAGGATTATTTTAGTAGTGATAAGGAATCACTGAATTTAACTTTATCACGAATGACACCTAAAGACGGTTTCTCATTTAACTTCAACTGATTTAAGAAACTTACTGATAGCTAAATCTAAATGCTATAATGATTTGACAAAATCTGCAGTATCAATTCGAAATCGTGTAGTGAGGCTATGTTCCATAATAAAGGAGTTAATTACAAAAGAAATACAAACTTTTAAAAATTCAGCAGAAAAATTTAGTTTTGGCGAAAAAACTTTTGGCGAATAGACATCTACTGCAAACAAGCGATTTTTGAACATAAATGTTCATTCAAGAAATTTAAATTTGAACAAATTCTGGAACTTAGGCCTAATGCGCATATATAGATCTTTTACAGCAAAAATGTGTATTGAAATGCTAACAGTGTCTAAACCAGCATGACATTTCACTTAAAAAAAAAAAAAAAAAAAAAAAAAAAAAAAAAAAAAAAACGTTGCAATTATAACTGGGACTCTGGGACTTAGAGATGAAGTTTTAGATGCCGTCATATTTCTTAGATCATATTTTCAAAGAAATTTACCGATTAGTTAGGAAACAGTGAACTATTCAAACTAATTTTTTTTTCGCGCTATGCAATAATATTTTATATTATGCAACGTTTTCTAATTTTAACAACTATCTCTATTTAGAAATTTAATCTATACATCTATGTATTTTTTTTATTGTATGTGGGTGTGTGCTAAGTTCTTTTATTTCAAGAAAAAAAGCTTCATGTTAAGGAAAATCTTGCGTTTGCGATATCCTAGAATCGTAAACTTTAATTACGTGGTTATGAAAATAATCTAAAATTTAATTTAACACGAAATAACAAAAATTATCTAGAAGATGAAACATAGACATTCCATGTTTTTTTGTTACATTTTCGAACATCAACAACATATTTGTTTTAATTTTCAATTGTTGTAATTTATCCTATACTTTTTGATAATTAATTAAAAGTTAAAATTTTTTAACTTGGTATATTTACATATGTAAGTTAGACTGTACTTTTGCCTTACTTGGCTTTTCTATAATATTATGATATTTAGCTATTGTAAAAATTGACGATATTAAAGAAATTTTAATTTTCGTAATCCCGGGATTTGAAGTTAGTCTCGGGATTGTAATCCCTAGACATGATGGACCTGCTAAAATCCATTCCTCCTGTTAACACATCATTACTATAAAGACTTGACAACAAATCGAAATGGCGAGTCCTCACATACACCTGATGGATAAGACAGTATTTATATTGCTGATGAATTAATCACAAATAATATATTATAGCAGAGTTGTCAACATTCATTTTTATGGAAAATCTGTAATAAAAATATATAATAACTAACTTTTTCTGTAATAAAAAACTTAAAAATTTAAACACTGAATTTAATTTTATTACTTTTTTCAGTTGCCAAATCGATTAACTCTACCCGTCACATAAAAATTGTAACATTACTGACGATATTCTTTCTTATTAATTTTATATACCGTTGGATGCGAGCCATATCTGTATTTATGCATTCTACAGTACATTTTTGAATTTATATTATAAAGGGAATTTTAAAAAAACAATGTACATAATTCTATCGTTTTATCAATTTTTTGTTTTGTGGATTTAATCGATTTGTGCATTGAACAGCTCAATTGTTGAAATCTGGTTTTTAAAAGTATTATGCGGTTTCTAATAACGACGACGTTTTGTTAAATCTGGAAGTTTTGGGAAAGGTTTCATAATCTATACTTGGCGTATGATTTTTCTTTCTTGTTTTTATTTTATTACTTTCTTTTAAATTCAATTTGTTATTGGTCCCTTAATTGTTCTCGTGATCAAACTTCCACTGTAAAATAAGAGTTCAAACATGTTTATATACATATATATATATTCCTGGTGTTTCAAAAGAATTTATCAAGGTTTTTTTTTTTTTTTTTCGTATTTGACAAAACGTCTAAAATCGAAAGTGTCTTTTGACTATATAGTGAAATATAGAAATGTTGATCATGTCTGAATCATCCGATTAAGAAAAAACTCCATCGGGAAAATATTTTTTTTTTTTTCCTTTTTAGGAATGGTAAATACTTAGATTAACCACTTCTGTCTCGTTTGTCATTTTAAACCTATTTTATTGACTAAAAAAGTAATTGTTTTAATTAGAAATTTTAATAAACATACTTTGTTTAAAACTAATAAATTGTGTTGGACTAAAATGAACATATAACATGCTTGGAATTTCTATTTGCTGATAAAAATGTCCTAAAATATTGCTAAATATAAAAAAACATAACGAATTCATAATAAAGCAGTATTGTCCCTTGTGAATTCCAAATTATTCACACTTTGTTAATTTTTTAAATATAACTTCAACTCATTTTAATACAGATATTTGTACATTCGTTTTTATATACATCAATTATTAAAAGTATAGAAATACCTTCCATAAATCGGATATGTTTACCTGTATAAAACTAGTTTAAAATTTGATAGATTCATCAAAGAAAATTTTAAGCCAAACTTCGATTTTTAATGGCATTTCAAAAAGTAATAATATTAATAAAAAATAATATGTTGTAGATTTTGCCTATTTTTAAAGTTTAGCTGCCAACCTTTATTTTTTGTTTTTCAATTCAATAAAAGCAGAAATTTTAATAAATAAGAAAAAAAATATTTTTTTCTGCTTTGTCATAAAAACGGTAAGACAGTTAAATTACATAGTTTCTTAATAAGTGCACCTGCCAAATTAATAAGTTTACCAACAATAATAAATTAAAAAATGTTGTCATAAAGTAACCAGAACGCCCTTAAGCGACTTGCTATGTATGCTATGCTAAATTGAAGAGGAAGGGCAGATATTAAAGCTTTTTTTAGAATGTCAAGTGCTCTTAAGGTTCATCTTTTTCGTTATTTTCATCGTAATTTTCCAACATAAATCGATGCCATGCTCAGATACCACAATTCTTTAAATTGAATGAATTTGTTATTTTAAATTTACTTTTTATTCTTGCAGTAAGACTTAAGATCTAATGTTTACTTACTGATCCCCCCCCCCCCCCACCACCACCACCACAACCACAAAATACCACATTGGTATCTCTTACACTATTATGTACTATGAGAAAAATTTATTAATTTATATTTCAAAGAATTCAAGTCGATAGCGTCACTTTTTCTTAATACAGATTTCAGTATCTATATAGTATTGTAAATGTTCCTTAGATATAAATGTATATTGCTTAAACACTCGACACTGCAAGATTTTTAATTTCCAATTTAAAATGTCGCTGTGGTGCTTTTAGAAATCAGTTATACATCGAGAAAATAGATGGTAAGCATTTATGGTTGTAAATTTATGTTGAATTTACTCCCTGCATGTTTATTTATACAAGGGGATAAACCCGGGGTTCCCGGGTTACAGAATGAAAGTGAAAACCATCATATATATTAATTCTGTTGTTAACATTTTTTTTTCTCTTCACATACTAAAAGCACAGCGATTTGTGTTTTATTTATATTTTATTGTTTTATTTATGGATTGATGAATGTTTTAATTTCATTGTAGAATAGACGATGGAATAAAATGATGAGCTATTTATATTAATTTAAGTGCAAACGGATGTACCTTTCGTAATCGTCTGCAGGCGATAGAGACAGATTTAAAAAAAAATTCATGCTTGAAAATTAATTTAAAAACATTAAAAATTGAGTAAATTGTGGTATACTTTTCGAACAAATTGCATTTGAAAGCACATTTTTTTCTCTTTTCGATGGTGTAAAAATTGAAAATGTGCGGTATTTAGAAGCTTAAAAAATTGCAATAAAAGTTAAGTTTAATCGTCTGCTGTTGCCACCATTAAAATGACGTCAGCGTTACGCACAGACACGTCCGACCTTTATAATATAGATATGAATTTTTTATAAAATATATGTGACTATGGCATGTTTATTTCCGCATTTTCTCTGCGTTTTAGTACTCTCATCTCGTTCCCGAATTTGCTATTGAAAAAATTTCCGGTTATCCGATTATTTTGTGGATATTATTAAGTTCTTTAGATTTGGATTATTATAGTTTCAACAAAAAGTTTTTTTTTCTTTGCTCTGATGTTATATCACCACAAACGTATTTTTTTACGGCCCGTTATTTTCAAATGTCTTAGTGTGGGACGTTCTATATTTGGATTCTGCTCCCGTCTAATCTTTGACGGTTCTTGACTAGTTACGCGTTGCTCTGAAATATTGTGTTGTTACTTCGGCGTCAAAGACTCTGAAGTTCGTTTTTCTTGCCTTGACTTTGAACTAATAACTTGCTGAAATCGCATTACATTTTTTATTCAAAGATCGCGCCACTTTACAAGACCATGAAAGAAATTCGGCGACTTTTAACTATCACAGTTGCGTGTATTTGTTTATTTAGATTGTGATTATCGCCTGCGTATCATATCTAAGGATCATCTGTTTATTGTGATAATTTCGGAAATATTTACAGTTAGCGCTGTTTTGTGGTGGTATAGTTTTGATTGAATAACATTAATGTGTTTGCATTTTCATTTTGTTTGTGTGGTTATGAGGAATCTCTCTAATAGTGCACAAAAAATTGTGAACTACTTAAAAATTTCAAGAAAAAACAATGTTTTTTTAGTTTATATGGAATTTTGATGCACGTGAATTCTTAAAAGTTTTACGTGTTAGACCAGAATTATCGTTCTTCATTTGCGTCTGAATATGTAATATTGCTTGGAAAAATGATGCTGCTGTATTTTGCTGCCAACCAAATAGTTTAACCAATTTTGTTATTCTGGTGCATTTATTAAAATATTGGGTTTTTTACCCCTTTTCTCTGTTAATTTTATGAAGCTTTAGTGGGATTATGCTGATGAATGTGAATGAGATGTATTTAGTTTTCTAGAAGTTTCTTTTTTTATTGATTCGTACATAAGTGTGTGAATTCCCTTAAAAATTTAAGAAAAGAAAATATGTGAGATCACTGAATTAATTTGCTGGTGCATTATGTTTGTGTATTTATTCTTTAAAATATTGAAACAAATTTGAAATGAAATGCATGATATTATGACATTCTGAAATAAAATATGAGTGTCTGTAAATATGAAACTGAACTTCTTCCTTGCTATGAGAATATTTTTGTGTGAATATAACGCTTATTTATTTTAAGTCAAAAACTAAATATGAAAAAAAAATTACGTCAACCATTGTTGTTAGATTTTACATAAATGCCTGATGAAAATAAAATCTGTTTTATAAAAATTGAAAGAAAGACTGTCATGTGGAACTTGTGCTAGTGATTCATATTCTCAGTTTGAATAACTTTAGTGCCTTCTATTGATATTCATTGAAATGCATTTCTCTTAAACTTGATGATTAACTGCTTCATCATGAGTTGTTTTTGTTGTAGTCGCAAGCGAAAATCCCCTCAACCTGACAGTCTGCCACCTGCAAGTCCTAATGCACAGATCATGTCAGGAAGTGTTTTGCATAACGGCACAGGATGTGATACTGGTATGTATAGCATTAAAACTGTATTATTACCAGGGTTCGTTGATATATATCAATCGATATATATCTTGATATATATCATGATATATATCCGATATTTATTTTGAAAATATCAAGATTTTTGATATTTTCGATATTTTCATATTACTTTGATATTTATTTTCGAAATATCAAGATGTGTGCTCTTTTCAATATTTTTCTATATTTGATATTTATTTTCAAAACACAACTGTGCAAGATATTTTTGATATTTTCAGTCAAAACAAGTGCAAATGAAATTTCTAACTGTTGTTGACTGTGTTGTTCTGTAAATAAAGAATTTTTCTCTCTGATAGTGACTTTTTTAGCTGAAGAAGAAAACTAATATCTTTTCCAAGCTTTATGTTTGAATTTTTTACTTTTAACTGTAGATTATGAGAGACATTATTAATTCAGAACAGACACTGAATAATAAACTGTCTAATTTAAATACTCAGTTACATATATATATATATAATATACAGCTTCATTAGAAAAGAATCTGTTCTGGTATTGATTTAGTTCAGTTTAAACTGTATAGCATGTTAGGAAATAAAAAATTAAAAAAAATTTCAGTTAAAACAATATTATGTATTTAAAATTTTGTTTTATAAATTTCTGATTTCTTGATAGTTGATACTAAATCCCATAGTTGATCTTCAATTTTGTTCTAAATTTTTGATTTCTTGATAGTTGATACTGAATCCTATAGCTTTTTTTTTATTTTCTTTTTAATGTAATGTAAGTGCATAAAGCAAATTGTTTTGGTTTTCAATTAGTTGATCTTCAATTTTTTTCTAAGTAAAAAAAAAAAAAAAAAATGTGCTTTTAGTATATTGTTTAAGTTTTCATGTTAAGTGCAATATGTTTTAGTTTCTAATGTATATTATGCTTGAAAATATTTATTATCAGCAAAGTTGACTATTTTGAAAATATCGGATATATATCAAAATATCGGATATTTTTGATATTTTCGAAAATATCATGATTTTTACGAACCTTGATTATTACATACAACTTAAGAAATTATCCTAAAAGTTTCATATGTTCAGTATAGAACAAAATTAGTACTCTCCACCAGGGGCGTAGCTACCGTGGAGCAGTTGGAGCAGACTGCTCCAGGTGCACGAATCCTAAGGGCGCAAAATCAGAAAAAGCGAAATAAAGATTTCTTAAAATATTTGTATTTTTTTTTCATTATTAATCAGATATTATAGATGAATCTTGTTACAATCAGCGTATTCCTATGAAATTTTACCTTGTGTTTAACCTCAACTATTTCGATTTAAAATATGTTTTAATATACACAGTTGAAAGAAATGACTTCTATTCAGGAAGTTTTAATTTTAATTCATACCATATTGCAGCCTCAAGTAACTTCTCCAACAGCGTTTCAGCATGCCTGATTATTTTCTGTAACTTTTCTGGAGACGACCGTTGAAGATTTTCAGATCTTAAAGTAATCAAAACTTATTTAACAGGGATCTCATCGGTCACTTTACTGGCTACCACTATTTCAAAAAAATAATCTTTCTGGTACATTTCTATTAAAAATGTTTTAGAAATTTATCATGATGATTGCTGTGCGGAAATAATGGTAGCCAAAGAATTCACCGCTAAAAAAATCTATATGTGCGCTGTAACAATAGTAATTTACGATAATTATTTTACGATTTGGAAAAAAATAGCCTGACAAGTTGAAGAAAATTATTAACTATTTTACAGACGAAATCCAAGAAAACGAAAATTTTGAAGGTTTTTTTTTGTTTGTTTTGTGGAAACTAAACATGCATTAATACAGATTACAAAACAATAATAAGAACTGGATTTAAACATATTCCACATCAGCTCACGGCGACAAAATTTAGACGGGGGGTGGTAAGGGTAAGTAGCAACTTACATTTTGTGAGTAGGGTAACTCCGGGGGAGTCGCCACATACGGGATAGATGCCGCACCCCTTCTATTTTTTGTAATTATCGATAGATGGTCGTCAAACGCACAGTATAGGTGCGCAATGAGATTATTTTAACCAGTGTATAGCGTGAATCCCATTTCGATTTTTACTTGTAGAAGTACAATCCTTAATTTGACGTAAGTGCATGATTTCACTGTCCAAACTTTTAAACACGTTATGTTTAAATACTTTTCATACACTAATTACTAAATGCATGCATGATTTCGAAGTCAAAACTAAGTGTAGCGTTTGTATAGAGTGCTGTGTGTATGTTTATGCCATTCCCCTTAGTGATGGCAGGTAACTGTGATGGCCGACGTCTGCACCATGCAAAATGGGATACATGCCGAACTGATATCCCGGTATATATGCCGCAGTTTCTTTTGTACGGGATGATTAAGTCTACCATGGGACTATATACACAAATTCAAAAAAATATGCGGCATAAATCCAGGAATTACCCTATTGTTTTTGATATTTTGAAAATATTGCAAATGTCAAATGCAGAATCGATAAGCTGCAAAAAGAGAGAAAAAGTTAAGTACCCAATTCAGTGTTCCTTAGGGCCTGATTATAGCCTATGCAAAATTACACCATTTTTTGGTAACAGTATTTTTCCGCATTAAACCTTATTTAATCGCATAATTTTAGGATTAAATAAGGCAGACTGTCCCGGCGGGCAACCGACCTGCAGTCTGTGCGCCCTAAACCAGGTAAAGCTGCTCCCTCCCTTAGGTGAAGCTAATAGTTTTAAAATTTGCTATACGCATTACATATGAAAAGTTTTAAATCATTTAATAATTTTTAAAAACAAATCACTTTTTTGAATCATTTTTTATTAATGATTTTTATTTCTCTTTGCAAGGCAGAAGAGTTGATTTTTTTTCTTGAAAGTTTCTTTGCTTCAGAGGACCATTTAAATCTTTTAAAACCTAATGTGTATATTCTGTAATTTTCTTTGTGACCAATAGCGACATGGTCTGCCCCAAGAATTCTCAGCCTGCCTGGTACCAAACAGCGCGGCGTCTCTTTAAATATACATATACGTATTTTATTTTATTTAGTTTTTTGTAGAATCATTTATGAAGTACTAGTTAAAGTACCCGGCGTTGCCCGGAATTTTAAGAATGTTTCTTTTGAAAAATCAATTTCAAAATTTAACATGCAACATAAAAAATAAATAACAAAAAACCACTCGAAATGTTGTACACATGAATCAAATGAAAACCCAGTATCAAATGTGGGTAAGTGTGATCACAGATCGCACACAGGATTTCGTTTAATGGTTCTTTCAAAACACTTTATCCCTTTGAAAAATCTGATAGTTCCACATTTCGCAACCAGGGGCACACTCTATTCTAAACAAACCTCTACCCGAACAAAACTCCGTTTTATATACTATCCGCAAATATATTAGTCGAGGGGATTGGGCCGATAGCAACCGAGATAAGTAGGCGCCCCTGGCGGTAAAAAGAGGAACTATAATATGTAAGGCTATAGTGCATAATATGAAAGAATGGTCAAAGGGGTGTCGGCAAAAGTTGGAAAAGTGTTCCCTGGGTGAAAAGGGCGGAGGTTAGAAAAATTGCTTAAAATACGCAAGTTAGAGCCCGGAAGAGTAAATAATATAAGACTTTTTGAAAATTTTATGATTTGTCGCCTGGCCTCGGGTGTTCTGCTATAATTATGCAAAATTTCAAATCTCCAATTTAATAAGGGGTCAGTTAGAAAGAATTGCTTAAAATACGCATGTGGCAGCCCAAAGGGTTAAATGTACGATTTTTTTCAAAAATTTATGATTTGTCCTATGATGTGTGGTGTTCAGCTATAAGTATTCAAAATTTCACACCTCCAACCTAAATAGGGGCTCACTTAGAAAGAATTGTTTAAAATACACACGTGGGAGCCCAAAGGGTGAAATGTACGGCTTTTTCAAAATTATATGGCTTGTCATTTGATGTGAGGTGTTCAGCTATAAGTATGTAAAATTTCACGCTTCCAACCTAATTAGGGGCTCACTTAGAAAGAATTGTTTAAAATACACATGTGGGAGTCGAGAGGGTTAAATGTACGACTTTTTCAAAATTTTATGGTTTGTCGTTTGATGTGAGGTGTTCAGCTATAAGTATGTAACATTCCACGCCTCCAACCTAATTAGGGGCTCACTTAGAAAGAATTGTTTAAAATACACATGTGGGAGTCCAAAGGGTTAAATGTACGACTTTTTCAAAATTTTATGATTTGTCGTATGATGTGTGGGGTTCAGCTATAAGTATACAAAATTTCAAGTCTCCAACATGTATAGTTTCTGAGAACGATCTCTGTGACAGATGGACAGACGGACAGAGGAGCGAGACGAATAGGGTTTCGTCAGATGAACGAAACCCTAAAAATGTATAAATTTATATAACAGACGCAAAATAATACAGCTATAAATGAACTTATTTCCATTCATCATTGGCGCAATCATGTTAAAATACGCCAATATTTCTATAATTGAGTTTTTATCATGCTTCAATACATTTTTTCACACTTGTAGGACGTTAATATATATTCACCACGTCCTTTATATTTCCAATATGACGTAATATTCCATCTTTTTTATTCGTTAAATTAATTAAATAACTATAATTTTTCACACACAATTCCTAAAACAAAAATATTATGACGTAACAACAGTTATGATGTCATTTTCACTTTTTTAAAATTCGTCAAACCATTTATTTCATTTTTTTTCACGCGGAAATCTTGCAATACAAAAGTAATTTTTGTGGTAAGAATTTTATTGTGGATTTTTAAGTGTTGGCAACAGCTATAACGAAAAATGTTTCAATTTGATTGGAAATTGCTGTTAAATTTGTGGTTTTTTATTAATTAAAAATGAACTATAAGTTATTTCGTCTCCGGATTACTTTAGTTGCCTCGGCCGTGTTTTAATACACATTTACGTAGCATTTCACAATTCTGGCTTCCAAACTGTGGATTTGTATAGCATTACAGACAGACAAATTTTCATTTTTATATATTAGATTTGTTTGAAATGTGTAGGCTTCGTGTATTCGTACAATGCTGTGATTGTAATTTCCCCTATATATATGTGTATTATATTGATTTTTGCGCTTGATGTGCAAAAGTATTTATAAAGAATATTTTTGGCGAAGAAAATGTAATTCAAACATTCTTTTTTGTTAAAAATCACATTTTAATATGAAAATGGGACTGTTTCAATATTGTCTATAAATGTGATAATCAGAACGGCGGTCAGCTATTTTGTATATATGTTAGAACAGGACTGTTTTTTTAATTTTTTTAACCGATTTTTCACGCAGTTATCGAGCTTGTATTTCAGACAAAATCGTGTTAAAGATATATGACAAGACATTTTTTTTTCCCTTCGTTGACTGTTTTTCTGCTTTCGTCGGGAAATTCCGTTGAAAACGCCAACTTTGACAATGTTTTCAGTAAGATCTATTGTGTTTACAAAAAATCCGGAAAATGTCTTTCGATTACAAAGTTTCTGAATAACAACACATGCCAGTTCTCGAGCAAACATTAATTAAAATGCATGCCATAAAATTGCCCTTTGGATTTAAGAACAGCCTTAGGAAATAAAATCATAAAATTTTCAGGTTCATTTAAGAATATTATCATGGGCCCGGGCAACACCGGTTAGATCAACTAGTCTATACTAATAAAAGGAAGTTTCGCTCTGTGTGTGATGGCTAGTGAAATATATTGCACGTAGAAGTCTGAAAATTTGGATGAGGGTAGTCCAAAGACAGGTCCTGATACACCTGGAGCTCAGATTTTAATTTTTTTTATGACCGGCGCCCCCTTAGCACCTTTCCGTTTGTATGCCCTAAATTGCTCAGAACTTGCCCCGTTTTTATCCGATCTTCTTCGTTTTGGGGGCCCTTTTCCCATTTAATTATTCTTCGTTTCTACATTCCAGTTAAGACACTGGACCCCTTGAAATTTTTCTGCGCCATGCATTTTTCACACCCTAATATGGTCAACCTCTCAATGCATAAATTTAAAACTGAGACTTGGACTCCTCTCCCTGGGGCAGTACCCTCATATTTTTATTGGGCACTTAGTTGCCCTTTTTTGAGAAGTTCCCCCATTTTTTTTCGCGCTTCTTTAAGATTTTATTCGAATGAATAATAAATACCCTATGCTTAATTTCGACTTTTTGAGATCTAAAGCGCTAAGTACTAGAACCTTTTAACATGTTTCCATCTTAGAGCCCTGCTCTCAACTATCAGTTGGCCCCTTTTGGACCTCCTATTATATCTCCCTTAAAAATGGTCTGATTCACTAACTTTTTTTTGTAACAACATGATAGGAAATCCAGCTACTACGCGAACAACATAAAATAATTTTAGACTTCAGCTACCACCAAATTTTAAAATTAATCGCCTTCTTGGGGCCCTTGCCCATCTACATTTCAGTTGAGACCCTGGACCCCTGGGGCTTGGTACAAGGCCACTTGAAGTTTTTGTGCCCTAAATTGTTAATAAATCGCCCCTTTTAATCCGTCCTTCGTTTTGGGGGCTCTTTTTCCATTTGGCTTTTTTTTCATTTCTACATTTCAGTTCAGACACTGGCCCCCTATGGTAACTTTTTGTGCGCCATGCATTTTTCACCCACTAATTCTGTTACATTCTCATTGCATAACTTCAAAATTGAGTCTTGGACTTCTCTCCCCGAGCCAACACCTTCATATTTTTCTTGGGATTCTAGAGCTCTCTTTTTAAGCATTTCTTTGAAATTTTTTTCCAATGTTTAATACTTATACCCTATACTTAATTTAGACTAATTGAAAATCTAAAGCGCTAAGTACTAGGACCTTTTATCGTATTTTCATCTTAGGCATCGCTCTGAATTATCAATAAGCTCCTTTTGGTCCCCTATAAAAATGGTCCGATTCACTAGGATTTTCTCCCTAACTATTTCTTAGGTCCTCCATCTACTACATGAATAACAAAAAAATTATTCACACTTCAGCTACCACTAATTTTGAATATTAATCGCCTTCTTAGGGTCCTTGGTGCAGTTTCATTAAAAATTATCCGATAGTCTTGCAATTTTCTTTAGCATAGTTCTAGGGTCCCCTGGCTACTTTAGAAACCACTAAAAAATTTCTTTTACTCCAGCTACCACCTTTTTCGAATATTAATCTTCTTTTACGGCATTAACTTACGTTTACTCGCTACAGCCGTGAATTAAAATTCGCGCTACTGTTAAAGGTAAGTGGTTAACTGTAGAGGGATGGGATTTCCTCCGTAAATTAAATATCACGTTAATGTGAAAGGTAATTCGTTAAATTCGTCAACAAGCACCTTCCACTGCTTCGGGGTGCATTCTTTCCTCGAATTCTAGGGGGCCGGTTTCAACGGGAATTTGTTAATTCAACTTACATTGCGATTCAGCTACTTTACAATTCAGCTCTGTATTATGAAAATTTGTCTTAGACTTCATTTACTAACATTTTCGAACATTAATGGTGCATTCTTTTCTCGGGTTCAATATGTCCGATTTCAACAATAAATGAATAATTAAGCTTAGCTTACTATTCAGCTACTTTCTGAATTGTGAAAGTTTATCTTAGACTTCTGTTACCACCATTTTCGAACATTAACGGCGCATTCTTTTTTCGGCTGTTATGGGTTCTATTTCAACGGAAATTGGTCCATTCAACTTAGCCATGATTGTTTTAAAGATTATTGTTCCACCGCCAGGATTCGCATTCTTAACTCGGGTTCTATGGGCTCGATTACTTCGGTGTTTACTCATTCAATTTTCGATTGTCTCCGTCGCATACGCAATACTCCTGGCATACACTGCCTTTGGTAGCGGGGACCCAGGCCACAGTTTCATTCTGAAAGAGGTTTGTCGGGAACACACTAGACGCTGCCGAAGGCAGTGGGCCACCGCTAAAACCATATTCATTTGAATTACTTATGAATATATAAAATCATACAAACTTGACTTTTGTTTACGTTATTATAACGGGCCCGGGCAACGCCGGGCGGGTCAGCTAGATACATACATACATATATATATATATATATATGTATGTAGATATGTAACTTCCAAACAAAATTACGCAGAACTTTTTTGAGAGACAAGAGGGCGCACAAACTTTGCTTGCTCCAGGGCGCTGAATATGTAGCTACGCCACTGCTCTCCACTCGCCGATCGGCGAGTAATACTGAAAACTTGGTGCTTACTGTAAACTTGCCTTTACTGCTACAACTGGTCAAACTGAATAGTAACCACTCGTGGTCGTGATGATAGTAGATCCTACTAAGTTTTAAGCAAAAATAAAATATCCAAGATTAACAAATTATTTTTTAAATTAAAATGTATTATAATTAAAACCAAACTTTTTTGCAATGAAAACTAGTTTACTGAACATTTTAATAATTTCTTCTTGACATAACCATTATTTCATAATTATAAATAAATTCAGTTTCAAGATAGAATATCCAGAATGGTAAATTTTTTTCGAATACTTTTTGGGATTTTGTTTTTTTTCCTATTGTTGGATTCAGCAAGGAACAGAAAAGATAATATTAGTGTCATTCCATACAAAATGAGCAAATCAGCTGTGGCTGACATATGTTACAGGTTTTAATGAAAATCAGCATATAAGTAGATCATATTTATTTATGACTAAATGCAAAATAATAGATTTCAGGATTGTTTATTTAAGTATTAAAACTTACATTAAATGTTGGTACAAAATTGAAGTTTTGCCTGTGTGCTTGAAATTTTAATTTTGATTATTAGCCTTCGGAATAAAAAGACTATATTAAAAATTATTTATAATTAAGAATGAATAATAAGTAACAGATTGGCGTAATTTAGTAATTGTCTTTTTATTTCTCAATGAGAAAAAAAATAAATAGGAAAAATTTTGAGGGGGAAAATGCAATATTTCTATTACTCATTTGAACACGGAGGAAAGATCTTAAAATTTTGAAATTATTTGACATTATAGATAAAAGTATATATTTTAAGTATAGAAAATTTCATTCTTGCCTTTTTATTCCTTAATGAGAAAAAATAATAATGGCATATTTTGAGGGAGAAATGCAATATTTCTATTACTTGTTTGAACATGGAGGAAAGCTCTTAAAATTTTTAAATTTTTTGACACTATAAAAAAGTGTATATTTTAAATATAGAAACTTTTATTCTTGCTTTCAGTTTATTTTTTCCTCAAGAATATTTCAAATTAGAGTAGAAAAAATGATTGAATTGAACAAAAATTATAAATCGTAAATCTATATAGATGGCAGCACTATTTTTTTTTTTTTCCTTTCTTGAAATCGTTTTGTTTTCAATATTGTAAAAAAGTGCACACAAATTTGAAGTGGAATGTGAATATTACCTTTTTTAACCCAATTTTGTATGTTAGGAATCAAAAGGCAATCTTGAATTTTTTTTTAAGCATATCATCGCTTATTGATTTTTATGCCTATGCAATATTGTAAATGTCTGACTTTTCCTTTATTTATTTTTTTGTGCGCATACATGAGAGGAAAAATTGTGATTTTGCAATTTTTTAAAAAGTTTCTAAATTATTTCGAAGATGAAGAAAATAAATGGCAACTTCCAAACTTGAGCAATCCGATCTTCATATGTAACACTACACCAGGCATCAATTTCACAGATGTTTTTAAATTCCTTTGATTTTTATAACGATTTTAATTTTCTCAAAATCGACAAGTTTTCAATTTTTACAATCAATTTAAGATTAATCATGGCGTTACCAAATTATTATTACTAAATAAATATGAAGATAATTTTCCAAAGGTTATAATATTATATATTTTTTTAATTTATGTTAGTTTTCAAGATACTGAACTTCAAACTTGCATCCTTGAATGATTGTACGCATGCCATTACACATCACAAGTTTTTTTAATGTCCAGAACTGCCAAAATATTTTATTTTTTATGTCAAGTTATTTTGCAAAGCTCTGTTTGATTATAAATTGAATCTGTATACCAAATTTTATTAAAATTGGTTACTATGTGGCCACAACATTAAAAAAATTTTTGCTCATTTTGTGTGGAATGACCCATTATTGAAATGCTTTAACTTGCGCCCAATCTTTTAATCTGCACATCCCCTTTTTCAAACTCATATCTTGCATATTCTTTTTCAAATTCTTAAAAGATAATTTCTCCAATTGAGGAAAGTTTTCTTTTACAGCTTGACTAAAATCTTTAAGATCATCTCATGTTATAAATTTCTGTAAATAATCTGCCTTTTTAAAAAATGAAGATAGTTAATATTAAATATTGTTCCATTTTGTTATTTATTTTATCATTGTTAATTTCACGTGTTTATATGTGTTGACCATGTTTTAAGACAACTCTTTAAGGTATCAGATGTTCACCAACAGATACTAATTTCCCTCCTACATACATACATACATACATACAAAGATTATAACCTAGACTTACTGTTTTGCATGTTGACTACTGAGATAAAGTGTTAAAAGTAGAAATTAGGGGAAAGTAGAGTAATGCCGCTCACTTAAGGGAAAACATGAATAGCTAGTCAAATTTACACAAAAAATCAATATTTTATTAATAAAGTATAATTCCAAAGCATCTGGAACACTATGCAATCAACTAATTTGCATGAAAGTTTTAGGGACTTTGTTTATCGTTTTACTTAATTATACCACAGATTGAGCGATAGTGTCCGATGTGGTAGGGTAATTGCACTCAAAATTTGGATACAACATTTAAGTACGACAAAAGTCATATATGTAGTTGTGTGAGTCTGTTCACACAACTGCAGGCTTTATGTGACCACTTTACATAGATTGGTCGGCGAAACCACGTTTCGTTATCTCTCCCGAATTTTCTGCAAAAACAGATTTCTGTCTCCATATCCTGTCTGATTAGAAGCAAATAATCTGGGTCATCATCATCACGCAGCTGCAACTCATCAGTGTCTTTTTCCGAAGTGGTGTTGTATAATTTCCTTTTTGAAACCTTACATTTTGTTGTAAGTTTGAAGTTTGACTTCTTCGAAGCTTCACGTAAGCACCATTACCCTTCATTGCCATGTTGGACTCTAATGTGTTACAGCTAGCGTAACAATGTACTACAAAAAGAAATAAAAGCATGAAAGTACAATTAAATGTAATATTTTATAGACATAATGAGTAAATTAACATTTGAAAATAAGAGAGTACGCTTACCTTCAAATTAGATGTTGTAAAATTTTATAATAAAACAACTGCAAACTAATAACATGAGGACACAAAAACACTTTCCTTCTGACGGTTACTGGGAAACTACTGGAAACTTACAATGATGTTTGCTAGGTGGCAGTACCGAATGTGCATTTTCAATTCTATTTTGTTTGGAGATATTTGCGTGATTGGGATTGTCTGCTGAGCAGCATTACCCTACTTTCCCCTGTATCCTGTAATTTGAGGTGCTTAATTTTTTTTTTTTAAGAAAGAAAGAAAATATTACATTTAAGTTGTTATATATTAAAAAAAAAAAAAAAAGGGAAATTAAGAAAGAAACCAGTTGGTTTCCAGTTTGTTTAAACTTTAAACTGCACCTGGTAGATACTATATCTAATTTCAGTTGTATAATATCGTCTTCAACAAGAAAAAGTATTGCATAATTTTTCCAAAACCATCTTTTTAATCCCAAGTAATTCATCTACCCGAGCGGAAATTAAAACATTTGATGCTATTTGTCATATGTGGCAAATACATGAATTTTGATGTAGATTTACCTCTGCTAAAAGTGCTTTCTATATTTATTTATAAACTATTTATATATTTTTTCTATGTTTATTTCTGTATTATTTATTCATGCTTTCTATATTCATAGAAATTGATTCCATATAGTATGTATGAAGTTGATAATGAAGGGTGTGATGATGGCAAACACTCAAGAATTTTTCACATCCAAAATTTAATTAAACTTATTCCTTCCTTCTTAATTATTATCTTTTCATGCATAAATTATTTTTAAATGGGTGAAAAAAATATTTTTCACTTAAAATAGATTTAAAATGGATTATTAAGAACAAACAATATTGAATTTTTAACTCATACATTTATTTAAAAATTACAAAGCAAGCAAAATGTGAGATTTACAAGCAATAAAAAAGCATGAATAGAATAGATTTTTTTTTTTTTTTTTCTGTTATGATACTTTAATTTTTGTATTCATTAACACAAAAAGTAAAAAAGAATTTTTTTTTTTTTTTTTTTTTTGGGGGGGGGGGGGGGGGTCATATTCTTGTCTAAATCCAAGAGCAGAAATTGTTTGAAAAAAAATCTCTCATGTCGAACAGAAACAGGAAAAGAAAATAGTTCTGCCATCTACTGCTGTATTTCACAAGTGTTGTTGAACTTCATATGAGGTTTATAAAAGGGGTAAAAATAAAATATGCACATTTCTTAGAGATTTATTTTACAATTGGAACCTCTTATGAAGTTATCCTGCATGAAATGGTTAAATATACGCTGAAATGTATTTCATCTATCGAAATACAGAGAAAAATATTTAAACATTCAGATACAATTACATTGTCAATTTCAATCATCCAATATGTTCTTTATTTTTTATTTTATTGCTTATACACCTTTTTCTACTGTCCCCTTCAATGAAGTATGAAGTGTGTTTTACTATATGTGTGTAATATATCTGATTACATACCATTCATTTGGAAGAAAGTGCCTTTATATAAAATTTTCTTTTTGGGAGGGAGTATTTTTCTGTTATAGGGCCATGACAAGACTGGCAGATTTTTTCCTTAGACTATTTTGTAAAATTTTACGATCTCAAATTTTTTTTTCTGGAACTTATTCTTATAGAGCCCCAATGAAGCTAAAAGATTTTTTCTCTTATCATTGAAAATAACTGAGAACTCCAACAATTTTCTTGAAGTTGGGTCCCTTAAAATTAAATAAAAAAGCAACTTGTGATTTCAGTGGAATCATTCTCTACTGTTTCTTCTACCGGCTGGTAGTTAGACAGCTTGTAACCTCAAGAACTATTTGATGTGTAATTTTTCTCTCCTCTTCCCCCTCTGTCGTCAATTTTTTCACTTGCCGATGTTGTTAAATGCCAATGTTGATGGCTAACCTATTTCTAGCGTCTGTCTCTGAAAAAAGAAATACAGTAGACTACCTCAAATCCATAATCCTAAAATTCACACATCATCCCAGATGTAAACAATAAAACTTTCAGTTCAGATTTAGGGGCAAAATTACTGAATTTTTTAGTTTTATATCATTCCGTAAGTATTTTAATATGAAATTCTGGATAATATGAGTGAACTCGTTTTTATTTTCATGAAGGAACTATAAATTTATTTCTGAAAAAAAATCAAAATATGCTGATATCACTGGTAATCACAATCTTTTTACCAAATATATTTATGTATTAATCAAGCTTTTTTGGTTTATAAGACTGGCTAAACCTGAAATAAAACTTTCTTATTTTATGATTTTTATTTGAATTAATAAGGTATCTTTATGAGGAAAGTTTGATTAAATAATTCAAGGAAAATGTATCTCATGTTCATTAATGCATATTTAATTATACATTATTAATTATTTACTTGAACTTTACATTTAATAATTTAATCATTTTTAAGATTATCTTATTTTATATCATTTAGTTTATTACTTTTCTTAATTATTTTATTGTTTTACTATATTGCAAACATTCATTATAATTTTGATTACATTATTACATTCAAATTACTTTTTAAAAAGTATAAAAAAAGCCATGACCAGAAATCTGCAAAATTCTAAAATCCACTCAACCTCTGGTCCCAAGCTGTGCAGTTTTGAGGGAGTCTACTACACAATTCTGTTATTTGTCACAGACTCTTCGTAGAAAATTTTAAAATGATGTAAGGATGAAATGCTCCACACTATCATTTTAAATTTCATTTATATTATGTATAAATATTTTAATTTAGTTTTTGCTTATAAAGCTGTATAAGTTTTGTTTTAATTCCATTTTATGAGGGAGGCTAAGCCTCCCTTACCTCCCTCAATGAGCCATCCCTACAAGATCCTACAACAGAGAAGTATCTTTTTTTGCTTGGAAGGCTGCAAATCATTTATATTTCTTTGAGAAATAATGTCACAATCTCAGTTTCAATAGTTATCACTGGAGTGCAGCCAACATTCTCTTATCTTTTGAATAACACTTTTCATCTAAAATTCCAGTTTTTCATGTTGTAAGTCTTTTTCCAAGTGAATGATACGATATAATTTTAAAACATGTTATAAATAAATTTAATTAAATCTGACTGGGGATCTTGCACACTACTTATTTATTGAAAATATCATTTTGCAAGTGTTTTATTTCCAAAAATAGTCATAAAGCATTGTAATTTCTCATGTTTATTTCTAGTTTTCTTCCCTATAGTACAACTGAGAAGCTAATTTTTTAATTTCAGCTTTGCAAGCATTACTAGACTCTCTTGACCAGGTATGTGAGAAAGTTGAGACTCCTGTTGAAGATCATTTGTTTTTGTCCCAGCTGTTACAAAATAAAAATTTGCAATCACTTATTACAGTAAGTATTATTGCTATTATTATGTTATTATTAGGGCCCTATAAATTATGCAAAAATGCACAATTTTGCATTTTCTATATTTTTTCGCATAATCCTAAAAAATCTGCATATTTTTATTTCCTTTGAATTTTCCAGCATATTTTTAATTCAGTGATTTTTTCTGGCATCTTTTCTTTTTATATATATACTCAAAGTTAACTTTAACAGCCTGCAATCCTTCCTATCTCTCATTTCTTCACTAATGAATGAGACAAACCTGTTAATGTTTATTTCTCCCCTTCTGTATTTAGTCGGCTTTTACTATTAATAGTAAAAGCCGACTAAAGACAATTATCCATCACCCCACTTCACTGCTTCATTGGACTCCAATGGGTATTGTTTTAACAGTTTTTATTTCCTCGATTTGCACCATTTAGTATTACATGTGATTGTGGAGTGTGAATTTGTGTTATATTTGAAAATGTATGTTGACAAAATGTTTGCATCAAAATTGAAGAAAACACTATAGATATACTTTGCCCAGCATAGATGCAAGAAATATGCAGATATTTTTCATATTTCCGATGGTATAATTGTTTGATTTTCATTAAAGCAGCTCAAGTGTTTGAACTAAACCAAACTGACAACCTGGAATTTGATGACGATACAGTTTACAAAAGTATTCCAGGAATGGGTATTCCATCCTTAAGACTTGAATGTGCTGCATACGATGAATTTATAAAGGAATGTTCTGACTCTGATATTATAAAATTCTGGAATTCAGAGACATTTCTACACTAACACTCAAAGCCATGCAAGTACTCTTGGTATTACCTAATTCTATAGACTGTGTAAGAGCAGTTTCATGTTATGGACAAGTATTTGCTGAAAACGGCCGAATTTTGAAAATTTTTCAGCTGCAAGACTAATGTTGTTAAAACTGAAAGTAATCACCTCTTTCTCAATAATTAGAAAACTACTTTGATACTAATGTATTCTGATTGTGATAATTTTTATTCTTTGTTTGTTTCTAGCCATAACAAAACAAAAAAAGAATTTCTGAAGTATAGCCTCCCCCCCCCCTTGTTTTTTCTTCACGGAATTGTTCTGTTAATCTTCTGCATATTTCCCACATAATTTTTATTGATTGCCATGCCAGTGCCACATAATTCCTAAAATTTTTCTGCATAATTTATAGGACCCTAGTTATTATTATTATGGCTCTAAATAGAATGTTAAATTTGTTTATTTTAATTTTGGCACTTTTATGCTAAGTGCTTCCTTTCCTTAAATATTAAATGAATTTATGATTAAGTCATTATTTTGTATCATAGAAATGTCTGCCGACTAACTTAAGTAAAAATTTAGAAATCTGGTTAATAGTCCTTCAATTTTGTGTAATAGCAAATTTTTAAAGCTTAATGGCCATTTTTCAATTTGGTTTAAAATTTACATTACTGTTCTATGTTCCATTATTTTTTCCCCCATAAGAATAACACAAATTACTAATGGTTTTACTTCTTCAAAACCAATAAAGTTTACAGTCAGTAAAAGTGTTAATTTTTTCTCACTTTAGATGCTTTTCTCTTCCCCCCTCTGTTTCTATATTATAAAGAACAAAAGTGTCGGTCCGTAACAGTGATGTCATTTTACGAATGGCAAGTCTTCACCCCTCTCTATCTATATTATAAAGGACTACCGTGTCCATCTGTAGTGCTGACATCATTTTGTGAGTCACAATACTTGATGGTGAAATTTCTGTTTTGCAATTTTTTAAACTTCTAAACATTGCACCTTTCCCATTTTTACACTGTCGTATAGGAGAAAAAAATGTACCTTCAAATACAATTAAATTGAAAACTGTATCTCAATTCAGTCATTTATTGCATCATTTAAAAATAATTTTCAAGTATGATTTTTTTTAATACTTTTTTTTATTGTTATTTAAGTTTCTACAACACTTGGGAGAGAAAAAAGAAAGCTCTTAACTATTCTAAGAAAATATTAGATTGTAACGAAACTTTTCTGCCAAACCACCATTACAGAATAGTTATAATATGTATAATTATACTGTAATAATTATATATAACCACCATTCTGCGAAACCTTCACAGTGTCATATGATACAACACTAATACCTAAAGCTGTACACATGATTCAGTGACATTCTGTAGCTGGCTTTTTACAACAGAACTGGAAGTAAATGATGGTTCTAATTTGGTAGCGTGATAATTTCATTTCAGACACCTTGTGCTTAATGATAACGATATTTTTTTTACAAATTTCACAACGCAGTAATAAAGCAAGTCTCTTTCTTTCAAATGGCAATAATCGTTTGACAAAATATGAGCAAACGTGTCAACATGAACTGTTTGTGCAGATGATATTAGCTGTGGCAGGAAACTTTCATTACAACCTGATAGATATGCATTACAATTTATAATTTTTATTAGTAAATGAAGTTGTTGTGTGTTTAATGGAAAAATATGAGCAACAAGTTATCTCTAAAACCTTCAAATTTCCCAAATTCTTAATATAATAACTTTATGAATGTGAAACTATACTACTATTTAAATAAAATAAAATTAGAAATACTTAATAATTAATTTATTTACCAGACATCAATACATGTTGAATCCAAAATAATGTCACGTTATTTTAACTTATTAATTATCTATGCATATGAGTCACAAGAAAATATTCTGTTGTTTGATAAAATATATATATAAGAGATGAATTCGAGCTCTTTTTTCAGAACCAGAGTCTGACGATTAGAAATCCGATCCCTGAACAATTTTGTGTCAACAGAGCCCAAGTCCAATACTGAAAGTATGCAGTAGAAAATTGTTAATAACATTTTAAACATATTTCAATCAACATTAATTTTCTCATTTAAAATCTCTTCTTACATAGAAATAAGTATTAATCTTAAATATTCCCTCAACAAATCGTAGTGATTTTCATGCCCTGAAAATCTTTTTAAGATAGCAGATTTGTCATTTATACCCAACCACTGATAGAAATCTGCAAAAGTCATAATTCTTATTTCTTTTAAGAAATTTCACTGTACAACTATGACAGAAATACATGAGTTCTGTTTTCCAAAAATTCTGGTAAAGGACCAAACAGAAATTTGGGATATATCCTGTGGCCTCTTTATTTTATTAATGTTGACTGTGCAAAGGCTTCAAACTCATATAGAATATCTCTCCTTATATGCATCAACAGCAATTCAGTTCCCTTTCAAACTGATTTTTAAAGAATTGTTAATTTAAGAGACTTAGACTACATTTTAATGAATAAGTAAAATTTTCACTTTGAACCTGAGCCCAAAGAATGGTAAAAAAAAAAAAAAATTTAGCCCGAGACCGTCTCATTTCTAATATGTTATTTATTTATTTGTCTGTTCAGATTAAAAAGAGTCCTTACATAGTTAAAAATAATCGTAATAAAGAGATTAATGAAAATCTAACTTAAAGTAAATTATCAATTTAAAAAAAATTAAATTGTTTGAAATAATTTCAGCATCTCTCTCAATTTATTATCTTTTTAAACGTTTTATAAATAGTCTTTTAAATGCTTTTTGCTCTCTTTTCTTAGGTTCACAATAAAATAAATAGCCAGAATGTTTCACCTTCATATGAAGATGTCAGCAGACTTGCCAAAGACGTATGTATTCTGTTTTAAGAAGTATTAAAAATTTTTGGTCTATTTAGTTTATATTCATTAACACAATTAATGGAAATTTATTGTTTAAGGATTGGTTTTTTTTTTTTCCATCCATTCTAGTTTATTGATTATGTATCAGCTACTTTTTTTTTTGTTTATTGAAAATGTTGTGTGTATGTAATTTTAAAATGTTTGATCATCTGATGTCATGTGTAATAATAATAATTAAGGACTTTACGTTGTACTATGTAATATTAAACAAAATAGGTGTTGCTATGTAATATACACTTTATTCACAAATTAAAAGATGATATAAAATAAACACAAAAAAGTATAGACCATTTTTAAGCATTGATAATCTTCATTGTTATCCTGAAAGAAGATTTGAAATTGAAGATTGGTTCAGCAGTTCTAAAGTAATCATGATTTTAGAAAGTTTTCCAGTCTTTTCATCCTTTTAAATTTTGAAATTTTAGAAACTGTTCTAAGCAAGCATGTACATCTTAAAAGTAACTACTATGTTGTATTTCACATTTCTAGTCCTAACAATTCCAAAGAAATTGTAATTTAGAAAGTTTTTAGAGCATTTTCAGTTCATTTCACTCTTTTAATTTCAATGTTTTTTAGAACCATTCTTAGTGTTTTTAAAAGTAACCACAATGTCAAATTTCTCGTTTCTAGCTTCAACATATTAAAAGAAATTGCAATTTTAGAGCATTTATCATTCTTGCACTCTTTTGAGGGCAGTTGCAAAGAGATAAAAAGTACCCTGTTTTTAGTGGAGAATGTCACCAGTATTATGATGAAAGATTTTTTGAAATTGGTTTCTAAAGTGCTACTTGGTACTAAAGAAAAAAAGTACTTAACTTTAGAAACCATTCTAAGTGAACATTTGCATCTTAAAAGTAATCATCATGCCAAATTTCAAGTTTCTAGCCCCAACAGCATCACAAAAATGGCATTTTTAAACCATTTTTTGCTCTTTCACCCCTTTCAATTTCGAATTTTCTAGAAATAGATCTGTGTGAGCCTATATGGCTTAACAGCAACAGTCATTTCAAATTTAAATTTTCTTGTCGTAATAATACCAAATAAATTGTAATTTGAAATTTTTTTTGCTCATTTCACTCCTTTAAATTTCGAATTTTTTATAAATTGTTTTAGTGAGCATTTACATCTTAAATGTAACCACTATGCCGAATTTCAAGTTTCTGGCACCAACAATATCACAGAAATCACAATTTTAGAATGCTGTCTGTTCTCTCATCCCTTTGGGCATTAGTAGTAACGACGTAAAATATAGCTTAAGATGGAGCAGAGACGTTTACTATCATTTTGCCCCATTTAAAAAAAAATACCAGTTTGGTAGTTCTAGAGGTTACACCCCCCACCCCAACAAACAAACGTTTCATCTTAATAATATTATTGTAGATAGAGCATCATTAAATACATTATGAAAATGTATTATACACTCAAAATTGGATGTAATAATCAATTACCGAATACCAAATAGCTAAACTTTTAATACAAACAGAAATACTTGTTTGTTACTAAATAAAGAACATTATCATCAATTTAGCAAAAAGTGTTTGTGATACTTTAATTTTATTTAAAATTTTCTACAAAAAATAAAATCTTTTACTACGTATGTCAAGTAGAACAAAAAGTGGGACTTGTTGAATATGAGAAAAAAATTTTATGAAAAAAAGGCATGCTTAATCAATTCTATTTCCCGGGAAAAGTTAATAAAAGCATAGTTGATGAGTCAGATTGCAATATTAAGTTGTCTAATCCACTTATGGTAAGAGGAACCTTAAGAACTGCTACAACTATAACCTTTCACTTTGACTTTTCAAAGTTTCAAAATACCTGCTGATAATGAATGCTGTGTCATTATTTTTTGAAAGCTTTATTCATTACTTTTACTTTGTAGTATTGTATATTTGTATTATTTATTAAAAGAAAGTTTATTTGTTGATTTCTTCCTAGCTTTTGTTTCTAAAGTTCTCATTTTAGCTTTTGTTTTTTAAATTGCATTTATAGTTTTTATGAAAATCTACACATCAAGTCATCAACAAAGTGTTTAAATTTTCATCTTGTAGTCATAAATGAAAGAAATAAAAGTTAAATGTTTATTACTAACTTATAATACTGTGATGTATGCATAATGAAACAATATTAGCTTGATTTTGGACAGGGATCAAGTACCTCTTTAAGTGGGATACATGATCCCCCTTTTGAAATATTGAAAAATGCAATTTTATGAATTAATTTATTTTTTATACCAAGAAAAAATTATATTGTATAAGAAATAGACATACGATTATTTTGGTAAAAAAGTTTCTTAAAAACGTCAAATGACAACTGAGAAAAAAATAAAAACAGAAAGTGGGGATCAAGAATCCCCAGTCTCCCCTATTCATTACATCCCTAGTTTTTTTATGAACTCTTTTTTAATTGACTTTTCTCTTTTTGCTTTCTCCCCAGTGGTTGTTCCTTCACATATCTCTCGTATGTTCTCCTTTATTTTCTTTCAGTCCTCCTTCTGTACTTGTGGTGGTTGCATATGTATGAAGAAGTATTCATACTTCAAAACATGTTGCTTATTTTTTTATTTTTGTAATTGCAAACGTGATTTTAAAAATCATCAAATTGGTGATTTTTTTAATTATTTGTTTACATTATCTGCTACATTATTTATTTGCATTATTGTTTACATTATTTGTTTACATTGAATATTTATGTTGATAGAATTGGCGAATTTATCAAAAAATTACATTTTCTGATGGAATCTGTAGCATCAACTTTTATTAATCATACTTAAATCTATGAAAATAAGTTTATTAGAATTTTCATGTTAACTTTTATCACTTTTATTTATAGGTTAAGCTGTTATTGAACTCATCAAATTGTTCAGAAGCACTTGAATTAAGAAACTTATTAGAAAAACCACATATTAAGGTATTTTTTTCTGCAGTTATTTTTCTCTTTACATGTATATATATTATACCTGTAGACTTATAGACAGGGTTCATGAACTCCTTTAAAATATTTTGAATTTTAAGAGCAGGAAAAGTTCTTTCATTTTAAGTTTAGGGAAGTCCTTTTATTTTCAGATGTAGGATGTAGTAGCTATTCTAATGGACATAATGTGTAATCTTTAATTATGTGCTAGGTTACAAAATTTGCACCATATCTGACCTGTTGTGCATTCAAAAGGAGATCAAGTATTTGTATTCAAACTTCGTGAATGACAGTCAACACTTGCCAAATGGCAGTAGAAATTAAGACATGGCTATGAGCAACCTGGGATGGCTGGCGAGTTAAAAACTGTATATTATTACTGCTTCAACTAGTTTAACCCATTTGTGCTCAATATTTTTTTTCCTGTCAGTACTTTAATTACTACTACTATATGTGTAATAAAATACTTATATTACATTATGCTTTTCTGAATGTTCTGTTTAAAAATGGTGTAAAATAATCTTTAAAAGTGTAAAAAGTATAATTATCTAAAAAAATATTTTGATTTATTTCCTAAAAATCAAAACATCCCAATTCTGAGACCTAGGGGTGATTGTGTTCAGGTAATATACCTGAATTCAGGTATTTATTTCATTTTCAATACTGGAATTCCAGTTTTTCTGATAGTTAAATTCATAAAATAACACTAAAATATCAATTTCATATGATTGTTAAACATAATTAAAAGTAATATATTTCATAATGAGAGAAATGGACCTCCCTGCAATAAATTATATGTTATCTCTCCATACCAAAACTTCATCTCGTTAAAATTTCAGGTATTTTTTCATGAATTCACAATCACCCCTGCGGCTAGGCATACATGGATTTTATCTAATCATTTGTTAAAAATAAACAGGTCTGAAAGGGTTAAGCGCTTTCTTAAAACTAAAGTCCTGTCGGTTACTAAATAACCATTTTATGGCTACTTGGTTTTGTATAGTATGGGATCATTCAGTGTAATTCACTCTGTATTAATCCTGAGCATTGAGAAATAATGCTTTTCTTCAAGGTTAAGCATATCATTTCTTTAGAGTGTATGAAAACCTTTATTTGACATTCTCATTTGTGTTATAATAGAAGGAATGCTGTGCCAGCATTTATGTTTGAACTTTGTTCTACTTCTTTTCCTTTCTTTCAAATCACGTGGGCTAGAAATTAACTATAAAAAATTTGGAGGGACTCAATGTGACTTTTTGAATGCTTTATAGTAACTAATTGCACTATGCATTCAATTAAATTTCTGACACAATGAAATCTGCTGAATTCAAGCCTAGGACCTTTGTTTTGAAGAGTGAGGCTCTTCTTCTGAGCCATAGAGGCTTGATAACATTGCAACAATATTTATTAGTCAGTCTCAGCCACATTTCCTAGTTGATTTTCTCTATAGAAATGGTCACAATTTCTTTTAATTTTTTTTTTTTTTTTTTTTTACCAATTATTATATTTACCCTAAAATAATTTTACCAAACTTATTGGATGACGTGTCAGAAAATCTATGCAGTTTTTGTAACAAAGGCTTATAACCAGGGCTGTAGTAGAGGATATACATCGTACCCTGTATACCATCTGTATTTTTTTTAAGAAGCTCTATATACATACCCTCTGGATTTTTTTTTTATCAGAAGCTCCGTATACCTTCTGTTTATCAAGTAAAGCTATAGCTTATACTATCTAGCATACAACCTTTGTCTTTATTGTTATACCCTCTGGTTTCTCTATGGCTACTGCACTATTTGTAAAATACCTGTCAAATTTGAACTCAATCTAAAACACTGTTTGTATGCTATCATTTTCACTCACATACAGATGCATACATTGTAATAAATACCAAAAACAAACTATGTGGATCTAAAAGCATAAGAAATATGCGCACACCTACGTACTCACTTACATACAGAATTGCTGTAAAAATTCATTCAGGGTGCCTCAGAATATAAAGATATAGTGAAACTTTCTAGGCTGTTTTTACCATAATTACAATATTTTCTTTATTCTATGTATTTAGAAAGTAGTGAAGTATAATAGATATTAGTATACATCTCATTCTAGTATGATATAAAAATTGCTCTTATTGGAGTGTACAGTAGGAGGTAGTCACAAGCAACATGGGAATTTTTTTTTTCCTTTTCTTCTGTGGGAACCTCCCCCCACCCCACCCACCCCCCTAAAAGTTGCCAATTAGTTAGAAAATAAGATTGGAAAAGTTTCAGCTCAGTTGAATAACATTACCCATTCCTCATCGAGGTTGAATTCTTGAAAATTCACAATTTTTGGCAAAAAATTGTAGTTTTTCTTTCTTTAAGTGAAAACTATTTGTCTTTGAAATCTGATTCTTGTTTTATTGCATAGACACTGTTGTTATCTTGCAATTTTACTCTCAACAAAACTTATATATAATGAACATTTAGTGTTTTTCAGGTCAGCTCTTGAACCATACCCTCAAACTTTGCATTTTGAAAAATAAGTGAAAAATGACAAATTAAAAATTTTATTACTTTTGATAATTTTTTTTTTTTTTGTATTATTTGCATAGGCAATAGAAATTGAACAATTTTTTGTAACTTTAAAAATATTTTGTGAATTATAATTAATTATTAGTTATCTAGTTCAGTGTCTAGAAAGAGAGAGCTTCTTGACTTGTATTGCAGTTGAAGTGCATTTCAAACGGACATCTGAATTTCTCTTTTCTTACAAGGCTGTTTCTGTTACATACTATCATTGTCTAGTTTTAGAATTCATGAAACATTCTGGGAAAACCACCTTCCTCTTTTGGTATGATGGCAGAAATGTAACATTTTTTTAATTGGCCACATGTCTCAACAAATCATCGACAATAAGTTACCATGTAATTGTCAAGTTTTACATATTTTATTTTATAATATCCACTAAATGAAACTGAACGCCAGAGAAGCTGCTAAACTTAGGGTACATCCATCAATTAACCACAGACTTTAATTTTAAGTAGAAGTGCAATATGACTCCGCAAATAACTATTTTGTAAATAAAGAACTGCGCTTAACAAAAACATATTTAAAAATTCCAATTTAGACTGAACTGTTGTTCACTGGGAATAAAAACTGATTCCTCATTTTTTGAATAAAGAAAATGTAGAGAGGATAGCAGTTTCAATTAGTTGTGGGGATGAAGAACAGTTACTATGAGTTCCTCAGCTTGAAAATAGTATCGGAATAATTCAAGCAAAAGCTGTTTTTTCAGCAGTTGAAGAATGGGAAGAAGTTGGTAAAATCCAGGCAATGTGTTTTAATACCACTGCAGTAAACACAGGTCTCCTCAGAGGAACCTGTGTTTGTCTATAGCAATTGTTAAAGGAAAAATCTTCTGTATTTACCATGTCGCCACCATTATTTAGAAATTACCCTAAAAGCTGTTTTTGATTTGTAAAGTGGGCACAATCACTGCCCCTCAGCCAGATATTTAAGAAAAATTTCTGATTAGGTGCTCTAAATTAAACCAGACTAAGTATAAAAATTCTATTCAAGATGAAATACTAAATATAAATAGTTAATTCAGAAGAAATTCTAAATTTCCTTACAAAACCTTTAAAAAATTTACAGCCCAGGGATGATTATATAGAATTTATCCAACTTTGTTTAATTTTTATAGACGTCTTCCTCCAAAAGACATTTTTTAGGGCACCTTGTGCTTTTAATCACGAAGCCAAAGCACTCGCTAAAATGATAAACTAGATTTGACATCATAACTCGGATCAAGTTGCATTTTCATTTTTGGATGATACTTTGTAAAAAAAGCCAACATAAGCATGGCTGTAAAATTAACATCATTCAAAGAAGAAAATGATGATGATGATGACAGGAAAGTAAGAGTAAAAGGTTTCAACGAAGTGGATTATTTATTGAACAAAGAAGACGACGTTTTCATGCCTGTTTGTGTTCCGGGGAATCCCCGGAATTCCAGGGATTTGATAAAACATAACCTGGAAATTCCGGAGTTACATATTCATGAGATTCTTCCGCGATTTTCCGATTTTTTACCGTTTCTCGCATTGAGGATTTGTTCCAAAATTTTAAAAAAAAAATCGGTCGTCAGTCCGTAAATTCGGATGTAAAATATCACAAATTTCGGCAAGTGATCGCCGAAAAAACAATTCCGTCAATCGTTTGCAGAAAAAAATAGCCAATTTTGCAAAATATCGCGGAAAAAACGCAATTTTGTCAAAGAATCGCGGAAAACCCCCGCAAATTTTGTCATAGAATCGCAAAAAAACCGCTGATTTCGTCAAAGTGTTGCTGAAAAATGACAACTTTCGTCAAAGGATCGCGGAAAAAACACAATTTTCGTCGAAATATCGAGAAAAATGCAGATTTAGTCTCTAAGGATCACGAAAAAACTCGGAATTTTGTCAAAAGACCGCGAAAAAGAAACTAATTTCATCAAAGAATCGAAACACGCGAATTGTTAATTAAAGCGTTCAAAAAGGATGTTATTTTAACAACCCAGCTTTCAGAATATAATGCGGACGCCAATTATGTATTTATGAACTTAAAATGTACATAAAGAAGTCAATTAACTTCTCAAAACAAAAATAATTTATTTACCGGTAAGGCTTTTTACCTTCTTCCATAAAAATATTCAAACAATAATAAACAATATGATTTCTGATTCACGTTACATCATATATAAAAGGTATCACGAGAATAAAGATGAGAGGATAATAACAAATAAATAAACATGGACAATAGATTTAACATCCTCCCACCTTTTGATTATATATTATAATCAAAACTTCACATCAAATAAATACAACATTTACATAAACATCATAAATCGAGTCTTTCTGGAACCTTTATCATTCTAACAGATCTAGTCTTTTTAATTTGCGATTCGTCTTTTGCAGGCTCAACCTGATTTTCCTTCAAAGTTGGTTTAGGAAAATTGTTTTCAGTAAAATCTACTGATGACACTTCCAGAGGGTAAATTCTTTGAATAGGCTGAATCATCTGCGAATGAGACGTCTGTAACTTCAAAAGACGAACTTTTCCGTCTTTGCCCCGAATGAGCTCTGTAACCCGTCCTAAGGGCCAATTGATTCTTTTCTTGTTATCTGCTCCCACCAAGACTATATCTCCTACAGCAATTGAACGTTGCAATCTTCTCCCATTTGGTCGTTGGATAAGGAGACCCAAATATTCTAATCTAAATCGATTTCTGAGCTCTTTTTGCAGTTCTTGCCTGTATTTAAGTCTTCTAGTGAGAGAACCTTCCTCAACCGCATCAACGTCTGGTAAACCACATTCATGAATATCTTTCAGAAACATGTCCGGTAATATGGGTTTGATGGACTCTTTCTCAGACATGTAAGTTAGTGGTCGCGAATTTATAATACTTTCGCAGTCAGCTAATACAGTTATCATCTCTTCATAGTTCAAACAGGCTTTTCCTAAGACTCTTTTTAATAGATCTTTCATCAATCTGATGAGCCTCTCCCACCATCCGCCCCACCAAGCAGCTGTCGGAGGGTTGAATTTCCATTTGAAAGAATTTATTGCTCCATACTTCTGTATGCGATTCCAGTTCAATCTTTTTAAAAAATTGGATGCACCAACAAAATTGGAACCGTTGTCGCAATATATAACAGAACATCTTCCTCTACGAGATACAAATCTTCGCAAAGCCATTAAAAATGACTCTGTAGAAGCTGACGTCACAAGCTCCAAATGCCCAGCTCTGTAGATGGCACATGTAAATAAGATAACCCAACTCTTCTGTTTATTTTTAAGAAACAAAGGGCCAGCCAGATCAATGCCGATAATCTGAAATACAGCTGCATCTTTCACTCGATTTTCTGGCAGAGAAACTGGAGAAGATTCTAAATTCTTCGAATTAAACCTTTTACAAATGGTACATTTTGATAGAACAGACCTCACAGTTCTTCTTCCATTCAAAATTCAGTATTTTTCTCTAAACAAATTCAGAAGAATCTGAGGACCTGCATGACAATTTTTGAGGTGGTAATGTAAAATTAATCGTTTGACAACTTCATGATTTGAAGGAACAATAGGTGTGAGGAAATCCATATTGTCTTGTCTATACGTAATCTTAGTCTTTACACGTATTATGTCTTGTTCATCCTTAAACGTCTCCAGAGTTTTCAATCTCCCCTCACTTTCATGGGAAAAACATTCCTTTTGTATCATCCAAATTATCTTCGTTTCTGCTCTCTTAAATTCAAGATTCATCAATTCTCCTTTGATCTGTTCCTTTGGATTAGAAGAATTATATCTGAAACGAAGTATCCAACCAACAAGACATACGATTTTCTCATAACTGGAAAAATACTGGTAGTACCAGCTTTTCTCTGGACTTTCATCAACATTTACCAGTAATTTTGTAGACTTCAATTTTTCTTTTTCAGTTTCTTCTTCGTTTATGTCTTGGCACTTGAAATCCATATATTTATAATACTCTTTAGAATCTTTAAACTAAGATGGACCCTCCCACCATTTGAGAGATACCAGCTGTCTTGCTTTACATCCTCTAGATGGCAGATCTGCTGGATTCATTTCACCAGGTATATGTTTCCATAAAACAGGATCAGTCAAAAATTTTATTTCTTGAACTCTGTTTCTAACAAAAACAGACCAGTTTTCTTTCCTGGATATCCATGCAAGCACTGTTGTGGAATCGCTCCAAAAATATTTTTCCATGTCTTCCCAGCCCATAGCGTCAGTTACTGATTTAGCCAATCTAGCACCAATCAAAGCAGCTAAAAGTTCCATTCTAGGTATAGTTCCACATTTTAAAGGACCTATGCGGGATTTCGCTGCAAGAAGGAATAACTCTACATGATCTTTAGTTGCTATCCTCAAAAATATAACAGCAGCATACGCATACTGACTTGCATCACAAAATGTGTGAAGAGTACAACCTTTTAAATTATCTGGGGTGAACTGAATATATCTAGGAATCTGAATTTCTTGTAACAATTTAATTCATGAAACCATTCAATAAATTCATTTTTTATATCACTAGTAACTTCTTCATCCCACGTGATTCCTTCTTTCCATGTTTTCTGTAACATCATCTTGGGACATATCATAACTGGAGCAGTAAAACCAATTGGATCAAAAACTTTATGTGCAACCGATAGCATGATTCTTTTTGTTATTTTTTCTATATTTATATCTTTCGTCCAGCTTACGTTAACTTTTAAAACGTCTAGAAGTCTGTTCCATTGTAATCCCAGTACAGCAGTTTCTTCGCTATTTTCGACATTGTTTCTTTCTTCTGTCTGTTCCCATCCTCTCAACTCAAATCCACCTTTAGCCATAAGAGATTTAGAATCAGTTATAAACCTTTCCAATTCTTCCTGTGTGTGGACACTAGCAACGACATTGTCAACATAAAAGCTTCTCAGCAATTGCTGTTTAAGATTGGGGTCGTATTCTTCATCGTTTTTAATGTGATATTCTATGACGGAACCGAGAAGAAAAGGAGAGCTTTTGACTCCAAACACCACTCTAGTATGTCGAAACATTCTAATATTTCTTTCTTCTGGATTACTCCACCACAAGAAATGCAAATAGTACCGACCTTCTTTACGAATAGCTATTTGTAAAAATGCTTTCTTGATATCAGCTACAACACCAAATTTATTTTTTCTAAATCGTAAGAGAATGTCAGGAATTAATTCAATAAGATTTGGCCCACAATGCAAACATTGATTCAAAGATGGATGGTTCTGCATTCTAGCTGAAGCGTCAAACACTGGACGAATGGGAGTTGTACTGCTCTCTTTTATTACTGGTCGATGAGGTAAATAATTTCTATAAAGGTTCGTTTCAGCCTGTGGAATTTCCTCTATAATTTGATCATCAAGCCACCCTAAAAGCACTTTTTCATACCTTTGATAAATGTTATCGGAAAGCAACTTGTTTGTAATGTTACTCAATCTTTTCTTGGCTAAACTCAAATTATCAGGTAAAGGTGGTGTATCTTCTGACCATGGCAAAGAAACTTCATAACGATTATCTTCATTCATTTTTACTGTCTGTAAAAAATGCTCTTTAACCTGACGATCAATCTCCATTTTAGATTGTTTTTCAATCGGATCATTTATGCCAAGCAAATCCAATTTCCATAAATCAGCAATCTCTGCTTCCTTTACAAACATAGACGTAACTGACAAAGCTAAATTTTCTTTAGACGCATTATCATGAGACACTTTTCCCATTAAGGTCCAACCTAAAAATGTTTCCAGTGCTACTAATCCCGACGAGAGTATTTCTCTACGACCTGTCAGTAATTTTCCCATTACATCAGCTCCAATCAATATTTGAATAGATTCTGGAGATTCACCAACATCCGTCAAACTGATGCCTTTTTTCGATAATTCTTTAAACCAGGATCCTTTTCCTACAGGCATAACATTTTCACATATAATGTTTTGATCCAAAACTTCAAAATTACATTTAAAATTTTCTTTCAAATCGCTTAATCTTACCTTGTAGTAACGATGATTATAATCCTTTGTTATTACTCCGCCAAAAAGGGAATGAGAAACTTTTTCTTCTCGAAGAGGTAAATACTTCATTTCTTCGGCTAAATGTTTTAAAATATACGATCTCTGAGAACCTGGGTCCAAAATTAGTCTAACATCTTTCTTTTTGTTTTCGGAAAATATTTTTGCCTTGAGCATCTGAAGAAACGCTTTAGGATTTCTATTGAAATTGGCCATATTTACTTCTTTTCCAGACTACTTTTCTGCGTCTTCCTCTTTCTTTTCATTCAGCTTATTCTTATCGAGCGTTTGACACATTACAGACACATGTCTTTTATCACAAAAGAAACACTTCAAGATAGCTCTACATTGCTTCGTTGTGTGACCTGTTGCCAAACATGAAAAACAACATCTTTTGTCCTTCAATATATTCTGCTTTTCATTAAAACTCATCTTCCGTGCCGAAAAGCATTCTGAACTCAGATGTCTTCCTTTGCAAAAAACGCAATTTTTTCTTAAATCTGGTCTTGAAAAAGTTGATAATAAAGTAGCAGCAGTTGGTAAATGTTTATTAACATCGTTATAACTTTTGTTTTTTCTAAAGCTCGCGTCATCTTTTTTCGCCAAACCAAAACCTGCCACTGCCAAATTAATTCTTTCATCTCCTTCAACTTCAGATTTGAGAAACGCCATTAAATTATCTAGGCGCTCTTTTGCATCAGAACTAACCGAATTCGTATGTGTTCGATTCCACGCTTTCAAAAATTCAGCAGTAAAACAAGATTCTACCATTGGATATAACATTGACGCACATTTATCCGTTGTGACACCTAAAGTCTCAAGAGCTCGTAAATACAACTCAAGTTTATCATACAATGATGTAATAGAAAATTTTCCTTTTGATTGCACAGATATAATTAATTTTAATAATTCTCGTACATACACTTCAACTAAAAGATCTTCCCTGCCGAAACGAGCTTTAAGACTCTCTATAGCTTTGGCATAGTTAGTGCCAGTTGGCGGAAAACTATCAACAACTTCTCGCGCTCTAGATCCAGTGACAGTTGCTTGGATCAAATACTGGAATTTATTTTCTGGCGCAATATCTTGATCATTGTAAATCTGTTCAAACTGACTCCAAAATGGCAACCATTCCTTTAAATCACCATCAAATTGGCGAAATTCCAACTTGGGCAACGTAAATTTCTTTTTTGAATTATTAGTTTCGTAATCATTGGAAATGTACTCACCTTGCATTTGTCCCTGTGACTGGATTTTTGCTAATTCTAATTGATGATTTAATTCCAACTTTTTTAACTCTACTTCTTGATCCAACTTCTCCTTTTCTAACTTCTTAGCCTCTTTTTCCTTTCTCTCAGCAACAGCGTTGGATAAAATTTCTTGTACAAAAGCAGGATCCTGTTTATATTCATTACTATTCAAAATAATTTCCTTTAGTGTCCCAATAGTATACTCTTGCGGGATTGTTTCCCCAAGCTCTTCAGCCACGAATTTTAAGTCGACCTTTTTAAAATTTTTAACGGCTTGAAACATTCTGCCTCAAATAAATCTTGTAAAATGTCCTGTCGCGCCGGACGTCACAATGTTAATTAAAGCATTCAAAAAGGATGTTATTTTAACAACCCAGCTTTCAGAATATAATGCAGACGCCAATTATGTATTTATGAACTTAAAATGTACATAAAGAAGTCAATTAACTTCTCAAAACAAAAATAATTTATTTACCGGTAAGGCTTTTTACCTTCTTCTATAAAAATATTCAAACAATAATAAACAATATGATTTCTGATTCACGTTACATCATATATAAAAGGTATCACGAGAATAAAGATGAGAGGATAATAACAAATAAATAAACATGGACAATAGATTTGACACGAATTCTGTCAAAGGATCGCGGAAAAAACCAATTTCGATAAAAAATCGAATAAAAAAAGTGAATTTTATGTCAAAGAATCTATATATATATTACGCTAACGTACGTGGCACAGAAATCGCGATTATTTGTTATTGTCTAATGGCAACGCCCGAGAAACGCATCTCATTGGTTATTGTGAAAAGGCCTTTGGCAGGATTTGGGGCGATTGGGTTTATTTACATTTCGCCGTAGAGGAAAGAGCTCCATGATGTTTCTCTCTTTCGCTGCAATTATAGAGCTTCAAAATATCATTTGAAATGCCCGTAAAAGATCTCGGTGAATACTTGAAAGTGAAGAAGAAGCCGAATTAAGAACAGGAAATTGAAATAGATTGAATCGGGAATAAAGTTAAACACAGAGCGCTAAAATAGGCTTAATAAACGCAGAGTGCACGCGTTGCTTCTGAAATCCAAATTATTGATTTAAACGTTCCGGGGGGCACAACTGTGGAACTTTGAGTAAAACGTGCAATTTCTGCAAAGCACTATATTAGAAATGCGAATTAATCAGCAGCAAGAAATTTAAAAATGTTGTCATGATGTCAAGTAATTTTGTTTACTTCCTTCTGTACGGATCTGCGATTCGAATTTCAGGTTCATTTAAGAATATTATTATGGGCCCACCAGAAGTAAGATACAATAAAACCTGCTTAGATGGAAACGACCAGTGATAAATTCCGTTTTATGTAGGTTATTTAAATTGAACAAAGCATAATAACATTTTTGGGGAGAGAGGGAAGCTGTAACTTTTTTTTTTTAATTGTAGGATTCCATTAGAAACAGGCTTTACTCTATTAGAAAATAAATTTGCTGGATGGTACTTTTTAAAACATTCTATATAGTAATATTTGCTTACAATTTTATTATTTCTTTTCCAATTATTACAGTTTATGTTGTATTTGTAATTGCTTTTTCATCTACAGATTTTAAATAAAAAATTAAATTATTGAAAATATAATTAAATTTTAATTGAATTCATCAATTAATTTGGAATAAAAAGAGCATGAGACATATAAAAATGGAAAAATTAAACCTGTGAATTTACACAACTTTGGAACTGAACAAGAGTCGGGCCCTGGTAATTTGCAGTCTCCACTCCCACTCCCCTCTGTATGCACCTGCGATAAAAATTTCAGATTCATTTAAGAATATTATTAAGGCCCGGGCAACGCCGGGCGGGTCAGCTAGTCACGTAAGAAACACATTCTGTCGAAAGACCGCAAAAAAAATCACGAATTTCGTAAAAGAAGTCGGAATAAACGCTTATTCTAAAAAAAGATCGCAGAAACAACGGGAATTTTGTCAAAAGATCGTGAAAGAAACTGGAATTTCGTTAAAAGATCGCGGAAGAAACCCGATTTGCATCAAAAGATCGCAGAAAATACGGGAATTTCGTTAAATCGCGGGAAAAAACGCAAATTTTGTCAAAGGATCGCAGAAAAAAACTACAGTTTGTCAAACGATCGCGGAACAAACGCAAATTTTGTAAAAAGATCGCGGAAAAATCGCGAATTTTGTAAAAAGATCGCGGAAAAATCGCGAATTTTGTAAAAAGATCGCAGAAAAAACGGGAATTTTGTAAAAAGATCGCGGAAAAAACGGGAATTTTGTCAAAAGATTGCCGAAAAAAACTGGAATTTCGTCAAAAGATCGCCGAAAGAACGGGAATTTCGTTAAAAGATCGCCGGGAAAATTGTAATTTCGTCAAAGATCGCCGAAAAAACGGGATTTTCGTCAAAAGATCGCCGAAAAAAAGCTAATTTCGTCAAAAGATTGCCGAAAAAACGCAAATTTCGTCTAAAGATCGCCGAAAAAACGGGAATATATGATCTAAAGATTGCGAAAAAAATGGGAAATTCGTCAAAAGGTCGTGGAAGAAACTGGAATTTCGTCAAAAGGTCGCGGTTGCGTGACTCCGTGAAAGTTCAGCCTTTTTTTTTCAGGGTATTTTATCAAGTGTTACAAACAGCCATGCGTTTTTGTTTCATCTTAAACTGTAAATTTTTTAAAAAGATTTTATATTAATAAGCAATTTTTAAATACTGATCCCAATGTATGGCGTGAAAAATAAACCTTATTTGAAGGCAAAAAAAAATAGTGAATGGTTTTAAAGTTGTCAGTGACACAGCTGAAAGGGGAATAAAATCAAACCAAGATTTGAATTCCTGTTTAACAAAATACGAAAAACAAAAGCAGTATATGCTAAAAGTTACGTCTGAATGTAGGAAAACTTTTCAAGATTCTTCAAAAGCTACCTTCTCTAAGCCATTACCACCTTAACCCTTTCTGGCACAGTGGTCCGTCGGGACTACCTGATTTTAATTCCGAACTTACAAATGACACCAAGAATATTTTAATAAAATTTTGCTTTTACAATGAATGTTTAAAGAAAATGTGTTTTTAATTTCTAAAAAAGTCGTTTGTAAATTCCGGTGTTAGTCAATCATTTCATTACTTTACGAACGGAATTTTTCTGTGCCGGAAAGAGTTAATGCGACAATTGTAAGGGATAATAATTTTTTCTCTATTATACTCCCTTTCTTGTAACACAACTTTAATAATAAAATGCATTTGAGCATTATTTGTTCGCATTTTTGTACTTTCTTTGCCCCCCCTTCCCTCCCCTCTCCCTTTTTTTTTTTTTTTTTTTTTTTTTTTTTTTTTTTTTTTTGTAATTCTTTCAGTAAAACATTTAATTTTTTTTTTATTTTCTTTGGATTTTTTTTTTTTAATTAAATCCTTTATTATGTTCAAAATGAAAAACAAAAAAAAAAAAAAAAAAAATGTAAAAAGCAGATTAAATGGAATATTATGTTTTTGTTTTTTCGCATTTTCATAAAAAGTCAAATTTTTAGGATTCGCATGAAGTCTGGTCCTGAAAAATGCTTTTTTTTTTTTTACAGTTTTTCTTGAATCTATATGAATATACTTGTATGCTTTGACAGCTGTTTTCTACTTTTAGGCCCTTTTCCAAACCCATGATCAGGTTGCCCGGAAAGATTTCCTTCCAGCTTTACCAGATGTGCCTTTCGTAGTTGAGGATGATGATGCAAGTGTTAAAGTTGTGCAGCTTATCAAAAATACTGAACCTTTGGTATGTCTTCAACTTTCTGTTGTAGAAAATTATAATGAAAACTATTACTGCAAAATTCATTTGATAAAAGGAAAAAAAAAATCATTTTTTAAAAGGTAAATTTCTCTTAAGTCCTTTTCTCTTGTCACTTCACTTGTTTTGGCACATTTCTTTGGTGCCAGGCATTACCAGTTTCATTTGGCTTTTTCCTGAGTAGCAATTGTCATTATATAGTCAATAGTGCAACCACATTGTTTTTTAAATCTAATTTTAGTACCATCACTCACACAACCTTCTTTGGAGAGATCGACCTCAACTATCCAATGTAAAAAAGATCATTTAAAAATAATGAAATGTGAATGACATATTTAAAAAAAATTCTTCCTTGTGATTAACATTAGCGAGACAATGTTTTTGTGTGAGTGAAGTAGCCACTTAATATTGTCAAGCTAGCATCAGCTCATGCAGCACATTTATTCTTATTCTCGCGAAAGTCATATCCATTGAAAAGGTTTCATATTTTATTGGTTTCTTTCAAATTTTTATATTGGGCAGGTTGGCTCACTTATTTTTTTTACTGGCCTGTCCCATTTATTTTGTTTATTTACCCGGCCCGGCTCATTTAAAAATTTATCTTAATTCTGCTAGCCCAGCCTGTTTGAAAGTTTGCCTTCACTTTGCTGGGCCAAGTCGGATATGGGCCTGTATTTCAGGCGCTGGTTTTAAAAAGAGCCCAGTACTGAAAAGATAAAGAAAAATGTTGCTCTCCAGTGTCTTTACTGTCTATTAGGAGATCCACTCCATAGGAATTCTATGCCAGGACCTGAAATTTCTCTCCTCATTACCAATAGTTTCACAATGTGTTATAGTTCTGATAGTATAGTATAGTACAATTTGAAATCGACATTCAGAAAGTCTTTTTTATTCAAGTACCAAATATCAATATTTTTTTTAATGAAAGATACCATTACAACTAGAAAAGTCCCTGGTAAAGTTGTTGTTTTCTGTTTTCTTTTTTTGTTTATTATTATTATTATTATTATTATTATTTGTAAACAGATATGGCAATTTAAAACTGTAAAAAAACAAAACAAGTATAAAATTTACCTTAAAAAAATATTTTTTTGAAATAGTAAATATTATATTCTTTTAAACAAAAAATATTATTACAATCAGAAAGATACTGCAAAAACATTTTTTATTATTATTATTTCTACAGGAGACCAAGCAATTGCAATTCCTAACTGCATGAAAACAGAAAAGTTTTCTCTTCATCGATTGCTGGCTTAATGCAAGCTCATTCCCTAGTGTTCAATGAATTACTTTCTGATGACAGAGAGCGCTGTAGAATTCATCGATGGGAATAATTACCTCTATGGTTTAATATTTTTGTTCTTCATAGAAGGATAAATCTCTTGTGTTTACTTCAGTAGAATTACTTCAGTTTGTCAGTCAAATTTAAACTGAAGTTATCTCAAAATATATACATATTTGAATGTAACCCATCTGTCAAAAATTAATTTTTTTAATGACCTTTCTAAAAATGCAACTTTCATGCAGTCTTATTAGTTTTTTTTAAAGGACTGACTGAATATGATTTTTGCTATTATAGTATAGATTCAAAGGTAGCAGGTCTGAATAATATCTAATAAAAAACTGGGTTTTTATTGATTGTGTATGTTTTTCTTTCAAGATTGGATAGATATTGATGCATATGTATGCATAAATTGGTGCTTATTTTTTTCTCTGAAGATGTGCTTATAAAGTGCTGAGAGGTGCTTATTTTTAGAACAAAGATGTTGCATAAAAACTAAAAAAAAAAAACTCGCCCTGGCATAGTTTCATGAAATAGAAGGAGGGAGGGCGTCTATAAAGAGTTTTAGTTAATGCAGTTCACTGTGATCCTCTTCATGCTAAATATTATTATCTTCTTGGTGCTACATATTTTAAATTGGGCATCGTTATTATTACTGTAAATTGTCTGTTATATAATTAATTTTACTTTCTAGGGTGCCACTATCAAAATAGATGAAGCATCTGATGCTGTAGTTGTTTCTCGCATTGTACGAGGAAGTGTAGCTGACCGCAGTGGTAAGATAAAAATATTTCTTATATTTATTTTTTTTAATTCAAACTCATTTAAGTATTTTTTAACTTTTTAGCAGTCAAAATGTAATGTGCAAAATGTATTAGCTAAGTGTATAAAGCAACTTTTTTGAAACTCTCAGAAACATAGCTTGAAAATTCTGAAAATTATCGTGAATAGAATAAGCTCGAAATCCATTGTTCCCAAAAGGAAGCAAAAAGATGAGGGATTGCATCCAAATATAGTAGTATGCACAATATTGTGTACGCTATATTGGCACTAATCAACGAATATTTGGATACAGCCCCTCATCTTTTTTGTTTCCGTTTGGGTTCAATGGATTTCGAGTTTTTTCTATCAACAATAATTTTCAGAATTTTCAAGCTATGTTTTTGAGACTTTCACAAAAGTTGCTCTATACACTTAGCTAATACATTATGTAGATTATATTTGAATTGCATTCACACATGCACAGTGAAACATTATTTAGTAAACCTGCTCATTTTTCATCCAATTTTTATTTTTTAATTCTGATTGCAGAGCATTGTGTACAATGTTATTTGAAATAGTTTCTGAAAAGAACATTTTTTTATATTAAGAACTCTGCAAATTATAAGCAAAAAATTTGGTGAAATATGGGACTGTTTTTATAAAAACCTTAATTTCTCTACTAGTATGCATGCTATCATCATAAAAATGAACACAGTTTATTACAATAAGTCTCTTAATCATGTTCTAGCGGTTGAACGTTTTTGACATATTAGTTTTTACAGGGTTATCCAAAAAATATTTGTTCTTTTTCAATTTGTTGACGGTCTCCTATGGGGTTTTGGGAAAAGATCTTCGTGGAAATATATGACCTATACTATTCTGTTTACACACCAGGAGTTTCTGGATAATTCCTCATGTATTTTAATAGATATTTAACAAAACATTTAAAATTGCAAGTGATTGGTCATCACTGGCCATATAGTGTATATATACAGGGTGACCAGAAACAGTGTAATGGTCTAATTCGACTTATTTAATGAAAACATAAAAACTTTTCCGCTAGCAAATACTTTATTTATTAATAACAATGTATTAGAAAGATAAAAAAAATCACTTTTCCTCAAAATGTCCTCCTGTGCATTGATGCTGAAACTCAAACTTTGGCCTCAGTGATTCACTTCTGTTCCCGAATCAGTGAACACTTCAGAGCTTCCATGCTTTTGCGAGGCTTTGCACAATCCCTTGCCTCAACAATCGACCACAAACCGTAATCCAAGGGGTTGAGGTCACACTAGTATGGAGACCATTCTTGAGCCGATATAAAGTCTGGAAAATGACCAGCAGTCCTGTGTGGATTTCACTCAATGAAAAGCCACGGGATTTTGCTGAAATGTCCAAACCTCGTTTCCAAAATGTTTCTGGGCCCAGGGAAGTACCACATTCTCAAGAATCTCTTTTTGGTACAATTCTTTATTGATTTTTAATCCAGAATCGATAAAAATGAGAGGAATTTCGCCTTTAGCACAAATTCCTGCCCACACAATGACAGATTTCGAAGATGTTGAACCATGAAAGACTTGCCTGGAGAAGTTGTTGACCAAATCTGATCATTCTTACGATTATATGATAGTTCAACCAATAGAAGCTTTTCGTTAGAAAACAGGATCTGCTCCCAGTGTGGAGCTGCAGCTCGCTTCAGAAGCTGCATCTTTTGAGCCATGCTCGTTTCTTTTCATCTAATAATTTAGAGCATATGACTTAAGTTAATATGTCTTCAAAAGGGTAGCAATTAAACAAGCAGAGACTAACACAGTGTAGGTTTTGGCTGGACAGAGTGTAACTGAAGAGTGAATTAAATAACATCAACAATAATGAAACGTTCTTCTAACTACGAAGTAGATAACAGAGACTTGGGTGAACTTTGAACTAAACAGTTTATTCAGCATCATCATCACAGATTGAAAATACAGATAATATTAACTCACAGTCGATGATGCAGACAGCTAGTTGTAACATGATGTATATTCATGATAACAAAAGCAAATATTCAACAGCATTTTAATTAACATTAAAAATATCACAGACAAATAAAGGTTGGTTAAAAACTATTTTAAAAGTTAAACTCATTCATTAATTTCAGACTTAAAAACATCCATGAACACCGGAAAAACTTTCGGACATTGAAGTTTCTTGAAATGCCTTCCCCACATTGGAGAAGCTAAACGAAGCGCCGTTTCCAACTAAACGCCGAGGATATATACGACTGAAAGAACAACACGTGATCTAAGAGGAACCACAGCATCCAATAAGCAGCCGATACCATTATAGATATGCAAAACCTGAACCAATGAAATCGATTTATTCGATTCCAAGAGATCCTATGCTGCCATCTAGTGGTAAAGCAATCGTGAGATCGATACGTCACTATCCGTTCTTAGCACTACGTGGATGATTTAAGATATAGAGAATGGCAAGGCTTAACAATGTTTACAAAGTAAACATCCAACAAATAAATTAAATAAAGAGTATTTAAGGTTCAAGACTGCTGAGGGAAAGATAAGTAAGTAACATATTTAAATAAATAAAGATGAATAAATGTAGGCTATTAATGAAACTGCAATAAGTAATATGTATAAATATAAACAAAAGACCGGTACTTTAAACTAGTAATGAGAATAAGCAATAGGGAAAGAAGCAAGGAGAATAGTATTTATTCTGCCATCATCATCGGTGAGAAGTTGTGCTTTTTTGAGCTTGTAACGATGAAGGTTCAGCTCTTCTTTGGCCATAAGTCAAACCAATTCACGAACAATCCCTGTCTGCCTGGTTATTTTTCTCATCGACACCTGATGATTTCAGATACACGTTTCTTAATCAATTGTTGATTTCTGGAAGTGGTCACATTCCTTTTTCTACCACTTCCCGGTAGCTTTCCTTCATGGCCAAGTTCCTTAAATCTCTTAATTGCTTTGGAAACGGTTGGATGAAGCAGTTGAGCAATCTCACACACATGCTTTCCTTGATGATGAAGCTCCAAAATCGCTTTCAGTTTGTTTGCCATCCTGTTAAAGAAATTAGAGTTAGAACAAAGATCAATAAGGGAAAAAAAAAAACTCTGAGAATATAGAAATAAAAAAATCGTCAAATGTGATGTTACTTCTAATCAGCGTTATGTTATTTCTGGTCACCCTGTATATATATATAGCGACACACAGTTACCTATATCATTTTTCTAATTCTGCACTCAAATTTTTAAAATGTTCATCGATTTGACGATTAATTTGTCTCCTTAATAATACACATTGATTATAATTGCGCAAAAAAAATTGCAAATTTTTATGCAGCATTTTTATAAAATAATTTATTCAATAAAATATAACAAATGTAATATGAAATACATTGGTCAGACTTGTAATGTGTTACACCTATGCATTAACAAACACCATTCAAATGGAAATAGAAATAACTCACATAATATTGAATACAAACATTTTAAAGTTCATGAATCATCATTTTAAGACATCATTATAATGATTCTAAATTTTTTAAAAATACATAAATGAAAGATTGCTAATTGAATTCAATTGTATAAAGTCACATAACACTATGTATGTCCATATTATTAAATTCTATAGTTTATAATAAACCACATCGTTCAAGTATTACAAAATTTGAGAATTATGGAAATATTTATTCTGACTTAAATAATCTTATAAAAAATAAAACTTCTAAGACAACACGTGGGGGAAAAAACATCATTTAAAAATGCAAGTATATTTCTGACGATTGTATGATTGTTCCACCAAGAGTAGCTTTTCGTCAGAAAACAGTATCCGCTCTCAGTGTGGAGCTGCAGCTTACTTCAGCAGCTTCCTGCATCTTTCGAGCCATACTCATTTGTTTTCATCAGTGAGAAGCTGTGCTTGTAAGGATCCATATTATAATATCATATTAATAATCAATAATAATAATCATGGTCACATTATTACTAGTGATATAAATATTCTGGAAAATAATTGTTTACACAAGCTTATGTATTATGATATCACGTTTTACATTTCATCTAAATCTTCTGTAAAAACTATTTTCATTCAATTTAGTTTAGGTCTAGACTTAAAATAGCAATAGATTGAAATAAACCAATTATTATTATTATTATTATTTTTTTTTTTTTTTTGTAAGAAGGGAAATTGAATGCATTTAATAAGCTAAGAGTTGAATTATATGACTTTCATATTAAAAGATTCCAAGATAAATTTGTTATTATGTATGTTGATTAAACCGCCTAACAGTTATGTTAGTATTTGTAAAAAATATTATAAACAACTTATTTCAAATGTGATTAATTCAAATAATATAAAAAAAAAAACTAAACTTACCACTCCCATCAAAAGTAGACATATTCATTAATGTTTTAAACTTATCAAAAGTTTTCTAACCTCATTGTATAAGTTAAATCCTAATTAATGTTTAAAATTATGTAAAATTATTAAAAAGTCCAATATTAAAGTGAAAACAAACAAATTTACTATATGGTGTACGCAAAATGTTGTAAAGTCAAAAACTATTGGAAACATAACGAATCTGTTAAATTCAAGACAGTTTGGCTTTGTTCTTTAAAAGCAATATAACAACTCTTTCCTGATGATGGTCATAGATGATGATGACCAAAATGTTGATTATTTTAATTTTATTTTAATGTTTGTTTAGTTTCTGACTTTACAACATTTTGTATATACCAGTGGTTCTCAATCTATGGGTCACGACCCACTGGTGGGTCACAGTGGGTGTTTTGGTGGATCTCGGAACAATCGAGGGTTTTGCCACAAAAATATATCTTTTATTTCATCTGTTTAAAAAAATATAATAAATACAAATTTTATAACTGCAATAATCATGAAAGCTATTATGTTAAACTAAAACTTCGTGAGAAGACAGTGTTTTCTTAAATAGTCGGTCAGTATTATGTTATGACCTCATTGTGAAATATGTCAGTAGCCGCGCAATCCTTTATGGCAAGCCTGCAAACATCCTTAATTTCCTTTCAGATGAACATAAGGAGCGGAATACCCAGAAATATCTAAATCAGCTTTGAGGTCCTTGATGGGGTTCAGCACGACATACTTGTGTAAATGTTTTTTTTTTCTGCTTTGCTGTTTTTGGAACCAGTTTTAACCAGTTTTAAATCTGATATAGATGTTCTCATAGATAAAAACCAGTGTCAGAAATCTCATTGATTGTACAGTTGTATTTTGATAATAATTAAATGTTTTTTTCATTAGATTTATTGTTTTAATTATTGTTCAACTTACATGCATTGAGATTACCAATTTTTGTTTTTGTTTATTATGCATCCTTCGTATGAAAATTTGCCTTTCTCATAGGATAGGATAGCTGATAACTTATAGAGGTCATACAAAATTTCCATACTAATATTAGCTACACCCTCATATTAGGTGGGTCGCAATTTTTTTTTTTTTACTTAAAGATGGGTCAAGTATCAATAAAGGTTGAGAACCACTAGTATACACCTTTTAGTAAATTTGGGATTTTTATTTTCATTTTAATATTGAACTTTCCATGATGTAATTGTCCAGCTCTATTATTAAAAAGTATTATGTTTTAATTACATTTTTGTGTTTTTAATATTTTAGGCCTTATAAATGTAGGAGATGAACTTCGAGAAGTAAATGGTATTCGGGTTAAAGGCAAGAGCCCTTTAGATATTCTTGCGATATTGGTATGTAATAATATTGACTTAAGCACTTAACCCTTTTAACACAAGAAATTTTAAATTTGAGAATAACAATACATTTGACAGTAGTCTAATTTATGACTTTTTAAAATTTTTCATTAACTAACATGGCTGATCTTTAACTATCAAAAATAAATTATTTTCATCATCATTTATTATTATTACAAAACATTTAATAATTTTTCCATCTGTTTATACTATTAATATTTTACTTTAGATTAGAAATCAATGCATTTTGTCTATAATGATGCTTTTTTTCTGATCCCTTTAATATCATTATAGACAAGTTTCATTGTATATAGTAATTTACAGGATTTGTGTATACTAGTGATAAGTTCAGGTTCTTTTTTTAGTCTGAACCCAAACCCACAACCTAAAGTATGCAGTAGAAAATTATTAATAACGTTTTAAAATTGTTTCAAGATTAATTGTCTCATTTTAAAATCTTTAACATAAAAATAACTATTAATCCTAAATACTCGTCTATCACGATGTTTTGTGAATTTCATGTCCCTGAAAATCTGTTTAAAACAATAAAATTGTTATTTGCACTCAAATGCTGCCAGACATCTAGAAAAGTCACAATTCTTATTCTTTTAAAATATTATTATACAACTGTCATGAGTTCTGTTTTGCAGTAATTCTGAAGAAATTCCATGGCTCTTTTATGTTATTAACTCTGACTGTACCAAGACTTTAGGATCGAATAGAATTCTCTTTCTATTCTATCAATAACAATTCAGTCCCCTTTCAAAATGATTTTTAGAAAACTGTAAAACACTTCAAGGAACAGACTACATTATTTTTTCCTCAAACTACATCTGTTTTTGTTGTTTTCTTTTCTTTTTACTATGGGTGCTCCGCCCCCCTGCTCATTACACTCACCATCCCCCCGCGTAATCACTTCGCGATTCCATTCGGTATCGCGTAGCAGTCCCTGTTTTCTAGCCAACCCCAGACGTAATTGTTTCCCGTTTCAATTCTGGATCGTTTCGTGATCCCTTATTTTCTTTGAATTCAATTTTTAGATTCTACTTGATAAAAACGCGCTCCTCCCCAACTCCTGACAATTTTAAATTATAAGAATTATTAAATGCAAAATTATATGTATAGTGTTGCGAATATTGTAAATAGTTAGTGTTTGTGCTTAAATATAATGTAAATAGTTCAATTAAGCTCTATTGAAATATCTCAATTTGTTGATTTTCTGCATGCAAGTAAACCCTATTGGATTCCAATGGGAGTCTATGGAAATTTGTCGAAATACTGGAAATAGCGCCAAGCTGGCGTCACTTTTGGCAACTTAGTGTGGTCACCAAATTTGGCAATATATTGCCAATTTGGTGACTAATTTGGCAACAGAGCTACCCCCCTTGGTAAACCCCTCATAGCGTCAGAAAGCTCTGACCAATCAGATGCTTTTCATGGTATTTACGCAGATTTTCATTGGTCCATTTCCAAATCGTTACTTTATTTTATATATAGAAGGATTTGTTAATTAAAAAACTTTTTACTTTAAGCCCAATTCTGTTTTGGACTTGGGTTGAACCCATTTCATCTCTAAATCACGTAGAACCCAAACACAAAATTGTGTCTTCAGCAAGTATAACATGCAGATGCTAATGGCAGAAATGAAATTTAAGTTCCTGAAAATAAAATAGTAACATCATCTCTTGGCAAATCTATTAATAATTTAAATTAGTTGCAATATACTTACCAACATCTACAGGGTGTTCATAGCTGTGGTCAACAGTCAAAGACTATGAAAGTACAGTGAGCTTTAAAGAATTAAAGATTTTCTCTTTTTTTACCCTATTTGAATTTCATAATATCTCTTTTCTATGAGAACTACCTACTTCAATCAATCTTTCATTGTAATACATTGGTTCATTTTGGGAGATCGCACTTGTGTACTATGCAATGCTGTTTGATTAACAATTGCAGATAATTAAAGATTAATGAAGATTGCCGTGTGAAAGCCTCACGTGTGTTCACTGATTCTTTCTTGAGTAAAGAATAATGTCAAGAATTCTTTATTAACTCCTTTGCCCTCAGTGTATCCACTAATGGATACATGCTCTGTAGAGTTATTCCATTTGGGAGCAAAGACTTACAGAAATTTTTTAATATTTTATCTTTGATAAATTTTACTTGAAACAAAACTAAATGCTTTTTAAAAATAAGAAAAAGTATTAATTGAGTGTGCATCTAGAATGTTGTTTATATTTTGAATTGTAAGCTTTTCTTAACTTTGAGAGGGGTGTTTAAAACATAATGATTACAATTTTTTAATCTAAATGAAAGCTTTTAATGCATTACGTTAATTATATTTTTGTTGCTGTAATTATGGCATATGGGTAATGCTATATGTGGTTTTTTACTGGTTAAACTTTTGTGTAAGATGCATTGACTCAGCTAATTCAAAATATGCTAAGGAAAATTCTTTCCAAATGTTGGCAAGTATGTTGCAATTTTATCAGAAGTGCAGCAATTATTTTTTTTTTTTTGAAAATTTAATTTTTAAATTAATAGACTGTTTATATTGCATATGGTGTAATAGGGATTATTATCTTTAATTTTGTATTAAATGCATTAAATTGTATATCTTGCATATAAATGACATCTTTCTGAAAATGTTTGATGTCTTTCTTCTTTTCTTTTGCAAAAAATGATAAAAAATTGGCATGCATTTATTCCATTTCCATTTTTATTAATATTTTAGTTTGGTATCCCCCCCCCCCCAGAAAAAAAAAGAAAGAAAAAAAAATCACCATTCTAGAGTTTGCTCTAGACTGAAAATTTGCAAGTCAAATCGATTCACTACCCCAAAACTGTGAGTCAAATTCTAAAAACTGATAATTAAATTTTAAAAGGTGCAAGACAAATTTTAAAGTTGTAAATTAATATTATGTTTTATTGTGATAAATATCAGACAGCTTTTTTTTTATTTGTATATTTAATAATCCTTCACTTTTATTTGAGACTATTACGTTTCAATATTGAATGAAATAGTATAAATATGTCAAACATTCCATCAAAAATCTTTGAAAAATCATTATTTTAACTGAATATGCTATCTTATATTTGTGTAGTACTATTGTCTAGAGAAAAATATTTACCATGAGTGAGTAATTCAAAATGTATTTATGTAGAGTTACATAAAAAATATCCCTAAGAAATATATTTAGCATAAATGTAATATAACACCCATGGTGTAATTTTGAAAATGTGACATAATCATATTTTAAATTACCTACAAGGGAATTGTCCACATATTTCTTCAAGTAACAAATGTCTCATCGCATTTATTGTCAGCTTCAATTAAATCTTAGCATTTTGTTGTATCATTATAAAAAATAAGCCTGGGAAACTAATTTTCCCATCTTTATTTTAATGTCATTGATTTTCTTTATACTATTTTCATCACATAGCTTCAATTGAAACATTTTAAGTAACAGAAGCAAATATGAAAGCACACTTATGAACACAACTAAAATTGCAATATCCAAAAGAAAGAATGCAGAGCCACATTTGAGAACAATCTCTTAATTTTTACTACCCTTATGGAAATAAAGAATGTTCCTGATGTTGTCTGTATAACTTTTAAAACTTCAGTAACTTGTAAATTGTCAAAGCATGGGCTGTGGGAAAGTGAATAAACTATGCATTATATCAGACTTTGCTTTTCAATTTACATACTTACAAATCTTGAGGTGACGTCATGCAACGTAAAATTAATTGTCACAGGGTTGGAAGTTAGAATCAGTCCACTTGTCTAGTTTCTTTCAGAATGCATCACCGTTTTATGCGAGTCAAATTTGACTTGTGACTTCAAAAATTGCAAATCAAGTTTTTGAAAAGAATGATGAGTAAAATGCGAGTCACATTTGAGCTCTGCTCAGTGTTAATAGAGAGTTTGCAAGCACATTTATGTTATTAGACTTTACATGCTTTTAATGTCAAAAGTATATTTTCTCCCATTATATTTTCCCAATCAAAATCTTAGTCTGAATTAAATTATGTTTAAATGCTAATGAAAAGGAATTTATAACTCTTGATTCCATTAAGATTTCAATCTGATATTTACAGTTAAGTTGTATAATGATATAATTTACATACCTGAAAAAAATCAGCTTAAAAAAATAAATAAAACTCATTGATTTTCTAATGCCAATTATTAAAATGCTAAATTATAGGTATTAATTTTTAGGAAATATTACTGTATGTTATATGAGCTACTTTGAACATTTAAAAGTTTAATTTTTTTTCAACTTTTTACAAAATCGGTTTTTGGCAATCGAAAACATACAAAAATCTAGCAACGTCATCTGAAATGAAATTGTTTCTTTTCTTTGAATAGAAGTGCCACAGAAGGAGAATAAAGCTAAAAGTTTTTGATTTAGTCTATTCAAGTACTAAAACAATGTTTAATTAGCATATATATATATATGTTCTCTCCTTCAAGAGCATAAGGTATATAAATTTAAAATATGTCATTTTTTGTTGCTGTATTTTGATTTTGTTTTGTGGTAATGTTTCATAAGCGTTTTTTCTTTTCCATGTCGTTTTCCTTTGAAATTTTATCTGACTTATCTATAAAAGGAGGTAAGAATATTTTTATTGTTTTATCATTGTTGAATTAGCTAAAACTTTAATTACTTGTCTGTAAAAAATTCATAATGAAACTTGGACGGATGAATGAACTTTCTAAGAGTGTGCAATAAAATTAAAAATTCCATTAACATTATTTGTAATTTGTAATGTTATTAAACTTGTAGTGCATGATGGACATTTTTAGTCTCCTAATCATTGTCATAAGGGATTAACAAATGTTTGTTTAAACAATGTTTTCTCCTAGCATATTCTTTAAAATTTCAAGTTAGCTAAATAATTATTTTAAATCTTATTTCATATTAACTATGATTGTGTAATTACAAATAAATTTGAAACAAAATTAGTTCTTTTGTAAGAAAAATTATTTTCATTAAAATTTATTTCATAAATTAATTGTTAAATAAATATAGTGAACAAATTGCTAAAAAGAATGATTGTAGCTCATTATTCATATTGCCTTTGTATGCTTTAAGTATTCTTTTAGAACAGACTATAGTTTGTTCTGAAATTAATTTCCACAACTATTAATTACTAGTGTAAACGCCCGTCCTAGAATGGTAGGCATAAATCGTGGTTTAAAATTTTAAATAATCGATAAAAATGTTTACGTACTATTATTCCGTAATCGAGCTATTTGGTTTAAAAATCATAAAAATTCAGTAAATTGAAATACAGTTTTCAAACAAACGTTTGAACGTTTCAAACATTTGAACGTCCACCCTCCCTATTCAACGGTGTAAAATTTAAAATTATGTAATGTTAAAAGTAATTAGGTTTGGAAAAAAAAGGATTAATTATTCATCAAATCAATTTTTTCCAAAATAAATTACATATAAACCTATAACAGACAAACTAAAGACTATTTCTATTACAATAATACTCAGAAAATAGAGTACTTTTATGTTAGCTTGGCAGTGTGATAAATCACCAAATATTGTTCCCATTGATATAATTCATATTGCATTATTTTCCCTTAAAATATAAACCTTTAACCCATTTCATTTAAAAAGTATAACTTTTATTAAAAATATAGATATATTACATGCAATTAAAATATATGCCTTTCACTCATTTCCTTTAAAATACATAACAATAATAATAAATACCATAGCATTTTATTTCGACTTTTAAAGCATTGTTTCCAAATCACACACACACACGAAAAAAATAGCTACTATTGGCGAAAAAAAACAACCTGTTATTGGCGAGATTTGCCTCCGGATAACACAAAAGTATCGAAAATAGACTTGTGTTTTCTAAGACTTCGCTTTTTAAATTAAAACTATTTTCATTGGTTCATAGGCGAATGGCGTCAAATTCTTATTAATACTACAGGAGTTAAAATATTCAATGCACGAAAGTTTTTTAATTTTTATCAATGAATTTTCAAAATTGAATGATTCACTATGCATTTTACATTTATAAAATTAATCACAATTTCTGAAATGTTCGTTTGTTTATATTGGTAATCTGTTGTGCGAAAAAAAAAAAAAAAAAAAAAAATCTACCTTTCTAATGCAGATTGTCTAACAAATTTCTGACAAATACTTTTCGAGCTATTAATTTTTTTCAGTAACTTCAAATGTTTCATTTTCCGAGACTAATCTGTGGCAATGATTAGTGAAAAAACCAGTCGTCAGCAATGCGTAGATTTTTATTAAAGTGGATAGTTTAGTTTAGCTAAGTTATTTTAGTGCTCAGAAATCATAGTCACTTTGTAAAAATTCATAGTTTGAGACCCTGCCTTTATTAGTTGACTTTGTAGATATTCGTGTGTAGCTGCATTGTTTAATGACACTATGGTGTCATTACCTATGACACCATACGTAATGACACTATATGTCACTTAATTACACTATGGTGTCATTTCTCTAAATCTGTTGAGATGCATAAGATTTTATACCAGTCAATACCAGAAACAGAATTTTTTTAACTGTCTTCAACACTCATCTGAAAAGTAATCTGCAGCTACAAATAAGATATATAGAGAAAATGAATAGTCCTACTGGACATTGTTTATGAATTATTGGGCATAAATTTATTGAATTGCTTAAAATTAACTTTTTGTTTCAATTTCAGATTGTTTTCCCAATAAAAAAAACTTAATCTAGCTTACTGATTCTGCTTTAGTTCAACAGTATTATTTTTACTGAAACTTCAGCTGTGGAGACGCAAAAGTTCTTGGTTTCTATCTGTGTGTCTGTTCCACAATAACTATTGCAAAAATGTCTGATTAGCTTTATGTTTGGTAGATATGTTGATGATGTACTTCAATTTAACGGCATAGTTTTTGTTTAAATTTGGTTCATTCATCAGAAATTGTAGAACATCTTGTCTTTGTGTAGCCCTGTATATGAATTTATTTATGTTCCATAAACTTTTATTTATACACTAAACATAGTTCAGCAGGAAAATGCATGACATAATTAAAAACTACATTTAAGCAATCCACTCCCATAGTCAATAATACTTATACAAATTTCTTTGCATAGTCCTGTATATGATCAACAGAATTTATACACACCATGTACCATACAAAAATGTAGTCAAAGTTGAAAACGCTCTTCCAGTGATTATTGCTAATAGACAGTACTGTAACCAAATTCTTTTCTGTGTCCTTGTAAATTAAATGAATAATAAATGCAATGCATACCATACTTTTCAGTAAGCAACTTATAGTGCACCTCAGTAATGCATATAAATTTCATTATGTTTGAAATAGCTTAACTTCATTAAAATACTCTGCAATTGACTGCTTTTTCTCCATAGAGACTTATGTAATCAAATTCCTTTATCTGACCCTGTAAATGAATAATAAATGCTTTGCACCCCATATTCTACAGAAAGCATGTTTTAGTGCTGCACTTCATAAATGCATATCAATTTCATTATGTTTGAAATGGTGTAACATCATCAAATTGTGCTTGAAACTATTTTTTTCCATTGGTCATAATGTAACAAAGTACTTTTGACTGTCCCTGTAAATTCTACATACTTCATTTTTAATAGTGATCATGCTGTGGTAAACCTCAATAACTTATAAAAAGTACTGGACAATTTGAATATATTTACATGAGTTAGAGCACGAACGGGCAAACCAAAGTCATAAACACTTTTCAACTATGATGGAAAGTGTTAAAAAGTAAATATGATCTATCTACAAAGCATGCATGTGCAGGGCCACATTTAAGTATCTTTTGGGATGTTCATTTTTTTTAATACATAAAATTACGCATTTTTAATTTTTATGTTAACAATTTTTTAAAGTACAACAGTTCAATTATGTTGTTAAATGTAATATATATATTTATATATCCAAGGAGTATCTATTCCTACTCGTATGCCTGAAAAAGATGGATCAAAATGGAAATTGTATATGTCCAATTCTTGTCTACATAATTTACAATTAAAACAATAATAAGTTTTATATAAATCCTATGCTGGAATGTGTTAAAAAGTAAATATGTTTTACCTGCAAAGCATGCATGTGCAGGGCCACATTTAAGTATCTTTTGGGATGTTCATTTTTTTTAATACATGAAATTATGCATTTTTAATTTTCATGTGAACAATTTTTAAAATACAACTTACTGTAGCAATTTATGTTATATGCTGTTAAATATAAAATATATATTTATATATTATACTTATATATCCAAGAAGTATATATTTCTACTCATATGCCTGCAAAAGATAGATCAAAATGGAAATTGTATATGTCCAATTCTTGTCTACATTATTTACAATTAAAACAATAAGAAATTTTATTTTTATATTGATCCTTAGAACATTGCTAATGATACTTTGATTTCAACAGGCACTTTTACTATTTGTCATTGTCAGTCCTATACAACACAAAAATTACAACCACAGACGATTTTATTTCTCCAAATCCTCATAGTTTAATGTTAGGGATATGTCAGACAACATAAAATCAACAGTGGAGAATGTCATAAAACACAAAACATAAAGCCAGATCCAGTGTCGGCTTGTCATATCTTAATTTTATCCTATTTTTCATCCTTCAGGTTATTTAAAGAGAACTCTTCAATAAATTTATGTAAAACATTTTTTGACATTGATCTTTACTTCTGAGATGGTCAACAAAAAAGTGATATTTCACCAAATATGTAGCTAAAATTGAGTTTTTAAAGCCAATTTTCAGACTTATTTACATTTAGAAAGGTTTTAAATACCTACAAGGAACCCTACCCAATAGGTACATCCCAATTTCGATGAAATTTTTATCATTGAAAGTACTCTTGCTATGATGAAGAATAATACTGATTTTGTCGGCCATTAACAAGGTTTAGTATTTTTAAAATATTTGTAAAGTATCTATGGTGCAACTATTAAAAATCATTTCAATAATTTCAAATAACGTAATTGTCATAGAAATGATATTTAGTATAGAAATTAGTCTTAAAAAAATGAATTTGTACACCATCCACAAATTAACAAATTAAATTTTTCCCATTCATCACATTCGGTTCTGTTACTCATGAAATAAAAATCAACTGGATTCCGGAAGGTCATGAGCTTTCCTTCAAGATATCCACATTTAAACCATGCATATTTAAACATATCAATGAATCGAGGTGATGGAAATTGATTGTGTACAACAGACTGCAGTTAGATGATATCACTGCCTTGATGAAGGTTTAGTCGTGCCATAGAAACTTTAAAAATACTAAACCTTGACGGCGGCCGATAAATTAATATCATTCTTCATCATATCATGAGTACTCTCTATGATAAACGTTTCATCGAAATCAGGATGTACCTTTTGGGTAGGGTCCCTTGCTAGTATTGAGCCCTGCGTATGTTACTTGAAGAAAAAAGTTGATAAGAAACCATCTTCCTTAGAATTTAGCTGGTTATTTGTAATTGATTTCTTCATATTTATTTCAAGAATAAAAATAATTTGTTGAATTAATAGGATTTATTAAATATAATTAACAGTATTGGTTCAGTTAAAACATTGTGATATATTTTCAAATGTACTGTTTAATTTATATATATGTTATATATATATATATATATATATAATAGCATTTCAATAAACGTATTTACAGTCTTGTTTTATCTTTTCTGTATGTATATAAATTGAATTAAAACAAAAGTTTATATTCTTTAAAAACTTTTCAAAACTAAGAACTATGTTTAAAAAATATTAATTTTTTTCCTCAGCAATGTCGTGAAGGTACTATTACATTTAAATTGGTGCCTGGTATTCCTCCAAAACATGCACCATCTGACCAAGTGCGTGCCAATTTTTGTTATGACCCAATGTTAGATTCATTGAATCCCAAGCCTGAATCAGGGTTAGCATATCGCAGAGGTGATATTTTACATATAGTCAGCCGCCAAGATCCTGATTGGTGGCAGGCACATCTAGACAACGATTCAAGAATTGGCATCATACCTAGTCCTGACATTCAGAAAAGGTAATGTGTTTATATCATTTTTACCAAAATTACTAAGTTGCTGAAAATTTTTAGATTTTGGATTTTTAAGTTATATATTTTATATATATTGTGTTTAAGTATAATAAGATGGACACACAGCTGTTCATAATTTCTTTTGTTTTCATAACTGATATTAGATTATACTTCAATTTTGTTCTTCTAAATTAATGTATGAATTGGCTGTAGAAACATGCTGTTTTCTTTTCAAATATAGTAAAAGATTCAATATATTTAAAAATTATATCTCTCATTGAGACACAAATCCCAAGTTTGAATTGGAGCTTCAGCACATTAACATAAACTTTTCATGTTAAAGTGTTTTCTCATCATTGGCCTAAGTCAATGAGTTCTGGTTCATTTACCACTTTGTTCAACTCTAGCTTAAGCAATTTATATATTCTGAAGACTTTTTATTCCCCTTAAAAAATGGTTGTTTATGTTGATTTTGTTTGTATAAGAGAAATCATGTAATTCTTAATTTTCAGATATTTATAACTAATAAGCAGACTTGTAGTTTGAATGTGTGACATCCTGTGCAATTATTCATCCCCCCCCCCCTCTTTTCCTCAGCTACATTTCTATGTTTTTTCAAATTATTTGCCTCAATTTTATACTTTACAAATAATTTTAATTTAATTTAATACATGAAGCATAAAACAAATATAAGAGTTAAAATATTTTTTTCTGCAAAGAAAATCTTTGGTAAAAATACACCGTAAATAGACACTACAATTCATTAGCTTCTTTGAAAATATTCCACAACACACCACTTTTGTTTAACTAGAAATATATCATAGAAATAAAAAAAAAAAAAAAAAAAAAAAAAAATTCATTTTTTATAGTACTAGTAGAAATTACACAAACTTGGAATTTTATTAAACAAAATTTATGGTATAAATACATAGAGAAAATTTATTACAGTTTAATAGTCCATATTAAAAATATATATATCATAGAAACATCTAAAATATTAGTCAAAAATATATTTTACTAACTCTATATTTAGTAATAATTTTGTGATACTTATAAAACATTAATAAAAACTTTCTCTCACTTTTACATTGGTGAATACTACCTTGTTCAAAATCGAGACTGGCTGAGATTTCTGCATGATTCCATGGCTAGTCTGTGGCTGGTACTCAAGTATTGATCAATCGTTCTTGGTTATGTGCTGTCTGTAAGTACTTCATATCCATTTAAAATCAGAAAATGATCTTTCAGCAGAACAGTTTGTTGCTGGATTACAGTTGTAAATATTGAATGCATTGTATATACATTTCGATAGACATCACTAATTTTATTTGACGTCAGCATCCTGCCGATAAGTTGAAGTCATTATAATTTGTCATCCTTTTCATTTTTCATAGGTAAGATATAACTTTTAAAATGGATGCATCCTCAGCAAACCTGTGCCCTATGGCAGAATCGTGAATGGTTTGAATTTTCTCAGCAGCATCATAAATTTGTATAGCTTCTAGTTCGTTGTTATTTGAAAGAAATAAAAATCTTATATTATAATCGTTATAGGCACAAACTCTCTTCTTTAACTCCCCCTGGAGAGTTTGTGTTACCTTTGAACATGATTCTTCTATTCTTCTCCAGATTTCGTCATCATTTTTAAAACACTTATCCTTCTTCTTTTTCCTTCATTTTCTTATTCCGTGTCTAATTTAGATGATTCGCCAAAGCATTGCTTACATTTAATAGGATGATTTTGTCTAGTTGAAGAATATGGAGCTGATTCCTGATCTCAGCAAATTTCTTTTCAGCTGAATCTTTGTGAAAAAGGAAAAAGGTGTGTAGCTTTGTTAAAAACATAAGAGAGTCATAAATTTCAACAACAGTTGAAATTCAAAATCTCGGTTTTCAGTTTTGTCATTTCTCTGACAAATTTTTGCATAATACAACCCTACAGTGATGTCATAAATGCTATCCCAAGGAGGTAACTTTCTAAAAGAGTCCTGTTAGCTGTATGTCTAATTTTCTCTTTTTCATTTTCCAAAATTGATTTTAAAACAAATAACGCTGTTTTTTAATCTGAATTCAAGCTTTTAGAAACATTTCATGTACATGCTATTGAGTTATTGGTAGTTGATAGTGATTTCAATGTCAGACTTTGCAGAATGTTTCAAAAACATTCCATATACCCCATGATTTCGTAAATTATTTTTGCACTTTCTATGAAATTTCTGTCCTTGAGTTTTACCTGTTAGCCTGAATATATTACAGAGATATCAGCCGCATTGTCACATGATTGACATCTACAAGTATCAACTTGCAGATCACATAATTCTAATAAAATCAGAACTGCTTCAGAAAACTTTCCTTCAGTATGTCCTGCATTTAAAAAAAAAAAAACTTACAGCAGAGAGCCCATTTCCAGTTACATTCCTGAAGATTACACTTCATTAGTCATTATGATATTATATCTGGCATGGAATTGTTTATGACCTAAAAATAATAAGAAAAAATGTCTTCATCGTCTATTTTCTCACTCACCGACTTACCCATTATACATATTAAGTCTTCATAAGTTGCTGGTGGTAAATGTGGAATAAATCCTTTTTCTGTGTTACCAAACAGTGCAATAAGGTGTGCGAAAAAAGAAAGTACTCTGCAATCAAATCCAAACACATCATGAAATTTCCATTTTTGACTGAGCCAAATACCTTTGAATCTCTACGAAATGGTAGGTTCCTTTAAGCTAGTTTTTTAACGACGAAAACAATTCTTTTTAGCATGTTTTTCTATGTGACTTCATGCTCATGTTGGCTAAAGAGGTGCTTGTCAATTCTGCTTATCTCATTTCCTCTGTTTTTAAATCTAACAAAGTAGTCACAGTTAGAGGTAGAATTTCCATGCTCAGTTATTCGTGAACCAGCGGGGTTCCAGAGTCTTTGAAACAAGATGTTGCAAACTATCATATACCACCCACCAAGTTCAGCAGAAGCTCTTTCATCTGGCATTCTATGGTACGGCACATTCTGTAATCCGGCATAGTAGCCCGTGTTTTTTTCTTTCCTACGATCTCTCTTGACCGAAGACTCTCTTGGTCGAAGAAATCGGTGACACATTAGATACATTCATAAAATTTGCCTAAAACAAAAGCTACAATTCTGCAAAACTCATAAATCTGTGTATAATCCATTACGGTTTTTGAAGAAGAAATCTGAGGCAACGTGATATCATAGACCTTTTTTAAAATGTAATGTTCATATTAAATTTTTAATATATGTACAATGTAATGTACATATACAGTATATATTAAATAATTGGAATTTATTTTTGTACTCTGTCTTTTTCTTTAATTCTCACAGTTGTCAGAATGAAGAAATACAGAACAGCATTTGTCAGATATTTATGCAATTTGCCCAGTTTGTGAGCACAAAAAGACATTGATGTTTGATAATCCAGCAAAATTGCTAATTCGGCACGGCTGTGGTCCTGAGTGTGCCGGATTAAAGAACTTCTACTGTAACTTGCAAGGGGCATAGAATAATGATCTTTATCTGGGTGAATAAACTAGGTATTCACATGAGTTGTAATTTTGCCACTAATTTTCAAGAAGTTGCTTTTTAATTTTTTATATGATCCTTGGATTGTGTAAGTTTCTTCGTAACAATTTTTTTTTAATGGTATGACAGATAAAACTCAGAGTAAAACTTCCATTCTTCTGTGACTAAAACTTACCGAGTTATGATACTTTGAATTTTAGGAAATTTCTGAGCTATCCAGCACTAAAAAATCGTATGTCTATTTTTAATGCAGAAAGCTTTGAAATCTTGAAACAGGGATTAAAACATCGCTAGAGTAGAACGTCATGCTGACACAACAGGCCTGGCCCCTTGTGTCATCATTTGGCTGCACACCATGGAGGAGAGAGAGAAACACACCCCTGGGAAATGACGTAACACACCGCCAAAGATAAACCGCCCGGCAACAAACAAAACTACAGCTCACAGAGAAAAGATATGATACACGTGTCATTAAAAAAGATGACTCAGCTGGTGAAAGCAGGATGTGCATATGGTAACTGAAAATGCTAATAAAACGTCAATGTTAAAGTGCACAATGTGAGATTCCTCACATTGAGATAATATATAATAATTGATAATGGGAGATTTCAAGCACAGAAAGCAAAAGCCAAATTACACAGGATTTGCTAAACAAGTTTGATAAACATCATACCACTTTTCTTTTCAATTTTAAATTGTTGTATTAAATAGTCTTTATTCTTCTCCCTTATGCACCTTTTAGTTTCCTTGATAGTACTAACTTTTGTAAAATCAAAAAAGCTAAAATACCTTTGTCCATTCCATTCTTTTACTACAGCTTTCCAAAATTGATAAATGGATTTTAAAAGATATTTAGATAATATTCTTTTTAATAATCTAAAAGCATTAAAGTCCATGGATGAGATAGATACCTGGGAATTTCACAGCAATGATGAACACTAAAATTAGTTTCTTGTTTCATTTTTTACAAGAATTTATTAGTTCATTTTGATATGTGGCTGCTAGTTTTATCTTTATGCAGCTGCACCGCTTAATGGCATAATCACAGAGACAGTATTTATTGTTTGAATATTGGACTAGCAATATCTGGATTTTTTCCCCTACTCTATATTTAAAAAAAAAAAAAAAAAATATGCAAATCCAGCAGCACAATCATAAATCTCTTAAGGAAAGTTTCTCTAAATTCTCAGAACTGAATTTCACTTTTTTTTTTTCCATTGTTACAATAAGTCATTAATAAATAATTTTGATAAAAAATTAATTTGCAATATTCATTTCTTAATTCCACCAAGCTATAGGTCGTATTGTTAATTTTAGAAAAATTAGTACTTACACCTGTTAGCTAATCGCATATGATAAATCACTAAATATTGTTTTGATTGCTGTCATTTGCAATACACTTATTTCATTTAAAATACAAAAAGTATGTATACATAATAATAAGAAGAAATAATATTGTAAACCATAAATAATTTATTTCTGCATTGAAGTATTATTCTTAATTTACATATGCAAAAATAAAAGCAGCTCTTGATGAGTGGGGGATACAAATCTGCTATTAGCGAGATTTGTACTCGGCTAATAGAAAAGTACCAAAAAATTATTTAATTAAGCATTTTTAAGATACACACTATATTTTGTAATATTTATAATATCTGTGTTTGTAACTCCCATTTCAGACGGCTTTCACCATTCCAGAGTGACAATAAACTTGAAAATTCCTGTGAATACTTTGGTAAGTTTTTCTACACTTGTGTAATTTAATCAAAGCATATAGAAAAAATTGTTTCATTAAAAATCAATTTCATTATAATAAACTTCATTATTATATTTCTATGTTTCATATTTACCAGTTTTATGTGCATATATTTAAAAAATTGAGAATGAAGACATGAACTATTATTAGTTTATTAATTTTTTTTTTTTCATTTTGTATCAAAATTATTATTAGATTTGGAGAACTATATTGGGAAAACTGCATATAACAAAGTTTGAAAGAGTGTAAAAATTATTTGTTAAAAATAAGTGTCAATTTCATTATAGCGAACTTCATTATAACTAGTTTCCTTACTATATTTTACAGTTTGAAGGGAATTTTAAAATGTTTGATTTGTCTGATACTTTGAATTAACTAGGCTTGTGTTATGTAGGTTCTACTGTATATATTATGGTTACAAAATATATATATATATATTAGGGTGGTCCAAAAAAACTTTTTTTGAGCTAGAGTCCAAGCCACCTCCTATTTTGTTTAGACTCATCAATAGTATAATACTGGTAAATTTTTAGCTTCTTACTCAAATTCTAAGAGGGTGCTTAATCACCCCACAATTTAACATTTGCATAAGCATAGGAAACACAACAATTGTTTATACTTCAGAAATATTTAAATTTTCCCCAAAGTTTTTAGAAGAAATTTAGTTTGTTATGTATATTTGTATTTAAATATTTCTGAAATATTTTGTTACGTAGCAACATTTCTAAGAACTGTTTACTTGATAAAGTTATAGAAAACACTAAACCAAAATGAGAATATTACCAACTCCTTTTACAACCAATTGAAAACAATTTCTCACTGAAACATTTAATTTTTCATGATAATTTTTATTTTAAATAATTATCTTATATTTTCAAACTCTGCAATTGGCAACAAACATCTGTCTGATAGTTTTTTACATTTAACTCATGAGTATTCCTAATTGAAAGGTGGTAAATGAAAATAATATTTAAAATAGATTTAATTATTTATTGCAAGAGTTTTTACATTTAAATAAGTATCAAGAATTATATTTAGGTTACATTACTTATATTAAATATTAAAATATAGTTATGGGATGCTAACATTCAGTTAATAAGAAAAACACTAAGTCTAATATGATATAAAATAATCACAAAATTTGTGCATTAATAAACAACTTTAATTTTATGAAAAATAGCCATTCTTTTCATTTTAAAGAAATTTCGAAGCTAAAAATTTTCAATGGCTCCGGTTTCAACTTGCCTTAGTAATGGAATTTTTCTGATTGGTTTAAGATCAGTAGATCAATTGACTAGATTGAAACAATTAACTTATGACAAGACAAATCCTTCATCTCATTCATTATCAGTTGAAAGAATAAAAATTGGTACAGGTACAATAAGTTAGCCATTTGACAGTTAAAGAATAAATGCAGATATGGCAGAAACCTGCAATTCCTGCACAACAACAGAAACACATACACGATTAAAAAACTAGAAAACATTAATTCTCATTGGCTTTTGTTGAAGGAAAACAAAGATCTCTTTCTACAGCCCAACAACGAAGAAGAGTTAGAGATTTCTTGGACTCTCTCTTTGATATTGGTCATGAAGGCGTTATGAAAATAATAAGAATTAAAGAAGATTCTAATTTTCTTCAGGATCAAAGAACTAATTGTAAGATTTTTATGGGTTTAAAAGATAGAGTTACCAAAAAACGCATGAACGTTCTCTTTAGAGAGTAAAAGAAGAATGAAGCATTAAAGCCTCTTTATCTTCAGCTACCATCCGTTCATTCAATATTTGTCTAAATAGTGTAACGAAAAACTCTGAGCCTTCAGATGTTAAATCAGACTATGAATTTATTCCAACACAGTTAAAGATCTTGAAAATTATCTATCAACAGACTATCTATCAAGAGATTGAGCTTTCTGCTATAAAAGTGATGGAACATCACACGTCTGAGTGCTCTGATGACTTAATAAGTCTTTCTCTCTTTTCTGACAGAATTTCAATGATAGAAAAACAAATTGTTGTAGAGTGATTTACAGATATGCAAGAACTTAAGAAGCGTAATGTAAGATGAGAACTTAAAATTTTTAAAGGAGGTTGTGTGCAAATGTTAAACTTTGAGACAAAGAGAACAGTAGAACTCCTACCTCATATAAATATAAGCAAGTCATCGTTAAGCCTTTCTCCCGAAAAATGAAATGACAATAATGACTATCCCAAAGGAAAGGAACAGCTTCAAAATTCACAAGTAGGGAATGACAGTCAAGAACGAGGGGTTAAGCTTATTGAAAATTGCAATAAAATCATAAAAAATGATGAATATGAAAAGCAATTCTTGCTGCAGGTCGTAGAAGTAAATAGAAAATGCAATTCCATCAGAAACAACGAAAGAACCAGTTTTAGACGCTATATTGTATTATTAAAGACGAAATATGATTACATTTCTATTTTTTACTTCTATATTGTTTTATTCTTTTAAAAAAATATTTTGGAGGTCTTTATTTTATTTTATTTTATTTTTTAACAAATATGTAGAAAAATTACAATGGAATACACTAACTTATGAAGTTAGTGGGAGTTGAATACCCTCTTGCAGTTGAAATATGAAGTTCAAATTCTGCTAGAATATTACTGTATACAAGTCTAAAAAAATTGAGGGGTGGCCTGGTATATATGTGAAAATTTATTTTTTTACATAGATGGCTGAACCACCCTAATATATATTGTTCATTCTATGTTTTATAAGTTAGGACTTTATTATAAGCATAATAGGCTATTAATTTTTTATTTCCTTCTGCATTAATAATATTTTATTATTGGTTTACTGGAGAATTATTACTTATGTATTGCTGGCAAGATTTTGTTCATAATATAATAAAGCTAATGTAACATTTCACATACAACTTCTTTTTGCCTTTTAATAGATCCTGATGCTAAAGATGTCCCAGTCTATGAAGAAGTTGCTTTAATGCAACCTATACCTGGCACTTACAGACCTATTGTACTTATTGGTTAGTTTATACTTTATATTCTGTGTATCTAAACTAAAAGACAAAAATAATCATTTTGATATTACTCATTTTATGTATTTTGTATACTAAAATAATTGATAATTAAAGCAATAAATATTAAACATAATTATTATTATTATTATTATTTTAATATAGTAAAACTAATATCCAAGTTTGTATTTGATAGCTATAATTTTTTTTAAGCATTTATATTCTTGGTGTACCTTACATTGCTTATATAAAGATACTGCACTTACAGCTTATAAAACTGTTCAAGGTAAACCAGGGTTCCTATGCGACTGAAAAACAGGGAATTGTCAGGGAAAATGACAAGTGCTCAAAAAGTCACGGAAAAGTCGGGAAAAATTGAAAATTTAGTCTAAAACCTGGAAAAGTCAGGGATTTTTTTTTTAATACACTATCATGCATCAACATTCTCCCGAGTTCACGGTGCGTCTGCAAAAAAGTTCCGATTTTTCCTTTAAAAGGAGAATTTTTGCTATATTTACATTTTTAACATAAAGATATTTTAGATATACAAATTTGTCGCCAAATAGCCGGTACTTAAGAAAAAGAAATGTTGAGCCTTGTTAAGATGGCTGGGATGAGATATCATGAATAATTATGTAAGAAAAAAAAATGAAAATTATGAAGCAAGACAAACAGATAAAAGAAAGCTGTAGTTGAAGTTAAAATGTTAAAAGACAAAAAATTGAAACTTTTACACAACAAACTGCTTCTGAAACAACACAAATAAAGGACATGATAGTAGAAGTCTAAAAAAAAAGTTAAATGTTTAATATGTGTAAATTCAGTTATGTAAATAAAAAAATACTTTGAATCCATCTGAGTTGTATTTTAGTTTTGCTTGTTTTTTTTTTTTTTTTTTTTTTCATTGTTGTTCTTGTTATACATATATATGTAATATAAGGATGATATAAGGATAAGGCCTTAGTTAATGAAAAAAGGAGTTTAATGATTCTAGGTTATAGTTTTACATATTAAATAGAAATTATATTTACAAGTACGGGAGGGTAGGGGGGTTTTCTGCAGCATACGCGCCCGCAGAATCGTCGGAGCTCGGCCTCTGCTCTCGTCTAGAGCGAGCCGCGTCAGAATGCAATCTGCTCTCGGTTGTTACTTGTTTCCAGGCGAAGAGAATGCAAACTGCATATCAGCAAATTCAAACATCTGCTGTTCTGCGGTAACAAGTTCTCATGGAAAAGGGCTGACCATATCTGTTGCTATGAGTAGGGTTTTATGGGAATCTAAAACCACAACTCACACTCGGCCATCTTGTCCGCTTGTCGACCTCGACAGCGCGTTAAATAAGCAACAAGATATGTCAAAAAACAAAAACAAACTATCTAAAAATAATTAAGATCCAAAGGAAAAAAAACGGTCATTAAATAATTAAGAAAATTGAGCTAAATAATAAAAAAAAATTAATTCTAAATTTTATGTAAATTAATGCTGAGCTGCCGTGGGATATCTCCAAAAAAACAAACAAAAGAATAAAAAAAAATCTCGGGAAAGCATCAATTTGCGCCATGAGACCGTCTTTCTCATGAGCCATCATCAGGGATGAAAAATATAATTTGAAAGGCCGTCTACCCATTATATTATCATCACGAAAACATACTAAAATCTGCCTCATCTTAGGTAGAATTTCGTAAAAAAAAAACATCTTTATCCCAACGTCATTCGAGAATTAAAAAAAAGAGGTTTGCCTCGTCTAAGCAAAAAAAAAAGGATTTCCCACCAAAAGGTTTTTTTTTTCGACAGCCAGCTCTTACTTCTGTAAAAAAAAAAATATGCGAGGGGGGGGGGGACACATACATATATATAGCAATTCAATAAAAAGTTTACACATAAAATACAGTTTTTAAAAATATAAATGCAGTTTTAAAAGTATAAATACAACAATATTCTTTTTCTTCTTGTCAAAAGTGAGTGTTCAAAAAAAAATAAAGTCCTGTGTAGATAGTCATCTTAAATAAAGTTGTTGTTTACGCAACATAAAAAAAAAACACGTGTTGCGAAACAGGCAAATGAAAAAAATAATGCACCATTTGCAATCCGAGAGAAAGATAACTTGCCATGCGCAAAAAAAAAATCACCGCATGGGTTCAATAAAAAAGTTTTGAGCAGGTATATATCGCTCAGAGATTTAAAAAAAAATGTTGAACAGAACTTCGAAAAAAAAACACATAAATTCTGTTAATATAAGCTGAAAAATAAAGAATCTGTTGCATATTCCACAAACTAAGGATAATTTTAAAATAAACACTGTTGATAAAAATGCTTGGTACGCGATAACTTCTTAAAAAAAAAGCACTTGAAGTTTATCGCACTGAAGAATGGCATGACACACAAAAATACGAAGAAGAAAAAAAAACGTTCTGTGATGAAGATTTCCATCAATGATTGGACTCTTGAAATGGTGAGTTACACTGGTAAACACTTCATTCTAATGTTTCGTCCAGAAAAAAAATGATCATGGATGCTTGCTGTAATCGTAAAAAAAAAAAACGAAGATATTGAAATAAAGTTACTAAGAAAGTCACAGATAGTAGCAGTCTATAGTTTGTACGATATAAATGTTCTCAGGAATAAGCAGATATATGGGTGTAAAACACAGAATATATAAAAACACAGTTAAAAAAAAATAGTAGTAATAATAGAAAACACATTTATGATAAATTCGTTGCTTGCACTAGTGACCTATATACGTGAAGCATATTTCTTTTTGGAAATTTAAGTCTACTTTTTCTCTTTCTCGTTGTTGACTTCACAAAATGTCGGCGTATAAAAAATAAACAAGAAATGATAAGGAAACGCAGAATTTCGGTCCAATTAGTAACGTTACTCGAATTTGGAGATGGTTGGGATGTATGGAACGCCGAATGCTGATAAATGAGTCCGTTGGCAGACGTAAACAGTAATAAATAGATGGTCAATAAGACGAGCACTGTCATGAACAGCTTGTAGGATAAGAAATTTAAATCGAAGGAAAAACAGTCTGGCGATAATGTTGCGAGATGTTTCAGATATGCTGAGTCAATCACTGGGTCAATTTCGATGTCAGTAGGAATATTTTCATTCGAAAAATCTTTATTTACTGTCGGCGGTTTTAGATCTTGGGGGAAAGAATTTGAAACAAGTGTTTCCGTAGTGCATCTTGCGTTGGGAAATGCAGGTACATAGGATTTATCTTGAGATTTCGTTGCAGATACATTATCAGACACAGTAATGCAGCTTATAAAAATACTTGTGGGTGGAGATTTAGTTAAAGTAGCTCCGTTTTTGTCGCATGTGAGAGTACCCTGAAATATGACATCTGTCCCTATGATAAGTGGCATGGGCATCTGAGAAGACTTAACTACGTAAACAGTAGTAGAAAAAGTATTATCGTCTATTTGTATATTGATAAAAAACGATCCTATAGGTTGAATAACACGGTTACCGATGCCCGACAATTGTACAGGAGCTCCGGTGAGGGGGGGAGACCCAATTTGTTCATAAATGTCTTCTCCCAGTATCGTCAGTGAGCTTCCAGTGTCCAAGATTGAATTGATTTGTAAATTAAAAATTTTTACAGGTTTCTGCATGCGCGGATGAGAATGACACATTTCGACTACGTTAATTTGTTCGTCTCTGCGTGGTGACGTCTTGCGTGAAGGGGAGGTGCCTTGAGTCGAACGCTTACGCTCCGGCGTTTGTTCCGTACATTGATTGGAAACATGACCAAAACGTGCACATTTCATACACTTTTTTCCTTTATTCAAATGCACACAATGGGTAGACAGATGTCCTGGGGCTAAACAATTCCAGCAAGTTAATTTTGCAGTTTTTTCCGTCTGGTTAATCTTAGGAGTGTTGGGTGTTGTCGGTGACTTTGATTGGTAAACTTTAGAACTCTGTTCACAAATTCGTTCGAAAATTTGGAGCTTGTTTTTAAATTCGGCAAGCGTGGCGCACCCGAATAATATAGCTTTATTATGTGGTGTATCGTTAATCCCATTAATTATATAGTGAATTAAAGATATATCATCGATGTTTCCTCTTTGTGCTATTTCTTTCATTTTCAAAAAATATTCCAATAGTTTTTCGTTTGGGCGGCAGCCTCTAGCGGCTAGTAATTGATGTATCTGGGCGGACGAAGCTGATTGTCCAAATTCGCGAAACAATGCTTCTTTGAGCGATGTATATGAAGAAATGTTATTTTCACTGCGTACATACAATAATGCTAAACTTTTTAATGCCCGCTCAGCAAACACAAATTTCTGTATGTCGGACAGTTGAAATGAATGTGCCAGAGATTCAAATCTCTGAAACCATGTTTGAACGTTTTCAGTTTTATCACCACTAAACGGTGTAATTAAATGATCAATGTCATGGAAAGAAATTGTCTGTTTGGGCGCGGAGTGTGTACAGTGTACATGCGCCTGGTCTGGCTGTACTGCCAAAGGGGAAGATAAACCAGTGCTTCCACTACCATTGTGGCTATCATCAAATTCTGTATCCGATTCGGAAACTGCCGTAAACGTGTCTTTAAAAGCCGAAATATCAACTAGTGCGCTTAAAATACGTTGCCCTATATCTTGTTTTGATCCATGGATGTCAATGGATAAGATATTAGCAATAGTAATCAATTGTATCTGATCGTAATCGTCCAAGATTACTTTGAGTTTATTTTCATACTCATCGCTTTTGTCAGTAAAAGAAAAACCTTTAAATTTCCTTAAATTCGCTCTATTCTGGCGATTTTTATCGCAACCAAATATAAATTCATGCAATAATTTGATTTTATCTGTTTTAGCCGATTTCAACTGGCTTTTAATAAAGTCAATTTCTTGTAATTCCATATTAAAAGGCAAGAAGGGAAAGAGAAAAAAAAAGAAACTTACTTCAAAAGGAGTTATCCAATTGAAAAATAAATTCCTCGCCACGATATATTGAAGTAATCCAATTAATAATACGTAGAGAAAAAAAATATACTTGCAGTCGAAGATTCATTCCTTGTACAGCGATAACTATCTTGCACAAATAAAAATAAACGGGAGATTGAGCTTCACACAGATGGCTCACATCAGATGTAGATGAATCACATCAGCTGAAATGCAAGGGTTGATAACGGAACGAAACAGTTCTTTGATTTTAAACGTAGATCGGTAAGAAAGCCTAGGGGATTTTACTTTTTAAATTCGTTTTGGGATTCAATTCGGCCTAGAGCTCCCATGTAATATAAGGATGATATAAGGATAAGGCCTTAGTTAATGAAAAAAGGAGTTTAATGATTCTAGGTTATAGTTTTACATATTAAATAGAAATTATATTTACAAGTATGGGAGGGTAGGGGGGTTTTCTGCAGCATACGCGCCCGCAGAATCGTCGGAGCTTGGCCTCTGCTCTCGTCTAGAGCGAGCCGCGTCAGAATGCAATCTGCTCTCGGTTGTTACTTGTTTCCAGGCGAAGAGAATGCAAACTGCATATCAGCAAATTCAAACATCTGCTGTTCTGCGGTAACAAGTTCTCATGGAAAAGGGCTGACCATATCTGTTGCTATGAGTAGGGTTTTATGGGAATCTAAAACCACAACTCACATATATATTGTAGATGTCAAATGATATAGATTTTTAGTTTTAATTTTATACGTTATTTTAATTTTCAGATGCAAGTTTAGCCATTAAGATCTTGAATTGTAATTTGTATTTCTAAAACTGGCCTGGAAAACCAGAGAGTCAGGGAATTTTGTTATTCAAATAGAGTATAAACCCTGTAAACAATAATCAGTTATAATGCAGCAGATTACAAAGAATACTTTTTTACCTGATATAATCAGCAGTTTTGGTGCTGTTTACAAAGTGCACCCTGAACAAATAATTATAAAACAAATAACTTATACATGTTGACTTAACATTTCTCCCATTTTCACTACTAACTGAAAGTAAATTTTTATAATCTTCAGTGATACTAATTACTGATATATAAACATATCAACAACAAAATCCCTCTAAAATTCTCTTACACATTCATATTTTCAGTAACAGTTCCTTACTTAATTTTGCAATGCCTATAGAACTCGCATTGGAGTTTGTAGAAAAAACACTTTTCTCTTTTGCATTTCACATGATTACTAAGAAGACCAGCCTGAAGTAAACTGTAAATTTCAGCAGCATTATTCATCTTTTATGGTCAGTTAAATTTCCCATTCCGATTTAACAGAATTAACAAATGTTTTTCTGCCCACCTCCTCCCATCAGTAAACAAAAACATTCACTTTCTATTCAAAGTGTAATAATATAAAGAGCATGCCTCAAAATCTCTTTTTTTTTTTTTTTTTTTTTTTTTCCTATCTGACATGTTGCTGTTTCCTAACCTAATGATATAAATGTCAGTTCCCAACTTTTAGAAAAGCTCTTCTGAGAACTGCTAATATGGTTAACAACAAAAAGACTTCATAGAATTTAGCAGAATAATTTGAGCAGAGAATCTGTCTTCTTTTTCTGAGTTTAATAAACTATATTTTATTTTGGTTTCTGAAGATCTGAGCATAATAAATGATTTATTTTAATAACTGGTTATTTAAATGGTGAGTACTGTACAGTCAAACTTTGGCATAAGGCCACCTTAGAATAGCATATAAAAGTGTCTTTATATGCAAGATGATTCCCACATATGAGGTAACTTATTTGTTTGGAATCTATCATGAAATATAGCATTAAAGAAAAATAATCCCATGCTAAAGTAACTTGATACTAAGATTAGACTCTACTATTATCAATTCTCTGAAGCTATATAAAATAAGAATTCTAATTGTTGTTTTATAATTACAGGTGCTCCAGGTGTGGGTCGAAATGAACTTAAACAGAGATTAATTTCATATGATCCTGTACATTATAAAACAACTATTCCTCGTATGTATATTTCTTTAATGTATCTTTGTATCACATTTTTGATATTTTTTTTTTAAGTAGGTTAGTTATTTATATTTTAATTATTACTTTAATGTTAGATACTAGTAGGCCTCCTAAAAGCTGGGAAGAAGAAGGAAAAGAATATTATTTTGCGTCTCGGGAAGTTATGGAAGAAGGTATACGGGAAGGAAAATTTGTAGAATATGGTGAATACCGTGGAAATTTATATGGTACAAGTCTGGATTCTGTGTTCACCATTGTGAGATCTGGACGTGTATGTATATTAAACCCACATCCCCAGGTACCTTTTTCTTTATTCTTGAATTGATTACTCTGTTAAGTAATAGTCTTTGATTATTAAGATGAAGAGATATAATTTATGAATTATTTTTCTTATTTAATCCTTTCTGCCTTGATGATACTTTAAAGGGTACTTTTCCACTATAGGTGCCTTGACGGGCTTTTTTAAAGCTTTGTGCAATTCGGGCTTCAGTAAGTGAGATTTGTTGCCAAATTATATAAACAGCTATAAAAACAAACCTAATGAACGTTTATGCTTGTTTATATATGTATGCATATATAATATTATTTTTTATATGCAATTTACTTTTGTTTGAATATAAAAATAAATGGCTTCTGTATTTGAAACATTGAATATGTTGCCAAATTTCCTTCTCTCGCCAAAGCCATTTTCTATATTTTGCCAATGCCCCTATAATGGAAAAGTACCATAAAAGAAAATTGTTATAAAATTCATTTAACACATTAATTAGCAATAATATTTACAAAATGTTTTTTCAAGTTTAGAAAGAGTCATGTATTTTTTTACATATTCCAAAGGCAACATTTGTTATAAAACACAAATATTTTACCCCCCCCCCCCCAAAAAAAAGTAAATAAAAAAAAAATAAATAAATAAATGGATAATTTATTTTTCAAGTATTCGAGAAAATAGTTCAGCTTTCTTGGTGTTAACACACTCACAGTGGAAAGTTTCTGTTTTGAAAAATTTCTGTATTTATATGTAAGGTAAATTATATTTATACATTTTCTAAAATACTGAAAACAATATTAAAGAAATGATTTAAATAGAGTTGTAAATATTCCACAAAATACTTGTAATTACCAATTTAGCATATTAATTTTAATAGATGAAATCTTTCTAAAATTTATTTAATGATTGCACAAATCTTCTAATGTACTTTCAAAAAATTCAGGAAAAATGCTTTGGAAAGCAAAATTTTCATTAGTTCATAATTTTGAACATAAAGGATTAAATTGACAGTTCAGAGGGTACAATGTAGCTTTGATAGTTGAATTGTTTTGATTGTATGTTTCAAAATTATGTTTGAAACAACAGGTGAAATTCGATTATGAAACATATTATAGTTGTAACATTTATATCCATTGTATAAAATTTATTGTTATCAAGATAGCTACAAAATACTGTAATCCTGTGCTTCATTCTAAAAGAATCAGTCTTAGGATTTTAAATTACTATTTATGAAATATATAATTTTTTTAATTAAAATTACTTCTAAAAGATGCCTATCAGAGTTAAATCATAAAAATACTTTTTTTTTTAATAAAACTAGGGAGCTCTGCCCCCTATGAGCTACGCTCGCCAACCCCTGTTCAGACACTGCAGTCTCTAAAAGCACGCTAATTTGATCGGCTTTAAAAAGATTTTGGAAGAATGAATTATAATTTTAAAAACAGTGGCGATCTCGCTATAAACGGGTTTCTATTCATTTTTCTTTGATTGGGGAATTGTAAGAAAAAATCCGCTGCTGTTAAAAGATACAATGACTATTTTCGTCTTTGATTAAATAAAATCAGCTAAACATTTCAAAATATGCAAATCATCAAAATGCAAATATATTTTACAAATGCCAGTGCTTTCTTTTGACGGAAACGACACAGAAGGTTAACTAATCTTAACTAAACCATTTAAGCAATTTCTTCATTTTCTGCTTCACAGATTTTTCTCTTTCAAATCATATTTTTTGTTGATGACACTTCATTTTCAGCTTGTAATCTTTTTTATTTTTATTAAATTGCTAAATAGTCACTCGAAAGCAGTCTAAACGCATTCAACAAAATTAATATTAATCTAATTAATATAATCTCAAAATATCAAATTAATGTCTCGCGCAATTTTTAAATTTAAACTATTTTGCAATATTACTTTTTGTTTATTTTATATAATAAGTGTAATGTGACGTAAATGTGATGTAATTTCTCCTATTTGAGACTTCTAACGCATGTTAAAAATCATGTGTAAATATAGTTTTTATGAAGTAATTTTCAATAAGTTCCTGCTTTTCATACATAATTATTTAATTCTAATTTGAAAGTTTTTTTCTGTTAATAATAGTCACGTGTAAATAAATTTTTAATTTGAAGCAAACATTATTGTTTGCGCTTTTTATACAGTTGGCAACAGTTTAAATTAATACCATTTTCTAAAATAAGTAAAAAATATCTCTCGAAATGCTGAAAATTTGAATTTAAAATGGAAATAAAACCTCAAAAAATGCATGAAATTAAAAAAGTAAAGGCAGTCTGCACACAGGGAAATTCTAACGTATAAAATGATCTAAAAATAAATTAATTTCCTTGTATAGTTTTTGCTCCTATAAAACTTTTTTAATGGAACGATTTTGTCCAACTTTAGCATTAAATATCTCTTAAAATAATTATTCGATTTGAAAACTGTCTGCATCAGCGTGTTTATCAAACATTTCTGTATAATACCGCAGATTTTCATATTTTTGTATGCAATATTTTTCTTGATATTAATGGAGAAAACCTCCAGTCACAAAAAAAAAAAAAAAATCGAAAACGGCGGCGGTGGTGACAGCATAAGTTACTTTTTTTTAGAATAGAGAAATAGTAAAATTACATTTCAAATTTATGTAACAAATAGTTGTCACTGTTATCCTATTTTTAACAATTGAACAAATTTTAAATATTGTATAAGGTTTGTATAGTATAATAAAAGAAGCTAAGGTATTAAAAAAAAAAATCCACCTTCTTTTTCTAGGTTTAACTTATTTTGTGATAACAGAGCTGCTGTAGATTCTTCTAATTCATCTATAGAGAATAGTAAAACAAAGTATAATCACTCTATGAAATTTTTTTCAATTTAAAATATATTCCTAGTAAAGAAAACTTTACTGATTACTTTACTAAACCAACCACTAAAAATACTTTAATAGAACTTAAAAAGAGAATTTTTGAAAATAAAAGTTCATTTGAGAAAATTAGATAAATTTTCCTTATACTTAATTTAATTGCTTTATATTAAACTGCAATTTCAACTGTACCGGCAATTTAAAAAAAACTGTATTTTCGAGTTTTCAGTAGAATTAAGTTTAATTTATTGCAATTATCAGCAATTACAGTAATTGTGTTATTCTTATGTTACTTGAGTATCATATAGTTACAGTATAAGTTGTGATGTAAATTGATAGCAATATTTTGCATCTATAATTTTCAGCCATTTTTCATTTTATGTCACAATCACCCCTGAGTTTACAGGAAAAGGCATCAAATGTTTGGTTGACTGAAAAATAAATTGATTTTTGTCTTTAATTCATGTTCAATCAACTCTGCTGGTGTGTGTGTGTGGGGGGGGGGGGGGGACCCAGTTACCTTGCAATCTTATTTGAACTTTGATCAATTTCAACTATATTTCCCCTCTTCATCAAATTTAATATTTTATAAATGAAAATGTGGCCAATAATTTCAATTATTTTTTAATCAAATTGTTGGTATAACCCCTCCTCCAAACACACACACACTCCAGGAATAAATTTATTCTTATTTTAAATATAATAGTTTAAATAGATATTTATAAATATCTTTATCAATTGAAATGTGTTTTATAATTATTATTATTATTTAATTTTTTTTTTTTTTTTTTTTTTTTTTTTTTTTTAAGGCTTTGAAATTACTTTGTACAGCAGAATTAAAGCCTTATGTTATATTTGTGAAACCTCCACCATTTGAATTGCTCAAAGAAACTAGAAATTCTGCTCAGAGTTCTTTTGATGAGAATTATTCTCGTGGTTTTACTGTAAGTGTCTTTTATTATAATATATATTATAATATAATAACTATATATAAGTAATATTTATTATAAAGATGTTAATTTAGAATTGTGAATTATATTCTTTCTTCTAGTACTGTCCTCATTATGTTATGCATGTCCAGAGATGATAAAATTTGGGTAGACAACATACATAAATGTGCAAAATAACTGAGAATGCTAAATTTTAGAAAGTTGTTACTTTGTGTTAGGTATTAGTTAATGAAGAGAGATTCAAGAAAAAACAAAAGGGTTGCATTTTACACCAAGGAGTTCCAGTTTTGCACTTTCTTCAGAGAAAGCCCAATTTTACAATGTAGAGTAAATTTTTCTTTTCTTTAGAAATTCTGTTAACGACGGGAGGGGGTGGGGGGGGACAGATTACAAAACCATTGGATTATTTTTTTTTTCAAAAAAAATTTTTCTCTATTCATTTTATGCAACAAACAAAAGTTTGAAGTAAAAATGAATAAACTAGCAAATAAATAAAAAGCAATGATCATTTTTTGGTTTGCATAACTGTACTCAAGGCCTTATTTATGTTACAAAATTCCACTTGCTTTTGTTTAATCTGGGATTCTTTTGATTTTGAACAGACTATATAAATAATTTTTTTATACCTCCTAAAGATTAGTCTAAATGCATATTAAATTTTCTTGATAAAATTAACAATGCAAAATTACACTTTCTTATTGCAGGTTACTTTAAAAGTGCTGAAAAATTATCGGTGTTTTGGAATAAAAGGAAACCAGAGTCATTTCCTTGAAATGAAATATAAATAATGTATTTGATACATTACAGTTATAAATAGCATCATGATCAAAGGATTTCATCAAAATTCAAAAAAGCTATTTTCATTTTGAACTAAAAATATTGATTTTCCGGGCATAATAACAAATTTTTAAATCTTATATTGTGCCAAAGTCAAAACCCACAACTCTATGGTGGTATTGTTTTTCTTTTTTTTCCTGCTCTCTTTGTTACTTTAGAATAACAATTAATTCAAAAATTTAGAATCTGAATCGCCCTTCTTAAAATTTCCTTTTTGCTACATTTTCCACCAAGTACACAAAGTCTGAAACTTTTAAAGTTCTTTAATTGAAGGACTCTGGCGTAAGACAAGATAATTAATGAAATGCAGGTTTGAGTTATTCAGGATTGAAGTTTTATTATGAAAACTACAAATTGTTAAATATTGTTAGTGATTGTTAAATATGTATTAGACAGTTGTACCATAAAATATACTTTAAAACTTTGTATTCAAATTAAATACAACTTGCTAAATGGTACATATAACATAAAAGTGATATTACAAATACATTAAAGATCTAATTTTTAATCACTTCTGCGATCATCATCTGGATTAAAATGATGTTACACAAGTCTAAAAGTTCAAAAATCCCTGCCGACCCGGCCTACAGGCGGAGGTAGATTTCGAAGTTAAGTATACTAATTTCACAAACAAAAACCAAATCATGATTAGAGATAAATCCACCTTAACAATTTTATCTGGCCGCTTTTGACGAGTTTTTATTTTATTTTTATATAATAACTGGTTTTATCAGAATCATGTTAGGGCGGTATTCAAAAAAATACTTTTCCATGCTCAACAACTCGAAATTTTCTGGCATAACTCCAGATTCATTTTTTAAAGGAAAAACATGAAACTTGTTGACGTGATTTTTGAAGAGATTCATAAGCGACCTGTGTTTTTAATTTTCGTTCAATTAATTAATACTTGATATATAAACAATTATTTTCTCAGTAAGACAATATTTTTCGTTTCTAAAACAATCGCTTCGGGAAATTCCGTTCAAAAGGCCCAATTTGACATCATTTTTTGAAATATATTCTGCCTCTGTCAAAAAATCTATCATTATGGTACATTATATAGTTTCTGAATAAGCGAATCTACCAATTGGATGCGTTTGAGAGCAAAAATGAATTTAAAAATGAGTCAGAAAATAAGCAGTTTGGATTTGAATACTCCCTTAATACGATGATTTTTCTAACACAATCTGCTTCGGGAAATTCGGTTCAAAAGGCCCACTTTGACAGCATGTTTTAAAATACATTCTGCCTCTATCAAAAAGTTAACCATTACGGTACATTATATAGTTTCTGAGTAAGAAAAGGTACCAATTTGGAACCCCTTGAGAGTAAAAATGAATTGTAAAATGAGTCAGAAAATAAGCAGTTTGGATTTCAATACACCCTTACTAAGATGATTTTTTTCTTCAACCGCTATGTTGTATTTTTAATTTGTTTTTGCTGTAAGAATTGGTCCTATCCAAATCTTGTCTATATAGATGTTGTAGACAATATTAAGAAGATATATGATAAATTCATGGGAATATTATATCTTTTGAATTGACCGAGTTATGGATTTTTTTCTTCTTCAAACGCCCTTTTTGTTTTAGTTTTTAATTTATTTATTTTTATTTTTTTTTTTTGCGGTATGAATTGGTCCTATCAAAAACGTGTGAATATAAAAGTTGTAGATAATGTTAAGGAGATTCATGATAAAATTAATTAGATTTGATATCTTGAGAATTGACGAAGTTATGAATTTTTTTCTCCCAAAAACCCAATTTTTTGAGCCCCTTGAACCCATTTTTAACTTTATCAAAAATCTGTGATACATAAATTTTTGGCCCTATTTTTAGAAATAATAAAAACTTTAAACTGATTCGATATGTACAAAATTTAAGAAGTTATGGAGTTTTTTCGGTTTTCACAAAACTCCTCCCTATTTCCATCCCCTTGTTCTGATTTTGCCCATTGACCAAGATTTTATGTATCAGTTTGGAAGAGATAGGTGCAGAATTGTGGAAGTTATCGTGTCCAGAAGAAAGTGATATATATAGATAGAGACATACATAGTAGATCTGCAAAAAATTTTCAGAAATTCCAACATAGGAACGACGCCAATAGGTAGTAATTCATATGAAATCTACCTAAAATGGGCATAAACGTCTAAGAGTAAAAAAGAATTCCTGAACGGAGAGTACATAAAGTTACCATGGTTACCAAATGGAGCAAACCGTAACAGTAAAAAATAGGAGGAGGGTGGAAAAAAAATTGATCAAACTGTATTAACTTTAACAAATTATGCCAGATTTTATGAATGTTAAATGATAAATTATCATTACAAGCATGCCGCCTTTGCTTGATAATTGTCAGGGACTCTAAAATTTTACTCATATGTGGATTATTACACGGGATTATAATCCTAACTTCATTTGAGTTGCAAAATATCTCTTTGGTGCCCCTTTAACATCTCTGAAAATATTTGTTTAGTTTCACTAATGTAAAAATGCCAATGAAGAAGTAAAACAAGATGCAAGTTTGCCTTTTATAGACGTTCAGGTTAACCGGAGCAATTCTCATTTTACCTTCTCTGTATGTAAAAAACCTTTAAAAGGAAACACTGTCATACCTTTTTGGGCAAATGTGACCTTTAAATATAGAATTGCTGCATTTCAGTCATTTATTAGACATACTTATAGACTATGTTCAGGTAACCAGCTGAATAGTGAAATTAATTTTATTTAAAAAGTTGCCTTAGAGCATGGATTTAAGTGTTCACACATTTACAAGATTATTCGGCGATATAATACACCTCCTCCTTCAGGCTAGCGTTTTGTTAACAATTTGCATAGCAACTACAGAAGTTTCCATTATATTCCTATTATGTATGAAAAGTTAAACAGGTTCTTCAGACATTCAATATAAAATTGGTAGCTTTCCCCCTCCTTACCTTATTCAAATTCTCAGTAACAATATTGACAAAATCAAGAATCATCAAAAAACAGGCATTTATAAAATTCTGCATACCCTCCCAAATAATGAAAGATTTGTTTACATTGGGGAAACTAAACTAATATTTTAAGTTAGGTTAAAGGTGCAATGAAGAAATATTTCGCAATGGATACAGCTTTTGCAAGATTTCACTACTCAAATGAAGGTAGCTGAGTTGACTTTGATGAATCTAGTATTATAATCCCATGTAATAATCCATATTCAAGTAAAATTTTAGAATCACTTACAATTATTAATCGTGGGCAGTATGCCTGTAACGATAATTTAGCATTTAACATTCATAAAATCTAGCATAATTTGTTTCTTTCCCCCTTCCCCTATCTTTTACTGTTGTGGTTTGCTCCATTTGGTAATTTTGTGACATTTGTGTACCCTTCGTTCAGGAATACTTCTGTACTCTTAGATGTTTATGTCCGTTTTGAACTTTTAGACTTGTGTGACATCCTTTTAATCCTGATGATGCTCACCAAAGCAATTCAAAATGTAGATTTTTAGTGTGTTTGTATTATCACTTTTATATTATATGTACCATAGGGGTATATAGGGGGGGGGGGGGGACAGATTACAAAACCATTGGATTATTTTTTCTCAAAAAAAATTTTTCTCTATTCATTTTGTGCAACAAACAAATGTTTGGAGTAAAAATGAATAAACTAGCAAATAAATAAAAAGCAATGATCATTTTTTGGTTTGCATAACTGTGCTCAAGGCCATATTTATGTTACAAAATCCCACTTGCTTTTGTTTTAATCTGGGATTCTTTTGATTTTGAACAGACTATATAAATAATTTTTTTATACCTCGTAAACATTAGTCTAAATGCATATTAAATTTTCTTGATAAAATTAACAATGCAAAATTACACTTTCTTATTGCAGGTTACTTTAAAAGTGCTAAAAAATTATCGGTGTTTTGGAATAAAAGGAAACCAGAGTCATTTTCTTGAAATAAAATATAAATAATGTATTTGATACATTACAGTTATATAAATAGCATCATGATCAAAGGATTTCATCAAAATTCAAAAAAGCTATTTTCATTTTGAACTAAAAATATTGATTTTCCGGGCATAATAACAAATTTTTAAATCTTATATTGTGCCAAAGTCAAAACCCACAACTCTATGGTGGTGTTGTTTTTTGTTTTTTTTTCTGCTCTCTTTGTTACTTTAGAATAACAATTAGTTCAAAAATTGAGAATCTGAATCGCTCTTCTTGAAATTTCCTTTTTGCTACATTTTCCACCAAGTACACAAAGTCTGAAACTTTTAAAGTTCTTTAATTGAAGGACTCTGGCGTAAGACAAGATAATTAATGAAATGCAGGTTTTGAGTTATTCAGGATTGAAGTTTTATTATGAAAACTACAAACATAACTATTGTGATTGTTAAATATGTATTAGACAGTTGTACCATAAAATATACTTTAAAACTTTGTATTCAAATTAAATACAACTTGCTAAATGGTACATATAACATAAAAGTGATATTACAAATACATTAAAGATCTAATTTTGAATCACTTCTGCGATCGTCATCTGGATTAAAATGGTGTTACACAAGTCTAAAAGTTCAAAAATCCCTGCCGGCCCGGCCTACAGGCGGAGGTAGATTTCGAAGTTAAGTATACTAATTTCACAAACAAAAACCAAATCATGATTAGAGATAAATCCACCTTAACAATTTTATCTGGCCGCTTTTGACGAGTTTTTATTTTATTTTTATATAATAACTGGTTTTATCAGAATCATGTTAGGGCGGTATTCAAAAAAATACTTTTCCATGCTCAACAACTCGAAATTTTCTGGCATAACTCCTGATTCATTTTTAATAGGAAAAACAAGAAACTTGTTGACGTGATTTTTGAAGAGATTCACAAGCGACCTGTGTTTTTAATTTTCGTTCAATTAATTAAAACTTGATATATAAACAATTATTTTCTCTGTAAGACAATATTTTTCGTTTCTAAAACAATCGCTTCGGGAAATTCCGTTCAAAATGCCCAATTCGACATCATTTTTGAAATATATTCTGCCTCTGTCAAAAAATCGATCATTACGATACATTATATAGTTTCTGAATAAGCGAATCTACCAATTGGATGCGTTTGAGAGCAAAAATGAATTTAAAAATGAGTCAGAAAATAAGCAGTTTGGATTTGAATACTCCCTTAATACTATGATTTTTCTAACACAATCCGCTTCGGGAAATTCGGTTCAAAAGGCCCACTTTGACAGCATGTTTTAAAATATATTCTGCCTCTATCAAAAAATTAACCATTACGGTACTTTATATAGTTTCTGAGTAAGAAAAGGTACCAATTTGGTAGCCTTTGAGAGTAAAAATGAATTGTAAAATGAGTCAGAAAATAAGCAGTTTGGATTTGAATACACCCTTACTAAGATGATTTTTTTCTTCAACCGCTATGTATTTTTAATTTGTTTTTGCTGTAAGAATTGGTTCTATCCAAATCTTGTCTATATAGATGTTGTAGACAATATTAAGAAGATATATGATAAATTCATGGGAATTTTATATCTTTTGAATTGACGGAGTTATGGATTTTTTTCTTCTTCAAACGCTTTTTTTTTTGTTTTAGTTTTTATTTTTTTTTATTTTTTTTTTTTGCGGTACGAATTGGTCCTGTCAAAAACGTGTGAATATAAAAGTTGTAGATAATGTTAAGGAGATTCATGATAAAATTAATTGGATTTGATATCTTGAGAATTGACGAAGTTATGAATTTTTTTCTCCCAAAAACCCAATTTTTTGAGCCCCTTGAACCCATTTTTAACTTTATCAAAAATCTGTGATACATAAATTTTTGGCCCTATTTTTAGAAGTAATAAAAACTTTAAACTGATTCGATATGTACAAAATTTAAGAAGTTATGGGTTTTTTTCGGTTTTCACAAAACCCCTCCCTATTTCCATCCCCTTGGTCTGACTTTGCCCATTAACGAACTTGACCAAGATTTTATGTATCAGTTTGGAAGAGATAGGTGCAGAATTGTGGAAGTTATCGTGTCCAGAAGAAAGTGATATATATAGATAGAGACATACATAGATAGATAGATAGATGTATAAAGTTTTTTACTGAGGGTGGTTTTGGGCTCTAGGGGTCATGATCGGTGTAGATCTGCAAAAATTTTTCAGAAATTCCAACATAGGAACGATGCCAATAGGTAGTAATTCATACGAAATCTACCTAAAATGGGCATAACCGTCTAAGAGTAGAGAAGAATTCCTGAACGGAGAGTACATAAAGTTACCATGGTTACCAAATGGAGCAAACCGTAACAGTAAAAAATAGGAGGAGGGTGGAAAAAAAAATTGATCAAACTGTATTAACTTTAACAAATTATGCCAGATTTTATGAATGTTAAATGATAAATTATCATTACAAGCATGCCGCCTTTGCTTGATAATTGTAAGGGACTCTAAAATTTTACTAATATGTGGATTATTACACGGGATTATAATCCTAACTTCATTTGAGTAGTAAAATCTTGCGAGAGCTGTTTTCTGTTTCCATTGCAAAATATCTCTTTGGTGCCCCTTTAACATCTCTGAAAATATTTGCTTAGTTTCACTAATGTAAAAATGCCAATGAAGAAATTAAAACAAGATGCAAGTTTGCCTTTTTTAGATGTTCAGGTTAACTGGAGCAATTCTCATTTTACCTTCTCTGTATGTAAAAAACTTTTAAAAGGAAACACTGTCATACCTTTTTGGACAAATGTGACCTTTAAATATAGAATTGCTGCATTTCAGTCATTTATTAGACATACTTATAGACTATGTTCAGGTAACCAGCTGAATAGTGAAATTAATTTTATTTAAAAAGTTGCCTTAGAGCATGGATTTAAGTGTTCACACATTTACAAGATTATTCGGCAATATAATACCCCTCCTCCTTCAGGCTAGCGTTTTGTTAACAATTTGCATAGCAACTACAGAAGTTTCCATTACATTCCTATTATGTATGAAAAGTTAAACAGGTTCTTCAGACATTCAATATAAAATTGGTAGCTTTCCGCCCTCCTTATCTTATTCAAATTCTCAGTAACAATATTGACAAAATCAAGAATCATCAAAAAACAGGCATTTATAAAATTCTGCATACCCTCCCAAATAATGAAAGATTTGTTTACATTGGTGAAACTAAACTTATATTTTAAGTTAGGTTAAAGGTGCAACGAAGAAATATTTCGCAATGGATACAGTTTTTGCAAGATTTCACTACTCAAATGAAGGTAGCAGAGTTGACTTTGATGAATCTAGTATTATAATCCCATGTAATAATCCATATTCAAGTAAAATTTTAGAATCCCTTACAATTATTAATCATGGGCAGTATGCCTGTAACGATAATTTAGCATTTAACATTCATAAAATCTAGCATAATTTGTTATAATTAATAGTCTGTTCAATTTGTTTCTTTCCTCCTTCCCCTATCTTTTACTGTTGTGGGTTTGCTCCATTTGGTAACTTTGTGACATTTGTGTACCCTTCGTTCAGGAATACTTCTGTACTCTTAGATGTTTATGTCCGTTTTGAACTTTTAGACTTGTGTGACATCATTTTAATCCTGATGACGCTTACCAAAGCAATTCAAAATGTAGATTTTTAATGTGTTTGTATTATCACTTTTATATTATATGTACCATTTAGCAAGTTGTATTTAATTTGAATTATAAGTATTGGGATTGCTTTCTCTGATAGTGTTCTGTTTTCTTGGACTTATGTGTAAAGAATTTTCTCTATTAAAATTCATATCTAAAATTCATCTTTGATTGTTATGATATATGTTTGCCATATCTGTTACATTTGTTCTGTAGGAATAATGAATATAACCAATTGTTTAAATTACCTCCTATCCTCCCCGAAATTTCAATTTTTCTCATTTCTCCCACATTACAATTTAAATTTTTTTAAACTTTAATTTATTTTTCATTTATGCTGTATGTTTTATTTTGTAAAAACAGTAAATAAATAATAATCTAAATTCCCATCTAAAATTCCCCCATCCCACTTCAACAAAAGGGGGAATTTTTAGATTTGGTAGAAAGGGACCTTTTTCTCTTTTAGAACTTCACTTTTCTTACCCCTGAAAATAGAACTCTGTTGAAAATCACCATCCCTCCGTAACGTGGATAAAAAATATATATATATGGAAATCTATATAGTCTGATGATAAGAAGTTTCATAGAAATATGATTCTTCTCAAGTTGTAACCATAGTGTAAAGCGAAAAATTTAAAAAAAACTATCCTTACTCTGCTGCACCTGATATATGTTCAAATTTTGAACTTTTTGTTTTTAAGCATTGTTTCTATAACATAATTTTGTTTTTTGAGTTTAATTTTTTTCTTTTTAGGTGCGTTCGTAATTATATAAATACGTAGCACCTATAGTCGTCTTTCAGTCCGTCCGTCTGTCCGCATGTAACAGAGCAAAAACTACCCAACCGAATGGTCTGAAATTTCAAATATATGATTGTTGCAAAATTTTGTCGAGCCATTTCAAATTTTATGAAAATCGGATGTATAGTTTAATTACAGGGACAGTCAAAAGTTTTTCTTTACATTACGGCCAATGGGAAAAATTATTGCAAGTGCATTTTAATGATATTAGAGCCTTCCGAATGATCTGAAATTTTAAAGATATAATTGTTGCAAAATTTTGTTGAGCTATTTCAAATTTTAGGAAAATCGGATGTATAGTTTAATTACAGGGACAGTCAAAAGTGTTCCGTTACATTACGGGAATGGGAAAAAATTATTGGAAGTGCATTTTAATGATGTATCAGACTATGCACTTTATGAAGTGCAAAAAATTGTACATTCAGTACAATATGGGGTGCAAAAAATAATTATAAAACTAGTTATAGTACAAACGCACCTCATTTGCCACATTTGACGAGCAATTTCCAACTTTTTTAAATACTATTGTTCTTCTTTAACTTCTGTGCAAAATAAAATTGAAATACTGGTATATTATATTCATTCTTATTTGCCTTTTACAGGACAGAGAGTTGCAAGACATCATAGATAACAGTTGGCATATAGAAAGAGTGTATGGATATAGGTTTAACTCTACTTTAGTAAATGAAGAAATTAATAAATCTTTTAAAGAACTTTTAAATATAGTGAAAAAAGTAGAAACTGAGCCTCAGTGGGTTCCAGCTACTTGGGTGCTAACTTCTTAAACAGTATTAATACTTAAAAAAGAGTATTTAACATTTTTACTTGCATTATACTTATGTTAATTATACATTCAGAGTAATACCTTAATGTAATTTTTTTGTACTATTTAATGTTTTAGAAATTATGTATTGTGAAGATAATAGATATATTTCCACATTGTATGTATTTCAGTACATTAATAGATTTATATTTTCATCATTTTGAAGTTTGAAATCTTTTATGTTAGATTACAAAAGTCTTTATGTTTGCTTCTTTGAATACAGGCTTTTGTTTTGATGAAAACATTTTTGTTCTTTTTTAATTGGGGTTGCCAAATTCATGAAAAAAAAAAAAAAATTTAACTTATATATTCCCCTTTTTTTTGTCATAAAATCATAAAAGAAAAGAAAAATATCTAGTATCTAGATTTTTTTTTTCTGAATATTTATATTTTTTTATTTATGTAGCATCTTTTATATCAGACTTTGTAAATATTTGTCTTGATGAAATTTATTTTTCACTTGTAATTAGTAGTTTACACATCCTTGATTTCTGAAATTATAAGACTTCTTTTACATGTTTAAATCAAGAAAAGTATCATAATGTTGTCGTTAAAAAATCAGATTTTATTTTTCTTTTCATAAATTGTTTGAAGGGTTCATAATGTCCTTGAAAGTGCTTGATTTTTTAAGAGAGCAAAGTAATCCCTAACAAGTGGGTAAGTGTGGTTGCACAGAGGGTTTCGTTTAATATCTCTTTTAAAACACTTTATCCTTAATTAATAAATCAAAATTGTTAATTTATAATTAAACCATTACATAAATGGAGGCACCATTATATTTAATTTTAAAAATATTTTTAGACCAAATTAAAAATATTCAAGTAAAATTATTTAAATAAAATTAAAAAATTTGAATATTTTTAAATTCAGCAATTTCAAAAATTTAGTGGAGGTATAAATAAAATATTTTTTTTAAGAAAAAATTGTTTAAAACATATTTAAAATGCTGAAATAATTTTAAAAAAAAATCCTTATTAATTCTTTCACTTTTCAAACTCTCACTAGATGGTGCCAAAAAAATGTTAACATTTATTAAAATTCCAAAAAAACTATAAAATGTTTAAAAAATACGAAATTTCTTTTAATTAAATCCTTTGGAAAAATGTAAAAAATTGAAAATTACAACTTGTGCCAACATGCTTCGAACCCGAGACCTTTTTGTTACAAATAACGCACTCTACCCACAGGACTAGCAAGTTCATGAAAAGATGGTTGAAATTAAGATTATGTTTTGAAATTGCAAAAATGGTGGGATGTCATTACATTAATTTATTTAATTAACATAACTTTTTCAAAATTTTATGATTTGGTATGCAAAAAAAAAAATTCAAGTCTCTAACTTCAATAGTTTCAGAGTATGAGTGCTGTGGCAGACAGGCAGCAAAGCGAGACTATAAGGGTTTCATGAGATGAGCGAAACCCTAAAAATGGTTGAATTAGTTTCAATTTTAGTATAAGGATGTATTTTTTGCTAATTTTTTCTTTTATATTCATATGCTAAAAATAAAATAGAAAATCCATGTCGTTAAAAAAAAAAAAAGTAAAGAAAAACCTAAAAACTTTTTACACCACAAAAATATTTATTTTCACAAATCGTTTATGCATTATAACTCCTTGGGAGGGCAGAATATTGATGCATTTGTGCTTCGCTTTTCTCCTCCTCTCTCTTGTCTATGATTATGTTGATGAAAAAAGAAAAATGAAAGGACTTGGATGATTTGTTATACTTTCCGGTCACCTGAAGATTGTGTATTGTATGACAACATTGTAACTATGCAAAATTATCAAAGTGTCTACTTTTGTCTTTTGTCAAGTGCTAGACCAGTGTTTCCCAACCTTTTATTGGCTATACCCCACCAAATCATCTGTAAAATAATGATGCCCCCCCCCCCCATCCCCCAACTCTGTGATATATGTTTGTTATTATTTAAAAGGTGAGCTCAATTTACACGGTGGAAGCATAACATAGCCATAGCAATAACTATCCCTTTAACATTTTTTAACTTATTAAAGAGCTTAATCTTCTGTCACAAATGTGTTTTTAACATAATTCTATAAATGCAATGAGGCTAAAGAGTTTTGTTATTTTCCAACTTATTTTAATGTTAAAGAAATTTGTTATAGGGCCTGCATATTTCCCTTCACAAAATGCCTCGAAGAGACTCTCATATTTAACATTAAAAATTATGATATTGACGCATTTTATAATTCAGTTTTGTAATATATTAAGAGTTCGTATAAAAGTTTATGAAAAAATATAAAATACCAGAAAAACCAGAAAATGTACCGAAATTTTTAATTATATAAAAAAAAAAAAAAAAAAAAAAAAAAAAAGATGTTGAGTAGTGTATAGTTATCATATGGTAAAAGGAGGGTGGCTCATATAAATATTCTGTTGTTGATTCTATTTTAAATTTAGACAAAATAAATTGATAGCGAATGGTTGAGTAAAAAATTCAGAATCCCTCCCTCCCACCCTGGTAGGGTGTACGCTCCACGTTGGGAACTACTGTGCTAAAACAGCTTTCAAAGTAGAATGCAAACTGATTTTCTATATTTTTGAGGCTTCTCTTAATGCTTCACATTCAAGACTTTTTGAGGTATTCACCTGAAAACGGGTGAAAATAAAAGTTTTGTCACACTTTATTGTTTTGCATAGTACGAACAATATAGTAATTTGTAGAGTTAAAATTTCTATTTCTGAAATTTCTCAGAAAAGGCTTGAAATTTGGGTAAAGTGTTTCATTTTTCTTCTCAGAAAAGAGTATGAACCGTGTTTTAATACAAACTAAAATAGAAGTCTTTGTTTATTTTATTTACCATTAACAGTTCTTTGATACCTTTAAAAGTAAATTCCATATAATGTGTTTTGACTAAATTTTAAACTTGTTATTTATTTAACATCAAAATAACTTTTTATAGTGTTGCAACCCCAAATTTAGGCTTCTTTTTCTATAGCTTTTGTTTAAATTGTCTATGTTTTTCCTTCTTGTGAAAATATTTTTATGTAGATTGTGCTTTGTCAATTGAAAAACTTTTTTGGCTTTTTCTGTATGCATTTCTATTTTTAGAATAATTATGATTCCAAGATATTCTTATTTTCAAAAGTATGAAAGCTCTAATCTAAAAATTGTTAAAATTTCTCTAATTTGTCCTGTGGTTGTACTTTTCTAATCTGCAAACTGATTTTAAATAAGCTGTTATGAAAATCTGTAAAAAACTATTATAAAAATATAAGGAATCCTTAAAGTATTAAGGTACTGTGATTTAAATTTTAAAAAAAAATTGTGTATTAAATAAAATTAACTCTACCAAGACATTAATTCGTTTTTAAATGCGAAAGAAATGAACTATGCATTTTTTATTAATATGCACTTTGTTACTCACACTTTTTTAATTTTTATTATATTGATTTAAAAAGTATATCCCCTGTATATTCCTATCAATTCTGTTATCCCCTTTCCTCTTTTTCTTGTCACTTTGGTTTTATAAATTTATCAGTAAAGCAATGAATAAATATGTTTGTTAGCCAATATCTTGAATCATAATGAATACTTTTGTAACTGCACTATAAGAGAAAAAAATAGACTGAGAAGAAGAAATGTTAATAACTTCCAATTCCTTTGAAAAAATAAAATAATAATAATCAGTATTCACAGAATAAAATAAGTATGTTTTTGTCTATAAATGGTTGGAAAGACATTATATGAAAATAGAACAATCTGTGTTTATAATTAAAATATAATTTAAAAATTACTTTCATGAAAATCCCTACATGTTTTTCAAAATCTAGATGCCTATCTCTTGTGAGCTTGTACACTGAACTTTAGCAAAATCCATTTTATATATGATATTGATATCTCAAATGGGAATTTTATTAGTGGAACTCTAAAGTTATATTATTAAAAAAGTTAACTGAATAGATACAGTGTGTCTTCCAAAATATAAAATAAAGTTTATTTTACAAAGTGAAATTCTGGCTAAAATTTGCAAGAATAAAAAGATTTGTGAAATTAAATTTTTCACTATTTTTTCTTCTTCTGGATTTCCAATTTTCCATGTTTGTAGCATCTTTCTTACAAATTTTTTAATGCATTTTTCTCAATCCTATGCACATTTTCTACATTTAGCATCTCTTCTTCTTTTCTCTCTCTTTTCATTTTGTTTTTTCAGTTTTGAATTTAAGATAGGGAAGAAGAAAAATCATTGTTAAAATTCATATTTTTTATAAATATTCAAAATATATCTTGTGTGCTTTCACATTTTGTATACAATCATGAAAATAACATTTCTATCTATTTGTGCTATAAGTATTGTTGTGCATTTTACTTAGCATGGTATCTAAAATATACAAGTATGCTTTGGGGTAATTTTTAATATTCCCTTAATATCTCAAACGTAAAATATAGTACTAATATTGGCAAATGTTTTTTTCTAATTTTTATGAACGAACTGAATTTCATCTGTTTTGTTATGACAGCAATTTTAAGTAATGTTTTAATCTGTACCTGGGTAGTCGAGAAATATATATGATACTTAAGTAATTGAAAAATTTTAAAATCCTCAATAAAGGCTATAAAAAAGACATTTAACAGTTAAGGGGACAGTTTACCCTTTCAATATTTTTTTTTTTTATTTAAAAAAATATGCTTCAAATGGTGAACTCATTGCATTTCAATGTTCAACTAAAAGTACATTTTGAAAAAAAAAATTTTCAACTACATATTTAATTTAAATTTTTAAAAAGTTTAAGAAAATGTTAGCCTTTTAAAATCCTTACTACTTTTTTAAATATTAATATTTTTGCCTAATTATTATTATTATTATTATTTTAGATTTTCAAATGTGTATTACACAAGACTGTGCATTGATTTTTAGATACATCTAATATAACATTTTTACTGATACAGATAGTGTAAAATGATAAAATCTAACACTACTTCATATACTTTAATAGTAACAACCTGAAGGCTAATTCCATGCGCAGATTTATCACATCACATATATAATAAAGACCATGTACAAAAAATTTTAAATCTCTATCTCAAATACAAAAAAAGCCGTAGCATACACAAAAAAAAAAAAAAAAAAAAAAAGAAAGAAAGAAAATATGAACATGGAGAAAAAAAATGCTTTCATTTGTGTGGGGAATTGCGCTGGGTGTATTAACAAAATTTACAATATTTCGTGATATAATTGTTGTATGGGTAAAAATGGGATGTTAAAATATTCACAATTAAGCAGGCTTTCATTTAATATTTTAAAACAAAAATTGATGTTTTGATCAATTTTGTGGTAAACTGTCCCCTTAATAATATTGTCATTTGATGGATGCCTGGTTTTTACAGCCCAAAATAATTATTAATTAATTTTTGTCTCAGCTATTTTTAATTACCTTTTCCGTCTGATATAAATGTTTTTCCGTCTGATATAAATGTTTGTCTTAATTACAAAAAATGCTTCTGCTTAATAAGATTTTAAGCAGTTACTTGTAGTGTTTCTATCTTATATTTGTTGCCGAAGCATCAGTTTATCAATAGCAAATTTTTTAATTAGAAAATACAAATTTTTTTAGCTTTTTGAATGAAAATTGGTACTAAACTTTTTTTAATATTAGGGTAAGGGTTAAAACTTACTTTTGAGGTGTTATTTTCATTTTTGGTATTAGATTTTGTGTTTTTCTATTGATGCATAGGCTTCTAAAGTAAAAAAATATAATCTGTTTATTTAATGATATTTTTTATTAATGTTGGAGAAATCAATATCGAACAATTTCTGTCAGTTTGTCATTAAAAGTTATATATTTCATGATAAATTATAAATATGTTTTGTGATTGCATGTACTTGCATTATTTGTAATGCTCTTATTTGTCTCAAAATATATTTTCTCAATGTACAAAAATTTGTAAATGATATTTTTAGCTTGTCTTTAAAAACTACAGTATTATATTTCACTGTTAAAATTTTCCTTCTTAAATATCACAAAAGTATTCTCTACTGATTGGTTATTAAATTCAGGAAAAACTTTAATTATGGAGATATTAAATATACAAATATTATTGTACTTAAAAATTTTGTGCCAAAAAATTATTCATGTTATGCTTTAAAAAAAAATATTTTTCTTTCAAATTTTCAAGATTATAGGAACAGTGCCCTGCATTATCTCCACGTAAATATAGTTAGATTGCCAAGAAATTGATACATATTATTGGGATTTACTATGACATCTTCAGTGTTGAAAATGAAGTGTGTAGCATTTACGATTCATTTACAAGGACACTCAAAAGAATTCTGTTGTATTACGGCCTGTTGGGGGAAATCGTTTGTGGTGTACTTTAATTATTTACACTATTTTAAACATATCGAAATTTATATATATCATTGAAGCGTTCTACAAGGCTCTTACTGTTGAATGTGGTGTGCATATAATTTATTGTTCATTTACAGGTACACACAAAAGAATTTAGCTACAGTACTTACTGCCTATGAACAATAATTGTTGGAAGTGTGTTTTACTATTAGTCATATACAAAGCTGCATAAAAGATCTCAAGTACATTTTTATTTATTGATTGAAATTGCTAAATGAGAATTTCCAACTGTGCTATGCATGTAGCTGAACTAACTTTTATCATACTATGTAGTAAACATACAAATCTATAAATCATATGCAAGGCTGCACAGAAAATTTTGGATATTTTTCCAACTATTGATCGTAATTGTAAAAATTGGATTTTCGAATGAGTTATGCATTTTCTAAATTGTTTATTTAGGCATCATCTTTCACCTTAATAAACAGTAAAGTTTTGTTACATTATTCTGAATGTGTTGGAAAGTGTTTCATAATCTACGCTAGGTGCATGAGTGTTCTTTCTTTTTTCGTGCCCTGGATCATCTAGGCATTTAGTCTCCTGTAACATATTCATAGATACTCATAAATGATATGACATTTGAAAATTGTCATTTCTTGTGTATGAATCCATCATCTAAACTTTTCTACTTACATTTATGAAAACATTGCATTTCAATTGTTTTGAGTGGGTTAAAAAAAATATTAAAATTTCTGTAATTTTGTTACATCTTGAAACTGAAAGAAAAATTAAATAATTAATGTTGTTGTACTTTCTAATTTTATATGTATATGGGGATTCATAAAATAATTAAAATAACTTGTAATAATTTCTATAATTAATTGTAATTGATATTAAAAAGGGCAAATATGATGAATGTATGATGATGAGTTTATGTTAAAAGTAAAAATAAGCAGTTGACATTTGGAGACTTAAAAAAAAAAAAAAAAAAAAACATAATTACATTCATAGAATATTTTTTCCTAGTTACCCATGGTAGGACTACCATTTTCCTTTTCTTGGTCTGCTGTATAATTTGTGATTGTGATGTTCAGAAAATATATATTTTTAAGAATTTGATGTTGTAATCATTAAAATCGTTAAAGTTTAACCAATAAAATTTTATAACTGTAATATATTATATTACTGCCAATCTTAAACATTTTGCGGATCTATAAATCTTACTATTTAAAGTATAAAATTTCTTTTCTTTTTTTTCCATGTGTGAGTGAAAAATATATAATTGAATTTCATATTTTAAAAGGAAATATAAGGCAATGAAATCTTTTATATTTTTATGTTTATTCAAATGAAAAAGGACTTACCAATTAATTGGCTAAAACTGCCAAATAACCATAAAAAGTTAATTGGGGAGGGGAAGGAAAAAAAAGCTGTGTATTGTGTGTTCTTAATATTAATATAGCTGATTTTAAAACATAGCATACAAAATCTTAAAGAAAAGGGAAATGATCCTTCAACCTTTGTAATACCAGATGGTTTGCTTTAATTAAAAAAAAAAAAAATGTTTTAATAATATGCTTTTAGTTGAACTCTTTTGTATAGTTACAATGCATATACAATGTTAAGAAGCACAAAGAATTAATATTTGTGAAATTAATGTTGGAGTAATGTAGATGTTTATTTATAATAACTATTTAAATTTTGTATTCATTATTTCAGGGGGTGGGGGGAGTTTGGATTTTTATTTTAAGTATTATCAATTACAAGTAAAAAATAATCATAATTTAGTTATATATATATATATAATTGCTGTTTAAAGTAATACAATTGGTCTCTTACTCATAGATTTTTGTATTTTATTTTCATATGGATTTTTTTTTCCTATCATTTTTCATTACATTTAAACTTGCATTTCATTATACTTTTTTTGTTGTTGTTCATTTAATTGAATCTATATGTGTTTCATAATTTTGGATTTTTGTGCATTTTTGGATTTATTTCTGAAAGCATATTTTTAAAGCTGTTTTAACATTTTCACTGTCTATCAAATATTATTTTTAATTTTTGTAATTTGCATTCCAGTTTTTTTTTTTTTTTTAAGTGTTCCTTCTTTTTTATATGTAATCGTTGTAATTTAAAAAATTCTCATTTCAATAAGGGTTTTTTTTTTTTCTGTATTATCCCAAATTTTTATTTAAATTAAAATTATTATAATAATTTTTAATGATTTTTGTAATTTTTAGAGAAGATATCAAAATGTGTGTGCAATATTTATTTGTGCAATTTGTAAATTTTGAAATTAATTCCAAACTGAGAATTGTGTGTTTTACTTTTTTAAGCACACAAATATTATTATTATAAATCAATAAAGATTCTTGTCCTAGTTCTTGTATGGTCTTCCATCTTAGTGTGATATTTGTGAGATTGTAGTCAAAATTGCATAAGAATACATGTTTTGTCCCTTAAATTGTTTGTAATATCATTTAATGTTTGAAAGTATTTTTGCAAAATACAACCCTTTCAAATTTTTTATTAATAGCGTGATTGTTTTAATTTGGTAGACTTAATCAGGTAGATAAGCTGTACTCTTATTTAAATTTTTCTAATCTTAGTGTCAATTTCTCAAATATATTTCCCCCTCCTCCCAAATTCTAGGGTGTACTTGGTAACTAGCCATTTGCCATAAGGCCAAAAGTGAGAATAGTTTTTTAGGAGAACTTAAAAGAACCTTGGTTATGAGAGCTTCGCCTGATTAAGCACCTTCAACTGCTCTGAAGTACTTTGCACCTATGACAGATTTTATGCACTTGGTGTTATCAGTATACATAGCAGTCTTTGGTCTGAGTTCTGCCTCTTCCAATTCTCTGTTGTTAAAATATTACGTGTAGTTTTATTTTTCAATATAAATTAAATATGATCTTGAACTATAAACTATTACTTCATACGCCTGAATCTCCAATAGTTTGTAGATAACACCCTGAAAAATTGTAGTGGTTATGATAGCAAATAACATTTTTCTCCAAGATTAAACAAAATTAGCATTCTTCTTAGTCAAAAACTATTCTTTTATATAGATGTTATTTCAATTGATATACAGTAGAGCACTGATTATCCGGACCGGTCAGGGCCAAGGCCGATCCAGTTAATGAAAAATCCGGATAATTGGACAACTTTAAAAAATGCCTAAGGCAATGTTTTTTAGGTAATTTCCCTTCACACTTTTTTTAGACTAAAGATTGGCAATTGTGGTGTGCACATTTTAGCATATTACAAATGGTGTATTTAGAAGTTATTTTTTTAACTTTTTAAAAATTTTATTGTCTACAAAATTGGTACAAAGTTATGCATAGAAGTACACCTAGAAATTATTACATGTGTATACACATACTCTGTACAGTACACACATAAAAAAAAAAATTCATTGTGATAGGGAAAAAGAATTCTTGATAGTCTTCTGCTTTCTAGAGGACATACTTTTTTTCTGCGTGGGACTGTTGCACATTAGAAGCGAAAGTTTTTGGTTTCTACAAACAGTTGATTTTATGCATTGCTGTTTTTGCATTTGATGGAGATTTTATTATTTCAGGTTTTGGAAATGGTTTTTTAACAGTTAACTTTCATAACATCTAGCCAAATTTTTCCTACTGCGCCTAAAGAAATTTCACTTAAAAAATTTTGTAGAAGATTGGAAAAAACATATAGCCCTTGATCCATCTGGTTAATTGGATAATCCAGTTAATCGGCACTCTACTGCATATTTCAAACTTAACCCTCCGTCTACCAGACGGGTCCATTGGACCCGACAGGTACATACAAAATATTCATTCAAACCAGAAATTTCTTTAAAATAAACTAAGTATATAAACCAGACAAAAATAAGGTAAATAAATAAGTTAAATAGTTTTAAATAAAAATTCTGGTGTAGAACGTTTTATTAAAACTTGAATAAAATTCCCGGTAGATCTAGGGTTAAAAGAACACAATTGTAATAAAAATTAAAACCTGAAATTTGAAATTTAAGTACACGACTTTGACTGAACACCTTTAAATATATTTTGCAGAATAACTGGTGCAGTTTATCTACTGTTTTTTTTTGTTTTTTTTTTCCCATGTATGTTCATTTTAATCAGAGCCATAACCAAGATTGTTGTGAATAGTATACCAACTTTACGTGCAAAGTTGGATAAACTCTTCTTCAATATCATCACTTATCTCTGCTGATGCACCTGTGATGGGAACAAGCCAAATGGACTTGCTGCATCTCTGGCTTTAATGTATTAATTTTATAATGCATGTCAGTTTCATATTCATGAGTTGTTGTGTTTTGAATTTTAATAATTCACAATTGAATAGGTCTTGTAAGAAATCATGAAAATAATTTTGTCTAACTATTTTTTCATGTGTGAATCTATTAAACTGTTATGTTGTATTTTTCTTTACGAGGTGCTATCAGAAAGTTCACGGACTTGGTAGAAAAACAAGTTTTATTTGAATTTACCTAACTTTGGCTGCCATCTCCTTCAAAATAATCACCTTGTTGGTATACTCCGATCCCATCGTGTTTTCCACTTCTCGAAAGCACTCTTGAAGTCATTCTCTCGAAAGCTGTCAAGGATTGCTTGCGATTCCTGTTGAATGTCGGACACAGTTTCAAAACGTCGTCCTTTTAGTTTCATTTTCAATTTTGGAAATTATGCAAAATTACAGCGAGCTAGGTCCAGTGAATAGAGTGGGTGGGGAACAACAACCATGTTGTTATGAACTAAACTATGTTGTCATTAAGGATTGTTTGTCAGGAGTCTTTGAATAAACTTTGTAGCAATGCACCACATTTTCAAATTCTCCATCAAACTTTCTTGGCAAACTGCATAACCGGTTCCAACTTTGTCTGCAAGTTCTTGCATAGTTAGGTGACAATCTTCTTGTATGAGTTTTCCACATTTGTTCCACATTTTCATCTGTTTTGCTGGTGCTTGGTCGCCGTGAACGCTTATCATCTTCAAATGAATGGCGGCCCGCCTTGAAATGCGATCCTTCAAAAACCATTGTCCGATTTATAGCTTCATCATCAAAAGCCATATGAAGCATTTCGAGAGTTTCTGCTTTCAGATTTACTGATTTTCACATAAAATTTGATGCACACATGCTGCTGCTCTCCATTGTTAAATCACAAACAGTCCAAAATACGAAGTCAAAAAAATATTTTTAAAACAAATTGTGTGCTCATACTTCGGAAGTCAAGCAGTGAAATGAGGAGAGGAGGATTTGGGGGATGTGACCTTGAACTACTTTTGCCTCTGCTTTAACAAAGACAACTGCATTAATAACAGTCCAGAAACTTTCTGATAGCATCTCGTATCAAAAACAAAAGCATATAAAGTGAATTGCATTTATCATAATTTTCTTTGCTTTATTAATATTTCTTTTTAATTAGTACTGTAACTTTTCCATATCCAAAAGATTGTCACTGCCTCATCTACTAATGCTTTAAAATATTAGTCCAGAATACTCTTATCATTCATAAATGTATTTCATTAATTTCTTAACAGCATTCTAATAAAACTTGATGTATTTATTTTCTGTTCATTTGTTCCTATAATGTATCCAGTTTATTGTTATTTTTTTAGTTCGATATGCAAGCATTTGCACTATGAGGAGACTTGTCTGTCAAATTTAAGATGCATGAGGCTATACAATTTAAACAAATATACAGTAGAACCTCTTTTATCCGAAACTCTCGATTAACCAAAATCCAATTTTAAAGCTTTTAATTTTTTTATTATCACATTCCTTCGTGCAAAATTCATTTTTAAAGCTTTTATTAACTATCATATTCCTTGTGTGCAAGAGTCCTTTCCGAACTACGAGTACAGATAAATACATTTTGGATCCCCTTTCTTAGAATTCCATTGAATTTAACTTGAGTTCCCGTAAACTGCAGAGTGGACTAGAACACAGTATGAGAAGGGTGAACCAGAATGTGTGAATGTGGTCTAGTGGGTGTCTCTTTTGTTCATTACATAAAATATACTTAATTTCAAAATTAAAATTCATGTAATTTATTCTTGTTTCTATTTTGCTATTGCTTTATTTTTATTAAGCACTTGTTATCATAACAAGAAATAGCGCATATATTTGACCTTAATCTTAAAATTGAAGCATTCTCGATTATCCGGAATTTTCGATTTTCCGAAAGAGGGTCAGTCCTAATTACTTCGGATAATCGAGGTTCTACTGTACTCGTTTTCTATTGTGTGATGTTAGCATATTTTTCCACTTAATGTGCAAGGTTAACCAATCAGTTTGAATCTATAGTGACTATGTTAAAGTGATAACCAGATATCAATATTTTGGGTATTCATGTTACTTGGTCAGATATGCAAACAGTTAAAGATTCTTTGTAATCAATGTTGTAATAACAAATGATTATGGTATTATGGGGAGTGATTACTGAAAATCACAAGTATTATTACTGAAAAATAATTTTCAGAGATTAGCAGTTCTGCTTAAAAACCACAATGTTTACTGGAAATATGTAACTATTGGCATTTCTTCCTGGGCACTTGCGTGCATTAAACATAACTCTTTAGGTGATAACAGTATAAATATTTTTGTTAGGTTTGCATAAAATTTCATGCTTTTCAATGTTTATAATTTAGCCCATAACATAAATGAACCTCAACAATCAGGGTAGAAAATAGCTGCCACTAAAAAATATTCAAGTTTAAACATTTTTGTAAAACTGTGAAATTTTATTTGGGAATCTATATGTTTCAGTAATCCTTCGAAAATATATTTACTCTTGACATTTTTTTTAAAGCATATTGTGGAAATTTATTTGCTTTTTATGTGTCTTTCTTATCAGTCATTTTATCATTTTGTGCGTTTTAAATTACCTGATTTTCTTAAATTGATGCTGAGAAAATACAGAAATAAATGAAGTTAAAAAATGACTTCTTAGTAAAAGCTTAATAATCATCAATAAGTTCATCAATAAGTTCATCAATAGATGCATTCTTGTAAATTTATGAAATTATGTCAAATACAAATAACTTGGCTTTCTCGACATTAGATGGAATAAAATGAAATCTATACATATATGTAAACCTTTTTAATATATTTCCTAAACAATAAAAAAATAATAATCCAAATGTAATATTAACAGAATAATACATTTAATATAAAAAGCTCAAAGAAAATTCTGTGTAAAATACATTACAAAATATATGTTTTTAATTTTAAAGTAATTTTGTGAGAATAAATAAGTTTATTCATCCTTTAAAATTTTTACATTACAACTTGTGTGTTAGTCTGTCAAAGTACTTTTTTTTTCAACTTGAATTAACTGTATCAGTTAGTTAAGCTTGTCTGTTGCATCTGTTGTTGTTATCTATGAATCATAAAGAAAAATAATTCAATATAATTTTTAAAGCATTTATTATTTTTTAAATGTTTTAAAGTAAACAAAAAGTACTATAGTTGCTCCTTCAAAGTTTGTCATATCTGATAAATATAAAAATTAGTTAAAATTTTAATACCTTATTATGAAACATTTTTTTGTTTGTTTATTTTTGTTTCTTAAAATAAACAAATTATAAAACTGAAATTGTTTAGTTTCATATGAAAACAACACATATTTTAAACTTTAATTTCATTTAGAATAAAAGAGTTGGATATAGTTTCAAAAAGTTCTAAATCAGCTTCATTTCAGACCTTGTGCGTTACGTTGAACATTATAAAAATAAGAAAATAAGTATATATATATTTTTTTAATAATTTTTTTTTCATTCTATTTTTATGAACAGTACAAAGTGGAAATATTATATTAATCAGCTACATTTATTTATTGGGAAAATGTTTATCTTCGCAGTATTACCGATTGTATCCCAAAAATGAAAATATTCCTGGAGTTACTCTTTTGGACTTAAATTTTTTTCAATCTAATTAAGTTTTTTAATAAGTAAAGAAATCTCTTAAAAGTGTTTAAAAATAAAAAAGTACTATAATTTAAGGTATTGGTGCTACATATTTTAAAGCATTGACTAATATTCATATTTAAATCAGTATTAAATTGCTAAGTGCTTGTATATTATATATATTTGTTGCTTAATAAATTTATTGAATCCATATCCTAAGCTTTTATTTTTATCTGTTATACATAGACATCTTATAATATTTAGCTGTGCTTTATACATATATCCCACAAGTTTGCTCAATTTTCAGAAATTCATAATAACAAGTGGGAAATGTAATCAAAGATCCTGCAAATTGTTTTGTTTAATATTCCTTTCAAAGATGCAGCACTAGTCATTAACGAGAATTAATTCATTTAATTAAAATAATATGTCTTTTTCAAAATTTTAGGATTTGTTGTGTGATCGGAGGTATTCAGCTATAAGTATGTAAAATTTCAAATCTCTAACTTATAGAGTTTCCGAGAATGAACTCTGTGACAAACAAAGGGGTGTGATGGATAGGGTTTCATCAGATGAATGAAACGGTAAAAATCAACAAATTGTTGTATCGGTGTGTGATTTGTATCATAATGCTTGCAGAGTCATATTTTTTATGGCAATAGAAGAAAAATAGTTCAAAGACGCTGGCAGATAAGTAAGTTCAGATTTCAAGGATTCATACAAGTTTAACAAATTGTCATATCAGAATTTTTTGTGGCAAAAGGAAAAATATATATAATTAAAAGAATCCCTTAAGTCTATTTACATTCAGTGCTGGAACAGCTGCGCCAAATCGATCATGCTGCGCATTTCTGCACCAAAACGATCATTTTTCAACAAAATTGCGCCCAACTACGCCAATTCAATAATAATTCTTGAGCCAAATCGATCATTTTCCACCCAAATTTCGCCAAAAGATTGCGAGAAACATGCGAATTTGGTCAAAAGATCACGATAAACACGCGATGTTTCTCAAATGATCACGAAAGAAAAAGTGAATTTTAACAAAGGACCGCTAATTTCGTCAAAAAACGAACTAAAAGTGGTCAAAAGATCGCGAAAAAACGTGATTTCGTTAAAAGATCACGAATAAAACGCAAATTTTGTCGAAAGATCGGGAAAAACACGCGAATCTCGTCAAAAGATCTCGAAAAACATGCGAATTTCGTGAAAGGATCGCGAGAAAAACGTGAATTTTGTCTAAATATCGCTAATTTCGTCAAAAAACGAACAAAACACGGTCAAAAGATCGTGAAAAAATGCTAATTTATTTAAAAAACAGAGAAAAAAACCCCACAAATTTCATCAAAAGGCCTCAAATTTCGACAAAAGATCGTGAAAAACACGAAATTTTCGTCAAAAGATCTCGAAAAACACGTGAATTTCGTCAAAAGATCGCGAATAACATGCGAATTTCGTCAAGGGATTGCGAAAAAAAACCGTGAATTTTGTCAAAAGAGCGCTAACTTCATCAAAACACAGGGATTGCGAAAAAAACCGTGAATTTTGTCAAAAGAGCGCTAACTTCATCAAAACACGGTCAAAAGATCGCGAAAAAATGCTACTTTCGTTAAAAGGTCTCAAAAAACACGCGAATTTCGTCAAAAGATCGCGAAAAACAAGCGAATTTTGTCAAACGATCGCGAGAAAAAACGTGAATTTTGTCAAACGATCGCTAATTTCGTCAACAAACGAACAAAACGGGGTCAAAAGATCGTGAAAAATCGCATTTTCGTTAAAATAACGCGGGAAAAAATCTCGCAAATTTCATCAAAAGAGATCGAATAAAATGCAAATTTCGTCAAAAGATCGCGAAAAACACGCGAATTTCGTCAAAGGATCACGAGAAAAAAGCGTGAATTTTGTCAAAGGATCACGAAAAAAAAGCGTGGATTTTGCCAAAGGATAGCTAACTTCGTCAAAAAACGAACAAAACACTGTCAAAAGACGCTACTTTCGTTAAAATATCGCTTCAAAAACGCAAATTTCATCAAAAGGTCGCAAAAAACACGTGAATTTCGTCAAAAGATCGCAAAAAACGCGCGAATTTTGTCAAAGGATCGCGAGAAAAAACGTGAATTTTGTCAAAGGATCGCTAATTTCGTCAAAAAACGAACAAAACGGCGTCAAAAGATTGTGAAAAAACGCGAATTTCATTAAAAGATCGCAGGAAAAACCACAAATTTCCTCAAAAGGTCGCAAAAAACCGCAAATTTTGTCAAAAGATCGTGAAAAACTGCAAATTTCGTCAAAAGATTTCGAAAAACACGCTAATTTCGTCAAAGGATAGTGAAAAACCGCAAATTTCGTCAAAAGATTTCGAAAAACACGCTGAAACAAAGGGTCCGAAAAAAAAATGCGAATTTCATCAAAGGATTGCGAAATAATGCGAATTTTGTGAAAGATTTGTGGAAAAAACGCGACTTTCATCAAAGAATTGCAGAAAAAACGTGAATTTCGTCAAAGAATACCAAAATTATGTTTTGATGCTCCAAAATAAGCCTTTTTGCTGCTCTAAAACAGTCATTTTCTGCTCCAAATTGGCTTTTTGCTGCTCCAAAATAGTTATTTTCTACTCCAAAATGAGTGTTTTTGCTGCTCCAAAATGACTTTTCACTGTTTACATTTCAAAAACTGATAAAAGTTTAACAAATTATCATATCGGAATGCTGTTTGCACCATAAGACTCGGAAAATATCCCGAAATTTTGTAGCAAGAATATCAAAGAAAATTTGAACTATTTTTTTTCTTTTGCCACAAAAAATCTGACACTTTGACAAGTCTTATATGGTGCAAACTTCTCTCAGATATGACATGTTAATTTTTTGTGAATTTTTAAAATGTAAACTAAAGTTCAAAAGAGTTCAGTCTCTTTTTCAATTCTTACTATTAGCTCACACTCTCCCTATATTTATTTATTTATACTAGGGGGCTCGGCCCCCTACGAGCTACGCTCACCAACCCCCTTCCAGACACCGTAGACTCTAAATGCACGCTAATTTGATCGGCTTTAAAAAGATTTCGAAAGATTGAATTATAATTTAAAAAACAGTGGCGATCTCTCTATAAACGGATTTCTATTCATTTCTCTTTGATTGGGGAATTTTAACGCCAAATCCGTTGCAGTACTACTTGATTATCCCGTCGACCCATTTCGCCAAATTATATAAATCGTCAAACCACTCGCCAAATTATACAAATTGACATAATTTTTATTTTAAATAACGAAAAAACAAATAAATTAGTACAACATTAATAAAAATACAAATAAAACGTCTAAATAAAAATAACTTAATGACTTAGACACGTGTAACAACATTTCAAAATAAGCTAATATAAAAGGAATTAAGTAAACAGAGTCTTTGTCTCCTGGTATTTTTTAACAAAGTGAAAAGAAAGTTCTTTTAAATGAGACATTTTAAATTAATCGTTTTTAATCTGACGTAATTTTGACCAAACTATTCTTTCTCTTTTTAATATTCACGTGAAAATGCTTGTGTTAGAAATGAAATATTATTTGCGCTTTCCTAACAAAAATAGTTGAAAAGTATCCTCTTAAAATATCAAATAAATGTCTAGCGCGATTTCTAAATTTAAACCGTTTTGCAATATTATTTTGTGTTCATTTTATGTAATAACTGTAATGTGACGTAAATATGACGTAATTTCTCCTATTTAAAACTTCTAACGCATGTTAATAAATTTATTGTTTTACAAATTCCTTTCTCTCTTAAAATTCACGTGTAATTATTGTTTTTATGACGTAATTTTTAATAAGTTCCTGCTTTTTGTGTATAATTATTTAATTCTAATCCGAAATGTTTTTATCTGTTTATAATAGTCACGTGTAAATAAATTTTTAATTTATTTACACGTATAAATATTTTTTTTTTGAAGCAAACATTATTGTTTCCGCTGTTTATGCAGTTGGCAACAGTTTAAATTAATATCTTTCTAAAATCTGTTAAAAATATCTCTAGAAATGCTGAAAATCTGAATTTAAAATAGAAATAAAACCTGAAAAAATTAGTCAAAATAAAAAAATTAATGCAATCTGCACTTCGGCAAATTCTAACGCATAAAATGATCTAAAAATGATTAAATTCCTATGAACAGTTTTTGCTCCTATAAAACTTTTTTAGTGGAACGATTTTGTCCAACTTTAGCATTAAATATCTCTTAAAATAATTCTTCGATCTGAAAACTGTCTGCATCAGCGTGTTTATCAAACATTTCTGTATACTACTACCGAGTTTCATATTTTTGTATGCATTATTTTTCTTAATATTAACGAAGAAAGACCTCCGGTCACAAAAAATTCAAAACCGGCGGCGGTGACAGCGGTAGTTACTTTTTTTTAGAATAGAGAGAAGAGATATTTATCTTGTTCAAATTTTCAATCGTTAATAAAATACTCATTATTCATCCTATCAAGTTGAAATAAATTTTTTTAAACTTGTACTGGATGACAATTGATGTTAATACAGTTTTTTCAAATATTAATTAATTAAATTTTAATTAATTAATTTTACTTTTGCATGGGAAACAAAATGGCGGCCATTGGTTATTGAAGGTCAATGAAAGTATTTTCAATAAGGGGTTACCATAGGGGGGGGACCCTGTTCTGTCGCCAACTTGGCGATATATCGCCAAATTTGGCGGCCAAAAGGGACGCCAACTTGGCGATATTTCTAATATTTCGCCAAATTCCCATAGAGTTCCATTGTAAACCTACTTGCTTATAGAAAATCAACAAATTGAGATATTTTAATGCAACAAAAACTAATATTAGCTTAAGGGATTATATTAAATTTTTCTTTGATGACCTAAGTAGGAATTGACTTTAAAAACAAAATTTTTATATTACTTGTTTAAGAGCCTGTGACAATTTGACAGGGTGTCTAGCCACCTGGAAAAGTCAGTGAAATTCTGATGAACTGGGGAAGTCATGTAAATTTAGTCAGAGAAATTTGAAACTTCAGAAAAAAAAGAGCAGGAAAATTTTTCTTATTATAAAACTAAGGATTTGAAATGGCTGTGCCAGTAAAATTTAATTGTGCAATTTAAATTTAATTAAATCGTAAGTACTGTAAAGAGTATTTCAATCTTTCATGCAATTCCTTTTGTCTACATCCTTTTAGTCCTTCCTCATAATTCAGAGATTTTTAATACCAGCTTCACTCTCACTGAACCTTTGTACGGTTTTGTAAGTTTACTTGCGTGTTTCAGTTTGCTTATTTATCTTTGAGAGCTAAACATTTGTGAGTTTAATTTGTTGAATATTTATAATCCTTAGATTCATTACAGAGCAGCTGTATTACTTGTAAAGAAATTTTTTTAGACATATTAAAATATGTCTAAGCATTCTGTGACTGGTGTGATGAAGACAAGGTGTCTAGCCACCTGGAAAAGTAAAATATATATGGACTGGAAAAGTCGGGGAAATTCACCATTCCTGCAAAAAAGTCGGGCAAAATTGAAATTTTTAGAAAAAGTTGGAGAAATTTGTAACATTTGAGAAAATTTAAGAAAAAAATTTCCCATCATAAAACTAAGGATGTGAAATTGCAGCGCCAAAAAAAATCTAACAGGGGTGATTGTGTTCAGGGTGTAGCCCGGATTTCCGGGTTTTTCGATATATTCTTCCGGGTTTATGAGATCGTTACGTTTAGTGGAAAATTCGGACATAAAAAAATATCGCGAATTTCGACATGGTCGCCGAGAAAAAAATCGACAATTTCGTCAAAGGATTGCGGGAAAACGCAAATTTCGTTTAAAAATATCAAAATAAACACGAATTTTGCAAAGGATCCCCCAAAAAACTAAGATTTTCGTAAAAACATCGCGAGAAAAATGAGATTTTCGTCGAAAGATCGTGGAAAAAACGGACATACGTCAAAGAAACGCCGGAAAAACGGACATATCGTCAAAGGAACGCGGGGAAAATAGACATATCGTCAAAGGAACGCGGGGAAAATAGACATATTGTCAAAGGATCGCGGGAACAACGCGAATTTCGTTAAAGGATCACGGAAAAAAACATGAATTTCTATAAAGAATCGCGGAAAAACGCGAATTTTGTCAAAGGACCGCAGAAAAAAACACATAATTAGAACCGGGAAGGATTTACCCCATCCCGGGATCACGGAAAAAATGCGATTTTCGTTAAAAGATCGTGGGGAAAACGCGATTTTCGTCAAAGGATTGTGGGAAAAGAGTAAATTTCGTTAAAGAATCGCGGAACAAACACGAATTTGTTTAAAGAATCGCGAATAAAAAAACACATTTCATCAAAGAATCACGTAAAAAACGCGAATTATTTCAAAGGATCTCGAAATAAAACTAATTTCGTCTAATGATCGCGAAATAAACACAAATTTCGTCAAAAGATCGCGAAAAAGTGCAAAATTTGCAAAGGATTGCGAAAGAAAAAACAAGATTTTCGTCAACAGATCGGGGAAAAAACGCGATTTTCGTCCAAAGACCGCTGGAAAAACGGAAATGTCGTCAAAGGATCGAGGGAAAAACGCAAATTTCATTAAAAGATCACAAAAAAAAAAAACAATTTCTTTAAAGAATCGCGAATTTCGTAGAAATAACGCATAATTAAAACCGGGAGGGATTAACCCCCCCCCCCATTCCGGGGATCGCTGGAAAACGCGATTTTCGTCAAAGGATCGCTAGAAAAACGGAAATATCGTCGAAAGATCGCAAGAAAAATGCAAACTGTTAAAGAATCACGGGGGGGGAAAAACGCGATTTTCGTCAAAGAATCGCGAAAAAAATGCAAATTTCGCGAAAGATCGCAGAAAAAAGAGAATTTCGTGAAAGGATCCAGAAAAAACACATAATTAGAGCCAGGAGTGAATATCTCCCCACCCTCTCTGCTGCCCCTCTCCTTTCAGAGAAGTTTCTGTGAAGTGTTATCCATCTCAATCTCAGTACAACAATGTCCAGAATTGCATACCCAGGAAGAAAGCAGAAAAAATAAATTTACCTTGTGTAAGAGTAAAGCTAGGAAAACAAACAAAATTTCTATTTTTCTTTCTTTTTCCTTTTTTTTTTTCTCTAATACTTAGCCACTTAGAAGTAAAATTGCATTTTCGAGAAAAAACGGCCAATTTCCCCCACAAGATCACGAAAAAGCGGCAAATTTCGTCAAAAGGTCGTGAAAAAAATAGGAAATTTCGTCAAAAGATCGCGAAAAAGCGGGAAATTTCATCAAAAAAATCGCGTAAAGCGGTAAATTTCCCCCAAAAGATCGCAAAACGACAAATTTCCTACAAAAGATAACGAAAAAACGGCAAAATTCGTAAAAAGGATCGGAAAAAAACGGCAAAATTCGTAAAAAGGATCGCAAAAAACGACAAAATTCGTAAAAAGGGATCGCGAAAAACGGCAAATTTCGTAAAAAGGATCGCGAAAAAACGGCAAATTTCGTCAAAAGGATCGCGAAAAAACGGCAAATTTCGTAAAAAGGGATCGCGAAAAAACGGCAAATTTCGTCAAAAGATCTTGAAAAATATAGGAAATTTCGTCAAAAGAATTCGAAAAAGCGGCAAATTTCACCAAAAAAATCGCGAAAAACGGTAAATTTCCCCCAAAAGATCGCAAAAACGGCAAATTTCCTACAAAAGATAACGAAAAACCGGCAAATTTCGTAAAAAGGATCGCGAAAAAACGGTAAATTTCGTAAAAAGGATCGCGAAAAAACGGCAAATTTCGTCAAAAGATCGCGAAAAGCCGTAATTCCCCGCTGCCGCCGATGTATTTCTGAAAATGTGATGTTAATTTCCGAAAAAAAAAATTTCACTCGGACTCTCCCCTGACTCTCCATTTGATGAAGTCATTTAGCTTTCAGTGAAATTAATGTAAGTTTACCGAATTATGTTTTTCTGCAATTTGTATATTTCAAACAATAGCAGAAATATGTCATTTGATTGTTATGCTGTTGCAGAATCAGTTGTTATGTAAATTGATATTGGTATATTTTGCATCGATAATTTTCAGGGTTTTTCACTTTGTATCAATTAATTTTCAGGGTTTTTCACTCTGAGTCACAATCACCCCTGATCTAACTTTGCTCTTCATAAAAACTGTTTGAACTACCTCTTATGCAGTTTCTTTCGCCAATCTCCTTGCAGTCCTTCCTTGAAAACCTGGCGAATCTCAATACCAGTTCACTGAAACTTTTTACAATTTTATAGGATTACTCAAGGCGATCCAGTCTGTTTACTTATCTTTGTTTGGGAACTGACAATTTAACATTTGTTAGCTTAATTTATTGAATATTTATAATCCTGATATTGGGTTAGTTACAGAGCAGATATATTACTTATAAACATTTTTTTTTTTTTTAATCATTAAAGTAAATCAAAGTAATCTTATTTAACATGACATATGTGATAAGTAATTTATTCTTGACTGGACAAAAAGGATGGAACCTGATGCTCAAAGTGTGTGTCTGCAAAATGTTTAGCATGTAGAAAGACATTCTCACTAACAAGGAGAGGACACGAGGTTGGAGACACAAAATCCGGCGACCCTTTGTACAATGATAGAGAATGGTTAGTAGATAAACATATCGCAAAGATAAAGTGTAATATGCAAGGGGTGTCTTAAAAAACAATCCCCAGAGTCACGCAGTTTTGATGCTTTAGTACGTAATCTGATAAATTACACCCTTTTCTGAGCTGCCTAAGGGTACAGTTGGCAGAGCGCCAGACTTCTAAATTTTCACCTTTGGAACTTTGTGGGTTCTATACTCGGACAAGAATTTTTTTCGCTATGAATTGAGTCGTCTGAAGTACATTCTTCAATATTTGTAAATTTATAATCTTCTTCACTAGACATGTTTTTTTTTATTTTAATTACGACACTACACTAAAAAACTATGTCTGATCTCCGCAAAACTTTTAAAAACAAACTGTCATACTGCAGTAGATGACTTTTAAAACTTTAACACAAACAAGAGTAAACATTCTAAACCTACCCTGTTTATTTTCAAATATTAATGAAAAAAATAACATGACAAAAAAGCCATGATTTGGCTTCTAATTTTGGAGCTGGTATAGAAATGGTTTAATTTGGTGAACTTAAATGCAAAATTGACGTTGTTCTGGCGAATTTATTCAAAAACATTTTATATTGATGAATTAAAATAAATGCTTAGAGAAATATAATTTTTCTTTCTAAAACATTTTGTTTTTAGCGTTCTTATGAAAAGTTTTAATCGCCATCGTAAGGAAATAGTTTAAAAGCAGGTTTTCTACTTTAAATTAAATTTAAAAAGCTACAGTGGATTTTTTTTTTCTTTTAACGTCAATGGAGTTTATTAGCCCCCGGTACGGTATGCTATTTCTTTCTCCCAGCTTATTTTCTGTATTCCAAAAAATAGCGTTACCTTACAGAAGCCATCAGTAAAACAAAGCAGTACAATTAAATACTCTATAGGATTTTTTTTAACTTCTAAGCATCGCACATTTTCGATTTTTATACCGTCGTATTGGAAAAAAAAAAGTTATTTTAAATGCATTTTGTTTGAAAACTGTATCTCCGTTTATTTTAAAAATATTATTATTTTTTTTTTTTTTTTAGAACCTTTTGTTCCATTTTTTTTTTTTTTTTTTTTTTTTTTTTTTTTAGAACCTTTTTTTGGAACCTTTTACTCCATTTCTGTAGAAAGTAAAAGAAAAATAGTTCTAAAATAGTAATTATATATTTTTGTTGCCATTTCCTCAGAACAACCGAAAGAAAATGTAATTAAGGGTGTATTCGAAAAAATATTTTTCCACCCTCAACAGCTCGAAATTTTCTGAGACATTTTCAGACTCATTTTTAAAAGTAAAGACATGAAACTTGCTGGGGTGATTTCTGAAGACGTGTTTAACATGCCGTGTGATTTCATTTTCAGCTCAATTAATTAGAATTTGATTTTTAAACAATTATTTTCTCAGTATGACCATTTTTTTCATTCCCAGATCGCCCGCTTCGGAAAATTCGGTTCAAAACGCCAACTTTGATAGCGTTTTTTACAGTATTTTCTGCATTTATCAAAAAATTAAGAAGCACGGCACATTATATAGTTTCTAAATAAGTGTAATTCCCAGTTTGATGCGTTTGAGAGCAAAAATGAATTTTAAAATGAATCGGAAAATAAGCAGTTTGGATCGAAATACACCCTTAAAATACGTGCTATTTTGAAAAAAAATATATAAACAAATGATTTCTGTTAAAACAATGGAGCTATTATAAATTATATTTAATTTTAAGTATATGAATCATTAGATAGCCGTTTTTTTGTGGATTTTCTTGAATAACGGCATCTTTTTGCTGCATTTGTGCATTATTTCGCGATAGTGATGTGCTATGCGTGCTTTACTGCAGATGTTTAACAGTAAATCGTAAATGTGGAATTCTTAAGCGGATGCGAATGACGTCATTTTACATAAAACGTGTGCTTTAAGTCTGAAGATTGAAATATGTTTTGTACTGCAGTAGAGTCCCGCTTAACCGGGTTATTTTCTTCTGATGGACTGGTGGCTTCTATTATTATGAAACAGCCATTATAAACCAATATGAAATGTTTGGTGAAGTTGAAAGAGCAGCCGTAAAATGTTAGAACTCTGATTTTCTGGTCAGAATGGAGGAAAAAATGGTCATAATTTTTTTTGAAAAAAAAAATTGGCCATTTTTTTAATTATTATTTTCACTATCTATTCAAATGAAAGTTAATTTCAATTTGAAAATGATGTCAAACAAAGAAATCTAATAATCCCTATCGTTTTCCCTTTTATCTACAAAAATTGAGCAATTTAGTTTCCACCACTACGGAAATGTCATTAAAAATTACAAGAAAAAGTAATATTAGCTGTGAAATACAAGCGGACAACCAACTTTTAATATTGATTGATGAAGTTTTAATTTCGTTGTGAAAAATTAGCTAGACACAAATGCTGAACTATTTGTATTTTTTTAAAAAAATTCATGTTTGAAAACTATTTTAAAAGCTATAATAAATCAGTCAATTAAGATAAAGTTTTTAAACAAATTGCATTTGAAACTAGATTTTTTTTTCCTATGAGAGTGTAAAAATTGAAAATGCACAGCCGGAATGAAAAGATAGCGTTCATATTCCCTATCTTTAAAAACCCAGCTTATTTTACTCAAATACACGAAGCTCAAATTAGGGGAACCCGTTTATAGAAGATTCAAAACTGAATATGAATGGAATTTCGCGAAATTAGTGAGCTCTATCTAAGCTGATTTCATCTAGAGTGATGTATGTTTGGTCGCCAAATTTGACAATATCTCGAAGTGCCCGTCAAACAACTTGATGGATGAAGTTAACCAATGAACTTGGTAGTCCTATACACATGCTCACTCACATCGACATCGGTTGATATTTAATTCAGCTTCAACCTGATCAAGCCAGGTAGACGGTAATATCATTTGAGTGTTCCACCCGGGTTTCGCACGTAACTCGGGGTCAAAGTAGTTCGTGAATACGGGCGTAAGAGTGCTGTCGCATTACAAAAATCAGATTGTTTCAAAATGTCAGCCACATTAAGAATTCAAACTGCTATACATTATCCATTTTTTAAGATAGAGGCGAAACAAAAAATACTCTGACGTTCTTCTATCAAGGTTAAACATTTAAGAAAAGAATCTTTTTCAATTTCTAATTATTTTGTACCTCTGTTTAAATTAAAATAAATTTTTATAAGGGGACGCCATTTTGAAACAAGAGGGTGGGAGAAGCTGACCAACGAACTCGGTCGAGACATCGCTATGTACTATACACTTGCACATGCTTAATCACATCCAAATCAGTTAATAAATACGCGTGTTTTCGCTTAACTAATGTCAGATTGTTTGAAAATGTCAGCCACACTAGAAATTCAAAGTGCTATATCTCAGCCATCTTTTAAGATAAAGACGAAACAAAACGTGCTCCAAAATCCTTGTATCAAGGTCAAACATTTAAGAAATTAATCTTTCTCAATTTCTAAATTTTTTGTACCTCATTAAAAATCTTTAAATGTCCGCCATTTTGAAACAAGGTGGCGGATGAAGCTGGCGAACGAACTCGGTCGAGACATTGGTATGTACTATGCACAGACGAAGTTACATCCAAATCGGTTTATAAATACGAGAGTTACAGCATAGCAAAATATCATATATATGTATCACGAAACAAATAAATGGGTTAAGTCGACTAATCACGTCGTGCTTTTTGCGACATATTACTGGATTAGTACCATATTTTAATCAGCCATTGGTGAGGTTGTATAGCAGTCGTACCACTATCGCAAGCATCGCTATTGGAGGTGTCAACACTGTGGAAATTTAGCAGCTGTGGACAGATGACTTACTTCAGTTGACTTATTTAATCAACTCTATCGATTGTTGATAGTGATAAAATTGGTAAAGTCCAATCAAACAAGCATTGATTCATGATGAAGACAAGGCAGATTAGGCCGCATGAGTGGTGAAAACAGGCTTATGAAGAAATCTAGGGTTTTCCCAATTAAAACATAGTCATCGGAAACACTTTATTCCATCAGAACATATCAACGTAAACAATTCCTACAGGATGAGATTTATTGAGCCATCCTGCTTGAGCACGAACTAGTTATTCATGCGAAAAAGATGTTAAATAACGAATTAATATTCTACGTGACTTATGACACCAGGTAACACATTAGGTAAACAATCAAACAGCACAAAAAAAATCTCCTTCTGAACTCATGCTCGAGCTATTTATTAGAATACGCGGAGGAATTCCGATTGAAAAGCAAACTTCAGGCTAACCAAACAAATTCATGAGCGAGACTCGAAATGAAACTGCGATCCGTCACTCAACCAATGGAGGGCGATCGAGAAACGGTCACAGAAATGAATCCCGGCGCTGCTGATAGAAGGATTCCGATGTGAATAGGCTGACGCTTGCCCGGCTGGCGGGAAAATGAGATGAAATAAAAAATGTAAAAATGGCTTTTATAAACACTCGAAAAATAAAGTAACTGCGCTCGGAATTTTACAGTTTGGTAGCCGATAAAAATTAACGAAGGGATTAAAAGATTAGATTAAGTTTTTGAATAAGACTATTATTAAGATACGCGTTTTAAATTTGTAGGAATTTAACTAGAAATAAATAACAGAGAGTATTAAAAAAGGGGGAAATAATGAATATGCCGGCAATTTAGAATAATTTAAATGAATAGTAAAAGAAATTTTTTTATATAACACATATATATACTATATATGCTATATGAATATACAGTCGAACCCCCATATATCGAAGTAGCAAATTTCCGAAAAAAAAAATCGATATATAGAAGCGATCTGAGTTTTATAATAATTACTCCTAAAACATTCAAATTGAAGCTAATTTTTGTATACGAACTGCATTTCTAATGCGAATTGCATTAAATGAAAGTTAATAAATAAAAAAAATGCATTAGTATGAAAGGTTTATTGAGTACTACATACCGTTTATAAAAACAATAATCCAGACAGTGGTTACAATGCTCACAGTTACATTCTGTTAAAAAAACTACGAATATCTTACTGAACAGCCACTTTTGCGGAAAGTTTATCAATGAAATGTTCGCATTTATTCAGTCCACTAAAAACTTCATGAGGAACATTTTCCGCGAATTGAAGTTCACGACATATTGTTTCAAACGCCTCTCGCATTTCTTTTTTCGATGGCTTGGAAATGTTTTCAGATTCATTTACTTCCTCTGGTTCTTCGATTTCTGTTTCAGATTCATGAAACGAATTCATTATGTTTTCGTCTGTAGGATAATCAGCAATAATTAACTTATCATCGACTGTCAGAAATTCGTTAAGAAGAATGCCGTCTGTAATGTGACCTTGGGGACGCAAATTTTCCCAAGACTTGAATTTGCGGGAACATGTCCTGTTCTTCTATTTCCGGTAATACACTGAACACAGCTTTTGCGAACCAGTTTTTTATTGCAGATTCAGAAACGTCATAATCACCTTATGTAAAGGTTTTTCATTTTCAAATGTCCAGATAAGTCGTCGGAAAATGCGTTTTCTGTAATGAAGTTTCAGGTTTTTTATTACACCCTGGTCTATTGGTTTCAATTTTGAAGTGGTGTTCTGGGGAAGAAAAAGCAAATCGACATTTGATAATTTTGAAGACACGTTAGGATGAGCCGGACAATTGTTTACAAGTAAAGCAATTTTTCAATTTTGATCATTCATTTTGCTATCCAATTTCAAAATCCACTTTTCAAAAATTTCCCTTGTCATCCATGAGTTTCTATTGGAACAATAATCAACCTCTAAAGATGTTACATTTTTTAATACTCTAGGGTTATTACTTTTACCTACTACCAATAATCGAAGTTTTTCTTTGCCACTCATGTTAGCGCCTACCAGTACTGTTATTCTGTAGGGTAGACCGGGGCTAGTTGGCCCGCTTTTTCTTCTAATAATTTTTTAAAAAAATTACAATTCAACATTTTAAATTTCTTTTTATGTTACCACTATCAGTGTACTTTCAGGAAGAAGTAACAATAGTAAAGATTGAAAATATTAACTATAAGTATTAGTTTAGAAGCTCAAATTGACACCAAGTCACTTGGGCCAACCTGCCCCGATTGCGGGGTAAGTTGGCCCACGTCACTTTTTAATGTTCTGATGGTGTAAAAGTTTAAGAAATGATCAAAATTTTACCAAATCTTAGTTTTTATTTCTTAAGAACGAAAACACAATATAACCTCCTAAATTAAAATAAAAAATTTCGTCAATTCACAAGATATCAAATTCACTTAAGTTTATCATAAATCCTCTTAATATTATCCACAATTTTTGTATTGACAAGCTTTCGATAGGAGCAATTCTTACAGCAAAAAGAAATTAAAAACAAAAAAGTGCGTGTGTGTGTGGGGGGGGGGGGGAGCAGAGAGGTTGTATAAGAAAAAAAAATCACATTTCCCTTAATCCGTTGCGGGCCAACTAACCCCGTATCGCCATTTTTGTTTTTCATGACTGTAACGAATTATTCTGAAAGTATTTCAATAAAAAAACATGCCCTACAATAACTACGAACAATTATTTTTCTGAATTATTATATATCAAAATCTAAAATGTAATTTACAAACAAATAAAAAACGATTATTTATAAGAGAGGAAATTTACTCACCTTTGCAAAATTTCGAAAATTCTCAATAATTCTTTAACGGACGCTCCGACTTTAATGGTGCTTATGTTGTAGGAGGAAAGCGAAGAAACGCATACTTGGCTGGGCTGACAATGTTATCTAACGCAAAGTTAAAAAAATATTGCGACTGGGCCAACATGCCCCTATGGCCGACTAGCCCCGGTCTAACCTATAAACAGCGCAAACAATAATGTTTGCTTCAAATTAAAAATTTATTTACACGTGACTATTATAAACAGAAAAAATCATTTGGAATTAGAATTAAATGATTATGTACAAAAAGCAGTAACTTATTAAAAATTACGTCATAAAAAGTATACACGTGAATTTTAAAAGAGAAAGGATATTGTAAAACAATAAATTCATTAACATGCGTTAGAAGTCTTAAATAAGAGAAATTACGTCACATTACAGTTATTACATAAAATGAACACAAAATATTGCAAAACAGTTTAAATTTAGAAATTGCGTTAGACATTTATTTGATATTTTGAGAGGATTTTTTCAACTATTTTTGTTAGGAAAGCTCAGATAATATTTCCTTTCTAACAAAAGTATTTTCACGTGAATATTTAAAAGAGAAAGAATAGCTTGGTCAAAATTCCGTCAGATTAAAAACGATTAATTTAAAATGTCTCATTTAAAAGAACTTTCTTTTCGCTTTGTTAAAAAATACCAGGAGACAAAGACTGTTTACTTAATTCCTTTTATATTAGCTTATTTTGAAATGTTGTTACACGTGTCTACGTCATCAAGTTATTTTTATTTCGACGTTTTATTTGTATTTTTATTAATGTTGTACTAATTTATTTGTTCTTTCGTTATTTAAAATAAAAATTATGTCAATTTGTATAATTTGGCGATTTATATAATTTGGCGAAATGGGTCGACGGGATAATCAAGTAGTACCGCAACGGATTTGGCGTTAAAATTCCACAATCAAAGAGAAATGAATAGAATTCCGTCTATAGGGAGATCGCCACTGTTTTTTAAATTATAATTCAATCTTTCGAAATCTTTTTAAAGCCGATCAAATTAGCGTGCATTTAGAGTCTGCGGTGTCTGGACGGGGTTTGGCGAGCGTAGCTCGTAGGGGGCCGAGCACCCTAGTGTTAAATAAAAATACATCTACGATCAATTATATATTTTTACTCTTATTGTTTAGTTATTTTAAATCGCCTGCAAAATATATTTTTAAATAATTAAAGGTAATTTGGTGAAAGTTCATGTAAAGTTTTATTAATTTCAACAGAAGGAACAGCATATTATTTAATATAATTCATTTATTAAATACACAACTTTATTCAATATTCTATTTTCATTTGTTTTGTAATTTCCTATGTCAATTACATTATTATGTTATTTTTATTGACAAACAACACTGCTTTGGAAATAGCTTCATGTGATTTTCTTAAAATATTTAAAACTAACGCAATTAGGAAATTATTTATTACTCAACAAATAAAGAGTAAAATTTTGCAAATGAGCTTATCAATGAGTAATTTAAACGGATGACTAATAATAATGTAACTGCAAATATATATTATTCCTTTCCACACTTAATATTAAGAAGAATGATTATCTTATTTTTATTTTTACTTTATATATTTATTTTTTACATAAAGTTAAAAATATATTTTTTTAAATCTTGTATGTTCTGCTGCCAAAATAGTATATTTTTAAAGAAACATTATTAATTTATTTAAAGCAGTACATATAAATTTAAATGTTAGTTTATGATTTTTACAAATTTAATAATGCATTAATTTTTTACATCCTATTCTACTTTATGTAATTTTACTAAATATTAAATACATTTTTTATTGAATATTATTACTACGGCCTTCTTTTTTATTTTTTAAAAAGAACTTCTTGGAACTGTTTTTTTATTCAGTTATAAGCAATTAAAAGCTATCTATTCAGATAATTATAAAATTCTTTTAATAACCAATTTCATTTCAATCACTGGACATAGATGGCAGCACAGTAATTTTTTCCCTCTTTATGTATGTAAATTATTCAGTTTTGATCTTATTTACCTTTTAATGATAAAATATATTTATTTCAATTTTTTAAATATTTTTATTTTAACTATTTCTCTTTGCTGTATGTGTGTGTGCAAGGGGGGTGGGGAGGATGATATTATTTGAACCAACATCAATATCACTTATACTTCTTTAGATTTTTTTCCAGTTAATGATTAACATGATAAGATTACACACATTATAATTATGGTGTATAAAAATTAATAAAGAATTTATATGAAACTTTTTAGGGATACATTCAAACAAATAGTAGTCATATCAATGACCTTTCTCTTTTATTTCACTCCATATACAAATTGTACCTTAATAAACAAACCAACACACTGTGAATGACCCACTTAAGCTCCAGATAGACGTATCGGTCTACTCGCGGTCTTTTTGTTCTGGTCAAGCGACGCTTTCTTATGGTTACACGTAGTTTTTCATCCGACTAAAACCGAATCATTATATTGAAACGATCAGAAATTATCTAAAATTCATTTCTGAAACACTGAATATTGATTACAGTTCATTGTATAACATTGAAAAAATAATTGTAGGCAACACATCTAAGGATAATCAGACCTTAATTAATCCATATTTCATGTAACAATAAAAAAAAAAAAAAAACAAGTCATCATAAATCTGATTTTTTATTCTTTTCAATTTTGGTTTTGCGTTTATTTTGTTTAATATTAATGTTTTAGTGCTTAAAACTCCAAGAACAGTTATGAATTTAAAAGTGCCTTAAATTAATTAAAATATAGCTTTTTATAAACATATTTTTCTCCAACTCCGGTTACCGCGACACTCCGCTTATGACGACACTTTTTTCTGGACATGAGAGTGTCGGGATAACGAGGTTAGACTGTATTATATTAGTAATGTAATACTATCCATATATTTCAATAAATGAAATTTTACATATCAATATTTCATTGAAATTTAATGATAATTTATATTTATTTATAAAATAGTATTATCTTCTTTAGACAATAAAGAAGATAATATTTATTATGAATTACACCTGTTTTATTTATAATGAAAATATTTAATGTTGATAATAAGTAAATACTATAAACATTATAAAAATATCAATGATGATCAAATATTTCAGTAAACCATTTAATGATTAAAATAAATATATATATATAGATTTAAATACTACATAACAGCTTTTTTTTTTCCAAAATATTTTAAAATTTATTGAACAGTTAATTAAAAAAAATTATAATTATATAATTAAGATAGTATTTTAATATTTTGAAAAATTATAATTATATTTTTAAATTTATAATAATATCATTATATTTCTTAAAAAATTATAATTATATAATTAAGATAGTATTTTAATATTTTGAAAAATTATAATCATATTTTTAAATTTATAATAATATAATTATATTTCTTAAAAAATTATAATTATATAATTAAGATAGTATTTTAATATTTGACAGTATGTGTTATAAAATATCCCTCTATAACTTATCTTGTAATATTATAAATTTATTTATCTAATATAGATAATATTTATTATAAATAGTATCTCTTTTTTATTTGCATTGATACAACAATGATATTAATATCTGGTAATATTTAATTACAATACGTTAATAATAATAACAAATAAATATTATAAAATATAACATACTGTCAGTAATGATAAAATATTTCAATAAACTATTTAAGTATCTTAATATGAATAAACCAGGAAACAGATTTAAGAGGTACTATAAATTAATATTGGAGATGTAAGTCGCTAGATTCACAAAAAAGTAAAAATCATAAGAAAATCTCAAGTCCTAAAACACCACTGTAAATCTAATAATAATAATATTTATGCTGTTGTTGTTGTTAATTACCAGTTTAGATTATGTGTAAATTATATCAAGAAGTAGTTGCGATATTGAGAAAAATGTTAAATTATCAAACATAACAATTTATTATCTAATATAGTTAATATTGTTATTTAATTATAAATCACATTAAAATTGATGAAAGAAGAAAAAGAGTCAAAACTGTTTAAGAAAATATTTTTATTACTTTTGACAGGAATATACGTACATTGTTCAGGTAAATTCATTATAAATATGAAATCAAATAAGTTTACATAAGCTCTACACTGTATCACCGTTTCACAATAACAAGACATTGATATTTTCGAACTCCAAAAAGTAATCGCCAATTTAGCATGATGACATACAACCTCGGTAACACTGTACAAGTTTTCTAGTAAGAGAATTTTAATTAAGTCCCAACGCATGCGCAGTTTCTTATTTTTGCTATAACGGTTGGGATCGGCGAAAATGCCAGTCGAACCCCAATATATCGAACTTCCACATATCGAAATTTTCTATACATCGAACTTTTGGCAAATCTCCATGTTCATTACATAGATAAACTGTTTCTGTATATCGAAAAAACTCTATACAACGAAACTTTTTCAAGACATATTGAGAGATTTTATTCCACTTTAGACATGTTGTCTCACGAAAAATGAAGGTCAGGGGATAAAGGAAGTTTATTGAAGGTCACTACGAACCCCACATTCCAGCTGGGGATGAGGGGTGGACAAACAGGTTGTTGTTCCTCCAACTCGTTTTCGAATAGACGCTTTCAGTGTGACGTCAGTCATGACGTTTTGGTTGGAAACTGACTCCAAACAAACGGTTTCTATGCGTCATTTCTTTTTAAATATAAATCGTGGAAAATGTTACCAGCACATATCAAGTATTTAAAACATTTAGACGTGAGATATAGATATAAGATATAGCTGCAACACACAAACAAAATAGAAAATACAACATAGCAACCGTTTGTTTGGTGTCAGTTTCCAGCCAAAACGTCATGACTGACGTCACGACTGAAATCGTCTATTTCGGTTGCGAGCTGTCCTCTAGTGAAACATCAACCCCATTGTTCTTTCAGCCAGAACTTGAATCCAACATATTTTCGCTCTTTCATCGTCAAAAGGATGTCTTTTTTTGGCGGTGATCGCTTTATTGGCAACTTTCGGATTTCATTCTGGTTCAACTCATGATCCGGCCAGAGATTCCGAGGAGCTTTTGCCTGGAGAAAAGCCGGTTTGGCGCGCATCTCTGCCCTCCGTCATGCTTCAAGAAAAGGTTACCAAAATCTGGGTCTTTGCGATGAAATCAGTTTCTAACATTCCCTTTTGTCTGATGGTTGACTCCCACTCCTAAGTCTGCTTAGTTTCAGTGAAAATTTAAGTAGTGTTTTATAAATTCGTTTTGAACTTTTACTTTTTCTCTCGATCACAAGTCAAAACCAAAATCCTTTAGTGTCGTGGATAAAGTTGAATTGCTGAAGGATGTAGATAGCGGAATGCGCAAAAAAACCTTTTCTTCTAAATTTAGTATTCCCGCAAGCACATTGTCGACTATTATAAAAAACTGGAATGCCGTAATGAAATCCTATGAATGTATTGAACCTAACAAAAAATGTTCGAAAACATGCACTTATGATACAGTGAACTAGGCCGTTTTAAAATGAATAAAGAGTATTCGAGACCAAAACTTGCCGATTTCTGGTCCTCTCATGAAAGAGAAGGCATTGGAGTATGCTAAATATTTTGGATGCGATGAATTTCAAGCAAGTTCCGGGTGGTTTGACAAATTTAAGAAAAGGCATGGCATCAAGGAAAAAGTTATTTCCGGAGAAAGTAAAAGTGTATCTGTAGCAATCTGCGATGACTGGAAAAGCAACAATTTGAAAAAATATTCTAAAAGATTATCAGACCGATGATATTTTTAACGCTGATGAAATGGGACTCTTTTACAAGTGTTTACCCAACAAAACTCTGACTTTCAAAGACGATGATTGTGATGGAGGCAAGATTAGTAAGTAGGGTAGACCGGGGCTAGTTGGCCATGGGGGCATGTTGGCCCAGTCGCAATATTTTCTTAACTTTGCGTTAGATAACATTGTCAGTCCAGCCAAGTATGCGTTTCTTCGCTTTCCTCCTACAACATAAGCACCATTAAAGTCGGAGCGTCCGTTAAAGAATTATTGAGAATTTTCGAAATTTTGCAAAGGTGAGTAAATTTCCTCTTTTATAAATAATCGTTTTTTATTTGTTTGTAAATTACATTTTAGATTTTGATATATAATAATTCAGAAAAATAATTGTTCGTAGTTATTGTAGGGCATGTTTTTTTATTGAAATACTTTCAGAATAATTCGTTACAGTCATGAAAAACAAAAATGGCGATACGGGGTTAGTTGGCCCATTTAGCACGGGGCATGTTGGCCCGCAACGGATTAAGGGAAATGTGATTTTTTTTTCTTATACGACCTCTCTGCCCCCCCCCCCCCCCACTCACGCACACACTTTTTCGTTTTTAATTTCTTTTTGCTGTAAGAATTGCTCCTATCAAAAGCTTGTCAATACAAAAATTGTGGATAATATTAAGAGGATTTATGATAAACTTAAGTGAATTTGATATCTTGTGAATTGACGAAATTTTTTATTTTAATTTAGGAGGTTATATTGTGTTTTCGTTCGAAAGAAATAAAAATTAAGATTTGGTAAAATTTTGATCATTTCTTAAACTTTTACACCATCAGAACATTAAAAAGAGTGATGTGGGCCAACTTACCCCGCAATCGGGGCAGGTTGGCCCAAGTGACTTGGTGTCAATTTGAGCTTCTAAACTAATACTTATAGTTAATATTTTCAATCTTTACTATTGTTACTTCTTCCTGAAAGTACACTGATAGTGGTAACATAAAAAGAAATTTAAAATGTTGAATCGTAATTTTTTTTAAATTATTAGAAGAAAAAGCGGGCCAACTAGCCCCGGTCTACCCTACATTTGGCAACAGTATAAATTAATGCCATTTTCTAAAATAATGTAAAAAATATCTCTATAAATGCTGAAAATTTGAATTCAAAATAGAAATAAAACCTTAAAAAATGAGTCAAATTAAAAAGAGAAATACAGTCTGCACTCCGGGAACTTCAAACGTATAAAATGATCTAAAAATTATTAAAATCCGATGAATAGTTTTTGCTCCTATAAAATTTTTTTAGTGGAACGATTTTGTCCAACTTTAGCATTAAATATCTCTTAAAATAATTCTTCGATTTGAAAACTGTCTGCATCAGCGTGTTTATCAAACATTTCTGTATAAAACCACCGATTTTCATATTTTTGTATGCATTATTTTTCTTAATATTAACGAAGAAAGACCTCCGGTCACAAAAAATTCAAAACCGGCGGCGGTGACAGCGGTAGTTACATTTTTTTTAGAATAGAGAGATAAGCCATTAGCTTACTACAACATTTACAGAAAGTTTTGGTAATCCACTGAAAAAATGAAATAAATGTTGATGGGATGAAAATGTCATGCATGATATGATAAAAGCGCCAAGCTGGTAACCTTGTACATACATGTTTTCTAGTAAGAGAATTTCAATCAAAGTCTGCACGCATGCGCCGTTACTCATTTTTGCTATAATGGTTGAGATCGGCGAAAATGCGTTCGACTGTAATACATATAAAGTTTATAATGGACCATATTCTCCCTTTGGGTTCGGGGCTACAAAAATTCGTCTGCTTGGCAATAACATTCATAACCGCCATAACCGCGCTATGGAAAAGCATTGTGTTTAGAAAATTTATGCTTACATTTTATTTTATACGGAGTTTTAGACCTCTTTAGGGGCAGGTATGGGTTATACATGAGTTATTGTCTCTATTTTAAAGTAATGGCATGCATATTTTTCATTTTATTTATAAAATAAAAATTTTAAATTTCAGTTAATACATATGTATGGATTTTAATTAATGTGTATATAAGTATTGATCGAGAATAATTCGTACAAAATAAATCTGCAGTATTTCACGCATGTATTTACCTGTATTTCTGCTGCACCAAATGATACAGAAAGGTAAACAAACGCGCCAGCCGCTATTTTTACACCACGTGATTCCCACTGTGACATCACGAGAATACTGTCCATAGAAAAATATATCTCTCTATTCTAAAAAAAAGTAACTAGCGCTGTCACCGCCGCCGCCGCCGGTTTTGAATTTTTTGTGACCGGAGGTCTTTTTTCGTTAATATTAAGAAAAATATTGCATACAAAAATATGAAAATCGGTGGTATTATAGAGAAATGTTTGATAAACACGCCGATGCAGACAGTTTTTAAAACGAAGAATTATTTTAAGAGATATTTAAGGCTAAAGTTGGACTAAATCGTTGCATTAAAAAAGTTTTATACGAGCAAAAACTATGCATGGGAATTTAATCATTTTTAGATCATTTTATACGTGTGAAGTTCCCGGTGTGCAGATTGTATTTTTTTTTTAATTTGACTGATTTTTTGAGGTTTTATTTCTATTTTAAATTGAAATTTTCAGCATTTCGAGAGATATTTTTTTACAGATTTTAGAAAATGGTTTTAATTTAAACTGTTGCCAACTGTATAAACAGCGCAAACAATAATGTTTGCTTCAAATTAAAAATTTATATACACGTGACTATTATAAACAGAGAAAAAAAACATTTGGAAATAGAATTAAATAATTACGTATAAAAAGCAGGAACTTATTAAAAATCACGTCATAAAAACTATATTGACACGTGAATTTTAAAACAGAAATGATATTGTAAAATGATAAATTCATTAAGATGCGTTAGAAGTCTTAAGTAGGAGAAATTACGTCACATTTACGTCACATTGCACTTATTACGTAAAATGAACACAAAATAATATTGCAAAACAGTTTAAATTTAAGAATTTCGCGAGACATTTACTTGATATTTTGAGATGACCTTTTCAACTATTTCAGGGCAAATAATATTTCATTTCTAATAAAAGTATTTTCACGTGAATATTAAAAAGAGAAAGGAAACTTTATAATATATTTATAACTACTTAAAAGGTGACAAAAACATATTAAAACATATAAAAATATTATTTAATGTAACCCGAGATCTTTCGAACACACATGCGTTCATTTTCAAAGGGATAAAAGATGATTGATTGAATAGAAATACATTTTAAAAACAAAAATAGTACGCATGCGTAATCGGAGTTCAGTCCATTTCTCTGCAGAGGGGTGAAAAGATCAGTTCATACTATCAGGTGGTCGTGATATATTTAGGATATTATACCAAATTGCGGGAATATTATAGGAAAGGACATCATTACAAATATTATCACGTCTAAGTAAAATTTCAATGGATTCACGGATTATTGATGAGTAGTGATTAGACGCTGAAATGATAATTTTAGCTTTTTCGAAGTTTATATTAATATTTTCTGTTTGATGTAATCTGGATAAAGCTGTATTTGGTTTGTTAAACTTGATATCAGAAATGTGCTCATATGTCATACCAATATAAAATAAACTCTTATGCTGTTCTGTGCTGAATGGGATGATGTAGACTCCAGCTTTTTCATAATCGGGAATAGGATCAATTTTGCTGTGAATCAATTCTTTCAATTTTGTTGGAGGTTTAGCTATTAAATTAATATTATATTTTAGTAATGCATATCTTAATCTTTCATAAAGCTGTGGGATATATAATACTATAGTTATATATTATAAAGTTTATTAATAACAAGGTGAAAATTTCCTTCACGACACTAGTGTTTAAAACAGTGTTTTGACTCTAGAGAAAGGAAAGTTTGATAAAAATTACGTCAGATTTAAAATGTCTTATTTAAAAGAACTTTCTTAATAAATTCATAATAATAACAAATAATGTTATGAAATATTATCAAGTTCGCAAAGAATTCTTGATTTCTCTATCAAAATCTTTGTTCTAATTTGGGGAAGGATTGAGCAAGTAAATTAGTTTAAGAATGAAAGTAACATGATGCAATGCTTAGCATACATTTAAGGGAGACCAAACTGGTCGCCAGCGGCGGCTAGTTTAAAAGAACTTTCTTAATAAATTCATTAACATGCGTTAGAAGTCTTAAATAGGAGAAATTACGTCACATTACATTTATTACATAAAATGAACAAAAAATAATGTTGCAAAACAGTTTAAATTTAGAAATTGCGCGCGACATTTATTTGATTTTTTTTATTTATTGAACAACAAACATATGACTTGTATGCTTGACATGAGAGCCGCTTATACGTCAATGACCAATATCGCCAAATTATATAAATCGCCAAACCACTCGCCAAATTATACAAGTTGACGTAATTTTTATTTTAAATAACGAAAGAACAAATAAATTAGTATAAAAATATAAATACAACGTCGAAATAAAAATCACTTGATGGTGTAAACACATGTAACTTCCTTACAGTCAAGTGAATGTGATATTTACGATCAACTATCATTGGCATTTAATCTTAATCTGGCGATAGATTTTTGGTCGATGGGATAACCAAATAGTACCGTTATAATTTACCACTCGAAAAATTAAAAAAATGCTAACTGGCGAGTTAAAAAAAAAAAGCTATTGGCCGGCTTTTAACCCAGCTAACATAAAAGTACCAAGAATTCTTTGCGATCATGGCAAGTTTTATGTAGTTTTACTCGAAAAAGTAACTTTGATTCTTTAATCAAAATGAAAACTTTTTTTATGAAAAACGAAGGAACTGTTGATGATAGTCACATGACTTAGGCTATTATTATAGAGATTGTTTTCAATTCTAAAAACAGCGCAAAGAATAATATTTCCTAACGATTAAAAATTTATTTACACATGACTATTAAAAACAGAAAAAAACCTTAAAATTACTATTAAATGAGTACGTGTTAAAAGCAGGAAAATATTGAAAATTATGTATTGAAAATTGTATTCACACGTGAATATTAAAAGAGAAAGGAAACTTTAAAATAATAAATACATTAATATGCGTTCAACCCTTTCAGGGGCAAGTTACTTCTATTCGTAAAATGTTGAAATCAGTGAATGACACCAGAAATTTCGAAATATGAAAATGCTTTTGTTCACTTACTTAATAAAAGAAAAATTTTCATTCCAATATTCTGGTGCCAATATGTCATTTAAGAATTAAAATTAAATGTTCCAAAAGTGAACCACCGCCCTTGAAGGGGTTAAAGCAGTAAATTGTATTATATCAATCGTTTTATAACGCTGTTAAAAATACCGGTCGGCAAAGACTCTGTTTACTTAATTCATTTTATTTTAGCTTCTTTTGAAATGTTTAACTGATCTTCTTTAACCAAACACAATAACAACCACTGGATGTCTTAACAGCAACCAACTGATTCGGCATTAATTTTTCGCAATCAAAGGGAATTGAATGGAAACCCGTTTACAGGAAGATCACTATAGGTTTTTTCATTATAATTCAATCTTCTCTAATGTTTTAAAAACCGATCAAATTAGCGCGCTTTTAGATTCTGCGGTGTCTGAACGGGGGTTGGCGAGCGTAGCTTGCAGGGGGCAGAGCTTCCTAGTGTTTATACAAATTTAAAAACCATGTTGAAAATTTTGGTAAGATACTAAAACAGACTTCTGGCGCCATTTTAGATTACTTCGCCAATCACGCCAACCAGAACAGGGTACCGATTTCTTTCCAAATGAATTTTAGGTATGTTGAATAAAGTTACATTAATTTTGAATGATTTTATGAATTAAAAATAAAAATTACAGTTAATTTACAACAATATTACATAATTTCCTGTGTTTTTTCTAAAACAATAAAAATTACAAGAATTCTGGTTCACAGATTAAATTGTTGCATTTTCACCAACGATTTAGGATGTATAACATTACACAATTAAAATTCATAGCTATAACAATAAAACAGAAAATAATTAATGCTTATATTTCAACAAATTATGTATCTCGACCAAATGAGAGTAATAATTTTAATAACTTAATAAATGAACTCAAAATTTTAATAAAGTAACTAATGGACAGTATTCTCGTGGCGTCACAGTGGGAATCACGTGGTGTAAAAATAGCGGCTAGCACGTTTGTTTACCTTATTGCGTCATTTGATGCAGCAGAAATACAGGTAAATGCATGCGTAAAATACTGCAGATTTATTTTGTACGAATTATTTTCGATCAACACTTATATACATATTAATTAAAACCCATATGTACGTATTAACTAAAATTTAAAATTTTTATTTCATAAATAAAATGAAAAATATGCATGTCATTACTTTAAAATAGAGAAGAATTCCTGTATAACTCATACCTGCCCCTGAGAAGGTCTAACCCTCCGTATAAAATAAAATTATAAGCATAAATTTTCTAAACACAATGCTTTAGGTAGGTAGGTAGGAGGGGGGGGGGGCTTTGGGGGCTTTAAATTTGCAATAAGCAGCACGGCTGTTTTCCCGAATGATCCATACGAACAGAAACGCCAGACACAGACGACACTAGACACCTAGCTAGAAGCAATCAATACAATGAATAAACTGTAGCGTCGAATTACGAAAGGCACTCGACGAACAGAACTTTTTGATAAAGCAACCAAACGAACGAAAACACTCATCACTCAAATCAAAACCCGCCCAACAACTCCTGCGTTGAGCGCGGTACCTGACACAAGAGAACAAAATATGCTCCAAGGAGTTCAAAACACCACAAGCACGGCAGCTGCCGTCCGCAACCAAGTTAAAACGAGCCAAAATCTCCGGTGTAATAAGCATCCTGCAGAGGAGACGAGACACAATCACATCATCCCTTCGATTATGAACCCAACAACGAGAGTGATTGACATTGGGGATATCCCCATAAGAGGCATAATACTTGCAAGTCCGGTAAGAGTGCTCACCCTGCAACAGAACACTGTGAGAAAACCTACGGATCGTATCTTCTGGCGAGGTCCAATCAATCAGAGGGTCAGAGGCAGAAACACTTTTGGCAAGGCCATCGGCCCTTTCATTGAGGGGGATACCACGGTGTCCCGGAACCCAGTAAAAGGAAAGGTGAATGGAGAACTGCTGCATCCGAGCAATTTTATTATGGAGCCAAAGGATAACTCTGGGAGACTTCAGGTTAGTAGACTGGAGAGCCAAAAGAACCGACAAGCTGTCTGTTAAAATCAACACAGGACGAGATAACCAGATCAATTCGTCGAGAGCCACGCCTATTGCGAGAGCTTCCGCCGTGAAGACGGAGTTGACATGCTGCACCCTGTAGCCAAAGTGATGTGAGGAAGTGCAGCCTGCAATCGAAGTGAGGGAATCTGTCTTTGAGGCATCGGTGGCAATAATATCCCACAAGTCAGTAAAGTTCTGGAAGTAATCAGCAAACATCGGAGCAATCATGCTAGCATCTAGGTCCGTACGCTGAAAAGGAAGATTAGAGGTGAAAAATTGCACTGCGTTCGAGTCAAGAGAAAGAGGAACTTGGAAGCTGATGAGGAAATCCAGATCAATACCCAGACCGGTAAAAAACTCAGAAACATAAGAAAGATGATTTCCTGGTGAGACCAGAATATCCTCACAAGAGTCCAAGAGAGGAGACCAGCTGCCAAGGGCAAGACGCTTCACCCAAAAGCCGAAAGCCAGAACCCTGATTCTGTCAGCTAGGAGACAAGCCCCAGCATGCTTGAGAAGAAGAATATTAGGCGTCCACTTCGGGAGCCCCAGAGCAACCCGTAACGCACTCGTCTCTATCACTTCGAGCATTTTCAGTAGCGAAGGACTAGCGGCAGTGAGAAGAGCAGCTCCATATTCGATGATACTACAGATAGAAGAGAGGGCCAACGTCCGCAGATGATGTGAACGAGCCCCATATCTTTTATGGGCCAGAGCTTTTAAGATGTTGATCCTTTTAAAACATTTCGTCCGGAGATATTCTACATGCTTCCGGAAGCCTCCACGACGGGCAAAAAGGAAACCTAGAAACTTTAGAACGGGGCCACCGTTCACGCTGAAGTTGAATTCACAGTCCGCTCTCCGTCTCGAAAGATTAATCGAATGGCATTTGTCAGCCCGAATGGATAGTTTCCAATAGGAACACCACACTATTATAAGTCGAAGAGCCTCTTGGAGTTTTACTTTACAGGTGTCCAAACAATCATTCACACAGTAGATGAAAATATCGTCTGCATAGATGAGGAACTTGATGCCAAGGCCCTCCAGGACCTCATAAAAATCTGCCATGAAAATTGTAAAAAGGATGGGGCTCAAAACCGCCCCCTGGGGAACACCTTTACCAATAGTTCGGGAGGAAGACACGTGACCCCTCCACGCAACCCTGCCGACTCTAGTAGAAAGGAAGCGATGTATCCACCGAAGCATCCGTCCTGTGATGCCCACCTGGGCACATTTATAAATAAGTCCATCAATGTAGACAGAATCCTAGGCTGAATGTAGATCCAGAGAGATGCCCAAAATATATTTTTTCGCTTTTTTGGCAGACGTGATGTCATGCTGGAGAATCGCTAACGCCGTATGGCAATCCCGGAAGGGAAGAAATCCAAGGTGCCTAGGGACCAAGATTTTATGGCAGAGGAGGTGGTGCACAATTCTTCTGGCAATCATCCGCTCACAGATTTTCCCCGTTACCGAGGTTAAGGCAATTGGTCGGTATGAAGATGTATGATGTCTCGGCTTGTCAGGCTTCAAAATTGGGAGAATAGTCACCGACGTCCAGCTTGAGGGAATGCCCCCTGAGCACCAAATGCTGTTGTACATACTCAACAAGCAATCTAAGGAGTGATCATTAAGCCCCTTGAACAGGGCCGTACTAATCCTCTCCTCCCCAGGAGTGGAAATTCTCGTTCTTCCAATGGCCATCTTTAGCTCTGAGATCGTGAGCAGACAGTTGAGCGAATCATTACACTCATCACCATAAGTAAATGGAATTGGCTCGTGGCAGTTTCCCTCGTCATAGTGATCTGCAAAGGCTTCAGCTTGGACTACCACATCAGCAGAAAAGGAGTCAGATAGTTGTAAGTAGAGATGGGAATCAGGAGAAGAGCTGGACCGAGATTTGAGGTTACGAAAGATTTTATATAGAGGGCCAGGGTCATTCGCGTTACAGCACATGGAGTCCCAGTACCGACGCTTGGCTTCCCTGACAACCTGGCGGAGCTTGGCCGAGAATCTTTTATATTTCATCCAATGATCCACAGATGTTAATTGACGAGCTCTTCGCAGATGGAACTTTTTCTGTTTGCTAAGGGTGCTACACCGCGCAGTCCACCACACAGGGAGGCGTTTCAGGGACTTAACACAGGCTGTACTATGATTCGACATGGCACCACGAACCAAGGACTGGAACGATGAAGGCTGGGTATCGGTAACCAAATGTAGGCTGGAATTAACTTCCTGGGTGATGCGGGTCCAGTTGTAGAGAATGGGACCAGGACGCAGAGGAGGGTTAAGCTCTACAGAGATAACAATGGGGAAGTGATCGCTGTCGAAAAGGTCATCCTCAACGATGATCAAGGAGCAAGTAAGAAGCCCAGAAGAGCAGATCGAAAGGTCAATTAAAGAATTGACCCCACTAGGGGCCACATGGGTAGGAGCAGTATAGTTCATTAAGCAGAAGGGGCTATCAGAAAGCCAGTCCACCAAACGCTCGCTAGCCCGCGAGGACACCGGGGATCCCCACAGCGGGTGATGAAGATTAAAATCTCCCAAGATAAGAGAATGATCAGAAAGATCACGGCAAACCTTCAAAAGATCGTCAACCACCAACCCAGATGAGGAGTAGACGTTGATAATGTTGAGACAGGAAGAACCAAGGGAAATGCGAACGCCTAAGAATTCGTTAACTGAGCCCAAATTATCGAAACACAACCTTGTAGACGACCAAGTAGAGTTCACCGCCAAAGCCAGACCACCACCGGCCCGACTGACCCTGTCCTGACGCTAAATCACTTTACCCGACATCGACAGAGGCTTCTCAGGTGAAAGAAAAGTCTCCTGGAGAACCAGGACATCCGACGTCAAGAAGGTTCAAGCTGAAGGAAGGGGAGCTTGTTGGAGATACCTCGGCAGTTCTACTGAAGCACACTAATACCCATAAGCGACTGAAAGAAGAAATACTATCAAACACAAAACCCAAAACAAAAAGCAAGAACCTGCCCCCTGCAGGAACACATGCCCAAAACACAAAAATAAACAGGAAAAGAAAAAAAAGAATTTTTTTCTACCCTCCTTTACCGTGCACGTAGGCACGTTTCCGCTCCGGGGATTTGTCACTGAGTTTTGCCATACAGTTCATAATTATATTACTCAGAGCACTGATAGTTTCTAGAATTTTTGCAGACTGTTTTTCTGAATGATCAACTAAAATCTTTAACATGTTATTAGTCCTTATCTCAATAGCTTTTTTAATTCATCTTGGTCAGGTTTTTTAACACTGGTTTTCTGTGCATATGATTCAGAATTCACCCTTGTAGAAAATTTTCGTCGAGCGTCAGTAAAAGATAGAAAATTTCCACTTCTGAAGCGGAGAAAATCCATTTCTCTCGAGCAGGTGGGGCACTGGAGGTAATCTGACCTGTCCCCCCCCCTTCCCACAGTTCACACATTTAACTTCTAGCGTGCAAGGACCGGTATGCGCTTTTGGCCACACGTGGCACAGATTTGTTCGGACTGACATTTTCCAGTTGCATGATTGAATTTAAAGCACCGTGAACATTGCCTCGGTCTATCAACAAACTGGCGGATCTTCTGAAGAGTAAACCATAGCTTAATTTCAGCCGGGATAGCAATACCAAGTGAGGTAATTAAAACTGGGGAAACAATACTAGATGAATCTTTCTTCATAAACCGTCGCATTTCTAAGATCTGCACGTTGTTGTTGACCATTATCTCCTGGCCCACCTCCTCCAGGGGGATGTCGACAGGTACGTTGAACACCAGGAAGCGATTCGAAATATTCTCCCAAATAACTCTATGTTTAACTGGAACCCCCCAAAAGCTTGTAACCTGACAAATATCAACAGCACAGCTGACGTCTTTCGTGCTAATAAGTAGACTGCCCGTACGTGTGTGACGGACATTCGCTATATGATTAGCATGAGGGATTATCTTTTTAAACTCTACTTGCACAGCTCTAGGATCTCTATTTGGAATAGATTTTGAATCCGTACTTTGTAAAAAAATATTGAAACACTTACCGCCGTTCTCGGCAGCCATTAAAAGAAGCAGCTCCGTGGAAGCAGTGGACCGCGACACATTTTTATTATACGCTGTTACATATCAAGAAATTTTCTGCCCCGTTTTTCTTGTCGCTGTCACTTGAGGTACTTTCTCCACAGTCCACCATTTCAACATTGACAGCAGAAGAATCCGCTGTTCCATCAATATCCACTATCTTAAATTCAGAACTAGCCGTAAAAATATCCAGGAACATTAGCGGCAAATAGTAGAGGTAAACAAACCGTAAATCAAACTATAACGCCTACCAAACACCCACCAAATCAACAATAAAGTAGTTCACTAATAACAACCGCGAAAAGAGAGAAAAAAAACACCTTACTTCAAGCCACAACATCGTAAAAACGAAAACTTCACCCATAAGAAAGCTCAGATACTGCCGGCTGCAAAACGGTCACCGCCCTCCACGTGTAGAAGGAGGCAGCACCTTACACAGCCAACCTCCAACCTGGAACTCATTCGACAAACTAACACAATGCTTTTTATTTATTTATTTATTTGTTTACACATACGTCTGACTTGTGTGCTTGACATCTAGGTCCGCTTATAAGTCATCGTCAATATACAGGGACGAGAAAGCACAATGAAATTTACAACACAGAGAAATTACATCCGAGAGCTCCACAAAGAGTGTGCAATGGAGCCAGCGAGAGTCGAATTCACAGACCTCTGTCGCTCTCAATGCTGGGCGGCTGGCAGCGCGGTGTCCTAACCGCTCGGCCACCGAGGCAGTGCTTTTCAATAGTGCGGTTATACTATGCTCACACTACGTACTACGATACTTAAGATATCTTGGGCCGCCGAACTCTCTTAATTTTGAGGTGGTACCCACCCGGAATTGGAAACCTGTTCACATGGAAAAACTCTCTTAAGATAACTCAGTGAACGTCATTGTGTTGTTTGCGCATGCGCTTAAGATAAAACCGCCCGCAACACCCAATCAGTTAATGCGAAGCTTTACAGCTAGCGAGAGTGAATGGTCGTGACTGTCTCTAGCCCGAAGAAAGTTGAAACTCTCTCAGAGAGTTTGTGGAACTCCCTCAGAGAGTTCGGAGGTTTAAGATAGTTCCGATAACGCAGTGTGAACAGGGTATAATGAATGTTATTCCCAAGTAGACCAATTTTTGTAGCCTCGAACCCAAGTGGAGAATATGGTCTATTCGCAATGGAGGATATTCCATTTCCGTTTTGATCACGTGGTCAAGGTTAAAACTTCTAGCGTAAAGAAGGGAAGGCTCCGTAGACGTGTAATATAAATCCCCGCTAGCCAATGAAACAGTTCATGAGGCAAAGCAATAGTATCTTCCCTTCTTATCAATTAGAAGTTCTTTGGGTAAGTTACCGGTACCACGTGACTTTTTTCAGCCTCAAACCCATATTTGGAATATCCTCCATTAAAATGCGTTTTTTTTTTCATTTAAGAACAAGCTAGCTAATGGACAATATTCCAAATGTGGGTTCGAGGCTGAAAAAAGCCATGTGATACTGGTAATGGAGGATATTCCAAATATGGGTTCGAGGCTGAGAAAAGCCACGTGATACCGGTAATTTACCCAAAGAACTTCTAACTGATAAGAAGGGAAGATCTTACTGCTTTGCCTCACGAACTGTTTCATTGGCTAGCGGGGATTTACATTATACGTCTACGGAGCCTTCCCTTCTTTACGCTAGAAGTTTTTATCTTGACCACGTGATCAAAACGAAACTGGAATATCCTCCATTTACCCCAAGAACTTCTAACGGATAAGAAGGGAGGCTACTGCTGCTTTCCGTATGAACTGTTTCACTGGCTGGAGAGAGTTTTTCATTACGTCTACGTAGCCGTCCCTTCTTTACGCTAGAAGTTTTTACCTTGACCACGTGATCAAAACGTAGATGGAATATCCTCCATTTATCGAAAGAATTTCTAACTGATAAGAAGGGAGGCTACTACTACTTTCCTCATGACTTGTTTCACTGGCTGGCGGGGATTTACATGGACTTTACGCATGTGACATCAGACGCGGGTAAACAGACGAAAAACACCAATAGGCGTGAAGAACATTTTAACACTGCTCCCCCTTCGTCCAGTAAACAGTCTTTTTCGGAGAGTTTCTTCCCGCAGAGGCGTTGGCTGTTGCCATTCGTGGGTAAAGTCCATTACGTTTACGGAGCCTTCCCTTCTTTACGCTAGAAGTTTTTACCTTGACCACGTGATCATAACGTAGATAGAATATCCTCCATTATTAAAACAAAATAGTAGAATTCCTTTGTTTAACAGTTGCTCGTTCAAGTGCATTTTGGAAAAGACCGTGGCTGTCACGTGTTTTTAACTGGTGCCTAGCTGCGGGTATATATCAGTAAAACAGTCTTTTTCGGAGCGCAGAGGCGTGGCTGGACTCACTCCACATTTTTGTCTTTTTTGACCGCATCGAAGCGAGCAGGCCATCCGCTTATCATTATTGAACAGACCCTCTTCTATTTCTCACAAATAAGAACTAACAACCAACTAACCAACCAACCAACTGCAATACGAAGACAAAACACATGTGTAGATCTCCATACTCTATGTAGTGTATATTCGTCCTAAAATTTTAAATTTATCACAATTTTATTAAAAATATGCAGAGTGACGATGTAAGTATCAATAATACACTTCATGTAACAATAAATTGTTTATAATTCAAATAATTATTTGAAAATAATGATCTTTTTCAGTGATTATTTACATTGATCAATAAATTGTGGTCAATTTGCTTCATGTTTATTTTTTATTTTTATCTGTTATAGCAGTGCATTCAAAAGACGAAGTATTTGTGTTTTGTTATGCTTGCGAAATTTACATTTTTTGTATGCAATGTATTTTCAGTGTTCCGAAATTTTATGTAGTATAAGAAGTAGAGTTGGGCAGTATCGAAAATACATGCATTTGAAATACATTTTCAAAATACATTTGTATTTTGTATTTTAAACTGGCTAAAGGAAAGTATTTTGGTAATGTATTTTGAAATGATTTTTCCAAGTATTTACTATTTTGAAAATACTCAAAATACATTTCTGCCGATTTCAAGCTGCTGCTTTTCAACCGCAGATTTAAGATTCACAAAAGCAAAATAGATGCGTGTCTGTTTTGTCTAGTCTTACGATTATAATGAATGCATCTGCTCTGCTGAAGTATTTTTGCTGAATGGTTACAATTCTAATGTTATAGTTTTATTAGTTCTAACGTTGCTATGAGAATGACAAAAACTACCGTGTGATAAACAGGAAGATCATTCAGAGTTTTGCTGTTAGGGTTTAATCTAGGAAAAATAATTTTTAAGCTTTTTGGCTAATTGTAGCCAATAACTTCTAGCCAAATGAAAATATCTTTAGCCAAGGAAAAAAAAAAAATTATTTATACAAAATTTCTATATACATGAGTATTATTTTTAGTTATGCAATATACAAACAAATACACTACTCTGTAAGATTGACCCCTCGAGATTTGGCTGTATACCACACAGGAAATGCTTTTTTTAATGAAAATGCTTTTCATACTTCCCCTTGCAAATTAATCGTCATTAAGTTACTTAAATTCTTGATTTTCAGTTTGTTTCTCAAGTCAGTTTTTGTTATATTCATGAGACTGAATCCCCCTTCACAGTCTGCTGTAGACAACAAAAGTGATGCTACAAATTCATACAAAGAATTCACATTGGGAAACATGCCAGTAATGCCATTTTTATGAAAAAAATAATAATACAATAAGCTAGTTTCATTTCTTTACACGTTGTAGCCAGAACCCACATAAATTCAAGTCTGAAAAGTTTATATGACATGCATCTGGCACATTCATGATTCAAAGCTATTGCACATCATATCACATCAGTGATGTCGCTGTACTTCAAAAAACCTGGGTCCCCGGGACCCAGGATTTCCAAAAACCTGGGTCCCTTTTTTATAAAAGCGGGTCCCCATCAATAATAATTTATATTTTAAAGGAAAATGAAACTTGTTTATTTGGAAAAGATAAAGGAAATGCATTAATTATTGTTTTAATAATAATTAAATAATGAATTAAAACCAGTATTATTTGCACTCAAATAAGATATTTTTTAAAAATATTAAGAGAAATTGTCTTTACTTTTTTTAAAGTAAAAATGCAAGATACAATTTTAATTGTAAAATAATGTTTATTTGAGAGTAGAAGATACCAAGTTCCACTAACAAGTATCACTAATGTTCGCATTTCTTTTAAAAATGGACAAGACAGCTTTATTGAAAAAGATATTTTTGCTGAAAAAAAGAATACTTATGTTAAGTAAAGGTGTACTTTTTGTTGAATGAATAGGTGCTTTCATTATACTTCCCATTGAATTATTTGTTAGCATAGATCTGTGTTGGAATCCGATATTTTCCTTGGAAGGGAAGTTTACATCTAAATCATTAATAAACATCAAATCCTAAATGTTCTGAAGGTGGGAGACATTTCAATGCAGTAAGAAGAAGAGGGGGGGGCGAGGGATTTTTCACTGGTCCACCTACTGAATACATTATCAAAGTACACTGAAATCATTCTGTATTTTTAAGAATCTCATAAAAAAAAATTAAATCCCATTTTATGAATTTTCTACCTATAAGTTTAGTTTGCAAAACTTTTTTGGTGCTTTGACTAAATTCACGTTTTTTCCGCGTTACTTTGACGAAATTCGCGTTTTTTCCGCAATCCTTTTGTCGAAATTCGCTATTTTTTCGCGAGCCTGTCACGAAAATCGTGTTTTTTCCGCGATACTTTGACAAAATTCTGCTTTATTCCGCGATTTTTTGACAAAATTCACTATTTTTTCGCGATCCTTTGACGAAATACACTGTTCTGTCTCAGCCCTTTTACGGAAATAGTGTTTTTTTTTTCGCGATATTTTGATGAAATTTGTGCTTTTTTTCGCGATCCTTTGACGAAAATCCGCTTTTTTATAGCTATTTTTTGACGACATTCGCTATTTTGGGAGGGATCCTTTGACGAAATACGCTATTTTTCGCGATCCTTTGGCGAAAATCGGCTTTCTTCCGCGATATTTTGATGAAATTTGCGCTTTTTTCGCGATCCTTTGACAAAATTCGGCTTTTTTCCGCGATTTTTTGACGAAATTCGCTATTTTTTCGCGATCTTTTTACAAAATACGCTATTTTTTCGCGGCTCTTTTACGAAAATCGCTGTTTTTGCGCGATATTTTGATGAGATTTTCGCTTTTTTTCGCGATTCTTTGACGAAAATCGGCATTTTCCGCGATTTTTTGGCGAAATTACGCGTCCCACAGGACGCGTAAGAGCTATTTTTTTGCGTCCCGTCTCCGATTTTTCGCGTAATTTACGCGCTATAGCGCGTCCGCGGCATCCCTGCACATGTTTATACAATCTGCGATTTTCGTTTCTGCCATATGCTAGAGTTGTGTCTGATGCAAATGATGCCACACTGTTTGAAGATGCTTGCATAAAGAGCACAAGACAAATTTTGAAGTGTTGCCGCAGCGCAGCTGCAATGAGTTTTTTTTCGTTTTTGTGCAGCGGCAGCAGGTTTACAAAATGGGAATGATATAGCATATTTCTTTGGCTGTCGCTATTTGGCTAATTCACTAAATGCTTTGGGGGCAAAAAGCACTTCCAGTTAGCTATTTGGCTAGCTCTAGATTAAACCCTAGCTGTGTATTGTATTTTTTTAAATACGTTAGAAATATACTGCAGTTAGTTGACTCGTGAAAGAATGGCTCAGCTCCTGATGATAATGTATGAGGTGAATTAATTAATTGGGATAATACAGTTGCGCTGTACTAGACGCGAATTTTTAAAAAATAATTTCTGTTGATAATAATGTTAAAGTTAAAGCAACATGCCAAATGTGTAAAGCAAGGTCCACCGTTATAAGTGGAACTTTTGGAGCCACAACTAACTTTAAAACGCATTTAAAGGTAAGGTTTTGGGTTTTATACCATTATATATTTTTTTTAGTTCCTTTGTACCTATTCATTGTATCAACATTCGGGTATAATTTTACCCCACTCGTGATATTCATTTAATTGGGAGTGAATTTTATTATATAAATAATCCTATTTATTTATATGTTTATTATACAAATCTAGTATGTATATGTTTAAATACTATCTTAAAATATTTAATAATTTTATTTCTGTTTATGAAGTTAAAAGACTTGATGTTAGTTTTAAAAAAAGTCAATCCTCTTATAATATCATATACTAATAATTGAAAACTATTTTGACAAAAACTGTCAAGATGCCACCCCCACTCCCCCCCCCCCCCAAAAAAAAAAAAAAAAATTAAATCTAGCATTAGTTAGAAAAATATGGCACTTATGTTTATTTTGACAGGATATTGAAGAATCTATCTAAATATGTATCTCATGAATCTTTGGAATGTAAGGGGAGGGGCGTCCAGAATTTACAAGTTGATTGAATATTAATAAAGTTTATCAGTTTCCAGATCATCTTTATGCTAGATTATTTGTTTATATGTCTTCAAAATACATGCATATAAAAAAAAAAATCTAAGAAATTTTTTTTTCTCAAGTTTTTCAAAAAAACATCTCTTTATTTATTTATTTATTTATTTATTTATTTTTTTGAGAAAAGATTGACTAATAAATAGCTCATAAAAAAATATTTAACAAAATAAAATGGGTGGTACATCTAAAAATATTTTTTCTTTTGAAATTCATACAGGAAGTGTCAATTTTATATGAATATTCAAAAAATCTCAAAGAAAAATTTTTTTCTCAAGTTTTTCAAAAAACATTTCTTTAATTTTTTTATTGAGAAAAGATTGACTAATAAAGAGCTCATAAAAAAATATTTAGCAAAATAAAATGGGTAGCACATCTAAAAATATTTTTGTGAAATTCATATATGAAATGTCAATTTTATATGGGTATTCAAAAGTTCAAAAATTAAAAAAATATATTTGTTGTAAAAAGAAACTAAAAAATGGTATTACTCTATAAAATAAATAATATAAGGAAAGCTCAGCCTTGCTTTTTCTAGCACGCTGTTCCTTTTGCACTGAAGAAGAATCTCGCTAGTAGATTCGAAACAGCTGTTTGCTGCTTTTTCATACATTATTTGTGCATTTTAAACGTTGGTTTTTCTGCTTTTTAATATTGTTGCACAAAGGCTTTATTTGCTATTTTTAAATATAAGGAAAGTTCAGCCAAAAAATTTAACCATTTTAATTATTTGGTAAAGAGTTATGAAGTTTTTTGTAGAACCATACAGAAAATCAACACTTTAAAAATGTCCATAGAAAAAGAAAAGTGTCACATGTTCAGATGCTTATAATTTGAAATATTTTAATTGGATTCAATTAAAATTTCATGTGGTAGCATCTTATACATGTATGTTTTCATGTTCCAAGTTTCGTCAAAATCTGAGATGGTGGGTGACATTTTGTAAAATTGCTGGATGATTTGACATGGAATGACCCATACATCTTTTGGGAGAAAGGAATAAGACTTGTTCTTCAAGGTTAAATCTTGTAAAGATTAAAATTTGCCAATCAAAATTAAACTTTAAACCATGTGAAAACTCAATTTTTAACTATATTTTTGTTTAGTAGTTTATTTTAGTCTTATTATTTCCTAAGTTAAATAAATAAGTAAATAAATAAATATTATTTTTAAGCAGAAATGTAGATCCCTAAAGATCATTAATTAAAAAGTTAACTACATTAAAAAATAAACATTTAAGAATCTCTCTAAATTTAATAATAATTTTAAAGGTAAAAGATTTTTACTCATACAGTCATATGTATGTAATATAAATATGCAATGTGTTATTCCTTTCAATTCACTTTAAATAATGCCTAAATAATTTTAAGTAAAATGTATACAACAGGACATAAATAGTTTGTCTTTATGGTAGCTTTAGTAAGTTTCGATTTAATCTCCTTCACGGCAAGCATCTTTTACAGAATTTTTAATCTTTTATCACTGGTATTTTAAAACAGAAATTTTTGACCAGATGAATCGAGAAAATGACTTGATTAAATAAGGCAAAAGTTACAATAAAAAATAACTGGTAGGAATATTCATTGCGGAATAATCACGAGCATATATGGGATGCTTGTCCCCAAGGGGTTAAAAATATTTCAGGACTATTTAGGTATAAATTTATATCTAAAAATATAGGCGCTGGAATGGTCTATCTATAAGGCTCATATATATTTGAACTAAAGTTAACAAAAAAAAAAAAAAAAAAAAACAACAAAAAAAAACTATAGTGTGTATGTGTATCTATCTATATATGTATTATTCTATTCTGTTTTTTCTTAAATATTGTTTTGTTGTGTTAAATTTTAAGTCTAAGAGCTTTCACCTGAAATCAAGGTCCTATAGGTTTGTAAAATTTTTTTATTAATTTAAAATTTTAAGATTCTGCTTATAGAAGTCAAAATGAAAATCACCATAATTGCATTTATGAAATACACAAGATATGCATTTTAAAATATCATATCTAAAAATATTCAAATTTATCCAATGACCACAGTCCATGCTTGACATCTATTGTCACACCTTATAACAGCATCTTTGCATCTCCAAAATAATTTTAATATACACTGCTCAAAACAATTAAAGGATATTGCAGTTTTAGGTGGATTTTGTATCTGGTAAACTGTTTAGCTGATTGATACATGGTCGACAGACATAGTAGGTTATATGAGAATAAATTACACATGCTTGGCAGAAAAAAATGCATTTTATTGCGCATTTGTGTACTAAAGTAAAAAAACACAATTTGTGCATATGAGAAAAAAATAATAAGAAAAGGTGTTTTCTTCAAAGAAAATCATTTTCAGTAGGGGGTATGGTTTCCACGGGCGGCCAGCAACGTTGAACACTTTTGAGGCATGGACTTAATGAGGCTATTAATGACGAGTTGGGGTATTCTGCCCCACTCTTCCAGAAGAGCTCTTTCCAGTTCTTGGAGAGTTTGTGGGGGTTGTTGGTGGCCAGAAACTCGTCTTCCTAGAGCGTCCCAAACGTGCTCGATTGGATTCATGTCTGGAGAACACGCTGGCCATTCCATTCGAACGATTCCTTCCTCGAAAAGGAAATCCTCCACCAGGTTTGCACGATGTGGCCTGCAGTTATCGTCCATTAAAATGAAGTTATCTCCGATTGCTGTAGTGTAAGGGACTACAATAGGTCTGAGGATCTCATCTCTATATCGGCGACCAGTCAGAGCTCCATCTCGAATGATGTAGAGGTCAGTGCGCCCGTCAATGGAGATGCCACCATACACCAACACTCCTCCACCGCCAAATCTGACACTTTCGTGCACGAACGCAGGATTATTCCTACTGCCACGGTCCCTCCAGATGAAAATACACCTATTATCCGGATGCACAGAAAAACGGGACTCGTCAGAAAACAGAATATTGCTCCATTCATTTCTCCTCTAGTTGACATGCTCGGTTGCCCACTCCCTGCGGTCGCGACGATGCCTTGATGTTAATCTAACACATACCATCAGTCGGCGAGCATACAGACCTACAGCATGGAGCCGGTTTCGGACAGTCTGAGTTGAAATCGTGGTGCCTGTAGCCGAGCGAAGGTGTTGTTGGAGAAGAGTAGCGTTCATGGTTCGGTGTCTCCAAGCTGTTAACGCTAAATACCGATCTTCATTGGGCGTTGTTGCCCGTCTACGACCTCACCCTGGTCTTCGGCCTGCACATCCACTCTCCAAAAAACGGTTCCAGATCCTGGAAATGACATTTTGTGACACCCCAATGGCTTGAGCTACTTCGGCTTGAGTTTGGCCCCCTTCTAACCTACCAACAATTCTCAAAGCTTCTGAATCTGTCAAATGACTTCGCTGAGACATCGTACTCATCGAAACAAAGCAATCACTGAATGCCGATCATCCTTCTCTTCATTCTCTTTTATCCAGTTGAAAGTCAAATTTCATTCGCTGCCGCTGAAGCGACGTTTTTGACGTCGAACTCAAAATTTGCATACTCCACAGTTTGAAAACCAGAAAAATTTGCATTTGTGATTCTCTTCTTCTATTTTTGGCAAAAAAATTTCGTTTATATCTTTATTTTATATAAAACTTCAAATATCCTTTAATTGTTTTGAGCAGTGTATTTTATTAAAAATGTATATTGGATATTATTTAATAATTATAATAACCTTTTTATCATTTAATATTTAATGTTCATTGCAGTTAGTAGAATCTATATTAGGGGAGATGACAAATAGCTTTCCTTTTACTCTTGTATTTTAAAATTTTTCCCATTTAGGCAATGCTCCTCTTTTAAATAAATTTAACAAAGTAATTGTGAATAATAATGACAAGAACAACAAGGAAAAATCAATCTACTAATGTATTGTATGCTTCACTTAAACTATAAATTGGAGATTGGAGGAAAATCGAAAATGATAGGTTTTTGATGGAATAAACCGGTAAAAACACGGTTTTTACCACTGTCATGTCAAAAATCAGTTTTTGACGTCAAAAACCCATTTTCTGTCTTAAATGTTTTCTTATTCATCTCAAGCGAAAAAAAAAATTTGTAATATTAATGAAAGTCATAGTAATCATGAAACTGGTAAATCTGCAGATTAGTAGCCTCAAACGTCAGTTCTACAATTTTATTCTGAACTATACTATTTCATTTAGTATTTAAAATATCCAACTCGCAGTATCATTTCTTTCATATTTGTAATATTAATTATTACAAGTAAAGTAATATATCAAGATTATCAAGTAGTCTCTGGAAGTTTGTTAAAAATAATAAGACGAAACTATACACTAATACTCCAAACCTTTTTATTTTTTATTTTATTACCTTTTAAATCCCTTGCTGTCTCAATAATTTAATAGCTGTAATTGCTTGATATTTAGTATTTTAAACTATGCATCTAAATTAACTAAAATATCGATCTTCTGATACTTACAATAATTGATGCAAAACAGTGAATGAATATACAAATTTTATTAATTATTAGTACTATCCTAATTGCTAAATTTATTTGAAAATAGCTATATTGTTTCATTAGTATGCTTTCATTAAATTCTGGTTCTAAATACAGTCAAAAACAATTTATTACTTTTTATGAGGGTGTCCATTACTAGGATGAAGAGTGTCCATTACTGGCATTTTGGGTGTTTTGATATATTTCTGTTATTTCTTATCAGGGTTGGGTTTTTGACATGACAGTGGTAAAAACCATGTTTTTACCGGTTTGTTCCGTCAAAAACCTATCATTTGCAATTTTCCTCCAATTTATACTGTAAGTGTAGCATACAATACATTTCTAGATTAATTTTTTCTTGTTGTTCTTGTTATTATTATTCACAATTACTTTATTAAATTTATTTAAAAGAAGAGCATTTCCTAAATGGGAAAAATTTTAAAATACAAGAGTAAAAAGAAAGAACAATATTTGTCATAATCTCCACTAATATAGATTCTACTAACTGCAATGAACATTAATATTATATGATAATAAAAGGTTATTATAATTATTAAATAACATTCTACATACATTTTTAATAAAATACATTAAAATTATTTTAGATATGCAAAAATGCTGTTATATGATATGACAATAGATGTCAAGCATGGACTGTGGCCATTGAATAAATTTGAATATTCTTAGATACAATATTTGCAAATGTATGCAAATGTCTTATGTATTTCATAAATGCAATTATTGTGATTTTCATTTTCACTTCAATAAACAGAATCTTAAAATTTTAAATTAATAATTTTTTTATACAAATTTGTAGGACCTGATTTCAGGTGAAAGCTCTTAGACTTAAAATTTAACACATAACAAAACAATATTTAAGAAAAATCAGAATATAATGTCCTGTTCCTGTATACATTTTACTTAAAATTATTTAGGCATTATTTAAAGTGAATTGAAAGAAATAACACATTGCATATTTTTATTACATACATATGACTGTATGAGTAAAAATCTTTTACCGTTAAAATTATTCTTAAATTATTATTAAATTTAGAGAGATTCTTAAATGTTTTATTTATTTTTTAATGCAGTTAACTTTTTAATTAATGGATCTACATTTCTGATTTAAAGTAATATTTAATTATTTATTTATTTTAAGGAAATAATTAAATTACTTAACAAAATAACAAATAATAAATTACTTAACAAAAATATATAGTTAAAAATTGAGTTTTCACATGGATTAAAGTTTAATATGGATTTGCAATTTTAATCTTTACAAGATATAACTTTGAAAAACAAGTCTTATTCCTTTCTCCCAAAAGATGTATGTAATTCTCAACTATTAAAATATATTTTATTTCATTTATTTATATAAATCAAGTTTTGCTATATAGAAATAAAAATAATCAATGAACAATTTTGATTTAACACTTTAAGAAATCGTACTTCTGAGGAAATTTCTGAGAAAGCTATTTAGTTTTAAAGAGTAATAAATTCTGCCGAAATTATACACATTTTTTAATCTTACACTTGTGGGTTATAGAATTTCTTTAAAAAATCTAATTTTTACAGAATATGCCAAATAGCTTAAGATTATTATAGAGATCTGCTAACAGAGATGTGAATGTATTATTCTAATGCAATTCTTTTTTGTTTTTCTCAGATAAATATACTTCAGAGTCTTTTTGATATTGAATATTTCATGTAAAACAACTTAATACTAAAGACAGAATGAAAAAAGATAATGTAAAAACAAACTACTACTAAAAAATGGGTTTTTGACAGTTTTCGACCTTTTTGACAGAGGTTTTTGACATGACAGTAAAAACCATGGTAAAAACCGTCATGCGTCAAAAACTTGCCAACCCTGTTTCTTATTTACAATTAAATTTTAATTCATATTGGGAAATGAGACTATGAGAATGGTTAAATATTGTTGATAGAATAATATAATATTGAAAAAACTGGAATATAATAATTGACTATTAATTAAAAAAACAATTTTTAAAGAAATTCCTTAAGGGTGTCCATTACTGGCACATCTACCTTATATATCCTAGTAGTGAAATACGTTTAACACGAAACTGAAGGGACCGAAAAAAAATTTCGCGTTAAAAGATTCGTAAAAAAAAAACAAGAACAAAACTCACAAATATTTTCGATGTCGTCACATTTTATGTTGATATCCTGTTAAACTACTAGTAAATTGCATCCATTAGGATAAAAACAAGTAAAAAAAATACTGGTTTTTTTTTTGTGTGTGTGTGTGTGGAAGGGGGGGGGGGGAAATCAGATATCTTTTTTTTTCTTAAGTGTCTTTTTCAGCATTCTAAGATCTAGCTTGTTTGAACCAAATAAGTAAAGCTGCCTCTAAATTTTCCTGCTTAGCAGTTCCCATGCGTTTTCTCTCTGTCTTAAACATACTGTGCTCAAACATTAACGTAATGAAATCCTTGTTTTTTATTATTGTTGATAAGGTAGAATTGGCAATGCAGATTTTTGTTTACGTCCTTCTGTGTCATCAACTGCATTAAGCAGCTTCATCTTTATTTGAAGCGAAATAGCAGTTTGTTTTTCAGTCATTGTGCTCATAAAACATAAGCTAATTTACTAAAAACACGAAATTCACTGATTTTCACCCAAAATTCAGTATTTTTAACACAAAATTCAACAATTTCAACTCAAACTAACTAGATAGAAAAAAATGCATTAAATTGCATAGTATACTGTCTGGACTGATATTTAATTTTGTGTTAACCGATTTTTCATGTTAAGCGTTTTCGTGTTAAACATATTTCACTGTATTATAATCCGCTGTGTTTACTAGCCTCTTGTCATGTGTTAGTATGAAGGTAATAGAATTTTACGGTACTGCTTAGTTATCCCACTCGCCAAATTATAAAAATGACACAATTTTTATTTAAAATAATGAAAGAACAAGTAAATTTGTATAACATTAATAAAAATACAAATAAAACGTCGAGATAAAAATCACTTGATGATGTAAACACGTGTAACTTGCTTAAAGTTAAGTGAATGTGATATTTACGATCAACCATTATTGGCATTTAATCTTAAAGTTTGGCAAAAGATTTTTGGTCAACGGGATAACTAAGTAGTACCAATTTTCCTGACTTATCTGTAAAAACATTGTAAATTGGTCATTTGTTTTACTTTTTGACCACAAAAAGGCAATTCAATGGTTTCTCCACTAATTGAAATAAAGGTACTCGATATAGTATAGTACTTATCGCTAAATACAAGCTTGAAATACTTTTAATAGTTAATAGTTTTTCTGTTATGCTAGCAGGGATCTCTTTAGAAGAAAATTGTGTTCTTTAAAGGACACTTCACATTTTCTTTCACCTTAAAATCGGAATCTTCTTCACAAAATTCTTTGTCTTAAAAATTTTTCACACGCACACACAAAAAAAAGACTTTTAAAAGCTCACTTTTATAAAACCTCTCCATCCCTAAACTGAATCTTTCATAAATTTAATCATTTAAAAATATGACTTATGACAAAAAGTCAAAACAACAAAAGTTGACAAAGAACCTATTTAGTGTTGACTCTAAGCCGCTTTAGCAGGGCGCAGCGCCCAACGGCCCTTTTTAATTCTTTTTTTGCGCCTGGCGACCCTTTTATTTCTTTTTTGCACCCGGCGGATCTTTTAAAGCCTGCCTATGCACTCGGCTGCCCTTTTTAACATTTCCTATGCGTCCCGTGGCAATTCAATTGATTCCGGGAAAATATCGCAAATTCTAGGGACTAAACAAACCAGTTCAAAATATTTTTTGGGAACAAGGTACAAGCAGGGGTCGATGCAGGGCTCATTTTGTGAAAAGTAAAAGTTATTTTTGTGAAAAATAACATTTGTTAACGAAAGTTGAGATCCATATTTACTCAAATTCGAACCAAGTATTTTATTAACAAAAACTTCTTTAAATCCTCTGGCTAAAGATTTTGTTTTTCGTGACCTGGTTTTACTGACAAATTACATATTTTGAAACAGTTTTTATGAAAAGGAATTGTATGAAAATGCCTATTTTATTAATAAAGAATTTTATGAAGGGGCCTGTTTTATTAAAAGAAATTTTGTAAAGGGGCCCATCTTATTAAGTTCATTTTTGTGAAGAGGCCTATTTTATTAAATTTATTTTTGTGAAGGGGCCTATTTTATTAAATAGATTTTTGTGAAGGGCCCAGTTTTTCTAAATAGATTTTTGTGAAGGGGCCCATTTTATTAAATAGATTTTTGTGAAGGGGCCCTAAATAAGTCCCAAATTTTGCCTGGATCGACCCCTGACAAGTGTCCCCTTTTTGAGAAAAAGTGCCCTTTTTTTAGAATAGTGTTCCCTTTTTGAAAAAAATGTATCCCTTTTTTATAATAGTGTTTCCCTTTTTGAAAAATTCCCGCCCGGCGGCCTTTTTTTTTCTAGAGTCAACACTACAGTACAGGACCTATTATCTGGAATCCTCGGGACCGAAAGCTTTCTGGATTTTGGAATTTTCTGGATTTCAGGTCCTCTCGAATTCCGTCAAAAAATCGCTGGAAAAACGTAAGTTTCGTTAAAGAATCGCGAAAAAAACACAAATTTCTTCCAAGCACCGCAAAAAAAAATGCAAATTGCGTCGAAATATAGCGAAAAAAAGCATTTCTTCAAAGGATTGAAAAACCCCCCTGCAATTTCGTTAAAAGATCGCGAAAAAATCGGCAAATTTCATCATAAGATCGCGAAAAAACTGCAAATTTCGTCAAAAGATTGCAAAAAAACCCCACAAATCTCGTCAAAAGATAGCAAAAAAAAAAAAATTTCGTAAAAGGATCACGAAAAACACTCAAATTTCGTCAAAGGATAGCGGGGAAAAAAGCAAATTTCGTCAAAGGATTGCGGGAAAAAAAGCAAATTTCATCAAAATCTCGTTAAAAAAAAAACGCAAATTCCGTCAAAAGATAGCGAAAAAAAAATGTCTTCAAAGGATTGCAAAAAAAACCCCTTAATTTCGTCAAAAGATCGCAGAAAAAACGCATAATTAGTGCCGAGAGGTTTCCCCCTCTTCTGTAAACTTTCAAAACATTTGCTGTGTATATCAGATTTTTTTTTTTTTTTTTACTCAATCACCCCTGATTCAAGTAACACAATTGTGTAGCCATAATATTTTATTGAAGTGAGAGGGGAGGGTGTGAAATATCTGATGATTTTTTTAAAAAACAAATCATAATGTAAATTAATTTTAAACTAAAATTTGTCAGAAAAAAGACTTTTTTCTAATTTCATGGGGGAAGGGGGCAGGCACCATGTTCCCTCATCATTGATGTAACATATTTTAGTGGTTACACATTGCAACTCAGTAGACCAAAAAAAAATTAGGAATCTGTAAAATTTTCGAAAAATTTCAGAAATTGCAAAATTTTAGTAAAAATTTACAAATTAAAAAAATTTCAAATTTTTTTTCTGGATTTCGGGTCCTTCCGGATTTTGGAATTCCGGATAATGGGTCCTGTACTGTACTATTACATAGCTTTTTTGCTTTTAGAGGATCTGGTTAAAAATAGATAAAGAGGACCAAAATACAATAATTTCAAATTGGTAAAATTATGATAAAATTGCGCATCTGTCTTAGAGAAACAACATTTCAGAAACTTTTGTAGACCCGGTAGCAGAAAGTGGAGACGGGTGTCACAGATATTCTTTTTTCTTTTGCTGATTCTTTTTCCATCGAACATTTATTTTGCTTTGCATTATGTTTAGCTCTTTATTATTTAATATTGTTACTTTAAAAAATGAATAAAATGCACAAAGACATTACATGTAAGTGATTGTTTGATTAATTAACGCTTCAATTGTAAAAGATTTTACCTGCAGATTATTTTCTGCCTCTGAAGTATTTGTTGCAGATACTTAGAGAATATTCTGCTACTGGGCTTGTAGACAAATAAAAAGTAAAAAAAAATCACAAACTAAAGAAAATATTATGGTTTTCGGAGGACGAAATAAAAAGTAAGCATTCCTTGAAGAGACTTATTATATTTGTTGCCAGATTCGGTTTTCAAACTTGCTTATGGAATATAAATGTTGCCAACAAATGTCCAAAAACATTTTATGAAGTAAGTACAATATATGTTCAATAGATAAAAAATGTACTCATTTTAACCCATCTTACCTTACTCTATATACTGTTAGAAAGTGTTTAATAATCTACGTATGATGCGTGATTTTTCATTTTTGTTTTGTTTTATCTATGGTAGTAATTGCATTTCACAGTGTGTAAATTTTTCTTTTTTAATTAAGTATTTTTTTCTTTTCAGGTTATTTGGAGTATTATTAATAATACATTTTGCTCTCACAAAATTAAGTAAGCTGCTGTATTTCTTACTCTTCTTTATAATAAGCATGTCAGAGTTTCCCCCAGGCAGTTTCAGGAAGGTGCTGTACCCCGCCTACCCTTTGGTTTACAAAATAGCACGTTCTTGCCCCTCATCCAAAGAATTAGCACCCTTCTTTCCTCTCCATTAAAAAAAAGTGCCTTTTTTCTTTTTTGCATTAGAAATTTTACTTGCATAGTAAAATCTGACTCAATGTTGTTTTGAAAAGAGATATCTAAGTTTTAAATATTAAAAGTGACTTTAAAAATCAAAAAAGTGGTCTTAAGAATCCAAAACATGCCCTTAAGGATAAAAAAAAGTGCCTTTTTCTCACCAGCATACCCTGCCCTTTTTTAAATCAAGGGAAAACTCTGAGCATGTAATTATGCTATTGACATGTTAATCAGAGTTTCCCCAGGTTTAAAAGAGGGCAGGGTTCTGTTTGTGGGAAAAGGGCACTTTTGGATTACGAAGGGCATGTTTTGGATTCTTAAAGGCATTCTTTTGATTTTTAAAACTACTTTTTAATATTTAATAGACAGAAAACTATTTTATAAACAGCAATGAGTCAAATTTTGCTATGCAAGTAAATTTTTTAATAAACAAAGGAGTAAAGGCACTTTTTTCAGTTGGGGGCAACAAAAGAGCTAATTTTTTAAATGGTGGGCAAGAGGGGTGCTATTTTGTAAATCTAAGGGCAGGCAGGGTGCAGTACCCTCCTGAAACTGTCTGGGGGAAACTCTGTGTTAATAATATGTACATAATATTTTTAATTTTAGCACCAAGACGCAGCAATTCTGTCGGAATGAATACAATTTAACAGGTCTCTGCAATCGCAATTCATGTCCTTTAGCTAATAGCAACTATGCTACCATCAGAGAAGAAAAAGGTAATAAGTTTTTACATATATTTAAAGTAACTTTTAATCTATTTTATTGTACATTGTATCAAAAATCTTATGTAGTTAAAATCTGACTGTATGTGTATTTTGCATCTACTTCTTTAAGAGTATGAGAGCACAAATCCATTAAATTTATTCCTTTTGTAAAAGTTTGACATAATTTGAGTATGGTAAAAAAACAGGTTATTTAGCATCCCGCTTAGGTATTCTTCGGGATGGGTCTCGAAGACCCTGAAAATTGGGACACCTGGGCAACACTAGTTCCAACTATTATACAAGAAAATCTGATACCCAATATCTTGCATGCTCTGTAGGGAATTTTCAGAAAAACTTACCAGCCAGAAAGATATACAAGCAGCACAGTTGAAAATTATTATGACAAAATTTACGTGGTGTAATTAAAAAATATGTATAAAATTAAGAAATATAACAATAGGGAAGGGTTTAGTGTGGAATAGAACCTAATGCCATGTTTATATTCTGTTCTGTCAATTGGGAGAGTTGTAAAATATGGCTAAAAAATAAAGTTTTGGGAATAGTTTCTATAGCCTGTAATTTTTAAGTCTGCCTAAAAATTCACCCACACTTAAGAAAATCCACTCACCAGTAGCGAGTAGAATGATGTAATTCCCCACGTGCATGCTCATGCAAAAATAAAATATACCAATACATAAAATGCAGACTAAATTTTTTAAAAATGTAATTTTATCTATTGATGTAATGTAGAGCATTATACCAGGTGTTTTAAAAGCCAAGGACAAAAGTAAAATGCTGAAAAAGAAAACTAAGCACTTTACATTAAATTTATTTTATCATCACAATATCTTTAAACAACATGAATAAACAAGTAAAACAATGAAAACTGATTATTTATTGGATAGTACTTGTTTAGATAAAACTTTCATCAATACTATTGGATAATTTATTATTACCTTTTTTTTTTTTTTTCAAGATGTTATAAAGTTTTTCATCATTTTTTTGTAAAACCTTTTTTGTAGTTTAGAATTGTTTTAAGATGAGAGTATAGATGTATACTCATGACCAGGGTTCGTTGATATATATACAAGATATATATCATGATATATATCTTGATATATATCCGATATTTATTTTTAAAATATCAAGATTTTTGATATTTTCGATATTTTCAAATTCTTGATATTTATTTTCAAAATATCACCATGTGAGATAATTTTGATATTTTCCACATTCAAAGCAAGTGTAAAAGAAATTTCCACATGTTATTGACTATATCATTCTGTAGATAATTTACTTTTGCCTTTGGCAGTAACTTTTTTAGGAAAAGAAGAAAACAAATCTTTTCCAAGCTTTATGTTTGAAACTTTTATTTTTAAATGCAGAACTAATAATTATGTTAGACAGTTAATTCAGAACAGCCATTGAAAGATAAAATGTAATTTTGATAATTCTTTATATATAGCCAGAGTTCGTCGATATATATCAATGGATATATATCCAATATTTATTTTCAAAATATCAAGATTTTTGATATTTTCATATTACTTGATATTTATTTTCAATATATCAAGATGTTTAATATTTTCTGCATTTGATATTTATTTTCAAAATATGAATGTGTGCAAGATATTTTTGATATTTTCAGTCATAATTCGTAATATTTCAGTGTAAATGAAATAAATTTTCAACTGTTATTGACTATGAATCTGTAGATAAAGAACTTTTGTCTCTTCTGGATGTGACTTTTTTAGCCAAAAAAGAAAATAAATATATTTTTGAAGCTTTTATTTTTAAAATGTTGAACTAATACTTATGTGGGACATAATTAATTCAGAACAACCATTGAAAGATTAATTGACTAACTTAAATAAGCAGTTATATACAGTTTCATTAGAAAGGAATCTTTTCTCATGTTTTGGTCCAGTTTAGTTTAAACTAGACAGCATGTTAGAAAATACGAAATGAGATACTTTATACTTACATTTATGTTACAATTTTTCAATTAAAAGAACTTTTTTGTATTTAAAATTTTTGATTTTTTTATACTTGACCTTGATACTGAATCCTATAGTTTTTTTTTTTTTTTTTTTTTTTTATAAAGCAAATTGTTACTGTTTTTAATTAGTTCATCTTCAATTTTGTTCTAAGTGAAAAAAAACCCAGAAAATAAAAATAAAAATGCATTTTTAGAATATATTCTTTAAGTTTTCATGTTAAGTGCAATATATTTTAGTTTCTAATCTATATTATGCTTGAAAACATTTATTATCAGCGGTAAGTTGGCTGCTTTGAAAATATCGGATATATATCAAAATATCGGATATTTTTGATATTTACGAACCCTGCTCATGGCTCATTGGTATAAAATGCTGTTTTGAATAATGCTTGCCATATTTACACAAAAGAAGAGCTTTTTTCGATTTAAAAGAGCAAGGTCACCGGACAGTGGATAATACCAGAACTACATAAAGAGAAATAGGCTGCGACTTTTATGTGAGGAAAGTATTTTGATGAATTTTTCTCTTTTAAAACTAACATTTGACTGTTATGTGAAGACAGCTAATATGTGTTTAAACGTAGTTACAGCATCAGTGTGGTCATGAATCTATAAATCCTAAATTCATATTTAAAAGTAAATTACTTTACAAAAAAAAAATAATTTTCTATTTAAAAAAAATGTAGAGAAGAAGCATGAACATAAAATAAATAAGTAAATAATCAAATATAATTTTTAGTTTATATGACAGATTGTTAATCTGAAAATAGCCTCTGTAAGTTAAAAGATTGTGTATTTCAAATCCACATTCTATGTAGAGTGTCTCAAAGAGTTGTTGCCAAACTTAACATGCTGGTCTGTCATACCATGACAAACAAGATTTACATAGGAACTTGTGTCCGAAAATACAAACTGCGACCATTAAAGACCAATGTTCGCAGGTGTAGAGGAAGAGAAAGGATGTCGAAAGACGTGCCACTATGATTTTTATTAAAGAAAATAGTTTAATTTACAGAAAATGTTCAAAATTCCTTCCATTTGTCACAATGCATGCCTCACAACATCGACACATAGATTCACGGAACCGTTAAAAATGGACAGATGTGTCATGGTCACATGCAGCCGCTTCCATGGTCCTGGCGACAAGATCCATGCCCGATGTTACACTCGTCTCATACACCATGGATTTCATCTATCCCCACAGGTTGAAGTCCATGGGAGTCAGGTCAGGTTGGGATCTTGAGGCAGTGGCCATGCGACTGGTTCACCTCTGCCAATCTAGCGATCAGGATATGTCCTATCGAGATATTCTCGCACAGTCCTGGTAAAATGTGTGGGTCACCATACATGTAATTCTGAGTTGGGAAACTGATTCATCCTTTTCCAGCAATGACCTTGCCGGAAATTATCACGCTTCCTGCTATCCCACAAGCTTGCAAACATTGTCCTCTAGCGGTCACCATTTGCATTTTAGAACACAAGTTTCTATGTAAATCTTGTTTGTCATGGTTTGACAGACCAGCATGTTAAATTTGGCAATGGCCTTTTGAGACACTCCATATCTGTACCAGTAATAAATATGAAAGCTCAGAATTTTCCCCTTTTGCTTTGCTTTACTGTCAAACAAAGATATAATTTTTATCCTTTCAAACAGTGTTTTTTTTTTTTTTTTTTTTTTGAAATAATGGATTTTTCCTTTTTGGTATGCTGCTAAGGCCAGTCTCTAAAAGTTAGGTTAGTATTAAATTTGAGAAAGAGCATATTTTCTTGGTTTTCTTAGAGGATTTTTCTTTTTTCAAAAAACAAAATTCATTGTTTTAATTAAACAAAGTTGATTACTTATTAATACTTTACTAGTAAATATTTATTTTTAAGTCTCATTTTTCTAAATGTATGTATTTTCAAAATTTTGAGAATTTGTTCTATTTTGTAATCATGTGTTTTCAAATTTATAAAACGACTAACTGATGTAGTAATTTGATGTGTTGCATTTGGATTACATGAAAGCTTTCAATTTTTTGAAGAAAAAAAATGTCTTGTTTTATTCTGCAGTTAGGCTAGTTATATAGTATTAATTTTATTAAATTTCCTATTGCAAGAAAGAATATCATTTTCATAATGTAAATAGTAAATTAACTGAAAATTGCGAAAATAACATTTTTATAACATCAAAATTATAATGAATGCTTGCAATATAGTAAAATGTTAAAATAATTGAGTAAAGTAATAAACTAAAATAATAAAACATAAGACAATTTTAAAAATCATTAAATTATTAAAAGTAAAGGTCAAATAAATAATTAATATTGTGTAATTAAATATGCATAATAAAGATAATACATTTTCCTTGAATTTTTAAATGAAACTGCTCAGAAAAGTAACCTACCTATTAATTCACATCAAAATCATAAAGCAAGGAAGATTTATTTCAGGTTTAACCAGTCTTAATAAACAAAAAAAGCTTGATTAATACATAAATATATTTGCTAAAGAGATTGTGATTACCAGTGGTATTAGCAATATCTTGATTTTTTTTGACAAATAAATTTAAACTTCTTTCATCAAAAACACGAGTTCAGTCATATTATCAAGAATTATGTATTAAAATACATATAGAATAAAATAAAACTAAAAAATTTTGTAATTTTTCCCTTGCATCTGAACTGAAAGTTTTATTGTTTAAAATCTATGATGATGTGTGGATTTTAGGTATTTGTGGATTTGAGGGAGTCTACTGTAATATTGAAATCTTTCAGCTTTTTGGTAATAATCATATAGCAGGAGTGGAAAATCTGCTCCAATTTTGATTTCCTGCTTCATTCTGCTACAAAAATGACAATTTTTTAAAATTCTGCTCTAAAAATGGAAATTTCGTATTCATATGACCATTGTATAGGCTTGGCAACACACTGCTATTATGATGCCTAGCGTCATGAAAGTTTAAAATTTATCTCTAACTGAACAATGGATTATGATACAGATTCATTGTCTTAAATTTCAGTTTTCGTTTTCATAACATTATATATCTTAATCCAAAGAGGACGATTACCCCAAAACACAGCTGATGTACCATCTATGAAAAGTAAGCATTATTGAAAAGATATTCAGCATCAAGGCTGTTCTCAAACAAAGTATTTTTACCCCCTCAATTATACAGAACTTTCACATTCACAAGCTTTAAGATGTAAATGTATGAAATTGGTAAGGCATGACGACTACTGAAGTAATTTGGAATTCAATAGCATTTTTCTAGGGCTGCAGAGTCGGAGTTGGAGTCAGGTCCATTTTTGAGCGAAAGAGTCGTCCATTTTTCCCACCGACTCCGCAGTACAATATATTTCAATAAATGTCAGATCTGGAGTTACAAGTGATTTTTGAGGCATAAAGACCTTTCTTGGACTGAAGTGTCCTAAAATTAAGTTAAAAATTATCACTTTGATAACATTTGTAAAAATGTTGTTTGTTTTTATTGAAAAACAGAAAACGCTATTTGATTTCAATGCTAAAACATAAGTTTGTCCACCTACAAAAAATTCTGATACAGAACTGCAATTTATCCTGCTACAAAAACAAATTTTTGATTTTCCATTTCTGTATTATGAGGCACCAAATCAGAAGATTTGTTGATTACTATAAATTTAGCAGCTTTAGCCAAAAGATTGGTCACTATCATTCTTTAGTGATGGACTAAAAGTCATGAAGAGTGTAAAAAACAAATTGCATGAAATCAACAGTAATACTAATTATATAGAAGCATGCACTCTTCACAAAGTCTACAGAGCATTTGGCCATGGAGTTAATATTTTTTACCCTGATTTTGAAATGACTCTTATTGACTTATAGTACTACTTTTTTTAAATAAAATCCACTGTACAATCTAGTGATTATTCACATTTATAGGTATTGCTTGGGTTATTTAAATTTATTATCATATTTTTGTTGTCATTTGCCGAGAAACTGTACTACTGTAACGACTACTGTAAATAAACATATTTAATTTGTTACATTCTGTTTTTTATATAAATCCATGCAACCTTATTTCTAAAGTATTGAATTTTATAAATAAGTTGCATTATTTTTTAAATTCTTAAAGGTTGTAAAACATTTCTTGTCAAAATGTAATATATTTGTTATGCATTTATTGGATTGCGGAAAGTTATTTCATCTGTTATAGTCAGACTACTACAAAGTTTGAAATTCTCAAATAAAAATGAACTTTTTTTTTTTCTGTTTTAACATTTATTACATTTTATACTGTTGAAATTGTACATATGCACAATGGTAAAGAAAAGTTGAATAACGAAGCATATTTATTTTTAATTTGGAGCTGCAACAAAACATAATTAACCCATTCCAAAACTGTAATTGACTGCTCAAAAACTGGCATTTACTGTTTCAAAGCTGCAATTTGACCTGTTCAAAATCTGCTGCAAAAATGGATTTTTGACCCCTGATATAATAAATGTGGAAGAAAGTCACATGATAATTTTTTACATTACATTTTTTTGAAAGAAAACATAAACTAAAAATCCTTAAATTGATCTATACAAATAACAGAAAAGCAAAGATCACCAGTTCAAATAGCATACAACACCCATTATTTTATTTTTCACTAATAGTCCAGGCAATAGGGAATTTTACCTAGCAAAATTAATGGTAGTTCTGGAAATTGGCTTACTTCATGTTTTTTGGGTCGCTGAATCCGAATTTGTAACTTTCCACCGAAATTTCCCCAGGCAACCCCCCCAAATTTTGGTAAAAAGCCCTCTAAAAAGGTTTTTATTAAAAAAATCAATTTTTTTATTGTTTTAGGGGAAAAGTATCTAGAAATCCAGAAAATAGACAAAATTTGCAACAAATTAGATGTATGACATTATGACTTAGGATGAAGGGGAAGGGGGGATCTGCCTCGGAACATGCGCTGCGGTGCTGCATGGACTAAGTTGCGCAATTCCACTTAACCACTCACACGTTAACATTTGCCCTCCCATCTTCCCTCCGAACTTTCTCTATAAGGTTTACTTTAAGTTTTTTGGGTCGCTGAATCTTAATTTTTAACTTACCCTCAAAATTCCCCCCACCCCCCAAATAGTTGTAAATTTCTTATTGTTTTAGGCGAAAAACATTATGAAATTCAGAAACTAGACAAAATTTGCAACAAATAGGATATATGACATTATTACGTAGGATAAACGGGGAGAGAGGGGGCTGCCTCGGAACATTCCCCGCGCGCTTTTCTCAAAAACCAAATTTTTTCAAAAAATCAATGTTTGGGGGGGTTGCCAGGTGAAATTTTGGTGGGAAGTTACAAATTCGGATTCAGCGACCCCAAAAAACATAAAGTGAGTCGAAATCCAGAACTAGTATTAATTTTGCCAGGTAAAATCCCCTATTGCCTGGACTTCATAATTTAGTGCACGTAGCGCCGCAGTGCATGTTCAGAGACAGCCCTCCCTCTCCCGTTCATCCTACGTCATAATGTCATGTATCCTATTTGTTGCAAATTTTGTCTAGTTTCTGAATTTCGTAATGCTTTTCCCCTAAAACAATAAGAAATTTAAGTTAAAAACAACTATTTTGGGGGGTTTGGGGGGGGGGGATTTTTGGGGTAAGTTAAAAATTCAGATTCAGCGACCCAAAAAACTTAAAGAAAACCTTATAGAGAAAGTTCGGAGGGGAAATGGGAGGGCGAATGTTAACGTGTGAGTGGTTAAGTGGAATTGTGCAACTTAGTTCACGCAGCACCGCGCACATGTTCCGAGGCAGACCCCCCTACCCCTTCATCCTAAGTCATAATGTCATGTATCTAATTTGTCGCAAATTTTGTCTACTTTCTGAATTTCTAGATACTTTTTCCCTAAAACAATAAAAAAAATTGTTTTTTTTTTAATAAAAACCTTTTTTGGGGGGCATTTTACCAAAATTTGGGGGAGTTTCCGGGGGAAATTTTGGTGGGAAGTTAAAAATTCGGATTCAGTGACCCAAAAAACATCTAGTAAGACTCTTTCCAGAACTACCATAAATTTTGCTAGGTAGAGTCCCTATACGGTCTCTATTGCCTGGACTATAAATGGAATAATTGTGTTTTACCATTACCAAAATGTCATTAAAAATACAAAAAAATGTAATGTCTCAGAAACTAATCCAAATTATGTAGATTTTGAAAGTTATGTCATTGTTGTATTCAAGTGAATTAATGAATCATAATATATTAATTTCATCTCCCAACATTCCGTATTTTAGGAAGAGTAAATGTGAAATGCAAACTGTCATTTTTTAATATAATATTATGTATGTACAAGTTTCTATGCTTATTGGAAACTTATAATGTTTCAATTTGTTTTTCTAGGTCTTTGTTATTTGTACATCAAAACCATAGAAAGAGCTGCATTTCCCGCTAGACTTTGGGAAAAGATTAAATTATCAAAAAACTATGAAAAGGCACTGGAACAGATAGATGAAAATTTGATATATTGGCCTAATTTCATCCGACATAAATGTAAACAGAGATTTACAAAGATTATCCAGTATCTCATTCGTATGAGAAAACTTAGAGTTGGTCATCAGTAAGTTAAGTCTTTGTCATCTGTATATATTTTTGATGTCTTGGTTATACATTGTCTTTTAACTATTTATGTAAATATTGTATGCCATTCATTAAAATAAGATTGATATTAACTTTCATTCCAACTGCAGTTCATTAAAATACTCTTTCAATGAATATTCTGTTTTATTTGCAAGTGCAGATTATTTTAACGCTGATGAGAGCTAAACTGTAGATGTCAGTTTAATTATTGTCAGTTATAATTTTTACATAGTTATAATAGTTTCTCCCAGTCAGTTTCATGAAGATGTTGTACCCTACATCCCCTTAAATTTAATAAATAGCAACCTTAAAATAGTAATTTAAGCCTTTGTGCAGGAATATCAAAAAGCAGTAAACCAATGTTTAAAATGCACAAATAATGCGTGAAAAGCAGCAAACAGCTGTTTCGAATCTACTAGCGAGATTCTTCTTCAGTGCAATATAGGGAAAAGGGAACAGCGTGCTAGAAAAAGCAAGGCTGAGCAAAAAAATTTTTGCTAAATCAAATTTAGTTAAATCAAGCCAAAACGGAAGTTATTTACATTAAATTTATTTTAACGGTGGGTTATTATTAAATATTTTTTTACGGATGTTCTATTGAGGTTCCGTCAAAAGTTTTTTTTATAAATATATATATCCACATGAGAAGAACACGCTGTAATTTTTTCAGATTTTTCTGAATATGCCCGTATGGAGACCTTCCTTGTGAGTACTTTTATACCGATGCTGGTATTTTATGCATACCTTGAAAGTGCTTTATAAATACCTACATATCTGCTGTATTACACAAATTTTATTTTTAAATTAATACATATTATTAAATTAAGGTACAATCTTTTAACTTATCACCATTTCTTTTTAATCTTATATTATCGTAGATATCTGGATAGAATTTAAATTCTCTTGCACATTTGTTATGATTTTGCTAATTTTTTTCATTCATATTTTCTATTAAAAGAATTAGTGGGATATTAAATGATACCCCACTACTTCCATGGGTGTCCCTTGTTGGGAGGTTTTACTGTATTTCTTATTATTATTACGTTGTTAAGCACTATATTGCATTTTCATTTCAAAAATATTTTTTCAATCTTTTAGGAAAGAACTTGTGCCAACACAAAGAAAAATAGAAAGGAGAGAAAGACGCAGAGAAGAAAAAGCTTTGGTTGCTGCACAACTAGATAATGTCATAGAAAAAGAACTAGTTGAAAGATTAAAGAGTGGTCTTGTGAGTTTTATCATGCCATGTTTCTTTTAAATACGAATCCTTTATTCTATCGAAACATCTACCATAAACTTTTAAATTAAATTATATCCATAAAATTGTTATTTTTACATTCAGTGTAATTTTTGTTACTTTCTCTTCTTTTATTAGTTTTGTATTAGAATTACAGGGAGCGATAGTAAATCTGTTTTTATTGCATATAGTGTATTTCTTCTTTTGGTCTCATGCTGTTGCTATGCATAAATCCCCTGCAGTTAATCTTGCTTTAAGATAAAGATCTAAATCTTTTTTTACTACACAGAAAATGTACAATTTTCCTGTCTTTAAAATTTAGAGGAATTAGTTAAATGTTATTGGAGCTCTAGTGTAAATTTTCCATTAATGATTTTTTTCATATTTTCATTAATAAAGCTTTTTTAATGACTTGTAATTCTCACCCATTTCTGTTTTCTTTCTTAAGAAACATTACCTCTATTAAGTACATTACTTAGAAATCAAGTGTTTGTTCAGACTTTTTTCACAAGTGAAATAAGTTTCATGAAATAAGACTTTTTTCACAAATATTTTTGTGAAATTGTGAACAGTTTTTTATATTTGTGAAAATCTAGTGATAATTTCGTGAATTTGGAATTATCGAAATAATTCAGGTTTCTGTTGATACGTTTTTAATGATATCATTTTTAAATGTAAAAGCCAGATAATAGATTCTTTGGAGAGTTCAGCTGTTTTGTGATAGATCATATTTTACTTTAAATTTGAGAAAGTTTTAGTTTGGGTATGGAAAACTTTTGTGAAAGATCTATTTTTAAGGCAAAGAATTTTGTGAAGTGTCCAGTTTTAAGGTGAAAATTTTTGTGAAGGCCCCTGTTTGAAGATGAAAATTTTTATGAAGGATCCTATAAAAGACCTAATTTCTTCCTAAACATATCCCTGCAAAGTAATATTTAAATGTGCAACTGCGCATTTGTTTCTTCCTCATGTAATTATAATATCTTTCTTTAGTATGGAGACATCTATAATTTTCCTCAAAAAGCATTTGAGAAAGCTTTAGAAGATGAAGAAATTGAAAGTGAAATAGATGAAGAGGAAGAAGAGGAGCTGGAGGAAGAAGTAATTTGACATTTATTTATTTATTTTTTTAAATTATTTAAACTTACTTAAGATTTGTGTTTTGTTTTTCTTGAAGAAAAACGAAACTGCATGTTACATTTTTTTAATGCAGTTTAATAGTATGACATTTTTTTCTGCAGATTTAATTTTTACTGATTTAAATTCAGAATCTTCATGTTCAAACTTTCTTGTTGATTTTAACATTAACAGGAAAAAAAGTATTAGTGCCATTTTCCATTTTAAATTTTATTAAATAAAAATTAACATTTCAATTTCAATCTTTCTCTATTTAACATATTCACCTACAATGATGAGTCGAAATCCTAGTTTACTGTTACTCTGCATCATCTTATCATATTTTGCTTATAAAATATACAAAATAAATACTGTTAAAATGGGTTAAAAATTAATTTACATTACGTAAGTTAGCATTATATTTTCTAATAGTAATTTTATTATTTATGAAAATCCAAAATTAATTAAATTCAGGTTAGGTTAATTGTAAAAGGATTTGTATCATTTGAAATCATTCAATTTTGTGTCAATAATCATTGGTATCATACTACCATCATACATGCTATAAACAGAAATGTAAGACCTTTTCATGTATTTCTTAGAGTGCAATCCAGGCTTTGCAGAAGTGAAAATACCATAAATATTCTACCTGTCAATGTGGCTGTAATACTCGTAAGTCTGATTTTCAATCAGTCAGTTGCAAAGCTTAATAGCCATGAACACAGATGCCAACTTATACAGTTTGACTGTACAATGTATGTCTGTAAGTTTGTAAGATTTTGTGAAAAAATTAGTAATGCATTGTAAAATATTGTTTTATCCAATACATAATATAAACTTAAAATCTAATGATTGCATTTTTTTCTTTTTTTACAGAAAAAAAATGTAATTAAAAATATGCCATATATAGTATATAGTAATGCATTTTCCCATATCATACCTCCCCTTATGCCTATATTGTATATGTTTCCATAAAATGTAAAGCAGTTTTCGTAAAAGAAAAGAAAAAATGTATATAAAAATAAGAGCATCAATTAAATTGGATTGCTTTTTCAGATAATCAGCTAATACTAAATATTGTATTGTATCTTGATACAAGTAAAAATTCTGATAACTTGTCCTTGTGCATATATTAGATTTTTCGTTGCATATATTTTTAATGTTACACATACACATTCTACAAATTGTACAGATTTCAAAATTGACATGTTGACAGGCATGCATAAATTAAAAAAGCAGAAATAAGTTTAAAAAAAATAATTTTTATGATTTACAATCAAGGTTCGCGCTTTTTATAAAGTGCTTAGTAGCCCTCATTATTACTTTTTGTTTATAAAGCCCTTTTTAAGTCCTTGCTTTTCATCAGTAATCCTTGAAATGTACTTATATTTCTTAAAGTTTTTTAAGTGATGCAATTTTCCTTCAAATATTTTATCTTTTTCTACCAACATAATGATTATAAAAGTGCTTAAAAATGCAGGATTGCCAATAATTCAGAACATGCCTGTCTGTCAGGAATACCACAGTTAACTGTTTTCATATCAAAACAACTTTTTTTTTTTTTTTTCAACTTTCTTTGAAATAAAATATTTTTCCAAAATTGAATTGATTTTCACCGATTTTCACCAATGATTTTTTTTTTTTGTTTTTTTTGTTGTTGCTGCAAGCTTCCTTTTGAAAATGATACTATTTACATCCAATCTGATCAAAATTTGTCCAGAATTTTTTTTCTTTATATATATATATATATATATAATTCATTCCTAAATACTTTTCTCTGAAATTTTCTGTTGATGAACCTGTTAAATTCCATATTAAACAATTAGAAGACTATTTTGCTTTTTTTGTAAGGTTTTATTTTTCTTATTTAAGTTGTTACATAGGCAACTATTTCAATAATGTTTAGGCTAATAAAGCAGCTATTTTTGTTGTACTTTTTTTTTTGACAACCCTTAATAATATACAAAATGAAAAATAAAGTAGAAAAATAAAAAGTGCAGTTTTCTTTTTCTGTCTTATGATTGTTGTATTTCTCTTTCTCAGAGAATGATCATGTGTCAACTCTGTTTATTTTTATGCAAGTGCTTATGAAGCTTATTTCTCATTTTAGAAAAATTGAGGGAACCCTGCACTATTTAAAAGAAAACCATATTAAAGCATGCTATTGTATGATAAAAATTTTATTTACAGTAATTTACAAGAAAAATATTTTATGTGTAGTGTGCCAAAATTTAACATCTCCCCACCATAACTTCCTTGTGTTTACTGCTTGCAACTGATAAGTAGAGCAGAGATGAGATGGGTCCAGCCCAGATGATCCCTTCCATTTACAAATGTTGGAGAGAAATCTCCCCTTCCTCACTTAAAATTTTAGTTTTTACTCTCAGCCAGTGAATGTGAAAGTATCAAAAGAGTCTAGCTAGCCATTTCTTTCTCCAAGTATAAAAATCTAGGAACATGGGAAAAGGGAGTTGTGAAATTTAAAATGTATGTGAATGAATTTATACGGTTTGGTAAATGACAAAAAATACTTAAAAAATGAAAAATAAAATAATTGTACAAGAAATGTAGTTTAGTTTTCTTTTAGTTTTGAATATTATGAGATAAATTCAACATAAGTGTTACTACTACATTCATGTTCAACATTTAGATTGTCAGATACTGTATTAACAATGGGATATTGTATAATATACTATTAGCTATATTAGCTATTTCTCCATACAGGATGAAGAAATATCTAATGGTTACTTCACACAATCTATCAGGTTACCACAACATTATTATTTTTCTTGTAATTAAAAATTTTAAACCTTTATAGTGTTTTTAATTTTTTATTATGACCTTTAACAATACCTATATTGATAGCAATTTAATGCATAGTTTAAAAGCATAAATATGTAATACAATAACACTTTTCAAAATATATTTTCTCTAACTAGGATGTTCAAAGAGAATTTGTTGCTGCAGAAGATTTTGAAGAAAGTGATATTTCGGATTTGGAAGTAAGTTTTAAAAATTTTGAAATGTTCTAGTTATTTTCTTTCTGACCTATAAATGACATACTTCTGTGTACTGAAGAAGCATGTGCATATATAAATTATGTTCATTGAGTAATTTAATGGGGAATTTTGAAAAATGGTCATGTATAAATTTGATCAATTTTCATTTTCTTTTTTATGGAATTTGGTTCTAAGAGCATTCTATCAATGTTGAGTACAAGAGACTTGTATTTTGTTTATTTAAAACTCACAAGTAACTTTTTTATTGTTTCTTATCTTATTGTACTTATATTTACTTATTGCATGCTAGTTAGCATATTTTATTAACAGTGGTTTTGCACAACATAATTTGTGGCAACCCTTTATTGTTATATGCACTCACTTCAAATTAATATCATTATTAATTAAATAAAACTTTGCATGAATCACCATAAAACAAAAGAACACATAGGATGCATTTCGGGCTGTTTCTTCTTTATTTTTTTGTGACCTTGTTCCCGCATGGATAATGTATTTACATTTGCTGAGGACGAGCTGTTAAAATTTTCAGCCTGAAATGCATCCTGTGTTTCTTTTTATATTTTATGATGATTCATACAAAGTTTTATTTATAGCAGGCAATCGTATATTAAGGACTGTGAATGCCATATTGATCTAGTCAAAAAAAAAAAAAAAAAGGCATTTTAATTTCTTTTTATACACAGGAAAATCATATTTTATTAATTAGAAATTGATATCTAAAGGAAAAGGCAATTTTTGACCCATATGAGTACAGGGTACTACAGTGAGTAAACAGCACTGGAAACTTGAAGCACATTTTTTTAAAAACAGCATTTTCAAAATTCATGGACATTCTAGTTCTACTAATTTTCATCCAATCAACTTTTTTTTTAAATTAATCGTCACATATTTTTCTAGTGAAACACACAGGATTTTTTTTCGAAATACTGATATATTGTTTTTCTGTGTAATTTTACGTAATGAAAATTTTCATTTTGTTTTAAAGTTTTGCCATTCTACTAAATATGCATATATTTTTAAAATGGCTGTATGTTTCATTAGCTTTTGGACAGAAAAAACAAACAAACCTTATATTTATTGTCTTATTGCTTTATGGTATCTCTATGATTGGGTTATTGTACCCATCTGACCCTCTTTTTTCAAAGTGCTTTCATCAGCATGCAGGTTGCCATTTTTAGGTGCGTGTGTAAATACGTAGCACCTATAGTTGTCGTTACGTCTGTCTGTCTGTCCATCCGTCCACATATAACAGAGCAAAAACTACCCAACCAAATGGTCTGAAATTTTAAATAATTTTCACAAAATTTTGTCGAGTCATTTCAAATTTTATGAAAATCGGATGTATAGTTTAACTACAGGGACAGTCAAAAGTTTTCCGTTACGTTATGGCCAATGGGAAAAAATTATTGCATGTGGATTTTAATGATGTTACAGCCTTCCGAATGGCCTGAAATTTTAAATATATAATTATTGCAAAATTTTGTTGACTCATTTCAAATTTTATGAAAATTGGATGTATAGTTTAATTACAGTGATAGTCAAAAGTTTTCTGTTACATTACAGGCAATGGGAAAAAATGATTTCAAGTGCATTTTAATGGTCTTACAATCGTTCGAACAGAATGAAATTGATATGCACTAAAATATACATTCAGTAACAATAAGCAGTGCAAAAAATATTTATAAACTAGTTATAGTACGAACGCACCTCATTTGCCACGTTTGACGTGCAATTTCCAACTTGTTTAATATATCAACTAAAAAAATACAGTTTTCTACTTTAATGTCCGTATAATAATTATAAAAGAAAGTTTTGGTCTGTTGGCAATGCATAGTGAAAATCTATCGCATGTAGAGGTCTATAAATTTCGTTTTGGACAATTATTATGACATTGTCTAATCTTTTTGAATTATTTGTGTTCATTTTAACCCTTAAATGTTGGGTGTTGCTTTTCGGCAACATACCCAATTTAGGCTTCTAAAATACTATCAGAATAATATTGAAGCTATAATGCCTAATGTTGCCAATAAAATACATTCTGAAAATATTATTAAATCAATTTTCAACATGTAAATGGCAACACTTGTGCTGTTTAAGAATAAAGATAGATTTATGTTTTCAATTGTTGCTACTTGTTCTTTTTGTTTTGTTTGGAAGATTGCGAAATACCCTATTTTGTTCTGCAGTGAGCAAGTAAAATTCATTTCTTATTATAGTTCCTAAAATTCTTGTGTGTTTAATATTATAGAATTTTATCAAGGAAAATTATTTTTTCTATTAAAGATCAGTATTTATGATTAGTAACAATCTGTTTTTTAGCCCTAAACCTTACTTAAAATAAAATATGATTTTTTAAAAGTATTTTTCCCATGATTTATTTAAAAAATGAACGCCGAAAAACATTATTACAATGATTTTTGAAAAATCAGGCATTTAAGGGTTAACCTATAATTCACGCTATTCTTGAAGGGAGTGGATGGGAAATACAAACACACAGTCAGGTTTTAATAGAATAGATACTTTCAGGGGATTTGCTCTCTTAATATACACTGCACTGCAATGCAAGAAAAAAAAAATACTGCAGATATACTGATGCTTTATATTCTTAATATTGTTTGTGTAATGAAAAAAAAAAAAAAAAAAACAGAGAATAAAGAATTTGAAATTTAAATTTAAAAAAAGGGGAAATTAAAATTTGGAATATCAAAATTATGAAAATTCTTCATAAATGAGAAAAGAAATAAATTATTTAATGGCCAAGAGATCATATAAAAAAAAATTAGTCGATTGCGAAAGTGATTAAGCCTAGAAATCATCTTCATGATAAAAAATAAAATAAACAATAGCAAAATATCAACTCACCTGAACTTTACTAGAACATCATATGCTTCAAATTACACCATATATCCTGAAATTTGAGTCCTATACCAGTGTGCCTATTTAAGTTAATTTTATCTGTTTATTTGTACAAGTAGCACCATTAATTCAATAGAATCTTGTTAATCAAATGTAATTTATTATTTATATTTCATTCTTAAATAAAAGTCAATTCAGTCCTCTTATTAATGAACGATATAAATTATACAAATATATGAGATAGGATTAAACAATGTATACAGAGACACAATTACAACAACAATAATATTGAAATAACAATTTATTGAATGTATGATAAAACATATACAGTGAAACCTCCCTGTGCGACCACCTCCCTGAACGACCATTTTTTCATGGAACGAAATTTATTCCCATAGGCTCAATACTAATTTTACCTCCATTCAAAGACCATACAAGTTAACTCCCTCCATGAACGACCAATTTCTTTGAAGAAAATGAAAAAAATTCTTTTTTTTCCTGGTCGCTTGAAGAAGGTTTTATTAGAAAAAATAATTCTGGAGAGTGCATTATTTATCAAACCTCTAAACTAAGTTTAGAATTTTTTTTTATTCCGGTAACTTTTAAGTGTTTAAACCCCTTTGTGTCTTTTTAGACAATGAATTTAACTCTGATGAGAAATTAAGAATCATGTCAATAAACTCCTCTGCCCTATTCTGTCAGGAAACTCTCAAAGAAATAGATAAATTAATGAAACGTCATTATTTGTTCCTGTAAAAGAAAAAAAAAAAAATGCATTTATTTACTGAACTTCAAAAGGACTTGGAAATAAAAGTTATAAAAGATAAAACCGTAAAATCAAAGGAAATGTTAATGTATTCATTTTTTAAAGTCTGCAGTAATTAACTTACGTAATTAATGTTTGTTTTGATACTTAAAATTTCATATTTTTTCCTAATGTGAAAAAAAAATGTTAGTAACATTAATTGTTACCTTTTTCCAACAATCAAAATCTAGATTTAAACATGACCTCCATTAAGAGACCACCTCTCAGAGCGACCAATTTTTATTGGAATGGAACGTGGTCGCTTTAGGGAGGTTTTACTGTATATTTTTAATAATATGATGTAATTAAGAAATTATAAGAATGTATACACAACCCCTATCTCTGGTATAAAATATTTTGAATTTTAAATATAGTATAATAGTTTACAATATTATAATACATAACTATTATGTTGAAATTAGATGTGGAAATCATGCCCTTTGTGGGGGTTCTTTCTAAGGGAACCTAACCCGTATTAATGCTTGGAAATCCAAGGTTCAAAGAAAATTACGAAAACTCCGAACGATTAGGCCGACGGGCGCAATTGGGATCGAACCCAGCACCTCCCGTCTACCAGCTTCGAGAGCAGAACCTCTCGGCCGCTGCTGGGGCAATATTTTTATTGGAAAGGATGTTATAACATAACAGTTTGTAATAAAGTTTTGAAAAATAACTCGCTCTTATTGAAATTATTTCAAATGTAAAGAAACTCAAGGTATATTTTGCTGTTAAAAATAATACAAAGCTAGCATTTATTTAGTGAGCCATCATTTTTTTTTTTCTGACTGTATAACTTTTTTAATAAAAAGTAAGCCATTCAGAAATTTATGAAGAATTTTCTTTTATTTTTTTCTGTTGTCATAATTTATGTGTTTAAAAATTATTTCATTCAGTTTTCTGCAGGAAAATTTCAAACACTAATTTTTTTTCTTTTTTTCGTTTTCAGGATTTTGGTAAGCGTCCATCTCAGACAAATGATTCTAGTTCAGAAAGTGACACTACTGAACCCAAGCCTAAGCGCAAGAAATTTGTTAAGAAGAAACCTTTTGTACATATTGAATATGAAAATGAAGCAGGGCCATCTAAAGTGTTAGTAAGAGAGTAAACAGATGTACTTTTATTATACATGTTGTAAAATCAATTCACTCTCTAAAAAAAAAAATAAATAAATAAATAAACTGTACATATTTTTACACACAATTAGTCTTATCATTTATATTTTCTTAAACAGCTTAAATTTGAAATGTTGGGTTTTGATGCCCTCATATCTTAAGTAATTATTGGCAAATGCAATAAGATCAAAATGTGCACTCTAACTCAAAGCAAATATAACTTAAACCAACCCCTAACGAATAAGAGCCCCACACATAGTGATGAAAATTAAAATCCTTTCAACTATTTAATATAATTATATTCTTAGGAAATTTTTTTGTGTAGATTAACTAAATTAAGAGCACAATAATGCTTACAGTAATTCTTGCTTGTCAAAAAACAAAAAGAAAAATAGAATAAGAATAAGTAAAATTGATAGTACTTTAATGTAAATTCTTGGAAGCCAAATATATAGACCGGAAATAAAGCTAACTTGATTCTTGTAGAAATCTTGTTTATTTTAGTTCAAAATTAGAAGGAAGGTAATTGATGAATTCCATTCATGGTCAGCATATTTATGAATGTGAAATTCTTTTTAAATATTAAGAATCCAAATTCCTTTGAAATTAATTAATATTAGTGTTTAAAAGATTTAAAAAAAATCATTACATCCATCTTTACCACATCACATATAAAAAAAAAAAGAAAGAAAAAAAGAAAAAAAAAGTGACTTTAAAAAGAGGACATCTTTAAAATTTCGCCTGGACTTTCAATGTCAGGCACTAAGGCCGGAGACCGCCGAATAATAAAAAAATTTGCTCTTTTTACATCATGATAGTTACTTCATCAAACCCAATTCTGACTCAGTTTTAATGACATTAGTATAAATACTAAATCTACAGGGAATAAAAAAGTACCATCATGATAATTTTTAAATTGAATAGCTAAATTAAAGAATGATGAAACTCCGAGCAAACAAATCAGAAAAACTGTAATTAAAAAGAAATTTTTGATATGAGACCCAAAAGAAATACACATAATTTTAAAAGGGAAACAGTGTACGTGAAGGACTCCGATGAGGAGAAAAACCACTCCTAAATGGTGCATGCACGTATCAAACTGCACCGAGACTTCATTGGAAAATCCTGAGGTGAGTTATGCATAATGATGTACAGTGCCAGACAGAAAATACCAATGAAGTAGGCTTAGTAACTATAGCATTGAGAATCAGATGAAAAACAATGTTAAAAAAAGAACTGAGAATTTTCTAACAAACATCCCAAGCATAAATTTTACCTATCAACTTAACTAAACATGATTGCAGGCTGAGCTCATTCCGAAAATCTTAATAGAAAATAATGTTTCATCCCAAAAATAAGGAAAAATAATTAAGGACAAATTAAATGCAAGTTCATCATTAAATAAATTCATCGCCTTGAATTTTCCTAAATGAGAAAAGCATGCAAAAGTACACAATTATGCATGGAATGTGTCAATAACCATGGCAATTTAATTTTTTTGTTGAAATAAATTCTCATATTTTTTAATATAAATTGAATCTAAATTACCTTTTACATCAAAAAACAAAGAGCCAGTATAAATTTATTCCAATTGCAGAAATTATAATATTTATTGTATTTGAATTATGTTATAGAATAATGCAATGCAATAATCACTTGTTTATAATTTAAAAATTTGTATAAATCGTTAACTTTAAGAATGCAAAATACCTATTTAAAATAAAATGACATTGGTCAAGTGATAATTATAATTTTGTTATTTGAATACATTGATTTTTATATTCAGGGTTTAGGTACACTTCCAAGTGTTTCACTGGTTTTGTACAATTTTTGGATTTGAGTACTACATTTTCTCAATTGTAATATTGGTCTTACTTAATGACAGTAATTCTGCAATTAAATAAGGGGATGATTACTATTGCAAAATTCAAGCATAGTATGAAGCCTCTGTAACTACACAGTGAACCACCTGTTATGTCTGAATATCCAGTAATTTTTCTAATTAAAATATGAACTTTCTGAATTCTTTTGTTGTCATTATTCTAAACCAGGTGTCGTTATTTTTCATTTTTAAAGTAAGATTTGCCATTTTAAAGATAAAAATGCTTTTAATCATGACAAGGTTAGGAAGCAGTGTCATTGCCCCTCCCTATGTTTAGAAATTTGTACTAATTTTTTTTTTTTTTTTTATTCGTAAAGTTTGAAAGAAAAATTTATTCTTGCTATTTTACTTAAAAAAATTAAACACTAAGAATAATAGAAACAGATCAAAGAAAAGCGACCCCTTGTACCTGTTTTTAATCTGAACATCACTTTCAAGGCTATATTGAACTTGGATTTTTTTTTTTTTAATAGAGAAAATAAACACATAAATTAGGCAAAATTAAGAATTCTCTTTGTAGGAATGATTTTCTGTTCTGAACCTCTTACATCAAATTTTAAATTCTATTCTATCTTAAACTAGCTGACCTGCCTAATGTTGCCCGGGCATTGGATAATAACCTTAAATATACCTAAAATCAGTGTTGAATTCAGAAATTTTTCTGAAGGAGGTTTTTCTGCAGCTTCATAGGGTTGGCGGAAATCGTACTTCTAGACTATTAATAGCCATAATATCCCAAATCTTTCAAGGGGGAGTACATTTTGATACTTTGTGTTGGGGATTGACCATGTAATGAATCCATCATGAGCTACTTCTACATTTCCTGAAATAAAATTACCGTTTCCTGACATACTTTAAATATATCTCATGATTTCACAACACTAGTGTACTATAGATCTCATTGCACCTGCAGTTTAAAACTGCAGAAAAAATGAGAATGGTATCTAAAAAATATATTTTTGAAATAGTAAATAATTAGTTTTTAAATGAAATATATTGTTGAGAGAGTAAATAATTTTTTTTTTAAATGAAAGGTAATGTTGAGAGCAGAAAGTAAATATATATATTTTTTTTAATGAAAGGTATTGTTGAGAGCAGAAAAGAATTTGCTATAAGTGTTCTTTTTTGTGTGTGTGTGTTTTCGCCTGGGCCACGGGAGTGGTAGTTTAAAACTGCAGAAAATATGAAAACAACTTTCTGAAAACATATTTTTTGTAATAGTGATAATTAACCTTTTTATCAAAAAAGACCAATCAAAAAAACACTGTAAAAATGTATTTTTTGTCATTTTATTGGGGAACAAGTAACTATGATTTCAAAATGCAGAAAAAATTTTGTTTACTATGACTATACTTGGGAAAACTGTATTATTCCTTAGACATCCATTGAAGTGATTTTAACAGCAGCAAACTCCCCCCCCCTTTTATGCAAGTGAAATCATTAAATTAATTCATTTCTTAAAACAATACATAGTTCTATCTACATATTGCTTTTTTTCCTTTTCACAACAAACTTATTCAATACATTCGAATACACAGATTTATGATTTCAGTTTCCAAATTCCATTCTCGCATAATTAATTTCTATTTCTTAACGATCTTTGTCTAAAAGTAATCAAGTAAATGCACAAAAATCAAAGTGCAGCTGTCCATTCAGTACATTACATTTTCTTTTCATCGTATTTTATCCGCATTACAAATAAGTCATTCTTAATTGCAGCTAAAATTTGACGGTTAAAAAGAAATAACAAAAATAAAATTATTTTATGGGAAATGCAGTCCCAAATATATTTCATGTATGTTAGCGCATTTGCCTTTCCTCTGCATTTTCGAGACATCCGTTAAGATTGCACAATTGCATTTAAGCTAATTCATTACTATAAACATAATCTAGATTTTCATGAAAAAAAGAAGGGTTATTTTACATCCCGGTGAGTTATAGCAACACCTACTTGAACTCTTACAAAGCCATTTGGCGCTCCTCCGGGATTCCATTAACGTCATTAACAGTGGACCGGTGGACCGTCCGATCTGTCCAACTAAACTGGTTTTCAACCTCACCCCCTTCTCCCTTCTTATAGCAATAGCATAGTAGCGTTGCTTGCTTGAACGTGTGTTTCATCGATGTTGAAATTGAATGTTTTGTTCCAAAGCATTGTTGGATAATAGGAAAACCACTTGATAATAAGGTAAGATTTTTTATCTTGATTAATCTTAAATATTGCATAAATATATTTATTTATATGTGAACCCTCTAGTATTTTTTATCTGCTTTTGATGTGTTGAATATAAGATATACAAGTCACCACGTGTTCTGCAACTTAATGTGAGTGTTTTTTTTTTTTGGGGGGGGGGGGGGAGGCGTTTAATATGTAATATTTCATTATTTCGGAATGCAATTAAGCTATGTTGTTTTTTACCGGCTCATTTTTTTTTCAAATATTCTTATATTTGTATACGTAAACATGACTGAAGCATAAGTGTATTTTCATTTAGTGGTAGTAATAATAACAATTGTTAATATAAAATAGCTGCCTTATACATATTATTTTAAGAAATCAGAATGGTTGAATTCATTTATTAATTAATCATTCATTAATTGGACTACCTTTTAAAGTGCGGAATTCTTGAAATCTTATCGTTTAGGTCATGATACTGATTTTTAAAACGAAAGAAAAGAAAAGCAACTTCACTACTTTGATATTATGTTAAAATAATTGTATGTATTAACTATAAACATTTATGTGTATATGATATTATTGCTCTTACGCTTTAAACTACGTTAAATAACGCATATATTTATTGCTGTCATTTAGTTATTCTATTCTATTATTATTATTATTAAATTTTTAATAATTTAGCTTTTGGCTTTATGTTAATAATTTATGTACCCCAACATATTTTAAACTTAATGAAATTAAAATATTTAATATCTATTATGTTTAAAACATGTCTTATTCGGGTGAAATATATAGTCATAGTTACCAAGAAAGCATTGCTTTGCTTACATTATTATTATTATTACTATTATTATTATTATTTTAATGGTTTAAAGATTAATTGAATGGTACTTACTTTGACATATTATTTTCAAAATTTTAATTAAATCATAGCAAAATACAGAAAATACTATTTTAGTCATACATGTAAATATAATGATTTAGTAAAAAATTATACAGTAAAAAGTATATAAAAAATAAGGATAATTAATAATAATAATAATAATAATACATTTTAAAAATATTTAATGTAGTTTAAAGTTTAGTTTGATCGTCAAAATAATAATAATAATAATGTCCAACAAATTACAGATAGCTATTATAAATATTAATTATGTTTTTAATTAGTTTTTTTTTAAATAATACTTTGAAGATTAGGAATATTTCATTTAATGAGATATTTAATGAATTTCTTATGTCATATTGTTTTTGTTGTTTTAATATAATTTTATAATAAATAATATAGTCAGACTTAAAAATATACATAACATGATTTTTTTAATCAAATGAAACTATATAAAATAACGAATAATTCCATTATTACAATTTATTTTTTTCCCTTAGTTTTTAATTTTTCTAAACGCCCATTTTTTAAATTATTGGTATTTTAATTCCCGAATTTTATTATTCCATGTATTTTAAAACTTATGAAAGATTAATAAAATTTATTATTTTAGTCCATGTATAAAACTATGATAACTTTATTGCCAATTTATATACTACATTTTACCTTTATATATTTCAGTTGTTTAAATTATAGAATAAATACTAATACTTGTTTTTTAAGTCAGATAGGTAAAATTGATATATTTTTTTTTTTATTAAGTCAGATGTGTCAATGTAATGTTAATTTTTTTATTATTATTTTAATAATCAAAGTGAGTTTTAAACAATTTTGAATAATGCATAATATTATTAAAATATTTGATATTTAATTTTTGTCTTTTAATTTAACATTTTTTGGTACCATACATATTTCAAAATTTATCAAATCTAAAAATTTAATATTCTAGCTTATGTAAAGTGCATATCGTTTTCAGATAATGAAATATTCACTTTTATTAGTTGCCACATACTGACAAAATTATCTTGAATTTCCCTAAAAATCTCCATCTATAATATTGACTTTATTGCCAATTTGTATATGGAACATGTTTATGAATCTTTATAAATTTCAGTATGTGTTTTATTAGATGTATTTTATAATGGTTTGAAAATTAAGGGAATATTTCATCTGGCATACTATTTTTTTTTTTTTTTTAAGTTTTAGGATAAATAATAACGATATAAGTAAAAAAAAAAAAAACCATGATATTTTTTTCAATTAAATTAAACTACAATAAATAATGAATAATTTTATCATTACTGTTTACTTTATTACTTTTTCACTAAAGTAATAAAGTAAGAATTTAAGAATTTCACTAAACGCTTAATTCTTAATTTGTTGGTATTTTAATTCTTATGTTTCAGTTCTGGACATATTTTAACATTTATCGAATATGAATGATAAATAATAATCATAATTTTTTAAGATACTTAATGTATTTTGAAGCTTGATTTGATTGTTAACAGAAAAATATAATGCCCAACAAATTATGTATTATTAAACATTATTAGTATCTATAGAATTAAGAGTAATAAACATAGCAATATTACTTTATGCTTTTTTATATTTAAAGCTACCTTATATTCAACATTATCAAAATAACTTATATACTTTGTCAACAATACATCAAAAGCAGATAAAACATATAAATAAGTAAATGCATAAAAGATTTATCAAGATAAAAAGTACTTACCTCATTATAAAGTGGTTTTCCCATTATCTATAAAAATGTTAAACAAACATCGCTTGAAAAAAAAAAAAAAAAAAAAAATGAAAATACAAATTAGTTTCACTAAAAGATGATTTTTGAAAGTGATTTTTTATGAGATACATCTGAATAATATTTTTTCACAATAATTACTTTTTTAATATAAAAGTAATGCATTAATGTTTTATTAATTTTCTCTTTTAAAATTAATCTGATTTACCTAGTGTAAATGAAAATCTCTAGCCAAATATTTAATTTTTTTGTCTACTAATGTGTATTTCGTAAAATTGGAATATAACTGATTAGGAAAATCTTTAAATAAATTGTTATATATGTATTTAAAAAATAACCTTTGTTTACAAAGTAGGAATGACATAAAAAAATAAGTGTTTAATTTAATCCTATTTAAAAAGACTATGCAGTGGAAAAAATTACAAATTAAATAACAGTTAATAATTTTTCAAAGCTCAAAGAAAAGGGCAGAGTTCCACCGGGGGAAAAAGAACGTAGGTCGTCTAAGAGTGACGTCACAAAATCGCCCAAAGGCTTTATGTCAAGTGGGTGTTGGTTATAGCTGGAAGGGATGCCATTATATATTCCACTAAACCTCCTGCCAATTCTTTGTCCATTTTCCTTCCATCGCTGTTTTTTTCACTTAAAGTTTGTTTATTAATATTTGATAAGGGTTTTTAATAAATATCTTTGCTAATTATCAAAAGTGAAAAATCTGAGTCACAGGTGCATTCAGAGTCACTTTGTCTATGTATCCTCATCTGAATTTGCAGGCAATAAATTTCAATTTATTGTGTTAAAAATTATTAATTTTTAATTTATTTTTCTACGATATATTTCACTAACCATAGCCAACAAATACACAGACACATACACAGACAAACGTCTTTCTTTTATTAATGTAAATGGAGCAGGATTTTCATTTGGCTGAGGAAGGGGGTTACTCTTTCAAACAGTAGAAAGATGTTGCTATTTCAGTTCTCCATTTTGAAAAAAAGCTGTCAGAAGCTTATTCTTGAATTTTTAATATTTCTTATTTGCTATGTCACTGTATTGTTTTTGTGTTTAAAAATTGTCTGGGGGAAATCTGGGAAAGATATCCCTACCTGGATGAAATATTCTTAGTTTAGCCTATTATGTCATGTTTTCTCTGTCTATTAAAGAAAAAAAAAAATAGTAGTTTTTAAAACAGTGGGGGTAAAGCAACTTAAAAAAAAAAGTAGTTTAACACATGTTTAAAAAAAAAAAAAAATCATAGTGATCTTTTATTTCCATCTGTGCTTCAAAATCTGTTTCATGTGAATTGCCTTTTATCCACTGTTTGCAAAGATTTTTTTTTCCCTTTCACTTGGTATGCAATCATAATCTTCGAAACCATTGCTTGAGAAATGTTCAATATTTTAGAAGTTGCCCTGAGGGCCGAAACTTGGGGGCATGTGGCCCGGGCACCAGAATGAAGGGGTGCCAAATGAAGGATTATGCCTTTGGAATGGAACATTTTTTTCTGATGGACTGATGTCTTCCATTATTATGAAACAACTATTATAAATAAAGTGTTAGGTGAAGATGAAAGAGCAGCCATAAAAAGTTAGAACTCTGATTTTCTGGTCAGAATGGGAAAAAAAGGGCATAATTTTTTTTCCATTCTGACCAAAAAATCAGAGTTCTAACTTTTTACGGTTGCTCTTTCATCTTCACCTAACACTTCATTTATAATAGCATTTCATAATAATGGAAGACATCAGTCCATCAGAAGAAAATAACTCAGTTAAAGTGGAAACTCGGTTAAGCGGGACTCGGATAATCGGGACTCTACTGTATATTGCATTTAAAAAATGATCTTTAGAATACTTTTGTTGGTTTTCAGAGAAGGGAGTCATGGCCCTCGTGACCTCTCATTTGGATCTGCCATTGTAGATTACGTAATTCAATATTACATATTTTAAATTTTAAAATAAGTCAGCTATTAGAAAATTAGTAAAATTCTCTTTGTAAATATACTTTTTTGGAAGAGGGGGGGGGGGGGGGGGGGGGATGGGCAAAATCCATGTTTGCCCCAGGTACAAAAAAGGCTAGTTTCAGCCCTAGTTGTCCTGACCAAATTGGTTGTTCCAAGCAGAAATGTACAAATACAGTAAAATCTCGTTACAACAAATCTCTGATGTTCATTGATTAAATTCGCTATACTGAAAAATTCATTAAAGTGAATATTTTTATAATGAAATAGGATAATAGGATTTTTTTTTAACAATCCAAATAATATTCATTAAAATGAAAAAAATCATTAAAGTCGCATTCGTTGTAACAAGATTATAGTGTAATTTGCCTTTTTAAAAGCTACGTATAAAATATACTTGAATGCAAAACATTGTCTAAATATTGCTTTAAGTAAGGCAATGAGATTTTAAAGAAGAAAAACAAATACAAATTCGAAATACTAGCTCTCTCCTGCATAACCATAGAATATAGAAACTTTTTTGTGTTTCTTTCTCCTCTCTCTCTCTCTCTGTCTCCCCCCCCCCCCCAAAAAAAAAAAAAAAAAAAGATGCAGATATTCCTTTTGATAGTTTTTGAATATTTTGATGCTTTATTAAAGTACATAAATTAACATCTGAAATCCAGGCTAGGACATCAGTCAGGGTAGTTTAACAGTAGAGCAACAGCATGTTACACTGTTGATCCAGGTTTGAGTCCTGGCCCTGTCTAATTTTTCACTCCAGTTGGGTTTATTGTATTTGTATTTATAGTTTGTCTTAATATATGTGTACTTTTATGCTTATTCATACTTTTAAAGTATATACTGAATGCTTTTGTAAATATGGAATGTAGTCAAGGGGAAAAAAATATAAAATAAATACCCCCTACTAACTCTTCAACTAATCATAATAGAAAAAATCTATAGGTATCAAACTATTGGAAATAAAGTCTACTTTTAAATAATACATAAAATTTGCTTAGGGGACCATATACAAATAAAACCCAGATCAAACATTGTTTTGCAATAGCAACGCCCAATTCTGACAATATATTTTAAATCTTCGGTTCAAACTATGCCTAAAAATGAAATTTCAAATCATTTGGATGATAAGTTTTTGAATTATAAACGTTAAAAAATTAGAGCGTCTAATGTTAAATTACATTTTAATATTTTTATTAATATCTCCTAAAATTATAATCCTAATGTGATTTTTTTTTTGTTTAATTATAATACTAAAAACTCAAACATAAATACACTGAATTTGTAATTTAAAAAATCTTTATAATATGAAATGTGAAATTAATATTTGAAAAAAATATGAATTGCAACCTACAATTTTTTTTTGATAGATTTACATATGTCCTGCTTTATGCAAATTCTCAATCTTAAATTTTTCTTCCAAGTAGTTTTCAAATTATTAGCAAAAAACTTCAAAATTACAGTTTAAGGGGCCAGGGGTTTACGATGTCCAGATAAGCATAATTTGAAAAAAATACATTTTACTCATTTTCATGAAACATTTGGGATGACAATAGTCAAAACATATTAAGCGAGTCAAATGATCACATTGGTAAGAAATAATATATTAATAGAAGTGACAGTCAATCTGTAGCATTTCAACAATCAAGTACCGAACTTCGATTTGGATACAACCCCTAAAATAGGCTCATTTTAAAATAATTAGTTTCTTGGCAACTAATCATACGAATTTCAGGAAAATTTGGATTTAGGTTAATTGAAGGGTGTAGAATCTATTTATTGTGTTAGATGTGGGTATTGCTATTGAAAAAAAATCAAAGTTTGGGTTCATATGGATATGTAGATGGCCCCCTAAGCAAATTTTATATACATCATTTAAAAGTAGACTTTAGTTTCAATGGTTTGGTACCAGTAAGATTCTTAAACAATAATTTGTAGTAGGGAGTGTTTACTTTTTTTTCCACGACTGTACATCCACTTAAAAAAAAATTCTTCTAAGTTTGCTGTTTATTTTTACTTAAAATAAATTAAAAAGACAAACATTTTGTTTAATTTGTTTTTATATATGCAAACTTTTTAATGGTATTTTCTTGCTCCCAGATTGTAGTTATTATTTATTAGCAAAGTAAATTTGTTTTTTTCTCTATGATTACTTTAAAAAAGTTTGAACATATTCAAAATTGGTAAGAAACAAGATGACTTATTTGTTTCATGAAATGCTGGAATGTATAAGAAAAAGTCTGCTACGACATAAGAAAAAGTCAGATGTTGGGACATTAAATCTAAAAATAATCTGCTTGCCCAATTTAGCCTTATGCATAAATCTGTCTAGGAAAAAAAAAAAAAAAAAAAAATCTTTCAGCCAAACAAATCATTGTCTGTTCATGAACTTTCTGACTGTAAAAAAATGAAAATTTTAAAAATAGCGTACGTTTTTGTTTAAATATTGGATGTAAATTCATATATTGCTTTTAAAAATAAAGCTTTATATTTTGAAATTTATCTCACAGAGAGAAATGTTACTTTGAAGTCTGGATTTTTTTTTTCTTTTTAGTAAAATTCATAGCCATAATTTCCAAATTTATAATTAATCCATATATGTATGGTGTATGAAAATAAAAACTTTTTAGTTCTATAAAAAATAACTAAGCAAGATAAAAATTAGAAAAGATTTATTAAAAACTTTTCAACAATTACAAACAATAACAATTGTATATATCTAAAAATTTCAATTTTTCAGTTTGTGTTTTTATAAGTTTTACAATTCAATAAAATATACACAAGAATAATGTATTATTCAGTGCCATCTGTATAATCTTTAGTAAAACATAAGTTAATTATTTTTACATTACATTAATAACTTTTTGAAAGCAAAGAATTAAATCTTTATTTTATTTTTCACTCCTGTGAATTGGTATAACTGTTTTTCATAGTTATTGTAAATTTGAAATAGAGAACATAACTCCACAGTGCAGTAAAAGTCTAAATAACAAACAACTTGGGACTTTGCAATTTGCCACTATGCAGAAGTAAAAACATATAAATAATATATGTGTTGGGGGTTGAAAGAATAGTTGTTAAACAGTGGTGACCATTATAAAGGTTTCACTGTATCTGTAAAGAAACTTAGAAAAATAATGCCAAAACTTTGTTTAAAAAAAGAGGAAAAATATTTTATTAAATTCATGATATTAATTTTTGCAAAGACACAAAGGATTTTACAATATTTTTTTTATTATTATTATTTTAATGAAGAAAATATTTTGAAAATTAAATTAGTTTAATAATAAGTTTAATGTTCTAAAAAAGATTTCTCTTAGTTTCTGTACAAATGTAAAGTTTTAATAATTCTTATTTAAAAATATCTCCCTTACCTTTGAAACATTAAGATTTTCTATAACAGTTAAGTGTGTGAACATATCATTGATAGATATTCAATTTAAATCATTGAAAATCCCTATACAGATAAATAATAGTTCAAATTATCATCAAAAACATTTATTTCTTGTACAAATAAATTTTATAAACTTTTCCATTATTTGGGCACTTTTGCTGTTCATTCTTTTGGGGAATCAAACATTAATTTTATTGCAGTCAATATTTATATTTTGTAAAATTTCATTCATTCAGTTTATTTATTTATAATTCTTTTCTGTTAATATCATTGATGACAAACATTTATTTCTTGTACAAATAAATGTTATCAACTTTTCCATTATTTATGCACTTTTGCTGTTTATTCTTATGGGGAATAAAGTATTAAATTTATTACAATCAATATTTATATTTTGTAAAATTTCATTCATTCAGTTTATTTATTTATAATTCTTTTCAGTTAAGTTCATTGATAACAAACATTTATTTCTTGTACAAATAAATGTTATCAACTTCTCCATTATTTGTGCATTTTTGCTGCTCATTCTTGGGGAATCGAAGATAAATTTTGTTGCAGTCAATATTTATTTATAATTCTTTTTAGTTAACTTCATTGATAATGTTTATTCAGTAAATGCTTCATGTTGCTACAGTATCAGGATATCAACAACTGAAATTTTCTATTGCAACATGATTACCATGGAAAGCAGTTTTTCAAACTTGTTAATTTTCATTCAGGACAGCACAAAAATAATATTAACAAATATACAATTGACAATGTTTTTGTCAACTATAACATACGTTTTTATGCTGTACATGATTTCTTGCTCAAGGTGTGTATTTTAAATCTTATTTACTATCAACTGTAAATCCCAGCACTTTTTCAAAGTTAGCCTCGAATTGAGAGTATGTCCTAAAAGCAAATGCACATTGAACTTTGCACACATCATCTTTTAATATCAGTTCTCTGGTGTAAGTAGCAGCTAACGAAAAACAGTTTGATATTTTCAAAGATTGGCACACCATCTGAAAAAGAAAATGGAATTATAGTTACTAGAAACATTTCATATTTGTGCTGTGCAATAATTAAGGGGACTGTTTACCTTTTCAATAATTTTGTTTATTTTTAAAAAATATGATTCTAATGGTGAACTCACTGCATTTCAATGTTCAACTAAAAGTACATAAAAAAACCCCCTGCATATTTAATTAAAATTTTTAAAAAGTTAAAAAAATATGAATTTTTAAAAATCCTTACTACTTTTTAAATATTGATATTTTTGCCCAATTTTTTATTTTAAGATTTTCAAATGTGTATTACGCAAGACTACGCATAGGTTTTTAGATACATCTAATATTTCATTTAATATAATTTTTTTACTGATGTATATAGTGTAAAACGAGGAAATCTACCACATCTTCATATATTTTTATTAAAAAAAAAATAACAAAAAACCTGAAAGCTAATTCCATATGTAGATTTATCACATATATAATAAAGAACATTTTACAAAAAAGTTTATATCAAATACAAAAAAAAACCTTAACATTTTTAAAACATGAAAGCAAGGTTGTTAAAAATCATAAAAAAGAAAAAAAAAAAAAAAAAAATCTGATTTATTTGATTTAAATCTGATTTAAAAAAAAATTAAATCAGATTTTTTATATTAAAATTATTTGTGTACTTATTTCAGGGGTCGATTTAGAAAAAGAAAGTTGCATAGCAGTAACCGCTATACAAAGTCAGTTTTGAATAGCAGTTAGACACTTTTGTATAGCAAGTAAAAAATAGCTAACGTAGCTTTTAAATCTTGAAACAAATTAAGTATTGCTCATAAAAATGTCAAAAAGATGTAGAAAACAACAAAATTGATAAAAAGTATGCGAAAAAGTTTGAAAAAATGCTTCTAATATTAAGAAAAGTGCAGGACTCATTACTTGCGTGCATTGGAAGTGTGATGTGGTAGCGGCCGAAAGTGGATCGGTGAGTTGGCTCTCCGTATTATTGTAGAGCTCAGTGCGTAACAGTGAGTGTTCATTTTAGAACTACTACAACACGCACGTCAAACTTCTATGAGCAAACGCCGTGATTAGCGAGTAACAGTGATTCAGAAATCAATCACAGCGTCAGAGCGGGAACAAATCATGTGTTTACTGGGAAAACTGCGTCCAGCAATGGCGTCTCGCTGTACTTCCATTGTAAATAAACATTTGGGGAGGGTGAAAACATAATGTATGTCGTGTAAAAACACCTTTAAATTTTAACTTTAAGTGTACATGACATAACAAAGGGTGTGGGAAGTATGCATCGCAATGATTGCGATTTAATGCATTTCTTGGATCGCATTTTAGTTAAATTTGAATCGCAAATTGCGATGCGATACCGCTTAAATCGAACCCTGACTTATTTATTTTTACTTTCTTTTATCTTTACAAGAAGAAAGTATTTGATTCGTGAAAATTTTCGACTTTCGGTTTTCGACGGATTTACACGTTTTAGGGGTCTATGAGTCTGTCTGTCTGTATGTGACACAGATTTTGTGGGCGCTCTATCTCAAGAACTAATGCACGGAATTTCATAAAAATTTATATTCAGTTAGTCCCTGATATAAATTGGGGCTGATTAGTTTTTGGTGTAAATCGCTCAACAGGTGGCACTGCTATGCAACATTTTTCACGATTTCCACAATAGCTCAATCTCCAGAACTAATGCACGGATTTTCATCAAACTTCAGATTCAGTTAGTCCTTGACATGAATTGGTGTTTTAAACATTTTGGTGTAAATCACTCAACAGGTGGCGCTGCTATGTAATTTCTGAAACAGCTCTATCTCAAGAACTAATGCTTGGATTTTCAACAAACTTCAGATTCAGGTATACGTGGATATGAATTAGTGCTGCTTAGTTTTTGGTGTAAATTGCTCAGCAGGTGGCGCTGCTATGCAGCAGAATTTCCACCATAGCTCTACTTCAATAACTAATGCACAAATTTTCATCAAACTTCAGATTCAGGTATATCTTGACATGAATTGACATTTTATAGATTTTGGTGCAAATCGCGCAACAGGTGGCGCTGCTATGCTGCATTTTTCAGAATTTCCACCATAGCTCTATCTCAATAACTAATGCACGAATTTTGATCAAACTTCAGATTCAGGTATACCTTGATATCAATTAGTGTTATTTATGTTTTGGTGTAAATCGCTCAACAGGTGGTGTTGCTGTGCTACATTTTTCAGCAAGATATTTTAAATAAAACTTAAAAACTGTTGCAAACAAATTTAAAAGATTCACTTAAAACTTTTATTATTCTACTATTAAATTTTAATTGTTATACTACGGCCAAACTCGATCACCTGCCTTATACGGCCTTCACAATATCCGTTAGTTTTGGTATTGTTAAAGACTACAGTCGTCGCCAGATAGCGCAAATACCTACTGTAAATTGTGTTTTCTCTACTGTAAATAATGCTTATTAAGTGTTACTTTCATACATAAAAATACGAAAAACATCTCTGTATATGAATTATAAAAGGTAGATAATATTCTTATATTTTGCCTTTTTGTTTATTTTATATAGATAATATTCGTATATTTTGCCTCGGCATTTTTTATACTGCAAACAGGAGGAAAACTGAAGGATTTGGAGATAAAATAAATAAATAAAATTCATTAAACACAAACAACTAAAAATATATTAAATAACACGCTACTACAACACAGAAAACAAAGATTATAAGTAAATTTATGCATTTTTTAAAAATTAATTTAAATTGAATTGCAAATTAAAAAATTTAAAATATTATTTACTAGTTTCAAAATATTAAGAAAATTAACCGAAACTTTTTCAAAAAACCAAATTATTCTCAAATCAGGATAACTTTTTAAACCATTCAATTATTTTTTGCACCAGACTCCTGATGTAAAATATAGGTATATAAAGTTGATTGCGGACAACTTTGGATGATAGTAAACATTAGAGGTACTGAAAATGAAGTGTACAGGGAAATAGAAAAATAACAAATTATAAGTTACTACCATTTAAAAAAATAATAAAAAGCAGGGGAAATTATAAAATCAAATGTTTGAGTTTTAGGAAGTTATAAAAAGTATAATAAAAAATTATTTACACAATACAGTAGACTTCCTTAAATCCGCGACCCTAAAATCCAGATATTTTTTCAGATGTAAACAATGAAATTTAGAGTTAAGTTGCAGGAATAAAATTCAAGATGGCGCCGAAATCAGCGACTACCGCAATGTTTTCTTTACTAAATTTTTTGTTAATCATTCTCTTTTGGCTATTGCAGCTGATTTATTACTAAATAAATTTACATTACTTTTGATTTTGATATAAATTAGCATATCTGTATAAAAAATTCCAGGGTTTGAAATGGAAAAATCGACTAACCGGAACGCTATTTAAAAATTTTTGTTCGCGGAATTTTTTTTAAATTATAGACAAATTTATTTTTAAACATACCAAGCAGTATAAGAAAAGCATTCAAGACTCTAAATAACAATGAAAAAAGTTACAGAGAGCGCAATAAGCTGTATATACTGATAATAGCATTAACTCTGTTCTCCTTGCTTCTTTCCCTATTTCTTATGTCATCACTAGTTTGAAATACTGGTCTTTTGTTTACTTTATACTTATTATATTTAAATACAGTTACATTAATAGTTTAGTTTTATTCATCTTTATTTATTTAAATATGCAACTTATTTACCTTTTTCTCAGCAGTCTTTAATTTTAAATACTCTTTATATGACATATCGATCTTACGATCACTTTACCACTAGATGGCAGCACAGGACTTTTGGAATCGAATAGAATCGATTTCATTGGTAATAATTTAATATTTTTCTAAATTTTTATTTTATATAATTATTTTAATTACTTACTTTTAAACTAATAGATTATTTTAATATTTTACTTATTTTAATGTTTCACTTTATTGTAAGCATCATTATAATTTCCCTTGCTTAACTACCAATCAAATTAATGTTTAAAAAATGTAAACAAATCAATGACCAGAAATCCGCAAAATTCTAAAATCCGCACAACCTCTGGTCCCAAGCTGTGCGGATTTGAGGGGGTCTCTGTATTAAGATAATAAGCAAGTTCGCCAGTATCCGGCAACCAACTCATAACAAACTATTTTTTTCAGAACATTGATTATTTTTGCACGATTCTTAATTAATTAAAAAAATATAGATATATGTACATTGCAAACAATTTTCAATAAATTTGGCCATTACATGTGTTGATCTGAAATATTCAAGCATGTAGAAAAATAACAAAATTACATGTAAAATTAAATATTCTAATTCTGGACACTAATGGTATAAGACTATGATGCAATTAAAAAGATATTTGCATGTTTCATAATATCAACAAAAGAAGCAAGTCCTTTTGCCAATAACCGGCAATCAACTCATATCGATTTTTTTTTTCAAAACATGGATATTTACATAATTCTTAATTATTTAGAAAATATATATATATATCAGTGCATTGTGAATGATTTTCAATAAATTTAACCTTTATCTGGGCTAATCTTAGCTATATAAGCGTATAGACAAATTACAAAATTGTGAGAATTCAGAATCCGTAAATAAAAATTCTGCCAGATGTGGAATGCCACAGTGTTGCCGCATCTGGCTGATTTTTTATTGGGGGATTCCAAATTCTCACCAGTAAGCTTAAATAGTTATTATTGTTTGATAAGATCATAGGTATTCCACAAATAAAATAAAACAAAATTGCTATTCAAAAATTTCCGGTGTGAATTTCAACACTAGTTAGAAGTCGGTCCATTAGTGATAACGTCACAATTCGTGTCCTCTGGCCTTGAGTATCACGATGGCAGCAGTTATAAGCGATTCTGGTCACGTGACAAGAAATTTTCCGCCTTTCTCGAGCTGCGGCGTCGGGTATTCCGTTCAAAACGTCAAATTTGACAATATTTTCTGAAAGATCTTTTGCGTTTATCAAAAAATGCAGAACGTCTTTCGATTACATAGTTTCTGAATACAACACCTGCGAATTTCATGATTTTCCAAACAAAAATGAATTAAAAAATGTGTCAGAAAGTAGCCTTTCTGGATTAGAGTGCAGCCTTAAATAAATGTTCTGGTTAGATTTGACTTTGGAAAAAAAAAAAGTGAAAGGTTGGAAACCATGTTAAAATCCTTACCCCTTCTTTTGTGCACGAGCATGTAACACAAGGTGATATTCTGTCTGAATGACCCATTGGAATCGTCATCCTTCTGCCAGCGTCAGTTGTTTTCTCACAAGAATTTCGGTCTTTCCAGTGATCTAAATTTATCGATGGAAGATTCTTGCAAGCCATTCGTGGGTTCCTACAAGAGGAGTAAAATAACTATAAAAGTTCACCTGATTTTTATATGTACCTCTTAACACTCTCATTATGTAATTATTACATGGATGAAAAACACATCTTCTACACTGTTAAAAATATTGTGAAAAATTACCTCTGCTTTTAAAGGCTCTCTATTTCCTGACCAATGAAAACGCTACATTAACACCTTGGAAGCGTTCTCATTGGTCAGAAAATAGATAGCCTTGAAAAACAGAGGTAATTTTTCACGATATTTTTAACAGTGAACTTAAAATAGATTCAACGTGGATTTTAACAAATAAAGTTCCATTTTTTTTAAGTATTAGTATACTGCTTCATTCGAGCTACGCTCGTCAACACCCGTTCACACACCGCAGACGCGCAGTCTATAAAAACACGCTAGGGGTGATTCTGTTCCGAAAATTAAAAAAAATCGGCTATAAATTCGGACATAAACTATATCGCGAATTTCGGCAAATGCTCGCGGAAAAAAACCAATTTCGTCAAAGGATCGCGGGAAAAACGCGAATTTCATCAGAGAATCGCGAAAAAACGCCAATTTCGTCAAAGGATCGTGGAAAAACGGCAAATTTCGTCAAAGGATCGCAAAAAACAGCAAATTTCCCCAAAAGATCGCGAAAAACGGCAACTTTCCCCAAAATCCGGGAAAAACGGCAACTTTCGTCAAAAGATTGCGAAAAACCCGCAAATTTCGTCAAAGGGGCGCGAAAAAAAACCATACATAGTGCCAGGAGTGGATCCCCCCCCCCCCCCTCTCTCCCGTCTGTTGTAACCTTTAAGAAAATTTGCTGTGAATTTCAGAATTTTTTTTTTTTACTCAGAATCACCCCGCCGCTGTATTTCCGAAAATATGATGTGAATTTCCGAAATTTTTTTTCACTCAGAATCACCCCTGAAACACGCTAATTTGACCGGCTTTAAAAAGATTACGGAAGATTTAATTATAATTAAATTATATAGTTTTATTCGCAGCTTGTCCGTTTTTTAAACATTAACATAATAATAATAATTATAGATAAATAAATAACAAATATATTGTAGAAATACTTTGTCTAGCTGAAAGCAAAAAGACATATTAGGGGAAAGTATCCTTCTATATATAAAAAAAAGTTTTGATTTGGAAATGGACCAATGAAAATCTGCGTAGATATTCTCGGCAGATCGGCATCCAATTTGAATGCTTAAGCATGGCCTTTCTTCGTTAATATTAAAAAAACTGTTGCATACAAAAAATATGAAAATCGATAGTACTATAGAGAAATGTTTGATAAACACGATGATGCAGACAGTTTTCAAATCGAAGAATTATTTTAAGAGATATTTAATGCCAAAGTTGGACAAAATCGTTCCATTAAAAAAGTTTTATAGGAGCAAAAACTATACATAGGAATTTAATCATTTTTAGATCATTTTATGCGTCAGAATTTCCCGATGTGCAGATTGCATTTAGTTTTTTAATTTGACTCATTTTTTTGAGGTTTTATTTCTATTTTAAATTCAAATTTTCAGCATTTTGAGATATATTTTTTAGATATTTTAGAAAATTGTATTAATTTAAACTGTTGCCAACTGCATAAACAGCGCAAACAATAATGTTTGCTTCAAATTAAAAATTTATTTTACACGTGACTATTATAAACAGAAAATATAAAAAGCAGGAACTCATTGAAAATTACCTCATAACAATTATAATTACACGTGAATTTTAAAAGAGAAAGAATATTGTAAAATAATAAATTCATTAACATGCGTTAGAAGTCTTAAATATGAGAATTTACGTCACATTACACTTATTACGAAAAATGAACAAAAAATAATATTGCAAAACAGTTTAAATTTAAAAATTGCGCGAGACATTTGTTTGATATTTTAAGATGATCATAATATTTCATTTCTAACAAAAGTATTTTTATGTGAATATTAAACAGAGAAAGAAAAGTTTGGTGAAAATTACGTCAGATTATAATTGTCAGATTCAAATTATAATTCAATCTTCCGAAATTTTTTTAAAGCCGATCAAATTAGCGTGCTGTTGGAGTCTGTGGTATCTGAACGGGGGTTGACGAGCGTAGTTCGTAGGGGGCAGAGCCCCCTAGTATTAAAAAAAGAAATGTTAAATTTTGAATCTTTGGATGATAAATTAAAAAATTATGAATGCATTCCATGGCCACATAGGTTTAAAATTGGAGAGGGGAGGGGATTTGAAGTCTGATTGATCCCTTTAGCTCCAAAGCGCTATTACCTTTAATTGCTCCTGAATCGTTGTGATCATTAAAATTTCTATGTTTCCAACGTTCCAATCATGAGAGATTCTTCAAATAGTTTCTTATCTCTTAATTTTTATTGGCGTTTAATCCCAGTAACAAACTTGTTGAATTTTTATTTAAGTGTGTAATATAATAGAGGGTCAAAAAATCAAACTTGAGATTTTGGTTATGCAGATATCTGGATTTGTGATTTCATGTCATAAAAGAAAAATCATTGCATTTCGGTTTTTAATAATAAATAAACAAAAATAAAGGAAGCATACAATTGTACCGTTTCACTCCAATACTGTGCAAAAAACACTGAACAGAAAGAAAATAGTAAATAAAATTTTAAAGATTAATAAATGTATTCTTTTTTTAATTTTTAGAAATATATGCTGTATTGTTAGTTGCTTGTTTTAAAATCTTATTATAATCAAGTACATACCAGTTTTGTGTAGTTAAATAGCTCTGCTGCTCTAAAAACTTCCGCCCGAGTTAACATTTTTGTCTATTTCATCAAGAGCCATTAGTCGTGTTGTTGTGTGATGTTGACTATATATTATATATGAAATAAAAGCAATTCTTTTGAAATAAAAGCAATTCTTAGGTATAGTGCGAAATTCGCAAAATTTTTCGCTAACTCTTCTCACTTTCAATAATAATAATAAAATATTGCAACGTTATAACTTTAATTTATTTTGATGTTGCATTTCACCAAGAGATAGCGCCACCACATACGTGTATTATGTGTTTTTAAATTAAAAAATTCCGGTCACCAAAAGAGCAGAGTGTTTGGCTGTAGTTTATCCCTCGTGTTCACTAAAATTGGCTGTAAAATTTATTCCAACATTATGTAGGAGAGTAAAATCTCTTTCAAGCTGCTAGAAATTTAATTTCCTACTACATTCTGCTGCAAACATAATTGCGATGAATTCAAGAAGTAATCCGCCCATTCCAGTGATGAATTCAGGAGGGGGGGCATCCCCCCCGAAAGGTGTGAGTTTTTCTGTTTTCAATGGTCAAAAAGTGCCCCCCGCCTCCCCGGGAACTCTAAAATGCCACTCCCCGGAGCCACAGAAATATTTCCCGGAGAAAAATATCTGCGAATTCAACACCGCCCAACACCCACATACATCCCCCCCCCCACCCTCTCTGAAAGCAAAATTTCCTCTCACGGATGACTTGAGTTGTTATGCTTATTAATGGTATAGAAAACCAATTTCCCCCACCCCTTCCGGAAATACACATGTCCTCTCCGGATATGCAAAAAACCTTTCCGGAGAAAAAAAAATAACATTGAAAAGAGGTAGGAGTGTAGGAGTGCAAGTTGAATATAGAAAGGAGTATAGGATTACTGATACCTTTAAATTCTGACTCAGGCATAAAATGAATTAAATGCAAGATATTCGATGCGATGAATTCAAGAAGTAATCCGCCCATTCCAGTGATGAATTATTCAGGAGGGGGGGCATTCCCCCCCCCCGAAAGGTGTGAGTTTTTCTGTTTTCAATGGTCAAAAAGTGCCCCCCCCCCTCCCCGGGAACTCTAAAATGCCACTCCCCGGAGCCACAGAAATATTTCCCGGAGAAAAATATCTGCGAATTCAACACCCACATACATCCCCCCCCCCTCTCTGAAAGCAAAATTTCCTCTCACGGATGACTTGAGTTGTTATCATGGGCGTACCCAAGGGGGGGGGGGCTGATGGGGCCACAGCCCCCTCCCCCCCCCGCCGAAATTTTCGAAAATGATATGAAAAAATTGCTGATTTTTTCCCTTTCTTTTTTGGAAAAAAATTTAATTTTTTTCTTTCATACAGCGGACTAGCCATTCTCATTAGTCCCATATTAGTCCACATATACACCAAAGAAGAGAGGGGAGACTGATGGGGCTACAGCCCCAGCCCCCCTCCTCCTGAAATATTCGAAAATTAAGTGAAAAAAGCGTTTTTTCCTTACTTTTTTTAGATAAATCTATAATTTTATCTTCTGTCACACAGCGAAATAGCCATTCTCGTTAAACTCATATTAGTCCACACTGACATCACAACATACTGTAACAGGTGGGTGGCAGGATACTGATGAAATAACGGGGTTGCAGCCCCCTCTCAAAATAGTCGAAAAGGAAATGAAAAAAAAAATGCTGATTTTTTCATTTTGTTTGAGATAAATTTGTAACTTTGTTATCTGCAATATAAAGAACTAGCCATTCTGGTTAGCCCCATATCAGCGAACAGTTACACCACAGTTTACCCAACGAGGGGAAGGGGACTGATGGGGTTAGAGGTCCCCCTTTCGAAATAGTCGAAAATGAAATGAAAAAGGTGCTGATTTATTTTTTTTTTCTGTTTGAGATAAATTTTTAATTTAGTGTTCTGTTTTACCGCGGATTAGTCACTCTCGTTAGTCCCATATTAGTCTACATAGACACCACAGCATACCCAAAGAAGGTGAAGGAGACTTTATTTTCAGTGTGGGGAGAACAGTTTTACAGATTTTAAGTTTCAATGACTTTCTTTTAAATGGAAGTATATAAAATAAAACCCATTAACACTTTTCAATTTATTTCGGAGTAGGACGGCCTCAGGATCGGACCCGTACCCCTCCCCTCCCAGGGGTGATTCTGAGTTTAAAAAAATTCTGACATTCACAGTAAATTTTCGGAAAGGTTACAGCAGAGGGGGTAAGGAGGGATTCCTTTCCGGCACTAATTATTTTTGTTGCAGTCCAGTTTGGGTTAACTCTGTTTCTTGGTATTCATTAACTTGGGTTTTCATTTCTGGTCAATTTCAGGCTGAGTGTGAATTCCTGCAAGTTAGGTTCGGGTTAACCAGACTTTTAAAACGTTAGTTCAGTATATCATTTCCGTTTAAAAACTATACCTATATTAATAAACATAGTTGTTTGTATATGAGCCCTTTTCTAGAGACCGCCGTGTTTTTTCCACGACCCTTTAATGAAATTCAGGTTTTTATGACGACCCTTTGACGAAATTCGAATCTTTCCATGATCCTTTGACGAAATTCGCTTCATTTTTCCGCGGCTCTTTGGCGAAATTTGCATTTTTTCCGCGAACCTTTGACAAGATTCACGTTTTCCGCGATCCTTTATCGAAATTTCCGTTTTTCCGCGGCTTTTGGCGAAATTCGCGTTTTTTTTCTCGATCCTTTGTCGAAATTCCCTCTTTTCCGCGTCTTTTTGACGAAATGCGCGTTTTTCCGCGGCCCTTTAACAGAATTCGCGTATTTTGCGATGCTTTGACGGTTTCACGTTTTTTTCCCGTGACTCTTGGACGAAATGCGCGTTTTTTTCCGCGGCCCTTTGACAAAATTCGTGGTTCTTTGCGAATTATATCTTTGCGTCGCTATCACGAAATCCGCGTTTTTCCGAGGCCCTTAGACGAAATACGCGTTTTTTTCGCGACACTTTGTCGAAATTTGCGTTTTTCCCGCGATTCTTTGTCGAAATTTGTGTTTTTTCCGCGATTCTTTGTCGAAATTTGCTGTTTTTCCGCTGCTTTTTGACGAAATTAACGTTTTTTTCGCAGCTTTTTGAAGGAATTTTGCGTTTTTTTTCACGATTCTTTGTCCAAATTTGCGTTTTTCCCGCGATTCTTTATCGAAATTTGCGTTTTTTTCGCTGCTTTTTGACGAAATTTTGCGATTTTTCCGCGATTCTTTGTCGAAATTTGCGATTTTTCCGCGATTCTTTGTCGAAATTCACATTTTTTTTGCGGCCTTTTGATGCAATTCGCGTTTTGTCGCGGCCTTTTGACAAAATTCGCGTTTTTCCGCGATCCTTTGTCGAAATTTGCGTGTTTCCCGCGATCCTTCTTCGAGATTTCCGTTTTTCCGCGGCTTTTGACGAAATTCACGTTTTTTCTGGATCCTTTGTCGAAATTCCCGCTTTTCCCGCGTTTTTTTGACGAAATTCGCGTTTTTCCGCGGCTCTTTTACGGAATTCGCGTTTTTCGCGATCCTTTGTCGAAATTTGCGTTTTATCCCGCGGTTCTTGAACGAAATGCGTGTTTTTTCCGCGACTCTTTGACGAAATTTGCAGATCTTGGCGATTCTTTCACAAAATTCTCCTTTTTCTGCGGCCCTTTGACGGAATACGCGTTTTTTAACTATACTTTGTCGAAGTCTGGGTTTTTTAACCGCGATTCTTTGTCGCAATTTGCGTTTTTCCGCTTCTTTTTGACGAAATTCGCGTTTTTTCTTGCGATCCTATATCGAAATTCGCTTTTTCTCCGCGACCCTTTAGCGAGATACGTGTCTTTTTCGCGATCCTTTGTCGAAATTCGCATTTCTAACCGCAGATGTTGGACGAAATTCGTCTTTTTCTGCGACTCTTTAACGAAATGCGCGTTTTTTGCGATACGTTGACGAGATTCGCTTTTTCTCCGCGGCACTTTGGCGGAATACGTGCCTTTTTTCGCGATCCTTTGTTGAAATTCGCGTTTTTTCCCGTAGCCCTTGGACGAAATTTCGCGTTTTTCTCCAATCCTTTGTCAAAATTCGCGTTTTTTCCGCGATTCTTTGTCAAAATTTGCTTTTTTCCCGCGATCCCTTGTCGATATTTGCGTTATTCTCGACTTTTTGACAAAATTCGCATTTTTTTTGCGATCTTATGTCGAAATTCCTGCTTTTTTCGAGTTTGTTTAACAAACGCGTTTTCCGCTGCCCTTTCACGAAATTCGCCTTTTTTGCGATGCTTTGGCGAAATTCACTTTTTTCGCGACCCTTTGGCGAGATACGTGTTTTTTTCGCGATTCTTTGTCAAATTCGCGTTTCTAACCGCAGCCTTTGGACGAAATTCGTGTTTTTCCGCGGCTCTTTCACGAAATTCGCGTTTTCGTCACGATCTTTTGTCGAAATTTGCCTTTTTTCCTTTGCTTTTTGACGAAATTCGAGTTTTTTTTCGCGGCCTTTTGCCGAAATTCGTGTTTTATCTGCGGCCATTTGACGAATTTCGTTTTTTTTCGCGATTCTTCGTCGAAATTCGTGCTTTTTCCGCGTCTGTTTTATGAAATTTGCGTTTTTTCCGTGGTCCTGTGACGATTTTTTTTGCGGTCATTTGATGAAATTCACATTGTTCCCGCAGCCCTTTGACGGAACACGTGTTTTTTTCGCTTTCATTTGTCGAAATTCTCTTTCTTTCCGCGGCCCTTTGACGAAATTCGTGTTTTTTTTCAGCGGTAATTAGAATAAGTTCGCGTTTCCTCTGCGTTTGACTTTTTTTTTTTCGTGATCCTATGACAAAATTTGCGTTTTTTCGTATTTTATTGGCAGCCCGTTAGCAAAATTCCGGTTTTTTCCGCGATCCTTTAAGAAAATTTGAGATTATTTTTTTGCGAACGACTGATGAAATTGATGTTTATCGCCGACCATTTGCCAAAAATCGCGATATATTTATTAAGTCCGAATTTTGGGATTTTTTTTAATTTATGAAACCTCATACCTAAAATTTACGGAAAATTCGAAACAGAATCATCCCTACCACCCCCTTTCGCCCCCCCCCCCGTCTGGCTACGGCCTTATTGTCAAAAATGATTTCTGTTTACAACGCAATTCAACGTCTTTCGTAAGATATAGATCATTATGGGAATTTAGGTCAGCCCCCCCCCCCCCCCCCGAAATAAAATCCTGGGTACGCCACTGGTTGTTATGCTTATTAATGGTATAGAAAACCAATTTCCCCCACCCCTTCCGGAAATACACATGTCCTCTCCGGATATGCAAAAAACCTTTCCGGAGAAAAAAAAATAACATTGAAAAAATGGTAGGAGTGTAGGAGTGCAAGTTGAATATAGAAAGGAGTATAGGATTACTGATACCTTTAAATTCTGACTCAGGCATAAAATGAATTAAATGCAAGATATTCGACATCCCCCACCCCATGCATGTCTAGTCTAGGGCCCGCAGTAAACCGATCCCTGTTGAAACCAGAAAAGTGATGCATGAATTCTGCTTCAATATCGGTATCTAAATTTCCGTTATTTTCAAAACTTTCCAACATAGTTTTGAAAAGTGTTTATGAATTTGGTTTGTCTGGCCGTCCATTCTCCAACTCTCGTAAATATATTCGGATTGACATGTGTTATCGGCAGGGCTGCCACCGGCGACTATCTTTTAATTCTATTTCGCATCACTGTTTCAAAACAAAAATCTTTTACTTACGCTTTGACAACATTTGCAAGAGAAATATACTACTAGGATGTTAAAAAAAAAAAAAAAAAAAAAAAAAAAAAAATCCTGATTTTTTTTTTAATAAAAAAAATCTTTTTTTGTTTTTTATTAATTAAATCAGATTTTTTAACACTTTCCAACAAAGTTGAAAAGTATTTATGCATTCGGTTTGTCTGTCCGTCTGTCCACGCTCTAACTCTTATAAATATACTCGGAATTTCATGAAAATGATAAAGATTATTTAGGGTCACCAAAGCATGTTTGGAATTGTATATTAAGTATGTAGGATTAATCGTTCATTTACAGGGGCACTCAAAAGTATTCCATTACATTATGGTATATGGGGAATAGCTCCCGTAAATATACTCGGATTTTCATGAAATTGATAAAGGTTATTTAGGGTCACCAAAGCATATTTGGTATTGTATATGATAATGTAGGATTAATCGTTCATTTACAGGGGCACTTAAAAGTATTCCATTACATTTTGGTATATGGGGAAAAGTCGTTTGCAGAGTATTTTAATGACATTATGCTATTTCAGATGTAATGAAACTGATATAAATCACTGAATTTCACTACGATCACGTTAGAACAGTACATTCATAGCATTTTTTATTCATTTACAGGGACAGACAAAAGAAATCGGTTACAGTACAGTACTGTCTTTGAGTAATAATTGCTGGAGTGCACGGTTTAAAATTCGGTATGCGCTTTTAAATGTAATTAATTTTTTGCATCTTACTCGTTAGTCGTTACATATAAATTCCATACCTCAAATTCAGGGCTGCACAAAAGTATTCACCGTACCGTTTTCCTTATTAGAGGAAATTGCTGAAGGTAAATTTTCAACTGAAGTATATGTATCTCTTAAGTGAACTAAATTTTGGCTTGCATGTAGCTAATAGATTTAAATCTATAAATCATATACAGGGCTGCTGAAAAGATTCGCATGATTTTCCGATTGTGGATGGGAACAGCTGAAATTGGGTTTTGAAATGTATTATGCGTTTCCATATGGTTGAATTAGACGTAATATTTTAATTTTTAAAACGGTGCAGTTTTGTTACATTACACTGAATGTGTTGGAAAGTGTTTCATAATCTATGCTTGACGCATGACTTTTTCTTACTTGTTTTATTTAAGTCGGATTTTTATGTTTGTTTTTTCCCACTGTTCAAATACTGAATAGCTACCAACAGTTTTAGTTTACCAAAAAATTAAACCTCTAATTGCAAACCTAATCTGTGTTTTTACATTTTAATTTAAATTATAATTATTAGTTAGTAATTACATAAATTATAAAAATTACAAGTTTAGTAGTTTCATTAGTTAGTAGCATACAATAACATTAATACATTTATATTTTGTAATAATTATATAAAACTATTAAATACTAGTGATATTTACATTTATTAAAATTAATAATAACTGCCTTTAATATTAAATTCTTTAACACTGTTTAAAATTAATAATTATCAAACAATTAACTCTGTAATTAGGGACATAATATACATTTTTATGCTTTAATTACCAAAATGATAATTAATAATTTACTATTCATTCTAGAAAGAAAAAAGGGCAGGATACTAGTTGCAAAAAATAGCACTATTTCACGTGGAAATGTATTAGTATTAATGTGTTTAGTAATTATACAAGAAAAAAAAATTCTTTCTTAGAATGATAAATAAAGTGTCATTAATTTTCATAATTTTATGAATTACAAATTGAAAAATACAATTAAACAACAACATGTTTCAATTTTTTTCTAAAGAAATAAAGTTCTATCATTTTTGCAAGGCTTGGACACATATATTTAGAAATACTGTGGAATTTGGAAGATTTTTACAAGAAATCTCTGCCTACAACTACACGGGAATTTCATTTTTCTTTAAAAGGCAGAGTGCATTTTGCCAATTTCAAAAGGGGCAGGTTGTGGGGTCCTAAAAAAATAACTTAGAGAAAACAGTAAGTAATTACAGAATGAATAAAAACTGCAAATAAGTTATTTCATTAGTTAGTAGCACAAATAACAAAACTAACAAATATTAATTGCAGCTCATTTTGCATCTGTACCGTTAATCGCCTAAATCTAAATTTATACACATGTATGCATATGCTAATCCCCCAAAATATGAAAATGTTTTAACCCATTCATACATACATACAGAGTAAGTATAAGGAATAGCCAGTTATATCTGAAATCCTTAAAACATAAAACAGCAGCATTATTAGCACTCAGTGGGAATTCTCGGTATTCAGTGTTTCAAATAGTTTTGCCGCCTTTTTAATACCTAACAATTTTTATTTGGTGTATAAGAGTTCAGAAAAAACAACAACATACAATTCAACCTTTACTGAAGAAGCTCTTTCTACGCTTAACATTTTATACAAATTGGTTCTTTTATTCTTATACATTCTTTTGCAATAGCGGTTCAGCCAATGTCATTCTTTCATTCTTCTTTAGCTCCAGTATTTGCTATAATTTTATTATTACAAAAGTCGAATGAGAAAATAAGATTCTGCCTATTTTATTCTTTTACTTGCCGAAATTTATTATATTTGCTGTGTTGATTTTACATAAAAGAATGAATAATTTAATTACTAAAAGAAAATTATGACATTGCAAGTTATATTAGATTTAAATATAAATTTTAAAGAAATGTTTTTTATGTTATGTTAGATAAAAATTAGGCTTTTTACAAACTTGCTTTACTTGAACTTTTTACAATAGTCATGAATTAAGCTTAAAAACAATTATAAAGCTTTCTTTCTGTGTATTCATAAATCAAAATACCTGTAGAAACTTTTCAAATTATGTTCACCTTAGATTTTAGTACTTTATGCCATTTTAAACATTTAGAAAATTTATGATTTTAATCAATGATTTCTTTAAAAAACCAATTGATTAAAATCACGATTTAATCGCTGATTTAAAGCAACTAATTAAAATCGTTGACACCCTATATACTACAAAATGTATTTAAAAAAAATAGTGGTACGAGCAGAATATAAAAATAGTGGCATGTGGCTTCGGTATTGAAATTGAAGAGTGTAATACCATTTATCGTTCGTTTACAGGGACACTCAAAAGAATTCCGTAACGTTATGGTCTATGAGGAAAAATCGTTTGCAGTGCATTTTAATAATGTTACACTATTTCAAACATATTGAAATTGATATAGATCACTGAGGTGCACTACAAGATGCTTAGTGTAGAATAAGGTGTTCATAGAATTTATCGCTTATACACAGGAAAGAATTCGGCTACAGTACAGGCATCCCCCGACTTACGAAAGTGCGTTCCGTAAACTTTTGCGTAAGTCGAATTTGTAACTTCGTTAGGTAAAATTTCGTCAGAAACTGCAATATTTATTATATATATATAATATATATGTCGTAGGCTAATTGAGAAATCCGGCTCTTTGCAAAGAGCCGGGCTAATTGGAGAATCCATCTCCCTTTTTCCAATTAGCCTGATATTTTCCAGGCTTATTGCAAAGAGCCTAGAAAGCGTTAGGCTAATTGAAAAATGACCACTTATTATCCGATCAGGGTGATATTTTTAGCTCACAGGCTATCAAAGCCTGAGAGCTTATGTGCCCGCCGATTCTGTATGTACGTGTGTTCTTACGTACGTACATATGTACGCAACACGATAACTCTTGATAGAAATAACTGATTTGCTTCAAATTTTTTTTCTAGGTTCATTCTGATAAGGTGCTTCCCTAATTAGGTTTTGGGGTTCATTGGTTAAGGATAAAGGGGGGAAAGGGGGCTAGTCTCCCCCTTAATTTATATAAATGCGTTTTTCATGCAGAAATATTCGATTTGCTCCAAATTCGGTATACCGGTTTATTGTGTTAAGGAGCTTCCCTGATTAGATTTGGAAGCTCATTATTTAAGTATAAAGCGGGGAAAGGGGGGCTACCCCCCCTTAATTTAGATAAATCGTTTTTTTATGATGAATTATTCGATTTGCTCCAAATTTGGTATACCGGTTTATTAAGTTAAGGAGCTGCCTTGATTAGATTTGGAGGTTCATTAGTTACATATAAAGGGAGGAAAGGGGGGGGGCTATCACCCCGTAATTTAGATAAATTGGTTTTTCATGCAGAAATATGCGATTTGCAATAAATTTGGTATACTGGTTAATTATGTTAAGCAGCTTCCCTGATTACATTTGGAAGATCGCTATTATGTATAAAGGGGGGAAAGGGGGGAAATTGCCTCCCCCTTAATTTAGATAAATGCGTTTTTCATGTAGAATTATTCGATTAGCTCAAATTTGGTATACTGGTTTATTATGTTAAGGAGATGGCTTGATATTTAATTATAAAGGGAGGAAAGGGGGGGGGGGGCTAGCCCTCCCCTTAATTTAGATAAATGGGTTTTTCATGCAGAGTTATTCGATTTGCTCCAAATTTCGTATACCGGTTTATTATGTTAAGGTGCTTCCCTGATTAGATTTGGAGGTTCATTAGTTAAGTATAAAGGGAGGAAAGGGGGCGAGACCCCCCCCCCCCTTAATATAGATAAATGGGTTTTTCATGCAGAGTTATTCGATCTGCTCCAAATTTCGTATACCGATTTATTATGTTAAGGAGCATCCCTGATTAGATTTGGAGGTTCATTAGTTAAGTATAAAGGGAGGAAAGGGGGGGGGGTAGGCCCCCCTTAATTTAGATAAATGGGTTTTTCATGGAGAGTTATTCGATTTGCTCCAAATTTCGTATACCGGTTTGTTATGTTAAGGAGCTGCCTTGATTAGATTTGGATATTTATTGGTTAAGTATAAAGGAGGGACAGGGGCTAGTGGCCCCTTAATTTAGATAAATGGGTTTTTCATACAGAATTATTCGATTTGCTTCAAATTTGATATACCACTTTATTACGATATGGCTTCCTTCATTTGATTTGGAGGTTCATTGGTTAAGTATAGAAGGATGGAAAGGGGGGCAACTGCCCCTCCCCTTAATTTAGATAAATGGGTTTTCATGCAGAATTATCTGATTTAGTTTAATTTTTTTTCAACCGGATCTGAACTTGAAGATTCCATTTGAAGTCAACCCGAAAACCGACCACAACCAGGTTTCGGATTGAGTTCAATTAGAACTTTCAGGTTCGGATCGGGTTGCCGGTGGACGGAGATTATTTTGTCTGGCTTGCATCGAGTTATAGTTCTTTGGAATATTTTTGTTGGTTAAGATTTGGTTCGGGACGGGTTTCAGGTTGACTTCGAATGGAATTTTTAGGTTCTGGTAGCGTTGCGTGTCCACGGAAACTAATTTGTCTTGTTCGGATCCGGTTATGGATCTTTGGAATATTTTTGCCAGTTATCAGATTTGGTTCGGGATTTCGGGTTTTTTCAAATGGAACTCTCAGGTTCGGGTCGGGTTGCATGTAGACTTAAATTATTTTGTCTTGCTTGGATCGGGGTAAGGTCTGTTGTAATTTATTTTTCGGGTTTGAGTAGGGTTATGCGTTAATAAACCTAATAAAAAGAAAATGGCCCAGTTAAACTGGTGACATTGAGCTCACAGGCTATTCACACTAATTGTATACTATACTCTTATTTCAAAGAATAATGCCCCTCGAAAAATAAATAAAGGTATTAGTCCCCGTTGCCTTCCTGTCTACTTAACCAAAGAACCTCCAAATCTAATCAGGGAAGCTATTTAACATAATAAACTGGTATACCAAAATTGAAGCAAATCAGATAATTCTGCATGAAAAAACCATTTCACTAAATTAAGGGGGGGGGGTTATTAGCTTCCCCATTTCTCCCTTTATGCTGAACCAATGAACTTTCAAATTTAATCAGAAAAGCTCCTTATTAGAATAAACCTAGAAAAAAAATTAAATTAAATTAGATAATTCTGCATGAAAACACATTTATCTAAATTAAGGGGAGGGACAATTGCCCCCTTTCCCCCCCTTTTATACTTAACCAATGAACCCCCAAATCTAATCAAGGCAGCTCCTTAACATAATAAATCGGTAAACGAAATTTGGAGCAAATCGAATAACTCTGCATGAAAAACCCATTTATCTAAATTAAGTGGCGGGGGTCTAGCCCCCCTTTCCTCCCTTTATACTTAACTAATGAACCTCCAAATCTAATCAGGGAAGCTTCTTAACATAATAAACCGGTATACGAAATTTAGAGCAAATCGAATAACTCTGCTTGAAAAACCCATTTATCTAAATTAAGGGGGGGTGGGGTCTAGCCCCCCTTTCCTCCCTTTATACTTTACTAATGAACCTCCAATTCTAATCAACCCACTCCTTAACATAATAAACCAGTATACCAAATTTGAGCTAATCGAATAATTCTATATGAAAAACGCATTTATCTAAATTAAGGGGAGAGGCAATTGTCCCCCTTTCCCCCTTTTATACATATTAATGATCTTCCAAATGTAATCAGGGAAGCTGCTTAACATAATTAACCGGTATACCAAATTTATAGCAAATCGCATAATTCTGCATGAAAAACCCATTTATCTAAATTACGGGGGGGGGGGTTGGATAGCCCCCTTTCCTCCCTTTATGTGTAACTAATGAACCTCCAAATCTAATCAAGGCAGCTCTTTAATTTAATAAACCGGTATACCAAATTTGGAGCAAATAGAATAATTCATCATGATAAACTGATTTATCTAAATTAAGGGAGGTAGCCCCCTTTCCCCCCTTTATACTTTAATAATGAGCTTCCAAATCTAATCAGGGAAGCTCCTTAACACGATAAACCGGTCTACCAAATTTGGAACAAATCGAATATTTCTGCATGAAAAACGCATTTATATAAATTAAGGGGGGTGACTAGCCCCCCTTTTCCCCCTTTATCCTTAATCACTGAACCGCAAAAAATAATCAGGGAAGCACCTTATCAGAATGAACCTAGAAAAAAAAATCGAAGCAAATCGGATATTTCTATCAAGAGTTATACGTAGTATACATAGGTAGTATACATATGTAGAGTACATACGTACGTACGTACGTACACACGTACATACAGAATCGGCGGGCACATAAGCTCTCAGTCTTTGATAGCCTGTGAGCTAAAAATATCACCCTGATCGGATAATAAGTGGTCATTTTTCAATTAGCCTAACGCTTTCTAGGCTCTTTGCAATAAGCCTGAAAAATATCAGGCTAATTGGAAAAAGGGAGATGGATTCTCCAATTATCCGGGCTCTTTGCAAAGAGCCGGATTTCTCAATTAGCCTACGACATATACATTATTTACACAATATTATTTTATAAATAACGTAGCATGCAGCAGTATTTGCTTGGATATAAACTATAAAAGTATGAAAAAATATAAAAACAAACTGAAAGAACACTTTTCAAATAAAAAGTATCTTGTGGAATATGGGATTTATAAATTTAACATTGATGAATTAATTTATATCAATTTTGAATCTGCATCAAACGAACAGCTCTGAAGCTGGAAGAAAATTACACTCGTTCCTCTTCACCGAAACTTTAAAATTAGGTATCGCTCTGGTTTGAATTCAGCAAACAAAATTGTAACGGTTAAACAGAGTTTTTTTTTTTTTTTGGCTCATTTTAATTGGATCTGTGTTTGTTTCGTTAGAGATTTGATCCCAGTAAAAACATATAAAACTATATTATTGCTGTGATTTTTATCTGCATATTTTATTTATAAAACAGTTATCAAAAGTATGCAAATGCGTATCAAACGCGCTACTATGTTCATAAATGTAATTTTCGAGATTTCTTACGGAAGTGCGAATTTACGTAAGTTGAAGGATGCCTGTACTGTCTATGAGCAATAAATTCTGGAAGTGTGTTTTCAATTGTGGTATGTGTTTTTAAATTTTTTACTTATTACTTGGTGCGTATAAATTCTGTAGATTATACACAGAAGGCCTGTCCAACCTTTTAGTTTTTAGGGGCGCACTTCAGCTGTTGGCAAACAATGAAGGACGCCATTATTCATATTACTGGAACCATACACCCAGATAGCATGAACATTAGCAGCAAGTTTAATTTTTTCTGACATCTTGCCGTGACAAATTTGAATTCAGAAATTCGCAGAAAATTTCCCGCAAGACATACCATCCCCCACTTGCATGAGTAGTTTGTGCGAAACTGGTGGCAAGACTGTTTTTAATTCACGAAAGTGACGAAAGCAAAAAATCCCCCTGTTGAGAAAATAGACAATCAGCACATACACAGAAATTGCAGAAATTTTATTCGGCTGGCACCGTTTTTTCTAAACGCTATAATGATCAAATACTAAAAAAGGCTCGTATTGAAAAGTACAAATATTGCCTAAACTTGTTTATGGTGATGAAAACGATGCATGCACCTTCTGGCGGTGTGTTCGCATCAATAGACCTGATCAGGTCTATGGACCCATCGAAAGGGATTAAAATTATAGAGAGCAAAAGTTGGTGGGGTGTGGAAAGATTACTACTTTCCAGTATTTTTGATTACTTGTTTGCCGTTAATTTGCAATAGATTTGATACAATAATTTAATGAATTTGATGAATTTAACTTGCACAACAAGTTAGCTGCAAGCCCAAAATGTGGTGACTTCGGCGTTTGCGTTATCTTGCTGCAGTGTTGTTGTGAACTTTCAGTCCTGTCATGCTGAGCTTGCTGCAACTTTGCAGGCTTTCAAAGCAAGACTGCTGCAAATTTTCTGAAAATTAAAAATGCTATCTGGGCAATATCTCATTTCGTTAGCGTTAGCGACACATACTCGTCCTTTGCAATGCACATACATCTCACAGTAATAACCATGCCCATTTAAAAATAAACTGCAGCGAAAATATAAATCATAGAAAATTTAAAATTACATTTTCCTGAGAGAAGCTTACTTCAAAAACTTTTGTAAAACAATAGGCAAAAACCTTAACGCTGCTTATAGTAGAAAAGCATGCAAATGTTAATAAGGTTTAAAAAGAAAACATTTTCTTAAAATGGATGTTTAGTTTTAATAAAAGCTAATAACATGAAACATTCGAAATGCACACTAACGTCTTATAACGATGCACAGACATCTCATATAGCTATGCAAAAATAGACTGCAGAGAAAATATAAATCAGAGCAATTTTAGAATTTGTACATTTTCCTAAAATGGGCTAATCTCAAAAACGTTGGTAGGAAAAGAGCTAAAAACGTTGATGCAGCGTACAATATAAACAAATTGGAAATTGCTCGTCAAACGTGGCAAATGTTCGTACTATAACTAGTTTTATAAATATTTTTTGCTCCGCATATTATACTGAACGTATATTTTAGTGCGCTTCAACATGTGCATATCCATTTCATTCTGTTCGAAAGTCTGTAACATCATTAAAATGCACTTGAAATGTTTTTTTCCCCCATTGACCGTAATGTAACGGAAAACTTTTGACTGTCCCTGTCATTAAACCATACATCAGATTTTCATAAAAGTTGAAATGACTCGATAAAATTTTGCAACAATTATATATTTAAAATTTCAAACCATTCGGTTGGGTAGTTTTTGCTCTGTTATATGCGGATAGACGGACAGACAGACAGACTGACAGACGGACTGAACGACGACTATAGGAGCTACGTATTTATATAATTACGAACGCACCTAAAAAAGCATTGAAATATTAAGATTTAAAAATTTTAAGCCTTTTGTAAAATATATTTTATATATATATATATATATATATATATATATATAAACTAGAAACAGGAAACATTCAAAAGGGCGGTATATATAAAAGATATTCTGATATAAAAGAATTTGGATATTTTTTTCCGATTGTAGATGGTAATTTTTGAAGTTGGGTTTTCAATTGTGTTATGCGTTTTCCAAATTGTTACTTAGACTTCATCATTCATCTATGGTGAAGTTTTGATACAGTATTCTGAATGTGTTGGAAAGTTTTTCACTTGACGCATGATGTTTCTTTCTTGTCTACATTAACGCATGTTTATAACTTCCTGAGACCCAAGAAAATTTTAAACACTTTAACTTTCTCTTTACTACTTTATTTTCATCAAAAGGGTAAAAAAAATATCATTTTTAAAGATTTTAATTTTTTTTTTGTTTTTCAAATTTGATAAGGACCATATCCATTTTAATGGATGTTGAGGTCTTAAGTATGATGAAATGTAAACACAACTTTATTAAAATTATTAACATTCAACTTTTCACATGTAAAGTGATACTGAAAGCCTAAAGTAACAATAAATTGAAACATACATATACTTATTATTAATTTAATGGACAACACTAAATTATTTTACACATATTTAATCTAGCTTCAGCTTCTACAGATGCATTTTTATAGGCTTTGAGAAGATTTGTATCTCGCAGAGGAAGATGTTCTATTATATATTGCACTGTTAAAAATTTGCAGCATTCTGGCAGGTCATTTGACCGTTTTTTCCGAAAACGGTTACACAACCGTAATTTAACACTATTCTGACCACATTATTGGCCATTTTATGGTCAGAATACAGTTAAATTATGGTTATAAAACCGTTTTTTCAAAAAACGGTCGAATGACATGCCAGAATGCTGCAAAATTTTTAACAGTGTGTGACAAAGGTTCCAATGTTGTTGGTGCCTCCAATTTTTTAAAAAGATTGAACTGGCATTGCGTACTGAAGTATGGAGCAATAAATTCTATCGAATGGAAATTCAACTCTCCGACTGCTGCTTGCTGGGGCGGATGGTGGGAGAGGCTCCTCAGATTGATGAAAGATCTATTAAAAAGTGTCTTAGGACAAGCCTGTTTGAACTATGAAGAGATGATAACTGTATTGGCTGACTGCGAAATCATTATAAATTCACGACTAACTTACATGTCAGAGAAGGAGTCCATCAAACCCATATCTCCAGACATGTTTTTGAAAGATATTCATGAATGTGATTTACCAGACGTTGATGCGGTTGTGGTTGAGGAAAGTTCTCTCACTAGAAGACTTAAATATAGGCAAAAACCTCAAAAAGATCTCAGAAATCGATTTAGATTAGAATATTTGGGTCTTCTTATCCAACGACCAAATGGGAGGCGATTTCAACGTTCAATTGCTGTAGGAGATATAGTCTTGGTGAGAGCAAATCAGATAACAAGAAAAGGATCAATTGGCCATTAGGACGAGTTACAGAGCTCATTCGCGGCAAAGATGGAAAAGTTCGCCCTTTTGAATTTACAAACCTGTCATTCACAGATGATTTGACCTATTCAAAGAGCTCACCTTCTGGAAGTATCATCTATTGATTGTAGCGAAAACATTTTTCCTGAACCAACTTTGAAGGAAAATCAGGTTGAGCATCCAAAAGCCGAGTTACAAATTAAAAAGACGAGATCTGGTAGAATGATAAAGATTCCAGAAAGACTCGATTTATGATGTTTATGTACATGTTAGATTTATTTAATGTGAAGTTTTGATTATAATATATAATCAAAAGGTGGGAGGATGTTAAATCTATCGTCCATGTTTTTATTTTATTATCCTATCATCTTTAATTCTCGTGATACTTTTTTTTTGTATGTGATGTAACGTGAATTAGAAATTGTATTTTTTAATGTTTTTTTAATATTTTATGAAAAAAGGTAGATAGCTTTACCGTTGAATGAATTATTTGTTTTTAAGAGGTTAATTGATTTCTTTTTGTATATTTTAAGGGATAATTGGCGTCTGTATAATATTCTGAAAACTGGGGTGTTATAATAACATCTTTCTGAATTCTTTAATTAACAACCGCTGCCTTAGATAACATCGGAAAGTAAAATTTCCCTATGCCTCAAAAACTGATTGGAACGAATTTTAGAAGCACATACCCATGCTTTGGACAAAAATTTAATACATATTTGTAAAGAAAACGCAATTTCCAACCGAATAGTAACCCCTCGTATTTCTGTGCGACAAACTGGTGTAACAAAATGGCATAGGAATGTGCGAATTTTTCGCCATAATTGTACTTAAATTTGGGTCTAAGGCAGTGGTTCCCAACGAGGGGCGTACGCTCCACTGGGGGGCAATTTGACATTTTAGGGGGGCAATTCCAAATTTGTCACTCACTTGTTCGCTGTCTGGTTGTTTTGGAAAAGTTATGTTAGAGTAAGAATAAAAAATTACATGCAAATTAAAAAAAAATAAAATAAGAAATATAATTTTTCTTTTAAATTAATAAAAGTTTCAAAATGGAACAAAACCAGAATAATTTTATGAAAAATCATTAATGAAATTTTGAGAACTTCCTCCCTTCTCACCTTTTTTTCTTTCATTATTAAAAATGTCTATAGTTTTTCCGGTTATTAAGTTTGTTTTAAAATTTTTCGCAACACTTTTGATTATTTATTAAATTAGTCTTATTTTTGTTCGCTCTGTTATACGTCACAGAAGGAACTTTTACACGCGAGGCTAGCTAAGAGTATATCTAAATCTAATCTGACTGCTTTGAACATATTTAATCTAAAAAATATTTTAACTATCTGAATGAGGTGCAACAAACTTTATAAAATTTATAGATTTTAGCATTAGAAAAGCAAATAGATAAATAGTAAATATATATGGCTCTAGTGTAGGCCTCTTACATAGTAATTAAATATACATCATAACATATACCCTGTAAATATTATAATCATATAATTCACTTTTTAGTTAAAAAATATTACTGAGTGCGGAGGAGAGACGGGGGGCATCGTGATTTTACAGATGCTTCGGTGGGGCGTGGCCAATAAAAGGTTGGGAAACACTGGTCTAAGGGTAACTTCGTGACAAAATTGTTAGCTCTAGCTGCAGCCGTTCGCCCACAGAACGACAGAAGATGCTCTACTATTTCTTTAGAGTGAGTTCCTTTGGCAGTATCAACCTTAATTTTAGCATAACAGCTTTGTATCATTTCTTTCAAGAGTAAAATAAATATAAATATTGTCAATTGACGTTTAAGAATTATCGTTCGCCCAATGATATTTCGATTATTCGCTTTACGTCAATGTTTTCAAATGGATGTTTTACAGAAACCAATGAATTGTTCCAAATGTTTCATTTACATTATGCGCAGTTGAAATTACTTACAAGAAATCATCAGGAAGATCGAAGGCCTTCATTTGCACCGAAACTATAGAATCGGAATTATCACAGATGACTTTTGCCAGGTTGGTCTTGCGTATCTCTTGCAGTTGATCTGAAAATAATAATAATAATAATGACAATTACTATTTGAAGGAAAATTATCTTCCAATATACTTCATTCCATTAATTAAAATAAAAAAAAACATTATAAATAAATAAATAATCAAAGGAAAACTGATAGGAAAGCCCAAATATCTGGCAAAATACTTGTTACAAAAATAAAAAATGGCGCCTGCGTAAAATATCGACATACCTGTCAACTACAAAACATGGGAATTTTTTACAGAAGTTGGATAAAATCTCATGTAATAAAATATTTATGCAAACATAAATCCCTCTAAGAGATTTATATCAAACTTAAAAATGTAACGTTTTTATAATATTTGTTCGGAAATACAGATTTGGTGATTATTATTACAGTCGTCCCTGTTTAAACGAATATTGGCGGTTCCAGAAATAATATTCGATTAAGCGGGGTATTTTATTAAACGGGGAATCATAATTGTAATATTTAATGCGTAATAAAAAGGCAAAATAACACCTACGGTATATTTAATTAACAGCATAATAAATCGTTAACAGAATAACATAAACTAAAATAAATACAAATGCTAATATAAAGTAAATACGTATTAATTTAAAGTCAGTACATACATTTATATGGTTTACATCACACGCAGCTCGTTTGAATTTGGTCAAAACTTTGCTACTTCTAATTTACGTTACTTAAAATGCCTTAAAAAAGTCCTTCCGGCCAGTGCCGAGAGGAAGAGGTAGCTTTCATATTCCTTATTTTAAAAAAGCCAACTTATATTATTCAAACACACGAAGCTCAATTAAGTGAAACCGAATGTAGGAGATTCAATACTAATTTTTATCAATACTAAATCATTATGAATGAGAATTTCGCGAAATTAGTCAGCTTTATCCAAGCTGCTTTTATTTAAAGTAACTTATATTTGGCTGCCAAATTCGGCGATTTCTTAAAGTGCCTGCCATTTTAAGAAAACATGGTGGATGAGGCTAACCAGTGAACTTGGTCGAGACCTTAGTAATTGCTGTGCACATGCTCACTCACATCGGAATCGGTTGATATATACGAGTGCTGTCGCAGGCAAAAAATCAGATTTTTCAAAATGTCACCCACGTTAGAAATTGAAACTGCTATATCTGAGCCATTTTTTAAGATAAAGACAAACAAAAAATGATCCTGAATCCCTATATCAAGGTCAAATACTTAAAAAAGAAACCTTTTTCAATTTCTAACTTTTTTGCACCTCACTTTAAATATATAGATTTTTTAATTTAATGGCCGCCATTTTGAAACAAGATAGCTGATGAAGCTGGCCAGCGAACTTGGTCCAGATATTGATGTATACTATCCACATGCCTTCTTCCATCGAAATAGGCGAATACGTGTGGTATCGCGAGACAAATACAAGATCGTTTCAAAGTGTTAGCCATGATAGAAATTCAAAGTGCTATAATTCAACCACTTTTTAAGATATAAACAAAAGAACAAATTTTCAGAAACAAAAACTGCTCCAGAATCTTTGTATCAAGACCAAACACATAAAAAAAATCTTTTTCATTTTCCAATTTTTTAATACCTCATTTTAAATTTTAAATTACATTTTTTTAAAAAAATGGCAACCCTTTTGAAACAAGATGGCGAATGAAGCTGGCCAACGAACTCAGTCGAGACATTGGTATGTACTATGTACAGACCAAGTTACATTCAAATCGGTTCATAAATACTCCTGTTCTCGCGTGACAAAAATCAGGTCGTTTTAAAATGTCAGCCACAATAGAAATTCAAAATGTTATAACTCAGCCATTTTTTTAGATATAGACGAAACAAAACCTGTTCCGGAATCTTTGTATTAAGGTCAAACACATACGAAAAAACTCTTTTTCATTTTCCAATTTTTTGATATCTCATTTTAAATTTAATTAAAAAAAATTTTTTTTTAAATGGCCGCCATTTTGAAACAAGATGGCGGATGAAGCTGGCCAACGAACTCGGTTGAGTTATTTGTATGTACTATGTACACACCAAGGTACATCCAAATCGGTTCATAAATATGTCTGTTATCACGTGGCAAAAATCAGGGTGTTTCAAAATGTCAGCCACACTAGAAATTCAAAATGCTATAACTCAGCCATTTTTTAAGATATAGACGAAACAAAAACTGCTCCCGAATCTTTTTATCGAGGTCAAACACATAAGGAAAAAATATTTTTTTCAATTTTCAATTTTTTGGTACCACATTTCAAATTTAAATTTTTCTTAAAATTTTAAATGGCCGCCATTTTTAAACAAAATGGCGGATGAAGCTGGCCAACGAACTCGGTCGACACATTGGTCTGTACTATGTATAAACGAAGTTACATCCAAATCGGTTCATAAATACGCCTTTTATCGCGTGACAAAATTCAGGACGTTTCAAAATGTCAGCTTCGCTAGAAATTCAAAATGCTATAACTCAGCCATTTTTTAAGATATAGACGAAACAAAAACTGCTACGGAGTCTTTGTATAAAGGTCAAATACATAAGAAAAAAATATTTTTCCATTTTCAATTTTTTGGTACCACATTTCAAATTTAAAATTTTTAAAAATTTTAAATGGCCGCCATTTTGAAACAAAATGGCGGATGAAGCTGGCCAACGAACTCGGTTGAGTTATTTGTATGTACTATGTACACACCAAGGTACATCCAAATCGGTTCATAAATATGTCTGTTATCACGTGGCAAAAATCAGGGTGTTTCAAAATGTCAGCCACACTAGAAATTCAAAATGCTATAACTCAGCCATTTTTTAAGATATAGACGAAACAAAAACTGCTCCCGAATCTTTTTATCGAGGTCAAACACATAAGAAAAAAATATTTTTTTCAATTTTCAATTTTTTGGTACCACATTTCATGCCGTGTGGTGACCGGCATTAAAGAATAGTCCCAATGTAACCCGTGCATGTCGTAAGAGGCGACTAAAAGGGGTTGGGCGAAAGGCTGACAACCTTTCCCTGGAAAAAAAAAACCTTGTTGCGAAGCCCTTAAATACAGATGTTAGACGGACTGATCTCATGGTAAAACGGACTGGAACTGGAAAACGGCTTATGAATTTTAGAATTGGAACTTGGAATGTTTTAAGTTTATACAGAGCTGGTGCAGTGAAGCAACTACAGAGTCAGATGGATAGTTATAGACTGGACATATTGGCCATACAGGAAGTAAGATGGAAGGAGAGTGGGATAAGAGATATTGGTGACTTTACAATTTTTAATAGTGCAAGCAGAAGAAGAAACACGCATGGCACTGGATTTATGATCAGAAAATGCCTTAGAGAAAATATTATTGATTTTCACAATGTAAATGAAAGAATGTGTATCTTGAGATTGAGAGCAAAGTTTTTTAACATTTCAATAGTATGTGTCCATGCACCAACGGAAGATACCGAGGACGAACAAAAAGATACTTTTTATGAAACACTACAGATTGAATTTGATAAGATACCAAGACATGATGTTAAAATGGTAATAGGTGATTTTAATGCTAAAATTGGAAAAGAATACACTTTTGTACCAACAATTGGAAAATCTAGTTTACATGATGTGAGTAATGAAAATGGAATAAGAGCTGTGGACTTTGCTGCTTCTAACAACTTAATCATAAGTAGCACATGTTTTGAGCATAAGAACATACATAAAGAAACTTGGATTTCCCCTGATGGAAAGACAAAAAACCAAATTGACCATATTATGATCGACAGAAGACATGCTAGTGATGTTATGGATGTACGAAGTTATAGAGGTGCGGATTTAGATACTGATCATTTCCTTGTTATTATGAAATACAGACAAAGAGTTACAAGATTTCGAGATGCAAAAGGAACTAAACAAGTAAAATTTAAAACAAAAGATTTACTAAACATGCAGAGAAGAAAGGTTTATCAAAGTAAATTAACAGAAAGAATTTCTAGTGAATATGCTGAATTTAATGAGGAAGATATAATCAATAGTAAATGGGCTAAATGCAAAAATATCATATTAAAAACTGCTGAGGAAGTAGTTGGAAAGGAAGAAAGGAGGGAAATTAATGAATGGTTTGATGATGAGTGTTGGCAACTGATTAAGGAAAAGAATAAAGCAAGAGAAAAAATGCTGAAACATAGAACAAGACAGAGTGAAAATCACTTTAAAACAATTAGAAGAAATACTCAAAAGTTGTTACGTATGAAGAAACGAGCTTTAGAGCAGAGTAAAATTCAAGAAATTGAAGACCTATCAGTATTAGGTGATATAAGCCAAATGTATTCAAAGCTTAAAGGCATCAAAAAGGGCTATCAACCACGCACCCTTTTTTGTAAAGACAGAAATGATAAACTTATTGGAGGACACGCAAATGTGACAGATAGATGGGCAGAATATTTTGAAGAATTGTTAAACAGGCAGTCAAATGACGAAAGAGAAATACAATCTAATCATAATGATTATGACATGAATGAAGAAAACTGTGAACCACCAACTGTAGAAGAAGTAAGGGATGCTATTGCAAAATTAAGAAATGGAAGAGCACCTGGTGAAGATTTGATAAGTGCTGAGCTTTTGAAATATGGTGGAGAGAAGTTGGTACAAATGTTACATGATCTAATAGTAGAGATTTGGCAGAATGAATATATACCAAATGAATGGAATGGTGCTATTATTATCCCAATTCATAAAAAGGGAAATATCTTAAATTGCCAGAATTATAGAGGCATAGCCTTATTAAATGTTACATATAAAGTGTTGGCAAAGATTATTGCAAAGCGATTAGAACCGTATGCTGAAATGGTGATAGGTGATTATCAGTGTGGTTTTAGGAAAGGAAGATCAACAGTGGATCAAATCTTTAATATCAGGAACATCCTTGAAAAATTCTATGAACAAAATATTAATTTGCACCAATTGTTTGTTGATTTTAAACAGGCCTATGACAGTATAAGCAGAAATAAGTTATTTGAAATATTAAAGGAATTTAAAATACCTGATAAAATAGTTAAGCTTATAAAATTAACACTGGAAAATACAAAAGCTAAAGTTAAGGTACAGGGAAGACTTTCAAGAGAATTTGCAGTGAATTCAGGTCTAAAGCAAGGTGATGTTCTCTCGACAATTCTTTTTAATTTATGCCTGGAGAAAATAATTAGAAGTATTTACAACAACAGAGGTGGTACTATTATGAATCGCTCCCTCCAAATCCTTGCATTTGCAGATGATGTTGATATAATTGCTAGGAATAAGAAAGTCTTGATTGAAACATACAATAAATTAGACACTGAAGGAAGAAAACTAGGCCTCGTGGTTAATAAAGAAAAAACAAAATACATGAAAATGGACCGAATGAAATCACAGGCAACAGCAGCTTTAACAATAAATAATGAATTGCAATTTAATGAAGTAACAGAATTTAAATATTTAGGATCTACGATCACCTGTGATAATATGGTAGAAGCAGAGATTAAAACCCGACTTGCAGCAGGAAATAGATGCTATTTTTCTCTTCGAAACATTCTAAAATCATCTCTAATATCTCGTACATCCAAACTTAAAATTTATAAAACTGTTATAAAACCAATAGTAATTTATGGTAGTGAGACCTGGACCACTACACAAAATGATGAAAAGCTACTTATCACTTGGGAAAGGAAGATCCTAAGACAAATTTTTGGACCTATTAAAGAAGACAATACATGGCGTATAAGGACAAACATGGAGTTAGAACAGTTATATAATGAAAAAGATATAATAAATACTATAAAAATAAGAAGAATGCAATGGTTAGGCCATCTAATCAGAATGAGGGATGAGCGAAGCACAAAGAAGATTTATAGTGGTAATTTAATTGGAAAAAGAAGTATTGGTAGACCCAGGAAGAGTTGGATAAAAGAGATAGAAAAAGATCTTGCAGAAAACCAAATTATAAATTATAAAGTAAAGGCCAGAGATCGGAAGGTCTGGAGAAGTATATTGGGGGAGGTCAAAATCCTACATGGATTGTAGCACCATTGTGTAAGTAAGTAAGTAAGGTACCACATTTCAAATTTAAATTTTTCTTAAAATTTTAAATGGCCGCCATTTTTAAACAAAATGGCGGATGAAGCTGGCCAACGAACTCGGTCGACACATTGGTCTGTACTATGTATAAAAGAAGTTACATCCAAATCGGTTCATAAATACGCCTTTTATCGCGTGACAAAATTCAGGACGTTTCAAAATGTCAGCTTCGCTAGAAATTCAAAATGCTATAACTCAGCCATTTTTTAAGATATAGACGAAACAAAAACTGCTACGGAGTCTTTGTATAAAGGTCAAATACATAAGAAAAAAATATTTTTCCATTTTCAATTTTTTGGTACCACATTTCAAATTTTAATTTTTTTTAAAAATTTTAAATGGCCGCCATTTTGAAACAAAATGGCTGATGAAGCTGGCCAACGAACTCGGTCGAGACATTGGTATGTACTATGTACACACCGAATTACATCCAAATCGGTTCATAAATACGAGAGTTACAGTGTGACATAGGTCATATATATATATATATATATTGATATATATATATATATATATATATATCAATTTTGAACGGAGGGTGGTTTCGGGGTCTGGGGGTCATGATCGATGAAAATATACCAAAATTTTTTGAAATCGCTTTCCTCCGAGCGGCTGCAATAGGTAGCTTTTTGTAAAGAAAGCTACCTAAAATCGTTTAAAGTGGTTTGTTTTAAGTGGAATGCTAAAGAAGCAAATATCGCGTTATTTTTCGAATGAGTGCAAAATATCACAACTACCTTCTCGAGTCTCGAAGTGACGGCGCATTGCCATTAAAGCCTGGTTAACAGCAAGAAGTGATGGTGGGGAAATCATTTGACCCGTCCAATGTAAACCTGCTGGCCGAAATCATTGCAGGAAGAACTGAAAATTTGTTTTCAGCGTAATGGAACCGCAAAGGACAAAAGGTGGAAGGAAATTCCAGCTGAAACGTGCTTTCAGCGTCTATTTTCAAACATCGGTCACACAGTTGTTATTTTATTAAGCGGGGACGTTCGTAAAAGGTACTTGGTTTAAGCGGGGAAATATAACATAGAACCAATGGGAATAAATTCGGTTCAGGAGGATTTCATTCGAATAAGCGGGGTATTCGATTATCCGTGACTCGATTAAGTGGGGAGGACTGTATTTTTAAAAAGCCTTTATCGAATTAAGTCCAAATCTCTTTCAATGAAAAAAAAATCACCGCAGAAATACATTTTTTAAATAAAATGTTATAATTTTGCTTTAAATATCTTCCTGCGGTGGATCGGCTTAATGACCCTTTAATGTACACTATGCATTGCAAAACTGCGCTTTCTATCATGCAGGGCCATGCGGTGCAGCTGACCCCCCCCCCATTTGATGGAGCCCCCTATGACCTTAATTAGTATTTTTGTTGATAAAATGCCAAATTATTAAAATCGACCAAAAGTTATCACTACCTTTGAAAGATCTAGGAAGGGGGTGCGACTAACAACCTCCACTCTCTGCTTCAGGTAACCCATGTTCCTCCCCCCCCCTCTCCCTCCAAAAAAAGGAACGAACTGCATAATCAGAACACTAATGTCGTGAAATTTTACACAAAAGTACTTTAGTGCATGACGAATACAATAACTAGATAATAATTTTGAAATTTGTTTCTATTAGTATAAATGCATGCCTGCATTTGTCTTTCCATATCATGGAATTACCAAATGAATGTCGATGCAACACAAAGATTACATTTTAAAATGCGATAGAAAATTTTATATATGAAAAATGGCCAAGTGTGACTGAAAGATCTGCATTTATACTTCAAAGGCTCACGCGAGCCTTTATAATACAACCTATGATAATACAACTAATGCCTATACAAAAAAAAAAAAAAAAAAAAGTGTGTTCTATCATCTGTTAAAGTTATGACCACCTTTCTAGTGATACCCACCCTGTATATAGATGTGAATAATACCTGTTTCGAAATCTATGTATACATACAATAGATATGATGTTTAGTACTAGTCACTTTGACATAATTCACTAATAATTTCTAGAGAAGCGGGCCTCCCAGAATGCTGCTTGCCCGATGCCCCAGATAGTCTAAATCAGATCCTGCCATCTTGGAAGCATTTCATATATTTTCTGTTGATATGTGCTTTAGCTTTCCAGTTAAGAACTGTACAAAAACTTCTTAACATATTCACTTCGGCAGTGATGCGCCAAATTGTCTACTTACATTGGAAAATGTCCACTTACGTGTAGACGCTTAAATTTATTACAAAATCTTCCATGATAGACTCAACTAATAACTGCCATATTTTAGCAAGAGTTATTCGGCGCAATAGCGCGAATTTTGTGGCAGTACTTTAGCAGTATCCACATTCACTTTAAAACATATTGCTTCTGCATCTTTCATGCTTGATGCTAACTTAGTCGATGATCCGATCACAAGAAATTTTAAATCTTTCTTACCTACATTATTAAATACTGTTGCAAAGTAAAGATTAAATAAACCGATAAAAAAGCGAATTAAATTAATAGAAGTATGGACAAAATTTAAACTAATCGGAGTAATTTAAGAACTTAGTTTGAAAGTTTTAGAATCCATAATTTCACATTTAAACCAATTATCCACATGCGCCAAATTTCCTTTGAATGAATGTTAAAATTTGAAAATCACCTGAATTATCAAAAAGCATTATGACAAAAAAGAAAATGTTCATTATTTTTCGAACGAATGAACCAAATTTAACCAAAAACTATACAGCTAAATCAGGGTACCTCAAGAACATACCTACCCAATTACAGGGTAATTGGCTGCTTTTTGTGGCAGTTATTGTGAGACATACACACAAATTCACAAGCTCACAAACACACAGACACCAAAAACTTTTCGTCTCTAAAGTAAGCCTTCACTTGACGTTTCGGCAAATATAATATGAAAACCTACCTTTCGTGAACCTCAGAAATGGGTCTTGAGTCTCATACCAGAAGCGATCGCATTTTCTCAGGTGTACGAACTGCTTGGAAATGATGCATCCAAATGTAGGACCAACGAGGGCTCCATACATCGGCCTTTCAGTTATGCCACCCGTAAAAAGATCAATATCATCCACGTGTCTGGAAAAAAAACATACATTAGCAAGTGTAAAAGAAAGGTACTATGTAATGATCTGAATTAACTATAAAGAAAATATTAGTAATGATAGTTTTAACAATATTTTTCTTCAATTTTCAAACTACTTTTCCCTATGCACATTATCATCGAACGCATTTTAGCCGTTCAGTAATAGAACGTATTATTTGACACGTTTTTTAAGTTGAAGCAGTGGAAATTTACATCTATGGTAAATGACGCGTGGTAAATCTAGGAGAATAATAAAAAGAGAGGTTTGTACTGAAAATTTCAATATTGGATCAAAAAAATAAGACAGCCTTTCAAAATAACAAAAGTTTGTTTGAATTGAGATTGAGACATAGTAAATTACAAACAATCAATCTAAAATGAAAAAAAACGAGCCTATTCAAAACTAAGTAAATAAAATAAAATAAAATAAAAAACTTTTTTTTTTTTTTTTTTTTTTTTTTTTTACAGATTTTAGTTTAGCGCTAAAGTGTGGTATCTTATGATTAATCTGATCTTATAGATAATATCGCTCACCCGCAAGAAAAGTGACATATTTCGACAAAAGTAAATTTCGCAGGAGAGGCAAAAGAAAATTTGCATGATTTTACTGTAACATGAAATTATAGTACTTATATCTGCATGCAGGAATAAAGACGTACATAAAAGCATAAAACCCTTAGGAATGAAGACGTAAGGATGAGGTTTGGAGGGTTGCGTAATTTTACCTGCCCACATAATCCACCCCTCTTTTGTGGTCACAAATGGACATATAGCGTAATAAAGCGATTTTCCGTCATACCTACACTTATGAAATTGTTTGTGTAGCAAGACGCATCTATGATAGACCTATTATTGAAATAAAACGCAAAATGAATTTTTTCGAGACGTGTCACTTTTCTTGCGGATGAGCGATATGCTGTTTTTAGGTGCGTTCGTAATTATATAAATACGTAGCACCTATAGTCGTCGTTCAGTCCGTCCGTCTGTCCGTCCGTCTGTCCGTCTGTCCGTCCGTCTGTCCGTCTGTCCGTCCGTCCGTCTGTCCGCATGTAACAGAGCAAAAACTACCCAACCGAATGGTCTGAAATTTCAAATATATGATTGTTGCAAAATTTTGTCGAGCCATTTCAAATTTTATGAAAATCGGATGTATAGTTTAATTACAGGGACAGTCAAAAGTTTTTCTTTACATTACGGCCAATGGGAAAAATTATTGCAAGTGCATTTTAATGATATTAGAGCCTTCCGAATGATCTGAAATTTTAAAGATATAATTGATGCAAAATTTTGTCGAGCCATTTCAAATTTTAGGAAAATCGGATGTATAGTTTAATTACAGGGACAGTCAAAAGTTTTTCTTTACATTACGGCCAATGGGAAAAATTATTGCAAGTGCATTTTAATGATATTAGAGCCGTCCGAATGATCTGAAATTTTAAAGATATAATTGTTGCAAAATTTTGTCGAGCCATTTCAAATTTTAGGAAAATCGGATGTATAGTTTAATTACAGGGACAGTCAAAAGTTTTTCTTTACATTACGGCCAATGGAAAAAATTATTGCAAGTGCATTTTAATGATATTACAGCCTTCCGAATGGTCTGAAATTTTAAAGATATAGTTGTTGCAAAATTTTGTTGAGCTATTTCAAATTTTAGGAAAATCGGATGTATAGTTTAATTACAGGGACAGTCAAAAGTGTTCCGTTACATTACGGGAATGGGAAAAAATTATTGGAAGTGCATTTTAATGATGTATCAGACTATGCACTTTATGAAGTGCAAAAAATTATACATTCAGTACAATATGGGGTGCAAAAAATAATTATAAAACTAGTTATAGTACGAACGCACCTCATTTGCCACGTTTGACGAGCAATTTCCAACTTGTTTTCTTTTTAATTTGCTCTGGGCAATCAATTACCAATTGTGGCAACACTGCCATTAGTTACTTTACAATATTGCACAAAACAAATAGTCGTTGAATTACACAAAAAATCGCTCATTATCATTAAAATAAATATACGTAATATGCTAAAAGTGATTACATACCACAAAAGCTTATAAAGAGATCTACTAATTTCGTACACACAATCGGTGACATTATCAAGAGCTGTAATGATAAAATAATATGTAGTTAATAATAATATAAATAAATATTTAATTTTTTTTTGTGCCAAAGCAGTTTATTTTATCATTATTGATCTTGAGAATGTTACCGAATGTGCATAAGAAACTAGTAAATCTGTTTATTAAAAGATTTTTAAGCCTTTTATGTGAAAGGTAATCACTTTTAGCATATATAATTTTATTTTAAATAGCCATTGCTGAGATAGATTTTAAAAAATCGTGCTTGAAAATTATTTAAAAGTCAATAAATTGAGCTATATAGTTTTCAAACAAATTTCATTTGAAAGTGCATTTTTCTTTCCTATACGTTGATAAAAATAGCGACTGTTTTTTTTTTTGGTGACCTACATATTTCTGACGATGGACGCGGTGATAGAAAAGTCCACAGTGAAAACAAAAGGATTTTATCCTTTACTAATCTTTCATTAGTTTTGTTTTAGTTTGCAATAGTTACCGTACTTATTCGCAGTAGCGTTGAGAAAAATATGAAGTTTTTTAAACGGCGTTTATTGATTATGACATTCCTTAGTGGATAGCGTAGATTCATTAATAGGAGAAACATACTTTGTGACGAATGTCATGCTTTAATAAAAATAAAAATTAGTAATAAAAATTTAAATATGCTCACTTCTAAAAGTTAAGCACGTAGAAGAAAAATGTTAATTTTCAGAAGCCAATCTGAATTGGAGACGCTGTAATTCGCTGCGAAGTTATAGAAGCATGGAAGTATGCAAATATGTTATGTAACAACAAATCTTAGTTTCGTGTCGAGAAATATGCAAAACAGACAGTCGTATAAGAACCCTGCATTATGAAGAGTTACAGGAGTTGCAAGTAAAAGCTGATAAAAAGTGTTTAGAACTTTGGTACGTTTTGTTTCCAAGACAGACGTGTTTCTATGGCTTCTAGAAGATGAATGGAAGATTCTGAGCATTGGCATGCCGTCGAATGCATTCAAGCCGGACAATCAATCACAAATGTTGCTCTTTTCTTCTGTGTTCGTCATTCCATAATTTCAAGATCATCGAAACAATTTCCTAACCAGCCTAACAACCGTCCGAAGACCTGTGACTGGTCGTCCAAGGGTTACGACCTCTGCGGAAGGTCGATATATTGCTGTTGTAGCCAAGCGAAATCGAAGAGCGACCTCCACACATGTGGCATCTATGGTTGCAGCTCCCATTGGTAAGACGATATATGCCATTACTGTGCGTCGAAGGCTACACAACAATAGACTTATACTCCTGGATATATCAAGTTTGTGTTCCTTTATCCGTCCAGTTCAGAGGGGAGCGATTGAAGTGGTGTCGGAAACATATCAATTGGGGTGACGTTCTATTCACGGATAAGTCTATATTTGCCATGCAACCACTTGACAAGCGTGTAAGAGTCTGGAGAGAAGTACGCACGCGCAATCGGCCCAGAACATAACCGAACATCACGCATTCCAGGGTGAAAAACGTCATGGTTTGGGCAGTGATTTCGTTTTGATATCGCACCGACCTGCACATTTTTAGACAGGGTTTTATGACGGCTGCCCAGTATCGGGATGAAGTCTTAGAACACACTGTGACATTGTGCGCTGAAGCAGTTGGTCCTACTTTCGTTTTAATGGATGATAATGCGCGTTCTTATAGAGTCGTCCTCGTTGAAGATTATCCGAAGAGTAAGGGGATTGCGCGTATGGAGTGGCCAGCATACTCACCCGACCTTAATCCCATTGAAAATCTTTGGGATGCTCTTGGCCTTGCTGTGTGTACTCATTTCCTACTCCCATCCAATCTCACAGAGTTGCAAACTACTCCGCAGGAGGAATGGGGATTACTTGTTTCTATGTTAGTTGATAATCTTATAGAAAGCATGAGCACACTCTGTAAATATTGTATGCAGGTGAGGGGTACTCACATACTCTATTAATGCCGGTTTTGTTTGTTTGTTTTCGCTTTAAACATGTTTTTTTTTTACTGACTCCAATATGACTTCATCTTATAACTGATGTAAATTCCATTTTGTTTTCATCTCTGTATGCAAATCTTTGTTTTGTTTTATGCATAACCATATTTTCTGGGAGCACGGTAGTGCGTCCGCCAAGTTCGCACAAGCCGTAAGCTACCTTTTCCTGAACCATTTCGGCATACTTTTCACCCCCTCATCTGGGAGCACGGCAGTGCGTCCGCCAAGTTCGCACAAGCCGTAAGCTACCTTTTCCTGAACCATTTCGGCATACTTTTCACCCCCTCATAACGTCGTTTTAGGGAGAGGTATAAAAAATTTTCTTTTATACACATGTTCGTATGGTCAAACTGAACTAAGGTTCCACGATTTCATGTTTCTATATTTAGTAGTTTTCGAAATATTAAATTCCGAAAAAGCGCTTTTTTGTCACTGACTCACTTCGCATCATCAAATAATTAAGGTACTTCTAAAAGTCGTAGAATCATGAAATTTCTCAAGTAAGTCGGGTGTGTAGCACAATTAACCAGAAAAATCTGAAAACACAGAATTTCCGCCTCTAAACCTTTCAAACAGCGGGTGTTCATTTGGCCGTAAACAGTTCCTTAACACATTCAACTGTGCCAATGTTGGTCGCCAAAACTCGATTACAGAGTTTTGAAGGGAGTCACGTGATCTCAAGCAGAATAACATTTTATATATATGCTTTTCCAAAGATGTTTGTTAAATAGGAAAAATGAATATACCTAAAATTTTTAATCACTATAGATTATGATATATTTACAATATTAAAACAATAAAACATTTAACAAAATATAACTGCAATTCGGTACGTTTCCGATATAGTAGCGTTGGCGAAATACAGAAAATAGCCTTGACGAGAAAAGAAATTTGATAATAACGTATTTTCTGGCAACCTATTTACTGTGTCATATACACAAGCAATTTTTTCCATATGTATACAATTTATTTAATGTAAGGAACCCGTTTATTTATTTTTATATACTAACATAAATAATTTGTATATAAAAATAATATTTATACATGTATAGATAAAATGTTTATATGTATATAAATACATATATAAATAATATAAAAGTTCATCAGGTTTGTTTTCATAGTTGTTTATATCATTTGGCAACATATCTCAGTTTCTGAAGTCCGAATTGCGCCAAGATTTAAAAAAAATGCCAAGGTCCCTATAGTGGAAAAATATCCCAATTCCATATGAAAGTTTAAAAATCTCCTTTTAATTAAATGAAATGTGTAACTAATAAACTGTCTTTAACGATGTGCGACAGATGCGGCGTCCGAAGTCCGCTGCTAATGTTATTATATTGTCTTAATAGCCTACTTACTGTTAATTTATTGTTAATTTTAAATCTGTAAAAGAAAGACTATAGTTATAGATAAGATATATTGGTCGCCAAAACCCGATTACAGAAAATTAGCCTGAGTTATAAAGGTGTTACATGATTTCAAGCTGAATGAATTTTTATATGCTTTTACAAAAATCTTAACAAGGCAAATCTTTCAGCTTATCTGTCCATCTTTCTATCTTTTACTTCCTTAAAACAAATTTTATTAAAGACCGGGAGACGTCTGCACAGATCTTCACCTCATCGAGTTGACGGCTGAAATTTTAGGATTAGTTAAATATCGATTAGCGTATTGAAATGTAACTGGTCTGCCAAGTCATATCTTTATGGAAACCACCTACAGACCCAATTTTACGGGTTAATTGGTGGATTTTCCATTATTTTCTTGCACCCATTCCTCCATGTTTCCAAACTTTTGAATGCAGGAAAATACAATAGTAGTTCAGTTAGTAGTACAATAGTAGTTCAGTAGTTCAATACCTATCAGTTAACCACTAAAATTAGGTCTTCAGGTGGTTTCTACCAAGAAATGACTTAACAGACTAGTTCCATTTAAATATGCTAATCTAGTTTTAACTAATCCTAAAATTTCAGCTGTAAACTCGATGAGGTGATGGTGTGTGCAAACGCCTCCCGGTCTATTATAAATGTCGGAATTCTAATCTCAATAGCACTCTGGTCAATCTGGCAATTATCCCTACTATTTATGGAACACTATTCCTTTAAGTGCGTTTTAGTGATGTTAATGAACTTATGCATATGCATCATACATATTATACATATGAATATAATACGTAATACATTTGCATCATACATATTATAGGTATGTGTGTATGTATGCATCATTATGACGTCAGAATAAACAAAGCATTTTTTGTCGCCAAATTTGAGAATTGACATGATATATTACCAAATTTGGCGAAACTTTGCTAAATGTCGCCAAGCTTGGCGAATATTTAACGCTAGTGGCTATCTTTCAATGAGTTAATTATTAATGTGAGCCATCTACTTTTATTTTTCCGCATATCATCTGAATAGTTAAATGATATAACGTACTAATATTTCCAAAGTGCTAATAGTTTCGTCACTGCCCAAAACCTCTGCTTTTGTTATTATATTGTACTGTTATTATACTTACTGTGACTATGTTGTTAATCTTTACACCGCTAAAACTTCTGTATTATATAAAGAGAATTTACGGAAACTATTAAAGCATTGAAACTGCCAGTTCTCCTTATGATTATTATAATTCTATAATATGTAACCTGTTAATCGATATGTACGTTAGAATGAATCTTATATAATCCGGTACCTCGCATTTTAGTTTTCAGGCTTCGAATAAAATTAGCTAAAATCTTAAAACCATGGCACATTGACTAATTCTTCAACACGATCAGATGAGAAGAATTATAGATTTTCAAATGGATCATTGCAGTGACCCGGTAGACCTTCTATTCTTCCGTAATCGAGTCTATTGAAAAGGTTAACGTGAAACAAAAAGATATTAGCATCAATATGGTTTAATGAAAGTGCAGATATTGTCAAAGGATTTCATAAGAACCATTTCACTTGTACTCGTATCAGTTAAAATAAAACAATTGGCAGTGAGCCCAATTAGAAAAGATTACTTAATAGGATTAAAAATTTCCGCATTAGAGAACGAATCGTAACTGCTAAGGAAACATGCATAAGTGAGTTAAGAGATATTTGTCACGAAAGATGAAATACATAACAACACAAAATATATGATGTGCTTCCATGATCGTAAAGAGTTCTTGATTTCTCTATCAAAAGCTTCCGACTTGGCGAAAGAATGGGCAAGTAAATTAAATTATAAATAACAGTAACATGATGCAACATTTAACATTGAATTAATACGATAAATACTGCTTGCTAGAGGTGGCTAGTACTTTAATATAAAAAGAAATAAAGTATAAATTTGTAAAGCTCAATAAAATAAATTTAGGTATTTTTATGTTAGCCGGGCGCAAGTGGCAAATCGCCAAATATTGATCCCAACTCCATTGTTCATATTGCATTCATTTCCTTAAGATATATACTTTTCAGTCATCTCATTTAAAATAGATGCATTTCCCTAATTTTATTTAATAGAATATTTAACATAGAAATAAATAAATAAATAAGAAATAATAACATAAACCAAAATATTTTATTTGAAAATCAAAGCATTGTTTCTAATTTACATATGTGAAAAATGAAAACTGCTATTGGCGAAAAATAAAAGGCTAATGAGGAGATTTGCTCCCGTCTAACATAAAAGTACCGAAATTTAAGTTTTTTCATATTAATATAGTTTAGAATAACAAACTTGAAAAAACATACAAAAAGTAGTGAAAAAAAAAAAGCGCCAAATTCTCCTTAATGTTTCGGCCAGAAAAAGTAGTGATATCTGAAGTTCGCACAAGTTAAAAACCAAACATCCCAAATCTTTCATTGAAAATGGCTTCCTGCGACTTGGCCGTTAATGCCTTCGAGAGAGTTTTTCAAATTTTAAAATATGTACAAATGAGCTACATGCCAACTACATTTTTTGATTATTTTAGGCATTTTGCACCCTACTGTTTTCGGGCACGAAAAAAACCATTGGGATGGGTCTCGTGTTCGAGAAAATTCGATAGTGGCTCATTTTGTGTCATAATGAGTCAGGGTCAAGCTAATTACATCTGAAGAACGGCTCAATCGATTTTGACTAAATTTTGTATCTAACCATTTTCGGGCACAAAATGACCATTGGGATGGGTCACGTGTTCGAGAAAATTCGATTAGTGGGTCATTTTTGGGTCACTGTGGGCCAAGCTATTTTTATCTAAAAAACGACTCTAACAATTTTCACTAAACGCTATATGCTACAGTTTTGGATTACGAGAAGACCATTGGGCTAAGTCACATGTTCGAGAAAATTCGATTAGTGGGTCATTTTTGGGTCACCGTGGGTCAAGCTAAGTTTATCTAGCTAACGGCTCTAACGATTTTGACGAAATTTTGCACCCTACTGTTTTCGGGCACGAAAAGACCATTGGGATGGGTCTCGTGTTCGAGAAAATTCGATTAGTGGGTCATTTTGGGTCATAATGGGTCAGGGTCACGCTAATTATATCTAGAGAACGGCTCAATCGATTTTGACTAAATTTTGTATCTAACCATTTTCGGGCACGAAAAGACCATTGGGATGGGTCTCGTTTTCGAGAAAATTCGATTAGTGGGTCATTTTGGGTCATAATGAGTCAGGGTCAAGCTAATTATATCTGAAGAACAGCTCAATCGATTTTGACTAAATTTTGTATCTAACCATTTTCGGGCACAAAAAGACCATTGGGATGGGTCACGTGTTCGAGACAATTTGATTAGTGAGTCATTTTTGGGTCACCGTGGGTTAAGCTAAGTTTACCTATATAACGGCTCTAACGATTTCGACGAAATTTTGCACCCTACTGTTTTCGGGCACGAAGAGACCATTGGGATGGGTCTCGTGTTCGATAAAATTCGATAAGTGGGTCATTTTGGGTCATAATGAGTCAGGGTCAAGCTAATTATATCTAGAGAACGGCTCAGTGGATTTTGACTAAATTTTGTATCTAACCATTTTCGGGCACGAAAAGACCATTGGGATGGGTCACGTATTTGAGAAAATTCGATTAGTCGGTCATTATGGGTCATTATGGGTCAGGGTCAAGCTAATTATATCTAAAAAAAGGGCTCAAGACATTTTCACAAATATTTTTAATATACGGCTGTTTCTGGTCATGAGATGAGCATTGGGCTAAGTCGCACGTTTGAGAAAATTCGATTAGTGGGTCATTTTGGGTCACAATGGGTCAGGGTCAAGCTAATTGTATTTAAAAAGCGCTTCAAAACATTTTGACAAAATTTTATATAATACCGTTTCCAGGCATGATATGACCATTGGGCAGGGTCGCATGTTCAAGAAAATTCAATCAATGGGTCATTTTGGGTCCTAATGCATCAGGATTAAGCTAACTGTATATAAAAAATGGCTCAAAATAATTTTGACAAAACTCTGTACTACACCACTTTTGAAAAGATAAAACCATTGGGTTGGGTCGCATGCTCAAGAAAATTCTATTAGTGGGTCATTTTGGTGAAAATGGGTCGAGATCAAGCTAGCGGCATCTCAAAAAGTTTCAAAGAATTTTGACAACTTTTTGTGTTATACCGTTTCACAGTATAAAAAGACCATTGAAATAGCCCACATGTTCGATAAATTTCAGTTAGTGGGTTTTTGAATCAACGTGGGTCAAGCTTATTTTATCTAGAAAACGACTAAAGATTTTCACTAAATTTTGTATTCCATCGTTTTCAGGCTCGAGAAGAGCATTGTGTTACGTCGCATGTTCGAAAAAATTCGATTAGTGGGTCATTTTGGGTCACTAAGCCTCAGGGTCAAGCTAATTGCATCTAAAACAGCAAGAATGATTCAGTGGGAATAATATATCGAGATAAACACAAAGCTCATTTTGACCGAGCTTAGCTCGGTCATTCCTGCTAGTTATTTAGATAAGTCTTCAACAAAAATTGTGGTTCCAACGTACGTTGTATGTATTATATATCACATTTTATTCATTAGTCACTGCAATACAGATATGAGAAAAAGGAGAAACAGGGAGAAAAAACCCCTTTGAGAATGTATCCCTAATGGGTTCGAATTTTAAACTTTATCATGAAACAGGTTTTTAAATTGAAATCAAGCAATTACCCGCAGTTTAAGAGAGCGACAACCGTTTCAAAATTACATGTAAAACAGTTGACATTTCTATACCTTTTCTCGGGAGCTACTTAATCGATTTCAATTTTTAAAAAAAATGTTTTGGAAGTAACTAAACTGTAAATTGAAAGTTCAGCAAGTATACGAATGAAAGATACAATAGTTACTCGATTCCGAAAAAAAAAAAGCATGTAAAATATCTGACACTAACATATACCTATTTCTCGAGAAATACTGAAGCGGTTTCTATATATATATTAATAGTTTCAGCAGTAGCTAGACTATAAATTGACCGGTCGTCAAAAATATTAAATTAAAAATAAAATAAGAAATTAAATTAAATTAAATAAAAACAAATAATAATAATAATAAACTAATAAAAATAAAAATAAATAAATTGCAATAGTTATGTTAATAATAATAATTATAAATTTTTTGACCCCCCCCCCCCCCAAAAAACAACAACAACAACAACAAAAAAAAAACCAATCGACTTCAATTACTAAATTTTACATTAAATTCAAATATTTGCCAGGGACGTTTAACACACCCTGTATTAGTGTACAAAGTCCTCCACCTTAAAAATATAATTCTTCAACGAGTTTTCTTAGTTCTGTCGTACATCGGTGCAGCGAGGTCATTTCGCATCCAGCTAACCCAGTGAATCGAAAGATGCTAACATGAGGGAAAATATTGATTTTATTGGTTTTAGTTGAATTTTTAAAAAAATACTGAATCCATTTTGATTAAATTTAAATGGGACCAATTCGAGAGTATCTCCTTTCAATTAAAACAAAAAAATCATATGAATTGGTTGCGTAGTTTTTGAGTAATCGGTGAACATACTTTAAAAAATAACAATAATAAAAAAATACACACGGCGTCGAATTGAGAACCTCCTCCATTTTTGAAGTCAGTTAAAAAACTAGAATTGTTATAGTTGAGAAGTTGCATAAATTTTGTTTTTTCTCCATTTTTATTTCTTGCTGAACGATCCGTTTATAGTTTAGCTCTTGCTAAAACTATTAAAAAAGTATTGAAATCGTTTTAATAGTTTCTTTGAAGAAAAGAAAAAAAACACACACCAATGTCAACTGTTTTACATGTGATTTTTTTTGTTGTTGTTTTTGCGAAATAGAATAATTATTGTATTTTTAATTTTTATTTCGCAACTGTTGTCGCTGCCTTAATAAGAAATTTCTAGAATATTTTTTAAATTTTAAATATCTTCACATATTTGTTCCGAAATTTGTGCAAAATGTTTTCTACAAACTATTCTAAAACGATTGCTAAGACTTACTCATACACAGTGCGTAATCTCTGAATGATATCTTCTGGTATATCATCTTTCAAATCATCGAAATTTTTAGCCCTGGTTCTATTGCACAGTGCTCGGTATTCGTTATAAGAAGCAAGACCATGGTCTCTGCCTCGTTGAATGTTGAGAGACACCAGGTCCATCCCGGAGAACGGAACTCTGCTGTCTTCAAATAGATGATTGGTCACCTCAGATGTAATTGAATGATCAAACACTTCAACACTGCTGCTCAGGAGACCACGAAGTACCTCATCAATTGCATACCCTAAAGAAAAGAGGGATAGACACATATTTTGTTACGTATTTCGGATTCATGTAGATGTATGATAGCCAAAGAAAGACAGTACTTTGAATGTCACACTTATTTATATTCCAGAATGTATACAGTATAACTTCAAAAATCCGGCGTCATCAGGACCGAGGCTATGCCGGATTTTTGAAAATTCCAGATTTTTGAAGGAATGTCAAATGTAGTAACTAGGAATATGAAAAGTACTACTGTATTCTTAATGGTACCTTCAGCCATAATTTAATTCATTATTAAGTGATAATTATGTAAGAAAAATAGAAAATTAAATATAAAACCTTACATTAATTGATATTTTCTGTGTTACAGGAAAAAAAATGAATTAATAAACAGTGAAATTATTTCTTATCATTTCGGAATCATCGATGTCAATTTTGTTTGCTTCAATTTTTTTAGACAGTCATTAACAAGTTTTCTTGTATTTTATACAAATGAAGAATCTCTATTTCGGAAATACAGTCTTGTTCTCTAAAGCAGATATTAATTCTCCAGTCAAATTTATGCATTTTTCTGTTGGCTCCTTTTCTTCTGCATGTTGTTCATTCTCATCTTGGGAGCTGTTACTAGCGTTATCAGCGTTTCTATATATAGCACAGCGTTGCTGAGCAATGGTGCATCTCCATGAAAATTTATTCATAAAATAATCGCATCTGACAAATGAAAAAAAATGTCAAATATATATATATATTTGCATTTTTTTCTTTCAATTCATAAACAATTGCTATTTTCCTTCTATCATAACTTGAAAGTGTAAAAGAAAAAAGGAAGGGAAAGAATGTTTTTTCTGCCGGATTTTTGAAGTCATACTGTATTCAACTTATTAATATTCTAGAAGCATCAGGGAATTAATAATGGTAAAATATCGCAAAGATATACCTTCTCACTAACAAAAATTTTAACATCAGCTTTACTATAAGTACTCAATGCATGATAAATTTTTGGTAATAACATGAAATAAGTTTCGATACTTCAAGTAGTCTCAAAACATTGCTAAGGCAGATACAAACAATAGAATGAAAATCCTCAAACAGGTTGAAAGTCTTAATAAAGCGTGTTTACTATCGCGTTCAATCATCTGAACTAATTCTACTACTACTTCCTCATTTACAACTTGTATTTATATTCCCAACGAAAGTACACGTATCATATGAGAAAATTAAAAATCCGTATGTTTTCTCCTGTCAACCAGAGCAAGACTGTGCCTAGAGGACCATATTGAGATACCATATTCAGCCAATGCAGATAAAGTAACCCCTCCCCAGAGCCCACATTCACGACAGAAATCCATAAGCATTACGCTCAATAAGCTCGGCTGCAACACACACACCTGCAGACCACAGACATCTGCAAATAGCGCTTAGCTTGAGTTTTGAATCTTAACCACTTAACTGTTTTGCTTGTATGCCGTACGGGTAGTGTTGCCAGATCATCGAAAGTCAATTTCCCCAAAATTTCTGAAATTTTCCTCAAATCAGAGTTTTATTTCGGAAAAGTCCCCAATGCAGTTTCTTTTCAAAACAGTAAATTTTCAATTATCCAATATAAAAATTATTTAACTAATTTCAACTCAAAAATTTTCCCCAATTAAAGCATTTTTTTTGAAAAAATTCCTCATTTACAAAAAATAAACTTTTAAACTCGGTAGAATTTCGCATGCATATTCGCATCTAAACGGTTAGCTCCATCTACGTTTATGCCAATAACTTTTTCAAGGTTTAGAACATCTCTAATCAATTGGTATTCGAATGAATCTGACATAGTGTTAGCATATCTGACTTAAGTTATGAAACTTTGTTTTCTATTTTTTGTCCTCCCTACCCAGATAGCATTTTTAATTTGCAGAAAATTAGCAGCAGTCTTGCTTTGAAAACCTGCAAATTTGCAGCAAGCTCAGCATGACAAGGCTGAAAGTTCATAACAAGACTGCAGCAAGATAACGCAAACGCCGAAGTCACCACACTTTGAACTTGCAGCTAACTTGTTGTGCAAGTTAAATTCATGCTATATCAAATTTATTGCAAATTAACGGCAAACAAGTAATCAAAAATGCTGCAAAGTAGTAATCTTTTCACGCCCCTTCATCTGTTTTCAACTGGTACACTATAAGTTTAACCCCTTTGAAGGGTCCATAGACCTCATCAGGTCTATTGATGCGAACACACCGCATGAAGGCGCATGCATCGTTTGCATCACCATAAACAAGTTAGGGTAATATTTGTACTTTTCAACACGAGCCTTTTATTGTATTTGATAAGTATAGTGTTTAGAAAAACTGGTGCCAACGGAATAAAATTTCTGCGTATGTGCTGATTGTCTATTCTCTCAACAGAGGGACTTTTTGCTTTCGTCACTTTCGTGAATTAATGAGAGTCTTGCCATCAGTTACACAGCAAACTACTCATGCAAGTGATAGATGGTATACCTTGCGGTAAATTTGCAGCGAATTTCTCAATTCAAATTTATCACGGCAAGATAATGTTAGAAAAAATCAAACTTGCTGCTAATGTTCATGCTATCTGGGCACTGAAGTACCTAATCATAATGCAAAGCATCTTCGTTGTATCAATCACTGTGTTTTCGTCAATAATAAAGAAAAAAGCTGTTTTTCACATCTTTAATTAAATCTTTTAAAAAGCAATGCAAAAGAACGTTTCAGATAAGTCCTGAAGATTTAGTAATGTGAAGGCTTATGCCGTTTAAGACCGCAGAGTTTTCATTCAAGTTTCTTATAAGGAGTCTGCTGCATTCATTGAGCAATGTTCAGTTATAAACATAGCAATGTGATTCAAGTATGCAACTGCATGTTTTGCAAAAAGCTCTACTGTTATTCCATGAAGTACAAATTAACCCGAGAGAACTCGCTGCATGAGATTTTCTCTCACAGTCGTACTTTTTTAAGACTCTTATTTAAATCATTTTTCATTTTAATTAAAATTTAAAAATGTTTTTCAATTATTTTACCTATTTTGTGAATAAAAGTACTAAGCCAACCAAAAAAAGTTGATATTATATGAATGTAAAGTAAAAGAGAAGCAATTGGGCATTCTCACTAGCGAGTTCTCCCGGGTTAACCAGCCTAAAACAAACAAACAAAAAAAAATATAAAAATGTTTTTATTTCCGTTGTATAAATCTACACTAATAAAAGAAATTTGTGTATGTGTTTGTGTTTCTGCTGCGATGACTAAGAAAATCTGCCGCACTTAGTGATCTGGAAATCCAGGTGGGGATAGTCCAAGGCAAGTCATGATGCACCTGTTGTAGGTGTAAACTGTAATGTTGTATAAACGATGAGCACGACCACGAGAATAATGATTGATGTCGCCGATTTCTGTATTTTATTTTCGTTTTCTAAATGAAAATCGAGTTCGAGACATATCCAGTGCTCGATGACGAAAAGTAAACTTTACGTGAAATAGTGAAAAAATTCCCCAAGTTTTGCCCCAAAATGTTGATAGTCCCCAAACATTTCCCCACGAACTACCTGTCCCAAAAAAATTCCCCTTGAGGTTCAAAATTCCCCAAAATGGGGACGAAATCCCCAATCTGGCAACACTGCACGGGCAAGAAGAGTTTGTTTCAGGGGCGCGCCGACCCAGTGAGCAAAGTGCGCACTGCACACAGGTGCCAGAATATTAAAGGCGCCAAATAGTTTAGGCGAAGCTGAAAAATTTGAAAAACTTTTATCCAATTTAAATTTATTAAAGCGGTATTTAAAATTGAAAGTGTGTCATTTCTGATGACACATTCATGAGTTCATTTTTACTTTTAAGATATATGAAATTTGCAGATGCTCGTCAGCGACGTAGCTTTAGGTTAGGTGGGGGAGTCTCAAACCGAAAGGCGCCATGGTGTCGAAAAGTCACGGTCGTAAGGCGCCACGGAAGGCTTAAGGGCGCCGTCATGCGCCTAAAATAAAATTTAAGAAAGCGCTAGAAGCATTAAAAAAAAAAAATCGGAAGGGCGACCGCGAATGCCCCTTTTGACATCCCTGCTATAGATCAGACCTGTCCAACTTTTCAGAAAACAGGGTGCACTACAGCTGGGGGCAAACATGGAAGGCTCCATTATTCAAATAATTGAAAATATATAACACTTCTATCTTACTGGTATTGGTAGTGATACACATACTGACGACATAAAAACGAGTAGTATATTAAATGGCACAATGGTAAAGCAGCATAAGCCCCCAGGTTATGCACGGTTCCCATGTAAAAGTAAATTGCCGAAAAAAGCACAAATCAATCACAGCAATCGGCTACATTATAACAAAAGCAATAAATAAATAAAACAGGATGGAGCTCAAAATGCAATGCATTAAAAAAAAAGAAATTAAAAACGCCATTCGATTCCAGCCCAATTTAATAGCTATGCCTAACATTCTTTGTTTTTACGCATAAAAATGAGCCCTTGAGCATGTAAGAAAATTTCATGTCATTTACAGTAGGGAAACATGTTTTTGAGAACAACCTCAAAATGAATTACTTTTTATTGAAATTTTAATTGAATATTTTATAGATTTGCTTCGATCAAATTATAATAGATCAAGCGCTAGTTTCACTCGCGTACAGAGAGTTCATGCAATAAATATGTTAATTTCTAACTACAATCCTACAAAATATAGTTGTTAAACGAATAATAAGACTTTGCAAATAACTCGGAATTATTTTATTAAATATTTTTCAATAATTGAATTCAATTGGAATGAAAAACGCTGACTATTTATCATTGTGATCTGTCTTACCTAAAACAAAGACCTTGTATAAAATTTAATATTGCCATTATGCCAAGTATACGCTTTGAAAGGAGGTTACAAAGTTGCATGACCACTTTGGTCTGTGCCACGTTTTTTTAGATAGGTTTTTAATTAATATCTCAGCTAATTACTGTCAATTCTTTTGGAAAATCATTATCGACAGTCCTTGGATGATTTCGAGTCGATAGGTACCTCGAACTCTCCTCAACTCCCCCGCTGAGTGCCAACAAGATAAAGTTTATGTAAAAAAGAAAACTGCGATTTTTTGAAAAATTGTATGACCTAGGATAATCTCTATAGTTTTCCTGAAAGGTTTAAATAAATTCCTACTACTTCTAATTTTTTCGTAATTTTATTTTCAGTAGATTTGGAAAAAGTAAAGGAGACATAATTTTGCCATACATTTTCGACGAATTTCTGAAAATATAATTGTATCTATTATTGTATATATTTTTGAGTTCTGCGTTACGAGAGTTTTCGAACGATCCCCCCCCCACCCTCCCCCCCAAATTTTGTCTTAAATACGTACCCGTTCACTGTGTGAAAATGGGGGAAAAGCTGTTAATTGTTGAGATTTGTTATGTAAATGTTTTTCTTAATTTTTGGAAAATTGTATGGGGTAGTAATAAACAAATTAAAACTTTAAAATAACCTCTACTGATAAAAAAAAAAAAAAAAAAAAAATGAAGAGGAGAGGAGTGAGAGCTTAGTAATATCCAGGCCAAAACTTTAAAACAATATGTCACATGAAAAAATTAATTTTCTTCCCCTCGAGGGGAATGCCACCTAATAGCCTGGGGTAAAGTCCTGCATCGGGTCGGGTTACCCGCTTTTACCCAAACCCGACCCGACCCGCACTCGGCGCTATATTTTCGTGTTGCGGGTCGGGTTGGCTTTCATTGTTTCGGGTTCGGGTTGGCTTCTTGACTCTTGCGGGTCGGGTTCGGGTTGACCCGATTTTTTAAAAGAATGTGGAAAATATTTTTTCCCGTTAAAAGCCTATATAAAAACGCAGATCAAAGTTTCACAAAGTCGTCCTTTTACGAGTCTTCGAAATAACAAATTGCATTATATTTTTATCGTATTTTAAAAATACAATATGCAGCAAAACGCTAAATGGTCCTTCCTGTCTATCACACAGTAGTAGTCAAGAGTTAGAAGTATCAAGACGTATAGAACATTAGCAATCGCAATCTGTTTTGCAGTGATTAAAAATGAATTTAACATTTGGAGAATCAAATTTTAAATCTCCACAATTCCTAAACTACTTGACTAAATGCCTTTCTGTTTAGTTTTCTTAAGTAAAATTTAGTGACAAAGCCAAATATGATGTAAAAATTATTGTGTTTGTATTTATAATTTCAGAGTTCGGTACAATTTTAGAAGTATGAAGATGAGCCTTAAGATTTTTTTATATATAACTTGAAAGGATACATAATTTCCTATCCAATGTTTATTTAATTGTTTTCAGGAAAAATTTGGTGAGTAAAATGCATAGGGTCATTATTTCATTTGACTGACTGCACCTTAAAACCGTCATATACAAATGATATTTATGCATGAAATTGGCCATCATATGAAATTAGAGAGCACTCATCTTAGACTGATGTAGATATTTGCAGAGAAAAAGAGTGTCAAGGAAAGAAAAGTCTTCTGAGGAAAAATTAGAGAATGTGTCCCCTTTAATGGAGAACTACCATCGTAATGTAGTATTACCGTGGTAGTGCTTGAAGTGACCTATGTTATGTAGTAGTAATATACATTAGCAGAATAAGTATTGCACATATATTAAGTGCACCTGTTACACAAATTTAATTAAAATTGTTTTTTTAATAAAATTCTTCTGAATTAATACATTATTTTTTTACACTCTTCATTATAATAAAAAAAAAGACATTTAAATTCAATATTTCAATGTAAAATGTTGAGGTTCTTTAAAATTTAAGAGTTGTAGGAAGTCTAAAGTTCTAAATTTTCATTCTTTTTCAGCAATCCATTATAAATTTTTTCACAGCTATAATTAACTGAAAAATAAATACCCAGAAAAATACCCAAAGTGGTTATTTTGCACCAGGACAGGCATTCGACTATCCTCACAAAGATTTTGAGCCTCGTATGTGCCGTAGATTCTGCTAGCCATCGCACACAGACAGAGCAAAACTTTGTTTTATTAGTATTTTTAATTTAGAACTTGGATTCATTGCAATTGGGAATTCAAAAAATAAAAAAATCTGACAGAGAAGGAAGGGTTAAGAGTGTGACAAGGTAAAGATAAGCTTAGCTTCTTAGCAATGTAAACGTCAAAATGAATATGCATTTTTCATGACAATTGTTATATAGCCAGCATAGGGGTTCTGTATTTGCTAATATAAAATAAAATGTTTTGGGACTGGAACATTTTCGAATGCACCCCTGATTATTATCTACGTGTGGTAATTGTTTAAGGCACATCTTAATTGATGTTACATTATTTTAAAAGAAATAAAAGTACTATAACAAGCTCCGATGTAATACGGACACCATTAATTTGAGAAAATATTTTTCTACTTTTATGTGTATTTACCGTATTACGAGCACTCCTTTCTTTGTGTCATAGTGCTACCATTGATTAATTCAACACAGTTATATTTCCAAATTAAAGTTTATTTGAACTGTTTTAAGTATAAATATAAATAAAGATCCGATCTTAAAAATTCCGTGAGTAATGGAGGTTATGTCATTTGTGTATGTGTGGTGGTGGTGTGTGTGTGGGGGGGGGGGAGCAAACAGCTGAAGCACCCACTTTTTAGGGATGTCCGTTATTTGTCTAGCTGCCAACATTCCTTATTTTTAAAGTCAAACAACAATATTTTAAACCAAAAATTTAATTTAATAAATGAAATAAAAAAGAACCCTGTAGAAACAAGCCACATTTCATTAAATAAATTTTCTGGTTCAAATTCTTTTATTTGATCTGGAGAAAACCACGGAAAGGTTGGCTTGGCAGCTGTGCATTTATACTCATTGAAAAAAAAATTATATATTTTTTCTTTTCCTTTCTTTTTTTTGGGGGGGGGGGGGGGTTAGGAATATGGGGCGCCAATTGAAGCGCCAATTGCACACAGGTGCCGGATACTTCTGGCGCGCCCCTGGTGTGCTTCGTCCATCACTTAAAGCTTTTTGATACCACTTATTTTTTTAGTTACAATTTCATACTATTTAATGACAGTAAATTTTAGACTAAATATTACGAATATTTTAGTTAAAAAAAGTGGTGTTTATCCCATAAATTCAATTTATTGTATATAAAAAAAGAAACAGTTAAGTGGTTAAAGTTAGTTGAAATTTAACATCTGAAAATAATATTTCTTGGACTAAGAAAACAACTTACAAGGGGCAGATTCAGTATTAGACATTAAGAGTTAGAAAGTATTTAATTGGAAATTAATTTAACTGTCAGATTTAAAATGGGATTTTAATATTTTTCATGCATATATGATTACATGCATTCTGTACATATACTACAGGGTGGTCATAAAAAAAAAACTTCCCCAATGTATGTACCCCTAGCGACCTAACCGCTCAACCAATCGAAAGGAAATTTCAGATTTAGTTATTTGAATTGAAGGTATGCGCTCTAGATCGTGATGATTTAAAACAATAGAGCTCTCACGGTTACGGTTACAGTGAAACAAAAATCGAAATTTTCGAATGGCAACACCCTTTTTTTTCCTGCGCAAATTCCGCAGCGCATAGAAAAACCATGAATGGCGTTGGAACGATACACGTATGACTAAAATTTCAGGTGTAATATCGTGGCACTCAATCCTAATCAGTTTCTATGTAACTTAATAATCAGCACTCTAAAACAAATGATTACGTTTTTATTTTCACTATGTGTACACAAAAACAACTCGAAAACACATTTTAAAATAAATCTTACAACATCACTAAGTTCACAAGTGAAAAAAAAAATCAGCTACTGAAAAACATGTCTTGTAGCCACTCCTTCCTACCTAGCAATGGTCTTTGTTGCAAGTGTTTTATGCCGTCAATTTTCAGCGTACGTTCCAACGTCATTTATGATTTTTCAATGCCCTGATGAATTTGCGCATGAAAAAAATGGGTGTTGCTACTCGAAATTTTAAAAATTTTTTCACTGTGACCGTAACCGTGAGAACTCTATTGTTTTAAATCATCACAATCTCGAGCGCATACCTTCAAATAAGTATATCTAAAATTTCTTTTGGATCGATTGAGCGGTTAGGCCGCTAGAGATTCATATATCGAGGAAGTTTTTTTATGACCACCCTGTATTTTATGAACTATACCTGCAAAAGATTGTTACAGTTCTAATATTTTTCTGTCTCCGTTAATTACGTGCATGTTTTCTGTTTTATAAAATAGATATTTTATTTTACTTTCCAATATAAAAACTATCGAACGGAAATATTACTTTAAAATATGACATAAGCTAATTAAGAATATTATTACTCTTCCTAATAACAGTTTTGCTTGATATAACGAAAAAAAAAAATCATCCAAAAGACACAATGTTTTTCATATACTGAATTTATTCTAAAAATTAAAGCTGTTTTCCAAGGTCATCTATATTTAATCTTCTTTGTCAGCAATTCGTGACTTAGTGAAAAGGGAGAAAAAAAAAAGAGCGATTGAACATCCAAGTTCAAGAGCATCTCCTTGAAATTCCTTTCCCCCAATTTTAATTCATAGGACTGAGGCACGGCCGTGATTGAAGCCACTCGAGTTCGGAAGAAAGTTCTAAAAACGTTACTAAAGTACCAATTAATCGATTAAAAAAGTCCGTTTTATCCAGAGAGTAAAAATTTAGCATGCAAATTTATTTCATGATTTAAAAAAAAATGCTTTTCCCTTTTTGTTTCTGATTCACTTAACTTTTGATTAAACATTCGTTAAATATTTGAATTCTTCTAAATGCAATTTTAGGAAAGATAGGAACCATGGACATGAGGGAAGAGGATTAAATGGGAAGTACGTACAAATAAATATAATTATTATATGTTTTTGGTTCTTGAGACATGTAGGTCTAGCCTATACATTTAATTTGTGCTACTTTGATGATAATTTTGCTTAGTACGAAATTATCAAGCAAATGATTTGAATGAAAGTATTGTTCATTCAAAACACACACTATTTTTCGTATACTAAAATGTATTATAAAAATTAAAACTGTTTTTCAAGATCATCTATATTAAATCTTCTTTGTCAGCAATTCGTGACTAGATAGAGGAAGGGGGGGGGGGGGGGGGGTTAGAGCCGCCAAGTTCAAGAGCTTTGTCTCTTTGAAATTTCGCTCTCCCTCCCCTATTCTAATTCACTAAATTGAGAAAAAACCTCTAAATATTTACCCAGATTTCTCTTCCACGAAGATTTATGTCATCACTAAAAAAAGACACTTTTTCATACCTTTTTCTGCCGTTGTTTTTGTCACCTTATTTTCTGTGAAACATTCATAAAATATTTGAAGTTTTGTAAGTAAAATTTTGGTAAAGATTAATCATGGGATAGAGGGGGGGGGGGGGGGGCAGTCTATATATGAGGACCCTAGAAGCCAAGGTATACAATTGACAAAATTTAGATTTCGAGTAAATTGAGTTCAAAGTTGAACATCAATAGTAATTAACTGAATTGAAATATGAAACTGTTGCTGATTTCTTAGTGGTCTATGAACTCTTATTTCAATAACTGTGAAAAGAAAAGTGGAGTACAATGTTTTTTTAATTTATAACTAAGCAATCTTTATAATCATTCGGCACTTGTACCCTTTGGCTTCTAAGCGGTACACAAGAAATGAAAAATTATGAAATGAAAAAATGAATTTATAAAAGTTTTAAGAAGAATGTTGATACAAATGAATTAAAGAACAAAATCTTGTTTTAATATAAGTTTTAAAAATAAAAAATTATGAAATAAAAAAAAAAAGAATTGTTGAAAAATTTAAGGACAATGTTAATACAAATGAATGAAAGGACAAAATTTTGTTCTAATATAAGTTTTAAAGTTTTATTATAAGTTTTGAAACATTGAAATTTTTAAATTTTTTAACCGTTAAAATGCATTTATTTGACGTATAAGAAAGAAATTCTAAAAATAAAAAAAAGACGCGAAACAGTTTTAAAATATGGAACAATACTCTTCTAGTGATAACATGGGAACAACACATCTACATTATCTCATCCTTATCTGTTTATAAGCACGAGAGGCTCATCAGCCTGATCTTCAGAAGCGTACGGGGTTTCAGTCTGTCCTGGTGCCACTTGGTGATCCTCTTGAGATCTCGGTAGAAAAAGTGGTACACTCGAGGTACAAACTGCAATAATTTAATGAGATTTTTAAAATAAAGTTACTTGATTTTCGGTTTTTCTTGTGCTATGGGATGCTCAGGCAGAACTGTAGGACATCTTCCGGCACGGCAGGACTTCACCTTTAGGTCGTGGAAAGGTTCTAATTCACCACCAGCAGTTTCTTTGTAGAAAAATGTGAAGGGTTTTTTTTTTCTCAAAATGCAGCCACTGTATATTTCGAGATACAATGACTTTATAAAGAATGGTGCACGTGACTCGATTAATAAAATTTTCATCTTTTAGCACTTCTTTAGTGAAGTTTTGGCTAGAATCATTTACAAGTTCAGCCCAGTGCTCTGAAACATACAGATCCTTTTTATTCCTCTTCTTTCTGATTTCTATAAGCTCAAAGTCTTGGTCACATTCATTGTAGGAGTGTCCTGAAATCAAAAAGTGGTGATCGACTGTTTCTATGTGTGTATTTTTTATGATGTACAGCCAGAACTGCACAATCAAGTGGCTTTTATTCTGTCCTCCACAACTGTCACTAAAAGCTGTAATATACCTGACTTGAGAGGAAGAGTCTTTATAAATTTCAAAAGACAGAATGCGATCCCTTGACATCCGCGAAAAGCCTGGCCTTCATTCCACATGTAAGTGTGGGCAGTTCCGCTTTTAAGGTTATGAATGTTCAAGTTGTACGTCCAAAGTTGACGTAGGTAATAACATTAGAATTGGTGACATATGGAGTTGGCATGATCTTTTTCAAGTCAAAGCATATCGCGACCTTTGAATCATCCTTTAAATTTTGGAATGTGTCTTTGGATAATCTGGCAGCTTCTGCTTTGCAGAGATGTAGCTCCTTTTGAGTTTCTGCTTATTGTTTCTCATCTGGCATTTCCATGGTCTATTTTCAATTGTAGCTTGTCACACATAACATATGTATCAGTCTCCTGTCGGTGAAAACTGAGATTAAAATGGGTGTTAAAAATATGTCTATAGAAACTTTCCTTGACCGGCTGTACACGCTTTTCTTCTAGGTAAATGTGAACACAGAGTTTATACATCTCCTTTAAATTGAGTTTTGGATTCAGGTATTTACAGTTGGGGGTCTTTTCTCTAGTGTAATGGCTTGTGTATCGAGGAAACTTGTTTATGTGTTCTTTGGTGACATCAATACGATCTTGTGGAATTTTATTCGATGGTTCTTTTCTTCCTCTTTCAACGCGAGAAGGTGCGGCAGAAGCTGTTTCTTCGCTTTTGTTTACTATGTTCTGCAACCGTTTGTTAGAAACATCTTCGTCTTTTTGTGCCAATCGCCGTTTAAAGATGATTAAATCCGTGTGGCGTTTTAACAGCCATGAACTGGCCTTGTATGTCGTGAGTCTCGATTCAGCTATGTGGATGTCAAAGGATGCAAGTGCACTTATACCCCTCGGCCTCCACGTGTTTCACGGTTTCGGGAAAGAGGTTAAGTAATTGACCCCTAGAACGCAGCGCATAATTAAAAAATCACTTATATCTCTTTACCTACAAACAAATAGACTTATTTCCAGATAGCCTGTGCACTTAACTCATTTTTTTTTAATTTTGTCACTTATACCCCTTGGCTTCTGGGGTCCTCATATATAGTCCGTGCCGCGCATGATCATTTTACTTGGTATGATAGTTTTTTTCATTAAAAACCTACAATATTTTTTGTACAGTCTAGTTTTTTGTTTTTGAAGTTTCGTTCATTTGACGAAACCCTATTCGTCTCGCTCCTATGTTTGTCTGTCTGTCCGTCACAGAGCCCGTTCTAAGAAACTATATATGTTGGAGACTCGAAATTTTCGATACTTATAGCTGAACACCTCACATCAAACGACAAATCATAAAATTTTGAAAAAGTCTTATATTTAACCCTCTGGGCTCTAACTTGTGCATTTTAAGCTTTTTTCCCTAACTGAGCCCCTAATTAAGTTGAATACTTGAAATTTTGCACAATTATGTCTGAACACATGCTATCACACGAAAAATCATAAAAATTTCAAAAAGTCTCATATTTACCTCCCTGGTCTCTAACTTGTGTATTTTAAGCAATTTTTCTAATCTGCCCCCATTGCACCCGGTGGGTACTTTTCTAACTTTTGCCGACACCCCTTTGACCACTCTTTCATATTATGCACATAGCCTTGCATAGCACATGCACATGCACATAGCCTATACACATGGCCGTGCTCTTTCAGTTCCACTTTTTACCGCCAGGGGGCGCCTACCTATCTTGGGTGCTATGGGCCTGATTCCCTCGACTAATATATCTACGGATAGGTTGTAAAACGGAGTTTCGTTCATGTAGAGGTTTGTGTAGAATAGAGTGCGCCCCCTGGTTGCGAAATGTGGAACTAACAGACTTTACAAAAAGATAAAGTGTTTTGAAAGGAATATTAAATGAAACCCTCTGTGCGATCTGTGATCACACTTACCCACTTGTTTTTATTTGCATTTTAAATACAATAATATTTTTTATTGCATATAATGCACTTGTTTGAGAGCTAAGGAGCTATAATATTATTATCATTTTTCCATTCTAATTTAGATTTGTATCCATAAGATACGAAGTTTTGCACTAGAACTGAATCTTCGTCGTCGACCATTGTCATTTGCTGTGGTGTTACTGATGGCAAAAATTTTCAATATATCAATATATTTAAATACTTCAGTTTTTGAAAAATACGAGGCAGAAAATATAGATATACTACTCCATACATTCATTTTTCGATGTATCACAATATTATCATTGTTACTTAATATTTCAATATATTGAATGATTTATTTCTATAACATATACTGGACAATTGCACCATAAAATATAAGAAATAAAAACACACAATCTTGCTTAATGGTACACAAAACACGAAATTTAATAAGTTAAACGATAACTTCTATATTTCGAACTGTTTCTACAGCCGTCTTCAGGAAAAATATGATGGTTAAATGGCTAAAAGCTCAGAGATGAGTCACTACATTTTTGTTTTCATATCTTTAGTCAATGTTCGACAAATTGTCTCTCGCACAGGAAACCTTCATCTATGAGCTTTTAGCCATTTAACCATCATATTTTTCCTGAAGACGGCTGTAGCAGTGTTGCCAGATTGGGGACTTTTTTAATTCAGATTATTTGACTGTCACCACTTTTTTAAAATAGCATAATTCGCCTTATTTTTCAGAATTTTTAATCTATTTTTAAATAGGCCGAATATTTCTATTTCAAAAAAGCGGTGACAATCAACAATCTGGGGACAAAAAAGTCCCCAATCTCGCAACACAGGACTGTAGAAAAAATTCGAAACGTAGAATTTATCTTCTAGCTTATTAAAGTTCGTGTTTTGCGTACCATTAAGCAAGGTTGTGTGTCTTTATTTATGATTTATTTCTGCTTTAAGTAATTGTTATTTAAAAGTGACTTTTCAGCTTTTTACGTACTATTGCTACTTTTTTAGCTGACAGGTCCGAAGGTCATGGCAAGATGAAATTATTTTTTATTGTTTTTGAGGCAAATCCATTTCAAAATAATGTAAGCTAATATTAAAGTTATTTTATTGTCCGATTCTTTTGATGGTGAAGACTGATAGTTTAGTGTAATAACGTACCAGATTATTTTAATATTGGTATATTTCGATTTAAATTTTTTTAGTATCAAATATTTAAATTTTGGTAAAACATCGCCCAACATCACTTTTAGGAACCACAGTACTGGCACATTATAAACTGGTTTGTTGAAAAAAAATTATTACACAAACAAAACTACCACATTAACATATTCATGAAGAATGCAAGAATATCAGAAAAGATTCGCGCATAAGGGGACGCTGGACTTTAAAAGCATTTTTTTTTTTAAATTTTCATCATAGAGATGAAATTTTGTGGAAATATATAGTTCACCATAAGTATATAGAACACCTTAAAAGAAATTTCTAATCTTATTATAATTTTAAGATTTTTTAAAAAAAATTAATTTTAAAACGAAATTTTAAAATGCTCCATGCGTCTTAATTTTTCAGCTATTGCCTCGATTTTGCATTTTGATCACTTAAAACTCTATCAGAAACAAATCTGTGCATCGATTTTTTGATCCCTTGAATAGTTAATTTTTTAGAGATTTTTTTCTGAATTCCATATCGATTTTCATATTTTTTCCCCTTTTAATAAGTTTAATATCAAATTTAATTATCTAAATGGAGTCGAATTTTAAAATGCATACACAGTTACTTTGTAAGCATTATCAGGATTTTCCTTTATCAATTTCAGGAATTTTGATCAAAAATTAAGACGCATGGACGCATTATTCAAATATCTAAAAACGTTGAAAATTCAGTTTCGTAAAAAACAGATTTAAAGGAACTGGGAAAGCAAAATTCAACCAAAAAATCGATTTTTACTTTTTTATATCATTAAAGAGTTTAAACTTTTATCTTTCCAACGATGTGTCACACCTGTTTATATATAAAAAATGCGTGTTGAAATTATTCATTCTTTCTAAGAGTACTTCACAGCTTAATGGCCATTTAAATCTTTAATTGACTTTTTCTCAAAATTTGGATTTTTCATGTTTATGTTCCTTTTTTTCAATATCTATTAAATTTAAGAACTCAGATTTTTATTTAATACTTATGTTATATTGTAATACTTTAACACAGGGATTTAATGATTTGTTGAGAATTATTCATTTTAGGCAATGAAATCTTACCGAAAATGCTAATTTAAAAATGACTTTCAATAAATAATTAATATTAAATTTTGAGTTTCATTTAGAAAGAAAATGGTCTGTTAAAATACGTAAATCATGTTATTCTAACTACTCTAAGAAATCAAGACCTCTATCTTTCACTATATCTGAGAAAAAGGTACATAAAGTTGGTGAATTTAACATGGCGGAGATAGGGCTTTCCCAGTCGCCTTAAAGTATATTAAAGGGCCGAAATATTATTTGTGTGCAAAATTCAAACGCTTGTAGCTTTGCGAAAGATAATTGCATCTGTAGGCGGTTTTTCGCAAAGGGCTCAGAATACACTGGAAAATAATAATATGCACAAAAATAATTTTCGATTTTTGCTCAAATAAAAGTCCATTGGTCCCCTTAAATAAACACAAAACATAAAGCAAGCCAAAATATTTTTTATACATACGCGAGTAAAAATGTCATTTGAGACAATTGATTTAGTTTAACGAAGAGTCCTTTTCCTTAGTTTCTGATTTCGCTAATGATGCTTAGTTAAAAATAATGCTAATTATGATGGATACTTTTCAGACTGCGTCAAGGACATTTTCACATTAACTAAAATTCTTAGAAATATTAAACAGTTAAGCCAATGAGAAAAATATTTTTAATTATTATTTTTTTTTTTTTGAAACAATAATATCAATTTAATTAGATTTATTTTGAAGGGTACGGGAAAAATGTTTAAAATTTTTCACATGTAAAATATTAAATTTTAAGAAACATGGATTTGTCGGATGTAAAAAAATAGACACATCGATATGTATCGACAATCTAACATCGATGTCAGATTCGATATTTTCTCCCGATATATCGATATTTCCAATGTAAGTGTATTTTACTGCCATCCATCTCTAAGTGGTGGTAGGAAAGGAGTTTATAATATCAGGGATGTAGTGGAGGGTATACGGGGGTATACGCCGTATACCCTCTGGATTTTTTTAAGGAACATCGTATACCTTTTGTTTCTCAAGAAAGCCATAGTATATATACACTAGGGTATACCCTCTGCCTTTGAGCGTATACCCTCTGTCTGGAACGTATACCCTCTGTTTTATTTACGACTACACCTCTGTATAATATCCGTCACAGTGATGGTACCGTGACTGACAAATAATTGAAATTTTACTCTTTTATGCGTTGCAAACACTGAATTCAGAATAACTTTATAAATTCTCATTCAATATTTTTACACGCATACATTGCCACCTCAGATTACACACAAAACAAGTGGGTAAGTGTGATCACAGATCGCCTAGAGGGTTTCGTTTAATATTCCTTTCAAAACACTTTATCCTTTTATCAAAATCTGTAAGTTCCACATTTCGCAACCAGGGGGCGCACTCTATTCTACACAAACCTCTATCCGAACGAAGCTACGTTTTACAACCTATCCATAGATATATTAGTCGAGGGAATCGGGTCCACAGCACCTGAGATAGGTAGGCGCCCCTTGGCGGTAAAAATGGAACTAAAATATGCAAGTCTATGGGGCACAATATGAAAGAGTGGTAAAAGGGGTATCGACAAAAGTTTAAAAAGTGCCCCCCGGGTGAAAAGGGGGGAGGATGAAAAATTGCTTAAAATACACAAGTTAGAGCATAGAGGGATAAATAATACATGATTTTTTGAAAATTTTATTATTTTTCGTGATCGCAAGTGTTCTGCTATAAGTATGCAAAATTTCAAGTCTCCAACGTAACTAGGGGCTGAGTTAGAAAAATTGATTAAAATGCACAAGTTAGAGCCCGGAGGTGTAAATAATATAAGACTTTTTGAAAATTTTATGATTTTTCACGTGATCGAAAGTGTTCTGCTATAAGTATGCAAAATTTCAAGTCTTCAACTTAATTAGGGGCTGAGTTAGAAAGAAAAGCTTAAAATACAGAAGTTAGAGGCCCAGGGTGTTAAATATAAGATTTTTTTTCGAAGTTTTAGGATTTATCGTTTGATGTGAGGTATTCAGCTATAAGTATGCAAAATTTCAAGTCTCTAACATATATAGTTTCTGAGAACGGGCTGTGTGGCGGACAGACAGACAGAGGAGCAAGACGAATAGGGTTTCGTCAGATGAACGAAACTCTAAAAAAGAAGAAAAAAATTATTTGAAATTGATATTTTAGTCGGTTAGTACTTTTAGGGAATCCCAGCGACGTAGCGTTCAGCGCATCTGACCGCCAAGCAGCAGTTCCAAAATTCGACTCTGAGCTGGTCAAGGTTCACCCAGCCTTTTCCTTCGTGGTCGATAAAAGGAGTACCAAGCTTTCTTGGGAACTAAATACTGAGGGTCTCGCGTTAGGCTGACCATCTGACAGGGACAGGGATGACCGCCCCGGGAACCCAGCTTTCGCTTTAAAGTATAAGTGCAATCCCGGGGGGGGGGAGACCATCTGACAGGGACATATGCTGTATAGTACCTCATAACCCAAGGTTAAGAAAACAGTGTTAGACACTGTAAGGATCCTCTGATCCTTAATAGATTGTACCTCCACAGGTTCAGTTTAGTTTTTTTAATAGTTTTAGGTGGGGGAACTAAAATTAGTAGACCTCTAAAATATCAATTTAATTATACATAATGTAAGTTAAAAGAGTAAGAAATTTAATGCTTTAAATATGTTAATAATCTACAAAGCTTCTTCTCTTTGTTTACTGTAAAATGTTTTAGTTAAATAAATTTGGATATTATTTATTGTTTTGCCATGTTGTTTTAGAGGCATTATGCAAGGTCAGATGAAAACAATATTTATTTTATAAGAAGCTCAACATCCAATCCATGCTACCATTTTATAGATTTGTTGCATATCAAAAACATTCAACTATATCAGGAGTTTTCAACCGATGTGCTGTAAGACTCTCAGGTGTACCGTGAGTGGAGGTGCCAGGTCTATAGTCTCAAACAGCAGTGCAGCCACTTTTAAATCAAGACATAATTAGTTGGGTGTGGCAATCCCAAAACTTTCTTCTACCTCATACATGTTAATACTTCCTGAAAAATACATTATAGCAGCGCCACCGGCTAGGTGATTTACACCAAAATATAATCAGCAACAACTTATGTCAACTTCTAATTGAGTTTGAAGTTTGATCAAAATCCGTGCATTAGTTTTTGAGATAAAGCTATTGCGGAAATCGTGAAAAATGCAGCATAGTAGCACCACTTGTTGGGCGATTTACACCCAAAACTAAACAATACTAATTTATATCAGGGACTAACTGAATCTGAAGTTTGATGTAAATTCGTGCATGAGTTCTTAAGATAGAGCTATTGCGATAATCATGAATAATGCAACATAGCAGCGCCACCTATTGGGCGATTTATATCAAAAAGTTATCAGCATCAAATTATATCAAGGACTAACTGAATCTTAAGTTTTCTGAAAATCCGTGCTTTAGTTCTTGAAATGTAGCTATTGTGGAAATCATGAGTAATGCAGCATAGCAGAACCACCTGTTGGGCGATTTACACCAAAAACTAATCAGTACCAATTTATATCAGGGACTAACTGAATCTAAAGTTTTATTAAATACCGTTCATAAGTTCTTGAGATACAGACCCTACAAAATTTGTGTCACATACAGACAGACTCAGAGACATACTTGCAGACAGACATTTTCTTAAAACATGTTTTTCGGGATCTCTGACTCCTAAAACGTGTAAATCCGTCGAAAACAGGAATTCGAAATTTTTTACAAATCCAATACTTTCTTCTTGTAAAGATAGACGAAAATAAAAATATAGTACATTCTATTAAAACAAAAAACCCAAGTGTCTGTCCAGACTTTTCTCTTGGAGCCCTGCTTTTGTGAAATTCTGATTTTTTTTTTCTTTTTTACGTTTGCGGAAAAACTAGTCATAATTTTGTGAATTCGAAATTATTATATCCAGTTTATCTTTTGTCTATTTTTAACAAGAATTTTTATGCATAAAATAACTAGGTAATATAGTTTGTTTGGTGACTGCAGTTATTTTATGACAGGTCAGATTTTATTTTAAAATTATGAAATTTGAGAAAAATTCAGTTTGGAGATGAATATGCTTTGAGAAGAGTTCTGTTTTAAGGTGAAAAATTTTGTTTAGAGTCCTGTTTTAAGGTTAAAAGATTTGTGAAGGGTCCTTTAAAAGACCCAAATTTTTTCCTAAAGGGATTCTTGAAATCTGTCTGTAACGGAATCCTGCTTAAACGCAAAAACTGTATGGTCCCTAAAGAAGGAATAACATACAATTGTAACTGCTAAGACAGAAACCTATCGAAAAACGGCCCCTTTTGATTCCGCTGTAGGAAATTTTACTGCACTAAACAATAACAATAATCTTATACAATGAAACCTGTGAAAGCGGAATCGTCAGGGACCATAACAAAATTCTGTTTTTGACAATTGCCCGTATTATAAAACATAACTGTATGACATTCTTTCCGTAGGAACTACGATTTTTTTTTCGTTTGCGTTTAAAACAGGATTATGTTATAAGCAGGTTCAAAGGCGGATCCAACTCACCATTTAGAGGGGGGGGGGGGGTGTCATGGATTTACTTTTTTTGGGTGGAAGAGGATCACATCTCGTTATGAGAATTTTTCATATTGAAAGCTATTCCCAAATCCAAAATAACTACTTTTCTGATACTTTTGCGAAGTCATTTGCAATCGTAAACACAGAAAATTTGCATTAATATTCGTAAAAATATAAAATTTAACGATTTTGTTCAGATACCAAGAAACTGAAGAGTTTCCCATTTTCTTATAAAGGTAAAGAAAGATTCATTCAGAAAATGCTGTCAAAGTTAGCATTTTTAGCCAAGTTTTACGAGTTGACAGCCACAGAAATGTCGTTACAAGGGAACAATTGGCTGTCACTTCCGGAAAGGCAATTTAAAAAGTCAACGATTAAATATGGAAAAAATTTATATTCAATTTTAGAGGTAACAAAACCGTACATATTGGCAGCTATGTTATTCTATTAGTGTCATGAAAATTGCAAGTGTAGCCTCTTCTTTCTGCTCAAAGTATTAAATAGTTTTTTTAATCGAACTTATACCTTTGGAATGGATCATTTTCTTCTGAGGACTGATGGCATCCATTATTATGAAACAGCCATTATAAATGAAGTGTTAGGTGAAAATGAAAGAGCAGTCTTAAAAAGTTAGAACTCTGATTTTCTGGTTAGAATGAGAAAGAAAAATGGCCATGATTTTTTTTTTTTTTTTAGAACTCTGATTTTCTGGTCAGAATGGGAAAAAAAAAGTGGGCACAATTAAAAAAAATATATATATATATTATGACCATTTTTCTTTCCCATTCTGACCAAAAAATCAGAGTTCTAACTTTTTACGACTGCTCTTTTATCTTCACCCAACACTTCATTTATAATGGTTGTTTCATAATAATGGAAGCCATCAGTCCATCAGAAGAAAATAACTCGGTTAAGCGGGACTCGGATAATCGAAACTCTATTGTATATTTCATTTAAAAAAGATCTTTAGAATATTTTTGCTGGTATTCAGAGGTGGTCATGACCCCCATGAACACCCCCCCCCCCCCCTTGGATCCGCCATTGAACAGGTTCCGTTTTCACAGGTAACATTGAACAAAGTACGGTAAAGCCTGCGAATACTCAGGTAGGATTCCATTTATTGAACACAGTAAAACCTGTGAAAACATGATTGCTAGGAACCGGAAAAATTCCGTCTTACCAGGTGGATATGTAAGCTATTCCTTTCGACGGGTTCATAAAAATTCACCATCAGAGAGATTTCGTTTTCACAGGTTTTCTGCTTTAAGTTCCACTCGATGTAGACCAACGAATAGTATGAAAAGAAATTTAAAGGAATTCGTGCACCATGAAAAATCGGGACTTTTGGCGTCACGACTATGTTCCGAGGGACGGGTCTTGGAATCCCGGAAAATCGGGACGTACCGGGTAATTGTGGACACCTGGAAACACACAGCAGTGAGCACATTTAATCACATTCTATCACGATAACACGAAGTACAGAATTAGACCCCCCCCACCCCCTCTTAACACAGCAAATTATGCAAGTTACTTTCTGGTGAAATTTAGTGCGTAGCGAGCTCATCTCACATGATCAGTATAAAGCGAGTTACTAGCTTAGAGTAACTGGCTTGGCCTTTTGCTCGACGCTAACGTTCTCGCCCGATCCCTGGTTCAAATCCCATCAGTGCCAATCCACCCCTCTTTCTTCCTTGGTGACCCGGACAAACACGTAAAAACAACCTTCAGCAACAATCATCTCATCTCATAACCAATAGATGGCAGCACTAAAAAATCATCCCCTGCATCCAAAGTCTGTGAAACGCTCACAGCATAAAGCCTGTCATCCCACGCATCACACATGCGTGCGACAGCATCATTCACGAGTGCATATCGCTCGTCAGACGTCAGCGATACGTCTTTCTCACTGGGGATGGAGTGTGTAGCGATCTCATCTTACATGATCAGTATAAAGCGAGTTACTACTTTAAAGTAACTGGCTTGGCTTTTTGCTTGACGCTAACGTTCTCGCCTCCTGATTGTGAGATCCTGGTTCAAATCCCATCGGCGCCAATCCACCACTCTCTCTTTAAGTGTCACAATGTAAAATTTCATGCAATGTTTGCTTCGGTGTTTAAATACTCTTATTAACCCCTTGGGGACGAGCGACCGGTATTCGTGCCGTGTAAGGTGCTCACAATCAGTGATTAATCTCACCAGTAAATTTTTATTGTAAATTTTGCCTTATTTAATCCAAACATTTCCCCAATTCAATGAGGCAAAAATTTCTGTTTTAAAAAACCGGTGACAAAAACTTAAAAATTCTGTAAAAGACGCTCGTCCCGAAGGGGTTAAGAAAAGTATGCAGAAAATTCGCCTGCAGATAGTTACTGCTTTCGGAGAAAAAATATTTCCCTGGAAAAAAATATAATTAGAATATAGTAAAATATTTTAGCTATTGATTTTTAGCTGGTGTAAATTGGATATAAAAGCCTTTTTGAACATATTTCGCAAAGTTTATATTTATTGCACCCACATTTTGAATCAATTTATAAATTTTACGAATTACGCCCGTCCTATATGAATATTCGATCTTGCAAAGCAAATACTAAGGTACTTGTAACCAATATGGACAGTGCTCTCAATATGGACACCCCTAATATCTTTAAAAGTAACAATTTTGATCGAGAGATGGCGCTACTTGTCCGTGAAGAAAAGCAGTTGAAAAAATAATTAAGTCTGGAAAGTGCAAAAAAGCGCGCTGTTCGTCATTTGGAAGGAAACTTGTTGTTTCGTGGTGTGCTGATCGTAATTACAGGTAAGTTTAAATTCTTAATAGATATGGTAAAATTACTTTAAATATTGAAAAGTGGAGTATTTTAGAAAGCTGATAAAACATATTTTCGATTGCTATTGCATATATTGCTTTAAAATGTTCTCTTTGTTTATTTATTACAAGATTTAGTAAAACTATGCCGGATTCCCAATATGAACACCTTGTGTCCACATTGTAAATACAAATGTAAATTCTGCAGACAGGTGCAGTAAAGTTAAAGAAAACCAACCATATTATTTCATAATATTTTGTAGTAACTGAGGTGCTTTGCATGGGTCTTCGAAGAGCCACAACCGAAAATGACCCCCCCCCCCCCCCCCATTCTAATGTATATGTTCTGAAGATATTTACTGTGCCCCTCCTCCCTCCCCGCAATACTTTAAGCTATATTTCTTTTATCCCCTCTCCTCTAAAATCCCGTGGAAGAGTGGCTCTTCCATACACTCTGTGTAGTAGGTCAATAAGGAGCCACCTATCCCTAATATGGATATGCATGTCCGTAATAGGGACAGGTCGTTCCTGATATGGATACTTGTAAACATTTTTTGTTTTTATCATTAAAATTAAACCAGAATAATTACAAGGTCGCTAATTTTAATAATGATAGCCAACAGTCCAGGGATAGTGATAATATATTTTTGGAGTCCTATATATGAGAGGTCTGGAGACGTGTACATGGGGGTGAAAAAAATCAATTTTCCTTAGGGTGTCCATATTGGGTACAGGTACCTTATTCTTAAAAGTGAAGCTCAGATATTCAAACTTTGGTCCCTTTGGGATCGATAAAATGAGTACCAAGCTTGCTTGGGAACTAAACACCTGACCGGGTTGCATAGCACTTCGGGACCTCAGGTAAACAGGGTTGGGCACTGCAGGTCCTGATCCTTCATGGATCGTATAGCCACAAGTATACTTTTTTAGAAGCTCAGATATAAAATTATTTATAATGAGTTATAAAGAGAAAAATGTAAATTTAAATCTTTAAAATACAATTTGTAATAAATTATTTTATTGGCTGTGTTTATTGGTGTTTGTGTGTTTTATTCGTGCATTTTGTTTGCTTTTATAAAGAAATTGAAAAAGATACATTTTTATTTCACACTTTTTCTTTTATCATAATTTAAATACGCCGCGGAAGTATAACTATGAATTCAAGTGAGCCGTGTAATTGAAAAGGATGTAAAACATTGAAATACTATATAGAAATTAATCTCAAGAAATCAAAGTTTTATTTATTATTTATTTATTTATTTATTTTTTGAGAAAAGTAATAGAAGTTCATATATGCGTAATTAAGGACTAGAGAGGCTAAAATAAAAAGAAAAAAAATCTGTTTTCCAAGGCCATCTATATAAAATCCTCTTTGTCAGCAATTCGTGACTAGATCAAAAGGAAAAAAAAGACAGATTGAGCAGTCAAATTAAAGAACGTCACCTTGGAATTTATTTCCCGTTATTTTAATTCACAGTATTAAGACTACTCAAATTATAAACGTTACTCCAAATACGAATAAATGGATTAAAAAAAATAATAAAAAATATTTTATCCAGAAAAATGAGCATTTATCATGCAACATTACTTTAAAGCTAAAAAAAAAGTGTACCCTTTTTTCTGTTTTTACATGCTTTATTGCCGAAACTTCAGCCGTTCAAACTATTGCCGAAGCCTTTAGGCTTACTGCGGAGAGATGAACAGTTTTTAGTTTCCGCCTTTTAGTCTGTCTGTTCCGCGATAACTGCCGCAAAAAGCATTCGATTAACTTGTGATTAAGTAAGCACGTTGGTGAAGTACTCAGATTTAGTTGTATAGTTTTTGGTTCATTCTTTCGGAAAATATAGAATATTTTATTTTGCACCAAAATGCTTTTCTATGGCTATTCAGACTATTTTCAAATTTCCATTTGTTGAAAGAAAATGGAGTATTTGATTAATGGATTTAAATGGAAAATTATGGATGCTGAAATTTCCCAATAAGGTTCTTAAATTATCCCTATTAGTTTGAAATTTTGTCACTATATTCGTCAGATTTTTAAAATTAGTTGTATAACTTTTCGTGGAATTTTGTACATGTGTTCCAATAATATAATACAATTTGTTTTATAAATTTAGTTGTTTGATATGATACATATTTCGTATTTTCTTTTTCTTTTATCAGTTACCTAGCAACTGTATTTCATAATCTATAAAAAAAAAAAATCATTCAAATAATTCCGATCGCGAAAGAATGAACAGAAAGTCTGGTTGAGCGAAATAAAAGATTAGTTAATCTTTCGTAATTTGGTCTGAACATACGTTTGCGTCAAAATGAACGATGTTAGTAACATTACGGTTTTAAATTGAATGTGGGTAGTATTAAAAGGCTATCACAAAAAATACTTTATAGCGCCAAATCACGTTAACTATTTAGTCCATTGGCAGTGAACACGATGATGAATGATTACCTATTAGGTTTCAAAGTGGCCAAGTATGCCTATTTTGGGGTGATTTTAGAAAGCTAATGCTATAGAGTAGATTAGGATGTATTTAGATAAAAATCTTAGATTTAAATATTACAAAACGACAATCAACACTTCTTTTTGGAAAAAAAATTGTAAAAACATTAGATTTCTAAATTAGATATAAGTCAGACGACTCAGTTTACATTTCCGTAGGTTCCTTATCCATCAGATGCAGGTGTTTGTAGTTGGCAGTTAAGTAAATATTGCTATTTGGATATTATGATAGCATAAAATGCTTGTCCAAACTGTTGCTTATCCTAATACAATTACAGTGTAAAAATAAATCTAAGGTATATTGTAACCATTCGCACAATCAATAGGAAATTAATAATGTTAATTTAATGGGGCTACGAGGAGGGGGGGGGGGCATCAGGGCTGCAGAGTCCCTGTGAAGAAATGTACGTTATTATCTAAAAATTTACCAGAATAAGCAGCTCTTCAGAATTCTAGAATATCATTGCATAACAACGTATTTAATTTAACGCTTCTAATTTCTGAAACCTTCGAAGTATTTTTTATTCTTATAAATATTTATTTAATTTTAAAACTTTAAATTGCGGTTTGTAGAAAGTTGAATATTACGCAAAGTGTGTTAAAAATAGAGACTTGCAGAGTTGACGTCGAGGCTCCTGATTTAGAGATTTGCTAGTTTAACTTAACTTGGTTTATGTATCTAAAAATAGAATTTTGTAACAGATTTTTTATTTACTTCTAGATGTGGTAGAACTCTAAAAGTAATTACTTGTATAAAATGGCCAAGTAAACAATGTCGTTGCTTCCCGTAATTTTATAACAACGCTATAAGAAAGATTTTTTTTAATGTATCATTTGCAATATTACGTAATTTTTACCTTCTCTTTAATATTCACGTAAAAATACATTTTTTAATTGAAACTGTTTGACAACATTAAAACTTTTTTGACGGAACTATTTTGTCTAACTTCAACATTAAATAGCTCTTAAAATAATTCTTCGATTTGAAAACTGTCTACTTCAGCGCGTTTATCGAACAGTTCTCTATAAAGCTACCATTTTTCATATTTTTATATGCAATAGTTTTCTTAATATTTGCTGAGAAATACCTCCGGTCACAAAACGGCAGCAGCGTTAGTTACTTTTTTTCTAGAATAGAGATATTTTTACTTTTAGTGATTCAGTTACTTTTGATTGTATATTCATGGAATATTTGAAGTTACCTAAAACAATGTTTTAGCCAAAGGTACTAAAACTCGAAAGCATGCGATATATATCCTTAAATACCTTTTGTAATATGTAGGCATGTGAACAGTGAGGAGTTAAATGGGGCAAAACCCCTTTCACACTGGATCACGAGTTTTGAAAGGACTTTATGCGAATATAATTCCCATATTCCTAGTTTAGGGGGAGACATAAAGACTTATTTAGTGACATAATCGTATATAAATGGTAATTTTATTTAGAAATGCAGTTCAAATTTCCGAATAAAACTAATATTTTTATTAAACAAATTTACACAAAACAAAAGTGATAATTTTCATTGGCTTATGAAAAGGTTATGCTCAGTTACACTTAATTTCTAAATAAATTAATTCGGAATAATAATAATAAAAAAGATAAACTGTTAAGACTGGTTGCAGTAGATGACATTGTCTTAAATACAGAACTTGGAATATGCTATTTTTACTTCTACATCATAAGAAAATATTGGACTGGTGAAAATTTTAGACTTTCGGTCTTTGATGGATTCACACATTTCACAATGTTTTGAATACGATCTGACAGTTTTGGACTGATGCTGATGTCTGTCTAACTGTTTGTTATATATAAAATAAATAAATAAATGAAAATTATAATTCACTAGTATAGAAATTATTTTTGAACACAGCATCATAAATGTAGTCGTCAAAATGAATACCTGTGCTTTTTTATTTGTTTATATAGAAAAATAAATAATCTTAACAATACTTTTTATTGCCAGGATTTAACTACTATATGGCTAACCGAAAAGCAGGCACATGGATGGGCAATATAAATCTTTGTTTTGCAAGAAGCTATATATAGATCAGACATATTTTCAGATCACGTAAACTCTTAATACGTTGCTGAAGAAATGCTATAAAAAGATATACATTAGTGTTAGATATCTCGAAAAAAAGTGTAATGTCATCGATAAGTTTCATTGTTTTTATGTGAGGGTTATAAAGCATGCTTTTAGAGCTATTTTTTACTCAAGATTTAGCATAAAATTGCATAAGTTAAATAGGTACTGTTTAATAAATTTTCAGTTTTGTAGTCTCTGTTAACAGAGTTTTATAATTTTAAAGAGAAGCAGAAAGCATAAGTAGTAAAAAAAAAAAAAAAAATCGACACGAATACAAAATAAGAAATAATTTCGTTCCTATTTTTTATTAAAAATATTTACGAGTACAAATTTTGGTATTGGATTAATTTAGATGCTCTAATTATTCTTTTATATGTATTTTTCTTTCTTCTTTTTTCTTTTGTGAGACCCAAAAAAAGGAACTATCATACATTGAAATTTATTAGTTGAAATATATCGATTTCACCATCATTTCTTTAAAACTTTTTATCGAAACGTTTCTTAATTACCGCAAAGAATAGTTTTGAAAATAATGTAAATGTCAGTTTTGAGTTTTAATGATAAGACTTACTATTGTCACGTTTACTTGTCGTTTCAACTTTTAATGATAACACTTACTACTGTCACGTTTACTTGTCAGGTAGTCAGTTTGACAAAAGATCAGAAAAAATCCAAAAGTATAGACCTCTGAACAGAATTTATATAATATTTTTATCTATGGATGAAACGTACTTTGAAATAGTTGGTTGAAGGTAGATTTTTCTCTTTTTACTTAAAAACTGTCTTAAGAGCATAGTCATATTTCGTATAAAATTTACTCGTGTATTTGAAACGTTCGAATAATTTGAGCTATTAAAATTAAATATCGAGTAGGCATTTTAAATCTATATTTGTATAGTAAATTCAGCAGACGATGTCTTACTCTCATGCAAAATATACGGATTGAAAAAATATATCCTCTGCCTTATGAGCTTTTTCGCTGAAGATGTTTTATAACCTACTAGCAGGCTGAGCCCGCTGCGCTGGACCATTTTTCAAATAAACCTTCAATCAAACGAAATGGAAAATCCGACCCTGTATTTTAAATTAATATGGACCTTCACCTTGAAGATCCTTCCGCATTTTTTGAATACGCATCGGACGCAATTGCGCTATTATATTATCTGATGCGTTAGACGAAATACGGGCAATTCAGAAGCAACACTTTAGTACATCATGTAGAGTTTGGGAGGGATATGCGGCCATTACGATCATATCACCACACTACTAAAAAAGAGAGAATTACAATGACTGCAGAGATTGACCATGTAACTTAAAGAATGTTCGGGTTATTCACTTTCGCTTGTTAGGTCTTTTACTCCGGGCTTCTCAGCTTGGTACTTTGTGCTGATCTGATAACATAAATACAATCTCTCTCTACGTTACATTATATTTGGTAATATACGTCTTCTTTTGGCAGGTTTTCTCTACAGTTTCTTATCTTCGATTTCCAGTAGAGTAAATACAATCAAAACAGTATTTAACTTTTATATTTTAAAATATGTGAATCATGTAAAAGTGGATATTTAAAGCGGAATTGTGTGAATAAAATTAAAATAATGTCATTTTAACTGCCGTTTCTTTTTACATACCAGTTTTAATCATGCAACTATTAACCTAGGAAAATAACCTCGACAACTAATTCAAATAGAAAACTAAACCTCTAGTTTTCATTCAATAAAATCTTCCCAATCATCCGTAATCGGATCCACAACCAAGTTTGATGTGAAACGTTAGAAATGTTCGTAACGGTATGGCTAAAAATGTACCAGAGTTAGCTACAAAACAGGGTTAATTACGCTCCAAACTACGCTCCATTAAATAATGTCAAATTGCTGTTGATTGATTTTTAGATCTTTCACTATCAAAACTCTTTGCAAATGATAAGTAAAGTTATTATGCAACATTTTTAGTAGTGATCTTTTTAGAAAACCGAAGATTTCTTTCGCATTTCTCTAATGAGCGTAATAAGACGGAGAAATAAGCATGCTTTTATTTTCAAGACGTCATTATTCATCAGTTTGTTACCTAATCAAAACTAAAACCGTTAATTTGCGACTATGATCAGATGCTCATCAACCAAAATTTCTTTATAATGATTGAAATTTTATTTGAATCTGAGGTACTTTTTTTTAAAACCTAGAGTAAATGAACAAATATTGTTCCATTGGCTACCTTTGGCAATTGAAAGTTTTTTTTTTTTTTTTTTTTTTTTTTTTTTACATTGAAAGTAATGCTTTTTTAGTGATAGTAAAATAAACCTAAAATTTGCCACTACGATCAGCTGCTCGGGCTGTGCATCAGCCAAAATTTTATAATGATTGAAATTTTAATTGAATTTGAGGTACTTTAAAAAAAAAACCTAGGCTAAATGAACAAATATTGTTCCATTGGCCACCTTTGGCATTTGAAAAACTTTTTTTGTACATTCAAATTAATGCTTTTTTAATGATAGTAAAATAACTGCACATGAAAAATATCTATTAGTAAATCTTCTTTTGTCCGTTTGCTCCATACTAAAAAAAACATAAATTTACAAATCGCTAATTACTAAAAGTACAAATTTCGCGTAATCTTCTGAAATCGGATTTACCGTCCACGGTTCCTTTCAAATATAAACGAATCTTCCAACACTATACAGTAAATTCGCCAATTGTAAGGTGGCTGATTATGGAAGATTCATCCAATATCTTTTTATAACATTTCTAAAAGAAGGGAAGATGTGAAAAAAATAAAAAAATAAATGACGAATGGAATGGAATATCGAAAAGTGATTTCAGAAAGCAATTGTTATTGCAAAATGTCTTTTTTCGTGATAGAAATAACGCATAATTGCTTACATTTTCTTAAGAATAATCTTTACTACCTACCATTGCAAGCATTGAACGTTTGTATAAGGGAAATTGGCGATATGTTTTTTTATTAAAAAAAGAATGGACAATATTAGCTAATCTGACTTCGAGGTTATAAAAGTCACAAATTTTGGGAAAACAAACCGACATGCTTTCGCAGTAAAGTATGATGAGAAATTTTTTAAATGTCTAAAGTTAAATTATTTTACAGTATGTATGTGCGTGTGTGGGAGACATTTATACTAAAATTAAAATATCTGACTCCATTTTTAAAATATAAATTGCTATTTATGTATTGTACATTTGAATTTTAAAAAACACTCAAAAAATGCTTTCGTACACTTGCAAAATCACCTTTATTGTAACATCGCTTGAACCCAATTCACGCTTACATCTTTTAGGCTTAAAATCAAAATGTTTGGCGACAAAAGTGAACTCAAAAATCACAAATAAACCTATAACATGTAAATCATAATTACCATCATTTTTACAATTACATCTGCTAGTTTTGTCTGTAAGTCACATGATGGAAGAGTTAGAAATGAACAAGTAATATAAAAATTTTGTTTTTAAAGTCAATTCCTACTTAGGTCATCAAAGAAAAATTTAATATAATCCCTTAAGCTAATATTAGTTTTTATTGCATTAAAATATCTCAATTTGTTGATTTTCTATAAGCAAGCACGTTTACAATGGAACTCTATGGGAATTTGGCAAAATATTAGAGATATCGCCAAGTTGGCGTCACTTTTGGCGATATATAGCCAAGTTGGCGACAAACTGGGAGGCATTTAGCGATAGAACGGGGTCCCTCCTATGGTAACCCCCCTTATAGATATGAAGATGCATTAAATGTGTGTTCAATAAACAATGGCCGCCATTTTGTCTCCCATGCAAAACTAAAATTAATTAATTAAAATTTAATGAAGGAATTAATATTTGAAAAAACTGTATTAACATCAATTGTCATCCAGTACAAGTTTAAAAAAAATTATTTCAACTTGATAGGATGAATAATAAGTACTTTATTAACGACTGAAAATTTGAACAAGATATATAAATAAATAAATAAATAAATATAGGGAGAGTGTGAACTAATAGTAGGAATTGAAAAAGAACAAATCAAAAACAAAATTGTTACCACAAGGAAGGTTTCCTTAAAAAGCATACTCAAATTATTCTGAAAAGAAAAAATGCTTTTAAAACTACTCATGTGTGCAGTAAAACATCAGTCAAATTTGGCGGCGGAATCCCAGTAAAAATCTGAAAAAAATCTATATATATTCGAATATTTGGCGCAAAAAATACGAACGTTCCACGCTATTTGGCTAGCCAACACATTTCCATCCCAAATGCAAGATATTTAAATGCATTTGAAAATTGCTTGTTAAATAAGTGTTTAAATGCTTAAAACTCAATGAATATAAACTTAAACGAAGGATTAGCGTATTATTTTTTATCTTTAAGCGTATATAATATATACAAATTGCGTGTTGCAGTAGTTATTTAATTTTACATGGCTTCACCGACTGGAAATGTTTTTTAAGGGTACTATTTGATTATTCATTCAACCAATTTTGCCAAATTATATAAATTGCCAAACACTTCGCCAAATTATATAAATTGCCAAACTGCTCGCCAAATTATACAAATTGACAAAATTTTTATTTTAAACAACGAAAGAATAAATAAATTTGTAAACATTAGTAAAATTACAAATAGAAGTGAAATTAAAAATCACTTAATGACGCAACAAACACGTGTACCGTGTTTAATGTCAAGTGAATGTAAAATTTACGATCAGCTATTATTTCCATTTATCTTATAGTTTGGCGATAGTTATTTTGTCGATGGGATAATCAAGTAGTACCGTTTTAAATTTGTTTTAAAAGTAGCTGGCTAATTAAAAATGCTACCATTAAACATTTTATATTAAATACTTGTTTCCATGGCAACAATAACCTTCATTTCTTGTTTCTGACACTAACAATATCAAAGTCAAATTACCAATGTTCCGAATCGGACATTAATTTTGAATTTGGAAAAAAATTAATAAACTGAAATTTTGTTTTAAACCGTATAATTACGATAATAAAATTTTAATATATACACATATAAAGGTATATGACAAAACTGTAGCAATAAAAATGTATTTATTACGTTAAACTTAATCTAACTATCTTCGTATGAAGAGTAGAAAAAGGTTTTACCTAAAAGTTATTTATCATAAAAAAAAAAAAAAAAAAAGTATCATTCAAAATTTTATTGTGCCGCCAACCAGCATTAAATCGCTAAAAAAATTAAATTTTCATTATCTTTTTACAAACGCTAAATCGAGGTTCTGCGGATTTTTTTTATAAACATATTATATGTCACGAGAAGAATTCCTCATGAGAAGAATATTATATAATTTTTAATATTTCTGAGCATGCACTTATCGGAACTTCCTTGATATCATCCTATCAATTATTCAGATGCATTTTTCTTAACCTGACGCAAAAGATAAAGAGCCAAATCTTATTTCAATTGCAATATTTTAACTGAGTAATTTTTTAAGCATTACGAACATTCCCTTTCATGTTTAAAATAAATATTTTCATTTTTTAATATTATCACTCCTTAAAACGAATTTTTTTCTTCTTTTTTTCTTCCTTCTTTTTTTTAAAAAATTAAAATTAGTAACAGTTTTTTCTTTTATGTTTCGAGGTGTAATAGCTGTTTCAATTTTTCTTATCAACGATAAATTTCGTCAAGAAATAAAATGGTAAACCTTATCGTCCAAAATAACAGAACTTTCCGTCGTAATTCTATAACTAATATAGGTAGAATTATGTGTTATAGCTTAAAACCTTCCCTGAAATGATACCTATCTAATGGTATAAGTTCCGTAAAAATCCATGCAGTAGAGCTTGAAATCTAGGCGTTCGAAACGAAATTTCCGTTTGGATTTTATATATATAATAGATAGTCATACTCTCCAGCATAATTTTCGAAAGAGGTTGTGACGTTCCATCTGAGTTCATACGCAAAAACCAGATGGCCACTTAACATTAGTCAACACTTTTAATTGGATGCCCGCAGATGCTTCCGTCTGCGTCGCATGTCAATGCATTCACAAACTCCAGATGTGGAGTTATACACTGTTTTAATGAGATACTAATTCTCGGTGAAAAGTGGCTGACTGATACTATTCGAAACAAATAAAACTTTTGATGAGATGAATAAGACTCTGATGTGTCAACCACTTAAGACAGACTAAAGAAGTCGAGAGGCAGATGCCTTTTTTAGAACCATCTACTGCTGTCGTTTTTTTTGGCCGTCGCAAAGAGAGGGGGCGAGCAAGCCTCCGATTCAATTTTAAGATTTTTAATGTTGCTGTGAATTTTATGTGTTGTGTGCTGTGCTGTCCTAACGTGAAAAAAATGTAAAAGAAATGAACTCAAGTTCTCTTTATTTAAATTTTAAGTATAGTTCTTCGTTTGACTTTATTTTACGTTACAAGATGTTTGAATCAATTAAGCTGCAGATGAAAATCTGTTGAAAATTGTGGCGTAACTCAGGCCTTTATTATCGCATGGGCAAATAGGGATTTCGCTCAGCGGCCCTCCAAATTCATATATTAATTTATAAAATATTTACCCCCCTCCCCCGCCAATTTCAACTCTCAAATTTTTCAGTAAAAGATTCTACTAAACTTTCTGAAAAGCAAATTTCATTTTGAACTCACAGATTTCAATGCTTTCGCAAAACTAACCCCAACCACTATTTTAATAAATTGTATTAGCAATGAACTTAAATCATATCTAAACTGTAGTGGCTGAAAATAATCAGTTCTAATTGTCATGAGATAAAATTTATTCCTTATTTAAAGTTTTTTCTTTTAACTTTAACTTAAATATGAAAAACAAACCTAAAATTGCCAGTTTTTCTGGATTTATTAAAAAAAAAACCTTTCTACTTGTGAAGTAGAATGTATTTTATTTGATATTATGTTGTGTGTAGTACAACTTAAAAAGATGTAAAAGAAAGTAACTTGATTAAGCCTTTCCGGCGCGGAGTAATTCTTTTAAATAAACTAATGAAATAATGGACTGACACCAGAATTTATAAACGAAGTTATTTGAAAATACGAACTTCCTTATTTTTATGTACATCATAAAAGGAAAATTTTAATTAAATATTCTTAGTGCCGTTTGTCAGTTTTGGAATTAAAATTAGGTGTCCTTTTTTAAGGACACCGCCCTCGAAAGGGTTAACTCATATTTATATGTTAGAGTATTTGACACTCTTCAATAAGTTGAAGTTATTAAATTCATCTTAAAGTCATATTAAAGTTGCTAAAGCTATATAAAAGAGATAACTAAGATTTTTTTTTTATTAATTAAGGCATTTAATTTAGAATTGACGGAGCTAAGAATTTTCTTTTATTTAAGGGGATTCAGGACTTGATCAATACCGAAAAACATATAAACGGAGCTCTCGCTTCAAGTCCATATAAAAACAGAAGTATTTACTGATTTCTTTATTGTACTTTCTGATATTTTTAAGGTATGTTTGTAGTCTTATAAAATTATAAAATGAAGTACTTCGATGCAATAAAATAAAAAATATAGCAAAATTTATGTAACACAATTTTCTAAAAAAAAAAAAAAAATAGGTGTCATATCACCATCCGTAAGATATCTTAACGTTGAATTGTCTTAAGAGCCCAATTTTTGCTTTAAAATGATCAGAAAACTTTACTCTATAGAATGAATTAAGGATATAACTATCACTCAAAGGAAACTTTATTAAAAAAAACCCTCTCAAATTTGAAAATTTAAAAGACCCTAAAAAATACAATTTTTTTTCATTAAAAATAATCAAAATATTAAACTATCTAAAATATATTAATTCATTCTATAGATAATGATGTTATATGTATGCAAAAAATTTTTAAACCATTCCATCAAATAGTTTTTTTTAAACCTTACGGATAGTAGTCAAAAATCAAATTTTAAGAAAACGTGACTTAAAGTTGCAATTAAATGGGTGCGGCTTTGAAAGTGATTGTTGCATAAATGCTTAGAACTCCGTTAAAAATGCAAATATTTTTATGCGGTTTTTTGCACTGTGTTCAGAATTAATTGAATATTCAAAATAGATACCAGAAAAAAAAAATCGATTTTTTACAAGTTTTCAAGCCCTGAGCCCCCTTAAAATCCAAGGTGCAAAAATGTTGCTGCTAAAAGTATGGCACCGTGAAATAAAAACGTAATAAATATTTGAAAGTTAAAGTTATTTTTCGCACGTTATTTATCTAATGTTGAGCTTTTATGCTTTATTACGTTTGATATATTTTTCAATATCATTTATCTTTTTTTCAAGATGTGATTTTTTTTGGAATTGAAAGATAATGTTGTATGTTGATTTTTCTATTATTCAAATCAAATCAAAGTCATGCCTGATGTGACCTGTAAATAACCACTTTTCTTTAAAAATATTTGCTAACATATCTCTTTAAACAATGTTATTTGTCACGAAAACATAAATTAAATCGATATCTATGAACGGAATAAATATAAAATATAATAAATATGAATAATAAAATAGAATAACAGATAAGTAAATTTATTGACCATTCAAGCTTAGAAAAGTCGTATGAAATTTCAAGCTCACGAAAAAAATTTAAATGATCCTATATATATGAGCAGACATATGCAAATTGGGACCATCAGAAGTTTTTCTACTATAAAATGTGATAAATTGTTAATTGTATATGTTTTTAATTATCGAACTTTTTTGCTTAATTGATGTGTTTATACTTCTTTAAGTGTTACGTGGACGAAGTCACGGACAACAGCTAGGATATAACTATCGCTCAAAGGAAACTTTATTAAAAAACTCTCAAATTTGAAAATTTAAAAGACCCTAAAAATACAATTTTATTTTTCATTAAAAATAATCAAAATATTAAACTATCTAAAATATATTAATTCATTCTATAGATAATGATGTTATACGTATGCAAAAAAATTTTAAGCCATTCCATCAAATAGTTTTCTTTTAAACCTTACGGATAGTAGTCAAAAATCAAGTTTTAAGAAAACGCGACTTAAAGTTGCAATTAAATGGGTGCGGCTTTGAAAGTGATTGTTGCATAAATGCTTAGAACTCCTTTAAAAATGCAAATATTTTTATGCGGTTTTTTGCACTGTGTTTAGAATTAATTGAATATTCAAAATAAATACAAGAAAAAAAAATTGATCTTTTGAAAGTTTTTAAGCCTAAGCCGCCTTAAAATCCAAGGTGAAAAAACGTTGCTTATGCATTGCACATATGACTGACCATCAGTTCTATTTGGATAATGATGCAACGCTTCGAATGAAGTCCCCTAATTTATCTTAGCCCAGGAATTAGTCATGATCGGGGCCTGATGACTAGATGGGTCGTACTGAAAATTTTCGGACAATGTTACGTAATTCGAACGTCTATGTTGCGCGCCAATGCTTTTTAGCCCTGCTAGTAGGTGGAGTTAAATTTCGGCAGACACCCAATAGACTTTACCCATGTCATGTCAGCTGCGGGTATTTTGAAATATACACCAATAGACATGAAGGACATTTATATTCTGCTTCCCTAATGTCCAATAAACAATCTTTTTCTGAAGATATATAACCGCAGGAGCGTGGCTGTTGTCATTAGTGGGTAATGTGTTTAAAGCTTCAGATAGACACGAAAGTGTTTCGCAGATTAGCAAAAGTGGATATTGAGTGATCTAGAATTTTTAACAAGAATCGTGTGCATTGTTCAAGAGTATAAATACAAGTTCTAAATAAGGCAGGAGTAGTAGTATAATTAGCTCAGCTGATTTACATAAATGTGACAAGCTGAATGAAAATATCAAATCAGCTTTGGAGTATTTTTTTTTATTCCTGTAACTGTTTATTTTGTAGCTGTCTTACCCGTTAGTACGGTCTGAAATGTTTTCCAGCTCGATTTGTGTGCCAAGTTTGATATTTTTTTTTTCATTTTGTAGCTTTTGACAAGTAGATTCCAAATATCTTAGGTGCCATTTTTTTCTTACACATTTTTGAGGTGATTTTCAAGATGGCGTCCAAGATGGCGCCATTTACTAACTTTGTTAATATTTGGGAGATATTATTGACCAGTATATCAAACTATATGTTTTTGGGATCAAAAACTGCAAATCTACAATCAAAATAGGCATAAACTGTGTTATTTATTATTTATTTATAAATTTACTACAAAATTACTAATATACCAGAGGCATAGAGTTTCACATGACTATCGTTTTGGCATGCTACGACCTTCTCTTTGAAACACTGCCACATTCCACAGAGATTATTTCCTTGCAAGAAAAATGCAACTCACTACGTGAGAAATTGCACAATTGTGAAGTTGAAGTAACAACTTTGTTGGAAGAGATCAAAGTAGTAGTTGAAAAAGTTGTCTTCCACATATTAAGTTGTCTTCACCACAATGCAGTGGTGATATGGCAAAGTTCTTACTACTGTATATGAACCAGTTTGGATCTTTGCTAAGTTTCATACGTGCCACTCGTCAAGGAGATTGGACATTGCATCTCGCGTCATTAGAGGAACAAATCAAGTATTATTTTGCTCATGACTTATTTCATTATACCAGACTCATTCCAGTATACATAGCACAGATGAAGGATCATAAAACAACATATCCAGAAGTATGGAATGCTCTTGAATCTGGTTGTTTTGCAGTATCTAAATCCAATGTGCCGTTTACGAAACTATTTTCAGACCAAAACTTGGAACAGAAAATCAAAGAACTGAAGAACGTTGGTGGAGTTATTGGTTTAACTCAGAATGAAAACGCCCTCGAAAGGTATTTCTTGTGTGCACCAGAAGTATTAAGCATTGTTTCAAGTTTCTTTGAAAAGTACTGTCCAAATGAAGTCTCTAAACAGCCGAGGAAACACTATCAACTTCAGACTTCTATGTCGCTAAGAATTTTCACATGCAGCCATCGTCAAGGAGAGTATTCGGGATCAATGTAGAGGAAACCCTTTCCAAGATAATACCACACTAATGAATATTTCATCCTATATGAAAGTTCCAGAATCTGCGAAGGATGATATTCTGAATCGTGACCAAAAAGGCCAATTGGAATTCGAAGAATTTGTAAGAGATAGGCTAATTCGAGAAGATATGCAACTTCTTGTTCGTTTTCTTGTTGTTATGGAATCAAGACCTCAAATGTCTACAAACCTGAAAGATGCAATTGGAAACTACGAGTTTTCTGTAATACCAAGATCATTATTTTCTTCTGATGGATATCTTCATATTCCATCTGACAAAAGTTCATTTATTGCATAAATAGAGCAATATAATCGATCACCCATACTTGAATCATTAGAATCCTTGATTACTACTCTGATAGAAAAAGTTTATATTATAGATGGAATGGCAATCGTACAATCAGTAAAAAGGACACCTGCCATAGAAACTTGTGAACACTTTGCAAATGCTTTTACCGAGATCATTATGAAAGTGACAAGCAGATACACTGAAGGGAGAACAATATTTGACCAATACCTTGAGCACTCATTGAAGGAGCAAACTCGTAAGAAAAGATTGGGGGCGATAGAACCTATTAGACTTACTATTATAATTAGTACCAATATAACGTTGTTTTCATTAAAGACGTTTCTTTCACACAATGAAACAAAATCACAGCAGACTGAGTATCTCGGGAATAAATTACTACAGGTTTTTGCTGCTAGTGAGAAGAAAATTTTTGTTGTTTTTGGCAGTGAGGCATACAGTAACCACGCGAATGTTTTCGATTCAGAATTATGTGATCATACACATGAAGAAACAATTTTCGCAAGATATTGACATTTTCATATAGCTGATTGAATTGGTTTCAAGTCATCTAGTAAACAGTGAAATCAATTTTGTTACTGGTCGAGGCAACAAACATAGAAAAATTAATATTAATGAACGATGTCGAGCAATAGGTGCTCATTAAAGCAAACGTTTACTAGGTTTACATTCATATACTGGTGGAGACTGGGGAGGAAAATTTGTAGGTATTTCAAAAGAGAAGTGGATAAAAGTGTATATCAATCTTGAGTGTGATGATGATATTATAACAGCTTTTCAAGAACTTGGGAACCTAATGTTGATTCATTATCCAATCTGTCATTGTTTGAAAAATTCACCAATTTGGCTTATTTGAAAAATAGTAATTTTTAAAGGATTTCTGAGTTAAGATGGTACCTTTTCAGAACTAAAGGTTTCGAGGGGAAGAAATTACCACCAACCCATGGAGCACTGAAGCCACATATTTTAAGATTCAACTTAATTTGCACCATTGGAAAGGGCTACAGAAATCCTCGATCTACAATACCCCCACTTATTGGCAATGGTTGGGAAAAATGGTGAAGGAGTAATTTCTCCAGTCAAATGCCTGGAGTTGCCTGCGCCCAAAGGAGTTATTGAGCTTGTGAAATGTGAGTGTAAGAGAACATGTACAGTTGGAAAATGTTCTCTCAAAGAATTCTCGGGCTTGTACTGCCTTTTGCAAATATAGTGACTGCAACAATACAAAGCACTATCAATATCATCACAGCGATAGCACTGATTCAAAAGAGGATACATAACATCCCAGTACTGTATATACATATAAATGCTGTTTTTAATAATTTTGTTCAATATCTTCAATTAATTTATGTTATTTCATTTAAATATTTTGGTTGTGTATAACTGTTGTTAATAAAACGCTAGTATATCTAATGTCTTACATATTTTTGTGCTTTATTTGCATCTTATCGCTTAAAATACTTGAAAAACTCAATTTACTCCTAATTTTATTATATATTTGTATTTCTTGACCCTGAAAACATATAATTTGATATACTGGTCAATAAGGTCAATAATATGCCTCAAATATTAAAGAAGTCAGTAAATGGCAGCCATCTTGGACGCCATCTTGAAAATCACCCCAAAAATGTGTATAAAAAATGGCACCTAAGGTATTTGGAATCTACATGTCAAAACCTTCACAACACAACAAAAATATAAAACTTGGCACGTCAATCGAGCCGGAGCCACATTTTACGACATTTCAAACCCTACTACGTGTTTTGATACACTTCCTGTTATTACCAAAAAAATATGTTGTATTGAGTTGTTTTTAACCAACTAATTTTCACTATGAGTGCGTCGATGTATATTTGAGACATTTTACGTTTGTTAATTTCCAGATTTTTCAGGAATATGTGTAAAATAAATAAATGTCCTAAAAACTGTTTTTCTTCGACTGTCATCTAAAACGATCCCGAATCTTGCAACGATACAGAAAAGTCAGAAGAAAATCCTACTTTCATACAAAACATCAGGATTGAAAAAAGCCATTCTCAGCCGTATGGGTTTCTTCACTGAAGAGGTTTTGTAACCCGAAGTCATTCTTTTCAGCATAGGTTTCAACAGAGTGTGTCCAAGCCGATAAGCCGCGGTTGAAAATTCGTTGAAAATGGTGGCATCACAAGATGGATCGTACTGAAAATTTTCGGACAAGGCAGACTCTTTTATCATCTTCTCACCCAAAAGTCTTGGAAGGAAGTCCGTGTATGTAATGCGCTGCATCATCGCGGAAATGATGCGACGAACTACAAAGGGAAAAAAAAAAGAGATTAACAGAATGGATAGATAGATAACATACATATAGAGATTTCTTTACATATCTTAAATCAGTGATACAGTCCATCTTCAATCTTTGCCCGCCAATTAAAAAAATGAATACTCGAATTAATCAAGATAGAAGATGCCGTTTATATAGAAAGGATAGAAATAAAGCCTCTTTTTTCGCCCTTCCGCCTTTTTCGGTGCGTTCGTAATTATATAAATACGTAGCACCTATAGTCGTCGTTCAGCCCGTCTGTCTGTCCGTCTTTCTGTCTGTTCGTCTGTCTGTCCGCACATAACAGAGCAAAAACTACCCAGCTGAATGGTCTGAAATTTTAAATATATGATTGTTGCATAATTTTGTCGAATCTTTTAAAATTTTATGAAAATCGGATGTATAGTTTAATTACAGGGACCGGCAAAAGTTTTTCTTTACATTACGGCCAACGGGAAAAAAATATTGCAAGTGCATTTTAATGATGTTACAGCCTTCCGAATGGTCTGAAATTTTATATATATAATTGTTGGAAAATTTTGCCGAGCCATTTCAAATTTTATGAAAATCGGTGTATAGTTTAATTACAGAGACAGTCAAAAGTTTTGCGTTACATTACGGGGAATGGTAAAAAATTATTCCAAGTGCATTTTAATGATGTTACAGACTATGCACTTATGAAGGGCAAAGAAATATACATTCAGTACAATATGGGGTGAAAAAAATAATTATAAAACTAGTTATAGTACGAACGCACCTCATTTGCCACGTTTTCCAGCTTGTTTTTGTCAAAATTGGTGACTTAGACAAAGAAAAAAAAATCAGTATTATTTCGCAGGGGGCAGGTAGTAGTGCTGATCAGTGTTAACAAGTTGAGAAATTATTTTATTCAAAATATCTACCACTATTTTAGAATAACAATCTTTGTTTTATTTAATGCCAGGCATTCTGTGATTAAATAAAGGTCATATTACTAGTTCGAAAAACTGGTAGATATTTTTAATAAAATATTGCCCGATCTGGCAACAACGTGGCTGACCTTACGTGGAATTAAGGAAATGGGCTACATTGTGTCTATAAACAATACTGATTTCGGGGGAAGGCTCTGATTGTAGTGATACTTGAAATCAAAAGTCAATAAATCAGCCAGCCAATCAATCAAGTCGATCCAGCAGCGTTATTTTCCGACTTAGTGTTGGCCGGCCTAATGAGTATGCATAAGTATTTAAAGTCCCTGCCCGCGAAGACACTCACGAGCTAATGCTAATCCTATGGGATGGATTTTCCTAATATCTCGTTTGCATTTCGACATTTTTAAGTAATTTTTTTTTTTTTTTTTTTTTTTTTTTTTTTTTTTTTTTGCATTGGATAGCCGAGATCCGTCTCTACATCGCACCTTTTTCACTTTTTCGATTTTGGTTGCATATATTTTTTAGAATGACACTTCCATTTTCAGAACCGGTTTTGAAAGTGAAAGCAACTTTATAAAAAATATCTGCGAACAAAATCGAAAAAGTAAAAAAGATGCGATCTAGAGACGGCCCTCGGCTATCCAATGTTTAAAAAAAAAAAAAAAAAAAAAAAAAAGAAAAGAAAAAAGAAAAAAAAATTAAAAATGTCGAAATGCAAACGAGATATTAGAAAAATCCCTCCCCATAGGATTAGCATTAGCTCGTGAGTGTCTTCGCGGGCAGGGACAGGAACCTTAACATTAACTCCTTACAATGTTTTATTTTACAAACACTTGATTGGAAAAACTGATGCATTGTCTCATGGTTGAGAATATAAAATATTGGTAGTTTACCTAACTACTCCTACTAAAAAAGGGGCTTCATTTTTATTTTTCTTGTGCAAATGGAATCTTCTATCACCATTAATTTGCAAATTATTATTATTTTTTTTTCCTATCTTTTAGATTACCTGGCATTTAGAAGTATCTCTTAACCGTCTAACCATTCATGCTTAGATATTTTGTATTTCGTAAACAATACAGATTGATGCAAATGCAAGTTCTATGATATTAAACATAAATTACCTTCTTGGTAAATAGTCTCATCACTCCAGCGAGGATTCGTTTCTGTCATTTCCTGAGCAAGGCGGTTGTGTTCCCTCATCCAAATGGTGTGCATAGAAGTCAGGCCCGGTTGCTCACTAGCACGAATGTCCCCTAACAGAAGAAAATAAACTAATAATACACAGTACAAGACGATAAAAAACACAACAAAGCAGTAACGTAATTTGAAAAAAAAGAAATTGCTGTTTATGATGTTACCTTTCAGACAAATGAGAAAATGGGAATTTTTAATCCATCTGTTCATAGATTTCACTGTGGATAACACAATATAATATAAATCATTTTTGCTAAAAACGTCAGATGATGCAATTTACCTCCAATCAGTTCATTTACCGGGTGGTAGAGTGGACTGACTGATTTTAAAATTCAATAACTATCAAATGATGACAGCTATTTAAAAAATTCTTGCAGAACTGTTAAATATGATGTCAGGAGTTATTTTACTACAATTCTCGTTTTTAATTTAAAATAGCAACGATAGATGGCACTGCAAGCAATAAGATCTAAATCAGGTCCCGATTTTTGGCCTCTCTCTTCTCTCAGTATTGATGCGACAGAAGGAGGTTAAATATATGGATTGGTTCTCAGTCGCGAATGCATATTTCTTCTAAGGAGCCCACTCTACGTATATTTAACTTCCTTCTTTCGCATCAATTTTGAGAGAAGATTGAAGCCAAAAATCGGTCGCCGATTTAGCGCCTAGTGCTGGCGGCTTCATCTATTGCTGCTATTTTAAACTAATATCGCAGTATAATAAACTCCTGACATCTTACATAACCACCCTGCAAGAATTTTTCTAATAACTGTCACCGTTTGCAAGTTATTGAATTTTAAAATCAGTCAGCCCACTCGGTATCTTCCACGATAATATTGCAGGTTTGATTTCATTTTGAAGTTACATGCATTACAAATAGTCGTGATAAATATCATAGAACGAGAGCCGACAGCACAGGCAATCACCTCATCGAGTTCACGGATGCAATTCTAGGAATAGTTAAATCTCGATTCGCATATTAAAACGCAATCTGTCTGTCAAGTCCGATCTTGATGGAAAACACCTGAAAACCCGATTTTAGCGGTGACTCGTAGGTTTACCATTGTGTTTTCCTGCTCCCATTCCTCCATGTTTTCATACCTTTGGGTGCAGGAAAACACAATGTTAAACCTAGGAGTCAACCGCTAAAATCGGGATTTCAAGTGTTTTCCACCAAGATATGACTTGGCAGGCCGATTGCGTTAAAATATGCGAATTGAGATTTAACTAATTCTAGAATTTCATCCGTGAACTCGATGAAGTGATTGCCTGTGCTCCCGGCTCCCGGTCTATTGGTAAAGACGCTTTGAATACCGAATATTTTATTAAGGGAATGGGTTATTTCAGAAAAAAAGGATTTCCGAAATTAAATAACTAACCTGATTCGAAGCATATGCGAGATGGAGCTCTGCATTCAACGTTTGTTAAATCTTGAGGTAGAAGGTCTTTTCCGCCTAGTGGGTGTTTTGTGGAGTTTAGTCTTCCTCCGTGTGAGGCTCGAAGCATCCTGGCTTCGCAGACATCTGATCCGTACATATTTGAAGCATCGATGTACGAAGTGACTTGATCCATTTGCTCTCGCCGTCCTGAAATATAAATGTCTACATTTTTTTTTTTTACAATTCTAAAGATTTTAATTCAGCGACAAAATCCTATTTCTTTCACCACGGATTTCTTTTGTGGTCGTCAGAAATGCATAAGCCACTTTTGGATGCATGCCAAAAAGAGTTGTTATAATTATCTCTTATACATCAAAAGGCAACATGCATTTAAAAGAATGAAATTATTAAAAAAAAACCGCTCTATAATTATGATTACTCGGGAACTATAGGGGCTAGGAATTTAAAATCTGACTCTTACGATTTCATTTCCCCAAAGAAATTTTAAAAAAAAATAATTTTCTTAATTCGACTTTCAAATGGGTAGAAGGAGAAGAAACAAGCTCTATAATTACATTTTCACCATGATTTCTCTGAAACTGCCAGCCTAGAAACGTGGCATAGGGATATTTTATAAGACATAGGTGCACACAAACAATGTGTTTTTAATTTATATATATATTTTTTTATTAAAAGAGAAGAAAAAACAATTACTTTTCATGAAACTACAGAACCGGCTTTATAAATTCTTTCACTGTACGATAATAGCTGATAAATAGAGATCCCAAGTAGTCTGCATTGTATCTGTTTTTTGGAAAGGAGATGGCTGAAATTGGTTGGAATGAAGATGTTCTTATTGATTTCAATCTCACGTTCACCTAATGCAGTACAAAAATGAAGTTTCCTCAAAATGTGGTTTAATTGTAGTAGTTAAATTATCCGTAGCAAGATAACTTTCCCTTATATAGGTGCAAAAATACCATTTGCTGTATTTCATAAAACCTCGCGTGCAAAGCCACGGGATTTATAATAGAAGGAAATTCCAGCCCGGGCTGCTGAACATTGGTGAAAACCATATATATCTTTTTAGTTGAAAACTCTAACAGATATTTTACATTAATTATAATATTTTTTTTTAGATTTTTCACGTACAATGCCAAAAAAAATTTTTTTTTAAATGAAAAATAGCAATTACATATTAAAATAAAATTTTTTAAATTTATAAAAGCGATAATTTCGTATTTTCCTCGCGCCAAGATTTGAAAGTCGAAAAAATCGCTAAAGATCGCTAGTCTTTTTTTTTTTCTTTCCGATAATTTCAGATGTTTAAGCGTGGTTCGATTACCTGTCTTAAATGTGTGTTTTATTTATATTTTATTATTTCACTTATGTAGTGATAAAGTTTTAATTTCGTTATAGAATCTAAGACGGAAACAAATGCTGAACTATTTCATTTATAATTAATTTTAGTGCAAACAGGTTTGTCTTTTGTAATCGTCTGTCTGCAAGTGCCAGAGATATAGGTTTAAAAAAATCATGCTTGAAAACTATTTTTAAATTAATAAAAAATCGGTAAATTGCGATACAGTTTTCAAACAATTTGCAATATATTTGTCAAACAAATTGCGATATATTTTTAAGTACATTTCTTTCTCTATTCGACGATGTAAAAAGTGTGGTACTTGAGAAAAAAAAATGCAATAAAAGTTAATAAAAGTTAAATTTAATCGTCTGCTGTTGCCATTCGCAAAATGCCGCCAGCGTCATGCATAGACATATTTGTCCTTTGTAATATAGACTATATGTATCTAATATATAAAAATGAAAATTTGTCTGTCTGTTTGCCTGTAATGCTATACAAATCCACAGTTTTGAAGCGAGAATTGTGAAATGTTACGTACATGTGTATTAAAATACAGCCGAGGCAACTAAAGTAATCCGGAATCGAAATAACTTATAGTTCATTTTTAATTAATAAAAAACCACCAATTTAACAGCCATTTCCTATCAAACTTAAACATTTTTCGTTATAGCAGCTGCCAACAATTAAAAATTCACATTAAAATTCTTACCACAACAATTACCTTTCTATTGCAAGACGCACTGCATATTACGAACGCCACGCTGCAATACTAAAAAGCTGTAGCGGATATTACGATAATTCTTTTACCTAACATGCAAATAATTAGAGATATACATATTACGTATGCCACGCTGCAATAATAAAAAGCTTTAGCAGGTATTACGAAAATTCTTTTACCTCACATGCAAATAATTAGAGATTATTTAATTGCGCTTAATCATTACAAATTTTTAAAAATAAAGAAATGCATTTTATCACAAACATCAACAAAAATTTTTATTCTATTTATTTCCTTATTCCAAAGATATTGTTTTATCGTCTGCTGCCATAGTAACATGATAAATTAAATTTCATTAAAAAAAATGCACAGTAGTAGAAAAATATTTTACTAAATCGAATAGTTATTTTAAATTTTGGTTTTAGAATTAAATTCATGAACTCCCGTGCATAGAACGTGTTAAACTGCTAGTCTAATATATTATTTTATGTCAAATCAGATGCATTATCAATATTTTTAGTAAGATATGAAAATTGATTGATATTATTAATTTGACTTATATGGCTGGTGAATCTTGGCAATATTAGCAATGTTGGGTTCAAGACTATTGAGTTGTGGATACTTTTTTGAGGAAAACGTATATGTTTGCTCATAATAGGCCTGGAGTTGACAGCATAAAACCCGATGTTATCAAATACAATAATAAATTACACATTTTATATAAAAGTAGAAATAGGGATATCTAATGATCCAAGGCTGCCGACAACCGGTACAGGTCAGTTCGACGCCAACGTTTCGACGCCAACTGTTCGACGCCAACGTTTCGACGCGTGGTCAGTTCGACGCCGTACTTTTCGACGCCGGGGCAGTTCGACGCCATATATTTTTTATGAAACTTAGGAACTTCCGATTTTATTTACGTTTGCACAGCTTATTTAGACTTTCTAACAGCATATATATATATATATATATATATATATATATATATATATATATTTTTTTTTTTTTTTTTTTTTTTTTTTTACTTTTCTGTGTTAAAAAAAGAAAAGAAAAAATGTTTACAATGTAAAATATCTTTATTTTTATGTTCTTACTAAAAAACACCCATTCTTATTTAAATTAATTGCTAATGAGCTATTTTCTTCAAAACTTTTAAATTCCTTTACAATGTATTTTATTCTATTTTTTGCTATAGGAATATAATTCACAAATATCCACATTTTAAAAGTACTAATTAAATGAAACTCTTTAATAAAGACCTGTTTTGTAATTTTTAATCCTTGAATAGTTGTGTAAATTTTAAAGACTAAAACGCAGTAAAACTGTTAACGTTATTTGTTCAGAATTTGGAAATACCTTTAGTGTAAGTAAAGCAGCTTCCATAACGTATTAACTAGAATTCACATGCAATTCCTTTGTCCTCACCTTGACAAAGGGATAGGGAGCGTCCATAAAGGGGACAATGAGGGCGCACGTAAATGTACAAAGGAACCGTGACATTCCCACTCAGGGGGGAAGAAATGTTGCACAGAAAAGCTAACACCGCTTCCCCTAGAAACCCTTGCCGATATAAGAAGAAACGGGTTGAAACTTCGCATTGACGCCTGTGACTAGCTTATCCTTATCTATTCTTCTTTCTTTGAAACATATTACAGGCTTGTAAATAACTCTAACTCTTTTTTGACAAGTGCAACCCCCCCCCCCCCCTCCTCCAGTTGGGGGTTATGAAATCGCCTCAGATTTGTCGTTAAGTATTGCCGATTGTCAACGCATGCGCATTTCTTATCTTCTCTAAAGCGCCCGTAATCTATTTGGAAGCCTGTCGATATTTTTAAATTCAATGTTAGCACTTTCAACCGTAGAAATGTCTGAAAGCCGAAAATATATGACTAAGAGAAATAAAGAAAAGTATGAGCACGATGGATATTTATATTGTTTCGATAAATATATAGAAAATGGAGCAAAAAAATCGTGGCGTTGTGAAGTTGAATTTTCCAAAAACAATAAATGTAAAGGAAGAATTTACACTGATGCAGTTACGAGTGAATTTTTAAAACTTGTTCGCAATCATGCTCATGAAGGAAATGCAGCACGTGTTGAAGTTGTCCGCACTTTAACATCAATAAAGCGAAGGGCAGGTGAAACACAAGAAACTCCCGCAGTAATTCGCATTGAAGAAACGCAAGAGCTGTCTGTTGGAGCATTAGGACAGTTTCCAAGCAGAGAAGCTGTAAGATTAGTTATTAAAAGACGTAGAAAAGACATAAATGCACTCCCGTCGCAACCAATTGACAGAGCTTCCATTGAATTGCCAGAAAATTATAAATATTACGGAGAAAATAAGGAAAATTTTGTTATCGCCGATTCGGGAGTGGGGGATAAAGACCGAATTTTAATTTTCGGAAAAGCCAGTGTCAGCGATTGGATTCACCTCGTAACAAAAATTTACGTTGATGGAACTTTTAGTCTAGCACCACATCATTTTTACCAGGTTTTTGTTATTATGGCCGAACGTGGAGGTTTTGTATTGCCAATCATTTATGCCCTCTTACCCGACAAGGCGGAAGAAACATATACACGAATGCTTGAAATGATTCAAGACAGTTGGCCATTTTTTAAGGCGAAAAAAATTTCTTTAGATTTTGAAATTGCCTTAATTAACACTTTTTCAAGCAAGTTTCCAGACGCCGAAATTCAAGGGTGCTTGTTCCACCTTGTGAAAAATATGAAGCGCAAATTAGCAGAATTCAATTTAATGCAACGATATAATACCGATGCTGATTTTGCTCTCTATGCACGTATGATTCCTGCGTTAAGTTTTGTGCCTATCGAAGAACTTGAAAATGCTTTAGAAGTTTTGAGTGAGAATTTACCTAATCAGTTAACCCCAATTTTAGATTACTTTGAAGATTATTATGTTGGAAGGATTCAGAGAAATAATCGTCGCCGTCGTCCTATTTTTAAACCAGAAATGTGGTCATGTTATGCTAGAACCTTAAATAACGAAGGACGCACCAATAATTTCGCGGAAGCAGCACACAGACGTTTACAGTCCGAATTTGGTGTTTCACACCCCACATTATGGAAATTCATAGATGGTCTCAGACGTGTTCAAAAAACAATTGACCAATGTTATGAGCAATTTGTACGTGGAGATGAACCGCCGCACAAGCGGAATAAGTATCTGCGAGCTGATATGAGAATTAAAGTAATAGTTGAAGATTTTGAAAATCGAGAAATAATGGAATACCTGAAAGGTGTGGCGCATAATTTTGCAATGGATTAGTATAATAACAGTTTTGTGATGTAATCTTATTTATGTGTAATCTTGTTACTCTGTAATTAAATTTGTCTGCAATATAACTTTTTTGTAACCATATGTTTATTTACCATTTCTGTATTTTGCCTTTTTGATGCTGTTTTGTGAAATAAATAAATAAAAAAAAACAACCTCCCTCATGTCCCAGGGCCTTGACGTTGGCGAGGGGGCTTCTCACTAATCTGGGACAAAAAAAAAAAAAATCTAGAACACTTTCACACATATATTTATTTCAAATATGCATGCAAACAATCGATAATTCAATAAATAAAAATCAGTCATATTGCTTATTTATTTGAATCACGCTTCATATACATAACAAAAATATATATATATTATATCAGGCATATTGCATATTTATTCTAAAAATAAATAAAAATACGGAAAAAAATATATGGCGTCGAACTGCCCCGGCGTCGAAAAGTACGGCGTCGAACTGACCACGCGTCGAAACGTTGGCGTCGAATCGTTGGCGTCGAACCGTCGGCGTCGAAACAACCTGCTTCGGCCGACAACGAAGTGGTGCTTAAGCCAAACATTAATACCACTTCCGGTGTATTTGTAGAGATGTATCGTAAATTATGTAATACAAGAAAAATAAAATATGGAAAATGTTGCCTTTGTAGAGAATTGCTCCTCGATCAATTTAATTGAACGGTAGCGATGAGAAACAAATCCCTCGACCATAGAAAATAAATCAAAAGTTTTATTTTAAATTCTTGACTACGTAGATTACAACAAAAAATAATAAATTAATAAATTAATAACGTGGGTTGTTGACTTATATGATGCACAGAAACCCTGAGTCCTTGTAGATTCTAATTTGTGATATAGTTCAGTATAGAACGTCACATTCAGCAAAGAGTTCGTTGGTCGGGTGGCTTTTATGGGGAGGTCCCTCGCCGTCCGAGTTCCGAGCGCCTGGCTCAATTTTCTCGGCACCTCTCGTGCCTTCAGCCCGGGAAAAAAATCTCTTTTCCACTCGTCCGTGCGAGCAAAACACACACTCCAATTCCCGACTCCAAAACTAATCTCCTCCTTTATTTTCCTCCCAAAAAATGGTCACTCTTTCGGACCCCGTGAGAAAACTTTCAACATCCATCTCTGTCACCTAGGCATTAGCGAATTCCTTTGCGAGACCTAAACAGGGTGGTCTATACTCCGAACACTTAGCGGTGTCTCACATCCTTTATCAGGGCGTGCTACGTCTAATCCATCATCACTTACAATGTCCTAGAGCGTGAGAAAAATGTCTACTAGTCTTTCTATGCACCTGGGTGATATGTATTCAGTTTTTGTTTAGGAAGACTTCTTCCCACATAATCTGAAAACATAGAAGTTCACTTCTTTACACCTTCATCTAGTGAGAATATCCTGGCCTGCCGTGTTGCAACCGGTGCAAAACACGAGGCAGACGTATTTTTATCGTTTTTAAAGTTTACCTACGTTATCGAATACAAGGATAAATTGTATTTTAAAATTAAGTTTAAATAGTCTTTTTACGGAACATCCAGGGCTGACAATGTTCAGCTGTAAATAGACCTCCGGCAGAACAGTTTATAAAATGTGCGTTCATATAATTTTGCATCGATTTCATCGAAAAAAACTGTCATTTGGAAAAGTTTTGCGTCACTTTCTTAATACCATGGGTGATGTGGATTTTGTAGAAATCTAAAAAGTGTTATTACACGAGGAGTTCATTAGATTCCCACGTTTCTATTCTTAAATAAAATGCATAAGTTTTATACTGTCGCCTCCTGGACTATAAGTAATGTAAAATAATATATGTTTTAAATATGTCTCGACGTCAAAATCAACTGAAAACTCATTCAGCTCATTTTGTAAGTTTCAGTTTTGCGTCTTGCCAACTTCTGCAGAAAATAACAAATACGGGATCAGTGTTGTCACCTTAGTCCCTTTTTATTAGAAAAAACTTACAATCTTACCAGAATTTCAGCATAGCAATTTTTGTTTTAATGAATCACGGAATATCTGCCATTAAATGACAAAAATCGCTATACAGAACTTTTGGTAGGACGGTAGTTTTAAATTTTTTTATGTCTAAGGTTGGCAACACTGTTTGGGATGTACATGTTCTTAGAAAATCGTCACTAAATTTTGGAGATGCTTTGCATATATATTTCCAAATTTTCATCTTTTATTTCTTATGACAAAATGCTGAAAACTCATCGTAACATTGAATATTTAAACAAGCCCAATTTGAATTGAAAGCTTCAAATAATTCTCAAATCCTGAATAGTTTAGACAACTTTTATGTTGTAGATGTGTCTGGACCAAATCTTTCGAAAGTGAAAATGTTCTACTTACAGCTATAACTAATAAGGAATATTTGTTGCCAGCTACTTACTAGGGAACATTCTCAATTTCCAATTCTGGATTTTGACAAGAGTGGTACCATTCGAAAGCTCTTGTCACGAGGATTAAGAAATGTATATACGAACTATACTTTCGAATAGAATAGTTCACCATTTTGTTTCGAAGTAGGGCAATAAAGAATGGAAAACAGCATGAGATCCCTTCAAAGGCTATCGAAGGCAGGGATTTTGTACTATAATTAATCATGGTAGGATTTTTCTACTTTGAAAAGACAAGCGTTTCAACACAAGGCACAAACGATGAAGGGCATTATTGTCAGACGGTAAAACCGCTTTTATCCATTTCTGGAACTTCCCACTTAGTCTCTATCTATGCCTCTTTTTATCCTATAGGATCAGCCGATGAAGTAGTTCCTGCTACTAATCGTACTGTACTAGCTATTTGGATTTATTGCCCACTAATTCGTAAAACAGTTTTTAAATCTTTTTCCCCTTTCTTTTCCTTTTGCTATTGGATTCGGGAGTATTATTTTTATACATTTCTTGATCCTCGTGTCAAGAGCTTTCGAACGATATCACTCTCAATAAATCTGTACATATCTTGGAATTTTTTTCTGTAGAAAATTTCTCACTCCTTGCATTCAATAATCTCTCTATTCTAAAAAAAAAGTAACTACCGCTGTCACCGCCGCCGCCGGTTTTGAATTTTTTGTGACCAGAGGTCTTTCTTCGTTAATATTAAGCAAAATATTGCATACAAAAATATGATAATCGGTGGAATTATAGAGAAATGTTTGATAAACACGCTGATGCAGACAGTTTTCAAATCGAAAAAATATTTAAAGACATATTTAATGCTAAAGTTGGACAAAATCGTTCCATTAAAAAAGTTTTATAGGAGCAAAAACTGTACATCGGAATTTAATCATATTTAGATCATTTTATGCGTCAGAATTTCCCACTGTGCAGACTGCAGTCAGTTTATTAATTTGACTCATTTTTTTGAGGTTTTATTTCTATTTTAAATTCAAATTTTCAGCATTTCGAGAGATATTTTTTACTTATTTTAGAAACTTGTACTAATTTAACCTGTTGCCAACTGTATAAAAAGCGAAAACAATAATGTTTGCTTCAAATTAAAAATTTATTTTACACGTGACTATTATAAACAAGAAAATATAAAAAGCAGGAACTCATTGAAAATTATCATAAAAACCATATTACACGTGAATTTTAAAAGTGAAAGAATGTTGTAAAATAATAAATTCATTAACATGCGTTAGAAGTATTAAATAGGAGAAATTACGTCACATTTACGTCACATTACACATTACGTAAAATGAACAAAAAATAATATTACAAAACAGTTTAAATTTAAAAATTACGCGAGACATTTATGTAATATTTTAAGATGATATTTTCAACTATTTTTATTAGGATAGCGCAAATAATATTTCATTTCTAACAAAATTATTTTCACGTGAATAGTAAAAGGAGAAAGAAAAGTTTAGTGAAAATTACGTCAGATTAAAAACGATACATTTAAAGTGTCATTAAAAAAAAACTTTCTTTTCACTTTGCTAAAAAATACCGGGAGGCAAAGACTCTGTTTACTTAATTCATTTTATATTAGCTTATTTTGAAATGTCAACTGATTTTATTTAATTAAAGACGGAAACAGCCACTGTATTATTTAACAGCCGCTGATTTGGCTTTAAAATTCCCCAATCAAAGAGAAATGAATAGAAACCCGTTTATAGGGAGATCGCCAGTGTTTTTAAACTTATAATTCAATCTTCCGAAATATTTTTAAGCCGATCAAATTAGCGTGCTTTTAGAGTCTGCTGTGTCTGAACGGTGGTTGACGAGCGTAGCTCGTAGGGGGCAGCGTCCCCTAGTATTTCAAATTTTAGTTGTTTAAAAGGCGTATAGCCAACAGAGTGAAAAAGTATCCAAGCCGGGAATCGAACCCGGGTCCTCGGTATAGCGCGCTTACGTTCTACTAACTGAACCACTTGGAACGATACCCAGACTGGCACTTCTCACTATCATATGTTGGCAAGGCTACAACCGCAGCACAAGACGGGTTCGATTCCCGGCTTGGATACTTTTCCCCTTTGTTGGCTATACGCCTTTTAAGCAATTAAAATTTGAAATATTACTGAATGCAAGGCGTGAAAAATTTTTCTACAGAAAAAAAATCCAAGATAAATATAGATTTATTCAATTTTATCGTTGCTGGATTCTCTATAGTTTCATGTTTGCCCCAGAGTCGGTGGCTCACGTAGAAATATTCCATCTTGTGCTGCGGTTGTAACCTTGCCAACATATGATAGTGAGAAGTGCCAGGATGGGTATCGTTCCAAATGGTTCAGTTGGTAGAATGTCGGTGCGCTATACCGAGGACCCACGTTCGATTCCCGGTTTGGATAATTTTTCACTCTGTTGGCTATACGCCTTTTAAGCAACTGAAATTTGAGATATCACTCTTGTTAAAATCCAGAACTGACAGTTGGGAATATTCCTTAGTTAGAAGTATCCACAGGCCGTTAATGAGAGTGACCCTAAATTTTAATTATTCAATATAACATTCTTATTAGTTATTCGATGATTGAGTGACTGACATTCACAAGGATTTGTTTGGGCATTATATACAAGTCCGTCAAGTAAAAACTATAGGTTTTAGTTTTCTCCAATTTATCACTAAAAAATAACTAAACACCAGTAAGGAACATTGCCGTTAAATAGAACAACTAAGTCTGCACAACAATCTAATTGATAATTCATCGTGTGAATAAACAAGTTTGGCAAGCGATCGATTTTTACGAGGATGAATATTATTAACAGATTTAACAGCCCGCTCAAATCATTTGACAAGATAGTAATCCTTCTTTAACCGCTTAACTTTTTTTTCCTTAAGTAATTTGGTCTAAAAAGTTTTCGTTTCTTAATCATCGTAAACTAATTAGGGCAAAAAAAAAAAAAAATGGACAAAATACCTCGGCTTCCGAATAATAGGTTTTGTTTCATTTAATTGTAGATTTTCGACATTATATATGGCGGAAGTTACTATTCGGAAATAGTGGTACTCAAAAGCCCTGACTAGCAGAGCAAGAAATCTTTTCTGGTACATACGGTGCACGAGCAAATCAGTTAAATGGTCGAGAAAGATTTTTAAAAAGTTATTCATATTTTATTATGATACATTGCATAGTTATTAATTAATAAATATTTTAGTTTATATAAATTTTACCTAAAGTAAGCTGTCCAGCAAGCGATCTCGCAAAAGAAATACAGTTCTTGGATGAATTTTGGTGAAGCGGCGGGAAATAAGGATCATTTGGAGGTATAGGAATGGGCAGACATTCGGGATGCACTGTTGACGTAGAGTCGCAAGATTTGCAATCCAGTGGCTTGCGATCAAGAGCTAAAGAGATAAAAACACATATGTTATGAATATTGTCCGTCACAAATTTTTTGCGCAAGCATAAAATATTGATTATTAATGAATAATAAAAAGTTAAAATAAAGAACATCTTTTAATTTGTGGATTTGACAATTTCATTTGAATAAATGATATCAAAATTAGAAAAAAAAATTACACATTTGTAAAAAATACAATTTAAAATATGTATCTTAAAACAAAATTCAAAGGTTTATGCACAATGGTAAAAACAACTATATTTATCATTTTTACAAAACTGTTACATACAAATTATTTTTCCGTGATTTCGGATGAGTTCAAATAAACGCGCGTCCATCGAAATTATTAGTTTTTGTAGGGTGTCTGGTGGCAAAGCGTACCATGCTTTCTCTATGGCCTCTTTAAATTCTTCAAGAGAGTCATACTGTTTTCCATTGCTGTAAACCTGACGGGTTAAAATGCCATAGACATTCTCAATCGGGTTTATGCCAGGATTTAAAGCTGGCGTGTCAAGAATTTAAAAATTTTTGTGTAAAAGCCACGGTTATGTACTATATGATATGTAGATTGAGGCATTACCTCGTTCAATGATCCGTTCAGTATCCCCCAAAATGTCACCGAATAGAAGGAATGTTGTTTCAGCGTCTTCTGATATTTTGGGGAATTTTGTCTTTCTTTTAGAAAATACAGAGAGGTCAGGCTGTTGAAGCCGAATGTCCCCCAAACCCTAACTGGCTTACCGCCTTACTGCTTATTGAAAAAAACTCCTTGGTTCCTTTTGTAGATCATCCCAATACATGTTTCAATCATCAGGACCATCTAAATTCCATTGTTTCTCATCACTGAATAAAACGGTAAGCCACTTGTCCCCCGCATGACATTTGTTTTTTAGCCTAATTCATTCTTGCTTGTTAGTGGTGTAGTTTGAGACATGATTTGCAAGCCATTTTCTTTAATATGATGTAATCACATTCTTTAATACGTCTATGTACAGTATCTTTGGACACCTGTAAGCCGAGATTATTTTTAATTCGTTGCATGGGCATGTTTTATCTAAACACGAATCTCCGTATTCTCCGATCTGTCCCAACAAATGTCCTATGTGGTCGTCCACATCTTAGTTTACGGTCGAAATTATCATTTCTAGAGAGTACTTGATATAGATACAGCAATTTAATCAATTAAAAATTTTTGTAATTTGAGAAACAATTTTATTTTGTGATTTCAATTTAAAAACTTTTAAAATTTCATCTTTGGTGAATTCTTTACCCTTCGGCATTTTAAAAACGAGTGGAAATCGATTTTTTTCCTTTTATATTTTTGTAAAATTGGAAAACTAAGTCATACAACTTCATTACACCCGTTACATCCGTACAATTCCGTGTTTCTAAAAAAATTTGCATAAGGTGCTTAAACTTTTGAGACAGTGTTTCTTCAAGAAAAAAAAGTAAATTAAATAAAAATTAAAGTAATTTTTATTTTAACCAACAAAAACTGCTTATTTTATTTGATTTTGATTAAATGTCGAGTATTTATTGTAAATTGGCTTAATATATTTTCGTCTTCAATTATTTTTAACCACATGTGAAGAGTGCATAAACTTTTGAGACGGACTATATGAGAAGATATAATATTATCTTATACTAACGAGCAATTCTTGTATATTTTGTGGGCTCTAACGATTTTAATTAAAACAACACATTGGGGTTATTTTTAAGTCTAGAAATCGACTTGTCAAAGTGAAATATTAGAAAAAAAAATCATCTTCATACTCTATCCGCTCATCGTACAAGCAGAAAACATAGTATAAATCATAAAAAGTGCACAGTAACTGCCAAAATTTGAAATAACGTATAAAAATATTGCAAATAGAATGTGGTAGGAGAAATAAAACAATTTATTATGTTATATCCATTTTTTGCGCAAGTAAATCGATTAATTTTCTGTAATCGTATCCGTAGACAAGATTGAGGTCAAATAAGACAACAATAACAATTTTAACAGTATGAGAGTTACAACAATGGTCGCAAAATAAGAATCACTTTCGCCAAATCGCTAATTGGCTAATCCGATTAGGGTTTTTTCTCCAAGCAAAAAAGTAGGTTTTTGAAAAGGGTTCTATGGATTTCGAGGAAAACGATGAACTATAAGTATTTTGTATCTAGAAATCAATTTCTCAATTTATCATCTGCGGGGGAAAAATCTGTTTCATGTGAAAATCACTAGAGGAGGCATAAAACGTGTAGAAATCTGCCAACAATTGACAAGAAATATAAAAAATACTGCAAGCAGCATGCGGTATGGAAAATAAAAGTAATATGTTATACAGTCTGCTATACTGCCTTCGCACAGAGAAAGTAGCTAATATTCCGTAATCGGATCCAGAGGAAAGGTTTACGTCTTAGCAGTTTTATGGTATATCTCTCATACAGACTATGAATTTTTATGTTTAAGTTAGGATCAGGGGCGTAGCCACAGATATTTTTTCGGGAAGGGTGGGGGGTGGGGGTGGGGGGGGGGGAGAGAATTTGAAAATTTCCCAACTTGAAACAAATTGTTCCAATTTTCGACTAAAATGATATGCACAACGTGTGAAATAATTATAATGATACTTTTGCATAAAAAATTCCTCTCCAAAGAAAAATTCTGAAACTGAAAACATAAAAATTCTAATTATGGGTTTGTTTACTAAAAAAATAAATACGCTTTTTACTTTGTTCTATCTTTACAAGAAGAAAGTATTGGATTCGTAAAAAAAATTGACTTCCTATTTTAGACTGATTTATACGTTTTAGTAAGTCCTGAACACGATTCGACTGTTTTTAGAAAATATCTGTCTGTCTATATGCGATACAAATTTTGTGGGCGCTCTAACACAAGAACTAATGCACGAAATTTAATAAAACTTTAGAGATTCACTTATACAGCCGAACCTCGTTAACGCGAACACTCAAGGGGAAACCTTTTTTTGTTCGTATTAAAAGTAGTTCGTGTTTTCGGAACTTAACTACATTACATACAACTGGACGAGCAATCGGAAACAGTTTGTGTTAACGATGTTTGACTGTACCTTGATAAAAATTGGTGCTAATATTTTTTTGGTGTAAATCGTCCAACAGGTGGCACTGCTATGCGGTATTTTACATGATTTTAGCGATAATTATATCTCAAAAACTATTGCACGGAATTTGATCAAACGTCATATTCTGTTAAACCTTAACATAATTTGATGCAGATTAGCTTTTTATGTATATCATATAGCATTTTTCACGATTTTGCGATACCTGTATCTCAAAAACTAATGCACGGAATTTAGTCAAACTTCATACTCCACATATAAGTAGCACTTCCACATAAATAGATCCTTATTAGGCTTGGGTCTAATCTGTACAAAGCTATCGCTTTTGTGCATTTTGAATAAGGAATTTTGGTTGCAGACATCTAAGGGGCTGGGTGCCAAAATTCAATGATTGGTTTGAAAAATGCTATGCTTATATCTCCTTTTTAAATGCACACAATTAAACAAATCTATACCTTTACAGTTTGTCATTCTAGGTAAAGAATTGTCATTTAATTTTGGCACTATGATTGCAAATTTTGAGGCATTAATATGTATGGAGTAGAAGAAAATTTTGGGATTGGCACATCCGACTAGTTTTCACTTAATATTAATTCTTGTGGTCTTCAAAGAAGCCTACCTGTTAATAACATCGCTTAGTTTAATAAAATTCCCTATTTCACTTTCATATTTTAAAAACATTAGGCTGTCAAGCCTGTCATTCCTCATTGTAGCTTGCAATATATATCCTTCTATATATAAAAAAAAGTTTTGATTTGGAAATGGACCAATGAAAATCTGCGTAGATATTCCCGGCAGATCGGCATCCAATTTGAATGCTTAAAGCATGGCCTTTCTTCGTTAATATTAAAAAAACTGTTGCATACAAAAATATGAAAATCGGTAGTATTATAGAGAAATGTTTGATAAACACGCTGATGCAGACAGTTTTCAAATCGAAGAATTATTTTAAGAGATATTTAATGCCAAAGTTGGACAAAATCGTTCCATTAAAAAAGTTTTATAGGAGCAAAAATACATAGGAATTTAATCATTTTTAGATCATTTTATGCGTCATAATTTCCCGATGTGCAGATTGCATTTAGTTTTTTAATTTGACTCATTTTTTGAGGTTTTATTTCTATTTTAAATTCAAATTTTCTGCATTTTGAGATATATTTTTTAGATATTTTAGAAAACTGTATTAATTTAAACTGTTGCCAACTGCATAAACAGCGCAAACAATAATGTTTGCTTAAAATTAAAAATTTATTTTACACGTGACTATTATAAAAAGAAAATATAAAAAGCAGGAACTCATTGAAAATTACGTCATAAAAACTATATTTACATGTGAATTTTAAAAGAGAAAGAATATTGTAAAATAATAAATTCATTAACATGCGTTAGAAGTCTTAAATAGGAGAATTTACGTAACATTTATGCCACATTACACTTATTACAGGGTTCGTACGGATACCGTTATTTTCAAGGCCCAATATCAGAATTTTTTTATAGAAAAATAAATCTAGTTTAAACGGACGAAATTTCACCTTATTTCAGGAGAGATTTTCCATAAGAAAATACTGGTACCGAAGAATTTTTAAGTCATGAAATTCAAGCACCCGTACGAACCCTGTTATTACGTAAAATGAACCAAAAATAATATTGCAAAACAGTTTAAATTTAAAAATTGCGCGAGACATTTATTTGATATTTTAAGATGATCATAATACTTCATTTCTAACAAAAGTATGTTTATGTGGATATTAAAAAGAGAAAGAAAAGTTTGGTGAAAATTACGTCAGATTATAATTGTCAGATTCAAAATATAATTCAATCTTCCGAAATTTTTTTAAAGCCGATCAAATTAGCGTGCTGTTAGAGTCTACGGTGTCTGAACGGGGGCTGACGAGCGTAGCTCTTAGGGGGCAGAGCCCCCTTAGTTTTTTAAATTTTTATTTCACTAAAGATTCTTTCATTAGATACAACGCCATAAAGATAAGCTGCTGTGAATGTTAAGGTACGAGTATATAGTTTGACGGCGTGACCCAAATAGTCTTTGAATTTCATGGCATGAGTAAAAGGTTTGTTAAGTTAGTTGGGATTTGTTTTATTTCTATTTGACTCTGCAAGTCATGTACATCTGGTTTCTCATATCCAGGTGGAAATATTATTAACTTTTCCCTTTCAGAATTGTAATTTAAATATGGAATGCATTGCTGCAATATTCTCTTGATATAGGGAACATTGTCATTTAAGCCCATTACTAAATTTCCGAAATTTTCTTGTATTTCTTATAATTCTTTACTGTAAAACTTATGTGTATCAATGTCCATTGATGTGCTATTATTTTCATCTATTGCCTTTGGTGAAACGGTTTTCCTACGGTGCTTTCTGAACTCAGCTTCTCCAGTCATATGCAAATATTCCTAATTGTTTGTGAGCTTGTCTGTAAGGAAATCTTTATTTCTCCAAAATTTTATTCAAGTGCAACGTGTCAGTGTTACAGTGCATGTCGATTTTTTTCTTCAGTTGATGGACTGTTTTCATGGTCATATTTCTGTTCCAAATTAAAATCGTCCATTTTTTACCTTTTTCATCCTCGAATGGATTTTTAGATGCTCCAAAATCTTGCACGAAAACTCTTTTCCTATTATGAAGGGTTTCTTCGCGCTGAGATTTATAGTAACTTTTTAGAACAGCTTTAAACATAGAACACTGGACTTTTGGTTTAAAATATTTATAAACACATATGAATATAAACGAACAAGACTGATATATATTTTCGCACACAAATAAAAGTAAAATGTGACAAATTTATCTAAACTAACGACTTCTTATATCCGCATTTGCTCATATAACGCTTTTTACTTGACAGCGAAGGGTTAACTAATTTTTGCGGCAAAAAAAATCACGAGAATGAGTAAAATATTGTCCAAAAATCGCAAAATTAGTCAAAAAAGTTGTGAAAAGTCATCAGATCTTCTTGCCCATAGCTGTGTTTCCAGTAGGTTACTACATTCCTTTCTGTTGTGCTACAAGTGATCGCCAATTTTCAAAAGGAGCTGCAATCCCTTTGGATTCAAATAGCTGGATTCTCTTTTGGGAGGAGAAGGGGAGGTAGGGTGAAATTTTTGAGAAAGGAACAAAGTTTTGGAGGAAATAAAGGAACTGGGTAGTCAGTTATTGATGGACAGGAGTAGAGAAATTTAGGTCTGGTAGATGTACAATATTTTTGTAGAACTGAAAAATACAATGATATATTGAGTGTGTCTGATTTCTTTTTGTATTTCTTTTGATAAGTTAATTTGTTTACTGTTGCAGTACTCAAAATAATCACCAAAACAATAAAAAATTCGTAATTTTTTTACTATTACTTTAAAAAAAGAAAATGTCTCAAAAATCTAGAATTTCCCGACTCTAAGCTCAAATTTCCCAACTTCACATATATTGGGGGGGGGGGGGGCTCCCCCCATGGCGACGCCCCTGGTTAGGATTCCGTTTTAAATAGGTTTCGTTAGGAGTTGCTGTATTTTTATGTCCCGATTTTATAGACAATGTTCCTCTTTATTAGCCTGCTTGTCTCGATTTTTGTGAAAGTGGAACTGGCAACAGTAACTTCAAACTGAAATTGTGAATATCATCCACTAAATTTGTGGTAGGGTAGGGGTGGTCTCTGTTTTTCTGTTACTTACGTCCTCCTCTCTTATTTAGTTTACCTGCCACCTCTGTCTTCCACAAATAACTTTCATAAAAATTTAGATTATTATTGTGTAAAACTTTAGGTGAGACTAATTAATTAAATTTGACAATACTTCTTTTCTAAGATTAATAGCTATAGTTTTTATATCTATCTGCTGCTACTTAACTCAGTGGTTATAGCTCTGACCTCAAATATGGGAAGCTTGAAAGCAAAATTCGCGGATGCGAATCAGCTCTACTCATAAGGGATATAAAAGCTCTCTACGACTTTCTTTGCACAATAATAACTCGTGTTACTTTCCTTCAAAATTATTTTCTGATGATACCTGATTCTTTTCGACGTGGCTCTGCAGGTAAATGGTCTATGCAGTCAATGTGTTAAAGAAAATTTCTTTTCAAGAATGATTTAAAAAAGTCCAAATAAACTTTCCAAACTCTCAAGCATTTTGGTAAGAACTAAAAAAATAAAGCTTGAGTTTCATTAGTACTATCGATTGCAAAGAAGGCGTAATATAAAATCTTTTTAAGAGGCTCAGAAGAGTGGCGATGGGGGGATGGGGGGGGGGCAGATTTTTACAGATATTTTGATTGTGTGATTCTATAAATACGTAATCGCACACAATTTTTCCACACATATTTTTTCAGAATTCTAAATTGGAGTTCAGCTAGTTTGTGCGAGATGGCATTTAAAGGATAAAAAAGTGTGTTTTTAACAGCGAGAAAAAAAAAATTCAAAAAATTGCTAAAAATAATTTTAATGAGCTGTAATTTTGACTCAAACTTACGGATTTTCTTAGTCCAACTCAACTCATATTCACTTTTCAAAAAGTGTATCAAACTTAACTCAAAACTTACAGAAAGTGATTGGAACTCACAAGTTTCAACTCAACGAGTTCGCTTATGATCAACACTGCTAATAACACCTTTCTCTTTCTGAACAATGTTATTCCCATTGAAAATTTTTAAATACTGCATTTTCTGTTAGCCCTTTGCACTCGAGAGGTGATTGATCGTTCACCACTAGTGTCGCCTGGTGTTCCGCGCAAATCGGGACTTCAAATGATCTGTACACCACCACTGGCCCCACTAGTGGCTGAGAGGTTCTGCTCTCGAAGCTGGTAGACGGGAGGTGCTGGGTTCGAACCCAATCGCGCCCGTCGGCCTAACCGTTTCGGAGTTTTCGGGGTTTTCTTCGAAACCTTGGATTTCCATGCGTATATACGGGTTAGGTTCCTTTAGAAAGATCCCCACGGAGGGCGCTCCCCCCAGGGCCTTTATCCCTCGTGTTGATAATTGGCCGTCAAAATTCAACCCAACCCAACTCTGTACACCACTAATTTCTTACAGTTTATTTCGCCATCTTTAATGACAGATAAATCTGCCATTAGATAAGCCAAAGCACATTACTTTTAAATACTGGTATCCAGAGCGTTTGGAGCTCCGATTTACGAGGAATACCTGGTAACACAAGTGGTGAACGATCAGTCACCTCTCGAGTGCAAAGAGTTAATTTTTTCCATGGTAAGTGATACCTCGATTAACGAGTACCTTTGATAACAAATGTTTTGGTTAACGAAGATTTCCATCAATGTTTTTCTGACTCAGCTAACAAATATTTTGTTGGATGTACGCACTAACATAAGGCAGCGACGTTGCATTTTAATTGCACAAAGAAATCGGTTTTTAACAAAAGACGATTTCGGCTAAGGAATGTGATTCCCGAACGAATTATCTTCTTTATCCGAAGTATCACTGTACATATCTAGAACTTAGAAAATCCTTCTAAAATACAGAAAATGTAACCTGATCTTTATTTTATAACAATTTATTTTGTAAAAAAACAATAACGGGAATTCGTAAATACCTTTAAACTATTTTGGAAAATGTTAAAAATGAATTTGACATTGCACCAGCTCCAAACTTTGCATCTAAATAATTCGTAAACTTCTTCACTGATTTTTTATTTTGATATCCAAAGTTAAAATTTAAAAAAAAAAAAATTATCGAAAAATCCAAATATTGTGTTAAAATTAGGTCATCGTATTGGAAATTTCAAGTTTTAGTATAGTTTCAATATAAACTATATTATTCGATGTAACTAGACAGCACCGTAAGCTTTTTCTTCAAAATATAAATGGAAAGAAGACATTCCCAATTGAACCGTCATTTTCGTTTTTCTCAGAGACAATTTGAGGATTAAAGTGTATTTGGTGTTCACTCTTTTTATTTTTTCGGCTGACTGTACAGGGTACGGAAAAAGTTTTGAATGGCTTGTTTCTGTGTATACAATTTTAGCGTTGTGTTTTTATCTTTTGAATTTAAGTGTGTTGCCGTATTGTTATAACCTACTTTTATCTATTCATGACGAAAACTAACATATATGGTCTGTCCATTAAGTAATGAGACTGAATTTTTCGCGCCAAGCAAAAGACCAAAGGGACGTAGTTTGCGAGCGATACATGCGCTGGGGACTGTCAGCTACAGATTCTAGCGGAAGTCAGATGGCCTTGAGCCTTTGCAGCGTCACAGATCGCTCGTGAAGCTGACACGTGTTTGAGTGAGGCGTTAGGTTTAATAGGGCCATAAAGTTTTGTGTAAAACTGAACAAATCGACTACTGAGACGCTTCCCATGTTACAAGAAGCCTAGGGGAAGGATTTTTTTTCCAAGATTCAAGTGTTTAGATTGCACAAAGCCTACAAAGACGGAAGAGAGAACATCGATGATAAACAACACGCTGGGCGTCCATTAAGTTCTCGAACTTCAGACAACGTGGCTAAAATGTAAGTGCTTTTGGTCTCTGATAGTCCGATGAGTGTCCGAATGATTGCGGGGGCATTGGGACTTATGAAATTGAATGTGCATCAAAGTGTCACTGAAGAACTTCTAATGAAGAAAATTTGTGACAAGCTGGTTCTAGAACGCCCTTCAAAGTGACCCAGTTCATAGCAAAATGCAGCATTGTAACGCTGCACCAACCACCGTACAGCCACAATCTGTCACTGCCGGGCTTTTTTCTATCCCCTCAGTTAAAATCCAGTTTAAAAGGACATCGTTTTGACAATCTAGAGGACTTGCCGAAAAACGTAACGCGCGTTCTGAACAGCATTCAAGTTGAAGACTTCCAGAGGGCATAAATGTCTGGCAGAGTTATTGGCAACGACGCAGGAGGAGACTATTTTAAAGAATATTAAGTGTCTGTAAAGTTATCTTTAAATAAACGAATTTTATGGAGTCAGCCTCATTACTTTCTGGACAGACCCTGTAGCTCATTTTTTTCAGGCTAGAATGGATCGCAGAAAAGGCTAGTGCTTGCTATGCAAAAGGCTCAAGGTGAGGAAGCTGTAATGAAGATCGCCAAGGAATTGAAAATTTGACTCAATCAATGGTCTCAAACAATCTGAAGTGATACAAAAATTCAAAATACCTTTATGGCAAATTAAGAAGCGGAAGACCAGGTTCAGCTCGTTCCAAAAACAACATCAAAATCACCCACTAAAGAATCAGACGCAACGCACGAAGATCACTGCGCAAAATGGGACGAGATCTAAAAATTGATAAAAAATCGGTTCGAAACATTGTTAAAAAAGACCTAGGACTAAAACCGATTAAGTTTCAAGCAGCTCACGTGTGTACCGACGCGATGAAAGAACAGCGATTGAAGAAATGCTGAGCTTTGTTGAAACGCCTCGCTAATGGCACGCATCACGAGGTTTTTTGGTCGGACGTAGCTCCATTCTCGATTGATCAGGAATTCAATAAGCAAAATGACCGAATTTTGTCACAGGATGTTGTCACTGCAAAATCACAGGGACTTAATTGTTCAGAAAACCGCTCATCCAAAGTTCTTGATGGTGTGGGGATGGATCACAGAAGATGGGAAAACTCCATTTGTTTTTGTGAATACTAGTGTCAAAATCAATCAACAATACTATCAGGACGAGATTTAGCAGAAAGCGCTGAATCCTTTTTCTCGAAAACACTTTTCTGGACGAAACCGGGTGTTTCAATAAGACTATGCACCAGCCCATAGCGTGCGCAAGACACTTGAATGGCTTAGGGCGGAGAACATTGATGTCATTTCTCCCGATATACGGCCTGCTAATTCACCCAACATCAATCCAATGGATTTTTCCATTCGGGGAATTTTAAAAGCAAAAGTCTTTGCTACTTCCCATCACAGTTTCGATGGTCTGAAAGCAAAATTGATTAAGGAATGAACCAATCTTTTAGATGAGATACTTCGTGCAGCAGTCAACGACATCCCAAAACGGCTAAGGGCATTCGTCGAAGAAAAAGACGATACTTCGTGATATAATCTGCTTTTCCATTACATTTATGATGTTAAATTAAATTACTTGTAAATGAATTGCTGACATTTACGGTTTTCTCGAAAATAATGGATTTTATGTCCATCCAAAACTTTTTCGCACCCTGTAGGGAAGGCGATGTAACATGACGAATGGGGAAAGATGACGAATTCAGTATTTCTTACAGTTAATTACAGAAGCGAGCACGTAGCGGCCACCCAAAGAGACCCTTGAAGGCGGCGCATGCGCATCACTAGGATAAACATGCGCATTTCTACTTTGAGGAAGTTATGTGTATTGGTTCGGTGTGTTTCCCTAAAATGTTCGACCACCACAACTTAAGGAATCACCATTCTATGGTAAGTAACTTAAGGAATCACCATTCTATGGTAAGTAAATTAAGGAATCACCAATCTATGGTAAGATTTTCAACACTTTCAGTAAATTTTTTTTGTAAGTAGAATTCAAGACCTTCAAATTCGCTGGAGATGCATTTGTTTTGCAATAGTCTTGGTTACTGGTTAAAAAAAAGGTAATTTTTGTCATCTTATCCCATAGCTGTGGGAAGATGGCAAAATTACCTTTCATTGAATAAGGCCGTGGTTTCCCACTTTGAAGTTAAAAGAAGCAATTGAAAATATTCATGGTATCAGGCAAGATATGGACGAGGTTCTCATGAAAATATCTCTTCATAAAACCATTCACAGTGGCTGGAAAAAATTATAGAAGCTTAACTTCGTCATCTTTCCCCGCCTTCCCCTACATCTGTAAGAAGAAGGAAAAAAAAAACAGATACTAAACACAACTAAAATCGCACTTCCAGCAATCATTATTCAATTATTATTGATAGACAGTACTGTAAAGGAATTATTTTGTGTGTCCCTGTAAATGAATGATGAATGTTATGTACACCTTATTCTATAGTAAATATCTTGCTGTGCACTTCAGTGATACATATCAACTTCAATATGCTTGAAATAATGTAACATTATTACAGTGCAAACGATCCTATTCTAATTCTATTCTAATAATAATTCTATTCTATTCTAATTAAAAATAGATTTAATTCTCGTACGAAAGGCTAATTTGAGAAATACGCGTTATATGAAAATGTAGTAGGAATATTTTCGATAATATTTCCATAATGCTATTATTCTACTTTCCCTAAAATTTCGGTAAAATTTCTATTGTATTTTTCCTGTACACGGCCAAAATATGTCATTGACAGTGAAAGTTTAAAAATAGATGATTAATCTTAATTAACTACTCATTTACGGAGACTTTGCTTATATTTGCAATAAATGAAGACAGAATTAGCAAACTTTTGGGATGAGAAAAGAAATTACGAAACAAATCTTATCAGCAACTATTGATTTTTGCCGAAAATGGAAAAATTAAAGATTTACGATCCTTATTCAAGAAAGGCCAAACTTGGTTATTTTGTTTTCTGGTGATTAATTCCAGTTTCATATGGAATTTTTGGCAGTGATGAAAGGGTTCAGATAAAATATTTATAACTGCCGAAAGAAAAAGTCAAAAGAAGCTGCAAATTAATCGCTCTACAAAATGAATAATTTTGCTTATGCATATGGGAATGAAGGCAGACAATCATCCCAGTCATTCAAAATGAAAATTGGAATATGATTAATAGCAGTTCTTTAATATTAACGAGTTTCTATATTTATCTAACAAATGAAAAGTTTTTATTTTTAAATGTGTTTAAAACATTATGATATCCGAATTGATATAATTAAAATAAAAAATAGTGTTTAAGATCTTCATCATCATTATTTATTACTGTTTTCAGATTATTGTAGAATAATGTATTAGAAGAAATCTACAAAAATGTCATTGGCAATTTTTTGCCTACCATTACTAGATTTCTAAAATTTTTACAAAAGAAATCTACCAAGGTCTATTTTGCCTGCCATTATTGCCTAACAATAATCTCCGTGGTAGCTTTCTTTTGCAAAAGTTTTAGAAATCTACCAAAGAGATTATTGTTTGGAAATAGTGGTAGACAAAATAGTGTGAAGTGGCACCCTCGAATTCTATGATGTGTCTTGCCTATGATATTTCATTTGCAATTCTATGAGGATTTCTCGTGGACCCAAATCCTTTCTGCCAAAATTAAACATCAATTTATCGCCAATCGTGTATTTCTGGGAATATCGTACGATATGTTTGGGGTATTTAGATGTTTTACGTATTTTTGTATCATTAACACATTTTAGGCTAAGCATAGAAATTTTATAAAATGTGGTATTATTTACCTTGAAATATGCTTAAATTACATTCTTTAAGACAAAAAAAAAGTTTCTTGCCTGAAAAATAGTATTTTATTTGAGAAATAAAATGCATTTGGCATTTTCATGCATTCGGTCAATGGTGCGCTAATGCGCCATTAAATTTAAAATTAATAATTGTTTTAAATTTTTTATACATTTGTTTTATTAATATTTTATTTACAAGTTGCAAGTTTAATCCATTATAGAAACATATGATTAATCTCAAGTGGAATAATTATACGTTTTCAAAAAGTCGAATTTGTCAGTACCCGTTTCAATTTTAAAAGACTGTATTTAAAAAATTTCTCAACAGAAAGTGTTTACTCCAATTGAATTACTGATATTTTTTAGATGTCTTCAGAACCGTTAAAAATAGCAGAAAAATAAAATTAAATATTAATCATAGTGTTAATAAAAAATATTTATTGAAATGGTGCGTTTACGCACCATTTCAGTAATATGAATTATGAATTAGAGCAGTAATATAAATTTGGCCGAAAATGGGTTAAAGGAAAATTATCACTTACACCACCAAGCTGCGTATTTTCGTTATTAAAGAATACATTGAAGCAGCTTCAAAAAAGCAGAATGATTTAGAGGAGCATTACACAGGAAATTTGAAATCAAAGTTGGCCCGTAAAGATTACAGACACACAATATACAACATAAAGAACAAATTTAGGATGACAGGTTCTGTTCTTGATTATCTCCAGCATATAGGAATATCATGCACGACGAGGTATTGCTGAAGTCCCAGAAACCATTGTATAATTGCTTGCTTTTCTGTGTCTGTATATGTCTGGGAATGACTCTGCTTTGATTCCAAACTTCACTTGGAACGTTCATCTTACTCGTTCCGAATTTTCAGCTGCTCGAATGTGTTTTTCGTTGACGAAAACGGGCTGTAGGCTAATGTAGTTTTTTTTTTTTTAATCCTGCGAAAAAAAAAAAAGTTAACAAAAAAAAAAAAAATGCCCTGATGCCATGAACATTACCACCATTTTCAAACTATTATACATTGTACTAGCTGAGAAATCGACATTTAATCTTGGTTGGTAGTTTTTGGTCTCCTCTGTGCCATATAGGGTAATAATGAGTATATATAAGATAGAAAACTCGCATTCAGAGATCTGGATCTAATGTGATATGCGCAAGAAGCATAATAAATAACACAAAGGTGGCTCTTCTTATGAAGGCATTTGTTTACGATTACTTCTAGCGTTTACTTTTAATCACCCTGCCTGCATATTCTTACTCCCAGAGTACACAATTAACATTGTTTTTAAACATATTTCTGACGGCTGACGCGAATTCGCGTCTTTTGGATATGTGTAACTCCACTCATGGGCGGTAATTTTGCATTTTCTAGGTTACATTACTTATCAAAAATGTACATAATATTCGTATTTGTACAATTAATGTACTGTGTACTGTATAAATAATTCGATTAGAAACAGTACCAATATAAAATGAATTCACATGTCATATAATTACGAACACAGAAAACCTTTTTATTAAATAATACAGCATGCAAGAGTAATGTCAATGGGCGATATACCTGCATAAAGATGAGACCTAGCCATCAGCAATGAGTTAAAATTTTATTTTGTTTATAGCATAACTTGTTGAAACTTAGATTTTAATGTTTTGTGCATAAAAAATGAATATTTTATGGAATTTTGAAATGTGGATAAAAATTATGCACATTTAAAAATTTCTAATTGCGTAAAATTCAGTTAAAAATACACAAAGTAAGTTCATATATATTTTCTGTTTTATCTCTCTTTTTAATTATCTTTATATCTTTTAACTACCTATTTAGTATATGTATGATGTAAAAAGAGAACAATCTTTAGATTTACTTTGTCGTGTTAAACTAAAATACATTTCTGCAAAGATGGAAAAATTAAACATTCAACATCATTATGGAAGAGAGAGAAAACTTGGTTATTGGGTTTGTTCCTTGGTAATTAATCTCAGTTTCATATAAAACTGGGTGCAGCAATAAAAGAATTTAGATGAAATATTTATAACTAGCGCGAGAAAATATGAAAAGAAGCTGCAAATTAATCTTTTTTTAGAATAAATTATTTTACTCACACATACGATAATGAAAAATGGTATTCTTCTCATTCTTCAAAATGAAAACTGAAATATTATTAATTAATTACTGTTATTTTATCTTAATTTATTTGGTTAGTGACATACTTAGATAAGTCTCGTCAAAATTAAAATTTCTTTAAGAATAGAACAGGGTGATTACAGTTCCAACACAATTTTTAACTAGAACTTTTCACCTTATTTAATAATAAAAATTTTTTACAAACTCTGTAGTTAAATAAGGCGGCTAGAAAATCTACGATATAAATATTAAATAGAAACTTCCTAAAGAGATATAGTCTGCTAGATTCCTTGTAAATTCCTTGTATAGGGAAATAAAATCATGAATATTTTATCATATATGAAAATTAAACTCTGAGGCGATACAATTCATTAAGGTCATGGCCGTAGTACTCAACTCTGATTTCTTGAGCATGGATGCCGAGGTGCTATATAGTATATGTCCCGGTCACGTGGTCAGTCTAACGCGGAACTCAGTGTTTAGCCCTCAAGCAACCTTGGTATGCTCATTTTTATCGACTCCGAAGAGATGAAAGGTTGAGTGAACCATGCCTAAATCCAGAGGCGAACCTCAGATCTGTAGTATAACAGCGCGGTGTGCTGACTACCTCCCCCCCCCCCCCCCAGTTTCATTTTATAAGCTACGTTTTAGACATATACAGGTTGTCTCTAAAAGTATGAGCTATGAGAGAGTGATATTTAGTTTTGTTTCGCCGTGTTAAACTGAAATGCATATGCCAAATTAATCGCTTTCCGCGAAGAAGGAAAAATTAAAGATTCATGATCTTTATGCAAGAGAAGCAAAACTTTGTCATTGAGTTTGTGTTTTGGTGATTAATCTCAGTTTCATATGAAACAAGGTACAGCGATAAGAGGATTCAGATGAAATATTTATAACTAAGGCGAGAAAATGGGAAAAGAAGCTATAAGTTAATCATTCCTTAGAATGAATTATTTTACTCATACATATGATAATGAAAACTGATATTCCCTTCACTGATTCGAAATGAGAAGTTTTAATTAGCTACTTATGCTTAATCTTAATTTACTTGACTAGTAACATTATTTAAATATCTCTCCAAAACTCACATTTTTCTCTATGTATGGTTATAGATAAAATCATGAAAATTTTAACATGTATACTTAACGTACAGACAGAATGTCTCTAGTAGGTTACTTGAACTTCAAAGTTCAATTATTTGGGGATTGTTTCGAATCGTTGAAATGCATATGTCTAAAATTTCTTTTCACAAAATAAAATCGAAATCGATTTTTATGAAAAAAGTAAAGACACATCATTATTTAAGAGAGAGAAAACTTAATTATTGTGTTTGTTTCTTGGTGACTAATCTCAATTTTATATGAAACAGGATTTTATGGTATTATTTGTAAAAATGTGCGCATGTCAGTTCAAGTTGTTGAGCGAGCAAGAATATTTTTCGAGGACACCCTTAAAATCTTGTAACTATAAAATGTCGCTTATATCACATTTTAAATCACATTCGAAGACAGAAGTTATATACTGTTTAATTTAATGCTTTAAATATTAGAGTTAATTTATATTCTAATGTAGGGATCTTCAAGCTTCCACAAAAGCCATAGGGGCAGTCCTCGGTCTGGGCAAACCTGGCTAACGCCCCGGCGCACAGTGTAAGATTTTGCAAATCTAACTGGAAAAAAGTCCAAAAATCGACTTGCAGTAATTTCACTTTTAGACATTTCAACTAACATATCTAACACATTGGAGAAAAAAAAGGTAAAGTGATAAATGATAATATCCCAACTCCACAACAACACCATCAAAAATCGGCTCAAAAACCAAATTTTCTTTTAACCTTTTTAGAATGGCGATTGTTGTAGTTGTAATTGCTTTGATATTTTTGGCAAAAAACATACTTATTTCGTAAATATTTTTTTATGAGAGTATGGAATGTTTACAGCAATGTAGATACTTTGTATTTTACAGTTACGATAGTTATTTAGAAATGTTATATTTAAAAAACGATTTTTTTTTTTTTAAAGACGATATAAAAATTATTAGAAAATTTAATAGCATATGATAAATTTTAAAAAGCTGCCAAAATTTTTGTACACGCTGGTACATTGTAATATAATTTTTTTTGTAATTATGTATGTATATAGATATTAAATAAGTTTCAGCTGCACCTATTTGAAACTGTTCAATGTAATAATTTTTTTTCAGGTATGGAAGTGTAAATTTCGAAAAGAGAATTGTATGAGATTTTGCAAAATTATGTTACGGAACATGAAACATTCCCTGTGAATTCTAAAAATATCCTGATAGACTATGTATTACACAAATATAATCTTCAACATTGTTCATCTGTTATGTTAGACCAGATTAAGCGGCTGATTCATTCATTTATAATTGACAGTAATCGAAGATGGAGAAATTGCCATCGCTTAAAAAACGTTTTTTGAAGTAAAATAAAAGATTGGCAGATTGGAATATTAAGAATAAATATATTTACAGGGCAGAAGTGACTACCCCCCCCCCCCCCCCCCCAAAAAAAAAAGGACGACCAAAGAAATTTTTTATTTAAGCGGACCGAAATCAAACGACAAAATGTGCATTCGCTATTCCCGGAATACAAATGAATGAACACGTGCCACGTGTTTAAACTGAGGCAGTCTGGACGAAAGGATGCTGCGTTTGTGTTAAAGAACATATCTGAAAGCCCTAAAAGAGCGACGACATTTTAAAAATCGTTCAAAACACCCGATGCCCGTCATATAAAAAAGAGCTGTAATGAAGAAAATCAAAATTTTATAACTGCTAAACCCACACCCGTAATCTATTTTTTACTCTAGACCAGTGGTTCCCAACGTGGGGCGTATGACCCACCGGGGGCAATTTGATTTTTTAGAGGAGCAATTCCAAATTTGATGATTCTATTTTTTGTACATTCGATGACAGTTTTCTTTTATTTTTTTTAAAAATATTATTGTAGACTAAAAACAGAAGTAATACTCGCATAGTAAATAAAATAAAATAAAATAATTCTTTTATTTTTTGTTGAATTTAAAGAAAACTCAATCAAAAATTCAAAATAGAATCACACCAAGATACGTATATAAACAGTCTGCAAAGGTATTTTAATCCCCCCCCCCCCTTCACACACACAGTCACCCCTTTTTTTCATATTTAAAACTGTTTATAAATTCTCTAATTAATAATGTATTTTACACCCTTTCACAATTTTTCCGATTACTATTATTCCAATCCGGAATAATTGCTACTTCATAACGATAAGGGTTGTAATCTTGAAATACCTCTTGTGTATTGTTTTATCCGTAAAAAAAAATTCTCTCCAAAGCTTTTGCACCAACTCTTAATAAGTTTCTAAAATGAATTATAAAATGTGTCAATGTTATAAATTTTAATGATAAATGTGAGAGTCTTTTAAAGCATTTTGTGTAGATAAAAATGCAGACCATATAATACCTTTGTTTAACACTGAAATAAGTTGGATAGGAACAATAAAGGTCTTTTTGATATAAAAACGAAGATATATATTGTGTAATTGTATTTATAAATTTGTCACAGAAAATTCAGTTATTTGATAAGTTAAAAAATGTGAAACGAATAGTTATTACTATGACTCTGTTATACTTCCATGTGAATAGAGTTCACTTTAAGATAAGAAATTAGTATATTTATTAATTAATTTAAGTAATTATTATTAATTTAAGTAATAAGAAATATATGTTATGGAGTGTGTGTGTGTGTGGGGGGGGGGGGGGGGCATCGTCCTTTTAGAGATGCTTCGGTGGGGCATTGCCAATAAAAAGGTTGGGAACCACTGCTCTAGACCCATAAAATTTAAGTTCATCATGGTCAGTCAATAACAGATGAATTTGAAATTGACAGAAATTAAATCTTTACAGCTCTTGCACTAACTGTAGTAGAATTCAATGTTCAGACGTATGACATTGAGCACAAATTTGAAGTCGCAGTGGTAGATAGCACTATGAGCAGCATTCTACCTTCAAATAAAGCAACTTAAAAATGCAATGTCTGTAATGGAAAACCAAGGTGGTGAATATTTTTTAAATGATTCGATGATATACGAATAATACTGACAAGTTTTCTTTGGACTTATAGGCACTACATGCACAATTAAGATCTGTGGAATACCTCTTAAACATTAGTTATAAGTTTCATGTAAAGAAATAGCAGTTCCGAAAAACTGAAGAAAAATGATGTATATCTCAGTAAAAAAAATATATATAATTGAAAGATTTAGATCTGAAAGGGAACTATTATTAAAAACTTCAAAACAAGGACAAGATAATAGTAAAGTAGGAAATTGAAAAAGAAGATTTTTTAAGGATGCTTGCTGTGGCCACTGGCCGCTATACACAGGTATTGATAAGCTCTTATTGAGCGATTTTGTATAATTTTATTGACATGTGGATACGAGATAAATATATCTGCCTTAAAGCATTACTAATCATGACACTAAAATCTAAATAAAATTATAGAGCGGCTGAAATTCACCCCGAAGTTTTAACATTTATACGGTCACCGAATATATAAATAATAGAAGAAGCAAACAACGAAAAAGGATAGTGATTCATTTTATGATAACATTGGTAGCTATCGCTGTATGTAATAAATTTATTACTATTTTTTTAATACAAGAAAACTCTTCTTGTTGAAAATAATTATGTACTACATTTTTAAAAATCTGCACGGAATACAATAACACTATGCAAACGTCAACGTATAAAAATGACAAAACATCTTTTTATTATGATTATGATGACGGAATAACAATGAATTAAATTGTACAATATAATGAGTAAAGATATATTTTTATACCTAATACAGAAACATTTTATTTTTAGTAAGATTAGTTTTATTACTTTAATATCGATAATTTTCATAAATTGAATTTTGACCCGCTAGATTCGCAAAATCTTACACTGTGCGGCGCCCAAATCAGGGTGTGGGGTTTGCAAATCGGATATGTGATTGATAACGTTTTGAGTTTTAAATTTTGTTGAAGTAAAGAAGTTCTTAAACAGAAGTTTAAAAGTTTTTAATTTTTTGATAGCGACAAAGAATCTTTAAAACATTCTCTCAAAGTTTTACGTTTTAATTCAAATTTAGCCGGAGGACTCCAATTCGGAGAAGTCATCATGCTACAGCAGTCGATTATAACCCAAGATGTAAACAATTTATCAAGAACGGAAAGCGCTAATTCGCTAAAAGAATCTAATTCACTTAAATGCCATGCCTGGAAATTTTATAGTATTTTTGTAAAACTGAGCGCATGCCAGTTTACATTGTTCAGCAAGCAAAGATATTTTTAGAGAACAGCTTTAAAAACTTGTAACTATAAAATGCAGCTCAATATCACAAGTTAAATCACGTTCAAAGACAGAAAGTTATACTCTGTTTAATTTATTGCTTTAAGTATTCAAATTAATTTATATTCAGGGGCAGAGATCTTCAAACTCCCACTCTCGATGGTCACATTAATAAAGTATTAATTTTCCGAAAACATCTGTCAGTTAAATACCGTTGGTGTGAAATGTATACACACGAGGGGCAGGTTATATATAGGCGCTAGGATTTGCAGAAATTTTATTTTATTATTAATTCATAAAAAAACCTTTTATTTATTTATATTTCCACGTAATACTTAAATTTGTCACTGGAAATTTTAAAGAATTACTTAATTTAACACGCCTACTAGCAGTAATACACCAAATTAATTCGCCGGGTTAGATAGCGAAAGACGCTAGCAGCACTGTGTTTACTTTACCATCATATGGATAGATGAAAAAACATAACTTATAAACACAGAGAACTCTGTGACTTATAAATCTCGGGATGCTATCAGCATAAAATGGTACTGTCTATTTTGAATGTTTCCAGATTTCTACGGGGCGAAAAGAGAAATTCATGTAGTCAAGTATTTGCGTTGAAGTGGAAAAAATTATGGATACCGAATGATTGTTCCTTTGCTTTCTTCGTTATTTTTTATCCACAGAAGGAATTTGCTATAATAAAGTGCTTCAAAAATATTTTTCGATGTCGTAGGACACTTTCGTTTCTTAATATTTGAAATGACTTAGCGGGCAGCTCGTGGCACAAAGCAAGCACGTGCCTAAAGAAATAAGTGCATGAAATAAACGGTCAAGTGCGAGTATTAGTCGCGCTCAGAGGGTTCCGTACAATAAATGTATGAATTATTAACAGTATTATTTAAAAAATCGGTGCGAAGAGAATAAAAAGACTTTGAAAAAACTATGCAACGTAGAGTTGGGTATAGATGTATATAATAGAAAAGTGCGAATGTGTTTACCATAAAAGTTCAAAGAGATATGCAGACAAAATAATACCAAATATTACCATTCTGTATAACTCTTTTTTTTAATCTTATCCGAATCTGTTTATGATTAACTTAATTCGGTACTAACAATAAAAGTAGTACTTCATTTGACTAACATTTTCATAAAACTAATTCAGGGTATTAATAATCTTTTCTTTTTACAATATAGCTAAAACAAAACCCTTGTTAAAATTTTAAACTTGGCATTGTGCTAAGCGAACTTTGAAAGAAGGTTGCGAAGTTTCAAGGCCCCCTTGGTTTGCTTCCAGATAGGTTTTTACTTAACTTTGAAAGACACGGCAGGCGTATTGAGAGATCCACTCAATGCAAACTAGTCGCGAATCCAATAGTATTTATTGTGATTAATTTATGTGTCTTGTACAGCGACGAAAATTAACGAAAAAATTCAATTTTTAATTAGTCTATCTTCAAAACCTTTTTATGTATAAACAGAAAATTTTGACTATTCATTAAACAGATTGTGCTTTGTAATATGCTACCATTAGAAATTATACTTTTACAAAATTTGTGTATTGTTGAAATCAAAATAACTCCTTTTTTTTACTTTACTAGGGGGCTCGGCCCCCTACGAGCTACGCTCGCCAACCCCCGTCCAGATACCGCAGACTCTAAATGCACGCTAATTTGATCGGCTTTAAAAAGATTTCGAAAGATTGAATTATAATTTAAAAAACAGTGGCGATCTCCCTATAAACGAATTTCTATTCATTTCTCTTTGATTGGGAAATTTTAACGCCATATCCACTGCGGTACTACTTGATTATCCTGTCGACCAATTTCGCCAAATTATATAAATCGCCAAACCACTCACCAAATTATACAAATTGATATAATTTTTATTTTAAATAACGAAAGAACAAATAAATTCGTACAACATTAATAAAAACACAAATAAAACGTCGAAATAAAAATAACTTGATGACGTATACACGTGTAACAACATTTCAAAATAAGCTAATATAAAAGGAATTAAGTAAAGAGAGTCTTTGTCTCTTGGTATTTTTTAACAAAGCAAAAAGAAAGTTCTTTTAAATGAGACATTTTAAATTAATTCTCAAAATATCAAATAAATGTTTAGCGCAATTTCTAAATTTAAACTTTTTTGCAATATTATTTTGTGTTCATTTTATGTAATAACTATAATGTGACGTAAATATGACGTAATTTCTCCTAAGACTTCTAACGCATGTTAATGAATTTATTATTTTACAATATCCTTTCCCTTTTAAAATTTACGTGTATACTTTGTATGACGTAATTTTTAATAAGTTCCTGGTTTTTATGCGTAATTATTTAATTCTAATTTGAAAGTTTTTTTCCTGTTTATAATAGTCACGTGTAAATAAATTTTTAATTTGAAGCAAACATTATTGCTTGCGCTTTTTATACAGTTGGCAACAGTTTAAATTAGTACAATTTTCTGAAATCTGTAAAAAATATCTCTAGAAATGCTGAAAATTTGAATTTAAAATAGAAATAAAACCTGAAAAAATGAGTCAAAATAAAAAAATTAATGCAATCTGCACTCCGGCAAATTCTAACGCATAAAATGATCTAAAAATGATTACACTGCCATGTATAGTTTTTGCTGCTATAAGACTTTTTTAGTGGAACGATTTTGTCCAACTTTAGAATTAAATAACTCTTAAAATAATTCTTCGATTTGAAAACTGTCTGCATCAGCGTGTTTATCAAACATTTCTGTATAAAACCACCGATTTTCATATTTTTGTATGCATTATTTTTGTTAATATTAATAAAGAAAGGCCTCCGGTCACAAAAAAATCAAAACCGGCGGCGGCGGCGGCGGTGACAGCGGTAGTTACTTTTTTTTAGAATAGAGAGAGAGAGATAAGTCATTGCGCACATGATATCTTAAGAAAGTATGTAGGGATTGTCAGGAAATTTGGTAAAGATATTAAACAAATATGTGTGTTTAAAATGACGTTCTACTCTAACGCCAAAATTATTTCATTAAATATATATATAAAACAAATTGCAAAAAATAAATAAATGAATAAATAAAAATAAAAATTTTACCTTTTTAAAGAATAAAAATAGTCATAACTAAAAATATTACAATTGTAAATACTTAATAGTAGATCATTTTAAACACACATATTTGTTTAGTACCTTTCCCAAATTTCATGACAATCCGTACATACTTTCTCAAGATATACGCGCAATAACTCATGGAGTAAAAAAAAAGATATTTTCAGTTTCAACAATACGCAAATTCTGTAAAGAGCTAATAAATTTCTAATGGTAGCATATTACATAGCACAATCTGTTTAATCAATATCGAAAATTTCATGTTTATACATAAAAAGGTTTTGCAGATAGACTAATTCAAACTTTGAAGTTTTTCTTTTATTTTCGACGCATTTAAAAGGTACAAGACCCCTTAAATTAGTCTGTTTTTAACAATTTGATGTTTATTGCTTTTATACTGCTACTCGGCATTGCACTACACAAATATATCATTAAAAGTTCTTATCTGGGCTTTAAAAGTTGGTGGTAGAGACAGCACACCGCCCCTGTCATTATGTATGTCCAAACCGTCCGTATCTTTAAGGGTTAATATCCCGGCTAATTACTAAAGATTTTTTTCGAAAATCAGTATCAACAATGCTTTTATACTTCTGCTGCGATAAGTGCCTCCAGCGCTCCTCAACACCTTTGCTGAATGCCTGCAAATCGAAATTTGTGTTTACCGTAAAAATGCGCTTTTCTCAAAAACTATGTGACCTAGGGTGATCGCTATAATTTTGCTGCAAAGTTTACGTTAACGTCTAACCTCTAATTTTTTCATAATTTTAGTTTCAGTAGATTCGGAAATAGATGGGGGGGGGGACATATTTTTCCACTCCGTTTTCGACAATATCTCTGAAACTATAATATCTAAAATTAAAAGACATGTATTTTTGAGTTCAGCGTTACGAAAGCTTTCACACGATACCCCACACAATATACAAAGAATTTTTTTTTTCAAATAACGTAATTAGCCCCTCTACATTTTCCTTAAATATATTTGTCAATGTTTAATAATCTGAAAATATTAGGGTCAATAGTCTTTATTATTTCAACCCAATTTGAACTTCCCACGTTCCATAGTTTACGAGTAAAGTGGCTAAAGACAGACAGACAGACACAGGAGTGATCTTATAATGGTTCCGTTTTTACTTTTTAAGTACGGAACCCTAAAAAGAACGTGAATGATATTGGTTGGAATTTAAGCTAGTTAAATTAAACGAGGAACGATGTAACGAGATTTTGCTTGGATGAAAAGTCTACTTCGGCCCGCTTCTGTCCAGCCATATAAGGATTTAGATAAAACATCTATAACTAGTGCAAGAAAAACATGAAAAGCATCTACAACAGATTAACTTTGTTTTCTGTGAAATGCAATGATATGACATAAAGTGCTGGAAATGTTTATCATCCGCGTCTAAACAACGCTGAGTTAAAGGGTCCACAATTCGGAATGCAGCTCACATTACAAAACATTGTTGCTGGCAGAATTATAGTGCACTTCCAGCACTCAGCAGGATGCTGTCACATTTCACATTTTAAACAAGGGTACGACTTTATTTTTAAAGTCAAGTTAGTCGAATGAAAATTTAGCTAAAATATATTCATTATTATTAAACGAACTTCGGAATGGAGTGAAACACTTTGTATTTTTGACTGAATAGACTGAATTTAAAATCAAGTTGGCGCCATTTTTCATCTTACAACCTTATATTATTGAGTAATCAAGCAGCTTTTACTGAATCCTTTAGTTTTTAAACAGTTAATAATTTTTAAAATTAGTCTAAATACAACAAAATTCCAAGTGAATATGTCATTATGGACAGACGCATAACAAAGTCCTGGCTCGATTTTGGAACGCATGTGCCTATAGTCCTAAAAAAAAAAAAAACACATTTGTTTCTGGAAATATACATACAGACTAAAATTAAACTAAGAATTTTTTACAGTACCCATGTGCAAGACAATTTTTAAACACATCAACATAAACAATAATACAGAAATGTAACAATTAAGAACTATAAAAATTTCAAAAATAAGCTTCTACCGTTTTTTTTTTTTTTTCGAAATGAAGAATTGAAATTTTTTTTCCTTGGTCAGAGTCTGATTTTTTGTAACGTGGTATCTCCCCACTCCCTTACGAAAAATCATCAGTTCCTTTTATTATTACTAGGGAGCATCCCCAATTGTTAGTTCTGTGTTTTGACGAGAGTGGTATCGTTCGAAAGCTCTGTCACAGGGATAAAAAATGTATAGGAACTATGCTCCCAAATCCAATAGTTCATGTGATATAGACCCTTTTCTTTTTCGGAAGAAGAGATAATAAAGAAGGAAAAAACAGCATGACTTTCCTTCAAAAGCCATCAAAGGCAGGAATTTTGTATTATTATTAATCATTATAGTGGTTTTCAGGAGAGTGTTTTATGATGGAGTGGTTATGAGAATGCTATCCTGCTACTGGACAGATGGAGTGTCCAAACAGGTGAAAATTTATGCAGCAAAAAACTAGGCTCTGCTATACAGCTAATCTCTCCAGCTGGATCGACAAAATGCCTACAGTAACTGGATGTTTACTTCATCTAAGACTACAAGTACTTGTCAGATGTAAATTTCCAACTGGGCGAAAAATGGCCGGACCAGAATGCGAAACAGGGATCTCTTGGCTGAAGCCGCCATGAGCTGAACCAAATTTCAGACTAGATGCTATAATCAATAAGGTTAGCTGGGTGAAAAAGTTCTACCAGATTCGTCCGGGATAGTTCAGGTGGTAGAAGCATTGGCGGCTTCAGCCAAGAGATCCCTGATTCGAATCCTGGTCCGGACATTTTTCGCCCAGTTGGAAATTTACATCTAATATGATTTATTTACCAATTAAAATAACTGTGTTAAAATTAATCTTGCACAAATACTTGGTAAAGAAAATAGGATAATATTCAAAAACTGATAGAAGTATTTCATGTGAGGTTAACACTATTACTATAAAAGACATACTAAAAATACATCACTTAGCCTATAGCCAGTTCTCTTCACCTACTTTCAATCCAACGCGTCATTATGCTTCCCAAAAAGCTTTAATGGGAAACACGGATCCAGTCTTCGATCAGTAAAACATGTATGCTTCACTTTTTCTAAACAAACTTGCGCTGACTATCAAACAATATTGCCCTTCAATGCCTCGTTTGTGCCTGGTGTTGGAAACGCTTTTGTTTTCAACACTTTTACGTAGCAAACACTATCATGGTTAATTATAAGACAAAATTCGTGTCTTCGGTAGCTTTTGAGGGAATCTCATGTTATTTTACCTCCTTTTTTTCGTTTCTTTCGAAAAAGAAAAGGTTCATATCTCATGAACTATTGAATTCCGGAGTATAGTTCCCATACATTTCTTGATCTTTGTGATAAGAGCTTTCAAACGATATCACTCTCGTCAAAATTCAGAGCTGACAGTTGGGGATGTTCACCAGTTTTATTTTAAATCATTTGAGAAGAAAACATTTTATTATTTTTGTCAAAATCACGATTTTTTTCAAAACTCAATGTTTTCACTTCTTAAATTTGAAAATCCTCGGAGGGCAATTACCTTCCCCTCCTCCCCTCTTTGAGCATGATTAAGCATGTTATTTTTAAATACTATTGTAATTTATTTTCATTTAGTAAAAGAAAAATTGTTGAAAACCTTCATGCATGGGCGTTAGCGTTATATCGTGATCTATGAACTGTCCCCACTGCATCAAAGCAAGGCTGTAACGTTCATGAGGTGACTCTGTATCGTAATGCACTGTAGAGGAGATAAATCGTGGAGAAGGAAGGGGGCGGCCCGACTTGCTTAGACTTCTTGGAGAGCTGACTCCTAAATACAAACAAATAGAAAAGAAAGGAAATAAATCCTTATCACTCTAATTTCCACAAAAAGTTTACAATCTGTCCATGATAAGCTGGCCAATATGTAACGCACATTTAGATGAAATTATTCTTCAATTAAGGTGGCAATCACAACTATCAACAGACAGAATCTAGTTTTTCATTAAATAATGCGTTTTCTTCCCCATTTGTGTATGTTAGTTGCTTTCTTTCCCCGAAGCAACTGGAGAATTTTTCAAGGTCATCGGCCAACTTATCGCGGATGAAATTTAACATTTCACTTCACCCTTTCCGGCGTGAAGTGATTATGTTTGTAAAATGATGAAATGATTAACTGACACCAAAATTTACAAACGAATTTATTAGAAAATAAATGCTTGCTTATTTTCATGTGCGTTATAAAAGGAAAATTTTAATTAAATATTCTGGGTGCCATTTAAAATTAGGTCGTCACTTTAGTGACCACCGATCGCAAAAGAGTTTATACACCAATCATCTCCAAGATCTTTTGTTTTGATTTATTTATATAGTTGAAAAGCACATTTTACGCTTTACATTGTATTAAATACATATTTGTAATTTAAATACTCGCCATCAGAAAGCACTATGTTTTTCTAGTCTGTGATGAACCTGTGTTATATTAATATCTATATATAGACCTTTAGACGATTGCAAAAGGGGATACGCGCACGGATGTTTTTCTTCAAAAATTTAATTTGTCTTTTTCTGCATTTTCTGGATGTCTACCATTTCACAAATGTTGTTTCGAAGACATTTTAAAAAATTTAAACACGTATAGAAGATAAAGCGTTATTTGCCTAACAGTGCACAAGCGAGCGGTACTATTTGCAAAACTCTTAAAGCAATTTTCGCGAAAGATTATTTTTCATGTCGTTACTAGAAATATCTCGACAACGAATGATTCGATTTTCCTGGGTATTTTCTTAAATAAAAGCTTAGATATTTTCCTGGTCCTTAACCGGTGATTTTTTTTAAACTGAATTATTTCGTTTTTGGTAAATTAAATAAAATCAGACTTTTTATTCAAAACTGATGCATTAAATTTGAAAATAGGCCATTTTATTAAAAATTCGAAAAAAAAAAAATCGCCCGTGAAGGACTGGGCATTTATATATACGAGGTGGAACCCGTCGAATTTCGACGTGTAATCTCAATTTCGGAGAGTAAAAATTTCCGTAATTTATGTTTTTTAGACGCATTTGTGTCTAAAATGTTTAGTTTTATCTAAGAAAATGATCGTTTTCTTTTAAATATGACTTTATTTTCACTTAAATAAGCATTTCTCCTAGTGTCTGAAACTTAGTATCAGTACACAGGCAGAAGGAAAAACAATATAGAAAATCTATGAGGAAAAATGCGTGTTTTCAAAAGCATGTCATTTTCCGTTATTATGTCCCTAATATTATATTATGCTCCTAATGGGATTTTTCGCCACTAAACCTTATAGAACTATTTTATCAACAATTTTGAATTTTTATCAGAAAATGGTATGAATAAAGATAAAAATACCTCATTATTTCTCTCTTGTCTGCACTAATGAAAGCTATCTAATTTTCTCCATTTTGAAGAAATTTCATAAATGCTTTTAAAATTAAAATTTAAAAGTGGGGTTATTAAAAAAAAACAAACAAACAAAAAGAAAAACCCAGATAAGTGCGATCACATCTATGAATGAACAGCTTCCAGTTAAAAAAAAAAAAAAATTAGTAAAATTGGTTCAACAAAAAGATCAGAGCAGATGACTAAGACACACTTGTATTTTAAATATATACATTATATAAAATTATGAAAAATTAAATTCAACAGATTATGTTATTTTGATAAAATTATAGTAGAATGTCCTAAAGAATAGAATTGTGGGCAAAAACTTCAGGAACATGATGTAAATTTAAACCTTGAATTATTTGTTTGCTTGTCTAACTCGGCGAAGCAAATCCATCCGGGCGAGAATCATCAATTTCTATAATATAAATCGCTATTATTTGCATGTTACCTCTCTTTTATAAAGACACTCTAAATTTTTCTAAAACATTGCGTTTTATCAGTGTGTGATTTCGATTACATTATTTTCAAAAGTGAAGCATTTTCACCTGTGAAGAATTTCAAAGCAGCTGGGCTGTGAAAATGACGCACTTCTACAAAACATAACTCAGGTTTAAGAATTAAAATACACGCTTTTTTTATAAAATGACGTCATTTGCATCCGCTAAAGCAATCCACTTTTACAATACAATCTTAAACTTCGTCTATAGAAAAGTATTCATATGACGTCATAATCACGGAATAACAGACAATATTCTTGACATAGCCGGTATTTTAATTTCAACTTTTTTTTTTCAGGTTTTATGAGAAAATGGCAACAAAAAGATACAGTAATCTCCTATTTTTGACTATTTTCAGTTTACTTTCAATAGAAATGGGGTACTTTTGTTGCCACGATTAGAAAAATGGTATTGAAAACTACAAAAAAATTAATATCTCAAAGATAAATTGAGATACAGCTTTCAAACAAATTGCATTTAAAAAAGCATTTTTTTCCTTATACAACGGTGTAAAATTTTAAAATGTGCGATGTTTAGAAGTTTATAAATTTGCAGTAGGGAAAATTGCAAAACCAAAATTTTATTTCAAATTTAAAAGTGTTGCCATTCGCAAAATGACGTATGCGTTACGCACAGATATGTTTGTCCTTTATAATATAGACTAGGGGATCTAACCTGGTCGTACCGGGTTACAAAACCTGCGTGGATTTTTTTTTTAAATATTGAAAACTCCAATAGATTTTTTTATATTTAATATATATATATATATAAGGTATAATTATAAAAAGGTATAATTATAATATAAATAAGGTATTGGAATTGTTCGAGGATGGTGATTTATCGATATGCGATTCCTATCGAAAATAGCTTAGCGGTGAGGTTATTCACGGACTTCATTTGACGGCTTTTGGGTTAGTTAATGATTTTCATTTTTTCAATCTCTATTTGTTTGGTCTTGGCAAGTGAGGGGGAATGTTGTGCACGTAAAACATGTTTAACCCCGCAGTACAAGTCATAAGCCTTGGCCACTTGTCTCCATATTTAGTTTTTTCTTAGTTACTCTTGGTTTTGTTAATTATTGTTTTAGTTACAGTTTGTTAGATGTTTTTTCGTGTACTAAATTGTATGAATTTGGATTTTTCAATATATATATATATATATATATATTTATTTATATTTAATATTGAAAACTCCAATAGATTTTTTATATTTAATATATATTTTTTTAATTGTCCACTATCAAAACGAAAAAACATTTTTAAACGAAAAATACAAATAATGTAAGTATTTATTATATTAGAATACTTGCATTATATCACTTGCGAATCGTTAACTTTCATCCTTCAATGATTTTACGTAAACAATAGTATATGGACATGTGTGGCCCGAGCTCACTCAATAATTTGCACTGTGTGATTAATTATTAAACGTACTTTAAGTGAATATAGTTAATACAAACATTTCTCATACCCTTTAAAAAAATAATCCAAAAATTTTTGAGCCCATCTAATTTCCCCCCAAGAGTTGGTGCCACGAGTAACCAATGAACGCGCGTATATTAACGGCCATTTTAAAGCTACAATCAGAATGGTTCACAATAGACATTCACTGATTCGTTAGCGTTGTGTTTCAATAGTCAGTTGTGTATCTAACTACTGTAGGTGTCGGCAAATTCGAGTATGTATTGACGTTTGGATTCAATACAATTTCTTACATCTCTAAATGCTTAGGCAGTTTGATCATATTGTAAACGCACTTTAACAATAATATAAAAAAGTCATTTTATGAATATTCCGTAAATATTTGATAAAACAATTTTCAAAAAGTGAAGAAGCAATTAAAAACCAAAAATATTGTATTGCACACTAACCATATACATTTTATTTTACTTAATAAATTTATTATTATATAGTAGCGTAGTTCTTCCGTTTGTTCAAAATCGTCTTCGCTAAAAATTGTAATAGTCCTTCTTAGAAAAGTCCTGTTTAACTTCAGTTTAAATTAGCTCTAAAAGAACCTTCAGGTGGGCAACATCTTATGTGTTTTTCGTTCACACACTTAGATGTCTGTTCTTTTAAGTCCACGTCGCTAAATAAAAAGTTACAAATACGAAACAGACGTCATACTTAAAAGGAAACGAGAGCTTTTTTTGTTGATAATGCTAAATATTTTACTACCAATGTGTCTAAAAGACATGAAATCCTGTACTTTTTACTCGCTGGCATTGAGATTAGAATCTCAAGTCAGGAGGCGGATGTTCACATTCAAAGTTGTAGGCAGTAAAAATGACGTCAAGTTTGGAAATATATTTATTAAAAATTTATTGCACATTAAAATGCTTATAAAATAATGAATTTTGAATATGAGAAGTAAGCATATAAAATTTCCGACGCTGAAAATAACGTTAGGTTTCGATTTCATTGAAAAAAAAAATTGTGTCGAAGTGACGTACTTTTTGCTGATGTTTCATTCCTTAATGTCAAAGATCAGACACTCCATTGATAACTTCATCATAACTATTCATATTGATTACATGATATCACTGATTATTTATAAGAGCAAAATTTAGTTTTTTGAAAAGTTGAATAGCTAAAGTTAATGGAAATAGTTTTTTGGTGACTTAGGTTAAAATATTATATTTCTTAAAAATTAGAATACCAAATGTAAAATTGATTTTTTATTTTAATTATTTTTGTAAATTTATTATAAATCCAATCTAACAGTTCCTTTTTAAACATTTTCTTTAGTCGAATTTCGACGGGTTCCACATCGTTACCTTGTGTTTTAGAGCTGTTAGCGGATGTATGGCACTAGACAGCAGCATTTGACAGATTTTTTTTAGAAATTTTAAATTCGCACCACAAAAATTTAATTGGTAATTTCTTTTACTTTATTTATGGAAAAATCAATCATCTTGTAAAGCAAAAATAAGAGTTAAAACTTTCTGGTGAGAATTTGGAATGACTAATTAAAATATTAGCCAGACATCATGACGTACGTCATTGTCGGAAATCACCAAATTAGCATGACGTACGCTGCGTACGTCACAGAGCGCGAGAGGTTAATGAGTAAGAGGCTCTTATTCTACAATACATTCTATAATACACAGTTGTCAGTGACGGTTTGAAAGAGTTTTGTCTGTAGAAGGTCGAAAAAAAGGAGTTATTTAGCAATTGTTTTCTGGAATAGGAATGAAGATTTTAACTCCGGGTTGTTTGCATCTTATTTGTTATCATTTGAAGAACATTTAAAAAATATTTTTAATAAAAAATTGATAATGTGGCTCGAGATGCGTGACCGGAGGCCCTAGGGTACGCGCCATACACTTTCAATCGGGCGGGATTCGATAGATCGCCAGAGTCGTTTTCAACCAGTTTCCGTTAAGGATTGTGAAAATAGATAATATTGTTTGGAGCTGAAAATAGATAATATTGTTTGGAGCTTCAACCACTTTCAGATCAAAAAGTTGAAAATTAACAAAGGGGCAGCGATTGGAAAAAAAAAAGGGGGTCTAATTCTGACCTTTTTTTCGCACTGTGGCACGTGCTTCTAAAAATATTTATTTTTTATAGAAACGGCTGAAAATCGACGACGCTCCAACAAATGATATCACACCCTTAATAATAATTAAAAAAATAGTAAAATCGGTTTCATAGTTTTACGTTCTGATCCAGCTCAGTTCGAAAAATGTCATTTTTCGTAAAATGCGTTTATAGTGCTCAAAACAGTGTAGGCCTATGGATGCGTTTCGTTAAAGCACTAAATAACTACGAACTAAGTAATTTCGAATTCGGCCAAATCGTTGTACGTGGATAATCTACTCACCTTAGGGAATAGAAAAATGTAAAAAAAAAAAAAAAAAAAAAAAAAAAAAAAATTAACCGAAAAAAAGCAAAGGGATTACGATTTCGAATATTGGGTAAAACATATATTAAAAAATTCTTTGAAGTCTGTTATAATGTTTTTTAAATAATTACTTATAAAAAGGTTGTTTATATTATACATGAAGTTGGTTATATTGTATCTGAATTTGTTGACATTGGAATTGGAGTTATGTACAATTATAAATGAACAAGTTGTTTGCAAACTGTATGTGAATCTACAGTTTTTTATGAGGTAAATTAAACCTTATTACCAAACATGAAACTTCTATTAACGACTTATTTATGCAAATTACTTACCATCCTGATACCGAGGAGGTAATAATCTTTGAAAGGTGACTAAAGATTTTCCCCATGTGGGATTTTGGAGGTTATTGCACCAACCTGAAGACGTTCTGAAAAGTAAATATTTCATATGAATTTAAAGGAAAGGTATAAAATGCAAAATGTGTATTTCCACATATAAATTTAGTGTTTATAAGCTAAAGAAAAGCGGTCGGTAGGTGATACCATGCGCTGACTGCGCATGATTGATCGCTACTGCAATAGACAACACTGTAGATTTTTATTTTATATTTATGATTTGAATTTATTTTGGTTCTTAAAACCTGGGTAATACAAGCTATATTCTGATTTTTTCAGCATGTATTTTTAAGTGTAATCATTTTTTGTATAGTTCGACAAAAGATTTCATTATTACCTGTAAGGTGTAGTATGATCACAAGGAAGCGTATTTATTTCTTCTTCTGGTTTGCACCTTCCATCGATGTTAGGGTGTTCCGACTGCGCCCTCATCTCTTGCAGTAAGTAGTCCTCAACATCCTGCGTAGACAAAGCTAGCATCATAGTTGAAATCTCTTGGTCACTGGGCTTTCTCTCATGATCCCTTCTGCAGTGAGTAATTAAAAATGACTATTAATATTTTCACTGGATAATGAGTTGTTGCAATAAAATGTTAAATGAGCGATTGCTTTTTTGTTGTTGTTGTTATTCATATCTCCTTTCGCTCCGTAAAGGGAGGCCAGTTCTCGAGGGTTCTGGGCGAAGGTGTACAGCTTTAATTTGACAAAGCGAAAGTCTGACTTGGCCTTAGAGTTTACGACAATTTTGATCTTTACTGCAAGCGAAGGAATCTCTCGGTTCAGTGAACAGACTTTCAGTACTAACCTCTCACCTGCCAAATTCCTTGCGAGAGGCGTTGCATACTACTGATTTTCGTACCGGCCTGTGGCATCGACACGTTGCCAACAGCAACGCAGCGTTCACGGAATTTACACTCCAAAGTATTGACTTCATCTGATGTTGTTAACTTCGATGTTTTAATGGGAACCGGTGCCCTACAGCATTCTATGCCGTTGGACCCACTTTTTTTTTTTTTTTTTTTTTTTTTTTTTTTTACAAAGTTTTATTCAGTAATTAAGAGTTCTTCTGAAGTGATTTATTTAAAAGATGAAAAGTGTCTCGTACATATGAGCACCATTAGATGCTTAGAGAATCTGTTGCTGGATTTCTTGGTTTAATATATTGAACATTTTGTAATTTATATAAATTGAGTTTCATGAAAAACTTTTCGGTTGATGCAGGACTCTCGAAGTGAAGATGAATGGGTTTGTAGGGACAGCAATTAAATTTCCCCCTTATGCTAGTAAATTAGTGTTCACTCAGCCCTATTCCTACCTGTACCCTTTTTGCTGCATAAAATGAAAGACCTCTTGAAATTGGTTCAACGATCATTTAATCTATTGTTAAATTGGTGAATTGTTATGAAATAAAAACAAATATTCACTATTGTGATGCACGACGATATAAATTTTTGACGTTAAAATATAATAACAGAAATTGTTTCCAGATACTTTGTAAAACTGTGTTTTGATAAACTTTTTAAATCTATTGGCGAATTTATGGAAACACTGTATTAAAAGAAAAATCTGAAATATCGGTCATCATTTCTGTAACCAATCGAATTACTTAAATAAGATGTATCTAGATCATGAAAAAGCTTTTCAGACGTCCTATGTACAGAAACTATTCGAAATCCCATTATGAAATAATGAATTGTTCCAAATTTTCATATTCTAAAAAATTGTAAGTACAGAAATTTAAAAACTGCTCAAGTCTTCAAGTATTACCATGAATGCAAAATCCTGGCTGAATATTTCTACTTTTATTAGCATATTACACAAACTTTTATTTCATTTTATTAATTTCTATATCTATAGGCTTATATTTAACACGCCATCATTACTTTTGGTAGTTCAAAACAAGGAAAAACTTATTTTTTTCCTATATTTTCAGTCAAGTACTCTCAATTTTCAAGAAAGAATAAAAGAAAAACAGTCTGGAAGAAAAATGTAATAGTATAACAAAAATTATAAATTTTCCGTTAAAAAAATGACAAATATTAATTCTATTTGACATTTAAACACATGAAAATTCTTGTGGACCTTTTCAAAGAACAAGAATGAGGAAGGTCAAAGATAAGCGCATATTGAAAAAAAAGTAAAAAAAAAATATAAGAATGTTCTAATGTGGGTATTATTTGTTTATAAAAACAATGTGTACAGAATCACAATCATAGCTGGAGAAAAAAAAATGAAAATTTAATTGTTTGGCAATTTACCGCTGATTGGCGACACAATGAAATATATTATATATATAATAGCGGTAAATGCATAACATTTCCGGAATGAATTCATCCGGATCCCGATAATCTTTCGTTAAAATCAGCCATTTTATTTTAATTTTCAGAGATTTAACTTTTTCAATAAAGCTGCGTAAGATTAACCTTTTTAGAAAGATTGTGAAAAACAAAAACAACTTGAGTGATGAGCTACATCGAAATATGCATGTCTTTTGACATATCTTGCGTTTAAAATCGTATCACCTTGCAATCAGCGATGGTAAACAATATGTGATTTATACCTTTGAGATTCATTAAAATATAGACCATGGATGCCATAATTTTGCTCAATGGCAATATAAAACATACAAAACTAAAAACATTCCACTGCTTTTTGCAATCATTTCACGATTTCAAAAACAATATTTAACCTTTAACTGATGTTACCGGTCTCACAGACCAGTCTTTTTTAAATTTTTCATAGTTTAACTTGCAAATTTAAGTTTATCTACAAATACTACTGAAATTTTGTTTCGTTTGGAACTTTAGTACTATCACCAGAGACTTTTGAATGGATGAATTTTAATTTTAGCGCTCCTGTACAAAACTTTTAGTACAAAAACAACATCCTATGAGTTAATCGCGACTTTTATTCATCTTTCGATGGAGCGGTCTCACAGACCGCTTCACATTAGTTATGTGACAATTTCTGTGACATCAGTTAAAGGTTAATTATGAATGTTTCCGATTCATTCCCTTGAGATTCATTAAAATATAGGCCATTGGCAACATAGCGATCTGAACGAACACCAGGCATTCAAACTTTTTTTTAAAAATGCCAATTTAAGGCAAGCAAAGGTATGTATTGTTAAACTAATGCTAGAATTTTTATATTCGGCTGTTTTAATTTTTTGTTCACAGCCGCGAATGACTCTTGAAAATGACTCCATTGTTATTCCTAAAAAATATATTTTTTCAGATGGCATCACGAGTGAATGTTTACTGTTTAGATTTGATTTTTCAATCTTATAACGTGTGTTCTGTTTTACTATTAGATAACAAATTTATTAGGAATTGAAGTCTTACAGTTTTTTATTTTTATTTATAAGAAACTGAAGATTATAGACTTTTTAAAATGTAATGAACGAAGACGAAATTCCCATTGCGGCGAAGGAATAATGAGCGGCAAGCAAGATGGCAAGTGAGGCAAACACTGGGGTCGCGGGATAGAATTCGGGCGGCAAACTGTACGAGTACGTCGAGAAAGAGATGCAGTAGGCATCGTTCTCGAGGGCTTCAAAGCCGTGTAAATGTTGAAGTCGATGAACACTATTGTGGATCGAGGAACGTTATTTGCCAGTTTTGTGGTGGGATCACGTTAATAATATAAAATTTATTACTTCATAATTCTTTTTATAATGCAATGCAATGTCGTTCTTTTACAAATGCAAACACGTCATTCTGACGGGTTTATCTTCTAGTATATACAGGGTGTACATAATTAAACGACCCTACTTTAAAGTTGTCTACATACAAAACTATTGTTCATAAAGTTGTGAAATTTTGGGAAAGCCATAATAAAGGGATGGGAATTCGTTTAAGCTAAAAAAAATGTAAATAAAAGTAATTCAAAATTTTACCACCAGAGGGCATTTTTTAATAAATTACACATTTAGCATTGCGATAGTTTAAAATTTTTATTTATTAACTTAACCTTACTCTAAAGACAGCTTTTTACGACATTTTCCTAGCTTTTCCCTGAACATACTGCGGTCAACTATGGAACATGCTCTCTTACGATTCCCGATGGTACCGGGTGTCCCAAAAAGGACTGACTGATTTTAAAATTCAATAACTTGCAAACGGTGACAGATATTAAAAAAATTCTTGCAGGAGGGTTATGCATAAGGTCAAAAGTTTTATTACAATGATTTTCAATTTTAGTTCGATTTACAAACAATAGATGGCGCTGTAAGCAATAGTCGCTAAATACAGGCTCGATTTTTGGTCCTTTATCTTGTTCCATGCAGAAAAAGGAGATGGAAATGTATTATCCGGACCACGAAGTACCAAAAATCGAGCCTGAATTTAGCGACCATTGCTTACAGCGCCATCTATTGTTTGTAAATCGAACTAAAATTGAAAATCACTGTAATAAAACTTTTGACCTTATGCATAACCCTCCTGCAAGAATTTTTTTAATATCTGTCACCGTTTGCAAGTTATTGAATTTTAAAATCAGTCAGTCCTTTTTGGTACACCCGGTATCTGAAAATGATGAAAGTCATGCAGAACATGTTTGGTGGTAACAAAATTTGTTAAACTATCGTAAATATATGCTTAATGTGTACTTAGTTAAAAAATGGCCTCCTAATTTTTTTTTTCGCTCGCACATATTCTCATACTTTTATTATGTCCTCCAAAAAATTTCACAACATTCTGAACAGCAGTTTTGTCTGTAGACAACTTTAAAATAGGGTCGATTCATTATGAACATCCTGTAAATAAAATTTCTAAACTATCTTAATGCTAAATATGTAATTTATTAAAAATCGCCCTCTGGTGGCGAAATTTTAAACTATATTTATTTACATTGTTTTAGCTTAAACAAATTCCCATCCCTTTATTATGCCTTTCCCAAAATTTCACAACTTTATGAACAATAGTTTTGTCTGTAGACAACTTTAAAGTAGAGTCGTTTAATTATGGACACCCTGTATATAAATACTATCTTGTGGTTTCTGATCTCACACTTGCATTCTACGGATTAGGTAAAATGTACAAAAGAAATCTTCCTACTGTACACGCTGAAGGATTTTAAATAAGTTTAACGCAAATAACTTAGTCTTTAGATACATAATGAAATAATTTCTTGCGTTCTCAGGGCAAACTTCTGAATTATTACTTTTACACGATCATTCAATATTTGTTCTAGTCTCAATTTTAAATAAAAGAGTAAAAGAAAATCTACAAAATTTCCAATTTCCTTTACATTTCTCACATACTTTACTTCCTAAATTCCACTTCAAAAGATAAGTTCACAAACACAATTTAAAGTTTGCAGTTTAATAAGAAATGCCGACTATTCATCGAACTAAATAAGAACTGCATTTGATTATGCTGCTGGAACATTATCTGAACATGAGAAACGAAATGGAATGAGATTAAAAGGAAATCGAATATCAAAACTACATTCTTTCCCCCCCTTCCTATGTTATTTTCTTTTTCTACTTTAAATTTAATGCTTTAAGGTTCACGGTCTTATGAAATACAAATAGCTCTGCTAAAGATAAGTTCTTTTTATATAATACACATTTTCAAAAATATTAAACAACATTTAAACTATAAAATTATATACGGAAATCCCTTAAAACCATGAAACTAAGTTAATACTTGCTAAAAGTGATAAAAATACACTTACAAGGCAAATAAATACCTTTATTCAGATCGACATGTTTCATCGCTCAGACGACGACATTCTCAAGATCTATAACGATACAAATATTTTCTCAAACAAATTTGTAAAATTTTTTAACCCTTTCAGGGGCAAAGTACTTCCATTGCTAAAATGTTGAAATGAATGAATGACACCGGAATTTACGAACAGAATTATTTCTAAATAAGAAAATGGCTATATATTTCACATACATAATAAACGAAAATTCGTATACTAAAATTCTGGTGCCAGTGTGGCATTTGGGAATTAAAATTAAGTGGTTTCATAAACATACCACCGCCCTTGAAAGGGTTAGAAATTTTTTTTGCAAAAATATTTTTATCATTATTCAGAACATCGCCGTCTGAGCGATGAAACATGTCGATCTGAATAAAGGTATTTATTTGCCTTGTAAATGTATTTTTATCACTTTTAGTAAGTATTAACTTAGTTTGAACATTTAATGGGACAAGGGGCATACTTCTTTTCTTTTTTTTCTTTTACTTTTCTTTACTTTTTTAAAAATTTCACTTTAAACACTATTCAAGGACACACTATATGCATTATGGCATACATTTATCATACAAGAAGTAAAAAAAATTTTTTTTGAGAAAAATAAGGAATTTACCCGAATATTTTTTCGTTTTGAAGAACTTTTCAAAATGCTCCATGCGCATTCCATATCAATTAAAATTCCCAATATTTTCTATGCGAGTTTATTTTATATATACAAATAAAACTGTGCATCGAATTTTATATATTCGAATAAAAAGGTTAAGAAAAAAAATATTTTCTAAATTTTATGAAATTTTCAGCATTTTTGCATCATATTTCTGCAATTAACTATCTTTAACTTTTCCAATTATATTTAGTTTAAAAAGAACTATGCACAGTTTTATTTGTATATATAAAATAAATTCGCATAAAAAATATTGGGAATTTTAATTGGTATGGAATGTGCATGGGGCACTTCAAAAAGTTCTTCATAACGCTTAAAATATTCAGGAAAATTACTTAATTTTCTCCTTTTTTTTTTCTAATTTCTTGTATGACAAATATATGCCATAATGCATATAGTGCGCCCGTGAATTGTATTTAAAGTGAAATAATAATAATAAAAAAAATGAGTTTGGAGGTCCTTTGTCCAGGGGTGTAGTGGAGGGTATACGGAGGAATACGCATACGCAGTATACCTTCTGTATTTTTTTTAAAAAGGATCTCTGTATAACCTCTGTTTCTCCAATAAAGCTATAGCGTATACTCGGGACATGCCATTAATGACTTTAGCGTGTACCCTCTGTTTTTGTTTTTTTTTTTCCTTACGACTACAACACAGCTTTTGTCACCTTAAGGCTGTTCTCAAATCCAAAAGGGCAACTTTCTGACATAAATTTTAATTCATTTTTGTTCGGAAACGCATGAAACTAGAAGGTGCTGCTATTCAGAAACTATGTAATCGAACTGTTTTTCCGTTTTCTTGTAAACTCAATAGATCTTTCAGAAAATACTCTCAAAGTTGGCATTTTGAACTGAACTTCCGATGAAAGAAGAAAATCCAATAAGTAAGGGGAGAAAAATGCCGTGTCACGTGATCAAAATCGCTTATAACTCAATAGGTAATTGATTGATCCAAAAATGGAAAACACGGTTCGATTCCAAATCACTTCAATGGTCAGGCTTTCCAATTTTATATCTTTCCGTTAAAAAATGAATTTGTAAATGTGTCAAAACGTTTTGCGCTTGTTGAGCAGAGCAGTTGAGAAGAGCCTTAAACAGTTTAAATGTTTCTGTAAAATGCGTAATGTTGTGTCGGCAAGGTCTACCACTACGGAAATTTGTCCAAGGATTCTTCTAGAGGGAAGAAGGGGAACCAAAGTAAATCCCCAAGAAAGTTTTAAATATCTTTTATTTAACGTGTTTTTTTTTTTTTTGTGTGTGTGTGTGTGTGTGTGTTTGTGTATGCATTTTAATAAGATTATTGCGCACACTATCGTTCTTGATCACGCATGTGAAATAATTTTCAAATGTCTTTTAAATGTCGCCCATATTTCAATGAAATCCCAAAAATTCGCTACGCAAGACTATTTATAGAATATTATTTTCATCATCTTAATTTCGCTCATACCTAGCACCATCTAAAAGGCTTTTTTTTTCAAACATTACTCCCCCAGGTCACCCTGAAAAATTCATTAACAAGTTTTGCCTTAACACAAAAACAAGATCGTAAAATCACACGTCCAGCATAGATTATGAAACACTTTCCCACACATTTAAAATACTGTAACAAAACTTCACAGTTCATTAAGTTGAAAGAAGATGTCTAAACTAGAGAACAGGAATTCTGCTTTTTCAGAATTTAGTGTCGCCCCCGGCATTTCCATTACTTCATTTTCTTCTTGTGGACTGATGGTTTCTATTATTATGAAACAGCCATTATAAATGAAGCGTTAGGTGCAGATCAAAGAGCAGTCGTAAAAAGTTAGAAGGTGAAGATCAAAGAGCAGTCGTAAAAAGTTAGAACTCTGATTTTCTGGTCAGAATGAAAAAAAATGGGCATAATTTTTTTTTTCCATTCTGACCAGAAAATCAGAGTTCTAACTTTTTACAACTGCTCTTTCATCTTCACCTAACGCTTCATTTATAATGGCTGTTTCATAATAATAGAAGCCACCAGTCCATCAGAAGAAAATAACTCGGTTAAGCGGGACTCGGATAATCGGGACTCTACAGCAAAATATATTTCAATTTTAAGACTTAAAGCACACGCTTTTATTTTAAGTAAAATGACGTCATTTGCATTAATATATATACTTAAAATTAAATATAGTTTACATTATTATTACAGTTATATACTCCATGTTTTATCATAAATCCTTCATTTATATTTTTCTCAAAATAGCACGTATTTTAATTTTTTTTTCAATTTTTATGAGAAAAAGGCAACAAAAAGATATAATTGCTATTTTTAAACAATTTTTTCTTTACTTTCTACAGAAATGGAGTTCTTGAGTTGCCAAAATGAAACAAATGTCGCTAAAAACTATAAAAAAATTAATATTTCAAAAACAAATGGAGATGCAGTTTTTAAACAAATTCTATTAAAAAGTACTTTTTTCCCCTAATACAATGGTATAAACATTGAAAATGTGCGATGCTTAGAAGTTTTAAAAAATGCTGTAGAGTATTCAATCGCACAATGAAACATCGGCTTTTGTTTTACGGCTGGCGTACACAAGGTAACGTTATTTATTGGAGACAAAATAAGCTGGGAGAAAGAAATAGCATACCCGGGGGCTAATAAAGAATTTGGAAAACTCATAACGCATTTGAAAACCCGATTTCAGCAATTACAATTAATAGTTGGAAAAATATCTAAATTTTTTGTGCAGCCCTGTATATGAACTATAGATTTCTTTGTATACTACACGATATGCTAAAAGTTATTTAGATAAACGCATAACACAGTTGATAATTACCATTGAGTAATTTCCGCCAGTAAACGAAATGTACTTGAGAACTTGAGAGCAGCCCTGTATATGATCTATACAAATTATACACACCAACCAATATGCAAAAAAATAGTTTCATTTAAAAATGCGTACACAACTGAAAACGCATTTCCGGTAATTATTGATCATTTCCTTCAACAGCTCAATGAATGTTCATCTTAATCTGTAGCCAATTCTTTTGTGCGTCTCTGTAAATGAACGATAAACTCTATGCACACACTATTCTGGAGTAAAAGCCTTGAAGTACACCTTAGTGAAATATTTAAATTTCAATATGTTTACAATAGTGCGATATCATTAAAATACACCGCAAACGATTTTTTTTCCTATAGACTGTAATGTAACGGAATTCTTTTGAGTGGCCCTGTAAATGAAGCATAAATGCTACACGCTTCGTTTTCAATACCGAACATGCCATAGTAAACCCCAATAACATACATCAATTTCATGGCAATCGGACTATAGTTAGAGAACGGACAGACAAACCGAATTCATAAACACTTTTCAACTATGTTGGACATTGGCAACCTAGAATCATTACCTATCATGGGATATCATTGAATTAATTACGTATGATAGGATTTAATACAGAATGAAGGAAGCTTTTATTAATATCTGTTTAAGTTTTGATTCGATTTTCATAAAATTTGAAATGACACGACAAAATTCTGCAACGATTATCTATATTATAAAGGACAAACATATCTGTGCGTAACGCATACGTCATTTTGCGAATGGCAGCACTTTGAAATTTTAAATGAAATTTCGGTCTTGCAATTTTCGCTACTACTAATTCTTAAACTTCTAAACATCGCACAGTTTCAATTTTTACAACTTCGTACAGGGAATACAATGTGCTTTTAAATGCAATTTGTTTGAAAGCTGTATCTCAATTTATTTTTGAGATATTAATTTTTTAGTAGTTTTTAATAGAAATTTTGTAATTGTGGCAACTGAAGTACTCCATTTATATTGAAAGTAAAGGAAAAATAGTCATGGTTTATTATTTTTATTGATTATATCCTTATTGATGCCATTTTCACATTACAAATAAAAGTAACTTTTTTATAATTTTTGAACAGAAAATGACGTCAGAGATTAAACATAACACGCATTCTTCTTCATAAGTCAGTTACATTTCAAAATTTTTACATTGCGCTGATACCGAGTTTGAGACGCTAGGCAAAATGATTTAGTGAGTAAAAATGATGTCATATTTAAAACCAAATAATCATTCTTTTTTATAAAACTAAACATTTGAACAATACTAAATGGCCAGTACTACGGCAATTAAAGGCAAATTTCTGAATGGTAAATTTTCGCTGTTACTGAGATTAGAATTGAAATTTTATGCGAATGTGTGCATGAAAAGTTGTATCGGACAAACGTGGCATTAAGTTTGGAAATACATTCATTAATAATGTATTGCGCGTTAAAATACTTTCAAATTGTGAATTTGAGTGGTGCGTATGTAAATTATGAGAATTTGAAAATAACGTACACTTTAGATTTTATGGGGTAAAATTTTATGATGTGACAAAGCGAAATCTTTTTTACTGATTTTTCATGCCCTGAAAAGAACGTAAGAGTCTCAATCGATAACTTCATCATAATTAATCATCTTGATTACGTATTCTAATACAGTTTAATTTTTCTATAATTTCAGCAGTTTAAGTTTTTGGAAATAATATTTTGGTAATTTTAGGTTACTAATATTATTTGTTTTAAGAGTTAGACAACCAATGTAAGATGAATTTTTTTATTGTAATTATTTTTGTAGGTTTATTATAAATTCGATCTGACAGATCCTTTCTAACATTTTAGTTCGTCGAATTTCGACGGGTTCCAACTCGTTTATATTAAATTTCAAACGGACAGACCAGACGACGACTATAGGAGCTACGTATTTATACAATTACGAACGCACCTAAAAGTACTTCCTTTTTGGAAGAAAAAAAATGGAAGAGTTACTTCAGAGATGTAAAATAGTGTAAATAAATAACAAAAATTATTTCGAAATAGTGTATTTTGAAATTTCTTTTAATAATTATTGTGATATTCATCAATAATTCCTAGAATTTTCTTTAATTTTGCCAGTAATGTAAATTTTGGTTGCCAGTAAAAGAATTTTTGGTTACAAATAGGAACATCGTTCTAATTCTAATTTTATCGGAAAGCAAGTTCCAAGGATTACGGAGAATCTTTAATTGTTGAAATCTCTTATATTATTAATATTTAAAAACGAAAATAAAACATTAGTCTTATTTAAAATAAAGAAAAAAACCCTGTTTGACCTTTAAAGACATAATGAAACAATTTCTCCCATTGACATCTGTATACTAAGAATAATAAAAAAAGGAAGAATTTATTCCATTATCTGGATACTTACATGATCATTTAATATCGGTTTTAATTTTAATTTCAAAAGAGCAAAAGAAAATATACCCCAAGCTTACCAATTTCCTTTTCATTTCTCACATATATTCTTTGTTAAATTGCATTTTAGAAGATAAGTTCGCGAACACATTTTAATAATAAATGTCGGCTATTTATCGAACCAAATTAAAATTGCATTCGAGTGTGTCACTGGAACATTATCTGACTATTTTAAAGGAAATGAAATCTATTATCGAAACTTTATTATTTCTCTTCTTATTATTTTCTCTTTCTACCTTAAATTAAATGCCGTAAGGTTGATATTCTTATAAAATATAAATAGTTCTTTTAAAGATATGCATTCCTATTGTTATACTTATACTTAGAATTTTAAATGGTACTTAAATATCATAAGCACCATTAAAGAAAATTTAATGTAAAATTTATTTAATCCTGATGAATACTGCGTCATTCAGATGCAGGCACGAAACTAAAAGAATTATTCTTCATTGTGTCGAAAATCAAAACTCTGACGAAAATGAGTTCATATATTAAACGTTAAAGTTCACACATAACAACTTGTAATCAATAAACTTCTTCCTTAAAAATTTAATAAACTTGTTTATTCACATTGAGAAATATTAGTATTTACATTGAGAAATATTAGTATTAATATCGGTTCAAATCAAATTTCACATCTAGGTTAAAATTAAATCGGAAAAGAAAATATGGGGTTGCCACATGCAACCGAATGCCAGATTTGGCTGGTATCGAATAGGGAGGCATTCTCAACAAATCTGTCTATTAATGAAAGTAGATTTTACTTTTAATACAAAATAGAGGGTGATTATAATTAAAGTTGCACTTTCAAAAGGCTGTAGAAAAAGAACCATTGGTCATAATGACCTGATATTTCATCTGAGTATACGTGAAGCAATGGGAATTTGTTCTGCGAAAGGAAAAAAAGTTTAAAAGTTGACCGATAGATGGCGCTGTACTAGTCATAAGATGCTAATTAAAAGAAGTGACATGCTGTTGTGGTACTCTTTGTTCCAAGCATAACCACCATAATTAAAAACTGATTTTTTTGCTATCCACTGTGGATGCCACAGTGGATAGCAAAAAAATCAGTTTTTAATTATCCCTAGGACAAAAACCGTAGAAAAGCAAAATGAAATCGATTTTTAACTGTCCCCAGGCCCAAAACCGCAGAAAAAGCAAAAACGAAATCTGTTTTTAACTGTCCCTAGGCCAAAAACCATAGAAAAAGCAAAGACTGATGAAACCACCAAGAAAAGGAAGTCGGTTACGACTTCTTTAAGAAATGTTCAATATACTATCCACTGTTTTCTCCTACGAGCTGAAAGTGCAAAACTGCATGTTCCACATAAGATCACAGTGTTTCAGGGGTGATATTGTGAATGTGTTGCGTAATGCGTGTTTTCAATTCACCTAAGTTTTTAATTGGACTCCCGTACAACATGTTTTAGGTAACCCCGCAGGCAGAAGACGCAAGAGTGGTCGTCAGGTGATCGTGGCGGCCAGGCTGTTGGGAAATGGCGACTGATAATTCTCTCATTTTTAAAAGGCAGATACAACATCTCTTCACTGCGGTATTGCAATGCGCGCAGAAGCGCCATCTTGCAAAAAAAGTGTGCTATCCACACATCCGCGATGTTGCAGTGCGCACAGATGAGATGGTTGCGCACAGATTCATAACTTGTCCCATTGACTGTGCAGGTGACAGGACAAGAAGGACCAATCTCCTCGAAAAAGAAAGGGTCAACGATAAATGCTGCTCTAAACCTGCACCACACAGTGACCTTTGCAGAATGAAGTGGCAATGGTTGCATTTGGAACGGATTCTCACTTGCCCACATTCTACAATTTTGGTTATTGATAGATCCTTGGAAATGGAAATGGGCTTCGTCTGTCCACAAAATGTTCTATGGCCACGTATTGTCCACTTTCATTCAAGCAAGAAATTGCATGGCGAACGGTTCTGGTTCTGGCAGGTAAGAAGGAAGCAACTCCTGAACATGCGTAATTTTGTATGGATAGCATTGCAGGATGTTTCGTAAAATTTTACGAACTGTGCTGACAGGCATGTCTAAAGTTTGGGAAATACCCCGTGCACTGCACGTTCCAAAAGCACTGCTTGACACTTCCTGCAATGCTGTAGCCACATCCTCTACTGACATCGAAGCAATTGCTTTCCTCTCTCTGCCATTTCACATCAAATGAACTCGACTCGAATTTATCAATCATCTTCTTCAGACCGAATGCTGTTATCAGGCCAGAGCAGCTTCTTAAATCCTTTAATGTCCGGAATTTCTTAAATGCAACTACCGCACAGTCACTGTTCTTGTAAAAAAGCTTCACGAGCAGAATCCGACCTTCAATGATAGAGTCATGACTGCCTTCTCAGACGCAGAATAACAGGAAGTGCATGTTTCTAGCCTTTTTATCACAAGTGCAATGTGCACTGCGCATGTCACGTCTTTTAAATATCATCTTATGACGAGTACAGTGCCATCTATCGGTCAACTTTTGAATTTTTTTCGCAAAAAAAAAATATATATACCTATATAATTATAAATAAATAAATAAAAATTCCATTGCTTCACATATACTCTGATAAAGTATCCGGTCGTTCTGACCACTGGTTCTTTTTTACAGCCTTTTGAAAGTGTAACTTTAATTATAATCACCTTGTACTTTACTAGGTCACATTTAGAAAGCACGGCGAAACAGCTGAAGCTAAATATTTTTTTAACGTGGTCATTTTCTCAGTCATGAAGGTGTAAATTTTCTCTTATATATAAAAAAAAATGTTTTATGGAAAATTTGCAACTACAAAAATCTTTCCATTGACAGATAGGATCTCAATGTGTTTATTTACATTGTTTTTTTTTTTTTTTTTTTTTTTTTTTTTTATAAATATGGCGAAATTTCTATGACAATATATTTTTTAAATAATTTAATTATTCTTGTAAATATCTTGCAAGAGCTACTACCGATTTATTAAATCAGTTTTAATGAAAAACTAATCTAAATTTCATATTATTACTACATAAAATTTCCAATATGTCTTCAGACATTAAGAAAGATAATTATTGCGGTGGAGCAATTTCTTGATAATTTCATAATTTGGGGGATAAAGGGTTAATAAACAAAAATTCTAAAATGGAGGCACAGATTTTTTGTACTATGTATCAAGATGATCCCTAAAGATATTGAGAATTCAGAATAAATTCTGAACAAATTCCTTAGGTCTAATTGTTTTATTTACATGCTGTTTGAGTCATTTTATTCTATGTACTAAAGAGTATTTTTTAATTTATATAAACATATAATAGGTATAAAAATAAAATAGTTTTATTAATACACAACTAGCTGTTTAACCCGTTCTACGCACGGGAGTTCATGAATTTAATTCTAAAACCTAAATGAAAAATAAAAAACAGTACAACCAAATTAAAGTTTATGAATATAAAAATGTGTTATGCCTATTAAAAATCAATAATTAGATAACCAATATGAAATAAGTATGTACACAAAAATCATTTATGTATTAAAAAATAAATAAAAGTAAGCATTTACGCAACGAATTTAAAGTTTGGGAATATAAAAATCTGTTACAAAGTCAATATTTACACAACCAAACAAAAATTTGTAAGAAAAAATTAAATTTATATCGTCACTGCAAAAAAATGGGAAAAATTATTTTAAAATGAAAAATCTTTGCACTATTTTCCACTTCATCAATGAGGTAAGTTGCGGTAGACTCGTTTTTTTAGTGAGTATTTACACAACCAAATTAAAGTTTAGGAAATCAGTTATTAAGTCAATATTTACACAACTAAACAAAAATTTGTAAGAAAGAATGAAATGTACATCGTCATTGCAAAAAAAATTGGAAAAAAAAATCTTTTAAAATGAAAAATCTTTGCATTGTTTTCCACGTCATTCATGAGGTAAAGTGCAGTAGACTCGTTTTGTTTGTTTGTTTTTTACAATAAAGCAAAATAGTTGCGACTTAAGATAAAACTTCACGGTGGACAATGTTTTGTGTAACTACCTTATCACACTGTGACAAAAGTTTTCCTTGTTCTGGTCCGTTCTTAACCCAAACACGTACACATTCTCTAGAAGTTGCTCTTGAAAAGGCTACATACAACATCCTATGTGAGAAAACTGGATGGGGCAAATATATTCCAACCTTTTTCAAACTTTGACCATGAGATTTATTGATAGTCATAGCAAAGGCGAGCCTAAGTGGAAACTGACGGCGGCGTAACTGGAAAGGTAAACTGGTATTCGACGGAGTAAGCAGGATCCTCGGTATGAAAACACAGGTGCCTCTCCTATGTCCTGTCAAAACTTCTGCATCTATAACACTTTGCGACAACCTTTTGACTATTAAACGTGTCCCATTACAGAGATCACTGGACGGATTCGTGTTCCTAAGCAACATAACAATAACGCCAACTTTAAGATTTAACTGATGCGGTGGCATTTCAGAAGGTGTTAAACTATTGATGAAATCCATTTGCAAATTGTTTTGTTCTTCTTCATCATCACAAAGTATTGTATCAGCACTAAAATAAGACTTGACTTTGCCAGGTACTTTTCGTAATACCTCCTCATTCAATCTCAAAGAATCCTCATTTTTGGGACACAAAATGGCTCTTTCCGAAAGATGATCAAGATCAATTCCAGGCTAACCAAATATATCATCCATACTATAGAATCCTGCACTAAACATTCTGGATGTATTTCAATAATATCTTCTCCGAGTTCATAATCATTAGTCAATCGACCATCCCCCAGGCGAATGAGCCATTCCGCGAAATCAAGTTCCTTCGGCTCCGTTCGCATATTTGTAACCAGACTAAACTGTCAAAATGTTGGCCACAGAGAATAATTCTTAATACAACTTTCAAAAATAAGTGTTTTGTTTGCACGTATAACTACAGGTAAAATCTGCCTCCAGTCACCTCCAAGAATAAACACTTTGCCCCCAAATGAGACATCTTTGCCAACCAAATCTCGCAGAAGTCTATCAACAGCATTCAAAACATGAATAGGTGTCATAGTACATTCATCCCATATAATGAGCTTAGCCATTTTCAATAATCTTCCTTCAGATGTATTTTGCCAAATTTTTGAAGCTGAGTTATCCAATATGGGGACTGGTAATTTAAATTGAGAATGTGCAGTTCTTCCACCTTGTAAGAGTATAGATGCGATGCCTGTCCATGCAACGGGAATAGCAGTATGTCCCATTCCTCTGACGTAATGCAGCAAAGTATTGAATAGGAAGGTTTTGTCTGATCCCGCAAAAGCATTGACAAAGAAAACCTTAGCGACAGTAGCATAATCATTTTGAATACTTTCAATAACAGCATCAAAAATTATACGTTGTTCCGGATTTAGCACGTTTAACAATCGTTTCCCCTCTTTTGTAAATCATAGACATCGCATTCCACAGAGTTCTCCAGGTTTGAGGGTTCAGGTAATTCAAGGTCCTGAAGTGTCACGTTGTGTATGCGTAGATGATTGGCTATGTCTTGAAGTAGTCTTGAAGTAGTAGTAGAAGTCTCTCCTGTAGCGGCAGATGGCGAGCAAAATCTTCTGAGAGTTCTGACTTAAACTGTTCTCATATTTGAATCGGTAAATTTGGATTGCCAAAAACACATATGCACGAAAACAGTTGTCTCAGTTTGGGTGGAATTTCAAAACCACATGCTTCAGTTAAACAATGTTGCCATTCATCATCAACTTCTAATAAATTTCTAGCACGGCATGCACCCTTGAATGTTTCATGGATAGTATTCTCATACGTCCTTAACTCCTCGAAAGACATGGCACCGGGAACATGACAAAGCAGCATACGAAGATGGAATCGCTCAATATCCTTTGGGCTTACTGAATACATCCTGATACGATGAAGTCACCTAATGTAACACGCCTTTGCCACACATTGCCTTTCCATACAAAGTGCTTTGGAATTTCTGTATAGAGATAGATGTTGTCTGAAGGATCAGAACTGTTAAGTAGAAACCAAGCAGTGAGCATGGTGTCTTTATTTCTTGCTCTTTCTAAAGCTTCACGTTTCTCCGCTCCCCTAAAATACACAAATTGCATGTCTTGTAGATGCACCGGCAATCTAATAATAATATGGGACTTGTCCTGCATGGGCTTCTCAAGAAATCGCCACATTGCCTCTCAAGAAGTCGCCACATTGCCTCTGGTGCCGAAACATGTCGTTCATTTAAGCGTGGCGTACGTAATAAGTATATCTCGAAAAATATTTTTTTACTACTGTGTATTTTTTTAATGAAATTTAATTTATTATGTTGATATGGCAGCAGACGTTATAAAATGATATCTTTGGAATAAGGGAATAAATAGAATAAAAAGTTTTGTTGATGTTCGTGATAAAAAGTTTTCTTTATTTTTAAAATAAGGTAATAATTAAGCGCAATTAAATAATCTCTAATTATTTGCATGCGAGGTAAAAGAATTATCGTAATACCCGCTACATCTGATTACTATTGCAGCGTGGCCTACGTAATATGTATATCTCACATTGCAGTAAACATTTAGAACTGGTTTGAACTCGCGCGATTTCAGATTGAACAGAAAAAAAGGCAAAAATTTGTCAAAAATAAAAAGTAAAATAGAAAAAAATCTATTTAAAAATTTCGAATTTTTTGTCCCAATCGTTCATGGGCCTCCTACCAGCAACCCGTGTGCAAAATTTCGTAGCCCTGCGCCCTTTGGTTTCCGAGTTTTTGTGGTTACAAACATACGCGCACAGATTTTAAGAGTATAGATTAAATTTAAAAAATCAAAAAACTCGACTGCGTAAAAAGCGAGCAAATTAATTATTTCTTATCAATGTGAAACTATTTTTTTTTTCAATTCTTACTATTAGCTCACACACTCGCTATATATATCTTGTTCAAATTTTCAATCGTTAATAAAATGCTTATTATTGATTCGCTCAAGCTCAAATAAATGTTTTTAAACTTGTAGTGGATGACACTTGATGTTAATCCAGTTTTTTCAAATATTAATTCATTAATTAAATTAAATTAAATTAATTAATTTTCAATAATCGAGAGAGTTCTCTTCTTGATCAAGGTATTTTAAGACTGAGAAAGCCCTCTTCTTGATCAAGGCATTTTAAGACTGAGAAAGCCCTCTTCTTAATCAAGGCATTTTAAGCTTCACTCAAGAGGAAAGAAGAATGGGAGAAAAAAATTCTCTTATTGACCTAAGTAGGAATTGACTTAAAATAATTTTTTTTATATTACTTGTTTACATTACTTACCTATTATTTTATTTACTTGTATTGATGATTTTTAAGTTGTATTTAATTGTTAGTTTCTATCTATAAACACTGTTTTGATGAGGTCTATAGATGTCTATGATGGTTAGAGTTGCAGTAAAGCTAGAGATCCCCATACACAAATTCCAGTTGTATAATATTTTAACGGAGCTTCTGACTGTAAAATAGTCAATGAAACATCGTCTTCATTTTGAAAGACCCATCCAATTATATGCCACTGAATACGGTGCGTAATTTTTTCATCTCTACCGCCATTTTGTATTTTACGGCCACCATCGGGCTGTTAAGACAAATTGATAGAGGCCTCATTCATTAAAATCTATCCAGCCGTTGGGGGATGTTTCGAGGGTATAAAGAAATCCACATACACAGATACGCGTGAAACACATAACCCTTCTTTTCAGTCGGGTAAAAACACTCTTTATAAGCATCCAGTGTTGATCTTGAAAATCACGTCTAATTTTTTGAGTGTAATTCATGTTTTCTTTCCAAAAAATTATTTTACTATACACTCATTTGGCGTGGTCGCCGAACTCAATTAAGAAAAATTCACGAGTTTTTTTGCACTTTTTAGAAAACGCAACCAAATGAATTTATTAAAAACTATATAATTTTTGCTTTGTTTCTTTTTTAAGATAGAGCAGCGGGAAAAGAAAAAAAAAAGGAAATATTATTTAAACTATTTTTTTAGGATTTCTAAATTGATTTCTCAACAGATAATCGTAAATTAATTAATATTAATCTATTAACTGATAAAAAAGAATTTTTTTTAATATTACACTCTTCATTTTTTATTTATAATTTATTTTCCACTCTTTAGCCTTTAAAATGTTTCATTGTTACAGTTTCACAGCTATTTGGCCCATTTTGGCGAGCGTTTATTGGCGCATCATTAAATCCATTGTTGTTTCAAATCTCATACAATTATACCCCTTACAGAGAATATTCGGCGATTTATCATTTGTGGTGGGCTAATGGAAAAATACCTTAAAATTAATGCATTAATTTGTAATTAGTTTCTGAAAACATTAAAACGATGTATTATCATCAGAAGCATACCTGTGAACGTAATTTGTATAATTCTATCATATCAATAAGTGGGTTAAAAATCTATTATAATATTTGCTCTTTACATAGAAAAAACAGCTTGAATTAAACAAAAATGTGACATTTTAGAAGTTTCCGAATCTCCCGTTTCACCTTTAGCAGTTGCACAGTCAGTGGTTTTCGCCAGGCTAGTTTTGAGAATAATATTTTTGCTCTTTTCACTGGGCAAAACATTATGCGCGATCACTTCAAGGAAAAACAAACAAACATGTAAAGTCATACTTTCTACCCTTGACCGAAAGACATTTCATTTAATTAATCTAAAGATTTCAATTGCTTTCATTCCACTGTTTATAAATAACTAGCAGAACTGCCCGGCTTCGCCCGTGCCAATTATAAGAAGCCTTCCAGGTAAAATAAATTAAAACGAAATAATACGGCAATCACAATAACTGAAATTTATGCATTCCCATCCGCAAATCGCTATAAAGACAATAAAAAAACATGGCGTTATTGTCTTGCAACTATAGTAAAATCCATGAGCTTTAATAACAGAATGCACGTTTTCTTTGGCGGGTGTAAGAGAAAAATATGTGATTTTCCTGACAATGCGAAAAAAAAAATTCCTCCAAATCGCGCAGCACTTAGTGAAATTCTCGTTTGTATGGTATTATCTACATTATAAAGTAAAAACACTACGTCGGTGACCATAAATTGTGCCTCATAAATTGTAATCCATAAAATGTGCCTTTACTGCAATTTTTCTAACTTTTAAACATCACACAATTTCATTTTTTACAATGTCGAATAGAAAAAAGTTCTTTCAAATGAAATTTGTTTGAAACTTGTACCTCAGTTTTCTGATTTTAATGGATTTTAAAGTAATTTTTAAAGTTGAGTGCAACCCGATTACGAAAAATGAACCTGTTTTTACACTTAATGCAATAGTATAAAGAAAAGACATGTCTATGAGTAACGCTGGTATCATATTTTCGGTGGCAACAACCTAACACAACAAATTTCCCTTTTACTGCAGTTTAAAGTCTAAACATTGTACATTCGATTGTTCCAACGTATTATAGAAAACAAAAGTACTTTCAGTAATATTTGTTTGTAATGTTTATCTCGATTTACGAATTTTTTATGGGTTTTAAAATAATTTTTAAGCATGCATATTTTTTAAATATGCTTGCAACCCAAATACAAAAGATTAACTCAATTGTTCGAAAACATTGTAAATAATTCAAAATTTGTTTGCTTTCGTGTAATATTCAATAATTGGCAAACGAAGTTAAAACGAAAAAAATAAAATAAAATAAAACACGAATTTAACAGATATCAAATCAAACTACTCAAAATAACCTGATAAGTATATAAAATTCAAATGGGAATTTCGTTCCGGGTGCATATAACTTGAATTCTTCAGAACGGATTTCCATGCGACTTTCACTATTAGTTTTTTAGGGAAGATTTTAGTGCGTAACATATTGTTTTCCGTTGCTTAGTCATAGAATTATAGGGGAAAGTTATACAATCATGTGAACTCAATTATGAAGGATTAGTCTTATTAGCTGAATGAAAAATGTAGAACTATTTTTATCCCTAAGTATATTGACGGGTTTATCTTCAGTAATGGGTCTGTGCGCTAGGGTATTCTTATTTTAATGAGTGTGCCTGACACCTATTATGGCATGCACCTTTGTTTAAAACAATATAGAATGACTTATGTTTTAAGCGACTATCTGACATGCAACTTGATTACAAAATACTAACCTGCAATAATGCTTAAGGTGCTTCTCCAGTTCCCTGCTCAACAACGCGAAACTTTCTGACACATTTTCTAATTCATTAAAAGTAAAGGCTTAAAATTTGTAGGCCTGACTATTAAAACGATTTGGAATTGAAATGGGTTTTTCCTTTTTTCATAAATAAATTACTTATCGAGTTATGAGCAATTGTGGTTGCGTGACGGCCGGTTTTTATCCTTTATTGCATTGTTGCGTCCGAAATTCAGTTCAAAACACAAACTGAAAGATCTTATACCTTTACCAACATATGGAAACTATCTTTCGATTACATAGTTTCTAAATAAGAACTCCTGTCAATTTCATGCGTTTCCGAACAAAAATTAATTAAAAAAATATGTTAGAAAATAGCTCCTTTGGATTTGAGAACAGCCTTAACTTGACGTTTATGAAAAAACTCACAATTTTAGTTTTAATTTTGGAACTCGCGAAATTTAAATTCAGAAAAAGGATGTTCTTTTGACACATTGTGGTAATTTTTTTAACTTTTAAAATTAAAATACATGTTTTCTTTGGCGCGCGTAACAGAAGTATACAATATCTTCCACAATACGGGGAAAATGCAAAAAAATACATCCAAATGAAGTAGTAGTTAGTAAAATTTTATTTGGAAAATTTAAAATTTTATTGAAATTAAAACTTTAATGATTAGATGAAATGATGTCATTTTCCATAAATTTTAAATCAAGATATCTATCAAGAATTTTTTTGAAAATGTAAATAAGGGCTCTCTTTTTGCTATAAATCACCGAAAATGTTAGCACTGAATCTAAACCAATACAACACTTAGCGATAACGTATAGCTATAAGATATGGCTGTAGTATACGATAGAAGTAGTAAGCAAAATATAGGAGCCATATGTTTACAATGAGTTTGATTACGCGTCGAAATGATTTGATAGAATGTGACGTCATATCTAGCCTTTTTTTCTTTTTCTTAAATTGTTTTCATGAAATTTGACTGTTTGTATTAAAATAGATGTTTTAATTAAAAAAAAAAACATTCAAATTGAGGTGCTACGTTATTTTCCCGCTCTTATAGTTAAAGTTTTTGTTTTATATACAAAAAAATGTAAATTTTCTGTTTAGAATGACGTCAGTATCAAACACGCAAAAATATAGCAAGAAAATCTGAATTTTTATTGGCAAATAGAAACAAAATACACGCGTTATCCTTATTTTTTTCACATTATTGTGTCATTTTTTAGGGTTTGGCAACAGGAAAGAAACGTTTGAATTAAAAAGATTTAAAAAGAGATATTTCTGTAATGTTAAATTATAGAAGTGGTAGAAAAAAGGGATAAATAGTGGTCTGATAATTTTTTAAAGTAGACAGTGATCTTTTCCACGTTCTAAAATGTATGTACATCGAGTTTCGTGCAAATCGGTCAAAAATTAAAGATTTGTATAAAGGACATACACACAGAGAACGGCTTTTATATATACTAGGGAATCGTACCCGGGCTTCCCGGGTTAAAGAATATAGGGGAAAAAATTTTTTTTTGAAAACTAATAATTTTTTTATGTGCAATAAATTTTTTAGACTGCCCACTTACATTAAAAGAGCATTTTTCATATGGAAAATACGAATTATACAATCAAATAAATTTTTGAAATTTATCAAAAGCGATATTTTTTTGTTAGCCGCATGCTAAGAGTTCTTAGACCAAGATTTAGCTACTTACGGCATCCTTTTATATTCTGCTAATTTCAGAGCTTGTCTGTTAAATTTGTGTTTTATTTATATTATATTATTTATTTATTTATAGATAAGTTTTTTTTTAAATGGATATTAACCGTAAGAAAATGATGAGCTCTTTATTTTGTTTTAAGAGCAAACGGATTAATCTTTCGTAATCGAGCTCCGTTAGATATAGATAAATTGAAAAATATTTCATGCTTTAAAATTGTTTTTAAAACCATAGACAATCAGTAAACTGAGATGAACTTTGCAAACAAATTCCATTTGAACAAAAAAATCCTATTTGGTGATCTAAAAATTTAAATTGTACGATTACAAATATGTCAGATTTGTGTTTTTACAATATTATTCTTTTATTTTTTATAAAAGAAGTATTAATTTCGTTATTTTGTCTTTCACAAATATGTTAGATTGGTGGGTTTTTTAATGTTATTCTTTTATTTGTTTATAAAGGAAGTATTAATTTCGTTATGCAAAAATAGTCAGAAACAAATGCTGAAAAATGTTTGTTGTTTTATGTGCAAAATGTTTATTATTATTATGTATTGAAACCGGCACGTGATAAGTAAAACTTAAAAAAAAAAATGCTTAAAATTTATTTTAGAAAATATAATACATCAGTGAATTAAGATATAGTTTTTAAACAAATTGCATTTGAAAGTAAATATTTCCCCTATGCGACGAAAATTGAAAATGTACGATGGTCAGAAGATTAAAAAATTGCAGTAGCGAAAATTTCAAGACCTAAATTTGATTGTGAAGTGTTGCCATTCACAAAATGACGTCAGCGTTACGCACGGATACGTTTATTCTTTGTAATATAGATACTTCATCAGTAAAACATAATAACGATCAGTTATTAGGATGGATTATCAACTGAGGCTCTTATGCTTGGTATTCTGGAATGAAAAACAGCAATTTTCACCTTCTCAAAATTTGCATACGCACTTCTCATATCCATCATTTTTTTTTTTTTTTTATTGTATTTTGTTTGATCATTTAAAAATCATTTTAACTCAAAACTTGAATTCACGATTGTCAGCAACATCTTTTATGTGAACAGACGTACCCTTTATTTGAGATTTTAATCTCAATTTCGGAGAGTAAAAATTTCCGTAATTTATGTGTTTTAGACGCATTTGTGTTAAAATGTTTAGTTTTATCTAAGAAAATGATCGCTTTCATTTAAATATGACTTCATTTTTACTTAAATAAGCATTTCGCGTAGTGTCTGAAACTTAGTATCAGTACACATGCAGAAAGAAAAAATATATAGGAAATTTATGAGGAAAAATGCGTGTTTTCAAAAGCAGTATGTCATTTTCCGTTATTATGCCCCTAATATAATATTCTGCTCCTAATGGACTACTAAACCGACACTAAACCCTATACAACAATTTTTATCAACAATTTTGAATTTTTATCAGAAAATAGCATGAATTAAGATAAAAATACCTTATTATTTCTTTCTTGTCTGCAATAATGAAAGCAATCTAATTTTAACCATTTTCAAGAAATTTTATAAAATGCTTTTAAAATTAAAATATAAAAGTGGGGCTATTAAAAAAAAGAAAAAAAAAGAAAAACAACAACATAGTGTGATCACATCTACAAATGAAGAGCTTCCCGTTTTAAAAAAAAAATATTAACAAAATTGGATCAGCAGAAAGATCAGGGCAGATGACTAAAAGACACACTTGTGTTTTAAATATATAGATTATATAAAATTAGGAAAAATTAAGCACATTATGCGATTTTGATAAAATTATAGTAGAATGCCCTAAAGAATAGCATTAAAATTTCATTATTCGAGAGGATTTTGGACAAAAACTTCACGAATATGATATTATTTTAAACCACGAATTATTTGTTCGCTTGTTTAATTCGGCGAAGCAAATCCATCTAGGTGAGAATCTTCAATTTCTGTAAGATAAATCGCTATTATTTACATGTCATCTCTCTTCTAGAAAGACACTCTAAATTTTTGTAAAACATTGCGTTTTATCAGTGTGTGATTTCAATTACATTATTTTAAAAAGTGAAGTATTTTCACCTGTGAAGAATTTCAAAACAGCTGGGTTGTGAAAATGACGCACTTCTACAAAACATAATTCAGGTTTAAGAATTAAAATACACGCTTTTTTATAAATGACGTCATTTTTATCCGCCAAAGCAATCCACTTTTACAATCCAGCAATTTTTAAATCCAGTGTTTAACTTCGTCTATAGAAAAGTATACATATGACGTCATTATCACGGAATAACAGACAATCATCTTGATATAGCCCATATTTTAATTTCAACTTTTTTTTCAGGTTTTATAAAAAAGATGGCAACAAAAGGATACAGTATCTGCTATTTTTGACTATTTTCCGTTTGCTTTCAATAACTTCTAATAGAAATGAGGTACTTTTGTTGCCACGATGAGAAAAATGGTAATAAAAACTACAAAAAAATTAATATCTCAAAAATAAATTGAGATACAGCTTTCAAACAAATTGCATTTAAAAGAGCATTTTTTTTCTTATACAACGGTGTAAAAATTTATAATGTGCGATGTTTAGAAGTTAAAAAATGTGCAGTAGCGAAAATTGCAAAACCAAAATTTCAAATTTCAAAGTGTTGCCATTCGCAAAATGACATATGCGTTACGCACAGATATGTTTGTCCTTTATAGTATAGATAGATAGTTGATTAGAGTTAATGCACTCCCAATAAAGTTTTCGTGAAAAAACGTAAAAAGGACTGGCAGCACAATTGCCGAACACACCCTCATGATTTGAAGAAGTTTTTCTGTTATTTGACGAAATTTCAGGCGTTTGAGTTTAAATTCGCGAAGTTTTGGTGATTTGAATAAAAAAAGCCGTACACAAAAATTTCGTTTCTAAATCGAAAAAGTGCTGGCAGCACAATTGCCAGAACACCCCTGTGATTTGACGAAATTACAACTTAAATCGGACGATTTGACTTAATTTTTACGTTCGATCGGTAAGACTTCAGTATTTTGAATGAAGTTGGGCAAATTCATGTGGAAAATTTCGGATTTTAATGAAAAAATAGCAACGGAGATAAAAATTCAATTAAACAGATTTTTTCAGAGTTTGGGGGACACCAGTTTAAAACTTTCAAAAAATCATTTTTTAATTTTCATTTTCTGATAGCTTATAGTGTCTATAACATAACCGAAAAAAGGATTTTTTGAAATTTGAATTATTACTAAAGTTAAAACGAGAACTATGCCGCTGTAACTATATGCCACTAAATCAAACCTTAAAAATTTATTGCAGTTTTATCTAAATGACATTTTTGTTTTTTTATCTGACCACTTGGATTGCTCGAGAACCACACGATCGAATCCGTTTAAATTTTAATACAAACGTTCAGATTTGAATTCTTCTATGGCCCCACGTAGGATTTTTTAAAAATATTTTTATTTTTCGATTTTTTACAAGCATTTTAAGGCAGTTTTTATAGGGTCAAATTGATTTTTTTTGTTCTTTTGAAAATGCTCACCATTTTCGCAAATATTTCAATTTTTTAAAGTTCCTACGTTACATCATAACCGATAAATTAAATATTAATTGCATTAAAATTTAATTTAATTTTGATGTTGCAGAAATGGTCGGTGCAAGTGACCAGCTGACGCTGCATTTCTAGGAAACTCTAGTTTACATGGATGCGAAAGATCAAGTATGATTTTTTTTTTAATGAAAAAATACAAAACACACTTTAAGGGGAATATAAATGGAGAGTGTAGGGGATGTTGTACATTAACTCAATATATTACTTAATATATTGCAAACCACCTAACAGTTTATGTTATTATTGAAACCCATTAAAAATACTAAGAAGGAAGGTCTCCTTGCCGGGCATACTCATAATATTTTGAAAAAAAAAGAATACTAATTAAGCTACGTATGTATGTAATAAAGGATCAGTCAAATTTAGCGGCGGAATTACAGTAGAAACTCTGTAAAAAAAAAAAAAATATTTTCGAGTATTTGTCGCGAAAAGACGAAAGCGTCACGCGATTTGACGAGCAGTACTTCCCCTCGCCAAAAGCAAACGATTAGAATGCACCTGAAAATTGCTTGTTAATTGATTTTTAAAATGCGTGTAAATAGTAATTAGCGAATTTAAACTTAAACAATGAGAGAGTTTAATAAATACTTTTTTTGTATTACATATTTATGTTGCTTGTTATTTAAATTACTACTTTAAAAACAATTTCATGTATAATAAATATTTTCATATATTTAAGCGTATTCCAAAATAAAGGCAAGATGAAGAATGCTGCAGTTATTCATTTCAATATCAAAAAAAGTCGTTGTTTCCATAGCAACAAAATTGAATCGACAATACTCAATTGGACTTAATTTTGAGATTGAAATAATTTTAATTAATTTAAATTTTGTTTTAATTCATAAAATTTGGTAGTTAACTTTCATTATAAATAAATATATATGAAAAAACTATAGTTAAATCAAACTAAAACTGGCAAAACTAAAGTTATTTACATTAAATTTATTTAAACAAGTTCAATATGAAACATTTTAATGTTAAAGAGTATTTGACATTAAAGTATTTTTTGAAATTTTATTCCATCGCAAATCGGTGATAAAACGCCAAATATCAAAATTTTCATTATTTTTTTACGGACGCTTTATCGAGTTTCCGCCGAATTTTTTTATAAACATATCTATCCGCATCAGTAGACCATTGTATAATTTTCTCAGAATTTTCGGAGTATGCCCGTATGGAGACCTTCCTTGTAAGTATGATTTTTTTTGTACGTTCAAACTGGAGTCTATCGTTAAAGCGACATACAACTCTTACATACTATTAATCGGAATTCATGTAGATTATACTTTACTTTTGAGCATGACTTATTTTCAATACCTAAAAATAATTTCGCGTATCTCCATATGTAGAATTTTTATGCTTATCAGCTATTTCTTGTACTATATGTGATAGTTTCCAACAGATTATTATTGGGCTAAAACAAAAAGCCAACTATTCAGACAGACTAATAACTGAGAAGTGCTTAACTTTTGAATCACAACTCTGCGTGCTACATAGCGGAATATCAATTGCAAACAGTAGAGGGTATAGTTGAACTGTCGCTTGTCTACTACAAGGATTGTAGCTCACCATAACATTTCTTCCACAAGCAATAACTTTCATAAAATGAACTTAAACATTAATAGACTAAATGAAAACAGTCTTAATAGAATACAAAAAAAGGTCAAAGGTATTGTCATAATATCTGCTAACTGCCTTTTTCCAAGAACGTCTTTAATCTCTAGTTCTCCTTCAGTGAATTTCTCACGTGCAAAGTGATACAGCGCATGAACATACTTTAATCTTTTATAAAACTCTGTGTTTTTGGCGAGCTTCACATCACTAGCATTATCTACCAAAAGAGAGGGATGTTCAAGATTTGTTATGTCACTTCACAAACGCTTCAGCCTTTCGCACTCTCACTTACAGCAATACACTCTGTCTCTGCTGTAGGCAATACAACACTTCTTTGATTCTGGCTCATTCATGAAACGGCACCACTGAAAATTTAGAAATAATTAAAGTCTTTGAGCTTCTTGTTTTCGTATCCTCTACATATTCAGCATCGCTATATAATTCAAGCTCAACGGACCGAAACTTTGCTTTATACAATAAACCAAAGTACACTGTTCTTTTGAGATATTTGAAAATTCGAACAGCACACTAATCTGACTATCTGGCATTTTTAGAGTTTTCAGAGAAAGTACTAATAGCATATGCTAGATCAGGTCTTGTTGCAGTGGCAAGATACATAAGGCTGCCAACGACCTGATGATAAGGGATTTCTTTTCCTATCAGTCTATTTCCTTCGTCATCAGAAACATAGCTTTTGCCACTTATAGTTGATAGTGGATTAGCAGAATCAATATTGAAACTTGAGAGTACTTCCTTTACACAGGCACAATGGTTCACAAAAATTGAACCATCACGTAAGTTTATAACATCCATACTTAGGATATTTGATTCAAACAACCTATTGCGATCTTAAAGAATTGAGAAAGTTGAATCACAAATTCCTCCACATCAACTTTATCAGAGCCAACAACAAAGCCACTATCTACATAGATAACAGCAAAAAGTTTCTTTCCATCTCTATGTCGGACAAACAAAGAAGGATTAGCAGTATTGACCTCTAGCTTCTAGCTTCTGTTCCTTCATACTCATTACTAAAACACTGAATCCAACAACGAGGGACATTTCAGAGTCTATATAAACTTTTATGTAGTAGACAGGCTTCCTCGTTATTATCATAAAAACTCCTGGCTGTGCCATGAAGACTTCCTCCTGAAGTGTTCTATGTATAAAGAAAGTCTTTACATCAGCTGTTTTAAGTGCAGTTGTTCTTTCGTATTTATAGAGAGCGGTTCTTACAGATCTTGCTACAGGGCTGAATGTCTCATCAGAATCAATACCAGCTTTCTGGGATACTCTTTGCTACAAAACGTGCTCGGTATCGCTTCACAATGCCATCAGGACTAAATTTCTTCTTCAGCACCCACATCGACCGTTGCCGACTTTGGAACCTTTAAATATTTCAACCAATTCCTATGTTTTGTTTTCATGCAAGGCAGCCATTTCCTCTTTAATGTCATTAAGCCACAAGTCACCTTTACTTTTGAGAAGAGATTCAGCATATGTAGAGTGATTTTCAAATTCTCCTAAAGCAGCTTCGTTTGCAAGAAGAAATTCTCGATACTTCATCCATGTAGGCATCCTGAGTTATCTGTCAGATTTTCTAATTTCCGGTTTCTCTTCTCACTGATTGGTGTTTTCATTTTAATTTTCTTTACACTTCCCCACTGTGTATTCCTCTACATCCATTGTAACAGAAGTGACACATAGACATTCAGGTTAAAATATACACCATGAGATTTTATGGTTTTATTTTGAGAAGATAGATACATTTTATAATCATCTTTTTTACTGAAATATTTCGAAAGTTGGCCAAGAACACTTTTGCTATCAAAATTATGTCGAAAGGTTTTTGGTATGTGGGCATAAAGTTCAGTTCGGAACATTCGAATATGATGCAATTTAGATGTTGTTGATCAGTCCAAAGCTCTTGAGAACTCTTGTTTTCTTCTGATGATACCCAGCATTGTTTAAAAGATACAGCGCTGTTTCGCATGCATTAGCCCACAGTTATTCAGGTAATACACATGTAGAAAGTATAGAGCTTTCAAGCTCAAGGATTGTTCTGTTTTATCTTTCTGCTACTCCATTTTGTTCAGGTGTTTACTGTATCTCTAGAGTTCAAACTATACTTCTTTCAACAAGGGTTTATCGAACTTCAATTCAACATATCTTTCGTCTTCTAATTCATATCATTCTTCTTCAAACCACAATTCAATGTACCTCCTTCATCAAAACGAAATGCTTTCATAACATGAACATGATTTTTCATTGAGAAATATACGCATGCAGGATCTCCCTTCACTTCTTTTTTAAGAATGAAAATTGTATGATATCTGTTGTAGTCATCCTTAAAACACACAAAATATAGGGCACCACTAAAGGATCTCACAGACATGGGTTCATTTGCATCAGCATTAATGCTTTCACCAATTAGTGTGGCTCTATAGGGATGTGATTTGAAAGTTTTTCTATTTGCTTTGCCAAGGGCACATCCCTGACAGAACTCATCTCCCAAAGCCTGTCTTTCACAAACGTTCGAGTATTCTTCTACCGTCACTGTAACAGAAGTGGTACATAGGCATTCAAGTTAAAATATACATCACGAGATTTTAGGATTTTATTTTGCAAAGGTAGATACATTTTACAACCATCTGTTTTATTAAATATTTCACAAGTTGGCCAAGAACACTTTTGTTATCAAAATTATGACGAATGGCCTTTGGTATGTGGCGTAAAATTCAGTTCGGAACACTCGCAAATGAGGCAATTTAGAAGGTTGATCAGTCCAAAGTTCTTGAGAATTCTTGTTTTCTTCCTAGTGATACCCCAGTATGGCTTAGCAGATACAGTGCTGTTTCACATGCATTGGCCCACAGTGATTAAAGTATAGAACTATGAAGTTCAACAATTATCCTGTTTTGTTTTTCTGATGCTCCATTTTGTTCAGGTGTTTACGGTATCTCAAGAGAAATAACTGTGCCTCTTTCAGCAAGGTTTCATCGATCTTTACCACAATTTGCCTCCTCTATTATAACGCAATGCTTTCACAACATGAGCATGATTTTTCATTGAGAATATACGCAAGCAGGAACTGCCTTCACTTTATTTTTTTAGAATGAAAATTCTATGATATTTGTTGTATTCATCCTTAACCTTCTGGCGACCAGAACGGCCTAAACGGCCGGCCAAGCAGACGACCGAAGCCGCCGGCCGAAAATGGAAAGTCATTCCTACCCCCTCTTACCAGAAGGGTGGTAGCTACTCCAATCCATTTGCCAATTGTTTGGTTGTCAGGTGTTTCCTACTTTCTATTTCGATAAGAATCAGTCCTTCTTTCATGCTGACTTTCCCTAAAAGCGGTAGTTTTGCAGGGATTTTTTCAATGGAAAACTTTCATTAGCTGAATATTGTAAAGCATAACATACTATTAAATATACGCTGATTTCTTAATTAGTTGAGCTTTCTAAAATTAATATAATGTGTGTATTTATTAGATTAAAAAATCTATATGTATTTATTATATTAAAAAAGTCTGTATGGATTAATATAGTTAATACATGTTTTTTAAATGTATAAAACGATATAAATTTATTGATAAAAAAGTTTTATTTTAGGAAATTCTCTAAACGTGTAAAGAGATTTTTCCATTAAAAGAGCTTTTTTTAAACAAAAAATTGTTACAGCCATTTAACGAAAATTACGCGTTATATATATGTATAAAGATATTTTTTCATGAAATGAGAAATTATATCTTACGATTTAATGTTTCTTAAGTTTTTTTAAAATAATATACATGTATATATAAGTCGATGCATTTTTTTTCGTTTCTTTATCCATATTGTGAAGAATAAAAGTTGTTTTTGTAAAATGTAATATAATTTTGTAAAAAAAAAAAAAAAAAAAATGTAATGAAAGATAAAATTAAGCCATCCAAATGTCAAATTTGAACAACTTGTTTTGTTTGCAAAACCCAATAAAATGAAAATAATTAATGAAGAGTGTGGTTTTATAGAACTGAATTTTTGTGAATCGAGCTATTTTATAAAAAAAGAATTTTGTGAGGGAAACTATTTTATTAAAAGTAATTTTGTGATGGGCTTTATTACTATTTTTTTTTTTTTTTTTTTTTTTTTTTTTTTTTTTTGTATGCGTGTGAAGGGTTTGTAAAGAGACCCCAAAATTTACCTGAATCGACACCTGATATATATATAGATAAATAACAATTAATTTTTAAATAAGGTAACAATTATTCATTATAATTTATGCCATTTTAAGAAAAAGAAAGGCCTTTTGCCTCGAGAATAATAATTTTTATTATCTGTGTTTATGCATAGCTTTAACATGCTTGCATTAATTCTAAAAACATTTGTTTTTAACTTCAGGAAGATGAAGATGATTATTATTAGTGATTCTTATTTTGATTAAGAATATTTGTCGTTTAAATATTATCTTAAACAACACTACTTTAACTGCTAAAATAACTTTTTATAGACTGCAATAACTTTTCAGTAAATTTTACAATGCCGCGCAAACTTTCTTATAAAACTATTACTGTTTCTTATAAAATTATGTGACCATTCATTGAAATTATGTGGCTTTAATATATTCTTGCATTAAGATACTTAAAATATATTAGCGTTTTATACCGAGAGCTTTTTTAGATGCAAGTAGACGTCATAAAAGGGGGGGGGGGTTATATACCATTTAATCTTGATGTAAGCATGTAAAAAGGTTTTTTTTTTTTCCCTTTTTTAAAATCATGAATATTTTGCACTGTATCAGAATTTCGACACTTTATTATAATGCCTGATAAATTTATTACAATGCGTAAACAATTTTATGGCGTTCAAGACTGCAGAAATATTTACCAGGAAAATAAATATGTTATAATAACTGTTATTGCAAAAAAAAAAAAAAAAAAAAAAAAAAACCCCAATTGTGTAAAATCTATAATTTATGCAAGCTCTAAATTAGTGCAATCATGTAAATAAGTATTTATAAACGAAAAACACAGGAATAAATAGAAGTAAGACAAATGTACAATAAATAAGTGAGTCTACCATATTCAAATTGCATCTGTGCATGTGAATACATGACAATAACTCTAAAAAATAACAAAAGTGTAATTTCTTTTGTTATCTTATAATGATAATAAAAGAAAAAGAAAAAAATTACGTTCAACAAAGCTGATCTTTCTGTCAAATCTACAAAGTCCAGTTTATATGTAAAATTATGTAAAAATTATTATTTAAATGCGTTTTAATCAATAGTGTTTTTCATTTAGCAATAAATTTATCAAATCTTCAATTGCTCACTGATGACCATCTTCCTGCAGTTGTATCTCTAAAATAGTTTCGAAATTTTTATTTCGATAAAAATTTCTTTCAGAAGTCTTGCTTTTATAAGTAAAAAGGAAAACGTTTTTCAAATTACTATCATCTGAATAAGAATATCTGCTAAATTTTTCGATCTAATACTAAATAAAATAGTTAGTAATAATAGAAAAATAGTTTAGGTTTTGTTTGTACAAATTATTATTCGATAAATACATATTACAAAATTTATATATGCTTATTATTTAAAATAAACAACTTTCATTTTATAAATAATATGGAACAATATGTATGAAGTTGCATTAAAAGAATTCATGTATATCCTATACCACTTCCTGAAAATATCCAAAACTAGAGGTAAAATATAATATAAGCATAAACATCTAATTGCAGTGTTTTTCAATAGCGCGGTACTGAAGGTTTTTTTTTTTTTTTTCCCTCAACACATTCATTTCTTATAGCATTGAGCCAAAGAAATAGGATTGTCTGTAGCTTTATTATAAAAGTCTGAGAAGAAGCGACATTGTTTTTACTTAACTGTTTTCTACAAGCTGACTTTGAAATTTGAAACTTATCTTACTTTATCACGAAAACAGCTATCAGGTGTCATGATAGTGGTGGATGCGGCCTTGGGAACTAAAAAATATCCATGTACATGGCAAAAAGATAACAGAAGATCCCCAACGTTCTTGATAATATCATTCAATTTTCTGTAATCAGGTACTGTTTTTGAAACATAAAAAATTACCTTCTTTTCGATCGTTCTGGATCTGGATGTGAGTAAGCGATATCTTATGGAGCAGGCTCCCCTTGTATAACAAATAAATAAATCCAAATAAATTTTATAAAAGTTAGTTCGATCACATTCTACATTTTGTTTACAGATAAAGTATATCAATAAAGAAACATCAATTTATTTTTAAAATGTAATATTGTTAATTTTTCATAAAATGTTCATGCAAAAATATTATATAAATTGTTCGACAATTTATGAATTCGAATTCTCTTAAAAGTTATCAATCTTGAAATTATTCATTCATAAAATTTAAGAAAAATGAAAAAAAAAATGTTTTTTTTTCCTTTTTTTTAGTGAATCACTATTCAAACAAAATGTAAGCCGTGTGACATTTTTTTCCATGCTTTGTAAGGAGAAAGGCTCGAAGCGAAGTACCTATTTGTTTTCACTTTCTTCTCTTTTATCAAAAATCTTTTTGAAGACGGCCGATTGGACCCCATGCAGTGCGCATCACAGAATGGAATTCCTTAGTTTTTCTCGAATACGGTGTTCTTGCAGTACTCGTTATAAGAACGAATCCAATTTTCTATTAAAAAAGAGCGGGGGGTGGGGGTCATGTCTATTTGTCGGAAAGTGAGGGGCTCATAACTATAATATAAATTCTTATAGCTTATGTTTGCTACAATTCTAAATTCTCTGTTTCATGACACATAACAAAGTTATATTTTCATTCGTAAATGCATAAAATTTTCATGTATATTCGTAAATTAATAACATTTGGAGATATATTCGTAAATGTATAAAATTCATAAGTTATATTCAGATACTAAGAAATCGAATAAAGTTTCAAGATTGCAAGATCTTTCAGATAAGTTTAAAAAAAGCTAGCTGATTTGTTTGATTTTTGCGACTCTACAGTCACGAAAAGATTATTAAAAGGGGGCAATTAGTTATAATTGAAGCTGCATAAAATATATAAAAAAGTGAAAAACGCTGATCGATTGCTGACGATTAAAGAACGAGTTTTATATATTTCCATTTTAATTACATTCTGTGCGTCAGAAAAATTTGCGGTGTTGGGCGAGATTGTCTTTAAACTAACTTCACATAATTTTTTTAATGTATTTTTTATCTTTCTTCGTTTAGATGGGCGTCATGATACTCCATGACACCCATGGATGTGCGCTTGACTGGTTAACAAAAATTTTCTCGCAAAACCAGAAATAATGTTTATCGTTTAATCTGTTAATTTTCTGCCAAAGTCAAATACAAACGCATTATAATACTTGTATAATATTATAATATAACATTTATGCTGCGTCAACATGTCATACGGTTAAAAATCTCAAGTCTTTCATAAATTTATTTGAAAAAAAAATATATCAGAAATATGTTTCTTTTTTTTCTTTTCTTTTTTTTTTGAATTTATAAATTGATAACTAAAGTAGATATGTGTGAGCTGCTACGTGAATACTGTCAATGTGTTTAAATAAATGCATTACAGAAGCTAAAGGTTAGACGTTATTTTTAATAAATGTTACTGCAATTCTTTTTCAAAAGAATTTTTTTTTTTTTTTATAATTTGGAAGGAATGATAATATATATATATATATATATATATATATATATATATATTTGTAATATTACGCACACAAAAACCCCAATGAAGCATTATTTTTTCTATTAGAAGAAATCAGTCATTCAAATAAAAATAGGCTTGCTTTATTTTTTTTCTTTTTGCATCCTTCTAACTAATATGAATAACAAAATTAAAAAAAAAACTGTATACTGAAATAAAAGTCTGAGACAAATGCCTACTTTAAATGAAGCTGTTGTTAAGCTGTATCTTTGACGTGAAAGCATATCCATGGATAAAACAGACTATTATTAGATGAATTTTTAATTTTCTTTTAATTGTTTCACCACTACCATTTTGAAATAAAAGACAATAATTTTAAACTCTTGCATTTGACAATTTAATGATTACAAAGATATTACTATTGTTTTCTGGATTATGATTCTTTAAAAAAGAGTTTCCTCTCCAAGAAAATACAAAACTTCTTTTAATAAGTGCAAGGTGTGTATTTCACAATAATTTTGAGAAATTTGGAATATTTTTATTTTTTTAAATGCAGTTTAAATTACTTAACCCTAAAAATCTCATCGTTAAAAAAATTTCCTCTCATCTTATCAGAGCTTATCTTATAAGGGAATTATTTACCTAATGACACAATAAAATTTATTTGACTTTTTAATCCTATGACGACATTGAATTACAAAACAGAATTAACCAGCCACTATGTGAAAACATATTCTAACTTTTTTTTTTCATAATAATAAATAAAATAAATAAATAATACAAGGATGTTTAAGAAATCTGTCTTTAAAATATGTCGGAACCAAAAGATAATACATTCTAAAGATTTAAACTGCTTGGAAAAAAAAAAAAAATAAAGAAAATTAAATTAAAACAGCATTCAGAGCTTTTAAGGAGCAACTGGATATCATAAGGCTAAGTTAAGGCAAAAAAGTGCTCCTTCTGCAACTACAATTATCACCCTTTCTTCTGCAAACCGTTTGTGGTTAATAACAAAATGGCATTTAAAAGGAAGACTTTTGTCTTCCTTTGATATTTTAGTATACCTGAAAGTTGAAAACAGTTGAATTTTACGTCTACTTGGCATGCTAATAAGACTAAGGAATGCGGGGCACAAAATTCTGTTTCTTTATGTGTAGATGGGGCATTCTCACAATCTTTTGACTTTCGGGGAAAAAAATCTGGTGAAATTAAACTTCCTTAAATAACATTTTAATCAGATAGACGAATGCCTGAATGATTCAAAATAAAGAAAAAATGGTCAGCAGTGAAAAATATTTTATTTAACTGAGGTTTAAGTTAAACTTGCGAGTTTAATTTTCCTTACCATTTTACCACTATAACGTTTTATTTTCTTCTAAATTTTTACTTATAATGAATTTGAATAGTACCCACAGGACATTCAAATAAGAAATAATAAAAATGTAGTAGTACTTTTAATTGCAGAATTTTTGCATAACATTGTCTTAAAAGGGTGTTAAAGAAGGGACGGTAAGGTAAAAAAAGGGGACGGTATAGGAAAAAAGGGACGAAATGTGAAAATAGGGAACGATAAGGATGGAACGGTATGGGAAATTGCCACCTATTTTTAGACAAATCATGTTAAAACTAAGTGATAGCCACAATGTTCATTGATGTTTAGAAACAGTTGTTAACATTGGATTAAATTATTTTTTTTTAATTATTTATTTACCTCGAAAAGTGCAGGAATAAACCTTGCGGACGGTAAGACTACCAATAAAGCCACGATCTTGAAATTGATATTTAAATGTTGATTTAAATTCTGCAGTAAATTTCCTATCAAATAATTTTAGACATTCTTTCTCTATCGTACTTCTGCATGAGAAAAACTTGAAAAAAAGTATGTGGCTGCATCTGAAGTGATTTTCTGTATAAGTTTAGCAAGAAGGACGATAAGGATGAAAAACCCAGTGACATAGTTCAAAAAATAATACCAACCGTAAAAATGTGTGCAGGTTAATTTTTTGTTACATATTCATATAAAACAATTATCCTAGTTTCGGAAAAAAGTTACATTGAATTACTTTTATTGAAAGAATTTTATACAGACAGCTCCAAACTTAAAAATCAGCATCAGGGACATAGGACGGTATAGGAGTTTTCCTGGTATTTGGACCTCCAACATCGTCCAAAACTTATATATCTCGCTAATATTGTTATGCAATCATGCAATGGGATGTTCTCCAGTATATGAAATTTAAAAAAAAAAAAGTGTATTAAAATAAAAATTATTCAGGGACATGAAAGTCAAAAGATTGTGAGAATGCACCTGATATTTTTGAATATCTTTTTTTTTCCTTTTTTTTTTTTGTGTGTGTGTGTGTTTGTGTGTGAAATATGTGTTTATGTAAGGAATTTATTGCATGTAAAAAATACTGAAAACTTTAAAACATTAAAAAATTTTAAATTTAAGAATTTAAACATGTTTAATTTTTTTTATATATAACTCTTGAACCACTTGCCTGATTTGCATAATTTTTGCCCTATTGTATACAGATAATGTGTAGTTTTAACTTGTGGTCAGAAGTCTTAAAGATAATACTTATAAAGTTCATAATAAATTTTAAAGTGAAAAAAATAAAGTTTTTTTCACGCGTAACTTTTGCATAAATTAGCATATTTTCGCAATTCTCACTCAAAATAATAAATCCTGAAGACAATTTTTTAGAAATATAATACAGAAACTCTATTGAAAACTTCATACAAATACTTTATAAGACATTTTAGATATATGTTTCAAAGTTGGCAAATCATGAAAAAATTCATTCTGAGATACATGAAGTTAAAGGTTCCTTCAGATGACGGTTCGCGCTGCATCACAAGATAAAAAACAAAAACAAAATTAAGCAAAGCTTTTATATGAGATAAGAGATACAATGAAGTTATATTTTTAATGTCTTAACAATAATAAAGTGTTTAAATTTATTAAAATTCTTGATTTAAAAAATGCCTTTAAAGAAATATTTTCCTTAATTTGTCATTTTTTAATCATGTGTATCATCCGGATTCAATAATTTAAACACCAAAATATTTTGATCTCACCATCTCACACATTTCAAAATCATCTTTGCAGTGTATATGTTCTTGGATTGAAGAGCCAAAAAATATTTGAACCATGCACTTTTTCACATAAAATTGTTTTTCTGTGAATTACACCTTACAAAATTAAACCCTGAAAACATAATTTTATGTATAAATTAATATAACATAAGTGATATGCTAAATAATCATAAATAATCATGCGTAATAAAGCACTAATAATGGGCTAAATAGCCATAAATAATCATGTTTAATATAACATCATTAAGCATACATATAGCATAATCTGAGTTTAGGTATGTATTTCCTATAGATGCACTCCTTTATACCTTGATTGGGAAAATATTATGAATTGTGATTCTAAACAAACATTATTTATTTGCAAGAGAACAGCTATCTCAAAATAGCTCTACAAATTTAAAAAGTTATTTTCAACATTACATATGAGTTCAAAAATTTTATTAATGATATTTTCTTAATAAACTGAAATGGTTGCAACAGTTTCATTTTATTTTTTAAGGGCGAGAGGAAATAATAATGATTATTAAATATTTATTCATGCCATTTTGTGAGGGAAAAAAAGGGAAACGTACTTTTAATATGAATATAATGCTAATTAATTGTCGTAAAAGCGCATACTTACTCGAATAAAATGTTCATGATTTTTAAAACAAAGCGTACTTGGTAATAGAGAAATATTATTTTACAAATGCGACCAATTAATAAAGATACAAAATATATTAAATCGGCTCAAAAATTAGTGAGTGAATTTCTAAAAGGCAAAAACTTTCGCGAATGAAAATAGCATTATTAAAAATGTGCATTTTTATTGCGAAAACTGCAAAGTAAATGTATCAATTGTAAAGATTGCAAGGTAAATTTCGCAATTTTTGTCTAAATTACATTCAGTGCAATACGATTCCATGTTTAAAATTAATATTATAAATATTTTCTAAATGTAGAAAGAAATAAAATTTATTTCCAATTTTCATTCATTCATTTCTTTCTTTCTTTTTTTACATAGTTTTTTTTTTTTTTTTTTTTTTTTACATTGGTTTTATGCAGCCTAAATTTAACACATCTAATTGCCATGTAGCAAGTTGTCATTATTTCTGATGAACAAAAACACTTCTTTTTTAAAATAATCGAAAGGAATCTGCCACAGACAATACAATTTTAGATGTTTTTATCATTTATTTAAATTTATCATTTAATTACTTGAGCACTGCTGAGAAGGGTCAGACTATAGCATCATCAATTAACTATTACTTCCTTTGATAACCGTGATGGATATTTTTTCCCTTTGCCCACAACCCCGATAAAAAATCCTGTCGCATTTTCCCTCTCAACACAGGCGGTGAACTTCTGAACAGAAATCCCACCCACTGATTTACGCTAGACAGATGAGATGGGGGCGAAATTTTCGAAGCCTGTGGGCCGTTTCTCTGGTCTTTTGAGGCATAAGGGAAGTTTGCTCTCTGGTCTTTAGAGAGTTAAAATACACAAAATGTAGTGCACCATTAACGGATCCCACAAGTATGGATTTATTTATATCAGCATTAATGCTTTCACCAGTTAGCGTGGCTCTATAAGTAACGTGATTAAAAAAGTTTTCTATTTGTTTTGTCACATCCCTCACGGAACTCATTTGTCAATGCATGTCCTAAACGAATGTTCGTGTCATTTAACAACTTACGAACTTGCTGTTTGTTTTGGTGACAAAGTCGCTCATGCCACAACTGCAGAGTTTAACACTCTGTACAAATGCTTATTTCAGCTGGAGATGCTTAAATAACGATTCTCACGAACATAACATGTGTAGTATCTGTCCAGTATCCAACATCAACAAATTCCTTACTATGCTAAAATTCAACATACTTGTCAGACATTTTTACTTCGACAGACACCATGCTTGGCAGCTTGTTGCACAGAAAAGAAGTGCCTTCGCACATCAGAAACATACCATACATTTTCCATCTGAGCATCATGCTACTTGCCACGGATATACATAAAATTGGTATTAGAGATATAATTGTAATTACTTTTCATAAGTGCTTTAAAACCTTATTTACTTTCCTTTCATTTCTGGTTCGGGCCCGGTTGAGGGTTAAAGTATTTCGGGTTCGGGTCGGGTGCGGATTGAAAAATGTCGGCTTCGGGTCGGGTTGCGGCTTGACTTCAAACGTAAATTGCGGTTTTGGGTCGGGTATAACTCGCCCCGCGTATGACTTACTTCGGCCCCCCTGTCGCGGATACCATGACCCCCTGTCGGGCAAGCTCTGGCGCCGCCCCTGTGTAGCAAAGGATCTAATATTTTTCATTAACGTATGTATGGGATTTGAACTATTACAAATAATGTGGGAAAAAAGAGTTTTTAACATAACATAGACATGGGGCATTCTCACAAGCTTTTGACTTTCGGGAATAAAAATCTGGTGAAATTAAACTTGCTAAAATAACATTTTAATCTGATAGACGAATGCCTTAATGATTCAAAATAAAGAAAAAATGGTCAGCAGCGAAAATTTTTTTATTTAACTGAGGTTTAAGTTAAACTTGCGAGTTTAATTTTCCTTACCATTTTACCACTATAACTTTCTAATTTCTTCTAAATTTTTTCTTATAATGAATTTACACAGTACCCACAGGGCATTCAAATAAGAAATAATAACAATGTAGTAATTTTAGTACAAAATTTTGATATAACATTGTCTTAAAGGGATGTTAAAGAAGGGACGGAATGAAAAAAAGGGGATGGTATAGGAAACTAGTTGGATGTGCCAATCCCAAAACTTTCTTCTATCTTATACATCTTAATATTTCAAAACCTAGTTACACGTGTTAATACTTCAATATTATTAGTTCAATACTATACCAACTTTGATTTTCATCTTAAATTTCTGCTCAAGTCAATTAAACGGACTAAAAACGAGTTAATCTATATCATGATATTTGTTAAAATTATTAATTTTTCCTTATTCTGTCGTTATCAGCTGTTTGCGAATAGCCGGCATAGCAGGAAGCGAGTTCCCGCTGCTGCATGAGCCGCCGATGCACAATAGAACTACGAAAAATCAAGAAAGGTATACAAAAATCGTTTGCACGGAGCCCCTTTACCGCGCAAAATTTCCAAATTCAAGGAGAACCTGTTGGCCAAAGCCAAAAACAAGCACAAACATTTTGGTTCAATTGTATGCATAATTTTATAACGCTGTTCGATGGTACAATAATGAAAATGGCACAGAGATTGGAATTATAGCGACCCCTTCTTTCAGAATTTTTTCAAGTTCAGGGAGGAGTTGTTTGCCATAGCCAGAAACATGCACAAAAAATTTGGTTCAATTATATGGATAACTTCATACACTTTTCGATGGTACAATAATGAAAATGGTACAGACATCGCAATTATAGTGCCCCCTTCCGGCAGAATTTTTTCAAATTCAGGGAGGACCTTCGTGACATGACCAAAAATAAACACATAAAATTTGGTTCAATTCCATGCATAACTTAATACACTTTTCGGCGGTACAATATTCAAAATGGCACAAAAATTGTACAAAAATCGCTATTACAGCGCCCTCTACGAGCGATTTTTTTACAAATTAAGGGAGGACAACCTTGCCATAGCCAAGAACTTAAAATTTTTTTTGGTTCAATTCTATGCATAACTTCATACACTTTTCGATGGTGCAATATTCAAAATCGCACAAAAATCGCTATTACAGCGCCCCCTAACGGCGAATTTTTTGCAAATTCATGGAGGACCTGCTTGCTATATCCAAAAACTTAAAATAAAAATTTGGTTCAATTCTATGCGTAACTTCATACACTTTTCGATGGTACAATATTCAAAATCGCACAAAAAACGCATTTACAGCGCCCCCTACCGGCGAATTTTTTCCAAATTCAGGGAAGACCTGCTTGTCATATCCAAAAACTTAAACTAAAAATTTGGTTCAATTCTATGCATAACTCCATACACTTTTGGATGGTACAATATTCAAAATCGCACAAAAATCGTTATATCAGCGCCCCCTACCGGCGAATGTTTTCCAAATTCCGGGAGGACCTGCTTGCCATAGCCAAAAACTTATAATAAAATTTTGGTTTAATTCTATACATAACTTCATACACTTTTTGATGGTACAATGGCGACAGACAGACGGACAGACGGACGGACGGACGGACGGACAGACGGAGAGACGGACACACAGACAGACAGACATTTTCTATAAACATGTTTTTTGGATTCTCTGACCCCTAAAACATGCAAATCCGTCGAAAACCGGAAGTCGAAAAAAATTTCGATTACAATACTTTCTTCTATTCAAGATAGAAGAAAGTAAAAAGGGATGGTAAGGATAAGGTAAGGAAAATTAGCACTATTTTTAGACAAATCATGTTAAGACTAAGTGATAGCCACAGTGTTCACTGATTTTTAGAAACAGTTATTTACATTGGATTAAATTTAAAAACATTTTTAATTTACCTCGAAAAAAGCAGAAATAAACCTTGGGGACGGTAAGACTACGAATAAAGCCACGATGATGCTTGAAATTGATATTTAAATGCTGATTTAAATTCTGCAGTAAATTTCCTGTCAAAGCATTTTAGACATTCTTTCTCTAGCATACTTCGGCATGAGAAAAAACTTGAAAAAAATTCTGTGTCTGCATCTGAAGTGAATTTATGTATAAGTTTAGCAAGAGGGATGGTAAGGAAACTAAAACCCAGGGGAAAAGTTCAAAAAATAATATCAACCGTAAAAATGTGTGCAGGTTAATTTTTTGCTACATATTTATATAAAATAATTGTTCCAGTTTCAGAAAAAAATTACATCGAATTATTTTTATTGAAACAATTTTATCCAGACAGCTCCAAACTTAAAAATCAGCATCAGGGACACGAGGCGTCATAGGAGTTTTCCTGGTATTCGGACCCCCAACATTGTACAAAACTTATTTATCTCGTTAATATTGTTATGCAATCGTGCAATGGGACATATGAAAAAAAAAAACCCTACAAGAATATATACTAAAATAAAAATTATTATTCAGGGACTTAAAAGTCAAAAGATTGTGAGAATGCCCCTCATACAGTTAAAAATCATAAAATTATGTAATAGTCTTCAAATGCTAGCAAATTATAAATATCACTACTGCAAGGCTTCTTCTACAAAATTAGATTCCCGATTTTTTGTGTAGTTTAATTAGTTTTTTCCAGATTAAAAAATAAATTACTTAAAAAAAAAAAATGTTTCTTCATTCTTTTTTAATTTGATTTTTTTATTTTCCTAAACCAATTGCAAACAACAAAAAAAGAAGCATAGCCAATAAAAAAAGTATAATTAACTAAGCTTAACCACACTTAAAATAAAACTTTTACGCATAGTTTCACGTTGTGCAATATGAAATATAACAAATTAATGAGCTTTTTATCGAGGTATACAATTAGAATCCTTCATTTCCTCAACCTCATATCGTTTTTTATTTCAGCAAATTAAATTATTGCTTTTTCAAGAGTTCTCCAACAGAAATCAGTCCATTTTTTATAACGAAAGGAAAAATTTATTTTTCTTTATGGGAAAAAAATCATTGGTAAGATATTCTTTTTTTCTATTTATATTAATTTGCTTTAGCTTAAAAGATTACGAATTATTTTATTTATTCTTTTTATGCTCCAATTACTTTTTTCTGGTGAAAACTTCTTTTATAATTATAATTCACAATGAATTACATAACATAATAATGAATTTACGCATAGATTTAACTTCTAAAAATATAGATTTTAATTGAATAAATATATAAAATTAAAATTCTTTCTTAAATTAAAAATGATACAAAAATATAAGGAATATTGTGTTAAATTATATATATATAATATTAAATTATAGTCATAAAGGGTAGTAACACATGACAAGAGAAACAATTTTTGTATAAAAAATCCGGAACGCAATCCACTTATTAATCAAAAACTACAGAGTGTCTCACACTAACTCGAATCCAGATTTTTGTTCCTGACTGTAATGATATTTGAGTGAAATCTTCAACAGAATAACTGTACTTCCTGTGAAATAGAATGAAATCCAGGAAATTGCTGGGATGGGCTATAAATCTGCCAGTGGTACTGGTACCATATGCACTGTCGACTATCTTTTGGATTACGAAATGGTGTACTCAGTGCTAGGGGGAAGAAGAGGATCGCTATTTTTAGCACTATTGTTGTTTCACTACTTTTCGGGGGGAAAAAAATAAGTCTTTTGTATGATTTCACTAAAATATATTCATTACTGTTAGAATTTTAAACAAAAATTCGTGTTTAGTTTTGTTTGCCTTAACAAGTATTATCACCTCTTACAGTTTTGAACATCATTTTAGATACACCCTATATTTACAAATAGTGATCAAAATAATATAAACATCCAGAAATAAAATAATAATAATAATAATACGACTTAGTGTCACCTTTAGTATATTTTATAAAATATACAATATCTATATATAACTTATTAGTGCCTTTTTTGTTTGTTTTTTTGGTACTGTGGCTTTTGCCGCCTCCTTTGAAGCTTTTGCTGTCTTTCCTTGGTGAGTGTCATCTCTAAACAACGTTAACTTTAAATTTTTTATCTATTATAATTCAAACTTAGTAGTTTTCGTAACTACAGCTATACTCCAACTTAATTTTTCATTCTTTAATTTTACTATTCTATTTACTAACCATTTTTTGACTTAAGTTTATAAACTTAATTTTTAGTTTTTAATTCTTAATCCTTTATATTTTATTAAAATTTTTAATTAATTGTTTATATTTTAATTTTATTATCATTTACTTCTTAAGTAGTTTTAAACTACACTTTTTCGTTTCCCAATGTCTCATAATATTACAAGATGTTCAAGCAATAGTCTGGGTGTTAAGTTGCTGACAACTAGGTAACCCCTCAAAGCTGCTGTACTGTTCAGCACTGTTCTCTTTTAGCATATAATAGGGATTGAATTCATCTAGGAATTAAGGTTTGCAAATTCTGAATTATACCTAACGGCATATTAATCATTTCTTATGGAGATATTCTGAAAATTATCATAGAACTATTGGGGGATTAGATGGCTGTCAGGGCCAAGTAAGATATCGAACTTCATCGATATGTTTCTCAGATCAAAATTTAACATGTCTAACTGTATGAATTGGACATTTATCGTTCTGAAAGACGCTATTCTCTGTAGGGAACAATGCTTGGACCATAAGATGAACATAGTTAGCCAAAATTTCGACACAGTCATTTTCAGTTACTCACTATTGGAGAGTGACTACAAGATCTGCAGAAACTGCCAAAAGATTGCTCAAACCATTTCAAATCTGCACAGAACTTGATTATCGCAAGGACAAATTAGGCAATCGCTCCAGGATTCATTTCTAAGGGGACTTTAAAGCAAAAAAAATCAGGAAATGTTTTGTTAAAAATGAGTAAAAAATGCGGCTACAAAAATGTCAGGTGGTCTCTCAAATGAGTCTTTGCCGCAAGGCCCCATGAAGAATTAATTGGGTTCTGGATGTGTGTAATAAGCTTAACAATTAACAAAAGACAATCCAGATCATACACTGGTATCCTTCAGACATACACATGTCCAGTTGTGGGGAACAATGCACATCAGGATTCATTCGGCCATGCCACTTTGTCAGGTGCGTCATTCTATGCGATTCGAGTGTATACATGTGTTATACCACTGGCGGTTTTAGTTTGGAGGAAGGAGGGAGGATGGGAGTAATTACGCCTCCCAGACTTTGAATTTAAAATTTTTCTCCATTTTTCATATAAAAGTGTATAAGCCATGCGACATAATACCCATAGTTTCAAAATATTAATGTCATTATCTCTACCAGCTCACTTGACCCGCCTTGGTGTACGTGCTATGATCAATGTAATTTTACATATTCAAGTTCGTGACCACGAATGACATCCAGACTGAATGATAGTCCATTCCCATTCAGTGATGAGATATGTCAGATAATATAAATTCTATAGCTGTAATTAACCAAGTGACTTCAGTTTTGTAAACAACGACGTCTCTTTACAAAACTCCAAAGGAACAGATTACAGTAGTAGTGTCTAGTGGGTATGGAATGAGCCACGTTTGATCTATATGTCCGATGTGATATCTACGATCATGGCAAAAAATTTATCTATAATTCGTCATTTAAAAAAAGTTATTAAAAAGATTTGATTAAAAAAAATTAAGCTGCAGTAATCACTACAAATCTTTTTAAAAACTTATGTGATTTTGCAGTTTACAAATAAAGAAATTTTGAAGTTGTATACTTACATTACGAGCATCGTGTATTGTCTGAAAATACTGAAACAATTAAACAACAAAATTATTTGTAAATAATAAGGAAAAGTACCTATTGAGATAGGCGTAACTTTCGTAGTTAAAAAAATGCTACCTGTCATTTACGGTGTATAGGTGGAGAAAAGTTATCTTTAAATGTAATTTTTCCAGAGTAGTAGACCTTTTTATTTCCGTAAAGTGTTATTAATCTAATTTACATAAGATATTATTACTTTTCGTTACTATTTAAGATTAAAATTTTTCCTGCAGGTTATACCACTAATAAAAAAGTATTAATCCATTTCAAATACTACGAAAAAAAAAAGTGCTAAACGTTGTGTAAAGCCAATAATAATGAAATTATTTCACTTATTGAATCAGTTGTATTTCTCTTATTCCTCATACTTTTCATCTTTTTCCCAACATCCTAAACAATTTCATTAAAATATAGTACATTTCATCTTAAAAAATCTTTATTTTATTAACTATTGTAAAAGACATCCAGATTTATACGCCAAAAAATTTATACAGATTGTAGTAATTTGTCTAAACAAAATTGTAAAAGAGTTTTGAAAATAAGATTTAGTTTTTACTACACAGTCGACGCAAATACCGTAAAATGAAAGTGGATTAAGGCAGATTGTAATGGAAAGTAAATAAAATGGACTAATTGCTTGATTCTAAAAGGAAAAACATAGATTTAACGATTACTTGGAATAGAATTCAGTTTTCTGATAACAAAATACTTACATTTGGGTTTCTTGCATAAATTGTCTGGAGGCCAGCTCCAACACTAGTGATTTGTTAGCAATCAGCATGGCTTGCCTTTTTGGTCGAAGGAATACATGGTGCACTGCTTGGGCGCTACGATAATCGGCCACACCAATATCTGCGATTAAAAAAAACCAGCGAGATAAAAATTTTTATGAAAGACACGTTTCTTACTCTCTAGCACATGTTCTGATTTTTATGCAGTACTGAAAAATTGAAAACAAATAAAGTTTTTAAATTTCACGGGTGTTTTGAATCTTTTAGTTAACGTGGATAAACTTTCTTTTTTTGAATGAGTATTGTGAAAATAATTATTTCAAAACTAGATCATTATCATCATTGTTATGGGGGTTTATTCATAGATCTATGCAGCTGAACAAAAAATAATCTGTTTGCATGATGCAACGTGAGATCAACAAAGCATTTCATATGAAGTTATCCATTACGACAGCAAAATTATGACTTTTATGAGCAATATTTTGCTTGTGTTATGGTAGTTAACTTTTCTCCTCATTTAAATAGACTCAGAAGCTCAAAAAATTCAAAATTGTAAAAATTTTTGATTTTTAAGTTTTATTTGCAATAAAATATGCGCATAACAAGTTACAGTCGGTTTTTTTCTCAGATACCAAACAGGAAGTCATTCGGATAATTAGTTTAGTAATTATGCAGGTGTAAAGTTTAGAACATTTAATGTTAAATTAATTTTTAATAGTTGCAAAACTAGCTGCAATGCGTGCAGGTTTCTAAGCATAACTCAGATTAAGCAGAAATTTTGATTTACATAGTTGAAACATATAACCTACACAAAATATAACAGAAATCAATATCCATAAGCTGTAACTATGCAAATCCATAATTACAATCTATGCTTGACGCATGATTTTTTTCTTTCTTATTTTCTTCATTTTTTTAGGGTACTTCTTAGTTATCCAGTCGACCAAAATTGCCAAATTATATAAATCGCCAAACCACTCGCCAAATTATACAAATTGGCATAATTTTTATTTTAAATAACGAAAGAACAAATAAATTAGTAAAACATTAATGAAAATAGAAATAAAACGTCGAATTAATGGTTTTATTGGCCATTATTGACATTTAATGTTACAATTAATTAATGGCAAACCATTATTGGCATTTAATCTTACAATTTGGCGACGGTAATTTGGTCGACGGGATAACTAAGAAGTACTTTTTTTAGAAGTACAATTTCAGCGTCACGCAACTATTACAGGACTGTCAGTGGCGACTATTTCAAAATTCTATCTCACACCACTCAAAACAAAAAATTTTTTTTCTCAAAACAAAAATTTTGCACATACTCTTTTACTACATGCGCAAGAGAAATATACTACAAAATTTATTTACAAAAATTAATGGTGCAGATATAATATAAAAATAGTCGTCAATGGTAACCCTGTATTAATAAATGTTTGATTTTTTTCCCCATTTATCACGCGTAAGATCAAATTTTTAATGCACTGAAAACTCCTTAAAAGATGTGCGATTGTTCATGTTCTTTTTTTCTTTTCGTTTGTAGTACGTTTTATATTTTACAATTAAAATTTTATTTGTGTTAAATATTAACCATTAAACAAAATCCGATCATTAAATTTGTTAAGTTTTGTATTATTATTTACAACGAATAAAAAACTGAGGTACAAATCTTAAAACATAAAATAGGAATAGCATTGTATAATTTTGCAGCAAAAGTTTAATGTAAGTTCTTTAATCATTCATTCAATAATAATAATAAAGTAAATAAAACGCTGATATTCAATATTTTAAATACTTAGACTCTACAAGGAGAAGAATAATTTTTTACATCTTTTATTTGTAGCTTTTATACTGGGAAGCGGCTGCACAGACCATCAACTCATCGAGTTGACGCCTGAAATTCCAGGATTAGATAGAATTCGATTAGCATATTAAAATGCAACTGGTCTGCCAAGTCATATCATGGTGGAAAGTACCTGCAGACCCAATTTTAGTGGTTGATCTGTAGGTTTATCGTTGTGTTTTCCTGCACTCAAAGCTATGAAAACATGGAGGACTGGTAGCAGGAAAAAACAATGACAAACCAGCCAATCAACCACAAAAATCGATGTGAAGATGGTTTCCACCAAGATATGACTTGGCAGACCAGTTGCATTTTAACCCTTTCCGGCGCAGAGTAATTCTATTTGTAAAATGATGAAATGATGGACTGACACCAGAATTTACAAATGAATTTATTAGAAAATAGAAACTTGCTTGATTTACCGTACTTTATAAAAGGAAAATTTTAATTAAATATTTTGGGTACCAGTACTCATAAAATTAGGTATCCTTTTTTGTAAACACCGCCCGCTAAAGGGTTAATATGCGAATCAAGTTCTGGACTTTTAACCGTCAACTCGACGAGGTGATGGTTTGTGGCAGACGCCTCCCGGTCTATATGGTATAATATATTTTTTACACTTGTATTTATGTTTTATATCAATTTTAACTAATTTATTTCAATTTATTCGCTTTTATGGTTAAACATGTTTTACTATTTATTAATATACTAGCTGTTTAACCCGTTCTACGGACGGGTGTTCATGAGTTTAATTCTAAAACCAAAATTAAAAATGAAAATCGGTACAACCAAATTTAAGTTCATGAATATAAAAATGTGTTATATCTGTTAAAAATCAGTAATTACAGAACCAATATGAAATATGTATGTACACAAAGAAATCAGGTATGTATTAAAAAATCAATAAAAGTAAGTATTTACACAAACAAATTAAAGTTGGGAATATAAAAATCAGTTATAAAGTCAATATTTACACAACCAAACAACCATTTATAAGAAAAAATGAAATTTACATCGTGACTGTAAAAAACTGGAAAAAATTATTTTAAAATGAAAAATCTTTGCACTGTTTTACACGTCACCAATGAGGTAAATTGCTCGCTTTTTTCAGTGAGTATTTACACAACCAAATTAAAGTTTAGGAAATCAGTTATAAAGTCGATATTTACACAACCAAACAAACATTTGTAAGAAAGAATGAAATGTACATCGTCATTGCAAAAAAACTTGAAAAAATTGATAAAAATTCCTTCTATATATATAAAAAAGTAACGCTTTGGAAATGAACCAATGAAAATTTGCGTAGATACCGCGAAACGCAATTGATTGGTCAGCGCTTTCTGACGCTATAAGGGGGGTTACTAAGGGGGAGGGAACCCGGCTCTGTCGCCAAACCTCGCCAAGTTTAACACCAACTTTGCGATACATCGCCAAATTTGGCGACCAAAATTAGTCGCCAAAATTAGTCGCCAACTTGTACTATTTCCAATATTTCGCCAAATTTCCATGGACTTTCATTGAAATCCAATAGGGTTTACTTGGTTGCAGAAAATCAACAAATTGAGATATTTCAATGCAACAAAAACTAATATTAGATTATGTATAGAGCTTAATGAAACTATTTACATTATTTTTAAGCACAAACACCAACTATTCACAGTATTCGTAACGCTATATATATAATTTTTATTTAATTTGTAATTATTCAAATAAATTATAAATTTTACCTTTGTTTAATGATTTTATATTTAATAATTCTTATAATTATGAAACTCTGTAAGCCCTATGATTATGTGCTTGGGGATAAGGAAATAAAATTGTCTGGAGTTGGGAAGGAGGGCGTTTTTACCAAGTGGAATCTAAAAATGAATGCATAGAAAAGGAGGAGTCACGAAGCGATACAGATTGGAAACGTGAAACAATTACGTCTGGGATTGGCTATAAAATAGGGATTGCTTCTCGATTACGCGGGGGGGGGGGGGTGAGCGTAGCGAGCAGGGTGGTAGAGCCCTCCTAGTCTTTAAAAAAATTGCATTGTTTCCACGTCATCCATGAGGTAAAGTGCAGTAGACTCGTTTTTGTTTGTTTGTTTGTTTTTTACAATACAGCAAAATAGTTGCGACTTAAGATAAAACTTCACGAAAGACAATGTTTTGTGTAAATGCCTTATCAGACTCTGAAAAAAGTTTTCCTTGTTTTGGTCCGTCCTTGACCCAAACACGTGCACATCCTCTAGAAGTTGCTCTTGTAAAGGCTACATACAACATCCCATGTAAAAAATATGAATGGGGCAAATAGAATTCCAGCTTTTTTCAAGGTTTGACCCTGAGATTTATTGATAGTCATAGCAAAGGCGATCCTAAGTGGAAACTGACTGGAAAGGTAAACTGGAATCCGACGATATAAGCAGGATCATCGGTATGAAAATACGGGTGCCTCTTTTATGTTCTGTCAAAACTTCTGCATCTATAACATTTTGCGACAACCTTATAACTATTAAACGTGTAGACCACTGGACGGATTCATGTTTCTAAGCAACGTAACAATAATGCTAACTTTAAGATTTAACTGATGTGGTGGCAATCCAGAAGGTGTTAAACTACTTATGAAATCCATTTGCAAATTTTTTTGTTCTTCTTCATCATCACAAAGTATTGTATCAGCACTAAAATAAGTTTTGACTTCGCCAGGTACTTTTCGTAAAACCTCCTCATTCAATCTCAAAGAATCCTCATTCTTGGGATACGAAATGACTGTTTCCGAAAGATGATCAAGATCAATATTTCAGACGAACCAAAAATATCATCCACTATAGAATACTGCACTAAACATTCTGGATGTATTTCAATAATATCTTCTCCGAGTTCATAATCATTAGTCAACCGACCATCCCCCAGGCGAACGAGCCATTTCACGAAATAGAATTCCTCCGACACCGTTCGCATATTTGTAACCAGACTGAACTGTCAAAATGCTGGCCAAAGAGAAGAATTTTTTATACAACTTTAAAAAATGAGTGTTTTGTTTGCATGTATAACCATAGGTAAAATCTGCTTCCAGTCACCTCCAAGAATAAACACTTTGCCCAAAAATGGGACATCATTGCCATCCAAATCTCGCAGAAGTCTATCAACAGCATTCAAAACATGAATAGGTGCCATGGTACATTCATCCCATATAATGAGCTTAGTCATTTTCAGTAATCTTCCTTCAGATGTATTTTGCCGAATTTTTGAAGCTGAATTATCCAATATGGGGACTGGTATTTTAAACTGAGAATGTGCAGTTCTTCCAGCTTGCAAGAGTATCGATGCGATGCCTGTCCATGCAACGGAAATAGCAGTATGCCCCATTCCTCTGACGTAATGCAGCAAAGTGTTGTATAGGAACGTTTTTCCTCATCCCGCAAAAGTATTGACAAAGAAAACCTTAGCGACAGTAGCATAATCATTTTTAATACTTTCAATGACAGCATCAAAATTTATCCGTTGTTCCGGATTTAGCATGTTTAACAATCGTTTCCCCTCTGCTCTTTCTTCTTGTAAATAATAGACATCGCATTCCATAGAGTTCTCCAGGTTTGAGGGTTCAGGTAATTCAAAGTTCTGAAGTGTCATATTGTGTATGCGTAGATGATTGGCTATGTCTTGAAGGGCAATGTCTCTACTCTCCTGTAACGGCAGATGGCGAGCAAAATCTTCTGTGAGTTTTGACTTAAAATGTTCCCATAATTGAATCGGTAAATTTGGATTGCCAAAGACACATATGAACGAAAACAGTTGTCTCAGTTTGGGTGGAATTTCAAAACCACATGCTTCAGTTAAACAATGTTACCATTCAACATCATCTTATAATAAATTTCTAGCACGGCATGCAACCTTGAATGTTTCATGGACATTAATCTAATACGTCCTTAACTCCTCGAAAGTCTTGGCACCGGAACATGACAAAGCAGCATACGAAGATGGAATCGCTCAATATCCTTTGGGCTTACAGAATGCATCCTGATACAATGAAGTCACCTAATGTAACACGCCTTTGCCACACTTTGCCTTTCCATACAAAGTGCTTTGGAATTTCTGTATAGAGATAGAAGTTTGCTGAAGGATCAGAACTGTTAAGTAGAAACCAAGCAGTGAGCATGGTGTCTTTATTTCTTACTCTTTCAAAAGCTTCACGTTTCTTCTCTTCCCTAAAATACACAGATTGCATTTTTGTAGATGCACCGGCGATCTAATAATAACATGGGACTTGTCTTACATGTCATTCTCAAGAAGTCGCCACATTGCCTCTGGTGCCGAAACATATCGTTCATTTAAGCGTGGCGTACGTAATAAGTATATCTAGAAAAATATTTTTCAACTACTGTGCATTTTTTTAAATGAAATTTAATTTATTATGTTTCTATAGCAGCAGACGTTATAAAATGATATCTTTGGAATAAGAGAATAAATAGAATAAAAAGTTTTGTTTATTTTTAAAATAAGGTAATAATTAAGCGCAATTAAATAATCTTTAATTATTTGCATGCGTATAAAAGAATTATCGTAATATCCGCTACATGTTCTTACTATTGCAGCGTGGCCTACGTAATATGTATATCTTACATTGCAGTAAACATTTAGAACTAGTTTGAACTCGCGCGATTACGGATTGAACATAAAAAAAGGCAAAAATTCGTCAAAAATAGAAAATAAAATAGAAAAATATCTATTTAAAATTTTCGAATTTTTTACCCCAATCGTTCATGGGCCTCCTACCAGCAACCTTTGTGCCAAATTTCGTAGCCCTACGCCCTTTAGTTTCCGAGTTTTTGTGGTTACAAACATACGAGCACAGATTTTAATAGTATAGATCAGATACTTCAATAAAATATCTTTATACTTTGATGCAAGTGTCATAAAGCGATGATATCACTTAAGCTAATGGTTTTGAACTATTAAAAGCTTTGATTACACCATACTTTTCACTAAAAATAAATAAGTAAAAAAAAAAAATACTGAAATATAATTTGTGTATGATTTTCAAGTAGAAAATTCAATAGAAGTAAAGTTTCTGGTTACAAGTAAAGTGACTCTTTGAAAAGATTTTCTAACTTCTTTATGTGATGAAGTGCACTTGAAGTACCAATTAAAAATAAAGTCAATAAACCAAAATATCTTGAAATAAAGACGTGATTAAAGCATCTATTTCATTAAAAAAGCTTCTTTAACTAAACGGTATTAACTTTGATTAAAGTTCCTAAAATTTCTCATTGCTAATTAATATTATTCTTGCATTTAAAATTATTCTTTAGAATTGCCTCATTATGACATTAATTTATATGCATATTGCAAAAACTTGTCATTAGGAGACGGATTAGTTTACGATAAAAGTATTTGTTTAAAAAATTTCACAATTTTTACATCGGTTAAACTTATCACATATGAGCATGAATTTTAAATTATCGGCATAAATTAACCATCTAGATTTTTTTTTACATTGATTTTATTTATTTTATTTTATTTTATTTTGCATGAAGAAATAACAAAATCCGAATATGACAATTTTCCATTTGAGGTATACTAGAATTATCTATTTATTAAGTGGCTTAAAAAAAGGTCATTACCTATGCATGTATCAAACTACAAATAATAATTCATCATAATTTTATTCTAAGATCAATGGTTTAGAAGTTTTTGCGGCGACAATGTAACCTTTTGCAAACACTTACAACGTTACAACGTATCCAGTACTCATTTTGAACTGAGTGCCTCTTGCGGATTTTTTTTTTTTTTTTTTTTTTTTTTTTTTTTTACTTTATGAACTTCTAAGCTCTCCTCCCATACCCCTCTCTAGATAAGTTCTAGATTGTATCATATCTTATGTGTATCATTCTATTTCGAACTTAAGGTCTTTAAAACAAACCAATTATTATAATGTAAAAAGTTTACAAGTTTGCAAAATAAAATCTTTTTATTCACTGCATTGTCACTCCCCACTACAAAGTAAAATACAACCTAGACCTCATTTTACTCATCGACAATGAGTACAAATTTCTTTGTGCTTGCATGCAGTCAGTTCTTGTAGTTTCTACATGGTGGTTTCGGCGTTTGACGACTAGAGGGACTCTTAGTCATCTGCCATCTTTTCCCATTCCCACTGATGCAGATCCTGGCTTGAAAACTTCGTTGACGGCCATTTGTTCACATAGAACACTACAGCACTCTTCAGGTGATGCCAGAGAACATTGCTGGTCGGTGGAATATTTTCAATGGGTATAAATTGCTGGTAAAATAGAATTCGTATGTTTTCATTTACGGTCTTCGCGGAACTTGCTGCATAGTACGAAACGATGACGAAGCGCTGAATGAGTAAGAAGTACTCGTCATTTTCAGTGGTGTTGTCAGAAATTGTGGAATAGGCCAAATCAGCCTTATCTACGTCTCGAAATGCCATCCATATTTTTCATGAAGTAGATTTAACGATACCTGCAAAACTTGACACCATATCAACTACCGTAAAGGCATGGAAGAGGCGTAAAAAATTTAGAATTAACTTGTGCAACTTTTCTTTGCAACTCGTAGGTGGAAAGGTAGTGGAGATGCTTTCCAACTTCCACTTCCCCACTCCAACCCCATTTCTTTTAAATTCAGTTGTCCAGAGAAAGCATACATGATAATCACTACAACATCACTGTCAACAATTTTTACAGTGACATTTGAATGATGAGGGTATTCAATAGCATGCCGAACATGAAGTAACAGACGGGTATCGGCTTTTTCGTGGAATGCGAGAGAAAGGGCTGCAAAAAGATCCTTATACGAACCAGTATTGTTTCTCTGCAGGTGTAAATGAGCAGGTGGAGGAAGATTCATCTTAACGAAATTTTTTTCTAAAATATGAAGGTATCTTTGTTTTTGATGTGAGGAAGGAACTTACTGAAATATTTAGGTATGACAACATTGGATTTCACATCTGTCCCATATCCTCTCAACTGTCTTGTGTCTTTATAAGGCTTCCTTCTAGATAACGGTCAAAAATCAAATAACTATGTCTGCAGTTTTTAGTCTCATTAAAACGCAGGATTCAAAAATCTAATCACAGTATTGCCGAAAGGCTTGACTGGATTGAAGAATAAGTATATGGGACAAGGCAGCTCCGTCTATAATGAGGAAAGAAACATTAGGTTCATGAACAGTCGTCTCAGATGATCCACTTGACTTCGCGATACAACAGGCTACATTGCATTTGCTGTTGGGTTTTCGAAAGTTACCGAGGTAGGTGGGCAAGAATTGTTTTCATGGGCGTAAACTCTTTGACATTCATTTGTCTTGCTTGGATAGCAAGGTACAGTTTGGAAAAAAAATACTGTATTTTCTCATGTCAACAATCTTTTGCTTGTCCTCGGACTTAATAGAAACTTTCTTTCCACTAATCAGGGGTAAAAATTTTATGATGTTATGGACTGATACCTTTCTCAGTACCTAGCGGTTTTCCACAAATTCATCAAACTGTCTTTTGCCTCTCCCTATTACATCCGATGATATGACAGTTTTAGCACATTATTCAGTGAGAACAATCCTACTTCTGTTGACTGTAATCAACTCATCGTCTTTGAAAGGATTGCCGTATTCTTGAAACACTTTGACAAGAACAAATACATGGGTCTGAAATCTATTAGAAAAAGTTGCAGTGTCTTCATGATGCCCTCCAGAAGTTATGTCCGGCTTTTGTTCATGATTTTTTAAAAATTCTTCAATCATTCGTGCAACCGCTTAAACATTAGCTAATTCTTCTAGATTATGATTTCCCCGAGCTGCTTTATTTCAAAGAAATAAAAATTATCGGCATTCTGGTTAAAAGATTAAATTGCCTTAATTTCACCAACGATTTAAAATGTATAATATTACACAATTAAACGCCATGGATATTATAATAAAACGGAAAAAATGGAATATATATACAGTAGAGCGCCGAATGTCGGAACTCCAATTAACCAAATTTCCAATTATCCGAACAGCCGATTTCTCTCAAAACTTTTTTTTAAACGGAACTTCCAGTTATCCGAACAGCCTATTTCTCCTAACACTTTTTTAACCGAACTCCCAATTATCCATTGGCTTGGAATAAAAATTTAAATAAAGAAAAAACTCATAGTGGATCAGAAAAGGAGGAATGTAAAACAATAAAAGAGATGGGAAGAATCCTAATTGCCTTAATTGTGGCCCTGGATATAGATTTTAAATGACGATGAGATTGTGGATGAGTTTCATGATGAAAAAGAAATTGAATGCTCTCAAAATTACCCAGGTCCATCACATAACGAAGCCTTTGAATGTTTGAAAACAGCTATAAAATGGCTCGAATGGCAGAAGAACGTTGATACTATTCAACTAACGCGTATAAGAAGAATTATAGATATGGCAGCATTGGAAAGAATATCTTCGTCGAAGCAAGCAACAATCAAAAGCTTTTTTGATTAAATTATAATATCTCTAGAGTTCAGTAAATGATAAAAAGAGAAAAAAAATAATGATAAAAATGTAAAACAATTTTTAAACATGCCAGCACTAATTGGTTTTGCCAGTACTAAGTTTAGATAACGTGTGAAGGTTTTAGTATAGTCAGAAACATCCCTTAAATTGTCTGTCCATTTATCCGATCTTTTGCTTATGCGAACTAGGGTCGGTCCCGACTTGTTCGGGTAATTGGCACTTTACTGTATATATATGCATATTTTTACTTTAAATATGTGTAATAATGCATGAATATAAAACAGTTAATAAAAATGAAAGGGCTGTTGGAGGAATATTCAGTGAATCATGGTTTTTGTGGTTTTTCAAGGAAATCTTTGTTAAGAAAAAAAAAATAGGTTTAACTAAAACTTAACTCTGACACAATAATGCGTAAAGAAAACATAAGTACAACATCTGTAATCACGACTCATTAATCATAACTCGAATTAAGAAAAATAAGCACAAAAATTATTGCAATACATATACATATATAAATTACAAACTTAACAATAATAATGAATAATGTATAAAAAATGCTAATTGAATTACTTACTATTGTTGAAAATTTTCTGCTCAGCTTCTATTCTCTTTTTAGCCTGTCGCATAGCTTCCTTTAGCGATGTGAGCAAAGTTTCCTTGGGGACCTCATACACCGGCGAAACTGGCAAAATATGCATTTATTAATAGCGGAAATTGACAATGGCGTTCAAATCAGAAAGTTAAAATGTTCGAAGTACAATGTTTCTACCTTTCAAAAGATATATCTGTTTTTTCTATTAAAAACAAATAAAAAAATCCCTGTCGGCTCGGGCCTACAGGCGGAGGTAGATTTCGAAGTTAAGTACTAAATTCACCAACAAAACTTAAATCAAGATTAGAGATAAACCCAGTTCCTTCACTAAGAATGAGCTCTAGGGAACTAAACATTTTGTGAAAATTCTAATATACACGAATACACACATCTATGTATATGGAATAGGTTTAAAAAATAGCTAAGCAAATTTAGAGAACTTCAAAGTGTTAAAATAAGTTAATATTTCCATAGTCGGGTTTTTATCATGTTTTAATACGTTTTTTCAAACTCACATGACGTTACATATTCACCTGCTGAGTTCCATTTTATTTCCAATATGACGTAATATATATATTTTTACTTTCTTCTATCTTTACAAGAAGAAAGTATTGGATTCATGAAAATTTTCGAATTCCGGTTTTCGACGGATTTACACGTTTTAGAGGTCAGAGAACCCGAAAAACATGTTTTTAGAAAATGTCTGTCTGTGAGTCTGTCTGTCTGTCCGTCTGTCTGTGTGTGACACAAATTTTGTGGGCGCTCTATCTCAAGAACTAATGCACAGAATTTAATAAAAATTCATATTCAGTTAGACCCTGATACAAATTGATGCTGATTAGTTTTTGGTGCAAATCGCTCAACAGGTGACGCTGCAATGCTGCATTTTTTTTATGATTTCCGAAATGGCTCTATCTCAAGAACTAATGCACGGATTTTCATGAAACTTCGGATTCAGTTAGTCCTTGATATGACTTGATGCCAGGTCTTAAATTCTAACAAAAAAAGTTCCGGAGCCTAATATTCTGCGCTACCGGTACAACAACTGTACCGTTCCACCACCCCTCCCCCCTGCCCCTGTAATCTGCATATTTATATTTCGTACATTAATTGCAAAATTTAAAGCATTTTTTTTCTTTAGCAGAATAAAAATTTTAAATATATCTATCAGCATATACTTAGCTGTCAACTATTCCACTTTTTAGCTATCACTTCTTCTGAATAGTAAAAATCCGTGCCTATTTTTTATGTTAATTAATTGCAGAAGTCTGCGATTAAATAGGGTAACGATTATGATTAGGAAATGGTGTTAACACAAAAAAGGGATAGTTCGCAGCTATGCATTTTTTAGAAAAAATGAATGAAATTTACAGAAATGAATATTTATATGCTGAAGAATGGAACAATGTTTTACAATTTCCTGTAAAAGGTGCATATCTTAAACTATAATAATTTCCTTCCGCATAACAATCTTTTGCGGTGAGTCCCTGAAAATCAGATAAAATTAAAAATTTGACAACGTTATCGGAAAGAATCTATGCTTTTATAGAAAAAGGGGAAACACTGCTCGATTGCTTTCTATCAGAATAACAATACATGGTAATTATATCTACTTACAAAGGAAAGTGACTTCGTATAGGTGCAGAGAGCCTTAGCATGGTTACCGTTCATGATACAAAATAAATAGAAAAATCACTAACGTGATTTTTATACGCGTACGCAATAGAAGACAAAAAACCTGGAACAAACAAAACGTCAAGCTGATGCTTGTTGGATAAAACAGAAAATATTCTTTTCAGGTTAGATATCGAAATAATAAAAAGAAAACCCAGCCAATAAAAAATTATCCTACTGTCACAAAAGAAAATCGAACTGAAAGCAAATTTATCGTTCACTCTCTTGAGTGGAGCCGTATCAACACGTCGCCGATATAAATTTGAAATAGAAAAACACGATTTCTGTTTCCCCTTCATTCTGATCAAAATAGCATTAAAATGATTTGAAGTGGAATATAATACGTAATTTTAAAAGAGGATTTTTTTTCAATACATGAATAAATAAAATTTTAAATGCAATACAGATTGAGCTCGAGTTAGTCTAAGCCTAAAAACTGATATAAAAATTGAGTCCGTTTTATCTCCATCTCCTACGTGTGTGACACATTACGTCACATATAAGTGTTTTGGTAAAAAGAATGCAAAAGCTTGGAGATGGGAAGGAAAGGAAAAGGTAATTTAAGCTTCGGTTTTTCGGAAGCTCTATTGCACTGGGCTCCGGAGCCCTGTATTTATGAGCTCCGGTGAATTCCGAACAATATATAAATATTTACTAAAAACAGAGAAGTACCGGAGCCGGGCTCTGGTGGGCTCCGGCGCAAATTAAGCCCTGCTTGATGCTGATTAGGTGTTGGTGTAAATCGCTCAACAGGTGGCGCAGCAATGCTGCACTTTTTATGATTTCCGCAATGGCTCTATCTCAAGAACTAATGCACGAATTTTCATGAAACTTCAGATTTAGTTAGTCCTTGATATGACTTGATGCGGATTACGCGTTGGTGTAAATCGCTCAACATGTGGCGCTGCTGTGCTGCATTTTGCACGATTCCTGCAATAGCTCTATCTCAAAAACTAATGCACGAATTTTCATCTAACTTCAGATTTAGTTAGATGTTAACACAAGTTGTTGCTGATTAGGTTTTGGTGTTAATCGTCTAATAGGTGGCGCTGCTATGCTGGCATTTTCATGATTTTCGCAATAACCCTATCTCAAAAACTAATGCACGGATTTTCCCCAAACTTCAGATTCAGTTAGACTTTGACGTAAATGGTTACTTGGTAGTTTTGTTTAACATAGGTTTTGGTTTAAAGCACCCAATAGGTGGGGCTTCTAGGCTGAATTTTGCTGCATTTACACGATTTCGTAGATAGCCATATCTCAAGAACTAATGTACGGAATTTTATATCTATAGAATCCTCATGATCTGCATAGATTGCCGTTTAATTTTGGTAGTGTGATAGCTAATTTTCAAGTATTAACATGCATGAGATAGAAGAAAGTTTTGGGATTGGTATATCCGACTAGTTTTAATTCGTCAAACTATTTATTTCATTTTGACTTTTCATGCGGAAATCTTGCTCTAGAAAACTTATGACGTAATATTCAATTTGTTTTCAATTCGTCAAACTATTTATTTTATTTAATTTTTCACGTGAACTTGCAACAGAAAAGCAATTGTTGTGGTGAGAATTTTATTACTTTTTTTTTTAATTGTTGGCAACTGCTATAACGAAAAATATTTACTTTTTCCTGTCATTGTTGTGTAAGAGCTGGTTTTATCAGAATCATGTTAAGACGGTATTCAAAATTTTGAACCCTCCCCAATTCCATTCCCTTGGGCCGATTTTGCCCATTTTCAATCCCCGCCGAGATATTAGCCATCTCAAAGTTGTTGGCGAGTTTGAAGACAATCCGTGCATAATTGCGACTTTTATCGTGCGAACAAAATTTAGTACATACATACACGCACACACACACACACACACACACACACACACACACATATATATATATATATAAACTTTTTAGGTGGGGGTGTTTTTGGGTTCCTGGGGTCCTATAATGAAAAGTTATGAAGGAATTCTTCAAAAGTCGCACCATGGTAACGAATGCAATAGGTAGTATTTCTTACGAAATCTACATAAAATATACGAATATGTTTTCGAAGTATAATTATTATAAGAATATGTATACAACCTAATACCATCCAGCAATCGATATCAATTTAACAACTACCCTTAGTTTGATTTAGTTCATGACGCGTCCTGTTTTAAGAACACATAGACAACAGGAAAACATTTGTAAAACATTATGTTTTCTTGGGTATTTTAATTTATATAAATAGCCCTATCTTTCTTATAAAAAATATATATGTATTAATAATCTATAGATTTGTTTTGAAAAAATAAAGTTTGCTACTGAATAGAGTTAAAATATTAGACATTGTTGAAAAATTATTTTTATGGTCACATTTTGTACAGGGTGTTCATAAAAGAATGTCCCAGTTATGAATTTTAATAGTATCAACTGAAAGCGTTGTTTCAAGATAAAGAGTAACTCAGACAGTTTTATAGAAGCGCATGCGCGAGTACCGCTTTGTTATTTATTTGCTTGCAGTGCCAGATACGCAAAATGGCGACTCCTGAACGTAAAGCGTTATTGCTGGGCTGAACATTTAAAAGCTGTTAGAGCCATGCGATTTTTTCCTTCGAGGATTTATAAAATGCATTATTTACGTTCTGCTGCTACCTAATGATTTGCCAGAGTTGAGACACAGAACTGAAGAGGCTGTCGCCTCCATTACTCCGGACTTGTTAACCGAAGTGTGGGAAGAATTGGACTTTAGGTTGGATGTGTGCCAAATAGCTAAAGGTGCACATATTGAACATTTGTAGGAAAAAATAGGTTTGTTTACCTTCAATTTGTTGTAAATAGTCTAAATCAGTGGTTCCCAACCTTCTTTTGGCCGCGCCCCACGTAAGCATCTCTAAAATCATGATGCCCTCTTTCCCTTCTATATAATATAAATCTTTTTACATAAAAAATGAACTTCTATTTTCCCGGAAGGACCCGAAAATACCATTAACTCTGATGAGTCATTTCACATTCTTTAATTTATCAAAATCATATATATATATATATATATATATATATATTTTTTTTTTTTTTTTTTTTTTTTTTTTTACAAGTATGTTTTTAACACAACTTTATTCATGCAATGTGGCCATGGATCTTCGCATTTACATCCACAAAAGTTTTATTGTTTTTTAGCAACTTACCTCGAATTTAAAAGTGATAAATAGTCTACATTTTTATCTTCGTAAAATTTCTTCAAATCTCTCTCACATTTTGTATTACATCTGATAAAACTGAGACATTTTATAATGGATTTTAGTACTTCATTAAGAACAAGTGATATTTGTTTATCTCCGAGATTGTATGGATAACGTAATTTCCAAGTAACATTTCCGGATTCGCGCTTTTATCCATTTTAAGGAACTATTTTTCTTTCCCCTCATAACATACTTCTTTGATAGCGGGCTTTCTTTTTCCCTTTAGTATTACTTGTCCACTAGGTTTTCATCGTTTTTAAATGCATATGTCATGAAGTATGTTTATAGATTGTGCATGTGGTCTGCGAAGAGACATAAGCATGCGCACGGGGACTTATTAATTTCATAAAAATAGTACCTCGTTTAGCTAATTCAAAACATATTTTAGATTAAACATGTCCAAATAGTCAATTTTAGATATTACCTACAAAATGTCATAAGTAAAAGTTCCTTCATTTGGCATATTGCACTATAAATAGATGTACAAGTTTTTTTTCCCTTTCAGATAAATAGCAAAAAAAAAAAAAAAAAAAAAAAAAAAAAAAAAAAAAATGGTGTGTTTTACTAAAATAATATTAAAACCAGAAAAATATAAATGATTTTTTAATCTATGAAAGGTATCAAAATCTAAAAAAAATATGTATATAATTATTCCACTGACAGTGTATTTTAAACTTTTAAATGGGAATGTTTCGAAAATTAGTTTTTATTGAGTTACTAGCAGGCTGAGCCCGCTGCGCTGGACCATTTTTCAAATAAACCTTCAATCAAACGAAATGGAAAATCCGACCCTGTATTTTAAATTAATATGGACCTTCACCTGGAAGGTCCTTCCGCATTTTCTGAATACGCATCGGACGCAATTGAGCTATTATATTATCTGATGCGTTAGACGAAATACGGGCAATTCAGAAGCAACTCTTTAGAACACATGTAGAGTTTGGGAGGGAAATGCGGCCATTACGATCATATCACCCCACTACTAAAAAAGAGAGAATTACAATGACTGCAGAGACTGACCTTTTAACTTAAAGAATGTTCGGGTTATTCACTTTCGTTTGTTAGTTCTTTTACTCCGGGCTTCTCAGCTTGGTACTTTGTACAGATCTGATAACATAAATACAATCTCTCTCTACGTTACATTATATTTGGTAATATACGTCTTCTTTTGGCAGGTTTTCTCTACAGTTTCTTATCTTCTATTTCCAGTAGAGTAAATACAATCAAAACAGTATTTAACTTTTATATTTTAAAATATGTGAATCATGTAAAAGTGGATATTTAAAGCGGAATTGTGTGAATAAAATTAAAATAATGTCCTTTTAACTGCCGTTTCTTTTTACATACCAGTTTTAATCATGCAACTATTAACCTAGGAAAATAACTTCAATAACTAATTCAAATAGAAAACTAAACCCCTAGTTTTCATTCAATAAAATCTTCCCAATCATCCGTAATCGGATCCACAACCAAGTTTGATGCGCAACGTTAGAAATGTTCGTAACGGTATGGCTAAAAATGTACCAGAGTTAGCTACAAAACAGAGTTAATTACGTTCCAAACTACATTCCGTTAAATAATGTCAAATTACTGTTGATTGAATTTTAGATCTTTCACTATCAAAACTCTTTGCAAATGATAAATAAAGTTAGTTATGCAAAATGTTGTGATCTTTTTTGGCAAACCGAAGATTTTTTTTCGCATTTCTCTAATGAGCGTAATAAGACGGAGAAATAAACGTGCTTTTATTTTCAAGACGTCATTATTCATCAGTTTGTTGCCTAAATAAAACTAAAAACGTTAATTTGTGACTATGATCAGATGCTCGGGCTGTGCATCAGCCAAAATTTCTTTATAATGATTGAAATTTTATTTGAATCTGAGGTACTTTGTTTAAAAACCTAGGCTAAATGAACAAATATTGTTCCACTGGCCACCTTTGGCATTTGAAAGTTTTTTTTTTTTTTTTTTTTTTTTTTTAATACATTCAAAGTAATGCATTTTTAGTGATAGTAAAATAAACCTAAAATTTGTCACTACGATCAGCTGCTTGGGCTGTGCATCAGCCAGAATTTTGTAATGATTGAAATTTTAATTGAATTTGAGGTATTTTTTTTAAAAAACCTAGGCTAAATGAACAAATATTGTTCCATTGGCTACCTTTGGCATTTGAAAAATTTTTTTTGTACATTCAAATTAATGCTTTTTTAGTGATAGTAAATTAACTGCACATGAAAAATATCTATTAGTAAATCTTGTCCGTTTGCTCCATAATAAAAAAACATAAATTTACTAATCGCTAATTACTAAAAGTACAAATTTCGCGTAATCTTCTGAAATCGGATTTACCGCCCGCGGTTCCTTTAAAATATAAACGAATCTTCCAACAGTATATAGTAAATTCGCCAATTGTATGGTAGCTGATTATGGAAGATTCATCCAATATCTTTTTGTAATATTTCTAAAAGAAGGGAAGATATGAAAAAAAAAAAGAAAAAAAGAAATGACGAATGGAATGGAATATCGAAAAAAGATTTCAGAAAGCAATTTTTATGTCTTTTTTCGTGATAGAAATAACGCATAATTGCTTACATTTTCTTAAGAATAATCTTTACTACCTAACATTGCAAACAATGAACGTTTGTATAAGGGAAATTAGCGATATGTTTTTTATTAAAAAAAGAATGGACAATATTAGCTAATCTGGCTTCGAGGTTATAAAAGTCACAAATTTGGGGAAAACAAACCGACATGCTTTCGCAGTAAAGTATGATGAGAAATTTTTTAAATGTCTAAAATTAAATTATTTTACAATATGTATGTGGGTGTGTGGGAGACATTTATACTAAAATTAAAATATTTGACTCCATTTTTAAAATATTAATTGCTATTTATATATTGTACATTTGAATTTTAAAAAATACTCAAAAAATGCTTTCGTACACTTTCAAAATCACCTTTATTGTAAACATCGCTTGAACCCAATTCACGCTTACGTCTTTTTGGCTTAAAATCAAATTGTTTGGCGACAAAAGTGAACTCAAAAATCACAAATAAACATATAACATGTAAATCATAAGTACCATCATTTTTACAATTACATCTGCTAGTTTCGTCTGTGAGTCACATGATGGAAGAGTTAGAAATAAAAAAGAACAAATCAAAAACAAAATTGTTACCACAAGGAAGGTCTCCTTAAAGAGCGTACTCAAATTATTTTGAAAAGAAAAATGCTTTTAAAACTACTCATGTATGTAGTAAAACATCAGTCAAATTTGGCGGCGGAATCTCAATAAAAATCTGAAAAAAAATCTATATATATTCGGGTGTTTGGCGCAAAAAAGACGAACGTTCCACGCTATTCGGCTAGCCAACACATTTCCATCCCAAATGCAAGATATTTAAATGCATTTGAAAATTGCTTGTTAAATAAGTGTTTAAATGCCTAAAACTCAATGAATTTAAACTTAAACAAAGGATTAGCGTATTATTTTTTATCTTTAAGCGTATATAATATAAAAAATAGCGTGTTGCAGTAGTTATTTAATTTTACATGGCTTCACCGGCTGGAAATGTTTTAAGGGTACTATTTGATTATTCATTCAACCAATTTCGCCAAATTATATAAATTGCCAAACTATTCACCAAATTATATAAATTGCCAAACTACTCCCCAAACTGTACAAATTGACAAAATTTTTATTTTAAATAACGAAAGAATAAATAAATTTTTAAACATTAATCAAATTACAAATAGAAGTGAAATTAAAAACCGCTTGATGACGCAACAAACACGTGTACCGTGTTTAATGTCAAGTGAATGTAAAATTCAAGATCAGCTATTATTGGCATTTAATCTTATAGTTTGGCGATAGTTATTTTGTCGACGGGATAATCAAGTAGTACCGTTTTAAGTTTGTTTTAAAAGTAGCTGGCTAATTAAAAATGCTACCATTAAACATTTTATATTAAATACTTGTTTCCATGGCAACAGTAACCTTCATTTCTTGTTTCTGATACTAACAATATCGAAGTCAAATTGCCAATGTTCCGAATCGGACATTAATTTTGAATTTGGAAAAAATTTAATAAACTGAGATTTTGTTTTAAGCCGTATAATTACGATAATAAAATTTTGATATACACACATATAAAGCTATATGACAAAACTGTAGTAATAAAAATGTATTTATTTCAGTTAAACTTAATCTAACAAAAACAAAGCTGTGAAAAAAGGTAGCCAAGTTCTGTAAAGACAATGGCAAGAAAAGAAGTGATATCTAATTGGGTGCCAAGTTCAAATAAAATTCACTCAAACTTACCTACTGAAGTATTATAGCATTTTTTAAATTGTTTAGAAATAAAAATTATTGATAGCATATTAATAATAAATCTAGAACTTGGCTAGTTTTTACCTACGAGTCATTTATTTTTAATAATGACATTATTATATCAAATCTTGTTATTTCATGATTGGAAGCTTTAATTTGAGTGAGCTCCTTCCCCTTGAAGGGTGGTGGGATAAAATATATTCCACTTAATTTAATGGCAAAATGCCACATTGACAACAGAATTCAGGACTAAAAAGTTTAATTTTATTAAGTAAGTGAAAAGAAACTTTTACCCATTTTGAAATAAATTTGTTTTTAAATTCTGGTGTGATTCAATCATTTCAGCATGTCACGAATAAAAGTTATTTGCCCCTGAAAGGGTTAAAGGAGTGCAGTCTCTAGAGTGATGACCAAGAACAAGCGTAAGTATATCTGTCTCTTTGTCAGGCGTCTTAGCCTTTTTGCATTGAGGTTTCTGGAGGGTGGGTGCTAGAGTGATAAACAAGGACGAGCGGGAGTGTGTGTATTTATTGGTTTATCAAATCTTTAACATGAGTCATTTGTTTATAATAATAACTATATAATTTTTTTGTAATGTCATTGAAATTAATATTAACATCACCATTTTATTAAGACATGAAATTGAAAGGCATAACATTTATCAAAAACTTGCCAAGTTCCAGATTTATTATTAATATGCTATCAATAATTTTTGTTTCTAAACAATTAAAAAAATTCTATAATACTTCAGTAGGTAAGTGTGAGTGAATTTCATTTGAACTTGGCACCCACTTAGATATCACTTCTTTTCTTGCCATTGTCTTTACAGAACTTGGCTACCTTTTTTCACAGCTTTGTTTTTGTTAGATATCATTACTTTTTGTAAAGTTACAATATATTTAGACACTTTACTTAATGCTTTTTAATGTGTTTACATGTGACTATTTTATTCATCAAGCAACATTCAATTTTAATTTTAATTTCCTACATCAAACTATTTGGCTGTCAATTTGCGGCAGAAATCTATATTTTAATACTGCTACATTGAATGCATGTTTTGAAACGAAATGTATTGATTCGAAATTTTTATTGTTTCTGAAACAACAATTCCTATTAAATTCCTATATTAAATTTTCCTATTAAATTTTCCAATTAAATATCCTATAGCTGGGGCCTGCTTTTTTGTACTGAAAGTGAAAAATAAAGTTATGTGCTTATGCCACACTATGTATCATTCATCCATGGGTGCCGGCAAAGAGGCAGTGCAGAGGAAGGAAATTGTCCCTCCCTGGATTTTCAAATTTAATTAACTAAATATCCTTTTCTCTGATGATTTTGAAAATAACAAGTGGGTAAGTGTGATCACAGATAGCACAGAGGGTTTCGTTTAATATTCCTTTCAAAACATTTTATCTTTTTGAAAAATCTGTTAGTTACACATTTCGCAACCAGGGGCGCACTCTATTCTAAACAAACCTCTATCCAAACGAAACTCCGTTTTACATACTATCGGTAGATATATTAGTCGAGGGAATTGAGCCCATAGCACCCGAGATAAGTAGGCGCCCCTGGCGGTAAAAAGTGGAACTAAAATATGTAAGACTATGGTGCATAATATGAAAAAATGGTCAAAGGGGTGTCGGCAAAAGTTGGAAAAGTGCTCCCCGGGTGAAAAGGGCGGAGGTTAGAAAAATTGCTTAAATTACACAAGTTGGAGCCGGGAGGAGTAAATAATATGACTTTTTGAAAATTTTATGATTTGTCATGTGGTCTAAGGTATTCAGCTATACGCATGCAAAAAGTCATGTCTCCAACTTAATTAGGGGCTACCTTAGAAAGAATTGCTTAAAATACATATGTGGTAGCCCAAAGGGTTAAGCGTAAGACTTTTTCAAGATTTTATGATTTGTCGCCTGGCCTCAGGTGTTCTGCTATAAGTATGCAAAATTTCAAATCTGCAATTTAATAAGGTCCTCAGTTAGAAAGAATTGCTTAAAATACGCATGTGAAAGCCCAAAGGGTTATATGTACGACTTTTTCAAAATTTTATGATTTGTCGCATGATGGTGTTCAGCTATAAGTATGCAAAATTCCACGCTTCCACCCTAAATAGGGTTTCACATAGAAAGAATTGTTAAAAATACACATGTGGGAGCCCAAAAGATCAAATGTACGACTTTTTCAAAATTTTATGATTTGTCGTTTGATGTGAGGTGCTCAGCTATAAGTATGCAAAATTTCACGCCTCCAGCCTAATTAGAGGCTCACTTAGAAAGAATTGTTTAAAATACACATCTGGGAGCCCAAAGGGTTAAATGTACGACTTTTTCTAAATTTTATTATTTGTCATTTGATGTGTGTTCAACTATAAGTATGCAAATTTTCCCGATTCCAACCTAATTAAGGGCTCACTTAGAAAACATTGTTTAAAATACACATGTGAGAGCCCAAAGGGTTAAATATACGACTTTTTCAAAATTTTATGGTTTGTCATTTCATGTGAGGTGCTCAACTATAAGTATGGAAAATTTCACACCTCCAACCTAAATAGGGGTTCACTTAGAAAGAATTGTTTAAAATACACATGTGGGAGCCCAAAGGGTTAATTGCACGACTTTTTCAAAATTTTATGGTTTGTCATTTTATGTGTGTTCAGCTATAAGTATGCACATTTTCACGCCTCCAACCTAATTAGGGGCTCACTTAGAAAATATTGTTTAAAATACACATGTGAGAGCCCAGAGGGTTAAATGTACGACTTTTTAAAAATTTTATGGTTTGTCATTTGATGTGAGGTGTTCAGCTATCAGTATGCAAATTTTCACACCTCCAACCTAAATAGGGGATCACTTAGAAAGAATTGTTTAAAATACACATGTGGGATCCCAAAGGGTTAAATGTACGACTTTTTGAAAATTATATGATTTGTTGTTTGATGTGAGGTGTTCAGCTATAAGTATGCGAAATTTCACGCCTCCAACCTAATTAGAGGATCAGTTTGAAAGAATGATTTAAAATACACATGGGGGAGCCCAAAGGGTTAAATGTACAACTTTTTCAAAATTTTATGATTTCTCTTTAGATGTGATGTGTTCAGCTATAAGTATGCAAAATTTCACACCTCCAACGTAAATAGGGTGTCACTTAGAAAGAATTATTTAAAGTACACATGTGGGAGCCCAAAAGGTTAAATGTACGACTTTTTCAAATTTTTATGATTTGTCGCATGATGGTGTTCAGCTAGTATGCAAAATTTCACGCCTCCAATCTAATTAGGGGCTCACTTAGAAAGAATTGTTTAAAATATCTCAAATTGTTGATTTTCTGTAAGCAAGTAATCCCTAATAAACCACCGGTAAGTAGATAGGTTTACAATGGAAGTCTATGGGAATTTGGCGAAATATTAGAGATATCACCAAGGTGGCGTCACTTTTGGCGACTAATTTTGGTCGCCAAATTTGGCGATATATCGCCATGTTGGCGAGAAATTTGGCGGTATTTGGCGACAGAATAGCGTCCCCTCCTACGGCAAATTAAAATTTCGCCTAATAGACGTAATGTTAAAGTAAAAATAGGCACCCGCAGGTGGGTAATTCATCGATTTTAACAATTTTTTTATTTTTTTCCTTAGTTTTATAGTGTAAACTAATTTCGCACCAAATTTCAAGTCTGTAGCTGCAGTAGATATACGAGATCTTTTAGATGAGTGAGTGAGTGAGTCAGTCAGTCAGTCAGTGATAAAATTATCGATTATCAGACATTTCAAATGTCATTATCTCGGAAACTAATTATGCGTTATTTATAAAATTTTGGATTTTAGATAATTAGGGTGGCCTTACTACACATTTCGTATAACAAGTACATAGGTCTCATAGATTTTCAGTAGTAGAGCATTGAAATTTGACAAAAACAGCTCGAAATGGTTCGTGTAAATAACACACGGCTATATCAGGCGAACTTGGCTGACACACTGCCGTGTGTCTAGATCTAACTATCTTCGTATGAAGAGTAGAAAAAGGTTTTACTTAAAAATTAGTTATGATAAAAAAAGTATCATTCAAAATTTTATTGTGCCGGCAACCAGGATTAAATCGCCAAAAAAATTAAATTTTCATTATTTTTTTACAAACGCTAAATCGAGGTTCTACGGATTATTTTATAAACATATTATATGTCACGAGAAGTATCTTCCATATATTCCTCATGAGCAGATATTTTTTCAAATATTTCAGAGCATGCACTTATCGAAACTTCCTTGATATCATCCTATCAATTTTTCAGATGCATTTTTCTTAACCTGACGCAAAAGATAAAGAGCCAAATCTTATTTCAATTGCAATATTTTAACTGAGTAATTTTTTAAGCATTAGGAACATTCCCTTTAATGTTTAAAATAAATATTTTCGTTTTTTAATATTATCACTCATTAAAACGGACTTTTTTCTTCTTTTATTCTTCCTTCTTTTCTTTTAAGGAAAATTAGTAACAGTTTTTTCTTTTATGTTTCGAGGTGTAATAGCTATTTCAATTTTTTTTATCAACGATAAATTTCGCCAAGAAATAAAATGGTAAACCTTATCGTCCAAAATAACAGAACTTTCCGTCATAATTCTATAACTAATCTAGGTAGAATGGTGTGTTATAGCTTAAAACCTTCCCTCAAAAGATACCTATCTAATTGTATAAGTTCCGTAAAAATCCATGCAGTAGAACTCGAAATCTAGGCGTTCGGAACGAAATTTCCGTTTGGATTTTATATATATAATAGATTTTTAAATTTTTTCATCTATTATTTCTGTTTTTAGAATACGATACTACTTTTATTAGGAAAAAAAAGAAAAAAAATGGCAGAAAATTTGTTAATAAGAAATCTGAAATTGCGCCCCTGTGGGGCGTACGCCCAACGTTGGGAACCACTGGTCTAAATTAAACTGTTATAATATACCATTGAAACTGGGGCATAGACACCCTGCATTACACTAAATTTGAAAAGCATTTTTTCCCCTTTATATTAAACTTAGTTCTTTTCAAAAGTACGAGGGTGTATCAATAAGTTTTTGCCCTCACATACAAATAATTGAGTGGAATTTATGAAATTGCTACATTGTATTAGGTCCTTTTCTATATAGTTACCGTGCACAGTAACACATTTCTGCAAACAGTATTTTAAAGAGAGGGGGGAGGATGTAATCCAGGAGGCGCAATAGACGACCCAAAGGGGGTCATTTTTCTAACTTTCGACGACCCCAACATGTGACATATTGTTGGAAAGGCTTGTGATCACTTATTCATGCTATGCACTTCCCGAGTCCATCCTCTCCAAATCCCCCCCCCCCCCCCCCAGGGAGCATGAATGATTCCGAAAAATTTAGAAAAATGCCCCCCGGAGAGAAAATTTGGGAGATAGGGGCTCGAGAGGTGCATAGCTTGAATAAGTGGTCACAGGCCTTTCCAACAATATGTCACATGTGGGGGTCGTCAAAAGTTAGAGAAATGCGCCCCCCCCCCCCCTTTGGGTCTACTATCGCGCCTCCTGGAATACATCCTCCCTCCTCTCTTTGAAATAACGGTTGCACAAATGTGTTACTGTGTACACTGACTATATAGAAAAGGACTCATACAATGTAGCAATTTTATAAGTTTCACTTAATTATTTCTATGTGAGGGCAAAAACTTATTGATACACCCTCGTATTCTGTAAAAGTGTATATAAATTATTTTTTTAATCATTTGGAAAAATGGTTATTGTTCTCGTCAGGATGGGAAATCAAAAGCCTATCTGAAGGTTTTCATTGGTTTAATCTGCAATTTATTCGTTTTCTGATTGGTCTATAGAGTAATCTGTATTTCCCTTTAATTTCAACAACGTTGGATACTTTCTGTTGCCACTGTGACAAAAAAGTAATAAAAACTACAAAAAAATTAATAACTCAGAAACAAATTGAGATACAGCTTTCAAACAAACTGCATTTAAAAGTACATTTTTTTCTCTATCCGACGGTGTAAAAAGTAATATTGTCGGATGTTTAGAAGTTTAAGAATGAAATTTCATTTAAAATTGGCCGTCAGATTTCTTGGAAAAACGATGGAAAAGCCTTTTCCCCAACAGCCAATGAAATGCTTGGATATTTACGTAAGTTTCAGGTGGATAATACTTAAGTTTCATGAAATTGACGGGTCGCAGGCGATATTTTTGGCTTGCAATTTTTACGTGTAATAACACTATTAATGTTTAATTCATGGCGTACGTAATGTAGGATCAACTCCGTGCGATTTTTAAAGTCTTAAATTTTAGCCTTCAAAAAAATCGTTTTCCAAATGGTCGTTGTAATTTGATAAATTGTTTTTTTTTTTTTTTTTTTTTTTTCAATTCTTTCTTTTAAAATGTTTAATATAACTATCCGATTTATATGAAGGCGGGCGAATATGGATTTAAATGTTGTTTCTAAAAGTAAATTATTCTCAAATCGAAGTCATTACGACATAAATAAATAGTTAAATATGAATAAATGTTGAACTAATAAAAGGATTTTTCAGGGAAAACAAAATTTTTTCTAAATAGCAATTATTTATTCAATACGTCTAGACTAGACCGTAAAAATAAGCGATATAAAAATAATGCTTATCATAAACTCATTTGGAGATACGAATTTTATTATTAAGAAAAACAAAAACCTTTGTCACAAACCTGTTCTCCATTTTGTTATATCCATAGATGGCTTAGCTTCACTGCAGTTTTGAAAAGCATTTCTAAGGCAAAAAAATGAGAAAATACAGAAAAAAATGTTTATTTTTTCGGGATCAACAAAAAATAGCAGGAGACAGAAGATCTATGGCTATAATATACTCACAGATATTGATCAGGCATCAGCAATGGAGAAGGCTGTAGGAGGCGAATGAGTTTACCTGCATTATCACAGATGATTCTGGATAAGCTTGCTTTGCGAATTTCTTGCAACTGATCTTCAAGAAAGAAAAAAACAAATTACATTCTTTGTTGCTGAATGTTTTGCATATCACAATATAATGGGCGAAACCCAAATTGTTATGGTAGCAAAGTATAAGCATACATGATCTAATAACAAAATCTAGTTATATCTTATTTACATCCATAAGCAATGAAAGGAAAGGTGCAGCGAATTCGCAACTGTGAAATGAAGCATCATTTTAGTAAATTTTTATATGTAAATGCATGGGATTGAAAAATATAATTTTATTTCTAAAATTTTAGTTTAACGCGCAATATTAAAATTTTAACTTTCTATTTTTCCCCCTTTTTTTACTATTCTATTTTAATGATTCCCTTGACCTTTTTAACACTTTCCAACATAGTTGAAAAAATTTTATGAATTCGCTCTGTCTGATCGTCCGTCTGTTTGTCTGTGTGTCCGCGAATTAACTCACTTAAATATACTCGGATTGCCATGTACACTGGCCTCCAAAAGTTAAGGTACAGGGACTGGATGCTTTCGATTGCACACGTTTTGTCGAATATCTACCAACATTATTGGCAAATTGTTCTTGAACTTCTAGGATGTAAAGAACATGTTTGATTTTATATTTCTCGGTGAAGATTTATCGGGGGGTACAATTAGGGGGCTAATAATAAATTTAATAATAAAATAATATTTGCGATCCCCTATGTAACAGAAAAGGCTGGAAATGGTTGTTACTGTGGTAAATGACTATCTGGGTCCTGTTCAACGTTTGTATGCATTTGTGTAAGCATAGCACTCATATTCGTGAAGATGTTAACGTTTTTGTGAAATACTCAAAAGTTTTTTGGGTACTTTTCGGTTAGCCAGGCGCCAGTGTTATATATACATATTTATATACATACAAATATGTAAATATACATATATATACATATACACATATTGTATGTATACACATATAGATATATGTAAATATATATGTATATATATATACATTTATATATATGTATATATAACACTGGCGCCCGGCTAACCGAAAAGTACCGTTTTTAGTTTATAGCATACAGAGTTTTCAACCAAATTTAACACAACTTTCCGGAAACTTGCCAAAGAATAGTAGCAACAGTATACTGCATATAAACATGAATATATTGAATATATGATGAGATATGGGCATTTTTATGAGATAATTTTTAATTGCGCATGCGCGGAAGATTTCAAAATTTTTATTTCATAATTTGGTTGTCAGTATTTTGGGGCAACTTCTATAAAAAGTTCAGTCAAATGTTGTGAAAACTTAGAAAGATATAGTGAGCTGATTGAAAAGTTGTAGAAAATCCCTTATAATAAAGCTATTTTTAGGAAGCAACTAACTATATCGACCCTGTCTTTATGATTTTCGCGATATTTGACTGGACTTTTTATATAAGTTGCCCTAAATAGCTGACTACCGAATTATATAATAAAAATTTTAGGGTCTTCCAAGCATGCGCAGTTAAAAATCATTTCATACAAATGCCCATATCTCATCAAATATTCAATATATTCATGTTTTAATTGCAGTATGCTGTTGCTATTGTTCTTTGTTGTCAGGTTTTTAGAAAGTTTTGATAAATTTGGTTGAAAACTCGGTATGCTATAAACAAAAAACTTTTGAATTTTTCACAAAAACGTTAACATCTTCACGAATATGAGTGCTATGCTTACACAAATGCATACAAACGTTGAACAGGACCCAAATAGTCATTTACACAGTGACAAACCATTTCCAGCCTTTTCTGTTACATAGGTGATCGCAAATATTATTTTATTGTTAAATTTATTATTAGCCCTCTAATTGTACCCCCCGATAAATCTTCCCCGAGTAATATAAAATCAAACATGTTCTTTACATCCTAGAAGTTCAAGAACAATTCGCCGATAATGTTGGTAGATATTCAACAAAACGTGTGCAATCGAAAGCATCCAGTCCCTGTACCTTAACCTTTGGAGGCCAGTGTACTTGGTATATGCTATTGAGGTTTAACATGGAATATCCGATATTAAAAATGGAATGTGTAGCATTTACATTTACAAGGCACTCAAAAGAATTCTGTTACACCGTCATCTAATAGGGAAAATCGTTTGCAATGTGCTTTAATGATGTTACACGATTTAAAACATATTGAAATTGATAATACGAAGGGTTTTCGAAAAGTAAAGATACAATGCCGCATACTCATTCAAAAAACTTTTAATTGATAAAATGTCCATTACAAATTACTTACTGGTATATGCTTTATTTTCTAACATAGTTGTCGTCATTGTCCAAGCATTTGTTAGGTATGTGTACAAGCTTTTGTATCCCACAGTCAAAGAAGTTTACTGACTGTTGTCGAAACCACATTTCCACTTCGATTTTGATCTCATCATCGTCGTGAAAGTTTTGCCCGCAATATGTTTTTTCAGGTAAAGGAATAAGTGGTAGTCGGTGGTTGCAAGGTCCAAGCTGTAAGGTCACATACCTGTTCTGGGTCCTTCATGAACATTGGTCCTACCTCCAGAGAAAGCAAGACACCATTGCGTTACATTTTGTCGAATCATAATTGTTCCGGCTAATTTTCTAACAGCTAATTAGCCAGCGCATGCTCTATTAGAACTGTCTACTTTTGAACTGAAACGAATTAATTCTGTTGTTGATGTTAGAATTCTTTAGATGTAACCTGTCGAATGTCAGTTAATAGATTTTTATGTTCCGTTTTGTAATTAAATGTTTGTTTTGTGCCTTAAAGAATGTTGATTATTCGTAGAAATAAGTAACACTGAACCACCGTTGATGCTACTTTTATTTTGAAATTAATGTTTAGATAAAGTAGAAAAGAATTCGAATATTTGTGGTGCATCGGCCGGGAAGTCTAGATGTGAAAAGAGAATTGCGTAATATTTTTGTTTTGTTTCGATTTAGAACTGGTGAGTGCTGATTTTTGTTATTATATTTTATTTTTTGAAAATGAACGAAAATAAAGAGCGAAAGATGCGTGATACGCATCGAAATTTATTAAATAAGCTATTTGAAGAAATGGAACAGTATTTAGCTAGTAATGAATATTCTTTAGAACATTTACAAGAATTAGTCGATAAGTTAAACGTTAAGTGTAAGACTATTAAGGATCATGATAACAACATTTTAAGCCTAATAAATGCGAAAAATGTCGAAAATGAAATATTGAATATTGATGAATATGACCAGAAAATAATAAGTTACAGAAATAAATTAAACTTTAAAATTAAAAGTTTATCTTCTAATGCAGATATTACACATAGTAATAACATTGATTCAGTGCGAACATGTCATGCTGCTACTGAACTAAAAAAAGTAAAATTACCAAAGCTACAAATAAACCGATATTTTGGGGAACAAGACAAATTTTTAGAATTTTGGAACCAGTTTGAGTTAGCGATAGATAAAAACCCAAATCTAACAGGAATCGAAAAATTTACGTATTTGAAAAGTTTGGTTGCAGGAACGGCTGCAAACACGATTAATGGTTTTGGATTAACTGAAAATAATTATGCAGCGGCCGTATCGCTTTTGAAGCAAAGGTATGGTAGACATGACATGCTCGTACACGCTCAGTTAAATAATTTATTAAATATGAAAGGTTTGAAAAGTTCTTCTGACACTGTTGGATTAAGAAATTTATACGATAAATGTCTAGTGCAAATTCGAAACTTAGAGCTGTTGTGTGTAAAACCTGATACATACAGTGGGTTACTTTGCCCAATTTTACTGAAGTTAATACCCCCAGATTTGACCTTAGAATTTAATAGAAATCTAAAAGAAGGAGAAATGTGGAATATAGATAAACTTATGAGTTTTCTTAAAAATGAAGTTGAAAGTAGAGAACGGTTATCAACTATCTATGACTTAGATGGTAAGAAATCCTTTTCTAATGATAATAAATTTGAATATAGACCAAAATTTACAGATAAACAAATGAAATGTAAGCCGCGATATCAATTTAATACTAAAGGATATAAACAAAATAGTGTTCCAGATATTGAATTAATGGCTTCAGTGAATAAGAAATCGTGTTTATTTTGTAATAGCGTTGATCATAATAGTGAAGTGTGTAGTTCTTTAACCATAGATCAGAAGAAAGAAATACTAAAAAAGCAGGGAAGATGCTTTTTATGTTTACAGTGCAAACACAGAATTAAAGACTGTGAAATTACCAAAATGTGCCATATTTGCGGTAAGAAACATAATAGAGCTATTTGTTTTCAATTTGGAAATGATTCCAAAATAAACGTTGATAAAAGTGCAGTATCTATTTCCCATTGTGGTAACAATTCCACTAGTAATGCACAGAATGAAAACATGCATTGCAACATATTTTTGCAGACTTGTTCTGTTATAATAAAAGATCCTAAAAATGATAATAATGAACCAGTTCGTGTCTTATTAGATAATGGTAGCATGAGAACATTTATAATTCGTGACATTTCACAAAAATTACAATTGCCGGTTATTAGAAAAGAAACTTTATCTGTTTATGCTTTTGGAGCTGAAAAGGCAACTGAGAAAACTTATAATGTAGTAAAGGTAAAACTTGTAAATAGAGAACATCCCTCTTTACGCATTGAAGTTGAAGCTCTGGAAACAGATCAAATTTCCGCTGCTTGCTTACCCACTCCTGATAAATACATTAGGAAAACTTATAATAAATTAAAAGGTTTATAACTTGCTGATAGTTATGAATGTACTAGTAAACAAATTGCAGTTTTAATCGGCACGGATAATTATTATAATATTATAACTGGCAGAATCAAAAGACTAAAGAATAATCTACAGAAACCCTTTTTGGCTGGTGCTTACAGGGTTATACGGGGTCAGCCAATGAATTGTTCAGTATGAAAATTATCGTTGAAGAAAAGGATATATCCGATCAAATCAGAAATTTTTGGCAATTGGAAAGTCTAGGAATTGAATCCGAAACTCAAAATGTTAGTAATGTGGACGATGACATTATGGCTGATTTTCAGTCTAATATTGTTTTTAAGGATAACCGGTATAAAGTAAAATTTCCATGGAAGACAAATTTGAAAATGTCCCTTAATAACAATCGCGAAGTCGTATGCAGAAGATTTTTGAAATTGAGAACAACCTTTAGAAATGATTTTTTGTTATTCTCAGAATATAAGGCTATTTTAATTAGTTATTTAGCAGACAATATCATCGAACCTGTTGACAATACATCTGATGTAAACTCATTTTACTTACCACATAGAGCAGTGATTCGTGAAGATAAGTCCACCACTAAAGTTCGCATTGTCTTTGACGGAAGTGCCCATGCTAAGGGTGAACTGCCACTAAATGATTGTTTATATACCGGATTTAATCTCATTCCCGAATTGTTCAGCCTTTTAATCAAATTCAGAAACTTTCCCATAGCAATTACTGCAGACATTCAACAAGCTTTTTTGCAGATCGAGATTGATGAACCAGATAAGGACTTCACCAGATTTTTTTGGGACGATGAACCATGGATTGATGATCCAGGTAAGGAATTTAAAATATTCAGACTAAAGAGAGTGCTTTTCGGTGTGAACTCGAGTTCCTTTCTTCTGGCTGCTACCATCAAGCATCATCTACAAAGGTATGTAGAATCATTTCCTGAATCTTTTGAAATTTTAAATTCATCGTTGAATGTTGATGATTTTATAACAAATCAACCGAATCTTGATTACGTATTTAAAACTAGTAAGGAAGCCTATGAAATATTTCAAGAGGCCAGTACGACTTTTAGAAAATGGAAAACCAACTCGCATGAACTGCGTGAGAAATGGAAAGAATATGGTTTACATGTTGATGAAATTTCTGATAACTTAAATCTCACTAATCAGAATTTGATACCTTCCAAGGTTTTAGGTGTTGCTTGGGACCCAAATAGTGACATGTTTTCATTTACGACTCAAAATCTAGAAAATTTCCTTTCGAATAAACTTAGTACTAAACTTTATTTATTGCAAACTGTTGGCCGAATTTTTGACCCAATTGGATTTATAAGTCCTTATACTATTAGAATTAAATGTTTAATTCCAGAAATTTGGTGTTTAGGACTTGATTGGGATGAAAACCTACCCAAACATCTAGACAATTTATGGAATGACTGGTTTGAAGAAATAAAAGAACTAAATTGTATTAGCATTCCCAGATATTATTTGGCTAATATTGCCCTTGATGAAGTATATTATTTTGAATTACATAGTTTTTCAGATGCTTCAAAGAAGGCATATGGTACGGTAGTGTACCTTAGAGCAGTGTTAAAGAATAGGAACATTGTTACTAGTTTTGTGGCAGCAAAAAGTCGAGTCGCCCCTTTAAAATCTGTCTCTATACCTCGTCTGGAACTTTTAGGAGCCCTTTTGTCTGCTAGACTTTGTAATAAAATTGCTAAAGAATTAGCTTTTCCTGCAACTTGCTACTTTTGGACCGACTCTACTATTACTTTCTTTTGGATTAGAGGTGAGCTAGAAAGATTTAAATTGTTTGTCAGAAACCGGATAAGGGAAATCAGAAATCTTAGTGATCCATTAAATTGGATCCACTGTCCTGGAAAAGATAATCCTGCCGATCTAGTTACTAGAGGTTTGAAAGTTTCAGAGTTGAAAAATAACCATCTTTGGTGGGTAGGTCCCCAGTGGTTAAAACAAGACTTCTGTTTCAAGACAAGCAAGACTTCGTTTTCTGTACATGATATGGAAAATGCCGTTTACACTTTGTTCTTTCGTTAACATTACAAAAACCGCCAGATTAAAAATCGTGGTCGTCGAGCAAAAAATATTGGTTGCAAGTGGCGACCGCATTTGCCAAGCCCTGATTATTACGATTCATGATTTTTTGAAAAATACGTATAAACTAAAAAGTTTTAAAATTGCAATTGCATTCCAACAAAAACTGCTATTAGAAATACGGTTTTAATTTATATAAAGATAAAAATTTCAATACAAAATTTGTTTGTGGCCTTCAATAATTTAAGTACTACTAAGTTTTAGACTCTTGTCAAGTTTAATTTGAACTTAGTTTATCACATTAGATATCACTGATATCTTTAATATTAAAAAATAAATGCATATTAGACTCTTTGGCCAAATTTGGATAACACATTCGATAAATTAGATAGTGCTGAAGTTAAAGATCAGTTAGAACTAAAGAAAAACACTGTTGTAAAATCAACTATTGTAAATGAAAATCAGTTAAACATTGATTTGATTAATCGATATTCTTCTTTTATGAAGTTAATAAGAATTGCTGCATGGTGTTTAAGATTTCTGAAGAACTGTAAATTGAAATCGGGAATTAGAAAATATGATTATTTAGATACTTCTGAGTTACAGAATGCGACCAAGAAGCTGATAAAGATTGTTCAAAATTCCGCATTCTAAACTGAAATTCGATGTTTAAAGGAAAAAAGTCCACTCCCAAATAACAGTAAGATTTTGAACTTAAATGTATTTCTAGATGCAGATGGACTGTTAAGAGTCGGTGGAAGACTGAAATTTTCTAATTTATCAGAATCGCAGAAACATCAAATACTTTTACCAAAGTCTCACTATTTTACTGAACTTTTAATTGATTATTACCATAAAAAATTCCTACATTCAGGTACTCAGACAACTCTATCTTTATTAAGACAATTTTATTGGATACCATCTGGTCAAAGTCAAGTAAGGAAAATTATAAATAGGTATGTGACTTGTCTTCGAACAAAACACCAAACTCTTCAACAATTGATGGGTGACTTGCCCCGTGATAGAATTGTACCATCTAGACCGTTTGAGAAAACAGGCGTTGATCTTGCAGGTCCTATTATAACAAAACCTAATTTAAAACGTTCAAAGATAACCCTAAAATCATATATTGCTATATTCATTTGTTTTTCTACCAAAGTCGTTCATCTAGAAGTTGTTTCGGACTTGACCACAGAAGCATTTTTAGCCTGTTTGAGAACATTCATTGCTCGAAGATCTAAACCCTGTGTCATATGGAGTGATAATGACACAAAATTTAAGGGTACTTGTGCACTTTTTAAATCGTTCTATCAAATCTGTTCTTCGGAAGAAATTCAGCGATTTAGTGCTGAAGAACGAATTCAATGGAATTTCATACCCCCTGCATCCCCACATTTCGGCGGATTATGGGAATCAAACATAAAAACAATGAAGCAAATTCTCTTGAAGATAACTAAATCGTCTATCTTAAATTTTGAAGAGCTGTCAATACTTGTGACGCAAATTGAAGCAGTTATGAATTCACGTTCGTTGACCCCCTTGTCTGCAGATGTTAATGATCTACAACCACTAACACCTGGACATTTCCTCATTGAAGGTGCTCTTTTGAATGCTCCTGAAAATAATGCCATTTTAGACTCTTTACCTTTTTCTTCTAGGTGGACACTAGTTCAAAGATTAAAAATGCAATTTTGGCACCGCTGGAGCCGAGAATACTTAAATGAGCTGCAAGTCCGCAGTAAATGGAAAAAGTCCTCGCAAAATGTTAAAGTCGGACAGCTTGTGTTATTGAAGGAAGGAAATGATACGTTTATCGACTGGAAACTAGCTAGTATTGTGAAAAGTTATAAAGGTGATGATGGACATGTCCGTGTAATTGATCTCAAGACCTCTACAGGTATGTTACGTCGAAATATCACCAAAGTAGTACCTTTGCCATTTTATGATGATGTTGGACAACCGTCCAACACCGGGCGGGATGTTCCGGCTAATTTTCTAACAGCTAATTAGCCAGCGCATGCTCTATTAGAACTGTCTACTTTTGAACTGAAACGAATTAATTCTGTTGTTGATGTTAGAATTCTTTAGATGTAACCTGTCGAATGTCAGTTAATAGATTTTTATGTTCCGTTTTGTAATTAAATGTTTGTTTTGTGCCTTAAAGAATGTTGATTATTCGTAGAAATAAGTAACACTGAACCACCGTTGATGCTACTTTTATTTTGAAATGAATGTTTAGATAAAGTAGAAAAGAATTCGAATAATAATGCTCCCATAGACGGAAACAATTTCTTTGTGAATATCTGCTGGACACTCACATTTTGCATGAAAAAAAAAATGTATGACGGAACGTGCTTCGCATTTGGCGGGATTCTGAATTGACGCAGACATTATAAACAAGTGCTATACGAAACAGACTCATCGTACAAATAACGAATGACTGCGAGAGAAAGGTCAAATGTTCAAGGTTACAATATGTGTTGCCAACGCTCATTAAAACTTTTTCTTTCCTTATATCTGAGATCCATCTTTACTTTTCGAAAATACCTCGCATATCACTGATGTGCACTACAACATGCTTACAACAGAATATAGCGTGTACAACATTTATCGTTAATTTACATGGACACACAAAAGAATTAGGTCACAGTACAATTAGCGACTGTGAGTGATAATTGCTGGAAGTGCGTTTTCAATTGTGGTATGCCTTTTTAAATTTAATTTTTTCGATTTTACTTGGTGTTGTTGCACAAAAGATCCCAAGTAAATTTCCTTTTATTGCAAAAAATAATCGACTATTTTTCAGCCTATAGAAAATAATTACTGAAGTTGAGTTTTCGGATAAGTTATCCGTTTTCCAAATTGTTTGCTTATATATCATCTGTCCCCATATGGTGAAGTTTTGTTAAAGTATTCTGAATGTGTTGGAAAGCGTTACATAATCTATGCTTGACGCATGATTTTTCTTTCCTTTCATCCACTTCCTTTTTTCTCTTTGTATTTTATTTCTTTTGAATCTTTTCCCATAGATTCCCAACTGCTTTTCTAAATGCTAACTCTATGCGTAACGTTCAATCATAGTATGGAATTCTAAGGTCTATAAACAGGCTATTATTAAACCCTTTAATTGAAATACAAAAGTTTAGAATGCAATCCCGTAAATCGGTGTTTCTTGGACTTTAGTGTGCTACTTGGATCCCCCCCCCCCCCCAAAAAAAAGTGTTTTAAATCTAGATCTACCCTGTTGATAGTATTTGACTTGATTCACCAACACTCTACATGTAACAGGACTGACTAGTAACATATTACACCCAAGACTGATTTAAAACATTTTTTTATGTGGGTCCAAGTAACCAAATCTTCGGACTGAGTAACACCGATTCAATTCCTGAAACAGAATTATCCAAAGTCTTATCGACAACCTCAGGGTATCCGTGGTAAACAGATGTACAACAGTGTTAACTGTTCGACGGGACCACACACCATATAAAAAGTCGTTCATTCTATTTGCCACTTACAGATACTCAAATTGGTGCCTTGGATTGGAGCGTCTCTTCATGTCCTTGAGATAATTTCAAAGAGTTAATATTCCGATATATGATGTTTTGGTGTCTTGTTTTACTTTAATGTATACTTCAAATTTTATATCCATGCATGGTTTGTCTTTGCATGGTTTCTCTACATTTTTGTTTGCTTCCCTAATTTTATTGAGCAGTGTATATGAATTTCTGTATGATGTTTTGTAATTCTACCATTTAATTAGCTAATTTTCATAAATTGAATTTGTGCCATTATGTAATTAGTTAATTAAAAGATAGAATTTCATATAGAAGTTATTATTAAATCTGTGTTTTCAGCACTATCGCCCAAACTAAACCCTTTGAGGGAAGGCCTAGTAAAATACTACATTATTAACTTTAATTTCTTTACTATATATGATCTCTGTGGTGAGTGGACTAGCGGAGCCCTCATAAAAGTGACAGAAATGGCCTCTGAACGGGGTTGCAGAGTTCCAATTCTGTCAAGAAATTTGAATAAACAGAATCTGCTAAGGCCTGATTATTCATGTGTAAATATTTTTTTAAATATCGTAATTGTAGAAGAATATGCTATGTAAATGCTAACGTTGGGTAACTGCAAAAAATAGCATTTACTTATGAAAAGCAATCTAGTGCATATCTATAATAGATAGGGAAATAAAATTACTTTTGCAAATTAATTTATATTCACAGTTAAACATGGATAGTAATTTTAAATTGTTTCCTGCGCTTATTCAAAAAAAAAAAAAAATCTACTTGACTTTATGACGTTTGAAAATATTCAGAACACTTAAATATTTTTTTAATGTGAAAGAAAAGTTTATTGCTTGAAAGATAAACAATAAAGATAGAGCCTCCAGGCATTTTTTCATTTTCTGAGAAGAAGCAATTTATCATTTTAACTTTTGATTAATGTTTACTGTTCTCAGATTCAAATAATCTTTGAAAATAGCAGAGAAAAGAATTTCTAAAGTTTAACGTCTAAAGTAAGAATTTCTAAGTTATGTAGCCATTACATTAAAGTTATTTTAAAGGGTAACGCCACTTTGAAGCAGTAAAAAAAAAGTTAATATAAGAACAAATATTTTTAAGATGTACTTTTAAAAAAATGACAAGCAGTAATGTAATTTAAGGGAAAGGAATTCATCATACATATACTCAAGTAAAAAAAAAAATATAAATATATTTTTAAATAAAATAGCAACGTTAAACGAGATTTTTTTCTTCTTTAAACAAATTCGTGAGTAGAATTTCTTGCACATGCAACGAAAATAAGTGTCGATTAGTATTCTGCATCTGCATAGTACGAATAAAAAATGCAAAATGTATGAAAACAAATATTTTTAAATTTGTTACTTCTAAAGAAATTTTTGAAAAGTTATAAAATATGAGTTCTAAACTATAAAAAGCTCATTTTTGACCTCTAAAATTTAATGTAAATTTGCCATAACTAGTTTTTTTTTAAGGTTCCGTTCTTAAAAAGTAAAAACGGAACCATTGTTAGATCACTCCTGAATCTGTCTGTCCGTCTGTCACAGCCATTTTACTCGTAAACTATGGAACGTGGAAAACTCAAATTGAGGGAAGTAAGACTATTGACCAACATAGTTACATATTATTAAACATTCACAAATATATTTAGGAAAAATGTAGAGAGGCTAATTAAGTTACTTGGGGAAAAAAATGATTTCTTTGTATATCATGTGAAAGCTTTCGTAACGCTGAACTCAAAAATATATTTCTTTTAATTTTAGGTATTATATTTTCAGAGATATAGTCGAAAATGTAGTGCAAAAATATGTCTCCCTGCCTCCTCTATTTCCGAATCTACTGAAACTAAAATTCTGAAAAAATTAGAGGAAGCAGACGCTAATTTAAACCTTCCAGGAAAACTATAGCAATTACCCTAGGTCACATAGTTTTTTAGTATAGCGCATTTTCCCGTTACATACACAAATTTCGATTTGTAGGCATTCAGAAAAGGTGTTGAAGAGCGCTGGAGGTACCTATCGTATCAGAAGTATAAAATCATTGTTGATAATGATTTTCGAAAAAAAAATTGTCGATAATTAGACGAGATGTTAACACTTAAAAACACGGTCGGTTTCGACATACATAATGACAGGGGCGGCGTACTCTGTGTACCATCGGCTTTTAAAGCGTAGATAATAACTTTTAATGATACATTTTTGTTATACAATGCCCAGTAGCAGTATAAAAGCAATAAGCGTCAAACTGTTAAAAACAAACTAAATTAGTTAGAATTAATCACATAAATGCTATGGGATTCGCGACTAGTTTGCATTGAGTGGATCTGTCAATAAGCTTTCTGTATCTTTAAAAGTTAATAAAAATCCATCTGAAAAAACGCGGCATGGACCAAGGCGGCGTTGCAATTTTGCGACTTCCTTTCGAAGCGCATTTAGCATAATGCCAAGTTTAAACTTTGAACAAGGGTTTTGTTTTAGCTACACTGTAAAAAGAAAAGATTATTACTATGCCTAATTTAGTTTTATGAAATGCCGAATGAAGTTGAAATATGCTGTACTTTTATTGTCAGTACCGAATTAAGTTCAGCATGAACAGATTAGGATAAGATTAAAAAAAGAGTTATACAGAATAGCAATATTTGGTATTATTTAGGCTTCATATCTCTTTAAACTTTTATGGTATAACCTATTCGTATTTTTCTAGTATATACAGCTATACCTAACCCTACGTTGTATAGTTTTTTTTTTTTTTTACAAATATTACTCTTTTAGCAACGATTTTTTTAATAATAGAGTTAATGATTCATATATTTATTGTACGGGACCCTCTGAGCCCGAGTAATACTCGCACTTGACAGTTTTTTTTCTTTAAACAAACTTATTAATATGTAATTTTGATATGTAATGAAGATTTCCTGAAAATTTCAACTCAAATGGTAAATGCAGCATCGTGCGAAGAGAAAACTGCGCCCGGGACAAAGTTTCATTTTGGTGCCTCCCTCCCCCACAAAAAAAACAAAAAAAAAACAAAACACACACACATTTTTTCTTTGTGACATGTGTCACAAAGTTGAAAAGTGCTGAAACAGAAATAAATTCTATTCAATACATAATTCGCATTCATTTTGGAACTTTATGTTTAATTTTAATTCAGAAACTCCAAACAACTAAATAACATAAGAGAAAATTGCACTTAGATTTTGGCAAAGAGAATCTGGGAAGTGAGTGTAAAAAAATGTATCTAACAGTACAGTATAGCAGTTTACAATTCTTTTGTATTCCCAGAAGAAAACCCCATGCTAGTTTGAGATCATATGTTTTTGTCACAAGCACAAAATGAAAATTACTGGCTCAGAAAAGAGAAGATTAACGAAAAGGACTAAGACAAAAATCTAAAACAAGTTCTGAACAGAAAGAAGTCCTTATTCGTAAATTTGTATTTGGGTGCACGGTAAGGGACCATGCTATGCACATATACCTTTGAAACGGAAAATGAACGTAGTTTTATTTGGGGGAAAATTTTTCAATATGTAATTTTTTTTTACAAATAAAGAAGAAAAAACGGTGTTTGCAGCATAAATTTGGCGCTCCTCAATTTCCGCGCTCGGGGCGACCGCCCCCTTCGCCCCCCGCTTCGCACGGCCCTGGGTAAATGTAATACTGCACAAGTTAAACAAATCCGTCCTTATAAAAAAATTTTAATACTATTTGGAACATAAAATGTAAATGACTAGATTTAGTTAGGCAGCAATTCTAGAATCCAAGCCTTAATTAAAGTATAGGTTGACGGGGCGATGGTCCTGAGTATACAGTATTTTAGGACATTAAAATTTATTAAACATTTCCTCAGTTTTTATTTATTTTGCTTCCTCCCCACTTTATGAGATTTATAAATTTATTAGCCCCCGGTAAGCTATTTCTTTCTCCCATCTATTAATATGTCGTCTCCAAAAAATAACGTTACGTTGAATAAGCCAGCCGTAAGACAAAGTAGATGTATCATTATGCGATTAAATACTCTATAGCAATTTTTTAAACTTCTAAGCATAGCATATTTTCAATTTTTATACCGTCATATTGGAAAAAAAAAGTACTTTTAAATACAATTTGTTTGAAAACTGCATCTCCATTTATTTTTGAGGTATTAATTTTTTTGTGGTTTTTAGAACCATTTGTTTTTGGTTGGGAACTAAGTACTCCCTTTCTGTAGAAAGTAAAGGGAAAAAAATTGAAAAATAGCAATTATATCTTTTCGTTGCCATTTTCTCATAAAAACTGAAAAAAAAAATGTCCGGAATCTCATAAAAAATGAAAAAAGAATGTCCGGACCAGGATTAATCCTGGTCCGGACATTCTTCGCCCAGTTGGAAATTTGCATCTAATATGATTTGTTTACCAATTAGAATAATTGTGTTAATATTAATCTAGTATAAATGGATTGGTTTCTTTTTGCTGCATTTGTGTATTATTCTGAGATAGTGACGTCCTTATGCATACTTTATTGTGGATGTTTATGACTGGATCGTAAATGAGGAATTCTTCAGCGGATTCGGATGACGTCGTTTTATATAAATAAAATCACGTATTTTAAGTCTTAAAACTGAACAACAGTAGAATTCCGATTATCCGAGTCCCGCTTAACCGAGTTTCAGCTTTAACAGGGTTATTTTCTTCTGATGGACTGATGGCTTCTACTATTATGAAACAGCCATTATAAATGAAGTGTTAGGTGAAGATAAAAGAGCGGTCGTAAAAAGTTACAACTCTGATTTTCCGGTTAGAATCGGGAAAAAATGGCCATAGTAACAGAAAAATTATGGCCATTTTTCTCCCCATTCTGACCAGAAAATCAGAATTCTAACATTTTACGGCTGCTCTTTCATCTTCACCTAACACTTCATTTATAATGACTGTTTCATAATAGTAAAAGCCATCAGTGCATCAGAAGAAAAGGATCCATTCCAAAGGTATAAGTTCGATTAACTCGGATAATCGGGACTCTACTGTATCTGTATTTATATACATAATTTTTTTTTTCTCGGGGGCGACACTAAATTCTGAAAAGTAGAATTCCTATTTTCTAGTTATTTTAAATCAGTTTTTGAACCATATTGTGATTATAATCAATATTATACTATAAAACTCCCTGTGTGACCCCTCAAGTGAACTGCAATTGTTACTCACTACTATAGGAAGCATGTAGTAGTCCACCTGAGTGATGGATAGCAATTTCATTATGTTTGAAGCATAACAACATTAAGCTCTACCGTGAAAAAAATTTCTCCCATAGACAACAATGCAAAGGAATTCTTTTGCGTGTCCCTGTAAACGAACTTCAACAGCTACGTATTTCTTCTTCAATAAAAAGAATGCTATAGTGAACCTCGATGATATATATCAATATCATCGAACCTCAATGATATATATCATTATCATCGAACTACAAGTACAAGCGCGGATTGACAAACAGACGAGTCGTACCCATAAACACTTTTAACACACAAAGTGTTAAAAAGCAGAAACACCAAAACATGATTCACACGATTTTTCAAAAATCTTGATTATGGTAAAACTTCAAATATGGTGCAACTTTTCACCCTCTTATGGCAATATGTAACAGCCAGTCAGTACAAATAATTCTATGTCCTTTAAATATGCTGCTTCAGAGTGCAGAGGTATCAGCCTGCTTCTCTCGTGGTTAGAAAAAAAAAAAAAACAGTGGCACTCCGGGAGTGCCAATAGAAGTGAAAACTTCAACAATTACGTGTGTGTTTTTTAATCGTCAGGAAATGTTTTATGCGTTGAATTGTGTAACAGCACTAATGAAAGCATCTGGGGACACGGCAGTGCCCCTGCCAAGTCTTGATAGCACAGCCGTAAGCATCTTTTTCTGGAAGCAACTCAGGGTACCTTTGACCCCCCCAATATCTTTGTGTTGGTGATTCCCAGAAACTTGAAACTTCGTAAATCTAAAGTAATGTGGAAATGGAACTAAATGCTGAAATTTCACGTTTCTATCTTTTTTTATTTCAGACTAGCAGGCTATGCCCGCTGCGCTGGTCAATATTTCCAAATGAACCTTGGATTAAACTGAATGGTGAATTTGAACTTGTATTTTAAACAATATGGATCTTCAGCTTGATCTTGCACATTACTGAAAGCGATGCGAACGCCATTGCGATATAATATTATCTTAAGCGTTGGACAAAATTTAGCAATTAAGAAGTAATTGTTTTGGTTGATTATAAACAGCGCACTTATGGTCGGGTAATGAGACCGTTATGACAACAGGAATTAATACCTCTGTAACTAATCAACATATAATGAAATCGTATATACTTACACCATTCCTAAAAGTCATGCAACAGGGCCACTTGTAACAAAATATGTTCTGTAGATTTTTTTAAAAAGGCTAAACTTTCATAATCAGGTTCACTTAATTTTTGAACTTTTACTGTTGCTCTATAACTAAGTACCCTTGAACAATATGTATACACTAAAACCTTTCCAAAATTATTACCTAACTAATTGTGGTATATCCTACGAAAGTATTATAAACAATCGGAATGAAATACAAATTTCCGTTGTAAATATATAGTAGATGATGATGATGCGATTTTGTGTAATAGAATTCATAGTAAAGTTTTCGCTTCAAACAAAAACGATGCTTTCAACATTAAAACTAATACACCAATATGTGAAGTATCCGATTACGGAAGGTTAACTTGAATTCTCATGAGCAACTACTCAAAGAAAAGTGAATATGTGGCTTTTGTGATACTTTTATGTCAGCCGGGCGCAGGTAATAAATCAATAAAGATTGTTTTCATAGCATATTCTTATTTTATTATTTTCATTTAAAACACAAACCTTTCACTCATTTAATTTAAAATGCATTCCTTATACTAATTTCATTTAAAAAACTGAAAAGATAAACAATAACAGGAAATAATGCCATAATTAAAAGCAAAAAAAAAAAAAATTTAATTTATATACGCAAAATGTAACTACTGCTACTGGGAATTTTAAAAATGCTATCAGCGAGATGTGCGCACGGTTGTTATAAATGTACCCATTTTTTCTTCTTATCGAGGAGCAATTTATAAATCGCACAATATTATTCCAATTCCAATTTCTTTCATTGAGGAACCTATGACCGGAAAAAATGGAAAAAGACTCTTGTATATTCTTCGGATGACGGCATCTGACGCCATAAACCGAGTTTATATATATGAAAATAATTTTTAAGTCGTTACAAACATTGCTTTCATACTTAAATATTTTCATTGGTACTACTTGTTATCCCGTCGACCCATTTCGCCAAATTATATAAATCGCCAAACCATTCGCCAAATTATATAAATTGACATAATCTTTATTTTAAATAACGAAATAACAAATAAATTAGTATAACATTAATAATAATACAAATAAAACGTCGAAATTAAAATCACTTGATGACGTAAATACGTGTAGTTTGTTTAAATTCAAGTTAATTTGATATTTACGATCAACCATTATTGGCATTTAATCTTATAGTTTGACGATAGATTTTTGGTCGACGGAATATCTAAGTAGTACCTTTTCCATTTTTGTTTTATAACGCTAAATTCTCAGTAATTTTTTCCCTTTTATTTTACATAAAATCACTATTTTTTTTAAAAATTAAGATGCTGGCATTTTTATTTCAAACTCATAGAGCCGTTTTTATTTTTTAGCCAAAAGGGTTGATTTGAATTTTTTTCCGTTGCTAGAGTAACGGATGTAATGATAGATATTTTGAGGTTTAGATGCCAAAGACACCGCCAAATTAGAAAAATATGAAATGTGTCATGAACTGTTGGACTTATAAAAATTTATTTGGTAGCATTCGATTCAGCATACAAAACTACATTAAAATATGCTATCATTTGACGCATAATTTTGATATTCGATTTTTTCCCCCTCCCCGTGCAAAAACATTAGGGGTGACACTTTAGAAAATCCTTTCTTAGCAGAAGTTTATGTCATAAGAAGTATTTTTACCACGATTTTCAAGATTTTAGGTTCAGTAGTTTGCGCTGTGCGTTAATTAGTCCCCTAATCCAGACTTTATTTTATATACTACTAGGGGGCTCGGCCCCCTACGAGCTACGCTCGCCAACCCCCGTCCAGACACCGTAGACTCTAAATGCACGCTAATTTGATCGGCTTTAAAAAGATTTCGAAAGATTGAATTATAATTTAAAAAACAGTGGCGATCTCTCTATAAACGGATTTCTATTCATTTCTCTTTGATTGGGGAATTTTAACGCCAAATCCGTTGCGGTACTACTTGATTATCCCGTCGACCAATTTCGCCAAATTATATAAATCGCCAAACCACTCGCCAAATTATACAAATTGACATAATTTTTATTTTAAATAACGAAAAAACAAATAAATTAGTACAACATTAATAAAAATACAAATAAAGCGTCGAAATAAAAATAACTTGATGACGTAGACACGTGTAACAACATTTCAAAATAAGCTAATATAAAAGGAATTAAGTAAACAGAGTCTTTATCTCCTGGTGTTTTTTAACAAAGTGAAAAGAAAGTTCTTTTAAATGAGACATTTTAAATTAATCTTTTTTAATCTGACGTAATTTTGACCAAACTATTCTTTCTCTTTTTAATATTCACGTGAATGTACTTGTGTTAGAAATGAAATATTATTCGCGCTTTCCTAACAAAAATAGTTGAAAAGTATACTCTTAAAATATCAAATAAATGTCTAGCGCAATTTCTAAATTTAAACCGTTTTGCAATATTATTTTGTGTTCATTTTATGTAATAACTGTAATGTGACGTAAATATGACGTAATTTCTCCTATTTAAGACTTCTAACGCATGTTAATAAATTTATTGTTTTACAAATTCCTTTCTCTCTTAAAATTCACGTGTAATTATAGTTTTTATGACGTAATTTTTAATAAGTTCCTGCTTTTTGTACATAATTATTTAATTCTAATTTCAAATGTTTTTTTAGGTGCGTTCGTAATTATATAAATACGTAGCACCTATAGTCGTCGTTCAGTCCGTCCGTCCGTCTGTCCGTCCATCTGTCCGTCTGTCCGTCCGTCCGTCTGTCCGCATGTAACAGAGCAAAAACTACCCAACCGAATGGTCTGAAATTTCAAATATATGATTGTTGCAAAATTTTGTCGAGCCATTTCAAATTTTATGAAAATCGGATGTATAGTTTAATTACAGGGACAGTCAAAAGTTTTTCTTTACATTACGGACAATGGGAAAAATTATTGCAAGTGCATTTTAATGATATTAGAGCCTTCCGAATGATCTGAAATTTTAAAGATATAACTGTTGCAAAATTTTGTCGAGCCATTTCAAATTTTAGGAAAATCGGATGCATAGTTTAATTACAGGGACAGTCAAAAGTTTTTCTTTACATTACGGCCAATGGGAAAAATTATTGCAAGTGCATTTTAATGATATTAAAGCCTTCCGAATGGTCTGAAATTTTAAAGATATAATTATTGCAAAGTTTTGTTGAGCTATTTCAAATTTTAGGAAAATCGGATGTATAGTTTAATTACAGGGACAGTCGAAAGTGTTCCGTTACATTACGGGGAATGGGAAAAATCATTGCAAGTGCATTTTAATGATATTACAGCCTTCCGAATGGTCTGAAATTTTAAAGATATAATTGTTGCAAAGTTTTGTTGAGCTATTTCAAATTTTAGGAAAATCGGATGCATAGTTTAATTACAGGGACAGTCAAAAGTGTTCCGTTACATTACGGGGAATGGGAAAAAATTATTGGAAGTGCATTTTAATGATGTATCAGACTATGCGCTTTATGAAGTGCAAAAAAGTATACATTCAGTACAATATGGGGTGCAAAAAATAATTATAAAACTAGTTATAGTACGAACGCACCTCATTTGCCACGTTTGACGAGCAATTTCCAACTTGTTCTGTTTATAATAGTCACGTGTAAATAAATTTTTAATTTATTTACACGTATAAATATTTTTTTTTTTTTTTTGAAGCAAACATTATTGTTTCCGCTGTTTATACAGTTGGCAACCGTTTAAATTAATAAATTAATATCACTTTCTAAAACCTGTTAAAAATATCTCTAGAAATGCTGAAAATCTGAATTTAAAATAGAAATAAAACCTCAAAAAATTAGTCAAAATAAAAAAATTAATGCAATCTGCACTCCGGCAAATTCTAACGCATAAAATGATCTAAAAATGATTAAATTCCTATGAACAGTTTTTGCTCCTATAAAACTTTTTTAGTGGAACGATTTTGTCCAACTTTAGCATTAAATATCTCTTAAAATAATTCTTCGATCTGAAAACTGTCTGCATCAGCGCGTTTATCAAACATTTCTGTATAATACTACCGATTTTCATATTTTTGTATGCATTATTTTTCTTAATGTTAACGAAGAAAGACCTCCGGTCACAAAAAATTCAAAACCGGCGGCGGCGGCGGCGGCGGTGACAGCGGTAGTTACTTTTTTTTAGAATAGAGAGAAGAGATATTAGATATGCGATTTTGCGGTGAATCGATGATCGAAAATTAGTGCAATATCATTTGAAATATTACATAACAGAGGAGAAAGTACGAAGAAAGACGAAGAAGAAATGACGAATTACAAAAGACTCGTAATTTTTTTTTTCAAAATGTTGAATTTTTCCATAGTAATAACGTATTAAAACATAAATTTCCTTAAAAATTATCTTTATTTCCTAGATTTCGAATCTGTGAATTTTCCTATAAATGAAATTGGCGATATGACTTGAGAAAATAGATAATATTTGCTTAAATAAAATGGGTAATATTCGTTGATCTGAGTTCGAGTTTATTAATCGAAATTAAAGTTTCACATGCTTTCGGAATTACGGCGAAAAACATTTTAAAAAGTATGAAATTATTTTACAATACGTATGTGTGGCAGAAATTCACAGTGAAATTTAAGTATTCGATTCCATTTTTAAAATATTAACTGATATCTATATAAGTTACAATTGAATATGAAAATGTACTCAAAAAATGATCTCTTTCACCTAAAAAAACACCATTTGTGAGAACATCCTCAAGCTAATGTCACACTTATGCATTTTTGGCTTAAAATCACATTGTTTGGCGACAAAAGAAAAATAAAAAATTGTAAAGAAACAAATAGTAATTACACATGTGACTCACAATTACATCTGCTTGTTTCTTCTATAAGTCACGTGATCGGACAATTAGATATAAAAAAAAAAGAAAAGAACATAACAGAAAGAAAATGTCGTTAAAATTTCATCTAATCAAATTTTCAGATTCGTTTCCATATCTAACGCAAGCGATAAAGAGCCAAATATTGCGTATCAAGTGTAATATTTCTTATTAAATTAATTTTTAAGCATTACAAATATTTCTTTCAGGTTTTGATTAAATGTTTCCGTTTTTTAATATTATCACTCATTAAAACGGATTTTCTTCTTCTTTTTTTTCTTTTTTTTTCATTTAAATAAAATTAGTAACAGTTTTTCTTTTATTTTTCGAGGTTTAATAGACGTTTCAATTTTTTTTTATCAACGATGAATTTCGCCAAGAAATAAAATGGTAACCTTATCGCCCAAAATAACAGAATTTTCCTGTCATAATTCTAAAACTAATATAGGTAGAATAATGTGTTATAGATTAAATCCTTCCCTGAAACAATACCTATCTAACGGTATAGGTTCCGTAAAAATCCATGCAGTAGAACTCGAAATCTAGGCGTTCGGAACGAAATTTCCGTTTGGATTTTATATATATAATAGATAATAGAATAGATAATAGATTTTATATATATATATAATAGAATAGATAATAGATTATGTGTTATGAACTATCTCAAAGTTTAAAACTGATCGCATTGTTAGATTTCCTAATTTTAACAATATCGCGTTATGTTAGTTCCACATTCCACCACCAGGGAGCGCACTCTATTCTTAACGAAAGCGTATCTGAACGAAACTCCTTCATGCAACCTTTCAGTAGATACATGAATCGGGAGGGTGGCGGTCTTAACCAATAATTTAAGATAATTGCTGAAATTACTACGGAAAATATTTTAAAGGGGCCGTACGCGGGCCCCTAATAGAGTTAGAGGAAATCGGAAGACGGCAAAATAATCGCGGGGAAAAGTTTGCTTGGGTGCTTTGGAGCTACTTTTGGCGCGAGATCTAAGCTCTACGACCAATAGGAACCCAGATATTTAAGGAAATATGAAGTAAGAAGGTCCAAATTAATAGAATTTTCAGTAATAATTCTATAACTAATCTAGGTAGAATGGTGTGTTATAGCTTAAAACCTTCCCTGGAACGATACCTATCTAACGGTATAGGTTCCGTAAAAATCCATGCAGTAGAACCCGAAATCTCGGCGTTCGGAACGAAATTTTCGTTTGGATTATATATATATAATAGATAATAGAATAGATAATAGATTTTATATATATATATAATAGAATAGATAATAGATTATGTGTTATGAACTATCTCAAACTTTAAAACTGATCGCATTGTTAGATTTCCTAATTTTAACAATATCGCGTTATGTTAGTTCCACATTCCACCACCAGGGAGCGCACTCTATTCTTAACGAAAGCGTATCTGAACGAAACTCCTTCATGCAACCTTTCAGTAGATACATGAATCGGGAGGGTGGCGGTCTTAACCAATGATTTAAGATAATTGCTGAAATTACTACGGAAAATATTTTAAAGGGGCCGTACGCGGGCCCCTAATAGAGTTAGAGGAAATCGGAAGACGGCAAAATAATCGCGGGGAAAAGTTTGCTTGGGTGCTTTGGAGCTACTTTTGGCGCGAGATCTAAGCTCTACGACCAATAGGAGCCCAGATATTTAAGGAAATATGAAGTAAGAAGGTCCAAATTAATAGAATTTTCCGTAATAATTCTATAACTAATCTAGGTAGAATGGTGTGTTATAGCTTAAAACCTTCCCTGGAACGATACCTATCTAACGGTATAGGTTCCGTAAAAATCCATGCGGTAGAACCCGAAATCTCGGCGTTCGGAACGAAATTTCCGTTTGGATTTTATATATATACTAGAAAGGTAGCCCGTCAAAAATGACGGAAATTTAGATATAAAGATATATACAACTCATGTGCAAGAATATGAGTTTTCTCATTTGTTCCGCAGTGATAGATGAAAATAACACATTTTAAGAACGAAACACATTTATGAAAAACTGTGTACAGTAGAAGACCACTAATCTGCACAATTCCAAGTTTTCTGCAGATTTTTGCGGTCATGTCTATTCAGTCTTTGTTTACATTTTTTTAAAATTCATATATTGGACAATTTAGATTATTAAGTCTTAAAAATAAATAAATTGCACACTTGAAGTAAGGTAAAAACTATTAAATTATCGTATACGATTTCATAAAATGGTATTATATGGTATTATATGTGTGTGCTTCACGATCTTGGTTACGACTTTGGCGAAATCGGCTGCAACTTGTCACAATTCTAATAGTGTGGGCCTCTATAACAAAAAAGTAACCAGTTTTAGTAAAATTTCTGATATAAAGTAGTTTTCAAAAACTTGTGTAAAATTGCAGGCCGTTCTCATGTTATGCCAGTCCTGGGAATAATATTTCTAACACTGAAGAGTTTCCATGTATATGTGGAATTTAGAAAAACTTCTCCAAAAGAAAAGTCCTGAAATGACATTGTAATTCCTCTAACTTCAAAGTTTAATCGGGCCCTGATGTTGTTTACTGAAATCTAATAAATACAGTTATTTTGAATATTACAACAGAATTAAACAGAATTAAACAGCTAAACTTATTTAACTTAAACTCGCTGTTACTTCCCGATGTTATTTTTTAGTATTAAGAAAGAAAATTATTTAAATTTTTCAAATCATGCACATTTTTAATTTTTTTTCGTCTTTAATAACTAAATAATGAAAAAATATGCTTTTGTTCTGATCTCATAAATACGACAATAAAATAATGTAACTAAGAGACATAGCAAAATTAAATCTTTGTGATTTCAAACCATAAACAAATGATACCGCCACCATTTTACATACTATGACATCATTAGAATATTGTCCATTGATTGTTGGAGAACTTACTTTGAGAATGATTACCTCAATGATTTAATATTTTTTACGGTTCACGATGAATGAATCACTTGTGTTTGTTTAGGTTTATGGAATGAGATATTAAGCCGTGAACCCAATTTCAATTAAAGTTATCCAAAGATATATGTATTTTTCATCGAAATTAAAAACAATGCTTTAATCTCGAAATAAAATGTTTTAGTTTGTATAATTGGTTATTTCTGTTAATTATTTATTTAGGTACTTTTCCATTATAGCGCATTTTTAAAGAAAAGCTTGGCGTAATTCGGGCATCAGAAAGTGAGATATGTTGCCAAAATATACAGCTATGAAAACAAATCTAATGAACTTTTATTTTTGTTTATATATACACTTATATACATAAAAAAATCGTTTCTAAATATATATAATATTTTTTTATATACAAATTACGGCACAGATTTCAGATATGAACCGGGATACCTATGTCGCTAAAATGGTGTTATTTTGCCGGCTATTGTTTTTTATTTGTTAATAAATTGTTTAGGCACAGATGTCATATGCGCCCCATATTGGCGCGATTTTTTTCCGACGCCGATTTGGCGAAAACATCAACATCATAAGCAACAACATCCGGGCTACCATATCAAGCAAAATAACAACACTTTGGCGCCGGTTAAGTATATATTGCGTATATGACATTGGCGTCAGAAAAAAATCGCGCCAATATATACGGGCGAATATGACATCTGTGCCATTGTTTATTTACTTTTATTTTCTGTTTTTAAATTATATAAACTGTTTTGTTCTATAGTTATTATTCAAACTTTTATTTATTTATAGTTATTTCCTTTTCAAAATGATAGCAAATAATTTAAAAATATATAAGTAACTGGTATTCGAAAGCGAGATTTCTGCCGAATTGGCGTCAGAGAAAAATCACGCCAACCCCGATGCGTATATGACATCTGTGCAAAAAATACTTCTGTTTCTTTATAAAAATGGATAAATAGTTTTTTTTTTTCATTAAATAAATTGTATACATATGCAAAAAATTGCTTGTGAGTATGAAGCAGTAAATAGGTTGTCAGAAAATACGTTGGCAAACTTCTTTTTCGCCAAGAAACTTTTCTCCGAAGTATTGTACGTACATAAGTAATGATTGCTAGAAATGCATTTTTAATTATGATATGCGCTTTTATGTTTCACTACATTTATGCATACTATACCGTGTGTATAAATGCTACAGTTCATATGCAGGGCTACACAAAAGAATTCGTAAGGGTTCCTGAGTATGAGAATAAATTGCTTAAAGGTGGTTTTTAAAGGAGTTATGCAGTTTTACGCTGAACTGCATTTAGATTACTAAGAAATGTTTGTAGAATATAGATAAAATGATATATAGGGTCACGCAAAGAATTGGATACATAACCGTCTATGGATGATAATATCTGGAAATATGATTTCAGTAGCTTTAAGAGTAGCTTAAATTAAATTTTAGCTAAATAGTGGCATGTAATAACGGTATTATTGCTATGGACGGTAACTGCTGAAATCAATTTTTTTAAAAAATTATGCGTTTTCTAAAATGTTTACTTAGTTCTCTTATTTACCTTATTTCCCTATATAACGAAGTTTTGTTAAAGCATTCAGGATGTGTTGGAAAGTGTTTCATATTCTATGCTTAACGCATGATTTTCTCTTTCTTCTTTAGTCTTATTGGTACAGATGTCATATTCGCCCCATATTGGCGCGATTTTTTTCGGTTGTCAATTTGGCAAAAACATCAACAGCATAAACAACATAATCCGGGTTACCACATCAAGCAAAATAACGACACTTTGGCGCAAGTTAAGTACCTGTTGCCTATATAATATTGGCGACAGAAAAAAATCACGCCAATATGGGGCGAATATGACATCTGTGCCGTCTTATTTTGCATTTATTTTATTCTTAATTTTTAGTCTTATACTGCTTTATAGAAACTTTGGCACAGTTGTCATATATACCCCATATTGGAGCGATTTTTTCCGACGCCAATTTGGCGAAAACATCAACAGCATACACAACAACATCCGGGTTACCATATCAAGCAAAATAACGACACTTTGATGACAGTTAAGTACCCGTTGTGTATATGACATCTGTGCCGAAACTTTAATATTTAATGTTTAAACTCTTCGCTCCACTCACCTTGCATATAGTATAAACTATAACACAGATAGCGCAAAATAATAGACAGTTTGATACTTTTCCACTGTAGGGGCTTTGGCATTTTTTAAAAAAAGTTTGGTGTAATTTGGGCATCAGAAAGTGAGATTTGGGTACTTTTCCGTTATGCGGATACCATTGTCGCCAAGCGTAATAGTTGTCGCAAAATGAAAGTCACGTGAATTAAGGCATTTGAAAAATAAAAGAAAAAATATTGTCGTACTAAAGTGAGCATTTAAAAAATATAACATTTGAAAATTCCAGGCTTTTACGAACTATTTCATTAAATCACAAATATATACTTAAAATAATTGAACAAATAACTGTTATAAAATAAAGCAATAAAATAAAACTCATATTAAACTGCTGGCATAAAATTACAAATATCTTTTAGCATTTTGAAATAATTGGCGCATTAGCATACATGGTACTTTTCCTTTATACGGACAGCATGCTAAAATGTATGCTAATGCGCCAATTATTTCAACCTTGATCGTAGATTTTTATTGTAAACCATGCGAAACATTGTGATTTGTTATTTATGAAACGTGAATCACGTGAATGATTATTGTTTAACCTTAACCTTGGAAAGCTTTTTAATCTGCTATTAATCGAATTAAAAATGCTTTTTTTTATATAAAGTTGTAGTTTACTTTTACTGCTGATGCTGAGATGGATTTTATCATTTGGAAATTACCAGATGATGAGAAAGTTGTGATAAAACTGTTTCAGGAATTTGGAATTCTGCATAATAAAAGTTTGTGTTCAAAAAATCATGAAATGAAATTATGGATGAGTTCTGGAAATCCGAAATTGAGTTATAGCTTACGATCATGCGAAGAAAGCGTAGAAATACGACAAAAAACTTGGTTTAAAGGATCGCGGGTGACTTTTCTTAATGCTTTGAGGTTTATATATTTATCGTGAGAAGAGTTGACATCGATTGAGTTTTGTGAGCTGCAACTTGATATGAACCACAACACAACAGTGGAATGGAATAGTTATTCGAGAGAAGTTTGTGCAAATGCTTTATGTTCTCGACCAAATAGAAAAATAGGTGGACCTAATAAAATTATAGAAGTAGATGAAAGTCATGTATTATTTATACCAGGGTTCGCAAAAACCCGGGTTTTTTTGAAAAAACCCAACCCACATGGGTTTTTTCGGGTTTTTTCATGAAAAACCCAATTTTCCCCGGGGAAAATCGGGTTTTTTCAAAAGTACAATGTATGCGATATTACATTATTGTATTACTATATTATTTATATATTATATATACTATACATAAAAAAAGGCATTGTTCCCTTATATACAATATAATTGTAATGCTATTTTACAAGTTAAAGATTGTATAAATTATGTGAATTTAAATCAATTAAGTGTCAGTGTTTCTCACAAATTAGTTTTAAATATAATAGAAAATATAAAATTGTTAATTTGCTTTAAAATCAAATAAGAATACAATATTAATATTTAAAATATATAAGTAGGAAGAAAAAAAAGGGATAAACTAGTCGGATGTGCCAATCCCGAAACTTTATCTCATACATGTTAATAATTCAAAATTCGCAATCACAGTACCACATCTATGCCCATCACAAGGATTGTAAAATATAGGATCATTGAATTGGATGTATTTAACAAGGAGATGTAGGTATTACATTGTTTCAAATAAATCATTGAATTTTGGAACCCACTATCTTAGATGTCCACAACCAAAATTTTCAACCCAAAACACCATAAAATCAACACCTGTTGTTCAGTTTACATTAAAGTCTAATAAGGATCTATTTACATGAAAATGAAACATAATATTAAGTTTGATTAAATTACATGCATTAGTTTTTGAAATATAGATTTTGCAAAAATCTTGAAAAATTCAGCATACCAACATTACCTGCTGTGCAATTTACACCTAAACCTAATCAGCAACAGCTTACGTCAAGGTCTAACTGAATCAGAAATTTGATGAAAATCCATGCATCAATGCTTGAAATATTGCGGAAATCATACAAAATGCAGCACAACAGAGCCAATGTTGGGTGATATTCACCAAAAACCAATCAGCACCAGTTTATATCAATGTCTAACTGAATCTAAATTTTTATTCAATTCCGTACATTAGTCCTTGAGATAAGAGTTATTGCTGCAATCGTGAACAAAATGCAGCACAACAGTGCTTCCTATTGGGCGATATACACCAGAACTTGATAAGCAACAACTTAACTTGTAACAGAATCTGAAGTTTGATGAAAATCTGTACACTATTCTTGATGTAAAGCTGTTGCAAAAATTGAGATAAATGCAGCATAGCAGCACCACCTTTTGGGCAATATACACCAAAAACTAATCAGCATCAGTTTACATCAAGGTCTAACTGAATCTAAAGTTTTGTGAAATTCTGTGCATTAGTTCTTGCGATAGAGTACCCACAAAAGATTTATCACATACAGACAGATGTTTTCTAAAAACCATCAAATCGTCTTCAGGACCTTTTTAAAACGTATAAATCCATCGTAAACTGGAAGTCGAAATTTTTTACAAATTAAGTAGGTACTTTCTTCTTGTAAAGATAGAAGAAAGTAAAAATACATACTTTTATTTTCACGAATATAGTTCATTTGAATTTTTTATATAAAGGCATTCTTATGATATGCCTTTATCTATAATTATGTACTATGTATGTTGCCTACTATGTTCTATGTTAGTAAAGTATTTCAATGTGCTAAAATATATTTTTATTTTACCTCAGGTGTTTATGTAATGGCTGTTATATATATATATATATTTTTTCAAAATTAACTGAAATGACTTAAATTCATTAAATGTATATGTTGTTTAAAATTTTAAATATTTCTGAAAATTGAAAAAACCCACATTATGGGTTTTTCAGTGGGCTTTTTCAAGTGGGCCCATTCTGAAAAAACCCACCGGGTTTTTTCGAACTGGGCCCAGCTTTGCGAACCCTGATTTATACAGATTGTTGGAAAGGATAAAACAGATGAACTGCTAAGTGCTGGTTATGATCATTTCACAGTAAATCACAAATACAATTTTGTCGACCCTAATACTGGATGTCATACTCCAAATGTTGAAAGATTATGGGGCATCGCAAAATGGCGCAACAAAAGACATCGGGAAGCTGTTCGTCATCATTTAGAGTCGTATCTCATAGATTTTATGTGGCTACGCCTTCGTTCAAAAAATGAAATGTTTACTGCAATGCTGAAAGATATTTATAATTTTATGGCAGCAGTTTAATATGATTTTTTATTTTATTACTTATAAAAGTTATTTGTTCATTTATTTTAAGTATATATTTGTGATTTAATAAAATAGTTCGTAAAAGTTTGTAATTTTCAAATGTTATATTTTTAAAATGCCCACTTTACTATCGAGAATGTTTTTTCTTTTATTTTTCAAATGTTCCAATTCACCTTATTTTCATTTTGCGCCAACTATTGCGCTTGGCGACAATGCTGTCCGTATAATGGAAAAGTACCGCATACATTTTGGCATGGTGTCCGTATAACGGAAAAATATTGAGAATTGTTGTCAAATCATATAAACAGCTATGAAAACAAACTTGATGAGTGTTTTTTTTTTTTTATATGTTTATTTTATATGTATATTATTCATGTTTTTATGTACAAATTACATCTGTTTCTGTATAAAATTAGAGAAACGGCTTTTTTAATCGTATAAATAAATCGTATAAATATCGAAAAAAAAAATGCATATGTATATAAAATGAAACAGTGGATAGGTTCCGGGAAAATGTTGCCAAATTTCTTTTTTCGCCAAGGCACTTATACTGGAAAAGTACCTAAAGCACATTAAAATCGCGCAGTTAGGAGCTCATACAGTACAGCGTCGTCTATTGGCGGTTATTTTATTAGTAGCATCGGGAGGAAGCTGTAAAGATGTACTTTAAATTCTCACTCATAGATTGTGAAAAAATATCTTAAAAGAGCGGAGTTTAAATTAAATTTTGGTGACCTCCTTTATGAAAGATTAATAGTTATAAATGGGAATTTCACCAAATCAGCCAGCTATTGCCAAGTTGGCCAACATTTGGCGCTACTGTGGTAACCCTGCATTATTATTTTTCAACAATTACTCATTTCAATGAGGTGGTCCTACCGGAATCGTGAGGGACACACAGAGACTTGGATTTTATATAAATAGATAATAGAAGATATATGAACTTAAACTTTCGCCTTTTCGACACTGATTCACCGATCATCAAAACTCAGAGGTACGTCCTGTATCCCTAGAATCTTGAAATTTGGTATGAAGGTAGTGTTTGGGATACAATGAAAGGGAAAATTTAAAAAATCCGGAAAATTTGGATAAAAAGTCGAAAAATCAAAAAACCGAGAATTTGGCAGAGATGTGATATACGAACCAGGTTTGGCGCGATTTTTTAACGTCAATTTGGCGAAAGGACGTTTTCCAATACCAGTTACAATATATATTTTTAAATTATTTTCTATTGTTTTAAAAAGTAAACAACAATAAATAAACGGCAATTTCATTAATAACTATAGAACAAAACAATTGTACAATTTAAAAAAATAAAATAAAAGTAAATGAACAATTTATTAATAAATAAGCAACAGTAGCCGGGTTACCTTGTAAAATAAAGTAACGCCATTTTGCTGTCAATTAGGTACCCAAGTGTGTATCTGACATCTGTGCCCGTATTTTATCTTCCGTAATTGAAATCCCCGCCAATACTGTTGGTCATTGACCAGACCATCAACAAGATAAAATACAGCGTTATCGGTTTTTAGTTACACGAAATAGGTAGGTCACGAATACGGTATAATTCATTTTAACTGACGAAAAACAAAATAATAATTTGTTTTAGCAATACGCAGGGAGAAAAGTGAGTTTTAGCTTCCTTCTTCTTTTGCGGATTGAGCTGAAGAGGGAAAAGTTCCTGTCATTCACTGCTTGGCGCGCTAGTGTCTATGTGTCAAAATGCTAGCATGTCGGTTAAGTTACAGTGTCTCGAAATCAGTGATTTTGCCCCATCTCAAAAAAAGCTCAACGTGCCTAAAGAAGTTTTCACTTCAAAAACTAAACCTACGGCGCTACAATCTATTAAGGATCATGGCCACAGTGCTCTTCCTTGTTTTCTTGATCATGGGCTCTGAAGTCCTATTACAGCATATGTCCCGGTCAGGTGGTCAGCCTAATCCGGAACCCTTAGTGTTTTAGTACTAATTTTATTGACCTTGAAGAGATGAAAGATTGAGTGAACATTGCCCAGTCCGTAGTCCGGAATCGAACTGTGAACCTGTAGCGTGGTATCGCAACGCACTGACCGATACGCTTCAGTAGTTAGAAACCTAGTTACAATTAGATGTTCGAATAAGGAGTCAGAATTGTTTATCTATAATGTGGTCGATTCCACATTGAATAGAGGTCCGAGCAGAGTCCTTGTTTGCAAAGGATAACAGTAGCCTTTTTATGCTTCAACAGTTTACCAGTTAATTGTACAACATTTTACCAGTTCATGGTACACACGTTTATGGTTCAACCGGAACAATGAATGTTGAACATGGTCGTGATAACTCTTTTGGTCCAATGTTTTGGTGAATTGTTGAACTAAATTTTTAACAATATACTTTTCGAGTAAAATAAGATTAAAAACAAAATATATATTTATCTGATTATGAATTTACATGTTATTTATTCCAAGCCATCGAAAAAGTTTTTCCAATATAGTTGAAAAGTGTTTATGACTTCAGTTTGTCTGTCTGGCAGCCTGGCCGTCAGTCTGTGTTCTAATTACCGTAAATATACACGTATCCATGTAATTGATATACCGGGTGTCCCAAAAAGGACTGACTGATTTTAAAATTCAATAACGTGCAAACGGTGACAGATATTAAAAAAATTCTTGCAGGAGGGTTATGCATAAGGTCAAAAGTTTTATTACAGTGATTTTCAATTTTAGTTCGATTTACAAACAATAGATGGCGCTGTAAGCAATAGTCGCTAAATTCAGGCTCGATTTTTGGTACCTCGTGGCCCGGATAATACATTTCCATCTCCTTTTTCTGCATGGAACAAGATAAAGGACCAAAAATCGAGCCCGTATTTAGCGACAATTGCTTACAGCGCCATCTATTGTTTGTAAATCGAACTAAAATTGAAAATCACTGTAATAAAACTTTTGACCTTATGCATAACCCTCCTGCAAGAATTTTTTTAATATCTGTCACCGTTTGCAAGTTATTGAATTTTAAAATCAGTCAGTCCTTTTTGGGACACCCGGTATGTTATTGAGGTTTACAGTAGCATGATCGCTATTGAAAAGGAAGTGTATCGAATTTATAATTTGTTTAACAGAGATACTCAAAGGTATTCCTGTACATTACGTTCAATAGAAAAAATCGCTTGAAATGCATTTTAATGATGTTACACTATTCCAAACATAATGAAATTGTTATACATTTTTGAGGTATGCTCTCTGTAGTGCAAAGCATTTGTCATTTATTTAGAAGGTTACACAAAAGAATTCCGTTACTTTTTTGGCCTGCGGGGAAAAATCGTTTGCAGTAGATTTTAATGATACTACATTATTTCAAACTTTATGAAACTGATATAAATTATTAAAGTGCACCCTAGGATGCTTGTTGAAAAATTGGTGTGCATAACATTTGTCGCTCATTTGCAGTGACGCACAACATAATTCGGATAGAGTACTTGGGATTGGCTTTGAGAGATAATTGCTGGAAATGCTTTTTCAGTTAAGGTATCCGTTTTTGAGTTTAACTAAATTTATACATATTTCGTAGTGTAAATAAATTCTATTGGCCATATACAGGGCTGCACAAAAGAATTTGTAAGTATTACCGCCTATGCTGTGAATTGCTCAAGGATGGTTTTTTATTGTCATATGCATTTTCCTGAACTAACTTTAGTATTTTAAGGAAAGTTTGCGGAATATAAATAAATTCATATACAGAGCCCCAGTAGCAGAAAGTTATGGTTGTGTCTGCGACAGCAATTTAGTGGGATGAAAATTGTCTGCGGGAGTAGCGTGTTACATTTTCTAATGTACAAACATATGAGTGTTAAAATAAACAGCGTTCTTACTCATTAATACCAGGGGTGATTCTGAGTAAAAAAAATTCTGAAATTCACAGCAAATTTTCCGAAAGGTTACAACAGGGGGGGGGGGGGAGGGACAGGGAGCGAAAATCCACTACCGGCACAAATTATGTGTTTTCTTTTTGCACACTAATTGTGTGTTTTATGAAATTTGCGTTTTTTCGCGATCTTTTGACGAATTATGCCGTTTTTCGCAATCTTTTGACGAAAATTGGCCGTTTTTTCGCAATCTTTTGATGAAATTTGCCGTTTTTTCGCGATCTTATGAGGAATTTTCTCATTTTTCGCTATCTTCTAACAAAATTTGCCGTTTTTCGCGATCCTTTGACAAAAATGAGCTATTTTTTTTCACGATCTTTTACGAAATTTGCGTTTCTTCCTCGATTCTTTGACGAACTTCGTGTTTTTTCCGCGATTCTGTGACAGAAATTTGCGTTTTTTCGGCTCCCATGGGACGAAATTCACGTTTTTTCCCGAGATCTCTTGACGAAATTCGCGTTTTTACAGCGATCCTTTGGCAGAAATTTGCGTTTTTCGCAATCTTTTGACAAAATTCCACAAATTTAATACCGATCTTTAGACAATTTTTCCTATTTTCGTGATCCTTTGATAGTAATCTGCGTTATTCGCGATTCTTTGACAGAAATTTACGTTTTTTAGTGATATTTTACAGAAATTTGCATTTTTTCCGCGATTGTCTGACTAAATTCGTGTTATTTCCTTGATCCTTTAATGAAATTAAAGTTTCTTCCGTGATTTTGTGACAGAAATTTGCGTTTTTCTCGCGCCCCTGGAACGAAATTCACGTTTTTTTTTTCGAGATTTTTGGATAAAATTCAAGTTTGTACAGCGATCTTTTAGCAGAAATTTACGTTTTTCGAGATCTTTTGACGAAATTCCGCGTTCTTTCCGCAATCCTTTGACAAAAAATTTGCGTTTTTCTGCAATCCTTTGACATAAATTTGCGTTTTTTCGCGATCGTTTGACTAAATTTGCGTTTTTCCCGCAATCGTTTGACTAAAGTAGCGTTCTTTCCGCGATCCTTTTACTAAATTCGCATTCTTTCCTGCGATCGTTTGACAAAATTCGTGTTTTTTCCGCGATCCTGTGTCAGAAATTTACATTTTTTCCACAACCCTGGGACGAAATTAATGGGTTTTTTTTTTTTCGGGCTCTTTTGACGAAATTCGCGTTTTTATAACGACCCTTTGGCTATAAATTACCGATTCTTTATACGAACGATTGTCAAAATTGATATTTTTCGGCGCCCATTTGTCGAATTCCCGATATTTTTTGTCAGAATTTTCGTTTTTTTTTTTTTTTTTTTTAGGAAATATTTTTTTTTTCAAGTTGGCAAATTTATCTGCAAGGTCCAAAATAAATCTGCGGAGCACGTCGCGCGTCACGCACTTTCTGCTACCGGGTACAGAGCTATGCAAAGAAATGGACATTTTGTCGTTTATGATTGGTAATTGCTGGAAGTACGTTTTAATTGCGTTGGAGATTCTTTACACGAATTAAATTTTAACTCGAGGGGGTGTACGTGTACATATATAACGTTATCAACTTTTTGGCAATTTTGGACCCCTATCCCCCTTGTGATATCATACGTTATCATTCCTCGACTCTCCCTCCCTTAATGATATCGCTATCAGTGTCTAAAAAATCCCTTTATTTTTATAATTTTTTTCTTTCTTTTATATACGTTTGCAATAATATACAGGTATGGTTATACATTTATTATTAGCATACTTTACCAATTTAAATAAAAAGAAGTTAATACGATATCACTATAATATGAGGGGTCACAAGCATAGTAGACCAAGTCCATTTTGAAAAAAAAAATGAGATAGTCTAATTAGAAGGTGCATAAAATCGGTTATATCCCCTCCCACAGTAAACCAAGTCTGTAAACGGATGACATATTTGATAAAGTATCTGAAAACAGACTTGCTTCATTGTGGCAGTAGAAAAAGCAGATTTTATGCACTTTCTAAACGGACTATCTCATTTTTTCCAAAATGGACTTGGTCTACTATAGTTGTAAGTTCCTCATATATAGTCCAGTCAAATTAGGTTTTTTTCTGGACATAATTATGAGAGTTTTGAAACTTGGTAATATTATTTGGGAGGGTCTACTAATGAACATACTAAAAGTCCTGATGGATGGGGGGTGAACGCGAGGGGGAGGGGGTAAAAGAAGGTACCATTTTTCGGTTTTTTGTTAATATCTCATAATCTAAGTCCTACGGAAAAATTTCTAATGCAAAAGTTAAAGAGAATTAAATTCTCTACAAGAAAGGTTATAAACATTTTTCTCTAGAAGCCATTAGTTAATGAGATAATCGCATTCAAAAATGAAGAAATTTGCCGAAAGTCACACCAGTGCCAGGGAGCGGGTCAATAGCACTTGCATTGCATCTATTTAACTTAAATTTAAATGACCGTTAATAAATGTTGTGGTCAGGTGAATGGAAGCCTGAGCAATAACTTCAACAAATGACATTTTTCTTAACTATAGATTATGTTATATAGATTATATGTTCCGTAATCGGGTTTGAAGTCATTTTAAAAAGCATGAATTAACGCCAATTTAATTCCCTTCTTTAATTTCCTTCTTTGTTTGGTATACTTTTTTTTACATAGATTATTGACATGTTGAGCCTCCAATCCGTCAGGACCAAAGAGGAATACGACAAATTTGTTCGATAGAGCTATTTCACGATTCGACGCATCGACAAGTTTTGGACAAGAGTTTGGTTTGACATAACCATTGAGCAAAAGCTAATGCTATCTATGAAATGCTCTGTAGGGCTCACACATGGACGAGGAATAAGTGGGGTCTAGGCGCCACAGCTACCTTTCATATTTGTACCGCCCTGGAAGAATTCTGTGGTTTAACTCTTTCTTCTGGTGAACAACATAAGGATTTTCATGAAGCTCGGATGAATAGAGATGCTGTGGATATTTCCAAACTTTCAACTTGGTTTGAAAATCACCCGCCTTTTCCTCAGATAGATATAATTATATCAATATCTTCTGGAGATGAAACTATCACCTGCTTCAAAACTTTGGAAATCGGGAGTAAAAAGATGATTCAGGTGTCTAGCAAATGTTACTCAGATGGGAAACTAACTCGGAAAGGTATAGCACAATTACTCAACCGTACGCACAATTCAATAAAATTTCATGATACTACTAAAACTGTGGATCGTCTAGTTACCGGGTGTCCCAAAAAGGACTGACTGATTTTAAAATTCAATAACTTGTAAACGGTGACAGATATTTAAAAAATTCTTGCAGGAGGGTTATGCATAAGGTCAAAAGTTTTTTTACAGTGATTTTCAATTTTAGTTCGAATTACAAACAATAGATGGCGCTGCGATCGATAGACGCTAAATTCAGGCTCGATTTTTGGTACTTCGTGGCCCGGATAATACATTTCCATCTCCTTTTTCAGCATAGAACAAGAGAAAGGACCAAAAATCGAGCCTGTATTTAGCGACTATTGCTTACAGCGCCATCTATTGTTTGTAATTCGAACTAAAATCGAAAATCACTGTAATAAAACTTTTGACCTTATGCATAAACCTCCTGCAAGAATTTTTTAAATATCTGTCACCGTTTGCAAGTTATTGAATTTTAAAATCAGTCAGTCCTTTTTGGGACACCCGGTATATTCCAATGTATTTCCTTGAGCAAACGTAGTAATGATGATTTAGCAAATTACCTACGATATGAATCGACTCCTTATCCTCTCTCTCTTTTCAATGATTGCGGAATGTGCAAGACAAAAAAAAGTGCTTTGAGTCAAATATGATGTGAGAAGATATTGATATAATTATATCTATCTGAGGAAAGGGCGTGTGATTTTCAAACCAAGTTGAAAGTTTGGAGATATCCACAGCATCTCTATTCATCCGAGCTTCATGAAAATCCTTATGTTGTTCACCAGAAGAAAGAGTTAAACCACAGAATTCTTCCAGGGCGGTACAAATATGAAAGGTAGCTGTGGCGCCCAGACCCCACTTATTCCTCATCCATGTGTAAGCCCTACAGAGCATTTCATAGATAGCATTAGTTTTTGCTCAATGGTTATGTCAAACCAAACTCTTGTCCAAAACTTGTCGATGCGTCGAATCGTGAAATAGCTCTATCGAACAACCTTGTCGTATTCCTCTTTGGTCCTGACGGATTGAAGGCTCAACATGTCTATAATCTATGTAAAAAAAAGTATACCAAACATAAGTTACAGAAGGAAATTAAATTGGCGTTAATCCATGCTTTTTAAAATGACTTCAAACCCGATTACGGAACATATAATCTATATAACATAATCTATATTTAAGAAAAATGCCATTTGTTGAAGTTATTGTTCAGGCTTCCATTCACCTGACCACAACATTTATTAACGGTCATTTAAATTTAAGTTAAATAGATGCAATGCAAGTGCTATTGACCCGCTCCCTGGCACTGGTGTGACTTTCGGCAAATTTCTTCATTTTTGAATGCGATTATCTCGTTAACTATGGCTTCTAGAGAAAAATGTTTATAGCCTTTCTTGTAGAGAATTTAATTCTCTTTAACTTTTGCATTAGAAATTTTTCCGTAGGACTTACAGATTATGAGATATTAACAAAAAACCGAAAAATGGTACCTTCTTTTACCCCCTCCCCCTCGCGCTCACCCCCCATCCATCAGGACTTTTAGTATGTTCATTAGTAGACCCTCCTAAACAATATTACCAAGTTTCAAAACTCTCATAATTATGTCCCAAAATCACCCAAAATCTGCCTAATTTGACTGGACTAATAGGAAATAACTTTATATTAAATAACACTGTAAAGAACTGCTTGCTGTTTGCAAGTATTTAACAATAGCTTTTTTGTTACATAATGCATTTAACAGTAATATTGCCTTGCACTGGCCCTTTTATAAACAAGTAAAAATTAAATTTAAAAAGTCAAAAACCCGACTGCGTAAAAAGCGAACTAATTAAATATTTCTCATCAATGTGCAACTATTTTTTGTATTACTTACCTATTCTTTTATTTACTTGTATTGATGACTTTTAAGTTGTGTTTAATTGTTAGTTCCTATCTATAAACACTGTTTTGATGAGGCCTATAGATGTCTATGATGGTTAGAGTTGCAGTAAAGCTAGAGATCCTACCTACACAACTTCCAGGTTGTGTAATATTTAAACGGAGCCTCTGACTGTAAAATAGTCAATGAAACATCGTCTTCATTTTGAAAGACCTATCCAATGGTATGCCACTCAATAGGATGCGTAAAATTATTTTCATGTCTACCGCTGCTTTGTATTTTACGGCCGCCATTTTGAATTTATAAAAACAAAATATAACCTATAACCATCGGACTGTTAAGACGAATCGATAGAGATCTCATTCATTAAAATCCATACAGCCGTCGTGATGTTGCGAGGGTATAAAGAAATCCACATACCCAGATATGCATGAAACACATAACCCGTCTTGGCAGTCGGGTAACAAAAAGTGGACAATATTCTTCCCCATTTTTTACTACTAGCGCAAGTATCATTTCGATGCTGGTTTCTCTAATAACGAATTATATGCTTATATGGCAGAGGAATAAGAATGGCGAACGTTGGGATATTAAATATTTTGGAATTTTATAATAGATTTACAATAGATACAATATAATTAAATAATAGCTTTGTATTTTTATAAAAATAGATAAGACTAAAAAAAAAGATGACAGACTAAAAAAAAGATAATAGACTATATTAATGTAATTTTTTTTTTTACCAAAAACAGAAAATTTCAGTTAGATAAAAAATGATAACGATATCAAAAGCCAAACCTTTCTCCCCCCCCCCCCCCCCCGCAGAGATGTCTGACGATATCAAGTGACAGACACCCCCTCACCCCAAAATTGATAACGTTATATATGCACAGCCCCTGATATGATGTGGTTTTATTAAGATCTATAGATAATATACAGAGCTGTACAAAAGCATTCGAGTGCATTTCCGTCTATTGGCGAAATTGCTAGAAGTGAATTTTCAACCACTATGTGATGCGTTTTCAAATTGAACTAAATTTTAGCGTGGTATGTAGTATATATGCAAATCTATAGATCATATGCAGGGCTGCACAATATAATTCAACTACTTCTCTCACAACAGGCGGATTGTTGAAACTGAATTTTAAAATGTGTTGTGCGTGGTCTAAACTGTTGAATTAAGTATCCATCATTTCTTGGAGTTCCATTACCTGTAATTTATTCTGTTGAGCTGATTCAGGTGTCAGACCAGATGTTACAATCAATAAGGTGTCTGGGTGAATTGTGTGTCTGCCAGATATGTCCAGGATAGCTCAGCTGGCAGAGCATTGGCAGCTCAAGCTAAAAGGTTCCAGGTTCGAACCCTGGCCTAGACACTTTTTTACTGAGTAGGAAAATTACAACTCGTGATATCTGCTTTCACCCTATTTGACGGTTAAGTTTTGTTACAGTTTTCCGGAAGTGTTGGAAAGAGTTTCACAATCTACGCTTGACACATGACTTTTAGTTCTTCTTTATTATGATATGTGAATGGGTCACCAAGTAATTAATAGGTCTTACGAACTACTTTGTCTTGTCAAGGCATGCCAGCAACATACACCTGGGTCATTATGAAAAAACGTACAATATGCAGTCACTACCAATTTGTTCATTCAGTATGATTTTAACGCGAAATTCAAACGAAAGGAGTAAAAAACAATCATAATTACATCAAAATAGGTTTGTCAAAATAGGAAAAAAATGTAAAAAAGAAAAAAATATATTTTAGCTATGTCCACAGACTGTGATATCTCATGCCATGGTCACCGTTTCTGGTTTTACAAGTATTTATGTAAAAATATCTTTTTTAAAGTTATCTATCCAGTTAGCATTTTTATTAATATGCATAAGGGGTATATTTTCCGCTGTTCAATAATATATTTTTCTTTCTTTTAGCAACATAATTATTTTTTTCCTTAATTTATTATTGTCACTAACTTTTGTTTCCTGTCTGAGGACAGAATAAAACTTACCATAAAAACTGACCAAATGCCAGAACAATGCGATTTGAATGCTAATATAAACTCTTTTACAGACATTTTGTACAAAGAAGTCAAAAGTAAATGTTTGGTTTAAGTATATGTGGTTCTTTGTCTTCCTGGTTTTGCAATAACTGTAGATTGCCCAGATCATAGGACCATATCTGCGCTTTCTAAAAAAGCATAAAACAATGTATGTTTCTATCAATCCTTGCAAATAATGTAAATGTGCATTACATAGAATAGTCTACATCAATTTTATTAAGTACGGCTCAAAATTAGTTCTTTCAAAAGAAGAAATGCTTGAAATTTGTCATGTCTGTGGACATCACATCTGTGGATATGGCATGTACACAGATATGAGTACTGTGTCTATAGACATTACTTTAGGCAGAATGTGGTCATAATTTACATTATTTCACATAAAATTAAAATTTTAACAAGCAAATGATAAAATTTATTGATAAAGTTAATAAGCAATGCTAATACAGACTGTCTAACTTAATTTTTTCCCTCCATTAAATTGCCTATAGTTTTAAATTCTGTAGCTGGTAGTTATCTGCACTGTAACTCTGCTAAACAAGATAGCCAAAATCCAATTTTAATTGCTATACAGGAAGTTTATTGCTATATAATAATTAAAATTGTAATACAGATGAAAATACAGATAACAACAGCTGATTGCATCTGTAACATCTTGGAGCGTTCTTGTAAATGTAAAAATACAACATATAACAAGTTGGAAATTGCTCGTCAAACGTAGCAAATGAGGTGCGTTCGTACTATAACTAGTTTTAAAATTATTTTTTGCATCCCATATTGTACTGAATGTATAATTTTTTGCACTTCATAAAGTGCATAGTCTGATACATCATTAAAATGCACTTCCAATAATTTTTTCGGAACACTTTTGACTGTCCTTGTAATTAAACTATACATCCGATTTTCTTAAAATTTGAAATAGCTCAACAAAATTTTGCAACAATTATATCTTTAAAATTTCAGATCATTCGGAAGGCTCTAATATCATTAAAATCCACTTGCAATAATTTTTCCCATTGGCCGTAATGTAAAGAAAAACTTTTGACTGTCCCTGTAATTAAACTATACATCCGATTTTCATAAAATTTGAAATGGCTCGACAAAATTTTGCAACAATCATATATTTAAAATTTCAGACTATTCGGTTGGGTAGTTTTTGCTCTGTTACATGCGGACAGACGGACGGACAGACGGACGGACTGAACGACGACTATAGGTGCTACGTATTTATATAATTACGAACGCACCTAAAAAGAGGAAAAGTATTAACAGAAAAAAAATGCTTTCGACCAAGACGTAAATACACGAATGTGTGCAGGTAAAAAAGGAAACAATTACAATAGACCGGGAGCAGGCAGCACAGACAGTCACCTCATCGAGTTCACCGCTGAAATTCCATAATTATTTAAAACTTGATGTGCATATTAAAACGCAATCGGTCTGTCAAGTCATATCTTGGTGAAAAACAAAACACCTTAAAACCTGATTTTAGCGGTCGACTCGTAGGTTTACCACTGTGTTTTCCTGCACCCAAATGTAGGAAAACATGGAGGACTGGGAACAGGTAAACGCAATATTAAGCATACGAGTCAACCGCTAAAATCGGGTTTTCAGGTGTTTCCCACCAAGATATGACTTGGCAGACCGATTGCGTTTTAATATGCGTATCGAGTTTTAACTAATTCTGGAATTTCAGCGGTGAACTCGATGAGGTGATTGTCTGTGCTACCGGCTCCCAGTCTACAAGGAATAAAGTAAAAAACAGAAGGGTATTTTGCATGACTCAATGTTAAATCTTCATATGGAATTTAACGCTCATTTTCCACAATTCCAAATGATGAATTATTCAAAATTTTAAGACCTTTCTGGATGGTACAACATAACTATAAAGAAAGAGATATATATTTGTGTTCAGTGCATGCAATAGCTGTCAACTTCTTGTGACGAAAGTCAATCCAGTAAGAGCGATAATTGATGCAAAGTTACCAAAAGAAGTTATTTACTTGTATTACTTACTTGTTCGGATGACAGAAAGATAAAAGAAATATGTCTAGAACCAAACTGATATAAATGTTCACAAAAATCATTAAAATGGAATACGACCATAAAATTCTAAGCTATCAACAGTGGATTAAACAAAATATGGAGTAAACATTAAGGGCACACTGAAAGTTATAAGGATTTTTAAAGAGGAAGTAAAATCTTCGAAAAATCAGTTGACATCTACTTTTTAACACCAAGTGACAAAATTCATAACTTTAATTTTTCAAAAAAAAAAAAAAAATTGTTTTAAACGCTTGATTTAGTTATTATTACACTGAGTTGAGCTCATTCTATTTTATTTAACTGTGATGGAAATTTTTTTCTCTCAAATTCATTCAGTTTAGTTTATTTTTTAGAAAGCTTTCTTCATATAATTTATTTCAGAGTTCACGTATTTTCAATATTAAAAGTTTTTCAATAATGTTTTTCTATGTTATTACACATCTTTAAGTAGTTCTTTGGATTCTAAGCAAGCAACTGCAGTTAACATAAATTTCAATAATGAATAAAAAAGTTATTCAAATCACGTCTGTGGACTTCACAATCACGTCTGAGGACCTTTATTTTTTAAAATATGATTTAAAATTGAAATTGAAATTTATGATCTTGACCACTACGGCTACCTCAGAAATTAATATAGAAGTTTTCGGAGAAACTTTCAAAATTAAAATTTACGATAATCAAATTGTACATTTTTTCTATAATGACCCACCTCCATTCCTGCATCAACATAATTTTAGGAAGAAAGAAAAATGTATCGATTTTTTCAAAAGTTCAAGTGATGTCGCTTGTAAATTTGCGTCCTGTTTATTTTCCGTGTTACACTTTATGTGAAAGATAAATTACCTGCTGAGAAAGCATTTGGTGGGACATCATTTTCATACCAAAACCTGTCTCCTTTCTTCAAGTGTTGAAACTGTCGACTTAGAATGCAGGCGAAAGTAGGACCGACAACACCTCCTATCAAGGGTTTTTCTGACAATCCTCCGGTAAAGAGATCAATATCGCGAACATCTCTAAAGAAGGAAACATATAATTTCAATAAGAAACAGGGTTGGTAAAAAACCCGTTTTTTTTTTGGTTTAAACCAGGTTTTTTTGGTTTAAACCGGGTTTTTTTAAATATATTTTCCTATTACATATACATATATATTTATTGATAAAAATAAACATTGTTGGATATATAAGTAATATAACTTAATTTAAAAATAATTTAAATTAGATAATTACAATCAATTATGTAGAAAATTGAAATCATTTAAAATTTAAACATTTTTTGTAAAAGCTATGTTTTATGTTCCATGAATAAAATGCTCTACATAGTGAAGCATAGATACCTTGAAAATCTTAATAAACAAATTTGTAATCTGAGATATGTGATTTTTCTCTTAGAACACTACATGAACAACTATTATATTTTATTGAAAGTAAAGCTTTTTTTTTTTAATAAAGAACTAGGGAGCTCGGCCCCCTACGAGCTACGCTCTCCAACCTCCGTCCAGACACCGCAGACTCTAAATGCACGCTAATTTGATCGGCTTTAAAAAGATTTCGAAAGATTGAATTATAATTTAAAAAACAGTGGCGATCTCCCTATAAACGAATTTCTATTCATTTCTCTTTGATTGGGGAATTTTAACGCCGAATCCGCTGCGGTACTACTTGATTATCCCGTCGACCAATTTCGCCAAATTATATAAATCGTTAAACCACTCGCCAAATTAAAAAAATTGACATATTTTTTATTTTAAATAACGAAAGAACAAATAAATTAGTACAGCATTAATAAAAATACAAATAAAACGTCGAAATAAAAATAACTTGATGACGTAGACACGTGTAACATTTCAAAATAAGGTAATAATTAAGAAAACAGAGTCTTTGTCTCCTGGTATTTTTTAACAAAGCAAAAAGAAAGTTCTTTTAAATGAGACATTTTAAATTAATCGTTTTTAATCTGACGTAATTTTTACCAAGCTATTCTTTCTCTTTTAAATATTCACGTGAAAATACTTTTGTTAGAAATGAAATATTATTTGCGCTTTCCTAACAAAAATAGTTGAAAATATTCTCTCAAAATATCAAATAAATGTCTAGCGCAATTTCTAAATTTAAACTGTTTTGCAATATTATTTTGTGTTAATTTTACGTAATAACTATAATGTGACGTAAATATGACGTAATTTCTCCTATTTAAGACTTCTAACACATGAATCTTAATGAATTTATTATTTTACAATATCCTTTCTCTTTTAAAATTAACGTGTATACTTTTTATGTCGTAATTTTTACTAAGTTCCTGCTTTTTGTACATAATTATTTAGTTCTAATTCCAAATGATTTTTTTCTGTTTATAATAGTCACGTGTAAATAAATTTTTTATTTGAAGCAAACATTATTGTTTGCGCTGTTTATACATTTGGCAACAGTATAAATTAATACCATTTTCTACAATAATCTCCCTATTCTAAAAAAAAAGTAACTACCGCTGTCACCGCCGCCGCCGGTTTTGATTTTTTTGTGACCGGAGGCCTTTCTTCGTTAATATTAACAAAAATAATGCATAAAAAAATATGAAAATCGGGGGTTTTATACAGAAATGTTTGATAAACACGCTGAAGCAGAGAGTTTTCAAATCGAAGAATTATTTTAAGAGTTATTTAATGCTAAAGTTTGACAAAATCGTTCTACTAAAAAAGTTTTATAGCAGCAAAAACTATACATGGCAGTGTAATCATTTTTAGATCATTTTATGCGTTAGAATTTGTCGGGGGGCAGATTGCATTAATTTTTTTATTTTGAGTCATTTTTTCAGGTTTTATTTCTATTTTAAATTCAAATTTTCAGCATTTCTAGAGATATTTTTTACAGATTTCAGAAAATTGTACTAATTTAAACTGTTGCCAACTGCATAGAAAGCGCAAGCAATAATGTTTGCTTCAAATAAAAAATTTATTTACACGTGACTATTATAAACAGGAAAAAAACTTTCAAATTAGAATTAAATAATTACGTATAAAAAGCAGGAACTTATTAAAAATTACGTCATAAAAAGTATACAGGTGAATTTTAAAAGAGAAAGGATATTGTAAAATAATAAATTCATTAACATGCGTTTGAAGTCTTAGGAGAAATTACGTCATATTTACGTCACATTATAGTTATTACATAAAATGAACACAAAATAATATTGCAAAAAAGTTTAAATTTAGAAATTGCGCTAGACATTTATTTGATATTTTGAGAATTAATTTAAAATGTCTCATTTAAAAGAACTTTCTTTTCGCTTTGTTAAAAAATACCAGGAGACAAAGACTCTCTTTACTTAATTCCTTTTATATTAGCTTATTTTGAAATGTTGTTACACGTGTATACGTCATCAAGTTATTTTTATTTCGGCGTTTTATTTGTGTTATTATTAATGTTGTACGAATTTATTTGTTCTTTCGTTATTTAAAATAAAAATTATATCAAGTTGTATAATTTGGCGAGTGGTTTGGCGATTTATATAATTTGGCGAAATTGGTCGACAGGATAATCAAGTAGTACCGCAGCGGATTTGGCGTTAAAATTCCCCAATGAAAGAGAAATGAATAGAAATTCGTTTATAGGGAGATCGCCACTGTTTCTTAAATTATAATTCAATCTTTCGAAATATTTTTAAAGCCGATCAAATTAGCGTGCATTTAGAGTCTGCGGTGTCTGGACGGGGATTGGCGAGCGTAGCTCGTAGGGGGCCGAGCCCCCTCGTGTAAAAAATATCTTTAGAAATGCTGAAAATTTGAATTTAAAATAGAAATAAAACCTCAAAAAATGAGTCAAAATAAAAAAAAATTAATGCAATCTGCACTCCGGCAAATTCTAACGTATAAAAAGATCTAAAAATGATTACACTGCCATGTATAGTTTTTGCTGCTATAAAACTTTTTTAGTGGAACGATTTTGTCCAACTTTAGCATTAAAAATCTCTTAAAATGATTCTTCGATTTGAAAACTGTCTGCATCAGCGTGTTTATCAAACATTTCTGTATAAAGCATATACCACCGATTTTCATATTTTTGTATGCATTATTTTTCTTAATATTATCGAAGAAAGACCTCCGGTCACCAAAAACTCAAAACCGGCGGCGGCGGCGGCGGCGGTGACAGCGGTAGTTACTTTTTTTTAGAATAGAGAGATTCCTGGAATGATTTGAATTTAGCAGTAGTCTTTACACGTTTCAAGAAGTATTGTGTATTGTCATTTGACACTTCTCCTCAGAAACTGCCAGGTTAAAAAAAAAAAAAGGCAACAATAAAATAAACATAAATACTTATTTACCAGCTTTTTAGCCTACTGAAAACATTGATCTTAAAATGGAAAGTAGATTTATAAAAGTTGTCATCCACTAAAACATTTAAATAGCCATCAGACTTAATACACAGGCTTTTTTTCTAAGCTATGTTATAATACGTATTACTTCTAAATGTCTGAACTAAAATTAATAATACTAGGGGGCTCGGCCCCCTACGAGCTACGCTCGCCTACCCCCGCCCAGACACCGTAGACTCTAAATGCACGCTAATTTGATCGGCTTTAAAAAGATTTCGAAAGATTGAATTATAATTCAAAAAACAGTGGCGATCTCTCTATAAACGGATTTCTATTCATTTCTCTTTGATTGGGGAATTTTAACGCCAAATCCGTTGCAGTAATACTTGATTATCCCGTCGACCAATTTCGCCAAATTATATAAATCGCCAAACCACTCGCCAAATTATACAAATTGACATAATTTTTATTTTAAATAACGAAAAAACAAATAAATTAGTACAACATTAATAAAAATACAAATAAAACGTCGAAATAAAAATAACTTGATGACGTAGCCACGTGTAACAGCATTTCAAAATAAGCTAATAAAAAAGGAATTAAGTAAACAGAGTCTTTGTCTCCTGGTATTTTTTAACAAAGTGAAAAGAAAGTTCTTTTAAATGAGAAATTTTAAATTAATCGTTTTTAATCTGACGTAATTTTGACCAAACTATTCTTTCTCTTTTTAATATTCACGTGAAAATACTTGTGTTAGAAATGAAATATTATTTGCGTTTTTCTAACAAAAATAGTTGAAAAGTATCCTCTTAAAATATCAAATAAATGTCTAGTGCAATTTCTAAACTTAAACCGTTTTGCAATATTATTTTGTGTTCATTTTATGTAATAACTGTAATGTGACGTAAATATGACGTAATTTCTCCTATTTAAGACTTCTAACGCATGTTAATAAATTTATTGTTTTACAAATTCCTTTCTCTCTTAAAATTCACGTGTAATTATAGTTTTTATGACGTAATTTTTAATAAGTTCCTGCTTTTTGTACATAATTATTTAATTCTAATTCCAAATGTTTTTTCTGTTTATAATAGTCATGTGTAAATAAATTTTTAATTTATTCACACGTATAAATATATATATATATATATATTTTGAAGCAAACATTATTGTTTCCGCTGTGTATACAGTTGGCAACAGTTTAAATTAATATCACTTTCTAAAATCTGTTAAAAATATCTCTAGAAATGCTGAAAATCTGAATTTAAAATAGAAATAAAACCTCAAAAAATGAGTCAAAATAAAAAAAATTAATGCAATCTGCACTCCGGCAAATTCTAACGCATAAAATGATCTAAAAATGATTAAATTCCTATGAACAGTTTTTGCTCCTATAAAACTTTTTTAGTGGAACGATTTTGTCCAACTTTACCATTAAATATCTCTTAAAATAATTCTTCGATCTGAAAACTGTCTGCATCAGCGTGTTTATCAAACATTTCTGTATAATACTACCGATTTTGATATTTTTGTATGCATTATGTTTCTTAATATTAACGCAGAAAGACCTCCAATCACAAAAAATTCAAAACCGGCGGCGGTGACAGCGGTAGTTACTTTTTTTTTAGAATAGAGAGATATATTTTTAGGCATTTTTATGAGACTTTTTTTCTGTTGTGTCTCACGCAAACGGTATCTTGATTTTCCCCAATTTTTTTGTCAGATCTAAATAGGGGATTTGATTATGCAACAGACGATTTAAATATATCTTATTGCATATTTTAGTTAAAAGTAAACAGGTGCTTCGCTAGCACCCAATTTTTCAAAGTCCTCTTATTCGATTTCATATATTGAGTTTCTTTTCTATTTTTAAGGCTGTTCTCAAATACAAAAGGGCAACTTTATGACATAAGTTTTAATTTATTTTTGTTCAAAAATGCATGAAACTAGCAGATGCTGTTGTTCAGAAACTATGTAATGAAAACATGTTTTCCGTTTTTTTTTTTTTTTTTTTTTTTTTTTTTTTTTTTTTTCAAACGCAATAGATCTTTCGGAAAATAGTGTCAAAGTTGGCGTTTTGAACCGAATTTCCATGCGAAAGAAAAATAACTACTCAAGGAAGGTTAAAAACATCTTTGTCGCGTGATCAAAATTGCTTATAACTCCCAGCTTATAACTTATATAAATAAATTACCTATTTATCAAAAATGGAAAACACAGTTCGATTCCAAATCGCTTCCATAGTCAGGCCTTCCAATTTTATATGAAAAATGAATTTGTAAATGTGTCAAAGCATTTTGCACTTGTTGAGTAGAGCAGTTGAAAACAGCTTTAAAAGATTATCTCCCCAATCAAGAAAATTTTCTTTTACAGCTTGACTGAAATTTTAAAAGTCATTTTATGTTATTAATTGTAAATAAGCTGCATTTTCTCAAAGGAAATTATTTTATTCAAAATATTGAATATTTTAAATCTATTTTATCTTTGCTAAATTCACGTTTTAAATTTTCTCTTTAGAGCTTCAGATATATTCATCAACAGATGCAATTTGCATCCTACATGCATACAAATATAACCTAGACTCAGTGTGTCTCACAGTGACTGGTGGGATAAGACTGTTAAAAGTAGAAATTATTTATATCCAATAATTTGAAACACTGTAATTACAAAAATGAGAAAATATTACATTAGATTTTTTTTTCTTCTAAAAAACCAGTTGGTTAACCAATTGATTTAAACTGTGCCAACCCTGCTGGTAACAGAATAAAATCATAATGCAAAACCTCAATCCCAATGTAGGAATGCAAGAAAAACAAAGGCTTACTAAACCCAGTAGCCATGATACAGCCAATCTTTCATTAGCATACAGAACAAAAAGTAACTAATGAAGAGAATTACTTATAATTATGTCATCATTGAGGCATATGTAATTCATAGTAAATCTTAACTAATCAAGCAATCTAAGTAATAAAAGTATATATTTAGCTCAAATCTGCATTTTGGCTATTTTTTAAAATAAAAGGCTTTAAAAAAAAGAAAAGAAAAATAACTAAGTACTTGATTTTTTCTTCTCAGCTAATTTTAGAAAAATTAGTTTGCTATGTAGCTTATAAGAAAAGTTTGATTGATTAAAAATGTGTGTTACTTTACAAATTTATAAATTCATCATTTTTCTAAAGCTTTGATTGTAGCTTCTGCATAAATTGGATTTTGCATTTTTCAGTAATGTGTAAAATAAAAGAAAACATTAGGGAAAAAGAGAAAAAAACCAGATGAAAAAAAAACAGCATGTTTTTTTTTTAAACCATTTGGTTTAAACCATGGTTTAAACCACGGTTTAAACCAGCGTGGTTTAAACCAAACAACCCTGATAAGAAATAATCATAAAAGTCAAGAAAGATAAATTAAATATCTAAAATGCGCAGCTAAAAAGCGGTTTTATATCTGACTATGGCTGAATCAAATGAAGTGTATATGGAAGCGCGCCAGATAGTAAAAATTAAATTGACCAGTTCTAAAGTCCAGTAATCATGGCAGTTTATCTGTGTGTACATGTTACGACTATTTCGTTAGCTACATTTTGTATTTTAAATGACATCGTTTCTCAGCTTTGCCAAAAAGTAACTTTTATAGGTGTAACAGAATGCGGATTCAATATTTGTCTATAAATGAAGTAGCCTTCCACATAAACGTGAACACCTGCTTGTCTAGTGGTTAGGACGCTGGCTACTGAACAAGAGGAGCGAATATGAATCCAATTCAGGTATGGATGTTTTTAGCGGGTCGATTCCACTTTAAATTGGTCCGATATGGAAATGTGGCGTTCGTAACAACAGTTTAAATCTTGAATCTTGAGGAAGGCTAGGTACATAGCCGAAAGTACTTGATATTTTAACATCTTTTAAACTGTTTTAGGTTTAAGTCTTTTAGGTAGTGAATCACATCATTTGTGTAATTTTATATTCAAAATGCTTTATATATTTTTTTAACTGAGGCATAAATTTCTGTTAAATTTATACATCTAATCTAAAAAGAAAAATGACAAATGCATTAAAATTTTTTTGAACTATTTGGTTTAAGATCCACCCTATTGGGAAATTTTAGCATTGATTTTAACATTTAATTATCTAAATGCGATATAATGGCGTATAAATCTAACTGTTTCAATTCATTGATAGGGTTTTCAATGCATCTATATAGTCTGAGAATTCTGTTTGCAGTCGTTAGTGAGAAATCAGCCCTCGATTACGGACAGCAAGATTCTAGGACAGAAGCCTGTCGCACTGCATTGAATATTTACAGAAAATACATATTTTAAATCTTAATTGAAGTCATTTGGTTTACTAACAGTCATTGTTGAGATACTGCAATTGATTAATTGAAATTTGACAACAAATAGTGTTGCAAAAGCAGGTAGTTGCTTACACTGTTAAAAATTGGCAGCAAACTGTTTTATCATTTGACCTTTTTGTAAATAACTGTTACATGACCATATTATTAACGTATTATGACCATATTATTGACCATATAATGGTCACGATCATAAAAAAATACAGTTAATAACTGTTATCTGTAAAAACGGTCGAATGACTGGCCACTTTGCTGCAATTTCTTAACTGTGTACCTATAGAACCAAAACATAATGCCGGCCCTGTGCTTTTTCGATCAATATGTTGAAACAAGTGCCTAAAAGGTAATTCAATGAAAGGCAAACGGCAAATAAAATAATGAAAGGATCTACCAAGCGGCATTTCTAAATTTCAAATAGCCCCTTATTTTCTGTCCCGTATTGATAGAAGTGCCGTCACATCCAACCACAAACACTTCATCTAAGGAGATGTTCTTTTTAGATAGATATAAAACAACACTTCTAAAACTATCTCTACCGGTTCCAGCTGTAGTAGTTATATGACCAAAGTATTTTGAACCCGGCTCCTGTATTGCAGAAATGTGCTATTTTTGACAATGTTTTCCAAATTTCAAATGCGATGAAGCGACCTAAAGATACTAATCGATTTTAAATATTTTTTTTATGTTATTCTTCTAATTTCAAAATGTCATTTTTACTCACTATTAGAAGTAGGTCTGGATATGTTTTTAAATTTTCATCATCTAACTTCAAAAATTGTCAATTTTGGTAATGTTTTCCAAAATACAAGTGCAATGCGCGACCTAAAGATATTAACCGATTAAAAAAAAAAAAATATGTTAATCATCTAATACCAAAACGTGACATTTACGCACTATTAGAAGTAGTTCTAAATATTTTTTAATTTTCATCATTAATTTAAAAAATTGCCACTTTTCATCATCTTTTTAAAATTTCAAGTCCAATTCGCGACCTAAAGATATTAACCGATTTAAAAATATTTCTTGCATTATTTTTCTAATTACAAATGGCAACTTTTCAGCGCTATTAGAAATTGATCTGAAAATTTTCGCTTTTTTCGACCCACCCTACCCTACGTATCTACGTAATTACAAGTTAATCGGATGCAGTTATCGCCGAACAGACAAATAGACAGACAGAACACAAAAACTTTTCGTGTCTCTTCTTCGTCCAGTCTTCTCACTAACAGTGAGTCTCAACTGATGTTTCCGGAATGAGTTAACCCGAAATCAGCCCGAATTAGCTTGACCCGAAGCAAACTCGTTGGTCGGATTAAGTGCAAGTATCTAATTACACAATTGACAGAGTATTACCCAACTGATACTACCAAGTATAAATTTTAATATATGTAAACCGTTTGTTGTAATTTAGCTTTTTGATTGTTTTCTTTAAGTGCGTTCGTAACTATATAAATACGTAGCATCTGTAGTCGTCGTTCAGCCCGTCTGTCCGCATATAATAGAGCAAACACTACCCAACCGAATGGTCTGAAATTTTAAATAATGTAATTGTTGCAAAATTTTGTCGAAACATTTCAAATTTTGTGATGTATAGTTTAATTACAGGGACAGACAAAAGTTTTCCGTTACATTACGCTCAATGGGAAAAATTTATTTCAAGGGCATTTTAATGATGTTACAGCCTTTCGAAGAGAATGAAATTGATGTGCACTTATGAAGTGCACTAAAATATACATTCAGTACAATATGCGGTGCAAAAAAACTATTGATATTTATAAAACTAGTGATAGTATACGAACGCACCTCATTGGCCACGTTTGACGTGCAATTTGCAACTTGTAATTATTTGATATTGTTTTAAACGGCTGTAAGTATTTTATTACTAGCTAACTTGCCCGGGTACGTCAAAAAACAGCACGAATTGCGAAAAGCTCTAAAAATCACAATAGGATATCGCGAAAAAATTTTAAATCGCTGCACAAATTTTGAAAAGAGAAAATATATATATAAGTTGTGTTCGGAGATTTAAAGTTGATTCCTTTGACTAATGTGGAAAAATGGTAGGAAATAGCTAAAATGCACTAAAAATCACATACAAAATTCCCGAAAAATTCGAAAATTGCTATACGAAATCCGAATAAACTTTATTGAAATGAGGGAAGAAATTAATCCCTATTAGTTTACAATGGAAGTCTGTGGGAATTTGGCGAAATATTAGGGATATCGCCAAGTTGGCGTCACTTTTAGCGACTCATGTTGGTCGCCAAATTTGGCGATATATCGTCAAGTTGGAGGCAAACTTGGTGGCATTTGGCGAAAGAACTGTGTCCCCCCTACGTAACCCCCTTATAGGTATGGAGATGCATTAAATGCTGTTCAAAAATCGCATAAAAAATTCGCTAAAAATTCAAAAATCGCTGTACGAATTCCGAATAAAATTTTTTGAAAAGAGAACAAAATTTACTATATTGGGTTAAAAGAAAGAAACCTTATTTTCACTAATATGGAAAAATCGCCTCGAAACTTAAAAAAAAACGCTAAAAATCGCATAAAAAATTAAATTAAAAAAATCTCATCAAAAAGTCGATAATCGGGCTTCGAGGTGCAACACTTCATATATAGACGTACCTTTTCCCCAAATTTGGTAGCTCTATGTGCAGCGGTTCTGAACACCGTCCACACACTCACACACAAACTTCTTTCCTTATTATTATAGATATTAGACATTAGATTTATTTATTAGATTGATGGCATTATTTCACATGCATACAATTTAGTTTCAAAAGTCTAACGCAGTAAAACCTCCATAATGGACATTCGCGAATAGAGGACACTTCTATTTAGCGGACACTTTTTCGATACCCAATACCTATATATAGTACATTTTTACCTCTGAATAGTGAACAAATTCAGCGCTCCCGAAGTGTCCATTATTCAAATGTTTTACTATATGTAAAACTAACATCATTTATTTCATCTAATGGTATTAAAATTGTAATCGTATTCCTAAACAAGAATGAGATACTTTTCGAAGACGTGCAGAAGGACAATTTTTTTCATCCTTTTCCTGTTGATGCGATTGTAAATGCATCAATTTTCGTTTTGCAGTCTTATTCTCTTTTCAGTGCTTATTTATTTATTTGCTTTTTCTCTTAGGGATCAAATTTCTCCTGATTGTAAAAAATAGAATGATTAAACTGAATTTCTTATCCTTAATGCATTCTAAAAAGCACAGCTTTTTCCCTACTCTGAATAGTTTGTTTTGCTGACATTATTTAACACTATTTGCTGATTTTTTAAGTGTCAACAAGTAAATTTTAAGAAAAAAATTAAATCGGCTTCAAATGATAATTTTTTTTTACTTTCTTGTACTAGTGTTTATTAGTACAAGAGTAATGTTTATTATACTGTAGTTGGAGTATTTTAATAAAAATGACTTGGAAAACAGGGTGTTTATAGGAGACTTTCACTGTTATCCACATTCACTTTAAATTCCATTGTTGCCGATATTGCTCATTTTGACGCGTAGTAGATGATGGCATATACTAGATTTTGATGTGTTCATGTAAGAATGAATTATATGCGATATAACGAGAATTTTAAAAACACAAAAGGAGTACAGTGTACATTTATAACCTATTAAAATTTCGCGACAATTGTCCAGTTTTTAGGTTACAGCCTATAAACTATGAAAAAAAAAAAAAAAAAAGCTAAAAAACGGACAAGTAGACAAACATATCATTTTTGTATCCTAATGAAATACATAATAGGATGGCCATCAAATGAGCCCTTTCCAACCTAAACAGCATTCGCTCAAAAGTTATGCGAAAGTATGCACAGAGAGAAAAAACAAGTATAAGTATTTTTTAATAAATAAATAAATAAATAAGGCAAACATGGTCAATTAAGTCTAAAAGATAAAAAAAGGAGGGCTTTTTTTAAAAATGCAACTGCTAAAGTTGTGTTTTTCTCTACCACTACACTGTAAAAAAAATTCCGCAATGTTCCTGGGAAAAAATGGGCAGCTGAGTTGCCCATTATTTCCAAGAAACATTTCGTGAAAATGACTGGAACTTTACTGTATATGTTAAAAACTTTCTACAGAAATGCAGTAAGTTTCCTGCGAAATACCAGGAATATTTCTTTTCAAATGAAAATCAAATTTCGAAGTAATTGCTTAAAAGGCGCAAAGGCCAACATAGTGAAAAAGATTCCAAGCCGGGACTCGAACCCGGGCCATCAGTATAGCGCACTGACGTTCTACCGACTAAACCACTTGAAACGATACACAACTCGGAAAATTTCTCACTATTGTATGTTGGCAAGGCTACAAACGCAGCACAAGATGTAATATTTATTTATTATAATTTCCATGTATAATTTCCATTATTATATATTATAATTTCCATGCATTAATATAGGAATATTTCTGTTGACAGCAAAACATTACTGACATTTCACAGCATGTGGGATCCGCAGACGATTTTTACATTTCCAGTTGACAATTTTCGCTTTATTATCATTATTTGTTAGAATGAAAAAATATTTTGAAATTGACATCAAAATTATTATTTATAATTTACACGAAAAAATAAATTTTCAGTTAAAATTCAATAAAGTAAATATATATATGATATATTGTTTCTGAACTTTGCTTAAAATATAAAAATATATAAATGTAAATAATAATTAGAAAAAAAATCTAGACATAAAATATTTTGGATTTTCGTTAGTAATTATGTTAGTTTACAAGTTAGATAAAATACATATAAATTTTCATGAAAAAAAAAAAAAAAAACCTAAACGTAATTGTATATTTTTTCCGAAAATAAAAAAAAATTCAAATTTGCAGCAATTCAAAGTGTTAAATATATATCAAATTTAAATCAAATTGTAATAAAGTGTTAAAATATAAAATTAATTAAAAAAGAAAAAAAAAAGTCCAGAGGTAGCATCGAACTCGGGCCGTACGGGTGGCGTGCGAGCTTTCTGCGTCCACACCACGAAAGACACGTTGAGAGCTGCAAACTAATGGGTATTTGAAACGTATGCTAAACCTCGGCATCTAATTTCTGAAAATCTAAGTCCCATTTGAAGAAATCCTTTCACAAGAATAATTAGAGATAAGAACTCTAAAACATACTTTAAATTAATCAAAATCGGTGAGAATCAGGTTTGATGGTCCCCTGGTTAATGGAGATCCAAATAATAGGTGTAATTTTTTTTACACGGTCTGCTCCTTAAACATTTCACAGACAAGTACGAGAGATAATCTCTTAGCGATGTCACGGAGGTATTGTATTTTCATATGAATTGTCTTGACAATACAGACGTAAAGGATTATGTCGTCTATTGATTTATTTGCATTCCATATTGATTTTTTTTACATTCATTTAAGGAATTCTTTTTCGACACTCGCGCGCGAGCAACGGATTATAGCAAAAAAATAATAAATGGCGGCCGCAGCGTTTTGCTGTTTCCAACTTTTGTTCAGGAACGTTTCAGCTAAGAAAACCAGAATTTCACAGGAAAGAGCTAAATTATTCTGAAAACCTGAGAAAAGGCGAAACGTTCCTGGATTTTACATGGAAAGTTACCATTTTTTTTTTACAGTGTAATAGCAACAACAAGAACAACAAAAATCATGCATTACCTATAGGATATTTCACGTTTTCCAACTATACATAATTTATGTTTTAAAACTACACTAATTAAAAGCAAAAAAAGAAAAGGAATATGAGCAAATTAAAGCTTTTTTATAATATACTAGTAAAGTTCGCGGCTTTGCGTGCGTGGTTGTTGAAAGATATCGAAGAGTATTTGTGCCTATTAACATGAAGAAGAAATTATACTGTTCAGAATAATTTAAATATTCCTAATTAAGTAACATTTTGTTGAAACATCATTTTTTATTGACATAAAATGAATGTGACACTATACTTAAGTTTCCATTATTTTTTGGAACTGTTCTGAGCGAGCATTTACACCTGAAAAGTTACTACGATGCGGAATTTCAATTTTATAGCCTTAATGATTCCAAATTAATCAGAATTTTAGAACGTGTTTTGCTCTTTTTACCCTTTTCGGAGCTTGAGGAATCGCGAATTTAGACATTGTCAGTTCATTTTACCCGTCAAAATTTTGAATATTTTGAGAAACTATTTTTAGATAGTAGTTACATCGTAAAAAAACCGGCTATGCCAAATTTCAATTTTTGAACCCCAGCAATATCAAAGAAATCTTAACTTTTTTCCCTTGTAACCTTTTGGAGGTAATTGTACCGAGATATAAAAGTAAATTATGACTATACAGAAGCTATTGGTACGATTATAAAGACAATTTTTAAGCAGTGACCATCATCATTATTATACTGAAAGAGTTTTTGAAATTGTTTCGGTAATTTACAAAGTCATCATGATTTTAGAACTTTTTGGTTCATTTCATCTTTTAAAAATTTCAATTTTTTTTAACTGTTAAACTGTTTTAACTGCCTTAAATGTAAACATCAAATCAACTTTCAAATTTTTTACCACAAAAGTTTGACAAGAATTGTAATTTTAGAACGATTTTCGCTCCTTCGCTCCTCTCTGGGGAATACTTAAACTATCAGTTTAGGGTTTCTAAATTGATTTCTCGTAAAATTATAAATTAATAAATGCGAACATATTGAAAATATTAATTAATTAAAGCGTATTTTTAAAATGTTATCTTATACTTTTTATTTTTTATTTATATCTTCTGATGTTTAATGTTTGAAATATTTTCATTGTTGCAGCTTCATAGCCAATTGATTTATTTTGGCGAGCGTCGTTTGGAGCAGTTTTGCCAGTGCGCTACTTATTTAGGGTACCGTACTTAAAAAGTAAAAACGGAACCATTATAAGATCACTCCTGTGTCTGTCCGTCTGTCTGTCTGTCACAGCCATTTTACTAGTAAACTATGGAACGTGGAAAGTTCAAATTCGGGAAGTAATAAAGACCATTGACCCACATATTTTCAGATTAATAAACATTCATAAATATCTTTCTATTCTAAAAAAAAGTAACTCCCGCTGTCACCGCCGCCGCCGGTTTTGAATTTTTTGTGACCGGAGGTCTTTCTTCGTTAATATTAAGAAAAATATTGTTACATACAAAAATATGAAAATTGGTAGTATTATACAGAAATGTTTGATAAACACGCTGATGTAGACAGTTTTCAAATCGAAGAATTATTTTAAGAGATATTTAATGCTAAAGTTGGACAAAATCGTTCCATTAAAAAAGTTTTATAGGAGCAAAAACTATACATCGGAATTTAATACTTTTTAGATCATTTTATACGTTATAATTTCCCGGTGTGCAGAAATAATTTATTTTTTTAATTTGACTCATTTTTCGAGGTTTCATTTCTATTTTAAATTCAAATTTTCAGCATTTCGAGAGATATTTTTTTACTTATTTCAGAAAATTGTACTAATTTAACCTGTTGCCAAACTGTATAAACAACGGAAACAATAATGTTTGCTTCAAATTAAAAATTTATTTACGCGTGACTATTATAAACAGAAAAGAAAAACTTTCAAATTAGAATTAAATAATTACGTATAAAAAGCAGGAACTTATTGAAAATTACTTCATCTATAATTACACGTGAATTTTAACAGAGAAAGGATATTGTAAAGTAATAAATTCATTAACATGCGTTAGAAGTCTTAAATAGGAGAAATTACATCACATTTACGTCACATTACACTTATTACGTAAAATGAACAAAAAATAATATTGCAAAATAGTAGTTTAAATTTAAAAATAGCGCGAGACATTTACTTGATATTTTGAGATGAACTTTTCAACAATTTTTTTTTTTTTTTTTTTTTTTTTTTTTTTTGACAGCGCAAATAATATTTCATTTCTAATAAAAGCATTTTCACGTGAATATTAAAAAGGGAAAGAAAAGTTTGGTGAAAATTACGTCAGGTTAAAAACGATATATTTAAAATGTTTTATTTAAAAGGACTTTCTTTTCGCTTTGTTAAAAAATACCGGGAGACAAAGACTCTGTTTACTTAATTCATTTTATATTAGATGATTTTGAAATGCCATTGTATCTTTTAACAGCAGCTGATTTTTCCGTAAAATTCCCCAATCAAAGAGAAATGAATAGAAACCCGTTTATAGGGCGATCGCCTTTGTTTTTTAATTATAATTCAATCTTCCAAAAAAATTCAATTAAAGCCGATCAAATTAGCGTGCTTTTAGAGACTGCAGTGTCTGAACGGGGGGTTGGCGAGCGTAGCTCGTAGGGGGCCGAGCCCCCTAGTATTTAGTAAAAAAGTAGAGGGGCTAATTATGCTGCTTGAAGAAAAAAAATCTTTTCTTTGTATATCATGTGGGGTATCCTGTGAAAGCTTTTGTAACGCTGAACTCAAAAATACATTCCTTTTAATTTTAGGTATTATATTTTCAAAGATATTGTTGAAAATGTAGCGCAAAAATATGTCCCCCCCCCCCCCCATCTAATTCCGAATCTACTGAAAATAAAATTATGAAAAAAATAGAGGTAGTAGACGTTAATATAAACCTTACCAGAAAATTATAGCGATTACCCTAGTTCACATAGTTTTTGAGTAATTAGAATTTTTCTGTTATACACAAATTTCGATTTACGGGCATTCAGAAAAATTGTTGAGCATCGCCGAATATACTTATCGTTGCAGAAGAATAAAAGCACTGTTGATAATGATTTTTGAAAAAAATCATCGGTAATTAGCCGAGATATTAACGCTTAAACGTACGGTCAGTTTGGACATACACAAGGACAGGGGCGGCGTACTCTATGCCTAGTTAACAACTTTTAATGATATATATGTGTAATGTAATGTCCAGTAACAGTATAAAAGCAATAAACGTCAAATTGTTAAAAACATACTAATTTAAGGGGTCTCGGGATTCTAAAAAGAGGAAAAAATGAAAAAAAAAGACCATGTTCAATATTTAATGTCTTAAAATGTATATGGTTTTAAAACACAATTTTAATTGAGATGAAAGATATAAGTATGTTCTTTCGTTTCATGTATTTAAAAAATTGCAAGATGCAGAATTAGTATTTATAGAAGGCTCGAAACTGTTAACGTTTGTTGAACAAAAAATTGGCATAACAGTTTACGCGCAGGTTTACAAAATAAATATTGCAACTAGAATGAAAATTTTGGTGCTTACTTATACTTTAGATTGTAATAATTTCCCTGAACGTAAATAAATTTGTATTTAAAGCATTTTTATATTTTTAATGCAATGTTGCATTTAGCTAATACAAAATTTTGAAAATTTCAACAGTAAAATCACCTAAAAAATATTTTTTTGAATAATAAAAGGGAAATTTTAGGTTCAGTTTATACAGACTAACATCAAATATATGTTTTGAAAATTTCATGAAAAAATATTCAGAAGTTTTTGAGGTATCCTGCGCGTTATGCCCAAAACGCCATTTGGAAAATAATGACTTTAAAGTTTCGGAAACGCCGCTTCAGCTATTGAGCGGGTATAATTCTAAAAGCCAAAACTTCTGTTCTAATGGGAATTTCAAGGAAACAATTATATCAAAATATTCAGAAAAGATAAGAGTTTAACATCTAAAAAAAAAAAAAATAAAATAAAATTTCTTAAATTTTGAAGCTTTAAGAGTTCTGCGACCACTTAATCCTTTCCGGCCTAAAGTAATTCTATTTATAAAGTTATGAAATAATGAACTGACACCAGAATTTATAAACGAATTTATTAGAAAATGTGAACTTGCTTATTTTTACGTACATGATAAAAAGAAAATTTTAATTAAATATTCTTGGTGCGGTTTGCCTGTTATGGAATTAAAATTAGGTGTCCGTTTTTTAAGGGCGTCGCCCTCGAAAGATTTAATTAGAATGAATTGCATAAATACTGTGGGATTCGCGATAGTTTGCATTGATTGTATCACTCAATACGCCTCGAGTGACTTTAAAAGTTAATTAAACACCTATCTGGAAAAACTCGGCCCTGACTATGGCGGCGTTGCAACTTTGAGACCTCAATTCGAAGCGTGCTTAGCACAATGCCAAATTTAAACTTTGAACAAAGGTTTTATTTTAGCTACACTGTACAAATAAAGGTTATTACTAAGCTGAATTTAGTTTCATGAAGTGCCAAAGGAAGTTTAATTATGCACTGCTTTTACTGTCAGTACCATATTAAGTTCATCATAAACAGATTAGGATAAATATTAAAAAAAGATTTATACGAATAGCTATATTTGATATTATTTAGGTTCCATATCTCTTTGAATTTTCATGGTATACCCGATTACACTTTTCTAATATATACAGTTATACCCAACCCTACGTTGTATAGTTTTTTACAAAGTCTTAGTATTCTTTTAGCAACTTTTTTTTTCTTTTTTTTCTTTTTATAATACAATTACAAATTCATATATTTATTCTATGGAACCCTCTGTGCGCGAGTAATGCTGGTATTTGACCGTTTATTTAAATTCAGATTTCTTCTCTGGCACTTTTGTTTTTTGAAATGATAAAATTTCCCTTACTTTCGCCTTAATTAATATGCCATTAAATAAGGCGAATTTTACCATTTCAAAAAAAGTGGTGCTAATCAAGAAATCTCAATTAAAAAAATGTAGCCCACAGGCAACACTGGTTTGGCGCATAATTAAATTCATTGCTGTTGTAATTCGTATAAGAATATTTGGCAATTTATCACCTGTGGTGGGCTAACCGAAAAATCGCCTTAAAATGAATGTATTAATTTATACCTAAGTACTAAATATATTAAAATGTTGTATTGTCATCGGAAACACACCAGTGAAAATAATTTTTATAATTCTAGTCTATTCAGAAGTGAGTTAAAAATGAATCACAAAATTCAATCTTTAAGTACATGAACCAAGCTAAATACAAGAGTTATGAAAATGGATGCTTTCTGTGGTGAATCATTCACGCTTGTTTTTTTCTTGTCCAATAATTGAAGCGTTCGGGGGAGCAAGGTACATAAGCCACATTTTCATAAAAATCTAGATATCTTCATGAGAACATGACCCATGAAAGTCTCTAGCCACTCAACAAGTATTACTAAAAAAACAGCGAGAGATTTTGCAATTATGCCTCAAATTTGTTGATGCCCAAATCAAATATTTATTTTATTTGCAGCAACGGCAAAAGCCACACAAAATCCGCTATGGTGAAAAATCAACAGATGTCGTATAAACGAAAAATGTTTTAAAGTAATACAAATAGAAGTGAAAATGACTTTGATTCAGACAATAGTAGAAAGGACAGAGATTATTCTCCAATTGTTTGTAGTTCCAAAATCTTCATCAGAAGATGATGTATTGATAAGCAATCAACATTGTGGTTTACAACCTTATTGCAGCATTTTTAATTTGGCATGAGACATTTATTACTCAGTACAATATGTTTTATATTTTAGCATGCTTTTTATTAGTTTCGGTGACTTACACTGATATTTCTACAGTGAAGTAATATCTCTCCATTGGTTCACCATAAATATGTCATCCTTCGTGTCCTCATTATAGAAAATCATTTAAATTCCTCATTGTGGCTGACGTCCACTTTGATTTCAAAATTGTCGTTGAAATATTACATTGGTTCCCATTGTGGCAGGTGTCCTTTTTGATTAAAAAATTGTACATTTTCAATAAAGTTAATGTTAAAAAACGAGGGGAAAAACTGTGCCTTCAGTCCAATAGAGTTCTAAATAACTAAAACAGTAGTACACACAAGGAATCCCTGCAGCTTAAGGGGACCTTCTACATTAGGAGAAAAAAAAAAGCACTTTATGATTTTTTTTAAGAAAACTGCATGATGGATCTTTCTGAAATTTTAACACATTATTGTACAGTCGTGGAAAAAAAAAAAGTAAACACCCCCTACTAACTCCCCAACAAATTATCGTAGAAGAAAGTTACTGGTACCGAACGATTGGAAATAAAGTCTACTTTTAAATGATGTATATAAAATTTGCTTAAGGGGCCATCTACATATTAAAACAAACCATAACTTTGTTTTTTTTCAATAGCAGTACCCAATTCTGACAGCATAAATGAACTCTACACCCTTCAATTAGCCTAAAAACGAATTTTTATGCAATTCGTACCATAAGTTTCCGAGAAATTAATTATTTTAAAACGAGCGTATTTTGAGGGCTGTATCCAAATTGAAGTTCCTTACTGGAATGTTAACCGAGAGAGCCCCTTCCTTGATCAAGGCACCTTAAGCGCCACTCAAGGAGTCAATGAAACGTGTTAGATTACAGTACAGCAGAATAAATTTCAAAATGTCTATACTCACTTCCATCATAGACGGCCCCTTAAACCATCATTTTGCTGTTTTTTAAGCATAATTTGAAAACTACTTGGAAGAAAAATGTTAAATTTTTGAATTTCCATAAAGCAGGACTTAATAAATCTAAATCCATTAAAAAAATTGTAGGTTGCAATTCATAATTTTTTCGATTATTAATTTCATAATTCATATCACAAAATTATAAAAATTGCAAATTCAGCTTATTTATGTTTGGGTATATTAGTATTATGACTACAAAAAAAATTAGCACATTAGGAGCATAATTTCGGGAGATATAAACAAAAATATGAAAATGTAATTTAACATTAGAAGCACTAAATTTTGAATGTTTATAATTCAAAAACTTATCATTCAAATGACTTGAAATTCGGTGTCTAGGCATATTTTGAACCGAAGATTTGAAATATCTCGTTAAAATTGGGTATTGCCATTGAAAAAAATGAAGTTTGGATTCGTTTTTATATGTAGATGACCCCCTAAGAAAATTTTATATACATCATTTAAAAGAAGACATTATTTCCAATCGTTCGGTACCAGTAACTTTCTTCTACGATGATTTGTTGAGGAGTTAGTAGGGGTGTTTACTTTTTTTTTTTTCCACGACTGTACATATCTTAAGGTACACACAAGAATTGTTTTATTTGATTTTGTTGCTTCTACTCTAAGTTATAAACAAATATGTTCAGCCACATTTTTTGACACGATGGGCAAGATTAAAAAAAAAAAAAAAAATACTCAAATGGATCATCTTGATTTTTTCTTTAAATTAACGCTTTTTTAATTTCCTTCGATATGAATTAAAGTTTTTTACTGAAATTAATTTAAAAAAAAGTTATTAACAAATAAGAACGAATTTTTTTAACAAAAACTTTTTTTTAAAATCAGCCATTACATAACTTTTTTAAATAAATGTATGATTTCTTTTAATTTAACTAGAAGCTATACTCACGAAGTTTACGAAAAAAATATTTTTGTGCTTCAGATAATTCTACAAGGCGCTATCATGCCTACCGTTCATGCGAAATTTCCCAAAGCATTGAACATATTTGTTTATGACTTAGAGTAGGAGCAACAAAATCTAATAAAAAATTCTTGTGTATACCTTAAGATATGTACAATAAACAGTTAAAATTTCAAAAAGATCCATCGTGCAGTTTTCTTACAAAAAAGTAATAATTTTTTTTTTTTTTTTTTTTTTTTTTTTTTTTTGGTCTCCTAATGTAGAAGGTCCCCTTAATAGAAAAAAAGTTCCGAATTCAAGAAAACTACTTCACTGTATACTCCATATCAGCCAGTCAGAGCCTTAGCTATTTTCGAGCCACCTGGGTAGTACGATAATGTAAAAACTGCAGACCACGATGACGAGAATGTGTAAATGGAGATGGCAACTTAAATTTTCAAGTCTATTAATAGAAAGAAGTCAGTTTTCCCAGATGTTTTATTTGGAACCAAAGGTCTTAGAATTTTTTTTGTGAATATAAACTTGTTGATATGTAACAATTGATAATAATTGGTATTAATGCATAACTTGTAATAAACTGTGTCCTTTTTGCATCCAAAGAATGTATAAGTTAATTTGAAGGAATAAAGTTATAAGCCACATTTTTTTTCTTTTTTTTTTTTTTTATAAGCATTCGTTAATAAAGTTATTACAAAAATCTATTTTACTTTTTAGTTCACAGGCTATCAAAGCCTGAGAGCTTATGTGCCCACCGGTTCTGTATGTACGTACGTAACGAGATAACTTTTGATAAAAATATCCGATTTGCTTCAATTTTTTTTTCTAGGTTCATTCTGATAAGGCGCTTCCCTGATTAGTTTTTGGCGTTCATTGGTTAAGGATAAAGGGGGGAAAGGGGGACTAGTCCCCCTTAATTTAGATAAATGGGTTTTTCATTCAGAAATATTCGATTTGCTCCAAATTTGGTATACCGGTTTATTATTTTAAGGAGCTTCCCTGATTGGGAAAGGGAGGCTACCCCCCCCCCCTTTAATTTAGATAAATTGATTTTTCATGTAGAATTATTTGATTTGCTCCAAATTTGGTATGCCAGTGTATTATGTTAAGGAACTGCCTTGATTAGATTTGGAGGTTCATTAATTACATATAAAGGCAGGAAAGAGGGGCTAGCCCCCTTCCCCTTTATTCAGATAAATGGGTTTTTCATGCAGAAATATCCGATTTTCTCCAAATTCGCTATACCGGTTAATTATATTAAGCAGCTTCCCTGATTAGATTTGGAAGTCCATTACTTATGTATAAAAAGGGGGAAAGAGGGGCTACCCCCTTAGTTTATATAAATGGGTTTTTCATGTAGAGTTATTGGAATTGCATCAAATTTGGTATACCGGTTTATTATGTTAAGGAGCTGCCTTGATTAGATTTGGAAGTTCATTAGTTACACATAAAGGGAGGAAGGGGGGCTATCCCCCCCCCCCCTTAATTTGGATAAATGGGTTTTTCATGCAGAAATATTCGATTTGCTCGAAATTTCGTATACCGGTTTATTATGTTAAGGAGCTTCCCTGATTAGATTTGGAGGTTCATTAGTTAAATATAAAGGGGGGAAAGGGGGCTAGTCCTCCCCTTTAATTTAGATAAATGGGTTTTTCATGTAGAATTATTCGACTTGCTCCAAATTTGGTATACCGGTTTATTATGTTAAGGAGCTGCCTTGATTAGATTTGGAGGTTCATTAGTTACATATAAAGGAAGGAAAGAGGGCCTAGCCCCCGCCTTTAATTTAGATAAATGGGTTTTTCACAGGGTTCTCGCTGTGCCAAATCGCGACAAAATTCTTCATTTGGCGAGTAAACGAAGAGTGAAATTCGCCAAATTGGGAGTGCTCAGTTTGTGTGTGTGGTGTGCCAATACCGTAGAGATTGTTAGCCGCGTTGCTGAACGATTGATGTAGCTTTACATGATCAAACGCAAAGTGTCATTTACATTGCTCTATTTATAGAGATACTGACTCAACACCAATTGCGTTTAGCAACAGCCAAAGACGCAGAAAGGATTATGCCATAGGTATTTCTCTATTGTCAGTTGACCACTATCTAAAAAAAACGCAAACAAAATTACTCGCACCAAGCGCCAAATAGAAATGTTTTTGCTGGAATGCGGTGTTGTAATTAGCCATTTACCATACTATTTATTAGTTGTACACAAAGTATCATTGGCCGGTCAAATTTTTTCTATAGGTTAAGAGTCGAAATCTTATAGAAATTTTTAGAGTATATTTTCACAACGGTAAATCAAAGATAGCTGTTTTTAATTTTTATTTAGACAGCTAAAATAATGTCTGAAACATTTACACATTTAGGAGGCCTTTAGAACGTACTTATTTTTAATAGTTTTTGTAGCAGATATCGAATTTCCATTGGATAAGCAATCACAAAATATTAGATTATTTTTTAACATATTGAAAAAAAAATGGATACAATAAAGGGTTAAAGATAGATTTTTCAGTGTTTCAAGCCGAATCTATTTTGCTAACATTTCTGTTCATTTAGCTACTGTTTTTTATTTCTTATTCGCCAAATCGCTAATTTTGGTCAAAAGCCAGCGAGAACACTGGTTTTTCATGCAGAAATATTCGATTTCTCGAAAATTGGTGTAGCGGTTAATTATGTTAAGCAGCTTCCCTGATTAGATTTGGAAATTCATTACTTATGTATAAAGTGGGGGCAAGGGGGGCTAACACCCTTAATTTAGATAAATGGTTTTTTCAAGTGGAATTATTCGATTTGCTCCAAATTTGGTATACCGGTTTATTATGTTAAGGAGCTGTCTTGATTAGATTTGGAGGTTCATTAGTTAAGTATAAAGAGAGGAAAGGGGGGCTAGCACGCCCCTTAATTTAGATAGATGGGTTTTTCATGCAGAATTATTCGATTTGCTCCAAATTTCGTTTACCGGTTTATTAAGTTAAGGAGCTACCTTGATTAGATTTGGAGGTTCTTTGGTTGAATATACAGGGGAGAAACGGATGCTAATCCCTTCATTTGTTTTTCGAGGGGCATTATTCTTTGAAATAAGAGTATAATATACAATTACCGTAATTTCGGGTGTATAGCCCGCAGATCAAACAATTCAGTTGGACCCAGAAATTTTATTCAGTATTTGAAGACCAATATTTACCGTGATCTAAAAAGTTACATTTTATTTAAAAAAATTTCTGGGTCGAAACACGATTGTTTGATCTGCGGGCTATACACCGGAAATTACGGTAATCTGAATAGCCTGTGAGCTCAATGCCATCAGTTTAACTGGGCAATTTTCTTTTTATTTTAAGACGATATGATGTGCAAAATTGCCTACTACACTATTATTCTATGAAATCATCAATTTAACAACCAATGTCTGATTTCAGTATATCACCAAAGCCTTTAAAACTGATTTTCTGGAAACATGTTAAATGTGGCTTTATGTACTTTATTCCCTCGAACGCTTCAATTCACGAATAAGGAAATTGAATAAGTAAAAGGTTGTTAAAAGTAAATTAATCTCTATATAGTATATAGAAATATGTTTTACATTTTTTTCCTACGTGAGAATTTTTTAAAATAATTCATAAATCATTATTCGTTCATCCATTCATTGCAATTTTCTAACAAAATTTACTTTACATTAAAAGTTCACACAACACAAAAGTTTTAAAAAGAAAGCATTGATTTTCATGAAAGAAATAAGAAAACATTATTTTCATTGAAATCTTACGCATAAACTTTCGATATTTCCTCTGCTGCCCCAGCTGTCATAACTAGGCGTAGGTCAGTGAAGTTAAGAATGGAAGGCGTTAACCTGCAAACTCTGCGCCATTCGACGTAAGCCGGAATCCCGTGGTCACGTCCTTGCTGGATGATCCACGCAGCAAGATCCATATAGCCACTCTCCACACTGTCTGAAAATGAAAATCACATTTCAAACATTTAAAAAAATTACTATAAATTATTAGCGGAAATAGAAAAAAGAAACTAGTTGGATGTGCCAATCCCAAAATTTTCTTCTATCTCATACATCTTAATATTTCAAAAAGTAGTTACAAATGTTAACACTTCAATATTATTAGTTCAGTACTGTATCAACTTTATTTTTCAACTTGAATTTTTTGCATCAGTCAATTAATGGCAGTAAAAACGAGTTAATCTCGATAAAATCAATAGTTTTTCGTTATTCTGTAGTACACCAGCTGTTTGCGAATAGCCGGCTTAGCAGGATGCGAAGTTCCCGTCGCTGCATGAGCCGCCGATGTACAATCGAACTACAAAAATAAGAAAATTACACAAAAATCGCTATTACAGCACCCGCTTCCGGTGAAATATTTCGAAATTCAAGGAGGACCTGCTTGCCATAGCCGGAAACATAAATATGAAATTTGGTTCATTTCTTCGCATAACTTCATACACTTTTCGGTGGTACAATAATGAAAATGGCACAAAAACTGTTATTACAGCGCCTCCTTCCGGCGAAATATTTCCAAATTCAAGGAGAATATACTGCCACAGCCAAAAACATACAAAAAAAATTGGTTCAATGCTATGGATAACTTCATACAGTTTTCGATGGTACAATGGCGACACACGGACAGACATTTTGATAAACATGTTTTTGGGGACCCCTAAAACGTATAAATCCATCGAGAACCGGAAGTTAAAAAAATTTCGATCACAATATTTTCTTCTATTGAAAACAGAAAAAAGTAAAAATAAATCTAAAATTCCCCACTCCCCACCCCCCGACTTTCACTGAAAATATGCATTCTCCTTCAAGCAGCAGTTTTTCATCTTTTAATCTTCAAAGCATGCCTGAATTTTGAATTATGGGATTATTACCAAACTTATTGTTAATCCGAAAAACGACATAAAAATTTGCATTAGTTATCCACAAAATGAAAGCAAACAATACTCGTAAAAGACTGAATAATTATTACACTTTTTTACTTTTTTTTTAAAATCTATAATAGAAGGAAGTATTGGAATAGAAATTTTCTTACCGGATTTACACGTTTTAGGAGTCAAAGATCCGGAAAAAACACCTTTTTACATAATATCTGTTTGTCCGTGTGTGTGTGTGTGTCCTCTTTGTATCATCGAAAAGTGTATGAAGTTGTGCATACAATTGAACCAAACTTCATATACAGGGTGTATCTGAAAAAGTGGGCAAAACTTTACGGGTTGATAGAACACAGCTATACGAGAAATTTCGTTATAGAATGTATGGTCGGAACGCAAGCGGTGAGAAATTAAAAGGTAGTTTTCCTCTGTCCTCAGGGCGATGGACTGCTCGAGGTGGTCCTATAGCTTGGTCACCAAGATCGCCGGATCTCTCGTGTTTGGACTTTTCCCTGTGGGGGCCATATGAAAAGCCTCATCTACGAGTGCCACATTGAAACCGATATGGATCTAGTCGTCAGGATTGCCGTTGTTGCCGGCGATATTCGGGAAATGCCTGGTGTCTTCGCATTACAGCTGGCGGAAGATTTTTTGTGCAATTTCTTTGAGGATGTATTATTTACAGTCCTGTTAATAAAATGTTTTCTGAAGTATCTCCTCTCATTCTAGTGTTAATTATTTTACTGCGACAGTGGGAAACTACCTTTTAACTTCTCACCGCTTGCGTTCCGATCATATATTCTATGAAGAAATTTGCTCGTATAGCTGCATTCTATCATCCCGTACAGTTTTGCTCCCCTTTTTCAGGTACACTCTGTATATGTTTTGGCTATGGCCAGCAGGTCCCATTTGAAAATGGGGATGTTCCACCGGAAGGGAGTACTGTGATAGCGATTTTTGTGCCATTTTCTTTATTGTTTTATCGGAAAGTGTGCGAAGTTAGCGGAAAGTGTACGAGGTATGCGATGTTATGCATGGAATTGGAACTAAAATTAGTATATATGTTTTTGACTGTCAGGCTTCAGTTGAAATTAGGGATATATTCCAGGTGATAAGGTGGCGCAGTGATAGAGATATGTTTTTTGCATCATCGGGAAGTATATGAAGTTATGGATACCAAACTTCACTTCCAAATCAACCAAACTTCATATATACTTATTCGAGGATGGAGTAGCACAGTTGACGCTTATTCCAACAGAGCGAAAAATGCCCAGACCAGGAATCGAACCTGGATACTTGGCGTGCCGTGCCAATGCCTTACCTGTTAGGCTATCCGGACGATCCAGTTGGAAAAAAATATTCGTTCCCTTCATTATGATTCATATATACTTTTTTGACTATGGACACTACGGTTCCAGTTTAAAATGGGATATTCCCACCTGAAGGATGTTTGTGATAGCGACTTTTGTGCGATTTTCTTGATTTTTCATAGTTGTGTTGTACATCGGCTGCTCGTACAACGAAGGGTGCTTAGCACCCAAATAACCCGCGATTCCCAAACAGCCGACGGTGCAGTTTTCATGGAGATTATAACTCGTATTTAGTTCGGTTAATAAATGAAGCAGAAATCTAAGTTGATAATCAAAGTCGGTGTAGTTGTGTTTTGCACTGGATGCTCGCGCAGCGACACACACTTCATCATCTTCTTTTTTTCTGAAATGCATAAAAAAAAATTACGCTCTTTGAACTATTAACATGTATGAGATAGAAAAAGGTTTTGGGATTGGCACATCTGACTAGTTTAATGAAAATATAGTGAGTATCACGGAAAATATGAACGCAAAACATTTTCAAAACGATTATGAAACTGTAAAGGATTTAAAATGCAATTTTGTATTAATCCAAGCACAAACAATAACCAAATATTTTACTTTTATTTCGTGTTGGACGATTTTCAAGGTCTTTATTTTTTTCTTTACTACTATTTTGGAATAGAAATCTTCACTTTATTTAGTCGCATAGTTCACACTACTAAATAATACGAAAATTACTATTTGGAAATAGTATGGTTTATTAGAAAATGTACAGTTATTCCACAACGAGAATTCTTGTTACTCGTTCTGGGCTACTATATTGTGTATGTGCGCTTAAAATTAAACCTCTATCTTCCGCCGCGAACATCTCTATTTCTCATTTATGCCATCTTCATAATTTTTCGTCAGTTCTTCCACACTTACATTTCTATGACTCGAATTTCACATTTCAAACAAGTTTTGTATTTACTACGGGGTAAAAACATACTTTAAATATCTTCTGTACCTGGAAACAATTTTCTCTCCTTCTTGAGATTGGAAATATCGTAATTTGACCGAGTAATAATCAGAACATAATATAGTAAGACCATCATCATTCTGTCACGAAAATTTCACCGTTTTTGAGAAATTAAAAAAGGCATGTATGAAATTCGGAAAAAGTGACATTCGTATATCTTACCAATTCCTTAATAATAAATAATTTTAACTGCCGCAAATGAATTTTTTGTGACCGGAGTTACTTATTCTCTAATATTAAGAAAACTACTGCATAAAAAAATATGAAAATGGGTAGTATTATAGAGAAATGTTTGATAAAACACTGAAGTAGACAGTTTTGAAATCGAAGAATTATTTTAAGAGATATTTAATGTTAAAGTTGGTCAAAATCATTCCAATAAAAAAGTTTTATGGGAACAAAAGCTATACATAGAAATTTAATAACTTTTTCTGAGAATATACAAGCTTGCGGTTTTCAGACTGCTTTTATTTTTTTCTTACTAATTGTTTTAGGGTTTTTTCAATTTTTTATTCAAATTTTCATCATTTCAAGAGACATTTTTACATATTAAAAAAAAAAGATTATTATTTTAAAGTGTGACCAATTGTAAAAACTTTTTAAATCCGACGAAATTATCGTGATTTTAGAGACTGTGGTGCCTGAACGGGGGTTGGGAAGCGTAGCTCGTAGGGGGCAGAGCCCCCTAGTAATATAAAATTAAATATTTTTTATAATAAATTTAGTTGCCAAAAAGTTTCTCTCTATTCTAAAAAAAGTAACAAACGTTGTCACCGCCGTAAATGACAATTTTGTGCCCGAAAATCTTCCTAGTCTAATATTAAGAAAACTATTGCATATCAAAATATGAAAATTAGTAGTTTAATAGAGAAATGGTAGATAAACACGCTGAAGCAGATTGCTTATAAATAGAAGAATGTTTTAAGAAGCGAAGCAGACTGCTTTTAAATCGAAGAATTTTTTAAAGAGCTATTTAATCTTAACGGAGGTCGAATTGGTTTCGTTAAAAAAGTTTTATAGGAACAAAAACTATGCATAGCAGTTTAATCATGTTTTTCAGGAATATGCTTGACAAGCCTGCGGTGCGCAGTGTGCAATTATTTTCTTAATTTGACTAATTTTTGAGAGTGTTTTTTTCAATTTTTTATCCAAAAGTTCATCATTTCAATAGAGATTTTTCAAAAAGGTCATTTTCTAAATCGTTGCCAAATTGTAAAACAACGTACATAATACTTCCTTTAAATTAAAAAATGTATTTACACGTTATTAAAAATAGACTATTAAAAACGGAAATAAAACTTTAAAATAATAATTAAATAATCATGTGTTAAAAACAGTAAATGGGGAAAATGACGTCATATTTAAAATATCCAAAAAATAATATTAGCAAACAGTTTCAATTCAAAAATAAATTCACACGAAAGTTTTATTTCGTATTTTGAGATGGTCTCGTTAACTCTTAAAAATGTATTTTCACATGAATATCTCTATTCTAAAAAAAAGTAACTACCGCTGTCACCGCCGCCACCGCCGCCACCGCCGCCGCCGGTTTTGAATTTTTTGTGACCGGAGGTCTTTCTTCGTTAATATTAAGAAAAATAATGCGTACAAAAATATGAAAATCGGTAGTGTTATACAGAAATGTTTGATAAACACGCTGATGCAGACAGTTTTCAAATCGAACAATTATTTTAAGAGATATTTAATGCTAAAGTTGGACAAAATCGTTCCACTAAAAAAGTTTTATAGTAGCAAAAACTATACATCGGAATTTAATAATTTTTAGTTCATTTTACACGTTATAATTTCCCGGTGTGCAGAATTGATTTATTTTTTTTAATTTGACTCATTTTTCGAGGTTTTATATCTATTTTAAATTCAAATTTTCAGCATTTCGAGAGATATTTTTTACAGACTAGGGGGCTCGGCCCCCTACGAGCTACGCTCGCCAACCCCGTCCAGACACCGTAGACTCTAAATGCACGCTAATTTGATCGGCTTTAAAAAGATTTCGAAAGATTGAATTATAATTTAAAAAACAGTGGCGATCTCTCTATAAACGGATTTCTATTCATTTCTCTTTGATTGGGAAATTTTAACGCCAAATCCGTTGCGGTACTACTTGATTATCCCATCGACCAATTTCGCCAAATAATATAAATCGCCAAACCACTCGCCAAATTATACAAATTGACATAATTTTTATTTTAAATAACGAAAAAACAAATAAATTAGTACAACATTAATAAAAATGCAAATAAAACGTCGAAATAAAAATAACTTGATGACGTAGACACGTGTAACAACATTTCAAAATAAACTAATATAAAAGGAATTAAGTAAACAGAGTCTTTTTCTCCTGGTATTTTTTAATAAAGTAAAAAGAAAGTTCTTTTAAATGAGACATTTTAAAGTAATCGTTTTTGATCTGACGTAATTTTGACCAAACTATTCTTTCTCTTTTTAATATTCACGTGAAAATACTTGTGTTAGAAATGAAATATTATTTGCGCTTCCCTAACAAAACTAGTTGAAAAGTATCCTCTTAAAATATCAAATAAATGTCTAGCGCAATTTCTAAATTTAAACCATTTTGCAATATTATTTTGTGTTCATTTTATGTAATAACTGTAATGTGACGTAAATATGACGTAATTTCTCCTATTTAAGACTTCTAACGCATGTTAATAAATTTATTGTTTTACAAATTCCTTTCTCTCTTAAAATTCACGTGTAATTATAGTTTTTATGACGTAATTTTTAATAAGTTCCTGCTTTTTGTACATAATTATTTAATTCTAATACCAAATGTTTTTTTCTGTTTATAATAGTCACGTGTAAATAAATTTTTAATTTATTTACACGTATAAATATATATATTTTATGAAGCAAACATTATTGTTTCCGCTGTTTATGCAGTTGGCACCAGATTAAATTAATATCACTTTCTAAAATCTGTTAAAAATATCTCTAGAAATGCTGAAAATCTGAATTTAAAATAGAAATAAAACCTCAAAAAATTAGTTAAAATAAAAAAATTAATGCAATCTGCACTCCGGCAAATTCTAACGCATAAAATGATCTAAAAATAATTAAATTCCTATGAACAGTTTTTGCTCCTATAAAACTTTTTTAGTGGAACGATTTTGTCCAACTTTAGCATTAAATATATCTTAAAATAATTCTTCGATCTGAAAACTGTCTGCATCAGCGTGTTTATCAAACATTTCTGTATAATACACCGATTTTCATATTTTTGTATGCATTATTTTTCTTAATATTAAGGAAGAAAGACCTCCGGTCACAAAAAATTCAAAACCGGCGGCGGCGGCGGCGGTGACAGCGGTAGTTACTTTTTTTTAGAATAGAGAGATTTTAGAAAGTGATATTAATTTAAACTGTTGCCAACTGTATAAACAGCGGAAACAATAATGTTTGCTTAAAATATATATATATACTAGGGGGCTCGGCCCCCTAAGAGCTACGCTCGCCAACCCCCGTCCAGACACCGCAGACACTAAATGCACGCTAATTTGATCGGCTTTAAAAAGATTTCGAAAGATTGAATTATAATTTAAAAAACAGTGGCGATCTCCCTATAAACGAATTTCTATTCATTTCTCTTTGATTGGGGAATTTTAACGCCAAATCCGCTACGGTACTACTTGATTATCCCGTCAACTAATTTCGCCAAATTATATAAATCGCCAAACCACTCGCCAAATTATACAAATTGACATAATTTTTATTTTAAATAACGAAAGAACAAATAAATTAGTACAACATTAATAAAAATACAAATAAAACGTCGAAATAAAAATAACTTGATGACGTAAACACGTGTCACAAAATTTCAAAATAAGCTAATATAAAAGGAATTAAGTAAACAGAGTCTTTGTCTCCTGGTATTTCTTAACAAAGCGAAAAGAAAGTTCTTTTAAATGAGACATTTTATATTAATCGTTTTTAATCTGACGTAATTTTTACCAAGCTATTCTTACTCTTTTAAATATTCACGTCAAAATACTTTTGTTAGAAATGAAATATTATTTGCGCTTTCCTAACGAAAATAGTTGAAAAGTATCCTCTCAAAATATCAAATAAATGTCTAGCGCAATTTCTAAATTTAAACCGTTTTGCAATATTATTTTGTGTTCATTTTATGTAATAACTGTAATGTGACGTAAATATGACGTAATTTCTCCTATTTAAGACTTCTAACGCATGTTAATAAATTTAATATTTTACAAATTCCTTTCTCTCTTAAAATTCACGTGTAATTATAGTTTTTAATGACGTAATTTTTAATAGGTTCCTGCTTTTTGTACATAATTATTTAGTTATATTTCCAAATGTTTTTTTTTCTGTTTACAAGGGGGCTCGGCCCCCTACGAGCTACGCTCGCCAACCTCCGACCAGACACCGCAGACTCTAAATGCACGCTAATTTGATCGGCTTTAAAAAGATTTCGAAAGATTGAATTATAATTTAAAAAACAGTGGCGATCTCCCTATAAACGAATTTCTATTCATTTCTCTTTGATTGGGGAATTTTAACGCCAAATCCGCTGCGGTACTACTTGATTATCCTGTCGACCAATTTCGCCAAATTATATAAATCGCCAAACCACTCGCCAAATTATACAAATTGATATAATTTTTATTTTAAATAACGAAAGAACAAATAAATTCGTACAACATTAATAAAAACACAAATAAAACGTCGAAGTAAAAATAACTTGATGGCGTATACACGTGTAACAACATTTCAAAATAAGCTAATATAAAAGGAATTAAGTAAAGAGAGTCTTTGTCTCCTGGTATTTTTTAACAAAGCGAAAAGAAAGTTCTTTTAAATGAGACATTTTATATTAATTCTCAAAATCTCTCTATTCTAAAAAAAAGTAACTCCCGCTGTCACCGCCGCCGCCGCCGCCGCCGGTTTTGAATTTTTTGTGACCGGAGGTCTTTCTTCGTTAATATTAAGAAAAATAATGCACACAAAAATATGAAAATTGGTAGTATTATACAGAAATGTTTGATAAACACGCTAATGTAGACAGTTTTCAAATCGAAGAGTTATTTTAAGAGATATTTAATGCTAAAGTTGGACAAAATCAAACACAATTTCCATAACTACAGACATACACACATTAAAATTTTTATTAAAAATAATTAAAATATAGTTAAAAATATATATAAACGTTTCGGCTATTTTCATAGCCCTCATCAGTAAACTAACAGAGTCACAAAACAGCAAGAGCCACAGTAAACGAAAAAACAGTTAAAATTACGGTCTAAGTAGGATAAAATAGTCAGCAGGAACTTGGGTTGCTTCGTTGATTGGCGATTCAGCTAAAACGGTTCTCCAACCCTCAAGGAAGACACGGCTAAAATAGACGGGGCAATTGGATTCCACAATTCGTGCACTCTCAAAATCGGGGACATGATCGAACTCAAGTGCATGTGCCACCAATCTTGAATTCAGAGTACCTTTCTTAAAAGAATTTTTATGCTCTTTGAGTCTAGCATTAAATGAGCGTCCAGTCTCACCAATGTAAATCGAGCTGCAACCTTTACAAGGAATTTCATAAACGACACCATTCAGGTCAAACTTCGAATATTTATGTTTAAAACTACTGAAAAAATTACCAATGCGGTTCAAGGGAACATGAGCTGTCCTAACATTCACATTCTTGAGTACGGCTGAAATTTTCTCCGAAATATTACTGTAATAAGGCAAAGATATAGTTCCTATGGGATTGACACGCTGGTAAGGAGTAGGATACTGGTCTGATTTGCTCGTAAGTTCCGAAATAACTCTAAGACACCAACGACGTGGATAGTCGTTGAGACGTAAATCATTCATTATCTTACCAATTTCATTATCAAAACTTACTCTGTCACTGCAAAATCTCAAGGCTCTGTTGTACAAGGATCTGATGACTGCGATTTTATGTGAAAGTGGGCTATTGGATTTAAAATTTAAATATTGCCCGGAGGAAGTACTTTTTCTGTAAACAGAAGTTTTCAAAATAGAAATATTATTAACAATTTCTCTCTGGAGCAATACATCAAGGAAAGGGAGTGACCTGTTATTTTCAAACTCTATCGTGAACTGGATAGAAGAGGAAAAGGAATTCGCTCTGTTTAAAATCTCCACAAGTTCATCTTCTTCAGCAATTATAAATACGTCATCCACATACCGCCTCCAAAACTTAATCTTATTACCCAAACTGAAAATAATATCTTTCTCCAAATACTGCATAACAATCTCTGCTACTCTCACGGACAGGGGGGAGCCCATTGCAGTTCCTTTTATCTGTTTATAAAACGTATCTTGAAAAACGAAACAATTTGATGTCAGACAAAATTCAATGAGTTTAATAGCAACGTCCATATCTAAATTAATCGCATTAGCAAAATCGGGCCACATGCTCTGAACAGCGAGGCAGGCTAGATTTATTGGTATACATGTGAACAAAGATACCACATCCAAAGATGCCATCACACATTTGTGAGGTATAACGAAACTCTTCAAATCATCAAGAAATTTAATTGAGGAATTAATACTGTAAGGGGAGGAGACGGTCATGGGTTTGAGCAAAACTGACAAAAATCTAGATAATTTATACAATGGGGAGTGGCTGTAATCGATAATAGGTCTAAGAGGAATATTAGGTTTGTGAGTCTTCGGTAACCCATAAAATCTTGGAACGAGACCAGTATAACATTTAAGACTTTTGGCAAGAGTAGGACAAAATCCACCGGACCTCGTTAAATCACTCAGGAGGCCATTCATGTTTCTTTGGATACTCGGAGTTAAATCTTTATTAACAATACTATAAGTTTGATCATCGTTCAGTAAATCAAGGGACTTATTTATATAATCAGACCTATCCATAACCACAGTAATACGGCCCTTATCCGCTCTAGTAATAACAATTGATGAATCACACGATAAATTATTTAAAAGTTTTCTATAAAAACTGTTAGAACTTGGTACCACATAAGGGCGGATAAGGGCCGTATTACTGTGGTTATGGATAGGTCTGATTATATAAATAAGTCCCTTGATTTACTGAACGATGATCAAACTTATAGTATTGTTAATAAAGATTTAACTCCGAGTATCCAAAGAAACATGAATGGCCTCCTGAGTGATTTAACGAGGTCCGGTGGATTTTGTCCTACTCTTGCCAAAAGTCTTAAATGTTATACTGGTCTCGTTCCAAGATTTTATGGGTTACCGAAGACTCACAAACCTAATATTCCTCTTAGACCTATTATCGATTACAGCCACTCCCCATTGTATAAATTATCTAGATTTTTGTCAGTTTTGCTCAAACCCATGACCGTCTCCTCCCCTTACAGTATTAATTCCTCAATTAAATTTCTTGATGATTTGAAGAGTTTCGTTATACCTCACAAATGTGTGATGGCATCTTTGGATGTGGTATCTTTGTTCACATGTATACCAATAAATCTAGCCTGCCTCGCTGTTCAGAGCATGTGGCCCAATTTTGCTAATGCGATTAATTTAGATATGGACGTTGCTATTAAACTCATTGAATTTTGTCTGACATCAAATTGTTTCGTTTTTCAAGATACGTTTTATAAACAGATAAAAGGAACTGCAATGGGCTCCCCCCTGTCCGTGAGAGTAGCAGAGATTGTTATGCAGTATTTGGAGAAAGATATTATTTTCAGTTTGGGTAATAAGATTAAGTTTTGGAGGCGGTATGTGGATGACGTATTTATAATTGCTGAAGAAGATGAACTTGTGGAGATTTTAAACAGAGCGAATTCCTTTTCCTCTTCTATCCAGTTCACGATAGAGTTTGAAAATAACAGGTCACTCCCTTTCCTTGATGTATTGCTCCAGAGAGAAATTGTTAATAATATTTCTATTTTGAAAACTTCTGTTTACAGAAAAAGTACTTCCTCCGGGCAATATTTAAATTTTAAATCCAATAGCCCACTTTCACATAAAATCGCAGTCATCAGATCCTTGTACAACAGAGCCTTGAGATTTTGCAGTGACAGAGTAAGTTTTGATAATGAAATTGGTAAGATAATGAATGATTTACGTCTCAACGACTATCCACGTCGTTGGTGTCTTAGAGTTATTTCGGAACTTACGAGCAAATCAGACCAGTATCCCACTCCTTACCAGCGTGTCAATCCCATAGGAACTATATCTTTGCCTTATTACAGTAATATTTCGGAGAAAATTTCAGCCGTACTCAAGAATGTGAATGTTAGGACAGCTCATGTTCCCTTGAACCGCATTGGTAATTTTTTCAGTAGTTTTAAACATAAATATTCGAAGTTTGACCTGAATGGTGTCGTTTATGAAATTCCTTGTAAAGGTTGCAGCTCGATTTACATTGGTGAGACTGGACGCTCATTTAATGCTAGACTCAAGGAGCATAAAAATTCTTTTAAGAAAGGTACTCTGAATTCAAGATTGGTGGCACATGCACTTGAGTTCGATCATGTCCCCGATTTTGAGAGTGCACGAATTGTGGAATCCAATTGCCCCGTCTATTTTAGCCGTGTCTTCCTTGAGGGTTGGAGAACCGTTTTAGCTGAATCGCCAATCAACGAAGCAACCCAAGTTCCTGCTGACTATTTTATCCTACTTAGACCGTAATTTTAACTGTTTTTTCGTTTACTGTGGCTCTTGCTGTTTTGTGATTCTGTTAGTTTACTGATGAGGGCTATGAAAATAGCCGAAACGTTTATATATATTTTTAACTATATTTTAATTGTTTTTAATAAAAATTTTAATGTGTGTATGTTTGTAGTTATGGAAATTGTGTTTAATTATTAAGTAATCCAGACGTAATGTATGTATTTTTAAATTGGACAAAATCGTTCCATTAAAAAAGTTTTATAGGAGCAAAAACTATACATCGGAATTTAATACTTTTTAGATCATTTTATACGTTATAATTTCCCGGTGTGCAGAATTAATTTATTTTTTTAATTTGACTCATTTTTCGAGGTTTCATTTCTATTTTAAATTCAAATTTTCAGCATTTCGAGAGATATTTTTTTACTTATTTCAGAAAATTGTACTAATTTAACCTGTTGCCAAACTGTATAAACAACGGAAACAATAATGTTTGCTTCAAATTAAAAATTTATTTACACGTGACTATTATAAACAGAAAAGAAAAACTTTCAAATTAGAATTAAATAATTACGTATAAAAAGCAGGAACTTATTGAAAATTACTTCATCTATAATTACACGTGAATTTTAACAGAGAAAGGATATTGTAAAGTAATAAATTCATTAACATACGTTAGAAGTCTTAAATAGGAGAAATTACATCACATTTACGTCACATTACACTTATTACGTAAAATGAACAAAAAATAATATTGCAAAATAGTAGTTTAAATTTAAAAATAGCGCGAGACATTTACTTGATATTTTGAGATGAACTTTTCAACTATTTTTTTTTTTTTTTTTGGACAGCGCAAATAATATTTCATTTCTAATAAAAGCATTTTCACGTGAATATTAAAAAGGGAAAGAAAAGTTTGGTGAAAATTACGTCAGATTAAAAACGATATATTTAAAATGTTTTATTTAAAAGGACTTTCTTTTCGCTTTGTTAAAAAATACCGGGAGACAAAGACTCTGTTTACTTAATTCATTTTATATTAGATGATTTTGAAATGCCATTGTATCTTTTAACAGCAGCTGATTTTTCCGTAAAATTCCTCAATCAAAGAGAAATGAATAGAAACCCGTTTATAGGGAGATCGCCTTTGTTTTTTTAATTATAATTCAATCTTCCAAAAAAAATTCAATTAAAGCCGATCAAATTAGCGTGCTTTTAGAGACTGCAGTGTCTGAACGGGGGGTTGGCGAGCGTAGCTCGTAGGGGGCCGAGCCCCCTAGTATCTAATAAATGTCTAGCGCAATTTCTAAATTTAAACTTTTTTGCAATATTATTTTGTGTTTATTTTATGTAATAACTATAATGTGACGTAAATATGACGTAATTTCTCCTATGACTTCTAACGCATGTTAATGAATTTATTATTTTACAATATCCTTTCTCTTTTAAAACTAGGGGGCTCGGCCCCCAACGAGCTACGCTCGCCAACCCCCGTCCAGACACCGCAGACTCTAAATGCAGACTCTTAATTCTAATTTGAAAGTTTTTTTCCTGTTTATAATAGTCACGTGTAAATAAATTTTCAATTTGAAGCAAACATTATTGCTTGCGCTTTTTATACAGTTGGCAACAGTTTAAATTATTACAATTTTCTGAAATCTGTAAAAAATATCTCTAGAAATGCTGAAAATTTGAATTTAAAATAGAAATAAAACCTGAAAAAATGAGTCAAAATAAAAAAATTAATGCAATCTGCACTCCGGCAAATTCTAACGCATAAAATGATCTAAAAATTATTACACTGTCATGTGTAGTTTTTGCTGCTATGAAACTTTTTTAGTGGAACGATTTTGTCCAAATTTAGCATTAAATATCTCTTAAAATAATTCTTCGATTTGAAAACTGCTGCATCAGCGTGTTTATCAAATATTTCTGTATAAAACCACCGATTTTCAGATTTTTGTATGCATTATTTTTCTTAATATTAACGAAGAAAGACGCCGGGTCACAAAATATTCAAAACCGGCAGCGGCGGTGACAGCGGTAGTTACTTTTTTTTAGAATAGAGAGATATTTATGCGTGTAATAAATTAAAAATTTATTTACACGTGACTATTATTAACAAAAAAAACATTTGGAATTAGAATTAAATAATCTCTCTATTCTAAAAAAAAGTAACTACCGCTGTCATCGCCGCCGCCGCCGTCGCCGGTTTTGATTTTTTTGTGACCGGAGGCCTTTCTTCGTTAATATTAACAAAAATAATGCATACAAAAATATGAAAATCGGTGGTTTTATACAGAAATGTTTGATAAACACGCTGATGCAGACAGTTTTCAAATCGAACAATTATTTTAAGAGTTATTTAATGCTGAATTTGGACAAAATCGCTCCACTAAAAAAGTTTTATAGCGGCAAAAACTATACATGGCAGTGTAATCATTTTTAGATCCTTTTATGCGTTCGAATTTACCGGAGTGCAGATTGCAATAATTTTTTTATTTTGACTCATTTCTTCAGGTTTTATTTCTATTTTAAATTCAAATTTTGAGCATTTCTAGAGATATTTTTTACAGATTTCAGAAAATTGTACTAATTTAAACTGTTGCCAACTGTATAAAAAGCGCAAGCAATAATGTTTGCTTCAAATTAAAAATTTATTTACACGTGACTATTATAAACAGGAAAAAAAACTTTCAAATTAGAATTAAATAATTACGTATAAAAAGCAGGAACTTATTAAAAATTACATCATAAAAAGTATACACGTGAATTTTAAAAGAGAAAGGATACTGTAAAATAATAAATTCATTAACATGCGTTAGAAGTCTTAGGAGAAATTACGTCATATTTACGTCACTTTATAGTTATTACATAAAATGAACACAAAATAATATTGCAAAAAAGTTTAAATTTAGAAATTGCGCAAGACATTTATTTGATATTTTGAGAATTAATTTAAAATGTCTCATTTAAAAGAACTTTCTTTTCGCTTTGTTAAAAAATACCAGGAGACAAAGACTCTCTTTACTTAATTCCTTTTATATTAGCTTATTTTGAAATGTTGTTACACGTGTATACGTCATCAAGTTATTTTTATTTCGACGTTTTATTTGTGTTTTTATTTATGTTGTAAGAATTTATTTGTTCTTTCGTTATTTAAAATAAAAATTATATCAATTTGTATAATTTGGCGAGTGGTTTGGCGATTTATATAATTTGGCGAAATTGGTCGACAGGATAATCAAGTAGTACCGCAGCGAATTTGGTGTTAAAATTCCCCAATGAAAGAGAAACGAATAGAAATTTTTTATAGGGAGATCGCCACTGTTTTTTAAATTATAATTCAATCTTTCGAAATCTTTTTAAAGCCTATCAAATTAGCGTGCATTTGAGTCTGCGGTGTCTGGACGGGGGTGGGCGAGCGTAGCTCGTAGGGGGCCGAGCCCCCTAGTTATGTACAAAAAGAAGGAACTTATTAAAAATTACGTCATAAAAACTATAATTACACGTGAATTTTAAGAGAGAAAGGAATTTGTAAAATAATAAATTTATTAACATGCGTTAGAAGTCTTAAATAGGAGAAATTACGTCAGATTTACGTCACATTACAGTTATTACATAAAATGAACACAAAACAATACTGCAAAACGGTTTAAATTTACAAATTGCGCTAGACATTTATTTGATATTTTGAGAGGATACTTTTCAACTATTTTTCTTAAGAAAGCGCAAATAATATTTTATTTCTAACACAAGTAATTTCACGTGAATATTAAAAAGAGAAAGAATAGTTTGGTCAAAATTACGTCAGATTAAAAAAGATTAATTTAAAATGTCTCACTTAAAAGAACTTTCTTTTCGCTTTGTTAAAAAATACCGGGAGACGAAGATTCTGTTTACTTAATTCCTTTTATATTAGCTTATTTTGAAATGTTGTTACACGTGTCTGCGTCATCAAGTTATTTTTATTTCGACGTTTTATTTGTACTTTTATTAATGTTGTACTAATTTATTTGTTCTTTCGTTATTTAAAATAAAAATTATGTCAATTTGTATAATTTGGCGAAATTAGTCGACGGGATAATCAAGTAGTACCGCAGCGGATTTGGCGTTAAAATTTCCCCAATCAAAGAGAAATGAATAGAAATCCGTTTATAGGGAGATCGCCACTGTTTTTTAAATTATAATTCAATCTTTCGAAATCTTTTTAAAGCCGATCACATTAGCGTGCATTTAGAGTCTGCGGTGTCTGGACGGGGGTTGGCGAGCGTAGCTCGTAGGAGGCCGAGCCCCCTAGTAATAAAAAAAGAAACAAAACTTTGGTAAAAATTAGATCAGATTTAAAACGGTACATTTAAAATGTCTTATTTAAAACAATTTTCCTATAGTGTCGTTATAACATTGCGGGAGGCAACAGTATTGTCGAATTAGCCCTTTTATACAAGTTGATTTTTAAATGTCTAATTGATCTTATTTAATTAATCACGAAAACAGTCGTTAGTTCTTTCGACAGCAGTTGATTGGATTTAAAAATCCCCCGGTCAAATATAAATTAACGGAATTACGATTACAGGATACCGCCATTGGTCGTTTAAATATAATTCAGTTCTCCGGAATATTTTTAAAGCAAATCAAATTGCATGTTTTTAGAGTCTTTTGTGTCTGAATGGGAATTGGCGAGCGTAACTCGTAGGAGGCGGAGACCTCTAGTATCATAAATAATGTATATTTTATCTTAAAAGGGAAAAACGTTTGTCTTTTACAGCTTATTTCTTTGTGAGACATTACAGAACTTTAGTATTATTTTTCATTCAAAACCTTAATATACTGAGGTGTCAATGCATTAGAGAACCTGATTAGTATGGAGTTTCTACTCCTCTGGTCTTGATAACGACTGCTACATCACGAGAAGTGGATTCAACAAACGTCCAAAAGTATTCCGGAGGAATGGCATATCAAACGTGTGCTAGAATTTCCCATAAATCAGTTAAAGATGCTTCTGCTGATTTTTATATATCCCAATGTTGTTGAATGGAATGGACCCTATTAGTATGACGTCGCAGACAACCCAACTCCGCGTATCAACCGCAAATTAAATGTCCCCATATAGTTCAGAGTAAAGATAAAGAGGAAATGTGTTCGTTTGTCGTGAAGCTAAAAATTCAATCCTAAAAACTGGTTCAAATAGGTCACAGTTCGGCCCAGACACTTATGGCTTGCTTTGAAAACCTTTCCCTATCCAATGAATTCAGCCCTTGTTCCCCGTACTTGTCTTGTTTGAGCCGAATGATTTGAGCTGTAACAGGCTTCCTATTGCAAGCCGTTTTGATGGTATAGTGCGTCTCTTGTATACTCTGATCTCTGTGATTTCTGTTGATCCAATTCGTGGTTGATACGCAGAGTTTAGTTCCCTGTAACATCACCACTGATGGAGTCCATTAAGGCAAGGACTTCATGGGGGTGGGGGGGGGGTCATTACGACAAGGAAAATTCAGTGTAATGCTTCTCACACCAGTTGATTACCAGCGGGACATATGACTGAAGTAGTTGTCTTGCTGGTACACTGAATTCCTATCCAGGTGGAGGAAGCATATAACGGGACGTAAGTGATCATCCAGATTACTATCTGCATATACTTAGATGCCGAAAAGATGCTAGGTACAAATAAAAGAGTTCCTGAATATTGCCAAGAGAAAATACTGCACAACCTGACATGCTAGGCAAATGGTTCCGTGATAGTTCCATTATATTCCTGGCCTACTAATGAGATCGCATTCTAGACCCAGTACTCCATGCTATTGGTTTCTAGCTGCAAATGATACGTTACGATTTTAACTGGCCAATGCAAAAGGCTTAGCGCTGCGGTGGGTATTGAGAAGTGATAATCTCTTGTTTTTGGCTTCTGAAGCTCATATGGTGAAACGACCACTGCACAGTTCATCTACTAACTGCACGATTGGATTTCTCATTAAGTTTAGTAGTCATAACTGAGATACGGATCACTACGTCTGACTGCACACGATACAAATAAATTTTTCCGAATGCAAACCATTCAAGGTTGCCTTTACTTTGTAGTACCTACTTACTCCTCCTTTTTCTACTGTTTCTGGACGTGATGTATTACCATAGAGAGATATAACGATCACGAAGTCACCCCGGTAATACAACTTATTAAACGGCCCGACCCTTTAAAACCCGATAGTAGTCTTAAACATGTAGAATTTAGCTTTTAAATTTTTCCGATGTGATCTTCGGTGGTCGGGCCTGCCTCGATTTTCGCGAAGTAGCGACGGTCGCCATACTCTTAATACGACTGTGAAACGAAAATACCGAGTTCTCGAATTGTTTTGAAAACTGAACAAAACATGTATTAAGCACCTATAATTTGTACTAGTTCAAAGACTTAAAAATCGTGAGCTTTATCCATCGTGTAACTTTCAACAGTTTCTTATGAAGAGCTATATTTCCACCTATAGTCACATCTGCACTTGCACAGGAATGATACAGTAGCATTGTGATTTTCATCTAACGCTGCCTACTGCTAATTCAATGGCACTTCAGCGTATTTTAAAACATAGATATTCGTGTTTGATTATGTAAAACTGTTAGCAAATACTAGTGGTTTGCGCATCATTATACTTATTTCTAGTTTTATTTAGTGAACCTATATACATAATCACACAAAATATAATCTGCATTGCAATCTATTATAAATATTCCTCCACGAATTCAAGAATTGGGAAATATAAAGCATATGTATCTCACTGACACTTAATGATGTTTCAAAATAATAAAATAAACCATTGAAAGAATAATGGCGTGTTAAGCATACGTTTCTTTAAAATTATCAAATAGTTCGACTGATGGCAAAGTTTTCAGTTTTTGAAAAAAGGCGGCTTGGGAATTAAAGCTGGCTTAAGAAAAACTCGAGGTCTTAAATATATTGCTAAAAATTTTTATTTTTCCATTATCTTTCTCCAACTTTCTTCGAAATTTCTAAAGATGTTACAGTAGATAACGTAAAATTAATGCTTGAACAATTTTCTAACAATGTTACTCTAAGAAAATTCAATGCTTTGCTCTTAAGGTAAAATAATTTTATCTAAACATATACTAGCGTATAGGATCTTTCTTGTTGACAAAGAAAATGAAAAATGTCAATGTTTTAAACAAGAGAGAAAAATCATGCGTCAAATATAGATTATGAAACACTTTCCAGCACTTCCAGAATAGTTTAACAAAACTTCACCGTTTAATAAGGTAAAGAAGATACCCAATTAAACATTTTAGAAAACGCATAACACACTAAAAACAGATTTCAACAATTACTACTCATAGCATGAAAGGTACTGAAATTCTTTTGTTCAGCTCTGTATCTGATCTATAGATTTGTATATATTCTACAAAGTATGCTAAAATTTAGGTTAGTTAGAAAATGCATAACAAAACTGAAAATTCCCCTATGGAAATTTCTGTCAATAGACGGAAACGTACTTCAATTATTTTGTATAACCCTGTATGTTACCTATAGATCTTTATACACTTCAAATAGTGAGCTGAAATTTCATTCAGGTAAAAAAACGCCTAAAGATACTGAAATCACACTTACAGAAATTACTATTCATAGGCGGACATACATTTAGTCTTTTGCATAACACTGTATATGATTTTATTTATATGCTACAAACATCTTTTAGTTTACTAAATGTAGTTGAGCTTGAAAATGCATAGCATAAATTAAAAACACCTTTAAGTAATTCACGCTCATTCTCAGTAATGCTTGCGAATTATTTTGTGCAGCCCTGTATATGGTCTATAGAATTTATTCACAGCACGTAGTATGCACATTTTAGTTAAACTGCAAACGCACTTACAGTAATCATCCCTAATAGGCACTACTTCGGTTACAATATTGTATCCGAAATCTTTTAACAATCAGGCAAATGACGGATAATTTTTTTGTAACCCCTATTCTTCAGAAAGCATGTTTTAGTGCACCTTAGAAATTCATATCAATTAAATTATGTTTGTAACAGAGTAACATCTTTAAAATACGCCGCAAACGATTTTGCTTCCTACACCATAATATAACAGAATACTTTTGGGTTCTCCTATACGGGTGATGTAAGTGCTACATATAACATATTGTGTAGTAACCGTCTTCTAATGCACCGCAATAAGGTATATAAATTTTATTATGTTTAAAATTGTGTAACACTATTAAAATACATCGCAAATTAATTTTCCCCGTAGACTAGGAGATGTAACGGAATGCTTTTGAATGCCCCTGTAATTGAACTATGAATGCTACACGCTTCATTTTCAATACCGAACATGCCATGGCAAACTTTAATAAGTATGTCAATTACATGTCAATACGAATATATTTACAAGAGTTAGAGCGCGGACGGACCAACGGCAGACAGCAGGCAGACAAACCGAAGTCATAAACACTTTTCAACTATGTTGGAAAGTGTTAAAAAAGGCAAAAAATGGTTAAAGTTTTCTCATTCTCTTTTAAGTATTAATTTAGCGTTAATAATGATAATTTAATTTTACTTTTATCATAAATTCTAATTTTAGAAATTCAGATCGAAAGGATAGAGGTTCGCATTTTGCGAACATCTGGCATGAATGTAAACAGTTTGTCGCCCAAACTAACTTTAAATCTTGCGCATGAAACCTGGTTTTCAGTTTGGCTTCAAATTTCTTAATATCAAATTGAGTCGTCAGATATGAAAATGTAATTGTAGGTGTAGAAAGCCAGGCGATCTTAAAGGAAGGATTTGGAAGAGATTAATTTATTTTCGAGCTCAGCTGATCCGGAGTAGTGACGTCTGAATTCTTTAGAACTTCTCAGGTTAATTTTGATAAAAAGTAGAATTCTGAGTACTTTATTATAATTAAATAATGATAATTTCGCCAAACTTATTGTAAGCAATTAAGTGCCTTAAACTCACTTATATCAGGTGTTCCGTAAGGGCCGTTCACATTTGAAAAAATCACAAAAATTAAACAAATTGTCTTATCGAACTGCTGTTTGCATCATAAGATTTATCAAAAGATAAGAGTTTTTTTGTGGGGGGAAAAAGTTAAAATTTTCACGACTAGGCGCCACTATTGAGCTCCCCGTTATTAAAATACATGAATACGTGTTGTATAAATGAGGACGTGAGTTTCAAAACTCGCCTTATCCAAAATTTAAAAAAATCGTGTTTTCTCAATCAATCTATGCTCTTGGTAAACCTGCTCAGAAAAAACGCAACAATCTACAAAAAAACTAGTTTTATCCTGTATTCCTACCATTGTAAAATCTGGTTTACAATGAAAACCAATGAACGTGGTTAGAGGTTTTTCTCGATTTACCAGAATTTGATTTTTTCGATAAAGCGAGTTTTGAAACTCACGTCCTCAAATATAAATTATACAACAGGTACTTATTTTCATTGTGTACTATATAATATATTCACTAATGTACTATATTCTCAAGTACAAATAAATTGCTTTTGTATAATTTCAATATTTATTACGTCTTTTAAGAACGTTCATCTATATAATGTCATCTAACGGTGAAAATTCTAATCTTTTTTTCCATCCTACTCTTTGACAAGTCTTATGTTACAAACTGTATTCCAACACCGTAATTTGCTATATTTTATATAAATTTTTGAAATGTGAACGAACTTGAGAGCTATTCAATATATCAGAGGTTTAAGTAAAGTTTTAAAAGAATTTTGAAGAGTAATCTAAAATAATTCTAAACCGCTGACTGATTAAACTGGGACAATTGATACAAGACTCGTCTAATGAAACTCACCTCTTTCTCTGTCTTCAAAGAAATTGTTATTCCTTTCTAGTGTAAATAATTTGTCGGTGGATTGAGCTCTTTGGTTCATCATTTACACAGGATCTGTTCAAGAGCTTGTATGTTGTACAAAGCATCAGAAAGAAAATTTGTTTCGCTTATTCCCATTGACGCAACTGTGGTCGTACCTCCGTTCAAACTTACTTCCAGAAGAATTGTACAGGAAAAAATGTGATGACGTAATCGAGTAAAATAAAGCACTCACCAATGAAGCGAAGGCATTAGATTTACCAGGATTGAAATTCATATCATTGCCATCTATCGGGTGGTCCATCTGTTGGTTCTTTTTTTATTATGAAAGAAAACGCATTTTTTATGAGTGAAAATCGAAATTCTTTATTGAACATGGAAGGTGGGTCTATGCCATTTATGTATGGAATACAATATCGCATATGTGACCACCGCGGCTCCGCTTACATGCCATCATCCGAACATCAAAATTTTCGACGACTTTTCCCAAAATGAGCGGATCCATGGCCAAAATTTCAGCCCGGATGTTACAATTGAGGTCTTGGATTGTGCGGGGGGCATTAGCGTACACTTTACTTTTGAGAAATCCCCAAAGAAAATAATTCTTTGGGATTAAATCGCACAATCTTGGCGGCCAATTCACATCAGAATTTCTTGAAATTATGCAATCTGAAATTTCTCGTTCAATAAGTTGACGGTTTGGCGAGCAGTGTGTACCGTTGCACCGTTTTTCATACAAATGGCATGCTTAATTACAAATGGCATACATTTGACACTTCAGACATGCATGGCACATGACAACTGACACAAATAACCTGTTAAATATTCATAGTTCAAAAAAGAACCAACAGATGGACCACCCTATACTTTTTACCCTCCTCCACAAGATTCATTTATGTTGAATACTGCCAGAATCTAGCCAAATTAAGCGATTCCTTGAAACTGTAACATCCAAAATTGGAAATCGTAGAGATCCTATTATTCATCACGATAACGCAAAACCCCATACTTCTTAGGTTATTCTGCAAAAATTACTAGAAGTTTGTGCTACCACACCCACCATATATAGTCCCAACACCGTTCTACCAAATTACTATCTGTTCCGCTCTTTTAATAACCCTTTGCGTTGGAAAAACTTGATTTCAGACTATAGTATAAAAACATAGATGGAAAAAGTTTTTATTGAAAAGGATCAGAAATTAAATGAAAATGGGATCATGAAATGGTTTAAAAGATGTAACACGTTGTAAGACAAAATATTCAGTATATTACAGACTGAAGTTTTTTTTTTGTATAAAAAGGGAGTTTATTTCATAGTAAAAAGAACCAAAAAAACTTTCCAGATGACCCAATAAATTAATCATACTTTAATAATAATTTATTGCTTTCGAAACCAAGACACTCCTAAATGGAGACCCTACCTCTTTTATTGTCATCAAATAAATTGTTGTTCATTTCTCGTGTAATGAATTCGTCCATAGATTGAGCTCCTTGATTCATCATTCCCAACAGGAACTGTTCAAGAGCTCCTTGTTGTACAATGCATCGGAAGTTAAATGAAAATAGGATCATGAAATAGTTTAAAAGATGTAACACGTTGTAAAACAAAATGTTCAGTATATTACAGATTGAAGTTTTTTTTTTGTATAAAAAGGGAGTTTATTTCATAGTAAAAAGAACCAAAAAAACTTTCCAGATGACCCAATAAATTAATCATACTTTAATAATAATTTATTGCTTTCGAAACCAAGACACTCCTAAATGGAGACCCTACCTCTTTTATTGTCATCAAATAAATTGGTGTTCATTTCTCGTGTAATGAATTCGTCCATAGATTGAGCTCCTTGATTCATCATTCCCAACAGGAACTGTTCAAGAGCTCCTTGTTGTACAATGCATCGGAAGTTAAATGAAAATAGGATCATGAAATAGTTTAAAAGATTCAACACGTTGTAAAACAAAATGTTCAGTATATTACAGATTGAAGTTTTTTTTTCTATAAAAAGGGAGTTTATTTCATAGTAAAAAGAACCAAAAAAACTTTCCAGATGACCCAATAAATTAATCATACTTTAATAATAATTTATTGCTTTCGAAACCAAGACACTCCAAAATGGAGACCCTACCTCTTTTATTGTCATCAAATAAATTGTTGTTCATTTCTCGTGTAATGAATTCGTCCATAGATTGAGCTCCTTGATTCATCATTCCCAACAGGAACTGTTCAAGAGCTCCTTGTTGTACAATGCATCGGAAGTTAAATGAAAATAGGATCATGAAATAGTTTAAAAGATGTAACACGTTGTAAAACAAAATGTTCAGTATATTACAGATTGAAGTTTTTTTTTTGTATAAAAAGGGAGTTTATTTCATAGTAAAAAGAAACAAAAAAAACTTTCCAGATGACGCAATAAATTAATCATACTTTAATAATAATTTATTACTTTCGAAACCAAGACACTCCTAAATGGATACCTACCTCTTTTTTTGTCATCAAACAAATTGTTATTCATTTCTCGTGTAATGAATTCGTCCATGGATTGAGCTCTTTCATTCATCATTCCCAACAGGAACTGTTCAAGAGCTTCCTTGTTGTACAATACATCGGGAAGAAAATGGGTTTCGCTTATTTGCATTGACCCGACTGTGTCGTGCTTCGGAGCAAGCTTACTTCCAGCAGACTGATTGTAGAGGAAGAAATGTGATGGCATCATCGAGTAAAATGAGGCACCTACCGCAGAAGCAAATGCATTAGATGTACCAGGATTGAGGTTGATATCATATCCGTTGTAGAAAGCGTCTGTGTTTGGTTCAAGATCAAACTGAGTCAGAACTTGAGTACCTAATAGTGCGGGTAGTAATTCTGAAAAGGTAACATGCTGAAGCTGTAAATAGAGAAGTCGATAAGTATTTTTTATATTCGAATTATTGTCATGTTACTTTAATTTAAAAAATTGTTCTACTACTAGAATAACAAAGTTCGGAGACTGTGCTGTTTTATCCCACTTGGACTGAGTGAAAGGTGAGCTATTTTACCGTGACGTGGAGGCATATATGACATGAGGTGTGGGAGGAGAAAGTACGTCTACGGGACGGGGTTTTAAAGACAATGCGCGGCAATAATCCGTAGTCTTTTTCGATTGTCGAAGGCAGAATTAGAGTTAACAGAACAACGTGTGAATATTAAATTGCACCAACTTTTGTAAAAGTTGTCGACAGAGCAATTAAATATGTTGCAGTAGAAGTACGGTGAGAGAGCAATGTGTGACGCGAAAATGTTTTCAAAGTACGTTGTTTCAGGAGTGCATCTAAAATTGAGGAAGCTAAGACGGCTGCAATGAAGACTACTTCGCCTAATGACCTACAGGAATCTTTTCAGCAACTATACTCGTGCTGACAAAAGTGACCGACAGTAGAATGGGAGTACCTTGAAAGCTGTTGTGTGCAACACATGAAAGCAATAAAGCACTTTCGGTACTTTTCTAGTATAGGAGTCTCGGCGTTTTTGTTTTTTAAAGCTTCCCTCAATTCGGGCCCCATAAAGTGAGATTTGTTGCCAAATAATATAAACAGCTATGAAAACAAACCTCATGAGCTTTTATACTTTTATATATATATATATATATATATATATATATATATATTATTGTTTTTTATACACACTTTACTTCTGCCTGTATATAAAAATCGATAAATGGCTTCTTTATCTTAAATAACTTGTATAAATATTGAAGAAATTTCATGTGTAATGTGAAACAATGAATAGGTTGCCAGAAAATATGTTGCCAAATTTCCTTCTCTCGCCAACGTCATTTTCTATATTTCGCCAAGGCCTCTACACTGGAAAGTACCGCACATTCTTTAGGAAAGCCATTCTCCAACCTTTCCCATTCTAATAGCATGAAGTAGCTATAAAATTTTATAAAATTAAAAGTTTTTTACTTCGGCTCCGACAATCCTTCGTGTTTCTTCAAAAAGCTGTTCATCTTTCCATTGCGGATTAACAGAAGAGAGCTCCTTTGTTACACGATTATGTTCTCTTACCCATATAGTGTGCATTACCATGAGACCAACATTTTCATTTACTCTTACATCACCTAAAAGTAAGGAGCACAAAAATTAACAAAAGTTTTTATCCATAACTGTAAAGCTGCTACAATTTAAGTAAAAAATATCCAAGAAAATAGTTATACTTAAAAAACGAGAAATTACAATGCTTTATTTTTGTTTTTTTTACACTATAGAATACTTAAATTTGGAAAAACCTCATATAGGAAATACGGTCTTTATTACGGCAACGAAATAAATAAATGCTTTCAGTACTCACCCCCCCCCCCCACCCTTTTAAATGATACATTAATTATAGACTGACAGGCGGCTGCACACACCATCACTTCTTCGAGTTGACTGCTGAAATTCCAGGACTAGTTAAAACTCGATTCGCATATTAAAATGCAACTGGTCTGTCAAGTCATATCTTGGTGGAAAACACCTGGAAACCCAACTTTAGTGGTTTGCTGGTAGGTTTACCATTGTGTTTTTCTGCTCCCAGTCCTCCATGTTTTCATACCTTTGGTTGCAGAAAAATACAATGATAAACCTATCGTTCAACCCCTAAAATCGAGTATGCAGGCGGTTTCCACCAAGATATGACTTTGCAGACCAGTTTCATTTTAATATGCGAATGGAGTTCTGTCTAATCCTGGAATTTCAGCCGTCAACTCGATGACGTGATAGTCTGTTAGCTATTTTCTAAGTTATAACTGAAAATGTTTATTACCTGCGAGGAAGCAGGTTTTCTTGTTAGTTGACCTACAGTCATGAGGATTCCATGTATCGGCAGGCAAAAGATTTAAATTGCCTTGAACTTTTAATAAACCCCTGTCATATGTTCGAAGACGTCTCACTTCTTCTTCTGATGATCCATAAATAACAGAACCATCAAGAAAAGAGGTAACCTAAAAAAAAATTAAACAAAATATATTTAACAATCATTTTTTATGTACAACACAAACACTGTCAAGCAAAAAATTGTAAGATAATTCTGTAATAATTTTTCATTTTTGAACAAAAGTGATGGAATTTGTATATAGTAAATTATAACTATCCCTAGATCCAAAAATACGCTTATATATCTTTTTAAAAATTAAAAATTAAAGCAATTTAGTAATCAAATAACCTTATTCGTATATCATAGTACCGGGTACTTCACGTATAGCAAAACTTTTATTTAAATAACTTTTAAACGTGTGGAGCTAGTGACGTGAAATTGTGCACGTAGGCGTCAGGGGCCCAAAGGAAACTTATTTACGGACCCTGGTTACTGTCGGAGAGTATTTTGTTTCCCCCAAAATGTACTGATATTCCATCGAAAAGCGTGTTTTTTAAATCAAAATGTTTTATCTTCGAAACCAGAGTCTTGCCAAAACACTCATAAAGTGGTCTACTGCCTTTAGAAATGGGACAAAACCATCGTCAAGCATGTTAAAATCATTAGCCAAGTTTGAACGAACAGGTTCAGTGGCTGCAGACAAAGTGGACAGGAAGACAAGATGGATTTCTTCCTCATTCAACAGGAGACGTCATGGACTAATGGCGTTATTACACGAGGGGTCAAAGACGCTTCAGATTCCAGGCGTCTCGATGTATTCCTATGGCTCCAGGGGAGTCGCTTGGAGCGCGAGCGTCTTTTTTCTGTCGGAGCATCTTTGACGCCCGAAACGAGGCGAGTCGCCAGTAACAGCCAATCATATCTGATAATAGAAAAGCCTTTTCCGGAAGAGCCAATGAAATGCTTGGAAAAGACGGGCCGTGAGGCGTCTGTTGTCGCTAGAGGCCTGGGATTCCAAGCGTCTCCGACTCCTCGTGTAATAACACCATTACTCATGGTGTTATTATGGTGTTATTACACGAGGACTCAAAGACGCTTGGAATCCCAGGCGTCTAGCGACAACAGCCGCCTCACGGCCCGTCTTTTCCAAGCATTTCATTGGCTGTTCCGGAAAAGGCTTTTCTATTATCAGATTTCCAAGCATATGATTGGCTGTTACTGGCGACTCGCCTCGTTTCGGGCGTCAAAGTTGCTCCGACAGAAAAAAGACGCTCGCGCTCCAAGCGACTCCCCTGGAGCCATAGGAATACATGGAGACGCCCGGAATCTGAAGCGTCTTTGACCCCTCGTATAATAACACCATAAGAAGCAACTGTAACTTTTGTGTCATAACAACATGCTTCCTGAATAGCTTTATTAACCATTTGGAAAAATGGTTATTGTCCTCGTCAGGGTAGGAAATCAAAAGCATATCCGAAGCTTTTTATTGGTTGAATCCGCATTTTATTCGTTTTCTGATTGGTCTATACACTAACCTTTAATTTCAACAGAAATGGATACTACTGTTGCCACTATGACAAAAAAATAATAAAAACTACAAATAAAAATTAATAACTCAGAAACAAATTGAGATACAGCTTTCAAACAAATTGCATTTAAAAGTACATTTTTTTCTCTATCCGACGGTGTAAAAAGTAATATTGTGAGATGTTTAGAAGTTTAAGAATGAAATTTTATTTAAAATGGGTCGTCAGATTTCTACGATAGAAAAGCCTTTTCCCGAACAGCCAATGAAATGCTTGGATAATACGTAAGTTTCAGGAAATCTGAGGAGTCGCAGGCGATTTTTGTCGCTTGCAATTTTTACGCGTCATAACACTATTAATGTTTGATTCATGGCGTACGTAATGTATGATCAACTCCATGCGATCTTTTATGTCTTAAATTTTAGTCTTTGAAAAAATCATTTTCCAAATAGTTGTTGTAATTTGTTAAATTGCTTTTTTTTCTTCTATGGACTGTTTTGGGGCCTCTGTAGCCCTTAACCCCTTGAGGGGCAAGCAACTGCGTTCCTGTAATGCTGAATTCCCACCGGAAAATTTGAAAAATTTTGTTTCAAAAAACGGAAAAGCAGTTTTTCGACTTTTTTCCACCAAAGTTAGAAAAGTAAAATTTCGTAATTTTTTTCTGGTGTAAATCTTCATTAATCGTAGGTGGGATAAAATATATCCCACCGCCTCCCAAGGGGTTAACCACTAGACTTCTTTTTATGGGCCTTTGTTAAAGATCAAATCTACAGATATCGACCAAAAACCATGAACGAGCTGAAAACAACGATAACAGGAATAATAAGAATTTCGATTTCGATAGACCAATTCAAGCAGGATTCAGCGAATTTCGAGCAGAGACTTCGTTTCTTTGTCTCCTCAGATGGCAAACATTTTGAGAACCTTATCTTTTAATTTCCTTTATTCTCATGTGTAAATTCTAAAATTTTGAAATAAAAATCTTTTTGTGTTCAAAAGTTTTTCATGTTTACCTTGTGATACACCCTGTAATTGTTATTGCTATAGTAAACAAATACAGTAGAACCTCTTTTATCCGAAACTCTCTGTTAACCGAAATCCATTTGTAAAGCTTTTTTTTTTTTTTCACTATCACATTCCTTTTGTGCAGAACGCATTTTGAAAGATTTTTTTTTTAAAACTATCATATTCCTTGTGTGCAAGCGGTCCTTTCCAAACTAAGAGTACATATGAATACTTTCGGTCCTCTTTTTTAGAGTTCCTTTGAATTTAACTTGAGATCCCATAACCTGAGGAGTGGAATGAAGAAAACGAAGAAATTAGCAATTCTGAAGCTTTTAAATGTTTTGCAAAAGGTTTGGCATGCTGGAGACTGTGATACTGGCGAAATAATAATATTAAAAAACTCTGTGATAGAGCTTCAAAGCAAAAGTAATCGAAACTGCGACAATCAAAACATTTTTTCAAACCCTTGTGATATATGTAAAAGGTACTTAATTTCAAAATTAAAATCCAGGTAATTTATTCTTATTTCTATTTTGCTATTGCTTTATTTTTATTAAGCACTTGTTACCATAATAAGAAATATTGGATACGTTTTTCTCCTTAATATCAAAATTGAAGCATTCTCGATTATCCGAACATTTCGGTTTTCCGAAAGATGGCCGGTCCCAATTACTTCGGATAATCGAGGCAATACTGTATTTGTTTTAAATAAGTCAGAAGTTTTTAATAAGAAAATATTTCATTTTGAGTAAATATAAATAACATACGCTGTGTCTAAGAAATAGTCGATTTTTGGCGAAAAAAATATTGTATTGAAAAGTACTTCATTGACGTAATAACAGAAAATAAACCTAATGGGATATTGTAAAAATTGTTATGACTGAAGAAACTCATAAACAAAACTTCATAGTTAGCAGTGAATATAGTGTGCTTCTAACAAGCCTCAAACAAGTATAGGCCAGGTCAAACTTCAATTGAAATTATATATACATTTTTAATAATGTTCATATATGCTGTTAATAAACTTACTCTATTTAACTGAAATTGAAATTACTTCTAAATGCTGAAATTGAAATTACTTCTAAATGCATACCATGAATTCGGGCAAAAATAATTTTGAAATGTATACCGTATTTTCAGACAGACAGATTATATACGCTATAAATATGGCATTATACAATTTAATTTACATGGCATTTCAAATCGCTGGATGTCTGTTTAAAACGGTTGAAAGAATGAAGAACATCTGTTCACACGACACTTGCATTTAATGCAGTCAGTCAATTGGAAGAAAAATTTATAAAACTATATTAAAATCATCAATTAATATAAGTATTTATAGAATGGGGACTCATTATTGTAATTACTATTATTATAGTAAAACGAAGGTTAAAGATAGAAAATCAACATAATCAGAGTGAGAGAATGAAATAGATTGGAGCTGCCAACATGAAGTATGGCTTCTATGCTCTACCGATATTCATTTATTTTTAAATATATTTATATGATTAAAATGTTAATCAGAAATACAATATAAATAATTATAATAAATACTGAATAAAACAATATAATGAACGCGTTTTGTAGAATGTTTGAAGTAAATCACAGGTCTCATCTATTTATGAAAAGATATATGAGGTAACAACGAATTCAAAATGAACGAAGCTTTTGAAATTAATAATATAATACAAACCTTTATGATATACTATCTATATTATAAAGGGCAAACATATCTGTGCGTAACGCATACGTCATTTTGCGAATGGCAACACTTTGAAATTTGAAATAAAATTTTGGTCTTGCATTTTCTCTACTGCAAATTTTTAAACTTCTATGCATCACACATTTTAACTTTTTACACCGTCATATAAGGAAAAAAATTCTCTTTTAAATACTATTTGTTTGAAAGCTGTATCTCAATTTGTTTTTGAGATATTAATTTTTTTGTAGTTTTTAATACAAATTTTGTAATTGTGGCAACTGAAGTACTCCATTTATATTGAAAGTAAAGGGAAAATATTCATGGTTTATTATTTTTATTGATTATATCCTTATTGATGCCATTTTCACATTACAAATAAAAGTAACTTTTTTATAATTTTTGAACAGAAAATGATGTCAGACATTAAATAAAACACGCATTCTTCATCATAAATCAGCTACATTTTAATATTTTTACGTTACGCTGATAAATGAGTTTGAGGCGCTCGGCAAAAGGATTCATTGAGTTAAAATGATATATTTAAAACAAAACGATCATTTTTTTGATAAAACTAAATATTTGACCAATGGCGAATACTATGACAACTAAAGTCAAATTTCTGAATTTTTTTTTCGCGGGATTAGAACTTAAGGTTTGTGCGAATGTTCACATGAAAAGTTGTATCGGACAAACGTGACTTTAACTTTGGAAATGCATTCATTAATAATATATTCTTTTGCGCGTTAAAATGTGAATTTGAGTGGTGCGTATGTAAATTACGAGAATGTGAAAATAACGTACAGTTTAGATTTTATGGCGGAAAATTTTATGATGTGACAAAGCGAAATCCTTTTTACTGATTTTTCATCCCGTAAAAACAAACATCCCAACAAAAAGTTTTCGGTAAAAAAAAAAAAAAGGCGCCAAGTTCTCCTTAATGTTTCGGCCAGAAAAAGTAGTGATATCTGATGTTCGCACAAGTAAAAAGCCAAACATCCCAAATCTTTCATTGAAAATGGCTTCCTGCGACTTGGCCGTTAATGCCTTCTACAGCATTTCAAAATTAATGATTGGAAATTACGCATTCATGAATTATTTAAATATTAAAAGATATTAAATAAATATTAAATATTAGAATGCAAAGAGGCAAATTCACATAAAGACATTATAGGTAAAAGATTTCTGATAACTACCATTCAGTTTCAACAAACATTAGTTTTGATTACAGATCATTTAGTCCACTTGCGGTTTAATTGCCATTTTGTACGGCCTAAAGCTAAAGTCATTAACTTAAAACCCAAGAAATAAAGCAAAATTTACTTACTTCATATCTCACAATATGTTACATTACATTTTATTGTATAATACTGAAATCTTGTGAATTGACGAAAGAGATTTTTTTCGTTTGAACATTTATTATAGTTTGTTTGCAAAAATTAAGAGGTATTCGATTTATAAACTGTTAAAAGTTGATATTAATTATGTTTTAGCAATTAGGGATATTATCTCCTGAGTACAAGTATTTTGTTATTTTTAACTTCTAAGCATTTAAATAGACTGAAGTTGTTTAAATGCTTTTTTCAAATGTGTATTTTATGTCTGTATTCTGTGTCACAAAATGCCTCAAATAATCAAAAAATGTAGTTGGCATGTAGCTCATATGTACATATTTTAAAATTTGAAAAACTCTCACGAAGGCATTAACGGCCAAGTCGCAGGAAGCCATTTTCAATGAAAGATTTGGGATGTTTGGCTTTTTACTTGTGCGAACATCAGATATCACTACTTTTTCTGGCCGAAACATTAAGGAGAACTTGGCGCCTTTTTTTTTTTTTTTTTTTACCGAAAACTTTTTGTTGGGATATCACTACTTTTTGTATGTTTTTTCAAGTTTGTTATTCTAAACTATATTAATATGAAAAAACTTAAATTTCGGTACTTTTATGTTAGCCGGGAGCAAATCTCCTCATTAGCCTTTTGTTGTTTCGCCAATAGCAGTTTTCATTTTTCACATGTGTAAATTAGAAACAATGCTTTGATTTTCAAATAAAATATTTTGATTTATGTTATTTTTTCTTATTCATTTATTTATTTATTTCTATGTTAAATATTCTATTAAATAAAATGAGGGAAATGCATCTATTTTAAATGAGATGACTGAATAGTACATATCTTTAAATGAAATGAATGCAATATAAACAATGGAGTTGGGAACAGTATTTGGCGATTTGCCACTTGCGCCCGGCTAACATAAAAGTACCTAAATTTATTTTATTGAGCTTTACAAATTTATGCTTTATTTCTTTTTATATTAAAGTACTAGCAGCCTCTAGCAAGCAGTATTTACCGTATTACTTCCATGTTAAACGTTGCATCATGTTACTGTGATTCAAAATTTAATTCACTTGCCCATTCTTTCGCCAATTCGGAAGCTTTTGATAGAGAAATCAAGAACTCTTTACGAACATGGAAGCACATCATATATTTTGTGTTGTTATGTATTTCAACTTTCGAGACAAATAACTCACTTATGCATGCTTCCTTAGCAGTTATAATTCGTTCTCTAATGCGGAAATTTTTAATCCTATTAAGTAATCTTTTCTAATTGGGCTCACTGCCAATTGTTGTATTTTAACTGATACGACTGTGTACAAGTGAAATGGTTCTTGTGAAATCCTTTGACAATATCTGTATTTGCATTAAACCATATTGATGCTAATATCTTTTTGTTTCACGTTAACCTTTTCAATAGACTCGATTACGGAAGAATAGAAGGTCTACCGGCTCACTGCCATGATCCATTTGAAAATCTATCATTCTTCTCATCTGATCGTGTTGAAGAATTAGTCGATGTGCCATGATTTTAAGATTTAACTAATTTTACTCGAAACCTGAAAACTAAAATGCGAGGAACCGGATTATAGAAGATTCATTCTAACGTACATATTGATTAACAGGTTACATATTATAGAATTACAATAATCATAAGGAGAACTGGCAGTTTCAATGCTTTAATAGTTTCCGTAAATTCTCTTTATATAATACAGAAGTTTTAGCGGTGTAAAGGTTAACAACACAGCCACAGTAAGTATAATAACAGTACAATATAATAACAATAGCAGAGGTTTTGAGCAGTGACGAAACTATTAGCACTTTGGAAATATTAGTACGTTATATCATTTAACTATTTAGATGATATGCGGAAAAATAAAAATAGATGGCATTAATAATTAACTCATTGAAAAATAGCCACAAGCGCCAAATATTCGCCAAGCTTGGCGACATTTAGCAAAGTTTCGCCAAATTTGGTAATATATCATGTCAATTCTCAAATTTGGCGACAAAAAAATGTTTTGTTTATTCTGACGTCATAATGATGCATATGTATTATGTATTATACACATACCTATAATATGTATGATGCAAATGTATTACGTATTATATGCATATGCATAAGTTCATTAACATCACTAAGACGCACTTAAAGGAATAGTGTTTCATAAATAGTAGGGATAATTGCCAGATTGACCAGAGTGCTATTGAGATTAGAACACCGACATTTATAATAGACGTCTGTACATCATCGAGTTTACAGCTGAAATTTTAGGATTAGTTAAAACTAGATTAGCATATTTAAATGCAACTGGTCTGTTAAGTCATATCTTGGTAGAAACTACCTGAAGACCTAATTTTAGTGGTTAACTGATAGGTTTACTATTGTATTTTCCTGCATCCAAAAGTTTGGAAACATGGAGGAATGGGTGCAGGAAAACACAATGGGAAATCCACCAATTAACCCGTAAAATCGGGTCTGTAGGTGGTTTCCACAAAGATATGACTTGTCAGACCAGTTACATTTAAATACGCTAATCGATATTTAACTAATCCTAAAATTTCAGCCGTCAACTCGATGAGGTGATGATCTGTGCAGACGCCTCCCGGTCTTTAATAAAATTTGTTTTAAGGAAGTAAAAGATAGAAAGATGGACAGATAAACTGAAATATTTGCCTTATTAAGATTTTTGCAAAAGCATATAAAAATTCATTCAGCTTGAAATCATGTAACACCTTTATAACTCAGGCTAATTTTCTGTAATCGGGTTTTGGCGACCAACATATCTTATCTATAACTATAATCTTTCTTTTACAGATTTAAAATTAACAATAAATTAACAGTAAGTAGGCTAATAATACAATATAATAACATTAGCAGCGGACTTCGGACGCCGCATCTGTCGCACATCGTTAAAGATAGTTTATTAGTTACACATTTCATTTAATTAAAAGGAGATTTTTAAACTTTCATATGGAATTAGGATATTTTTCCACTATAGGGACCTTGGCATTTAAAAAAAATCTTGGCGCAATTCGGACTTCAGAAACTGAGATATGTTGCCAAATGATATAAACAACTACGAAAACAAACCTGATGAACTTTTATGTTATTTATATGTATTTGTATACTTATAAACATTTTATTTATACATGTATAAAATATTATTTTTTATATACAGATTATTTATGTTGGTATATAAAAATAAATAAACGGGTTCCTTACATTAAATAAATTGTATACATATTGAAAAAATTGCTTGTGTATATGACACGGTAAATAGGTTGCCAGAAAATACGTTATTATCAAATTTCTTTTCTCGTAAAGGCTATTATCTGTATTTCGCCAAGGCTACTATATCGGAAACGTACCGAATTGCGGTTATATTTTGTCAAATGTTTTATTGTTTTAATATCGTAAATATATCATAACCTATACTGATTAAAATTTTTAGGTATATTCATTTTTTCTATTTAACAAACATCTTTGGAAAAGCATATATATGAAATGTTATTCTGCTTGAAATCACGTGACCGCCTTGAAAGCTCTGTAATCGTGTTTTGGCGACCAACATTGGCACAATTGAATGCGTAGGAACTGTTTACGGCCAAATGAACATCCCCTGTATGAAGGGTTTAGAGGCGGAAATTCTGTGTTTTCAGATTTTTCTGGTTAATTGTGCTACAAACCCGACTTACTTGTGAAATTTCATGATTCTATGACTTTTAGAAGTACCTTAGTTATTTGATGATGCGAAGTGAGTCAGTGACAAAAAAGCGCTTTTTCGGAATTTAATATTTCGAAAACTACTAAATATAGAAACATGAAATCGTGGAACCTTAGTTCAGTTTGACCATACGAACATGTGTATAAACGAAAAATTTCTATATCTCTCCCTAAAACGACGTTATGAGGGGGTGAAAAGTATGCCGAAATGGTTCAGGAAAAGGTAGCTTACGGCTTGTGCGAACTTGGCGGACGCACTGCCGTGCTCCCAGATAAGTGCTCCATCGATAACTTCATCATAATTACTCATCTTGATTACGTAATCTAATACAGTTTAATTTTTCAATAATTTAAGCAGTTAAAGTTTGTAGAAATAATATTTTGGTAATTTTGGGTTTAAAATATTATTTGTTTTAAGAGTTAGACAACCAATGTAAGATGATTTTTTTGTTGTAATTATTTTTGTAGGTTTATTATAATTTCGATCTGACAGTTCCTTTCAAACATTTTAGTACGTCGAATTTCGACGGGTTGCAACTCGTAACTTTAATAAACTTTAATGATATACCAAAAGATAGGAATTATTAAAATAAGAAGAGTTTTCTTATGATAATAATACAAATCTTTCTAAAAGAGAAAAATTTAAATCCGAAGGATTTTAAATTCATCTTTTACACTAGAAAATATAACAGAAAAAATGTTAGAAAATATTAAATATGAAAATAAGATTTCAATTTTTTTTTTTGCGTTTAAAGAGGTTGAATATACCTGATTAATTTGCTCCCGTGGACCAAGAGTACATCCAGCGCGTGGCACATTCGAAGATCTGACATAATTGACACAAAAATCTGGCTTAGCACTTTCTCGAATAGGGTAACATTCAGGATGAACAAGATGACTAGGTGCACCACAACACTTAATTCTGTGTCCTCGATATCCTGGTAATAAAATGACAATGTAACAGGATTTTTTTTTTTCAATTTTGTATACATTTGTAGATGTTTAAGATATTGATTTTATTTACGCTGATACTTTCGTTAAATGATACAAAATTCTTTGTTTTAACTCCTTCCCAACTGATGGTGAGAAAACACACCATTTTCTTAAGTAATTTGTTTTCTTTAAAAAACGAGTTTGTATCAAAACAATATTTTTTTTAGAAAACTAGCATTTTTTAAAAAACAATTAATATCATTTTTACTTTCTTCTATCTTTGCAAAAAGAAATATTGGAATAGTGAAAAAATTAGTCTTCCTGCTTTCGACGGATTTACTCGTTTTAGAGGGTCCCGAACACGTTTTGACTATTTTTAGAAAATGTCTGTCTGTCTGTATGTTGCACATATTTTGTGGGCACTCTATCTCAAGAACTAATAAACGAAATTTAATAAAACATTAGATTCAGTTAGTCTCTGATATAAATTGGTGCTGATTACTTTTTGGTGTAAATCGCCCAGCAGGTGACTCTGCTATTCTGCGCCTAGCAACCACAATGCAATCAATCTACTGGACAATCAATCTGCGTTCTAGCAATCACAATTTTAAAATTTCCGAAGGTTCTATAATACTGAAATGCTCATCAATCTACGATGTAGATTTGTGAAAATCTTATCGTATATGGAAGAATTCTAACACTTTAGATAACGATTTGTCCAGTATACCCAATTTTTCAAAAGTGTGGCTTCCATTTCTTTAACTCGCTCTCTTTCCTCCAACCCCCCTTTTCCATCTTTCTGCTTAAGCTCATCCAGAATGGCTCAGCACTTTTAATTGGTCTCTTGGTATGCTCGTGAAAGTTTGACTCCACTGTTGTTTCGTGACGTTCACCGCTTTTTGACCTTTGACAATCGATCTGTGATGTGCGTCTCTCTGATTCGCACTTTTTTATCCAATTTTCAATCTCGCACTGATGATGGAGCTTTAGAAGCCCCGAAACAGCTGTATGCACCTTTTGTATACATTCATTTGTGCTATCTAACGTTGCCCATTCTTTTTTAATATATTGGTACAAAGTAAAATCCTCTCCCCTCTTATTATTCATGATTTACTAATGCATCGATTTTCACCAATCTTTAGATTCAGTTATACCTTGATATAATTTGTTGCTGATTACTTTTTGGTGTAAATCACCCAACAGCTGGTGCTGCTATGATGAATTTTTCCTGATTTCTGCAATAGCTCGATCTCAAGAACTATCACATTAATTATTTATAAGAAAAAATAATAAAAATAAATTTTAATTAAAAACAACAACAGCACAAAAAGAGTAGAGGAATTTTGATAGAAATGAAATTATTCAAAACCGTATGCTTAAATCGTTTTTAATCTTTAATAAAATAAGTACACAATAAGTGAACTTTCAAACATTGTTTTTATTTGCATACTTGTGAAATAAGCAATAATTAATTGAACTTCGGCTTCATAAAATTGATTAAAGCATCAATATTATTCAAGCAGAAGTTTTAAATATGATACATTTATTTAATATTGATATATGCTTAATAATAGAGGTGTGGTGGAAAGTTCTATAATCAGTTGAACCCGATTATGAAAGTTTAGCATTTTTAAAAAGTTCTAAAGAACGGATTTTAATAGGAGTTCCATTAATAGTTAGATACCTATTCAGGTATGGTTTTAGTATTTTGCATATCGTTCTACGTTGCTTAGTCATAAAGTAATGGCGGAAAGTTCCATAATCATATGAAACCTTTTATGAAAGCTTAGACTTTTCAAAAAGTTCTAGATGGTGGATATTGATAATACTTGCTTTGTTGATTAGACAATGTTTGGGGAGGTTTTAGTTTATTGCGTATCATTCTACGTTGCTTAGTTATAGAATTATGGGGGAAAGTTCTATAATCCGATGGATCCCAATATGAAAGGTCAGCCTTTAAAAAAAGTTTTACTGGATGGATTTTGTCAGTTTCTTTGTTTGCATTATTACATATATAATTTTTCAGGGTTTGTTTTATTACATTGCATATTGTACTATCATTCTTTACCAAATCCTACTGTGATTGATCAACTAAAAGAGTTAAGGCCTTAACAGCTGAAAATATTAGAAAATATAATAGCACAATGGCGTTCATACCGTTTTCAGCAGTGCGAAAGTACATTCCAGATAAGGTTCCATATTGCTTTAAATCACAATCTCAAATTCACTGATACATTCTGTTTCATTCAAGGTTCATTTGGATAAGCAGACCAGCGTAGCGGGCATAGCCTGCTAGTCTTTAATAAAATAAGTACACATAATAAGTGAACTTTCAAACATTGTTTTTATTTGCATACTCGTGAAATAAGCAATAATTAATTGAACTTCGGCTTCATAAAATTGATTAAAGCATCAATATTATTCAAGCAGAAGTTTTAAATATGATACATTTATTTTCAAAATATTTCCACTAATTATTAATTTTAATTTCGTTCAAATTTGCGATGCAATTTTATTAAAGAGGCTTATAAACATTTTTTTATTCATTCCTCTGTGGAAACATTTCTCTATTTATAACTTTTAATGGTAAACTGCGCGGCATTTAAATTTCTACCATCATGAAAATTTCTCATTATAAATCACCATAAAAAATATCGAATGAAAAGTTGAGCTTTTAAATGAAGTAGAAGGAAAACAACTAAAACGTGCTTATAATCTGAATCTAAATCAAAGTTAATGAGCGGAATTTCAAAAGTCTGCAAATAAAACGAATCAATAAACAACGATGTAAATTTCTATGAAAATTTTAGCGTAGTTGAACGAGAATGTGGTAATTTAGCTACGTCTTTGTTAAACTAAATGGAATGATAATTCTGAAGAGGTTATTTTACTCCTCCGAAGATAAAAGAAAAAAATATCTAGTACATGCCTTTATTTCTTTCAAAAGGAAATTAATTTTATTGCAAAAGTCGTCTTTGAAATTATTCTGCTTGCCAAATAAAAAGGAGGAAAGCAGAAAATAACCAAAGATCAGTAACTGTAAAAAGTAAAATCCGTATATACACGGATGATTTTATGTGAAATTTCTGTCTTATAACGGAAACATTTGTATTTCGAGTGGAAATCATAATTTTTCTCGGAATAGACGGTAAATTTCCTTTTTATCCTACTCTTTGAATGTAAAAACCGGAAGTGTTCCTTTTCAATTGCGAAAAAACGGAAAATTGGCCGTTAACTTTTCATAATTCTTGTTTTGGCCTTAAAACCAAGTCGCTGGATGTGACCAGTTGGAGAAGGAAACAGAACATTCATCTTATAACGGAGGTTCGAATCCTGAAATAGGCAATAAGATACAAATACCTTTTCCTAAATATGCATAAATATTATATAGATTTTTTATTAATATTTCGCTATTGCTCACATTTATTTCTAAAAACAGAAATTTCCCGTCTTGAATAGCGAAAAATTCCCATCTTGAAAACGAGAGAATACCAAAACGGATATTTTGTGAAAAAACGGAAAATAGATGGCAGTTTGCTGCCAGTACGTTTCTAGCATTTAATAGACATAGAGGCAAAACCAAATAATATAAATATTATAATTAATTGATAATGGAGAGATAGAAAAGCATAGCTTTGACTTAGGAGGCAGTAAAAAATTAAAAATTGTTAAGCTTTTAACCTGTTATATTCCAAATTATGAATTTAAAAAAACTACCTACTCCGAATTATGAATTAAAATAAAAATTAAATTTAAAAAATCAAAAAACCCGACTGTGTAAAAACGAGCTAATTAATTATTTCTCATTAATGTGAAACTATTTTTTTATATTTCTTACCTGTTTTTTTTATTTCCTTGTATTGGTGACTTTTAAGCTATGTTTAATTCTTAGTTCCTATCTATAAACACTGTTTTGATGAGGCCTATAGATGTCTATGAAGGTTAGAGTTGCAGTAAATCCAGAGATCCTTCCAACACAACTTCCAGGTTGTGTAATATTTAAACGGAGCTTCAGACTATAAAATAGTCAGTGAAACATCGTCTTCATTTTGAATGACCTATCCAATGATATGCCACTCAATAGGGTGCGTAAATTTTTTTTTTCGTCTCTACCGCCATTTTGTATTTTACGGCCGCCATTCTGAATTTATAAAAACAAAACCTAGCCTATAGCCATCGGACGGTTAAAACGAATCCATAGAGACCTCATTCATTAAAATCCATCTTGCCATTGGGATGTTTCGAGGGTATAAAGAAATCCACATACCCAAATACGCGTGAAACACATAACCCTTCTTGGCAGTTGGGTAAAAACTACCTACTTGAAACTTTTTCCCCTTGTATTACTATGAAACATTAGAAGATATATGCGCTAATATACCGGGTGTCCTAAAAAAGACTGACTGATTTTAAAATTCAATAACTTGCAAACGGTGACAGATATTTAAAAAATTCTTGCAGGAGGGTTATGCATGAGGTCAAAAGTTTTTTTACAGTGATTTTCGATTTTAGTTCGAATTACAAACAATAGATGACGCTGCGATCAATGGACGCTAAATTCAGGCTCGACTTTTGGTCCTTCGGGACCCATTTAAAACATTTTCATCTCCTTTTTCCGCATGGAAGAAGAGATCGGCCGAAAAATCGAGCCTGTTGTTAGCGCCTATTGCTTACAGCGCCATCTATTGTTTGTAATTTGAACTAAAATCGAAAATCACTGTAAAATAACTTTTGACCTTATGCATAACGCTCCTGCAAGAATTTTTTAAATATGTGTCACCGTTTGCAAGTTATTGAATTTTAAAATCAGTCAGTCCTTTTTAGGACACCCGGTGTATATATATATATATATATATATATTGTTAATTACGGCTAATTAATTAAAATGGTACTTCAAAGTACCGTCGGGTCATAACACTTGAAAAAGAATCGAGACTTACAAAACAAAACTATATCCAATTTTTATCTTGTTATTTTAATGTGACTTATTAAGTAATATATTTAGATGCATATATGATTATGATGTATATATGACTAGATGATGATGCTGTTGGTTGATCATCAGTGAGCATCTCGTCATCAGAAGAATATTCTGTAGTTGTATCGCGATCGTCCAATGAAAAGCATATCTGAGAGAAATTTACAACCTTGTATTTGTAGAAAAGTCAAAATTATTCATAAAAATGCTAAAAGATATTTTTTAGATTTTTTTTCTTAATCAGTAATACTTTTATCTTTCGTTCTATAAAAATATAATATTTGTTCCAAAGAAAAAAAAAATGTGTTTTTTGCTTTATTATTCATTAATGTCATACGTAAAACATACCATATCTTTCCCTATTTTGTTTCAAAATCCACCTGTCTAGTACCCATGCATCCCTAGTAAGTATATACGTTTTTGTGCATATATTCAAATGATAAAAATCTAAGTAAAAATCCTGTTCAACCTAAGTCCTGACGGTACTTAAAAGTACTGCTTTGAAAAGTACTCCGTAAAGTAAGCAAACAGAAAATTTATTTTTATTTTGCATAACGTATTGTCAAATAGTATGCAGTCAGTCCCAAAAGTCTACATACACTCATAAAATTAACACAATCTAACACAATACTAATATTTTGAAAAAAAAAAAAAAAAAAAAAAAAAAAACTTTATTTTAGTAAACATTTCAGACATTAACTGATGTCCATTACGTACAAAAATCAAAATTATATAGTTACCAAAGTCTAAATTCAAATAATGTATACAACACTTATGCATAACTAAGGATTCAAAATTAAAAGTTCTTGGAATCTATAACTGCTTGCATTCTTTTTGGCGTTGGCAAAACAAGATTTTTCGTCGTATCGGGAGCAATGTCCGACCATGCACGTTGTATTACGATCTTCAAGATTTTTCTTTATTTGTAATTGTGTGTTGTCTAATTTGACGATGAAGTTCATCCCAAATGTCCTCAGTGGCGTTTAAGTCTGGTGACTGTGGTGACGAATACAGTTGCTTGGGTACTTTATAAAGGAGCCATTCCTTTACGATCTTAGTAGTATGCTTCAAGTCATTATCTTGTTGGAAGACCCAGCTATTTCCCAGTCCTAAATTCTGAACAGATGAGCGTAGATTGTTCTGCAGTGTCTTTTAAATATTCGAATCGATCCATTGTACCGTCAATAAACACTAAATTATCTATCCCACTCGCCGCCATTGAGCCCCAAACCATTGCATTTCTTTCACCGTGTTTAACAGTTTGTGTCAAATTTTCTGGTTTCATTTCTGTGGGGGGTTTTAGCCAAATTTTTCCCTGCCCATCACAGCCAAAAATATTAAACTCACTCTCATCAGTAAATAACACTGTTTTCCAAAAGTCAAAATTCCTTGTCAATATGTTTCGATGCAAAATCTAGCCTTTTTTGTTGATTCGCAGATGAAATGAGAGGTTTTCTTCTGGGAACTCTACCATTGAAGCCTGCCTATCGAAGAATTCTATGAACAGTTTCTGGATCCACTTTCTTGCCACTTGCCATCGCAATGTGCTTAATTAATTGTGGGCACTAATTTTCGGACTTTTTTACTTTCTTCTATCTTCAATAGAAGAAAGTATTGTAATCGAAATTTTTTTCGACTTCCGGTTTTCGACAGATTTACATGTTTTAGGGGTCAGAGATCCCTAGAAACGTGTTTATAGAAAATATCTGTCTGTCCGTGTGTCCGTCTGTCTGTCGCCATTGTACCATCAAAAAGTGTATGAAGTTATGCATAGAATTGAACCAAATTTTTATTTTAAGTTTTTGGCTATGGCAAGCAGATCCTCCCTGAATTTGGAAAAAATCGCCGGTAGGGGGCGCTGTAATAGCGATTTTGCATATTGTACCATCGAAAAGTGTATGAAGTTATGCATAGAATTGAACCAAATTTTTATTTTAAGTTCTTGACGATGGCAAGCAGGTCCTTCCTTAATTTGGAAAAAATTCACCGGTAGGGGGCGCTTTAATAGCGATTTTTGTGCCATTTTGAATATTGTACCATCGGAAAGTGTATGAAGTTATGCATAGAATTGAACCAAATTTTTATTTTAAGTTTTTGGCTATGGCAAGCAGATCCTCCCTAAATTTGGAAAAATTCGCCGCTAGGGGGCGCTGTAATAGCGATTTTGCATATTGTACCATCGAAAAGTGTATGAAGTTATGCATAGAATTGAACCAAATTTTTATTTTAAGTTCTTGACGATGGCAAGCAGGTCCTTCCTTAATTTGGAAAAAATTCACCGGTAGGGGGCGCTTTAATAGCGATTTTTGTGCCATTTTGAATATTGTACCATCGGAAAGTGTATGAAGTTATGCATAGAATTGAGCCAAATTTTTTGTGTTTCTTTTCGGTCATGGCATGAAGGTCCTCCCTGAATTTGGAAAAATTCCGCTGGAAGGGGGCACTATAATTACGATGTCTGTACCATTTTCTTTATTGTACAATCGAAAAGTGTATAAAATTATGCATACAATTGAACCAAATTTTTTGTGCATGTTTTTGGCTTTGGCCAACAGGTCCTCCTTGAATTTGGAAATATCGCGCAGTAAAGCAGTTTCTGCGATAGCGATTTTTGTATACTTTTCTTGATTTCTCGTAGTTCTATTGTCCATCGGCGGCTCGTGCAAAGGCGGGAACTTACTTCCTGCTAAGCCGGCTATTCGCAAACTTCTGATAACAACAGAATAAAGAAAAACTATTAATTTTAACAAATATCATGATATAGATTAACTCGTTTTTAGTTCATTTAATTGACTGAAGCAGGAATTTAAGATGAAAATCAAAGTTGGTATAGTAATGAACTAATAATATTGAAGTATTAACGTGTGTAACTAGTTTTCGAAATATTAAGATGTATAAGATAGAAGAAAGTTTTGGGATTGGCACATCCAACTAGTTTCCTTTTCTTACTATAATTCTTGCATCATGGTCCCCAAGTTTCCTTGGACAACCACATCGAGATTTGCTAAGCACATGTCCACGTAAATTATAATTTCTAAGTATAGTTCGTACAGTTGTACGGCTTTTTCCAATAATTTCCGCAATCTTGCCATAAGATTTATTTTCGTTTCTTAATTTTACGACCAGATTACGCAGTTCTAAGGACGTTTATTTTTCCTGATGCATCTTTCACATTATATACAACCATTTACATACAATTAAACACTGCGACTATCGTGGGAGATGAAGATCAGCGTATCTAAATTTCACGTGCCTGGTAAAATTGAAACGTGAAATCGAAAGTGGTTCATATGCAAATTTTGTTAACAGCCAAACAAGTGTATGTAGACTTTTCTGACATGCTGATTGCTGTAAATATACAAATTTTACTAGTAATTATCATTTTTAAGCTTTTACAAAGCATTCGGAAGCATTTTTCAGGTTAGAATAATAGACTAATGTGCTTTTTTGCTTATAAATTAAAGTAGTTTTGGTGAAAGCTTTATTTTAATGGATGGATGTAGACTTTTGTGACTAACTGTATTTAAAACACGAAGAAAAAAAATATGATAGCCTTACCTTTAATATTTCAGATGTTTCCAAGCAAAAGTTAGGGATGCCTCTTCAAATAAACAAAATGGACGCAAATCTGACACACACATGTGCCAAAATAAGCTCGTGAGTAAGTTTCAGCTTCTTAGAACTGATATTGCTAGTTAGTAATTGTCAAGGGAAATATATACTATTATTTCCTAAAAGTACCATTGCGAATGCATGCAATGAGTTTGAATTGGTATAGAAAACTGTCGTACTTTAAAGTTCCGTCAGGGCATAAAAGGTTAAGAAAACGCAAAATGATTGTATGTACGTTCGTCTTCATAGATGAAATAGTTTGATGAAAAAGTCTATCTAATTAGAAGTGATTTTAACGATCGTAAAGAAGAATCATCTGATTAGCCCATTCTGTCATTTGATTATTATTTTTATTTTAAAAGAATACTTTTGTTGTTTTCAATGGACACCATTATACTTATTTTTTATTAATCCAACTGAAAACGAGTATGTTTTGGCCATTACAAAACTTTCTTCTATATAAATCAAGTCAATTAAATCATTTAAATAATACAAGAAATTACATCAATTTAGCACCAATTGATATCAAAGTATATCTGAATTTGAAGTTTGATGAAAATTCTTGCATTAGTTCTTGAGATAGAGCTATAGTAGAAATTCTGAAAAATGCACCATAGCAGCGCCACCTGTTGAGCGATTTGCACCAAAACATAAACAACAGTAATCCACATCAAGCTATACATGAAACATTGTTGAAAATCCAAGCATTAGTTATTGACATAAAGCTATTGCGGAAATCGCAAAAAATGCAGCATAGCAGCGCCACCTGTTGCGCGATTTACACCAAAATGTTTAAAACGTCAATTCCTGTCAAGGACTAACTGCATCTGAAGTTTTATGAAAATCCGTGCATTAGTTCTGGAGATTGAGCTATTGTGGAAAGCGTGAAAATGCTGCATAGCAGCGCCACCTGTTGAGCGATTTACACCAAAAACCAATCAGCACCAATTTATATCAGGGACTAACTGAATATAATTTTTTATTAAATTCCGTTCATTAGTTCTTGAGATAGAGCGCCCACAAAATTTGTGTCACACACAGACAGACAGACTCACAGACTCACAGACAAACATTTTGTAAAAACATGTTTTTCGGGTTCTCTGACTCTGCAAATCCGTCGAAAACCGGAATTCAAAAATTTTCCTGAATCCAATACTTTCTTCTTGTAAAGATAGAAGAAAGTAAAAACTAACCATACTCAGGCAAAAAAAAAAAAAAAAAAAGCAGGCGAATTTCGCACAGAAGTAGTACAAGTAAAATAGATCAAAAATTGAGTAAAATACAACTACTGATGTCCATTCACGAAAGTTTTGGAAAAACTTTGTTTTTGCACTAGAAATGGAGATCCGATGAGTCCCTCAAAATAAAGTTGTTTTACTCTGTTTTTTTCCTTTTCTTTAGAGGGGACGGAAGCAAAAGGGAGGAATTTTACCTCAGGGAGATAGAAAATAAATAAATAGGTCAACTGCAGATTTAGATAAAATGTAAAACTGTCTGCGAACTCAAATAATTTCTTAAAAATTTTCTGCAAAAAAAAAAACGCTGCGCTCTTTTCGAGTCCTCTATCGCTGCTAACAGCCAAAATGAAAGGTTATATGCGAGTGGAGTGCCACTAAGCAACATCACTGAAAGAAAAATATTAATTTACAAGCATTATTTAGCAGAATTAGGTAGATTTCGTAAGAAATACTACCTATTGCAGTCGTTACCATGGTGCGACTTTTGAAAAATTCCTTCATAACTTTTCATTATAGGACCCCACGAACCAAAAACCACCCCCACCTAAAAAGTTTATATATATATATATATATAACCAATAATTAAACATAACCTACCACCATCAAAAACCGTAATATTATGAATTAAAGCTGTAAGTATATAAAAAAAAAAAAAGATTAAATTATTTATAAGAATTATTATGGAAGAAAAATAAGAAAGTGGACACCGACAAATAATGGAAATGCTTATATATATATATATATATATATATATATATATATGTATGTATGTACTAAATTTTGTCCGCACGATAAAAGTCGCAATTATTCTCGGATTGTCTTCAAACTCGCCAACAACTTTGAGATGACTAATATCTCGGCGGGGATTGAAAATGGGCAAAATCGGCCCAAAGGAATGGAACTGGGGAGGGTTTAAAATTTTGAATACCGTCTTAACATGATTCTGATAAAACCAGCTCTTGCATAACAATGACAGGAAAAAAACTAGTCGGATGTACCAATCCCAAAACTTTCTTCTATCTCATACATGTTAATACTTCAAAATTCGCTATCACACTGCCAAAATTAAATGGCAATCTATGCATCTCATGAGGATTCTAACGATATGAAATTCCGTGCATTAGTTCTTGAGATATGACTATCGCTGAAATCATCTAAATTCAGCAAAATGCTGCCTAGCAGCGCCACCTATTGGGTGATTTATACGAAATCCTAATCAGCAACAATTTATGTCAACGTCTGACTGAATCTGAAGTTTGGAGAAAATCCGTACATTAGTTTTTGAGATAGAGCAATAGCGAAAATCGTGAAAATTTCTGCATAGCAGCGCCACCTATTGGGTGATTAACACCAAAACCTAATTAACAACAACTTATGTCAACATACAACTAAATCTGAAGTTAGATGAAAATTGGTCCATTAGTTCTATTGATAGAGCTATTGAGGCAATCGTGGAAAAGGCAGTAGAGAAGCGCCACCTGTTGGGCGATTTACACCAACACCTAATCAGTAGCAAGTCATATCAAGGACTAACTTAATCTGAAGTTTGATGAAAATCCGTGCGTTAGTTCTTAAGATAGAGCTATTGGGGAAATCGTGTAAATCCTGCAAAATTCATCATAACAGCGCCACCTGTTGGGCGATTTACACCAAAACGTAATCATCATCAATTCATATCAGGGACTAACTAAATCTGAAGTTTGCTCAAAATCCGTGCATTAGTTGGTGAGATAGAGCTATTGCGAAAATCGTGAAAAATGCAGCATTGCAGCGCCACCTGTTGAGCGATTTACACCAAAAACTAATCAGCATCAATTTGTATTAGGCACTAAATGAATATCAATTTTTATTAAATTCCGTGCATTAGTTCTTGAGATAGAGCGCCCACAAAATTTGTGTCACATACACACAGACAGACAGACAGACAGACAGACAGACAGACAGACTCACAGAGTCACAGACAGACATTTTGTAAAAACATGTTTTTTGGAATCTCTGACCCCTAAAACGTGTAAATCCGTCGAAAACTGGAATTCGAAAATTTTCATGAATCCAATACTTTCTTCTTGTAAAGATAGAAGAAAGTAATAAATATTTTTCGTTATAGCAGTTGCCAACAATTTAAAAAAAGCAATAAAATTAATTCTCACCACAACAATCGCTTTTCTATTGCAAGATCTTCACGTGAAAAAATAAATTAAATAAACAGTTTGACGAATTGAAAACAAATTGAATATTACGTCATAAGTTTCTTGGAGCAAGATTACCGCATGAAAACTCAAAATGAAATAAAGAGTTTGACGAATTAAAAACAAAACAAAAATATTGCGTCATATTGGAAATAAAATGGACCTCAGCAGGTGAATGTGTAACGTCATGTGAGATTGAAGAAACGTATTAAAACATGATGAAAACCCGACTATGGAAATATTAACTTATTTTAACACTTTGAGGTTCTCTGAATTTGCTTTAGCTATTTTTTAAACCTATTCCATATACATGCTGTGTGTATTCGTGTATATTAGAATTTTCGCAAAATATTTAGCTCCCTAGAGCACATTCTTAGTGAAGGAACTGGGTTTATCTCTAATCTTGATTTAAGTTTTGTTGGTGAATTTAGTACTTAACTTCGAAATCTACCTCCGCCTGTAGGCCCGAGCCGGCAGGGATTTTTTTTTCTGCAGTCTGCAGCACAAGTAGAAATTTTATAAACTGTCTGTCGAACTTAAGGACAAACGCCCTCTTTCCAATCCCTTGCATTCCGTTACATGCACTGAACCCCCTCCCAACTCCCCTCCAGTTTTCTGAATTAGACTTTATTGAAAAGACGATAATATTTACTAAGATATTAAAATAATATTCCCCTTCCGAATGTAAAAAAAAAAAAAATCGCTAAAATTTCCAACGAAATAAACTTTATTTAAAAGCGATCAACATTTAATATTTATTTTTTAACACAAAATTTGCTTTTAATCTGTTAAATTAATCTCCAGCACCCTTCTCAATGCTGCACTGTTTCAGCTACCGGCCCTGGCAGAAGAAAAAAAAAAGGTATTGTACCGCCGTTCCGGCATAAGCGCCGCACTTACAATATTTTTCAGTTTCGTATGCGCCGCGGCGCTTCTTCCAAAAAAATTCTGTACCATGGTACATGGCAAATAATTTCTAGCAATTTTTTTTCCCTTCCAGTTGAAAAATAGCCTGCAGACCTTCTCAAGAGTCTGTGACGTGCGTCGCACCGATTCTCCGCTCGGGTCCTTGATAATTTTTTTATAAAGAAATTTGTAAGTAAAAAGCATCAAAACTGCCTGCAAACTTTGAAAATTAACGGCGTTCGCGTGTTCGTTAATATTATCTGAATCTGATCAACTGAACATGTATTTTATTTCCCCATCCTACGTAGTATATGGTAAATCTTGTAATCGTTTTAAAAATCGAAAAAAAAAAAAATTGACGGATTTACACGTTTCAGCACTGTAGATTCCGAAAAACATATTTTTAGAAAAAAAAATTTGCCGTCCGTCTGTATGTGTGTGTGTCTGTAAACGCTCTATCTACCGAACAAATTGAGATAGAGACTTGAAATTCGATGTGTATTCAGGAAGTAACAATGGGAACCTATTGAATATCAGTAACCTCGATTATCCAGGGCTATTTTTTTCGGACTCTCGAAATATTCGCTCTGATAAAAGGTATACAAAAATTTTTGAAATTGTTTATTTGACAATATATAACAGACAATAAAAAAACATAAATTTTGCATCATGAATTAACTCGATCGGATAATTAGTTGCCGAGATATTTGTAATTCTATTTTTCACACTCTTCGATTTTTCATGACCCTGTATTTCATTCAAATTTCAATTCAAAGATATATTTTAATTTCAAATGAGACGCTTAATCCGACGCAGTAAACTGTTAGTTAATATTATTATAATTTTTCGAGTTATAAGGATATTTCTTTTACGCAATTCGGTTCTACACGATTATCTCGCCAACCAAAAAACTATTGCCAAACTACACTGCTCAAAACAATTAAAGGATATTGCAGTTTTAGGTGGATTTTGTATCTGGTAAACTGTTTAGCTGATTGATACATGGTCGACAGACATAGTAGGTTATATGAGAATAAATTACACATGTTTGGCAGAAAAAAATGCATTTTATTGCGCATTTGTGTACTAAAGGAAAGAAACACAATTTGTGCATATGAGAAAAAAAGAATAAGAAAAGGTGTTTTCTTCAAAGAAAATCATTTTCAGTAGGGGTATGGTTTCCACAAGTGGCCAGCAACGTTGAACACCTTTGAGGCTTGGACTCAATGAGGCTATTAATGACGAGTTGGGGTATTCTGCCCCACTCTTCCAGAAGAGCTCTTTCCAGTTCTTGGAGAGTTTGTGGGGGTTGTTGGCGGCCAGAAACTCGTCTTCCTAGAGCGTCCCAGACGTGCTCGATTGGATTCATGTCTGGAGAACACGCTGGCCATTCCATTCGAACGATTCCTTCCTCGAAAAGGAAATCCTCCACCAGGTTTGCACGATGTGGCTTGCAGTTATCGTCCATTAAAATGAAGTTATCTCCGATTGCTGCAGCGTAAGGGACTACAATAGGTCTGAGGATCTCATCCCTATATCGGCGACCAGTCAGAGCTCCATCTCGAATGATGTAGAGGTCAGTGCGCCCGTCAATGGAGATGCCACCATACACCAACACTCCTCCACCGCCAAATCTGACACTTTCGTGCACGAACGCAGGATTATTCCTACTGACACGGTCCCTCCAGATGAAAATACGCCTATTATCCGGATGCACAGAAAAACGTGACTCGTCAGAAAACAGAATATTGCTCCATTCATTTCTGCCCCAGTTGACATGCTTGGTTGCCCACTCCCTGCGGTCGCGACGATGCCTTGATGTTAATCTAACACATACCATCGGTCGGCGAGCATACAGACCTACAGCATGGAGCCGGTTTCGGACAGTCTGAGTTGAAATCGTGGTGCCTGTAGCCGAGCGAAGGTGTTGTTGGAGAAGAGTAGCGTTCATGGTTCGGTGTCTCCGAGCTGTTAACGCTAAATACCGATCTTCATTGGGCGTTGTTGCCCGTCTACGACCTTGCCCTGGTCTTCGGCCTGCACATCCACTCTCCAAAAAACGGTTCCAGATCCTGGAAATGACACTTTGTGACACTCCAATGGCTTGCGCTACTTCGGCTTGAGTTTGGCCCCCTTCTAACCTACCAACAATTCTCAAAGCTTCTGAATCTGTCAAATGACTTCGCTGAGACATCGTACTCATCGAAACAAAGCAATCACTGAATGCCGATCATCCTTGTCTTCATTCTCTTTTATCCAGTTGAAAGTCAAATTTCATTCGCTGACGCTGAAGCGACGTTTTTGACGTCGAACTCAAAATTTGCATACTCCACAGTTTGAAAACCAGAAAAATTTGCATTTGTGATTCTCTTCTTCTATTTTCGGCAAAAAAAATTTCGTTTATATCTTTATTTTATATAAAACTTCAAATATCCTTTAATTGTTTTGAGCAGTGTATAAGATTAGATGCCAATAATGGCTTATCGTAAATGTCAAGCATTTAATACATCTCCATACCTATAAGGGGGTTACCATAGGGGTAATCCTGTGCTGTCGCCAAATGCCGCGAACTTTGTCGCCAACTTGGCGATATATCGCCAAATTTGGCGACCAAAATTAGTCGCCAAAAGTGAAGCCAAATTGGCGGTATCTTTAATATTTCGCCAAATTCCCATAGACTTCCATTATAAACCTATAGTGTTTACTTACAGAAAATCAACAAAATGAGATATTTTAATGCAACAAAAAGTAATATTAGTTTAAGGGATTATATTAATTATATTTAAGGGAGTCTAAGTAAATTAAATTACGAATAAAGTAACATGATACAATGCTTAGCATGTATCACATGTTTTATTTTCATATTTTATCGATACGACCATTTTTTTTACAAAGTTAGGGCAGGTTTTATGAGTACAAAGTCGAAAATTTTACTTTATGCAGATAAAATATGTTTCTACAGTAACAACTGATGGGCATTCACGAAAATTTGGGAAGAACACCATTTTCACATTAGAAATGAAGATCCGGTGAGTTTCCAAAAAAATAAAGTAGTTTTACCGTTGTGACGTTTTATCTGCGAGGACTCAGAGACCAGATGCCCTAACGAAATAAACATCGTTAATTTGAACCTCCAGATGCCTCCTATAACTTCGCCTGTCAGTTTCACCAAAAACCAGATGGTACATGTAAACAGTTTTAATCATGTAAATATCTGGAGAAAAAAAGTGCTGCGTAAAAATGTGATAAACTGAACTTGTTGACTAAGATGAGTCAAGACCACGTGGGGTACTTCGGAGATGAACTGATGTCAGAAAACCAAGGCCCCGTAGAGGGAGAGTATCTGCTGTGACACGAGCCCAGACGGTCGAGTTCTCGGTCCTGCCGAAAAGGAGCGTCTCGCTCCGGGAAAAAATTAACTTTTTTTGCCGTGTAAATATTACGTGTGCTTGTTATGTGTGTGTCCCGTATCGTCTAATAAAACTCTGAAAAAGAAACGAACGCCAAGTTCTTTTAATTTCTAGTAAGAGCCTTTCTTAAGTGAGTTCATATATGACGGTACAGCTGGTGTCAGAGTTTGGGATTCGAGTTCTTCGAAAAATTGGGTACACACGCACACAAGGCCTCTGTCGTTGTTACCCACGGAAGGAATGATAAGGTGAAAGTTCATTCTTTCGAGAAATAGAGAGCCGTCCTGGTTTCGGTTTGTGAAGGAAGAGACAGCTTTGGAAGTTTCACCCAGTCACCTGAGAGAAGAGAAGGGGGTTGTTTTCACTCCCCTGCTGGAGTCGAAAAAAAAAAAGCTTGGTGTTATCTGGTTTCGGTTTTGGAAGACTTGGAGAAAGGAAGACTTGAGAAAACCTTACCCAGCGTCGGAAAAAGAGGAAGATTGTTTTTTCCCACGTCTGTGATCAGCTGTTCGACTGCGGAAAGGAAACAGAGTTACAACGCCGCTGTTTGGTGATGAAAAGATTGCGGAAGAGTGGAAAAAAAAAGAAGATAATTCTGTGATTATTGAGGAGCCAAGGCCTGAGACGAAACTGTGATTATTTTAGCAGTGGATCGGTTTGGATAGAAGAAAATTGTGAAATGTGAACGGCCCGTTTTGGGTCGAAGATAGTGTTTAGGTGTTCCGCGCCTGTGGATATATTGTTTAGTGGACCTCAGGGTCAGAAAGTTTGTATTCAGTGAGCCACCCGGCTGAAGAAAAAGAGTGGATTACCGGTTAGTGTCTGAGCCTTCAATTGGGGTAAGTCACAATTTTGAATTTGGAGTTAATGTATAGTGATTTTTAATTATTTCAAATTGCTGATTTTGTTGGGAAAATTCAAAAACGGGAATGACAAAAATTGAACAGGTACTAGTCATGGAAGTGAGTCAGCATTTACATATTGCTGTGTTATTGAAAGAAATTTTATGATTGATTGTGATTATTGTTAATATAGTATATATATACCGGGTGTCCCAAAAAGGACTGACTGATTTTAAAATTCAATAACTTGCAAACGGTGACAGATATTTAAAAAATTCTTGCAGGAAGGTTATGCATAAGGTCAAAAGTTTTATTACAGTGATTTTCGATTTTAGTTCGAATTACAAACAATAGATGGCGCTGTAAGCAATAGTCGCTAAATACAGGCTCGATTTCTGGTCCTTTCTCTTGTTCCATGCTGAAAAAGGAGATGGAAATGTATTATCCGGGCCACGAAGTACCAAAAATCGAGCCTGAATTCAGCGTCTATTGATCGCAGCGCCATCTATTGTTTGTAATTCGAACTAAAATTGAAAATCACTGTAAAAAAACTTTTGACCTTATGCATAACCCTCCTGCAAGAATGTTTTAAATATCTGTCACCGTTTGCAAGTTATTGAATTTTAAAATCAGTCAGTCCTTTTTGGGACACCCGGTATATTTTTGTTGTTGTATTAGTGTAGAGAAGTACCTTTTTATAGAGAAATTTTGTTTGAAAAAAAAAAGGGTTAGATATGGCTTTCCTGGGTAAAGGAAAAAAGGAACATATAAAAAAGTTAGTGGATGAATTGGAACTTGCCAGGACCGGAAACGAAACTCGGATGCAGTTAACGCACTTGGTGCTGGAATCTGAGGAATATGAGGAAGAAATAGTACGGGCTCTGTATGAGACTATATTAGAGACAGCTAAGGAGGAATTAGAACGGGAAGAAAGTCAGCGCGCACGGTTACAAGCTATCGAGAGGGAGGACATGTTACGTAAACAGACATGGGAGCGTGATCAAACCATTAGGAAGGAAGAATTGGAGCACGAGAAAGAATTAAAGGAATTAGAATTAAAAAATAAATTCGAGTTAGAAAAACTAAAAATCGAGAAAGGAATTGCCCCGTCTTCAGTAAATGCAAATAATATACATTCGCGTTCCCCTGAACAGAACTTAAAAAAATTAATCCCGGATTTTAATCCAGAAAAAACAGATATTAGCTTGTATTTGGTTCTGTTTGAACGCCAAGCAAAACGGGTTGGGATACCGAAGGAAAATTGGGTCTCTCATTTAATTGGGCTTCTGCCAGTAGACATTATTTCCATTATTGCCAGACAACCCGAGACAGAGTCAGAAGATTACGATAACGTAAAAGGTATATTGTTAAAAAATTTTAAATTAAACCCAGAGAGTTTTCGGCAGAAATTTGTTAGCCACCAGAAGTCGCAATCTTTAAATTGGCAGGATTTCGGTTTCGAAATCCGAAATTATTTAAATGAATGGTTAGCGGGTTTAGGAATAACTTCCTTAGACGAACTAAAAGACCTTTTGGTCACCGATCAGATTAAACGGCGTGCGACGTTTGAAATGCGTGAACATTTCATTGACAAATGGCCACAGCTTAAGACCGAAGCAGCGATAGTGGAATTATTGGATGGTTATGAGAGTGTCAGAGCGTCGTTTAAGAAAAATCGGTACGCAGAGGATGGAACTACGCGTCCGAAATCGGATGAAAAACAGGTAGAAACGAAGAATGAAACTCTCCTCCCTGGTGCGTCAGCCCAACGCGGTACCATGAGTAGGGAGAAAGCATTCGAAAAAAGAGTGGAGCGTAGATGTTTCCATTGCAACTCCAGGAACCATTTGCGGAATTTTTGTCCAGAATTGAAAAAAAATTCGGGATCGCGGAATACGAGTGAAGATATTGAAATGGGAGCGAAAGCTAGAGTAAGCTATGTAGGAGTGGAGAAGTTAAATTCTAGATGTGTCTGGGATAAACAACAGAAGGCCGTAGGCAAAAGTAAATTACCACTCATTGATATCAATATTTTGGGCCGAAGGGTTAAGGGAATAAAGGATTCGGGTACGGAGTTATCGGTTTTTCGAGGCGAATTGATTCCAGATCAATATAAAACGGGTGAACAGATCGAGTTAGTTCCGGCCATCGGAAAAATTCGCAGAGCAGATCTGGCGAAGGTTCCAGTTTCTTTGTGGAACGGGAACCAGGAAAATTCACCTAGTATTTATATAACGGCAGCACTGGTGCCGGAATTAAATTGTGAAGCTTTGCTGACACCTTGTATTTGTAGGCGTTTATTTAAATTGAGAAAATCGGATCGCAGGTACGCGAGGGGGAATAATTCAAATACCAGGGTGCCAGAAAAAAATAAAGTTGAGGATGCAGGGTTAGGTAAATTTAAAACTGGAGAGAGTTTTAAAAGCAGTGCGAAAATTGAACCCGAAGTGATAAATAAGGCATCAGAAAATCGCGAGCAGGTCAAAAAAATAAACGCTAATTCCGAAATTAAAGGTTTGGAAGAATTTGATTCAGAACAGTTTAGTGAAACTCCCATTGTACCGGCGAATAACTTCGAGGTTATTTCCGATGAAATTGGTGAAGGAAAACAAATTTTAAAATTTCCTGTACGTGATAAATCGAGTAGCAGATTACCCGAAAACACCCTTGAGATCACAAATTTGGTCAGGGAGAAGGATTTTTCTGGCGGTGTTGTGGCGACAATCCCGGTTCGAGAGCGGGAAGTGCGAACGACGAAAAGAGGGAAATCGAAGGAATGGGTTCCGATCGCGGAATTGGGTAAATTCGTCTCGGACGAAAAAGAAGAACGAGAAGATAAATCCCGTATCTGTTTTCAATTTTTTGGAAAACAATTCCATTTATCAGATATGTAAGAGAGTTTTAGAGAGAGAGTAGAGATTAGGGATGTTTTGGTTTGTTTATTTTGTTTTGTTTTGCTAAGAGTGACTTATGTATTGTGTTATTTAGTTTATAGAGTGTGAATATGTGCTTATTTTGAAAAGAGATTTTTATACACCCCATTTAAAAAAAAAATGTTCATTGTATGAAACTTATAAAGTAAACGTGAAAGGATTTCATATGTTAAAAAGAAGAGTTAAGTGTTGTTAGGAAAGACTGTTGTTTCAGTATTTAGAAGTTGTAATTTGAATTGGAACTTGTATTTTGAGTTAGTAATTGTATTACGTACAAAATCGTAGAATATACATTTTGGTTCTTAATGTTAAAATTGATAATATTAATTCTTTTAAACTCCTTTAAATTGAAAAAAAAAAACCCTCTTGTTTTGAACAATTAAAGGGTAAGAAGAACCTTATGATAGAAGTACTGACATTTTAGTTACTGATTATGTTAAAAAGGTTTTTTAAATCAGTTAGTGAAGGATTGTATTGCTATATGTCTGTGTAGAATACAGAGATTATATATTATTAAGAATAGTTTGAGTGTCTGTTTTATTATTGTGTTAAAATTCTTTTAAGTAACTTATTGTATATAAAAGGTTTAAAAGTGTTTGGTTTTATTAGTGTATTAGAATTCTTCTTGGGAATATCCATATATATAAGGAAAATATATATATTAGTATTGTTGGTTATCCATGTGAACATGAGAGAGCGAATTTTTATTGGAAATACCTGTGATGTTTCAAACTTTTTATCTATTCTGATTGTGTTAAAAGAAAATTATTAATGAAGGTTCTGGTTTATTGTAAAATTGTTGAAGTGCTTATTATAAATCTTAGTATTATTGTATAACGGTGTGCAATTGCAATGTGTTTATTGTTACTGTATTTATTATGTTTGTTGTGTGTTATGCTGAATCCCTTCCATGGTAACGAAGTACTTTCTGATAAATGTTTTGATTTTTAAAATTTAAAATTTTATTAAATTTGGAGCATTGTTAGGGATAGCATTAACTCCGAATTTCACAATGATTGTGCACCCGAGTGTGGAAATTTTTCCCTTAAGGAAAAATTTATATGGGGCATGGAGGGACTGTGACGTTTTATCTGCGAGGACTCAGAGACCAGATGCCCTAACGAAATAAACATCGTTAATTTGAACCTCCAGATGCCTCCTATAACTTCGCCTGTCAGTTTCACCAAAAACCAGATGGTACATGTAAACAGTTTTAATCATGTAAATATCTGGAGAAAAAAAGTGCTGCGTAAAAATGTGATAAACTGAACTTGTTGACTAAGATGAGTCAAGACCACGTGGGGTATTTCGGAGATGAACTGATGTCAGAAAACCAAGGCCCCGTAGAGGGAGAGTATCTGCTGTGACACGAGCCCAGACGGTCGAGTTCTCGGTCCTGCCGAAAAGGAGCGTCTCGCTCCGGGAAAAAATTAACTTTTTTTGCCGTGTAAATATTACGTGTGCTTGTTATGTGTGTGTCCCGTATCGTCTAATAAAACTCTGAAAAAGAAACGAACGCCAAGTTCTTTTAATTTCTAGTAAGAGCCTTTCTTAAGTGAGTTCATATATGACGGTACACCGTCTTTTTTTTTGGGGGGGGGGTGCATTTTAACTCGGGAGGGAGGAGGAGAATTCAACTTTTTAAAATTATCTCAAGTGAGGTGTCGTTTATTAAGTTTTTTTAAATTCTGAATCGAATGACACCAACTCTACAAAGTTACAAACATTCGTGTTACAAAGTTAGGCAGGTTTTAAGAATACAAAGTCATGAATGGTTTTATGAATACAAAAATCTGAATACGCGGATTTCGACAACTTTAATGGCCTTGAAGATGACTCAAATGATCTGGATTTTGATTAATGCTATTTTGAGGACATTTCATAAGTTTGAGATTATTTGTACGTAAAGTAAATGTGATAAAGCTGTGCTCAATAATCATCTTTAATAAAAAGCTATATGTTGCTGACGACTGACTTTTTCGCTAACCGTTTTCACAGATTAAGCTCGGAAAATGAAACATTTGAAGTTACTGAAAAAATTACTAGCTCCAAAAGTATTAGTAAGAAAATTGTTAGACAAACTGCGTTAGAAAGGTAAAAAATTGTATTTTTCTACCAACAACAGATTACCGATATATACAAACAAACATTTCAAAAATTGTGATTAATTTTACAAATGTAAACAATGTGTAGTAAGTCATTTATTTTTGAAAATTCATTGATAAAAATTAAAAAACTTTCACACATTGAATATTTAAAATCTTGTAGTATTAATGTGCCTTTGACGTCATTCGCCTACAAACCAATGAAAATAGTTTTTAATTTAAAAGCGAAATCTTAGAAAACGCAAGTCTATTTTCGATAGTTTTATGTTATCCGGGGGCAAATCTCGCCAATAACAGGTTTTTTTTCGCCAATAGTAGTTATTTTTTCGCGTGTGTGATTTAGAAACAATGTTTTAAAATTGAAATAAAACGCTGTGGTATTTATTATTATTGTTATGTATTTTAAAGGAAATGAGTGAAAGGCATGTTTTTAATTGTATGCAATATATGTAGTATTTTGAATGTTTGTATTTTAAATAAAATTTATGCTGTTTAAATGAAATGGGTTAAAGGTTTACATTTTAAGTGAAATTAATGCAATATGAATGATGTCAATAGTAACAATATTTGGCGATTTATAACATCGCCAAGTTAACATAAAAGTACTGTACTTTCTACCCACCTTCCTAAGACGGGCGTTTCCACTAATAAAGTATAATTTTCGACTTTGTATTCATAACAACAACCATAACGTTGTAAAGAATGATCGTATCGACTTGCAGATGGGTCCATTCCATTCCGAATTAAAAATTACATAAGAAACAGTACCCCACTTGACCTACTTAAGTAAATTGAATTTCCCAATTCCCCCTTCCTTGGTAAAAAATGCCCCTCTTTGCCCCCCAAAACATGGTAAAACAATTTTATTTTTGGCGGACTCATCGGATCTTCATTTCTAGTGCCAAAACGAAGTTCTTCCCAAATTTTGGTAAATGGCCATCCGTTGTTTTAAAAGAAAGAAAAAAAATACCTGTACTAAAATGAAAATATCCAAAACCGTATGAGTCTCTCTTTCACAGCTTTAAAGGATTTTGCTTTAACTAAAATATTCTTTACGTTAAAATATAAGTAAAGTTTCAAATATTGATTTCCTTATACTTGTCAAATGAGCAAGTAATAATTAAACGTTAGTGGGTTTGATAAATTTGGTTAAAGCGATTCATCAACATTATTCAAGCAGAAGTTTTAAACATGATGAGTTTATATTCATTTTCAAAAATATTCAAACTATTACTTTTGATTTCGTTATATTTTACGATGAAGTTTTAATAAAGGGAAATATAAACATTTTTAAATATTTATTCCTCTGTGCAAACAGTTCTCTACTTATAACTTTTAGTGGCAAACTGAGCCACATTTAAATTACTATATTATTTTAAATGGAACAACAATCTAATGAAAAGTTAAGCTTTTAAATGAAAAAGAAGTAAAACAACTAAAACGCGCTGATTATCCGAATCTAAATAAAAGTTAATGAACATAATATGAAAAGTCCGGAAATAAAATGAATCAATAAACGACGAAGTCACAAATTCAAAGGAATATTTTATGGTAACTAAACAACAATGTGGTAATTTAATTATTATTTTTGTTAAATTGAATGCAATGATAATTTTCAAGAGGTCATTTGCCTCCTTTGAAAATAAGAAGAACAAAATTACGAGCCTTTATTTCTTCCTAAAGAAAATTAATATAATTTCACCAGCCAACTTTGAAATTATTCTGCTTGGTAAAATAAAAATCATGGAAGTAGAAAATAATTAAACAGCAGTTATACAAGCTTAGGCGAGAAGAGAATGTTGAAGCGTCAAAGAATAAATAGCATTTAAAAAGACTTAGATAAAACTAGAATAAATATTATTATGAACTAATGATAGCGCGGCAGAAAAACATAGCTCTTACTTAGAAGGTAGTAACAAATTAAAAACCGTTAAGGCTACTAGTCCAAAATCCCCTCGGTAATGTTAAGTCTGAAGCATTTGATGCATTTGTATATTTAAAATATCTCCACGGGAAATTAATATTTTAACCTTCTTTTTTCTATGTACTCTTCTTAAAGTATGTCTCTTTTTTCCTTAGTTCCCAAAATATTTCTAAAAAATATACTTAATTTCAAAAGGTACTTAATTTCAAAATTTAAATTCCTGTAATTTATTCTTGTTTCTATTTTGTTATTGCTTTATTTTTATTAAGCACTTGTTACCATAATAAGAAATATTGCATACATTTTTCCATAATCTTAAAATTGAAGCATTCTCGATTATCCGAAAGAGGGTCGCGGACCCAATTACTTCGGATAATTGAGGTTCTACTGAACAGAATTTTGTAGAACTTACACTGTTAGATAGTAAATTTGGTTTATAAATGGCTCAATGTGAAAACCATCGTTCTACGTTGATTAGTACGGGAGTTCTAAAATTAGTTTAACTCGATTATGAAAGATTTAAAGTTTTACTGAATGGATTTTAATGACAGCTGCACAGTTAGTTAGATAATATTTCAGGAATTCTTTCAATATTTATCATATCATTCTAAATTGTTTAGTTACAGAGCTATGCGGAAAAAGTTCGCAGTGGTATTAGCAAAGAAAATTGGAGGATATACGTTACAGACAGATGGTGTATACGCTTTAGTCATGGAAGTTTTACAAAGTTTCTTAGAAAACCCAGAAGTGATGCGGTGAATATGCATCCCTACATCCCTGAAAGTTCTATAATCCGGTTAACGCGAATATGAAAGCTATATTTAACTATCTCAATATATATATATATATATATAATGCAAACAAAAATTTAATTCCGACTGCTTATACTTGAGTTCTGCAGAATAGATTTTGATGGGATTTACATTGTTGGGTAATTTTTCTGAAAAGATGTTAGTATAAAATATAACGTTCTACGTTGCTTAGTTAAATAATTATGGGGAAAGTTCTAAATCAGATGAACTGAATTTCGAAAGTTGACTTTTTTTAAAGATTCCGCTGAATGAATTTTATGGGATTTAAACTGTTAATTATAAATATTATACAGGATGTCCGGTCTCAACGGTGTCCAATGGCTAATTCCTAAACCGTTAGTCATAGACATATAGTTCCAATTACATGAATGTTTTAAATCAGGTAAAGAAATATTTTAAAAGCGATTTGAGTCAATAAAAACATTTCTTAAAAAATTACGAAATTTAAATTTTTATACGGTCCCTCGGTCCTATTAGTTATATTTAGTAAAACTTTCCTTTTACGCTGACAAGTAATACAAAAAAAGTCCCGTTGTTCTACGATTAAAATTGACCGAGTAATAGCTGTTTAAAGTTGGAGCATATTTTTGGCTGCAAATTGGGGGTCATTCACAAATTTAGTCAAAATATGATTTCGTTGAGAGTAAAAAATGATGAAAAATGGTTGGGAGTAAAATTAACATTGCAATATAAATTTGAAATCTTTAGTCATTCTGACATATTAATGCAAAATATACAATTTGTAATAAACATTTAAGAAGAAAGAAAGAAACAGAATTTTTGTTAAATAAAATGATGTTAAATTAACAGCCTCAATTCTTTACAAAATGATACGTATTTTAAAATATTATTAGATTACACTAGCCTTCAAAAGTTGGGTTATTTCATGTTTTTCAGCTTTTGATAATTGATTCTTATGTATTCCGTACCGCTGAATCCGGAATTGACCTTCATTTTTAGCCATCATATCAGGATTTTTCGCAAATTGTAAATTTTAAAGTTAAAAAGTTCGAAGTTAAAATTTAATCTCCTCGCCCATCATAACACCCAGCTGTAAGAATCCCAAGATAAGCAAAAATATCGAATAAATTATTGAATAAAATAAAATAAAATAAGTTTCACATGTGTTTTATAGTATGAGATTTTCGCTATATTTTAGCTTACACATTTGCAAAAAAGTTCTAACGGGATGGTTAAAAATGAAAGTCATTTTCAGATTTAGTGCTAAAAAGTACGTAAAAATCAATTATCAAAAGTTAAAAAATACAACCATCTCCTCTACTTTATATTATCCGATTTTTGTTATTCTTTAAATACGACAATTTATGATTTGCGAAATATCCTGACATGATGGTTAAAAATTAAGGCAATTTTCGGATTCAGTGCTAAAAAATACATAAAAGTTAAAAAAACCAACAATCTCCGTCTTGTATTATCTAATCTAAAACTTTTTCTTAAACTTCTTGGCGGTAATCTATCCAAAATTTTTTGTGTTATCCTGTAAAATAAGTATAAATGGTAACCACCGAAAATCATAATAATATTAGATTGTTATCGGATTTCGCCAGTATGTAAAATGTAATCTCGATCGGATATTTGAAAGTGGGTTAAAGTTCCAATACAAATTTTGAACTGAAAAAACATACATAAGATCGTTGAAGTAACATAAAAACTTATAAAAATAACATAATTTTATTAAAAGAAATCATAAAAGAAACAGTCTCAAATCCTGACAAAATAAAACAATTTTTATAAACCAATCTGAAACTTAATAAATGTTAATTTAATCGTAATACTTGTACGATTTTTTTCGAAGCGCAGATACACATGAAATTATATCTTCGAATACTTTAAGCACTTGGTATATGATCCCTCAAAGCCAAACAGAACTCATTTGTTTTCAGAGCAGAAAAGTGGTATAAGTCATGCATTTTTAAATTTTCATAACTCGCACAATTTTAGTGTTATATGAATGGGACTTTTTTTGTCTTACTTGTCAGTGTAATAGGAGCATTTTACCAAATATAACTTATAGGACTGGGGGACCGTATAAAAATTTAAATTTCGTAATTTTTTAAGAAATGTTTTTATTGACCTAAATCGCTTTTAAAATATTTCTTTACCTGCTTTAATGCATTTTTCTAATTGGAAGTACATGTCTATGACTGACGGTTTAGGAATTAGCCATTGGACACCGTTGAGATCGGACACCCTGTATATATTATATTATTATATAATTATTTTTAAGGAAGGTTTCGGTACATTTTCCAGTTTAAGGGATTCTGCTATGTGGATTTTGATGGAACTTGATCGGTTAGTTAATTTTTCAGCGAATGCTTTAGTATAAAACACATATCATTTGCTTGCTGTTGCTTGGCCGTCAGGTTGCTTGATTATAGAATTATGGCTGAAAGTTCTAGAATCAGGCGAACCCAATTATGAACGATTAGCCTTTTCAATTGCTTCCAATTACGGATTCTGATGAGACTTGCATTGATAATTTTTCATAGATGCTTTTAGTATACTATATATTATTCTATCGTTTTTTACCGAATCCTACACTAAAGGATCAACTAAAGAAGTTAGCCCTTAACAGCCTAAATTTTGTATGACTCAATAAAAGATATAATAACGTAATGACGTTCATATTGTTTTCACAATTCGGTTGGACATTCCAGGTAAATGTCCATATTGTTTTAAAACACATCATAGAATTCACAGGTGTATTTCGTTTGATTCAAGGTTTCTTTAGAAAAACCGACCAGCGTAGCGGGCGAAGGCTGCTACACTGTAAAAAAAAATCTGCAAAGTTAGTAAAGTTTTTCTAGGAAACAGGGATTCCTAGAACTTTTTATGTAACGGCAACAACAAAAATTCTAGCGTAATGACGTTCATATTGTTTTCAGCAATTCGGTTGGATATTCCAGGTAAATGTCCATATTGCTTTAAAACACATCATCGAATTCACAGGTGTATTTCGTTTGATTCAAGGTTTCTTTAGAAAAACCGACCAGCGTAGCGGGCAAAGGCTGCTACACTGTAAAAAAAAAATCTGTAAAGTTACTAAAGTTTTTCTAGGAAACTGGGATTCCTAGAACTTTTTATGTAACGGCAACAACAAAAATTCATGCAACAGCAAAAAAAAAAAATCTGTAAAGTTACTAATGTTTTTCTAGGAAACTGGGATTCCTAGAACTTTTTATGTAACGGCAACAACAAAAATTCCTGTAACAGCGTCTGTTACATTTATGATCGAAGATTATGAAACACTTTCCAACACTTCCAGAAATATTTAATGAAACTGACATTTTTGCGTTTGAATGCAAATAATTGCCAAAACTGTTGGGATTTCATATTATCACTTGAATAGAGGTAAGTTGATCAATATAGTTATGGATACATCGATACGTATTTATTGGAGATTATTTAATCAGGTTGTAAATTCTAACTTAATTAATCAGTCTACAAAATATAAATATACATAAATATATCAAACATGCTTTACTCTTCTTTTTTTTGTTGTTATTATCAAGATAATCAAACATTGTAATATTATTAACTTCACAAACTTTCAGTCTCATATATAAAAATTCAACCTTTGTAAAAAAAAAAAATAATAATAATAATAAACGAAAAAAAAAACAGTGATGATAAAAACAACATTATAACAAAAGTCTTTTACAGTCTTTTATAGTCTTTTTTTTCCACAGTTTTTACAAATCAATGGTTGCTCTACGAAGCACTTTCCACACATATATTTTTCACACTACAAGCAGGTTCCAGTTACTCTATTACCTGAGCAGTATTTTATTTGGCACTTTTTTTTCTACTACTTAAAGATTAGTTTTATACCATTGATAACTCATGAACATTCTAGACATTTTTTTTTATATTCGGATGCAAGTTCTTCTACTAACTGGAATAAAGTATCTTTACGTGAAATATTTTCACCTGTCGTTTCTTTGTACAGAAACCATACGTTTATTCCGGCTAAATCGAATACATTGTAAAACACGTGCATAGGCTATCTACGGAATTTACATTTCACACTATACTTTTTGGCCATTTGGTCAGTCATATCGACCCCAAATTTTGTACTATTATAGTTTGAAGTTTGAAAAGGAAGGGGGGGGGGGGCTTTGAGACCTATAGCGGCCAGCTGTCGTCTCGAATGATCCACCAAAACAAATTAAAAATCCAGGAAAAGACACCATTAAAATCGATTGATGCTATGCAAGAAAGTTAAAGTTGATGCTCGGAAGTCACCAGAAGAGATAAATTTATTCAAAAAGTTCGGAAAAGAACGAAAGCAATCATTGTTTAGAATTGAAGAGTTCCAGGATAAAGCACGCTGTTGCCGATATTTGATACATGTGCAATTATAAAATATAATTGTTTCTGGTAAATGTTTATTGTTTTCTTTCCTGTGTTACAGATTTATGTCTTGAAATTAGCAGAAGTACTCTTTTGTTCGGTTTGCTTTTATAGATTGTTAGAATGCAGTTATTTGATATATAAAACTGCGTTGCAAAGCGTTCCATTTCATCCTTTTGTATTTTTGCAGATTTTAGCAGTTTTCTCTTATTTTGACGGATAGTTCCAACTAAATAAAAAAAATTTTGCAAAAGGTTTGTTGCCCGGGAAGAACTTCTGAAAGACATTTTCGGTGGTAACGGTTCTGCCGCTACCAGTAAATAGCTTAACCAGCCCGGGAAGAACTTCTGAAAGACATTTTCGGTGGTAACGGTTCTGCTGCTTCCAGTAAATAGTTTAACCAGCTTCAAAACGACGGATTCACTCAATGAAATCGTTATCGGTGCCGTTTCATATTTCCCTAAGTACAAAAATTCATTCTCAACATATTTATTTTTCACATCAGATGCCAGCTAAAATTTTATGCGAAAGTTTTCTGGCTTATTCGGCATAGTTTTCAAGGAATGTGTTCCATACTCTTGATACCAAAATAAATTTGTCCTTCCCTAAACTTTGGCTCTGCTCGTTTTTTTTTTATCAAAACGTAAAAATTATGGCATTCTCATGAAGCAATTTCGGTTTATAACATTTGAAAAAAGAATTTAAGGACCCCATTTTTTATTCCATAAAAACGATGCGTTAACGTGTTTTTGTTCATATGTACATATACATATTACGATTTACTACGTAATAATTGAGAGGAAGGGAATAATGGAAGGAACAAACAGCACGTTCAGTAAGCTCGTTATAACATAAGACACTATATGAATGATCAATATGCAGTACTGAGTTGTAAAGAGGTAAGTAGCTCGTTGAAATCTGATCTCTGACTAAATAAATCATCAGTGCAGTGGTTTGAAGAAAACAGTGCGATAGTATTCGAAGCAGGTAAAGTATTGAAGAGATCATTGCAGTAGTGGTTTTTGCAGTCATCGTGGCTCATTGTTAGGCAATAGAATATAATCCGAAGAACGATTTCTCCAAAATAAGCGAACAAGACCGGAATCAGCTTTAAGAGTTTATTGGAACAACTTTCGGCGGAACAGTTTCCACTTAATCTTTAGAAGTCTCATCATCGATCCATATTAGTTACTTATGGGCAAGCAATCAAAAAAGGATAAGCAAATTTAGAGTTAGAGATCGACAATTGAAGGGGATCAGGTATGGTTGACAATTTAAAATACAACCAAATTCTGTCTGAGAAATGTGAACACTAGTAAGTTTTGTTACTTAGCATAGTAAGCAAGTAACTTTAGCTAGTAAGCATAGATTTTTGTACAAGCTATGACGTGACTCGCGCTCTGAACCAATTAAGAAGTAAGGATATCACGCCATTCGACGACATAGGAAAGTGTACTGACAGAAGCGCGGAGGAATTAACTAGTGAAAAGGAAGGGAAGGCGGGAAATGAAATCTACACAGCTCGGGAAATGAAATTCTTGGAATAAAATAAAATGGCTACCAAAAAGAACATTCGAAATAAGAGAAAGATCGGAAATGGAACATTTAGTTCGAGAATACCAAAAGCGTAATATTTAAGTAATTTAGACAAGTAAGACATTAAATTAAAGGGAATTTAACAGGGTTAACGATAGATACTATTATGAATATGGAATTAGTGAATACAGAGTAGTAATTTAGAATAAAATAGGGAAATGGCGGAGATAGATCTAATAATGTAACATGTACAGTCGTTGAAAAAAAAAATAAACATCCCTTACTAACTCTGCAAAAAATTATCGTAGAAGAAAGTTACTGGTACTACACGATTGGTAATAAAGTCTACTTTTAAATGATGTATATAAAATTTGCTTAGGGGCCATCTACATATTAAAATGAACCATAACTTTGGTTTTTTTTTTTCAATAGCGGTACACAATTCTGACAGCATAAATGAACGCTACACCCTTCAAGTAGCCCAAAAACAAATTTTTATGCAATTCGTACGATAAGTTTCCAAGAAAATAATTATTTTAAAACAAGCAGATTTTAGGGGCTGTATCCAAATTGAAGTTCCGTACTCGATTGTTGATCGAGAGAGACTCCTTCTTTATAAAGGCATCTTAAGTGCCACTCAAGCAGTCATTGAAAACTGCTAGATTACAGGATAGCATAAGAAATTTCAAAATATCTAGTCACTTCGATCATAGACGGCCCCTTAAACGATCATTTTGCCGTTTTTTAAGTATAATATAATAACTGCTTGGAAGAAAAATGCGAAATTTTGGATTTCCATAAAGCAGGACTTAATAAATCTAAATCCATCAAGAAAATGGCAGGTTGCAATTCATATTTTTTTCGAATATTAATTTCATAATTCATAATTCATATCATAAATTATAAAAATTGCAAATTCAACGTATTTATGTTTGGGTATTTTAGTATTATTGCTACTCAAAATATTAGCACATTAGGAGTATAATTTCAGGATATATTAATAAAAATATGAAAGTGTAATTTAACATTAGAAGCACTAAATTTTGTATATTTATAATTCAAAAACTTATTCAAATGACTTGAAATTTGGTGTCTAGGCGTTATTTTAACCGAAGATTCGAAATATCTTGTTAAAATTGGGTATTGCAATTGAAAAAAAATGAAGTTTGGGTTCGTTTTAATATGTAGATGGCCCTTTAAACAAATTTTACATATATCATTTAAAAGTAGACTTTATTTCCAATCGTTCGGTACCAGTAACTTTCTTCTACGATAATTTGTTGAGAGTTAGTAGGGGATGTTTACTTTTTTTCCACGACTGTACATTTGTATATATATAAAATACATGTAAATATCTCTAATGTATCAAGAGGTAAACTCCATTGCTTTCCTAGAAATCTTTGTGCTTCTATTTTCGTAAATGTTATAATGTATTCCACAATATTATTGTCAAGTAGTAAATAGAATGCGGTGCTTACTTTGGCCATCATAATGTTTCGTTTGGCGTGTCCAGTTACACCAGATACATCTTTGAAAATGGTATGAAGAGGTGGTTTTGCAGGAGAGAAACTTGTTTCGATTTTTTCCCAAACTGTTCCATCAATAGCAATTTCAATATTTTGCCCTTTCATTGCTTTCTTCAATCGTTTCCAGAATCCGTCAATAATCTCAGTCTCTTTCGTCTTCGACTTGCGTTCAAATTATCTTCCTATTCATTAGTGCTTGGCAAGTAATTTTTATAATCGCTTTTGAATTCGTGGTCACTTTCGAAAGAATCATTCAACTCATCTCCACTTTGAGATTGTGAGCTTTCATCAATTTCAGAGAATTCTGCACTTTATTTTCCATTACAACTGAAATCGGTATCCTCTAATCTGATTATAATTGATATGATGCTGTAAAGTAGTGTTGATATCTATATGTAAAATGGTTTAATATTAGACACTGTTATGAAATCCGTAAGGTGTCAAAAATACCTTGTTGTAGAAATAGGTGTACCATATGCACATTTTTAGATCCAAGATGAGTTGGAGGAAAATGATATCTCTGAATTAATTTAACGACTATTGTACGAAAAGTCAAAAAATTAATTGTGGAGAAATGATTAAACTTAGAGAATAAGTTTAAGTTAAAATTTGAAAGGTGTCTTTGGACACCTCTTGGTAGAAATAATGTTAAAATTTAGTTTAGAAAGAAAATCCGTAATAAGTTGAAAATTCACCTTCAGAAAATTTTACCAATATACGGAATCATACTTGAATTCTTTTGTACAGCCCTGTATATTAACAACATATTTTTATATGCACGACATATTAAGCTGAAATTTAATTCAGGCTACAACATGGTAAAACTACTGAAATCACTCTTTCAGACATTATCGACCCTTGGAGATCATGTGTTCAGTTCTTGGCGTAACTCTGTATATGATTTTATTTATATTATACAAACATATATCTTAGTATACTAAATATAGTTCAACTTGAAAGTGCATAATTCAATTAAAAGGAGCCTTTAAGTCATTCACGCTGATACTGCGCAATGCTTACGAATTCTTTTGCGTAGCCTTGTATATGATCTATAGCATTTATGCACACCACATAGGCAAACATTTAATTAAAATTAAACGCGCTTACCATAAATAAAATCGCTCTACCAACATATTATCGCTATAATAGACAGAACTTCAGATACAATACTGTATACAAATCTTTTGTGTGTCCCTAAAAATGAACGCTAAAAGCTATGGACATCATATTATTCAACAAGCAAGCCTCAGTAATGTATATTAATTTCCTTATATTTGAAATAGCGTAACGGAACTAAAGTCCGTTGCAAACAGGGTTTCTTCGTAGATCATTATGTAATGAAATTATTTTGTGTGGCCTTGTAAATGAATAATAAATGCTTTGCACCCCATATTCTACAGAAGGCATGTTTTAGTGTACTTAATAAATTCATATAAATTTTATTATGTTTTAAATGGTCATCATTAAAAAGAACTTGAAACAATTGTTTCCCATCCATCGTAATGTAACGGAATACTTTTGACCAGCCCTGTAAATGAACTATAAATGCTTTCATTTTCAACACCCCCCGTTCTATAGTAAACGTCAATAACACAGAAAAAGTCAGTTCGATCCGATTATATTTACGAGTGATAAATCTCGGCCAGACAGCCAGACGGACAGAGAAACCGAAGTCATAAACACTCTTCCTCTATGTCGGAAAGTGTTGAAAAGACGTCTAAAAAATATGGACTGACTTCAAAATCAAGACATTGCAAGATTAATTTTGTCGTACAGCATTAAAGTTTCAATTATTGTTTTTTACAATTTAACAAATTTGTTTAATTTTAATTATTTTTTCAATTAATTTTCCTCAGTGAAATTACGCTGAAATTATTAAATATTAAATACGTGATTCATCACATTGCTAACTAAGCGTAGAACCAACAGAGTGAAAAATGTCCAAGCCGGGAATCGAACCCAGAACCCCTGGAATATCGCTCCAAGTGCTCTACCATTTAATCTACGAGGACGATACCCAGCTGAGCATCTCTCACTCATACATGTTGGCAATACTGCAACCGCAGCACAAGATGGAGCAGTCTTCATGAGCGCACAATCCTGCGGCGAAACATGAGACACAAAGAAACCCAGCATCGGTGAACACATATATCATTTTAATTAATTTTTCAATTAATGTTTATCAGTGAAATTACGCTTGAAATTATTGAATATTTAACTAAATTGGAGAATATATTAAATATTTAACAAATGTGTTTTATTTCTTTAAAAGATAAATAAAATAAATGCAAAAAGAGGTTATAGTCTAAATTAATTACAGGCTTCATACTGACGATCAAACTCCAGTCAGTTTTCATCTCTTCAGACCTTCCTGGCCCCATTAATAATGAAGCGATGGAAAATCATAAAATTGTTTAAAGCGCATCATAAATAAATAAATGCAAAAAGAAATAATATTCTAAATTAATTACAAGTTTCCTACTCCACGATTCAACTTCAGTCAATTTTCATTACTTCAGACCTTCCTGGCCCCATTAATAATGAAGCGATGGAAAATCATAAAATTGTTTAAAGCGCATCATAAATAAATAAATGCAAAAAGAAATAATATTCTAAATTAATTACAAGTTTCCTACTCCACGATTCAACTTCAGTCAATTTTCATTACTTCAGACCTTCCTGGTCCCATTAATAATGAAACGCCCGTATCATAAAATTGTTTAAAGCGTATCATTACTATTATTCAAGCAGGAAGTTTTAAACAAGATACTGTAATTTTCAAAAATATTCCCACTAACTATTACTTTTTATTCCGTTAAAATCGAAATGAAATTTTAATAAAGAGACTGATAAAACTTTTTTATTATTTATTCCGCTGTGTAAACATTTCTCTGTTTATAACTTTTAATAATAAACTGATCCGCATTTAAATTACCATTACATTAATTGAAAGAAAAATCAAGTGAAAAGTTGAGCTTTGAAATGTAGAAGAAAAAAACACAACGAAAACGTGCTTATTTACCCGAATCTAAATCAAAGTTAATGAGCGGAATTTCAAAAGTCCGCAAATAAGTTTAATCAATAAACGACGACGCAAATTCAATGAAATATTTTATCATAATTGCCAAGGATGTGGTAAGTTTCACCCTTGTTAAATTGAATGTAATGAGAATTCTCAAGTGATTTTATGACTCCTCTGAAGATAAAACAAAAAAGAAGTATAAGCTTTTATTTCTTCCTATAGAAAATTAATTGAATTTCACCAGACGCCTTTGAAATTATTCTGCTTGGCAAAATAAAAAGCAGGGAATCAGAAAATAATCAAAGAGTTACAGAAGCTAGGTGAAAATAGTAAAAGGATAAAGGAAAAAATACAATTTAAAAGTATTAGATAAAACCAAAAAAGCCTACACATTATTATAAATTAACTAGAAAAACCACGGCTCTGCCAGCGCGATTGTTGAAATATTCCAAGGTGTATTTGAGTGCCTATTTGCCTTTTGGAAGATTATCCTGTTACAAATAATTTTAATATTACTAATTGAGTGACACTTTGATAAACATCAATCTTGTACTGTATTTGGTAAACATGAGACTTGAATTAATAAAATCTTCATTCCAACGCATTTGCAGCCATCCCCTTAAAAAAAAAAAAATAAATAAATAAATAAACAGATACGTTGAAGTCTACTTGGAAACTCAGTTTATCATCTATCGTACAGTGAAAGGGTTTCTAAAATCGGTTGAGTAATCTCAGAGTCTATTTCCTACGCACAAACAATTTTCCGTTTAGGCAGTACTACACTGTAAAAAAAAAAAAAAAAAAAAAAAAAAAAAATCTGTAAAGTTACTAAAGTTTTTCTAGGAAACTGGGATTCCTAGAACTTTTTATGTAACGGCAACAACAAAAATTCATCTAACAGATATACTTTTGCACCGAAAATCAAAAAATCTGTAAGGGTACTAAGAATTTTTTAGGAAAGTGGGATGCCTAGAACTTTTCATGTAACTGCAACCAGGGTTACAGATAAAATTTTAGTAAGATTTCTGTAATTTTAGCAGATTCATTTGTAAACTACAGATTTCGATAGCTTTACAAAAACTAGTTTTCCAGATTTACAGCTTTTTTTGTCCAATTATAGATGAAAGTTTAGTAAGCATGTAACTTTACATCTGTAGAGCTACAGATTTTTTTTTTCAATGTAGAATAACTTGAATCACCATAAAAATTAAAAAAAAAAACCGTTAAGTAATAAGTTGGAAAACATTAGTTCAGTATACGTAACCGTCTTTTTTTTTCTGCTACAAAATGCTAAATACGCAGTACTTCTTTTACTGAGTGACAATCATATTTCTTTAATACTGTCATTTTAATTCATTACTAGTATATAACCGCCGTCAAAAATGTTGGAATCTGCGTTGGATCTGCGTTTTATTTTCATAAATTGACTGAGTTTCATCTTCATGCAGACAGCATGAAGGTTTTATTATTGAAAGGTTTGTATTGTAGAAACCCAATTAAAAATTAAAATTAAATTTTAAGTATTTTTACTGAGATGATAAAAGTATAACTCTTCATAAAAACTTCATAAAAGACAATAAAAAGCTAGACATTTTGGAAAAATAACTTTTTCAGTCTAAAATAAAGCGTTAAGTTTTCACAGTAAGAGCAGATGAGGAATAGAAAATATCCAGCCTATCATAATTAAATTTATTCGTTTAAAAGAATAAATGTGGCAAAATACATAACAATAATAATAAAAAAAAACCCTAAGCAGTACTGGACGAGATTTTGTTGGACTCGAATAAAATTTCTCAAATAGATATTTCACTTTTATGAAGTGAATAAAAAATAATATCACCTTTTATTTTTCCAAAGGAAGATGCTAATTTAATTTAGCCAGACGCCTTTCAAATTATTCGGCTCGGCAAAATAAAAGCAGGGAAGCAGAAAATAATCAAAGAGCATTTACTCAATCTAGGTGAGAATACTGAAGAATAGCGGAAAAATTAGCATTTAAAATGCTTCTGAAAAAACAAAAATAGTACAAACATAAATTATTATTTATAAATTAATAATAGCGCAGCAGGAAAGCGTCTCTTTGGCTTATAAAGTTGTTGGAAGAAAAAGTATGTTCTTTTTATAGTGGAAATAATCAAAAACGTTTTAAAATAAGTCATTTTTAATAATCGTATGTGGTTCCATATAGAAGAATTATATTAAATTAGTAAAAGTTCAAGTTTATTAGTTTTATTTTCAATTTAAAATAATATATTTATTATCTTTAAATGGATTATATGTCGACATATAATGGATTGTTTAAATAAAGTATTATATAAAGTTTTCCGGTATTATCGTGGCTTCTTTTATTTCATTTTGAAATATAATATATGTGGGATTTGAATTTAAACATCATTTATTTTCCTTATGACGTGTGTGATCATCAAATTATCTGACACTCTCGTATTTTTTATTATCCATGATTTGAAAGCATGAGTTATGAAAATTCACGAGCACGAGCACAAGGTCTGGAGATTTTGAATATTAGAAAACATATCAGATGTAAATTTCCAACTGGGCGAAAAATGTCCAGACCAGGATTCGAACCAGGCATCTCTTGGCTGAAGCCACCAATGCTCTACCATCTGAGCTATCCCGGATGAATCTGGCGGAACTTTTTCACCCAGCTTACCTTATTGATTATAGTATCTGGTCCGTAATCTGGTTCAGCTCAACAGAATAAATCGCAGGTAATGGAGCTCCAAAAATCGCTGGATACATATTTACACTAGATTAATTTTAGCACAATTATTCTAATTGATAAATAAATCATATCCGATGTAAATTTCCAACTAGGCAAAAAAAGTTCGGACCAGGATTCAAACCAGGGATGCTAGAGCATTGGTGGCTGGAAGAATTTGGCGGAGCATTTGGCTGGGAACATTTGGAAATTTGTATCTGATATGGTTTATTTATCAATTAGAATAATTGTGTTAAAATTAATCTAGTACTAGAAGAGAGTCAGTCGATTAATTTTTATCATTCATGAAGCATCGACATATGAAATGTTAATAAAGGTACGGTTAGGCCTAATTGGACTATTCGGAAAAATGTGTACTACATGTTTTAAGTGATAAATGTAATGTATTTGAAGAAGCTACTGAAGGCCTAGGTTCATCGGAACGTTTGACGTCTGCGATTATATCCGCGATAGAACGAAATTCACTTGTTACAACCTGATCGTCAATTTTGACAAATGAGTCCCGATCTTTGCATTCTTCTTGATGCTGTTACTCTTCTACGATGTCAAAGTTTTGCAAAGTTTCATCAAGGTCAAGGGAATTGGGGTTTTCAGAAAGGTTAGGTCATGGATTAGGTTTACAGAAGCAGTTCTCAAAGGTGGTTGATATTACGTCCTCCCAGGATGCACTCAGGAAATGCAAGAGGCTAATAGGCTTACAGATTCGGTAGGACAGATCCTTTTCGCGATCATCTATTTGGTGTAGACGACGTACAACGACACGACTTTTGTATTTCATTTTGAGAACATGAATTGTGCCCTGATACATTGGCATAGCTGCGAACTTGTACGGATTTTTGCTACCACTAAAATTTAATAGAAAAATTTTCCTAATTCAATCGCCGAAATGCAGTGAATGTTGATAATTAAATAATGCAGAAATTCCTGTTAAATTTTAGTGGTAGCAAAAATCCGTACAAGTTGGCAGCTATGCATTGGTTGAACGACGCTAGTCGCATTTGGTGATAAAAAGACTAGGTCGATGTTTTGTAAGCCGGAGATATCCTTGGGATGGGCGGGACAGTTGTCGGCGAGACACAATACTTTTCTGGACTTCTTTATCATTTGTTCATAAAACTTTCGGATCCACTTAACGAATATAACGATTGTCATCCCTGCTTTGGCTTGACTTTCATAATAGCAGGGCATATTTCTAGCATCTTTAAAGCAGCGAGGATTCCGCAACTTGCCAATGACGAGTGGTATTAATTTATCCGTTCCGTTCATGTTTGAGCTAACGAGAACAGTGATACGTTTTTTTGCTCAGTTTGCCTCCAGAACATTTCTCATCCTTAAATGCCATTGTTCATCAGGCGTTAATTAAAAAAAAACAGTTCCATCTCGTCGAAATTGTAAATATCGCATCTTGAGTACTTTTTCAATAGCCGCACGAGCACGTTATTTTTCAATAATTGACAGCTATCGACTCTCCGCATACCTTCCTATAAACTATGCCGTATCTTTGTCTGAAGCTGTCTACCCAACCGTTGCTATATTATAGGCGTGAAATCTATTCCAAGACGTGTAGCAATTTCGTAGGCCTTTTCCTTAATCAATGATTCGTTAGTTGGGATGTTCGTCGATCGGGTTTGTGTGAACCACTCAAATAAAATTTTCTCCAATTCTTCGAATTTTGCCTCTTTAATTTTCTTTCTGCCAGAGCCTCCAGCTGATGCACTGTTTTCCAGTTTCTGTCTATTTTTTATCAGAGCTCAAAGAGTTGACTCGTGTATTCCCACAGATTTGGCAAAAACTGTCTTGCACATTTCTCGGCGTCGTATTTTCTTAAGACATCCAATTTTTCAGTCAAAGAAAGTGCTTTCTCTTTACTTTAAGTTGCTCATCCATTATTTATACCTATCACTATTCATCGGATAAACAAAAGACTAGATTTACGCAATGTCCTTTCGATAGCTTTACCGGTACTGAGATTTCGAAGGCATGCTATGGAGTTGCGTCAGGTCACGTGATTGTGACGTAAAAGAGAACTTTCCCGAACCTTCCTTAGGGATTCTGAACTTCCGCTACCGCGTGATGAAAGGGGAAGAAGAAACGGGAGAGGGGAAAGCGGCGACAGAGACTCGAGCGCAATTCAGTTGCTCTTTTTACCTATTCTGTCCTAAAAAAACATGATGAAAGGATTACATAATAGTTCAAGAGCCAACAGCACAAAAACCTATGTTATCAAGCACAAGAAAAAAGCTTTATTTTACGGAAGAGTAGAAGTACTGGAATCTAATAATCCATGTCTGCCGGAAGTGAAGGGGGGGGGGCATAAGCCAAAAATTAATACCCCCAATGGTTGACTCGTAGGTTTATCATTGTGTTTGTCCTACAAACAAAGGTATGAAAATGTGGAGGATAGTTATAGGACAAACACAATTATAAACCTATAAGAGTCAACCACTGGTGGTATTAATTTTACGCTTATGCACCACTTCACTTCCGGCAGACATAGATCATTAGATTCCCTTACTTCTACCCTCCCATAAAATAAAGGTTTTTTCTTGTATTTGATACCATAGGTTTTTTGTGCTGTCGGTTCTTGGACTATAAGCACCATTTCGTATATTAAACGGGTTTTTTGACATCAAGGGGCAAATTTTCTTCGTACATTAAGTGGGATCGTATCTTACGCGTACGTATATTAAGCGGGTAATTTTGCACAAATTTAATAGGCATTTTCAAGAAACCGAAGATAATTCGTATCTTAAGCGGAGTGTCTTAAACGAGTTTCACTGTATTTACGAAGTTCGAATGATTTTATCCAGTGAAATCAAAGTCGGCCAAGGAAGTAATAGGCAAATTGGAAATACAACACACAACTTTCGGGAACCCAAGTAGAATTATAACCGATAAAGGAAAAACTTTTACTGAAAGCGAGTTCAAGGAATATTGTACAAAACAAGGAACTGAGCATCTAAAGATAACAACTGGGATGCCAAGAGGAAATGTAAAGGTGGAAAGAATACACAGAGTGATGATACTCGTTTTGTCAAAATTGTCTAGCGATGACGAATCCAATTGGTGTAAGTATGTACCAAAATTACAAAGAATTATCAGTAGCACAATAACGCGAAACACCAAGTATAGATTCTTTGAATCAATGACAGGAGTTAAAATGAAGGTCTGTGACATGTAAAACATCAAAAAGATTTTGGAAGAAGAATATACCAAATGTACTATGGAGGACGCGAAGTCATGAGAGAAGAAGCAAATAAAAAATGTGCTCAAAATACAGGAAGAAAACAAGATGCAGTTTGAAAAGAAAAGGAAACAGTCACGAAAATACAAAGTAGGAGATATTGTCGCTATAAAGCGGACATAATTTGGCAGTGATATCAAACTGCAGCCAAGAATCATGATCGGTATGAAGTAGAACAAATAGGAGATCATGAAGTTCCAGGAAAGACGTCAACCGGGGCTGAATACATGAAACCGTGCCTACGGGTTAAACTCCTGGATAAGTCAGGTAGATTAAGTATATGTGCATGTGTGTTGAACATGTAATGAAAATTTTCTGTAAAAAAAGAAAATATATAAGTCTCAAAAGTTAGCTGTTTAAGCATGAAAAAATAGTAAGCCAAGATGTTGATCTGGAGACGCCGTCCTGTCAGGATGACCGATTTGTAGGATTTGAATTTAAGCATCATTTATTTTCCTTATGACGTGCGGGATCATCAAATTATATTACCCTCTGGTATTTTTTATTATCTATGATTTGAAAGCATGAGTTATGAAAATTCGCGATCACGAGCACAAGGTCTGGAGATTTTGAATATTAGAAAAGAGTCAGTCGGTTAAATTTTATCATTCATGAAGCATCGACATATGAAATATTAATAAAGGCACGGTTAGGCCTAATTGAACAATTCGAAAGAAAGTGTATTATATGTTTTAATTGATAAATATAATGTATTTGAAGAAACTACTAACGAAATGTTGTAAAATTATCTTTATGAAATTATATTAAAGTTCATGTGATGTTATTTCAATGTTTAGTCATTCAAGTAATCCAATAAATTAACTTTTTACATATTATCTTCCTATAAATTTATTTGGTTAGCATTTCAAAAATAGCACAGTTTTACTAGGAGACAAAAGTTTTCATAGCTGTTCTATTAACTACTTTATTTTTTACGGCGTCTTTTAAATATTAAATGTAATTACAGAAATAGATATCAGCACTGATGAAAAGTATATTTGTCAAAATACAACCCTTCTTAAAAATTATATAAAAAGCTAAAGAATAGCTACAATTTTTGACAAAATAATTTATTCAAGTTTATAATGTATTAAAATTTCACTGTTAGAGCATATGCAGTCCAGCACAAGATGTAAAAGTGCAGCTCTCACGATCACAGTTTAACCGTGCAAATAGTAAAGAGAAAAAAATATATGTACTGAGCAGTTGAAAAACCATTGGACAGAACTTTTCTGGTGTAATTTTAAATCAGAAAAAGGATATGATATACCGTGGGTGTGTACAGTATTTAGAAATAGTAATCATCCACTTTTTTTTATCGCAGTATTCGAAATAATAGTCTCCGATTAAAAAAGACAAGAATTATAATTTTTAATTAATAGTGACAAAATATAAAACGTAGCAACCTGTGTAAGCACGAGTATTCCCAGTGTAAGGTAAATAATTTATTGATTTTGGAATTGATAGATTTAAGCTTTTAAAATTAATCGTTTTTTACCTTTTCTTAGACACCTTATGAAAAAATTAACTTTTATTTTTTTTCCATTTCGCTGTGACGGCCTTTTAAATTATTTTTTACATGTTCTTATATATTAAAAAAAATTAATAAATTTAATTTATTTTTCTCCTAGGGTATGAAAATTGAGACCTTCATTATTAAAACTTATATACATAATCAAATTATTCATTCAGAAGCAAAGGTGTTTGGGTTATTAACCTATTTAACTTTTAGTTTATATTACTAATTCAGGAAACTCAACTGAGCTTTAAAAAATCCTTGTCAATTACTTTAACTATAAGATTTTTAAATGATGGCCTCTGCATGTAATGCAATTTAATTATTTAAAAAACTCGTGTGAATGTGTATGGTTTTATTTTTATAGTTAGATGTAACTGAGTTTTAAATCTAATATTTTAAAATCAAAAGTTAATATTTATAGAAAGATTTAACAGAAAAATTCGAGAATATTTTAATTTTTATGATTTATTCAAATTATTATTACTTTTATCAAAAGTTTAAGCTGTTTTAGCTAAAACAGTAATTTGTTTTAAATATAACATTCGGTAAATAACCTGTGCCAATTTTTTATAACATTGTCTTTTGAATTTTGGAAGTATCGTAAACTAGAAAAAATATGTTATAAGTATCAATATTAAAATTTCAACTTCTTCCATATCCATAGATCGAATATCGATGCTATTTTTTTTATGATCTTGGCTGATTCTTTAATTTGAATTTATATCGTGGTTCTCTTTCATCAGAGTTTGTACGTATGTATGTATGTTTGTATTGATTGTATGTATTTACCATATTACATAAAAAACAGATGAAAAGAAACTCAATAATAACAAAGGGCCAAGAACGTTTTTTAAATTTTATTACACATTAGGGATTAACTTCAGGGACGTACACACTGTCTAATTTACGATAACCTTATTGAATAAATAAGCTTTTATTAATATTGATATTAACGTATATTTTGATATTTACGAGAAAGTGTGCTTCATATATTTTTAAGGTTAACCTAATAAATTGACAACAATGACTGGTAACGAAAAAGTTATACTACTACACCGTGTCCCAAAAGTTTAGACAATCAATAAAATTTGCATTAACATAAAAATTACAATTAAATTCGTGAGGTAGGTAATAAATAAAAGCACTTTTGCTGATATACACATATAAATTATGATCAAAGGTTTGAAATTATAAAACATATATTAAATTACATAACAATGTGCTGTCCCAAAAGTATAGACACCTGTATTTTTTTTTCTTTTGGTTTTACATTTATAAAAGTAACTAAAAACTTGCTTTTAATATTTAACTGTATTGCCACGACACTTTATAACATCAAATACACGTGGTTCCATAGAATTAAGTAAGCACTGTATTACAGAAGGTGGTATTTCATACCAAGCTTTGTCAATTGCAATTTTTGAGTTATTTACACAGGTATATTGCTTTCCATTTTCATATATTTTACGAGATAAGATCCCCCATATGTTCTCCATGGGATTCAAATCTGGACTAAGTGCTGGCCAGTCTAATAGTGTGATATTGTTTTGCCTAAACCATGTTTTTGATGATGTGGAGGTGGATGGATGTCCCATGTTGTTGGAAAACACAGTCCGGTCCTGCAACAAATCCATATTTGGCAGTAAATTGGTACGTAAAATATCCTGATAATACCCTGATTTCATTTTTTTTGTCCATAAAGCCTAGAAATGACTGGCCGTTGAATGAAAACCCTTCCCAGGTCATTACGGATCCTCCGACTTGTTGCCTTCTGAAACAGTTCTTGGGTTCTTTTCTTAGGTCATGCCAGTAAAATTTATGACCATCAGGACTGTCTAAATTCCATTTCTTTTCATCACTGAAGGTGACAGAAATCCATTTTTCACCGTATGACATATGCTTTCTAGCCCGCTTTAGACGTGCATTTTTATGTCTCTGCTTTAAGCAAGGTTTTGCTTTCATTCTAATGTAAACAATATTTGTTGAAGCTTTAATTATTCTGTGTACAGTACTTCTTGAAATTCTGGAAATAGATGCAATTTCACGCACAGATAAATTATCAACTGAAGCTATTTTAATAACATTCTATCATCACGTAACATTGTTTTCTTTGGTCTTCCGACTCGCTTTCTAGTATTCCATGTCCCACCTGATCTCAAAACTCTATAAATACTTCTCAAGGATCTCTTTATTCTTCTCGATATTTGTACAGGATTTTGTCCTTGCGCTTTTAAATGTAAAATCTTAATAATATATCATCTTTAGAAATTTCTTTAGAACGTGGCATTTTTATCAGAATACGCAGGAAATGTGTTTTCCGAGTCACAAACAAAACAATGCATTGAACTCATTTGATTCCACAAAATTTCAATAAATTATTATGCTAAAAATACAGGAGACGATATTTCAAGTAAAGGGAAAAATTATTCTGCATTTATAGAAGCAGACAAAAATAAAAATATTTTATTTTGTGAACAAAAATGTAAAAGAAAACGTGTAAATGCTGCATTGTAACTATATTTTTGGGACAGCACATTATTATATAGTTTAATGTATATTTTGTAATTTTAAACCTTTGATCATAATTTATATGTGTATATCAGCAAAACTGCTTTTATTTTTTAGCTATCTCGTGAATTTTAATTGCACCTTATTAATTTTATGTTAATGCAAATTTTATTGATTGTCTAAACTTTTGGGACATGGTGTATGCATAAAAGTAACAAAGAGGTAATGGGTATTCTGATATTTACGGGAATGTGATTCGGTATATTTAAAAAAAATTAATCTAATCATCTATCAACATAATGGCTGAGAAAGAAAAATTTAGATTACTCTGCATCAGAGTAATAAAAAAGATCAGGAAGTATGTTACAAAATTTACGAGAATGCGTCTTTCGTAAAGTTTAAAAGTTTCGAATTTAAAAGTTGCGTAAAATTTGAAAGAGGCGAAAAATTAGCATTACTTTTTATATATAAACAAAAATAACCCAGAAACACACTAAAGTATATTCTAATATGTACGAAAATGTGTTTTCATTAAATTTAAAAGTTTAACCTAATCAATTGACAACAATAAAAGCTAACGAAAAATTTACTCCGTATAAAAGTAACAAAAAGATAATGGACATTTTGATATTTACGAGAATGCGTCTTTGGTAAACAGAGTGTCAGAAAAGTCTTTCCCTCATTACAAATTTTTTTCGTATCCTCTAGATATAAGATAGACCTGTGACAAGGTTTCACATGTCTATCTAATGTGTAGCAGATATGAATTAATTTTGCAATCAGGGAAAGACTTTTCGAATATCCTGTACTTTTAAAATTTATTTTAATCAAGTGACAACAATAACTGCTCACAAAAAATTGAGATTCTGCAGCAGAGTAACAAAAAAGATGATGAAGTATATTACAATATTTACGAGAATGTTTCTTTCGTAAAACTTAAAAGTTTGCGAATTTAAATCTTGCGTAAAAGTTTAAAAGTTGCGAAAAATTAACATTATTCTTTATATAAATAAAAAACCCAAAAAGACTGTAAATTATATTCTAATGTGTACGCGAATGTGTTTTTCATAAAATTTAAAAGTTAAGCTAAACAACTGACAACAATGATAGCTTGCGAAAATAAACAGTTTGCATAAAAAAAAAACCGATTATGAAGATTATGAAATATATTGTAATATTTAGATGACTGTGTTCATAGTAAAAATTTCAAAAATTAACCTACTTAACTGCCAACGATGACTGATTACGAGAAAGTGGCATTACTCTGCATAACATGTTCAAAAAGACATTAGAGTACGTTCTAATATTTATGAGAATGTGACTAACGTAATATTTAAAAGTTTAACCTAAACAACTGCCAGCAATGACTGCCACGAAAACTAACATTTTTTTTACATAAAAATAACTAAAAGATTATGAAGCATATATTAATATTTACTAGACCTCATCTTTCATAAAATTAACAAGTTTAACCTAATCAACTGACAACAATGATTGCTAACGAAAAAATAACATTACTCGTCATAAAATAAACAGACAAATACTAAATTGAATACGACAAAAAATAAATAAATAATAGGAAATAGCCATTCGACTGGGAATTATGTCTTCTTTCAATGTATGTAAAAAAAAAAAGCTTAAAATGTCTTTTCATACAGAAATTGTACTAAATTGTGAAATTTTCAATGCGAGCATCCAGTATTGACACCGTATTCGACTTTTTCGGTAAATTTTACTTTGGGATACCAAATGGGATGCCATTCGGTCAAGTAGTTTAAGAATTATGAAGGTTTAAATTGGGGGCTCGTAATATTAAATTCATTTGCAATCGTTGCAAAACAGATTGCAATGCCGATAGTTTTTTAAGCATAGTTCAAAGACTACTTAGCGAAATAAGCGGTTATTTTGGATTCGCATGTGGACTATTCCATAAAAAACGGACAAAATATCCTGCACGTGACACTTACATAAATACCTATATCTACTAACTTATAAGTTGTTAAAATATAAACTATACATTAAAAATAACAAAAATGCTAGATTTTCATATTAGCATAGTTGTTTTAATTTGCGGATACAATAGCATTGTTAAAACAGCAGTAATATGTAGAAAATCTGTCCCACACGTGATATGGAATGGCCCCTTTAAAAGGTTTAAAAATCTCCACAATTTAAACCCTAGATCTTAGTAATCTGCCCGTTTTCAGTGCCATTTCATGAGAAACGGAAAAAATGTCCTGCGCGTGACACTTACATAAATACCTATATAAATTAACTTATAAGTTGTTAGAATATAAAATATATATTAAAAATAAGAAAAAACCCTAGATTTTCATATTCACTTACTCGTAGTTGTTTTAATTTGAGGATATAATAGCATTGTTAAAAAAGCAGCAATATGTAGAAAAGGTGTCCTACATATGACATGGAATGGGCCATATTTGACGTTTTTAAAAATCGATTTCGTTTTTCTAAAAAATATACAGTTACCTCTGTCTAATGCGGAATCGATCGGGACCAAGGAAATTTTCCGCAGTAGACAATACAGTAAACTGGTAAGGCGGACTCTGTGTAAGACGGAAATCTGGGCAAGGAAAGGGGCCGTGGCAGTAGGGGCCGTGGCAGTAGGAATAATCCTGCGTTCGTGCACGAAAGTGTCAGATTTGGCGGTGGAGGAGTGTTGGTGTATGGTGGCATCTCCATTGACGGGCGCACTGACCTCTACATCATTCGAGATGGAGCTCTGACTGTTCGCCGATATAGGGATGAGATCCTCAGACCTATTGTAGTCCCTTACGCTGCAGCAATCGGAGATAACTTCATTTTAATGGACGATAACTGCGGGCCACATCGTGCAAACCTGGTGGAGGATTTCCTTTTCGAGGAAGGAATCATTCGAATGGAATGGCCAGCGTGTTCTCCAGACATGAATCCAATCAAGCACGTTTGGGACGCTCTAGGAAGACGAGTTTCTGGCCGCCAACAACCCCCACAAACTCTTCAAGAACTGGAAAGAGCTCTTCTGGAAGAGTGGGGCAGAATACCCCAACTCGTCATTAATAGCCTCATTGAGTCCATGCCTCAAAGGTGTTCAACGTTGCTGGCCGCCCGTGGAAACCATACCCCCTACTGAAAAAGATTTTCTTTGAAGAAAACACCTTTTCTTATTCTTTTTTTCTCATATGCACAAATTGTGTTTTTTTCCTTTAGTACACAAATGCGCAATAAAATGCATTTTTTTCTGCCAAACATGTGTAATTTATTCTCATATAACCTACTATGTCTGTCGACCATGTATCAATCAGCTAAACATTTTACCAGATACAAAATCCACCTAAAACTGCAATATCGTTTAATTGTTTTGAGCAGTGTAATTATCCGAAATCGAAGCTCCAGATATGCGAATCCAAAATTACAGTTAATTCCGTCAATTAGTTTTTGAGATATGCTTAAAAAACTGGCGGCATTGCAGTGTGTTTTGAAACGATTACAAATAGATTTAACATAAGGAGTTACAAGCCGTGGATCTTCATAATTTCTAAATTATTTGACCGAATGATTTCTTGTTTGACTTCGTGAGATAAAATTTAGAAAAAAATCCGAATATGATGTTAAAATCAGGTTTTCGTATTGAAAATGTTAGAGTTCGGGGGAATTTCATTATGAAGACAACCCCCTAAGCTTACTTGTGTAATATAGTTTGAAAGAAGACATAATTTTTAGCTGAATGGCTATTACTTTTTTGTGGGGGTGGGGGGGGGGGTGGTGATGGTCAATTTGGTAATTCAAATGTTGGAGGTGGGTTTTTTTTTACGTTCTCATATTTATGAGAATGATGACTTTCGTTAAAATGGAAGTTTATAATCTAAACAATCGACAATAATGTCTCCTAATGAAAAATTAACTTTGCTCTGCGTAAAAATAAAGAAAAATAAGTTGCGTTTTTTAAAAACAAAAATTCAGTTACCTAATTAACATTATCTTGTACTTACTACATTTTTTTTTTCTGTAGAAAATATTGATTGGAAATTTTTTGACACAGATGATAAATACTCTACGTTATTACCCTAAAGAATTTATATGTTTACAAAAAAGAAAAAATTACTCTAAGTTATCAGCTTTCTTCTTTGAAAAATTGTTCGCGCTCTCTTTGTTTCTTTTTTAGGGTTCCGTACTTAAAAAGTTAAAACGGAACCATTATAAGATCACTCCTACGTCTGTCTGTCACAGCCATTTTTCTTGTAAACTATGGAACGTGGAAAGTTCGAATTGGGGGTAAAAATAAAGACTATCAACCCAGATATTTACAGATTATTAAACATTCACAAATATATTTAGGAAAATGTAGAGGGGCTAATTAAGTTACTTGAAAAAAATAAACATTTCTTTGTATATCGTGCGGAAGCTTTCGTAACGCTGAACTCAAAAATACATTTCTTTTAATTTTAGGTATTATATTTTTATTTTCAGAGATATCGTCGAAAATGTTGTGAAAAATATTCCCCTCCCCCTCTATTTCCGAATCTATTGAAACCAAAATTATGAAAAAATTAAAGGTAGTAAACGTTAATTTAAACCTTGCAGGAAAACTATAGCGATTATCCTAGGTCACATAGTTTCTGAGAAAAGCGCATTTTTTCGTTACACACAAATTTCGATTTGCGGGCATTCAGCAAAAGTGTTGAAGAGCGCTGGAGGTACCCATCGTAGCACAAGCATAAAAGCATTATTGATAATGATTTTCGAAAAAAATCGTCGATAATTAGCCGAGATATTAACTTTTAAAGACACGGACGGTTTGGACAGTGTCACGGGCGGCGTACTCTATGTACCGTCGGCTTTTAAAGCCTAGATAACAACTTTTAATTATATATTTGTGTAATGAAATGTACAGTAGCAGTACAAAAGCAATAAACGTCAAATTGCTAAAAACAGAATAATTAGAATTTAATCACATAATTACTATGGGATTCGCGACTAGTTTGCATTGAATGGATCTCTCAATTATGTCTACCGTGTCTTTAAAAGTTAATTAAACACCTTTCTGGAGAAACGCGGCACGGACCAAGGCGACGTTGCAACTTTGGAACCTCCTTTGGAAGCGCGCTTAGCACAATTCCAAGTTTAAACTTTGAACAAGGATTTTGTTTTAGCTACTTTGTAACAGGAAAAGATTATTACTACGCTAAATTTAGTTTTATGAAATGCCAAATGAAGTTTAAATATGCACTACTTTTATTGTCAGTACCGAATTAAGTTCATCATAAACATATTAGGATTAAAAAAAAGTGTTATACAGAATAGCAATATCTGGCATTGTTTAGGCTTCATATCTCTTTGAACTTTTATGGTATATCCATTCATACTTTTCTAGTACATACATCTATACCCAATTCTACGTTGTATAGTTTTTTACAAAGTGTTATTATTCTTGTAGCAACAATTTTTTTTTAATAATAGGGGAGACCGGGGCAAGTTTTCCAACTTTTTATAATTTTATTTTTGTATTTTTTATTTTTAACTATTTTGATATCTACAGGATATCATTGTATTCCCTAGACCTTTCTGTACAAACTGACACAATTATTTTTCAAAAAACTAAAAATACTTTTTCAGAAAAAATGGTTAAGTCTAATCATGTTACGTTAGAAACACGTGGGGCAAGTTTTCCAGCCTACTAAAAATGGTCAGGGGCAAGTTTTCCAACTATACTTTAAATGGTAAAACACAGGTAATAAATCTTGCTGGTTGATTAATAAGTGTTTTTTATTATGAAGTAAATAACAGTAGTAATAAGTAGTAACATAACAGTAACATAAAAAAAACATTTTAATCCCTTTTACATTTCAAGACGAAGGTCCAAACAGCTCCCTGGCCGGGACTGGATTTTGTTTTTTCTCGCCCTTTTTATCTGACTCCTTCTGCAGTTTCCCTTTTTTTAGATGAATCATTTTTTTCTATTTTCGGTTGATTTTTAAAGGAGAATCAGTCAGTGCAATCCTTCCTATTTTTCTTTCCACGCCGTGCTTGCCTCCTTAGTGCAGCCTTCGCAAAATTCCTAACTTCTTCTGGTGTAGGCAAAGTTTGTTTGGATGTAGAAAGAACGCCTTTTTCATAAGCAATAGAGAAATTTTGAGTAGAACTTAAGGAACAGCTTCTTTGAAAGTGCTAGCCTGCGTTGGTGTAGAAGGATTAGATGCTTTCGGTGTTTTTTTTTTTTTTTTTTTTTTTTTGGCGGGGGGGGGGGGGGGGAATCTATTATTGAGGAAAGTTTGAAATACTTTCAGGATTGTTGGTCCTTTCAAGATTTGGTGCGGCAGGAGCTCACCTGTCAGAAAAGTAGGATGGCATAAAAGTAGAATCTGTAAATATTTCAGGATTCAGTGGGAAAATTCTCGAACGTTTAAAACCCGCCATAATATTGACTGTGAATTAATGCCACAGGAGCAGCTCTAAGCACAGTTAATTTGCTTTTTGAGGGGTCCATACATACTGCGATCTCAGTATTGTAGCTTATGACTATAAAGGCATAATTAACATAAAATAGATTCATTAAATGAACCCATTTAAAAAAAAATTGACATTTTATTATATTTTTGAATTTACCTTATTTTTTATATTGATAGTTTTACTGAAATGATTAAATGATCAAACGGGTTCGTAGTATATATCGTTATTTGGCCGATTTTACTACACAATAAATATATTTTTGATACAATAAGACTAGCTGATTTAGGAGGGAGGACGTTTTCAAACGAGAAACGTGTTGGAAAACGTGCTCCGTATGTTGTTGGAAAACGTGTCCCGTATGTTGTTGGAAAACCTGCCCCGTCGCCATATTTGAACTTTTACACTTTTACTGGACGAATAGCGGTGCAAGTTATTTGCGAATCAAACGCATAGTTACCTGAAGAAATAAACCTTTTTTTAGTGCATGCAATGTCAAAACAGTAAGTTTAACGCTAGTACTTTTTTTTTTTACGTTTTAATAAAGACCTAAAATTTTACTCACCGTTGAAAAAATGAAAAAAAACAGCTCTCCAGACGAAGTGACAGCAGCTATTAAGCTATAACTTTTGTAGATGGTGTGTAAGATGTTGCCACATCAGCCAATTCCCTTTCTAGCGTCACCTAGCGGCTCATTTAAAGACCAAAGCGAGTTGGAAAACTTGCCCCTATGGAAAATGTGCTCCCGGTCTCCCCTACGGTTAATAAAATTCACATATTTATTGTACCCCTACGTCCTTACAGTAACGAAAGGTGAAATATTGTTACTCAAAGAAAAGTCTTTTTACAAGCGCTTTTGCAACTAAAAATTAATATTTTTTTGCGATTTTTTCATTTAAAAATATAAATTAAGATAAAAACGAGTATTTAAGACATAAAAATATACAAATTTAAGGTTCATTTAAGGATATTATCCCGAACCCGGCCAACGTAGGACGGTTCAACTAGTATATAACAAAAATCCCCGTCACTTATTTAAGGGGATTCTTCACGCACTTGAAAACACACGCTCCGTAATGTTAATCCTATGGGCAGGCTATTTTCAAATTTCTCGTTTCATTTGAATATTTTTAAACATTTTTCTTTTTTACATAGGACAGCTGGGTTCAATCTTTAATATGACTCTTTTTTTATTTTTTCGATTTTGGTTGCAGTTTTTTTTTTTTTTTTTTTTTTTTTTTTTTTTTTTTTTTTTTTTTAATGGTACTTTCAGTTTCGAAACTGAACCGAAACTTCGAAACCGGTTTGATGGACGCTTTTTTTGTACTAGAATTTTCAAACGTCGTCATAAATCTATAGGATTCAGATCAGGGCTTTTTCCTGACCAGGTAATAACTGTATGCATTTATTTTTAAACCATTCTTTGCATATTTTTGCATATGACATGGAGCTGAATCCTGCTGAAAGATATAAATGGTGCTTTATTCATTTCACATCTAACAGCATCTGATGAAATTCTTCTATCTTTGAGGCATATCCTTTTTATCTTTCTATCCTCAGAAGCACTTGAGCATTTTTTTTTTTTTTTTGGCCTGATCTTACCTTATTTATCCCTGATTTAATTTCTTCTTAATGTAAGCACAACTTTTGTACGCCAGATAAAGTGACTGATCCACCAATCTGTTTTGCAATTTCAACATAAGAGAGACCATTTTCTCTCAATATGACAATTCTGCTTCTTTTTGTAGGTGTCCAATCAGTTCTTGTTGTTGATGACATTGTTTTAAATTCAAAATCAAGTTTTAAATTAAAATCAAAACATACTAAAATTTAGTTATTGGCATTTGATTGGTTCTCAGAACAGTCATTGTGATTGGCTAGGGAGCTTTTATTACAATACACGATTGCTGCATGAATGCTGAAGCATTCATGACTAATTGTATTTTAGACTAAAGTAAGTGTAACTTTTTTTGTAATGCAGCTATTTTAATTCTGATTTTTTTAAATTAAATTCTGCGTTAAATTTCCTTGAATGTGATATGTAAACATTTGTATTTAGGTGAAAATTAATATACTCTATAAGCACACAAAGTTATAAAACATGAAAATTTCAAAAAAATTTCCACAATTTTGGCCACCACTGTATATATATAAAGGAAATCAGAAATATTTGACATATTTTGTCTAATTATTTGTATAAAAAATGCTCAATATGCATTTTTACTCTTCCAATACGGATCTGATTTTTCCGATGTCAGATATAAAATATTTCGAGACGCATCAATATTTTCTCCTAAATACTGATACGCTGATATCGTGAAACATGAATGCTGCTTTTTCCCGCCTGAGAAATAAATATATTCGATACAGTATCCAAGCGGAAAAAATGCGTTATATTATATTGTCTTTATGCGTGTTCATTTTGCTTTGTCGGATGAAAGATGGGAAAACGTCAGAAGGAGTTGCATTATGTAAATAAATTATTGTACTTAATATTTTATTTTATTATTTCATTCTGTAAGTACAATTTTATTTAATTCTTATAAATCATGCAATGTGTAACATTGTAAAAATAATATTTATATATATATAAATTTAAAAATATATTTTTAAAAAATGTCGATTTTATGGTAAAAATCTGTCAACTAAAATGCAAGTTAAATGAAAAAAAAAAAAAAAAAAAAAAAAAAAAAAAGGAAAAAATATAGATCATTTTCCCTCAAACTTTTACTTTTAGGTAGCTTTCTTTACAAAAAACTACCTATTGCAGCCGTTCGGAGGAAAGTGATTTCAAAAAATTTTGGTATATTTTCATCGATCATGACCCCCAGACCCCGAAACCACCCTCCGTTCAAAATTGATATATATATATATCTGACCTATGTCACACTGTAACTCCCGTAATTATGAACCGATTACGATGTAATTCGGTGTGTACATAGTACATACCAATGTCTCGACCGAGTTCGTTGGCCAACTTCATCCGCCGTTTTGTTTCAAAATGGCGGCCATTTAAAATTTTTAAAAAAATTTAAAACTTGAAATGTGGTACCAAAAAATTAAAAATGGAAAAATATTTTTTTCTTATGTATTTGACCTTTATACAAAGATTCCGGAGCAGTTTTTGTTTCGTCTATATCTTAAAAAATGGCTGAGTTATAGCATTTTGAATTTCTAGCGTGGCTGACATTTTGAAACGTCCTGAATTTTGTCACGCGATAAAAGGCGTATTTATGAACCGATTTGGATGTAATTCGGTGTGTACATAGTACATACCAATCTCTCGACCGAGTTCGTTGGCCAGCTTCATCCGCCATTTTGTTTCAAAATGGCGGCCATTTAATTTTTTTTTATTTAAAATTTGAAATGTGGTACCAAAAAATTGAAAATGGAAAAATATTTTTTTCTTATGTATTTGACCTTTATACAAAGATTTCGGAGCAGTTTTTGTTTCGTCTATATCTTAAAAAATGGCTGAGTTATAGCATTTTGAATTTCTTGCGTGGCTGACATTTTGAAACGTCCTGAATTTTGTCACGCGATAAAAGGCGTATTTATGAACCGATTTGGATGTAACTTCGTTTATACATAGTACATACCAATCTCTCGACCGAGTTCGTTGGCCAGCTTCATCCGCCATTTTGTTTCAAAATGGCGGCCATTTAAATTTTTTTTTAATTTAAAATTTGAAATGTGGTACCAAAAAATTGAAAATGGAAAAATATTTTTTTCTTATGTATTTGACCTTTATACAAAGATTTCGGAGCAGTTTTTGTTTCGTCTATATCTTAAAAAATGGCTGAGTTATAGCATTTTGAGTTTCTAGCGTGGCTGACATTTTGAAACGTCCTGAATTTTGTCACGCGATAAAAGGCGTATTTATGAACCGATTTGGATGTAACTTCGTTTATACATAGTACATACCAATGTCTCGACCGGGTTCGTTGGCCAGCTTCACCGGCCATCTTGTTTAAAAATGGCGGCCATTTAAATTTTTAAGAAAAATTTAAATTTGAAATGTGGTACCAAAAATTGAAAATTGAAAAAATATTTTCTTCTTATGTGTTTGACCTTGATAAAAAGATTCGGGAGCAGTTTTTGTTTCGTTTATATCTTAAGAAATGGCTGAGTTATAGCATTTTGAATTTCTAGCATGGCTGACATTTTGAAACGTCCCGATTTTTCTCACGTAATAACAGGCGTATTTATGAACCGACTTGGATGTACCTTGGTGTGTACATAGTACATACAAATATCTCAACCGAGTTCGTTGGCCAGCTTCATCCGCCATCTTGTTTCAAAATGGCGGCCATTTAAAAAAATAAAAAAATAAAAAAATTTAAATGAGATACCAAAAAATTGGAAAATGAAAAAGATTTTTTTTATGTGTTTGGCCTTGATACAAAGATTCCGGAGCAGTTTTTGTTTCTGAAAATTTGTTCTTTTGTTGATATCTTAAAAAATGGTTGATTTATAGCACTTTGAATTTCTAGCATGGCTAACATTTTGAAACGATCTTGTTTTTGTCACACGATAACACACGTATTCGCCTATTTCGATGTAAGAAGGCATGTGGATAGTATACATCAACACCTCGACCAAGTTCGCTGGCCAGATTCATCAGCCATCTTGTTTCAAAATGGCGGCCATTAAATTAAAATATATATATATATTTAAAGTGAGATGCAAAAAAATTAGAAATTGAAAAAGGTTTCTTTCTTAAGCGTTTGATCTTGATATAAGGATTCAGGAGCATTTTTTGTTTGTCTTTACCTTAAAAAATGGCTCAGATATAGCAGTTTCAATTTCTATTGTGGGTGACATTTTGAAAAATCTGATTTTTTGCATGCGACAGCACTCCTATATATTAACCGATTCCGATGCGAGTGAGCATGTGCACAGCAATTACTAAGGTCTCGACCAAGTTCACTGCTTAGCCTCATCCACCATGTTGTCTTAAAATGACAGGCACTTTAAGAAATATCCGAATTTGGCAGCCAAATATAAGTTACTTTAAAGAAAAGCAGCTTGGATGAAGCTGACTAATTTCGCGAAATTCTCATTCATTATATTGATAAAAATTAGTATTGAATCTCCTATATTCGGTTTCCACTAAATTGAGCTTCGTGTGTTTGCATGATATAAGTTGGCTTTTTTAATAAGGATTATGAAAGCTACCTCTTCCTCCCGGCACTGGCCGGAAGGACTTTTTTAATAATCAGATATTTAATTAACTGTTAGAGACAATTTTTTTCTGTAACATAGAAGTTTTTTTAATTAGCGTCCCAGCTGATTTTTTAGCCCCCGATATGCTATTTCATTCGGTCAGCAATTAAAGTCGGGGTCGTCTTTAAAAAATACCGTTCCGCTATATAAGCCAGCCATAAAAGAAAGTAGATGTATATTTTGTACGGTATTATCTCTACTGCAATTTTGTAAACTTCTAAGCATCGCATATTTTCATTTTTTATACCGTCGTATAGGGAATAAAAGAAGGTACTTTTAAATGCAATTTGTTTGAAAACTGCATCTCAATTTCTTTTTGAAACATTATTATTATTATTATTATTTTCTTTTTTGTAGTTTTTAGCAATTTTGTTTTATGTTGGCAACTGATGTACTCAATTTCTGTAGAAAGTAAAGGAAAAATAGTTGCAAAATTGTAATTATATCTTTTTGTTGCCATTTTCCCATAACAACGGGAAAAAAGTAAGTAAAATAACGTACTATTTTGAAAAAATATAAATGAATGACTTTTGATAAAACATGGAGCTATTACAAACTATATTTAATTTTAAGTAGTATCCATATAAATGTTACAAACAAATAAAGGTATATAAATCATTAGATAGCCATTTTCTTTTTGGTCGAGTTTCTTGAATGACGACATCGCTTTTTGCTGGAATTGTGTATTATTTGCGATAGTGACGCCATCCATATGCATACTTTTCTATAGATGTAGTTTAAGACTGGATTGTAAATGTGGAACTTTTCAGCGGATGCAAATGACGTCCTTTTATATAAAATAAAAGTGTGTGTTTTAAGTCTTAAAACTGAAATATGTTTTTTTACTATCAATATTTATATGCATATATATATATATTTTCATCTAGGGAGACAGTAAATTCTGAAAAAGCAGAATTCCTGTTTTCTAGTCATTGATTTTGTGTCGCATAATAAATTCGATTATTACATTTAAAATACTTACATTTTATTTTAAATCATTTCTTAACAAAGTATCTGCAATTCGTTAATTGCTTTAAAAGTGTGGTATTTTTATTAATAAATCAATTAATTACAAACTTCTACTAAATATATATAATGCAAATGGGAATTTCGTTCCGACTGCTTATAACTTGAGTTCTGCTGAAGTGCTGAATGGATTTTGATGAGACTTGCACTGTTATTTAGATAATTTTTCAGGGAAAGTTTTAACACATTGCATATCGTTTTATGTTTGCTCAGTTATGTAACTATGGGGGTAAGTTCTATAATCAGATTAACCTAATTAGGATAATTTAGACTTTTTAAAAGATTCTGCTGAATAAATTTGGTTGGAACTTGCACTGTTAATTAGATAATTTTTCAGCGAAGGTTTTAATATGTAAAATTTTGTTTTACATTTCTTAATTGCAGAACTATGGTGGAAAGTTCTATAATCAGATTAACCCGATTATGAAATATTAACATTTTAAAAAGTTTATGATGAATCAATTTCGATGGAACTTGCAATGTTAGTAAATACAAAACTTATGTGGAAATATAAATGACCTAAAAACAACGTTTAAACACAGAATAAAATACATAAGGTTTGAACAGACGTATACCTTTCGTGAGTTCCAGGACTCACATCATCAGTGTATAAACTCTATAAAAACAATACCCCCCAACTACACGTACGGTGAAAACCCAAATGTCAAAACACAATACCAAAAGACCAGCAAGTTCCAACAGCCAAGGAAATTAAAGCGGAAGTGAAGTGCCGTGACACAACAAATCCACCCAGAAAGTTGAGATGTATGGTACACTAGACAAATCATTAACAAAGGAGTTTTTAAATCTATGGATATGAACAGCTTCAAAAAAGTCTAAATCTAGAGGAGTAGTGCATTTCTTGATAATGGTAACTGAGTCAAAATTGAAATTATATCCCTCCCCCCAGCGATGAGAGGCGATAGAAGATTTTTGCAATTCTTTTTTCTTTAGATAGTTTATGTGTTCTTTTACTCTGTAATGGAGTTTTCATTTAGTTTGTCCAATATAGGACAAACCACATTGGCATTGAATGCTGTAAACACTCCAATAATTTTGAGGCAGAATTTGATCCTTAAGCTGTGAAAAAGTTAATTTATGAACTGGTTTAAAAACTGGTTAATTTATTAACTGGTTATACGTCTGTTCAAACCTTATGTATTTTATTGTCTGTTTAAACGTTGTTTTTAGGTGATTTGCAATGTTAGATAAATTTTCAGAATTTTTTTATATATAACATATCGATCTACATTGTTTAATTAACGAGCTACCAGGGAATATTCTGTAATCAGATGGGCCCAAAAGATTAGACTTTTCCAAAAGTTCTAATGAATGGTTTTAGATTGACTTACACTGTTAGTTAGATGAATTATGAAAAGAAAAAAAATGTAAAAATTGTAAATAAAATTAGCCTTTCGAATCGCAAAACTTACATCTTACGTGAGAAGAGCCGCGGGCAAAAGCTAGTCTATAATAAACTAAAAAAAGTTAATTTTTAGCCCCCGGAACGCTATGCTATTTCTTTCTCCCAACTTATTTTGTCTCCAAAAAATAATGTTATCTTACAGACGCTAGCAATAAACAAAGCAGATGTATTGTTGTACAATTAAATGCTCTATAGCAATTTTTTTTAATTTATAAGCCTCGCAAATTTTCAATGTTTATACCGTCGTATTGGTGAAAAAAAAGTACTTTTAAATGCAATTTGTTTGAAAACTGTATCTCCATTTATTTTTGAAATATTAATTTTTTTGTAGTTTTTAGCACCATTTGTTTAATTTTGGCAACTCATGTACTCTATTTATATAGAAAGTAAAGGGAAAATAGTTGAAAAATAGCAATTATACCTTTTTCTTGTCATTTTCTCATAACAATAGAAAATAATAATAAAGAAAATGTAATTAAAATGCGTGCTATTTTGAAAAAAAATATAAACGAATAATTTCTACGAATAATAAAACATGGAGCATAATAATAAAGAAAATGTAATTAAAATACGTGCTATTTTGAAAAAAAATATAAACGAATAATTTCTACGAATAATAAAACATGGAGCTATTATAAACTATATATAATTTTAAGTATCTGTAGACCCTTTCAGTGTGACGTCAGTCATGACGTTTTGGTTGGAAACTAACTCCAAACAAACGGTTGCTATGCGTCATTTCTTTTTAAATATAAATCGTGGAAAATGTTACCAGTACATATCAAGTATTAAAACACTTAGATGTGAGATATAGATATAAGATATAGCTGCAACACACAAACAAAATAGAAAATACAACATAGCAACCGTTTGTTTGGAGTCAGTTTCCAACGAAAACGTCATGACTGACGTCACGACTGAAATCGTCTATATTAATGTTACAAACAAATGAATGCCTATGAATCATTAGATAGCCCTTATTTTTGTCCAGTTTCTTTAATGACGGCATCTTTTTGCTGCATTTGTGTATTATTTTGAGATAGTGACATCCTATTCATACTGTAGATGTTTAAGAGTGGATCGTAAATGTGGAATTCTTAAGCGGATGCGAATGACGTCATTTTACATAAAATAAAAGTTTGTGCTTTAAGTCTTAAAATTGAAATATGTTTTGTACTATTTATATATATATATACATATAATTTTTTTATCGGGGGCGACACTAAATTCTGAAAAAGCAGAATTCCTGTTTTCTAGTTTATTTCTCATTGTCTTTTACAGAAGAGTTTTTACATTAGGTTAAACCTTTCAGCGGACGAGCTAAAATATTTTGCAGGAGCGAGCACGTGACGTATCTTTAGAGGACAGTAGTTACAATATTATACATGAAAAACTTTTCACAGCGGTAATAAGATAAATTGTTCATATCAATAGTAGTAATTTAATTTTAATTTCGATGCCTTCTGCGAGATCAAAGTTTCGTAAAAACCCTGTTTGTTGTAAAATTTGTGAGAGCGCGCTCGCTGGAAAATTAAGTAAATCAACATTTCATTTTAGTTAAACGAAGTTTATTTATTTATATTTTTCTTTGTTTTACTTTACTTTTAAAAAACGCAGCTTAGATACGTTCATGACAATTCAGAAATATTCGAAAATGTTTAAAGTAAAACTTTTTCCAAGATCGTCTGTAACCCATAGAGGCAGAGCCGGATTTCGATATTGATAGCCCATGGGCCCAGTACACACCATGGGCCCAGTACCATGGGCCCAGTGCACTTCTCTTTCTGTTGTTTCTTTCAAGGTTTACACAACCAATACACAATGCTAATAAAGAAACAAACTATCATCGAATAAAACGAAGTTTGCTTATTTATTTATTTTCGTTTGTCTGCTTTAGTTTTACATATGTTTGGATATCAAGCCATGGTAAGCTTAAATATTTTTGGGGAAAGGGGGGAAATATATGATGTAGAATCATATATTGTGTTTTCCTAAATTACATTCCGTTAATTCATTTGTTACTCATATATCTTAAAGTTATTCATTAACTGTTTAATATAACTTGATTTCTTATTTCATCTAAAAAGCTGGCTCTCTTTTTAAATAAAGGTAGATATATCTTGCTACAGTTGATAGGTCATTAATAATCAAGAGGTAATCATAATAATATTTTATTTCCTGTCTAAATAAATCTTTCTGTTATCTTTTCTTTATTAAGCTAAATGTATCTTGCATTTCGTGAATCTTCACATAATATTTATAGTAGAAATTTAACGTCTGTCAGTAAATAAAAAAATTATATATGGCAGATTAAAATTAGAATTTAATGCAGGGTTTATTGATATAATCTAAAAGGTTATTGCTCATTTCTTTAACAGTTATGAATAAATATTTTTTTCATCCGTTACTTAGCGCCAGAGTGATTCGTTAGATTTTGAATTTTGTATGTAACATGCTAACGGATATATTTAGGGTTTCGGTCATCTGACGAAACCCTATTCGTCTCGCTCCTCTGTCTGTCTGTCTGTCTGTCTGTCTGTCCGTCACAGAGCCCGTTCACAGAAACTATGTATGTTGGAGACTTGAAATTTTGCATACTTATAGCTGAACACCTCAAATCAAACGACAAATCCAAAATTTTTGAAAAACTCTTATATTTAACCCTCTGGGCTCCAACTTGTGTATTTTAATATTTTTGTTCTAACTGAGCCCCTAATTAAGTTGAAGACTTAAAATTTTGCACACTTGTAGATGAACACCTCACATCAAACGACAAATCCTAAAATTTTGAAATTTTTTTATATTTAACCCTTTGGGTTCTAACTTGTGTATTTTAATCTTTTTGCTCTAACTGAGCCCCTAATTAAGTTTAAGACTTAAAATTTTGCACACTTATAGCTGAACATCTCACATCAAACGACAAATCCTAAAATTTTGAAAAATTTTTATATTTAACCCTCTGGGCTCCAACTTGTGTATTTTAATCTTTTTGTTCTAACTGAGCTCCTAATTAAGTTGAAGACTTAAAATTTTGCATACGTTTAGCTGAACACAACACATCAAATGGCAAATCATAAAATTTTGAAAAAATCTGATATTTAACCCTCTGGGCTCTAACTTGTGTATTTTAAGCTTTTTTTTCTAACTGAGCCCCTAATTAAACTTGAGACTTGAAATTTTGTACTTAAAGCTGAACACCTCACATCAAACGACAAATCATAAAATTTTGAAAAAGTCTTATATTTAACCTTCCGGTCTCTAACTTGTGTATTTTAAGCTTTTTTTTCTAACTGAGCCCCTATTTCAGTTGAAGACTTGAAATTTTGCATACGTATAGCAGAACACTTGCGATCACACGAAAAATTATAAAATTTTGAAAAAACCTTACATTATTTACCCACCGGGCTCTAACTTGTGTATTTTAAGCAATTTTTCTAACCTCCACCAATTGCACCCGCTGGGTACTTTTCTAACTTTTGCCGACACCACTTTGACCACTCTTCATATTATGCACATAGCCTTACATATTTCAGTTCCACTTTTTACCGCCAAGGGGCGCCTATCGATTTCGGGGCTATAGGCCCGATCCCCTCGACTAATATACCTACGGATAGGTTGTAAAACGGAGTTTCGTTCGGATAGAGGTTTGTGTAGAATAGAGTGCGCCCCCTGGTTGCGAAATGTGGAACTAACAGATTTCGCAAAAGGATAAAGTGCTTTGAAAGGAATATTAAACGAAACCCTCTGTGCGATCTGTGATCACACTTACTCACTTGTTTATTTAACTTGTTTACTTGGCTCGCCAGATATTTTTATCGGGAGATTTTGCAAGCAGCTTTAGAAGAGTAAGGTCGCAAAAAATCGCTCGTGTTAGGGGGATCACCTCACCACGTCTTATTGAATTCAAATAAAAGAACTTATGTGGATTTTGTTACGTGTCTCCAATTTCGTTTTTATCTTCAGTTCTTATTGCAGGAATCCGGACCAAAGTATTGTGGATAAAACGCAATCTACTTACTAACTCCTCTTACAGATCTATGGCCGTAACGTAATCGAACTTAACCAGCAATATAACTTCAATAAACCAGCTAAATAAGTAAAAGATAAATAATTAAATACTACACCATAACGTGACTATTATAAACAGAAATTTTTTTTTTCAAATTCGAATTAAATAATTACGTATAAAAAGCAGGAACTTATTGAAAAATACTTCATAAAAACTATATTTACACGTGAATTTTAAAAGAGGAAGGATATTGTAAAATAATAAATTCATTAACATGCGTTAGAAGCCTTAAATAGGAGAAATTACGTCACATTTACGTCACATTACACTTATTACGTAAAATGAACAAAAAAACAATATTGCAAAACAGTTTAAATCTAATTGCGCGAGACATTTATTTGATATTTTTAGATGAACTTTTCAACTATTTTTGTTAGGACAGAGCAAATAATATTTCATTTCTAACAAAAGTATTTTCACGTGAATATTAAAAAGAGAAAGAAAAGTTTGGTGAAAATTACGTCAGATCAAAAACGATACATTTAAAATGTCTTATTTAAAAGAATTTTCTTTTCGCTTAGTTGAAAAATACCGAAAGACAAAGACTCTCTTTACTTAATTCATTTAATATTAGCTTATTTTGAAATGTTTAACTGATTTTATTTAATCAAAGAAAAAACAGCCAACTTATCTTTTAACAGCAGCTGATTTTTCCTTAAAATTCCCAATCGAAAAGAAATGAATAGAAACCCGTTTATAGGGAGATCGCCACTGTTTTTTAAATTATAATTCAATATTTCAAAATCTTTTTAAAGCCGATCAAATTAGAGTACTTTTAGAGACTGCGGTGTCAGAACGGAGGTTGGCGAGCGTAGCTCGTAGGGGGCCGAGCCCCCTAGTACTGAGAAAAAAAAAAGAAAAAGTTACAGAACGTTTCAGTGTTTGTTTACCTCTCTTTATTAGGTGTTTTTTTAGACATTATTCTAATTAAATTTTTCTCAAATGGCTATATTGCATCAAAAAAATTTAGTGCAAAAATCAAAATACATTTTTTCTAATATTTCCATTTTATTTGTACTTTTCATGTTATGTATGTGTATTTTATTATACAAATTTCATGAATTTGAGTTGATTTCTAATTAACGAATTTTCTTCATAACGAAGTGTGTAAGTGTAACGTTGAGACTTCGTTAAATGGAAGTTTCACTGTATTTCATATTCTTTTGCCAAATTCTTATGCCACGAAGTTTAAACGAAGAAATTGTGGCGTATGATTTTCATCATACTGTCTCTAACTGCTTTACTGTTGAGATACGTAATTATACCGGGTACTACTGCCACCGACAGCCTCAGCCATGGGAGTATAATACTCTCTTTTTTATGTTTTATTATGTAAACCTGGACGATTCAACTATTTATTATCTACTCCTGTTCTACTCTTCTTTCAGTTACCTTTTTTGCTTATTTGGATTTTTGGAGTATATTGTAATATACATATGTGGAATATTTTAAAATATATAATTTAGCAATCACGTCCCAGACGAACTCCTTTAAAAACATTTAATGCTTAATTCAGGGTAGTGATGGGCGATAACGAGATGTTTTTCTCGATTTTTTCGATTGTATGGACATCTCGATACTTTTCGATTGTGTAAATTTTTTCTCGATGACTCCAGTTTGCCAATTGCTTTCATACATCATATATTATATATTATATACGTCATCCATTTATCAAGAATCGTCTGCGGGTGAACTGGAATGAGTCGGCGTTAATAAAGAGTAGGTGACTTCACCCGCTAGTGGGCCCCTCCTTTAATCGGGGCCCCTAAGTTATACGTAATCTTGAAATATGAAATCACGAACAGGTTACCCGCTATATACAACACCGTATAGCAGGCGTGGTGTGCACGCACTACAAAATCTTGTAAAAAAATATAATCTCGAAACGAACGAATCTCGGACAAGATGTCTTGGGGGAGGGGTCAAAATGAGCGGAGGGGCACAGTAGCTGCATAATATGAATAAGTCGTCACAGGTCTTTAGGCCTTTCGAACCATATGTCACATGAGTGGTCTGGATCTGAATTTATAAAAATGCCCTTCCCGTGGGGGCAAAGAGGGGGGAGGGGTGCGGGAGATGGATAAAGTGAGTAAGTGGTCATAGGCCTTTCCAACAATATGTCACATGAGGGGTATCGGCTAAATTTAGAAAAGTGTCCCTCGTAGGGGAAAAGTGGGGGGCGGTCGCCGGAAGTGCAGAACATCAATAAATAGTCACAGACCTTACCAATAATATCTCACATGTGGGGTCTTGGCTAAATTTGAAAAAGTGTCTCCCGGTGGGGCAAAGTGGGGGGACGGACACCGGAGGAGCATAACATCAATAAGTAGTCACAAACCTTTCCAACGATATCTCACTTGTGGGGTCTTGGCTATATTTTTGGGAAAGTGTCTCCCTGGGGGGGGCAAAGTGGGGGGACGGACACCGGAGGAGCATAACATCAATAAGTAGACACAGACATTTCCAACAATATCTCACATGAGGGGTCTTGGCTAAATTTGAAAAAGTGTCTCCCGGGTGGCAAAGTGGGGGCGGGGGGGGGACTGTCATTGGAGGAGCATAACATCAATAAGTAGTCACAGACCTTTCCAACGATATCTCACATGAGGGATCTTGGCTAAATTTGAAAAAGTGTCCCCCGTGGTGGGGGCAAAGTGGGGGAGACTGTCACCGGAGGTGCATAACATCAATAAGTAGCCACATACCTTTCCAACAATATCTCACATGAGAAGTCTTGGCTAAATTTTGAAAAGTGCCTCCCTGGGGGGGGAAAGTGGGGGGACGAACACCGTAGATGCATAACATCAATAAGTAATTACAGACCTTTCCAACGATATCTCACATGAGGGGTCTTGGCTAAATTTGAAAAAGTGTCCTCCAGGTGGGTCAAAGTGGGGGGCTGTCACCGGAGGTGCATAACATCAATAAGTAGTCACGGACCTTTCCAACGATATCTCACATGAGGGGTCTTGGCTAAATTTGGGAAAAGTGCCCACGGGGGAGCAAAGTGGGGGGGACGGACAACATAGGTGCATAACATCAATGAGTAGTCACAGACCTTTCCAACGATATCTCACATGAAGGGTCTTTGCTAAATTTCGAAAAATGCCCCCCGGGGGGGCAAAGTGGGGGGGACTGTCACCGGAGGTGCATAACATCAATAAGTAGTCACTGACCTTTCCAACGATATCTCACATGAGGGGTCTTGGCTATATTTGGAAAAGTGTCCCCCGTGGTGGGGGCAAAGTGGGGGGACGGACACCGGAGGAGCATAACATCAATAAGTAGTCACAAACCTTTCCAACGATATCTCACTTGTGGGGTCTTGGCTAAATTTTGAAAAGTGCCTCCCTGGGGGGGAAAGTGGGGGGACGAACACCGTAGGTGCATAACATCAATAAGTAATTACAAACCTTTCCAACGATATCTCACATGAGGGATCTTGGCTAAATTTGAAAAAGTGTCCTCCGGGGGGGGGGGGGCAAAGTGGGGGGGCTGTCACCGGAGGTGCATAACATCAATAAGTAGTCACGGACCTTTTCAACGATATCTCACATGAGGGGTCTTGGCTAAATTTGGGAAAATGCCCCCCGGGGGGGGCAAAGTGGGGGGGACTGTCACCGGAGGTGCATAACATCAATAAGTAGTCACTGACCTTTCCAACGATATCTCACATGAGGGGTCTTGGCTATATTTGGAAAAGTGTCCCCGGGGGGGGGGCAAAGTGGGGGGACGGCCACCGGAAGTGCATAACATCAATAAGTAGTCACAAACCTTTCCAACGATATGTCACATGAGGGGTCTTGACTAAATTTAGAAAAGTGTCCTGAAATTTCATATATTATAAATAATATTTATCGAAGGGCTCCATAAAAAATTCCGATCTAAAATGATAAAACGGAAAAAACTACCCCCCGCGGTGGGACAAATTGGGAAGGGGAGGAAGAAAGTCTCATAATATGAAAGAGTCATTCGAGAGCTTTCCGATAACATATCACATCACGGGTCGAAAAAAAGTTTGAAAATTGATCCCCCTCCCTCCCCCCCCCCCTTGGGTCCACTCTTTCGCCCCGGAATTTACGCAGCCCCCACTTTAAAATTTTTATGTTCAATAAATAATATTTACCGGAAGACTGCACAAAAAACCCACATCTAAAATTATATTTAAATTTATTATAGAAATCGGCTACGGTTTTAAAAATTTGTTCGCCCCCTCCCCACCCCCGAATTTCACCTTCAGGGGAAGAAAGGTTCATAATATGAAAGAGTTGTCAAAGGACTTTTCGATAATATGTCACAGGAAGACTTCGGTAATTTTTTTTTAATTGCTCCCCGCCCACTCTCACGTCCTCTGAATTCACCCGACCCACCTTCCTCTATGAAATTTTTATATTTAATAAACAATATTTATCGGAGGGCTCCGGGTATGTGACAGCTTGGTAGGACTAAAATAAGAAAAACATTGAAAATTAAAGCTTCATTTCACAGCTCATTGTCATGCCTGTCAGCTCTGCCCAGCTCGCCCCTCGATATCTCATCTCGGCCCTTCTTGGCCGAGCGTGAAATGACAATCATCGAGAGTAACATTTCGAGGAAGGACGAAAACTGATTTCTCATTCTCGACAATGTCATATGAAATGTTGAACAGTGACCGAGAGCGAGAAACGAGAATGGCAATGAGTTACAATCGATGAGATATCTCGAAGTAAGCGAGAGGCTTGCCCTCGGGTTTGCCATCTCCTCGAGATAAACGAGCAGTTTGCAGTTTGCAGCAGCAGAAAATATATCTCGAAATGCGAGAGAGAGGACGAGAGAAAGGAAGCTTTCAGAAGAGTCAAACTTACCGCGCTTCTGGTGTAAGTCATGATTTCCCAAAGGAGTACATGTTCTTTTCCATTCGCTTTTGTTATTAACTGATATGGGTTAGGAGGCATAAAGGTTTAAGTTATCAGTTCGGGTTTCAGTTGTTGATATAGAAGTTTTCTAGTGAATTTGGCGGCGCCAGTTTGTCTTGATTTTCAATGTTTCTCTTATTTTAGCCCTCATAGCTGTCCCATATCTCTTAATATTAGAATGCTATTGTTAAAACAAAACTGCACTGCAAATTATGTGTTTTCAAGATTTTAAGTGTCGCCTCAGGAAAGAGGATTTTTCAAAATTATTTTCCCCCACTCATTTAATATATTAAAATAAGGGTAATCTCATAACCTTTCTAAATCTACCTTTCTTTTGTCAATCCATCGTTAATTTTAGGCCCCTGGGCTTAAAATACTCTAAAGGAATATACTTAGCGGCGGTTTTTTTCGTACTCTGGTACGGTATCTTGCACTCATAGGAAAATTATAAGACTAACATCAAATTGTGTCTAAAATCGAATAAAAAATATGGACATATGTTTCTTAATTTTAACTCCCTTCTTCGCCTCAAGAGGGCGCTTTAAAGTTTTGTTTCTTCAAACCTTTAGTATACTGTTTGTCCAAAAATTATAAAATTCACAAAATAAAGTCTTTTCACTCTCCCCTATCTTCTCGTATCAATTTTATTTTTACTACCACCAGGGGACGCCGCCCAGTGAAACATTTTACTTTTAGCCTCAGGCTATTGGTATTTTTCATCTGTTTTTCATAATGTTTTGTCTCATTGTTTTTCTTCATTGTAGATACTATTCTCCAAGTTCTTGACCCATTCTGACTACTTGGCCACTCATTCTGGACCAGCTGTGGCCCATCGGGCCCCTCTTCATTTGTCTGGCTCTAATCACACGCTTCACTTGTTCTTTTACCATTTTTCTTTTTCTTCAATTTTTTTCTTATTCAATGGTTTAGTTTTTTTTTTATCATTCTCAACTTCCCCTAGTCCTCTCTTACATGAAGTTAACTTTCATCCTTGGTTTGCCCTACTGTCAATTTGGGGCCTAATGCCCCTTTTTTGTGGGGGGGGGGGGGGCGGCGTTTCTTCTACATTTTCCAGACCCATCATCTAATACCACGTTGGTAAGGATTGGAAAATTAAAATTATCCAAAATACCAAAAATGAAGTCCATTGAAGTTTTATTTTAGTTATAGAATTCCCTATTAGCGGATATATTTGTCTGTTTACTTTTCTATTTAACGATAACACTCCTTTGTTTTCGATAAATGGAGAAATTCAACAGCATTAGACACATTTTAGACATTTATGGAACTTTAACTTGTATCAAACCTTCTGCCTTTATCGAAAAGAAGAAAATGCTAATCGATTCTAGCTAATGCGCCTAAATAAAAAATGAGCTAGTAAATGTGTCGGAAACTAGCTACTTTGGATTTCGATACAGACTTGAAGAATCATGTTGGAATCGCTAGGCACTGGAGAACAATTTCCGTGTTAGGCAGGTTCCCCCTCAGTAGTTATATATGTCTGGTTATCCTTACGTTTTTCGATAAAGATGTCTTGTTTTCGATAAACGGAGAAATTCCACGTCATTTGATACACTTTAGACATTTAGAGAACTTTAATTTGTATCAAACCTTTTTCCTTTATCGAAAAGAGGGAAATGCTAATCCATTTTAGCTAATGCGCCTAAAATAAAAAATGAGTTTTTAAATGTGTCATAAAGTAGCTACTTTGGATTTCGATACAGACTTAAAGAGTCATGTTGGAATCGCTAGGTACTGGAAAACAGTTTCCGTGTTAGGCAGGTTCTTTCTTGGCAGGTATTTTTATCTTACTATCCTTACGTTTTTCGAAAGAAACTTTTGTTTTCGATCAATGGAGAAATTCCACAGTATTTGACATTTAGGGGAACTTTAAACTGTATCAAACTTTTTGGAGTTATCTAAAAAGTAGAAAGGTTATTTGATTCATCAAATGCGCCATAGTTACGCGATTTGCGGACATGGCAGTTTCATAAAGAAGAAAGGGGAATTTATTCCAACGCAAAGAAAATCATTTTAAAATACTGAAATTCAAATGAGATATCTTTATAAATTTCTTCCATAAGATTAGCATTAGCGAGCAGGTCTTTTCACTTGACTGAAGTAACCCCTTAAGCCTAAATCAGGAGAAAATAATTGCGATAGCAGAATTATCGAGCAAACACTATCACTACTATGAAAGTTTCGGCCAGAATAATAGCTAAGTTTTCCAACAATTGTTTTTAGCTTCTCTCGTTATAATCGATTGTAAAACATCTCGATTGTCCATTCTAGGAATTAATCGATGGCTGTATCGATTGTTATTTTTTACGATGACGATTTTTCTCGATTGTCGAATTTTCGAGAATCGCCCATCACTAATTCAGGGCACTTGCACTAGAATATCTATGGCATAGTATTCGGGAGTCAAAATACTAAATATTATTTAAAAAAAGCCTGAATTCTTCCATATTTAGACAAACACAATGGGCTTTGCGAATATTTAAATAATCGCAAATTCTTTGAACTAAACCACTTATGCAGCCTTTTTTATTATTTCATAATCTACAATGTTAAGAAATTGCAACAAACTGTGTCGTTATTTGACCGTTTTTATAGAAAACGGTTACATAACCGTAATTTAACTCTATTCTGACCACATTTATGTCCATATTATGGTCATTAAAGAGTTAAATTATGGTTATCTAACAGTTTTTTACAAAAATGGTCGAATTACTGAATAGTTTGCTGCAATTTTTTTTATTTGCAGCAAAATTATTGCTGCAAAATTTTATCTCATTCAAGATTGTAAAATTCGATGCATACTTGCCAACCTCCCGCTTTTTTTTAAACGAAAAAACTTACTTTCAACCAGAAAATTTATTAAATTAAATGCTTCTTGCTTCTATGAGGTAGTTAATTGAAACTTACATGATTTCATTAATTAAATAAAATTTCTGGTTTAAAGTACGTTTTGTTGATTTAAAAAAAGCGGGAGGTTGGCAGGTATGTCGATGTAATTTAATGTGCTTTGATAATTTGCAAACAAGCAACTGGATTACTGGACTTTTCCCGTACTGATTCAAGTTAGCCGTTGTATAAATTTGATCGGCGAAAACTTTTTCATAGCTCCTAGCTTCCCTTGGCGAGATTTACCAGCGTGACGTCAGATTAAAAAAAAAAGGTTTTGCGGGGAGGTTAAAAAAAATTGATTTTTTGAAAGTTTTCCCACAGAACTAAAAACTAAACTCTGTGGCTATATAATCCACGAAGGATCTGTGCCGATAATGCCCATCGCTGTTTTCTGGACCCCAGGCCCCGAAGTGTTATACAACATACGTCCCGCCCAGGTGGTCAGTCTGACGCGAGACCCTCGGTGTTTAGTTCCCAAGCAATCTTGGTACTCATTTTATCGACCACGAAGGGATGACAGTCTGAGTGAACCTTGCCCAGTCGGGAGTCGAACTCTCGACCTGCGGCGCGGCAGTCAGACGCTCTGACCACTACGCCACCGGGCTTCCCATAGAACTTTCCCTTAATGTTTTATTTCAACTCACTGGGGATTCAATTTAAAAGTGGAAATAATTTTTCTGGTATATGTCAAAAATATAAAAGAGTAAAAGTGGCAGATTACGTACAAATGTCAACAAAATTCACTTACCGGCATGCTGAGATGTATGAAAGATATCGTGAAAGATGAACTCTGCAAATATAGCCAGAAAAACGGTTAAATGAGGATGAGGTCTTTCTAAATCTGAATGGACGGCTAGACTAACTTGTCTCGCTGGAGGTAGCTCTCTTCCTGTAATGGATTGCCTGGGACTAACAATACCTGTAATAAGAGAAATTTAGAATATAACTGACAGAGTATTTTTTATTCAAGTAAACAATTGAAGAGTTTAAGATGATAAAGGTGATAAGTGACACATTCATCATTTTGGAAAAGTCAGCTGATAAATGAAATCATTTCAATGTTTTTACTGCCAAATGCCTCCTTTATCAATTAAAATCTATGTGTATTAGGTTTTTTTTCAAATAGTAATTTAACAGATGGTTGAGGACCATTGATTGTCTTCAATCATATGATTAACTCTTTTTTTTTTTTTTTTTTTTTTTTTTGTCGCATACCACCTTTGTCATCTGAGTTTTGCAATTATCTATAATAGCGATTGTCAACCTTTCGTATAAAGCTGAAAATTACCACTTCCCTGTCACCATTAAAAATTTTGTCGGAACACCTAAATCTTTCTTCTTTTTTTTCTTTCTATATTTTTTTCAGTTGATTTCGCTTAACTCATTCCTAAAAAATTAAAATTCTCACATTTTCACAAAAAATTACTTTTTACATAAAAATGGCTTCCTATTTCGTCTATCATTTGATCAATGTAATTAACAGAAGTCGTTAGTTGCTCCTAAAAGTAAAAAAAGAGAGAAAATGGGCCTTCCGTGGCCGTTGCATACTCCTTGTGGTGTTTCCGGCTATAATCTTCAAGTGATGACCATTTCCTTGTTTCTATCCAGTCCTTATGTCAACGACTGCTTATAAGCAGGCATTTGGTGTCAAGCAAACAACTCGGATGTATGTGTTCAATCAAATAAATGAGAAAGAAACGAAACCAAATCTACCAAAATAAGGTTCCTGACAGTCAATGATGTAATTTTATCTGGTTTATTCAGTTAAATTAATAACTGTCCTCATAATACTTATTTAATAACAAAGTTGATTCAAGTAAATCAACTTTAATTGTTCTTTTACAAATTTGTTAATAATTGTACTTTACTAATAGAATTAAAGAACAATTTAAAAAAACTTCTGTACATTGTTTTTTCAGTTTTATACATTTTGCCTATTAACCCGTTCGGGACCATAGATTAAGGACCAAGATAGGACATTTACGGCAAAATCTGTAATGCAATAGTATTAGCGTCACTACCGACAAGCAGGGCCGTGCGAAGAGAAAACTGCGCCCGGGGCAGCATGTCAGTTTGCCCCCCCCCCCCCTCCTTCAAAATTGATAAAGGGCAGAAACAGAAATAAATTATATTGAATAAATATTTTGCGTTTATTTTGGAACTTTAAAAGATTTAATTTTAATTCAGAAATTCCAAACAACTAAATAACAGTAAAGAAAATTGCACTTATTTGTTAAAGAGATCATAATGCTTTGCGACAGATTTTTCTTAACCTTTCTCATATATTTTTCTAGCCATCTTTAGTTGTTGTTAGTCTTTAAGCTGCAGAAAATGGGTAAAAATCGCTAACAACCAGGTTGAAAACAAGTGGTCCCTTCAACCGATAAGTACTAAAAAAGCAAAACAAACAAAAAACCTGCAGAACATAATGTAAAAGATAAAAATACAATGTTTTAATTAACATAAAATATAATATAATATCAGGCAAATACATTTACTTCCATTTTATTTTTCTTGCGTTTAGGGTATAGCAAAATCGTTTATTATTTTATGTGTAAAGATTGCGTCACACTGAATTTTATAGAAAGTAATCTCAGGTTGCTTAATCTCTCGACCCATAGTAGATCCTAAGTAGTTTTTTACTATTTTTTTGTTATTGGAATACTTATAAATTATGTACGCTGTCTCCATGTTTTTGTAATTCATTGTTCTCCCTAAGTTTAAAATTATGGAGCAACTAAAGAATTTCTAAATGATCCATTTTATAAAAGTTCATATCTAATGATAGAATTAATGTTTTCGCATTTAAAACCTCGCTGAACAATTCAAGTCCATTCAAGCCAGCAATAAAGGGAAAGGTCCAGGCAATATTAACTTAACAGATTTTCGGTTGATTTTAGATTCGCACCAGGCAGAAACTCAAATTCTTGTTATACATTTCTCAGTTTCGTAAACTTCCAGATGAGGGCTCGAAATGTACCGGAGCAAACCGGAACGATGTTCCAGTTCGTAAAATGTGACACATATTGTTCCGGTTCGTGAAAGTATGGAAAATATTGTTCCGGTTCGTGAAATTATTAAAAACTATTATTACAGTTTCATACATATATAGCTTACTATGCTCTTTGTAACTTTTTTTTTTTCTAATATTTAGAATCTTGAATGCATTTTTTTAAATTGGTTTTTCTACGGTTAAATATAAATCTGCTATGCAGTAAAGTCCCGATTATCCGAGTTAATATGGACCAAGCTCACCTCGGATAAGCAAAAAACTCGTATAAACCGGATTTCCACAAATCGTCACCAACTAAAGAGATGAAATAAAAATTTCCAATTAATTCATTGATTTTTATGGAGCTTGTAACATTTCTTTGATGTACATTTCCGTTACTTTTAAGTAAACCGGGGAATGAAATTGTTTACTTGAAAAAGCTCTTGATAATTTTTTGTTTGTTGAATGTCAATTTTGCTGCAGTTTTTTTTTTTTTTTTTTTTTTTTTCTGCAGTATTACGCTACTGCATAGCTACAAATTTCTAAAAAAATTTTCTTACCTCTAATCTTTACCAGTAAATGTTGCCTAATTCAATTGCCGAAATCTAACAATTGCCAATGATTAAATATAACAAAAATTTTTACTCAATTTTAGAGGTAACAAAACCGCACAAATTGGCAGCTATGTGATTCTATTAGTGTCATGAAAATTGCAGGTGTAGCCTCTTCTTTCTGCTCGAAGTATTAAATTGTTTTTTTCAATCGAACTTATACCTTTGGAATGGATCATTTTCTTCTGATGGACCGATGGCTTTCATTATTATGAAACAGCCATTACAAATGAAGTGTTAGGTGAAGATGAAAGAGCAGTCCCAAAAAGTTAGAGCTCTGACGTTCTGGTCAGAATGGGGAAAAAAATGGTCAGACGAAAGGCCCATTTCATCTTCACCTAACCTTCATTTATAATGGCTGTTTCACAATAATGGAAGCCATCAGTCCGTCAGAAAAAAATAACTCGGTTAAAGCGGAAACTCGGTTAAGCGGGACTCGAATAATCGAGACTTTACTGTACTTTTAAAAAAAATAGTCGACAATAATTTTGAAATAGCGTTCCGGTTCGTGGATTTTTCCATTTCGAGCCCTGCTCCAGATCAGTTGCACTGTTATAGTGTCTCTATGTAACACGAAATCCTTCACTCTCATATAAATTTCCACTTTTATCAGGACAGACCTGGAGGCGGCAGCACAGACACATGCTTCGTTATTTTTTTCAGGAAAACTACCAGTATCTTTTAATAGAAAAAGAAATCAAGGTTAAACGTGCAAAATTTCGCCTTCTTTTAAGAAGAGATTTTCTATAAGATTATACTGGTGCCGAAAAATTTCCTGGTCTGCAAAATTCAAGGAGGCGTACGAACCATGAGACAACCACCTCATCGAGTTGGAGGCTGAAATTCCAGAATTAGCTAAAACTCGATACCCATATTAAAACACAATCCGTCTGCCAAGTCATATCTTGGTGGAAAACACCTAAAAACCCGATTTTACCGGTTGACTCGTAGGTTTACCATTGTGTTTTCCTGCTCCCAGTCCGCCATGTTTTCATACCTTTGGGTGCAGGAAAACGCATCTTTCAGTAGAAGAGAAGAAAAAAACAAACACATTTTATGCAGTTCTGGACATTTTGGGCATACACCAGCAGCACGAACTCAAAGTTTAGAGAATGTGCAAAACATGGTAAAAAATAGACGAATTTATTTATTTTGACGGTTGGGGCTTACACAACATTATATTGGGAAGCTATAGCTTCCCAAATATATATATATATTTGCATCATATCACAACATTGAGCTCTGTAGGGTTGATATTGGTATGGTTTATGACGGCCGATTATCTACAAGTTGGATATAGGAGACCGGAGTGGGGTGGGGGTGTCCTCTGTAGAGCCTTTCTAAGGGAACCTAACCGATATTTACGCAAGGTTCAAAGAAAACTACGGACAACTTCGAACGATTAGGCTTGCGTTTGCGATTGTCTCAGCACCTCCCGTCTACCATCTTTGAGAACAGAACCTCTCGTGCCGCTGTGAATGTCGAGATTGTCGGACATTAGCTTATCTTAAATTTCTTGCGCTATTTTTTTTTTCTTTTTGACTTGATGTAGTCAAGAAACCTTTCCACGATTCAAAATTTTCCATTTTCGGTATCGTGTAACTTGCGTCATTTGTTCTTTGTGAGGTGTACTGGATTAATAAACTGGACTGCGTTTAAAATTCAATAACTTGCAAATGGTGACAAATATTAAAAGAAATTCTTGCAGGAGAGTTATGTAAGATATCAGAAGTATTTTTACTGCGGTTCTCGGTTTTAGTTCCAAATAGCAGAGGTAGGTGGCAAGCAATAATCTCTCAATGGAGGTCTAAACTGAAATCCCCTAGCATCATGCGAAGGAAGGAGGCTAAATATATAGAGTAGGTCCCTAAAAATAAAATTGTATTGGAGAATGAGACACACTCCATATATTTAACCTTCTCTTTCCACATCAGAGTTGGGCGATTTTAGTTTTGGCTTTGATTGAGCACCTATGGCGCTAGATGTTGTCTTTATAGTGCTTGTGTGGTTATACTTCGCTGTCATAATTGTCAATTCAGTATAAACTTGATTGATTTTCACGAATATGATTTAATAAAGTATACTGCTGTAACCTGACTTTACTATAAACCTGTTTAATTCTTCAACAAATCATCGATATTTATGTTGTAATGTGAAATTGTAAAACTGCAGTATAATAATTCAAAAAGTCATTTGTAACGCGAGCGGCTAGTGGATATGGTTCTCCCCTCAGGGTTGCACTATCACTCTAAAGCGTAAGCTGAGTTCCCGAGGTAGTCATTCCTGCTTGCAGCGCCATCTATAGTTGCTATTTGGAACTAAAGCCGGGAATCGTGGTAAAAAAAGGACTACTGACATTTTACATTACTTTCCCGAATTTTTTTAAATAGCTGTCACCATTTACAGGTTACTGAATTTTAAAAACTGTCAGTCCATTTTAGGACACTCGGTATATGGAGTGCGATCGAACGAAATTGAAAAAATACCTTGTTCTATGAATTTCTTCAACAATCATTTTTCGTACTTCATTGGTAAGAAGGCTCATAATTTCATCCTGAATATATTTCACCATTTATCTTTTTCACTTTCAATAATTTTTCCTTTTGCTCTTTTCAAATTTGCTGTCGATTACATGATTTAATTTTAAACGTCTCTCAAGTTCCTTTTAGCGAATGTATGCATTGCTGTGTTCTAGAGCATTTTTATGCTCAGGAATTTTGGGATTTCATTTTTTCCACTTGAAAAACCCACAATCTGGATTGGCTAACTTTGGAGGGCGATCATGATAATTGGTGAATAATAAACAGAGAAAACAAAATTTAGTGATTCCTTTGTTTAATTTATCCAATACTAAGCCGCAATCACCGTTAATAATTTCTCCACTATAGGTGTAAATTTCTTGAACGTTAGTTTGAAAATTTTTCGTCCTTCTACAACCGCAGATTTCATGTAATCAGCATTTTTCATCCTGTGCTGGACCTTTTTTCAAGAGCAAAATAATGACCGAATGACTATAATAATGTTCCCATAGTGGGATCAGAATAGGTTAGCAATTCATATTCACTGAGTGTGGGAGGTGGCAGAAACTTTCGTATACGATGTAAAAGGTGCCGCAGAGTGCAAAAGTTTAAGAAACACTACAATAAGATATCACAAAAGCATATTATAAAGTCATCAAATCTAAAGAACTCAATGAAAAGTAAATGTGAGCTATGCAATTACTTTGAAATGAAAAATGTACATACTTTCATTGGGAAAAAAATTCTCAATATGTAAATATATACATTTTTTTTTTTTGCAAAAAAAAAAAAAAAAAAAAAAAAAAAAAAAAAAAAAAAAGAATATCGAAGACTGAAAAAAAAAATTACAATAAAAATGATCAAGGACAAAAAAAAGAAACAAAAAAAAAAAAAGAAAGAAAAAAAAGCGGAAATTAGTAGTACAAATTTGGCGCCCCTGAATTTCCGCGCCCGGGGCGACCGCCCCCTTCGCCCCCCCTTTCGCACGGTGCTGCCGACAAGGAGGAAGAATTAACCATAGATTAACATCCAAGATAGGACACTCCCATAGAGCGTAATGGTAATGCGATTGCGATCGTAGCGCCTTTAGTGACAATGGGGAAGAAACTCCCCATCCTTGTAAAATTTTTATCATTGAGCATCTACCTTATTGTAGTCTTTCTTTTTTTAATGTTTCATGTTTACGTTTTCAATAGAATCTTACACCAATCCATGAACATAGAATAGATATTTTATTTTATATATCTAATATCTATTCTGTGTTCATGCACGGGTATATGATTTTTTTTTTTTTTTTTTTTTTTTTTTTTACATGATGAGTGAACGATATAAGTGCAACGAAAAACAGAGTAAAAATTTCGTCTTGAATGCTATATATGAAGTAAATATGATATAATTGGATTTAAAGCTACATAAAGTAATGATATAATATAAAAATATACGAAGTATTGCACTCTACAAAGCCCAGAAAATTTCACAAATATTCTCATTCGGTAGCAAAATTTTTATAGCCGATGTTTTATTAATTTATGAAGTTTAACGTATTAAACAATCGTTACAATAATCTTTTTAAATTTACGCATTTTCACTTTCTTACAGGTAAAATAAAAATATTATTTTTAATGTAAATAACGTACAATCAATCCAATAATATTTATAATATTAACATATAAGAAATAATAATAAAATTACAGATGGGGAAAAATTCATTGCGACAAATTTTTAGAATTATATAAATCTAACAGCTAAAGCTAAATAGGGGTACTGACATGACACTCAATAAAGTTTTATTCGATATGAATAAACTAACACAATACCTGAATTTGATTTTTTACAATTTAATCTCATAAACTTACATATTTACGTTATTAAAAGAATTTTCTAGGGGTTTTCTTTTATATTATTACTCTAATTATCATTTTGTAAGTTAAAGACGACCAATACAAGAACGGTAAAAAAAAAAAAAAAGCAGCTAAATAAATAAAGCAAGAATGAATAGAATATCGTCTGACACCTGCTTCGTTTTAGGAAAGAATAGATATTCAAGGCATGCTATAGATGCTATTGAAAACGTAAACATGCAACATTAAAAAAAAAAGAAAAATCAGAATAAGGTAGATACTCAATAATAAAAAATTTACGAGAATGGGGAGTTTCTTCCCCATTGTCACTAAAGGCGCTACGGTCGCAATCGCATTACCATTACGCTCTATGGAAATGCCCCATCTTGTATGTTATCTATGTTTGGGACGAACGTCACGTATACGCAGGGTTCTCACCGACGCTCGCCATTGCGCCAAATCGCGACAAAAGGTTTCATTTGACGAATAAACGAACGATTAGACTCGTCAAATTGCGAGTGCTCCGTTTTTGCTCATTTTTTCCTGTGTGTGCCAGTGCAAGCGACACTCGTATTTGAACTGTTGGAAGATTAATGTCACTTATCATGTTCAATCGTACCGCACCATTTACATTATTTTTAGCGATAGTAACCCAACACCAGTTCGATTTAGCATTAGCCAAAGCCACAGTAAGGGTAATGCTGACGGTGTCAAATCACCATGTGCCAATCTAATAGGTGATTCTCTATTGTCAGCTACTCACTATGTCTGGAAAAAGAAATTCTAGATAAACAAAATTTTTCAGACATATTTTCAATTTTTAAAAATTCTTGAATGTTATATCTATATTATAAAGGACAAACATATCTGTGCGTAACGCATACGTCATCTTGCGAATGGCAACACTTTGAAATTTATAATAAAATTTTGGTTTTGCAATTTTCTCTACTGCAAATTTTTAAACTTCTAAACATCGCACATTTTAAATTTTTATACTGTCGTATAAGGAAAAAAATGCTCTTTTAAATGCAATTTGTTTGAAAGCTGTATCTCAATTTATTTTTGAAATATTAATTTTTTTGTAGTTTTTAATACCATTTTCCTTATCGTGGCAACAAAAGTACCCCATTTTTATTGAAAGTAAATGGAAAATAGTCGAAAATAGGAAATACTGTATCTTTTCGTTGCCATTTTCTCATAAAACCTGGAAAAAAATATTGAAATTAAGATATGGGCTATGTAAAGAATATTGTGTGTTATTCCGCGATAATGACGTCATAGGCATACTTTTCTATAGACGAAGTTCAAGACGGTATTGTAAAAGTGGATTGCATTAGCGGATGCAAATGACGTCATTTTATATAAAAGCGTGTATTTTAATTCTTAAACCTGAATTATGTTTTATAGAAGTGCGTCATTTTCACAGCCCAGCTGCTTTGAAATTGTTCACCGGTGAAAATGCTTCACTTTTGAGACTAATGTAATCGAAATCGCACACTGATAAAACGCAATGTTTTACAAAAATTCAGAGTATCTTTATAAAAGAGAGGTGACATGCAAATAATAGCGATTTAAATTACAAAAATTGATGGTTCACGCCTGGATGGATTTGCTTCATATTTTTTTTAACTAAAAGTTCTTCATTTGTAGATGTGATCGCACTGATTTTTTTTTTAAATATCTCCACTTTTATATTTTAATTTTAAAAGCCTTTTATGAATTTTCTTCAATGAAATTAGATACCTTTCATTATTACAGACAAGAGAGAAACAATGAGGTATTTTTATCTTTATTCATGCTATTTTCTGATAAAATGCAAAATTGTTGTATAGAATTTAGTGGCGCAAAATCCCATTAGGAGCAGAATATTATATTAGAGGCATAACAACGGAAAATGACATACTGCTTTTGAAAAGACGCAATTTTTCCTCATAAATTTTCTATATTGTTTTTCCTTCTGCATGTTTACTGATACTAAGTTTCAAGACACTAAGCGAAATGCTTATGTAAGTGAAAATGAAGTCATATTTAAAAAAAAAAAAGATCATTTTCTTAGATAAAACTAAGCATTTTAACACAAATACGTCCAAAAAACATAAATTACGGAAATTTTTAGTCTCCGGAATTGCGATTAGAACCTCAAGTAAAGAGTGCGTCTGTTCAGATAAAAGATGTTGCTTACAATAGTGACTTCAAGTTTTGAGTTAAAATGATTTTTAAATGATCAAACAAAATACAAATTTTTTAAAAATGATGAATATGGATATGAGAAGTGCGTATGCAAATTTTGAGAAGTTGAAAATTGCTGTTTTTCATTCCGGAATACCAAGCGTAAGACCCTCAATTGATAACCACACCCTAATAACTGATCTTTATTATATTTTACTGATTAAGTATCTATATTATAAAGAACAAACGTATATGTGCGTAACGCTGACGTCATTGTGCGAATGGCAACACTTCACGATAAAATTCCGATCTTGAAATTTTCGCTACTTCAATTTTTTAATCTTCTGACCATCGTACATTTTCAATTTTCGACGCATAGGGAAAATATTTACTTTCAAATGCAATTTGTTTAAAAACTGTATCTTTATTGACTGATGTATTATATTTTCTAAAATAATTTTTAAGCATGATTTTTTTTTAAGTTTATCTTATCACGTGCCGGTTTCAATACATAATAATAATAAGCATTTTGCACATAAAGCATCAAACATTTTTCAGCATTTGTTTCTGACTATTTTTGCATAACGAAATTAATACTTCCTTTATAAACAAACAAAAGAATAATATTAAAAAACCCACCAATCTAACATATTTGTGAAAGGCAAATTAACGAAATTAATACGTTTATAAACAAATAAAAGTATAATATTGAAAAAACACAACTCTAACTTATTTGTAGTCGTACAATTTAAATTTTTAGATCACCAAATAGGACTTTTTTTTTTTTTTCAAATGGAATTTGTTTCCAAAGTTCATCTCAGTTTACTGATTGTCTATGGTTTTAAAAACAATTTTAAAGAGTGGAGTATTTTTAAATTTATCTATATCGCGCGGAGCTCGATTACGAAAGATTAATCCGTTTGCCCTTAAAACAAAATAAGAGTTCATCAATTTCTTACGGCTAATATCCACTAAAAAAAACTTCCCTATGAATAAATAAATAAAATATAAATAAAACACAAATTTAACAGACACCTATTAGCTCTGAATTATCAGAACATAAAAGGATGCCGTAAGTAGCAAAATCTTGGTCAAATAACTCTTAGCATGCGGCTAATAAAATATCGCTTTTGATAAATTTCAAAAGTTTATTTGATTGTAGAATTCGAGTTTTCCATCTGAAAAATGCTTTTTTAATGTAAGTGGGCAATCTAAAAAAATTATTGCATATAAAAAAAATATTAGTTTTCAATTAAAAAGAATGTTTTCAGCTATATTTTTTAACCCGGGAAGCCCGGGTACGAATCCCTAGTTATCTTAAAATTCTGAGTTAAGTGGAATTGGAAGATTTATTTCATAATATTTTATTGAGTTAAATCGGATTTAGATTTTTTTCTTCTTGATCACGCAAGGTATTTAGAAAATAGTTATTTTCTTTTTAGTTTCTGTAGTGCATAATTAAATTTAGATGAATAACTGATCTATAAGCAGTTACAAAAAACTTTATTTTAACATATTGAAAAAAAGGGGAGGTCGTACATTAAGGGGTTAAAGATCGAATTTTCCATGTTTTACGTCGAATTTATTTTTCTATCATTTTGTTTCATTTCGCGAGTGTTTTTTTTTTTTTTTTTTTTTTTTTTTTTAAATTATGATTAGCCAAATTACTAACGCGGGTGAATAGTCAACGAGAACCCTGCGTATACGCGACGCATAAAGTGCTCAGAATCCTTGATTATTCCCACAAGTTATTTTTAATTATAAACATTGCTTTATTTAATCAGAGGGTTTCTGCGATTCAATTACATACAAATTTCTGTTTTGAAAAACCGGTGGAAAAAGATTAAAGATTCTGTAAAGGATGCTTGTCGCGAAGGGGTTAATGGAAATATTTGCACTGGACAGTAGATGACTACTACAGTGTTGTCAAGTCTCCGGCTTTTTGCACACCACTAATATCTTGGAGAAAATGCTGTTCTTTTAAATCGCCCATATGTTTCAATTAAATAAAAGAACATTTTCTCTATTAAAATACTGGTGAACAAAAAGCTGGAGACTTTGCAGCACTGCTACTAAGTAAAGAGTGACTATCGACCAAAAAATGGCTATTAAAATAACCTCATCTAATGGCCAATGTCTACTGACCAAAATTTATTATTTTCAACTTGGCTTTCGGACCTCACGGACCACCAATATACCAACATGATTTTTATAAAAATATAAATATATTAACACAATAAAATTCAGAAAACTTCCATTTTGTTAATATGGAATGCACCTATTCAATATAAACAAATAAAATATATAGTAAATCAAGCAAACGGATTGTTATACAGTTACTCCACATTTCGCTCAAAAATTAATAAAAAAAAATATTTACAAGATATACAAATGGGGAAAATTTATATCGTGCTCACCATAAACATCTAAATTCTAAAACAAACTACTTTAAGCCGCATAGCGCATCGTCTTCAGATACAGCGTCTTGTTGATTACAGTCAAATCATTCCATCATATCCCTATCGTCTGCCCGTCCGCTCTTACGAACACAGCTGCTTCCACTTAACTTGAGAATAATGGAAAAACCATGGAACGCGGAATATACAACTTTTTGGGGTAAAACAAGCTCTTTCCGTGACGCGGGTGCAGGAAAAGCATGAATGCAGGTACAAAAAAAAAGAGCATGTGTCTCTAGCAGTCTGAAGAGAGACGAACTCGAAACGTAGTACGGCAGCCTGTCTTTTTTGTTCACCCGCGGTTCGCTTCGCGCTTAACTACTGTGACGTCAACAACAAGGTGAGCACGATCAAGCACCACTGAATGGCTCCGGTGCTGCTATCGGTCGCAACAGGACTGAAAACTTTCTGGAGATAGGCGATACCCTTAAAAATGCTTATTTAAATAACAAATATATTTAAAGGTTGTTTAATTGTAACAAAATTATTTAAGGTAATTATTATCAAAAAATAGAAGCTTATTGAAGTATCACATATTTTAATCTGAGATTTGTTCCTTCTTGTTTGAACTAACAAGGAAGGTCTCCTTACTAGGCATACTCAGAATATTTTGAAAAAAAAATACCAATTAAACTACTTACGTAATAAACGATCAGTCAAATTTAGCGGCGGAATTACAGTAGAAAGTCTGTAAAAAAATAAAATACTGTCGAGTATTTGGCGCGAAAAGACGAAAGCGTCACGCGATTTGGCGAGCAGTCCTTTTCCCCGCCAAAAGCAAACGATTTTAATGCACATGAAAACTGTTTGTTAATTGATTTTTAGAATGCGTGTAAAAAGTATTTAATGAATTTAAACATAAGCAATGAGAGAGTTTAATAAATACATTTTTTCGTATTACATATTTATGTTGCTTTATTACTTTAAAAACAATTTCATGCATGAAAAAATATTTTCATATATTTAAGCGTATTCTAAAATAAAGGCAAGATTCATTTACCAGTTATTCATTTCAATATCGAAGAATTCGTCGTTTCCATAGCAACAAAATTGAATCGACAGTACTCAATTGGACTTAATTTTGAGATATTGAAACAATTTTAATGTATTTTAATTTTGTTTTAATTTCTAAAATTTGATTCCTTTCATTATAAATATATATAGATATATGTATATATATGACAAAACTATAGTTAAATTAAACTAAAACTGAAAAAACTAAAGTTATTTACATTAAATTTATTTAAACAAGTTCAATATGAAACATTTTTATCTTAAAGAGTATGCGACATGAAAAGTAATTTTCGAAATTTTATTTCATCGCCAACCGATGATAAATCGCTAAATAAACGAAATTTTTATTATTTTTTTACGAACGTTCTATCGAGGTTCCGCCAAAAAAATTTATAAACATATATATCCACATGTGAAGAACGTTCATTGATTTTTCACACCAGTGATATTACTGCAAGATGGAAAGCCGTTTTTATTTCAAACCGCAAGTTTGATACCTATTGAAGCATTCTAGCATTGAATAAATGTTATTTTTATAATTTTATTTTGAAAACTGACTCACTGCTTTCCTAAGAACACCAAAATTACCATTATAAAACTTTATAATTTTTTGTTAGATCGTCTGATATTTTTATGTTACTGTCCTGTCAAGTCTGTTTAAAAAAGATTTTTTTTTAAAAAAACTTTTTTTTTTTAAAGTTTAAACTATAAAAATCCCTTTCCATAAAATACTTATAATTTTTTTTCTCTCTCTGTATCACAATAAATAGTTTATGATGAAAAATGAAAATAAAGTCAGAAAGTTAACTGAAATATAAAAGTTTAAAAATTGTCATGTCTGTCACATCTCTCACCATCTGTTTTTAAAATTTATTTTACTTTCATTTCTTTTTCTCATCATTAGAAGCAAAAGTTTTTTTTTACAACTTTAGTAAGCACCTGAACTCAACTCAAAAATTATATTTGCATTTCAGACCAAGTGGTAGTGGTATTTTTAAGCTCAATGGAATATTTTCTGCATACATTGAATATTCTCTAGACTGGATACTACTGAGGTGAGGGGATATTTTAAGGGAATCGGAGGTAAGAACAATATTTATATATGCTTTCAGATAAATTAGAATTTACGTAAATGTTTAATTTATACATGAAGAATTCCAATATTGGAAAAATATAGAAAATAAATTTGTCAAATTACAATAAAATGGAAATCTGTTAAAAGATCAGAACTGTTTATTTCTTTTTTTTTTTTTTTTTTTCATTTTTTCATTTTTTACATTTTTTAAGTTGATATTTTCTTCTAGATTTTCTGCCAATTTGATTCGTCGCGCTTCTGAAACCGCATTTGCTGATGAAGTTGGCCGTCAAATCCAAGGCGATTTTTCTTTATTTTAGCTTTTCTTTCTTTTTCATTGTTTCGATGTTTTTTAAGTTACTACTTTATCAAAATTAAATTACTATTGTTGTGAAATTAATTTATATAAAGAAAAAAAATTACGGCTCTGGGGCCCTTTTCTATTTAGACTCAGTTTGCTTGGCTTACCAACCAATTGCTCTGGAGTCTCAAATCCCACCTTTCTGCTGAAGTTACATGCATCATGTCTCAACAGATTGATCACCATCGACAGTTGGTTAACGAATGCAATATGACCTTCGTAGGCACAAAATCTTTCTGCATTGGTACATTGGTACACAAGAAACGAATTTTATCCTTTAAAAAAAAAAAAAAAAAAAAAAAAAAAAAAAAAAAAAAAAAAAAAAGATAAAAATGGCTACAACAGCAGCGGGAAGGCAAAGGGAAATACGAGCAAAGCTTGGAGAATGTGGAGAATATTATCAATACGAGGAAAAAACAGTTACAGTGGAACTCCACTTATACGTTACCTGAGTTGTACGCTTCCCTCAGTTATACGTTTCAACTGAGCGGTCCCGGTTATTTGCCATTAAAAATTAGCTGAATTATACGTTTTTTACTTATATGTTTCCCTCAGTTATACGTTACTTTTTGAGTTTCGGGATGAAATTTTGTCACACTTTTACATTTTGCTGAAAATAATTTTTAAATCTTTGCTACATTCTTGCCTCTCGATGAAGTGTCTGATTGTGATGATCCCACTCAAAACGATCAATAGGTGTCAAACTTCGGAACTACTCAAAGGGCTTTTGACATAGTAAAGTTAGTGGTTCGTCAGGAGTACCAGCAAAAACTAAAATGCGGCTGCATTATTAACAAAAATGCAAAGTTTAATGTTCAGTGTCGATTCTGGAGAAAAGAAAACATCCAAGATTAGTGATTATTTCAATAAAATTTAGGAAACTGTTGAAATGTCTTTTGCTAAAATATTTACATGCCAAAGCAATTTCAGTGATTTCCTTTGAGTACTCTATATATGTAAAAAATATTTTTAATGAGTCTTTTATAATAAAATAACTTCATGTGTACTTCTCTTGTGTACCTTTGTTTTTTTACTCTGTTAAATGTCCGCAAATTTATGAATGGGTACAGTAAAACTTACAAAATTTCTGTGTTTGATATAAAAAGTAAATTTTCATGTATATTTCAAAAATGATGTAATAAAATAAATATACAAAAATGGAGAAATTTATTTATATGAATGTAGTATGGCCATACGTGTAGGTAATATGGCTAAACGTGCAGATAATATGCTCAATGGGCATATTGCCAACATTATTGAGTTTTTAAAAAAGGCGTTCGTGGTCAAGTAGCGTAGGATACATGCCCGGTAGACCATTAATTGATTTGTACGTTACTGAGTACGTAATTTACTGAGTTCTGCGTTTTGTTGTCCGGTCCCGAACAAAACGTATAACTGGAGTTCCACTGTATACAGAAAAAAGCTTTGCGTAAAAAGAAATTAAGTGTAGTAAAATAAAGATGGAAAAAGATTCGCCAGGAGAACAGAATTAATCATGCAAAATATAGATTAAAATAGAAAGAAAAGCAACAGCACCACACCACTAACCTATGCAGAGTATTTGAGAATAATCAAGCTTTAAATAAAGCTATTTCATGCGCTAAGAAAAATTTTCCAACACCTTTAGTCCAAGTAAAAGAATAGCAGTTATTTAAACTCTAGTAAGAGCCAATATACAATAGAAGCTGTTATAAATTTTTGGGTTAATGATTACACATCAAGTAACGTTCCAGGCCTATAAGAGATTTTTGTTGCTTTGCGAAATGATATGGGTTATTCAAAGATACAGAATATAAGTAACTAATTCATTGAATATTTTATTCTGTAACATATTAATAAATAAAACAAATAATTTATTGCCACACCATTGAAAATTTGGGAGAAACCTTTAAAAAAAATGTTGTACCTGCATTCATTAATTTCAACACATTGTTGTTAAATACGCGTCAAGTAAATATCACAGATACATAAAAGAGCAATACTGGTTTTAAATGTGCGTATGGTCGACTAGAACTGTATTGAATGTCAAGTAATTATCAATTATTATTTTCAAGGGCTCTTGAATGCGAATGTTGAAGTGCTTTACTTCATTTAGTAAACCAGTTTATTCACCTTGGTTACTCTTATGAATAAATGTTAGATTTAATTTTCTCTGTGCTCTCATTTTGCAAACATTCATCTGCTTTCAAGCGATTAAAAATTAATTTAACTTAAGGGGTTCCAAACTTCAACCTTGCATAAATCCTACGCTACTTGACCACGAACGCCTTTTTTAAAAACTCAATAATGTTGGCAATATGCCCATTGAGCATATTATCTGCACGTTTAGCCATATTACCTACACGTATGGCCATACTACATTCATATAAATAAATTTCTCCATTTTTGTATATTTATTTTATTTATTTATTTATTTATGTACATAACCAGTTAAAAAAATAATTACACTACAGGCATTAAATATGAAATCTATTGTGTTTACTTGGTATATATTACATACCAAGTAAACACAATAGAAATCAAATATAATATTGCTGAAATAAATTAGGTTACGTCCCAGTAGCAGAAAGTTATGGTTGTGTCTGCGACAGCAATTTAGTGGGATGAAAATTGTCTGCGGGAGTAGCGTGTTACATTTTCTTATGTACAAACATTGTAAGAGTTAAAATAAACAGCGTTCTTACTAATTAATACCAGGGGTGATTCTGAGTAAAAAAAAATTCCGAAATTCACAGCAAATTTTCCGAAAAGTTACAACAGAGGGGATGGGGGGTCAAAATCCACTACCAGCACAATGTGTTTTTCTTCATGCGCTTTTGATGAAATTTGCGTTTTTTCGCGATATTTTGACGAAATTTGCCGTTTTTCGAGATCTTTTGACGAAATTTGCCGTTTTTTCGCGATCTTTTGACGAAATCTGCTGTTTTTTGCGATCTTTTGACGAAATTTGCTGTTTTTTCGCGATCTTAAGAAGAAATTTCTCGGTTTTTTTCGCGATCTTGTGACGAATTTTGCCGTTTTTTCGCGGTCTTTTGACAAAAATAAGCTTTTTTTCGGGATCCTTTACGAAATTTGCGTTTTTTCCTTGATTCTTTGATCAACTTCATATTTTTCCCGCAATTCTGTGACAGAAATTTGCGTTTTTTCGGCGCCCCTGGGACGAAATTCACGTTTTCCCCTGATCTTTTTACGAAATTTGTGTTTTTACAGCGATCCTTTTGCAAAAATTTGCGTTTTTCGCGATCTTTTGACGAAATTTCGCAAATTTAATTCCGATCTTTTGATACAAATTTTCTTTTTTTCGTGGTCTTTTGACATAAATTTGCTTTTTTCGCGATCCTTTGGCAGAAATTTACGTTTTTTCGCGATCGTTTAACAGAAATTTGCATTTTTTCCGCGATTATCTGACTAAATTCGTGTTTTTTCCTCGGTCCTTTGATGAAATTCTAGTTTTTTCAGCAATCCTGTGACAGAAATTTGCATTTGTTCCACAACCCTGGGACAAAATTCATGTTTTTTTCTGGGCTTTTTTGAAGAAATTCGCGTTTTTATAGCGACCCTTTGGCTATAAACTACCGATTTTTTATGCGAACGATTGTCGAAACTGATATGTTTCGGCGACCATTTGTCGAATGCGCGATATTTTTTGTCAGAGTTTTCGTACTTTTTTTTAAGGAAATACCTTTTTTTTTTTTTTTTTTCAAGTTGGCAAATTTATCTGCAAGGTCCAAAATAAATCTGCGACACACGTCGCGCACTTACTGCTACCGGGGGTTACGTAAAATAGAATGAAGTTTAGATAAACTTCGTTCTCGAAAATTCTCTCTCGTTTTTGTTTTAGACTATGAATCCCGAAGAGAAAATAGGCCTTTCGAGCCAGAAAAGCCTAAATGGGTGTTTGAAAGCAATAAAAGTTTGTAAATTACAAGAAAATGCTGCTTCGAAAAGGTATAGAATTCCTAGACGAACTGTCCGTCGTTATATAGTTAATAATAAGACACAAATCACCATTGGGTAGAAAACCAGTTCTCACACCATATAAAGAAAAAGACACCCCCTCAAGAATTGTTAGGCTTGCTGATGTCGGTTATGCTGTTACGTCAAAAATCATTAAACTCTGTGTTTTTAAATTTTGCAGTGAAAATGGGACAACTCGCAATTTTTTATTTAGAAAAGGCATTTCTGACCAATACAAGTTGAAAGCGTTTTTAGCAAAAAATCCGAATTTTTTCAGGAGGAGAATTCAACCAATGAATCCCGTCAGGCCAGAAAAGCTCAATAAATTTATTATTGATGATTTTTATTGATGATTTTTTAGTAAATTTCGAAAAGTTCTAATTGGAAATAGTCTCATGACGTCCCACGAATGAATATTTAATACGGACGAAAAAGGGTATCGCCGCAGTTTGCATGACGATCTAACTGTTTATACTAAAAAGGGCTCTAAAAGAGTGTATTTGGTTGCTAAAGAACATGGTGAAAGTGTAACAATTGTGCCTTGGAGCGGTGCAACTGGGGCTATTATCGCCCCTCCCCCTGTGATTTTGTATAAAGGTAAAAGAATGAAACCAGAGTGGGTAGATAATTTGCCTGCTGGTTCTGCATGTCAAATGACATCAAAAGGATGCATCACAGTACACACCTTTGTTAAATGGATCAGTCCTTTTTCGAAATTTAAACCACAAGGACGCTATCTTCTCATCTTTGATGGGTTGAAGCTTGAAGTCCCATCTAGATTACTCAATTGTAGATGAGGCTGAAAAAAAAATGTCTTTCTTCTACTTTGTTTACCTCCTAAAACAAATTACCTCCTAATTTTGAAAAAAAAAAAAAAAAAAAAAAAAAACGCTTTTACAAAGCTTCTCAAAGTAATACTGAAGACGCTCAAACATCACGACAGCGATTAAACAAACAAAAACGTCAGTCTGCGATGAATAGTGGAAAAGTTTCCCTAGCAAAGAAAAGTGATAAAGACAGTTTGTTTTGAAGTATTTGCAACAATGAAAAAGTTATGGATATGAGATTATGCTCTGTGTGTCGTAATTATGGGAACGAGGAATGTGTCAAATTTACCAAGAAAGATATGGAAGTTTTTATTTGCCATATATGTGAAGTTTAAAAAAAGAATCAAAACAAATTTTTACAATAAAAAGTTTAAAATTGCTTAAAATTGTTTTCTATATTTTTTTCTTGCTTTTATTTTCATTAATTTTAGTAAAGTTTCCAAAATTAAATTTGGATTTATAATAATTGATGTTTCTCATTCGTTAAATATGAATCTTTTCAATATATTTCTCCTATGGGCATATTACATGCATATGGGTATATTGTCGCGTAGGTGTTGACTGACAACGAGTGAATACAAAAGCATGAACCAACTCAAAGCTTTATTCCCCCAACTCAAGGCTACACCAGCTTAAATACACTCGAGGGGTGCTTTCTCGAATGGAACATTCCAAGCTTGGAAAGTTCTAGAAATCAAATAACGATCAACATAATAATTAACATAATCACAATTAGTATATTTTCGAAGTAACTAGAAATAAACACAAGGCAATCTTTAAACCAAAACGAATTTTAGGACACTTGCCTCAACGGGGATCGACCTCACTACCTGCTGATCTGTTGCTGATCTGTAGTCCAGCGCTTTACCTTGGAGCCATAGTTTCACACAGCAGATAATTCCAGTATCGCTATATTTAGTGAGGTGGGCCTTGATCAACCAGAAGGCTCTTCCGAGCACAGAATGCTAGTTTCATTACATTTCCCCTTCCTTAGGAGGAAGCAGCGTCCCGCTGCAATCTAGTCCGACTTCTCGTGACAGGTCCCCTGGAATTCCTGTGTGTTTCTTCATCAGCTATTTGCTCGTTTGGATCAAAATAGGGTTTCAGCCTCAGAATATGGACTACGTCCTTTAAACTTCGTCGCCTTTTATTCTCTTCCATGCTCTCTACTTCGTATGATACATCAGATAGTCGTCGTGTGATTCGGTACGGTCCGAAATAACGCCTTAGAAGTTTTTCCGAAAGCCCAACTTTTCGTATGGGAGTAAAAACCCAGACTAAGTCACCGATATTATAGCTGATTGGTCGATGTCTTTCGTCATATCTTCGTTTGTCACTTGCTTGAAACTCGAGGATGTGAAGTCTCGCCAGCTGTCTAGCTTCCTCTGCCCTGGTGACTAGATGTTGTGCATAATTTTCGTTATATGATTCTGCGAAGTGAGGAAAGATCACATCCAGAGGTGTCTGTATATCTCTACCGTGTACGAGAAAGAAGGGACTGAACTCGGTGGTATTTTGTTTTGCTGAATTGTAAGCGAAAGTCACAAAAGGCAAGACTGTATCCCAATTTCTTTGCTCAACGTCATCATACATAGACAGCATGTCGGCCAATGTTTTGTTAAATCTTTCGGTCAGTCCATTGGTTTGTGGGTGATAAGCTGTCGTTAGAAGATGAGATGTTTGGCATAGTTGGTTAATGTCTTTCACAATATTGGATAGGAAGGAACGTCCTCGATCACTTATCATCTCTTTGGGAGCACCGTACTTGAGTATGATTTCTTCAACTATAAATTGGGCAATTCAGTAGCCTCAGCAGTTGGCAGTGCCTTTGTAACCGTGAATCTCGTGAGGTAATCCGTGCAGACAATAATCCATCGGTTCCCGTTCCGAGTAATTGGGAAGCGTCCAAGTAAATCTATCCCAATTTTAGCGAATGGTGCATCAGGGGGCTTTATTGGATGAAGTTGTCCAGGTGGAAGTCCAGGTGGAGATTTCCGTCTTTGGCACTCTCGACAGTGTGCCACATTACGGCGTATGCTGCCATATAGCCCTGGCCAATAATACTTCCTCCTTATCCGATCATACGTTTTGGCTAATCCGAGATGACCGGCAGTTGGAGCATCATGAAGACTCGTCAGTATATCGCGACGGAGTTGTTTTGGGACTACCAAGAGCCATTGCTGTCCCATAGGGTCGTAATTTCTTTTATAGAGTACCCCGCTTCTCATTTGGTAACCTCGGCATCCATCGCCTTTTTGGGTAGTTTTAATTATGGATTTCAACTGCTTATCTTTTAGCTGTTCTTTTTCGTAGTCTGCGATGACAGCAAAGAAAGAGATTTCTCCATTGTCGTCGACTGCTGTCTCGGCAAGGGGCTTTCTTGACAGTGAGTCAGCGTCGGGATGTTTTCGGCCACTCTTATAGATGACGTTGATGTCGTACTCCTGTAACCTCAAAGCCCAACGTGCAAGTCTTCCAGATGGATCTTTAACATTAGCTAGCCAGCATAAAGAATGGTGGTCCGTCACTACAGTAAAGGGTTTTCCAAAAATGTACGGACTGAATTTACTGATCGCCCAAATGACAGCAAGGCATTCTTTTTCGGTTGTAGAATAGTTCTTTTCAGCTGCGGTCAGGGATCTGGAGGCGTAGGCTATTGGTATTTCCTTACCATCTTGATCCTGGACTAATAATGCACCAATGCCATAGCCACTAGCGTCTGTATGTATCTTCGTTTCAGCGTTTTGCAGAAAATGTCCCAAAACAGGTCCACTGGTCAGTAACTTCTTAAGCGTTGCGAAAGATTCCCTCTGCGATGTGTCCCAAGAAAACTTTGCATCTTTCTTTAATAACTCATGCAAGGGCTTGGCGATATCGGCGAAATTTCTGATGAATCGTCTGTAATACGAGCACAGGCCTAGAAAACTTCGAACATCTGCAACATTTTCTGGAACAGGGAAATTAGTCACAGCAGCTGTCTTTTGTGGATCGGGATAGATCCCATGTTGATCTACTAGGTGTCCCAATATGGCCAGCTTCTTTTTGTCGAACGAGCATTTGTTGGAATTAAGCGTCAACCCTGCCTCTTGAATACATTGCAAAACTTTTCTCAGGCGTAATTGGTGCTCTTGAAAATTTGGTGCGTATACAATGATGTCGTCTAAATAGCAAAGACAGATGTTCCATTTGAGTCCTCGCAGTTCTGCATCCATCATTCGTTCGAATGTAGCGGGAGCATTGCATAGCCCAAATGGCATGACTTTAAACTCATAGAGGCCGTCTGACGTCACAAAAGCTGTCTTTTCTCGATCTTTTTCATCAACTTCTATTTGCCAATAGCCTGACTTTAAGTCCATCATAGAGAAAATCGTCGCACCGGCGAGACAATCTAAAGCATTGTCGATGTGTGGCAGCGGATAGACGTCTTTTTTAGTGACTTTGTTCAATCTTCTATAATCGACACAGAAGCGCCATTCACCGTTTTTCTTCTTCACAAGCACAACGGGAGATGACCAAGGACTGTTTGAGGGCTATATCACGTCTTCTTTTAGCATTCCTTGTACTTCATTTTAAATTATTCGTTTCTCAGTTGCTAACGTACGATAACGTCTCTGCTTAATTGGAGCGCTGTTACCTGTGTCAATCTTGTGCTTTGCACCATTGCATCTAGATTTCCTCGCTTTTCTGTTAATGTCGAAAATATCACTATACTCTTCCAGAAGATTTAAGAGTGCGTCTACTTCTTGACTAGTTAGCTCATTATCTAACATTTCTTTAAATTTTCCACGAATCAGTGTCTTTCTGGACTTACGTCTTTTGGTATGTTCTTTGTCAGTATCATTCAGCGAACAGATGGAGTTATTTTTGATTACTGTTAAGCAAGCTATATTCATCCTCTTTGGTATTATCCGAGTTCGTCCAGAGAAATTCGTTACCCATATTTTACAGCAATTATTTTCTACCGTAATGATTGATGCTGGTATGGATAGCTCTCTTTCCCACATGAGAGTTTTGTTGCCAACAACCATAGCTTTATCTGCTTCTTGAATGTCTGGACTAACGGTACATATTTGCTTAGCTGAATTTGCCTCAATTACGTAATCTGTTGCGGCAAGCAAGGGAGAATCAGATTTACATACCACTGTGTCTGGGAGAATTTCAGATAGTTGAAGCTCTTCATTCCCACAATCTATAACAGCATCAGTGGCACGGAAAAAGTGCCATCCAAGTATCATTTTATGGCTACATCGTGGAAACACAAGAAAGTCAAATGGTTTCACATTTACATTCAAGTTTACTTTTAATACACAATGTCCTGAGGCGGCTACCGGCTTTCCAGATGCAATCTTCAATATAGGTCAATTTTCACTAAACATAGGTACATTCAACTGCCTGCGAAATGCTTCAGATATAACCGAATAATCGGCACCAGAGGAGACGAGGGCTTTTACACACTGTCCATTTACGGTAACATAGTTGGTGTTTTTTTGTAACTTGGTTATAATGTACGCCGGAGGATTTTCTTTTATTGCGGCCTCACCTCCTGCATAGGTCGCTATAACTAGTTTTCCTCTTTAGCTCGGCGTGGAGAACGGCGAGAGCGACGTATAGGTGACTGCGACTGTCGACGGCTAGAAGAGCGACGGGGATAAGGCGAACTACTTCTGAAACTTGAAGATATGGGCTGCGCATAATTCTCGTCGGAGCTGCGTAGGGAGTCAGTGTCCATACCTCGTCCAGGATTGGATGCCCAAGAGGTATTTGCATCCGCGAATACCCTGCGTCTTTCTCTACAGTACCTGAGCACGTGCCCCGGACGTCCACAATGGTAACAAAGGGGTACATTATTGGTAGTTCTCCCTATATCTGCCTTTCGTTGTGGAACGGTGCTGCTTTTGGCTTCACACCTTGGTTGAGGCCTGACCGGAACTATGCGTCGGGGAGTGAAGGTACGTCTTTTTGGACCCGTGAGTGGTGCCAATGCCTCCATAACTTCTTCTCTTATTAATGAAGCGACGTCCGTTGGAGATTCGCATTCATCGTTTGTGCAGCAACTTGCTTCCGGCAAGAACTTTACAAGCTCTTCCTTCACAATTATTCGTATCAATGATGTTATGTCACATATGTCCGTTTCGGCTGACATTGTAGCAACATTAGGGAGTCTCTGGAATGTTGGCCGGGTGACACGTTTACCTCGAAGAGTTTCTATTTGACGGCAGCGTTTCACGAAGTCATCGACAGTCTGATAATCCTGAACCAACAGGACCTGGTACAAATCTTCTGCAATCCCTTCATGAGATGAGCCACTTTCTCTCCTCCTGGCATAGAGGAGTTGACTTTACGACACAGGGCAAGAACGTCTTGGATGTAAGATTCGGCCATTTCACCAGTTTTCTGCGCCCGTGTAAGCAACAGTCTCTCAGCTTGTCTCTTTACGTCGTCCGTTCGGGAGAACGTGTTTTCTAAGGAATTTTTAAATGCAGTCCAATTAGTAAAACTTTCCTCATTGTAGTCGAACCATTGTCGAGCTGTTACAGCAAGATAGAAAATAACATTCGCAAGACACATCGGTTCATCCCAGCGGTTATAGGTGGCAATTCGTTTGAAATCTTTCAGCCATCTGCTGACATCTTGTTCGTCCTCTCCCGAAAAGATGCACGGATTCCGAGGTAGCTGGTATGTCAGGATGGGTACAGGAGCACGTTAGTTGGAACGGTACTAGCATTCTCTGGGACACCGTCCTTACTCTCAGGCATCTTTCTTCTAACTCTCCTTGGGTCGGGTAAGAGACCAAATTCAGGAGACAATCCTTGAAGGCGTAAACATCTGCGTGGCTCTTCCGTAGTTCGTATCGTACCCGGCGCCTCCACCAAACTGTCGCGTAGGTGTTGACTGACAACGAGTGAATACAACAAGCATGAACCAACTCAAGGCTACACCAGCTTAAATACACTCGAGGGGTGCTTTCTCGAATGGAACATTCCAAGCTGGGAAAGTTCTAGAAATTAAATAACGATCAACATAATAATTAACATAATCACAATTAGCATATTTTCGAAGTAACTAGAAATAAATACAAAGCAATCTTTAAACCAAAACGAATTTTTGGACACTTGCCTCAACGGGGATCGACCTCACTACCTGCTGATCTGTAGTCCAGCGCTTTACCTTGGAGCCATAGTTTCACACAGCAGATAATTCCAGTATCGCTATATTTAGTGAGGTGGGCCTTGATCAACCGGAAGGCTCTCCCGATCACAGAATGCTAGTTTCGTTACATATATATTACCTTCATCAACTAGACTTTTTTTAAAAAAATTCCTGTTGGTTTAAATCTTGATTAATTTCAATTTATAATTTTTTTCTAGTATTAAAAAGAGTCTGCTCTTTTAGATTATTTTTATTTTTTTTTAAAATCAGTTCCTACTATCGCTAAAAAATTTCTATCCTTAAGGTGACCATATTAACTGCACTTACCTTATATTGCACCCGAAGTACTGTACATTAGCGATGATGGCTGGAAATGCATTTTTGATTATGATATGCGCTTTTATGTTTCACTATATTTATGCATACTATGTGGTGGGTATGAATGCTATAATTCATATACAGGGCTACGCAAAAGAATTCGTAAGGGTTACTGCGTATGAACGCAAATTGCTTAAAGGTGGACTTTAAATGAGTTATGCATTTTTGCGCTGAACTGAATTTAGTTTACTAAAAAATGTTTGTAGAATGTAGATAAAATGATATAGAGGATCACGCAAAGAATTATATACATAACCGTCTATGAATGATAATTTCTGGAAATGTGATTTCTGTAGTCTTAAGAGTGTTTTAGTATGCAGACACATCCGTAGATCATATACAGGGCTGCACAAAAAAATCGTATATTTTAATGACAATTCTTGCTTCAAATTCGTTACGCGTTTTCCAAATTGTTCATTTAGACATCTTCTTTCACCTTAGTAAACAGTGAAGTTTTGTTATAGCATTCTGAATGTGTTGGAAAGGGTTTCATAATCTATGCTGGACGCGTGATTTTTCATTCTTGTTTTTTTCTGCATAGAGAACCTGAAGTCAATCTCCAGCCGAGATCTTTTTTACTTTTCAATTTTAGTAATTACAGATTTTTATTAGCCCCCGGTACGGTATGCTATTTCTTTCTCCCAGCTTATTTTGTGTCCAAAAAATAACGTTACCTTACAGAAGCCAGCAATAAACAAAGCAGATGTATCATTGTACGATTAAATGCTCTATAGCAATTTTTTTTAATTTCTAAGCATCGCACATTTTAAATTTTTATACCGTCGTATTGAGAAAGAAAAGTACTTTTAAATGCAATTAGTTTGAAAACTGCATCTCCATTTATTTTTGGAAAATTAATTTTTTTGTAGTTTTTAGCACCATTTGTTAATTTTTGGCAACTCAAATACTCCATTTATGTAGAAAGTAAATGGAAAATAGTTGAAAAATAGCAATTATGTCTTTTTGTTGCCATTTTCTCATAACAACCAAAAGAAAATGTAAATAAAAAACGTGCTATTTTGAAAAAATATAAACAAATAATTTCCGTTAAAACATGGAGCTATTATAAACTATATTTAATTTTAAGTATCTATAATAGACGCTTTCAGTGTGACGTCAGTTACAACGTTTTGGTTGAAAACTCCAAACAAACGGTTGCTATGCGTCATTTCTTTTTAAATATAAATCGTGGAAAATGTTACCAGTACATATCAAGTATTAAAACACCTAGATGTGAGATATAAATATAAGATATAGCTGCATACACAAACGAAATAGAAAATACAACATAGCAACCGTTTGTTTGGAGTCAGTTTCCAACCGCAACGTCATGACTGACGTCACGACTGAAATCATCAATATTAATGTTACAAACAAATGAAGGCCTATGAATCATTACAGAGTCTTTTTTTGTGGAGTTTCTTTATGACGGCCTCTTTTTGCTGCATTTGTGTATTATTTTACGATAGTGATGTGCTATGCATACTTTACTGTAGATGTTTAAGAGTGGATTGTAAATGTGGAATTCTTAAGTGGATGCGAATGACGTCATTTTACATAAAATAAAAGTGTGTGCTTTAAGTCTTAGAATAGCAATATGTTTTGTACTATTTACATATACATATATTGTTTTTCATCGGGGGCAACACTAAATTCTGAAAAAGCAGAATTCCTGTTTTCTAGTTCTTCATTTCATTTTTTTTTTTTAAATACTTTTATTTTCGAAACTGGTTATGAAATAGAAAATGATAAAAACAATCTGCAACCAAAATCGAAAAAGTAAAAAAGAGCCCTGTTAGAGATTAAGACCTCAACTATCATGTGCAACAAAAGAATAAAAAAAACCTTTTAAATATACAGTAAACCCTCGATTTAACGGACTAATTGGGACTAAGATGTGTCCGTTAAATCGCAAAGTACTATTTATAATATTATTTTGTTATAATTATAGTACATATATATATTATTACGTACTTGTAATTACATATATAATTACATATATTATTATATATATTACATACATTATTATATATTACATATATTACATATATTATTATATAAAAGCTTAAAAGAGGGTTGCGTGTTGATTCTCAAGTAGGGGAGGGGGAGGGGGGCAGTAATACTTTTTTTTTTTTTTCGAAGCGTGTTTCATCGTTTTAGAAGCTGTTTTATCATGGAGTCTTCCAGTAAATAATAGTGATAAATAAATATTTGACATTTGTCAAATATAAAAATTTGAAATACGGGCGTTAAATTTGAGGTTAGGGAGAGGGGAATAATTTTAAATTAACGATTTTGATTTGTTAATTTAAGGATAAAGTGTTTTAAAAAGGATATTAAACGAAACTCTCTGTGCGATCTGCGATCACACTTACCCACTTGTTTTACTTTAATTTTTGTTTAATTTTATTTTTTTTTTAATTAGTCCGTTGAATCCGAAGTCCGTTGAACCGAGGTCCGTTAAATCGAGTGTTTACTGTATTGATATTCAAGAGAAAAGTTTGGAGGAAAAAACTCTCCCATAGCTTTGACATTAATAACCATCTAATAATGCCATATTTTGTTATTTTATTTCTTTTTTTAATTATATTATTGTAAAAAAATACGCTTGCGTGTACCGTCACGGGACTAGTGTATAGGCTCTTTAAGTAATCTGAATCTAGAAGTTTTAAAGTACAAAAATCATTTTGAGTAACTGAAACTGAATGATTGCGCCAGTAAACAGTAAAACACCATACTTAAGTCATATAATTTTTAAAATACTTTTTTTCCAAGCTCTTTTGCCATTATGTATCTATACTAAGTAACAATACCATTTTTTAAATTTTATTTCACTTTAAACATGTTTTTTAATTATATTGTTGTAAAGAAAGAAAGTTGCTTTGATAACTTTGCTAGTACTAGTAAACACAAAATTGTTCATTTGAAAATATTGTTTTCTTGAAATAAAATTTTAAAATAAAAATATTGTATTTGCGTATGCCAGTCATTTATCGAAATTATGTTTTCATATAACAATGAATAGTAAATTTTGAAGTGACAGGTTTGCATAAGTTGGAGTTACTGCTAATTTGTTCCGGGATATTAAAAGTAACAAATGTCATCGTGAACTATTTTCAACTAATCCTCATTATCTGCATAAATGTCACATTTCATCGAACTCTTCACGCTAAAACAAATTAGGCAAATCACGAAGGCATTGATTGCAATCGTGTTAAACCAAAACTTGGATACAATTCGTAGACCTCTCGTGAATTTATGTAAATACATCTGAACGTGATAATTGACTTTTATAGGGAGTCGTGATTTTTAAACTTTGGAAAAATCGATATTTTTTTCACATTTTAAAAAGGTGTATACAATTCTGAAATGAATCAAACAAAACTCAAAAAAACATTCAAATTAGGACTAGGTCAATTTAAAATTGATAATGTATACTTCAAGAAATACTTAACTTTGCACGCGTTTTTCTCAAAGCTATATTTTTTATACCTGCGCAGATTGTAAAATATATACAGAGAGGAAGTTCGGGTATTGTGGAATGGTCGGGCAATGTGGAATACTTCAATATCTGGCGCATACGGTGTTGCAGCCAAGTGTAACACTGTCAAAAGATTTCCTAGTACTCTCATGAGGCATTGCGCTCAGTTCTGTTTGTATACCTGTTGTTGGAGCGACGCGGTGAAACAAAATCTTATTCTCAATTTTTGCAGTTTTTTGCGGGTATATTGTATAAAATTCATATTATATTTAAGATTTCATTGTCAGCTATGTTAACCAATTTCAGTATAAAGTTGAACAGTTATATTTATTGCTGTGTCAGTCTTCTTTCCTCTACACTAACTTGCTGACGAGTGAAGAGGTTATTTTATTCAAGATGGCATGTCAGGTAATATGGAATATCAGCTTCTGTTTCAAGACATGCTTTGGGAAGACGAACAAACATCCCACTCCCAGGTATCATTTGAGATGGGCTTTTTACCAGGTTGTACACCAAATGAGGAAGATGCAATGGGCGTGTTTTGGAATGGAAAATATTCAAAGGCTGGAAGAGAGGAGGAGTGAATATATAATGCCTGATGTGGGCTCATGTAAACTGTGGTGGGGTCGAAACAATAGACTACTACATTTGTGTTTTTTGCAAAAATTAAAACAATTTTTTTAAGAATCTGATGATTTATTGATGATGCACTAATGTTTACTTATTAAATGATTTTGTTTATTCTTCTAAATCGTGGTTTTTCTTGTAACTTTAATGTTCCTTATTATCCTATTCCATATTAATAGAAAAGCGTAACTTTCTATTTAGAGCTAAATATTGATATGTATTTTGAATTTCCACTTTAAACGCATTAAAAATGTGTTCGGAAATAGTCAAAGTGTGTTCTTTACTAACTTTTAACATACCTCATTTTTTTATGTTGACATATAAATAAAAATAAAATGGTATTCCATAAAACCCGACCTTCTTCTCTCTCACTATATATGTAGGATTTTATCCGAAAATTACTAAAAGATTTATTTGGCTTATAAATACAAATACGTGCATCTATTAGTTTATCAATTTTACACGGTATTTATTATTCACTCGAACAAATAATATGCTTAGTAGATCACAGCAGTTCATCCACATCACTAATATAATACATTTGCAAACATAAATACTGGAATTCACTTAGAATTCTTGCTCAAATCTTTCAGTTGGCAGTTACGAATCTTCAACCTTCATGTTGAGATAAAAACTATGGAATTTCCAAAATAAACATCTCTTGAATTTTACTTATTTTTCTAATCCAACCGTTGCCACACACTTTTAGCTTTTTTCCACGCTCCTCGTGTTGTACTTTTTATTTCATATAAGATTGCATATTCATTAAATAAACCCTTGAGTTAGTCAAGATGCACTGTTGAGAATATTTACAATCCCACATATATATATATATACATATATGTGTGTGTGTGTGTGTAACCATTAAATAAACATTATCGACCACCAACAAAAACTGGGAAATTATGAATAAAATGACATTAATAAATTGACAAAAATACAATTCTCCCCAACACACACAACATAGATTCCAAAAACATAGTAAAAAACAGCAGAAATTGAATAACAGAAATGGAGTAATAGAAATTTGTAGAACTTTGACAGAATCGTCGGGTCCCAAATGCATAAAGTTCCACAAATAAAATGTGTCGTTTCATCTTCATATTAGCCATAAATTAGCTAAAGAATACGAATTTGGGACTACCACACACATAGAACAGAGAAATAAATCATTGAACACCAATTAAGTTCAAAATAAAACAAGATTAAAAAAGATAGAGGAAAAATAAAAAACAAATTACCAAATTGAAATCCATACTATTTTAGCATGAGGCATAATGTAATACAATCATTGGAGATCACCAGCACATATTGCCAAAAAAGTTTTTTACAAGATGGTGAACCAAGGATAACAATATACAGCATAGATAAGCACACTCCCATTACATTTAACCAGCAACCTCTATAGATACTTTAGAATTAAGAATGAACTGCTCCATGTATTAAAATGAATCATTTTGGTTCTGCCATCTATTGACTTATTAGTAACAAAAGCTATTATATAATAAAGACATATCTATATATAGAGAGAAACGATAAAAAGGCTCATTATATTGAATGTTATCGATAGTATGGAATAACCTGGAAATTGTACGTTAAACGTGACAAATGAGGTGCTCTCGTACTATAGCTAGTTTTATAAATATTCAGACCTTGTTGCAATAGCTGTTGCACTCTTATCCAAAAATACATGAATACAAAACTTATTACGATTATACATATTAAATTAATTAATACGGAAATAATAGGCCTCCATCTTAAATAGGACATAATCACCATGGCAACCTAGAATCATTACCTGTCATGGGATATAATTGAATTAATTGCGTATGACAGGATTTAATAGAATGAAAAAAAAATTATTAATATCTTTTCATGTTTTGGTTCGATTTCCATAAAATTTGAAATGACTCGAGAAAATTCTGTAACAATTATATAAATTAAATTTCAAACCAAACGGTTGGGTAGTTTTTGCGCTATTATAGGCGGACAGACACACAGACGGAAGGACCAGACGACGATTATAGGTGCTACGTATTTATATAATTATGATGCACCGAAAAATAAGGCACTGCAGTTCCACTGTGCTAGCTGCCACTGAGTACAACTTGCAAGTATTGGAAAAATGAGGTGAATATGTGAAAACAACGCGATTTGTCGATACACTACGGTGAAATCTGTGAAAACAAAACCTGTATATAAAGGAATCTTATTTAAAAAAAAATAGATGGTCTTGACTGAAAGAATAATGTACTATTATATCTTCTAAGATAAAAACTTTCCTAAAACGGAATTTTCCCCCCAATCCTAAGAGATTCCGTTTTCATGGACTTTACTGTATTTGTCAAAATTTCTATTTATTATGCTTCCATTTTGAAGTAATTTATCCCGCAGAATTTTAATAATTATTTAAAAAAAATTTCTTTGTTTTCTTTACAATGAAAAAAATTTCACTACACTTTGTAGACCACGCTGTATTAAATTGGAACTAAATTATGCTTATCATAATTATAATCTCGATATTTTTAGAAAAATAAGTAGTTGGAATATCCTGACATAAATACACTCATGCGCAAGTCAAAATATACACCTTATATATTGAAAAGAAAATTTTAAATGAGGTTTTCGCCGTGCAGGTAAATAAAAAAGTTATGGAGTAGAAGGTACAATGAACAATTATAGAGCTTAAGGTCACCCATTGTAATGAGGAACAAATGTCAGAAGCCATTTTCTCCAAATGTATTAAGGTCACTCTCCGAAAGCAAGTTCATGACATTGATATTTTAAATAAAGAGGTCGTTTTGTTATTCTCACACTCATTTCCATTCTAATTTTCAGCTGCTGCGTTTCATCAAAGAGAAAAGCGTTTGAAATACAACATTTTATTAGAAAAAAAAAAAACTTTACTCATGCTTTCTCATAATATAATCGACTTTTTGAACAGGGATATTTCACATATCGAATAATTTATTTAATATCATAATAATAATAAAGATAAAATTCTAGAAATTCAAAATACGTAATTTTTTAAATGTGTAGGAGCATAATATTAAGAATAATAATGCTGTTTATTTTCTTTAGCAATAAAAATAGATATTATTATTATTCTAACAATACATATTTTAAAACGTTTCCGTGCTTTTCAGTTTTTATTAGTCCCCGATATGCTATTTCTTTCTAGCAACAATTAAAGTGTCGTCCCTAAAAAATAACGTTACGATAAATAAGCCAGCCGTAAAACGAAGCAGATGCATCATTCATTGTACGGTGAAATATTGATAATATCTACTGCAATTTTTTTAAACTTCTAAGCATCGCACATTTTTAATTTTTACACCTTCATAAAAGATAAAAAAGTACTTTTAACTGCAATTTGTTTAAAAATTGCATCGAAACTTATTTTTGAGATGTTAATTTTGTTGTTGTTTTTAATGCCCTTTCTGTAATGGTAATAACTGAAGTACTTCATTTCTATAGAAAGTAAAGGAAAAATAGTAGATTACAATATCTTTTTGTTTCCATTTTCTCATAACAACTAAAAAATAATTGTATTTAAAATACGTGCTATTTTGGAAAAATATATGAATGATTTCTGATAAAATATGGATCTATTATAAACTAGATTTTTTAAGTATCCATGTTAATGTTACAATCAAATGAAGCTATATAAATAATTAAATAATCGATTTTATTTTTTTTTTTTTTTTTTTGTCGAGTTTACGACTTTGCTTTTTGCTGGGTTTGTGTATTATAGTGACGTCATATGCATACTTTTCTGTAGATATTGTTAGAGACTGGATCGTAAATATGGAATTCTTCAGTGGATCCAAATGACGTCTTTTTATATAAAATAAAAGCATGTATTTTAAGTCTTAAAACTGGAGTAAGTTTTGTAGGAGTGCCTCATTATCACTACAGCGGCTTTGAAATTCTTCATAGGTGGAAATGCTTCACTTTTGAAAATAGCGCTATTGAAATCACACGCTGATAACAGTCAAAGTTTTACAAAAAATTAGAGTTTCTTTATAGAAGAACGGTGACCTTTAAGCTAAAAATAATATTTGTTTGAGAGAGTTAGACTTATAAGATGCATTTTTATTGTACCTAATTTTGTAGATTTATTATAAATTAATGAAAGAGCCCCTTCTTAAATATTTTCTTTCATCGAAATTCGATGGGTTCCGGCTCGTAATAATAGTAAGGTAAAGCTACGAGAGTCTCCGCACATTTCAAAAGAATAATAATAAAAAATCTAAATATTAATTTTTTTGCTAAACTATGCATGAATAATTTTGACTTCATTTGTTTTCCATTGTTATTTTGTCGTTATGCTCTGATTTAAAAGAACAGCAGCAATAAAAACAAGAAAACTATTTTGCGCAATCTCTCCTTACAGGAGGTTCGTAAGATTGCTCACATGGGTAGGAGAGATTGCGCGCATGAGTAGAAGAGATTGTTATTTATAATAACTACAATTAAATAATAACAATAATAATTACACTTAAATGACATTGTTGTAAAGTTTATGTGAGTAAATATTATTGTATTAGGAGTGAATATTTCAACCTAATGTTTAAATAATAAAATAAAGATAGAATTTTAACAACAGTTAAAGAATTTTAATTTAAGAAGAATATTAAAATAGCAGAATAAGCAAGACATAATAAGTTTACAAAATAACATGAATCTACTTGATAACATGTTTAACTTCAAAATAACAACATGTAAATATAACATGTTTAACTTCTAACTTTAAAATTACTTCATTTTCATTTCCACAGTTTCAATGTATTTTGTTTGCTAACCGAAGTTGTCGTCGTCCACAATCGATGCACTTATTGTTGAAAACCAAGCAGCTTTCGTGCAGTCACCTGCAACAACAAATACATTGAATCCAGTCACTGGTCGAAGCTGTCTCCTGGTACAGTTCCAGACATTCAATGCACTCATCCTCATTGACATATTCGTTTTTTTACCCGTCAATTTTTTTATCCCACTTTTTCTCGAAACATCTTATCTTCAGCTGTTCTTTTTCTTTTTCTTTTTTTTTTTTTTTTTTTTTTGTTGCATCCTTCTTAAGTCTTTTTTCAATATATATTGTGGATTAGTAACATTAGTTGCTGTCTGTTTCCTTTTTGATATCGATGACATTAAACTACTTGGAATGGGTGAAAGCTTTTCCAAAACATTATAGGTATAATTAGAAAATTTATTTTAGCTAACAATATTAATTTATCAACAAATTAATTGATCATAAATTTAAAAAATATATAAATAAATAATTAATTAAGATATATATTATTAATTTATTAACAAAAGTTATTACATAAAATTAATTTAATAACAACTGTATTATTAATTTATTAATAAAATTTTTATATGCAAATTATTTTTTGCAAATTAATTTGGTGCCAAATTTAGTTTCGATAATTATGTGTTATTCCTAAATTATTTCAATATTGATTCATTCATATGTTTTACACGTAATTTGCAATTCATGCAAATTTACCAATAAGCTGTGTAATCACTCCCAGCACTGAAATTTATGGGGAAATGCGCCATCTCTCCTAAGTAGCAGATGCGCAAACTCTCCAATTTTGGTAGGAGAGATTGCGTGGTCTTTTATTTAAATATGTCCACTTCTAAAATGAATTGCTGGTGTTCGCTTCCTTAGTCTAGGTTAGTATCTTATAAGAAATCGTTTAAGTTCAAAATATTTTGTACTACTGACGTTCTATAAAAATTCTGGCCAACAGTAATGAAAATTCAAGCACTTACTTTGGAAAAACAATACAAAATAGCAATATTTTATCCAAAACGCTCGGGACAATCGATGTGCACATTCATGTAGACACAGCACTAATGCTGCTGTACAACTAACTGGAGTCGCTGCGCGCGCACTCTACTCCTTCCTGTCGAATCTCTTTGTGCGCGATCTCTCCTGTCTTTACCTTAATATATTTTTTTCCCTCATCGGGGGCAACATTAAATTCTGAAAAAGTAGAATTCGTGCTTCCTGCTTGTTTAGTACAGAATATGCGTGTGCTCATTAGCCACTTACGGTTCTGAAATTTTTATAAGGATTTTTGAAGGGAAAATAATCAGAACTCATGATTCGTACACTGTAAAAAATGACAAATGCTAGGAAAATATACCATAACCACGAATCAAAATATCCAATAACCTCTTTCGAGTTGCTCACGATTCCGAAAAATATTCTCCATCTTTAGAAACCTTAGAAACTAATATATTTTTTTAGATTTAAAGAAGGAAAATAAAGTTTATTTTACTGCCACTGATTTTCAAAAACGTTTCCGATTTTTCTCTATAGTGTATTAATCATTTATCTCAATCCAGAATATGTTTCACGGATGCTATATATTCTCATGTAAACATTTTTATGTTCCCAAACATGTTTTACAGACAAACATGATAAATTAATACAGTAGACTCCCTTAAATCCGCGACCCTAATATCCGCGAACGCCTAAAATCCGCGTATTTTTTCAGACGTAAACAATGAAATCTACAGTTAAGTTGCAGGAACAAAATTCAAAATGGTGTCGAAATTAGCGACTACCGCAATGTTTTTTTTTTTTTTTTTTTTTTTTTTTTTTTTTACTAAATTTTTTGTTAATCATTCTTTTTTGGCTATTAAAGCTGATTTATTACTAAATAAATTTATATTTCGTTTGATTTTGATATAAATTAGCATATCTATATCAAAAATTCCAGGATTCGAAATGGAAAAATCCACGAATCGGAACGTTATTTTTAAATTATTGTTCTCACAATTTTTTTCTTTTTTAAATTATAGACAAATTTATTTCTAAACATACAAAGCAGTATAAGAAAAGCATTCAAGACTCTAAATAACAATGAAAAAAAGTTACTAAAGTTAAAAGTACTGAGAACGAATAATGACGTATCGATCTTACGATCGCTTGACCACTAGATGGCAGCATAGTACTTTTGGATTCGAATTGAATCGATTTCATCGGTAATAATTTAATATTTTTCTAAACTTTTATTTTACTTAGTTATTTTAATAATTATTTACTTTTAAACCAATAAATTATTTTAATATTTTACTTATTTTAATGTTTCACTTTTTTGTAAGCATTCATTATAATTTCCCTTGCTTAACTACCAATCAAATTAATGTTTCAAATATGTAAACAAATCAGTGACCAGAAATCCGCAAAATTCTAAAATCCGCACAACCTCTGGTCCCAAGCTGTGCGGATTTGAGGGAGTCTACTGTACCATTATCATTAACATTAAAATCAATATTATTTTTTAGTCTTGCATGTATAAATTCACTTATGCGGCTGAAAATGTTTAATTCATTATTGATAGCGTCATAAAAATTAATTTTTCGATTAGAGAAGACTCAATAATACACTATAAAAACTACTCGGAAACGTTTCCGAAAATCCGTAACAACAAATAAAACATTATTTTTATAAATGCCTCTTTAAATCTCGAAATTATATTAGTAGCTGAGGTTTCTGAAGATAAAGAACGTTTTTCGGAATAATGGGTAATTCAGTGTTGTATATTATCATTCGTGGTTATAGTACAGGGTGTCCCAAAAGTCCCTGACACATTTAACTTGGCGCCACTTGTCAGTACCGTATGTTAGTTTTCAAACATAAGTTTTTTTGTGATTTTCAGATTAGTTTCGATTTGATTTCGAAGAACCAACTTACTCAAATAGCTTTTTAGCTGGGAGTCGTCATTTCTGTATCACAACGCAAAACTAATCTGAAAATCCGAAAAAACGCATGTTTGAAAGCAAACATACGGACAAGTGGTGCCAGTTATTATAGAATTTTGGAATTAAATATTTTCACTCGCTTAAAGAAAACTTTTCATCGGGTGAAGCATTTTAGTCCAAACCGCACCCTTGTACTACAATTACTTGTTTTTATATTGAATTTTAAAATGTGTTAGAGACTTTTGGGACACCCTGAACTATTTTCGTAGATTGAGAAATTTGTCTTTTTTTTACAAGAGTATGAGGAAAACCATAAAAGCCTCCCAAGTAGCAAACTACCATATTTCTACAAAAATAAGATTGGGTCTTATTTTAATTTTTGCCCCAAAAGATGCATTGGAGCTTATTCTAATTATTAATTTAATCTTACCTGATTCTATCTTACCTGATTAAAATAAAAATCTAGTAATAGTGAAAATTTTAAAATACATATGATAGTTACATCATAGTTCGCGAATTTTTTTTTTTCTTTGCTACTACACTGTTAAAATTTTCAGCAATTTGTTTAATCATTCGACCGATTTCATAGAAAACGGTTACATAACCGTAATTTTTCTGTATCATAATCACTGAGAACGCTTCAAATTACGGTCAAATAACCGTTATCTAAAAAAATCTTTTTTTTTTTGTTGTTGTTGAAGGTGAGAGGAAGGGGTGCAACAAGCGAATTCGTACGACATCGATTGATTTGATCCAAGAAGTTTAAACATTAAAAAAAAAAAAAAAAAAAAAAAAAAAAAAAAAAAAAAAAAGATGAATACTGTACAATTTTAGATTCAAATTTTCTAACTAAAGTAACAGACAATTTTATCATTCCAGTTGAATAAAATTACGCATCCATTGTTTATAAGAGTAAAATAATACTTAATGCATGTTTTGGATGCTTTTTGTGTTGCTCTTTTTTCTGCAACTGTTGAAAACATGACGAATATTCATATGAGGAAGGCATTATGATTGTTGTAATGCATGATGATCAAACATGGTCGTTTGAGATTTCTCATTGTATAATTTTGAATGAAATAGATAAACCCCTTTCAAATTAACAAGAAAGAAAAAATAACCATTATCCAAAAAAAAAATCTTTTTTTTAAGAGGGTGTGAGGAAGGGGTGCAACAAGCGAATTCGTACGACATCGAATGATTTGATCCATGAAGTTTAAACATTTAAAAAAAAAAAAAAAAAAGATTAATACTGTACATTTTTTGATTAAAATTTTCCACATAAAGTAACAGACAATTTTATCATTCCAGTTGAGTAAAATTACGCATCCATTGTTTATAAGAGTAAAATAATACTTAATGCATGTTTTGGATACTTTATAAGTGTTGCTTTTTTTTTCTGCAACTGTTGAAAACATGACGAATATTCATCTGAGGAAGGCATCAAGATTGTTGTAATGCATGATAATCAAACATGGTCATTTGAGATTTCTCATTGTATAATTTTGAATGAAATAGATATACCTCATTGAAATTAACAAGAAAGAAAACTAGTCGTTGGGGGCCACCGTAATATTTACCCATCATGGATATAGATAATATAAAATATGAAAATAAAACATGTGATATTTGCTAAGCATTGTACCATGTTACTTTTATTCATAATTTAATTTATTTGGACTCCTTTAAATATAATTAATATAAACCCTTAAGCTAACATTGCTTTTTATTGCATTAAAATATCTCAATTTGTTGATTTTCTGTAAGCAAGTAATCCCGATAGGTTTACAATGGAAGTCTATGGGAATTTGGCGAAATATTAGAGATATCGCCAAGATGACGTCACTTTTAGCCGCCAAATTTGGCGGTATATCACCAAGTTGGCGACAAACTTGGCGGTATTTGGCGACAGAACTGTGTCCCCCCCTACGGTAACTCCCTTATAGGTATGAAGAGGCATTAAATGCTTGACATTTACGATAAGCCATTATTGGCATTTAATCTTATAGTTTGGCGATAGTTTTTTGGTCGGCGGGATAATCAAGTAGTACCGAATTGCGTAAAAGATACATCCTTATAATTCGAAAAATTATCATCGTATTAACTAACAGTTTACTGCGTCGGATTAAGCGTCTCATTTCCAATTAAAACTTATCTTTGAATTGAAATTTGAACGAAATACAAGGTCTTGAAAAATCGAAGAGTGTGAAAAAAAGAATTACAAATATTTCGGTCCGAAAAAATATTTCCGGTTAATCGAGGTTACTGATATTCAATAGGCTTCTTTCCATTGTTACTTCCTAAGTACACACCAAATTTCAAGTCTCTATCTCAATTTGTTCGGGAGATAGAGCGATTACAGACACACACACACACATACAGACTTACGGACATTTTTTTTTTTTTTTTTAATATGTTTTTCGGAATCTCCAGTGTCTGAAACGTGTAAATCCGTCAAAATTTTTTTTCGATTTTCAAAACGATTACAAGACTTACCCTATACTAAATATGATGGGTAAGTAATAGATTATGAAACACTTTCAAACACATTCAGAATAACGTAACAAAACTGCACCGTTTAATAAGTTAAAATACACTGCTCAAAAAAATTAGGGGAGCAAGCAAAAAAGTGAAGAGAACAGCGCAAGACAGCCATGTATGGGCATAAAATGGATAGTACACGTGTATCAATGCGCAATACAGAAAAAAAGACGCAAAAATATTTGTAAGGGAGCTTTTATTCTTTGAAAAGATGGTTTAGGGTAACAATTTGGTTACCTGTAAATGATAAAAAAAAAAGAAGTATTGTTTAGAAATGATGCAAGATTTTTAATATACCGTGTGGTCTCCTCGAACAGCTAAGATTGTTGCACACGTGTTTTCCATGGATGCGATGAGGTTATCTATAAGGCTTTGGGAATACTGTTCCACTGCTCAAGAATTGCAATCTCCAAGCCCCGGACAGTAAAAGGAGGCCTTGGTCTCGCAGTAATGCATCGTCTGAGTATGTCCCAAACATGCTTGATCGGATTCAGGTCAGGAGAGCACGCTGGTCATTCCATACGCTGTATTGTTTCAGCTATACACTATATATACGCTGTATTGTTTCCACAAAACGAGCTGTATGAGATCTGGCATTATCATGCATGGAAAACAAGGAAATCACTAATTACTGCAACATAAAATACGACATGAGACCCCAGTATCTCGTCTGTATAACTTCGGACCGTCAAAGTGCTATTCCGAATGATATGCAGCCCCGTACGTCCACCTATGCTGATTCCAGCCCATAGCATCAACCCACCTCGTCTGTAATGCGATCTTTAACGAACGAATGGGGGATTATTTTGAGTGCCTCTTTCTCTCCATGCCAAAACACATCAGATGGTACATCCAGACTGAATCGGTACTCGTCTGTAAACAAAATTTGACTCCAATAACGTTGCCTCCAAACTCGATGTTCAGTTGCCCACCTTCTTTGGGCCGCACAGTTGCTTGAGATCAACGGTATACAGACCATCGTCTTAAGTGCATAGAGACCACCCTGATGATGCCTATTTTGGGCTGTTTGGTTGGACACCCTTCGTCCTGTGGCCAAGAACAACTGTGTTTGCAGCTGAGTAGCATTCCCCGTTCCGTCTCAACGAGCTGTTAGCAGGATATATTGCTCATCAGTTACTGTGATAGCACATGTCTAACCTTGCCATTGTCAATGTCTACCATTCCATGTGTCTTGGAATCGATTCCACAACCTTGCATTGACACTTCTTGCGACTCCAACAGCGTCCGCTACACTTCGCTGTGTTTCCCCAGATTCAACTGTTCCTTTAATGCGTCAAGCCATGGATTCCATTAAATCACACTATTTTGACATTTTCAAGTCATTTTTTTCTCAAAATATAGGCTGGACAATTAAATTTTAGAACTGAGACAATGAAACAGACGTTTCTGCAAAATCCTGATTTCTGCACTTATCTCCTTTTTCTAGTTTTTGATGTCATAAACTTTAATTTGCATGTGAAGTTTTTTATCTGTTTCCTACTACGCTTTAAATTATGGATATTTTATTTTACGTTACTTATCGGTGTAAATATTTGCGTAATTTTCTTAAAACCATGTGCTCCCCTAATTGTTTTAAGCAGTGTATTATGCTTAATTCAACCATATGGAAATGCGTAACACATTTGAAAACCCTATTTCAGCTGTCCCCATTTACAATCGGAAAGCTATCCGAATTCTTTAAACAGCCTTGTATAGTATATATAGATTTGTATCTATTAACAACATGTATGCCAAAATTTAGTTCATTTAAGAAATACACATACCTCAGTTGAAAATTCACCTTCAGCTACTTTCTCTAATGAGGAGAACGGTACGGGAATACTTTTGTGCAGCCCTGTATATGAGTTTATAGAATTTATATATAACAAGTAACATACAAAAAATTCGTTAAATATAAAAGCACATATCGAATTTTAAAACGCAGAGTCCAGCAATTACTACTCAAAGACAGTACTGTAACCGATTTCTTTTGAGTGTCCCTGTAAATGAAAAAAACAATCCTATTAATGCCTTGTTCTAACGTAATCGTAGGGAAATTCAGTGATTTATATCAGTTTCAATACATTTGAAATAGCATAATGTCATTAAAATAAACGATTTTTCCCCATATACCGTAATGTAATGGAATACTTTTGAGTGTTCGTATAAATGAACTATTAATCCCATATACTTCTTATACAATACCAAACATGCTTTGGTGATCCTGAATAAAGTTTATCAATTGCATGAGAATCCGAGTATATTTACGGGAGTTAGAGCGTGCACAGACGGACAGACAAATTGAATGCATCATAAACACTTTTCAACTTTGTTGGAAAGTGTTAAAAATTAAAATTACTTTAAATTTAGGAAATGTTTTTGATATAAACTATCAACGGATAATTTTATCCATAATAAAATGAAGTGTAAATTTAAAATTTAAAATATTTTTATTGTTTACGTTTTAATACTCCATTTTTCGTAAAGTTATACGATAAAGAAAGGTACTGAATTCAAACACTGAAAATATATTGTAATTCTATAGCATTGAAATTGACACACTTTTTCAAAATAAAAACAACTATGCTATATATTCTTTAATATAGCATAGTATTTGCACCGAATTTCGCCAAATTTTATTCATTTACTTAATTATTTTATTTATTTATTTTTATCATTGGGTGACGTATCATTTTTCATTTTTCCGATATTTTGTACATGGTAACCAATGCAGAACAGAAGTTAAAACACACACAAAACAAGTCGGATATGCCAATCCAAAACTTTTTCTATTTCATATATGTTACTACTTCAAAATTCGGTATAACAATGCCAAAATTAAATGACAATCTATGCCCATCATGAGATTCTAATGATATAAAATTCCGTGCATTAGTTCTTGAGATATGACTATCGCTAAAATCCTGTAAATCTGGGTGATTTACACCAAAACCTAATCAGCAACAACTTGTGCCAATGTCTATTTGAGTATGAAGCTTGATGAAAATACCTGCATTAATCGTGAAAAATACCTACATTAGTTCTTGAGATAGAGCTATTGCTGAAATCGTGAAAAATGAGCATAGCAGTGCCACCTGTTGGACGATTTACACCAAAATATAATTATCACCAATATTTATCAAGATATACCTGAATCTGAAGTTTGATGTAAACCCATGCATTAGATTTTGAGATAGAGCTATTGCGAAAATTCCAGCATAGCAGCGCCACCTATTGGGCGATTAACACCAAAACCTAATCAGAAACAACTTGCGTCAACGTCTAACTAAATATGAAGTTTGATGAAAATACCTGCATACGTTCTTGAGATAGAGCTATTGCGGAAATTGTGAAAAATGCACCATAGAAATAACACCTGTTAGACGATTCACGCCAAAACATAACCAGCACCAATATTTATCAAGATATACCTGAAGCTGAAGTTTGATGAAAATCCGTGCACTAGTTTTTGAGATAGAGCTATTGAGACAATCGTGAAAAATCCAGAAAAGCAGTGCCCCTTATTGGGCGATTACCACCAAAACCTATCAGAAACAACTTGTGTGAACGTCTAACTGAATACGAAGTTTGATGAAAATACGTGCATTAGTTCTTGAGATAGAGCTATTGCTGAAATCGTGAGAAATGCAGCATAGCAACGCCACCTGTTGGGCGATTTACATCAAAACATAATCAGCACCAATATTTATCAAGGTATACCTGAATCCGAAGTTTGATGAAAATTCGTACATTAGTTTATGAAATAGAGCTATTTCGGAAATCGTGAAAAATGCAGCATAGCAGCGCTCCTTTTGGGTGATTTACACCAAAGCATACTCAATACCAATTCATATCAAGAACTAACTGAATCTGAATTTTGATGAAAATCCGTGCATTAGTTCTTGAGATAGAGCAATTACGGAAATCGTGAAAAAGGCAGCATTACAGCGCCACCTGTAGAGCGATTTACACCAAAAATTAATCAGCACCAATTTATATCAGTGACTAACTGAATATAAATTTGTATTAAATTCCGTGCATTAGTTCTTGAGATAGAGCACCCACAAAATTTGTGTCACATACAAACAGAGTGACAGACAGACATTTTGTAAAAACATGTTTTTCATGATCTCTGACCCCTAAAACTTGTAAATCCGTCGAAAACAGGAATTCGAAAAATTTCACGAATCGAATACTTTCTTCTTGTAAAGATAGAAGAAAGTAAAAAGTAAAAGAGAAGAAAAGAAAAAAATCTCTTTTTAATTAGAGGGGGGAAGGTGGTTAAAACCTGTGAATTGGCATGTTTTTACAAAATTCGAAGGTTTATAAAATCTTGCATATGCTTTGGACAAACGCAATAGAAAGGAAATCCATACAGATCTGCGATTTACACAATGTTTTGGATTAGATCATATAATTTTCGGAAAGGCTGTCAACCTGGAAGAAAAAGAACATTTAGAGACAAGACACATTTTGTTAAATGAATTTTCTGTGCTTATTTAAAAAAATATTTCTGGAATCCACTGATGTTTTCTGTTACAGTTCAAAGATCAATAGGTAAAAGGTATAGAGTTGTCTAGTATAATAAAATTTACCTTGTTTCTAAATGTACCGACACTGCTCGATACTCTTCGCAGCTGACTATCGCTTCTCCAATTTCAAAACTGTGTATCTAACAGACTAGTTGAAAAAGAATAATAAGACTTGCATAATACGGGTATTATATCGAGAGTTCTGTATCTATGTAAAATCTTATATGAATAACATATGGGTAGTTCTGAAATTAAGTGGACATTTGAGTCCCAATCAATTTTTTTGTACTTTTATGCAAATAATCGTTCAGCTAAATAGATAATCTATGAAAGCACATCTAAAACTTGTATTAAAAAATACTATAGAATGAATTTGAAATTTAAAACTATTTTAATAAAATTAAAATCATACTAAATGTCACCTCCATGGCATGTCCCTCCATGCCTGTTTTTACTTTACAACATGAATGTATCCCATAAGATAAACAAAAAGAACCGTATAAAATGCATCAAGTTAAAAAATGGTTATACTTTACTTACTTTTTAAATGAAAATTTTGAAAATTTATATTTAAAAAAAAAATTACAGACCAAGACACTTCAGTCCCCAGAATTAAGCTACTCCCATGACATATCAGTTATAGTTATATAAAAATCTACTAGATGGCAGCATAATTTAGAACTTGGAATACAAATCAACTACAGGCAGCTACTTATTGGATGGAATATTTCTGAAGCATGGTAAGTTGTTACTTTATCTAGTTTTAATTAAAAAACGTTTAATTACCGTAGTGTACTTTAATTGGGTGTCAACTCCATGGTCTCATTAATTTTGTCAGTTTTAAAAATAGCAGAATTCTGTTGATAAGTAGTGTTAAATTGTTTTATTTAATTTTATATACAAGTAGCATTATGTTCATGTTGTGCATAGTTTAGAAAATATTAGGCCTAATCTCAGATATGTCACCTCCATACCATTGTTGTATCATGCAGGTGTTATTGACCCATTGATGTGACATTTGTTGATGTAAACAATATTTTAAGAGTACTTAAAGTATATTTTTAATTATTGAACCTATATTTTTATTTTAGGGATAATTTTATATTAATAAAAATATGTTTTGAAACTGAAAATTTTTAACTTTAAAATATTTAATTTTGTATAAATTTGATTTTTTAATGGCTTTCAGTATTTCTTTCAATACAAGTTATATTTTAGATTTAATTAAACTTTATTTTAACCCTTTGGAGACGAGCGACCGTTATTCGTGCCGCGGAAGCTGCTCAGAATCGGGGATTATTCTAACCAGAAATATTTTATAAATTTTGCCTTATTTAATCCGAGCATTTTCGCGATTCAATTAGGCAAAAATTTCTATTTTAAAAGACCGGTGATTAAAGATTAAAAATTTTGTAAAAGACGCTCGTCCCCAAGGGGTAGCCTCTTATTGAATTTTCTGATCTCCTAAACTTAATAAAAAAATAATAATAAAAACAGAACTAAATTTAAATTTTCAGATTTTCTGTGCTAGTCAAAATATATATCTATTTGTTTAATATATTTAAAAAAATATGGCCACACTAGAGTACTTTGCAATCGTATATTTAAAATGCTGTATTTTCTATTTATATATTAATCTATTCATTTTTATCTAATTGTAAGTTAATATTTTTAAATATTTTTTAGATTTCATGGCTCGGGCAAAAAGCAAAAAGAATTCTGTAGAGAAGAAAAGAAAACTCAGACGAGAAACAGAGCAAAAGAGACGGGATAAAATTAAAGAAAATCCAGAATTGCATGAAGAATGTAAGAAAAAAGAACGTAAAAAGCATTACAAGAAGTAAAAAGAAGTAAAAATAAAAACTATTTCTTAATTGAGTGAACGACAGAAGCGTGCACAAAGAAAGAATTGAGTACAAAGTCGAGAGAAGATCTTCTTGCTTAAGAAAATAAAGAAAAAATACAGCATGTTCTTTTAAATTCTACTACATCAGAAATAGATGATGATCCAGAAATTATAAACAATCTTATTGCGAATTTTAAAGATGTGATAGGAAGAGCAGGTACCAGTCGGGTAAAAAGTGGTCGAAAAATTGTTAACAGAAACAAAACAAAAGCATACTAAAGAAAAAAATTGCTTGAAAAAGAGCTTAAAAATGTTTTGAAAATTTGAAATATAAAATAAAAAAACGATTATTATAAGAAAAGTTATCAACGCATCATAAATAAACGAAAAAAAATTAAACAGTCCAAAAGAGAAGGTACAGAAAATATTGAAAGGTGAAAATATTTCTCCTAAAGTCAGAAAATGCCTGGAATTCAGTTTAGCATTGACCACTCAAATCGATAAAAAGTTTGAAAAAAAATGAGAAGTTTCAAAAGTCAAAGAAAGCCTTTGGACTTTCTGAAAAAAGTAATAAAGAAGTACCACAGTATGCACAAGATTTCAGTTAGGTCCTGTTAATCTGTATTTAGCAAATGTGACCTCAGTTGAAAATCACGTAGAAGTTAAATTTATGCAAAGATGTTCGGGATCCAAGAAAAAATTTGTTTTCAGCAAGGAGCAAGAAGCAATCATGAGATATGAAAATTAAATTTGTGTGGTTTCAACAGTGGAAAATGAACAATCGGTTACAACATATCTTTGATTTAATCCCTCAAAACTGCAATATTATTTAATAAAAAATTAAATTTGAGCTTTGTTCTTTTTTAACATGTTACTCAAGAATAGTGTTCTTTACCTGTATTGCAATCCAGTTTTTGTTTTGATGTGTCATTTGACTTTCTGTATTTCATTGAAATAACATATTATACCTCTTAAACAATAAAACAAACTAATATCGCAACCATAAATGTTTTCCAATCTAGTAAATGGACAATAAAACTTATGTTCATCATTACTATTAAAGGTTGTCACCTCCATGGAATAATGTGTCACCTCCATGTTTATATGAAAAATGAAATTTAATTTTAAATTAAAAAAAAATTAACCTTGACCTCTGATCATGATTTATTTATCTCTAAAACCTTAAGGAAATGTTGGAAACACAACTTAAACGCGAGAATTTGAACTTTTATTTTTTACAAATTACCAAGGTGAAATTTCCACTTAATTTCAGAACTAGCCCATATGAGTTACGAACTGACAAAAATGCTGATTTTTAAAATGTTATAATGCAGGAGAGAAAAGAAGTAATAGCATGTTTCTACTTACCCATCATACGTAGTATAGGGTAAATCTTGTAATCGTTTTAAAAATCGAAAAAAATTTTTTTTGATGGATTTACACGTTTCAGACACTGGAGATTCCAAAAAAAAAAAAATATCCTTAGAAAAAAATTTTTGGTGTCCGTTTTTGTGTCTGTAATAGCTCTATCTCCCGAACAAATTGAGATAGAGACTTGAAATCTTTAAATTCGGTGTGTACTTAGGGAGTAATAAATGGGAAGAAGCCTATTGAATATCAGTAACTTCGATTATCCGGAACTATTTTTTTTCGGACTCTCAAAATATTCGTTCTGATAAAAGGTATACAAAAATTTTCGAAATTGTTTATTTGAAGGAGTGAATATAAAAGACAATAAAAAAACATAAATTTTGCATCATGAATGAACTCGATCGGATAATTAGTTGCCGAGATATTTGTAATACTATTTTTCATACTCTTCGACTTTTCATGACCCTCTATTTCCTTCAAATTTCAATTCAAAGATATATTTTAATTGGAAATGAGACGCTTAATCCGATGCAGTAAACTGTTAGTTAATATGATTGTAATTTTTCGAGTTATAAGGATGTTTATTTTACGCAATTCGGTACTACTCGATTATTCCGCCGATCCAAAAACTATCGCCAAACTATAAGATTAAATGCCAATAATGGTTCATCGTAAATGTCAAGCATTTAATGCATCTCCATACCTATAAGGGGGGTTACCATAGGGGGGGACCCTGTTCTGTCGCCAAATGCAGCCAATTTTGTCGCCAACTTGGTGGTATATAGCCAAGTTTGGCGGCCAAAATTAGTCTCCAAAATTTATGCCAAATTGGCGGTATCTCTAATATTTCCCATACACTTCCATTGTAAACCTATAGTGTTAACTTGCTTACAGAAAATCAACAAATTGAAATATTTTAGTGCAACAGAAAGGGGCTCTGCCCCCTGCAAGCTACGCTCGCCAACCCCCGTTCAGACACCGCAGAATCTAAAAACACGCTAATCTGATCGGTTTTAAAAATATTATAGAAGATTGACTTATACATATACGGCCTTACTTATACATATATATTGATATCATATACGGCCCCATATTGGCGCGATTTTTTCCGACGCTAATTTGGAGAAAACATTAACAGCATAAACAACAATATCCGGCTTACCAAATCAAGCAAAATAACGATACTATGGCGCCAGTTAAGTACCCATTGCGTATATGACATTGGCGTCAGAAAAAAAATCGCGCCAATATGGGTCCGTATATGACATCTATGCCGAAAGTTTTCCCTTTTGATTAAAAGATCAAATTTCTTTTTCGAATAAAACTACATAAAAATTTCAATGGTTGCAAAGAATTCTTGGTACTGTTACGCTAGCCGGGTGCATATCTCGCCAATAGCTATTTTTCAACTCGCAAGTTAGCATTTTTTTTATTTTTCGAGTGGTAAATTAAAACATTGCTTTGAAGTTGAAATTAAATGTCATCATTTGTTACATCATTTAATATTTGGCCAGATGTCATATGCGCACCGGGTTTGGCGTGATTTTTTTTAACGAAAATTTGGCGAAAACCTCATTTTCGAATACCAGTTACGTATGTATTTTTGGTACTACTTAGTTATTCCGTCGACCAAAAATCTATCACCAAACTATAAGATTAAATGCCAATAATGGTTGATCGTAAATGTCACATTCACTAGACTTTAAGCAAGTTACACGTCTTTACGTCATCAAGTGATTTTTATTTCGACGTTTTATTTGTATATTTATTAATGTTATACTATTTTCTTTGTTCTTTCGTTATTTAAAATAAAAATTATATCAATTTGTGTAATTTGGCGAGTGGTTTAACGATCTATATAATTTGGCGAAATGGGTCGACGGAATAACTAAGTAGTACCGTATTTTTTAATTATTTTATATTATTTTTAAAGGAAACTAACCAAAAAAATAATTAACTATAGAACAAAACAATTTATGTAATTTTAAGAAAGAAAATAAAGTAAATAAACATTTCTTATTAAATAAACAACAATGGCTGGGTTACCATGTCAACCAAAATAATGACCTTTTGGCGCCAATTAGGTACCCCGGTGCGTATGTGACATCTGTGCATAATATTTTTCTTTTCATTTCGTTTAAAAAAAATAAAGAAGTGAAAGCCATATATTTTAAATGTTTCTGTTTGTATTAAATAAAATGATAATGAAATACAAATTGAATTATGAATAAAAGTAGCATGATACATTTCTTAACATACATTTAAGGGAGGCCAAACTTCTCCCCAAATTAGTTTAAAATAGTAACCTTTTCTAAAATCTGAAAAAAAATATCTGTTTGATTAAAATTTGAGTTGCCATCATTAGAAAAATGTATATAAAATTAGAAAAAAATTAATATTTCGAAAACTAATTCGAATTTAAAAATTCTAATACCAGTTTTGAAATCTGCAGATCAATACGGATATTTGGTGTTAATTTCATCGCAAAGTATTCCATATTTTAGGAGAAATAGCCGTGAAACTGAATCAGTCGTTTCAAAGAAACGTTTCACAAATTCGTTTCATTAGGATTTTATATATACTAGGGTATCGAACCCGATCTCCTCGGATTACAGAATATAGGTGAAAACCATTTTTTTTTAACTTTAATTATTTTTTTACATGTAATATATATTTTAGATTGCCCACTAATTCCATTCTAAATAAAATGAGTGAAAGAATTATATTTTAATCTGAATTAACGAAATATGGAAAAAAAATGCGACGGGTACAATGTTTGGCGATTTATCACCTGTGCCCGACTAACATAAAAGTAGGGAGTTCTCGATTTCTGTATCAGAATCTTCCAATTTGGCGAAGGATTGAGCAACTAAATTAAATTATGAATAAAAGTAACATGATACAATGCCTAGCATACATTTAAGGGAGACCAAACTGGTCGCCACGGGCGGCTTGTTATTTTAAAAACCATAATAACTCGGTTAAGTAAGATACAATTTTCAAACAAATTGCATTTGAAAGTAGATTTTTTTCTCTATTTGACGGTTTAAAAATTGAAATTGTGCGATATTTAGAAAATTAAAAAATCGCTGACATAGCACGTATTTTAATTTCTTTTTTTTTTTTTCACTTTTTATGAGAAAATTGCAATAAAAGCTACAGAAACATAATATTTTCTTTCCTCCGTGATTATTTTCCTTTACTTTCATTTCAACCCTCCACAAACTTTCAACAGAAATGGAGTTCTTCAGTTGCCACAATTGCAAAAAATGTATTAAAAACTACAAAAAAATTAATATCTCAAAATTAAATTGAGATACAGCTTTCAAACAAATTGCATTTAAAAGAGCATTTTTTTCCTTATACGACGGTGTAAAAATTTAAAATGTGCGATGTTTAGAAGTTTAAAAATTTAAAAATTTGCAGTAGAGAAAATTGCAAAACCAAAATTTTATTTCAAATTTCAAAGTGTTGCCATTCGCAGAATGACGTATGCGTTACGCACAGATACGTTTGTCCTTTATAATATAGACTAGGGGATCGAACCCGAGCTCCTCGGATTACAGAATATAGGTGAAAACCATTTTTTTTTAACTTTAATTATTTTTTTACATGTAATATATATTTTAGATTGCCCACTAACATCAAAAAGAATTTTTATATGAAAAATATCAATTATGCAATCAAATAAAATTTTTAAATTTATTAAAAGCGATACTTTCACATGTCACCGCATGCCAGGAGTTATTAACACAAGATTTTTGGACTTACGTCAGTTTTTCCGATCATTTCGATGCTTTAAGCGCGTGGTTCAATCACATGTCTGTTAAATTTGTTTCTTATTTACATTATTTTATTTATTTTTCTCTAGAGGAAGTTTTAATTTTGTTATGGAACATTAGACGGAAACAAATGCTGAACTTTTTACATTGTTTTAAGGGCAAGCGGTTTAACCTGTCGTAATCGAGCTACACGTGATAGAGATAAATTTGAAGTAATTTATGCTTGAAAATCTATATATATACTAGAAAGGTAGCCCGTCAAAAATGACGGAAATTTAGATATAAAGCTATATACAACTCATGTGCAAGAATATGAGTTTTCTCGCTTGTTCCGCAGTGATAGATGAAAATAACACATTTTAAGAACGAAACATATTTATTAAAAATTGTGTACAGTAGAAGACCACTAATCTGCACTGTTTGGTTCCAAGTGTTATGCAGATTTGAGGCTTTTTGCGGTCATGTCAATTCAATCTTTGTTTACATTTTTTTAAATTCATATATTGGAAAATTTAGATTGTTAAGCCTTAAAAATAAATAAATTACACACTTGAAGTAAGGTAAAAATTATTAAATTATCCTATACGATTTCATGAAATGATATTATAAGTGTGTGCTTCACGATCTTGGTTACGACGTTGGCGAAATTGGCTGCAACTTGTCATAATCCTCATAGTGTGGGCCGCTATAACAAAAAAGTAACCAGTTTTTACTAAAATTTCTGATATAAAGTAGTTTTCAAAAACTTGTGTAAAATTGCAGGCCGTTCTCATGTTATGTCAGTCCTAAGAATAATATTTCTAACACTGAAGAGTTTCCATGTATATGTGGAATTTAGAAAAGCTTCTCCAAAAGAAAGGTCCTGAAATGACATTGTAATTTCTCTAATTTCAAAGTTTAATGGGGCCCTGATGTTTACTGAAATCTAATAAATACAGTTATTTTGAATATTACAAAGAATTAAACAGTTAAACTTATTTAACTTAAACCCACTGTTACTTCCCGATGTCATTTTTTACTATTAAGAAAAAAAAAATAGGTACTTCTTAGTTATCCCGTCGACCATTTCGCAAATTATATAAATCGCCAAACCGCTCGCCAAATTATACACATTGACATAATTTTTTATTTTAAATAACGAAAGAACAAATAAATTAGCAAAACATTAATAAAAATACAAATAAAACACCGAATTGGTTTTATTGGCCATTATTGGCATTTAATCTTACAATTAATTAATTAATGGCAACCATTATTGGCAATTAATCTTTCAATTTGGCGACAGTAATTTGGTCGACGGGATAACTAAGATGTACCGAAAATTATTTAAATTTTTCAAATCATGCATTTATAATTTTTTCCGTCTTTAATAACTAAATAATGAAAAAATATGTTTTTGTTCTGAGCTCATAAATATGACAATAAAACGATGTAACTAAGAGACATTGCAAAATTAAATCTTTGTGATTTCAAACCATAAACAAACGATACCGCCACCATTTTACCTACTATGACGTCCTTAGAATATTGTCCATTGATTGTTGGAGAACTTACTTTGTGTATATGATTACCTCAATGATTTAATATTTTTTACGTTTCACGATGAATGAATCACTTGTGATTGTATAGGTTTATGGAATGAGATATTAAGCTGTGGTGAACCTAATTTCAACTGAAATTATCCAAGGATATATGTATTTTTAATTGAAATTAAAAACAATGCTTTGATCTCGAAATAAAAAGTTTTAGTGTGTATAATTGGTTATTTCTGTTAATTATTTATTTAGGTATTTTCCCATTATAGAGCATTTTTAAGAAAAGCTTGACGCAATTCGGGCATCAGAAAGTGAGATATGTTGCCAAAATATATAAACAGCTATGAAAACAAATCTAATGAACTTTTATTTTTGTTTATATATGCACTTTTCTAAATATATATAATATTTTTTTATATACAAATTACGGCACAGATTTCAGATATGAACCTGGATACCTAACTGGCGCCAATATGGTGTTATTTTGCCTGCTATGGTAACCCGGCTATTGTTTTTTATTTATTAATAAATTGTTTATTTACTTTTATTTTCTGTTTTTAATTATATAAACTGTTGGTACAGATGTCATATTCGCCCCATATTGGCGCGATTTTTTTCTGTCGCCAATATCATATAGGCAACGGGTACTTAACTTGCGCCAAAGGGCTTGATGTGGTAACCCGGATTATGTTGTTTATGCTGTTGATGTTTTCGCCAAATTGGCAACCGAAAAAAATCTCGCCAATATGGGGCGAATATGACATCTGTTCCAAACTGTTTTGTTCTATAGTTATTATTCAAACTTTTATTTATTTATAGTTATTTCCTTTTCAAAATGATAGCAAATAATTAAAAAATATATAAGTAACTGGTATTCGAAAGCGAGATTTCTGCAAAACTGGCGGTAGAGAAAAAAACATGCCAACCTCGATGAGTATATGACATCTGTGCAAAAATTACTTCTGTTTCTTGATAAAAATGGGTAAATAGCTTTTTTATATTAAATAAATTGCATACATATGGAAAAATTTGCTTGTGAGTATGAAGCAGTAAATAGGTTGTCAGAAAATACGTTGGCAAACTTCTTTCTCGCCAAGAAACTTTTCTCCGAAGTATTGTACATAAACAATGATTGCTAGAAATGCATTTTTAATTATGATATGCGCTTTTACGTTTCACTGCATTTATGCACACTATACTGTGTGTATAAATGCTACAGTTCATATGCAGGGCTACCCCAAAGAATTCGTAAAGGTTACTGAGTATGAGAGTAAATTGCTTAAAGGTGGTTTTTAAAGGAGTTGTGCATTTTTACGCTGAACTGCATTTAGTTTACTAAGAAATGTTTGTAGAATATAGATAAAATGATATACAGGGTCACGCAAAGAATTGGATACATAACCGTCTATGGATGATAATATCTGGAAATGTGATTTTAGTAGTTTTAAGAGTAGTTTAAATTAAATTTTGGCTAAATAGTGGCATGTAATAACGATACTATTGGCTATGGACGGTAACTGCTGAAATCAATCTTTAAAATTTTTTATGCGTCTTCTAAAATGTTTACTTAGTTAACTTATTTACCTTATTTTCCCAAATAACGAAGTTTTGTTAAAGCATTCAGGATGTGTTGGAAAGTGTTTCATATTCTATGCTTAACGCATGATTTTTCTTCCTTCTTTAGTCTTATTTTTCATTTATTTAATTCTTAATTTTTTAGTCTTATACTGCTTTATAGAAACTTTGGCACAGTGTTCATATACGCCAATTTGGCGAAAACATCAACAGCATAAATAACAACATCCGGGTTACCATATCAAGCAAAATAACGACACTTTGGCGCAAGTTAAGTACCCGGTGTGTATATGGCATTGGCGTCAGAAAAAAATCGCGCCAATATGGGACGTACATGACATCTCTGCCGAAACTTTATTTAATATTTAATGGTTAAACTCTTCGCTCCCAACCCCCTTGCATATAGTACAAACTATAACACAGTTAGCGCAAAATAATAGACAGTTTGGTACTTTTCCACTGTAGGGGCTTTGGCTTTTTTTTTTTTTTTTTTTTTAAAGCTTGGTGTAATTTGGGCATCAGAAAGTGAGATTTGGGTACTTTTCCGTTATACGGATACCATTGTCGCCACGCGTAATAGTGGGCACAAAATGAAAATCACGTGAATTGAAGCATTTGAAAAATAAAAGAAAAAACATGTCGATACTAAAGTGAGCATTTAAAAAATATAACATGTGAAAATTCCAGACTTTTACGAACTTTTCATTAAATCACAAATATATACATAAAATAAGTGAACAAATAAGTGTTATAAAATAAAGCAATAAAATAAAACTCATATTAAACTGCTAGCATAAAATTACAAATATCTTTTAGCATTTTGAAATAATTGGCGCATTAGCATACATTTTGGCATGGTGTCCTTATAACGGGAAAATATCGAGATTTGTTGTCAAATCATATAAACCGCTATGAAAACAAACTTGATGAGTTTTTATGTTTGTTTTATATGTTTATTTTATATGTATATTATTGATGTTTTTATGTACAAATTACATCTGTTTCTGTATAAAATTAGAGAAATGGCTTTTTTATGTTAAATAAATCGCATAAATATCGAAAAAAAATGCGTGTGTATATAAAATGAAACAGTGGATAGGTTCCCGGAAAATATGTTGCCAAATTTCCTTTTTTCGCCAAGGCACCTATACTGGAAAAGTGCCTAAAGCACATTAAAATCGCACAGTTAGGAGCTCACACAGTACAGCGTCGTCTATTGGCGGTTATTTTATTAGTAGCATCGGGAGGAAGATGTAAAGATGTACTTTAAATTCTCACTCATACATTTTGAAAAATATCTTAAAAGAGCGGAGTTTAAATTAAATTTCGGAGACCTCCTTTATGAAAGATTAATGGTTTAAAATGAGAATTTCGCCAAATTAGCCAGCTGTCACAAAGTTGACTGACATTTGGCGCTACTGTGGTAACCCTGCATTAGTATTTTTTAACAATTACTCATTTCAATGAGGCGGTCCTACCGGAATCGTGAGGGACACACAGAGACTTGGATTTTATATAAATAGATATATATATTACGCTATCATACGTGGCACAGAAATCGCGATTATTTGTTAATTGTTTAATGGCAACGCCCAAATAAAACACATCTGGTTATTGTGTAATATTTTTAAAAAGGGAATAACAATAAATAAATAAAAAGTTTAATTAATAACTATAGAACAAAACAATTTATATAACTTTAAAAAATAAAACAAAAGTAAATAAACAATTTATTCATAAATAAACAACAACATTCGGGTTACCATATCAAGCAAAATAACGACACTTTGGCGCCATGTAAGTTCCCCGGTGCGTATATGACATTGGCATCAGAAAAAAGTCGCGCCAACGTAGTGCGTATATGACACCTGTGCCGTCTTTTATTCATCTAATTTAAAATACAATAAATAAATAAATAAATGAAGGTACTTTTCCAGTATAGGTACTTTGCGAAATACAGAAAAGATCCATGGCGAGAAAAGAATTTTTTTTTTGGCAACCGATTTAATCAAAATATTTTTTTCAAATAAAACTACATAAAAGTTGCCAAAATAGTAAGGAGTTCGTACTCTTATGTTAGCTAAGCGCAATTCTCGCCAATAGCATTTTTTAACTCGCCAGCAGCATTTTTTATTTTTCGAGGGGTAAATTAAAACAATTGCTTTGATGTTGAAATTAATTGGTTTATGGTATTATTTATTATTTTTCTTTTCTTTTTCTTTTTTTAAAGAATTTTTTTTGAAGTGAAAGTTATGAATTTTAAATGTTTCATTTTTAAATTAAAGTTATCCATTCTAAATAAAATGAGTGAAAGAATTATATTTTAATCTGAATTAACGAAATATGGAAAAAAAATGCGACGGGTACAATGTTTGGCGATTTATCACCTGTGCCCGACTAACATAAAAGTAGGGAGTTCTCGATTTCTGTATCAGAATCTTCCAATTTGGCGAAGGATTGAGCAACTAAATTAAATTATGAATAAAAGTAACATGATACAATGCCTAGCATACATTTAAGGGAGACCAAACTGGTCGCCACGGGCGGCTTGTTATTTTAAAAACCATAATAACTCGGTTAAGTAAGATACAATTTTCAAACAAATTGCATTTGAAAGTAGATTTTTTTCTCTATTTGACGGTTTAAAAATTGAAATTGTGCGATATTTAGAAAATTAAAAAATCGCTGACATAGCACGTATTTTAATTTCTTTTTTTTTTTTCACTTTTTATGAGAAAATGGCAATAAAAGCTACAGAAACATAATATTTTCTTTCCTCCGTGATTATTTTCCTTTACTTTCATTTCAACCCTCCACAAACTTTCAACAGAAATGGAGTTCTTCAGTTGCCACAATTGCAAAAAATGTATTAAAAACTACAAAAAAATTAATATCTCAAAATTAAATTGAGATACAGCTTTCAAACAAATTGCATTTAAAAGAGCATTTTTTTCCTTATACGACGGTGTAAAAATTTAAAATGTGCGATGTTTAGAAGTTTAAAAATTTAAAAATTTGCAGTAGAGAAAATTGCAAAACCAAAATTTTATTTCAAATTTCAAAGTGTTGCCATTCGCAGAATGACGTATGCGTTACGCACAGATATGTTTGTCCTTTATAATATAGATAGGGTAGATATTTAAGGGAGTCCAAGTAAATTAAATTATGAATAAAGTAACATGATACAATGCTTAGCATGTATTGCATGTTTTATTTTCATATTTTATATTATGTATATCTATGACGGGTAAGTATTACGGTGGCCCCCAACGACTAGTTTTTTTTTTTTTTTTTTTTTTAAGGAATATTATAAAATAGTAATAACACATATAAAAGACAATACTATTATATTTTTACTTCATAATACTTAAAAAATTAAATAAAATAAAATAAAAAACTGACGTTTTCAGCACTCTTAAAGTATTCAGTTTGAAAAAATACAGATAAAACCACAAAAATTACATGACGTAATGCAAACAATTGTGTAGATTTCAGATTTTTTCCCTCCACTACATATCAATATTTTCTAAATCTTTGAATTTTCCAAAAATGTGCAAAATTGCTGTTTCAACCGCCTCTAATTAAAAAGAAATACAAAAGGTAAACAAAATTTTGCAAGCGCATTTTCTTTTCTTTTCTGTATATAGATTTCCATATGGGTACTTTTTTTAATAACGGGTACGGCAACCAGTATTTGTTCATATTCAATGGAATAACCCGCCATTGCAAATAATACACTCTGGGTATAGAAGTATTCTATCTCTTCTTTAACAAAAAATATGAAAAATTCTTTCATAAAAATTATGTTTACCTGCGATCTGCGTGAATTTGTGACGGAGAAATCAGCTCCTCCCGTTAGGCAAATACTGTAAAAAATTAGCAAGCATTCTTTAAAAGAGAATTTTTGTCGATATTTCCCTACTGGTAATTTTTCAAATTTTGAATTACGAATTCATTAGTAATTTTTTTTTTCTTCCCCCGATGTTTAAAATTGTAAAAGTTAATTAGGTGTGAAAATTGTAACACTTAATCATACTGAAGTACGTTTAAAAACGAGGTTAATTCTTTTTCTTGTAAATTATAACGACTATTCATCAATTTAATCGATAATACTAACAATTAGAATTAAAATGATTGTACACTCTAAAAAAAATATGTAAATCTACAAAACTAGTTTTTGAAAAAGCTACAGAAATTTGTATGCTTACTACAATTTTATCTGTATTCTGTAAAGAAAAAAGATGTAAATCTATACAACTACTTTTTGTAAAAGCTACATAAATATGTATGCTTACTAAAATTTTATCGGTAACCCGGGAAATTTTTTGTTGCAGTTACATAAAAAGTTCTAGGTATCCCAGTTTCATAGAAAATTCTTAGTAACCTTATAGATTCTTTTACAGTGTTGTAATGACGGGCAACAGTGCAGATACAGAGTAGGGGTTGTCTAAAGGAACTATTGCAAAAATAAAACTTTTTTATTGAAATAAATCATCCTCTTAATCTGTTTAAAAAATTGATGAAAAATAAGTCTAAAGAGTCTTTAAAACGATTTTCCACCCGAATGATAGAGTAAATATGAATTTATTTCCGGATTTAGGTCGTAAGTGTGAATGTGTGTAAGTTTTTTTTTTTGTTGTTGTTTTCTGAAAGAAAAGTTTTATTTAGCATGGTACAACGCCCTAACTATTGAGCTATAACAGGCAAAAAATAAATTACGCTAGGATAAACTTCTAAAAATCGACTTTTGGCCAGCTAGAATCGGTAAATCACCCACCGTGCGTTGGTTCTAGCAAATCAACTGTTGAACTAATTGACTTGATTTTTTTCCCAAGGAAAATAAATACTTTTAGCCATACAATGAACCTATAATATGTTAAAATTGTCCATATTAAATATTTTTTATAGGAAATCAAAGGCAAAAAATAAAAAAATAATAGTAATAATACTAAAGGGTAAAAAAATCAACATTAATTTCAAGTACCCACCATTTTGTCATTTTTTTTTCATTTTTTACGTTTATTCCAAAAGAAATTATATATTAACTAATATAAAAAAAAAAAGAATCTGATTTCAGGCTATGTTTTGAATAAGCTGGTGGGAACTACGCAGATCAACCGTATTTTTCAAATCAGAGATTATTGGACGCTATCTCGAATTTTTTTTTCACAAAGTATGATTCAATTCTTAAAAGACTGATAAAATTTTATGAAAAACTGAATGTGCATAAGTTATTAGCTATTAGCTCAAAATAAATCCCAAAGTTGACCTATTTTTCAGGCTTTTTTTTTTAAGTAAACTCGGCCTTAACCGATCTGGAGGTCCAAAGGAGTAAATCAAAACGAAAAATCATGCGGCCAGCATAGATTATGAAACACTTTCCAATACATTCAGAATACTATAAAAAACAACACAGGAATAAAGTGAAAGATGATGTCTAAGTAAATAATTTGAAAACGCATAACACATTTGAAAACACTATTTCAGCAATTACCATCAACCGTCAAAAAACATCCGAATTCTTTTGTGAATCCCTGTATATGATATATAGATTAGTATATATACTACTTAGTATGCTAAAATTTAGTTCATTTAGAAAACGCAGCACAGTTGGAAATTCCCCTCCAGCAATTTTCGTCAATAAACGAAAATGTGCCTAAGATATTTTGTGCAACCCTGTATATGATGTAAAGAATTTATACACAGTATGTGATATACAAAATAATTTGTTAAATTTGTTAAATTAAAAGTGCGTATTACCGCAACTGAAAACATACTTCCAGTAATTATTGTTCATAGACAGTACTGTAACCGAATTATTTTGTATGTCCCAGTAAATGAACGATGAACGCTATGCGCACCATATTCTATAGTAAGTATCTTGTAGTGCACTTCAGTAATATATATCTACTTAAATATGTTTTAAATAGTGTAACATCATTAAAATAGAAAGCAAACGATTTTTCTCAAAAGACAGTAATGTAACGGAATTCTTTTGTATGCCCCTGCAAACGAGCTATAATTCCTACACACTTTATTTTCAATACCGAGCATAGCATAATAAACCCCAATAACATATATCAATTGCATGAAAATCTGACTATATTTAAACGAGTTAGAGCACGGACAGACAGACGAACAGCTAAACCGAATTCATAAACACACTTTTCAACTATGTTGGAAAGTGTTAAAGCTTTGTGACGAATCCTTTCTGAGAATTGTTCCGATGACCTTGCCACTGCTGAATTATTTTCTCTTGAATTTTATTTTTAGAAAATGATTTATACTTTTAAAATCATAAGCCAAATTATCCGTGTGTTTCGCATAAATAGGCAGTTCCAATATTAAAAGTTCAAAGGGTTTATCATGGTGAGTTTTTCCTTAATTGAAATAGATAATATTCTGCAGGAAGAATGAGAAAGAAAATTTTAGTTGAGTACAGTTCTGGTGTAATACACAATTATTACGAAGTACTTTGACATTAAGCTATTTCAAGTAGAATATATAACAATAAATTAAAAAATAAATAAATAAATAAAAAGTAAATCAGATTAACTTACTGTCTGAATAATCAGGATTGAGATATCGGACATAAGCTGTATTGGCATTGCCCCATCGGGGATTTTGGACGTTATTGCAATATCCACTGTAGGCTCGATACTTTTTCGGTCTACAAGGGAAGTCTACAGTCACAGGGCAGTTTTGTTCTAAAATAGTTCCACGAACATCAACTGTCGGTAAAAAGCGGATAATTTGATCCTTCTTGAGGTTGAATCTGTAAAGAATGCATACAATATATTGCAAATGGATGTGTATTAATTATGAAGTTTTTAATTTCAGTTTAAGTTCACACATTGGCTACGTAAGATTGTCTCATAAAAAATAAGTAAGTAAATGTAGTGCCAAGATTTCAATTAGTGGAGACGGGAAATACTAAAAATCGAGTTGAAAGATGATTCTGTGCATGTCGTAAAAGCTCACTGGAAGGTAGGATCTGGCGAGATGGCCGCTATGACATTAATAGCCTAGCGATTTTATGAGAAATATCAATGATAACTCACAGTTCGAGTCATATTTGCAATCAGGCCGTCATAAAGATTAACCGAGTTGTTTTAGGGCAAAACATGAAGACAAGCCCCAAGGAATTTCACTCAGAGAGAAAAGGCAGCAATTGTCATCACATCATTTTATTAAACGAAACACAAATCCAGAGTTCGAATGGAAGATTCTCCGCCTACTCATGATTAATTCCAGCTGAACTTAAATTTACGCTTGCCTATCAAAAAAAAATCCATATAAAACATAAACAACATCAACAACAAGCTTCTAATAGTACACTTATGAAAATTCCACTTACTCGCTGATGTCACTCAGATTCTGTTCCACGAGAAAAGGTGTGGCCTCTGAGCTCGTGCGTAAGCTTATATCGGCCTCGACGAAGAAAATATATTTCCTAAGAATTCTTATTCACTGAAGTACAAATGCGTTTATATTTATGTCCTGCAGGACTCTATGAAGGTTAAGGTATATAAAAGGAATTTTCCATGATTTTAATGGGATAAAAAGTATTAGACGCTGAGGAAAACATATTACATTCTATGACGATCCAACTGTTTTTGAACAAAAATGGCAGACATTTCGTCAATTCCCAATCTCTGCCTTATGTAGAATAGCTATCGGCTACATATGATTGATTAATGACTACCACTAGTTTAGATAATTCATTCGCAACTCACCATCTATCACCGATACAAGTTTTGCTAATCGTCAATCGCCAGATACCATATTATTCTGTGGGGTAATTCAAACAGGTATTTCACATCCCTTAATGCAGGGTGTTGTTGAATTTGACCGATAAATTGAGAGATATGATTGTAAGCATCAAGAGGATGAAAAATTACCGTAGAACATGAGTCGCAAATCCCGTTTACTGGGAGAAAATCGCAAAAATAGACGTCGAGAGGACAGTAAACCTGTTTAGTTGAAGAGAGTGGCCAAACAAATGCGACGATTAGGAGCACTGCGGTCGAGAAGAAGAAAACTTCTCATATGCAAATTTTCCATGGCAGTACATATCGTCGTCGCTTGAGCAGACATCGCCAGCACACCGGGTATGTTTGAACGTATCTGGCAACCCTTCGTCCGTCAGTGTCGGCTGTGCAAAGAACTTCCCGGCTGCAACTTCGAACAATTCCTATAAAAATGAAGTCATCTCCTTTATGACGTGGAACTGTAATGCATTTTAATCCCGCTTTACGTCAAATAAATATTTTTCTACGCTGTAATTTTTTTTTTTTTTACAATAGTTTAGTATTCTAACAGGAGCGTTTCGGATACCATCGGATATCACAGTACTATTTTCACTTTCTGAAACCATCAGAAACCTTTCCAAATTTTTCGAATTAGTTTCCGCAGTGGAGTGAAACCGAAACATTTTTCTGCTCGAATCAGAAACCTTCCCATTAGTATCAAGCAGCAGATATCTCCGATACCTTCAGAAACGTTTCTGAAAAATTTTTACAGTGTATTTATTATTGGCCCTTTTTCTCGTTGCACCCTTCATAACTATTTTTGCGATTTTCTCCCACTAAACGTACTTTGCGACCCCATGTTCTATGGCAATTTTACATTCTCATGATGTCTACTATCACCCCTCTGAATTTGTCGATCGAATTCGGAAACACCCTGCATAATTATCAAAATACCGTTTTCACCAACAGAAAGTAGACGTCAGATGCCGAAGGTGTACATTTTTAATATTTATTTTCTTTAATTTTAAGTATTTTTAAATCCCAATACACTTCAAAATTTTTACTTCAACAACATTTTCAGAATTTACCGTCTTCTTTAAAAAAAATTAAATTTAAGAAAACGATTTTTAAAAACGCAATACGTCGGCATCTGATGTCTACTTTCCGATGGTGAAATCGGTATTACGATAATTGTATTAGGTGATGAGTAATCACCTGTTTAAAATTTCCTTTAAGTTAACCCCTTGAAGGACATTGGTATCTTTTTATACCATTTAATTTTAATACCAAATACCACAACAGCACCAATATTTTGCAATAAAATGTTTCATTTCAGTAGTACCTGCCATGTTTTGTGTCAATTTTTTTAAAAACATTCTGCCTTATGATATATTTTAAATTTCCCCACCTCTTCTAGATAAACCTCTTCTTCTCTTAGGTTCATTAATCAATATTCTATTGTATCCCATGAAAAAAAGTGGATTGCTGAAGAATTTAGGTAGCTGAACATTATTCACAAAAACTCAAGAGGTGGGTTTTTCTTTTTTATTGGTCTAGTCAGTGAATGCAATTTTATGAGTTTCCTAACAGTAAAAAATAAGGAAACAAATGACTAGAAAGTGATAAAAAAAAATTCTTTTTAACAATTTATATGAAACAGAAATAGAAAGTAGTAATTTCTGTTGAATTTCATCTTGTAATCGAGTTATATTCATAACAAGTCTCACTCAAGTAAAAAGTTGCGATGAAATATATAACGGTTTGCTGAAAAAACTTTTATTCTTTTTTTTATATCTAGGAATGATACTTTTTTCTGTTGGTTGATCGATCGATATTTGTGTTTGATCATTAAAGAAGTGCATCGTGAAAAGAATTTTCATTTTCGAGTGTTTTCACTGATTTCGAAAAAGAATTGAAGAAAAAATAAGCAATGTTTGCATTGATCTAACTATTGTTAAAGGAAATGTATTATTCAATCTGAAAATTGAAAAAAAAATTTCCTTTGAATTAGAGAAGTAAACAACCACGTTTTATTTATTTCCTTTCAATTATGTTTTGTGAACATCTTGCGTGATTTGAAAAGAAGATGTTGAAATAGTTAAACGCTTCAAAGCATCCGCCGTGATTTGGCTACGGTAACGTTCATTGTAACTAGTGTAAAACACTTCAGATTTTTGTGAGAAAAAAAATTGTTAACCCTTTGTATCACCGTGTTGCATGTCACCCAAAAGTCAATGTTACATGTACAGTGGGATTTAAAAGATGATTTTATTTACACTGTAAGAAAACTGTATTTGTTACAGAAAAGATCTGTATTTTTTACAGAAAAAGACTGTTTTAAAGAAAAAATAGTTTTTGTGTAAAAAATATAGATTTTGTAATTCTTACAGAAAAAAATCTATATTTTTTACAGAAAAAACAATTTTAACCCCTTAACTGCCACGGGTGTATATATACGGCTTCAGAGAATACCTGCATATATTACAAAAATGAGGAACTTTCAATACAACGGGACAATTTTTACCAACAGAGCTGTGTTTTGCACTCGTATAACATGTGCATTTTCCTACTGTTATTTCAGAAAACTAATCGCCGCCTTATTTAATTGCAGAATTATGTTGTTAAATATGGCACTGGAGATCGCGACAGATTTCGTCGGCAGTTAAGGGATTAATAAGAAAATTACAGATATTTTCTGTAAACTAAATGGTTTTTCACTGGCGCCAAAATTTATAGTTTTTTTTTCCGTAAGTTTGACAGATTTTTTTTTTTTTTTTTTACAGTATATTGCTGCTATCTTCCAACACAGCCGTCAATTGCTCATAGCATGTAAATTGCTCATAGAATTCTCAACAGCCGTCGATACTGAGTTATTTTTTCATTCCAATGTTTTATTTATCATTTGAGCAGTTTCGCGTCGTTATTGCTAAAATGAACTTCGTAAATTTAATAAAATTAAAAAGGCTTGAGATGTCCAAAAATAGATTTTTTGCAAATGTAAGTTCGTATACTTTGCAGTTTTGTATTAGAAAATTCACAATATTTTTGAGAAATATCCAAATTTCTGTTTGTTGCAGATATAATAAAAGCAACGTCTAGTCAATATTTTTTAGTTTTATATTTAAAAAAAAAATTTAATTATTTTTAACATGCTTAAAATGATGTTTTGTAACATCTGAATAAATAATTTTCAGATCGGAGTTGTTGAGTTACAAAGAGTTAAACTTGCGTAAAAATGAATTTTGACTTATAAGCTCATGCATCATTCACTACATAACGTTTTACCGATATCTTTGAAAAGCAAGGCTTGCTATTCCAAGATTCATACGGGTCAGGGGAAGAATATCACTAATATTTCACTTATTTAACCTCTTCAGGGACGATTTTTTTTTATGGTGAGAAAAAAATGGCTTTTTTTACGATTTATTAATTTTTAGGTTTCCGCACTTAAAAAGTGAAAACGTAACTATTATAAGATCATTCCTGTGTCTGTCTGTCACAGCCATTTTTGATATGTATTGTAATTAAGAAGTTAAGGGTTTTTTTCTGTTTTCACAAAACTCCTCCCTATTTCTAATCCCTTGGTCGATTTTTATCCATTAACAAACTTGACGAAGATTTTCTGCCCCTTGATTTTATGTGTCAGTCTAGAAGAAATTTATGCAGATTTATGGAAGTTATCGTGTCCATAATAAAGTGATATATATATATAGATAGATAGATAGATAGATAGATAGATAGATAGATATAATGTTTTGAGTTCTAAAAGTCATGATCGGCGTAGATCTGCAAAAAAATTTCAGAAATTTCAACATAAGGGAGATTGCAATAGGTAGTATTTCAAGCGAAATCTGCCTAAAAACTAACAGCAAATTTCTTTCTTACATTTATACGAATTATTAAAATTCGATATATCTGATATTATTTTTTATCAAATATTGACGATTTATTCAAATAATCCAACACTGACTTCCGAAAAATTACTTCACGCTTTTTTTTATATCTCTAACTGTACATCGATGCAGCCAAAACCTAAATTTTTTACATCTCTTGTTGTGGGATTCTGTAATGAATAAAATATTATCAAATTTTTGTTCTTTATTATTGACAGTAATTATAATTATAAAAAAAACTAAATGTTCACATAAGTGGCCAAGGTTAATGAAAAAAAGTTTGTGTTTAGATATCGCGACCATTACTTTATGAAAATTCTTCTATAAAACAACCCCCTAAAAGCGTACGAACCCGGTATCATTAACACATTGCCTATCTTACGAGGCCGTTTCGATCATCGTATATACAGGGTTGCTACAGATAAGGGAATTTTAATACCAGTATATCCAAATAGTAATATTTTACCTTATTTAATCGCAGAATCTTGGGTTAATTGAGACGAAGATTATTATTCGGAAATTGTGGTATTCACATTTTCTCAGCCATAGCAACCTTGTATGCATTTTCAATGGAATAAACTACAGAATGTGTGATATCGTCGCAATATCAAATAATTTTAGCAGATTATCTTCGATTTATATTGCACTCTTGATGTCCTAATAATATTTAATGTTTAATAACAAAGACTGGAGAGATCCGATCGCTGACTGAACCCCTTTCAATCCGCTGATACAATTACTTGCTATTCAAATGTGTAATGGCAGATCTTTTGTTAAAATACTCTATTGCAAGTATATTGTTGTATGTGAGAACTTTCTTCATTGCATAATTGGAAGCTCAGAGTACTCCTGCCCATCCAGAACCTAGATGAAAGAGACAAAGAAAGACACATTCTTATCATAGGTATAGAGCCAATACATTTGGCAGACAACTATACACCATATGCATGTACTTGGAGATTGAGTCAATGCACGATATCAGAGCACAAAAATATTAATGGTGAAAATAACTAGAACAGAATGACCGTGCATGGTAAAACAACATATAGAACTAGTTGGATGTGCCAATCCCAAAACTTTCTTCTATCTTATACATCTTAATTTTTCAAAACCTAGTTACACATGTTAATACTTCAATATTATTAGTTCAATACTATACCAACTTTGATTTTCATCTTAAATTTCTGCTCAAGTCAATTAAACGGACTAAAAACAAGTTAATCTATATCATGATATTTGTTAAAATTATTAATTTTTCCTTATTTTGTTGTTATCAGCTGTTTGCGAATAGCCGGCTTAGCAAGAAGCGAGTTCCCGCCGCTGCATGAGCCGCCGATGCACAATAGAACTACGAAAAATCAAGAAAAGTATACAAAAATCGCTAGCACAGAGCCCCTTTACCGCGCAATATTTCCAAATTCAAGGAGGACCTGTTACCCAAAGCCAAAAACAAGCACAAAAATTTTGGTTCAATTGTATGCATAATTTTATACGTTGTTCGATGGTACAATAATGAAAATGGCACAGAGATCGGAATTATAGCGCCCCCTTCTGGCGGAATTTTTTCAAGTTCAGGGAGGACTTGTTTGCCATAGCCAGAAACATGCACACAAAATTTGGTTCAATTATATGGATAACTTCATACACTTTTCGATGGTACAATAATGAAAATGGTACAGACATCGCAATTATAGTGCCCCCTACTGGCAGAATTTTTCCAAATTCAGGGAGGACCTTCGTGACATGACCAAAAATAAACACATAAAATTTGGTTCAATTCTATGCATAACTTCATACACTTTTCGACGGTACAATATTCAAAATGGCAGAAAAATTGCACAAAAATCGCTATTATAGCGCCCTCTACGGGCGATTTTTTACAAATTAAGGGAGGACCTCCTTTCCATAGCCAAGAACTTAAAAAATTTTTTTTGGTTCAATTCTATGCATAACTTCATACACTTTTCGATGGTACAATATTCAAAATCGCACAAAAATCGCTATTACAGCGCCCTCTAACGGCGATTTTTTTGCAAATTCAGGGAGGACCTGCTTGCCATATCCAAAAACTTAAAATAAAAATTTGGTTTAATTCTATGCATAACTTCATACACTTTTGGACGGTACAACATTCAAAATCTCACAAAAATCGCTATTACAGCGCCCCCTACCGGTGAATGTTTTCCAAATTCAGAGAGGACCAGCTTGCCATAGCCAAAAACTTAAAATAAAAATTTGGTTCAATTCTATGCATAACTTCATACACTTTTGGATGGTACAATATTCAAAATCTCACAAAAATCGCATTTACAGCGCCCCCTACCGGCGATTTTTTCCAAATTCAGAGAGGACCTGCTTGCCATATCCAAAAACTTAAAATAAAAATTTGGTTCAATTCCATGCATAACTCCATACACTTTTGGATGGTACAATATTCAAAATCGCACAAAAATTGCTATATCAGCGCCCCCTACCGGCGAATTTTTTCCAAATTCCAGGAGGACCTACTTGCCATAGCCAAAAACTTAAAATAAAATTTTGGTTTAATTCTATGCATAACTTCATACACTTTTTGATGGTACAATTTCGACGGACAGACGGACGGACGGACGGACAGACGGATAGACGGACACACAGAGAGACAGACATTTTCTATAAACATGTTTTTTGGAATCTCTGACCCCTAAAACATGTAAATCCGTCGAAAACGGGAAGTCGAAAAAAATTTCGATTACAATACTTTCTTCTATTGAAGATAGAAGAAAGTAAAAATCTAATACGGTCTTTACGTGACCTACTTAGGTCATGGAAAACACGTTGATGACATGGATTCAAGAAAATCAGTCTGCTTCTTGCATTTGCGATCTAAAATGTGTTTAATTTACGAAAAACAGATCGGTTTGCTTTGATATTAAAAATGTTCCCTCGCAAGGTTGGTCGCACAACTAGAGTAAGTAGGATTGTCATATTAAGAAGGAAATATTTGATTTACTCAATGAAAAGAACATAACTTTAAATTTAATTAAACATTGGACGGTTCAGAAAGCTATAAGAATTTGGAGACTCTGGTGGAGCTTTGGCATTCGAAAGTTAGGGTGGTGGGGATTGGGGTTAAATATAACCCAACAGGGATGCAATGACTATCTGATCGTGTTTACTGAAGAACGGGAAACAAGTTGCTTTAACTACAATAAGAACCTTGTTTCAAACTGATAATGCGGTGTTAGTTGAAGAAACAAGTATACCTAACACCAGTATTAAAAGTTATTGTTATTTGTTTAAAAGAGTGAAGTGGAAACATCGCTTGCTTGAAATGTAAGACACCAGCCAACATAGTTTATTTTGAAGATTATGCTTTGGAAGATATTATCGTACAGAAAATTTGCAGTTCGTGTTGTTTTTTTATGAGGTTCAAAAAGCAAAGTGAAAAGTCTAAAGAATGTTTCTAAAGTCAATGTAAAAAGATGAAATTTATGCCAAATCTTATTCTGAAACTTCTGTTGGCTTCTCGGGTACCACAATACCTCGAGTTGACAGAAGAAGAAATGACGTCAACTTTATTTTATCTACCGTCATGGGTAAAAGTAAGTAAGAATGAATTGTGAACAAGAAACGGCTGCATAAAACAGCTGTATTCTCAATCCCAATTCAGACGACTGAAAACGTGCTAAATAAAGTAATCCGTTCCTAGTGTTGGATGGATTCAGATCATTTTTCTCTGGGAGAGAATTTCGTAGCTCCGAGTGAGAGAGAGGGGCAGTAAACGCCTCAGATAGCTTTAACAAGTAAGAAAAAAATGCGTCAAGCATAGACTATGAAGCACTTTCAGACAAATTCAGAATAATGTAACAAAGCTGCACCGCTTAAAAAATTAAAATATTACATCTAATTCAACCATATGGAAACGCATAACACATTTCAAAACCCAATTTAAGCTGTTCCCATCCACAATCGGAAAATTATGCAATTTTTTCAGCAGCCCTGAATAGGATATATTGATTTGAATCTATTAACTACATGCATGCCAAAATTTAGTTCACTTAAGAGATACATATATACTTCAGTTGAAAATTTACCTTCAGCAAATTCCTCTAATAAGGGGAACGGTACGTGAATACTTTTGTTCAGCCCTGTATTTGAGGTATAGAATTTGCATATAACGAGTAAGATGCAAAAAATTAATTAAATTTAAAAGCGCATACCGAATTTTAAACCGTACACTCCAGCAATTATTACTCAAAGACAGTACTGTACTGTAACCGATTTCTTTTGTGTGTCCCTGTAAATGAATAAAAAATGCCATGAATGTCCTGTTCTAACGTGATCGTAATGGAAATCAGTGATTTATATCAGTTTGAATACATTTGAAATAGCATAATTTCATTAAAATACTCTGAAAACGATTTTTTCCCCATATATCATAATGTAATGGAATACTTTTGAGTGCCCCTGTAAATGAACTATTATTCCTACATACTTCATATACAGTGCCAAACATGCTTTGGTGACCCTAAATAACTTTTATTAACTTCATGAAAATCCGAGTATATTTATGGGAGTTAGAGCGTGGACAGACGGACAGACGACCAGACAAACCGAATGCATAAACACTTTTCAACTTTGTTGGAAAGTGTTAAAAATGCATACCACAGCGGAAAGCGCTGAATTTCAATACGATCACGTTAGAACAGGGCATTTATGGTATTTTTTACTCATTTACAGGGACACACAAAAGAAATCGGTTACAGTATTGTCTTTAAGTAGTAATTGCTGGAGTGTACGGTTTAAAATTCGGTATGCGCTGTTAAATTTAATTTTTTTTTTATGTTACTCGTCATATATAAATTCTATACCTCATATACAGTACTGCACAAAAGTATTCACGTACAAATCTATATATCCTATACAGGGCTGCTAAAAAATTCAGTTAATTTTCCGATTGTAGATGGGAACAGCTGATATTGGGTTTTAAAATGTGTTATGCATTTCCATAGGGTTGAATTAGACGAAATATTTTAATTTTTCAAATGGTGCAATTTTGTTACATTACTTCGAATGTGTTGGAAAATGTTTTATAATCTATGCTTGAACATGATTTTTTCTTTCTTGTATAATTTCATTATGATTGAAATATCATAATATCAATATAGCACTACAATCGATTTTTCCCATACATCATAATGTAATGAAATTCTTTCTTAACAAACTATATGAATGTTTTTTATTCTATACTCTTGGAAAAGCATGTTGTAGTCCACCTCAGTGATGCATCCATCTCGTTATGTTTGAAATATCGCAACATCAATAAAATGCATCGCAAACGATTTTTCTCCTTTGACAGTTATGTAACGGGATACTTTTGAATGCTCCTGTAAATGAACTATAAATACTACACATTTCATTTTCAATACGGAATATTTTATAGTAAACTTCAATATTATATGTCAAATGTATGGCAGTTAGAATATATTTACGGGACAGGCGGCAGAAAGACCGATGGTAGATAGACAAACCGAATTCACAAACCACATTTCAACTATGTCGGGAAGTGTTAAAAATGAGTAATATATTTAATTCTGCTGATTTGTCCAAAACCTTTTGTCTAAAATTAAAATGAAAAACAGTAAACATGATATATAAAAAATATATACAGGGCGTCCCTTCATATGCTTGTCCAATACCTTATTCCTAAACCATTAGTTTTAGAAGTATAATTCCAATTGAAAAATGTTTCATATGTCGTTCTCCATCATATTAAAATACATGCACATCAAAATAGTTTTTTTCTTTTTATGCTGTTTCTGGAGCTATAATTTACATATTAAAAAACTTTCCCGAGTAAAACAAGTAAAACAACAACAAAAAAGTTACATTTTTGTAAGACCAAAATTTACCGATCTGTGGTACTTTTTGTTTTAGGAAATTTCACAATTTTCTGGCACTAAAAACAGAAAAAAGCAAAATACAATCTCAGCTCGTAGGCTTGATAGCTTTTATCTTAATATGTATAAGAACATGTAAAAGTTAAGCATTAACAAGAAATTAAAATTGTTGAATACACTAATTTTGTCACCGTCTTCTCGTTTGAAAGTTATAAAGATCCTTCTTATTTTTAACAGACAGAACAACAAAAGAAAATGTTGAAAGAGGATGCTTTTAGGAATTCTAAAAGCTTATTATATTGTACTCTTAAAGAAATAGCAAGGCCATTACTGTAAGGAGAAACCGTGAAGGAATAAACGAAATTCATTTCGAAAATTCATAAAGGCTGATAAAGCAAACGCAAATGTATATGATGCTTTTTTTATGTATGAAGGGAAAATGACACGCATCGCACATAAAAACCGCTTGTTAAAATATGGAAAGGGGTGAAAATGCATATAGCTGCTATTTATGTAACATTGCACAGCCCCTTCAATATTATAGGTCGGAAACCGACCGTGTAAAATCCTATGTTATCAAATACAAGCAAAAAAAATCCCTGCCGGCTCGGGCCTACAGGTGGAGGTAGATTTCGATGTTAAGTACTAAATTCTCCAACAAAACTTAAATCAAGATTAGAGATAAAACCCAGTTTCTTCACAAAGACCGAGCTGTAGGGAGCTGAACTTTTTGTGAAAATTGTAATATACACGAATACACACACACATATATATGGAATAGGTATAAAAAATGGCTACAAAAAATTCAGAGAACCTTAAAGTGTTAAAATATGTTAATATTTCCATAGTCGGGTTTTTATCATGTTTTAATACGTTTCTTCAAACTTACATGGCGTTACATATTCACCTGCTGAGGTCCATTATATTTCCAATATGACGCAATATACATATTTTTTTAATTCGTCAAACTATTTATTTTGAGTTTTCATGCTGAAATCTTGCTCTAGGAAACTTATGACGTAATATTCAATTTGTTTTCAATTTGTCAAACTATTTAATTTTACACGTGAAAATTTTGCAAAAGAAAAGTAATTGTTGTGGTGAGAATTTTATTATTTGTTTTTTTTTTTATTGTTGGCAACTGCTATAACGAAAAACTTTTATTTTTTTCCTGCCATTGTTGTGTAAGAGCTGGTTTTATCAGAATCATGTTAAGACAGTATTCAAAATTTTGGACCCTCCCCATTTCCACCCTCTTGGGCCGATTTCGCCCATTTTCAATCCCCGCCGAGATATTAGCCATCTCAAAGTTGCTGGCGAGTTTGAAGATGATTCGTGCATATTTGCGACTTTTATCGTGCGGACAAAATTTAGTACATACATACATACATACATACATATATATATATATATATATAAACTTTTTAGGTGGGGGTGGTTTTGGGTTCCTGGGGTCCTATAATGAAAAGTTATGAAGGAATTTTTCAAAAGTCGCACCATGGTAACGACTGCAATAGGTAGTATTTCTTACGAAATCTACCTAAAAGGCTGCATTTTATGAAAGGGTAGAAATAAGGGAATCTAGTCATACAGAGCTGACGAAAGTGAAGTGGTGCCTAAATACACAAAATACCAAGTCACCATACTTAAAACCTTTAGTTTTCTGAAAGTTAAGTATTTTAATACACTTTTTAAATGTTTCATTAGAAAGTGAGATGAGTTTTATTTTTATCACAAATAAAACACTTTTGAATTTTTATTCATCCGTTCAAAAAATGTAGAAAATTTCTTTTAACTTATAATGCTTTTCTATAACAAATCAGACGATTTTCAAGTTTCACCATTCATTGAAAAGCAAATGATGTATCATCGGGATAATTGATTTAAATGTTAAATTATACGTGCAATATTTACTAATAGGGTAAGGGATTAAATTACTCTGATTAGTTTGAAATTTAGTCAATAGGTACTTCATACATTCTAAATTATCTGTATATTTTTTTATGGTATTATGTGTATCTGTTCAGTGGCGTAGCTACGTGTTCAGCGCCCTGGAGCAAGTAAAGTTTGTGCGCCCTCTTGTCACTCAAAAAAGTTCTGGGCAAATTTTTTTTTTTTTTAACCATTTGGAAAAATGGTTATTGTCCTTGTCAGGACAATCAAAAGCATATCTGAAGCTTTTGATTGGTTTAATCTGCATTTTATTCGTTTTCTGATCGGTCTATACAGTAATCTGTATTTCCCTTTAATTTCAACAGAGATGGATACCTTCTGTTGCCACTATAACAAAAAAGTAATAAAAACTACAAAAAAAAAATTAATAACTCAGAAACAAATTGAGATACAGCTTTCAAGCACGTTGCATTTAAAAGTACATTTTTTTCTCTATACGACGTTGTAAAAAGTAATAGTGTGGGATGTTTAGAAGTTTAAGAATGAAATTTCATTTAAAATTGGTCGTCAGATTTCTTGGGAATCTGACGATGGAAAAGCCTTTTCCCGGACAGCCAATGAAATGCTTCGATAATACGTAAGTTTCAGGTGGATAATGCGTACGAGTCGCGGCGATTTTTCTCGCTTGGAATTTTTACGTGTAATAACACTATTAATGTTTAATTCATGGCGTACGTAATGTATGATCAACTCCATGCGATTTTGTATGTCCTAAATTTTAGTCTTTGAAAAAATCCTTTTCCAAATGGTCGTTGTAATTTGTTAAATTGCTTTTTTTTTTTTAAGTTTAAAATTTACATACTGTTCTTAATTCGATATAAAACCTTACTTTTATTTGAAAGTCAAAGAATTTTAACAATTTATTAAATATAAATAATTAAAAATAAATAATGAAACGAATTGTAATTCTTTAAGTACGTTGTACCTAGCAATATTTTTTGTGAATTGGGCGAGATATTCGTTTTAAATGCGCCAATGGCCCAATACAATCTGCCACTCTTAATGTCTGTTTTTCTTTTCAATGTTTCGAAGCATTGTGGAATATCAATAAAAAACAACCATGTGTCAAGAATTTATTTATTTATGCCACTTTTCGCATATGCATGAAACACTTTTTATGTTTATTAGTTCCAGAAAATTCAAAGTATCATAACTCTGTAAGTTTTGATCGTTCAAAAAATAAATTTTTATTATTTTACTACCTGTACGGAGATTTTTTCGAAATATAGAACCCAAGGACCGAACAAAAAAGTAAAGCTCGTAACTTTTAGAAAATAACTCTTTTGATATAAATTACTTTTAAGAGGACAAATAACAACTTTGAAACTTTTCTACTATTGGAACTATATTTCTACAGCTAATGGTTTAGAAAATTAGCCAATAGACAACGATAAAAGTTGATACCATGGTTCTGACTGGCTTTTGACTAATTTGGCTAATTTCTGAAGAAAAGCTAGCCAAATTCAAATAATAGTAATAATAGAGTCGAGAAACACTAAAGAATATCGAAGCACAATTTGGCCATTTCAAGTTTTAGTTTTCTCGACAAAGAAACATTTTGGCATTATGGTGATCGGCAGCGAGAACCCTGATTGACACCTTTATATATTACTCAAGATTGCAGTTTTTACTTTCCATACACTTACACATACAATGTAAGGAAGGAAATAGGAAAGCATTGTAATCAGAATAAAAATAAATGGAAATAATAGTACATTTTTACATTTACAAATACACTGAAAAAGTTCTCACAATTTTTATGCATGTTAGAATTTCCTTACATTTTCAGATTCCCAATGTATGATTTAGTGTGTTTCTGATGTTGTAGGCAGGTTTGTTATAAATTTATCGCAAGAATTGTATTAATATTTGAAGAAATCCGCCGACGGGTTTGGTATCTAAATTATTTTTCAACCATTATGTGATGATAACTGCTGAACATTTTCTCTTATATCTCAGTTAAATTATTTTTATTGCTCATGTTCATCTTATATCTGTACAACAATGTTTCACCAAGCAGACAGTAGTTGCTCGACAGGCATTCGCAATTACTTTACTGCTAATAATTTCAAAAAACAAAATTTCTCCTTGTTTAATACTTTAATCATAGAAAATAGCACGATTAAACCAGATCAAATTTTATGTACTAATACTCTAATAGAAAAGTTATTGTGAACCCCTGAAGAGCCACTACTGCCCGCAGAGTCGTACTCGGTCACTGTCATATACATGGAATTTGGAATTTTGGAGGGCGCAACATTTTAGAAACTCATTATTTTACCACCTTGCTAATAGAAATCAATAATATTCATTACCATTCCAGTTTTTCTTTCTGGGGATGCTTTCGATTTCAAAACTGGATCCAAAATTGAAAGTGCCCTTTAAAAAAAATCGAAACAGTATAAAAATAACCGTCTAGACATCAACTTGATATATTCCATGCAAAAGAAAAAGAAAAAAATCAAACTTAAACTTACACTATGTGCAAAACTACTTAAAAGATGAGACAATATTAAAAAGATGTTAAATTATTTTAATACCTTAGTACTTTCAACTATAAAAAACATAGTCTTCGTCAGAGAAAATATAAGAAATACAATTGTCATATTGTTATAACAATTGTATTCCTTATATTTATCTGACGAAGACCATGTTTTTATAGTTGAAAGTATTAAGGTATTAAAATAATTTAACATCTTTTTAATATTGTCTCATCTTTTAAGTAATTTTGCACATAGTGTAAGTTTAAGTTTAACTTTTTAAAGATGAATTAAGCATTTCTATTTATTTATTTACTGAAGAAAACATCATTTAAAAATATTGAAATGTAAACGAGAAATTTGTAAACAGCTTGTGATTCACTAGTGTAGGATTCTGTATACAGAATCTTAGTACTAAATAAGAATGTTATGATTAATTAAATCTGTTTAAAACATTTTTGCAGCGGGAGGATAAAAAATATTAAACCTGCTGTAATATTAAGAAACGTGTAACTATTATTAATTTTATTTTAAAGCAAAGTATATTTAAAATAGATTTTTATACAGTAAATTCCGTCTAAAGCTCTATGCAAGACAGATTTCCGGCTTGTGCAGAATTAAAAAACAAACCCTTGCAACAGGGTATAACCGAAGGACCACAAAGTACCTTTAAAAGGACAGTCCTGTTCTAACCTGTTATATACAAAACAGATGACCGCCGTTCTGATTATCACATTTATAGATGACATTGAAATAGTTCCGTTTTCATACTAAAATGTAATTTTTAAGAAAAAAAAATGTTTTACTTACCTTTTATTTGCAGAAAATATTCTTTATAAATTTTTTTGTGTATCAAGTGCAAAATCTATGTAATAAACAATTAAATAAGGGAAATTTCAATCACAACATTGTACGAATGCACGAAGCCTGCACACTTGAAAAAAAAAATACTTAATAAAAAATTTTACAAACAACTAAAAAAAAAAAAAAAAAAAAAAAAAAAAAAAAAAAAAAAAAAAACGTATATATATTTTGAAATAGGAGCGACGCTCTTTGGGCCCAGAAAGGCTAAAAATTCTAGGAGTAGATTATGTCGCCATAGGTAAATTTCACAAAATATACATTAGGTTTTAAAAGATTTAAATGGTCCTCTGAAACAAAGTAACTTTCAAGAAAAAAAAATGAGATTCTTCTGCTGTGCAGAGAGTAAAAAAATGCTTAAAAAAATTACTAAACAATTTACGACTGTTCAAATCTAATGCGCGTACCCAATTTTGTAATTTCACCTGAGAGCGAGCGCAGCTTTATCTGGGTTAGGGCGCAACAACCCGCCGATCAGTTGTCCGACGGGCAAGTCTCAGACAAAATGTGGCTTAATTTAGTAAAATCCTATATCTTTCTTTTCTTCTTCTTTTTTTTTATTTATAGGCCTTGTTTCAGCACGGACAGAATGAAAATATTTTGAAAATTGTGCCGTTAGAAAAATGTTTAAACTTTAAGAACAAAAGTGCATGGTTTCTTTAGAACACTATGCCTTTATCACCTGTGGAAATATGTCATCTTTGTACCTATATAATTAGGTTCTAAGTTTTTATTCATTGTGATACTGTTTTGAACACACAGTATTTCTGTAAACTGCTTGAAAAGTTAGGTGGAATAACTACATTTTTTTTTCACTAGGGGGCTCTACCCCCTACGAGCTACGCTCTTCAACCCCCGTCCAGACACCGCAGACTCTAAATGCACACTAATTTGATCGGCTTTAAAAAGATTTCGAAAGATTGAATTATAATTTAAAAAACAGTGGCGATCTCCCTATAAACGGATTTCTATTCATTTCCCTTTGATTCGGGAATTTTAACGCCAAATCCGCTGCGGTACTACTTGATTATCCAGTCGACCAATTTCGCCAAATTATACAAATTGGCATAATTTTTATTTTAAATAACGAAAGAACAAATAAATTAGTACAACATTAATAAAAAAACAAATAAAACGTCGAAATCAAAATAACTTGATGACGTAGACACGTGTAACAACATTTCAAAACAAGCTAATATAAAAGAAATTAAGTAAACAGAGTCTTTGTCTCCTGGTATTTTTTAACAAAGCGAAAAGAACGTTCTTTTAAATGAGACATTTTAAATTAATCGTTTTTAATCTGACGTAATTTTGACCAAGCTATTCTTTTTCTTTTAAATATTCACGTGAAAATACTTTTGTTAGAAATTAAATATTATTTGTGCTTTCCTAACAAAAATAGTTGAAAAGATCCTCTCAAAATATCAAATAAATGTCTAGCACAATTTCTAAATTTAAACTGTTTTGCAATATTATTTTGTGTTCATTTTATGTAATAACTGTAATGTGACGTAAATGTGACGTAATTTCTCCTATTTAAGACTTCTAACGCATGTTAATGAATTTATTATTTTAGAATATCCTTTCTCTGTTAAACTGCACGTGTAAATATAGTTCTTATGAAGTAATTTTAAATAAGTTCCTGCTTTTTATACGCAATTATTTAATTTTAATTTGAAAGTATCTTTTCTGTTTATAATAGTCACGTGTAAATAAATTTTTAATTTGAAGCAAACATTATTGTTTCCGTTGTTTATACAGTTGGCAACAGGTTAAATTAGTACAATTTTCTAAAATAAGTAAAAAATATATCTCGAAATGGGGAAAATTTGAATTTAAAATAGAAATAAAACCTCGAAAAATGAGTCAAATTAAAAAAATAAATGAATTCTGCACACCGGGAAATTATAACGTATAAAATGATCTAAAAGTTATTAAATTCCGATGTATAGTTTTTGCTCCTATAAAACTTTTTTAGTGGAACGATTTTGTCCAACTTTAGCATTAAATATCTCTTAAAATAATTCTTCGATTTGAAAACTGTCTGCATCAGCGTGTTTAACAAACATTTCTGTATAATACTACCGATTTTCATATTTTTGTATGCATTATTTTTCTTAATATTAACGAAGAAAGACCTCCGGTCACAAAAAATTCAAAACCGGCGGCGGCGGCGGCGGCGGCGGTGACAGCGGTAGTTACTTTTTTTTTTTTTTAGAATAGAGAGATTTTATAATTTGAAAACTAATTGACTACTAATACGTGATATTGGATGGTAGTGTTTGGAGAGAAGGGAGCTTGATTACCGCATAAACAAACTCACATTATCATTTTTGAAAAATATGTTTTACTTAATCCTAAAATATCTGGATTAAATAAGGTTTAATGCGGAAAAATGCGTTTAAAAAAGGTGGTATAAATTTGAATAGGTCCTAAGGAACAATGAATTTGATACTTAACTTTTTCTCTCTTTTTAAAGGGAAATGCTTATCAACTCTGCATTTGAGATTTGCCATATTTTCAAATTCTAAAAAACAATACGCACAAAATTGAATTTGCCGCTCCCCCCTCACCCCCTCTAAATTTTGTAGCCGTGGACTGATGTGGAATATGCCTAAATCCAGCTCTTATTATTGCTTTGTAATCTGGATTGATGCATGTATAGTTTCCACAAAACCATAACAACTTCAAAATTTTCGTTTTCTTGGTTTTTCGTTAGTAAAATGGTGACTAATTTTCTTCAACTTGCCAAACTGTTATTGTTGTTGTTTTTTTAAATTGAAAAATAATTAAATAGCTAAGGCTAGTTTCTCAACGGTGACTTCTTTGGCTACAATTATTTCTGTACAGTAATCATCAACTATCATGATAAATTTCTAAAACATTTACAATAGAAATGTACCTGAAAGATTATTGTTCGGAAGTAGTAGTAGCCAATAAAGTGGCCGATGAAAGATCTCTAAATAAGTTTTGATTACTAGGATTTAAAAATCTTCATCTGTCGTCTACGGAAAGGTTACAGAAAACAAATCAGGCATGCTAAAACAGTGTTGGAGAAGTAACTTGAGGTTGCAATATGCTACGAATTAAAATTGAAACTTCGCGAATACGAGTATAACTAATTTCTTTTAACTGTGTATAAAATATGTTTTAAATCGAAATATTTGAGATTAAACAAAAAGTAAAATATCGTAGGAATATGTTGATTGTAACAAGATTCATCTATAATCAATATTGAAAAGAATAATGAAAAGATTAATAATGGAAAAAAATATGCAAATATTTCTACAAATTTTCATTTCGCTCTTTCTAATTTTGCGCCCTTAGAATTCGTGCGCCTGGAGCAGTTTGCTCCAACTGCTCCACGGTAGCTACGCCCCTGTATCTGTTCCCAAAATATAAAACATTTTATTTTTTTCTCTTTTACTTCAGCAGTTTCCTAGCAACTAACACTTTTTCTCGCTGCGGAAATGCAAGTTGTGTTCAGCGTTAAATTTCTCAATCATTCCACATCATCCATGGTAATAAGAAAATGAGGCAAAACTTTCCTAAATGACGTAGTTTTCTTCTATGAAATTGATGCAAAATGATATAAACGCACATTTTATAAATAGTTTGGCCGAATGTCTAGCTACAGCTGAACGTTGGCAGCTCTCGATTTTCCGTAATAAGACTATTCAAACTTAATTTTAAAGTACAAATTATCCTTGTATTCGATAACATAGATAAACCTGAAGAATAATTACGATAAAAATGCGTCTGCCACCGGTTGCGAGAAGACAAATTAGGATATTATCATAATACTAGATGAAGGCAACATTTTCCATATTTTATTTTTCTTCTTATATTGCGTAACTTAGGATAAACCTCTAAAAGTACGCCGGAAGTGGTATTAATTCTTGGCTTAGACACCACTTCACTTTCGATAGACCTGTATCATTAGATTATCCTGTTTCTACTTATAGATAAAATGATTTTCTTGTATCCGATAATCACATCATACGGTCGCATCCTGGGCTTTTACGCGCTAACACAAAAGATAGTGACTGTCGAAAGCGGACTTTACTCGGTGATTGTATGGTCCTTGAATTTAAGTTCCACTATTTTTGAATAATTAATCTTCGCCTTATTTTTCCGTGATCAAGTAAGACGAAAAAGACTATTCGGAAATAGCCCTACCAGTGTTGAATTCAGACACTTTTCTCCAGTAGGGATTTCTGTGGCTCCAAGGGGGACATTATAGAGTTCCGGGGGGGAAATTGCCCTTTTTGACCGCTGAAAACACAAAATTTTAAATCTTCCGGGGGGACATCTCATTGCTCCGGGGCGAATGTCCCCCCCCGGGCCACCCCCTGAATTCAACACAGAGCCCTACTCAAATTCAGGGGGCAATACGAACACTGAGAAAAGTTCGCCTTCGACAAGCGCCATTTTTTGAGTCAGGGTATAGGCCTAGTTACATGGACGGCGAACCTATGGTACAAATACCGTAAGTGGCACGCGGTCGATTATTTTCGGCACGGCATAGGTTTACTTTCTCAAATCAAAATATATTAAAATATCTCGAATTTTAAAAAAAAATTTAAAATTACACAAAATGCATGCATTTAGACTAACTGCATTTATCTGAATTCCAGTAGTTCGATACGTGGCGTTGTCATACAAATTGAAGAGAAACAGTGTCGAAACTAAGGGGGGGGGGGGGGGGGGGCAGACGGGGCATGTGCCCCCGGCGCCAGAACGAAGGAGCGCCAAATGAAGATTTTGTTTGTCGATTTTTCTCATATTTCTCTATGTTTAGCACGGTATTGTTAAAATCATCCTGTCTGGCGTATGACAAAACATAGAAGAATCTAAAAATGATATGGCATAAGAATCCTGTATAAAGCGGAAATTTTTTGGATTCCGTTTTCAAGATTTTAATCAATCAATATTTGACAAAGCCAGGGCCGTATTCAGCTCACCATTTATAGGGGGGGGGGGTCATGGATTTCTTTTTTTTGGGGTGGGAGGGGATCACATCTAGTTATCAGAATTTTTTATATCGAAAGCTATTCCCAAATCCAAATTAATTACTATTCTGATACTTTCGCGAAGTCATTTTCATTCATAAATACAAAAAAATTGCATTAATATTCGTAAAAATATAAAATTCACCGATTTTGTTCAGATACCAAGAAATTAAAGAGTTTCCCATTTTCTTATAAAAGCAAAGATTCATTCAGAATATGTTGTCAAAGTTAGCATTTTTAGCCAAGTTTTACGAGTTGACAGCCGCAGAAATGTCGTCACAGGGGAACAATTGGCTGTCACTTCCGGTAATTCAGTTTAAAAAGTCTAACAATTGAAGAGCTGAGTGAATGAACATGTTATGCTACATTTTCTAAAAAAAAAAAAAATTATCTTTTGGATGAAAGCGTTATGAGGTATCCTATCACATGGTGAAGCTAAAATACTGAGATTCTATTTAGTCTTGAAGATTTAAAACATTATTCATTAATATTTAATATTTTAATATTTAATAATGTCAATAATATTAATAATTTTTAATATTTGAAAATTAAATATGAATAAGTTTTTCTGGGAGAGTTTAGTACCATACCTGTTAACATTTTAAACACATGGTATCAAACAGAAAATAAATCATGAAAATTTACAGCAAAAACTTTCACTTCAAATTTCTTCAAATGTAATTTTTGTTACTTAACATGTTCTTCCACTTAGCTCTTCAATTGTCAACGATTAAATATAGTAAAAATTTGTATTCAATTTTAGAGATAACTAAACCGTACACATTGGCAGATATGTGATTCTATTAGTGTCATGAAAATTGCAGGTGTAGCCTCTTCTTTCTTCTTAAAGTATTAACAAAAAAAATTATGGTCATTTTTTCCCCCCCAGTCTGACCCAAAAATCCGAGTTCTAATTTTTGACAGCTGCTTTTTCATCTTCACCTAACACTCCATTTATAACGGCTGTTCCATAACAATGGAAACCATCAGTCCATCAGAAGAAAATAACTCGGTTAAAATTCTCTTTGTAAATATACTTTGCAGAAAAGGAGAGGAGGTCGACAAAATCCATGTTTGCCCCGGGTGCAAAAAAGGCTAGTTTCGGCCCTGAAGAGAAACTAAAATGCAACTTAATAAATAGCAATCTAGCTCAAAATTGGCTCAAATTTTTTTTTAGTTTATTAAATTATCGAAAAGGAAATATTATAAGGCATTATAAGCAAAAATGATGAAGGTAAATTTATGATAACTTAGAATTTGATTAATTATTTATCATCTAACATGAAACAAAATAAATAGTATTTCTTAATTTGTTTTCTAAAGTATAACACGAAATATTACCCATATTTTTTAATTTAAAAAAAATCAAGTAATTTTGATTCATTAACTTTTTTGGTTGTTGGAACGTCAAGATCACATAAAGTAAATTTTTGGAAAAATTTGGCCAGCGGATGTGATAAGGATCGCCATCCCTGGCTTAGTATTTAGGGGGCTGAGTACATTCGGTAACTTCCTATTCTAATCAATCAGCATTTTTAAAGAAAGGAAAAATATTTGTAATTATATATCGTTTCAGTAAATGATTAACAAAGACTCTGAATGGAATAGACGCTATTTAAAATATAATTTTTATATCTATTTCATAAGCAAATAATGAAATATTTTTAGACTCTTCTAAGAGAATATGTTACTTTATTACTATAATTTTAAGTAATTAGTATTTCTAAAAAATAAGCTAATATAAATTACTTTATTCATCAGAAATAAATCAAGAATAATCTTTACATTATTGTTTATATAAAAAGTATTAAAATTAAAGATATTCTTGTTTTTATTTTCAGAATAAAACAGCGAGAAGAACACTCAAAAGAGGAGAAAAGGGAAAGTTTTGTAAAACTTGGAAAATCGGAGTAAAAAAAATTCTTTAGCATCTAAATTTTTAAATCTTTTAGACTTAACGCATCTTTTAAATCCTTCTAAAAGTTGAATGTTTTGATAAAATTTAAAAGTGAAATCTAAAGGGTAATCTCAACTGAGCTGCTGTTAAAAATACTTCGGCTTAGTAGCTGAGTGCTGCATGTAGTTTTCTAACATCTAAAGTACTTATGATTAATTCATGAGTTTAAAAAAAGGCGTGTTTGCCGATCATGTAAATTCTTTGTTTTAAGTATTCAGTTCAAATGCATTTTCATCTGTTGATGCATATTTTCAGTATAATATTTTTCTATTTATATACTGTGTCGGGTAAAAATATGTATCTAATTTTGCCGATAAATGGCAATACGATCATTTATCTTTGATAATAATTATCGCAAGCCGAAAGCACATACAGTTTTAAATGTATAATTTCATAAAACAATTTAAAAAAAGCACATACAGTTTTAAATGTATAATTTCATAAAACAATTTAAAATAAATTAAGATATTTTTAAAATTCAGTGAAAAGTTATAGTGTCATGCACAAGAGTGAAAGTCTGGAAGAAATTCGAAACATTTTGAAATTTTATTACAAAATATAATACAAAAATTGCTAAAAGAGTTTTCTATACACATGAACATAACTCGGTTTTAGTAAGAAAAACCAAAATCATATTCAAATGTTTTCCATCTGGAAATTTTGATGGCAAACATACAGAGGCGTCGCGTTGGGGGGTTATGGGGGGAGCCTCCCCCTCCAATATATGTGAACTTGGGAAATTTGAGCTTAGAGTTGGGAAATTCTAGATTTTCTAAACACTTTTTTTTAAATAAAAAGTAAAAAAAAATAAGAATTTTTTATTGTTTTGCTGACTACCTTTCTGTGTTCTGTACCAGTAAACTAGTTAAATTTTCAAAAGAAATACAAAAAGCAACCAGACTCAATTTGTCATTGTGTTTTCTGTGCTAGGAAAATATCATACATCTACCAGACCTGATTTTGCCTACTTTTGTACATCAACAGTGTCTCTAATCTATTTCCGCCAAAAATTTGTTCCTTTCTCAAAAATCTCAAAATATCATGAGGCTATTTTCATATGAAGTACGATTATGACTCGTACACAATAGAAGACAAAAACTTTTATCAAATGAACCATTAATTATATTTTTTATGTTTTTGTTTGAGTATTTTTCTTTTGAAATAATCCTTTTTTACGTATAAGTATCATTAAACACACATTGCATATATCATTTTAGTTAGAAAATAGAGCAATTTGTTTCAAGTTGGGAAATTTTTTAATCCCCCCCCCCCCGAAAAAAAAATTTATAGCTACGCCCCTGCAAACACAAGTCGTTCTTGTAGATCCATCATTGGAACATGTCAGCAAAATCTTAAGATAAGTTGATCAAGATCACCATAGGCAGTCTCTTATAAAACTGCTGATAAATTAAAAACTGACAAAAAAAAAAAAAAAAAATCGATCATTTGAAGAAGGCTTTATATGAAAATAAGCTTGATATTTGGTTACCCATGATTTAATATTTAAAAATGTAATGTATCGAATTTACAATTGTGTATTATAGCTAAAATCAAATGAAACCACTATTGGAAATCTCAATTTGAGAGATGAGAAATGGTTTCAGTAAGACGTACGACACCAGTCTTTCAAAAACGATCTGATTTAAACAAGTGAGGGTGAGCGTCATAATGAAGTCGTAATTGGCAAAAAAATAATGATGCTGTTGCATGGTGCTTGGATTGGAAGGATTCACCTCCTGATAATCCATGGTCCGATTACGACTTTTGAAGACCCTAGACGCAGACTTAACAGGATGGCGCCCATGTGTATGTTATTCAGTAGGGATAAATAACTGTCATTGTAACTTTTAAATGCAATCATAATTAGACATTTTAATGCCTTAACCGTTTAAGAATGGTGGGGGCGGGGGGGGGGTGTTCAGAATGGGAAAAATATGTTTTTTAAAGCAAGGAACTGATAGGTACCTCATCTTAATGCAATTGCAGCAAAATATTTCAATCGGCTCAGGTGACGTTAGTTGCTGCCATATAAAAGTAAACATCAATATGTATGCAGAATTTTGGAATACAGTCAAACCCCGTTATAGCGAACCCGGTATATAACGAACGAAAATTTTGGTCCGCCGGTTTCCTATTGTATTTAATGCTACTTTATCATTTTATAGCGAACCTCCAAAATCTTAAGAATCGGCTAAACCGAAATTTTTTTTTCAGTCGACCACTGAATTTTTTTTAAACTTTTCCGCAGTTGTGAAAACAACACTTCGACTCTAATTTCATAAGAAAATGTATGCCGGTCGGTGAAACAAGGTGCAAATCAGCGATAAGTATGTTTATTAAAGAATAGAAACAACTGCATTCTTTCCTTCTTACAATAGCTAGTCTGCAGGTGTGACTAACAATTAAAGCAACAGTTAAAGGTAAAATGAATTTATTTCCATTTGTCTTCCTTTTTAGTTAATTTAATTAGTATTGTGTCAGTTTATTGTAATGGATTTAGTCAATTTAATTAATTAATGATCATTTTTAATGGATTTTTTGTATCATTTTGTAACACACTGTTATTAAATATACATAGCAACTAATGAGCTATACATTTTGTGAACTCTAATATTTTTCTTAACGGTTCGGATGTAGAGAACCACCGGATATAGCGAACAAAACCATTGGTCCCTTGGAGTTCGTTATAACGGAGTTCGACTGTACTACTTTATCGTCATTCAGTGCGGTATCATTTTAAAAATATATAGTCCCAGAGCTTTCACAGGTGTAGCTGTTGCTATCGTGGACAATACTTATTTTATTAGCAGAAACGCTCATGATATTTTAAACATGACGTGATTTACTACGGTGAAAGTTGAAAACACTCCAAAGATTTGGATTTTTAATGGCTTAATAAAATCGCGGAACATTGACTCAATGATTTGTTTGTTTGTTTGTTTTTTGCGCTATAAAGGACTCTTTCTAAGAAATACTTCATTTTACTAATATAATTATGAGCGTGAATTCATAAATCAACGAGACATGAGAGTTTAAATTTCTAGAATTTCATTTCGCGACCATTTCTCGATATTTTTAAATCCTTTTCAAACTTCAGTAAATATTTTTCTTGCGCATTTCTCAAGTTAACGAAATTTTGTCCTGATTTTAGATTTTTTTTTTCCTTTGAAAGAACTGCATTATATAAAAAATGGATCAAGCAGCTGAAGGTGATTTTGTCATTGAAAACCCATAAACTGCTCCTGGATCAAGCTCAAAAGGAGTTGTAGAAGTTATGGGCTCAAATGAAAATGTGGACGTTGTGCCCGATAGCCAATCAAAATACATGAAGAATAAAACTGGAAATTCAAAGTTAAAAATCCAGAATGATAAAAACAAGGAAATGGCAGTTACATCTGTTTCTGAAAGAAAAAGCCTGAAAAGAAAAGCTGCTCATCCTCCAACTTCCGAAATGGTGATGGATTCCATTAAGATCCTGAAAAAACGTAACGGCATATCATTTGAAGACATAAGAAAATACATGGAAGAATAGTATGTGGTCAACATGAATTTATTAAAGCATCAAGTCGACAAGTTCTTGCAGAAAAGTGTTGGTAATGGAGTACTTGAGAAAATTGACAGTGTTGGTGCGAATGAAAGGTTCAAAATTAAGAAATCGGAAAACATCAAAAAAGATTTAAAAAATTCACCTCGAAAAGTAAAAAAAGTGAAACCAGAAAAGAAAATGGCTGCAACAAAAAAGCAAGTTAAAAAGTAACGAAAACTGTTTAATCTCCAAAATTATTTTTCTGGAATGATGGACATTCCAAATTGTTATCTTATAATTTTCAATTTAATCCCATCAATAATTTAAAAAGGTACTATTTAGTTATCCCATCGAACAATTTCGTCAAATTATATAAATCGCCAAACCACTCGCCAAATTATACAAATTGACATAATACGACGGTGTATAAAGAAATATTGTGGGATGTTTAGAAGTTTAAGAATGAAATTTCATTTAAAATTGGTCCAGGAATATTAATGGGAACAGATGTCATATTCGCCCCATATTGGCGCGATTTTTTTCGGTTGCCAATTTGGCGAAAACATCAACATCATAAACAACATAATCCGGGATGTTTAGAAGTTTAAGAATGAAATTTCATTTAAAATTGGTCCAAGAATATTAATGGGAACAGATGTCATATTCGCCCCATATTGGCGCGATTTTTTTCGGTTGCCAATTTGGCGAAAACATCAACATCATAAACAACATAATCCGGGTTACCACATCAAGCCCTTTAGCGCAAGTTAAGTACCCGTTGCCTATATGATATTGGCAACAGAAAAAAATCGCGCCAATATGGGGCGAATATGACATCTGTACCTATTAATGTTTAATCCATGGCGTACGTAATGTATGACCAGCTCCGTAGAAGTTTAAAAATTTACAGTACAGAAAAATGTAATTCATGGCGTACGTAATGTATGATCAACTCCGTGCGATATTTTATGTTTTAAATTTTAGTCTTTGAAAAAATCATTTTCCAAATGGTCGTTGTAATTTGTTAAATTGCATTTTTTTTTTTAAAACCATTTGGGAAAATGGTTATTGTCCTCGGTCAGGGTAGGAAATCAGAAACATATCTGAAGCGTTTTATTGGTCCGCATTTTTTTCTCATTTTCATCATTCGCATTGGATACATTTCATTTAAAATATAAACCTTTTATTAAGTTCATTCAATATATATGACTTTCGTTTAATATATATATATATATATATTGCATGCATTTAAAAGATATGTCTTTCATACATTTAATTTAAAATACAAATTAAAACAAGTTGGAAATTGCTCGTCAAACGTGGCAAATGAGGTGCGTTCGTACTATAACTAGTTTTATAATTATTTTTTGCACCCCATATTGTACTGAACGTGTATGTATTTGCAATTCATAAGTGCATAGTCTGTAACATCATTAAAATGCACTTGCAATAATTTTTTCCCATTCCCCTTAATGTAACGGAAAACTTTTGACTGTCCCTGTAATTAAGCTATACATCCGATTTTCATGAAATTTGAAATGGCTCGACAAAATGTCGCAATAATTATATGTTTAAAATTTGAGACCATTCGGAAAGCTTTAACATCATTAAAATGCACGTGCAATAATTTTTCCCATTGGCCGTAATGTAAAGAAAAACTTTTGACTGTCCCTGTAATTTAACTATACATCCGATTTTCATGAAATTTGAAATGGCTCGACAAAATGTCGCAATAATTATATATTTAAAATTTCAGCCCATTCGGAAAGCTGTAACATCATTAAAATGCACTTGCAATAATTTTTCCCATTGGCTTTAATGTAAAGAAAAACTTTTGACTGTCCCTGTAATTAAACTATACATCCGATTTTCATAAAATTTGAAATGGCTCGACAAAATGTCGCAATAATTATATGTTTAAAATTTGAGACCATTCGGAAAGCTTTAACATCATTAAAATGCACGCGCAATAATTTTTCCCATTGGCCGTAATGTAAAGAAAAACTTTTGACTGTCCCTGTAATTTAACTATACATCCGATTTTCATAAAATTTGAAATGGCTCGACAAAATTTTACAACAATCATATATTTAAAATTTCAGACCATTCGGTTGGGTAGTTTTTGCTCTATTATATGCGGACGGACGGACAGACAGACGGACGGACAGACGGACAGACAGACGGACTGAACGACGACTATAGGTGCTACGTATTTATATAATTACGAACGCACCTAAAAATGAGTAAATATAAATAATGAGTAAGAAATAATGTATAACCGAAATTATTTTATTTCAGTTCAGTGCTGTTTCTAATTTCCACACGTGAAAGATAAAAGCTCTTATTGGCGAAATTTGCGTCAGGCTAACACAAAAGTATCGTATTTATTCCAAACTTACTGTTTTGCTAAGCTTCTTGTAGCTTCTTCAGACACCAAAGCGATTCTTGATATGTTTTTGGCCACTACTTTTGTTTTGGCAGAAGCTGCAGCAAACCAGGCTGGACTACCAGGCTCCAGCACCACGCCTATAAATCAGAATTAAAAAAAATAACTTAGCTACGATCAATACATCATAATAAAAATACAAAAGTTTTTGTGCAACGACGAATGCCTAATTGGATAAAATAAACGAAAAAAGATTACAAATAATCAAAGGAAGAAAATAAAATTTAACACTAGAGAACAGGAATTCTGCTTCTTCAGAATTTAGTGTCGCGCCGGCATTTCCATTATTTCATTTTCTTCTGATGGACTGATGTCTTCTATTATTATGAAACAGTCATTATAAATGAACTGTTAGGTGAAGATGAAAGAGCAGCCGTAAAAAGTTAGAACTCTGATTTTCTGGTCAGAATGGGGGGGGGGGGGAGGGGGAATGGCAAAAAATTATGGCAATCATTATGGCCTTCATATCAAACGACAAATCATAAAATTTTGAAAAAGTCTTATATTTAACCCTCTGGGTTCTAACTTGTGTATTTTAATCTTTTTGTTCTAACTGAGCCCCTAATTAAGTTTAATACTCGAAATTTTACATACTTATAGCTGAACATCTCACATCAAACTTCAAATCCTAAAATTTTGAAAAAGTCTTATATTTAACCCTCTGGGCTCTAACTTGTGTATTTTAAGCTTTTCCTTCTAACTGAGCCCCTATTTAAGTTTAAGACTTGAAATTTTGCATACTTATAGCTGAACACCTCACATCAAACGACAAATCATAAAATTTTGAAAAAGTCTTATATTTAACCCTCTGGGCTCTAACTTGTGTATTTTAAGCCTTTTTTTCTAACTGAGCCCCTAATTAAGTTTAAGACTTGAAATTTCGCATACTTATAGCTAAACACCTCACATCAAACGAAAAATCATAAAATTTTGAAAAAGTTTTATATTTAACCCTCTGGGCTCTAACTTGTGTATTTTAAGCTTTTCCTTCTAACTGAGCCCCTATTTAAGTTGAAGACTTGAAATTTTGCATACGTATAGCAGAACACTTGCGATCACACGAAAAATCATAAAATTTTCATAAAGTCTTATATTATTTACCCACCGTGCTCTAACTTGTGTATTTTAAGCAATTTTTCTAACCTCCCCCCATTGCAACCGGTGGCTACTTTTTTAACTTTTGCCGACACCACTTTGACCACTCTTTCATACTATGCACATAGCCTTACATATTTCAGTTCCACTTTCTACCACCAGGGGGCGCCTACCCATCTCGGGTGCTATAGAACCGATCCCCTCGACTAATATACCTACGGATAGTTGTAAAAAGGAGTTTCATTCGGATAGATGTTTGTGTAGAATAGAGTGCGCCCCCTGGTTGCGAAAAGTAGAACTAACAGATTTCACAAAAGGATAAAGTGTTTTGAAAGGAATATTAAACGAAACCCTCTGTGCGATCTGTGATCACACTTACCCACTTGTTTTTAGAATAGAGAGATTATTTAATTCTAATTCCAAATGTTTTTTTCTGTTTATAATAGCCACGTGTAAATAAATTTTTAATTTATTACACGTATAAATACATATTTTTTTAAGCAAACATTATTGTTTCCGCTGTTTATACAGTTGGCAACAGTTTAAATTAATATCACTTTCTAAAACCTGTAAAAAATATCTCTCGAAATGCTGAAAATTTGAATTTAAAATAGATATAAAACCTCGAAAAATGAGTCAAATTAAAAAAATTAATTAATTCTGCACACCGGGAAATTATAACGTATAAAATGAACTAAAAATTATTAAATTCCGATGTATAGTTTTTGCTACTATAAAACTTTTTTAGTGGAACGATTTTTTCCAACTTTAGCATTAAATATCTCTTAAAATAATTCTTCGATTTGAAAACTGTCTGCATCAGCGTGTTTATCAAACATTTCTGTATAACACTACCGATTTTCATATTTTTGTATGCATTATTTTTCTTAACATTAACGAAGAAAGACCTCCGGTCACAAAAAATTCAAAACCGGCGGCGGTGACAGCGGTAGTTACTTTTTTTTAGAATAGAGAGATTCCTATTTTTCAATTCCTACTATTAGCTCACACTCTCCCTATATTTATTTATTTATTTATATATTTATCTTGTTCAAATTTTCAATCGTTAATAAAATACTCATTATTCATCCTATCAAGTTGAAATAAATTTTTTTAAACTTGTACTGGATGACAATTGATGTTAATACAGTTTTTTCAAATATTAATTAATTAATTAAATTTTAATTAATTAATTTTAGTTTTTCATGGGAAACAAAATGGCGGCCATTGGTTGTTGAAGATCAATTAAAGTATTTTCAATAAGAGGTTACCATAGGGGGGACGCTGCTCTGTCGCCAAATACCCCCAAGTTTGTCGCCAACTTGGCGATATATCGCCAAATTTGGCGGCCAAAATGAGTCGCCAAAAGTGACGCCAACTTGGCGATATCTCTAATATTTCGCCTAATTCCCATAGAGTTCCATTGTAAACCTATTTGCTTATAAAAAATCAACAAAATGAGATATTTTAATGCAACAAAAACTATTAGCTTAAGGGATTATATTAAATTTTTCTTTGATGACCTAAGTAGGAATTGACTTTAAAAACAAAATTTTTATATTACTTGTTATATTTTCATTTAAAATTTTTATTATGAAATTTCTTCAAAACGGTGGCAATTGGATATTTCCATTGTTTCAGATAAATGAGAAATAATGAAAAATTTTCAGACACGTGACTTTTTGGACGTATTTTTTCATTTGAAGTTATTTTCGGTAAAAAGTTTATGCTCGTGTACGTTATTTTTATAAGTAAATAAAAATTTATATTTATTGCGACGTCACGAGGATATTTTCTATTAGTTTTATTTTATCTTTATGAATTATGACTTTATTAGTTTTTTTTTTCATTACAATTAAATAGAAAATATATTTAATTTTGAATATACTGCTGTTAAGCATAAAAGTACGTACATGAAGTACGTTTGAAAAGTTTGCGTGGGGGACGTTATGATTAGCTTGAAATGTATTTTTGCATTAATGAAACTAAGGAGAAAAATCAATATGATTGTGTCAACATGACATAATTTTCATTGATTTTTCATTTCTTAATTCTAAAGATTTGAATCTGAGCCTTTATTGATCGTTGAACTATTTCAGAAATTCAATATTGAGTACAAAAAAAAAATATCCTCATCATTTGTATTTGTAGAAAATATTTGTCATTTTTAAATATATTACACTCTTTATTTTTTATTTCTATTTTATACATTTTAGTGAGTAAAATATTTATTTGTTGCAGTTCCACAGCCAGTTGGCCTATTTGGGGAAGCGTGGTTCGGTTCATCATTAACTCCATTGTTTTTCTAACTCGTATACAGAGATAACCATAAAGAATATTTGGCGATTTATCACCTGTGGCAAGCTAATTGAAAAATGCCTTAAAATCAATGTATTATTTTATATTAAAATTGTAAAAAAAGTTAAAATGTTGTATTGTCATTGAAACACACCTTTGTACATAGTTTGTATAATTCTAGGATATCAGAAAATGGGTTAAAAATCAACTGCAAAATTCCATTTTTACATACCAAAACGAGGTTGAGTTAAATAAAAGAATGTAATAAGCCCCTCTGCAGTGAAATAAAAAGCACATTAGGAAGGAGAACATTGTGCCATTTTTACAAAGAACTGTGTTCCTGTTGCAGCCATACTTACTCTCTCTCTCTCTTTCTTTCAATTTTTTTAGTATAGAAAGCTCACGTGGGCTTCTTCTGCATGTAGCATGAATTTTGCTGCTGCTCTTTTTCCTTTGTATTTAGCACTTTAATGATGGACCATCTGTATCGAGCCTTAAATATATTCTAACTTTATAATGCACATTTTTTACTCTGTTCCTTGCTCTCTTTCTTTCTAATTTTACACAGAAAACAACGCCGATTTGAGTACTTTAAAACAATTAAAGTATCTTTTATACGTCGTTGAAGGGCACGAAAGGCACAAAAGAAAGAAAAAAACCTCTTGATTGTTGACAGATGACAGTGATTTTGTATCATATCTAAATGTTGAAATTTTTTCTTACGAGAGATAAAATTGTTCTTCGGAGCTTTTAAGCATAAGCTTCATTTGAGGTGAAACAAATTCGAGAGGGGTTTTCTGGCTGTGGCTTCCATTATCTTCTTTTCCAGAAGAAATCAAAAGCAGTTTTTGACGTTCGTGAATTTACTTTAAAATTCGTGTTTCTTTATAAGTAAAATTGCAAACAAACCACGAATAACACCAACGATTTCAATTTCTGTTTGAAGAGCGAGATTATTTTGAATCAGTTTTGGCAAAATTATACTAAGCTGTTTCTTGTTTGACATCATTCCATGCAGTTGAAGATTCAGTAGATGCTAAACATAATATTGCATAGTTTAACTCCATTGCCATTATTTACACTCACACGGAAAATCTCCTTAAAAAGGAAATGAACTATAACTTTTCGGCTATACCCATCAGGCATTTTCACAGTGGAAAAGATCTAAACATGTAAAAAAAAAGTTCGAAACATGTCGTGTATCGCAACGCTTTGATACTGGGTGGCGGGGGGGGATGGCATATAACCATAACGACGTATGTAGTCCGGGAGACAGCGTCACATTTTGCAACCACATTTAGCGTCGATGACGTTGGTATATATGATAGATTAGCATATTAAAGTTAACGAAACTGACAGCTGGTGCACACTGTAAAAAATTTAAGTAACATTACTCCATAAAATTCGTGGCAGCCTTGCTGCCTCCATTTTATTGAGTAATTTAACCGATACACCATTAATTACACCATTATATAATTTAAATCACTCCACAAAATTGGAAGCAGCATGCTGCCACCAATTTTGTGGAGTAACGCTGCATATTTTTTTTACACTGAACCAGCGGGAAGTGTTGTCAGAGTAACATCACACATTCCGCTGCAACGTATAATGAATGGCAACCAGGTTAATAAGTTTGCCATTCATTTCACATTCTAGAAAACTGAGCGATGTTCCTATAAAAACATCCCACTCTTAGTGTGCCAGCTTACTGTCAGTTTCTTTACTTGTACCGTTTAATCTATCATACAGGGTGCAATATGTTATCTATTGCCGACCTTTAATTTCTCAACCGTTGGTCGTAGACATATAGTTCCAATTACAAAAACGTTTCAAATGAAGTAAATATTCATGCTGTGGCATTATTTAAAGTGAAAAATCAATTTTGTAAAAATTACGAAATCTAACTTTTTATACGGTCCCCCAGTCCCTATAGTTATATTCAGTAAAAGTTTACACATATCATAACACATATAACACAAAAAGTTTGACATCTGTTTTACAAAAATTTACAGAGTTATTAAATTTCAAATTTTGAGATTTTTGCACATGATTTTGTCTTTCATTTAGAGATCAGTTAAAAGATGAATTAAAGTAATTCGAGATCAAAATCCGGGTACTATGTTCTTTTTACGGCGAAACCCCCTTTAGTCGGTACCGCCAAATCGGGGTATCACAGAAGAGGGTTATTCATCTAAAAATTTGAGCTGACTTTTAGGGGTCGTATACAAAGCGAAGAATGAAATATTGAAATTAAACAGAAAAATAAATATCAATTTATAATAATATCGAAAACGGTCTACTAAAAAAAATGAATACATAAAACGGCGGAAACTATTGGAGATACATCTCAAAGTGTTCTCCATTGGTGGCAATGCACAATCGATTGCGTGACAGTACTGAGTCCTGGACACGTTAGAGCTTAGCAGGTGTGCAAACTGTGCGACAATCAAGAATGATGCGCTGCTTCAGATAAACCATAGAAGTAATCTCAGTCACATAGACTTATGCCTTGATGTAATCCCAAAGGTCGAAGGCCATGGAAGTCAAGTGCGGTGAACGCGGTGGCCGCTCTACCGGACTACCATATCCAAGGATCTGTTGACGGAATTCGGTGGCCATATAAGCCCGGACGTTTGATGTTTTATGCGGAGAGGGCTCCATCATGTTGAAACCACACCCGGCATGCATGTCGGAGAGCAACTCTTCAGACACGTACCAGTCATGTATCGTGTTTTGTAGCAGATACAGGTAACGATCGCCCATTAAGGTCCCATCCATCGTAGAAGATGGGTCCAACAAATTAGGTTCCCCATATACCGCGCCACACGTGTCGTACTGTCCGGGCGATGTGGAGATTTCCAGGTCGCATCATCCTTTTGACTGTCACACAGTTTGCACACCTGCTATGCTCTAATGTGTCCAGGACTCAGTACTGTCACGCAATCCATTGTGCATTGCCGCCAATGAAGAACACTTTGAGCAGTATCTAGTAGTTTCCGGCGCTTTATGTATTAATTTTTTATAGTAGACCGTTTTCGTTATTATAATAAATTGATACCTATTTTTCTGTTTAATTTCAATATTTCATTCTCCGCTTTGTATACGACCCCTAAAAGTTAGCTCAAATTTTTAGATGAAATAACCCTCTTCGGTGATACCCCGATTTGGCGATACCGGCTAAAGGTGGTTTCGCCGTAACAAGGATATAGTACCCGGATTTTGATCTCGAAATACTTTAATCCATCTTTTAACTGATCCCTCAATAAAAGACAAAGTCATGTGCAAAAAATCTCAAAATTTGAAATTTAATAACTCTGTCAATTTTTATAGTACAGATGTCAAACTTTTTGTGTTATATGTGTTATGATATGCGTAAACTTTTACTAAATATAACTATAGGGACTGGGGGACCGTATAAAAAGTTAGACTTCGTAATTTTTATAAAATTGATTTTTTACTTTAAATAATGCCCCAACATGAATATTTACGTCAATTGAAACGTTTTTGTAATTGGAACTATATGCCTACGACCAACGGTTGAGAAATTAAAGGTCGGCGATAGATAACATATTGCACCCTGTCGTCAATGGTAAAATTGGTTCTCAAAATGTGACACTTCCGCCCGGACTAATCAAGGGATCCTAGAGGAATAAAATAAATAAACAAGAAAGAAATATCATGCGCCAAGCATAGATTATGAAACACTTCCAACACTTTCTGAATGCTTTAACAAAACTTCGTTATTTAGGGGGAAAAGGTAAATAAGATAACTATGTAAACATTTCAGAAAACGCATAAAACTTTTGAAAAACTGATTTCAGCAATTTCTGATTTCTATAGCCAAATATGTATTCCAAATAATTGAATAGCCCTGTATTTGATCTGTAGATTGATATATATACTATATAATGGGAAAATTTTTAGCTTAGCAAGAAAACGCATAACAAGTTAAAATTTCTCTTTCAGCAATTTATACTAATAGATGGAAACATACTTGAATACTTTTGTATAACCCTTATTACAGGCCGCTATTTAGCTAAAATTTAATTCAAACTAAAACACTTTTACAACTACTGAAACTACACTCTTAAAACTACACATTTCCAGAAATTACCATTTATAGACGGCCATGTATCCAATTCTTTGCGTGACCTTGTATATCATTTTATCTATATTCTACAAACATTTCTTAATAAGCTAAATGCATTTCAGCGTAAGAATGCATAACTCAATTAAAAACCACCTTTAAGCAATTTACGCTCATAACCCAGTAACCCTTACGAATTGTTTTGTGTAGCCCGGTATATGAATTATAGCAATTATATACACCATATGGCATGCATAAATACTCGTATAGTGAAACATAAAAGCGCATATCATAATTAAAAATGCATTTTCAGCAATCATCGTTAATGTACAGTACTTCGAATACAATATAGTATCTAAGATTTTTTGTGTTTCCCTGTAAATGCTATGCACTTCGTATTATACATGAAATAAGGTATGGCAAACCTCAGCGACGTATATCAATTTTATTATAGGTGAAATAGTTTAACATAATTAAAATATGCCGCAAACAATTCCCTCCACCTCTGTATCATTATGTAACGGAATTCTTTTGTGTGGCCTTGTAAATGAATAACAACTATTCTTTGCACCGCATATTCTACACAATACATATTTTAGTGCACTTCATAAATGCATATCAGTTTTATTGTGTTTGAAAGCGTGTGACTGTATTAAAAATCATTTGAAACGATTCTTTCCCATTGGCCGTAATGTAACGGAATACTTTTGACTGTACCTGTAAATGAACTAAACATGCTACAAACTTCATTTGATATAGGGAACGTGCTATGGTAAATGTCAATCACATTAAAAAATTTCAGGGCATTCGGAATATATTTACGGGAGTCAGAGCGTGGACAGAAAAACCGAAATCATAAATGCTTTTCAACTTTGTTGGAAAGTGTTAAAAACCGTTAATTTGAATTATATAGGCAGTGGCACAATGCGGTTTTCGCTGAAATACACACAAGGGATGGGATTTATTTATTTTTATATATATATATATATATATAAGAAAAATTTTATCGCTAAAATAATTACATTCTCTACCGACAAGTCTCATTTTAATTGTGCAGTTTGTACAACGACGCAGACAGTTCAAAACACAACTACGATTAAAATGTTCAATTTCATGGATGCCATTAGAGATAACTAGGCGATCGTACCCGGGCTTCCCGGTTTAAAGAATATAGGTGAAAACATTTTTTTAAATTGAAAACTTATATGCAATATAATTTTTTTATATGCAATAAATTTTTTTAGATTGCCCAGTTACATTAAAAGAGCATTTTTCATATGGAAAATACGAATTATACAATCAAATAAATTTTTGAAATTTATCAAAAGCCATATTTTGTTATTAGCCGCATGCTAAGAGTTATTTGACCAAGATTTTGCTACTTACGGCATCCTTTTGTATTCTGATAATTTCAGAGCTTATACATGTCTGTTAAATTTATGTTTTATTTATATTATTTTATTTATTTATTCATAGGGAAGTTTTTATTAATGGATATTAGCCGTAAGAAATTGATGAACTCTTTATTTTGTTTTAAGGGCAAACGGGTTAATCTTTTGCAATCGAGCTCCGCGCGATATGGATAAATTTAAAAATATTTCATGATTTAAAATTGTTTTTAAAACCATAGACAATCAGTAAACTAAAATGAACTTTGCACACAAATTCCATTTGAAAAAAAAAAAAAAAAACTATTTGGTGATCTAAAAATTTAAATTGTACGATTACAAATATGTTAGATTTGTTTTTCAATATTATTCTTTTATTTATTTATAAAAGGAGTATTAATTTCGTTAATTTGTCTTTCACAAATATGTTAGATTGGTGGGTTTTTTAATATTATTCTTTTATTTGTTTATAAAGGAAGTATTAATTTCGTTATGCAAAAAATGTAAGAAACAAATGCTGAAAAATGTTTGTTGCGTTATGTGCAAAATGTTTATTATTATTATGTATTGTAACCGGCACGTGATAAGATAAACTTAAAAAAAAAAAAAAAAAAAAAAAAGAAAAAAAAAATTGCTTAAAAATTATTTCGGAAAATATAATAATTCAGTCAATAAAGATACAGTTTTTCAACAAATTGCATTTGAAAGTAAATCTTTTCCCTATGCGACGAAAACTGAAAATGTACGATGGCCAGAAGATTAAAAAATTGCAGTAGAAAAAATATCAAGACCGAAATTTGATCGTGAAGTGTTGCCATTCGCAAAATGACGTCAGCGTTACGCACAGATAAGTTTGTTCTTTATAATACAGATACTTAATCAGCAAAATATAATAAAGATCAGTTATCAGGATGTGGTTATCAATTGAGGCTCTTATCCTTGGTATTCCGGAATGAAAAACAGCAATTTTCACCTTCTCAAAATTTGCATACGCACTTCTCATATCCATATTCATCATTTAAAACAAAATTATATTTTGTTTGATCATTTAAAAATCCTTTTAACTCAAAACTTGAAGTCACGATTGTCAGCAACAGACGCACTCTTTACTTGAGATTCTAATCTCAATTCCGGACAGTAAAATTTCCGTAATTTCTGTTTTTTAGACGCATTTGTGTTAAAATGTTTAGTTTTAGCTAAGAAAATGGTCTTTTTCTTTTAAATATGACTTCATTTTCACTTAAATAAGTATTTCGTGTACTGTCTGAAACTTAGTATCAGTACACATGCAGGAGGAAAATACAATATAGAAAATTTATGAGGAAAAATGCGTGTTTTCAAAAGCAGTATGTCATTTTCCGCTATTATGCCCTAATATAATATTATGCTCCTAATGGGATTTTACGCCACTAAACTCTATACAGCAATTTTTATCAACAATTTTTAATTTCTATCAGAAAATAGCGTGAATAAAGATAAAAATACCTCATTATTTCTCTCTTGTCTGCAATAATGAAAGCTATCTAATTTTCACCATTTTGAAGAAATTTCATAAAATGCGTTTAAAATTAAAGTATAAAAGTGGGGATATTTAAAAAAAAAAACAGATAGTGCGATCACATCTACAAATGAAGAGCTTTCAGTTTAACACCTTGAGGGGCGGTGGGATATATTTTATCCCACCTACGATTAATGAAGATTTGCACCAGAAAAATTATATGAAATTTTACTTTTCAGCTTTGGTGGAAAAAAGTCGTAAAATTGCTTTACCTTATTTTGAACTAAATTCTTTTCTAAGTTTTCGGTGGAAATTCAGCATTATACAAACGCAACTGCTTGCCCCTGAAGGGGTTAAAAAAATATTAGTAAAATTGGTTCAGCAGAAAGATCAGGGCAGATGACTAAAAAACGCACTTGTGTTTTAAATATATAGATTATATAAAATTAGGAAAAATTAAATTAAGCAAATTATGTTATTTTGATAAAATTATAGTAGAATGTCCAAAAGAGTAACATTAAAATTTTATTATTCAAGAGAATTTTGGACTAAAACTTCAGGAAGATGATATTATTTTAAATCACGAATTATTTGTTTTCTTGTCTAACTCGGCGAAGCAAATCCATCCAGGCGAGAATCATCAATTTCTGTAATATAAATCGCTATCATTTGCATGCCACCTCTCTTTTATAAAGACACTCTAAATTTTTGTGAAACATTGCGTTTTATCAGTGTGTGATTTCGATTTCATTATTTCCAAAAGTGAAGTATTTTTACATGGGACGAATTTTGAAACAGCTGAGCTGTGAAAATGACGCACTTCTACCAAACATAATTCAGGTTTAAGAATTAAAATACACGATTTTTTATAAAATGACGTCATTTGCATACGCTAAAGCAATCCACTTTTACAATCCTGTCTTAAACTTCGTCTATAGAAAAGTATGCATATGACGTCATTATCACGGACAATATTCTTGACATAGCCCATATTTTAATTTCAACTTTTTTTCAGGTTTTAGGAGAAAATGGCAACAAAAAGATACAATATCTACTATTTTCGACTATTTTTCGTTTACTTTCAATAGAAATTGGGTACTTTTGTTGCCATGATAAGAAAAATGGTATTAAAAACAACAAACAAATTAATATCTCAAAAATAAATTGAGATACATCGTTCAAACAAATTGCATTTAAAAGAGCATTATTTTCCTTATCCGACGGTCTAAAAATTTAAAATGTGCGATGTTTAGAAGTTTAAAAATTTGCAGTAGAGAAAATTGCAAAACCAAAATTTTATTTCAAATTTCAAAGTGTTGCCATTCGCAAAAAGGCGTATGCGTTACGCACAGATATGTTTGCCCTTTATAATATAGATAGTTGTCACATGTGGCAAGACACTGTTCAGAGTATCGAAAAAATTTTTACTTTAATTCTTATCATATGATGGTTTAAAAAGTAACAGGTAGCAGCTTTGGGATCACTAAAGTGCAAGCTTTCGGTGACAAATGACAAATGGAGGTATTCAGGTATAGGTGCAGATTCACTGTCGCCAGTCGGCGACTAAAGTTTTAGCTGTGTCCACTAACTTTTCGTGTCTAAGTCAACATTTTTTTACGATAATTTTTCTTATAATAAAAGAAAAGTTTTAAATATGTTTTGAATCTTATAGTGCAAAATAGTCTCACGCATTCACAATTTTTAGGGTTTCGTTCATCTGACGAAACCCTATTCCACTCCAGTGTTGCCAGATGGGCTACTTTTTTAAAAATCAGTTTCTTGATTGGCACCACTTTTTTGAAATAGTAAAATGCGCCTTATTTAATGACTTATTACAAAGGGAATTTTACGGTTTCAAAAAAGTGGTGCCAATCAAGAAATCTGAATTTAAAAAAAGTAGCCCACTGGCAACACTGTTCGACTCACTCCTCTGTCTGTCTGTCTGTCTGTCACAGAGCCCGTTCTCAGAAACTATATATATTGGAGACTTGAAATTTTGGATTCTGATAGCTGAACACCTCACATCAAACAACAAATCCTAAAATTTTGAAAAAGGCCTTATATTTAACCCTTTGGGCTCTAACTTGTGTTTTAAGCTTTTCTTTTTAATTGAGTCCCTAATTAAGTTGAAGACTTGAAATTTTATATTCTTATAGCTGACACCTCACATACAAATCATAAAATTTTGAAAAAGTCTTATATTTAACCCTCTGGGCTCTAATTTGTGTATTTTAAGCTTTTTTTTCTAACTGAGCCCATAATTAACCTGAAGACTTGAAATTTTCGATACTTATAGCTGAACATCTCACATCAAAAGACATATCATAAAAATTTAAAAAAGTCTTACATTTACCTCTCTGGGTATTTTAAGCTGAGTAACTTGCTCTCTGGGTAACTTGTGTATTTTAAGCAATTTTTCTAACTCAGACCCTAATTAAGTTGGAGATGTGAAATTTTGCATACTTATAGCAAAACACTTGCGATCACACGAAAAATCATAAAATTTTCAAAAAGTTTTTCAAAATTTTTCAAATATTATTTACCCCTCCGGGTTCTAACATCTGTATTTTTAGCAATTTTTTTAACCTCCACCCTTTACACCCGGGATGTACTTTTCTAACTTTTACCGACACTCCTTTGACCCCTCTTTCACATTATGCACCATAGATGTACATATTTTAGTTCCATTTTTCACCGCCAGGGGGCGCCTACCTATCTCGGATGCTATAGGCCCGATCTTATCGACTAATATATCTACGGATAGTTTGTAAAATGGAGTTTCGTTCGGATAGAGGTTTGCTTAAAATAGGGTACGCCTCTGGTTGCGAAACTTGGAACTAACAGATTTTGCAGAAGGATAAATTATTTTGAAAGGAAGATTAAACGAAACCCTCTGTGCGATCTGTGATCACACTTACCCACTTCTTTACTTTCTTCTATCTTTAATAGAAGAAAGTATTGTAGTCGAAATTTTTTTCGACTTCCGGTTTTCGACGGATTTACACGTTGTAGGAGTCAGAGATCACCGAAAACATGTTTATAGAAAATATATGTCTGTCCGTGTGTCCGTTTGTCCGTCTGTCCGTGTGTCTGTCGCCATTGTACCATCAAAAAGCGTATGAAGTTATGCATAGAATTGAACCAAATTTATTTTTTTAAGTTTTTGGCTATGGCAAGCAGGTCCTTACTTCGTTTAGAAAAAATCCGCCGGAAGGGTGCGCTGTAATAGCGATTTTTGTGCGATTTTGAATATTGTACCGTCGAAAAGTGCATGAAGTTATGCATAGAATTAAACTAATTTTTTTAAGTTTTTGGCTATAGCAAGCAGGTCAAAGATCAAAGACAATTGTTTTTTGAATGCCTACGTTGGGCGTAGTGTCCACGTTTACTTCACATCTATATGGGAACAGTCTATGCAGGAAGCATCAGGATTTTCTGTAAAATAGAAAGTTCATCTCGCAGCGGGCTGCGATGGAATGAAGCTGATGGTGACAGGAGCTTTCTGTAGATGTGCTTTGATCATTGTCAGATAGTCAGGAAAGGTGGACAATAATAGGAAAGGGCCAAAAACAGATCAATACATTTTTCTAATGGTTTTTGTTTTCTAAGATATGATGCAGAAGCAATTTTTAATATGATATATGATGCAAACAGTTTAGAATAAGGTACATGTACATTAAAAGGTTAAAAAAGCGCGACTAAGATTTTTTTTCTAACAATAAAAAACATGAAGCTAAGAAGGAAAGTTAACAGAACCCGTTGCCAAAAGCAAAGCTGGAAGACGTCCTAATAAAATTAATGGTAATAAGTCAAATAAGATGTGATACATTAGATTTAGAATTTGGAATTCCTCAACGATGCGTTTAAGGTGGCTCCCTCCTCCTTCTTTTGGAAGGCGGTGCGAAGTCGTCATCTCTGCTCAAGATGGCAAGCGGTCTTTTCCTTCCACGAGCACTATTTATGCTGTATGGTTGGATGGACCGCACGCTTCGTTGGGTATGAGAATGCGATCTCTGTGGAAATTTTGAGCAAGTTTCTTTATAAATTGAGAGATAGGCCTAATCTTAAGATCAGCGTGAATGACGTCATTCCGTACAAACGTTGTCGCCTTTCAAATCATACGTAATACAAAATTTTGGAATGTTTGAATTTTCTGCATCTGAGTTTCAAAGACCGAACCCCAAACAACTGACCCGTAGGTCATAGTTGATCTGATGAAGGATTTCTATAGTAATAATTTATTTGAAAGTGACAGACGGCTGTGATAAACCAATAGAGATTTAAGGGATCCTTGAGCTTTGGCTGATTTGACTAATATGTCCTGAATCTGCCTAGCCCAGGTTAATTTTGAGTCTAGATAAATACCTAGATATTTATAATTGGTGACCCAGGGTATGTCATCATCCATAAGAGAAAGGTTAACGTCTGGGGAGATAGAATTGTCGGAAAAAATCATGGCGGCACTTTTTGGTGCATTGACTTTTATACGTCATTTCCTAAGCCAGACATAAAGAACCAAAAGATAAGTTTGGAGTTTAGTAAAGACAATGTGTAGTGAACTGTTGCTGGCCATGATCGCCGTGTCATCCGCATATAATGCTAAGAGAACGTTAGGAATCCACCGAGGAATATCATTAATGTAGAGGTTGAACAGCCAGGTACTAATAAGACTTCCTTGAGGGACGCCCGCCGAATCGATGATCGATATCGTGAATCGATGGGAACTTCCCATGCCGATAAGCCGACTATTGGCGACTATTCATGATTTTAATAAATATCGTGATCGAGATTAACTCGTTTTTACTCCGATTAATTGACTGAAGCTAATTTAAATAAAAAACTATTTGGATGTGCCAATCCCAAAACTTTCTTCTATCTTATACATCTTAATATTTCAAAAACTAGTTACACATGTTAATACTTCAATATTATTAGTTCATTACTATACCAACTTTGATTTTCATCTTAAATTTCTGCTTCAGTCAATTAAATGAACTAAAAACGAGTTAATCTATATCTTGATATTTGTTAAAATTAATAGTTTTCCCTTATTCTGTTGTTATCAGATGTTTTTGAATAGCCGGCTTAGCAGGAAGTGAGTTCCCGCCTTTGCACGAGCCGCCGATGGACAATAGAACTACGAAAAATAAAGAAAAGTATACAAAAATTGCCATCACAGAGCCCCATTACCGCGCGATATTTCCAAATTCAAGGGGGACCTGTTGGCCAAAGCCAAAAACATGCACAAAAAATTTGGTTCAATTGTATGCATAATTTTATACAATTTTCGATTGTACAATAAAGAAAATGGTACAGACATCGTAATTATAGCGCACCCTTCCAGCGGAATTTTTCCAAATTCAGGGAGGACCTTCATGCCATGAACAAAAAGAAACACAAAAAATTTGGCTCAATTCTGTGCATAACTTCATACACTTTTCGATGGTATAATATTCAAAATGGCACAAAAATCGCTATTACAGCGCCACCTACCCTCAATTTTTTTCCAAATTAAGGAAGGACCTGCTTGCCATAGCCAAGAACTTAAAATAAAAATTTGGTTCCATTCTATGCATAACTTCATACACTTTTCGATGGTACAATATGCAAAATCACTATTACAGCGCCCGCTAGTGGCAATTTTTTTCCAAATTCAGGGAGGTGCTGCTTGTCATATCCATAAACTTAAAATAAAAATTTGGTTCAATTCTATGCATAACTTCATACACTTTTGGATGGTACAATATTCAAAATCGCTGTTACAGCGCCCCCTACCGGCGAATGTTTTCCAAATTCAGGGAGGATCTGCCTGCCAAAGGCAAAAACTTAAAATAAAAATTTGGTTCAATTCTATGCATAACTTCATACACTTTTGGATAGTACAATATTCAAAATCGCACAAAAATCGCTGTGACAGCGCCTCCTACCGGCGAATTTTTTCCAAATTCAGGTAGGACCTACCTGCTATATCCAAAAACTTAAAATAAAATTTTTTTTCAATTCTATGCATAACTTCATACACTTTTGGATGGTAAAATATTCAAAATCGCACAAAAATCGCTATTACAGCGCCCCCTACCGGCAAATTTTTTCCAAATTCAGGGAGGACCTACCTGCCATATCCAAAAACTTAAAATAAAAATTTGGTTCAATTCTATGCATAACTTCATATACTTTTGGATGGTACAATATTCAAAATCGCACAAAAATCGCTGTTACAGCGCCCCCTACCGGCGCATTTTTTCCAAATTCATTGAGGACCTACCTGCCATATCCAAAAACTTAAAATAAAAATTTGGTTCAATTCTATGCATAACTTCATATAATTTTGGATGGTACAATATTCAAAATCGCACAAAAATCGCTGTTACAGCGCCCCCTATCGGCGAATTTTTTCCAAATTCAGGGAGGACCTACCTGCCATATCCAAAAACTTAACATAAAAATTTGGTTGAATTCTATGCTTAACTTCATATACTTTTGGATGGTACAATATTCAAAATCGCACAAAAATCGCTATTACAGCGCCCCCTACCGGCGAATTTTTTCCAAATTCAGGGAGGATCTGCTTGCCATAGCCAAAAACTTAACATAAAAATTTGGTTCAATTCTATGCATAACTTCATACACTTTTTGATGGTACAATGGCGACAGACACACGGACAGACAGACATTTTCTATAAACATGTTTTTTGGGATCTCTGACCCCTAAAACATGTAAATCCGTCGAAAACCGGAAGTCGAAAAAAATTTCGATTACAATACTTTCTTCTATTGAAGATAGAAGAAAGTAATAAGAAATATCGTCTTCCTCATATATCCCATTATCATGATAGCCGAGCTTATACATATTTTTTTTAACTGTATCTTGCCCAACATAATTTTCTGACAATGCATAGTTAAGATATATTATACTTAATTAATTCAAATTTCAAGAATTTTATGATTAAATTAAATATACCTACACATTTGATGTAACTAGTCTGTGTTTTGTTGTACATGCCTGTATATTAAATAAATTATTTTTTACTTTGAATTTTTGAGTTTTTTGTTTAGATTTTTTTTCCTATAAATGCTATTGGTTTTATGCGTTTGTTGCACAATGTGGCCACTGGATTTTTTTAGGTTTAGGAGCACTGGCTCCTTTTATATTTTGGGAATCTGCATCTATATACTCAGGTAATAACTTTTTACTATAAACAAAATCTCATGATTATCTGTGTAGTTGCAAGATAACCGTATCGAGCTGTTGTTTATACCTTTCGAATTTTTGAATTTTTATTTCTTTTGTGTCTTTTGCTTCACCCTGTTTAAAAGAAATCGTTCAAAAGGTGTTCTACTACCTAATATATAAAAATGAAAATTTGTCTGTCTGTAATGCTATACAAATCCACAGTTTGGAAGCGAGAATTCTGAAATGTTAGGTATATGTGTATTAAAACACGGCCGAGGCAACTAAAGTAATCCGGAATCGAAATAACTTATAGTTCATTTTTAATTAATAAAAAACCACAAATTTAACAGCAATTTCCTATCAAATTTAACCATTTTTCGTTATAGCAGTTGCCAAAAATTAAAAATCCACAATAAAATTCTTACCACAAATATTACTTTTCTATTGCAAGACGCATTGCATATTGCACGCTGAAAAAAACTACTAAAATGCTGTAGCGGGTATTACGATAATTCTTTTACCTCACATGCAGCTTATTATAGGTCATTTAATTGCGCTTAATTATTACAATTTTTTTAAAAATAAAGAAACACATTTTATTGCAAACATCAACAAAACTTTTTATTTTATTTATTCCCTTATTCCAAAGATATCGTTTTATCGTCTGCTCATTAAAAAAAAGGCACAGTAGTAGAAAAATATTTTACTAAATCGAATGATTATTTTTAATTTTGGTTTTAGAATTAAATTCACGAACTCCCGTGCATAGAACGGGTTAAACAGCTAGCATATTCTAAAAATGTATGGTTTATGCAGTAGGTAAGTGCGTTGCTGCTGTTTATTGGTCTCTTTCTATTTTTCTTTCATTTTTTTTCTTTTTGCAGTGAAAAACAGATTTCTTTTATGAAACTTTGAAATTATTTTTCATTAGTGGATTTTTGCCTGTCAGGTATTTAACCTTTTAGCAGAGTGCTTAAATTTTTTTTGCACATGGTGGCCAATGGCGTATTTCTTGCGATAATTGGACAGTAGTTACACTATTACAAATGAAGATTATATTTTGTTAGAAGATCATTACAAATATCAGTATTTAAAATTGGATTTCAATTTCGGTGTCATTTGTTAGAACAAATTATAGGAAATATTACCGTTGAAGTAAAATTTGAAACAGCACGTTTGCTGAGAGGTTAACGCATATAATGCATTATTTCGTAAATATATATATTTTTTAAATAAATAAATAAATAAAATAACACTGTGAAAAATTGTTACAATATATATAAATTTTTAATAATTACCATTCTTATAGATATTTACTTCATCTGTGTTCAGTCTCTTGTCAACTGCAATTACTGCTCTGTCAAGATGCCTGGCCAGATCCAGAGATGTAATTCTGGGCAATCTTGATGCTGAAGATGGGGAAAAAGCTGCTCTGCTTTTCCCAACAGGTTTAAAAGATACTTGTCTCGAAAATCGCCGCCTAATAGCTTGTTCAGTGAATGCATTTGCAGATTGGTTAAGTAATGGCACGAGGATTAAGATGAAAATGTTCAAAACAATCCAGCTAGAGGACAAAATAAAATGTAAGTGCAATTTAAAAATGATATCTCAATTATTAAAATATATATAAAAGACATTATTTATAAAAGAAAAATATGCCTATGGCCGCTGACGTCATTTTGAGGCTGGCAATATCTGACGATTAAATTTCGGTTTAGCTAGTGCAATTTTTCTTGCTCCTAAGCAACACACATTTTCAAGTTTACATCGTAGTATAAGAAAAAAATGTATTTTCAAATTCCATTTGTTTGAAATCTGTATCGCAATGCAATCATTTATTGTGGTTTTAAAAATAATTTTAAAACATAAGTTTTTTAATCTGTCTTCATCACGTGCAGGCTCCATTACGGAAGAATACGAACTCATTTGCACTTAAAACATTATAAATAGTTCAGCATTTGTCTTCGGCCAATTTTCATAACGAAATTAAAACTTCATTAATAAATAAATGAATAAATAATGTAAAATAAAACACAAATTTAACATGTATATATAATTCATCCAATTTCTACTAATTTGTATTAATAGTAATTATGCGTGTTTTGTTGATTATTTTATCGATAAAATTACTATGCAAAATTGTACTGAAAAACAGAACCATGGGACCATAAGCAACTAGTTATTGTAGAGCAAGAGTCATCAAACTTTTTACTATCACACTGCTTTTAACCATCTTTGCAAGCGCATCCCGGAAAGCACGTGCACTCTCTCACGTGCAGTTTCTCATATATAGGTGTATTGATTCCATGGGCAGATTGATTAAGCACATGCATGGATGAAGGGGAGCCCAGCTTTCGCTTTAGAGTATGAGTGCAATCCCGGAGGAGAGAGTAAGCACATGCAATCTCACATGAAAAATGTTCAATAGAGAAAGATGTACATTAAAAAAATAAAAAAAAAGTAATGTGAAAAAATATCAAACATGGCCGAACGCAGGACAGTGCAGGTGAGAACTAACCTTCCGCCCTCCAAAATTAAAAAGGAATGCAAGTTATAAAAACATACTAAGAGAATCTACTAGCAAGATGCCATTTATTTTTCATAACCCCCCCCCCCCCCTTACACACACACACTTAACGCAAATCCTAAGTAGACCCATGATACCAAAAATTATTCGCAACTGTCAAAGATGCAAAGTATGAAACAATGCTTTTCAGTAGTGTTGAGGTGGAGAGACTGGCGTAATGTTGCAGAATATAAAAAAATACTTATTTGATTAACTTTATATTAAATTTTAGAATGCTTCCAGAATACTACGTACAAATTCGGAGGACATGTAGAACATGATATAACAAACAATTTTCTTATAGAAAACTAGAGTCAAAATCCATTTATTAAATCAGAAATCGAGAATGTTTTGTTCCAATTCGAATCCCAATTAAAAAACTAATAAAAAAATAACATTTTTTTAAATCATATTTTTCGACAGTCATTCTATTTATATCAATGCAATGCGTTTTCTTTTACTACCTTCTAATTTTTCCTTTATTCTTTACAAAACTACATTATTTCATCCATTACATCTTTGCTAATCCTTTGTAAGGTTACCTAAAACACAGCACATGTCATGTCATTTCGTCCAGAGCACATATTTCCTCCAAAAAAAAAAAAAAAAAAAAAAAAAAGATTTTTATTAGCGGTCAAATGCAAGGCTTTTCATCAAATGATTGCATGCATGGCATTGCAATCTTAGAGATTATTTACTGATAAGATTTTTTCATTGCTTTTAATTAACTGTAATTTTTAATAAAACAGAACTTTGTAACAAAATGTGAGTCTACTCTCTACTGTATGCCAAAGCCTGTATTATTCATCTTGTCAGGGTTCGAAATGGAAAAATCCACGAACCGGAACGTTATTTTAATTATTGTCGACTAGTTTTTTTTTTTGGTTTTTTTTGTTTGTTTGTTTGTTTTTTGTTTTTTTAAGTACGGTAAAGTCGCGATTATCCAAGTTTCCGCTTTAACCGAGTTATTTTCTTCTGATGGACTGATGTCTTCCATTATTATGAAACAGTCATTATAAATGAAGTGTTAGGCGAAGATGAAAGAGCAGCCGTAAAAAGTTAGAACTCTGATTTTCTGGTCAGAATGGGGGAGGAGGGGGGGGGGGGGGGAATGGCAAAAAATTATGGCCATTTTTTTCCCATTCTGACCAGAAAATCAGAGTTCTAACTTTATACGGCTGCTCTTTCATTTTCACCTAACACTTCATTTATAATGGAAATCCTCAGTCCATCAGAAAAAATGATCCATTCCAAAGGTATAAGTTTGATTGAAAAAAACTATTTAATACTTTGAGCAGAAAGAAGAGGCTACACCTGCAATTTTCATGACACTAATAGAACCATATAGCTGCCAGTTGGTACGGTTTTGTTACCTCTAAAATTGAATATACATTTTTACCATATTTAATCGTTGACAATTGTTAGATTTCGACGATTGAATTAGATAAAATTTACTGGTAAGTTTTAGAGGCAAGAAAAAAAATCTTAGAAATTGGTAGCTATGCAATAGCAGAAAAAAAAAAAAAAAAAAAAAAAAAAAAAAAAAAAAAAACTGCAACCAAAATTGACATTTAACAAACAAAAAACTATCAAGGGCACTTTCAAATAAACAATTTCATTTCCCGTATTTCTTAAAAGTAACGGAAATGCACTAGTATCATAAAATTGAATAAATTAAGTGAAAATTTATATTTCATCTCCTTAGTTGGTGACGATTTGTGTAAATCCGGTTTATCTAATTTTTTGTTTATCCGAGGTGAGCTTGGTTCATATTAACTCGGATAATCGGGACTTTACTGCATAGCAAATTTATATTTAACCGTAGAAAAACCAATTTAAAAAAATGCATTCAAGATTCTAAGTAATTAGAAAAAAAAAAAAAAAAACTATATAGAGAGCATAGTAAGCTAATATGTATGAAACTGTAATAATATTTTTAATAATTCCACGGACCGGAACAATATTTTTCCATACTTTCACGAACCGGAACAATACTTGACACAATTTCACGAACCGGAATATCGTTCCGGTTTGTTCCGGTATATTTCGAGCCCTGCAGCATCTTGTGCGTTTTGTGGATAGAGAAAGGGATGTTGATATCAGTAATATTATATAATTAAACTTAAAGATTAATAGTTTCTTATTTTATTTTATGTATTATTATTATTATTACGCGAAACCTTTATTATTTTCATCATAAGCTTTCGATCCTCCTTAATTAATGTTTTTCGTGCAATTCTTTTATTAATTTCCCTGGAATAACAAATGTAATCTTGTCTGATCCTTTTCTTTAATATTAAAGTACAAGAATAGCTATAATTATTCGTTTATTTCATTCCATTTTATTCCAATTTTATTCTGGTTAATGAATTATTATAACTTCTTTAATGTTATTTCGTAGTAAATAAGCTGAGTGTTTTCGCTGAAAAAATGTTTCGTTTGTTTGACTCGCTGTGTTTGAGCGTTTTCAGCTCTCAAATTTCAACCTTTGTAACTGTAGACTAGGTATTTTTATTTTTCTGCAACCAAATGATCACAAATTATACAAGTCGGAAATTGTGCATCAACTGTGGCAAATGGTATTATAACTAGTTTTATAAATGTCCAAATCTTGGTGCAATAGCTGTTGCACTCTTGTACAAAAATGCATGAATACAAAATTTATTACGACTATATACATTAAATTCAGTAATACGACATAATATGACTGTATCTTAAATAGATCGTAATCACCATGGCAACCTAGAATCATTACCCATCATGCAATGTCATTGAATTAATTACGTATGATAGGATTTAATAGAATTAAGAAAACTTTTATTATATCTTTTTAAATTTTTATTCGATTTTCATAAAATTTGAAATAACTCGACAAAATTCTGCAACGATTATATATATTAAACTTCAAACCATTCGGTTGAGTAGTTTTGTGCTGTTATATGCGGACAGGTGGACGGACCAGAGGACGACTATAGGTGCTATGTACACCGTAAAGAAAATTATGTAACGTCACTCCATAAAATTGGTTGCACCATGCCGCCTCCAATTTTATGAAGTAATGTAACTTATATAATGGTGAAATTTAAATTGATATAGCTGGTGTAATATTACACATTAGTGTAAGGTAATAGCAGTTATATCGGTTAAATTACTCAATAAAATGAAGGCAGCAAGGCTGCCATCAATTTTATGGAGTAACGTTACATAAATTTTTTATAGTGTATTTATATAATTAAGAACGCACCTAACAAACGATTCATCAATATGTTCAATGCTCAAAAAGTTCTATTCTCTAAAAAACAGACAATGCTCATATTGAATTTAAACATAAATATCTTTGTTATCAACAACTATGCATAAAATTTAACAAATTTCATAAATATCCACAATACGTTTTCATCTGCTTTAGCGGATATACCAAAATTTTAAGATTTTATTTCCTCTTCTAATATTCATGAAGTATTTAGGATTTAGCACAAATTGGAGCGTTAATATATTTTTTAACAGAATACATATATCACACTTCAAGAAAACATAATACAAAACAAGAAAGAAAAATCATGCCTCAAACATAGATTATAAAACATTTTCCAACACTTTCTGAATCCTTTACCAAAACTTTCCTGTTTAAAAAGGCAAAAAAAAAAAAAAAAAAAAAAAAATCTAAGTAAACATTTTAGAAAACTTAAAACACATTTGAAAACCAGATTTTATCAATTACTGCCCATAGTGGAAAAGTAGTTCAATTATTTTGTGCAGCTCTGTATTTAATATACAATTTGTACATATTCTACAAAATATGCTAAAACTTAGTTTAGTAAGAAAATGCATAATGGGTTGAACATTCGCCTTCAGTGGTTTCTATCAATATACGGAACATACTTGAGTTCTTTTGTACAGACCTGTTTATTACCAACAGATTTTTATATGCGCTACATATTAATCTAAAATTGAATATAGGTTAAAACATAATTAAAACTACTCAAATCACACTTCCAAACATTATCATCCTTAAGAGGTCATGCATCCAATTCTTTGCGTGGCCCTGTATTTGATTTTATTTATATTACACAAAGAGTATACTAAATATAATTCAACTTGAAAGTGCACAACTCAATTAAAAGCTACCTTTAAGCCATTCACGCTGATAATCCGCAATGCTTGCAAATTCTTTTGCAAAGCCCTGTATAATGATCTATAGCATTTATATACAAAACATACTAAGCAAAAATTTAATTAAGTACGCATACCATAAATGAAATCGCATTTCCAGTATTTATATAGCTAATAGACATTGTAGTTCAGATACAGTACTCTACCCGAGTCTTGCGTGTCCCTGAAAATGAACGATAAATGCTATGCACATCATGTTATACAACAAGTGTCTTGTAGTAAGCCTCGATAACATGCATCATTTTTATTATATTTGAAATAGTGTACCAGAACTAAAATACGCTGCAAACACTTCACCGTAGACCATTATGTAACGCAATTGTTTTGTGTGGCCCTGTAAATGAATAGTAAATGCTTTGGCACCCATATTATTCAGAATGCACGATTAAGTGCACTACATAAATGCTTATCAATTTCATTATGTTTGAAATTGTCTAATATCATTAAAATGAACTTGAAACGATTTTTCCCAATAGACCGTAATGTAACGGAAAACTTTTGATTGTCCCTGTAAATGAACTAATATTGCTACATACTTCATTTTCAACGATCTTGCTATAGCAAACATCAATAACATACAACAAATTTGGGGCAATCCGAGTATTTTTACGAGAGTTGGAGCGCAGAAAGACTGTCAGACAAACCGAAATCATAAATACTTATCAACTATGTTGGAATGTGTTAAAAAGAACTATTTAAGAATGAATTAACTAACATTACAAAATACTTGTTACTTCCTTTACAATTTTATCTTCGTTATTGAAAAATATGTTACAACGAACAATAAAATGTTTTTCATCGCAACGCTGGTCTAACATTTTGACCGACTTTATCTAGCATCACAAAAGAAGACAATTCTGTCGTGTTAGGACACTTTTTAAACTGTTTTCTTTGACGTGATCTTTGTGGCTTCAAAATAATGTCAGGAGTCCTGACGTTAGAGAATGACAATTTACCTATACATGCTTTAGAATTTTGACAAAGAAATGTTGCTAGTTTGTCACATTCTATTCAAAGTGGATTAAATAAAGTTTACGATTCCACCATTCTTTGTTCAAATACATCTATTCATAATACTCAAAACTTATTCAACTTGTTCAACATTATCTGTTTTGTTACTGATGATGGCAATAACAACACATAAATATTTTCTCTTTAGAGTTTGTTAAGCCTCTAACCACAAATAATTATCTGTAAATTCTTTTGTAATATCCAACTTGTTTAGACCTTTATGTTCGAAATGATGAATAAGTATAAAAGTAACTACACTGCTCAAAACAATTAGAGGAGCACATGGTTTTAACAAAATTACGCAGATATTTACACCGATCAGTAACGTAAAATAAAGCATCCATAATTCAAAGCATAACAGAAAACAGATAAAAAAACTTCACATGCAAATTAAAGTTTATGACGTCAAAAAGTAGACGAAGGAGATAAGTGTAGAAATTGGAATTTTGCAGAAACGTCTGTTTCACTGTCTCATTTGCGAAATTCAGTTGCTCAGCTTGTGTTTTGAGAAAAGGTGGCTTGAAAATGTCACAGCAACATGATTTACCGCAATCCATGGCTTGGCGTGTTATCGGGACAGTTGAATTTGGGGAAACACAACGAAGTGTAGTGGACGCTGTTGGAGTCGCAAGAAGTGTCAATGCAAGGCTGTGGAATCGATTCCAATACACATGGAATTGTAGACATCGACAAGGGCAAGGTCGGCCATGTGCTACCATAGAAGCTGATGACCGATATAACCTGTTAACAGATCGTCGAGACGATACGGGCAATTCTACTTTGCTGCAAATACAGTTGTTCTTGGCCACAGGACGAAGGGTGTCCGGCCAAACAGTCCGAAATAGGCTCCATCAGTGTGGTCTCTATGCACGTAATCCAATGATATGTATTCCGTTGATCTGAAGCAACTGTGCGCCCAAAGAAGGTAGGGAACTGAACATCGAGTTTGGAGGCAACGTTGAGGGAGTCAAATTCTGTTTACAGACGAGTCCCGATTCAGTCTGGATGTGACAACTGATGTGTTTTGGCATGGATAGAAAGAGGCACTCAAAATAATCCCACATTTGTTCGTGAGAAATCACATTACAGACGAGGTGGGTTGATGCTATGGGCTGGAATCAGCATAGGTGGACGTACGGGCCTGCATATCATTCGAATGGCACTTTGACGGTCCGAAGTTATACAGACGAGATACTGAGACCTCATGTCCATTTTATGCTATCCATTTTATACCCATACATGGCTGTCTAGCACTGTTTTCTTCACTTTTTTGCTTGCTCCCCTAATTTTTTTGAGCAGTTTAGTATGTTGTAGCTATCCCAAAACTTTCTTCTATATAAATCGCGTCAATTAAATTATTTAAATAGCACAAGAAATTACATCAATTTAGCACCAATTCATATCAAAGTATATCTGAATTTGAAGTTTGATGAAAATTCGTGCATTAGTTCTTGAGATAGAGCTAGTTATAGTGGAAACTCTGAAAAATATAGCATAGACGCGGCACCTATTGAGCGATTTGCACCAAAACATAAACAGCACTAAATGATATCAAGGTATACCTGAATCTGAAGTTTGAGGAAAATTCGTGCATTAGTTCTTGAGACAGAGCTATAGTGGAAATTCTGAAAAATGCAGCATAGCAGCGCCACCTGTTGACTGATTTGCACCAAAACCTAAACAGCACTAATTCATATCAAAGTCTACCTGAATCTGAAGTTTGTTGAAAATCCAAGCATTAGTTCTTCAGATAGAGCTATTGCGGAAATCGCAAAGATTGCAGCATAGCAGCGCCACCTGTTGAGCGATTTACACCAAAAACTAATCAGCACCAATTTATATCAAGAACTAACTGTATAGAAATTTTTATTAAATTCCGTTCATTAGTTCTTGAGATAGAGCGCCCACAAAATTTGTGTCACACACAGACTCCACAGACTCACAGACAGACATTTTGTAGAAACATGTTTTTCGAGTTCTCTGGCGATAAAACGTATAAATCCGCCGAAAACCGGAATTCGAAAATTTTCATTAATCCAATACTTTCTTCTTGTAAAGACAGAAGAAAGTAAAAATAGTTTTTTTTTAAAACAACCTTTTATAAATAATCAAATATTCATCTTGAAAATCAGGCCTATTTTTTATTTTCTTTTATCTTTACAAGAAGAAAGTATTGGATTCGTGAAAATTTACGACTTCCAATTTTCGACGGATTTACACGCTTTAGGGGTCAGAAATCCCCAAAAACATGCTTTTAGAAAATGCCTGTCTGTGAGTCTGAGGCTCTGTCTGTATGTGACACAAATATTGTAGGTGCTCTATCTCAAGGACTAATGCACGGAATTTAATAAAAATTTATGTTCAATGAGTCCCTGATATAAATTGGTGCTGATTAGTTTTTTATGTAAATAGCTCAACAGGTGGCGCTGCTATGCTGCATTTTTCACGATTTCTGCAATAGCTCTATCTCCAGAACTAATGCACGGATTTTCATGAAACTTCAGATTCAGTTGGTCCTTGATGTGGGTTGGTGCTGATTACGTTTTGATGTAAATCACTCAACAGGTGGCACTACTATGCTGCATTTTTCACGATTTCCGCAATAGTTCTATCTCAAAAATAATGCGCGAATTTTCATCAAACTTCAGATTCAGGTATGCCATGATAAATATTGGTGCTGATTATGTTTTGGTGTCAATCTCACGACAGGTGGCGCTGCTGTGCCGGATTGTTCACGATTTTAGCAATAGCTCTATCTCAAAAACTAATGCACGAATTTTTATCGAACTTCAGATTCAGTTAGACGTCGACATAAGTTGTTGCTGATTAGATTTTAGTGTATATCAATCAACAGGTGGCGCTGTTATGCTGTATTTTTCAGAATTTAAACGAGTTTAGCTATAGTCATATCTCAAGAACTAATGCACAGGAATTCATATCTTTACAATCCTTATGATGGGCATAGATTGCCATTTAATTTTGGCACTGTGATAGCTAATTTTTTAGTACTATTAACCTTTAACTGATGTCGCAGAAAATGTCACATAACTAGAGTGAAGCGGTCTGTGAGACCGCTTCATCGGAAGATGAATAAAAGGCGCGATTAACTCATTGGATGTTGTTTTTGTACTAAACTCTTTGTACAGGGCTGTTATAATTAAAATTGACCTATTCAAAAGTCTCTGGTGATAGTGTTAAAGTTCCAAACGAAACAAAATTTCAGTAGTGTTTGTAAATAAACTGAAATTTGCAAGTTAAACTATGAAAATTGAAAAAAGCACCGGTCTGTGAGACCGGTAACATCAGTTAAAGTTTAACATGTATGAGATAAAAGAAAGTTTAGGGATTGACACATCCGACTAATTTGACTGGAATTCTTGTTTTTCCCGAAAATTTTTCAATACATCTTTAAAATACTTCATTTTCAATTGTTTTCATCAAGTGACGTATCCCTACCTATTTGATGATAAAGAGAAAGTCACTACCGGCGATTTTCTCGCTTCTTTATACAGTTTTGTTTCTAACTAAGATTGTTGCAGGGATAAACCTCAGGTAATTAAAGACGGAGTTTTTTTTTTTTTTTTTTTTTTTTTTGTTAAAATGTTTATAATTATTTAAATAAACTATTTATATTATTCAAAATTCTATCCTTAATTTTATTAAATGCAACTTAAAAACTTAAAGAGTGCCCAAAAAATAGCGAGTGAATTGAAAAATATTTGTTGAAGTTTTGTCCCTGAAAACGTATAGATATATTGAAAAAACACAAAGTAAGAAGAATGGATTTCAAGATTGCAACTCTGAATCATTTCAATCGAAATGGATGCAGTAGAAAAAAAAATCTTTTTCGAGTATTTTTAATTATCGTATATTTTTGACACTTGGTAAAAACATTACGACGGTTGTTTAAATTCATTTTAAGCAAGAAGTTGGAAAATTCATATTTTTGACATTTTTCGCAAAATGAAAGGCTACAGAGCTCCCTGAGGTTACATTAGTAAGTTTATATAAGATTATTGTAAAATTTGATTGTATTTGTTTTATTTATTGTACTTGTAAGGTTAAATCTAATTTTATAATGCACTTAAAAAACTATAATATTAATTTTATTCAATTCTGGATTTTAAATAACAAGCCGTTTTGGAATAAAGTCACAAAATTTGGAAAATTCATATTTTCGTCGTTTTTCGCAAAATGAAGGGTCCCATAGGATACATTAGTAAATTTATATAAGATTATTGTAAGATTTTATTGTATTTGCTTTATTTATTGTACTTGTAAGGTGAAATCTAATTTTATAATATATTTAAATAACTATAATATTAATTTTATTAAATTCTGGATTTTAAATCATAAGCTATTTTGGAATAAAGCCACAACATTTAAAAAAGTCACAAAATTTGGAAAAATTCATATTTTCGTCATTTTTCGCAAAATGAAGGGTACAGAGTTCCCTTAGGTTACATTAGTAAATTTATATAAGATTGTTCTAAGATTTTAATGTATTTGTTTTATTTATTATATTTGTAAAGTGAAATCTAATTTTATAATAGATTTTAAAAAACTATAATATTAATTTTATTAAATTCTGGATTTCAAATAATGAGACATTTCGGAATAAAGCCAGAAAATTTGGAATTTATATTTTCGTCATTTTTCGCAAAATGAAAGGTACAGAGTTCCCTTGGGTTACATCAGTAAATTTATATAAGATTAGAATTTGTTGTATTTGTTTTATTTATTGTACTTGTAAGGTGAAATCTAATTTTATAATGCATTTAAAAACTATAATATTAATTTTATTAAATGCTGGATTTCAACTAATAAGCCATTTTGGAAAAAAGCCACAAAATTTGGAAAATTCATATTTTCGTCATAAGGATACAGAGATCCCTTAGGTTACATTAGTAAATTTATATAAAATTATTATAAGATTTTATTGTATTTGTTTTATTTATTGTATTTGTAAGGTGAAATCTCATTTTATAGTACATTTAAAAAACTATAATATTAATATTTAAGATTGGACTTTGCACTGTGTGATAACTATATGAAAAAGTATATTTATACAATTGCTAAACTGTGTACAATGGGAATTATACAACACATTTAAAATCCACATGTCATTTATATGCATGACGTTTAAACGTTAAAATGATGTTAAAAACCTCCCGACGGTTTCAACCAAACCACTTGGCCATTTTCAAGGGAACTAAAGATGTACTGGTGAAGGCTCACTTTCCAACTCTATGAGGGAAAGAGGGGTTTTCCCTTTCACAATTTTAACATCATTTTAATGTTTAAAAGTCATGCATATAAATGTCATGTAGATTTTAAATGTGTCGTATAGTTCCCATTGTACACTGTTTAGCAATTGTATAAATATATTTTTTCATATATAATATTAATTTTATTAAATTCTGGATTTCAAATAACAAGCCATATTTACGCTGTAGGTTAAAATTTTATATTAAAAATGCAGAATTGCAATGCTTCAGTGGTGAAAAGCATTGCGTTCTTTTAGATCTGCCTTCTAATATTTTCGGAGCTGGTGAAATGAAAATGTAGTCTTTTTGACGAAATTATACAAAAATGACATACTTTGAACGAACTTATTCAAAAACATTTTAGATTTATGAATTAAAATAGTAAATGCTTACAAATAAGTAATTTTTTTTCATTCAGTCATTCCCTTTTATGGCCTCGTGAAATTTTTTAATCGCCCTTTTTAAGAAATAATTAGTTGGAAATGCTTTTTTGTTTAAATTTATTTGTTCTAAATATAGGACATTAATTCTCTAATTATCTAGTTAACAAGGATCTTAAATTCGTTTTCGTTTAACCCCCTTGATTTAATTAAAAATTAAAAAATATATATATGATGTAATGATTACTAGATGAGAATTTGTCGACACACGATTTTTTAGAATTAACTTATTTTAAAATAAACTTATTCAGGAAGATTGAATAGGTAAAGTTATGTTTTTATTTCTTAGAATTTTCCTAAAAAGTGCAATTTAATCATGCTATTATTCCTCATCTATTTAAATTAAAAAAAATTTATTTTATTTTTAATGGAAAAAAAATCAAAATTCAACAAAAATCCAAAAATACCTATCATTTTCCTTTTTCTCTCTTTTATTCACAAAGAAATAATCTAGTTGCCTTCATTACAGAAAGGTCGTTAAAAGTTAGAAAAATTTAATATCTCGCAAACTAAGTTAAATTTTAAAATTTTAAGATGATTAAAGATAAGGTAAAATTTTAAAATAATTTGTTAATTAAAATAAAATACTAATGTATTTTTGAAGTACCGAACTTCTATTTTTCGACGGTGCAATTGATTTTCAAAAAATACGAAACGTAAGCCTTTCAAAAGATTATTGACCGCAGGTCACTTCGTAGTTTGCATCTCCCGGAGACGATTTTTTTCTATGCTAAAAATAACTAAACGCCTGTATTTCAACATCATAATCTTTTTAGAACATGTCAACAGACCGGATTTACATCACTACAAAAATTCGAAACGTTCTAACGAGAAAATATTAAAAAAAAAAAAAAAAAAAAAAAAAAGATAAATTTTTAATGAAAACGCTTTTAATGAAGCGCAGCTTCTTCTGATATTTTCGCTACTAAATACGCATATTTCCCCCCAAAATTTTAAAGAGCGCTTGGATACAATTATATTTACAATTAATTAAAATTTTAGGGCGTTCGTACGATAAGAACTATTTTTGTTGTTATGTTAAAGGATCCGACACAAAGGCAAAACAAGGCGAAAAGAAAACATATTTCTTTTACAACTAAATATTAATATTTTTCTACGAAATTTGTACACGAGCAGTTATATTTATAGCCGATAAAAATTTCAAAGAGTTCGGACAACAAGAACGATTTTATTTAAAATTATTAAACGACCGTACGTAAAAAAAAGTAAAAAAAAAACCAGAAAATGTCTTTTTACGAGCGCTTTAACCACTAAAAATCAACGATTTTTCGCGATTTTTTCATTTCAAAATATAAATTCAGACAAAATCGGATTAAAGATATAAAATTATGCAAATTTGAGGTTTATTTAAGGTTATTATCACGGGCCAGGGCAACGCTGGGCGGGTCAGCTAGCAAATAAATAAAAATAAAATAAAAAGCCGATATTATTTTAATTAATGGGTCATTAGTTCAGGCGGGCATGTAACCCACCTTTACGGATTTTGATGAAACTGCGTGTGTTTGTTCCTATTATTAAGATATGATCACCAGTATTTTGTTTTACTCCTTGATGAAATAGTTTCTGAGAAAAAAATTGTCAAAATTTTGAAAAACTGCCGTTAGTTGGCATTCTTGACTGCTCGGTTTTCAAATGTAGCATGTCATAAATATAATCATATTTCAATATTTACTCTACAAATCATCTTCCAATAATTTATGCATAATATATAGGGTACACAATTTATAAAAAAAAAATACTTTTACGCTTATAACAATTTAAGCGTGTCTAAAAAAATGTGTAAAATCTGAGATCGTGAATTTTTTATGAAAAATAATGCATTAACAAAAAAGCATTATCAACAAAAGGCGGTATTTTTATTAAATTAATTTTTTGTGGGGGATATACTTAAAGGTGTCCTTTACCTGATTCTGAAATAAAAATAGTGGGATTTTGGGGGTTTTTTAGTAGTATTTCCTATTTAAAAATATTTTGAGGCGCATTTCAAATAAAATCAAGCAGAGTCATTCCATGTCAGTTCCCCTAAGCCATTTAGTTTACTGTCACAAATTTCAATGAAGCTGGGTATGTTTATAGCTCATTTTAAGACGTAATTATCTTTAATTTTCTTGATCCTAAGTAAAATATATTTTTAGATAAAAAATTATCAAAATTTTGAAAAATTTTTTAAAAATTTTTAATGACAGTTCTATATTTAAAGACTGCATTAAAAAAAAGTCATTTCAATATAAAATCACTAAATAAGTTTCAAATAATGAATATGTGACAAATAATGTAGGCAGATTATTATTTTTTGTTTTTTGTCAGGTTTAAACACTAAGAGTGTCTTTAATCTTGTGAATTTTTTAAAATCAAGAATTTTGTGAAAAATAATGTGTTGACCAAAAATTTATTATTAACCGAAGGCAGGGTGTTATTACTTTTTTTAATTGTACGTAAAAATATCTTTTAAATGGTTATAAAATAAAAATAGGGAAAATATGAGCAATTTTAACAAAATTTTCATAAAATGTGAATTTTTAATCATATATATTGAAGCTTTTCCTTCTAAAATGTACTATAATGACTAAGATATAGTGTAATACTACTCTTGCTTAAATATAATATATACAATAATAAAATAACAAATATTATTTACTGCAATAAAAATTAAATTAAATAATATTCAAAAGGCTTACTCTTTGTTATTGTAAAAATAATAAAGGTATGAAAATTCACTTTCTAAACATGTCAAATTAAATTGTTTATGGGGAGAAAGTATTTTCTGTCCTTTAAACTAACACATTTTTCCTTTTTTTTCTAGCTGTAGGAATGGCTAACACAAGAAATCAATTGAGATAAAGATATATGCAATGCAATGCATCATTTTTCTTTTCTGGGGATAAGGAATAACATAAAAGATAATTTGAAAAATAAAATAATTGTATAAATAGAAATATTTCCAGAGATGATATATTGGATAAATTTTACATCTGAAAATATTGATAATTTTAAATATGATTTAAGTACTACTAAAACGAACCAAAATCCCACTATTTTTATTTCAGATCCAGTTATAATACAGTATTATGTATAACTTAAAAAATAAGTCATAGAAACTCCGTCTTTGATTAATAAAGCTTTTTCAATAATTTATTATTTTTTGTAAAATATTTTTGATTTCAAAGATTATACAATTTTTTAGATACATTTAAATATTTTTTAACGTTACAGCAATATTTTTTTCATAATCTATATACTTTATTTACCTTGCCTAAATTATTTGAAGAAGATTTCTTTATTAGTTATTGAAATATGATTTTATATATGAGGACGTGAGTTTCAAAACTCGCCTTATCCAAAAAATCAAATTTTGGGAAATCGCAAAAAACCATAACTGCGCCCCGCGCATCTAATATCTCCAATTTTTTGTATACTTATAGCTAGTTGCTCTGTGATATCATTGTATTAAGTTGGAAAATCTACTTTAATTCATTTAATTAATTAATTGCAAAAAGTTTCGGATAAGAAGAGTTTTGTTGCCAATCGTCTATCATACTTGCTGAAAGAAATTAATAGTTTCTATTTTTGGTCATCGGATGATAATATTTTGGATTAAAAAATAAACCTTACGAGAGCAATAAGTATGATTAAAATTTAGTATTATGTTTTATTATAAAAAAGCAAACTTATTAATAATCAAATAAAACTTATCATAAATAGCTTATAAGTAAAATAACTTTTTTTTAAAGAATGTAATATAATATAATCTATATAACATATAATATTATATATATACACCATCTCCTTATGTTCTGGTTCCTTAGAAATAATATTTTTATAGAAAGTAAGCACCTCCATTTCTGACCAGTTTTCATCAAAATGTTTTTTTAACAATCCGTGGACATCCTTAGGTTTTTTTTTTTTCCTTCACGAGGACTCCCTCCCCTTTCTTTTTAAAAAGAAAGTGAAGTTTTTAGATGCCCCAAGCACAACTTTTACACTTTGAATTTTGATATTCCAAAAATCTTTCGAAATACACTTCCATAAATTTGAAGATGGCTATGGTTATTAGTCTGTATATAGTACTTTATCATAATGCCTTTGAAAACGCATTGAGATGCATTTAAAAGAAACTTTCAAGGTGAACATTTTAGTTTTCTGGATGTTTCATGGAAGGAAAGCAACCTGGACGGTTTCTTGAAGGAGATGTTTGAGATGTGAGGGTGAGCTTCAAAATAAAGTTATCTTATGTAATTTTGTCTTTGCTTAAAAAAAAAAAAAAAAAAAAAAAAAAAAAAAAAAAAAAAAGCTTGATGGAAGCGCCATACATCTTGCATTGACAGAGTTGAGTACTCGAGGATCTCTTTCTGGTGAGTGCACTTTGAGAGGACCGAAATGCCTTAGGTTTATGCCTGAGAATGAAAAATAAATCTTTTAAGGCTGTTTTTAACTGCTCTGCTCAACAAGCGTAAAAAGTTTTGACACATTTACAAATTCATTTTTTAACGGAAAGGTATAAACTTTAGGCTTGGAAACCTAATAAAACCAGGCTTGGAAAGCCTGGTCATGGAAGCGATTTGGAATTGAACTATTTTTTTTCATTTTTTGATCTGTCAACTAGTGATTTATAAGCGAATTTGATCACGTGACAAACACATTTTTCGCCAGCTCTTGAGTGCTTTTTCTTCCTTCGCGCGGAAATTCGGTTCAAAACGCCCACTTTGACACTATTTTCTGAAATATCTATTACGTTTGAAAAAAAAAGAAAAAAACAGCTCAATTACATAGTTTCTGCATAGTTCAACAACAACACCGGCTAGTTTCATGCATTTTCGAACAAAAATAAATTAAAACTTCTGTCAAAAAGTTGCCCTTTTGGATTTGAGAATACCCTTAACACCTTCTGACAGTAAGAAATATAGAAAGCTATTCTTCATTTTGAACTTACATTTTAATCTTCTTTTGCGTGTATTCTTTACTAGCCCATGTGTTCGTATTTCTTTTTCTCTTCTTCCCCCTTCCCCCCACAAAATGCAAGAGTTTATTCACTGTCCATTATACATAAGACATGCTGTAAAACTTATTTAATTAGTTTGTATGAAATAGAACAGCGAAAAACTTTAAACGAAAATAGCAACAGGTCGCAGAGAAATGAATGAAAATTACTGTGATAGTAGCTGATAAGCTAGTCGTCCGTTGGTCTTACGCATGCTCAGGGATAAAGCTAGTTTTTTTGCCAACTCCCTAGTGGATAAGGCGAGTTTTGAAACCAAACCAATATTTTAAGAACCCAAAAATAAAGGATAAAAATATTTTTTTACAGATTATAGTGTTTTTTCTGTGCAGGTTTACCAATAGAATAGATTGGTAGAGAAAACTCGATTTTTTAAATTTTGGATAAGGCGAGTTTTGAAACTCACCTCCTCATATAAAATGATGCCTTTAAAAATTGAACAATCATTAATGGCAATTAACTCGTGGCAATTTTCAGAAACTTTGATAATTTTTTCTCATATATTCACTATTTTTATTTTATAACCATTTAAAAGATATTTTTACGTGCCGATAGAAAAAGTAATAACACCCTGCCTTTGGTTAATAATAAATTTTTTATTAACACATTATTTTTCGCAAAATTCTTGATTTTAAAAATTCACAAGATTAAAGACACTCTTAGTGTTTAAACATGACAAAAAAATAATAATAATAATAATAATAATAATAATCTGCCTACATTATTTGCCACATATACATTATTTGAAACTTATTTAGTGATTTTACATTGAAAAGACTTATTTTTAATGCAGTCTTTGAATATAGAACTGTAATTAAAAAAAAATGTAAACAATTTTTCACACTTTTGATATTTTTTATCTTAAAAAATATTTTACTCGGGAACAAGAAAATTAAAGGTGATTACGTCTTAAAATGACGTATAAGCATACCCAGTTTCGTTGAAATATTTGACAGTGAATTAAATGGCTTAGGGGAACTGACATGGAATGACTCTGCTTGATTTGATTTGAAATGCTCCTCAAAATATTTTTAAATAGGAAATACTACTAAAAACACCCAAAATCCCACTATTTTTATTTCAGAATCAGGTAAAGGACACTTTTAAATATATCCCCCACAAAAAATAAATTTAATAAAAATGCCGCCTTTTGTTGATAATATTTTTTTTTTTTGTTAATGTATTTTTTTTTTCATAAAAAATTCACGGCTTCAAAGTTTAAACATTTTTTAGACACACTTAAAGTGTTATAAGCGTAACAGTATTTTTTTCATAAACTGTGTACCCTTTATATTATGCATAAATTATTGGAAGATGATTTGTAGAGTAGATATTGAAGTATTATTATGTTTATGACATGCTACACTGGAAAACCGAGCAGTCAAGAATGCCAACTGACGCAGTTTTTCAAAATTTTGACAATTTTTTTCTCAGAAACTATTTCACCAAGGAGCAAAAAAAAAAATTATTGGTGATCATATCTTAATAGTAAGAACAAACACACGCAGTTTCATTAAAATCTGTGATGGTGAGTTACATAATGATATTTTACTGCCTGATTTGGTGTGGAATGCCCCTAATGTGCTTCTACAAATAAAATATTTTAAAAGAATATCGCATATATTGTCGTATAATAATTTGAAATGTAGTATTTTGAAGATTCTCATGTCTGGAAGCAATGGTAATCGTAATATGGAATAATAACATTAGCGAATGTTTAAACCAGCCATACTCAACCTGCGGCCTGCGGGCCGAATGTGGCCCGGAGACCTTTTATGCGCGGCCCGAGGCACATAATATACTTAACACATATTTATACAATTAATTGAGATGCGCATAGAAAAGTATTTAAGATCTTCAGCGTTGTCTTATATATTTTCATGGGAAGATAAAATATGTCTTGTTATTTAAAATTGACTTAAAGTTGTGTTAAAAGCCGTTACCTTAGTCAAAAGCTCTTTTTTCATTCAATCCTATTTGTCCTACAGTGATGTATACATTTTATAATCTTCAACATTAATCAAACATCTTTCCAAATTAAGTTTGCACTATATATTTCTGCAAATTATTTTTTTTTTTTCATTGAGCAAATGATTGATTTGTTAGAGAAAATATCTTTCATTTTTTCTTTAGAACTTGGAAATTCTGCATTGTTACGTTATTACGTTTTTTACTTATTATATAGATAATACTTCTTTTTACGGGTTGAACTTTTGTTGCAGAAAAATTGGCACCGAAAACATTTTTCAGCACTATTGCCAACTATCAAACTTAACACATATTTTTTCAGAATTTGCAATAGAAATAAACAACGAAATTTATTATTTAGAAAGAATGGTGTTAATTTTTTGGTAATATTTCTTCCGCGACTAACGTTTAACCCTGATAAAATTAACTTGATAAACTTGATATTATTAACTTTGTTATATTGCATTGTTATACTACTTATGTTATTTTAATTATTGTTTTTTAACCCTGTTATAAGTGTGTTGCGGCCCGCCTAAAGTCAGAAACTTATGTTTGCGGCCCGCCAGAAAAAAAAGGTTGAGTATGGCTGATTTAAGCAATTGTGTCAAAATTCAGGTTTGCCCCGGGTAAAAAGAATCCTAGTTTGGGCCCTGATCTATCTATCTTTGTATGTATCTCTGTAGTCACACATGTAGGTAGATATATAGATAGATAGGTAAATAGATAGAAGAATAATATGTTAGAGCGCAAAGCAATTTTTTCAAGATTTAATACCTTATATATTTTTTAAAGTTTCAATTTAAATTTGGCAATAAGATGCAGAAAAAAAAATAACCGCAGCATTTTCAAAATATCGTTGATCAAATATCATCTCTGAGTTTTTATATTTATTTACTTATTTTTCCGTAATGTAATCGCATCACAAATCATTCTTACTTTTATTATTACTATTTGTATAACAATATTCACAAAATCTGATGTTAAAAAAACTTTTCCGAACCAAATGAATAAAAAAATCATTCTTCAAATACACATAAAAAGAGATTTAAAAACAAGAGGGTTTTTTTTTTTTAAGCATCTTCCAACGTTGGTAAATTTTGCGGTCGTTGAATATAAAATAGCTATTTCAGCAGGGTAATTTTTTGATGAAATCCTTTTTTTCCCTGTTTTTTTCGGACTGTGAATAGCAATTTATCATGTCTTTCTCAACATTTAAGAATCTATGAAAAACCTGATAATTTATTTCTGTTTGTTTGTCAAGGGTATCTGACTTCGATCTTCTATTGTGATTCAAAGGTGTGACGCAAAAACGGTATTCTTAGTTGCACGAAAAGACTTTAAAATCGATCTGTTTTCAAAAGGATCCGTTTTCATTCCAAATCCAACTATGATTGAATTTAAAAATGTCTTAATATAATATTATTAGTAATAGTTTTATCTCGACCCCGATCATTTTCAAGATCATTTTCAAGAATATAACGGGAGCATACATATACATGTAATGTATTCACTAATGCTATGCTGCTTAACCCTTAAATGCGCGATTTTTTTTTTTTTCGGAAAAATGATATATAATGAAAAGGTTTATTACACGGGAAAAATAATGAAAAAAATCAGATACATTTTTCATATAATACGTCAATCTTTTCTTCTGTTGCACATCTGCAATATAAGTAAAAACTACTGTTGTGTGGCAGTTTTACGCTTAAATATTGCAAATTAGCAAACATTTTAATAAGTATGTCTCGAAATACCTTATTTTATATAACTAGGAGGGCTCCGCCCCCCTGCTCGTTACGCTCAACAACCCCCTGCGTAATCGCTTCGCGATTCCGTTCGGGAGCACGAAGCAAACCCTATTTTCTAGCCAACCCCAGAAGAAATTTGCTCGCGATTCCTCATTTTCTATGCATTCAATTTTTAGATTCCACTTGGTATAAACGCGCTCCTCCCCAACTCCTGACGATTTTATTTCCTTATCTCCAAGCAGGTAATCATTATAGCTTACAGAGTTGGATAATTAAAAGAATTATTAAATATAAAATCATTAAAAAAAAGTAAAATTTATAATTGATTTGAATAATTACAAATTAAATAAAAATTATATATATAGTATTACGAATATTGTAAATAGCTAGTGTTTGGGCTTAAAAATAATGTAAATAGTTCAATTAAGCTCTGTTCATAAGCTAATATTAGTTTCTGTTGCATTGAAATATCTCAATTTGTTGATTTTCTGCAAGCAAGTAAACTGTATTGAATTTCAATGGAAGTCTATGAAAATTTGGCGAAACACTAGAAATAGCGCCAAGTTGGCGTGACTTTTGGCGACTAATTTTGGTCGCCAAATTTGGCGATATATCGCCAAGTTGGCGACAAACTTGGCTATGTTTGGCGACAGAACCGGGACCTCTCCCTTGGTAACCCCCCTATAGCGTCAGAAAGCTCTGACCAATCAGATGCGTTTCACGGTATCTACGCAGATTTTCATTGGTCCATTTCCAAAGCGTTACTTTTTTTTATATATATAGAAGGATTATATATTTTATAAAACTTAACCTTTAACACTTTAATTCCCATGATAGAACGTTCTAGAAATTACGTAGTTCAGAGAATTTGACTTTACACCAGAAAGTTTAAATGTTTAATTTCGCTTTATTTAAATATGGAATGTGTGTTATTAATCAAAGCAAATTTTGCTATTTTAATTTTTTGGTGTGAATTAGGTATATACGAATAAAAAATTCTATTAAATTCAAAACACTGTTGTTAATATTTAGTGCGCAAAGCTACGCACTAAAGGATTAATCAATTAATCTATCAATGCGTAAAGCCACGATTATTTTTTTAATCGAGTTAATCAGTTCGATTAATTCGATTAAAATTTTCCAAATTTCGATTATTTTTTTTAATTAACAAACTAAAGTCGAAACTAAAAATGCAATTTGGTCTATAAAATAATTTTCCGCAATGTTTCACAAAAAAATAGTCTAAAATCTTGCATAAAATGATGAGAAAAAATATTGTCCAAACAAAGTGCAGTATACATGTTTTTATAGAGAAAAAATAATTGGCATTAAAACTTGTCTTGGAAACATGAACTTTTACTAGGCTATGTTACTGAACTTTTACTAGGAGGTGGAAAATATGAATCAACGAGTATGGTGTTTCCAGCCACTGCGTTTTTCAGGATTCATTGCTCATTTTAAAACGTTTTAATTGAATATAGTAAAGAGAGAATGAAGAATTGGTCTTATCATCTATCTTAGCAAGTAAAAAATTTCAACAGATCTCGACCCGTTGTTTATTTGCATGCCCTGGAAACAAAGAGCTATCGTTTGGAAAACTATTTTGCAAAAGATGAAACGATTTAAGCATGCTACTTATTCTGTTTCAAAATGCCCAAAATAATAACCAAACTAAAAAAAGAAAACTATGTTTTGACTCTTTTCACAGTGATAAAAAATATGTAGAAACTCACCAAACTTTGTGACCTTATAACAATGAAAAGTTGCTAAAAAAATTACTGAAATAAATGATGATTTTATTAAACCTCTCAGTTGGTGGAAAATATAAAGTGCCAAATTTCCAGTTCTGTCATTATTAGTCAAAAGAATACACTCATAACTGTAACAACAGTATTAATATAAATGGTATTCAGTAGAAAAATTTGATCGAACTTAGATACGAAAATTTAAAAAAAAATTAATTAACTAAGGTAAAAACTAAAAATTCAATTATGTTTATAAAATAATTTTCCTCCAATGGTTCACAAAATAATATTCTAAAATCTTGCATAAGGTGATGGGAAAGAAAATTCTCCAAACAAATTCTCAAAACAAAATTGCAGTATATATTTTTAATAGAGAGGAAATTATTGGCATTAAAACTTGTCTTGGAAACATGTTTGGCTGTTACTGAACTTTTAGGAAGTGGAAAATATGAATCAACAAGAGTGGTATTTCCAGCCACTGCCTTTTACAGGCACAAATGCATGCAACGGATCATGATCCTGGATTTATCACTCATTTTAAAACTGTTTTAATTGAATATAGTAAAGGAAGAATGAAGGATTAGCCTTATCGTGACAAGTAAAAAAATTCTACAGCTCTCGACCCCTTCTTTATTTACATACCCTCGAAACAGAGAACTATCGTTTGCGAAAATATTTTAGAGAAGAGGAAACAATTCAAGAATGTTACTTATTCTGTTTCAAAATGCACCAACTAAACAAAGAAAACCGTGTTTTCACAGTGATAGAAAATATGTAGAAACTCACCAGGATTTGTGACCTTATGTCAATGAACCAAAGTTACAAAAAGAAATCGCTGAACTACATGATGATTTTATTAATCCAAATTGGTGGAAAATATAAGGTATACTAAATTTCCAGTTCTGTCATTCATAGTAAAAATAACATTATTTATGACCCTAACATGTGTATCAATAGAAAGGGTATTCAATAGAAAAATTAGATCGAACTTAGGTACGAAAATTACAAACGTGCTCATTTGCTTACCAAGATTGCTTAAAGTAGCATAATACACATTTTTTTGGTCTGTTCTATGTTACCTTAAAATAAACATGTAGATGCATTCAATTCTTGCTCTTTAATAATGCATACGTGTACGTGTGTTTGTGTGTGCATAATTTTTATTTTTAAGCTAATTTTTGTAATATTGACATTTTATTTGTATTTTTTGCATTATATGCTTAGAATTAGGAGACAACTTCGCGAAATACTGTTTAATCAAACAATCTCTTAATTAAAAGTACTTTCAATAGAAAATACATTTAATAAAATAAAATAAAATCGTTGGTATACGAATGCTCAGTATCGTAAGATTTTTTGCAGTCGCCTCTCAAACTGCTATATTATCTAAGTACCGGGTGTCCCAAAAAGGACTGACTGATTTTAAAATTCAATAACTTGCAAACGGTGACAGATATTTAAAAAAATTTTGCAGGAGGGTTATGCATAAGGTCAAAAGTTTTATTACAGTGATTTTCGATTTTAGTTCGAATTACAAACAATAGATGGCGCTGTAAGCAATAGTCGCTAAATACAGGCTCGATTTCTGGTCCTTTCTCTTGTTCCATGTTGAAAAAGGAGATGGAAATGTATTATCCGGGCCACGAAGTACCAAAAATCGAGCCTGAATTGAGCGTCTGTTGATCGCAGCGCCATCTATTGTTTGTAATTCGAACTAAAATTGAAAATCACTGTAATAAAACTTTTGACCTTATGCATAACCCTCCTGCAAGAATTTTTTAAATATCTGTCACCGTTTGCAAGTTATTGAATTTTAAAATCAGTCAGTCCTTTTTGGGACACCCGGTATATAGTAGTAGTATATCTAAGTATATATTATCTAAGTATAAGTAAAATATTTTTCATTTACTGACAAAAGCAAAAAAAAAAGATGTTTTTAATTTTTGGTCAGAGTACAATTAAATTAAAATGAAAATTATGTAAAAATATAGCTATCGATTAAACATCAGATTAATCGCTCAATTAATCGATTACGAAACTTCGATTAACCCAATTAACTTTTAATCGATTCCCACCCCTAGTATACACATATGCATTCATGCGATGTGGTAAATATATCTATGCATTTATGTTTGTTTTTATATTTGCATATCTATTCTAATCAACCTTCCGTTTTTTAAAATAAAAGAAACATACTTTGAACCAGATATTTTATCTTATGAATGAAATCAAGTACATTTTCAATAACTACTGCACAGTGAAAAAAAAAAAAAAAAGATGTAAGTCTACAAAACTTGTTTTTGTAAGAGCTTCAGAAACTTGTATGTTTACTAAAATTTTAACTCTACACTACAGAAAAAAGATGTAAATCTACAAAACTAGTTTTTCTAAAAGCTTCAGAAATCTGTCTGTTTACTAAAATTTTATCTGTACGCTGTACAGAAAAAAGATGTAAATCTACAAAACTAGGTTCATAAAGCTACAGAAATCAGTATGCTTACTAAAGTTTTATCAGTAACGCGGGATAATTACATGAATTTTATTTTGTTGTAGTTACATAAAAAGTTCTAGGCATCACAGTTTCCTAAAAAATTCTTAGTAACCTTGTATATATATATTTTTTACAGTGCAAACGTGAATCTGTTATATGAATTTCTTTTGTTACAGTTACATATAAGATTCTACGCATCCTAGTTTCCTAGAAAATTTTTAGTAACCTTATAGATTTTTTTTTACAGTGTATAGAGTAACAAGACACCTTTGATTAAAAAAATTTTCTTTTTCAAAGTATTTTTTTTATTTAAAAAAAGTGGGAGGTTGGCAAGTATGCATGTCATAAAACAGCGACTGCAAAAATTATCCGATGAGTACATCAAAAATTTCAAAATTAAACTGATAACGCATATAATGAAATATAAATATTACTAAAAAAGCACGGTGAAGTTATTTACCTGACCTATATGGCTTAAAATCAGTATTTCAGAGTTGATCTCACTATAAATTTATTTTACTTTTATCTTTATTTTAACGAGTTGCAACCCGTCGAAATTCGACGAACTAAAATGTTAAAAAGGAACTTTCAGATCGAATTTATAATAAACCTACAAAAATAATTACAATACAAAAATCATCTAACATTGGTTGTCGCACTCTTAAAGCAAATAATATTTTTAACCTAAAATTACTAAAATATTATTTCCGCAAACTTCAACTGCTTAAATTATTGAAAAATTAAACTCTATTAGAATACGTAATCAAGATGAGTAATTATGATGAATTTATCGATTGAGACTTTTATGTTTGTTTTTATGGGATAAAAAATCAGTAAAAAGGATTTCGCTTTGTCACATCATAAAATTTTCCCCCATGAAATCTAAATTGTATGTTATTTTCAATTCCCATAATTTACATACGCACCACTCAAATTCACAATTTGAAAGTATTTTAACGCGCAATCGATTATTAATGAATGTATTTCTAAACTTAAAGTTACGTTTGTCCGATACAATTTTTCATGTAAACATTCGCACAAACTTTAAGTTATAATCTCAGTACCCGCGAAAAAAAAATTCAGAAATTCGCCTTTAGTTGTCATAGTATTGATCAAATATTTAGCTTTATCAAAAAAAAAAAATGATCGTTTTGTTTGAAATAATTTTTACTCACTGAATCATTTTGCCTAGCGTCTCAAACTCAGTATCAGCGTAATTTAAAAATATTGAAATGTAACTGATTTATGAAGAAGAATGCGTGTTTTTTTTTTCTTTGTTTTTTTTTAATGTCTGACATCATTTTCTGTTCAAAAATTATAAAAACGTTACTTTAATTTGTATTGTGAAAATGGCATCAATAAGGATATAATCAATAAAAATAATAAACCATGACTATTTTCCCTTTACTTTCAATATAAATGGAGTACTTCAGTTGCCACGATTACAAAATTTGTATTAAAAACTACAAAAAAATTAATATCTCAAAAATAAATTGAGATACAGCTTTCAAACAAATTGCATTTAAAAGAGCATTTTTTTCCTTATACGATGGTGTTAAAATTTAAAATGTACGATGTTTAGAAGTTTAAAAATTTGCCGTAGATATAATTGCAAAACCGAAATTTTAATTCAAATTTCAAAGTGTTGCCATTCGAAAAATGACGTATGCGTTACGCACAGATATGTTTGTCCTTTATAATATAGATAGTGGTGCATGCACTATTTTATAGCAAATAGTTTTTACTTATACTGTATAATCAATAGGCAAATGTAAAGATGATAGCATCGTTTTTTACTTTCTTCTATCTTTACAAGAAGAAAGTATTGGATTCATGAAAATTTTCGACTTTCGGTTTTCGACGGATTTACACGTTTTAGGGGTCAGAGATTCCAAAAAACATGTTTTTACAAAATGTCTGTCTGTGACTCTGTGAGTCTGTCTGTCTGTCTGTCTGTCTGTCTGTCTGTGTGTATGTGACACAAATTTTGTGGGCGCTCTATCTCAAGAACTAATGCACGGAATTTAATAAAAATTTATATTAAGTTAGTCCCTAACACAAATTGATGCTGATTAGTTTTTGGTGTAAATCGCTCAACAGGTGGCGCTGCTATGCTGCATTTCCCGCGATTTCTGCACTAGCTCTATCTCAAGAACTAATGCACGGATTTTCATCAAACTTCAGATTTAGTTAATCCTTGATATGAATTGGTGCTGGTAACGTTTTGGTGCAAATCGCCCAACAGATGGCGCTGCTATGCTGCATTTTGCAGCATTCACACGATTTTCGTAATAGCTCTATCTCAAGAAATAATGCACGGATTTTCATCAAACTTCAGATTCTGTTAGTGCTTGACATGAGTTGACGTTTTGCACCTTGTGGTGTAAATCGCTCAACAGGTGGCGCTGCTATGCTGCATTTTTTGTGATTTCCGCGATAGCTCTATCTCAAGAACTTATGCTCGGGTTTTCAACAAACTTCAGATTCAGGTATACCTGGATATGAATTAGTGCTGTTTATGTTTTGCTGTAAATCGCTCAACATGTGGCGCTGCTATGCAGCGTTTTTCTCGACTTCCACAATAGCTCAATGTCCAGAACTAATGCACGGATTTTCATCAAATTTCAGATTCAGTTAGTTCTTGACATGAATTGATGTTTTGTATCTTTTGGTGTAAATCGCTCAACAGGTGGCGCTGCTGTGCTGCATTTTTTGTGATTTCCACAGTAGCTTTAGCTCCAGAACTAATACACGGATTTTCATCCAACTTCAGATTCCGGTATACGAATTAGTACTGTTTGTGTTGTGGCGATTCCGGTTTACGATTCCGGTATATGAATTAGTACTGTTTGTGTTTTGGTGCAAATCGCTCAACAGGTGGCACTGCTATGCTACATTTTTCAAAATTTCTCCTACAGCTCTATTTCAATAACTAATGCACGAATTTTCATCAAATTTCAAATTCAGGTATACTTTTATATCAATAAATTGATGTAATTTATTTTACTATTTAAATGATTTAATTCACGTGATTTATATAGAAGAAAGTTTTGTGATGGCCACAACATACTAGTTCGAGTATAGGTGTTTGTCTGTAGTTTTTATGTGGAGTTAAAAATGCAATACATTTTTCCCTCTTTTGAACAAGTATTATGTTATTTAGTAGGTACAGTCGTGGGGGAAAAAATAAACACCCCTTACTAACTCTGCAAATAATTATAATAGAAGAAAGTTACTGGTACCAATCGATTGAAAATAAAGTCTACTTTTAAAAGATGTATATAAAATTTTCTTACGACGCCATCTGCAAATCAAAATCAGATCAAACTTTGTTCTTTTCCATGACAAAACTCAATTTTGGCACTATATTTTAAATCTTCGGTTCAAACTATGCGTAGAAACAAAATTTCTAGTCATTTGAATGATAAGTTTTTGAATTATAAACACTCAAAGTTTAGAGTTTCTAATGTTAAATTACATTTTCATATTTCTATTCATATCTCCTGAGATTATAATCCTAAATTTTGTGTATGGTTATAATTGTCTGAGCGAAGCAAAGGCTAGTACTCAGCGACACATACAGCTACGATGGATATTAACGCCATGTCCTACTAAATAAAAAGCCTAATAAAAACCTTTCGTCAAGCATAACTCAAAAATATTTGTCGGATTTCGTTTCTGATTGCACCAGAAGGTATCTATGAGGGTCGCCTTCTGAATGCACTTACTATGAAAAATAAGTTCCAAACCGTTTAAAAATTATATAGAAAAAACTGATAAAAAAGCACAATTTGTCTGCATACGTCACAGAAATTTGGTGTGCGTCACTTTCACCGGTTGATGTTTTCGTAGACAACTGGTTTGAACACATGGGGCAAATAAAAAAAAATGCACGTAGTAATATTGAAGTGCCATAAAACATATTTAAATTTAATCAAACAGGAAAATAAATTTGTTTGTTTTTCCATTTAAAAGAAAAAAAGGCATAAAAACTTTGATTTGAGATTTTGCGATAATCTCTCAATAGCATTTTTTAATCGCCAAAAGCATATTTTATATTTCGCGCGTGAAAATTAGAAACAATTATATGATGTGTAATAAAATATTTTGCTCTATAGCATCATTTCTTCTTATTTTCTTTCTTTATTCTATTTATTTTTTTTTACATGCTTTCTTTTAACTTTAACTTACAATTATATTTGTCTGTGGCACTCAATACTTGTGATTCATTTTTCACCCACTTCCTATTAACATAGAGTTTTGAAATTTGGAATATATGTGTATTCCTGAGGGCAATATATGAGTTGGACATTGATTATTTAAAATTCGATCCCTAAGGGGCCAACGGTGATGGGGGGGGGGGGTGAATTACTTAATGGTTACGCTTGATTTTCTATAGAGAAATCAGCATTTGCTTCAACAATGAGTATTTGTTGAAAAGTACTTATGACAGGGTTACCACGATATCGCCAAACTGTGACCAACGTGGCGAAATATCGCCAAATTTGGCGACAAAATGTTTTTATATATGAAGTCAACTTGGAGATAGCTGGCAAACTTCGCAAAATTCCCATTTAAATCCATTTATCATCCATAATTGAACTCATCGAATTAAATTTAAACTCCGTGCATTTAAGGTTGTTTTCAAGACTTTTCTAATATTTAGTGCATTTAAAAAACATATATATTTTCTAAATTTTTTTGAATTTGAATGAAAGCATGATTTTCAAAGAAACAATTTCCATTTATATTAATTTCTTTTTAGTTTTTAAAAATGAAATTGGTACTTTTCCTGTATAAGGGCCTTGGCGAGGTAGAGAAAATGGGTTTGGCGAGACAAGTAAGCTTTTTATGCGTATTTTCGTGCAACTTATTCATTGTTTCATATACTCAAGCAATTTTTTAAAGATTTATGCGATTTATTTTGTGTTAACAAGCCACTTACCTATTTTTATATACAAACAAAAGTAAATTGTATCTAAAAAGCAATGATATCTATCTATATTATAAAGGACAAACATATCTGTGCGTAACGCATACGTCATTCTGCGAATGGCAACACTTTGAAATTTGAAATGATATTTCACTTTTGCAATTTTCGCTACTGCAAATTTTTAAACTTCTAAACATCCCACATTTTAAATGTTTACACCGTCGTATGCAGAAAAAAATGCACTTTTAAATGGAATTTGTTTGAAAGCTGTATCTCAATTTATTTCTGAGATATTAATTTTTTTTATAGTTTTTAATACCAATTTTCTAATCGTGGCAACTGAAGTTACTTCATTTCTATTAAAAGTGGATTAGTTATTTTTATTGATTATATTCTTACTGATGCCATTTTCTTATTACAATTAAAAATATCTTTTTTAAAAATTTGAACAGAAAATGACGTTATGCTTTAAAAAAGACACAATTTCCCTGATGATGCTCTTATATTTCACTATTTTTTCATTTTGCTGATATTGAGTTTGAGACAATAGGCAAAATATTTCAGCGACTGAAAATGACCTCATATTTAAAAGTAAACGATAATTTTATTTGATAAAACGAGATATTTCCCCTTGAATACGTCTAAAAGTTATAAATTTCTGGAATTTTTACGCGCAGGTAAAGGTATTATACTAAGACCTCAAATCACGAGTGGGAATTTTAACATGGAAAGTTGTAATAGTTGACAAACGTGACTTCAAGCTTGAAAAAATATTTATTAATAACCTATTGCGCATTAAAATGTTTTTAAATGGTTAATATGGATGTGAAACGTGGAAAATGACTTGATTCGGTTTAGATGTAAAGGTAGAAAATTCTATGATTATGTCAAGGTGAAATCATTTATGCGGATTTTTCATTCTGTAACCAAGCATCAATTAATAACTTAATCAAAATTACTTATCTTGATTATATGTTACTGATTACGTATATGAATAAAGTTTAATTTTTCAATAATTTTAACAGATGAAGATTATGAAAACGTATTTTGTTAATCTTAGGTTAAAATATGTCTTTGGAGAGTTAAATTAACAAGTGTAAGATGGATTTTTTATTCTAATTATTTTTTGTCGATGTATTATAAATTTGATGCAACACTTCCTTTGTAAACATTTTCTTTCGTCGAAATTCGACGGGTTCCACCTCGTTTATATAAAATCCAAGTCTCTGTGTGTCCCTCACGATTCCGGTAGGACCACCTCATTGAAATGAGTAATTGTTGATAAATACTAATGCAGGGTTACCACAGTAGAGCCAAATGTTGGCCAACTTGGCGATAGCTGGCTGATTTGGCGAAATTATCATTTAAAACCATTAATCTTTCATTAAGGAGGTCACCAAAATTTAATTTAAACTCCGCTCTTTTAAGATATTTTTTCAAAATCTATGGGTGAGAATTTAAAGTACATCTTTACATCTTCCTCCTGATGCTACTAATAAAATAACCGCCAATAGACGACGCTGTACTCTATGAGCTCCTAACTGCGCGATTTTAATGTGCTTTAGGTACTTTTCCAGTATAGGTGCCTTGGCGAAAAAGGAAATTTGGCAACATATTTTCCCGGAACCTATCCACTGTTTCATTTGATATATACACACGCATTTTTTTCGATATTTATACGATTTATTTAACATAAAAAAGCAGTTTCTCAAATTTTATACAGAAACAGATGTAATTTGTACATAAAAACATAAATAACATACAAAAAAATAAAAATAAAAATAAAAATAAAAATAAAAAGCAAAAACGCTCATCAAGTTTGTTTTAATAGCTGTTTATATTATTTGACAACAAATCTCAATATTTTTCCGTTATACGGACATCATGCCAAAATGTATGGTAATGCGCCAATTATTTCAAAATGCTAAAAGATATTTGTAATTTTATGCCAGCAGTTTAATATGAGTTTTGTTTTATGACAGTTATTTGTTCAGTTATTTTAAGTATATATTTGTGATTTAATGAAATAGTTCGTAAAAGTCTGGAATTTTCAAATGTTATATTTTTTAAATGCTCACTTTAGTATCGACAATATTTTTTCTTTTATTTTTCAAATGCCTCAATTCACGTGATTTTCATTTTGCGCCAACTATTACGCTTGGCGACAATGGTATCCGTATAACGGAAAAGTACCCAAATCTCACTTTCTGATGCCCAAATTACACCGAGCTTTTTTTAAAAAACGCCAAAGTCCTACAAGTGAAAAAGTACCAAACTGTCTATTATTTTGCGCTATCTGTGTTATAGTTTATACTATATGCAAGGTGAGTGGAGCGAAGAGTTTAAACATTAAATATTAAAGTTTCGGCACAGATGTCATGGCACCCCATGTTGGCCCGATTTTTTTCTGACGCCAATGTCATATACACAACAGGTACTTAACTGTCGCCAAAGTGTCGTTATTTTGCTTGATATGGTAACCCGGATGTTGTTGTTTCTGCTGTTGATGTTTTCGCCAAATTGGCGACGGAAAAAAATCGCTCCAATATGGAGTATATATGACAACTGTGCCAAAGTTTCTATAAAGCAGTATAAGACTAAAAAATTAAGAATAAAAAAAAATGCAATTTAACAAATTACAACGACCATTTGGAAAATGATTTTTTCAAAGACTAAAATTTAAGACATAAAAAATAGCACGGAGTTGATCCTACATTACGTACGCCATGAATTAAACATTAATTGTGTTATTACACGTAAAAATTGCAAGCGAGAGAAATCGCCTGCGACTCGTACGTATTATCCACCTGAAACTTATGTATTATCCAAGCATTTCATCGGCTGTTCGGGAAAAGGCTTTTCCATCGTCAGATTTCCAAGAAATCTGACAACCGATTTTAAATGAAATTTCATTCTTAAACTTCTAAACATCCCACAATATTACTTTTTACACCGTCGTATAGAGAAAAAAATGTACTTTTAAATGCAATTTGTTTGAAAGCTGTATCTCAATTTGTTTCTGAGTTATTAATTTTTTTTGTAGTTTTTATTACTTTTTTGTCATAGTGGCAACAGATCTCTGTTGAAAGTAAAGGGAAATACATATTACTGTAGACCAATCAAAAGACGAATAAAATGCGGATTAAACCAATAAAAACCTTCAGATATGCTTTTGATTTCCTATCCTGACGAGAACAATAACCATTTTTCCAAATGTTTAATAAATGCAAAATAAGACTAAAGAAGAAAGAAAAATCATGCATTAAGCATAGAATATGAAACACATAAGATAACTAAATAAGATAACTAAGTAAATAAGATAACTAAGTAAACATTTTAGAAAACGCATAAAAATTTTTTAAAAATGATTTCAGCAGTTACCGTCCATAGCCAATAGTACCTTTATTACATGACACTATTTAGCTAAAATTTAATTTAAACTATTCTTAAAGCTACTGAAATCACATTTCCAGATATTATCATCGGTACAGATGTTCTATTCGCCCCATATTGGCGCGATTTTTTTCTGTCGCCAATATCATATAAGCAACAGGTACTTAACTTGCGCCAAAGTGTCGTTATTTTGCTTGATTTGGTAACCCGGATTATGTTGTTTATGCTGTTGATGTTTTCGCCAAATTGGCAACCGAAAGAAATCGCGCCAATATGGGGCGAATATGACATCTGTACCATTTCTTAGTAAACTAAATGCAGTTCAGAGTAAAACTGCATAACTCCTTTAAAAACCACCTTTAAGCAATTTATTCTCATACTCAGTAACCCTTACGAATTCTTTTGTGTAGCCCTGCATATGAACTGTAGTATTTATACACACGGTATAGTATGTATAAATGTAGTGAAACATAAAAGCGCATATCATAATTAAAAATGCATTTCTAGCAATCATTGCTTATGTACAATACTTCGGAGAAAAGTTTCTTGGCGAGAAAGAAGTTTGCAACGTATTTTCTGACAACCTATTTACTGCTTCATACTCACAAGCAATTTTTTGCATATTTATACAATTTATTTAATGTAAAAAAAGCTATTTACCCATTTTTATAAAGAAACAGAAGTGATTTTTGCACAGATGTCATATACGCATCGTGGTTGGCGTGATTTTTCTCTGACGCCAATTCGGCAGAAATCTGGCTTTCGAATACCAGTTACTTATATATTTTTAAATTATTTGCTATCATTTTGAAAAGGAAATAACTATAAATAAATAAAAGTTTGAATAATAACTATAGAACAAAACAGTTTATATAATTTAAAAACAAAAAATAAAAGTAAATAAACAATTTATTAATAAATAAAAAACAATAGCCGGGTTACCATAGCAGGCAAAATAACACCATTTTAGCGCCAGTTAGGTATTCCGGTTCATATCTGAAATCTGTGCCATAATTTGTATATAAAAAAAATATTATATATATTTAGAAACGATTTTTTATGTATATAAGTGCATATATAAACAAAAAGAATAGTTCATTAGATTTCTTTTCATAGCTGTTTATATATTTTGGCAACATATCTCACTTTCTGATGCCCGAATTACGCCAAGCTTTTTTTAAAAATGCGCTATAATGGAAAAGTACCTAAATAAATAATTAACAGATATAACCAATTATACAAACTAAAACTTTTTATTTCGAGATCAAAGCATTGTTTTTAATTTCGATTAAAAATACATATATCCTTGGATAACATTAGTTGAAATTAGGTTCACGACTTAATATCTCATTCCATAAACCTAAACAAACACAAGTGATTCATTCATCGTGAACCGTAAAAAATATTAAATCATTGAGGTAATCATTCACAAAGTAAGTTCTCCAACAATCAATGGACAATATTCTAATGACGTCATAGTAGGTAAAATGGTGGCGGCATCATTTGTTTATGGTTTGAAATCACAAAGATTTAATTTTGCAATGTCTCTTAGTTACATTATTTTATTGTCATATTTATGAGCTCAGAACAAAAGCATATTTTTTCATTATTTAGTTATTAAAGACGAAAAAAAATTATAAATATGCATGATTTGAAAAATTTAAATAATTTTCTTTCTTAATACTAAAAAATAACATCGGGAAGTAACGGCGAATTTAAGTTAAATAAGTTTAGCTGTTTAATTCTGTTGTAATAGTCAAAATAACCGTATTTATTAGATTTCAGTAAACAACATCAGGGCCCGATTAAACTTTGAAGTTAGAGGAATTACGATGCCATTTCAGGACCTTTCTTTTGGAGAATCTTTTCTAAATTCCACATATACATGGAAACTCTTCAGTGTTAGAAATATTATTCCAAGGACTGGCATAACATGAGAACGGCCTGCAATTTTACACAAGTTTTTGAAAACTACTTTATATCAGAAATTTTACTAAAAACTGGTTACTTTTTTGTTATAGAGGCCCACACTATTAGGATTATGACAAGTTGCAGCCAATTTCGCCAAAGTCGTAACCAAGATCGTGAAGCACACACATATAATACCATATAATACCATTTCATGAAATCGTATACGATAATTTAATAGTTTTTACCTTACCGTGTGTAATTTATTTATTTTTAATGTTTAACAATCTAAATTGTCCAATATATGAATTTAAAAAAATGTAAACAAAGATTGAATAGACATGACCGCAAAGAGCCTCAAATCTGCGTAACACTTGGAACCAAACTGTGCAGATTAGTGGTCTTCTACTGTACACAGTTTTTCATAAATCTGTTAATGTGTTATTTTTATCTATCACTGCGGAACAAACGAGAAAACTCATATTCTTGCACATGAGTTGTATATATCATTATATCTAAATTTCCGTCATTTTTGACGGGCTACCTTTCTAGTTATATATATAAATTAAATGTTTATATTTATGGCACAGATGCCATAAATGCACCGGGTTTGGCGTGATTTTTTATGCCAGTATGGCGAAAACGTCTTTTTCGAATACCAGTTACATATAGCGTGCTATAATAGAACGTTATTCAATTCCTACTATTAGCTCACACTCTCCCTATATTTATTTATTTATTCATTTATTTATTTATCTTGTTCAAATTTTCAATCGTTAATAAAATACTCATTATTCATCCTATCAAGTTGAAATAAATTTTGTTAAACTTGTACTGGATGACATTTGATGTTAATACAGTTTTTCAAATATTAATTAATTAATTAAATTTTAATTAATTAATTTTAGTTTTGCATGGGAAACAAAATGGCGGCCATTGGTTATTGAAGATCAATGAAAGTATTTTCAATAAGGGGTTACCATAGGGGGACCCTGTTCTGTCGCTAAATACCGCTAAGTTTGTCGCCAACTTGGCGGCCAAAAGTGACGCCAACTTGGCGATATCTCTAATATTTCGCCAAATTCCCATAGATTTCCATTGTAAACCTACTTCCTTATAGAAAATCATCAAATTGAGATATTTTAATGCAACAAAAACTAATATTAGCTTAAGGGATTATATTAAATTTTTCTTTGATGGCCTAAGTAGGAATTGACTTTAAAAACAAAATTTTTATATTACTTGCTTTTTATTTCAATATGAAAACAAAATGAAGTGATAAACAAAACATTTCCTATTATTTTTAAAAGGAAATAACAATCAATAAATAATATAATTATAGAACAAAACAATTTATAATAGCGTTATATATGGTTACGTCAGTGGTGGCTCATGACTGGCATTTTGGGGGGCACTAAATCCATAGCTTCCAAATTTATTCTTCTCTTACCACTATTGCTTTAAAAGAAATCTTTGCCATATTTGTTGGCAGAATATTCGACCATTAAACAAGGTAATCTTTTTATTTCAAAAAATAATGGTAAGAAAAGAATAATAACGTCCGCCATGCATTTAGTGCCCCAAAATATGACAGTCACGAGCCACCACTGGTTACCATGTCAGGCAAAGTAGCGCCACTTTGGCGCCAATTAGGTACCTCGGTGCATATATGACATCTGTGCCATATTTACTTGTAAAAATAAGCATAAACGTTCATCAGGTTTCTTTTCATAGCTATTTATATCTTTTTGCAACAAATCTAACTTTTTGAGGCGAAACTGCACAAATACTGAAAAAAACTAGAAAAAGGAAGTCTGTGTTTTCAAAATTTAGTGACACCCTCGATGAAAATAAGATACATAAATATGGATAGTACAAAACATATTTCAGTTTTAAGACATAAAACACACGCTTTTATTTTGTGCAGAATGACGTCATCCGCATCGCTGAAGAATTCTTCATTTACGATAAAGTCTTAAACAACTTCTACAGTAAAGTACGCATAGGATGTCACGATCGTTGAATAATACACAAATCCAAAAAAAAGATGTTGTCATTCAAGAAACTCTACAAAAAAAAAAAAAAAAAAAAAAAAAAAAAAAAAAAAAAAAAATCGGCTATCTCATGATTTATATGCCCTCATTTGTTTGTAATATTAATATAGATACTTAAATTTAAATTTTGAAACAGAAATCATTCATTTATATTTTTTCAAAATAGCACGTACTTTAATTACATTTTTTTAAGTTGTTAAGAGAAAAAGGCAACAAGAAGGTATAATTACTATTTTCCGACTATTTTCCCCCTACTTTCTACAGAAATGGAGTACTTGAGTTGCCAAAATTAAACAAATGACGTTAAAAACTACAAAAAAATTAATATTTCAAAAATAAATTGAGAACAGTTTTCAAACAAATTGCACTTAAAAGTACTTTTTCTCTCCAATACGACGGTATAAAAATTGAAAATGTGCCTTGTTTAGAAGTTAAAAATCTTAAAATAGAAGAATAGAGAAGTTTAAGTTAAACTGAAGTTAAATTGCAGTACAGTATTTGGTACTACTTAGTTACCCCCTCGACCGAAAATCTATCGCCAAACTATAAGATTGAATGCCAATAATGGTTGATCGTAAATGTCGCATTCTAAGTACCTTATTACCATGCATTTAATGCTTTTCATGGTATTTCGCTGTTATATGGACTTTGGCACTTTTGTAAAAACCACGCAATTCGGGGTTAAGAAAGTGAGATTTTTTGCCAAATGGCTATGAAAATAAAATAGAATAAGTATTATACGGGTTTATATATATATATATATAATTATATATTTATTATAATTAATTATAATAATTATATATTTTAAATATATATATATATATATATAATTATATATTTATTATAATTAATTATAATAATTATATATTTTAAAGATATATATATATATATATATATATATATATATATTTAAAAATGCATCTGCTAACACATGTTAGATAAGTATTTATGTTTGTATATAATCTAATATATAAAAATGAAAATTTGTCTATCTATCTGTTTGTAATTCTATACAAATGTACAGTTTGGAAGCCAGAATTGTGAAAAGATACGGACATGTGTATTAAAACACGCCGAGGCAACTAAAGTAATCCGGACTCGAAATGATTTATAGTTAATTTTTAATTAATAAAAAACCACCAATTTAACAGCAATTTCTTATCAAATTTAAATATTTTTCGTTATAGCAGATGCCAACAATTAAAATATACAATCTTCTGCTGCAAGATTTCCACGTGAAAAATGAAAATGAATAAATAGTTTGCCGAATAAAAAAAAAAGGGAATATTACGTCATAACTTTTCTATTGCAAGATATTCACGGGAAAAATGAAAATGAAATAAATAGTTTGACGAATTTAAATGAAAGTGAATATAACTTCATAACTTTTCTATTTCAAGGTTTCCACGTGAAAAAGGAAAATATTACTTTATATTGGAAATATAAAGGACGTGGTGAATATAGTAAAACATCATATGAGTGTGAAAAAACGTATTGAATAATGATAAAAACCCAATTATGGAAATATTGGCGTATTTTAACATTATTGCTCCAATGATAAATTGAAATAAGTTCAATTATAGCTGTATTCTTTTGCGTCTGTTATATACATTTATAGATTTTTATATTGTGTTTTCATTTGATTCATGTGTACAACACATCGTCTGCTTTTTTTTTAATGTTTGTTTTATGTTGTATGTTAAATTTTGAAATTGATTTTTCAGAACAAACATTCTTTAAATTCTGGGCAACGCCAGGCACTTTAGTTTGTAACAGATAAATGGCTTCTGTATCTGTACATCTATGCTAATATTATAAAGCGCTATAATATAAAGTGTATAATATTATTAATGTTTGTGCTTTTGTGAGGTGTTATCTCAGAAATTACATAGCCAACTTAAAAAAATGTTGGTGGCCATCTCTGCTCCGAAAAAAGACTATATTTTATGTCAGTGCAACAACCTACATCGCTGCAGGAGCAAAAAAGTTCTAAAATTTCGATTTCTGTGACATTGATTGGGTTAGAAAGAAACTTTAAATTCTGTGTGGTGGTTACGTTTAAGATGTAAATACTCGTTATGAACGCTCTCTAAAAGGTTCGAAAATTGAATTTGACAGATAAACGTAAAAATTTCTAGAAAGATTCTAAATTATGATTTATTTGGAATACTGCAATTTCTGGGATACTGTTGGGGTTAGAAACTAGAACTTTGGCATGGCAGTAATTTACAAGATGTAAATGCTCGTTGTAGAATGAATTCTAAAACATCGAAAGACTAAACTAAGCTGAAAAAGACCTAAAGCTGATCTAAGTAACGAAGTTCATGGAATTGTTAGGAATATAAACATGAAAATTGACATGGCTGTATTTATCATGACGTAAATTCTCTCAATAGAACAATTTCTAAAAATGTCGCTAAATAAAACACTTCAGAAACAAAAAAATTTCGAAAATTTTCTTTGCTTCCATTTGTTATTATTAAATCTACCGGGTGTCCCAAAAAGGACTGACTGATTTTAAAATTCAATAACTGCCAAACGGTGACAGATATTAAAAAAATTCTTGCAGGAGGGTCATGCATAAAGTCAAAAGTTTTATTACAGTGATTTTCGATTTTAGTTCGAATTACAAACAATAGATGGCGCTGTAAGCAATAGTCGCTAAATACAGGCTTGATTTTTGGTCCTTTCTGTTGTTCCATGCAGAAAAAGGAGATGGAAATGTATTATCCGGGCCACGAAGTACCAAAAATCGAGCCTGAATTTAGCCTCTATTGATCGCAGCGCCATTTATTGTTTGTAATTCGACCTAAAATCGAAAATCACTGTAATAAAACTTTTGACTTTATGCATAACCCTCCTGCAAGAAATTTTTTAATATCTGTCACCGTTTGGCAGTTATTGAATTTTAAAATCAGTCAGTCCTTTTTGGGACACCCGGTATGTTCTCAGCAATATCTCTCAGACTAATCCCTCTGAGGGAAGTCCTAGTACTAAAAAACTCAAACATAAACACATTGAATTTGTAATTTTAAAAAAATTTATAATATGAATTATAAATTATGAAATTAATATTCGAAAAATATATGAATTGCAACCTAAAATTGTTTTGATGGATTTATATTGATCATGTCTTGCTTTAAACGAATTCTCAATTTCAAATTTTTCTAACAAGTAGTAGTTTTCGAATTATGATTAAAGAGCTTCAAAATGATGGTCTAATGATATGCAGAAAAACATAATTTGAAAAAATATATTTTACTCATTTTATTGAAATATTTGGGCTGGCAATGGTGGAAATATGTTAAGTGATTGAAATGGTCCTACTGGAAAGAAATAATACATTAATAGAAGTAACATAATCATTCTGTAGCATTTCAACTATCGAGTACCAAACTTCAATTTGGATACAGACCCTAAAATAGACTCACTTTAAAATATTTATTTTCTCGGAAACTATCGTACGAATTTCGTGGTTTTAGATTTAGGCTAATTGAAGAGTGTAGAATTTATTTATGGCGTCAAACTTGGGTGTTGCTATTGATAAAAACAAAGTTTGTGTTTGTTTTGATGTATAGATGGCCCCCGTAATCAAATTTTATAAACATCGTTTAAAAGTAGGCTTTATATCCAATCGTTTGGTACCTGTAACTTTCTTCTACGATAATTTGTTGCAGAGCTAGCAGGGGGGTCTTTACTTTTTTCCCACGACTGTACGTATGTTATTTCATTGCATTTATGCACACACACACACACACACACACACACATATATATATATATATGTGTGTGTGTGTGTGTGTGTGTGTGTGTGTGTGTGCACTCTCCTACCCTCCCTTTTGAGTACCTAAAGTGGTTTAAACACCAACGTAAGGAGTAACCAATTTCAATTCGAGTAACTTTTGCCGGTTACTCGATTTGTTTAAGCATACCATGACGTTCCTGAAGCATTTTTCTATGCATTGCACCACTTTTTTCGAAGTTACTCAGAAAAGCGTTATTCCACAGTCATTCATACACACCGTGTGTTATGTAAAATCTAAAATCTGTATAACGCCATCTGGCGGTGTGTAAAAATGCAGCCTCAAACCCAGGGAGTTTCCTAACGATTACTCGGTAAAACGGTAATAGTCCAATAATGGCAACCCTTGTGTGTTTGGTTTCTTTGGTAATACAGGTTTGCTATATAAGATTTTCCTCTCTATTTAGCGGTTACTCACTAAAGCGGCAATAATTCAAGAATGGCAACTCTTGTGTGTTTAGATTCTTTGGTAATTCAGATTGGCTATGTAAGTTTTTCCTCTCCATTTAACTACACTTTTGATAGAAGAATATCTGTCTATATAGTTTTTTAAATATAACGAAAAAAATCAAATTAGAAATTCACGATTTTATTAAACGTAGCTTTCAAGCGTGAATTTCTCACGAAATAAAGATCTGAAATAACTTAAAATATTCAATGAATGGAATAAAAATAGACCTAATATTAATAGCGTAAATTGTCAATATTTCAACTAAATTCATTTTAAACATCCCCTCCCGGCGCCAGTCGGAACAATAGGTTATTTCTTCTTTTTTATTCTTTTAAAGATACAATGTGTCAGATTTAATAAAAATTAAACAAATTGGTGTTGTTCCTCCTAAATTTATTATTTTGTTAAGAAAGTTAATTTGAAGCAAAATTTTAAATTTCCTTACCGATTGCAATTAAATGCATATGAGATAGCTGTAGCAAATTTGTCAAGCAATTATTGAAATTACCTAATAAAAATACCCACTGGCTATAATATATTCCCTATTTCATACAAGGTCTGAACACAAATCATTCAATGAAAGACATCAAAATTTTTAAATGTCTCGTCTAGCAAAATAAACAACTTTTATTGAAATCAAAGAATTTTAACATAATCTAATAATGAGTTGATGGATTGAAAATGTATTTCCTATAACTGTAAAGTTGTTCGAATTTTCAAATGACCATTATTATCGAATTGAAATTCCCAAATTTCGTTCTAGTCTCTCTTTTTTTTTTTTTTTTTTTTTTTTTGACGTTCTTGTGGCAACGCAAGGTTATATGATGATACTAAGCAACATATGATGATACTAAGATACAATTACGATACAAATGAGGTTCGAATGCAAACCATTCAATGAATAACAATAAAATTATTTTAGTATGTCTGTCACCAAAGTAAACAACTCCCAATGAATTTAATGAAATCGTTAGAAATTTACCATGTATTTCTAAAAACTGAACATAAAGATTCTTTGACCATAGTGTCTGTCATTTAGATTTTCAAAGGGTCGTTATTTACAAACAAATTTCCGATTTTTTAAAATTAATGAACAAACCCAATATAATTTACTTAAAAAAAAGAAAACAAATATTTTTCTTTTCCACCTGAGCAAATACAACTTGTATATTGTAATAATTCCTTGTAGAGCAGCGGGTCAAATATCATTTTGAGGGCCAATCTTCTGTATATCCATAGAAATTGTTCACAAATAGTATGCTTAAGTAACTACTACTAATCTTCATGCCTTTTGTGCATATACATAAATTTTATACCATGCAGCATTCACTGTAGCATATGGGATATCACAGTGGCGTACACAGGATTTTATTTCGGGGGGGGGGGACTTAAATTTCCCTAATGTTCTAAATTTTACAAAACACGTTGAATTGTGTTGTAAACGGAAATCATTTTTGGCAATAGGGCCGTAGCCAGAGGTGGGAAAGGGTGGTTCTGTTCCGAATTTTCCAAAAATTTACCGCATGGCTTGTGGTTCCGTCAATTTGGACTTAAATATATCCCGATTTTTGACAAATGGTCCCGAAAAAAATATCAATTTCGTCAATGTCTGATGACACTGAATTTTCGGAGAGAACGAGAAAATATAAAACAGGTGTGTCTTGCGGTTTAAAAACGGGACTGAGAATTGTGATAAATGAGCAATTTTTTATTTTTATTTTTTATCTACGATTTTTATGCCATCCGACGTAAAATTTCATACTCTCTCAGAATCTGTCTTTATAATTTCGACAATTGGAAGCCAAGATAATAATTCCAGAATTTCATTTTTTGCACGGCAGACTACGTAACACGGAAAGAAAAGGATATACATTTTTACACTAGGGTTTGATAATCGCAGTACAAATTTTTTTAACTTTTGATTTTACAAATTTGGTTCTTTCGCATCTGAATGTTATTTCGTGCGCTGGTACATAAAATCTAAATTTAAAAAAAATCGGACAACAATTTTCCGATTTGCGAAAAAATCGATTTTTAAATTTATAAAAGAGATGCTTTTGCTCGCACAGACAATTGATGGGAATTTGTTAAATTTAGGAAAAGTGAAGAACCGATCGCTTTTAAAGAATGACATAGTTTATAACACATAATAAGAACTTTATAAATTTAAGTTAAGTTGAATTTTTGTTAAGGGGGGGGGGGGGTCTCCATCGAAAATCGCCTCCTCCCTCGAGTAGTATACCTACTGAGAGGTTGTTTAACAGAGTTTCGGTCAGATACAGTTTTGTTAAGAATAGAGTGCGCTCCCTAGTGGTGGAATGTGGAACTAACAGTCCGCGCTTTTGTGAAAATTAGGAAACCTAACACGGCGATCTGTTTTAAACTTTAAGATAGTTTATAACACACGATAAAAAAAAATTATCAAAAAGAATGGCGCGTCACATTTAGGGAGGGGAGGGGGGGGGAGAGTCGCAAACAAAATTAGGAAATATAACAAGGCGATCTGTTTGAAATTTTAAGATAGTTTAGGGAGGGTTTACCATAATTTAAAAGGGGTTCCATGGCGATAAATGTACTACGCGTTTTGAAAGCAATGTTAAACGAAACCCTCTGGGTCGATCTGTGATCACACTTACCACCTGTTTTCTATTTGAATACACGTGGGGCATTTTCCCAGAACCCACAGATTTAAACGGCCCGAAAATTTCTCATGTTTCATATGAATAAGGGACTAATTCGGGAGGGAGCTGTAACCCCATTAGCCCTATTCCAGCTATTTGGTTATACTGTGGTACCACTATGCTCTAATATGGGACTAAAGAGTATGTTGTAGTTGAATGATGGGAGGGAAAATTGCAAATTTCTCTCAAGCAGAAATGTTAACAAATCAGCACTTTTTTTTCATTTTCGACATTTTTTGAAGGGAGGGGCCACTAACCCCAACAGTCTCCTTCCCCATTTTTGAGTGTGCTGTAGTGTCAATGTGGACTAATAAGGACTAACGAGAATTGCTAATCCTCTGTATAACAGAAAATTAAATTACAAATTTATCTCAAACAAACAAAACAAAAAAAAATCAGCACCTTTTTCATTTTATTTTCAGCTACTTCGTAAGGAGAGCTGTAACCCATTACCCCCTTTCAACGTCTTTGGGCAACTGTGCTCTGATAAGACTGAAGAGAAGTGAGTGGCTGTTCCGTTGAATGATAGGAGGGAAAAAATTATAAATTTCTCTCATCTCAAACAGAAAGAAAACAAATCAGCGCATTTTTCATTTCAATTTCCACTGTTTCGAAAGAGGACCTGTAACCCCATCAGGCCCCTTCCCCTCGCTGGGTTTACTGTGGTGTAACTGTGCTCTGATATGGGACTAATCAGAATGGCTAGTTTGTTGTATTGCAGAAAACAAAGTTACAAACCTATCTCAATCAAAAAAAAAACAGCGTTTTTTTTAAATATCATTTTCGACTATTTTGGGAGGAGGCTGTTGCTCACTTCTTTGGGTATAATGTAATGTCATTCTGCACGAATGTGGAACTAAAGAGAAGAGAGCGGCTAGTTTGTTGAATGATAAGGAGAAAATGCAAATTTATCACAAATAGAAAGAAAAAAAGCACTATTTTTTCATTTCATTTTGACTATTTAAGGAGGAAGGGGTTGTAATTCCATCAGTCCTCCCCCTCCCCCTCTTTCGGTATGCTCTGATGTCAATGAGGACTAACATGGAGCTAACGAGAATGGCTATTCCGCTGTATGACAGAAGAAAAATTTCAGATTTATCTAAAAAGATAAGAATTTCAGAAAACAAAATTATAAATCTATCTCAAACAAAAAGAAAAAAAAAATCAGCATTTCTTTCATTTCATTTTCGGCTATTTTGGGAGGTGTCTGTAACCCCATTAGCCCCTTTCACCTCTTTGGGTATAATGCAGTGTCACTGTGCACTAATATGGAACTAAAGAGAAGAGAGCGGCTAGTCTGCTGATTGATAGGGGAAAAATACAAATTTATCTAAAAAAAAAGCAACACTTTTTTCATTTCCGAATATTTTGTGAGGGAGCAGCAACTCTATTATCCCCACTTCCACCTTTTTGGGTATAATGTGGTGTCACTGTGCACTAATTTGGAACTAAAGGGAAGGGAGTGACTAGTCTGTTAAATGAAAGGGGAAAAATACAAATTTATCTCAAACAGAAAGAAACAAAAATCAGTACTTTTTTCATTTCATTTTCGACTATTTCGAGAGGAGGAGGCCGTAATTCCATCATCCGTCTCCCCAGCTTTGGGTATGCTGTGATGTCAATGTGCAGTAATATGGGGTTAACGAGAGAATGGCTATTTCGCTGTATGACAGAAGAAAAAATTTCAGATTTATCTAAAAAAGTAAGGAAGAAACACTTTTTTTATTTAATTTTCGACTATTTCGGGAGGAGAGAGCCTGTAACCCCATCAGCACCCTATCTCTTCTTTGGTGACAATGTGCACTAATATGGGTCTAATGAGAATGACTAGTCCGCTGCATGACAGAAAAAGTTAATTTGTTTTCCAAAAAAGAAGCAGCAAAAAACAGCCCTTTTTTCATATCACTTTCGAAAATTTCAAGGGTCGGGGGGTGGCTGTAGTCCCTTTAGCCCTTTCCCTTGGGTACGCTTTGGGATATCACAATTTTAAGAAACTATCTAGTAGAAAAACTAATAGGAAACTAATAGAAAAAATTGATGGATTGGTTTCTGAGATAAAAGTTTGCAAACTTCATTTTTGTTTATCTATGAATGTCACAAAATGTCTAAAAGAACACCCCGCTCCCCCCGCATTGACCATCATGAATTGTTTTAACTTGCTTTGTTAAGAGGAAAACACCAATAATTTAACTTGAAAACAATGTAGTACTATGTTTATAGAATAAAATGTTAACCATTAGATTTTTGATGATGTAGCTCATTCTTTTATATTCGGGGGGGGGGGGGGGGAGCATGAGCTAAAGAGAGGAAACGCTCTTCCTTAATGTTTAAAAGTCTTTTTTGTGAAAGAGAATATTTGTAATTTTTGGCCAATTTTACTCCTTACGGCACCCTAATTCCTGCCATGGTGAACTCGCTCAAATGAGGTGGCTCTGCATGACCGTGCATTAGTCAAGCTCATAACGATAACTTTTAAGAACACTTTCCCAAAGCCATGTATATTATCAGCAGAATTTATAAACACTATACAATTGAAATGAGTGCAGCTAATATTAAAAACACATACAATACATAAAAATGCACTTTTAGTTATGTAAGTATCGCTCATAAACAGTAATGAAACCTAATTTCTGTCTAATGCTCTAAATAAGTTACTGTTGACATCTTTTAGTGTATCCTTGTAAAATATTTATAAATGCCACAGCTACACACTCTACATTTTACAGAAAACATATTGTAATATACCTCAGTAACTGGATGTGATTAAAGCAATTCCCAACTGGACAGTTGCCCTATGGTCTCTGACTTTTTGGCTCTGAAATTTAGTATGCAACGTTAATAAAGCTGATATTTTAAATCTATTTTATTCTAATGTTAATCTAACTAATCAGGGAAACGCCTTATCAGAATGAACCTATTTACAACATTTGCAGCAAATCGGATAAATCTGCATGAAAAATACATTTATCTAAATTAAGGGGGGGGGGGGATTATACCCCGTCCCCCTTAATACTTAACCAATGAATGCCAAAAACTAATCTGGGGAGCGCCTTATCAGAATGAACCTATTTACAAAATTTGAAGCAAATCGGATATTTCTATCAAGAGTTATCGCTTTACGTACATACATACATACATACAGAACCTGCCGGAACATTAGCTCTCAGGCATTGATAGCCTCTGAGCTAAAAATGAAAGGAAATTCATCAACAACCTTCCACAGTCTCAGCATTCCCACCTCAATATATATATATATGTCGTAGGCTAATTGAGAAATCCGGCTCTTTGAAAAAAGCAGGGCTAATTGGAGAATCCATCTCCCTTTTTCCAATTAGCCTGATATTTTTCAGGCTTATTGCAAAGAGCCTAGAAAGCGTTAGGCTAATTGAAAAATGACCACTTATTATCCGATCAGGGTGATATTTTTAGCTCACTGGCTATCAAAGACTGAGAGCTTATGTGCCCGCCGATTCTGTATGTAGGTGTGTACGTACGTACGTACGTATGTACGTAACACGATAACTCTTGATAGAAATATCCGATTTGCTTCAAAAAAAATTTCCTAGGTTCATTCTGATAAGGTGCTTCCCTGATTAGTTTTTGGGGTTCATTGGTTAAGGATAAAGGGGGGCTAGTCCCCCCTTCGTTAATTTATATACATGGGTTTTTCATGCAGAAATATTCGATTTGCTCCAAATTTGGTATACCGGTTTATAGTGTTAAGGAGCTTCCCTGATTAGATTTGGAAGCTCACTATTTAAGTATAAAGGGGGGAAAGGGGGGCTACCCCCTTAATTTAGATAAATCGGTTTTTTCATGATGAATTATTCGATTTGCTCCAAATTTGGTATACCGGTTTATTAAGTTAAGGAGCTGCCTTGATTTGATCTGGAGGTTCATTAGTTACATATAAAGGGAGGAAAGGGGGGGGCTATCCCCCCCCCCTCCGTAATTTAGATAAATGGGTTTTTCATGCAGAAATATGCGATTTGCAATAAATTTGGTATACCGGTTAATTATGTTAAACAGCTTCCCTGATTACATTTGGAAGATCATTATCATGTATAAAGGAGGGAAAGGGGGCAATTGCCTCTCCCTTTAATTTAGATAAATGCGTTTTTCATGTAGAATTATTCGATTAGCTCAAATTTGGTATACTGGTTTATTATGTTAAGGAGATGGCTTGATTAGATTTGGAGGTTTATTAGTTAAATATAAAGGGAGGAAAGGGGGGGGGGCTAGACCCACTTAATTTAGGTAAATGGGTTTTTAATGCAAAATTATTCGATTTGCTCCAAATTTGGTATACCAGTTTATTATGGTAAGGAGCTTCCCTGATTAGATTTGGAAATTCATTAGTTAAGTATAAAGGGAGGAACGGGGGGCCAGACCCCCCCCTTAATTTAGTTAAATGGGTTTTTCATGCAGAGTTATTCGATTTGCTCCAAATTTCGTATACCTGTTTATTATGTTAAGGAGCTTCCCTGATTAGATTTGGAGGTTCATTAGTTACGTATAAAGGGAGGAAAGGGGGGGGGCTAGACCCCCCCCTTAATTTAGATAAATGAGTTTTTCATGCAGAGTTATTCGATTTTCTCCAAATTTCGTATACCGGTTTATTATGTTAAGGAGCTGCCTTGATTAGATTTGGAGATTTATTGGTTAAGTATAAAGGGGGGACAGGGGCTAGTGTCCCCTTAATTTAGATAAATGGGTTTTTCATACAGAATTATTCGATTTGCTTCAAATTTGATATACCAGTTTATTACGATATGGCTTCCTTCATTTGATTTGGAGTTCATTGGTTAAGTATAAAAGGGGGGAAATCGGGGCAATTGCCCCTCCCCTTAATTTAGATAAATGGGTTTTCATGCAGAATTATCTTATTTAGTTTAATTTTTTTTCAACCGGATCCGAACTTGAAGGTTCCATTTTAAGTCAACCCGAAAACCGACCACAACCAGGTTTCGGATTGACTTCAATTAGAACTTTCAGGTTCGGATCGGGTTTCCGGTGGACGAAGATTATTTCGTCTGGCTTGCATCGGGTTATATTTCTTTGGAATATTTTTGTCGGTTAAGATTTTGTTCGGGACGGGTTTCAGGTTGACTTCGAATGGAATTTTTAGTTTCTGGTAGCGTTGCGTGTCCACGGAAACTAATTTGTCTTGTTCGGATCCGGTTATGGATCTTTGGAATATTTTTGTCGGTTATCAGATTTGGTTCGGGATTTCGGGTTTTTTCAAATGGAACTCTCAGGTTCGGGTCGGCTTGCGCGTAGACTGAAATTATTTTGTCTTGCTCGAATCGGGGTACGGTCTGCTGTAATTTATTTTTCGGGTTTGTGTAGTGTTATGCGTTAATAAACCTAATAAAAAAAAATTGCCCAGTTAAACTGATGGCATTGAGCTCACAAGGTATTCACACTAATTGTATATTATACTCTTATTTCAAAGAATAATGCCCCTCGAAAAATAAATGAAGGTATTAGTCCCGTTGCCCCCCTTTCTACTTAACCAAAGAACCTCCAAATCTAATCAGGGAAGCTACTTAACATAATAAACTGGTATACCAAATTTGAAGCAAATCAGATAATTCTGCATGAAAAAACCATTTCACTAAATGAAGGGGGGGGGGGGTATTAGCTCCCCCATTTCACCCTTTATGCTGAACCAATGAACTTTCAAATATAATCAGAAAAGCTCCTTATTAGAATGAACCTAGAAAAAAAATTAAACTAAATCAGATAATTCTGCGTGAAAACACATTTATCTAAATTAAGGGGAGGGGTAAATGCCCCCCTTTCCCCCCTTTTATACTTAACCAATGAACCTCAAAATCAAATGAAGGAAGCCATGTCGTAATAAACTGGTATATCAAATTTGAAGCAAATCGAATAATTCTATATGAAAAACCCATTTATCTAAATTAAGGGGACACTAGCCCCTGTCCCTCCTTTATACTTAACCAATAAATCTCCAAATCTAATCAAGGCAGCTCCTTAACATAATAAACCGGTATACGAAATTTGGAGCAAATCGAATAACTCTGCATGAAGAACCCATTTATCTAAATTAAGGGGGGGGGGGTCTAGCCCCCTTTCCTCCCTTTATACTTAACTAATGAACCTCCAAATCTAATCAGGGAAGCTCCTTAACATAATAAACCGGTATACCAAATTTGGAGCAAATCGAATAATTTTGCACTAAAAACCCATTTACCTAAATTAAGGGGGGGGGGTCTAGCCCTCCTTTCCTCCCTTTATACGTAACTAATGAACCTCCAAATCTAATCAAGCCATCTCCTTAACATAATAAACCAGCATACCAAATTTGAGCTAATCGAATAATTCTACATTAAAAACGCATTTATCTAAATTAAGGGGAGCGGCAATTGACCCCTTTCCCTTTATACATAATAATGATCTTTCAAATGTAATCAGGGAAGCTGCTTAACATAACTAACCGGTATACCAAATTTATATCAAATCGCATATTTCTGCATGAAAAACCCATTTATCTAAAATACGGTGGGGGGGGATAGCCCCCCTTTCCTCCCTTTATAATGAACTAATGAATCTGCAAATCTAATCAAGGCAGCTCCATAACTTAATAAACCGGTATGCCAAATTTGGAGCAAATCGAATAATTCATCATGAAAAACCGATTTATCTAAATTAAGGGGGCAGCCCCCTTTCCCCCCTTTATATTTAAATAATGATCTTCCAAATCTAATCAGGGAAGCTGCTTAACACAATAAACCGGTATACCATATTTGGAGCAAATTGAATATTTCTGCATGAAAAACCCATTTATATAAATTAAGGGGGGGGGGCTAGTCCCCCTTTTTCCTTAACCAATGAACCCCCAAAAATAATCAGGGAAGCACCTTATCAGAATGAACCTAGAAAAAAAAATTGAAGCAAATCGGATATTTCTATCAAGAGTTATCGTGTTACGTACATACATACGTACGTACGTACACACGTACATATACAAAATCGGTGGGCGCATAAGTTCTCAGGCTTTGATAGCCTGTCAGCTAAAATATCACCCTGATAGTGGTCATTTTTCAATTAGCCTAACGCTTTCTAGGCTCTTTGCAATAAGCGTGAAAAATATCAGGCTAATTGGAAAAAGGGAGATGGATTCTCGACTTAGCCCGGCTCTTTGCAAAGAGCTTAGGCTGTTTGCAAAGAGCCGGATTTCTCAGTTAGCCTACGACATATATATATTTCGCATTTTGCATCATCTGGTGTTTTTCACCCCTGTTCTTTCATTTTGATACAAAGACTTACGAAAGGGCTCCATTATGAAACATTGGAGAAAATTTACTTTAGATATGTGTGCTTTAAATTGCGTCGATTTTTTACATGTCATGTGCATACTAAAACATGACGTTCTAAACGTTTAAGGCGGTTCTTAAATAATAATAATAATAATAACAATAATAATAATAATAATAATAATAATTCCAGTAATAGCCCGAAACTTTGAAACATTTTCAGACTATCTTTTAAATATAAAAGCTCGGTACTTGCAGACATAGTTCTGGCAGTAATTTGTAATAGATCATTTTTTTTTCGATAAATGAATCACTTCTTTAGTTATAAACGATTGTAGTATTCGGACGATGCTTTTTCCTTTTCTGTATTGTCGTCTACGAAAATCGGCCAAAGAGAGACTGAATTAAATCCTACATTTAATGCAGCGCAATGTGCATAAGAACGCATTTTACCTAAAAAAGATTATTCTTCATCTATATATTACTAGCAAGCTTTGCCCGTTACACCGATCGGTTTCGCCAAACTAACTTTGAAACAAATGAAAAATTTTAATGAATTTCACCATGTGTTTTAAAGTAATATGGAACGTTATCTGTCTTTCTGTATTGCTGAAAACTATACGAATGGCATTGTGATCGAATGGCATTGATATCTAATGTGTTAGGTGAAATTTGTTCTGTTAAGGATCGACTCCTTTTGTTGATCATTTATTGTAAATTTGATATAGAATGATATGCAAAATGCTAAAATCTCCCCTAAAATTACCTAATTAACAGTGCAAGTCCCATCAAAATCCATTTAGCAGAATTCACGTTATCAACAGCCGGAAAAATTTTTCCAATTGCATTTTATATATATATAGTAAATATTATAAATCCCAAATATTTCACCAGATGCACTGATTTTCTGTCAAGTAAGCTGAGGTTACTCGAAGATGCAATATTTTACCAATTCCTACGCACAGCTCTTTTAGTTACTCAATAATGCAATCTTCTGCCGTGTGTTACGCAGCAATATACGTTACACGGTGACACGGTATTTTGCCAATTACTATACACAACTATCTCAGTTACTCGATAATGCGATATTTTGTCGATTTATACACACAGTGATATAGTAAGTTACTCAATGGTACGTTTTTTTTCTATTCCTACACACACTATCTAAGTTACTCGATTTCGCAATCTTCTACCGTCCTCATATACCTGATGCCGTTCTACCGTCACAGCAATTTAAGTTACTCAGCGATACGGTATTTTGTAAATTACTACATACAACTATCTCAGTTACTCGAGAACGCGACCTTCTGCCCATCTATAACACAAAGCCATTTAAGTTACTCCATGATATGGTATTTTACCAATTCTTACACTCAACTATTCATTTACTCGATAATGCGATCTTCTGCCCTTCTCTACACACATTAAGCAAAGTTACTCGATGATACTGTCGTTTATCTAGTCATAATAGCGCTGATAATATCATAAAAAGGGAAAAGATTAAGTGAGAGGAGATGGGACTCGCAAGAATTCGGCCGTTTTCGTTTTGTGAAATTTTTGAATGGTCTGCAGACCTACGTCGATTGATGTTTTAAATCGAAATTAAAGGATAAAGCAAATATGAACTAGATATATAATCAATATAATATTTTAAATATTTTAATTGTAGTTGGTCGTAGTTTAAGCGGGCTTTGCCTCTTGAAGACTGAAAAAAAGCTGTTTTTAGCTTTTTTTTTTTTTTTAAGAATAGTAATGAAAATTTGTGTTCCGAAATTTTTGCATGTAATTTATTATCATTTGAAGGATATTGCATTTTTTTTAAATCAAAAATTGATGACGTAAATTGAGTTGCGTATGTGATGCGCGTCGGACCGGGCTCTTTCCGGTCTCCCGCGTCTTCTCCACCCTCGGGTGGAGTCCAGTTGTGGGGGACGGGCGGGACTCCGGACCCTCCAACCCCTAGCGAGGCGGGATCTATCCCGTCTAGGTGGAGCTTTCCGTGCCCGCCTGGGGTCGCTAACGGCACTTGTCTGGTCTCCTTTGACTCCCAGCGTCGAGCTTCGAGGGATTCCGCAGGTGAGCGGGGAGATTGGGGGAAAAGCCCGGAACAGGGACGCTTTACGTCCGGAGGGGGGTTTTCCTGCCCCTCCAGGCTCTTCCGCTAGTGGCGCCTTCATACTCCATTGGTTGGCTCGCATAAATGTCTTTGCCGGATAATGGTATTTGATCTTGTGAGCCCTCCGTAAAGTAACTCCGGCTCGGGAAACCTCGTGTAGGTTCGTGGGCCCGGCTCCTTTATAGGTGTCCGGTTCCTGCGGGCTGTCGGGCGTACCGGGTCGGGAACCGAGAGAAGGGACCATTTGGCTCTTCTAGCTGCGTGGTGAGGATTGTCGTATTCGACCAATTCATTTATCTTGGGAATAACCGGCGTGACGTGCGCTGGGCAGTGCGCAGGTCTGGCCGGAGCATCTCTGAGGGCTGCCTTGTTGGGGCTTGTCTGGTGTAGACCTTCAGGACGCGTCTCGGGGCTTGTGTCACGGATAGTTTCGAGCAGGAGCAAATGGGCTTGAAAGAGCCTGCACTTAAATCAATTGACAAAAAGAGACTATTGAAACACTTTCATTGCCAAGCTGAAAATTGTGCCGTTTCGCTGTGGCCGCCATACTATTCCACTTGGAAACTTGATAGCGTCGTCCACGCGATAACGCGTGATCAACCGTTTGGTAAGAACTCGCATTACACGACTTACTGTGATTGGCAAATGAAAGTGTTAAAGGTCTAAATGTATTATGCAATGCATATTTTAAATATAGAATCCGAGGAAAAGTATGGTTATTTATAGGAAATATTTTAATTTTAATTGATTGTAAACTTTTATGAAAGACATATTAACCGACTTTTTTTTCCCAATCCTAATTCATGAATCTGGGTTATGATAAGAGAAAAACGAATTTGAGGTGGAATAGACAAACAACTAGAATGGAAGATTATTTTAGAATTCTTGTGCACTTGGGTAGCCGCCTTGAACTTCAGGCAAAAATTACGGTTGTTGGATGAATCCAGTATATTTTCTACTGATTTTTGAATACTTAATAATCACATGAAAAAAAATAATAATTCTAGAAAAATACCTGACACTTATGACCGACTAGCTGTTACCCGTGACGTCGTTCACGTAACATAAAAAGAAGCAATGAATTAATTAAGCAAAACGTTTCCCTTCCGATAATTAAAAAAATATATAATAAACCAATTGTTTATCACATTTTATAAGAGGCAATCTATATATATAAATATATATTACGCTATCGTACGTGGCACATAAATCGCAGTTATTTTTTAATTGTTTAATGGCAACGCCCAAATGAAACGCATCTCATTGGTTATTGAACAGCATTTAATGCATCGCTATACCTATAAGAGGGTATCCGTAGGGGACCGCATTCTGCCATCAAAAGTGACGCGAACTTGGCGATATCTCTAATAATTCGCAAAATTCCCATAGACTTCCATTGTAAACCAGTAGGGTTTACTTGCTTACAGAAAATCAACAAATTGAGGTATTTTAATGCAACAAAAACTAATATTAGCTTAAGGGATTATATTATTTATATTTAACCCTCTCGCTGCGTATTTTTTTTATTATCAAAATAGGTTCAAAAATCACGGATTGTTTTATTAAATATTTCAACTCTATAGATAGCTTAGAGTTTAAATATGTAAACATTTTTTGTAAAAGAGTTCGAGATCATAAATGGGATATGATATTAGAAATTAGGCGAAATCAGGACTGTCAATGGAGACATTTATAGTCTCGCACCACTATTGTAAGAAAATCAATTTTGCAGTATATTACTCTTGTAGATGTTGTTAAAGTCTATATGAATTTTTTGTATTTAAAAAGTGGTCCGAGTTGAAATAAAAAATAGTCGCCAGTGGAAAAAATGAATCCCCGAGGAAATCTCGGATTGCGAAAATTTTGCTACTTTTACGTTGCCCGATGAAATCTCGGGTTGTGCAGCGAGAGGGTTAAGGGAGTCCAAGTAAATTAAATTATGAATAAAAGTAACACGATACAATGCTTAGCATGCTTTCCCAAACATAAATTTTAAGGGAGACCAAACTGGTCGCCAAGGGCGGCTAGTATGAGTAATTTAAGGTATTTCTTTATTATAAGGTCATTGACATAACTTAGGTTTATACGCTGAACCAGGATGTCTGTTTATATCATGAAGTAATAAGAAAATGGCAAAGATGTCATATAAGCACCGGGAACCTAATTATCGCCAACATAGATTATTTTGATTGATATGGTAACCCAGCTATTGTTGTTTATTTATTAATATATAGTTTATTTACTTTAATTTTATTTTAAAATTATATAAATTGCTTTGTTCTATAGTTCTTAATGAAGATTTTATTTATTTATTGTTATTTCCTTTTTTCAGTAATAGAACATAATTTAAAAATATACATGTAACTGGTATTCGAAAACGATGTTTTCTCCAAATTGGTATCAAAAAGAGATCGCACCAAACCAAGTGCGTATATGGCATCTGTGCCAAGAAAATTATCGAATGATACTGTTTTATATGCTTCACAATCATACTTGTCATCAAAGGTGGGCGAAGAATTGGTCATCTGGAATATTATTAAGTCTTTACCACACAAAAAACAAACCTGTTTACAACAATGTATTTACTTTTGCACCTAATTTCTTTCTCTAAAAAAGCAAATTGATTACGAACCCGATTACAGAACATAACCTTTCTATCTACTTACTTTTTTACTTTTTAAGAATGAAAATACATATTTCATGCTAATCACTACGTCATTTTCGAATTTGCTAATTTTACTGTGCATATTATTGACATTTGCTGCCCATTTGCTCTTCAAAAGTTTTTTTTTTTTTTTTTTTTTTTTGAAATTTTCAATCTTTGTGTTAACCGTGCGCAGACGATAAACCGTAATCCTTGATAACAATTTTCTTTAAATAATAAGAATTAATATCATAACACAATCTCATTTTATTTCAACATCAAAGCATATCCGTTTTATATTTTCCATATATGACGTCACATTTGCCTTCTTTCTGCACTTACTCAAAATTCATGCTCCTTGTATAATTAAAAATACTTGAAAATTTCCGTTTTAATCTTTCAATTAGAAATTAAATTATTATTCTAAGTTTTTATTTTTTGGCAACGGAAAAAGGAAGATGGTTAAATTTTATCGGAAAAATGTCAATTCATTGTGTATGAAAAATAATGAAATTTTGGATTATTAAGCAAAATATTTGAATAAAACAAATTAAACATAGCCTATGTTCATTTCCGGGTTGTAATCCATCTATATCCGAAAATACAAAAGCATTAATTCATTCGTTTAGATGCTGACTTCATTCAAACATTCGGACACACATTGACATTTATAATATTATAAAGATAAGGATGTTGGAAGATTTTGAAGTTAAATCCAGTTTTGTAACATATTTTACATATATATCTGCCATATACATAATAGATATGCAAGAAACTTAATATAGGTACAGTATACTCTCGATATCTCGAAAACCTCGATATGTCGAAAAATTATTTTTCCCCTTGGTATTACATATTTATCTAATGTTAATTTTAATTCTTATTTCGAAGAGTTTTCACTCAAAACCTTGTTATATCGAATATTTTTAGAAGTAAAAAATCAATCAGTTTCTTCTCTGCCGTTTGATAATGAGGAATAACTGGGTCTTTCAGGACCATTACCTAGCATTACTGCGGCCCAAGCTAAAGATGCTGTCCACGTACTATGACGCTTCATAGAATGCTCTGAAAACGTGGAAAACGATAACTTTCAAAAGACATGTCGCAAGGCCACGACACTTGGCTTTTTTAAGCCATTCTATCAATCTAAGTTCATTTATGTATTTACTAATTCTTTTCAATTTAATGTAATTATTTTCTACTATTTTAAAAATTAAAATTGCCATTGTAGTATTTAGACCTATTACGAATATAATTACATATTTATACTTATTCTCATCTATCATGACTCTAATTTTTATAACATTATTCCCTATCTTGTGTTTTACGAGAATTTTTACATTTGGTTATGACCTTGTTATCGAAAATTTTTAAGTGTCCCTTCGACTTCGAGATATCGAGAGTATACTGTAATTAATATGCTTTTAGATTGCCCACTAACAACTCCAAAAGGTAATTTATATGAAAAATATCAAAACGTATTCAAATAAATTTTGAAATTTATTAAAAGCGATACGTTTTTATTATGGGCATACATGAATTTGATTTCGCTACTTATAGCAGCCACTTTTGATTCTGAGCATTTCAGTTGTTTTAACGATTATATAGACTACTTACCTGTTAAATTTGTGTTTTTTTTTTCATATTATTTATACTAGTTTCATTACGGAATACCAGCCGGAAATAAATGCAAGGCTATTTATATTGTTTCATGTGTAAATGGGCAAATCTTTTGCAACCAGGGTGAACAGCGCAATTTTTTAATGTAATTTTTCTAATATAACAGAGTATACTTATATGTACAATTCATAATTTAAAAAAAAAAAATCCCTGCCAGCGCGGCCTACAAGCGGAGGTAGATTTCGAAGTTAAGTATATTAATTGCACCACCAACAACTAAATCATGAGTAGATATAAATCCACTAGTTTTATCTGACCGCTTTTGACGAATTTTCATTTCATTTTTATATAATAGCTGGTTTTATCAGAATCATGTTAAGGCGGTATTAAAAAAAATACTTTCCCATGCTCAAAAACTCGAAATTTTCTGGCACATTTTCAGATTAATTTTTAATAGAAAAAATACGAAAATTGCTGACGTGATTTTTGAAAAGATTTATAAGCGACATGTGTTTTTATTTTTCTTTCAATTAAATGAAACTTGATTAATAAACAATTATTTTCTCAGTAGGGCAATATTTTTCGCTTCTAACACAATCGCTTCGGGAAATTCTGTTCAAAATGCCCACTTTGACATCATTTTTTGAAATATATTCTGCCCCTATCAAAAAATCGATCATTACGGTACATTATATAGTTTCTGAAGAAGAGAATCTATCAATTGGACGCGTTTGAGAGCAAAAATTAATTTAAAAATGAGTAAGAAAATAAGCAGTTTGGATTTGAATACATTCTTAATACGATGATTTTTTTCTTCAACCACTATGTATTTTTAATTTGTTTTTGCTGTAAGAAGTGGTCCTATCAAAAGGCAATGTTAAGAAGATATATGATAAATTCATTTTATATCTTGTGAATTGACGGAGTTATGGAAATTTTTCTTCTTCAACCACCCCCCCCCCTTTTTTTTTGTTTTCGTTTTTAATTTTAATTTTGGTACGAATTGATCTTATAAAAAGCTTGTAAATATAAAAGTTGTAGATAATATTAAGGAGATGTATAATAAAATTAATTGGATTTGGTATCTTGAGAATTGACGAACTTAAGATTTTTTTTTCTCCCAAAAACCCTATTTTTGGGCCCCTTGAGCCCATTTTTAATTTTATCAAAAATCTGTGATACATACATTTTTCGTCCTATTTTTAGAAGTAATAAAAACTTTAAACTGATTTGATATGTACAAAAATTAAGAAGTTATTCGAATTGGAATTTAGAAGTTTTTTGGTTTTCACAAAACCCCTCCCTATTTCCATCCCCTTGGTCCGATTTTGCCCATTAACAAACTTGACCGAGATTTTATACCCCTTGATTTTATGTATCAGTTTGAAAGAGATTGGTGAAGAATTGTGGAAGTTATCGTGTCCAGAAAAAGTGATATATATAGATAGATAGATAGATAGATAGATAGATACTTAGATGGATAAATATATATATAAAGTTTTTTACTGAGGGTGGTTTTGGGTTCTAGGGGTCATGATCGGTGTAGATCTGCAACACATTTTCAGAAATTCCAACATAGGAACGACGCCAATAGGTAGTATTTCATACGAAATCTACCTAAAAACTAAACAATTTCAAAAACAAAAAAGCTTTCGAAAATTTCAAAATACTATATATATAATCTATAAATTGATTGATAAATTTTGCCAAAAAATTACTACATATTTCTACCCACACTGAAGCTTAAAAAATATTTAAGAAAGAAAATATTTTTTTCTTAATTAAGCAAATTTAAAGAATATTGATATGGAAGAAACATTTATTATTTTTATTTAGCGATAAATTAATTACATTTTGAGTTAAACTACTTTTGTTTCATAACGACATTTATAGGGTTGTCCTATCTAAAAATTTAGTTCAAACTGGCAATTTTAACAGCATTTTATGGATACGTAAACCGTATGGATACCTTCCATACGTAAAATGGAAGGAAAAAAATATTTATTGAGCTTCGAAATAAGAACACGTGCCAATTTCATGTGTTTACGTAAAAAATTGAATTGATGAACGCGTCTTAAAACTGCCAGATTTATTTGAGAATATTAATATTATCAAATGGAGAAACTCAAAAGGTGTTTGAAGCGGAATATCGCATTCATTTTGGGTTAATATAGATAAAATAATTAATAATTTACTAAACATGTGCAAAAAATTTACACGAAATAATTTCTTCATATATAAATAAGTTTAAAAAACTTCACCTATTCAAATATGATATTAAAAACATAAATAAAAAGATATTAATATGATTCTTAAATAGGGGGTAATGTAAATTCTCATAAAAATCCATCGAGAAATGCATGAATAAATGTCGTTCCAGAATTTTTGTATTGAGTTAAAAAATGTTTCTTATCGGAACGGAATTTCCATATGCATTAAATTTAACGTATGAAAAATAACAACAACAATAAAAAAAATAATGGAAATGTTCTATAATCAACCCCACCCCGCGCCAGTATTATATTAAACATTTCAAAAATTTTAAGTTAATATTCTTTACTAAAAGCTGAATGACCTATTTCGGTAAACTCTGACAATTAACTCATAATAGAGCCTTTCTGATTCGTGCTCCCGGCAGATCGGCATCCAATTTGAATGCTTAAGCATGGCCTTTCTTCGTTAACATTTAAAAAAAAAAAAACTGTTGCATACAAAAATATGAAAATCGGTAGTATTGTAGAGAAATGTTTGATAAACACGCTGATACAGACAGTTTTCAAATCGAAGAACTACTTAAAGAGGTATTTAATGCCAAAGTTGGACAAAATCGTTCCATTAAAAAAGTTTTATAGGAGCAAAAATGTACATAGGAATTTAATCATTTTTAGATCATTTTATGCGTCAGAATTTCCCGATGTGCAGACTTCACTTAGTTTTTTAATTTGACTGATTTTTTGAGGTTTTATTTTTATTTTAAATTCAAATTTTCAGCATTTCGAAATATATTTTTTACGTATTTTAGAAAATTGAATTAATTTAAACTGTTGCCAACTGCATAAACAGCGCAAACAATAATGTTTGCTTCAAATTAAAAATTTATTTTACACGTGACTATTATAAACAGAAAATATAAAAAGCAGGAACTCATTGAAAATTACGTCATAAAAACTATACTTACACATGAATTTTAAAAGAGAAAGAATATTGTAACATAAGAAATTCATTAACATGAGTTAGGTCTTAAATAGGAGAATTTGCGTCACATTTGCGTCACATTACACTTATTACGTAAAATGAACAAAAAATAATATTGCAAAAGAGTTTAAATTTAAAAATTGCGCGAGACATTTATCTCAATTTTAAGATGATCATAATATTTTATTTCTAACAAAAGTATTTTTACGTGAATATTAAAAAGAGAAAGAAAAGTTTGGTGATAATTACGTCAGATTATAATTGTCAGATTCAAATTGTAATTCAATCTTCCGAAATCTTTTTAAAGCCGATCAAATTAGCTTGCTGTTAGAGTTTGCGGTGTCTGAACGGGGGTTGACGAGCATAGCTCGTAGGGGGCAGAGCCCCCTAGTAAATAAAAATAAAATGAGTTCTTAAAAAGACAAAAACCAAACAAACTAGAAACTGCTTTGTCAGAATTTAGTGATGTACCCGGTGAAAAAATATATAAATATAGGTAGTACAAAGCATATTTCAGCTTTAAGACTTAAAATACCCGCTTTTACTTTATATAAAAAGATGTTATTAGCACCCGCTGTTGATTTTCACATTTATGACCCAATCTTAAATAGCATGTATAGAAAAGAATTGATATGACGGCACCAGTGTTGAATTCAGGGGGTGGCCCGGGGGGGACAATCTCCCCGGAGCATCGAGATGACCCCCCCCCCCCTGAATATTTGAGATTTTGTGTATTCAATGGTCAAAAAGTACAATCCCCCCCCCGGAACTGTATAATGCCCCCCCCCCCCCCCCCCCCGGAGCTACAGAAATCCCTCCCAGAGAAAAGTGTCTGTATTCAACAAAGGACGGCACTATAGCGGAATAACGCACAAACTCAGCAAAAAGCCATGTCGTCATTCAAGAAACTCGAGAAAAAAATCAGTTATCGATTCACAAGCCTTTCATTTGTTTGTAACTTTAATATGGATACTGAAAATTAATACAGTTTATAATAGCTCCATGTTTTATCAGTAATCATTCATTTATATTTTTTTCAAAATTCGGAAAACATTATTATACATGGATTAATAAAATTCGAATTAAGTAAATGCGGAGAAAAAAAGAAATACATATATACTTCAAAATACATTTTTATAACAGACGATATTCTTGGCGTAGCACTTATTTTATTTTTTTTAATTAGTTTTTATGAGAAAATGGCAACAAAAAGATATAGTAATCTACAGTTTTCCCTTTACTTCCTACAGAAATAGAGTACTCCAGTTGCCATCATTACAGAAGTGGCATTACAATTTACAAAAAAAAAAAAAAAAAAAAAAAAAAAAAAATCAATATCTCAAAAAATCCCCGCCGGCCCGGCCTTCAGGCGGAGGTAGATTTCGAAGTTAAGTAAACTGATTTCACCAACAAAAACTAAATCATGATTAAATATAAATCCACTTTAACAGTTTTATCTGGCCGCTTTGACGAGTTTTTATTTCATTTTTATATAGTAGCTGGTTTTATCAGAATCATGTTAAGGCGGTAATAAATAAAAAAAAAATACTTTTCCATGCTCAACAACTCGAAATTTTCTTGCACATTTCCTAATTTATTTTTAATAGAAAAAATATGAAACTTGCTGACGTGATTTTTGAAAAGATTTATAAGCGGCATGTGTTTTTATTTTTCTTTCAATTAATTAAAACTTGATTAATAAACAATTATTTTCTCAGTAGGGCAATATTTTTCGTTTCTAACACAATCGCTTCGGGAAATTCTGTCCAAAATGCCCACTTCAACATCATTCTTTGAAATATATTCTGCCTCTATCAAAAAATCTATTATTACGGTACATTATATAGTTTCCGAATAAGAGAATCAACCAATTGGATACGTTTGAGAGCAAGAATGAATTTAAAAATGAATCAGAAAATAAGCAGTTTGGATTTGAATACACCCTTAATAAGATGATTTTTTTCTTCGACATCTATGCATTTTTAATTTGTTTTTGCTGAAAGAATTAGTCCTATCGAAAACGTGTCTGTATAAATGTTGAAGACAATATTAAGAAGATATATGATAAATTCATGGGGATTTTATATCTTGAGAATTGACGAAGTTAGGAATTTTTTTTCTCCCAAAAACCCTATTTTTTGCGGCTCTTGAGCCCATTTTTAATTTTATCAAAAATTTGCGAGACATAAATTTTTGGCCCTATTTTTAGAAGTAATAAAAAACTTTAAACTGATTTGAAATGAACAAAAATTAAGAAATTACGAGGTTTTTTTCGGTTTTCACAAAACCGCTCCCTATTTCCATCCGCTTGGTCCGATTTTGCCCATTAACGAACTTGACCGAGATTTTATGCCCCTTGATTTTATGTATCAATTTGGAAAAGATTTGTGCAGAATTGTGGAATTTATCGTGTCCAGAAGAAAGTGATATATATATTTTTTTTTTGTTGTTGTTTGTTTTGTTTTGTTTTTTGTTTGTGGTCAGTAATGTTTAATTAATGGTTATATATATATAACCATTAATTAAACATTACCGACCATCATCAAAAACAGCAATATTGTAAAATGACAATAAAAATGGATACCACAAACCTATAATATAGAACTGTATGTATAAAATAAAGTGCCTTATACATAATTACAAGAATTAATATGGAAGGAAAAAAGAAGAATATGGATACCAAAAAAAAAATTGAAAAACTTATATATTGAATTACGTTTTCAAGAGTACAGAATTCAATGATGTAAGCAAATCGGTTGTTTTCTGTGAGAAAAAAGCTAAAAGCTGAAATTTTTTTTCTCCAGTACCCAAACAACCAATATGATCAATAGAATAGTTTCAAGATGAAAACAGAACATTATCAAATGGCATAAAATGGAAAAAATAATACAACCCATTAAGTATTTAATTTATAGCATAAAAGATAGAAATATTACACACCATACCGAATAATAACCCAGTTGATTTTCAAAATATCCACTCGCACATGGTATCCGAGCATGATAAGATTAAGGTGAATAAAACAGTTAAGTTAACACAGAAATTAAAACTATGGATTCAGTTAATTTATTTTGAAATACCGTGATAAAAACATTTAATATAATATAAATAGAAAATAATTAAATTATTTAAAATACCTAAAAAAACACTTTTAAATTGTTTAATTTCAATTTTACAATATAACCAATAATCAGCGTTTAATACCACCTGGTGTAAAAAATTAAAATTATTACTTTAACAGAAGCTTTAAAAGACAAAATTTTTTAGTGCTGCCATCTATTATATTATTTTAGAAACAATTATTATTATTCAAATGTCACAAGAATAAAATAATAAAAACTAATGAAATTAAAATATATCATCTGCATTACCACGCTAATCCTAATATATAAATAATAATCTACGATATATCATTATTAAAAGAATTAAATTAATTAAATGTTAATAAAATACTATCAATATATTCTATTACCAAACCCATTTAATCTACACTGAGAAAGTAAATAATTTTATAACATTGATAATATATAGAATATAGCTATATGCTATAACATAAAATAAATTATATATAATATAAATATAAAAACTTTAAGAATTACTATTAAATTTAAAATCTAATAAATTAATAAAATGAACAGGGAAAAAAAGATGTTTATAGAAGATTGTCAGATTCTAAAATTCCCAATAACCTAAAGATTACAAATATAGTGTGTGGATTATCTTCATATTAGCCAAAAAAGCTAAAAAATATGATTGTGACAATCAAACACATTAAACCGATAATTAATCATGGAATACAAAGTTGAAAATAAAACAATATTAAAAAGTATAGAGGAATGATAATAAAAACCAATTACCCAATTTTAATACATACAGTATAACAATAGTTATATCAAATAAACTTATATGCATATTAATCACTATAAAGATGGTATACTATTATTAATTAATATGACATTGTCCTGAGTAGACTAAAATTTTAAATCAAGTTAATTTTGAAATTGATAAAATAAGCTAAATTTAATATGAATTGAAATAAAAAAAAAGAAATGTCACCATTTACATATAAAACATCCAATCAACATCCATATAAAATGCGTAATAGAAATATAGTTATAATACAAAAGCCCCATCATTTTTTAAAATTAACCATTGCGTATTATCCAAACAACTCCACCCTCCTCCGTACTCTAACATTTACCCACCCAACCATCCTATAGTAATTTTTTATTATTATTTTACAATTTTTAATTGTTTATATAAATATTTTTGTTATTTTTATAAATTTTTTGTAATTTCGTTTACGCATGTGTTATTTATTTATTTATTTTTTTTTTTTTTTAAGATCCTGTAAGTACTAATTGTATATTAATGACTATATGAATTTTTTTGGAAAACCATGATTTAATGTTTCATAAATTAGTTTTTTAATATTATTGTTAATTAGATTAGAAAAACATAAACATTTTATTCTATATAAATGTTTAAGTATTATATTTCGATATACAGAATGATGAAGACAAGATTTAAAATTTGTAAATGTATTAACTTTGAATTTAAATTCTTTACGTTTATCATATAAATCTGTTATTGTTTTGTTGTCTTTTATTGTAATTTTAAGATCTAAGAAATAATTGTATTGTTAGATAAGAGGTTTTCCGTTAATTCCAAATTAGTGGGATAATCAACTGGAAATTGAGAAATTTTAGATTGATCAGTGGCAATTAAAATTATGTCATCAATATAACGATATAAATGGAGATTATTATTAGTAAAAGTACGTTCATAGTGATATAAGTATAAGTCTGATAATAAACTGGATGTATAACCACCTTGTGTTATACCGACGTGCTGTAAATATAATGTGTTATCTTGCAATATATAATTATTATAGATAATGAAGTTTGTTGATGATTTAAAATAAGCGATATCAATATTAGATGGTAATGCCAGTTTTTTATAATACTTTTTAAATAATGCATTTATAATATTATGCAAATCTAATAAGTCTATATTATTAAAAAGATCTTTGAAGTCATATGTCGTTATATTATATACACAATGAAGATTTTTTTAAATATTGACCAGTTGATAGCTATTTTTTATACAATGTGTATTATCATTGTTTGTAGTAAGTATATATAATTGATTAAGAATTTTTAATAGAAGTTTATTGGCTTTATTATTGGCTTTATTAGTATTGCAACCAATAGTTACAGTCCTAAATTTAATTGGAGTTTTATGAAATTTGGGAATAAGAACTAAATAAGGATAATTAAAGTTAGCTAATATAATATTTAATAGTTTATAATTACTTTGAATTTTACGATTATTTACAATTACATTCTCATTAGTTTTTTGAAAAGATTTATTAGAAGAAATACAGGTTGTAAGAAGTTGGTGATAATAAGATTTACATATGATTGCATAATTATTAGGAGATTTGTCTACATATGTAATAACGTAGTTTTTTTGTAATTTAGTAATTTGTTGGAAAAAATGCTTTGTGTTAATAGAAACCAAATCAGAAATATTATTTTTTAAAGCCATAGTTAATTTTTCAATTACTAATATTTTCCATTGATTAAAATATTCAATAGGTTTATTGTAATAGATTGAAATTTTATATATAAAAATATCTATATCATATGTAAACTGTTTGATAATAGATTTAACAGTAAATTTAGATGGAAGTCTATATTTAGTACCATAACCCATTAGTTTTTCAATTTAAAATCATTAACAATATTAAGATTTCCAGTGATTATATGTCCATGATCATTGTTTATATATTTTTTTAGATTAGGGTCATTGCATTTACGCGAAAAATTAATTGCAGCAGATGTATTTTTTGAAAATGTATTGTAGTTAAAAATCTTTCTACCAATTGTATTCGGATATTTAAAGGATTTTGATATATGAAGATTATTAATAGGAAAATAACAGTTTTTATCATTAATTATAGAATTGAAATTAATTTTATTAAATATATGATTTGAAAAAGTTATTATCATTTGAGTATTCGTGTTTTGAATTTTATGGTTTTTTTTTTTTTTTTTTTTTTTTTTTTTTTTTTGTAAATTAATATTTAAAAGATTAACCCTAGTCATAATAAGATCAAAATAAATATCAGAGAAATGTTTAGAGAAAGATTTACTTAGAAATACATTTAAATGTTGTACAATCTGTTTCTTTTTATTAGCAAATATGTATTTTCGAATTAATAACCAGTTATAATGCTTTAAATATTTACTTTGAAGATCATTAATTTGTTTAGTGATATATTTTTTAGAAACTACAACTGATGATGAACACTTTCCACGTTTGTTTCGTGTTGTTTTACAATTTATATATATATATATATATATATAGATCGATAGATAGATATAGATAGATAGATAGATAGATAGATAGATAAAGTTTTTTACTGAGGGTGGTTTTGGGTTCTAGGGAAATTCAACATAGGAACGATCCCAATGGGTAGTATTTCATACGAAATCTACCTAAAAAAATCAGATGCCGTTTTCAAACAATTTGCAAATTAAGTATTTTTTTTTTTCTGTGTGACGGTATGAAAATTAAAAATGTGTGATGCTTAGATGTTAAAAAAATTGCAGTAGAGAATATCAGTATTTAACAGTACAATGTTAAATCTGCTTCGTTTTACGGCTGGCTTATGTAACGTAACGTTATTTTGAATGGACGACACTTTAATTGCTGCCCAAAAGAAATAGAATATCGGGGCTTAAAGGAAAAAGAAAAACACTTTTTTAAGTCTTCAATTTTTATCTTAACCCTTTGTACTTGAAAGGTGACTCTCCGAGCACTGGTGTTGCCAGGCGCCCGCGTAAATCAGCGCTTCAAATGCTCCGGACACCATTAATTTCTTACAGATTATTTCGACATCTTTAATCGCAGATAATTATGACATGAGATAAGACGAAAAAAATGACCTTAAGATACCGGTTTCCAGAGCATTTGGAGGCCCGGATTACGCGAGACACATGGAAACACTATTGGTGAATGAGAGTCATCTCCCGAGTAGAAAGGGTTAAATTTCACGCCTGGCATTGATTATAAAAAATTCACTGCCTTTTTTCAGCTTTAGAAAACTTTAGGAAACGAGTGATTTTAATAAATATATATATAAGTTATATATATATATATATATATATATATATATAATAAAATATATAAATATATATTTTTTACTTTGTTCCTTTTTTTACATTAGCAACATGAATAGAAAAAAGCATTATTTAAACTTTCTAATCTAGGGGAGGTAGGGTTAATTCGTTAATTGGGATCAGTGGTACTTCAGGGATAATCTGTAACACATTTAAAAAATTGACCATGCTAATTATGAAGTCAGACCAATATTCTACATGTGCAATTTTGTGCAGAGAAAATGCATGTTTCTGCAGAAGTAATCACTGTTTTTCCAGAACACAAAGAAAAACGTCTGTCAAGGTGAGAATGTTTTAATTAAAAAATCCCTGCCGGCTCGGTCTACAGGCGGAGGTAGATTTCGAAGTTAAGTACTAAATTCACCAACAAAACTTAAATCAAGGTTAGAGATAAACCCAGATCCTTCACTAAGAATGAGTTCTAGGGAGCTAAACTTTTTGTGAAAATTCTAATATACACGAAAACACACACGCATGTATATGGAATAGGTTTAATAATGGATACAGCAAATTCAGAGAACCTTAAAATGTTAAAATATGTTAATATTTCCATAGTCGGGTTTTTATCATGTTTTAATACGTTTCTTCAAACTCATATAACGTTACATATTCACCTGCTGAGGTCCATTATATTTCCAGTATGACGCAATATACATATTTTTTTAATTCGTCAGACTATTTATTTTATTTTAAGTTTTCATGCAGAAATCTTGCTCTAGAAAACTTATGAAGACATATGAAATTTCATAAATTCCAAATACCCCCCTCCTCACCCTCCTAATTTTTTTACCCTTTTCACAAAAGTTCCAATTATAAGCACCCCTTAAAATCATTAGAATTTCCTATTTGCTAAAGAGGGGCTTACTTTCGGTACTTTACGGTACTTAATATAACTTATTTTAGGAATATCCTGATTCATTTACTTTTATAATTTAAGAGAAAACTATAATAGCTCTGCCATTTTTTAATTTTTATTTTTTATTTCCAATCGTAAGGCGATTCTCTAACTCTTTTCTCAAAAATGGGACACTTTTTGACACATTTTCTGACTCATTTTCAAGCGTAAAAGCATAAAATTGGCAGGCCAGGCTATTAACATAATTTGGAATCGAATGGCGTTTTGAATTTTTTGATAAATAAATTACTTAAAGTGTTATAAGCAATTGTTGATAGCAGATTTCCTCCTTTCCTGTGCTATCACGTCCGGCAATTCCGTTCAAATTGCAAACTTACGCAAGATTTTCTGAAAGATCCTCTGCTTTTACCAAAAAGTTGAAAAATACATTAGAATACATAATTACATAATCATAACACTTACCAATTCCATGCGTTTCCGAAAAAAATGAATTCAGAAAGGTGACATAAAGTATTTTCTTTTGATTTGAGAACAACGGTAATTCTATAAAATTAAGGGCTCATTTGTAAAATAAGTAAATAACAAAATCTAATTTCGAGATGTGAAGACTCGAGTTTTTTAAAGAAAACTATAACTATCCTCTCGTGAACTATCGTGATTGTTTCGTCTAAAACAGCTAATGTGTTAAAGACTATATTCTCAACATCCTCAGTTGCACTTATGTACCACACATTTTGTATGATTCATTTTATTTTATTGGATTTATATGCAAGAAGTCTTCTTTTCTAAAATTTATAAAATTTATGGCATAACTTTTGAAACTCATATCTTATATTATGATATATATGATTCAAAAAGAAATCTTGTACATTTAAAAAGATGTCATGATGTAATTAACGGCTTTACACGAGAATAATAATAATAATCAAAATTCACAGTTACCATTTTTTACGCCCAAATCCTTCATATATGTTCGTCTTCAATCAGTGAATTGAATATTTCTCTGAAGTTATTGCTACTGCTCAGTTCAAAGTAATATTTAGAGCTACCAGCTTATGTTAAAAGGATTTCGTTAATAAATATGTAAAGTAGCATACGTTACAAGTCTGATTGATATGTTGCTTTTGTATCTAATTTTATTCGGTCTAATATACTTAATTTTTTAAAGCTTTTAGGCTGTAGTTTCATAGCTGCCAACTTTTATACTTTTTTATTACCGCTATTTTTTTAAAAGCATTTTTTGCATTATCTATCGCCAAATTTCGAGAATTAAATAAAGGGAAGATTGTATTAAAGTAGAGTAGCAGAAAAGCACAAAAGTTGGCAGTTTTATCGCTACCATATCTACTTTATCAAACTACCTTTTCTATGTTAAAGTTGAAAGGCCTATTAACTTAAAGCATTCAACATTTAAATTAGTATTTAATAATATCCGAATAATTAATTATAGGAATATGTTAAAAATTTATAAAGGATTTGATTCTGTTACAAAGTAATAGATTTGCTCCAAATCTCTCAGTGTACTCCTAGATTTTTTGAGTATTTTTCGGTTTCTTATTTTCCTGGTAAATATTTTATTACTAAGTATTTGGGTTAGTGATGTTTGACAACTTTCATTTCTTTATCTGAGCATGTCATTTTATTTCTTCTTCTTATTATTTTTTTTGTGTGTGAGGGGGGGGGGGGGATGCTTTTCTTTCTTTTTTTTCTTCAATGAAACTAGCATGCCGACTTTTGAAGTTGTTTTCCATCGAAGTACCCATACCAATAGCAAAAAAAAAAAAAAAAAAAAAAAAAAATCACATGTGTTTATTGCTTCTGTTATTTCTCTTTTATTGATGAACAGGTTCTTTTTATATAAATCCTTGAAACATCTGAATGCTAAAGTTTTGCCTGCTGGTGCTACTTATTATGTCGATTTTTACAAGACAAGTATTTAATAAATATCAAAAAATATAAAACAGTACCCTTTGCAACTGAATATCATTCCTGGGGAATTATTATCCAACACTTACAATTACTGTTATATTGCCACAGAAAAATACTTTCGAAAGGCTCTGCAGAAAAAGACCTGATTTTTCTTCTTTTTCTTTCTTTTTTTTTTTTTTTTTTTTTTTTTTTTTTTGTGCAGGATAGATGGGAGAAATCACCATATACATAGAGGGTAACGCTTGTACAAAATACTAAGAGAATAATACTAATATTGCATTAATATAATGTTGAAAGTTGATTTATACCATAAGTAAGCTATGTTAAGTATAACGTTTGTATCAAAATAAGTCTAATTTTTGCTAAACAAAGACTCTTCCGTTATGAATATTAAAGGCATAATTTAACAATGCAATACGACTTACATTATACGAAACTGTTAGCTGATTTTCAGCTAATTATATTTTTTCAAGCATGAAACATGGCCAATTTGATTTTGAAAAAAATATATTTGACATATTAAAATAATTTGGTATGGAGTTAAAACGGCAATCGCTAATCTTTAATAAATTTGATAGAAATTTGAAAGAAAAATATTGGAGAAAGATCCAATGAAATGACGAATTTGCTGATTTCTTTTCTTATGTATTATTTCTTTTATATCCATGAATAGAAAAAAAAAACGCTACTGATGTATATTTTTTGAAAGCGCAGTTTCTGAGACTTCCTAAACTTAAAAAAATAAATATTTAATATTGAGAACCAATACACATTTTTAATAACTAACTCATGGGTCCACAGAAATAAAGTCAGTAAAGTCATAAGTAGAAATAAAGTCAGGAAAGTTATATTGACAACATAACTTTTTCATTCGAGAAGCCTGATTTTTATTTGAAACAATTGTTACATAAATCTACGAATCGCTTTACCAACATGTCTGCCCATAGAGAAAGGATCGAAATACTACTTTGGTCTATATTTTCTTAAATAAAATTAGATAAAGAGAGGACTATAATTTAAAGTTGCAAACTTATTAAGTTAGAAAGCACTTGATCTAAAATTTTTGATACCACGATATTTTCATTAATTACGTTCAAGTTGAAATAGTAAAATCCCGATCTCTTAAAATAGATTTCGCAAAAATGGTGCGAAAAGAAAAAAAAAACATTTATGCATTCTAAATTTTCCTATACCAACGTTATTCTGGGAACTCTTCTACTACAAGTTCTCTAGTTTTACTTACTGTCGACTTTACTATGTTTTTCAAGTTGAAAGAACAAGTTTTCTTATCTTGGAATTGGAGAATAGATAGGGAATATGCTGTTATCTATTATGTTCCTGAACGGGTTTGCAAAGCATCTGCTAATCATTTAAAGGGTTCTTTTTTTTTAAAAGGGGAGGGTGTACGCCATAGATTTCTAATATAACCCAATTCCTCCTCTAAGGTGTATGCGCATATTTGAAAATTATCACATGTTCTACAGAGAGAATCCTTTATGGTTTGAGATTTTAAAAATTAAAGCAATCTGGATTTTTAATTTATGATTGCTTCAAAGGAATACTTACAATAATATTTTAAACGTATCTCATAGAGTCAATGGTGTATCTAATAATCCTAATTTCGCGTTTTTAGCTTATATATTCTTTTAATTTTTTTCCAATGATATTTTAATTTCATTATAATTATCCCGCAAGATTTACTCGTAATAAAAAAAAAAAATAAGAACGTACCTTAAATTTTGAAGATAAATCTACAAATTGCTTTTTTTTTTTTTTTTTTTGACATCCTGCTCATACTTCAAAATTTAGATTAATTGCATTACAGATATTTTCGCATGATTATAATTCAAACAATGTGTATAGATTTTATGTGGAATTACTCAATTTATGTATGTATGCACTTACCATCAAATTAAAGCTCTTGAATTTGATTTGTTTAAGATTAAACTTTTATTTACAATATCTCTGTAAAAACGGAAAATGAACTGCGCTAAAAGTGTAGTTACCTAAAAATATAATTGAAAGTAAGTTGTAAATGAATTTGAACATAAAATTTTAGTGAAAATAAAATAATTTAATTTAGAATGCTTGACATTCAATAAGGAACTTTTTGAAAACTAACACGAAGTCACTCTTTCAGTTTGAGAAAATATGTTTTCTCTATTAATAAAATATGCATTTGAATTAATATTTCATATTTATTTTATTTTTTTTTCAAATTTTGTCTATAATTTGATTAAGTGTCAAATTAAATAAATAAATAAACAAAAGAGAGAGGGGAATACAAGAAGTCAAGAGAAGAAAGGAAATTTTGAATACGTCAATAGATTATATTGCGGCGAAGGTCAAAGGACTTTTTTAAGTGCGATGAAGAAGGGGGGGGGGGGGGGTATAGTAAAATTTTATTTATTTCAGTCTACATAAAATTAATTTTCCATTTTGATTTTTGATTTTCTTTAAATACTTTTTCCCTTATAAGAGATTCTCCAAAATAATTTATTTGTTGAGCAAATGGTTATGGGGTCTTTACTCTCTATCGGTGTGTGTTTTTATTCAATCAGTGCTTCTTCAAGGAATAGATCAAGGAATATCGCCAACGAAAATGAATATGGACGCTAGTAAGACGGAAAAGAAGTACAACATTTTGCATTTCAAAAATAGCACATAATTTTGCTGTCCTAAATTCGTCTTGAGTTACACATTACTACAATGCAAATTAGTTAAAATGAATGTTTATCTAGGGATCCACATTTAGAAATTTACTGTTTTAATAGATGCTAAAGTAATGCCAGGTATGTAAAAGTTACATAATTATAAAGTTTATAATGTTAATATTCTGTGGGGGAGGGGGGGGGGGGACCAAAAGTTTATAGGCATATTTTCATCTAATAAGACAAAGTTAAATTAATCTATGAATGTGTATAGATTAATGAACAAATACACGTGATTTTATCTTTTAATTTAATGCAGATTTAGTTAGGGGTTCTTTGACAGTTATGACAAAGTTACTAAATTTCAAAGTTCAATAAATCACAAAGATACAAAATTTATAATGTTCATATTAAAAAAAAAAAAAAAAAAAAAAAAAAAAAAAAGTTTACCAAAAGTTATCCGCAGTTTTTTTTTCTTCTTATAAGATAAAGTTAATCTCTAAATGTGTACATATATTAATAACCGTGATTTTACCTTTTATTTTAACACAGATTTAGTTAATTGTATGCTATTTATGCAGATTATTTAGGAGAATATTCAATTTTCTAGCAATTTTAAAATTCTGCCTCTTCTATAATTTATATGAGAACGTGAGTTTCAAAACTCGCCTTATACAAAATTAAAAATATCGCATTTTCCCTATCAATATATTCTAATGGTAAATCTGCACAGCAGAACACAAGAAAATAACAAGAAACACAACTATCTGCCAAAAAGCTGGATTTATCCTGTATTTTTCTATTAGATTCTTGGTTTATTTGATTTTCTGGATAAAGTTATTTTTGAAACTCACCTCCTCTCATATATATATATATATATATATATATCTTTTTTCTTTTGTTTTATATTTACGATGACCATATTTCATTAAACTAGTTGGATATGCCAATTTCAAAACTTTCTTCTATCTTATACATAATATTTCAAAAATTAGTTACACATGTTAATACTTCAATATTATTAGTTCAATACTATCCCAACTTTGATTTTCATCTTAAATTTCTGCTTCAGTCAATTAAACGGACTAAAAACGAGTTAATCAATATCATGATATTTGTTAAAATTAATAGTTTTTGCTTATTCTGTGGTTATCAGATGTTTTCGAATAGCCGGCTTAGCAAAAAGCGAGTTTCCGCGTCTGCACGCGCCGCCGATGGACAACAGAACTACGGAAAATCAAGAAACACATATAAAAATCGCTATCACAGAGCTCCTTTACCGCGCAATATTTCCAAATTCAAGGAGGGCCTGTTGGCCAAAGCCAAAAACATGCAAGAGAAAATTTGGTTCAATTGTATGCATAATTTTATACACTTTTCGATTGTACAATAAAGAAAATGGTACAGACATCGTAATTATAGCGCCCCCTTCCAGCGGAATTTTTCCAAATTCAGGGAGGACCTGCTTAACATCAAAAACTTAAAATAAAAATTTGGCTCAATTCTATGCATAACTTCATACACTTTTGGATGGTACAGTATTCAAAATCGCTGTTACAGCGCCCTCTACCGGCTATTTTTTCCAAATTCAGGGAGGATCTGCTTGCCATAGCCAAAAACTTAAAATAAAAATTTGGTTCAATTCTATGCATAACTTCATACACTTTTGGATGGTACAATATTGAAAAATCTCAAAAAAATCGCTATTACAGAGCCCCCTGCAGGCGATTTTTTTCAAAATTCAGGGAGGATCTGCTTGCCATAGCCAAAAACTTAAAATAAAAATTTGGTTCAATTCTGTGCATAACTTCATACACTTTTTGATGGTACAATGGCGACAGACAGACGGACACACGGACACACACATTTTCTATAAACATGTTTTTTGAGATCTCTGACCCCTAAAACTTATAAATCCGTCGAAAACCGGAAGTCGAAAAAAATTTCGATTACAATACTTTCTTCTATTGAAGATAGAAGAAAGTAAAAATATAGGGGCAGCAAATAATAAATGTTGATAACTCATCACTCTCCCTTCATAGAATAAATAGAAAAACCTTCATGATGGAATCTTTATTTAGCGAACAATCTATTTTTAATCCACAGCACATATTTATGTACTTTTTCTCTTTAGCAGATTTTGAATTCTGAAGCAAATTTGAAATTTAAAATTAATATATATACTTACTATTTCAAAGCAAAAAATAAATAAATAAATAAATAAATAAAAATGAAAATAAATTAAGAAAGAAACTTAATGCTATACCTTTTTCAAATTTAAAATCACTATATAATTATGTCACTATTTCACAAAGATAATTGCATATTATGTGTTAGCTTCTCGATAATGCTTTCCCTTACCATTTACGGAAAAAAAGGAAATAAATCAGATTGTAGAAGAAATTTGCACATGTTGGAAAGTGCATTTATATTATAAGCAAAGATAAAAACTGTCTAATTTTTATAGACTTACATAAGACCATTTTATATCATTATTGATAATTATAATACCATTAATTTTCATTTGAATTATTACTTTTTTTTTAGAAGAACAACAAATTTCAATAGCACTATTTTTGCAGCTCATGAATAATAGAAATGTGCATTAATCAAATTAATTTCTTGATTTTCTTTTACTGATATTATACAAAATAAACATGGAACCTTTAACTAGTAATACAGAATCAAGCACAATATCTCTGATTCACTAGCATATTGCGGACGATAAATCCATATAAACATATGAAAAAACACCAAATATATATATATATATATATATATATATATTCGCTTACGATTTTGCAGACCTCTATAACACAATTGATTTGACAGATTTAAAAGATAAAATAGTAAATTTTTATAATACAAATAGTACTTTGGATGTTCATAATGATTTTTTTCATAAATTTATTTCAGTTAGTAGTACAAGAAAACTACCTTTACGAAGGAAATACAATATTTAAACAGATTCGGGGTATTCCAATGGGGGGGAGTTGCAGTTCCATTTTGGCAAACATTTACTTACATATATATGAAAGAAATAATAATTTAAACAGTAACACATTATCCTACAGGTATATAGACGATGTTTTGATAGTCAAATTAAACAATGATATTGAAAATATTGATTTTACATATTATCCTACGTCACTGAGTCTGGAACCCTCCTCCCAGAATTGTAAAAATATTAATTTTCTAGATGTGAACCTAAGCATAGAAAGTGAAAATTTGATATCTAAGTTATTTGACAAGCGAAATGATTTGAACTTTAATACCTTAAAGCTGATATATTTTGATTCCAACGTGCATGTTTCGATTAAAAGAAATGTACTTAGAAATGGATTAATACGAATCGAAAGACTGAGTACTAGAGTTAAAGATATGTTTAGTGATATTTTAGAGTGGTGCCGCTTGGGATTCAAGCATGGTTATCCTCGCAATTTCATCAGGAGAATAACTAGTGATTTTATTAAGAGTAGCAGGTACGGAACTGAACTGAACTCAGTGATGGATGAGAATGGAGGTTTTGATGAGTTGATTGATCTAATGAGTTAGAGTGATATTTTGGTGGATGTTGTAGTTCTGTTTAGTTTTTCATAGTTTTTCATTTTTTTCAATTTTGGTCTTGGCGAGTGAAGGGGGACGTAGCATGCGTAAAGTCTGACTTAACCCTGCAGTGTATGTCGTTAGCCATACCGCTCGCCTTCTGTCCTGTTCTGTTATGTCTTGCAATTATATATATTTTCTTTGGTTATTTAGTTTGATTTTAAGAGTTAAAGTTTATGTTGGTTATTATAATATTTTCGATGTGAATTTCAGTGCAGCTATGGTGAGTGATGGATTTTGATATTTTGTTTGTGGTTTTAAATAAATAAATATATATATATATATATATCATATTTAGTTTTAAAAAACGCAATTTTCCTAATGAAAAAAAAAATACGAAACTTTTTAAATATATTTTTAATTGTAAAGAAAAAAAATTTTTAATATGATTTCTTATATCAAAAATGCCATATGCTTGTATTTTGTTGGTAAAAAATCCAATGTTAAAATTTTGAAAGCAACAGTATTAAACCGACGATGTTCATTTAGTCTATACCAGAAAAATCAAATTAAATAATAAAAAGTTTAATTAGCATTTTGTTTTAATAACACATATATGGGTGATATTAAAAAATGAAATTCCGCAATACAAATAACTCCAAATTTGATTTCAGTATAGAAGATTTTGATCGTAATTTTCTCATATTAATGAATAATGACACAAACGCCTTTAAAATTTAGCAATACAAAGTGATAAAAAATAATCATAACAAAAATCTGGCAAATAAGAAATGGTAGACCACACCAGAACAAACTATTTTTTATATAGGAAGCCAAGATTGAATAACATATTCTTCTGTCAAAAATACAGGGTGTCTCTCCTCCAGCACCACAGCAAATCCATTTGGCGCACGGGGCGGAAGAGATTGTGAATTGTGATATACCATTGGCGCATAATGATAACTGACAAAAAAAAAAAAAAAAAAAAAAAAGTAAATATTTCGGATTGAGCATCGGTCAGGAATGTTTATATGGGGTTGTAAAATTTATTTTGTTGGTTCAACATTTTTTCAATTGGGGAAGAGGGGTTCGATATTTTATTAAAGCTTAACATGATGGTATTAAATTGAACATTTCAAAAATCATAAAGGTAATATTCTTTATAGAAATTTAAATAAACTTTGATAATTAATGATTAATGAAACCGATCGGGTTCATACTCACATAAACATGTGGAGGGCTACTTCATTTTCTCGAAAAGACCCGCTCGCTAATGCTAATCCAATGAAAGAAATTTATAATGGTACCTCGTTTGCATTTCAATATTTTTAAATGATAAATATATATCATTTTTATGATATGATATTTTATGACCCATATTTGATATCGATCTGTACAAAGGCTATCATTTATTTTTTCGATTTTGATTGCAGATTTTTTTTTTTTTTTTTTTTTTTTTTTTTTTTTTTTTTTAATGAGGATGCTTTTCTTTTCGAAACCGTTTCCGAAAATGAAAGTGTCCTAATTAAAAATACATGTAAACAAAATCGAAAAATTAAAAAAAAAATTCTCTTTGCACAGATTTATCTCAACTATCCAATGAATAAAAAATCAATTAAAATATTGCAAAGTAGCATTAGCGAGTGGTTCTTTTCGCTTGACAGAAATAGCCTCTTAATGCAGAAGTGCCATTTCTGATAATCTTTTTATTTCTGAACTTTTTACTGAGAATATGTTGCAGCTGAAAATATTCTTACAATTGTTTTTTTTTTTTTTTTTTTTTTCAAAGAAAATAAATAAACGCTTTATTTGTATTATTAATAATAATTTAAAATGTCGTGTTCCTTTACCATAATGTTTTGCTTTATCTGTTACACACATTTAAACATCAGTTAGATAATCGGTGCATCTTTTTCACAAAGGTTAAGATTCAGCCAAATGAAAAAGGGGGAAGGGAAGAACAAGAAACAAGAAAAAACTCTCGATTTTCTAATATTTATTTTTAAAGTTGAAATCTATCTGAATATACAATAAAATCATGTATTATTTTAATAAAACGTTTCTGGAAAATATGAATTCTTATTTTGAATTGCTGTCCTAGTTGGATTCAAAAATCCACTACAAAAAACAATTTTTGTATTGGAAACAAAGGATGAAAAACATTTTCTTCTGAGAAAAATACAGGGTGTCTCATTCCAGACTAAACACAAATTTTCTCAAAGGTTAAAAACTGAATGAACTATATTACCCTTCCGTCTACCAGACGGGTCCATTGGACCCGACATGTACATTCAAAATATTTATTCAAACCAGAAATTTCTTCAAAACAAACTAAATGTATAAATCAGACAATAATAAGTTAAATAAACAAATTAAATAGTTTTAAGTAAAAATTCTGGTGTAGAATGTTTTTATAAAACTTGAGTAAAATTTCCGGTAGTTCTAGGGTTACAGTAAAATTTCAACAGACTTGAGTTGCATTGTTAAAATGCAAATATAAAACGCGAATTTGTGGAAGCTGTTGCCCTTATTTACCTCCAAACAATATTGAACTAGATGCTCCGTAATTGGAAATATATTTCACATTTCATACGGTGTCACTGACCGACTTACAGATCACTCCCAGAACCTTTTTTTAGCGCCATTACATTTTACATATAAAATATAAATCAGACAAAAAATTCTAAAAATCTTTATTATTCCGTTTCCCGTTCTTTCAGGCATAGACACTCGCGAGCTAATGTTAAAGCTTTGGAAGGTTCTTTTCAAATATTCCGTGTGCATTTCAACTTTTTTATTTCTTTTTGCATTGAATAGTTGAGGTCGATCGCTTATTCACCCTTTTTTGATTTTGTGTGCAATTTTTTAAAAATATATAAAGTTACTCTTACTTTCAGAACGGGTTCCGAAAGTGAAAGTGTCATCATAAGAAAAAAAACTGCAGCCAAAATCGAAAAAATAAAAATGGGTGAATGTAAGGATCAACCACTGCTATTAAATGCAACAAAAATCATTTAAAAATACTGAAATGCAAATGAGATATTTGAAAAGAATCTCCCAGAAGTTTAACATTCGCTCGGAGTGTTTTCACCTGCCGAGACGGGAGCCTCATCTTATAATATGCTGTTCATTTTTTAATTATAATAAAATCCGAGAAAAAAAGCTGGCTGTGGAATATTTTAATGTTAATAGATAATAAATTTTCATCTGGTGGTTGGATAAATAAAGTACATTTGTGCTGATTTTCGAATACTTAATAATCACATTAAACAACATGAAAAAAATTAAACCAATTTGGAAAAATGCCTGACAGAAATAATCAATGTTGTTAGAATTTGCAGATAAATTCAATTTTGTAAAATATTTTATAAATTTATCTATAGTACATTTTCATTTCATGAAAAAAATTACTTAATAAAAGAAAGAAAGTTATTTTATTTTATTAGTTTTTTATTTTAGTTATTTTTTATTTTATTAGTTTTTTTTTAATTATTTTATTATTATTAGTGTTTTTATTATTACTAGAAGATCTAATCCGGACATCGCGGTTACAGAATATTCGTAAAAAATCTAATATATTTCTTCCAATTAATATATATTAAGATTGTCCACTAACAACTCCTAAAAGCATTTATAAGCCTAAAAGCATTATATAATATTTTACTTATTTATTTACAAAGTTTCATTTTCGTTATCGAATTATAGTTAGAAATAAATACAGGGCTATTTATATTGTGTAAATGTATACATTAAATGTAAATATTTATGTGTTTCGTAATCTCAAAAGAAAAGCGCAATTTTTTAATCTAATTTTTCTACCAATATAACAATATACTATACATACATTTCCTTCAGTCATTATTCATTGAAAAAAAAAAAACACATCTGATCAATTTCAGAAACAGAAATTATTTCGACAATTTGAAAACACCCTGTATATATACTCTATATTATGATTAATAAATTTTGCCAAAAGTTACTGCAGATTTCTGTTGACAGTCAGGCTTAAAAAATACTTAGAAAAAAAAATTTTTTTTTCGTAATTCAACATATTTAAAGAATTTAACAGTTAGGAAAATATTAAGAATGTTTAGTGAGTTTCACCATTATCTATAAATAATTAATGCATATGTAATGTAGTATTGCTGATATTAGCTATTAAATATAAAAAAAATATATAAGCTATTATTTTTTTTATATATATCTGAGTAACTGTAGCTAAATTTACATGAAATTTGAAAAAAAGATTATGATTCCTATTTCATTTTTCTTTCTTTAAAAAAAATTTAAAGAATACATTCTGTTAAGGTATTATAATAAAAAAAGGCATTATATTTTTCTTTATTTGAGACCCCTTTTTAACGAGCATTTTTTGTTCACCACATGAAAATATCGTAAAAGTAGTAATAGTAATAGTTTAGTTATTTCCGAGTTCTTTGAAAAATATCTCAGAATTTTAATAGATGTATTTAAACAGATGTTCTCTATTACTCCCTTTTTTAGTTCTTTAGTATCAGTTCAAGTCCTTTGCCTGAAGCGATATTTGCACGTCTCCGCACTCCTTTGTCTACGATATCATCAGGCATCTGGTTAAATCAGCGGGATATGGTCAAAAAATGTGCGACGCTAGAAACTCCGTTGAAATGAATAAGATACTGCTATTAGGAAAAACGTGTCGAAGGACATTCAGAAAGACTTTTAAGAGAGTTTTAAATACTGTTTTGTTTTTAACATTATTAAATAATAGAATTTTTTTAATAACATTAAAGTATTTTAGTATTAGTTAGATACATTAACGTTTCTCTTGTTCTTAATATTCCGTTGCAAAATGTAAAACTAATATCAATTTTTTTTTCTTTAAATATGCACCAAAAACAGTTTTAAACTATAAATCAAGATAAAAATTGCTATAAGTGACTTAAATCAAAGAAGTGAAAAACTTAGACAAGTGTCAATATCCTTGTTGATACAAACATTTTAGCAAAAAATTTTGAAAATTTCGCCGGTTGTGCGATGTTTTCATATTTAAACATATGTTGATCTAAATAAAGGCATTATGAATTTTAACTGTATTATTTTTATCACTTTTAGAAATTTGTAACTTCATTTAGTTGATTACAAGTGATTTTCATGCTTGCTTTTATAACAGTTTTAAAGTAGAATTTATAACATTCTGTATTAACCCTAGAACTACCGGAAATTTTACTCAAGTTAATTATAACTTGAACAAATAAAGTACTTTATTTGTTCAAGAATAAAGTACTAATTCTGGTACAAATAATACCAGATATTTGTAATTTATCTGGTACAAATAGATTACCAGAATTAATCTATGTACCTGATTAATTTCAATCAGGTACAAATTGAAATTTCAATCAGGTACAAATTCAGTTGGAGAAATTATATTGACAATATTAACAATTGACAATATTAACAATTGACAATTGACAATATACAATAATTGACAATATACAATAATTGACAATATTGACAATAATGACAATATTGACAATATACACAATATTGACAATAAAATTGACAATAATAACAATGACAATATTGACAATATTGACAATTGACAATATTGACAATAATATTGACAATATACACAATATTGACAATATACACAATATTGACAATATTGACAATATTGACAATAATGACAATATTGACAATATTGACAATATACAATAATTGACAATATACAATAATTGACAATTGACAATTGACATATTGACAATTGACAATATTAACAATTGACAATATTAACGAGATATTTAAAGTCTTACTCTAACATGCAGTTCCTTTTTTAATTATAGACTCAGAGAAAAATTAATGGTTATTTGAGAAAGTTATTTAATTCTTATTGATAATAAACTTTTACGAAAGATATATTCTTGCTCTAATTCGAATTCCATGAATCTAGGTATAGGAATAAACGAAATCTCAGACAAAAAATTATGGTGGTTCGATGAATACTGTACATTTTCTACTGATTTTCGAATATTTAATAATCGCATAAAAAATCAAGACACCCCCCTCCCCCCCCCACCACCACCACATACACACAAAATCTAGAAAAATGCCTCACAGCTACGACCACTATAGTCAGAATTTGAAGTTAAATCCACTAACTTTGTAGAATAAGTTGCATATATCTACCGTACTATTTCATTACATTAAAAATACCACTTAAAAGAAAATCCAACATTCTTTTAAATTTTTATTAGAGGATCTAATCGGATACCGCGGGTCACAGTACATTGGTAAAAACTTACTGTTTAACTGTAATAGATTTCTTAGAATTAATATGTTTTTAGATTGCCCACTAACAACTCCAAAAATAATTGTGTATAAAAAATATCAAAATGTATTCAAATAAAGTTTTGAAATTTATTAAAAGCAATATTTTTGTATTAGCACCAAGCCAGATATTAATATCCGAAGCAATCAGTAAGGATTTTGTTAATTACAGCAGCCTTTTTTTTTTTATGATCATTTAAGTGGTTTTAGTAAGTAGTTAGATTACTTGTTTATTAAATTTGTGCTATATTTATATTATTTGTACTATTTTTTTATTTATTTATTAAGTTTCAATTTCGTTACGGAATACTACCCGGAAGTAAACGTTAGACTATTTATACTGTTTCGTGTGTAAATGGGTTAATTTTTCGTAGTCAGAAAGAACAGCACAAGTCTGTTATGTAATTTTTTTATTAATCTAGCAATACACTATATATATATTTCCCTTGGTCATATTTCATTAAAAAAATCTGTTTCAACAATTTTAAAGACAAAAAAACTTTCGACGTGTATATAATCTATAAATAGATTAACAAAATTTGCCAAAAAGATGCCTACAGTCAAGGTTAAAACATATTTAGAAAAAAAAAAATCATAATTCAACAAACTTAAAAAATATAACAATGAAAAAAATATTAAGAATGTTTATTGTCATTCCGTTTATTTATATTTCTTCTTTTTACTAAAATATCTAAATGAATTGCATTGCAATACTGTCGGAATTTTTAAATTGAAAATATTAATTTAATATACTAAAAAAAATAGATCAAGTGATTTTATTATTGGAATTATAAATTATTTTAGGTATATTTAGCGCCATGCAGTGTCATGCCATTTTTCGAGCACACAATATTATTTTTCGCTTGCGCTGTTCCCTTTTCCGGGTGTGCCGTTCTTGTTTTGACGATGAATAAGGTCTCATTCGGAAGGTTTAAACAGAATTTTCATATCGTACATTCACGTATCAATTCATATTCGCCTGTTTGAATAAAAATTAATAAAAAAAAATTTATACAAATAATTCTAAATATTGCAGTGTGAAAGGTTCACGTGGTGCACTTGTAATTTAATAATAAGTAGAGTTGTATCTGTACAAATTTTAAAAATATTTTTTTATGTTTATTTAAGAATGGTTTGTTTCTAACAAAAAAACAGAAAGAAAAAAAAGAAAAAAATAATGAAATTAAATACTCTGAAGTTCTAGCTATGAGATTATTTGAACTTCTTTGATTTAATTTAATCACTAGGACTAGGTTTCGATAAATTTCCACGGAAAAATGCTTCAAACAAAAGAAAAAAGAAACGTAATGTAAGTAAGCCGAATTTTGACTTTCTTGCAAGAAAATGAACAAAATTTTCACACAGATCATTTGGGGATCATCGCATATGCGTAGAAAAGGTAGAGAAAGCAATTTGCCTTCATTTTTCCCCCCTAGTAGTCTTCCCTTTTTACTTTCTTCTATCTTCAATAGAAGAAAGTATTGTAATCGAAATTTTTTTCGACTTCCGGTTTTCGACGGATTTGCATGTTTTAGGGGTCAGAGATTCCAAAAAACATGTTTATAGAAAATGTCTGTCTGTCTGTGTGTCCGTCTGTCCGTCCGTCCGTCTGTCCGTCTGTCCGTCTGTCTGTCGCCATTGTACCATCAAAAAGTGTATGAAGTTATGTATAGAATTAAACCAAAATTTTATTATAAGTTTTTGGCTACGGCAAGCAGGTCCTCCCGGAATTTGGAAAAAATTCGCCGGTAGGGGGCGCTGATATAACAATTTTTGTGCGATTTTGAATATTGTACCATCCAAAAGTGTATGGAGTTATGCATAGAATTGAACCAAATTTTTAGTTTAAGTTTTTGGATATGACAAGCAGGTCCTCCCTGAATTTGGAAAAAATTCGCCGGTAGGGGGCGCTGTAAATGCGTTTTTTGTGCGATTTTGAATATTGTACCATCGAAAAGTGTATGAAGTTATGCATAGAATTAAACCAAATTTTTAGTTTAAGTTTTTGGCTATGGCAAGCAGGTCCTCCCTGAATTTGGAAAAAATGCGCCGGTAGGGGGCGCTGTAATAGCGATTTTTGTGCGATTTTGAATATTGTACCGTCCAAAAATGTATGAAGTTATGCATAGAATTAAACCAAATTTTTATTTTAAGTTTTTGGCTATGGCAAGCAGGTCCTCCCTGAATTTGGAAAAAATTCGCCGGTAGGGGGCGCTGTAATAGCGTTTTTGTGCGATTTTGAATATTGTACCGTCCAAAAGTGTATGAAGTTATGCATAGAATTAAACCAAATTTTTATTTTAAGTTTTTGGATATGGCAAGCAGGTCCTCCATGAATTTGCAAAAAATTCGCCGTTAGGGGGCGCTGTAATAGCGATTTTTGTGCGATTTTGAATATTGCACCATCGAAAAGTGTATGAAGTTATGCATAGAATTGAAACAAAAAAAATTTTTAAGTTCTTGGCTATGGCAAGGAGGTCCTCCCTTAATTTGTAAAATAATCGCTCGTAGAGGGCGCTGTAATAGCGATTTTTGTACAATTTTTGTGCCATTTTGAATATTGTACCGCCGAAAAGTGTATGAAGTTATGCATAGAATTGAACCAAATTTTGTGTTTATTTTTGGTCATGTCACGAAGGTCCTCCCTGAATTTGGAAAAATTCTGCCGGAAGGGGCACTATAATTGCGATGTCTGTACCATTTTCATTATTGTACCATCGAAAAGTGTATGAAGTTATCCATATAATTGAACCAAATTTTTTGTGCATGTTTCTGGCTATGGCAAACAAGTCCTCCCTGAACTTGAAAAAATTCCGAAAGAAGGGGGCGCTATAATTCCGATCTCTGTGCCATTTTCATTATTGTACCATCGAACAGCGTATAAAATTATGCATACAATTGAACCTAAATGTTTGTGCTTGTTTTTGGCTTTGGCCAACAGGTTCTCCTTGAATTTGGAAATATTGCGCGGTAAAGGGGCTCCGTGCTAGCGATTTTTGTATACTTTTCTTTGTTTTTCGTAGTTCTATTGTGCATCGGCGGCTCATGCAGCGGCGGGAACTCGCTTCCTGCTATGCCGGCTATTCGCAAACAGCTGATAACGACAGAATAAGGAAAAATTAATAATTTTAACAAATATCATGATATAGATTAACTCGTTTTTAGTCCGTTTAATTGACTTGAGGAGAAATTTAAGATGAAAATCAAAGTTGGTATAGTATTGAACTAATAATATTGAAGTATTAACATGTGTAACTAGGTTTTGAAATATTAAGATGTATAAGATAGAAGAAAGTTTTGGGATTGGCACATCCAACTAGTTAAAATATAAGTAAGCGGAATCCAGGTTTTTAGTCATTCCAAGCATAAAAAGCGTGAAAGTTTTAGGCATAAATATAGAAGGAAAAGAAAACCTCCATTTAATAACTCCAATATTTTCATTAAGAGTGGACTTTGAGGGGAGGGAGATAAAATATCAGCAACTACAGAGATTGAAAAAGAAAAGAAATAATGGGAAGGGCGGTGAATATTGATGAACAAAGGGTAACTTTACATTGTAGAGACTTTCCCAATAGGGGGTGGGGATGAAGCAGAATTAAGGCAATAACATTAAAATTTAAGAAGAAAATATTTATATTTTGAACGCGATTAATAAGTTTTCGAAGTTTAATGAGAATATTCCTTAATGCCTTATTTCTTAAAGGGAAGCTTAGAAGGGCAATTAATGGGTTTAAAACTTCTCCCAGCATACTCAAAAACTTATGCAGTCAAAACTCATTGCATTAAGATAAATACATGATGCGTTAAAAAACGGAAGGAAAAACATAAAGAGCACCCACCTTATCTCGTCCCCCCCCCCCCCCCACCAAGTCAACAGAAAAACATTTTTTTTATTATATATATATAGTATATTCAAGAACTACTTTAAAACTTTATAATAAAAGTCCCTTTCTCAGTGTAAAAAACAATGAATGAAATACGTGTGAAATAAAAGCAGCCAAGTTCGTGTGTTACATTTTCTAATGTTACTCACTCCTATTCTTTTATTGTCATGTATCTCTCTCTGTTTTAAAAAAAACATAACTAATGCTGTCACCTCCGCAGTAAATGAATTTTTCGTGACCTAGGGCCTTACTTCGCTAATATTAAGAAAACTACTGCACACAAAAATATGAAAATGATAGCATTATAGAGAAATGTTTGATAAATACCCTGAAGAAAACCGTTTTTAAATAAAAATTTTATTTTAAGAGGTATTTAATGTTAAAGTTGGTCAAATTCGTTCTATTAAAGAAGTTTTATATTAGCAAAAACTATACATAAGAATTTAATCCTTTATTCTAAGGATATATATTAGAAGTTTCCGGTGTGCCGATTGCATTTAGTTTTTTAGTTTGATTAATTTTTTGAGGTCTTATACCATTTTAAATCCAAATTTTCAGCTTTTTGAGAGATATTTTTTACATACTTTAGAAAAGGTTATTATTTCAAATTGTTGCTAATTGTAAAACAGAAAAAAACAACAATATTTACTTCAAATTAAGAATATATTTGCACGTGACTATTATAAACAGAGAAAAACTTTCAAATTAGAATTAAATGATTACGTATTAAAATCAAGAAAATATTGAAAATTACGTCATAAAAACTATATTTGCTACATGTGAATATTAAAAGAGAAAGAAAATTTTAAAATAATAAATCCATTAATCTGTGTTAAATGTCGTAATTGGAAGAAATTATGTCCTATTTAAAATGACCAAATAATAATATTGTAAAACAGTTTAAATTAAAAAATATATTTACACGAGACATTTATTTCATATTTGGAGATGATCTTTTTAACTATTGTTGTGAATTCTAAGACAACGCAAATATTTCCTTTCTAACAGCAAAAGTATTTTTACGTTAATATTAAAAAGAGAAATAAAACTCTTGTGAAAATTATATTAGATATAAAACGATACATTTAAAATGTCTTATTTAAAACAATTTTCTTATAGCGTTGTTAAAAAAATACCAGGAGGATAAGACTCTGTTTACATAGTTCATTTTATATTAGCTTTTTTTTTTTTTTCGAATGTTTAACTCATCTTATTTAATCAAACATGAAAACAGTCAGTAGAGGTTTAACAGCAGCTGGTCCGGCCTTAAAATTTCCAATCAAAAGGAAGTGAATGGAAATCCGTTTACAAGGAGATCGCCACTGATTTTTTTAAATTATGTTTCCGTATTCCGCAATATTTTTGAAGCCGATCAAATTACCGTGTTTTTAGAGTTTGCGGTGCAGGGCCGTAACCAGCAAGGCACGTCAGGGGGGGGGGGGGGGTCTGAAAATTTTTGGGAGGGCTAACATCTTTTAACAATCTATATCTTTTTTTAAATTAAACACAGTAGAACCTGTGGATACGGGGTTGTCGGTAAAGAAACCCGACTATAACGTAACCTGTCTATAAAAAAAAAAAAAAAAAAAAAGAAAAAAAAAGTCTATAACCTGTCTGTAACGAATTTCTAAAACGAAAAAAAGTTATGATTCTTTGAAAAAAGAAATACAAAACAATTAGAGGCATTGTACCGTTTGCTAAGACGAAAACCTATCTAAAATGGAATTTTCTCCCATTCTGTGTGATTTTGCATTAACAGGTCTAGTTTTATTTAATGGAAAACAGATTGCATCCAACATCTCATAAAAAAAAGTAGCTTTATTCAAATTTTAATAAAGAAAAATCGTGCACATTGTGTATAAAATTATCATAGCTTATAACTGTTTTCACTTTATTAAGCATATTTTAGAAAACCTAGTAAGTAAAAATATTTCTGATTAAAAATAATTTACGATTGGTATAATAAGTAAAAATTGTTAACTGTTTTTTTTTTTTTTTTTTTTTAACTGCTTACTTAACAAAAGTGAAATGAAAAAAAAATCATGCATTGAATACTGATTAAGGTTGTACTTTACAATTTATTATATTACAGTGCATGCTATTGATCTCATTTAATTCAGTCCATTGTAAAAGTAACAAGCAAACATAGTTCAGATTACATAATATTTCCGTAAAGTATAAATAGTAACTTTCTAAATAACGTTTAAAGCTTCGTTAAAATGTAGAGGATGTTCGCACATTTTTGTAATGATTTTGGATTTCTCTGTGATTTAAATGTAAATGAAAAACAGATAAATAAATACAACCTATATAGCATTTTTAATCGACTGATTTAAAAAAAAAATCATTGATTTAAATCATAAATTTTCTAAATGTTTAAAATGACATTAGAAAGTATAAAATTTAAGATGAACATAATTTGGAAAGTTTCTACAGGTATTTTGACTTATGAATACATAAAAAAAGCTTTAAATAATTGTTTTTAAGCTTAATTACAGACTGTGGAAAAAAGTTTAAGAACAGTAATTTTCTAAAAAGCCTAGTTTTTATCTAACATAAAATAAAAAGGATTTTATTTTAAAATGATATTTAAATCTAATATAAAATGCAACGTTATAATTTTCTTTTAGTAATAAAATTATTCATTCTTTTGTATAAAATAAGCATAGCAAGTATAGTAAATTTCTGCAAGTAAAAGAATAAAATAGCCATAACCTCATTTTCGCATTCTACGTTTGTAACAATAAATTTATAGCAGATAAAGAAGAATTAAAGAATGATATCGGCTGAACCGCTATTGTAAAAGAATGTATAAGAGAAAAAGAAGCAATTGGTATAAAATATTAAGCACAGCAAAAGCTTCTTCAATAAAGGTTGAATAAATGTTTGTTATTTAAAATTTTTGAACTCATATATACCAAATAAAAATTGCTAGGGATTAAAAAAGCACCAAAACTATTTGAAACACTGAATGCTGAGAGACCCCACTGAGTGCTGATAATGCTGCTGTTTATGGTTTGAAGATTTCAGATATAACATGGTTATTCCTTATATTTACTCTGTATGTGTATATGAATGGGTTAAAACATTTTCATATTTTATGCTAATCCCAAAATATTTTTCTGGGATTAGCATATGCATACATGTGTGTAGGTTCAGATTTAGGCGATTAACAGTACAAATGAAAAATGAGCTGCAAATAATATTTGTTAGTTTTGCTATTTGTGTTACTAATTAATGAAATCACTTATTTGCAGTTTTTATTAATTCTGTAATTATTTACTCTTTTCTCTAGGTAATTTTTTTAGGGTGCCACAACCTGTCCTTTATGAAATTGGCAGAATGCGCCCCGCCCTTTTAAAAAATAGTGAAATTCACCAGTAGTGGTAGCCAGAGATTTCTTGTAAAAAACTTCCCCATTCCACAGTATTTCTAAATCCATGTGCCCAAGACTTTGCAAAAAGGATAGAACTTTATTTCTTTAAAAAAAATTAAAACTTGTTATTTAATTGTATTTTTCAATTTGTAATTCAAAAATTATTAAAATTAATGACACTTTATTAACGACACAATTAATTAATGACACTTTATTATACTAAGAAACTATATACTTTTTTCCCCTTATATAATTACTAAACAGATGACTAATATATTTCCTCATGAAATAGCGCCCTTTTTTGGGACTAGCATCCTGCCCATTTTTCTTTCTAGAATGAATACTAAATTATTAAAGATCATTTTAGTAATTAAAGCATAAAAATGTATATTATGTTCCTAATTAAAGAGTTAATTTTTTGTTTAACAATCATTAATTTTAGTGTTAAACAATTTAATAGTAAATACAGTTATTAATAATTTTAATAAATGTAAATATCACTAGTTAGTACTTAATACAGTTTTACATAATTATTACAAAATGTTAATGTATATAACATTATTGTATGCTACTAATTAATGAAACTACTAATTTGCAGTTTTTATAATTTATGTAATTACTAATTAATAATAATTTTATTAATTAAAGTGTAAAATCACAGAATATATTAGCAATTAGAGGTTAAATTGGTTTGGAAACCTAAAACTCTTGATAGCTATTCAGTATTTGAGCGCTGGGAAAAAAAAATCATAAAAATCCGATTTAAATAAAAAAAATCTGATTTTATCAAAATCCGATTTTTTTATTTTTTTTCAAAAAAATCATGATTTTTTTTATACCTAAAAATAGGTGACATAATTAATTATAAAAAAAGAGAAATGTCAAAGTTTACGTTTGGCTGGGAAAAAGGTACAAAATTCATACCCAACAAAGGTACTTGCTTATCACAGCTTATTATATTTAAAGTCGTATCTCATGTTTTAAAATAAAATCCAATCTCCACGCCTTTGCCGAAATACTATCACAAAATCTTTAAACATCTCTATAGGAAATGTAAACAAAATTATAAAATCTGATTTAGAGTTAATAAGGAAAAAAAAAATGTTCATCACTTAATGCGAAATCATGTTTATCAGCATAAAATTATGTAGAGATTTTTCCATGAAATTTATTTGGCAGGAGAAAAATGGAAATATGCAGTTACAATTGATGAGGCTTGGATATGTTTACCTGACTGCAATAGAAAAAGATCTAAAATGTTGGTTCAGTGAAAACAAAGAAAGTTTTGCTATAGGTTTTATGGTTACTGCTAGATTCTCTTATAACAGAAAACTTAAAATAAGGAAAAAAGAAAAAAAAAAGTCAAAATTTACTCGGATTACTATCAGAAATATGTTTTAACAGCTGCATTCAAAGAAGACATTCCATCACTTTACCCAAACACTGTTCACTGAGTTAAATTCCAAAAGTATAAAGCTACCAGCAGGGCCGGATTAAGGGGGGGGGGGGGGGGCTACGGGGGCTGCAGCCCCTGGCCCCAACTCGCGAGGGGTCCTTTACCAGTGGGTTAAGTTGTATAAAAATTTCATTTTAAAAATTACTTAATTTCTTAAAAAAAAAAAAAAAAATAGAAATTCTGAAATGCTAAAAGTATTCTGAAATGCCGAGAAAAAGCCGTGTTTCAAGGGTCAACATCCATTACCTTTTACTTTTGCAATTTTAAAGCTTCGTGAGACCGATAGTAACTGTTGCTAAGTATTTTTACCCTTTTTTTTACCCGTTTAGTATTTTTAACCTCTTTCCCCGAGACAAAAGCAGAAAAACATCTTTATTCATCTCCCTCTTCAGCCTCAAAAACACATATACTCAGCATTAAGTTTTCCAAGAAATTACTAACGAGCACAGACTCGACACCCCACTGCCTGAAATCTACACTTCCGATCTTCGGAATGACACTGACCAGTATCTTTCAACAATATTTTGTGTAAGCGACCATAACGATTTGTTTTTACATCTTTTCTTCTCCTGCATAAAGTCACTGTTAAAAGAGACAAAGAAGTGCGTGTTTTTTTTAAAGGGTGTGCTTTTTCATAAACTTTTATTTGAATATTATAAGAATATTTCAGGAAATGTAATATTTAGAAATTGTTCTTAGCACTTTAGATCTCCAATTAGTCGAAATTAAGCATAGGGTATGGATTAGTCATTGGAATAAAATTTTAAAGATATGCGGAAAAAATAGGGGGATGCTTAAAACAGGGCCCTAGGGTCCCTATAAAAATATGAGAGTATTTTGTCCGGGGAGAGGAGTCCAAGACTCAACTCTAAAATTTTGCATTGAGAATGCCAGAAAATTAGGGGTGAAAAAAGCATACCGCACAAAAAGTTCAAAGGGCCCCGAATCGGGCCCTACGAGACCCTAGGATGCCCTGGGATTTTAACTGGAAACTTGAAACGGGACAATAACTAAATGGAAAAAAGGGTCCAAAAATGAATATCGGATTAAGAAGGGGTAGTTTATTAACAATTTAGGGTGCAAAAACTTCAAGGGGCCAGGGACTTAACTGGCATGTAGTTCAGTATAAAGATACTTTTCAGTAGTTTTTAAAATAATCAGAGGATGCTAGAACTATGTTAAATAAAATTGCAAGCAATTCAGATCCTTTTTAAAGAAGCTGCACCAAAGGCCCCAAATAGGCGATTAATATTAAAAATCGGTGGTAGCTGAAGTCAGCGAAATTTTTTTGTCTTCTTGTGGTAGCTGAAGGAGCTAAGAAGTTGTTAGAAAATAAAGCTAGTGAATCGGACTATTTTTAAGGGACCTGTAATAGGGGCCCAAAAGGAGCCAATTGATAGTTGAGAGCAGAGCCCTAACATGAAATCATCTTAAAATGTTTTAGTACTTAGCGTTTTAGATCTTCAATTAGTCAAAATTAAACATAGGGTATGAATTAATCCTTATAATAATATTTTAAAGAAATGCACAAAAATGGTGGTGGTGGTGGTGGGGGGGGGGGGGGGGTATAACGCTTAAAACATGGCCCTAGGGTTCCAGTTAAAATTATGAGAGTGTTAGTCCAGGAAGAAGAGTCAAATATTCAACTTTAAAACAATGCACTGAGAAGGTGAGAAAATTAAGAGGGGGGAGGGGAATGCATGACACACAAGAAGTTCAAGGGGGCCGTACGGGAGCATAGAGGGCCCCAGGTCTTAACTGGAATGTAGAAACGTGAGAATAACTAAGTGGAAAATGAAGATCGGATTAAAAGGAAGTAATGTATTAACAATTTAGGGCACAAAAACCTGAAGGGGCCCTGTACCGTGTCCCAGGTGTCGAGGATCTTAACTGGAATATAGAAATGGGGGAATAACTAAATGGAGATTTAGCCCCAAAAACGAAGAAGATCAGAAAAAATGGGGCACGTTATTAACAATTTAGGGCATAAAAACTTAAAGGGTCCCCGGCCCTTAAAAAATTAAAAATCTGTGCCTCAGGTGCATCAGGACCTTTCTTGGGCTATCCTCACCTAAATTGTCAGACTTATACATGCGATAGATTTCGCTAGCCACGCACACAGAGCGAAACTTTCTTTTATTAGTACAGATTTCATTATTTAAATAGACAGACATTATTTAAATACACACATCCTTATTTTATTAAAATTTCCATATTCATGGATTTTTTCCTTTTGTACCATTTACTAAAACTCAATACGCATGGGTTAAATTGTTTAAGATGCTCACATTAATTTATTTAAGGTGGTTTTCAAATTGCTAGCTCAACAACGCAAAACTTACTGAGGCATTTTCAAACAAATTTTAAACTGGCGTAAAATTGACAGGTCTGACTATTGAAGCGATTTGGAATCGAATAATGGTTTCCATTTTTTATAAATTAATTACAAAGTATAAAGTACAAAGTTATAAAGTAATAAGCGATTCTTGTCATGTGACAAATATTTTACCCCTTTCTCGTGCTGCCTCATCCGGAAATTTCGCTCGAAACATTTACTTTGACAGTATTTTCTGAAAGACCTGCCTTTATCAAAAAATGGGGAAACGCCATTCGATGACATAGTTTCTGAATAAGAATACCTGCCAATTTTATGCGTTTCCGAAAGAAAATGAATTCAGAAATGTGTCAGAAAATAGTTCCTTTGAATTTGAGAACAGCCTTAATAAGATTTATCATACTTTGCACAAAATTGACTTATTTCATTAAAAATGAAAAATTTTAGCACTCATATTTAGAACTTTTAATTCTGAAGATACGGATTGAGCTAGAAAAGTAAATTTTCTAAAAATTTTGAATTGAATTTTTTTTTAATCAGGAAAAATTATTTTTTTCGTAATAAAAATTTATCTCACAGTTAACATTTTCTAACAAAATTAGACTGTTCTGACCACTACGAGCTACGCTCGCCAATTTCGTGCAGACACCGCCAAAATATTCTAATTTGTTCTCATTTGAAAAGTTTACTTGATTGCAGAAGTTTGATTACGAATAATTTATTTATTAAAATTTATCATGTTTTGTACAAAAATTGACTTATTTCAGCCAAACTGAAAACTTTTAGTATACACATTTATAGCATTTAGTTGATTGTCTTCGTTGAACTTAAAAAAGTAAATTTTCTGAAAAGTTCGAAGAAGTTTTCATTTATTTTTATTATTTTTGTTTAAATGAGGAAAAAAAATATTTTTTCGCAGTAAAAGTTTATCTCAGTTACATTTTCTAACAAAACTAGAGGGTTCTGACCCATTCGAGCTACGTTCTCAATCCCACGTGCAGCAGACCCCGCAGTCTCTAAAAACATGCTAATTTGTTGTATTTTAAAAAGATATTTTGATTACGAAAAATTCGATGATATTATCACAACCAGTAGTGGTCTGCTGCAATCCCGTTGCTCTTAAGTTCTCTTTGGCTAGGAAATTTTTCGGGTTCCAAGACCGCATCCAGCGCTAACGCAATAGCTGACGGTTGTTTTCGTGTTAGATTAAGTAGGATCTATCAGACATTTGAAAATCAGTTTGTTTAAAATTATTTAGAGAAAAATGTTGTTGCCTCCCGGTCTTTTTAGGCCCCACCAGTGGCCGAGAGGTTCTGCTCTCGAAGCTGGTAGACGGGAGGTGCTGGGTTCGATCGCAATCGCGCCCGTCGGCCTAATCGTTCGGAGTTTTCGTGGTTTTCTTCGAACCTTGGTTCTCCAAGCGTTAATACTGGTTAGGTTCCCTTAGAAAGACCTCCACGGAAGGCACTCCCCCCTTAGGGCCTATATCCCACGTGCAGATAATTGGCCGACGTAAATACAACCAACCCGGTCTTTTTAGGCCCCGGCTAGAATTTTTTTTTCCTTTTGGACTTTATAAGGAAATCGTTTTAAATATATAAATATGATATAATTTTTCACCATTTAATGCTTTTCGCACGCAAAAATTTAATTATTTTAAAGTTTTCTTTTCCTTTTAATATTCACGTGTAAATATATTTTCGATTTTCCAATTGAAAGTGTGCCCCACCAGTGGCCGAGAGGTTCTGCTCTCGAAGCTGGAAGACGGGGGGGTGCTGGGTTCGAACCCACTTTCGCCCGTCGGTCTAATCGTGCGGAGTTTTCGCGGTTTTCCAAGCGTAAATATGGTTTAGGTCCCCTTAGAAAGACCCCCCAATGAAGGTCACCTCCCCCACCTTAGGGCCTATATCCTTCGTGCTGATAATTGTCCGTCATAAACACAACCAACCAATTGAAAGTGCTTGGAAATATTACTATTTGGGTTTTTTTAAATATGATGTAATTTTCTCCATAAAATGCTTTTCACGTGTAATAATTTAATTAATTTAAAGTTTCCTGTCTTTCTGAATATTCACGCATAAGTATATTTTTCAATTGAAAAATGTTTGGAAATATTATTATAAGGAAAGGGAATGGAAATTTAAGGGTAGAAGCGGAATTTTTTTGAGTCAGGTGACACAGAGTAATTTTGATGCTGTTTTAATTATTAATACAGAAACTTTATAAATAGGGAAAACATGTGATTTTAAACTATGTACTGGAGCGGTGGAGGAAGGAAAAATGGGATTTTTTTTCTGGGGGTGGGGGATAATTTAGATGTTTATTCAAATATTGTTGCAACAAAACGACAAATAAAAGAGAAAAAAATTAAAGATTTTAAACTTCATGATATGCTTGGGGGGCATTGCGAAGTGCAATGGAAGAATTGTGATGTAAGTTAACACCACATCTAATGTCAACTACAATCCAAAATATTAAGTGCCTAGTTCAAAGCTGATTGTATGCTGACGGGACTTGGGCTGCTTCCAATACTTCAAGTGATATTATTATATTTCACACAAAGAAGGATAAGTATGTTCAAAATTTCAATTGAAATATTTCAATTAGTGTTATGAACAAATATCTGAAATTTGGATCACAGGTATAAACACATTGTATTCCTCAGTGAAAATTGGATTTCGACCCAGGTTCATATATAAAGGTTGTTAAACTTTCTATGTACTAATCAGCTCATTCAGTTTGTCTCCATACATTAATTGAAAATGTTGCTACCACATATACATACATACATATATGCTGAAGTTCAAAAAATTCAGGGGCAGTGAATGGATGATTTCGATTGTACACGGTTTGTTGAATATCTATTGAAAATCTTGATGAATTATGTTTGAACTTTGAGGATGTAAAGAACATGTTGGACTATCTTTTTCAGGGAAGATTTAGTCGCGATACAATTAGGAGGACAACAATAAATTTAATAATAAACAGGGCTTAATTTGCGCCAGAGCCCACGGGAGCCCGGCTCCGGTACTTCTCTGTTTTTAGTAAATGTTTAAATATTTGTCGGAATTCACCGGAGCTCATAAATACAGGGCTCCGGAGCCCCATGAAAAGCGCTCCCGAAAAACCTAAGCCTAAATTACCCATTCCTATCTCGAAGCTTTTGCATTATTTTTGCCAAAACACTTATATGTAACGTAATGTGTCGCACACGCAGGAGATGGAGATAAAACGGACTCGATTTTTATATCAGTTTTTGGTCTTGGACTGACTCGAGCTCAATCTGTACTACATTTAAATTCTTATTTATTCATGTATAGAAAAAAAAACTTTTCGTCCTTTAAAATTACATGTTATATTCTATTTCAAATCACTTTTAATGCTGTTTTGATCGAAAGACGAATGAAGGGGAAACAGAAATCGTATTTTTCTATTTCAAATTTATGTGGGCGATGTGTTGATACGGCGCCACTCAAGAGACTGAATTTCCTTTCAGTTCGATCCCTTTTAATGACAGTAGGAATTTTTTCTTATTGGCTGTTTTTTTCTAAATTTTATTTAGATATAACATGAAAAGAATATTTTCTATGTTAGCCAACGAGCATCAGCTTGGGTTTTTATTTGTTGGACGTTTATTGTCTTCTATTGCGTGCGACTATAAAAATCACGTTAGTGATTTTTCTATTTATTTTGTATCATGAACGGTACCCATGCTAAGGCTCTGCTCTGCACATTTACGAAGTCACTTTCATTTGTAAGTAGATATAATTGCCATGTATTGTTATTCTGATAGAAAGCAATCGAGCAGTGTTTTCTTTTTTTCTATAAAAGCGTCAATTCTTTCCGACAACGGTGTCAAATGTTTAATTTAATCTGATTTTCAGGGACTCACCACAAAAAGTTGAAATCCATTATACTTTAAGATATGCACCTTTTATAGGAAATTGTAAAACATTGCTCCATTCTTCAGCATATAAATATTAATTTCTGTAAATTTCCTTTATTTTTTCTTAAAAATGCATAGCTGCGATCTATCTCTTTTTTGAGTTAACACTATTTCATCATAATCCTTGCCATATTTAATCGCAAAATTCTGCAATTAATTAACATTAAAATTAGGCAAAGATTTCTATTCAGAAGGAGTGATAACTAAAAAGTGGAACAGTTGATAGCTAAATATATGCTGATAGATATACTTGAAATTTTTATTTTGCTAAAAGAAGAAAAAAATGCTTTAATTTTTGCGCATAATGTACGAAATATAAATATGCAGATTGGAGTGACAGGGGGGGGGGGGGGTACGGTTGTTGTACCGGTACAGCAAAATATTAGGGCTCCGGTACTTTTTTTGTTAGAAATTAAGCTCTGATAATAAATAAGGGTTGCGATCACCCATGTGACAGAAAATGCTCAAAAGGGTCTGTCACTGTAGCAAATGACTATGTGGGTCCTGTGAATCGTTTGTGTGCATTTGTGTAAACATAGCACGCATATTCGTGAAGGTTTTAACGTTTCTGAGAAAAATGTAAAATCTTTTTGCTTATAGAACACAGTGTTTTCAACCAAATTTAACACCACTTTCCAAAAACTTCACAAAGAACAGCAGAAATAGTATACTGGAATTAAAATATTAATATATCGAATATTTGATGAGGCTTTGGCATTTGTGTAAAATATTTTTAACTGCGCATGCGTGAAAGAGTCCAAAAATTTTCATAATTTGGTAGTCAGCTATTTGGGACAACTTATATAAATAGTCCGGTCAAAAATTGCAAAAATTCAGAAAGATAGGGGCGATAGAGTGAGTTGCTTCCTAAAAGTAGCTTTATTATAAAGGATTTTTCACAATTTGTCAATCAGTTCACTGTATCTTTCTGAGTTTTCGCAATATTTGACTGGACTTTTTATATAAGTTGCCCTAATAGCTGACTACCAAATTAGGAAATAAAAATTTTGGAATCTTTCACGCATGCATAATTAAAAATTATTTCATACAAATGCACATATCTCATGAAATATTCAATATATTCATGATTTAATCGCAGTATACTTTTTCTACTGTTCTTTTTCATATTTTCGTTATGTTCTGTTAGATTTGGTTGAACTCTACATGCTATAAACAAAAAACATTTAAATTTTTCACAGAAATGTTAAAATCTTCACGCCTATGCGTATTATGCTTCCAGATATGCCCACAAACGTTAGACAGGACCAACATAGTCATTTGCTACAGTGACAGACCATTGTGAGCATTTTCTGTCACATGGATGATCACGAGCATTATTTTATTATTAAATTTATTGTTTTGCCCCTAATTGTCTCCTCGTCTACATCTTCACTGAAAAATGTGAAGTCAAACATGTTCTTTACACCCTTGAATTTGGATGACATTTCGTCAAGATTTTCACATATATTCGAGAAATCGTGTACTGTCGAAAGCGTCCGGGCATTACCCCTTAATTTTTGGACATCAGTGTATATATATATACACTGATATATATGCACACAGTGTTTTGTCTAAGCTACCCTGACCTTTCTAAAATGGGCTAAATGTACCCAGCCCATTTTAACCCTAGAATACACGCGCAAGGTATGACATATCCAGAATATGTACGCTACGGTATTTACATTTGTCACCACTATTTTTCGAAAAGTAACCTTCAAATTGTATAATCGCAGAATTTGTAACAAATGTCAGCAATTAAATAATATGGCGATTTTTATTTGAATGTATCGGTGTTAAAGTACAGTTTTCTCTGGCGTAAGCAATACGCCGCGCGTGTATTTGAAGGTTAAAAATAGTGAAATGCAACTTTAGCCATCTCAGAGATCGAGAAATTTCTCTTAAAAATCTTCCCCAAATTACAGTATTTCTAAATCTATGTGGTTGAAAGGTTGTAAAAATCACAGACCTTCCATGTTTCGTTAAGTTTTTTTTTTTAATTAGCTTAATTTTAAATAAAGAAAATCTAGAATATGTTTATAAAGTATCTTTGAATTATATGTGTAATAAATACGTTTAAATAAAATAATTAAGAGCACTATTAAAGATAACAAAAAAAGTTTTTGTTAATATATATATATATAATATTAATATATAATATAAAATATATATAAAAAAAATTTACATATTCAACTTTTAAAATTGGTATTTTAAGATTTAAAAAAAAAAAAAAAAAAAAAAAAAAAAAAAAAAAAAAAAAAGTTGCATGTGAGTGTGTGCGGGGGGAATTTCCAGTAGCAGGGTGAGGGGGACAAAACTTTTCATTAGCCCCGGGCCTCAGAAATGCTTAATCCGGCTCTGGCTACCAGCCAGCAGCCATACCTATAAATCTACTGCTATACTTATAGAAAGAAAAAGAAATGAGAAATGAAATCGAAATTAAGACTATCCCATTTTTGGGCTTTTATAACAAGCTCTTTATAAGCAGCATTCTAAAACATTAGATGGACTCTGGAAGATTGTTGAGGAATGGAACAAAACCTTTACATTAGATAAAAGTTGTAATATGATAGTTCAAGAAAAGGGCTATCAGAAAAACACATTCGAAAATAAAATTATTATCTTTGTTTATATATTTCTTTTTCCAAAATCGTTACAAAAATGTGTGTACATTCATTCGCAATAAAAATTAAGATTTCGCGAGAATTGAATTTTAAATTCCGCATATTATTATATCCTTTAAAATATGAATCGTTATAAATATATATATATATATTAATTATATATTTTCAACACATAACTGGATTTTATAATAATAATAATAAAAAATCTATTATAATTCCAATTTCTTTATTTTTCAATACTTTTATCAGAAGGCAGGGGGTTGGGGGTGAGAAAGCTATAGCATACGTTTTACGTGTTTTTCGTTTCCTGAAATTCGCTGGATTAAAATTTAATCACTAAAAAATTACTTTTTGCAAATATGTCAGAACGTAGCTTGTTTAGATTTGAAAAAAGCATCTAAAACGTAAAATTTGTTGAACTTGAATAACTATATCTGTACATTTTATGCCTTTATCATTCTTTTTTCCCTTTTTTCCCCACAAATGTGTCAGAAAGTAACTGATTTAAACATGAAAACAGATTTAAATACAATAGCCACTGTTTACACGAAGAGATTTTTGTATAAACCTTATAATACACATAACTTTAAACTTAACATAATACTTTTGCGTATAATGTTTAATTATAAGATAAAAGAAAAATTGTTTTTCTCAATCACCAAATGTAAACAAAAAATTCGATAAAAGGGATCAAAAGCAAAAAAGGAATGTGTCTTTCCCACGCTTTTCTAATACTATACTCCTGCCAACACCCATAGCTAGAAACGGCGTTCAATTATTTTTTTTCTCCCACTTGTATAAATTGACAATCTTTTTCTTTAGTAATACACATGTTGTCAACAGGCAACCATTTAAAAAAAAAAAAAGAAAAAAGAAAGAAAAGAAACGTGTTTCAGTAAATAGTTTGAAGACGGTTTGCCCATTGCTGCACTAATTCTGATCAGTTTGAAAAATATATGCTTATTTCCGTTCGCACTGAGGGAATCAGGTGTACTAACGCATGTGGGGACCTATTTATGCATCTGGACTTCAGGAGGAAAAAATGTTCCTAATTATCTTACAATTCGAGAATTGTACCACAAGATAATATAACACAACTGATACGCTTCTGAATAGAAGGTTTTTTTTTTTCTTTTTCTTTCTTTCTTTCTTTTCTTTTCTTTTCTTTTTTTTTTTTCATATTTCGTTGCATTGAAGGATTCAAGGCAGTTGAAAGTTGAAACATCTAAAATGTTTTTCTTGCAAATATAGATTTTTTTTTTTTTTTTTTTTTTTTACATTAGTTGAAATATACATTTAAAAAAATAAATAAATAGTGAAATGATTAGGGGGGGCTCTAGAGGAAGCTAGGGGGGGGGGGGGGGGGCTCAGCCCACCTAAGCTTTCACATATTTTACCGCATATATAAAATCACCTATTAAAATTCTGGTCTATTTATTATATTGAAATTATTCTTATCTTAATTCCTTTAATATTAGGAATCAGAAGCTTTTCTCTTTTCTTAAATATTTTAAGCTGTTTCTTTAAGTTTGATTTTTATTTTAAGCAGTTGTGCTACATTCTATTTTTCCTTTTTTCCTGTTGTTTTCTTTATACGTTCGGAGTAGTTTTACAAACATAATATAGCAATCAATGACGCATTTCTTCTATTGCTGAGATATACTTCTTTCTTTTAAAGTGATTAAAAAAGGAACTGGTTACTACAATATATACAGAATGCTTTAACTTGAAATTTAGGGCATTTTTAAGGTTCTAACAAATTAATAGTTCTCAAAAACAAATATATTCCCTCTATTTAACAACACGAAATTTTTAACATATTCTCGGAATCAATTCATAATTAAACGTAAAAGCAGGTAATATTAAAGCATAACTATTGAAGTGTTTTGGAATCGAATAACGTTTTTTCTTTTTTGATAAATGTATTACATATTGGGTAATAAGGGATTGTTGTATCATGGCGACTTTTCTTGGTTGTCGTGGCCGGACATTCAGTTTAAAAAACTAATATTTTACATAATTTTCCGGAAAGGCTTTTTTCTTTTATAGAACAATGGAAAACGCTAGTCAATGTCATAGTTTTTACTGTATTATTTATCGATTTCCCCCTGTACTTCTTCCCTCTTGGTTTTTTTCCTAATGCCCCCCCCCCCCAACACACACACACACTGTCTCTCTAATAAAACATTATTTATTTGCATTTTTAAACCTCTCTGTTATATTTAAAGAAATATATATATTTTTAAATGCAACAATAATTTTGCAACCAGAATCATATTTATTGTTTAATAAAACAGTTATTGCGAAACTAAATTTGGATATTTGAAGTATTTATATATGAACGTATACAAATTATCTCTTTACTGTAGCACAATACTTATATAAAAATTTAATGAATGTGAGCGATTTAAGAACAAATAAAAATATATTATTGATTATAAAAAAAACTCATTTGCTTTTGCATTTTCGCACCTAATTTTTAGATTACACTTCACTTTTTTACGGAAATACATGTATAATATATTTTTTCAAATGTATCTTGCTGCACATTTCAGCATAGTAAAAGTGCAAAATGTTACTGAAACAAATTTCAACCGAATGACATATGGTGATAAGTAGAAGTATGAAAGTGAAAGGATATAAATGTGATAGTTTTTATAAAGTTTCCATACAAATTTCCCCGAGAATAATAAAAATAATTGTTCTTCTTTCTCTAGAATAATGTTCGCGAAGCGTCGCGTCGTGCCGCTTTGAATTCGACCGCAGATTACAGAAGATCGTTGAGGATTATCCCTTTTCTGCTGATATCCTACAAAAAACTGGCTAAACAAGAAAGCAATAAGGAATGCCTTTTCAAATACCATACTATTTGACATGACTTTTCACATCTGTGGGAAATTACTACTCACTTACCGCTATAATTAGCAAAGAAAGATTAAAAAAAACCGGAAGCAAGTATTGAGAAAAAATAGTTTAAAAATGCGAAGTGCTGTCTACTACATAATGTATATAAAGAAAAATAAGAATTATAAACTTTCTCTCAATTTTATTCCTTTAAATGTTTTTTCCCTTTTTATTTCAGTGTACATTATGATATTATAATTTTAAACATCGTACTCATATTTTATTTCAAACGAGTTAGAATGCGTAAAAAAGGAAAAAAGGGAGATGTTGATGTTGATTAAAAAGACTATGCTAATAAATAAAGTGTCCAAGTAAAATATGTTATATAAATGTTAGAAATACATAAATAAGCAAAAAATCAAAATTCTGATTCTTCTTTTTATTATATACATTTCTATCATAATTTTATTTTTATAAATAACACGGGGAATGCACTATTGTAAATCTATTTCAATCAATTTTAATATTTTAATAATATACAATACTAATGCATTTCCTTCCGCTTAGTCTAAAAGAAAATGGCTTCTGACGCGAAAAATGTCATAAACTGAATTCTTTTAACTTAAAATAATGCATACATATTAACGTACATAAAAATATGTGTATGTGTATATACGAAACTTTTCGTAATTATTGACTATAAATTTCATGTACTTTAATAATAACACCCTTTTATGGTACACAAATCAGTTGGAGATCTCAGATGATAAAAGTGGTACGTGAAAAAGAAAAAAAGAAAAGGAAAAGGAAGCTACTCCAGTCACACGAAAAGATCCGTTCGCTAATGCTAATCCTGTGGAAGAAATTTATATAGATATTTCGGTTGCATTTCAATATTTTTTAAATTATATTTTTGGCATTGGATAGCTGAGATCCATCTGTACAAAGACCGTTTTTTACTTTTTTCTATTTTGCTTGCATGTTTTTTTAATGATTATGCTTACACTTTCGAAACCGGTTCCGAAAATGGAAGTATACTCATTAAAAATACCAGTAAAAAAAATCGAAAAAGTAAAAAACGGTCTTTGTATAGATCGATCTCAGCTGCCCAATGCAAAAAATATCATTTAAAAATACTGAAATGCAACCGAGATATCTTTATAAATGTCTTCCATAGGATTAGCATTAGCGAACGGGTCTTTTCGCTTTACTGAAGCAACCTCTTAATAAATAGTCCTCTATCATCTGTTAAATTACTATTTAAAATAAAAAAAAAACTAATATTTACTGAAGATTTTAATTGATAAAGGAGGCATTTGACAATAAATAAAAATAGATGTTTGGAACTTTGCAACTCATTTTCTCAAAATGATGATTGTGTCACTTACCACTTTTATCATCTGAGCTCTTCAATTGAAAAAACAATGTAACAATTTAATGTCTTACTGGAATATGTATTTCATTTTTTAATTATAGAATCCGAGAAAAAAAACGTTATTATAGAAAACATTTTAATTTTAATTGATAATAAACTTTCACGAAAGACGACTTCTTGTTCCCAATCTAAATACCATGAATCTAAGAATCCGGAGAACAGAAAAACGGATTTTAGGTGAAATGAACAAGCGACTTGAATGAAAGACACCTTTTCTGATTTTTGCACACTGGTTGTATTGTCGCCTTTCATATCAGAAAAAAATTATGGTAGTCTCATTGATACATACCCTTTTCTAATGATTTTCGAATATTTAATAATGACATGAAATAATATGGGAAAAAACACCACAAAATCTAGAAAAATGCCTCACAGATATGACCGATATTGTAAGAAGTGGAAGGTAAATCCAGTTTTGTAGACTAATTTACATGTATATAAACATCTACCGTACAATTTCATTACATACAAAAACTCACTTAAAAGAAAATCAAGCATTTTTTAACACTTTCCAACAAAGTTGAAAAGTGTTTATGCATTCGTTTTGTCTGTCCGTCTGCCCGTCTGTAAGCGCTCTAACTCCCGTGATTATACTCGGATCGTTTTGAAATTTTTGGATGTTAGTGACCCCTACCATATAACGAACCCTATTTCAAATGATGTTTGTAGCACGTTTAGTTCATTTACAGGGACAGTCTAAATTTTTCCGTTACATTACGGCCTATGGGAAAAAATCGTTAAAAATGATTTTTAATGATGTTACATGCTTTCAAACATAATAAAATTGACATGCATTTATCAAAGTCCACTAAAATATGCATTCCGTAGAATATGTGGTACAAAGAATAAATATTATTCATTTACAGGGCCACACAAAAGAATTCTGTCACATAATGATATACGAGTGGAGGGAATTGTTTCCGGCGTATTTTAATTATGTTAAATTATTTCATGTATAATGAAATTGATATACGTCGCTGAGGTTTACTATAACTTATTTCATGTATAATACGAAGTACATAGGATTTACAGGGACACACAAAAGATTTCAGATACTATATTGTATCCGAAGTACTGTACGGTAGCGATGATTGCTCGAAATGCATTTTTAATTATGTATGCGCTTTTATGTTTCACTATATTTATGCATTGTATATGGTGTGTATAAATGCTGTAATTCATATACAGGGCTACACAAAATAATTCGTAATGGTTACTGGGTATGATTGCAAATTGCTTAAAAGGTAGTTTTTAAATGAGTTATGCATTTTTACATTGAACTGCATTTTGTTTACTAAGAAATGTTTGTAGAACATAGATAAAATTATATACAGGGACACGCAAAGAATTGAATACATGGCCGTCTATAAATGATAATTTCTGGAAATGTGATTACAGTAGTTTTAAGAGTGTTTTACTTTGAATTAAACTTTAGCCAAATACTGGCGTGTAATAAAGGTACTGGGTTAACTACAGGGTTGTTCAAAAGTATACAAGTATGTTTCTATCTATTAGTATAAATTACTGAAAGAGAAATTTCAACCTGTTATTCGTTTTCTTACTAAACTAAATTTCAACCTGTTATTCGTTTTCTTACTAAACTAAATTTCCCCGTTATATAGCATGTATATCAACCTACGGGTAAAATACAGAGCTGTTCAAAAAAATTGGAATACGTATTTGCTACGGAGGGTAACTGCTGAAATCAGTTTTTGAAATGTTTTATGCGTTTTCTAAAATGTTTACTTAGTTCTCTTATATACCTTATTTCCCTAAATAACGAAGTTTTTTTAAAGCATTCAGGAAGTATTGGAAAGTGTTTCATAATCTATGCTTAACGCATGATTTTTCTTACTTGTTTTATTTTTAAGAGGGGATCTAACTCGGACATCGCGGCTTACAGAGCATTGGTAAAATCTTTCTTTTTTTTTTTTCTTAAAAAAAAAAAAAAAAAAAAAAAAAAACTCTAATAGATTTCTTACAATCAATACCTTTTTAGATTGCCCACTAAAAACTCCTAAAACCATTTTATATAAAATATATCAAATTCAAGTAAAATTTAAAGCATTCAAGTAAAGTTTTCAAAATTATTAAAAGCAATATTTTTGTATTAGCGCCGTACCAGAAGTTAATAATCGAAGCAATTGATAAAGATTTCGGTACTCATAGCAGCCTTTTTGTTTCTGATCATTTTAATGGTTTTAGCTAATAATTAGAATACTTGTCTGTTAAATTTGTGTTTTATTCCTATTATTTATACATTTTTTAATTTATTAATAAAGTTTAAATTTCCTTATGGAATACTATCCGTAAATAAATACTTTACTAATTTAAAAAGTCCTTCCGGCCAGTGCCGGGAGGAAGAGGTAGCTTTCATATTCCTTATTTTAAAAAAGCCAACTTATATTATTCAAACACACGAAGCTCAATTTAGTGGAAACCGAATATAGGAGATTCAATACTAATTTTTATCAATACTAAATCATTATGAATAAGAATTTCGCGAAATTAGTCAGCTTTATCCAAGCTGCTTTTATTTAAAGTAACTTATATTTGGCTGACAAATTCGGCGATTTCTTAAATTTCCTGCCATTTTAAGACAAAATGGTTGATGAGGCTAACCAGTGAACTTGGTCGAGATCTTAGTAATTGCTGTGCACATGCTCAATCACATCGGAATCTGTTGATATATACGAGTGCTGTCGCAGGCAAAAAATCAGATTTTTCAAAATGTCACCCACATTAGAAATTGAAACTGCTATATCTGAGCCATTTTTTAGATAAAGACAAACAAAAAATGCTCCTGAATCCTTATATCAAGGTCAAATACTTAAGAAAAAAAACCTTTTTCAATTTCTAATTTTTTTGCACGTCACTTTAAATATAATTTTTTTTTAATTTAATGGTCGCCATTTTGAAGCAAGATGGCTGATGAAGCTGGCCAGCGAACTTGGTCAAGATATTGATGTATACTATCCACATGCCTTCTTCCATCGAAATAGGCGAATACGTGTGTTATCGCGTGACAAATACAAGATCGTTTCAAAGTGTTAGCCATGCTAGAAATTCAAAGTGCTATAATTCAACCATTTTTTAAGATATAAACACAAGAACAAATTTTCAGAAACAAAAACTGCTCCAGAATCTTTGTATCAAGGCCAAACACATAAAAAAAATCTTTTTCATTTTCCAATTTTTTATTACCTCATTTTAAATTTTAAATTACATTTTTGTTTAAATGGCAACCCTTTTGAAACAAGATGGCGAATGAAGCTGGCCAACGAACTCGGTCGAGACATTGGTATGTACTATGTACAGACCAAGTTACATCCAAATCGGTTCATAAATACGCCTGTTATCGCGTGACAAAAATCAGTTCGTTTTAAAATGTCAGCCATAATAGAAATTCAAAATGCTATAACTGAGCCATTTTTTTAGATATAGACAAAACAAAACCTGTTCCGGAATCTTTGTATTAAGGTCAAACACATATGAAAAAAATCTTTTTAATTTTCCAATTTTTTGGTATCTCATTTTAAATTTAAAATTTTTAAATTTTTTTTTAATGGCCGCCATTTTGAAACAAGATGGCGGAGGAAGCTGGCCAACGAACTCGGTCGAGATATTTGTATGTACTATGTACACACCAAGGTACATCCAAATCGGTTCATAAATACGTCTGTTATCACGTGACAAAAATCAGGACGTTTCAAAATGTCAGACACGCTAGAAATTGAAAATGCTATAAATCAGCCATATTTTAAGATATAGACGAAACAAAAACTGCTCCCGAATCTTTTTATCAAGGTCAAATACATAAGAAAAAAAATTTTTTTCAGTTTTCAATTTTTTAGTACCACATTTTAAATTTAAATTTTTCTTAAAAATTTAAATGGCCGCCATTTTTAAACAAGATGGCGGATGAAGCTGGCCAACGAACTCGGTCGAGACATTGGTATGTACTATGTATAAACGAAATTACATCGAAATCGGTTCATAAATACGCCTTTTATCGCGTGACAAAATTCAGGACGTTTCAAAATACCAGCCACGCTAGAAATTCAAAATGCTATAACTCAGCCATTTTTTAAGATATAGACGAAACAAAAACTGCTCCGGAATCTTTGTATAAAGGTCAAATACATAAGAAAAAAATATTTTTCCATTTGTAATTTTTTAGTACCACATTTCAAATTTTAATTTTTTTAAAAAATTTTAAATAGCCGCCATTCTGAAACAAAATGGCGGATGAAGCTGGCCAACGAACACGGTTGAGACATTGGTATGTACTATGTACACACCGAATTACATCCAAATCGGTTCATAAATACGAGAGTTACAGTGTGACATAGATCAGATATATATATATATATATATATATATATATATATATCAATTTTGAACGGAGGGTGGTTTCGGGGTCTGGGGGTCATGATCGATGAAAATATACCAAAATTTTTTGAAATCGCTTTCCTCCGAACGGCTGCAATAGGTAGCTTTTTGTAATGAAAGCTACCTAATTGTTTCATGTGTAAATGGGTTAATCTTTCATAATCGGAAAGAGCAGCGCAATTCTTTCTATGTAATTTTTCCACCTGTATAGTAATATACTATACATACATTTCCTTTGGTCATACACTATGACGCAAAAGTTTAGACAATGACGTCATTCAGCTTTAAAATGTAGAATTATGACGTCAGAATTACAAAAACCTGTAAATATATTCAAAAACTGATTTAAAATGCTATGTACAAAAGACAGTCGTTTTATTTGCTATAATACTAATTTTTTTTCATAAAAATTCAAATGTGCTTGTCGCAAAAGTTTAGACACTATTCTAAATTTCTTTGAATATTCGCTGGCATATGCAAATTTAGAATCGATGATGTCACAAATTCGGAGTACTTAAGTTCTGCAAACGATTGCGCTTCATAGTCGACATGCCGAGAGCTAAAGAAATTCAAGTGAATGAGGTTTCAAGGATTTGGCAGTTGAAAGGTGAAGGGAAGAGCGTTTCTGAAATTTCTGCTATTATTAATAGGTCAAAAAAATCTATTTATCGAGTTTTATCGAGTGGTTCCGAATATAAAGCAAAATGTCGGTCTGGGAGGCCACGTGTGACAAATGTACGAGAGGATCGCCTGATACAAAGACTAGCGAGTACTCAACAAATGAGCGTACGTGGAGTTCAAAGCTCATCGGGACTCTCTGTATCAAAGGATACGATTCGTAGACGAATTTTGGAAAAAGGAACAATCGTTTATAGCAAAATGCAGAAGAAACCAGCTCTGAAACCATATCATAAGTTACAAAGACTTATGTGGGCTCGAAAGCATATGTCATATGGAGAGAAATGGCAGTCAGTCATATTTAGCGATGAAAAAAAGTGGAATCTGGATGGTCCAGATGGTTGTTTATCGTATTGGCATGACTTGCGGAAGGAACCTCGACGTTTTTTAAGTCGCAGACAAGGAGGGGGCTCGGTGATGGTTTGGGCAGCCTTTTGCTATAATGGACAAGTATCTCTGACTTTCACCAGTGGTCGTCAAACTTCACAGCATTATACACAGACATTAGAAGAAAACCTACTGCCATTTGCTGAGCTTCTAGGGGGTCCTCAGTGGGAATTTCAGCAAGACAATGCTTCAATTCACACTGCAAAACATTCAAAATCTTGGTTTAATTCCCATAATATAAGAGCTCTCGACTAGCCAGCATGTAGCCCAGATCTTAACCCTATAGAAAACATTTGGAGCATCATGTGTCGCAAAGTTTATAGCAACGCTAGACAATACTCTTCTGAAAAGGAACTTAAGACATCTATTGAGAATGCATGGTACGATATCGATCCACAAACTATGCAAGATTTAGTTTCTTCCATGCAATCCCGTGTATATGACGTAATACATAAGCATGGATGCGCAACCAGGTTTTAAAAATTGTTTATTTCGATTTTATTTAATTTGTGTCTAAACTTTTGAGACAGCAGTTTATTTTTGTTACCATTTAATTTATTGCAATATGCACAATTCCACTTTTCTTTGTTATAAATATTGTTTATATGTACAGCACATTAATTTCAAGCAGTGATTTGAAAATTGAATAAATATTTTTCAAAGTATGTAAGAATTTCTTCATTGTCTAAACTTTTGTGTCATAGTGTATTTCATTCAAAAAATCTGAACAATTTCAAAAACAGAAAACCTTTCGACCTGCATATAATCTATAAATAGAATAACAAATTTTGCCAAAAGCCACTACACATTTCTGCCTATAGTCAATCTTAAAAGATACTTAGGAAAAGACATTTTTTTTTTCATAATTCAACAAATTTAAAGAATATAACTGTTAAAAATATATATTAAGAATGTTTATTGTGTTTCCATTTCTTTGTATTTCTTCTTATTACCAAAATAAATAAATGAAATACGTTGCAATATTGTCGCAATTTTGAAACTGAAAATATTAATTTAATATATTAAAAAATAGATGAAGTAATTTCATTATTGGAATTATAAATTGTTTTAGGTATAATTAGCGTCATGCAGTGCCATGCCATTTTTCAAGCACACAATATTATTTTTCGCCTGTGCTGTTCTCTTTTCCGAGTGCGCCGTTCTATTTTTGATTGCGCTGTTAAATTTTTATTTCCTAGGATAAACAATTACTGTGTCTACTCTTAATTTTATAAAAATTCTTATCGGTATTTTCTATTTTGAAATTCATACTAATAAATTATTACACCATTTTAGCCCCCGGTATGCTATTTCTTTCTCCCAGCTTATTTTGCGTCGTCTCCAAAAAATAACGTTACGTTGTATAAGCCAGCCGTAGAACAAAGCAGATGTATCATTGTACGATTAAATACTCTACAGCAATTTTTTAAACTTCTAAGCATCGCACATTTTCAATTTTCATACCGTCGTATTGGGGAAAAAAAGTACTTTTAAATGAAATTTGTTTGAAAACTGTATCTCCATTTATTTTTGAAATATTATTTTTTTTTGTAGTGTTTAGAGCCATTTGCTTAATTTTGGCCCCGGAAGTACTTCACTTCTGTATAAAGTAAAGAAAAAATAGTTCTAATAGTAATTATATATTTTTGTTGCCATTTTCTCATAACAACCGAAAGAAAATTTAATTAAATACGTGCTATTTTGAAAAAATATAAACGAATGATTTCTGTTAAACCATGGAGCTATTATAAAATATATTTAAATTTAAGTACCTGTATTAATGTTACAAACAAATGGAGGTCTATGAATCATTAGATAGCCGTTCTTTTTGTGGAGTTTCTTTAATGATGGCATCTTTTTGCTGCATTTGTGTATTATTTTGCGATAGTGACCTATGCATGTTTTACTGTAGATGTTTAAGAGTGGATCGTAAATGTGGAATTCTTAAGCGGATGCGAATGACGTCATTTTACATAAAATAAAAGCGTGTGCTTTAACCCCTTCGGGATGTGCGTCTTTTGCAGAATTTTTAATCTTTTATCACCAGTTTTTCGAAACAGAAAATCTTGCCTTATTGAGTAGGGAAAAGGCTCGGATTAAATAAGGCAAAATTTACTGGTGAGAATAATCACTGATTCTGAGCACCTTACGTGGAACGTATACCGATCGCTCGTCCGCAAGGGGTTCAGTCTTAAAATTGAGATATGTTTTGTACTATTTATATATACATATATACATTTTTTTTTTTTATCGGAGGTGACAGTACATTCTGAAAAAGTAGAATTTCTGTTCTCCAGTTATTTTTCTGTTTCGTATACAGAAAAAAAATAAGTAGATAAATCTTTAAAATGTGTTTATATTTCTCATTATATCAAATGAATGCAAATTATATCAAACAATTATTAAAATTCTTGAAGTTCTCTCCCCCCTCCTCCCCCCCCAAAACCCAGAAAAGCTTTATTAATGCATCTTTAATATTTTGTTACTTTCATTATAGTTTTTGTTTATTCTAGTAGAATTTCTGTCTATCAATAAGAAATATTATATTCCGAAGATCGCCCTGTAAGTAATGAGTAATTTGCAGTCGTACAGAATTTTTATATGAATGACTATGTGTATTTAAATAAACGTGTAAAGTATTCTTGTAAATTGTAGAATGAAGAGAAGGAAGAAGATATTTTTATGTATGGAATGTAAGCTCAAAGTCTGGTTTAGAAATTCAGAGTCCTAGGACCAAACAGAAGCATGGATTCTTATAACAGTTTATCTTACACTATGGCGCAAAAGTTTAGACAATGACGTCATTCAGCTTTAAAATGTAGAATTATGACGTCAGAATTACAAAAACCTGTAAATATATTCAAAAACTGATTTAAAATGCTATGTACAAAAGACAGTCGTTTTATTTGCTATAATACTAATTTTTTTCATAAAAATTCAAATGTGCTTGTCGCAAAAGTTTAGACACTATTCTAAATTTCTTTGAATATTCGCTGGCATATGCAAATTTAGAATCGATGATGTCACAAATTTGGAGTACTTAAGTTCTGCAAACGATTGCGCTTCATAGTCGACATGCCGAGAGCTAAAGAAATTCAAGTGAATGAGGTTTCAAGGATTTGGCAGTTGAAAGGTGAAGGGAAGAGCGTTTCTGAAATTTCTGCTATTATTAATAGGTCAAAAAAATCTATTTATCGAGTTTTATCGAGTGGTTCCGAATATAAAGCAAAATGTCGGTCTGGGAGGCCACGTGTGACAAATGTACGAGAGGATCGCCTGATACAAAGACTAGCGAGTACTCAACAAATGAGCGTACGTGGAGTTCAAAGCTCATCGGGACTCTCTGTATCAAAGGATACGATTCGTAGACGAATTTTGGAAAAAGGAACAATCGTTTATAGCAAAATGTAGAAGAAACCAGCTCTGAAACCATATCATAAGTTACAAAGACTTATGTGGGCTCGAAAGCATATGTCATATGGAGAGAAATGGCAGTCAGTCATATTTAGCGATGAAAAAAAGTGGAATCTGGATGGTCCAGATGGTTGTTTATCGTATTGGCATGACTTGCGGAAGGAACCTCGACGTTTTTTTAGTCGCAGACAAGGAGGGGGCTCGGTGATGGTTTGGGCAGCCTTTTGCTATAATGGACAAGTATCTCTGACCTTCACCAGTGGTCGTCAAACTTCACAGCATTATACACAGACATTAGAAGAAAACCTACTGCCATTTGCTGAGCTTCTAGGGGGTCCTCAGTGGGAATTTCAGCAAGACAATGCTTCAATTCACACTGCAAAACATTCAAAATCTTGGTTTAATTCCCATAATATAAGAGTTCTCGACTGGCCAGCATGTAGCCCAGATCTTAACCCTATAGAAAACCTTTGGAGCATCATGTGTCGCAAAGTTTATAGCAACGCTAGACAATACTCTTCTGAAAAGGAACTTAAGACATCTATTGAGAATGCATGGTACGATATCGATCCACAAACTATGCAAGATTTAGTTTCTTCCATGCAATCTCGTGTATATGACGTAATACATAAGCATGGATGCGCAACCAGGTTTTAAAAATTGTTTATTTCGATTTTATTTAATTTGTGTCTAAACTTTTGAGACAGCAGTTTATTTTTGTTACCATTTAATTTATTGCAATATGCACAATTCCACTTTTCTTTGTTATAAATATTGTTTATATGTACAGCACATTAATTTCAAGCAGTGATTTGAAAATTGAATAAATATTTTTCAAAGTATGTAAGAATTTCTTCATTGTCTAAACTTTTGCGTCATAGTGTACATGATTTGTTTCTATTGCGTGATACAATGTCAAATGTTTTTTAAATATGGCCAAAGAATTATTGTCTAGATGATGACAGGCACAAAAATCTATATTTTTTTTAATACAGATTCTATAGTGCGTAGTTTTTATAGTATCTAGAAGCTACGCACAAGTGTTTTCTTTTTATCCAGGTGTCAAAATTGTTAATAGCAACAGGATATTACCCTCTGATGATTTTTTCTGTACGTTATCGCTATTGCGCGTAAACAGTAAATGCCAGACTATGACTTTTTGATGTCCGGGACACAAATATGACTTGAAGCCCTCCGTGCTTACGTTAGTTAGTAAGCTGAAATATTTTTTTAATGTGTATTTTGAATGGTTCTATTAAACTTGAAATTTGCTATTTTGTGGAATATTTGTGAAGTCAATTTTATTAATAAATGCACGAAATTTGCGTTAGTTTTTACTCAAATATCAAATAATTAAATAGTATTTATAATTTTTCTATAAATAAAAAACATGTTCTCAAAATTGAAAAAAAATTTGGAGATAGCGCAGTGGGAAAAATGTTATTTTCGGTGAAGTATTAACTCAAGCTTATAAATTATAGCGGAAACGATGTTTGATATCTAAACTTTGCCCACCTTTAGATATAAAATTGTCATGTGTCAGGAAGATGTGCATTGTCAATTGCAGATAAAAAAAGAAAAAACACAAGAACACCCTAATATAACTTTTAAATGCATGTATCATTGGATATTTTTTAGATATGATTATCATGATCAATCATTAAGTCGCGATGTCATTTTCTTTTTTGTTGTTCATTTTGAAATGCATTAGGCATATGCGTTCGTGGGACCTAACAACGAAAATTACTGGTTAATTATTATCTTTGTATTGTACAATATAAAACTATGTTAATAATGAAACTAAACAGGCAGTTTTTAAAAATTGTGTCTTTTGATTATCTCACTCCAAGCTTATAGGATTATAGACCATACTTTAATCTGGCCCCCTGATCACTCAGATCCAGTTCAATAGCTTAAGTTGGTAAGCTTAAAGCGTATAGAATTATAGAATTGAGATACCCCAAGTTTATGAAGCCTTAGACCAGTGCCCCGTTTGCCTATGTCCTAGTCCTGTGACAATTATGACTGGTTATTATTATTATTATTTTTTTTTGCCTATATTGATATCGTTAAGAGGCTACTGCATTCAAGTGAAAACACCCACTCGCTAATGTTGTTTTTATAGGAGAATTCTATTAAATATCTCACTTGCATTTCAATATTTTCCCGTTTTGTTTTCAGTTTTTTTTTTTTTTTTTTTTTTTTTTTTTTTTATTATTATTATTATTATTATTAGGATACTTTGGCTTTCGGAACCGGTTTCGAAAGTAAAGGTATCCTCATAAAAAAAAACCCCTCGCAAACAAAATAAAAAAAAGCAAACAAAGGCATTTGTTGAGATCGACTTCAGCTACCCAATGCAAAAAAAAACCATTTAAGAATATTGAAATGCAAGCAAGATAATAATTAAAAAAATTCTCCCTTAGGAATAACATTAGCGACTGAATGTTTCCGCGTAATTGAAGTAGCCTCTTAAAAGTGTGACAGTAACAAATTAATATTAATTTGTTTTCACATCATGCGTTTTTGAAAATGTCATTAGATATTTATATTTTGATTACCATTGCCTCGGAATTTCTTAAACAAATGTAATACTTTCGCAAACATTATTTTATACCTGTAAAAAAGTTTTTGCCAAGCTAAATTTTCACAGAATGGAAGATTTGGCACTCTGATATAAAAAAAACTTTTATCAATTGTTAAAAATACTATATATTTTAGGAAATGCTTAAAAATTTTCATTTTCTGTGATCTTAAAAAATGTTTTTGACCACACTTTTGAAAATTCCAATATTAATACATGTATTCCCATTCAGGTCAATTTTTTTCCTGTTTATAAATTAGATATCTTTGATCATACAGCTAATTGATGGTTATCATATTCTTTTGATGGATCGTTTCATGACTGATTTAAGAGATATTTAATTAATTTTATATAAAAAATGCCATTTTTAGATATTATTATTGTATATGTAAATAATAATAATAAAGAAAATCTTCAGTTTTAAAGGAATCTGAATTAAAATATCTGCAACTTTTATAACTGGTGTTGTAAAATTATTTCGTGATTGTGACTGAGCATTTGAGCGTTATAAATGTATAGATATGCAATATTGTTGATATTAGGAATTAAACAAAAAACTTTATAAGGTATATTATGATTATTATCATTTTTAACCTTTGTGAAATTTACATGCATCTTGAAAAATAATAAAAAATTATGACTCCTATTTTTTTTCTTTAAAAGAAAGGTAAAGAATATATTCTGTAAAGATAAAAGAAAAAAAGTATTCGAGTGTTTGTGTTCCAGACAACTTTTTAACAATCACTTGCTGTTCACCGTCATTTTAACAGATGTATAACAGACACTCTTTTAGTACCCTATCTTTTCACACCCCTTTATGACATCTGCTGATACTGCTGACATCTGACAAAGAGTTTCTGGTTAGGCCAGTGGGGGATAGTAAAAAAATGTGCAACACTTGAAATTTCGCTGAAACGAATAAAAGATACACAGCCATCAGAACATATGTGTATCCAGGGACCGACTCAGCTATGGGGAGCCCTGGGGCAAGCATCATTCTGGGGGGCCCCCTTCTATCTATCTATAGAATGTTTTTGTGAATAATGTGGAAGTGGCTAGTACTAAACTTCATGCATACTGTAAGTACGCATAAATTTTGTACCCGGTTTTGTCTGCTCACGTCTGTGTACAGAGTATCACAAAAAATTGTCACATTTTTAAGAAAAAATGCTAGTAGGATAATATAGTAGAAAGAATGATGGATTGGTGGACTCGAGTATTTCTTTGCAAAGTTTTACTTCGCTTATCTACGTACATTATAAGATGTGTAAAAGAAAATCCCATAAATTGGTCATAATTAATGGTTTTAACTTGCCATGTTGCATGGAAAGCGTTAATAAAGTATTTCTTTTGAAAACAATAGAATACTAAGTTTTTATAATAAAATGTTAATCATTAGTTTTCGAATGATTAGTTTGCTTTTTGCATGAGTGGGGCGGGGGGGGGGGGTTACTGGAAGCAGAGAAGAGAAGGGGGACCGCAATCCCTTCCTAAATGTCTGAAAATATATGAATTTTGGTCACTTTTGGCTAGTTTTAATCACTTAGCACCTTTTAATGAAAATCCTGATAACTCTCATGGGGGGCCCCCTAAAAAGGGGGGCCCGGGGCAACTGCCCCGCATGCCCCTGCATAAGTCGGACCCTGTGTGTATCTGTTCTTGTTCTTACTCCGAGTTTAAAATTCAGTTTTGTTTTTAAAATTATTAAATAATAGAATTTTTTTTATAAATAACATTAAAGTACTGTATAATTTGTTAGATGCATTAACGTTTCTCTTGTTCTAAATATTCTATTGCAGAACATATACCTAATTTCAGAATTTTTTCTTCCTTTAAATATGCATCAATGACAGTTGATTTTATATCACTACCACAAAAATATTTTGTTTTAAGTTTGATATACATTATTCGGGCGTGAATTCCTTTAACACATTTTAGAATATATACAGAAAAGGTGATTTTCCCAATGAAAATAATAACATTACGAAACCTTTTAAATACACTTTTAATTTCATAGAAAAAAAACTTTTTAATGTGATTTCTTATCTGAAAAATGCAATATGAGATCGTATTATGTTGGTAAAACGCCAATGATAAACTTTTAAAAATATCAGTATTAAACCAACGATATTTTCTTGTCAACATCAGAAAAAAAGTAATAAAAAAGTAATAATAAATATTTTCTCTTAATAACACATAAATAGGTGATATTAACAAAGGAAATTCTGAAATACAAATGACTTCAAATTTCCTTTTTAGTATAAAAAGTTTCGATTGCATTATTCTCAATAAGTAATGACGTAAACACCTTCAGAATTTAGCAAGAGAGAAAAAAGAGAAGGGGGAGGGCACATAATAATGATAACGGTGAGTGCCGTAAAAGTCTAACATAAATGACGGCGCCTGGTGCGGGGAACCGCCCGTGCCATCCCGGATGCGGCGTTGTGTCCCTCTACTCTAAACCCAGATTTTACACATAACTTGGCCATATTAAAGTAAATTTTCACCAGGCTTGACTTGGATATAAATAAATAAAGTTGAAAGTGAAGTTGAAAATAAAGTAATTTTTGTTTAAATATGACACTGGTTTCTATAAGAAAATTGTAGTGTGCTCTACTATTTTTTTAGGGGGGGGGGGGGTCACACTATACTGTTAAAGTAAAAATTTCGAGTACAACAACACATCAGCTAGCAACGACCCCCTCCCCTGCCCCTCTCCCCAAAGTATGAAAATTTGTTTCACGCCACTTTAAGACTTTTCCACAGCTAACTCACCAAATTAAAAAATGCAACTGTGAACGAAAGACTTGACTAAAAAATCATTCTGTTACAGCTAATGACATGTATTTACTAATTTAAACGCAATTGAATATTTCCCTCAAAGTTTGTTTAAAAAATAATTTTAATTTATTTATGTTCGACATAATTTAAATAATATTAATCAGTTGTTAATTAACCACAAATAAACATTTGTCAAATATTTACTATTTATCAATTAAAAATATTCACCAATTAATTGCTAATCATTAATTAATATTAGCGTCAATTAAGTACTATTTTATTTATCTATGGCAAATTATTGAGTATGACATTCATAACACTTTTCACTGGAAGCAGATACTCTGCTTACGCCCCCCCCCCCCCCCCCCAATACGAAACATCTTTTAACGTTGCGTAAAAAAACATCTTTCTAGAACTAACGCACCGAACTGACCAAGCAGCTGTATTCAAAAGACTTAGCTAAAGAACCAGTCTGTTATCGCTAATGAAATATATTTTAATATTTTAAACAAAATTAAATATTTTTTAACAAATAAATTTAAATTTACTGGCGACAATAATTAACTGAAATTTATCAATGTTTAACTAACCGCAATCAATTATTCAAAATTACTTACAATTTACTATTTGTAAATAATAGTCATCAATTAATATTCATTAACTAAAATAGCTTCATTTAAGAACATTAGCAAATGATTAAGCATTAACATCGCTAATCGTAACACTTCCATCTCCATTGCTTAAAATATCCTTTCAAAAAATTGTCATTGTCCTTCAAACGCATCAATAACATTATACACTTTGTCAGGCAATTCATTGAATAATAGAGTAACCACCCAGGACATCTTAGTTCGAGATTAAGTTACTCGGGTTGAGTGTGTAAAATTTCAAAACGAGTAACACCCGAGTTACTCTAAATAATGGTACTGTGCTCCCTCAAACTTTTTGTTCTAAAAAATAAAAAATTACTTCGAATGAAATTTTTTTGGTGTTCATATGTATATTTTGCATATCTTAACATTCTATAATAATATTTAAATGATACTAATAAAATTTCGGTAGGTATTCCAAACGTCGGTAAAAAGTTTAGTTATTGACGAGGGCGGGTAGGACGGTATTGGTGTGTGTGTGTGTGTGTGTTTTGTGAACAGGTTTGAAGCAGGAAACTCTATTCTTTTACATTTTTTCATTTTAAAATTTTAAAAGTTCAACTACCAAGCGACACCAAACTCTATAATTTTTAATTTCATTAAACAGTTTAGGGTCTTAGATTTTGATAAATAATAATTTTCCTACTTATGTCTGCTTACATAATTGCAGTTGTTTTTATCGCATAAAGCCTAAAATGATTTTTTATTATCGTTTTAATTTTAAATACATTTTCCCTTTCCCAGGACCGTCAGGATTTATGTCAGCAACACACATCAATCAGCCTCTGGATTCTGAGGAGAATCAGAATGAAGAACTTTCAGAAAATGAATAGTCTTACTAAATTTATAATCAATTTTTGTCAAGTTTGTTTAATGCCTGTTTAGTATCTGAGTTTTAATAAATGATTATATGATTTGTTTACCAATTAGAATAATTGTGTTAAAATTAATCTAGATTAAAAATGTGTTTTCTTGCTGATTTGTTCTTATAGATAATAATAGAAAAATACTAAAACCATTTACATTTTAATAATATTAGAAAATCCTCATTAAGATTGACAATAAATATTAAATAATTGAATTAATGCCTTTTCCCGTGTATAAGTTGTCTTTTAAACCACCAAAATGCAAAGAAAATTCAGGTGTGAACTTATACACCGGATATAAAATCAGACATTCGATGATCACGGTTTCTAGCTGCAAAGAAGTTACGAGATAAGCGTAAATATTTTCTTTACTATTATGCATCACAAAATTACTATTATGCATCACAATGCCGAATCAACTGCTGTCGCGTGATTTATTAAATAAGAGTAATTAAACAATTCAAAATCAGCTTGTATAAAATAGTTAAGTAAACAATGTCGCAGCCTCCTGGAATTTTATAAAGACGCTATGAGAGAATTCTTTTAAGTATATCGTTTTCAATATGACGTAATTTTCACCACATTTTTCTCTCTCTCTTCAATATTCTCATGAAAGTACTTTTTTTAATTAAAAAGTAAATATATTTTTAAATCGAAACTTTTTTGGCAATATTATTGTTTGAGCATTTTAAATATCGCGTAATCCCCCCCCCCCCATTTACTGATTTTAACGCATAATAATGTAATTATTATTTTAAGGTTTTATTTCTTTTTTTTAATACTAGGGAGCTTTGTCCCCTACGAGCTACGCTCGCAAACTTACGTTCAGATACCTCAGTCTCTAAAAACAAGCCAGCTTGATTGACTTTAAAAAGATTACGGAAGATTGAATTATAATTTTAAAAAAAACAGTGGCGATCTTCCTGTAAGCGGGTTTCCATTCATTTGCCTTTGAATGGGGAATTTTAAGGCCGAATCACCTGTTGTTAAGAGATCCAATGGCTGTTTCCGTGTTTGAATAAATAGGATCAGTTAAACGTTTGAAAATAAGCTAATGTAAAATAAATTAAGTAAACAGAGTCTTTGTCTCCCGGTATTTTTTAACAACGCTACAAGAAAGTTATTTTAAATAAGACATTTTAAATGTATCGTTTTGAATCTGACATAATTTTCACCAAAATTTTCTTTCTCTTTTTAATATTCACGTAAAGATACTTTTCTCGTTTGAAAGGAAATATTATTTGCGCTGTTTTAGAACTCACAACAATAGTTTAAAAGATTGTTTCAAAATATGAAATAAATGTCTGGCGCATTTTTAAATTTAATCTGTTTTGCAATATTATTATTTGGTCATTTTACATATGACGTAATTTCTCCTATTTTCTGCTTTTAAAGAATATTAAATTTATTATTTTAAAGTTTTCTTTATCTTTTTAATATTCACGTGAAATTACTTTTGCTGCTAGAAAGGAAATATTTTTATTTGCGCTGCCTTAGAATTGGCAACAATGGTTTAAAATATCATCTAGAAATGTGAAATAAATGTGTCATGTAAATATATTTTTAAATTTAAACTGTTTGGGAATATTATTATTTGATCATTTTAAATATGACGTAATTTCCTCCTTTTACGGATTTTAACGCATATTAATGTATTTATTATTTTAAAATTCACGCGTAAATATAGTTTTTATCATAATTTTCAATATTTTTCTGCTTTTAATACATAATCAATTAATTCTAATTTGAAACTTTTTTCTGTTTATAATAGTCACGTGTAAATAAATTTTATAATTTGAAAGAAATATTATTCTGTGTTTTAACAATTGGCAACAATTTAAAATAATTTTCTTTTCTAAAATATGTAAAAAATATCTCTCGAAATTCTGAAAATTTGAATTTAAAAGGGAAAGAAACTCTCAAAAAGTTAGTGAAATTAAAAAAAATAAATGCAGTCTGCACACCGGAAACTTATAATGTAATATACTTACAAAAAATTATTAAATTTCTATGTTTAGTGTTTGCTCCTACAAAACTTTTTTAACGGAACGATTTTGACCAACTTTAACATTAAATATCTCATTAAATAATTTTTCGATTTAAAAACTGTCTACATCAGCGTGTTTATCAAACATTTCTTTACAATATCACCGATTTTCATATTTTTGCATGCAGTAGTTTTCTTAATATTAAACAAGTTGGAAATTGCTCGTCAAACGTGGCAAATGAGGTGCGTTCGTACTATAACTAGTTTTATAATTATTTTTTGCACCCCATATTGTACTGAATGTATATTTTTTGCGCTTCATAAGTGCATAGTCTGTAACATCATTAAAATGCACTTACAATAATTTTTTCCCCATTCCCCGTAATGTAACGGAAAACTTTTGACTGTCCCAAACTATACATTTGATTTTCATAAAATTTGAAATGGCTCGACAAAATTTTGCAGCAATTATATATTTAAAATTTCAGACCATTCGGAAGGCTGTAAAATCATTAAAATGCATTTGCAATAATTTTTTCCCATTGGCCATAATGTAACGGAAAACTTTTGGGTGTCCCTGTAATTAAACTATACATCCGATTTTCATAAAATTGGAAATGGCTCAACAAAATTTTGCAGCGATTATATATTAAAAATTTCAGACCATTCGGAAGGCTGTAAAATCATTAAAATGCATTTGCTATAATTTTTTCCCATTGGCCGTAATGTAACGGAAAACTTTTGGGTGTCCCTGTAATTAAACTATACATCCGATTTTCATAAAATTGGAAATGGCTCGACAAAATTTTGCAGCAATTATATATTAAAAATTTCAGACCATTCGGAAGTCTGTAACATCATTAAAATTCACTTGCAATAATTTTTCCCATTGGCCGTAATGTAACGGAAAACTTTTGGGTGTCCCTGTAATTAAACTATACATCCGATTTTCATAAAATTGGAAATGGCTCGACAAAATTTTGCAGCAATTATATATTAAAAATTTCAGATCATTCGGTCGGGTAGTTTTTGCTCTGTTATATGCGGGCGGACAGACAGACGGACGGACAGACGGACAGACAGACGGACTGAACGACGACTATAGGTGCTACGTATTTATATAATTACGAACGCACCTAAAAAGAAAGACCCCTGGTCACAAAACATTCATTGACAGCGGCGGTGACAGCGTCAGTTCCCCCCCCCCTTTTTTTTTTTTAAAGAATAGAGAGATTCACGAGTAAACACATTTTTTAGGACGTAATTTTCTCCATTTACTGCTTTTAACACGGGATCATTTAATATTTATTTTAAATTTTTACTTCTGTTTTTAATAGTCATGTATAAATGCATTTTTTAATTGAAAGGAAATATTGTTCGCGTTGTTTTATAATTTGGCATCAACATAAGAAAAAAAATGACATTTTCTAAATATCAAATAAATCTCTGATAAAATAATGAAATTTTGAATAAAAAATTGGCAGTCTGCACACCCGGAACTTCTAATGCATAAAATGACCTAAAAATGATTAATTTTCGATATATAGTATTTGCTCCTATAAAACTTTTTTATTGGAACGATTTTGACCCACTTTAACATTAAATATCTCTCAAAATAATTCTTCGATTTGAAAACTGTCTGCATCAGCGTGTTTATCAAACATTTCTCTATAATACCACCGATTTTCATATTTTTGTATGCAACATTTTTCTTAATAGTAACTAAGAAACACCCCCGGTCACAAAAAATTCAAAACCGGCGGCGGTGACAGCATGTTACTTTTTTTTTAGAATAGAGAGCTTTTAAAATGCGTTTTAAGAGTATTCCATTGAAATGTTTCCGTTTTATTCAAAATGTATACGTTAAATCCTAGAAGAAGCAATAAAATTACTTCCATTTAGCCTAATAAAGTTAAATAATAGCATTCATCTATTGTGTATGAATTACTTCTTTTTATCAACCACACATAAAATAAATCTTTGAGGAATAAAAATTGATATTGTAAAATGGGATGGATTAGAACGGCTGTATGAAAAGGTACAAAACTGTTCATGCAATAAAAGGGAAAAATCTTTTGAAATCCCCCCCCCCTAGAAAAAATAAATAAAAAATTATTAAATAAATAAATAAAAATAAATCGTCTTAAAAGTATACTAGTTATTTTGTTTTTTGCCAGTTTGCTAACGTAATAATGAGTTAGAAAATTAAGTTTTAAGTTCTTGGCATCACTGTTTTCATACTTACAAGATTGTAAATAACAACAACATCAATCACAAATATTTGACCTCTCCAAAACTTCTCAGGTATAAAATTACTGTAAATACAAGTTTAGGTTTATTAATTTTTTGTTACATGTAGACTTATACAATGGTATTCCATATTAGTCTACCCATTTTCGTATAATAAATGAAAACAAAAAAATTCTTTAGCTCTTTTTTGAATAATAAAATTTAAAATTTTAATTTAAAACGTATGATATTTATCATTCATTTCCGTGTATACTTTTACTTACCCATCATATGTAGTATAGAGTAAGTCTTGTAACCGTTTTAATAATTGAAAAAAAAAATTGACGGACTTACACGTTTCAGATACTGGAGATTTCGAAAAACATATTTTTAGAAAAAAAACATTTGCCGTCCGTCTGTCTGTGTGTCTGTAAACGCTCTATCTCTCGAACAAACTGAGATAGAGACTTGAAATTTGGTGTGTACTTAGTATGCAATAATGGGAGAAGCCTATTGAATATCAGTAACCTTGTAATCTCGATTATCCGGAACTATGTTTTTCGGATTCTCGAAATATTCGTTCTAATAAAAGGTACATAAAAATTTTCGAAATTGTTTATTTTAAGGAGTGAATATAAAAGACAATAAAAACGCAAATTTTGCATAAAAAATGAAATCAATCGAATAATTAGTTGTCGAGATATTTGTAATAATATTTTCCACACTCTTCGATTTTTCATGACCCTGTATTTCATTCAAATTTCACTTCAAAGATATATATTAATTGGAAACGAGACGCTTAATCCGACGCAGTAAACTATTAGTTAATGATTATCATTTTTAGAGTTATAAGGATGTTTCTTTTACGCAATTCGGTACCACTTGATTATTTCGTGGACCAAACAACTATCACCCAACTGTGAGATTAAATGCCAATAATGGCTTATCGTAAATGTCACATTCACTTGATATTAAACACGTTATACGTGCTTGTTATGTCATCAAGTGATTTTTAATTCGACGTTTTATTGGTATTTTTATTAATCTTTTACTAATTTATTTGTTCTTTCGTTATTTAAAATAAAAAATTATGCCAATTTGTATAATTTCGTGAGTAGTTAGGCTATTTATATAATTTGTCGAAATTGGTCGACATGATAATCAAGTAGTACCCGCAATTCAGTAATAGAGAATTACTATGTATTAAAAATATTTAAATATACGTTTAAATTTTAAAGATTTAAAAGAAATTTTGGAATTGTAATACATTTTATAAATAGTTTGCACATGTTTTATTTTCATATTTTATATTATGCATATGGTAAGTATTACGGTGGCCCCCAAAGACTAGTTTCATTAAAATTAGAATTAAAAATGTCATTAAAATCCGAACGCAGATATACGACGTTTTTCACAATTATTTTTCTTTACTTTTCATAACTCAAATGTTTTTTTAATCTTTATCTGAGAAAACGCTTGTTTCAATTTTAAACAGCTTTAAAGTTTTTCTTTCTCCTTTCTTTAAGCCCAGTCATTAAAATGTTTCCTTTAATTCTGTTCAAACTGTACACGCAAAACCGAAATGGAGCAATAAAATTACTTCCATTATCTCTAACAGAGTTAAATAATGTCATTCATCCAATGTGTATCAATTACTCTTTTTTTTATCTACTACACAGGAAATATCTCTCTGGAGAATAAAACTCGATACCTTAATGTAATTAATACAACAGAGTATCTTTGTGAGGCCGTATAATGTCCTTTTGGAAGGAAAATTGCTCGTATTTTAGTGCACCCCGAACAAAAGTTAATCTATTAAATGTAGAGCTATAAAATTATTTAACCAAAGAAAAGTGTGCAAAAAAGAGAAAAGATATATATATATATACATATGCAATTGCCATTTGCAAAAAGTGTTCACACTTTTTTTTTTTTTTTTCCGCAGAATTTGTTATCTGAAATGAAATTTTCATGAGCTTAAGATGAATAGATTTTTGTAATAACAAATGAAAACAAAAACTTTCAAAGCTATTCGTCAGCTTGTTCTGGATACAAAATTTCTCTTTTTTAATATATAGATAATTTTTTATTTATTTTTTCTTCAAATGTATGTTTATGATACATATCTTTTTAATTTAAATAATTTAAAAAAAAAAGAATTTTAAATTATTAAAATAAAAAAGAATTTCGACATTTCGCTCTTTTACTGGTTTGATTCTTGGATCATCACTACCATTTATGGTGACTGAATATTTAAAGAAAATAAGTAGAATAAAATAAAATAAATTAGCTTTTTATGTTGCTTTTGGTTGTTATTAAACTAGCAGATCCGCCAAGCGTCTCTAAATTTCATTTCGAAGTAAATCGCATAATATAAAATGTTGGATAATAAAGTATCGATGCTTCTGTGGATTATTAAAATCTTCACACAACTCTACATAAACTTTTCTCGACACACCTCAGGACCTCTCATGGCGCTCCGTTGGGAGGGAGCAACCAGTAAAGAGCCATTGCTTTAAATATGTCTCGCAAGCGACGAATAATATATATATATTTTTTTTAAGCTTCCGACCTCGATCTAACCTGCGTCATCATGATAAAGGCTTTGGAGAATAAAGAGAGTAACTTAGTAAACCTACGCTGATTTTTTGTTCTCACTTTCTCCGTCGCGTTTCAAAGAAAAAAATTATGTCCTTACTATTAATTTTTCAAAAAAACCTATTTATATGTTATTGTTGTTGATTTTTTTACTCGATTTTCGAAAGCCTGCTCCATACAGGAGTATAAAATATAAGATTGGATGGATAAAATGTCAAATACAAATTGGTTAATAAAAAGAAAAAACTTCTCATTTTAGGCGAAATTGAGACAAAAAATCGCTGTACGAATTCCGAATAAACTTTATTGAAAAGGGGACAACATTTACTGTATCAGGCACAAAGTTTGAACTTGGAGAAATGAGTAGTTCTGAACCTCCGGGAGAAATACGCGAATTTTTTCGTTCAAGAGAAAATGACAAAAATCTATTTAAAAAAGACAAAAGATGAGACTCGGGTACATACAGATCTGTCTCCGTGTTGTATACGGAACAAAATTTTAATTAATTTTTAATAGCTTTAAAACTCCTTTAAAAATCCATATAAATATGTGACAATTCATATTTTCTTACAACTTTTTCTCTTATGATTGTATTGGGATTTTCTTTATTGCCATTATAATTTTCTAGAAGCACAGTTTAAAATACAATCATTATGAGAAAAATTTGTAAGAAAATATGAAAAATCGCATATATATATATATTTTTTTATTTTATTTATTTTTTTTTTTTTGGGGGGGGGGGGGATTTTAAATCTAGAGAAAACCAATTCTCAAATTTCTTGCGTGTGATATGATGTACAACTGGAATTTTTTTCAAACAACTAAATATAGATTTTATGAAACCTTAGCGTTTCAAAAGAAATAAAAAGTAATAAAGGGAGGCACGCGTTTAAAGATTTCATTCAGAATTTCACACAGTTAACCCTTAAATGCATGATTTTTTTACTTTGTTTCGAAAAATTTATATATGATTCCTGAAAGGTTTATTCCACAGGAAAAATAATGAAAAAACTCAGAGATACATTTTTCGTGTAATACGTCAACTATTTCTTATGTTGCACATCTACAATACAAGTAAAAACTAAAATATTGCATATTAGTAAATATTTTAATAAGTATGAATCTAAATACCTTATTTAATATATTTTTTTATTTTGTAAAACTTAACCCTTAAATGCATAAATTATTTTTTTAGAATTATGTTTTTTATTCTTATATTAAAGATTAGACACCAGAAATTTTAAGATAGACTTTTAAGTATAAATTTTTGTAATTTTTACAGGATTAATATTTTTATTTAAATATACTGGTTGCAAAAAATTAAATAAAAAGTTATGTAGATGTGCATTTAAAGATTAATAGGTCTTTTATTAAAAACCGGTAGCTGGCATACAAACAATTTTGCTAAAATGCATTCTAAAAACTGAGTATTAAAAGAGAAAAATCTCAAAATCGATCTTTTCGTCAAATTTCGAAATTTCAGATCTATTAATTCCTTTTAATATATGCCAATAAAAAGGAAATTTTTATCATTAATTATTGACAGCGAGGAAATTTAATTTTAAAAGTTTCAATTTATTATTATTTAGATAAATCAAGAGATTTATACAGTTATTTATTTTTGTTCTTAAAGTACAATATTACTATTTTTGTTTTTCCCAAAATATTGATTTAAAATAAAACCTTAAAAGTAAATATTTATGAAAACATACCATTTATACACTTTGATTGTATCCCAGATCATTTCAATCCAATCACTTGAGAGCACTGACCACTGCTGGACTTCTTAGAGAGCGTTCCAAATGACCATCTTCTTCAATAATGAAAGCTCGCGTGCTAAAGAAAGATGCATTAGGAAAAAAGTGTTTCCCAATTCAATTTTTCTTTAACCCATTGAATGATCTTTTACTTTCAAAAACAAGACCTGCATGAAAGACCAGCAGAGGGCGCTGAAAATAGATAGTTCACTAACCCACTGACCCAAACAATTGTTGCGGAGAAATTATTCCCCAAGATTTTCATTTCCCTCTTTAAAAAAATCTAGTAAATAAAGAGAAGTGCCTGAGAAAACAATAAAAAATGGGCTTTAAATTTCTTCTATGGGAATGCTATGGGTGATAAATTGCGAGTGAGAATTTCAGATGACAGTAAGTTTAAACAAACAATGGTTTGACCACGTGGAATGTGTGATTGAGCAGCAGATGATTTACTTGTAGACATACAAAATTCCAATTCCGTTGCATCAGAAAAAAAATATATATATATATATGTACTTTTCACTATTACATTAAAATATATTAGGAGTCCAGGGAAAAGATGGTCTACTTCCAGTTACATATGCTTTGGAAGCGAGGATGCATTTCAGTCAAGTTTAGTTCAGGGTGTCATAAATACGCCACTGCCGCTACACCTTACACATTAGAAACTATTCAGCTTGTCTTCTCAGATCATAAAAAATAATAGGCATCATTTAAAAACTTAATCAATCCAGACTTAAAATGGAATTGAAGATTTTGAATAATGATACTAAAGTTTAACGTGAACAAGGGTTCAGTAAAGGTATCCATTGAGCGATGGTTTTTCTAAACGAGTTTCAGCTTTTATTTCTGGTTTTAAACAGAGAAAAGAAATCTGAAATTAATAACTATTAGAGAGGTATCATGCATATATATGTACTAATGTAGTACGAATGAATCACAAATTTTACAACAAAAATAATATATCTCTCTATTCTAAAAAAAAAAAAAAAAAAAAAAAAAAAAAAAAAAAAAAGTAATTAATTCTGTCACGACCGCTGTAAATGAATTTTTTGTGACCGGAGATCTTTCTTCGCTAATATTAAGAAAACTAATCCATACAAAAGTATGAAAATGCATAATGTTATAGAGAAATGTTTGATAAACACGTTGAAGCAGATAGTTTTTAAATCGAAGAATTATTTTAAGTATATATTTAGTGTTAAAGTTAGTCAAAATATTTCCATTAAAAAAGTTATATAGGAGCAAAAACTATATAGAGGAATTTAATAATTTTTTTCTAAGGATATTCATTAGAAATTTGCAGTGCGCAGACTTCATTTATTTTTTTAATTTTACTCATTTTTGAAGGTGTATTTCAATTTTAAATTCAAATTTTCAGCATTTCCAGAGATATTTTTTACATATTTTAGAAAAGGTTATTATTTTAAATTGTTCCCAAATTCTAAAAACAGCGCAAAGAATATTTCTATTAAATTAAAAATTTATTCACACGTGACTCTTATAAACAAAAAAAATCCTTTCAAATTAGAATTAAATGATTACGTGTTAAAAACAAGAAAATATTGAAAATTACGTCATATTTTTTTTTTTTTTTTATACAAGCATATTAAAAAAGATAGAAAGCTATAAAATAATCAATTATTTAATATTTGTTAAAAGCAGTAAATGGGAGAAATGGTGTCCTACTGCAAATATCCAAATAATAGCATTCCTAAACAGTTCAAATTAAAAAATATGTTTACACGTACATGAGAGATTTATTTCATGTTTCGAGATGATCTTTTTAACTATCGTTGCCGTTTCTGAGACAACGGAAATAATAGTAATCTTTCTAACAATAAAAATATTTTCAGTTGAATATTACAAGGAGAAAGAAAAGTTTGGTAAAAAATTACGTCATATTTAAAACGTTACATTTAAAATCTGTTATTTAAAATTATTCTCTTATAGCGTTGTTAAAAATAGCGGAAAGCAAAGACTTTGTTGCCTTAGTTCATTTTATATTAGCTAACTTTCAGATGTTTAACAAATCTTATTTAATCAAACACGAAAACAGCCATTAACAGCAGCTGATTCGGCCTCAAAATATCTCAGTAAAAGGGAAATTCATGGAAACCCATGAATAGGAAGATCTCCACTGATTTTTTAATTATAATTCAATCTTCCGTAATCTTTTTAAAGCAGATCAAATCAACATATTTTTAGAGTCTGAACGGGGATTGGCGAGCGTAGCTCCTCGGGGGCAAAGCCCCCTAGTTTATTAAAAGAAAAGTGTTGATATTCTAAATTGAATTTTAGACATAATACTTTTTTTTTTCAGTTAGTTCAGTTAATTTGGCGACCCTTTGTCCACTGGAAGCTCGAGTACATGCGTCGTTTGCCCAGGTTAACGGTAAGATGCCTTAAGACTCCGCTACACTGAAACTCCCCGATCGCGGAATCCCATGTTAGCCTATGGGAAAACTTCGAAGCGCGATTACTCATTACCTAATATAATTATTAAGATACCGTTTTCACCATCAGGAAGTAGACGTCAGATGCTGATGATGTGCGTTTTTTATAATTATCTCCGTAAATTCTAAGTACATGAAAAATCCCTATAAATATTAAAATTTTCATTTGATTAAATTTTATCATCTTCTTAAAAATACTTAAAATTTACGGAGACAATTTTTAAAAAAGCACATCATCGGCATCTGGCGTCTACTTTCTGAGGGTGAAAACGGTATTTTAATAATTATATTAGGTAATGAGTAATCGCGCTTCGAAGTTTTCCCATTAGGTTAACATGGGATTTCGCGATCGGGGAGTTTCAGTGCAGCGGCCCCTTAAGATTAATTTATTATTTCATAGTTAAATTCTAAAAATATTAAAATTCTGTATTGTCATCGGAAACACACCTGTATATAGGCTTTTTACAATTCTAGCCTATCAAGAAGTAAGTGAAAATTCAATAATGAAAATTGATCTTTACTTACAACAAGAAAGAAAAATCATGCGTCTAGCACAGGATATGAAACACTTTCCAACACTGCCTGACTTCTTTAAAAGGTTAAAAATAACTAACTAAATAAATAAATAAATAAGTAAACATTTTAGAAAACTCATAACACATTTGAAAACCCTATTTCAGCAATTGCCGCTCATTAAGGGAAAAATAGTCCAATTATTTTGTGCAGCACTGTATTCTATCTACAGATTTCTATATATTATACAGAGTATGCTAAAAGTTAATTTAATAAGAAAATACATAATAGGATGCAAATTTCCACTCAGCAATTTCTATCAATATGCGGAAACATGCTTGAATTCATTTGTACAGTCCTGTATATTACCAACAAATTTTTATATTCGCCACATATTAAGTTAAAATTTAATTCAGGATAAAACGTGGTTAAAACTACTGAAATCACATTTTTAGACATTATCATCCTTAGGAAGTCATGTATCCAGTTCTTTGTGTGGCCTTTAGAACATGAAGTTATTTATATTAAACAAACAAGTCTCAGTATACTAAATATGGCTCAACTTGAAAGTGCATAGCTTAGTTAAAAGCCATATTTATGCCATTCATGCTGATAATTCGCAATAGTGATGGGCGATAACGAGATGTTTTTCTCTATTTTCTCGATTGTATGGACATCTCGATATTTTTCGATTGTATAATTTTTTTCTCGATGACTACAGTTTGCAAATTTCTTTTATAAATCATATATTATGTATTATATACGTCATACATTTATCAAGAATCGTCTGCGGGTGAACTGGAATGAGTCGATGTTAATAAAGACTAGATGACTTCGACCGCTAGCGGGCCCCTCCTTTAATCGGGGCCCCTAATTTATACGTAATCTTGTAATATGAAATCACGAACAGGTTACCCGCTATATACGGCACTGATATATGATAGCAGGCGGGTGTGGTGTGCACGCACTACAAAATCTTGTAAAAAATATAATATCGAAACGAATGAACATCGGACCAGATCTCTTGGGGGAGGGGTCAAAGCGAGCGGAGGGGCACAGCAACTGCATAATATGATTAAGTCGTCACAGGTCTTTAGGCCTTTCCAACCATATGTCACATGAGAAGTCTGGATCTGAATTTATAAAAATGCCCTCCCCGTGGGGGGAAAGGGGGGAGGGGTGCGGGGTGCGGGGTGCGGGAGGTGGATAACATGAGTAAGTGGTCATAAGCCTTTCCAACAATATGTCACATGAGGGGTCTCGGCTAAATTTAGAAAAACACCCCCGTGAGGGAAAAGTGGGGGGGGCGGTCACCGGAGGTGCATTACATCAATAAGTAGTCACAGACCTTTCCAACGATATCTCACATGTGAGGTCTTGGCTAAATTTGGAAAAGTGTCCCCGGGGGGGGGGGTTCAAAATGGGGGGGATGGACACCGGAGGAGCATAACATCAATAAGTAGTCACAGACCTTTCCAACGATATCTCACATGAGGGGTCTTGGCTAAATTTGAAAAAGTGTCCCCCGGGAGGGGCAAATTGGGGGAGACTGTCACCGGAGGTGCATAACATCAATAAATAGTCACAGACCTTTCCAACGATATCTCACATGAGGGGTGTTGGCTAAATTTGGAAAAGTGCCCCCGGTGGGGCAAAGTGGTGGTGGGGACACCGTAGGTACATAACATCAATAAGTAGTCACAGACCTTTCCAACGATATCTCACACGAGGGGTCTTGACTAAATTTGAAAAAGTGTCCCCCAGGGGGGGCAAAGAGTGGGGGGACTGTCACCGGAAGTGCATAACATCAATAAGTAGTCACAGACCTTTTCAACGATATCTCATAAGAGGGGTACTGACTAAATTTGGAAAAGTGTCCTCCGGGGGGGGGGGCAAAGTGGGGGGGGCGGCCACCGGAATTGCATAGCACTAATAAGTAGTCACAAACCTTTCTAACGATATGTCACATGAGGGGTCTTGGCTAAATTTGGAAAAGTGTCCTGAAATTTCATATATTATAAATAATATTTAGCAGACGGCTCCATAAAAAAATCCGATCTAAAATGATAAAAGCGGAAAAAACTGTTATTTATTTTCTAACATTTTAGTTAAAATAATGATAATTATTTTACTATAAACATAACTTCTTTAAAAAACACACAAAACATTTATTTAGACGATCACATTACAGCAACTACGAATACACATCTCAAAACCATAATCACAACAATATTATCCTCGAACATCTCACGTTTTTCGTCTGAACCCAAAAAAAATTAAATACATGGAGTCAGGAAAAAATGTCTATTGTTCAAGAGTTTATCTTATGAAAAAATAATTTAAATATTGTCATGTGACTTTACTTACAAATCCCTCCTTTCGCATGTCAATAATCCTCAGTAATTCCGAGACTTGTAATATGTTTTTTCATGACATCATAACTCAAATTCTTAGTCATTATATCTGCTTCCAGTTCAGACGAATTTACATATTTTGTTTCAATTTCTCCTTTCGCTCTTTCATCTTTTACAAAATGATATTTTCTACCTATATGTTTGTTGCGATTATTCACTCTTGAGTTTTTAATCCAATCAATTACAGATTGACTATCAGTACTGATTTCTATTGGACGCTTCACCATTTCTTCCTATCTTAACTCTTCCAAGAGACCCATTAACCATTTTCCTTCACAAACAGCATCACATAAACTTAAAAGTTCAGATTCCATTGTAGAAAGCGCAACCAGTTTCTGTTTATTACTTTTCCATTCAATCAGTGATTCTCCTATCTTTACGATATATCCACCAAATGATTTTGAATCCCGTGTAGTACACCAGCTAGCATCAGAACAAAGTGATAATTGGCCCTTTTTATTTTTAATTCGAAGTTTGTAGTTTTTAGTGCCTTGAATGTACCGCAAAACTCTCTTCACTGCCTGTAAATGAATTTCTCTAGGATCTTTTGCATATTGAGACAAATTACTTAAAGTGAAAGCTAAATCTGGCCTTGTTCCTCTTACTAGATATCCTATACTTCCAAGCATTTCTAGATATAGTGTTTCATCAATTTTATTTTCATTTTCATATTCATCTAATTTTATTCCAGAAACACCAGGGGTTTTCACACTTTTACAATTTTCCATATCAAATCTTTCTAAGATTTTTTCTGCATACTTAGCTTGCCCTAGCAAAAATTCTCCATTATTTTCTTCAATATCAATACCAAGGAATTTAATGTTTTTCTTCAGCTCTTTAATTTTTGCTTCTTTATTCAATTTTTGTATCAATTTATTTATTAATTCTTCGGATTCACTAACGATTATTCCATCATCGACATATATTCCAACTGCAATAAATTTATTATCATTTTTATTAAAAAACACACATGGATCTGCTTTGCAGGGCTGTAACCCAATTTTATCAAATATATTAACTAATTTTTCATACCAGCATCTTCCTGCTTCTGGCAACCCATATAAATTTCCTGTTACCAATAATATTTTCCCTCCTTCAATTTGTAGACCTTCAGGCGGATTCATATAAATTGCAGTTTCTAGATCTGCATTCAGATATGCTGTTTCTACGTCGAAAAATCTAGTTTTGTAACCTTTAATCGCTGCGACTGCCAATAAAGTTCTAAATGATTCAGTTTTCATTACAGGACTATACGATTCTTGATAATTTGTTCCAAATTTAAGTCTTGATCCGTCGGCTACTAATCTTGCTTTATATTTTACATCTTCACCGTCTTTTTTTACAGTAAAAATCCATTTGCTTCTCAGTGCCTTCACATCTTTTGGTTTGTCAACGATTTTCCACGTTTTGTGTTCTTCTAATGAGTGTAATTCCTTTTTGATTGCTTCTATCCATTTATCCTTATCTCTAGAATTTAATACATCTTTGTAATTCTTTGGAACTTCCTCGTGCACTAGATTCGCTAAATACTTTGGATTGGGTTTCCTAATTCGTGATGATCTTCTAGGTTCTTCAAACAACTTATTCTCATTAGTTTCTTTTTCTTGCTGTTCCTTGTTTTCATCAATTATATGATTTACTTCAGATTCTTCTGTCGCAGAATCATTCAAATCATCTGACAACGCAATTGCTTCCTTTTTCTGATTTAACTCTTCTTCATTTTCATCGAAATTATTATCTTCTTGTTCATCTATTACATTTTTATTATTGGTAATGTTGATGTATTCAAATTCATCAGTCATTTCTTCCTTGTTAGCTATATCTTCATATCCCATTTTTTTCTTCTATAAATACTACATCTCTGCTTTCACGTATTCTCTTTTCTTTTAAATCATACAATCTGTATGCTCACCGATCTCTTGAATATCCGATAAACACTGCTGGTTTTGCTCTTACATCAAATTTCTTTTTATTGATATCATCGTTGCGATAAAAAGCTTTACATCCAAATACTCTCATATGCTTTACTGTTGGTTTATTATTTGACCATAATTCTAATGGCGTTTTCTTTCTCGTAGCTGTTGGAGTAACATTATGTATATAAGCAGCTGTTGATACTGCTTCGGCCCAAAAGGATAAAGGTATAGTTTTGCTTCTATCAGCAATGTTCTTGCCGTATTAATAACAGTCCGATTAGCCCTTTCTGCAATCCCGTTACTTTGTGGACTATGAATTGTGGTTCTTTCATTCTGTATGCCCTTCCTTTTGTAATAATTCACGAGCTCTTCATTAGTAAATTCACCACCATTATCTGATCTAACCGCTTTTACTTTCTTGCCGGTTTCATTTTCTCTTCTCTCTATTATATTTATAATTCTTTCTTTTGCTTCATCTTTACTTCTTAAAAAATCTACAAAATATCTTCTACTATATTCATCTACTACCATTAGCATGTACTTACTCCCTCCCAATGAGTGTACTTTCATTGGTCCACATAAATCAACATGTAATCTTTCTAAAATGCGTGTTGTTCTTTCTATCACATGATTAAATGGTGTTCTTGTTAATTTCCCTTGAATACATATTTCACATTTTGTTTCTTCACCATTCATCTTTTCTAATCCCCTTACAAGATTTTCTCTCGACATTCTTTGTAAGTATACATAATTTATATGCCCAAGTCTTCTATGCCATAATTCTTTCTTTGATTCATTTGTCTGTAAACAAGATTCATTTCTGTCTTCATCTGTTTCTCGTACAGCTAAGTTTATTTTAAATGTATTATCTTCGAATGTTCCTTTAGCTATTAATTCGCCTGTATTCTTTTCATAAATGGCTGCTCCTTCATTATCAAATATCACATATTTTCCTTTTCTGACTAAACTTGGAACTGACATAAAATTTTCTCTTAAATTAGGTACGCAAAGAACTTCTGTAAGTTTTATTTTTGTTTCGCCACTTTTCTTATCGTAAGACGTAACATGAACATTTCCACGATATTCCGCTTGTATTGATCGCTCGCTGTCAGCAGTTGCAATTTCTACATCTTCAGGTTTTCTTTCTACAACAATATCTTCTTTATGCGTCATATGCGAAGTGCAAGCTGAATCTAACATCCAGGTTATTTCCCTATTATTTTCAGATTATTTACACTCATTTCTATTGAATTCATTTGACTGCAATGCATGTTCATTTGTAAAACATGTATATTCTTTTGCCTTCTTGTTTGAAACATTATTATTCTTATTATAATTCTTATTATTGCGTGAGTATTCTCTTACATCTTGAACTTTATTACTATAATAATTTTGAAAATTTTTCTTAGGTGAATACTCCCTATCATTTCGCGAGTGTGTCATATTCGATTTACTATAACAATTCCGCGCTATATGATTTGGCTTTCCGCAAGCAAAACATAAAACCTTTTTCTTTTCATTAGCCCTAAATGCTTTAGACTCGTTTTCTCGAAATTTATCATATTTTCTTTCATATCTCAACAAAGTTTCTCGCATTACTTCATAAGTTATATTTGGGTTTGATGATATCGCAGTTGTTACTTCGCTATATTTCTTTGGGAGCCCTTCTATAATAAATCCTATTGATTCGCATTCATCAATTTCTGTACCCAATTCTAATATTTCATTAGCTATCCCTTGAGCTCTTATCAAATATTCTTCTATTGTTTCTCTTTCATTTTTCTCTATTCTCGCAAGATTAATTTTTAACTGAATTCTTCTCTGATTTTCAATTCCCGCATAACGCTTTTTCAGTAATTGCCATAAATCCTTAGCTTTTTTAATCCCTCTAACAGCCATCATTTGTTCTGCGGACAACGTCAATATAATTATACCGTAAACTTCATCATTCTTTTCTAACCATGTTTTATGCGCTTTCAAACTATCGGGATCCCCTTCATTTTTTACCGGTTCATCATTTTCGATAACATCAAATAAATGTTTTGATTTAATCAAAGCTTCAACTCGCATACTCCATAATGTATAATTTTTACTTGTTAACGGCTCTATTCTAGGAATTCCAAACATATTGGATTCACACATAATTAAAATACTTTATCTTCCAAACTATTTTTAAATGCATATAAAATTCTTACCTCTTAAATTTTTTCTATTGGCGGTTAGTCCAATGGAACAAATTCTTAACTTGTATTAGGCCTAGTTCATACAATTCATATTTATTTACTCTTCTTACTTGTACACTCAAAATATAAAATTCGCTTTAAAACCACGCTCTGCTACCAAATTGTTATTTATTTTCTAACATTTTAGTTAAAATAATGATAATTATTTTACTATAAACATAACTTCTTTAAAAAACACACAAAACATTTATTTAGACGATCACATTACAGCAACTACGAATACACATCTCAAAACCATAATCACAACAATATTATCCTCGAACATCTCACGTTTTTCGTCTGAACCCAAAAAAAAATTAAATACATGGAGTCAGGAAAAAATGTCTATTGTTCAAGAGTTTATCTTATGAAAAAATAATTTAAATATTGTCATGTGACTTTACTTACAAAAACTACCCTCGCAGTGGGGCCAAATTGGGGAGGGGAGGAAGAAAGTCTCATAATATGAAAGAGTCATCCGAGAGCTTACCGATGACATATCACATGGCTGGTCCAAAAAAAGTTTGAAAATTGCACCCCCTCTCTCCCCCCGTGGGCCCACTCTTTCACACCAGAATTCACACAGCCGCCACTTTAAAATTTTTATTTTCAATAAATAATATTTACCGGAAGACTGCATAAAAAACCCATATTTAAAGTGATATTTAAATTTATTATAGAAATCGGCTACGGTTTTAAAAATTTGTTCGCCCCTTCCCCACCCCCCTTTGAGCGAAGAAAGGTTCATAGTATGAAGAAGTGGTCAAAGGGCTTTTCGATTATATGCCACAGGAAGGGTTCGATAAAATTTTTAAAATTGCACCCCATGAGTCCACTCTCACGTCCTCCTCCCTCGAAATCACCCCACCCACCTTCCTCTTTGAAAATTTTATATTTAATAAATAATTTTTATCGGAGGGTTCCAGGTATGTGACATCTTGGTAGGGCTAAAATAAGAGAAACTTGGAAAATTAAAGCTTCATTTCACAGCTCATTGTCATGCCTTTTTCTCTATCTCATCCCTTGGTACTCTCGATAAATTTTCTTACTTTTCTTCTCTGCCGAGGACGAGAGAAATCCTCGAAAAGCTTCTCATAGCGAAATGTTGAAAAGCGCGAGAGAAATCCTCGAAAGGCTTTTCATTGGGAGATTTCGAAAAGGACGAGAGTAACAAGTGAGAGGCTTCCCATCGGGAAAGGTTGAAAAGGGCGAGAGGAAAATCTCGAGAGACTTCCCATCCCGAAAGGTTTAAAACCGCGAGAGCACCAACCATCGAGCAGCTTGCCATCTGGAAGCGTCGAAATGCTGGAAAAATCATCGAGATGAGATTTGCCGAAATGCGAGATGGAAATGAAGCTTTCAGAGTCAAACTTACCGCATTTCTGGTTTAAGTCATAATTTCTCAAAGGAGTCCATCTGCTTATCCAATCTCTTTTTAGCTCACAGGCTATCTAAGCCTGAGAGCTAATGTACCCGTAGGTTCTGTGTGTATGCATGTACTGTACGTACGTACGTACGTATGTATGTACGTAACGCGATAACTCTTGATTAAAATGTACGATTTGCTTCATTTTTTTATGTTCATTCTGATAAGGCGTTCCGCTGTTTAGTTTTGACGGTTCATTGGTTAAGGATAAAGGGAGAGAAGGGGGGCTGGTCCCCACCCCCTCCTTAATTTAGATAAATAGGTTTTTCATGCAGAATTCTTCGATTTGCTCCAAATTTCGTATACCGGTTTATTATGTTAAGGAGCTTCCCTGATTAAACTTGGAGGTTCATTAGTTAAGTATGAAGGGGGGAAAGGGGGATAGATCCCCTCCTTAATTTAGATAAATGGGTTTTTATTAATTTAGATAAATGGGTTTATTCGATTTGCTCCAAATTTGGTATACCGGTTCATTATGTTAAGAAGTTGCCTTGATTAGATTTGGAGGTTTACGGGTTAAGTATAAAGGGGGAGAAGGGAGCTACCCCCCATCCTTAATTTAAATAAATGGGCTTTTCATGCAGAATTATTTGATTTGCTCATAATTTGGTATACCGGTTTATTATGTTAAGGACCTTCCCTGATTAAACTTGGAAGTTCATTGGTTAAGGATAAAGGGGGAGAAGGGGGGGCTGGTCCGCCCCCCCTTAATTTAGATAAATGGGTTTTTCATGCAGAATTATTCGATTTGTTCCAAATTTGGTATACCGGTTTATTACGTTAAGAAGTTGCCTTGATTAGATTTGGAGGTTTACGGGTTAAGTGTAAAGGGGGAGAAGGGGGGCTGGTCCCCCCTTAATTTAGATAAATGGGCTTTTCATGCAGAATTATTTGATTTGCTCCAAATTTGGTATACCGGTTTATTATGTTAAGGAGCTTCCCTGATTAAACTTGGAAGTTCATTGGTTAAGGATAAAGGGGGAGAAAAGGGCTGGTCCCCCACTTAATTTAGACAAATGGGTTTTTCATGCAGAATTACTCGATTTGTTCCAAATTTGGTATACCGGTTTATTATGTTAAGGAGCTTCCCTGATTAAACTTGGAGGTTCATTAGTTAAGTATAAAGGGGGGAAAGGGGGGTAGACCCCTCCTTAATTTAGATAAATGGGTTTTTCATGCAGAATTATTTGATTTGCTCCAAATTTGGGATACCGGTTTATTATGTTAAGAAGCTGCCTTGATTAGATTTGGAGGTTTATGGGTTAAGTATAAAGGGGAGGGGCTAGTCTCCCCTTAATTTAGATAAAAGGGTTTTTCATGCAGAATTATTGGATTTGCTTCAAATTCAATATACAGATTTATTCCGATATGGCGCTTCCTTCATTAGATTTGGAGGTTCATTGGTTAAGTATACAAGGGCGAAAAGGGGGCAAGTCCCCTTAATTTAGATAAATGGATTTTCATGGAGAATTATTCAATTTACTTGAATTTTTTTTTCTATGTTTGTTCTGATAAGGAGCTTTCCTGATTAGATTTGGAGGTTCATTAGTTAAGTATAAAAGGGTTAAAGGGGTTAGACCACCCTTAATTTAGCGATATGTTCCTTTTTTTCATGCAGAATTATCTGATTTGCTTCAAATTTGATATACTGATTTATTATAGTTAAGGAGTTTCCCTGATTAGATTTGGAGGTTCATTGGTTAAGTATAAAAGGGGCAAACGGGGGATATTTCCCTTCATTTATTATTTGAGGGACATTATTGTTTGAAATAAGAGTATAATATACAGTTAGTGTTAATAACCTGTGAGCTCAATGCCATCAGTTTAACTGGCACTTATCATTTTATTGCTATTAACCGATGTGGGTTATGAAGCATAGTGGTTTATGTATTCAGTTCTGTATAGTCCTAGTTTCAAACTTTACTGTTAAATTTAGTGTCATTTTGCCACGAATTTTCAATGTTTCTCTTATTTTAGCTCTGCCAAGCTGCCCCATACCTGGAGACTCAGATAAATACTATTTATTAAATATAAAAAGTTCAAAGAGGAAGGTGAGTGAATTCTGGGGTGCGCGAGAGTGCACAAAGGGAGGGGGGGGGGGCGGGTAATTTTCAAACTTTTACCAAACCTCTCCTTGACATATCATCGGAAAGTCCTTTCACCACTCTTTCATATTATGAACCTTTCTCCTCCCAGAGTTGAATTCCGACAGGGGTTCGGGGGGGGGGGGGTGACTTTTTTTTTAATTGTAGAGATTTCTACAATAAATATCATTAAATGAGGTTTTTTAATGGAGCTCTCCGATAAATATTATTTATTAAATATAAAATTTTAAAAAGTGGGGCTGCGTGATTTCCGGGTATATTCTAGGATAAAAGAGGGAACCCACGTGGGAGGGGTAGATTTCAAACTTTTTTTGGACCAGTCATTTGATCTATCATCGGAAAGTTTTCGGTTATCATCGCAAAGTTACTCTTTCATATTATGAACCTTTCTTCTTTCTTCCTTAGTTTGGCGCCCCGAGAGAGGCACTTTTCGAACTTTTTTGAAATCGTAGCGTTTTTGAACATTTTAGATCGGATTTTTTTACGGAGCCCTCCGATAAATAATTTTTAATATATGAAAATTTCAAAGAGAAGGATGGGCAGGGTATATTTCGGGGGGGGGGGGGGGCACGATAATTGGAATCCTGGGAGTTGGGACTCTTTTCTATCTTTTGCTGACACCCCTCATGTGATATATCATTGGAAAGCTCTGTGACTACTATTTCATTTTATATATCGCCCGCGCCCCTCCCCTTACTTTGCCCCCGAGCGGGGGCACTTTACTAAATTTAGCCGACACCCCTCATGTGCCATATCGTTGGAAAGTCCTGTGACCACTTATTCATATTATGCACTTTCCCTGCCCCTCCCTCCTACTTTGCTCCCCGCGGGAGTGCGTTTAATGTATTCCAGTCGAAGACTTTATAAAAATGGGAAAATTAAAGATCCAATCTCAAATGACGTAGAAAAATCAATAAAAATTTTTGATCCCTTTTATCATCCTTTAGTTCATATTTTTGCCACTAGGGGGTGCTTTTGATTCTTATTTCTTTGGCCATTTTGGTACTAATTGCCGAAAAATTCTAATTTTCGATACTTAAACTCCTCTTACCGCTTCATAGCTACTCGCGTTTTTTCAGCTTTTTTCAACCAGGGGGCACCCTTACAAGACTTTTCCAGTCTTATGGCTCCTTTATAGTTTCCCTTTGGTTTGTTGTTTTTTTATTCCATCTGTTTTCAGTTACTCTATATTTAATAAAATCTGCCTTATATATATGTAAAAACAATGATTTCAATAATCGATTCTAGAACATCTCCTTTGTAGATTCTCGAAAGTAATCGATGACTGTATCGATTGTGTATTTTACGATAACGATTTTTTTCGATTGGTAAATTTTCGAGAATCGCCCATCACTAAGCCCTATCACTACTATGAAATTGTCGGCCAGAATAATAGCTAAGTTTTCCAATAACTGTTTTTAGCTTTTCTCGTTATAATCGATTGTAAAACATCTCGATTGTAGATTCTATGAATTAATCGATGGCTGTATCGATTGTGATTTTTTACGATGACGATTTTTCTCGATTGTCGAATTCTCGAGAATCGCCCATCACTAATCGCAATGCTTACGAACTCTTTTGTGTAGTCCTGTACATGATCTATAGCATTTATACACAATACATACGCCTCGGTAATCTATATCAATTTCATTATATTTGAACTAGTATAACAGAACTAAAATACGCTGCAAACAGTTTTTTCCCGTAGACCCTTATGTAACGGAATTCCATTTTTCATTCCATTCCATTCCGGTCCCAGCGGATTTGTGTGGCCCTGTAAGCTAATAGTAAATGCTGTGCACGCCCTATTCTACAGAATGCATTATTTAGTGCACTGCATTAATGCATTTCAATTTCATTATGTTTGAAATGGCCTAACATAATTAAAATGAACTTGAAAAGATTTTTTCCCCATTGACCGCCAATGCAAATGAACTGTAAATGCTACACACTTCATTTTCAATACCGATCGTGCTATAGTAAGCATTAATAACATACAAAAAATTCAGGGCAATCTGAGTATATTTACGAGAGTTCGAGCTTGGACAAACGGACAGACAAACCGAAATCATAAACACTTTTCAACTATGTTGGAAAGTGTAAAAAACCAAGCTGGGTTATATACGAGAGTAATTAAATATGTTTTACAAATTTTAAAAAAATGGTAACTTGATTTTACGAAAAAATGATGAAAATAACATCTGTCGTATATTCTGACGAAGTTTCGTAAAGATCCATAATAATTAATAATGTGGCCAAAAAATATTTTTATTCGCAATCTTTAGATTCGCTTTTCTCAGTTTGTGATTCTTTTTAATGCCTCAGCATGATGAAAATGGTAAAACTTCAATATATATTTTGCAATTGGCTCAATTTTAGGTGGGTTTGTAATAATATAAATACGTAGCTCCTATAGTCGTCGTTCAGTTCGTCCGCATATAACAGAGCAAAAAATACCCAATCGAGTGGTCTGAAATTTTAAATATATAATTGTTGTAAAATTTTGTCGAGTCATTTCAAATTTTATGAAAATCGCCTGTATAGTTTAATTACAAGGACAGTCAAAAGTTTTCCGTTACATTACGGCCAATGGGGAAATATTATTGCAAGAGCATTTTAATGATGTTACAGCCTTCCTAATGGCCTGAAAATTTAAATATATAATTGTTGCAAAGTTTTGTCGAGTCATTTCAAATTTTAGGAAAATCCGATGAATAGTTTAATTACAGGGACAGTCAAAAGTTTTCCGTTATATTACGGTTAATGGGAAAAAAATTATTTCAAGTGCATTTTAATGATGTTACAGCCTTTCGAACAGAATGAAATTGATATACACTTCTGAAATCTCTCTATTCTAAAAAAAAGTAACTACCGCTGTCACCGCCGCCGCCGCCGCCGGTTTTGATTTTTTTGTGACCGGAGGCCTTTCTTCGTTAATATTAACAAAAATAATGCATACAAAAATATGAAAATCGGTGGTTTTATACAGAAATGTTTGATAAACACGCTGATGTAGACAGTTTTCAAATCGAAGAATTATTTTAAGAGTTATTTAATGCTAAAGTTGGACAAAATCGTTCCACTAAAAAAGTTTTATAGCAGCAAAAACTATACATGACAGTGTAATCATTTTTAGATCATTTTATGCGTTAGAATTTGCCGGAGTGCAGATTGCATTAATTTTTTTATTTTGACTCATTTTTTCAGGTTTTATTTCTATTTTAAATTCAAATTTTCAGCATTTCTAGAGATATTTCTTACAGATTTCAGAAAATTGTACTAATTTAAACTGTTGCCAACTGTATAAAAAGCGCAAGCAATAATGTTTGCTTCAAATTAAAAATTTATTTACACGTGACTATTATAAACAGGAAAAAAACTTTCAAATTAGAATTAAATAATTACGTATAAAAAGCAGGAACTTATTAAAAATTACGTCATAAAAAGTATACACGTGAATTTTAGAAGAGAATGGATATTGTAAAATAATAAATTCGTTAACATGCGTTAGAAGTCTTAGGAGAAATTACGTCATATTTACGTCACATTATAGTTATTACATAAAATGAACACAAAATAATATTGCAAAAAAGTTTAAATTTAGAAATTGCGCTAGACATTTATTTGATATTTTGAGAATTAATTTAAAATGTCTCATTTGAAAGAACTTTCTTTTCGCTTTGTTAAAAAATACCAGGAGACAAAGACTCTCTTTACTTAATTACACGTGTCTACGTCATCAAGTTATTTTTATTTCGACGTTTTATTTGTGTTTTTATTAATGTTGTACGAATTTATTTGTTCTTTCGTTATTTAAAATAAAAATTATATCAATTTGTATAATTTGGCGAGTGGTTTGGCGATTTATATAATTTGGCGAAATTGGTCGACAGGATAATCAAGTAGTACCGCAGCTGATTTGGCGTTAAAATTCCCCAATCAAAGAGAAATGAATAGAAATTCGTTTATAGGGAGATCGCCACTGTTTTTTAAATTATAATTCAATCTTTCGAAATCTTTTTAAAGCCGATCAAATTAGCGTGCATTTAGAGTCTGCGATGTCTGGACGGGGGTTGGCGAGCGTAGCTCGTAGGGGGCCGAGCCCCCTAGTACACTAAAATATACTTTCAGTAACAATATAAGGTGCAAAAAATATTTATAAAGTAGTTATAGTACGAACGCACCTCATTTGCCACGTTTGACGCGCAATTTCCAACTTCTCTAATGGGCGATCATTTAGTTTCTTACATTATTTTATTTAGATCAACCTGGTTTTTGTATCTTTCTAATTCTAAAAAAGATAACTAACGCTGTCACCGCTGCTGTCAATGAATTTTTTGTGACCGGTGGTCTTTCTTCGCTAATATTAAGAACAACTATTGCATGCAAAAATATGTAAATGGTTAATATTGTAGAGTACTGTTTGATAAACATGTTGAAGCAGACAGTTTTTAAATCAAAGAATTATTTTAAGAGCTATTTAATGTTAAAGTTGGTCAAAATCGTTCCATTAAAAAAGTTTTATAGGAGCAAAGACTAAACAGAGGAATTTCATCATTTTTTCTAAGGATATTCATTCAAAACCAGCGGTGTGCAGACTGCATTTATTTTTTTAATTTGACTCAGTTTTTGAGGGTTTATTTCAAATTTAAATTCCAATTTTCATTATTCCTAGAGATATTTTTTTACATATTTCAGAAAAGGTTATTATTTTAAATTGTTGCCAAACTGTAAAAACAGCGCAAAGAATAATATTTCTATTAAATTAAAAATTTATTGACACGTGACTATTATAAACAGAAATAAATCCTTTCATATTAGAATTAAATGATTACGTCTTAAAAACAGGAAAATATTGAAAATTATGTCATAAAAATTGTGTTTACACAAGCATAAAAAAAAACTATAAAATAATCAATTAGTTAATAAGCAGTAAGTGGAGGAAATGACGTCCTATTGCAAATGTTCAAATAATAGCATTGCCAAACAGTATAAATTAAAAAATATAGTTACAAGTACATAAGAGATTTATTTCATAATTTCGAGATGATTTTTTAAACTATCGTTGCCAATTCTGAGACAGCGCAAATAATAATATTACCTTTCTAACAATAAAGATATTTTCAGTGGAATATTACAAAGATAAAGAAAAGTTTTGTGAAAAATACGTCAGATTTAAAACGTTACATTTAAAATCATTTTCTTATAGCATTGTTAAAAGATACCAGGAAGCAAAGCCTCTATTGACTTAGGTCATTTTATATTAGCTAATTTATATAATTTGTAAAAAGAAATAAAAGTAAATAAACATTTATTATCAAATAAGCAACAATAGCCGGGTTACCATGTCAACCTTTTCTGAAATATAAAAAAAAATATCTGTTTTATTCAAATCTGAGTTGCCATCATTAGAAAAATGTATATAAAATTAGAAAAAAATTAATATTTCGAAATCTAATTCGAATTTAAAAATTCTAATACCAGTTTTGAAATCTGCGGATCAATATTGATTTTTGATGTTAATTTCATGGCAAAGTATTCCATATTTTAGGAGAAATCGCCGTGAAACATAATCAGTTGTTTAATCAGTCGATTCATACTTCCGTTTCATAAATTCGTTTCATTAGGATTTTATATATACGAGGTGGAACCCGTCGAATTTCGACGAAAGAAAATGTTTACAAAGGAACTGTTGCATCAAATTTATAATACATCGACAACAATAATTACAATAAAAAATCCATCTTACACTTGTTAATTTAACTCTCCAAAAACATATTTTAACCTAAGATTAACAAAATACTTTTTTCATAAACTTCAACTGTTAAAATTATTGAAAATTAAACTTTATTCATATACGTAATCAGTAACATATAATCAAGATAAGTAATTTTGATTAAGTTATCAACTGATGCTTGGTATTACGGAATGAAAAAATCAGCAAAAATGATTTCACCTTGACATAATCATAGAATTTTTCCCCCCTTTAAATCTAAACAAATCAAGTCATTTTCAACGTTTCACATCAATATTAATCATTTAAAAACATTTTAACTCGCAATAAGTTATTGATAAATATATTTTCAAGCTTTAAGTCACGTTTATCAACTATTACAACTTCTAATGTTAAAATTCCCACTCGTGATTTGAGGTCTTAGAATAATCTCTGTACCTGCGCGTAAAAATTCCTGAAATTTATAACTTTTAGACGTATTCATGGGGAAATATCTCGATTTATCAAATAAAATTATCGGTTTCTTTTAAATATGACGTCATTTTCAGTCGCTGAAATATTTTGCCTATTGCCTCAAACTCAATGTCAGCGAAATGAAAAAATACTGAAATATAACAGCATCATCAGGAAAATTGTGTCTTTTTTAAAGCATAACGTGAATTTCTGTTCAAATTTTTTAAAAATATTTTTTTAATTGTAATGAGAAAATGGCATCAGTAAGAATATAATCAATAAACATAACTAAACCACTTTTAATAGAAATGAAGTACTTCAGTTGCCACGATTAGAAAATTAGTATTAAAAACTATAAAAAAAATTAATATCTCAAAAATAAATTGAGGTACAGCTTTCAAACAAATTGCATTTAAAAGTGCATTTTTTTCTGCATACGACGGTGTAAACATTTAAAACGTGGTATGTTTAGAAGTTTAAAAATTTGCAGTAGCGAAAATTGCAAAACCAAAATTTTATTTCAAATTTCAAAGTGTTGCCATTCGCAGAGTGACGTATGCGTTACTCACAGATATGTTTGTCCTTTATAATATAGATAGATAGCGTAGATATAAATCTAACATAATTTTCTGTTATTTCATTGGTGCATTTTGTATTTCCAACTCTATTATCGTGAATGTTGTTTAAATTAATCATAAACAACGCAACTGCTGATTTTTAAATCCGAGAAAAAAAAAGCATCGTAATTTCGTTCATTAAATAAGTTGATTCGATTAACCGACGATCACCATTATCAACATCTCAACCCTTTCTTCCCCCCCCCCCCCCCGACCCTGGAGCAGAATTGTGGCTGAGCCACTGAATAAAACCATTTAATAATAAGTCAAAGAGCTAGTATAAAATGCTCAAATAAAAAGAAGTAGTTCAAAGGGCATCGAATCCCCTTAAAGCTTACAAACTCCAAGTAAAATATCTTCGTATTATTCATATTCAATTTCTCCACGTATTTGAAAATTATCATTCCCAAAACCATCTTTCTTTTTGCCCACAAACCTTTTAAATGTTCGATCAGATCTTAAGCATATATTTCAATATCGATTTATTCTATTTGCGTACGGTTATTGCATTTTAATCCTAGCTATTACATAACTACACATAACAAATTTTACAGATTCTAGGAATTCAATCGGTGTTGCATGAAATGTAATTTTATGAAATTCTTCATAAAAGATTTTTATATTCTGTAAGGCGGTTTGAAGAAAACCAAATTAATATATATCAGTTAATATATATTATGTTCCATTTTTATCATAGAATCTGTCAGAATAGTTTGAATTTGTGCCATTTATATTTCTCCAACCTTTTTAGGTGCGTTCGTAATTATATAAATACGTAGTACTAGTACCTATAATCGTCGTCTGGTCCGTCTGTCTGTCTACCCGTCTGTCTGCATATAACAGCGCACAAACTATCCAACCGAATGGTTTGAAATTTAATTTATATAATCTTTGCAGAATTTTGTCGGGTCATTTCAGATTTTATGAAAATCGAATCAAACTTAAAACGATATTAATAAAAAAAATTTCTTCATTCTATTAAATCCTATCATACGTAATTAATTCAGTAATAATAGATCAGTAATAGATAGATTCAGTAATTAGATATATATTCAGTACTAATAGAGTAATAATAGACTCGAAGTAGCAGGAGTCGTTCTGTAGCTTCATCGCCCCAAGCCGTCCCTTCCTGCTTTTCGGTGTCTTTAATTTGTGTGATTTCCCTTTTAAATTTATCCTGTTTTAATTTTTGATTTTTTTTTTCAACCTCGCTTTCGCTAGAGCGTCTTTTACTCGGGACGTGGCTGGGGACCTATGAACTTTGCTTCCTCAAAAGAGTCGGGATAGAGTAGAAGAATAAAGGGCTGCGGACGAAGAGAGGCCGCTCGCCGCGGCGGTTGATAAATCAGTAAATTTTCATTTCATAATTTGGTAGTCGGTATTTTGGGGCAACTTTTATAAAAAGCCCATCCAAATGTTGTGAAAACTTAGAAAGATATGGAGAGCTGATTGAAAAGTTGTGGAAAATAATAAAGCTATTTTTAGGAAGCAACTCACTACATCGACCCTATCTTTGTGAATTTTCGCGATATTTGACTGGTTTTTTTATATAAGTTGCCCCAAAATACTGACTACCAAATTATGAAATAAAAATTTTGAAATCTTTCGCGCATGCGCAGTTAAAAATTATCTCATAAAAATGCCCATATCTCATCAAATATTCAATATATTCATTTTTTAATTGCAGTATACTGTTGCTACTATTCTTTGGCAAGTTTTCGGAAAGTTGTGTTAAATTTGGTTGAAAACTCTGTATGCTATAAGCAAAAAACTTTTGAATTTTTCACAGACACAATAACATCTTCACGGATATGAGTGATATGCTTACACAAATGCACTCACACGTTGAACAGAACCCAAATAGTTATTTAACACAGTGACAAACCATTTCCAGCATTTTCCGTTACATAGATGATCGCAAATATTATTTTATTATTAAATTTATTATTAGCCCCCTAATTGTTCTCCCGACTAAATCTTCACCGAGAAATATGAAATAAAACATGTTCTTTACATCCCAGAAGTTCAAGAACAATTCGCCAATAATTTTGGTAGATATTCGACAAAACGTGTGCAATCGAAAGCATCCAGTCCCTGTACCTTAACTTTTGGAGGCCAGTGTACATACCTCAGTCACCGCAAGTCGACAAAAGGAGACGAAAAAACAATTCCTGTACATAATTTGAGAAATCAAACTATTGAAAGGAAAAACAAATTTTTATCATCTGAATTAAATACTTTTTGCATTTTAGAAAAGAATTTTATAATGGCTGGCAAACAAACTGATATTCGATATTTTTTTTAAGATGTGGCTTCTACGTGTAGGCCTACGGTGCACGCTTTCTTTTCATGTTCGTGGACATATGTTGTACTTTTACATTATTGAATATCTTTTTTATTCAATTCAAGCTGTTTAAAAAATAAAAAATATGCTTTACTGCCATTTTTTTGTTTAATTCTTACTTCTACACATTTTTTCCGACACTCATCCTGTATTCCGGAAAATTTCGTCAGTTAATCTTTTCTGTTAATTTTTTCAGTTAATCTGTTCAAGTATAATTTTCGAAAATAAAATCGGTTCGGATTAGCGAGATTCGGATGAGCGGGGTTCTACTGTATTAACAATATGGGCTTTTGTTCAACAGTTTCCTGCTCGTATTAGTTCTTAGTTTGTGTTAAGTTAACAAGAATTTTTTTTTTCTGATAAATATTATGTTCCATTTGTATTTCAAATGGTCAATTTTTGTCAAATATTTTATTTTTGTTTTTACGTAATTTTCAAAATATCATGATTTTTGATATTTTCCTATATTTGATATTTATTTTCAAAATGTTGCATATGATATTTTTAATATTTTCAGTCGAAACAAGTGAAAATAAATTTTTCAACTGTTATTGACTACCTCCGTCATTCTGCAAATAAAGAACTTTTGCTCTGGCAGTGACTTTTTTACAGGAAAAAAATACATATATCGTGTATAATATATAGATTATCCAAGTTTTACGTTTGAGGCTGAATTTTTAAATGTAGAGCCAATAATTATGAGGGATAATATTTATGTGTATTACATGAATTTAGAACTGCCATTTGAAAAAAAAATATATATCTGATTTAGATAAGTTATTTACAGCTTCATTAGAATCTTTTCTAGTATTGGCTTTGTTTAGTTTAAACTGCACAACAGGTTAGCAGACGAAAAAGCATTTACTGTTCGTTTTCGAAAGCCGCGTCTAGCACTCTAGAGTGCTAGTACATTGCATATAAATTTTTAAAATATATAATTGAAAAAAATAATTAGTTCACTATGTCAAATATTATGTTTTGGACATTTTTTAAAAAGTTCGTCGTAAGCGGATTTATATATATATATATATATATATACGTATATATATATATATATATATATATATATATATATATATATATATATATATATATACGTATATATATATATATATATATATATTTTTTTTTTTTTTTTTTTTAAGTGTACCTTAAGTGAACATTAGTTTTTTTGTTTGTTTTTTTTTTGTTTTTTTTCATGCAAAAACATTTTATCATATAATTAAACTTCTAAAAAGTATTTTAATAAGTTTTGGTTTATGCCTAAATAATCTTTGTGGCATGTCAGTGGCTAGCTTTAGGCTAGTTTACATCATTTAATAACCTTATAAGGCATTTTTATGGGCAGCTTTTGGTTAAATTTAATTCTTGACAAACACGAATGGCAGGGAGATGGCGAGATTCTGGCTAGCTTTGACTTTTTATGGCCTTTAAAAGAGGGAATGTGGCCAGTTTATTGAGGCTATATAGCACTTTTAATAAAAAGTTTGTGACGTGATTGTGGTCATCTTCTTGTATTTACGGCCAATTCTCTTGTGGCCAAATTATGTCCGGCGTGACATTTTTTTGACGGAGCCGTAACAACCAATGATAGCGGGCCCCAATCAAACACTTGGGGCCAAGGGTAACGTAGCCGCGAGCGGTCCAGAAGTTCTGTATTTGTTGGGCTGGGCTGATTGTACTTTCTAAAGGGATGTTTCGCTGAGCTCGGCATTTTCCGAAGTTTTCGTCTGCGTTGTTACTAAGATTAGCGCTTGCTTGTTTGTTGTTTTTTGCTTCCGATCAAGGCTTAATTAATATCTCGTTTTAATTCAAATTAAAACTTCTATATTCAGTGTTCAAATGACTAGTTCAAGTAGAAATAAATCTTTCAGGAGTGGTAGTAAGAAAATTATATATAAGGGAGATGGAGGTATATGTGAACAGTTCGCATAAATATAGCTTTTTCTCATAACTGGATTAATTTCTAAAAACAAAAACTACTCAGTAAAGTCAACAGAACATTCTTTACACTTGGTATTTTTTTTAAACTCTCCTGTATAGTTCTTCTTACATTTTTTAATTGTTTTATAAATTCAGAAAATTGTTCACTTGTGCCCATCAGCGGGGTAGTTGTGAACACACGTGGGGAACATGTGAACACAAGGAAAAAATATCCTTTGACATGATTTTATTCTGTTATTCATTTGTCATCGTAATCATTAGTTATATTACCTGTTAAATTAACCATAAAGAATATATATATATATATATTTCTCTAGTTTCCGGGTGATATGTTTAAGAAAATGTTTATAAAATGAAAATAAGTAGATTTGACGGAGAGGGGGTGGGGAGGCTTAAATGATTCATTAAGTATTGTTGCAATAAAAAAAGAAGTAATTAAAAAAAATTAAAACTTTTAAATTTTGCTTAGGGTTTTTTGTTTGGGGAAAATTTTAGGGAGGGGGCATTTACATACTATTTATCGGAAATCTGCCGAAATACGAAAGATTCTCACTCCTGTATTTGCCTTATTTACTTATAAATTATAGATATAGAAGAGTTTTTTAATAATTTAAAAGAAAATCTCGACTATAACACCCCCCCCCTCAAACTTCTTTTGTGTTTGAAAGAGGGGGAGGGGTTACAATCGGGATTTTACGGTAGTTATCAGTTTAAAAGTTTTACTAAAGCATCATATGCATAACTGTTTCAGAAATGGAAATAAGCCATCATTGCAAGTTTAGAAAAAATTTAATAGAAAAATTTGCAGAGTTGTTCAAAGTAATAGTTTTGTATAAACAATGTATAAAAAATATTGCTGTAAACCGTTTAGTAAAATAATACATAACACTTATTGCAGTTTAGAAAACATTAAATTTATTTAAAGTACAATTGAACGTAAACGAGCTTGTTGCTCTTTATGTATTTGCTGAAAGATGTGTTTGATGAAGTTTCAATACAAAATCAATTTTGTGTGAGGAAAATATCTTCTATTTCTGGAAAATTATAGATAATGGAACTGACATTATTTCTCATTAAGTTAACTGAAAGGAACAGAATCACAGAATGATTATTGGGTCCCTTATGTATTGTTCATATCTGTCCAACTAGTCTGTTCACAAGTGCCCTACATTGCTGCTTCTGTTAAATTGATAAATCATTAACATTTCTCAATTTTAGAAGAAAAAGAACTTTATCAAAAATATTTATTAGTATTCAGAGTATATGTTAAAACACTCAAATTCAAATAAATGAATAAATAAATAAAGTTATTCGCTTATCAACTTGGAACAAAGATTTTACTTTTGAGATCTAAAAACAGTGTTTTGGATACAGAAGACAAACAAAATGTCAAAGAGCTTAAAATTTTTTTACCATATGTCTATAGGTGCTATCATCTTTAGTAATTTTTTTTTTTCAAATAAAAAACTTATAATAACTATTGAAAAATTGCGATGTTCACATCTGACCCATGTTCACATGCGTCCCTATCTCCCCTAATGTCATTCAGTTTTGTAATCAAGAAACAGGAAAAGGAGAATTAATTGTTTGGATAGCTCATTCTGAAAACAAGCCAGTCAAATTGCCGGGGGTTCTAGTAGTACTACAGTAGAGTCTCGATTACCGAGTTAATATGGACCAAGCTCACCTCGGATAAGCAAAAAACTCGGATAAACCGGATTTACACAAATCGTCAACGACTAAGGAGAAAAAATATATAATTTCACTTAATTCATTCAATTTTATGGTACTAGTCACATTTCTTTGATGTACAGTCGTGGGAAAAAAAAGTAAACACCCCCTACTAACTCCTCAACAAATTATCCTAGACGAAAGTTACTGGTACCGAACGATTGGAAATAAAGTTTACTTTTAAATGATGTATATAAAATTTACTTAGGAGGCCATCAACATATTAAAACGAATCCAAACTTCATTTTTTTCAATGACAATACCCAATTTTAACGAGATATTTCAAATCTTCGGTTCAAACTATGCCTAGACACCGAATTTCAAGTCATTTGAATGATAAGTTTTTGAATTATAAATTATAAACATTCAAAATTTAGTGCTTCTAATGTTGAATTACATTTTCATATTTTGATTTATATCTCCAGAAATTATGCTCCTAATGTGCTATTTTTTTGTGTAGCAATAATACTAATATACCCAAACATAAATACGCTGAATTTGCAATTTTTATAACTTTATGATATGAATTATGATTTATGAAATTAATACTCGAAAAAATTATGAATTGCAACCTACAATTTTTTTGATGGAATTATATTTATTAAGTACTGCTTTATGGAAATCCAAAATTTCACATTTTTCTTTCACGTAGTTTTCAAATTATGCTTAAAAAACGGCAAAATGATGGTTTAAGGGGCCGTCTATAATAGGAGTGACTAGATATTTTGAAATTTCTTTTGCTGTCCTGTAATCTAGCAGACTTCATTGACTTCTTAAGGTGCCTTGATCATGATGAGGGCTTTCTCGGTTAACAATCGAGTACTGAACTTCAATTTGGATACAGCCCTTAAAATACGCTCCTTTTAAAATAATTAATTTCTCAGAAACTTATGGTACGAATTGCATAAAAATTTGTTTTTAGGCTAATTGAAGGATGTAGAGTTCATTTGTGCTGTCAGAATTGTGTACTGCTATTGAAAAAAACAAAGTTACGGTTCGTTTTAATATGTAGATGGCCCTCTAAGCAAATTTTATGTACATCTTTTAAAAGTAGACTTTATTTCCAATCGTTCGGTACCAGTAACTTTCTTCTACGATAATTTGTTGAGGAGTTAGTAGGGTGTGTTTACTTTTTTTTTCCCACGACTGTACATTTCCATTACGTTTAAGAAAAATGGGAAATGAAATTGTTTATTTGAAAAAGCGCTAAGATTTCTAAGATTTTTCTTACCACTAAAACTTGCCAGTAAATTTTGCCTAATTCAATCGCCGAAATTTAACAATTGTCAACGATCAAAAATAGCAAAATTTTGTATTAAATTTTAGAGCTAACAAAACCGTACAAATAGGCAGCTATGTGATTCTATTAGTGATATGAAAATTGCAGGTGTAGCCTCCGTAAAAAGTTAGAATTCTGATTTTCTGGTCAGAATGGGAGAAAATTAGAACTCTGATTTTCTGATCATAATGGGTAAATTCAATTTTTTTTTTTTTTAATTATGGCCATGTTTTTTCCCATTCTGACCAGAAAATCAGAGTTCTAACATTTTACGACTGCTCTTTCATCTTCACCTAACACTTCATTTATAATGACTGTTTCATAATAACGGAAGCAATCATTCCATCAGAAGAAAATAACTCTGTTAAAGTGGAAACTCGGTGAAGCGGGACTCGGATAATCAGGACTCTACTGTATTAAAAAGGTTCGCCGACAATTTCAGCAGATGAGGGGGATAACTTAACAAGGTATATTTTAACAAGTAAGCTTTTTTAATATAATTTTAAAAATAATAAAAGTTTTTTTTTCGCGAAAAGCAAAAATGTTGTATAGCTTTTTAAACATTTTAAGCGTTTTCGTTTTTTATAAATACTAGTGTGAATGCCCATCCTAGGACGGTGGGTAAAAATTGTGTTTTTCACTTAAAATTTGAAAAAAAATGAAAAAAAAAATTGACAATATGAAAGCGTTTAGATGAGCAAATATCTTCTAGTAATTTAATAAGTGAAAAGATAATTTTCAGCCATACTAATGCAATCATGATAACATCTTATATTTCATTTACATCTGCGGAAAAAAAAAAAACTTTTATAATGCAAACAAAATAAAAAAAAATTAAGCAGATAAATGTTAAGCTAAATAAAACTAAATTAAAATTCTACCAAAGTCATAATAATAATAATAATAATAATAATAATAATAATAACTTTATTTATATTGAATGAAATTTTAAAATTATATAAATGAAGCTTTTAAAAATTGATCTCGAATTACATCATTATGTCTGCATTTTTTTCCGTATAAGAAATTCTTAATTTCAACCGCAAGTACTTTCATTTATATTGATTACCGAAAGATGGCGCCAAAGCAAAGTTTTAAAATAGACGGGATTTTCTTTTGCTCAGGCCGAGGGCGCCAGTGTAACGAATACATCTGGTACCTCCGGTTAATTAACTCCATTTTTCACAAAATCGTGAGTTGACATGAAAAATGAAAACGCATTTCAAAATATTTAAAGGCTTTAATATGCTTTTACTAATATTTTAATAACAGAATCATATGTTAACCTGTAGGGGTTTTTTTATGAAACATTGTAAGAGTAGTTCATTTGTTTCTAGATTTCGAATTTGTAGTTCTAAATGGCAACAACCTTCGTTTGTTTATATCTTGCATTCTTGTTAACCGTTGTATATCTGCTGGTTCTCCGTTGTTTTTTATTTAGAATTTAAAACATTATAATTTGATAGTTTTTGAACGTTTTAGAGAAAGTAACGAAAAATAGATGTGATACAAAGCATATTATGTGTATATTTCTATATGTTGAACAATCGGCAAATTAACGGTCTCTTGGATATTTATGCCTAACATGACCGCGATAATTGCTTTTCTCGAGGATGGATTCGCCCCGGATTCGTTGCACTGCATTTTATTATACAGAGATGAAAATTAAATATTTATTTACTTTTTTTTTCCTCCGCAGTATAAAAATTGATTTATTTTGAAAAAGAATTAATATTCGAGTCCTACCTATTCATTTTACTATTAGTTCCTTTTGGGATTTTCAAATAAACGTCAATAATACCCCTCCCCCCATGTGTTTTTTTTCTTTCAGTCGCAAAAAAAAAAAAAAAAAAAAAAAAAAAAAAAACGAATCAATGCCGAAACAGATTTTTTAGCGTATGGTTCAAACTCATTAGAATTTCCGCTACGTTTCTATTGGCTTACTGATAACATGCAAAAGACTAATGTCTAGAAAAGGTGGAGCAATGTATCTTGCATTTTACCGCTGATTGATTGATGCTATTGCCATCTAATGGGTTTAAAAAGCTGGTCATCTCTCTTAAGAACAGTCTTAGTTAAGCATTTCGCCTAGTGTCTGAAACTTAGTATCAGTACACATGCAGAAGAAAAAACAATGTAGAAAATTTATGAGGAAAAATGCGTGTTTTCAAAAGTAGTATGTCATTTTCCGTTATTATTCTCCTGATATAATATTGTGCTCCTAATGGAATTTTGCGCCACTAAACCCTATACAACAATTTTTATCAGAAAATGGCATGAATAAAGATAAAAATACCTCATTATTTCTCTCTTGTCTGCAACAATGAAAGTTATCTAATTTTCACCATTTTGAAAAAAAAAATCATAAAATGCTTTTAAAATTAAAGTATAAAAGTGGGGATATTTAAAAAAAAACAGATAGTGCGATCACATCTACAAATGAGCAGCTTTCAGTTAAAAAATATATATATACTGGTAAAATCGGTTCAGCAGAAAGATCAGGGCAGATGACTAAAAAACACACTTGTGTTTTAAATATATAGATTATATAAAATTATGAAAAAATAAATTACGCAAATTGTGTTATTTTGATGAAATTATAGTAGAATGTCCTAAAGAATAGTATTAAAATTTTGTTATTCGAGAGCATTTTGGCCAAAAACTTCAGGAACAGGATATTATTTTAAACCTCGAATTATTTGTTTGCTTGTCTAACTCGGCGAAGCAAATCCATCCAGGCGAGAATCATCAATTTCTGTAATATAAATCGCTATTATTTGCATGTCACCTCTCTTTTACAAAGACGCTCTAAATTTTTGTAAAAAATTCCGTTTTATCAGTGTGTGATTTCGATTACATTATTTCCAAAAGTGAAGCATTTTTGCCTGTGAAGAATTTCAAAGCAGCTGGGCTGTGAAAATGACGCACTTCTACAAAACATAATTAAGTTTTAAGAATTAAAATGCACGCTTTTTTTTATAAAATGACGTCATTTGCATCCGCTAAAGCAATCCATTTTTACAATCCATTCTTAAACTTCGTCTATAGAAAAATATGCATGTGACGTCATTATCGCGGAATAACAGACAATATTTTTGACATAACCCATATAATTTCAACTTTTTTTTTTCAAGTTTTATGAGAAAATGGCAACAAAAAAAATACAGTAATCTCCCATTTTCGACTATTTTCCGTTTACTTTCAATAGAAATGGGGTACTTTTGTTGTCACGATTAGAAAAATGGTATTAAAAACTACAAAAATATTAATATCTCAAAAATAAATTAGGATACAGCTTTCAAACAAATTGCATTTAAAAGAGCATTTTTTTCCTCATACGATGGTGTAAAAATTTAAAATGTGCGATGTTTAGAAGTTATACATTTGCGGTAGAGAAAATTGCAAAACCGAAATTTTATTTCAAATTTCAAAGTGTTGCCATTTGCAAAATGACGTATGCGTTACGCACAGATGTGTTTGTCCTTTATAATATAGATTAACTACAAACACGTTTTTATATAAATCGATATTATTTCCCCAAAAGCGCATTCTTAAAAAATGCAGCTAAACAAACTCGGATCACCCCCATTTTGATAAAATCAAACCAGACCTGACGTATGCGCAATAGCGCGGAGGGTTTTGCTATCCGAAATCAAACAGTATGTTCAAATTTTTCAATAAAAACAAATTTTTTTGTATTTAAAATTTTGTATAAGCCATAAAATTTTCTTACAACTTGATGCTAAACCCTATAGTTTGTTTTTGTGAGTATAAAATCTAAATTGTGTCGGTTTTCAAATAGTTGTTCTTCAATTTTGTTACATAAATAAAAAAAAAAAGAAAAGTAAAAGACATTTAGAATATTTTTTATTAAGTTTTCAAATTAAGGCATCTCAGGACTCTTAAAATTGGAAAAAATGAAAAAAAAAAAAAAAAAAGACCATTTTCAACGTTTAATATCTTAAGATGTATTTGTTTTTAAGACACAATTTTAACTGAGATGAAAGATACAATTATGTTCTTTCATTTCAAACATTTAAAAAATTACAAGATGCAGAATTAGCATTTACAGGGGGCTCCAAACTGTCAGACATTTGACGAACAGGAAATATGCATAACAAATTACGCGCAGGGTTTCAAAATAAATTTTGCAACTAGAATGAAAATTTTGGTGCCTACTTATACGTAAGACTGCAATAATTTCCCAGAACCTAAATGAATATGTATTTAAAGTATTTTTTTTAATACAAAGTTGTTATTTAGTTAATGCAAAATTTAGAAAATTTCAACAATATAATCACCTAAAAAATATTTTTTTTAATAATGAAAAGGAAATTTTAGGTTCAGTTTATACAGACTAACAGGAAACATATATTTTGAAAATTTCAGGGTGTGAAATGTTCAGAAGTTTTTGAGATATCCTGCGCGTTATGCCAAAAAAGTCATTTGGAGAAAAATGACTTCAAAGCTTCGGAAACGCCGCTTCAGCTATTGAGCGGGTATAATTCTAAAAGCCATAACTTCTGTTCTAATGGGAATTTCAAGGAATTAATTATATCAAAATGTTCAGGAAAGGTAGGAATTTAACATCTAAAAGAATTAAAATTTGAAAATTTTAAAGCTTTAAGAGTCCTGAGAGACCTTAAGTGCAAAATGTTTCAGTTTCCAATTTATATTGAGTCTGAAAATATTTATAATAATCGATAAGATGACTATTTTGAAAATATCAAATATAGGGTAGATGTGCCAGTAATGGACACCCTTAAGGAATTTCTTTTAAAATTATTTTTTAATAATAGTTATAATTATTATATTCCAGTTTTTTTTTCAATATTATATTAACCTATCAACAATATTTAACCATTCCTATAGTCTCATTTTCCAATATGAATCGAAATTTAATTTTAAATAACAGAAATATATCGAAACACCCAAAAGCCCAGTAATGGACACCCTCTGGCCCAGTAATGGACACCCTCTGTTCCAGTAATGGATACCCCATAAAAAGCAATAAATATAATTGTTTTTTTAACTGTATTTACAACCAGAATTTATTGACTACATACTAATGAAACAAAATAGTTATTTTCAAATAAATTTAACAATTAGGATACCAGTAATTAATAAAATATTTGTGATACTCAATTGTTTTCAATCAATTTGTGAAATCAGTCTGTTTGCATGAATTATTGTAATTATCAGACGATCGATGTTTTAATTATTTTTGATGCATAGTTTAAAATACTAAATATCAGGCAATTACAGCTATCAAATTAATGAAATAGTGGTGGATTTAAAGGGTAATTAAAAAAAAAAGTTTTGGAGTATTAGTGTTTAGTTTTGTCTCACTATTTTTAACAATTAATCTTCCAGAGACTTACTTGATATATCATTTATAGTAATTAATATTACAAGTATGAAAGAAATGATATTGCGAGTTGAATATTTTAAACTGATGAGTATATGTAGAACTGATGTTTAAGGCCACTGATCTGCAGATTTACTAGTTTCATGACTATTACCTGTAACTTTCATTAATATTACTTTTTTTTTTGGCCTATGGTGATTAAGGAAACATTTAAGACAGAAAATAGATTTTTAATAGCTTCTGTAACTCAGTTGTTTTTATTTAAATAATGCATTTATAATTTTATGTAAATCTAATAGGTCTATATTATTAAAAAGATCTTTGAAGTCGTATGTTGTTATATTATATACACAATGAAGATTTTTTAAAATATTGACAAGTTGATAGCTATTTTTTATACAATGTGTATTATCATTGTTTATAGTAAGTACATATAATTGATTAAGAATTTTTAAGAGAAGTTTATTGGCTTTATTATTATATATATTGCAACCAATAGTTACAGTCCTAAATTTAATTGGAGTTTTATGAAATTTGGGAATAAGAACTAATATATAATATATATATATTCTTTTTTTTTTTTTTCGTCTCCCTTGTTTTGAAAAAAAAAATATCAAAGAAAAACTTTCCTTTAAAGATATTTTTGAAGAAAGTTAACTTAATTATAACTTTTTTAAATAAAGTTAGTTTATAAATCAACTTGGTATCATTCGGCTGGAATCCATTTAAAATTAAAATTTGCTTCATTTGAATGTAAAACCCGAAATTCAGTTAGCTAGTATATCATCTGCATACCAGGATAATTTCGTTGAACATCCATTTAATATTCTATTTTGCTGAAATTTAAATTCCCTTTCTGCAACTTTCCATCAAATTCTGAGGTAAAGCAATTGCTTCAAAAATCGATTTTTCTCGAAAAGCGCTATTTTGCGCTTTTAATATGTATGTATCTACGTAATGTTGGTCATACTATTATATATGCATTGTATAACTGTTTATTTCTTATCAAAATATTTATTGTATATTATAAGATCATTGCGGATAAATGGGGTGACCCATAGTTGCGACAATGTCCTTGTAAATAATATCTTACTTAATACAAGTATATATAAATTATATATAATAAAAAATTCGAATGTCGGAAACAAAACGAGGAACATTTCATTGCATTTAAAACGTTTTATCAAAAAAATTCCCATTACAATACACATCGTTCATTATCAAGTGTCCCCCATAACTCGTAAATGCGGCGAATAATCCCGTAATACAGATCACAGTTTCGCTTTTTAACATTCGAGATCAAATAACCCTATTAACGTCCAGATCTCGAATGCCTGTTCTATCTATCTGAAATGAAACTGCGAAAAGTGACACGTTTTCAAATTAGAGCTGATCTAGGATATTCTACGCATTTTGGTGATTGATTTTCTTTCAGAGATCTATTAGCGACGAATTGGATCCGTCAAATGCGGAGAAGTTTTTAGGAGATTTACTGAGGTAAGTTTGTGTAGTATTTTCATATATAGACTATATTGCGTTAAAAGGATGTTTAAAGAAAAAATTATGAATAAATAAGCTATGATATGAATTTAAAAGCAACGTTAAAAACGCCAGAATAAACAAACATTCAGCAGACTAGTTTCGGTAGCGTTTAGCGTACCGTCCTCAATGCAAAGAATAACGGAAACTTGCTCACTTATATAGAGGAGAAGCGGATTCAACTGAAAAGTTCATTAACCAATGGGGAAACAGGAAAATGCAAGTACCAGCCAATGGGAGAATAGTATAGGTAATGCCACCACAAATATGAAAAAAAAATAGCAGTAATTAAGCAAAAGAGGAATTTATGAAATATTTCCAGCAATCTGATAAAGGGGGAATAGCGAATTCACTATTAACAATATTGTCATAATTTTTGTAAATATGAAATTCTTCAAGAAAATTAAGTTCGTGTATAGAAGTAGAATTAGAAATGATTTTGTCTGAATTAAAATCAAAAGAGTGGTTCATCTCCCAGCAACGTTTAGCAATTGAAGATTTATTGGTTTCCTGTTTTTGAATATATTGTTGGTGTTCTTTAATAAGAAATTTTAAACCCCGTTTGTTCTATCCAATATAGCAAAGACCGCACTGGCAGTTAATACTATAGATACCCCATGAGTTGTATAACTCAATAGGATCTTTGAGTTTAGAGAGTATAAGCTTATTCGTAGGGGTAAAAATTATTCTTGAAGTCATGCTGTCTAAGAATTTTAGCAATGGGAAAGCTGGATTTAGGAAAGAAAGGTAACACAATGTTACTTCTGAAAAGAGAAGAGGACTAATTTGAGTTAGAGGGACGTGGTTTCTGTAGTTTACGTAGTTTACGTAAAGCAGTATCGATAATAGAAGGGCTCTCTGTCAATCGCAATGGCTCTAAGATATTGAATTTCACTGTTAAGTGAGTGAGTATCAGAACAAAGATGTATAGCACGATTTATGAAAGTAAAAAAGGCTGCCATTTTCTGGCTGGGAGGGTGACAAGAGCATGCATGGGGGATGGTGGGTGGTAGACAAACTGCAAAAGTTTTGCGATAGACCGATGTAGAAAAACCCTCAACAGTACGCATGACAAGGGTATCCAGAAACGGGAGAGAACCGTTATTTACAGTTTCATAAGTGAATTGAATATTGCTACCGATTGAGTTCATAATGTTAACGATATTATCAATATTATGAAGAGAGGTGTCAATTAAGGTAAAAGTACCCTCAACATAGCGAGTCCAGAGCGAGAAAGAGAATTTATTAAAAAGTGAACATTCAAAATAATGTATATAGATGTCTGCGAGAATAGGTGACAAGGGAGAACCCATGGCTAACCCGTCAGATTGTCTGTAGTAATTGCCCTGAAATGAAAAAGTTGTCTGTGAGAGACAAGTTTGAGTAAGCTCACTAATTTCGAAAAATGAATAATGGAATTCACGAAGTCTCATTTCAAGGCACGAGAGGGCGCCACATGTCGGAACATTCGTGAATAGTGATTTAACGTCAAAAGATACCATAGTTAGGTTGGTAGAGCGTAAATTCTGAATAGTTTTAGCAAAGATGATAGAATTCTTTACCGTATATGTATTTGTGAACAGAAGAGGAGAAAAAATTGGGGAAATATTTCATAACTTCCTCTTTTGCTTAATTACTACCATTTCTTTTTCATATTTCTGGTGGCAATACCTCTACTATTCTCCCATTGACTGGTACCCGCATTTTCCTGTTTCCCCATTGGTTAATGAACTTTTCAGTTGAATCTACTTCTTCTCTATATAAGTGAACAAGTTTCCGTTATTCTTTGCACTGAGGACGATACGCTAAACGCTACCGAAACTAGTCTGCTGAATGTTTGTTTATTCTGGCGTTTTAACGTTGCTTTTAAATTCATATCATTCTGCGCCAAGTAGCATCTTAATTATTATTATAAATAAGTTATGTTAAATTAATAAATTAGGAATTTTTAAATGAACATGCACAAGCGTTCTTCTTTGTCTGGTCACTTAAATATGTGCTTTAAATGATAAAAAAGAAATGACTTTAAAATTTTTAATCAAAAATATGTCATAATAATATCGACTTATATTTAAGTTAAGAATAAAGACATATGACCACTGGATTAATCAATACTTTTATATGATTGAAGCGCAGAAATTCTTGTGTAGATTGAAAGGAATTAAATTTAAAATGGATTTTTAAAAATCTGGTATTTTTCCATTTAATTGATGTTCTGTTCCAGAATCATCTTTCTTTTCCAAGGCCCTTCAGAGCTATAAAAATTAAAAATGAATTAAATAATTCTAGACGAGTCATACCACCAGTGACTTGGCTGATGAGAGTTTAACTATTAATGATGACTTGTGAATCGAAATGTTTTCTGCCAATAAATTGATTTTTACCGATGATTTTCATATTAATTAATCAACTATTAAGGATGATCTTCCCGCTAAGAAATACAATATTGCTTCTGATTTTAAGGTTAACAGTGATTTAATGACGATGGTTGACGCTTAACAACTAATGATGACTTTTCTGCCAGCACAAGTTTTTAAATTCAGCACCATAATGGTAGCAATACAATATTTCCAATAATTTGTGATGGTGTCTATCGAAAACAAACAACATTGGATAGAAATAGAACTTATACTGATTTTGAAGCCACATATTCTATTCAAGCAGTCTAGAGTCCAAACAGAATCATACTCGCAAATATCTCTTTCTGAAGCTAATCCATCTCACTCTCACGTTAATGAAAGCTGTTTATTAAAATCAATTTTACCAGAAAATCAAGCTCCAGCCAAAAATCAAAAACAGTAAAATCAAACTTAATTCAACTCTAACTTGATTAGGACAATGTATTAATCTTGCAAGTGTTTTAGACGAATTAGCAAATCAAATATGTAGCTCTTCCAGTTTGTTTACAGGGACACACAAAAGCAAAGATTGCAAAACTTGTCATCACGATAACGTCCGAAATACGGAACCAATCCAAACCTAATTCGAACAATATATTGATCTGGCAGTTGTCTTGGATAAATTCGTTAATGAAGTATGTTGCTGTTATAATTATTTTATAGGGACATACAAAATTTTCCAATGGCATTCATTAAATCGTTTGTGTTATATTACAGCCCCACAAACGATTTTTAAACTATGATTTCAACAATTGTTTAGCATTTTGAATTGCCTCATATCCATTCAATTGCATTTTGTAAGGCAAATTAAAAATGTCCCTGCAAATTACCTTTCTTGACAAAAGAGCGAACTTAGAAGGAGTGGCACAATGTTTAATTTGTATTAAGTCTGATGCTTAAAAAAATTAAATTAAAACAAGAACAAAAAATCATGCGTCGAACATCGATTGTTAAACACTTTCCAACACATTCAAAATGCCCTAACAAAACTTCGCCATTTAAAAACATGACAGTTGATGTAATTAATTTGAAAAATGCATAACACATTTGAATGCCCAATTTCAGCAATTACCATCAATAGTCTAGAAAATATTCTAATTCTTCTGTGCAGCCATCTAATGATCTATACATGTTTACATATACTACATAGTATGCTAAAATTTAATTTAGTTAGGAAATGCATAGCACAGCTGAAAATACAGTATAATTACAGTTTATACTATAAAACATATGGAATGGAATCGCTAGATAACTGAAAAAGTTGCGCTTGAATACCCTGAAAAAAAAATGGGTACTCAAAATTGAGTGAAAAGTACTCAATTTTAAATGCGTCACACACTCAAAATAGCTCTGATCCAAATGTACTCAAAATTGAGAAACACATGTACTCGTTTTTGATTCCATGGATGTGTTCAAATATGAACCATTATGTACTCAGTTTTGGTCTCATGAATGGATGTATTCAAATGTAAATTACCTTATTTCCAGGGTATATTGCATTGCTTTTCTATTAAGGAACATCTTTTATGCCGCCGTGAATGAAATAAATCACTACAAAGTACAAAATTATCGTTTCGTTTGAGTTTGATAACATGTGATGGTCCAAAATTGAGAAAACATAACGTAATTTTGATCCATACTCAATTCGATATGAGTACATCGATTTACTCTTTTTTTCAGTACTTCGTGTTTTGTCGTGAGATAAGTTTTCGTCTTACCAGACATAATTTTGTAGTATTCCTGCCATACGATTCATTTTCCTTTTAATACAGAATTCCGTTATAGAGAGGTTCGTTTACACAGGTTTTACTGGCTATCTTTATTCATTTATTAACATGCGTTCAATATTCTAAAGAATTCGTCTTACATGATGGTGGTCCGCAAAAACGGATAAAATAACAAAAAGGATCCGAGGCACTAAAAAAAGTTTAAGAACAGCTACAAGATATTTCTTTTAACACTTTCCAATATAGTTGAGAAGTGTTTATGAATTGTAGAATATGTAGAATATATGCAAATCTATAGATAATATACCGAACTGCACAAAAGAACAGGAGTACCTTTCCAGCTATGGGTAGTAGATATTGAAATTTCGTTTTCAAATGTATTATGCGTTTTCTAAAATGTATACTTGGGTATCTTCTTTATCTTTTTAAACAGCCAAGTTTTGTCAAAGTATTCTGGAAGTGTTTGAAAGTATTTCATTAATATATGCTTGACGAATGATTTTTCTTTCTTGTTCTCTGTGATGCTGTACAGAATTTTCAACATGGAGCTATTTTACCATTCTTATAGGACTTTTAAAAAGTTTATTTCTCCAAATGAATTCGATAATTTGAAGTTTTATGAAATAATTTGATTTTTCATCACATTTCATGTGCTACTTACTTTTGAATAAAAAATGTATTGCAGTAATAACTGATTCTCAAATATACAGAAATATAGAGTTTTGATTTTTGTTATTAGCTATTTAATGTATGAAACAGCTGATTCTATTAAAGAGGGCTTAGGATAAGCAGCATATGCTGTAATATTTTTCTATGTAAAAGTTTGACAATGTTGATAGAGTTCTTTTGTAAATTTTTGGCATACATACGTACTGATAAAGGTTCGACATCGCTGTCCTAAATGTAGTTTTCAGTGCACAAAGATGTCGTTATTTTAAATGATATGTGATTACGATAGCCGTTAATCTGTGTGTATTCGTCGAAACGTATTTTTATTGTAAATTTCAACAATAGATCATATATTTAGATTCGAAAGTAACAAATCTTTTTCAAAGCATCAATGAGGCTTTACCTCTTCAAAACGATTGGAGGTAATACACTTCTATTGTTCCGTCCTAAAGCAATTGAAAGAAGGCCATCAACCTCAGAGTCAAAAGAAATTCCGTTGTAGGTTCAAACAAGAGTTAATGAGCGTATGAACGGATCGTGAAAAGATATTGTTGTACATATATATAAAATTAACTATTTTTTTCAAGCTTGAGAGCTTTTCACCTACATCTATTTTTCCTCAAAGACGGGATAACTAAATGAAATCTTGTCATACGTAAAATGATGGAGAATAAAAGTAACATTTATAGCTTAACTCATAAATTAGCTTTACATAATAATTTCATGAAACATACAGGATGATCTCTGCTTTCATTGCTGCGAAAAATTAAAATATTAAACGATTAGGCGTGCATTGTTTACTTCTAATTACAGTAATCTATCTGTTCTAAAACAAAAAGAAAAAGGCTTTTCACCTACATCTATTTTTCCTCAAAGACGGGATAACTAAATGAAATCTTGTCATACGTAAAATGATGGAGAATAAAAGTAACATTTATAGCTTAACTCATATATTAGCTTTACATAATAATTTCATGAAACATACAGGATGATCTCTGCTTTCATTGCTGCGAAAAATTAAAATTTTAAACGATTAGGCGTGCATTGTTTACTTCTAATTACAGTAATCTATCTGTTCTAAAACAAAAAGAAAAAGGCTTTTCACCTACATCTATTTTTCCTCAAAGACGGGATAACTAAATGAAATCTTGTCATACGTAAAATGATGGAGAATAAAAGTAACATTTATAGCTTAACTCATATATTAGCTTTACATAATAATTTCATGAAACATACAGGATGATCTCTGCTTTCATTGCTGCGAAAAATTAAATTTTTAAACGATTAGGCGTGCATTGTTTACTTCTAATTACAGTAATCTATCTGTTCTAAAACAAGAAGAAAAAGCCATGCATCAAGCATAGATTATGAAACACTTTACAACACTTCTAGAATTGCTTTAACAAAACTTCACCTGTTAAGGGTGTATTCCAATCCCAACTGCTTATTTTCTGATTTATTTTTTTATTTCATTTTTGTTCTCAAACTCATCAAACTGACAAATTCTCTTATTTAGAAACTACATAATTGGCCGTGCTTGTCGATTTTTTGATAAATGCAGAAAATATTGCAAAAAAGGCTGTCAAAGTTGGCGTTTTTAAACGAATTTTCCGAAGCGGGAGATCCGGGAATGAAAAAAATGGTCATACAGAGAAAAGAATTATTTAAAAATCAAATTCTAATTAATTGAGCGAAAAATGAAATCACACGGCCTCCAGTGTTGTCCTGTGTTATTCAGGATTTCCTGTTTCCAACTTTTGAAAAAAGGGAAAATATTTGATTAATTTTCTCTAATTAATAATAAACAAGAAAGAAAAATCATGCATCCATTATGAAACACTTTCCAACAGTGAGGTATAACATATTTGAAACTAGATTTCAGAAATTTCTACCCATAAAAGGAAAAGTAGTCCAATTCTTTTGTTCAGCCCTGTATATAATCAACAGATTTGTATGTATTGTATATAGTATGCTGAAACTTAGTTTAGTAAGAAAATACATAATAGGTTCAAAATTCACCAAAAACATCTCTTCAAAAATCACCTCAGTAAGTTTCATGTTTTTACTTTTAAAAATGAGTCTGAAAATGTCTCTGAAAATTTCGAGCTGTTAAAGGTGGAAAAATATTTTTTCGAATACACACTTAATAAAGTAAAGAAGATACCTAAGTAAACCTTTTGGAGAACGTATATTAAATTTGAAAAACAAATTTCAACAATTGCCGCCTATAACCATAAAGGTACTTCAGTTCCTTTGCGCAGCTCTGCATATGATCTACAGATTTGTACAGATTCTACATCGTATGGAAAAATTTAGTTTAAGTAAAAAATAAAACTCATAACACAGTTGAAAATTTACCTTCAGCAATTTCTACCAATAGACGGAATCGTACTTGAATTCTTTTGTCCAGCCTTGTATACATTACAGATTTTCATACACGCTACATATTATGCTGAAATTTTGTTCAGGCAAAAACATGCTTAAAACTGCTAAAATCACATTTCGAGGAATTACCATCCATAAGCGGCCATGTATCCAGTTCGTTACATAGCCCTGTATATGATTTTATTTATATGCTACAAACATCGCCTCGTATTATGCTAAATGCAGTTGAGTTTGAAAATCAATTTGAAGTTCCATAACTCAAAGTTAAAAACATCTTTAAGCAATTTACGCTCATTCTCAGTAATGCTTAGTAATTATTTTGTGTAGTCCTGTACATGTACTGGGTACCTTGTATATCTCTAGAATTAATACACACCATGTAGTATACAAAAATTAATTAAACTGAAAAACGCATATCATAACTGAAAATGCACTTTCAGCAATCATCCCTAATAGACAACATTTCGGATACAGTATTATCTCCGAAATCTTTTATGTATTCCTGTAAATGAACAATAAATGCACATCATATTCCACTGCAGGCATCTTGTAGTAAACCTCAGTTATGTATATCGATTTCATCGTGTTTGAAATAGTGCAACATAAATGAAATACGCTGCGAACATTTTTTCCCCGTACATCATTATATAATCGAACTCTTTTGCGTGATCCTGAATGCTTTGCACCCCATATTTCACAGAATGCATGTATCAGTGCACCTCAGGAATTCATATCAATTTTATTATGTTTGTAACAGAGTAACATTCCTTAAAATACCCCGCAAACGATTTTTCTTCATAGGCCATAATATAATGGAGTACTTCTGAGTTCCCGTGTAACCGTACTGCAAGTGCTACGCATAACATATTCTATAGTAACCATCTTCTAGCGCACCACAATCATGCATATAAATTTCATTATGTTTAAAAAATTGTAACGATATTAAAATACACCGCAAATGATTTCTCCCCATAGAGCATAACGTAAAAAAAAACTTTCTTTTCGCTTTGTTAAAAAATACCGGGAGGCAAAGACTCTGTTTATTTAATTCATTTTATATTAGCTTATTTTGAAATGTCAACTGATTTTATTTAATCAAAGACGGAAACAGCCATTGTGTCATTTAACAGCCGCTGATTTGGCTTTAAAATTCCCCAATCAAAGAGAAATGAATAGAAACCCGTTTATAGGGAGATCGCCACTGTTTTTAAACTTATAATTCAATCTTCCGAAATATTTTTTAAGCCGAGCAAATTAGCGTGCTTTTAGAGTCTGCGGTGTCTGAACGGGGGTTGACGAGCGTAGCTCGTAGGGGGCAGCGCCCCCTAGTTTATTAAAAATTTCCTTATCTGAAGAAAAATTTATTTCCTATTTCGAAAAAGTCCCTTTTTCACGTATTGTTTCCAAATTTTAAAAAAGCGCAAATAATATTTCCAAACATTTTGCAATTGAAAAATATGTTTACTCGTGAATATTAAAAGAAAACTTTAAAATATTTAAATTATTATCCACGAAAAGCATAAATGATGAAAATCGCGTCATATTTTAAAAGCCTAAATAATAATACTTCCAAACACTTTACAAGGGAATATTAAAACAGAAAGAAAACTTTAAAATAATAAATTATTACAAAAGTGTATTACAAAGGTGTAAAGAGTATTAAATAGGAAAATTACGTCATATTTAAAACAACGTATTTAAAAGGTCATATCCAAGACGATTTCTTATAGCATCTAAAAGAAAAAAATTTCTATTACAGCTCATTTAAAATTAAGAGCGAAATTAAACTAGTAAATCCGCAGATCAGGAGCCTCAACATCAGCTCTGGAAGTCATTATTTTTTAACACACTTTGCGTAATATTCAACTTCCTACAAACCGCAATGTATAGTTTTTAAATAACATAAATATTTATAAGAATTAAAAAAATGCTTTGAAGGTTTTAGAAATTAGAAGCGTTATATTAAACACGTTGTTATGCAATGATTTTCTGAAAATCCGATGAGCTGCTTATTCTGGTAATTTTTAGATAATAAAGTACATTTCTTCAGGGAGGATTTGCCGCCTGAAACCCCCGTAGTCTCATTAAATTTACATTCGTAATTTCCTATTGATTGTGCGAATGGTTATAGTATGTCTTTAATTTATTTTTACCTGTGATTTTATTAGGATAAGCAACAGTTTGGAGAAGCATCTTATGTTAGCCTAATATCCAAATAGCAGTATTCACTTACCTGCCAACCAGGAACAACCTGCATCTGATGGATAAGGAACTTATGGAAATGTAAACTGAGTCATCTAACTTGTATCTAATTTAGAAATCTAATGTTTTTACCATTTTTGTTTCCGAAAACAGTTTTGATTGTTGTTCTATAATATTTACATTTAAGATTATTTTTTTATATATATTTTAATCTTCTCGATAGCATTAGCTTAATAAAATCACCCCAAAATAGGCATATTTGGAGATTTTTAAACTTAATGGGCAATCACTCATCATCGCGTCCACTGCCAATTGACTAAATAGCTAACATGATTTGGCGCTATAAAGTATTTTTTGTGATAGCATTTTAATAGTACCCACATTCAATTGAAAACCGTAATGTTACTAACATCGGTTCATATTTGACGCAAACCTATGTTGCAGGTCACATAACAAAAGATTAACTATAATCTTTTATTTCCATCAGCCAGTCTTTCTGCTTAATCTTTCGTACTTGGGATTATTTCAATGATTTTTTATAGGCTATGAAATATAGTTGCTAGGTAACTGACAAATAAAAAGAAAACTGAAGTATGTATCATGTCAAATAGGTAAATTTATTTTTAAAAAAAATGTTTTATATTATTGGAAAACGTGTGTAAAATTCCACCAAAAGTTATACCTAATTTATGTGACAAATATATTGACAAAATTTGAAAATAATAAGAATAATTTAAGACCCTTATTGGTAAATTTTAGTATCCATAATTTATCATTTAAATTCATTATTCAAATGCGCCATTTTCTCTTAGCAAATAGAAAATTTAAAATCGTCTGAATTGCCAAAAAAAGCATTATAGCACAAAAGAAAATGTTCTATATTTTCCGAATGAATGAACCAAATCTAACAAAAACTACACAGCTAAATCTGGATACCTCACCAACATGTCTACTTAATTACAAGCTAATCGGGTGTTTTTTGCAGCAGTTATCGAAGAACAGACAGACAGACTAGCAGGCTAACAGACAGAAACCAAAAACTTTTCGTGTCTCCACAGTAAACCTTCACTGACGTTTCGGCAATAAACATAGTAGACCGAGAAGCGGCTGCTCAGGTATCCCCTCATCAAATTGGCAGATGAAATTCCAGGATTAGGTAGAAGTCGATTAGCATATTAAAATGCAACTGGTCTGCTAAGTCATATCTTGATGGAAGCCACCTGCAAACCCAATTTTAATGGTTGATCGGTAGGTTTATATTGTGTTTCACCCAAAGGTATGAAAACATGTAGGACTAGGAGCAGGAAAACACAATGGTAATCCTGCCAGTCAACCACTAAAATCGGGTTTGCAGACGTTTTCCACCAAGATATGATTTGGCAGACCCGTTCCATTTTAATATGCGATTCTAATTTTAACTAATCCTGGAATTTCAGCCGTCAACTCGATGAGGTGATGGTTTGTGCTGCCGTCTTCCGGTCTATTAATGGTTGTCAGTTTTTGTCACATAGTGGGACGAAATGGCCAAAGTCACAGTGACTCAAATTACTAGATGAACTAATTAGATTCGAGAGTTTTGGATAAATCAGTGAACGGTAAAAAAATACATTTATCTCAATAAACATGTCCATTTTATGGAATTTTGCATCATTTTGGGGGTGGGCCAAATTGCTTAGTTGGAATAATATTTTCCTTTTAAAAAGTATCGTGGGTTTTTAGCTCACAGGCTATCAAAGCCTGAGAGCTAATGTGCCCGCCCGTTCTGTATGTATGTATGTATGTATGTATGTATGTGTGTATGTATGTATGTACGTACGTACGTATGTACGTAACGCGATAACTCTTGATAGAAACATCCGATTTGCTTCAAAATTTTTTCCTAGGTTCACTGTGATAAGGCGCTTCCCTGATTAGTTTTGGGAGTTCATTGGTTAAGGATAAAGGGGGAAAAACGGGGTAAGTCCACACACTACCCCCTTAATTCAGTTAAATGGGTTTTTCATGCAGAATGATTCGATTTGCTCCGAATTTGGTATACCGGTTTATTATGTTAAGGAACTTCCCTGATTAGTTTTGGGAGTTCATTGGTTAAGGATAAAGAGGGAAAAACGGGGTTAGTCCACCCCCCTTAATTCCGATAAATGTGTTTTTCATGCAGAATAATTCGATTTCCTCCGAATTTGGTATAGCTGTTTATTATGTTAAGGAACTTCCCTGATTAGTTTTGGGGGTTCATTGGTTAAGGGTAAAGGGGGAAAAGCGGGGTTAGTCCACCCCCCTTAATTCAGATAAATGGGTTTTTTATGCAGAATCATTCGATTTGCTCCGAATTTGGTATACCGGTTTATTATGTTAAGGAACTTCCCTGATTAGTTTTGGGAGTTCATTGGTTAAGGATAAAGGGGGAAAAACGGGGTTAGTCCACTCCCCCTTAATTCAGATAAATGGGTTTTTCATGCAGAATGATTCGATTTGCTCCGAATTTGGTATACCGGTTTATTATGTTAAGGAACTTCCCTGATTAGTTTTGGGAGTTCATTGGTTAAGGATAAAGGGGAAAAAACGGGGTTAATCCACCCCCCTTAATTCAGATAAATGTGTTTTCCATGCAGAATGATTCGATTTGCTCCGAATTTGGTATATCGGTTTATTAAGTTAAGGAACTTCCCTGATTAGTTTTGGGGGTTCGTTGGTTAAGGATAAAAGGGGAAAAACGAGGTTAGTCCACCCCCCTTAATTCAGATAAATGTGTTTTTCATGCAGAATGATTCGATTTGCTCCGAATTTGGTATACCGGTTTATTATGTTAAGGAACTTCCCTGATTAGTTTTGGGGGTTCATTGGCTAAGGATAAAGGGGGGAAAAACAGGATTAGTCCACCCGCATTAATTCAGATAAATGTGTTTTTCATGCAGAATGATTCGATTTGCTCCGAATTTGGTATACCGGTTTATTATGTTAAGGAACTTCCCTGATTAGTTTTGGGGTTCATTGGTTAAGGGTAAAGGGGGAAAAGGGAGGTTAGCTCGCCCCTCTTAATTTAGATAAATGGGTTTTTCATGCAGAATGATTCGATTTGCTCCGAAGTTGGTATACCGGTTTATTATGTTAAGGAGCTTCCCTGATTCGTTTTGGCGATTCATTGGTTAAGGATAAAGGGTTAGTCCACCCCCTTAATTTAGATAAATGTTGTTTTTTTTTTGCAAGATTATTCGATTTGCTCCTAATTTGGTATACCGGTTTATTATGATAAGGAGCTTTCCTGATTAGATTTGGAGGTTCACTGGTTAAGTATAAAGGGGGAAACGGGGGCTAATTCCCCTTCACTTATTTTTTTTGAGAGGCATTATTCTTTAAAATAAGAGTATAATATACAATTAGTGTGAATAGTCTGTGAGCTCAATGCCATCAGTTTAGCTGGGCACTTTTCTTTTTTATTTTTCTTTTGATCGTTCCTTGTCATTTCATCAAATACAGTTTAATTCTAAAACGTGTTTCTTTTTTGTAGCGTTTTTTATCTTTTGGTTATAAAAATACGTCTTTTTTCCCGACTACCAAGAACGGTTATGTATTTCACGCGTATCTGGGTATGTGGATTTCTTTATATCCTCGAAAGTTCAAAACGGTTGGATGGATTTTAATGAATGAGGTCTCTGTCGATTCATCTTAACCGTCCGATGGTTATAGGCTAGGTTTTGTTTCTATAACTTCAAAATGGCGGCCGTAAAATACAAAATGGCGGTGGAGACGAAAAAATTTGCGCACCCTATTGAGTGGCTTATCATTGGACAGGTCTTTCAAAATGAAGACGATGTTTCGTTGACTATTTTACAGTCAGAAGCTCCGTTTACATATTACACAACCTGAAACTTGTGTAGGTAGGACCTCTAGCTTTACTGCAACTCTAACCTTCATAGACATCTATAGGCCTCATCAAAACAGTGTTTATAGATAGGAACTAACAATTAAACACAACATAAAAGTCATCAATACAAGTAAATAAAAAATAGGTAAGTAAAATAAAAAATAGTTTCACATTGATGAGAAATAATTAATTAGTTCGCTTTTTACGCAGTCGGGTTTTTTTATTTTTTTAAATTTATTAAATGTAAGTTTTACAAAGACAGCTATTCAAAAAGAGTTCCAAATTGTTCTGGAATGCGGACTTTGTTGTCGTTTTTCCTTGGACATTGGGTGAGAGAAATTCATAATAGTCACGTACGCCGCGATCCGCCCACGAAACTAATTAAAACTTCGCAACACGTTCGAAGTCGATTTTGAAGTCGGGTCATTCTCACGAAAAGGTACAAAATAGCGAAAAGTAAATCTATTTTATAAAACTATGTAAAAAATCTTAAAAATTGTATGGATGTCTTCGTTTATGCTTTGTAAATAACCTTTATTATCCGTGGTCAAGTTTTCTATTTTATGTTTCAGAAGTTTTTTATTTTTAGGTGCGTTCTATGGGGAAATGTTGTAATTATACAGATTTATTCATGATTCCCTACGAGGTTTTAAAGCTCTGTAGTAAAAAAACTATGACGAATACAGCAAAAAAAATTTTTGAAAGAATACAAAAGCAAATCAAGTTTTATCATAGATGGCAGTACACGTACCACTGAAGGGAGTTAGTAAATAAAAATGGCGTATATAGGCGAACCGGAAGCGTTTTGTGTCTTAGAATTTGCAAAATCTGAATCAGTGGCGTTGGTTCAGTGGACATTTCGTACGAAATATCGAACACAGGGACCAACTGAGAAGACAATTCAAATGTGATACAATAAGTTCAAAAGAACGTTGATAATACCATGTTGGGAAGAGTGTTGCAGGAACTAAACGTATTGATGTATGGCGTGTGACAAAGGGTTCACACATAGAACACCTGTAAGTTATGTAAGTAAAAATTGATTTGTTTCTGTACTCTTTCAAATGTTCTTTTTTTGCTGTATTCATCTTAGTTTTTTTACTACAGCGCTTCGAAACCCCGGAAGTAATTATGAATAACCCTGTATAAATGCAGAGCTTAAGTTGCGCCGGAGCCCAGCTGCGGTACTTCTCTGTTTTTAGTAAATATTTAAATATTGGTCGGAACTCACCGGAGCTCATAAATACAGGGCTCCGGAACCCAGTGCAATAGTGCTTCCGAAAAACCGAAACCTAAATTACCCTTTCCTTTCTTTCTCATCTACATGCTTTTGCATTCTTTTGTATCAAAACACTTATATGTGACGTAATGTGTCGCACACGTAGGAGATAGAGGTAAAATGGACTCAATTTTTATATCAGTTTTTAAGCTTGGACTGACTCGAGCTCAATCTGTCTTATACAGTCGAACCTTTATTTAACGAAGTCGCTAAATCCCGGAAAAAAGTTCGTTATATGGAAAATTCGTTAAATAGAGATTCACCTTTTAAAATACTTTAAACTACATAAAACAGATTTTAAATTCATAAACACTAAATATTTTTACTAAAAGTAATTAATCACATTTTTTAAAATAAATTATATCGATTTGTTTTATTTATTTTACCCACCAATATCCATCATCAATTTATTTTTTCTATGTGTTTAAATCTTTGAAATCGGCAAGGAAAACAAAACATTATCCGGGAATATACTGTATTTTCTGTTTAAAGTAAATAGTTTTACATTAAAATTAACGAATTTTAATGACATTATCGCATTTATTATTGTTATAAAAAATAATTTTAATCATACATTAACATATGCGTTCTTAAATTTGATTTCTGAAAAACTCTGTTAATTTTGCCTGAGTTTTTTATTTAAAAAAGTGATTTATCTCATAATACGTCTCGCATCTTTACAATGCACCAAAAACCCCTTCATACGTGTTTTCTTCTAACTATAATCCGCGTCGGTTGTTTAAAATGATTTTAGCATTCATCATACGAAGTTTTGTTAATTGCTGCATAATGATCATTTCCATCATCATCATATTCGTCTTCATCGCAATTCATTACTGTATTGTTTTTATTTTTTCACACTGTCGAAAATATCCAATTCGGATAGTGTTTCCGAGGCCTCAATTTAAGAATTAAGTGAAATACAATCATCAATCAGCACATCATGGTTAATTTCTCATTGAATCCACATTTTTTTTAAGTTACTCTAAGGGATTATCGTCTGCTACCTCCGTACTTACCAAATTCTCACTGCTGACAAAGAAGGCGCCTGGTAAAACCAGTTCAAGACCATTGAACATCATAAAATGTGTTTAAAGAAAGAATAAGTTTGAAATGTCCAGAAATATTTTGAGAAATGGGGAGAAAAAAAATTTTGGATCACAAGAAAAAGTTCGTTAAATAGAGAATGCACTTCGCTATTTGGAGGTTATTTTACGAAGAAATTCGCAAAATGTTCTTGGTTCCAAGGAAAAGTTCGCAAAATAGAGGTTCGTTAAATAGAGGTCCGACTGTATATTCAAAATTTTATTTATTCATGTATAGAGGAAAAAAACTTTTTACTCCTTCAAAATTACGTATTATATTCTATTTCAAATCATTTTAATGCTATTTTGATCAGAATGAAAGGAAAACAGAAATCGTGTTTTTCTATTCTGGTGATAGTTGCAAATTTATACCGGCAACGTGTTGATAACGCGCCACTCAAGAGACTGAACAATGAATTTGCTTTCAGTTAGATTTTCTTTTGTGACAGTAGGATGATTTTTAATTAGCTGTTTTTTTTTAGATATCTAACCTGGAAATAATATTTTTTTTGTTTTTAGCCAACAAGCATCAGCTTGAGGTTTTTCTTTGTTTGAGGTTTTTTTGTCAATTTTGTATCATGAACGCTGCCCATGCTAAGGCTCTACTCTACTGTGCCCATTTACGAAGTCACTTTCATTTGCAAATAGATATAATTGCCATGTATTGTTATTCTGATAGAAAGTAATCGAGCAGTGTTTCCCCTTTTCTATAAAAGCATTGAATCTTTCGGATAATGGTGTCAAATTTTTAATTTAATCTGATTTTCAGGGATTCACTACAACAGATAGTTATGCGGAAGGAATCGATTATAGTTTAAGATGTGCACCTTTTATAGGAAATTGAAAAACATTGTTCCATTCTTCGGCATACAACTATTAATTTCTGTAAACTTCATTTTTTCATAAAAATCCATACCTACGAACTATCCTTTTTTAGGTGCGTTCGTAATTATATAAATACGTAGCACCTATAGCCGTCGTTCAGTCCGTCCGTCTGCCCGTCCGTCTGTCTGTCCGCATATAACAGAGCAAAAACTACCCAACCGAATGGTCTGAAATTTGAAATATAAGATTGTTGCAAAATTTTGTCGAGCCATTTCAAATTTTATGAAAATCGGATGTATAGTTTAATTACAGGGACAGTCAAAAGTTTTTCTTTACATTACGGCCAATGGGAAAAATTATTGCAAGTGCATTTTAATGATGTTACAGCCTTCCGAATGGTCTGAAATTTTAAAGATATAATTGTTGCAAAATTTTGTCGAGCCATTTCAAATTTTAGGAAAATCGGATGTAAAGTTTAATTACAGGGACAGTCAAAAGTGTTCGGGGAATGGAAAAAAAATTATTGGGAGTGCATTTTAATGATGTTAAAGACTATGCACTTTTATGAAGTGCAAAAAATTATACATTCAGTACAATATGGCGTGCAAAAAATAATTATAAAACTTGTTATAGTGCGAACGCACCACATTTGCCACGTTTGACGAGTAATTTCCAACTTGTTTGTATTAAGCCTATTTCCTAATCATAATCCTTAGCATATTTAATTGCAGAGTTAACAATGAATCGCAACAAAAAAGTGGAATAGTTGACAGCTAAGTATATGCTGATAGATGTATCTAAAAATTTTATTTTGCTAAAGAAAAAAAAATGCTTTACATTTTGAAAATAATTTACGAAATATAAATATGCTGATTGGAGTGACAGGGGTGGGGAGGGGGAACAGTACAGTTGTAGTACCGGTTAAGCATAATTTTAGATCTCCGGTACTTTTTTTGTTAGAAATTAAGCCCTGTAAATACGTAGCACCTGTAGTCGCCGTCTGGTCCGTCCGTCTATCTGTCCGTCCATATAACAGCGCAAAAACTACCCTACGGGATAGTTTGAAATTTAATATATATAAAGTTGCAGAATTTTGTCGAGTCATTTCAAATCTTATGAAAATCGAATCAAAAATTAAAAAGATATTAATAAAAGTTTTCTGCATTCTATGAAATCCTATGATACATAATTAATTCAATGATATCCCATGATAGGTAATGATTCTAAGTTGCCATGGTGATTACGTCTTTTTTAAAATGGAGTCGTATTATTTCCGTATTACTAAATTTAGTATATATAATGATCGCAATAAATTTTGTATTCATGCCTTTTTGCATAAGAGTACAACAGCTATTGCATCAAGATCTGAATATTTATAAATCTAGTTATAGTACGAACGCACCTCATTTGCCATATATTTGACGTTCAATTTCCGACTTGTTATAAATTCTGATAGGGTTATGGGGTACATTTACATTTCAAAAAATTAAATGAAGACATAATTGAGTAACTATTGAGCGTACTTGATACATATATATTTTTTAATAACTAAACTGATTCGGGTCATCTCGTAGAAAAGGCAAATTTGGCTTTTTTTTTTTTTTTTTTTTCCTTTTTTTTTTCCTTTTGATTTTAGAGAATGTTATTTTCTGAAAAACCAAGCGCATCAGGATTTCATTATTTTTCAAATTTTCTCTTTATATTTGAGACCTCCTTATACTGCAGCCAATATTTGATAAATGTCCGATAAACAGGACAATATCAGTAATAATGGATGTGCCAAGTCCACTGAGGAGGCAAAAATAAAGCTTTGAATTTTTTATTTATTTGTTTTTCAAGTTGCTAAAGTGATGTATTTTATTTTTGTTAAATACAGTGTTAAAGCTGTCTAAAATTTGTCATATATGCCTATAATTCATTATAATTATCAATTAGCTTTTTCTTACCTTACTAGGGGTTTTACCTCCAGCGAGCTACGCTCGCCAATCCCCGTTCAGAATTTGCAGCCTCTAACAACTTGGTACTGTGCCCTGTTTTAAAAATATTACCCAGTTACGGAAGATTGAATGACATTATCAGGAACAGCGCTGATCCTCTGAAATCGGGTTGTCATACTTTTCCATACGTCTTACAAAATCAATAAACAGCCGTCAGCTGTCACGACAGCTATGGATGCGGCCTTCAAAACCGACAAATCGCTCTAGTCAAAGGGAAATGAATGACAAACCGATTACAGTAGATCGCCCTGGTTGTGAGAATGCCATCAAATCGTACTTAATCGAATTTTCTTTTTCAAAACAGAGCAAATTATGCTTGTCTTGAGAGCCTGGGGGCGTTTGAGCGCGAGACAGCGAGCGTAGCTTTCAGGGGGCAGAGTCCCACAATTATTTAAATGAAAGAAAGATGTTAGAAGCTGTTTTAGCCAAAAAATACATTTCTCAAAAAATTTGTGAAAACTAAAACTAAAAAACTCCACTGCGCTACAATCCAAAAATACCGCGGCATGCGGTACTCAACTTCGCTTTCTTGAGAGCAGAAACTGATGTGCCATCTGTAGCTGGAGTGATATGAACATGTATGTTTCAATAAAATGGTCAGCCTGACCCGGAGCCCCTAATATTTAGTTCCAAAGCACGCTTGGACTCATTTTATCGAACCGGAAGTTGATGAAAGGTTAAGGGAATAAGTCTGGCAGCTTATAGAGTGGCAGCGCAATGGGCTATCAACTGGGCCACAGGGCATTCTCTCAAGAAATTTGATTTTTTTTTATATATAAATTTTATCGCCTTTTAAGTTATATTTAGTTTATAAAAATATCTTCAAACAGTCAATAACAGTTAAAACCAGTTGTTGATTGTCACCGTAATACTTACCCATCATGGATATTCATGTAATAATATATGTTTTTCGCCTTTTTACCTTAGTTACTTTATTCCAAATTCTTATAATATCTACCTTTTTTTACCTGTCTTTTAACAATATCTTAAATATCCTTTATATTTTAACGCTCATGCCTTTAATTCAGCGCATTCTTTTATTCCTTATTCTCAAAACCTTAATTTGTTAATAGCACTTCTTTGTAAAAACCCACTAATTTATTTTATTCTTTCATATTTTGAGGCATTAAATTCTTATTTCTTTCGAAGGTTTATCAATACTATTTTATCTTTATTGAAATATTATTCGATTTACCATGAGTCATTGCAAGAGCTTTAATGCGCTAGTTTGTTTTCCTTTTAAAGCTTCCGCAGTTAGGTAAAGAGTCATGTATCTACGTCACGCTCCCGCGCCTCCTTCCTGGCTTTCATCCTATCACTGGCGCGGCCTCTCCTCTCGTTCCTCCCCTGTTACTCTGGATTGGCTCGTGCTGTCTACCGTTCCGCCTTCGTTTTGATACTTATACGCTTGCATTGACTTGAGAGAGCAGATTTGTGCAATTTTTGCCTTGTTTTCAAAACCTATGTCACTTGGAGAGTTGTATTTCGTCCAGTCGTAATGTAGCATCTAATCAACTGACATCTTTAAGTCTATTTTTAAAACGTGACAAAACCCGAATATGGGTATCTGAAGCATTGGTGTAATTGTGATCCTCTACGTGTCATCTAATAAACTCTTTGATGAATAGTACGGCTTCTTTTATTATTTTCGGGAAAACATCCAAGGATTTATACGCCCTAGCCTTCCACGCTGACTATGATTACGACTGCAACATTTTGAAATATGAAAATAAAACATATGTAAACTATTTATAAAATGCATTGCAATTCCAAAATAAAATTTAAACTTATATTTAAATATTTTTAGTACATAGTAATGTTCTATTACTGAATTGCGGGTACTACTTGATTATCCCGTCGAGCAATTTCGACAAATTATATAAATAGCCAAACTACTCACGAAATTATACAAATTGGCATAATTTTTATTTTAAATAACGAAAGAACAAATAAATTAGTAAAAGATTAATAAAAATACAAAACGTCGAATTAAAATCACTTGATGACTTAACAAACACGTGTAACGTGTTTAATGTCAAGTGAATGTGACATTTATGATAAGCCATTTTTGGCATTTTATCTTATAGTTTGGCGATAGTTTTTTGGTCGACGGGATAATCAAGTAGTACCGAATTGAGTAAAAGAAACATCCTTATAACTCCAAAAATGATAATCATATTAACTAACACTTTACTACGTCGGATTAAGCGTTCCCTTTCCAATTAAAATATATCTTTGAATTGAAATTTGAATGAAATACAGGATCATGAAAAATGAAAGAGTGTGGAAAATATGATTACAAATATCTCGGCTTCTAATTATTCTATCGACTTTATTCTTTATGCAAAATTTATGTTTTTTTATTGTCTTCTATATTCACTCCTTAAAATAAACAAATTCGGAAAATTCTATATACCTTTTATCAGAACGAATATTTCGAGAGTCCGAAAAAAATAGTTTCGGATAATCGAGGTCACTGATATTCTATAGGCTTCTTTTCATTACTACATACTAAGTACACACCAAATTTCAAGTCTCTATCTCAATTTGTTCGGGAGATAGATCGTTCACATACAGACGGACGGCAAAAAAAATTTTCTAAAAATATGTTTTCCGAAATCTCCAGTGTCTGAAACGTGTAAATCCGTAATTTTTTTCTTTTTCGATTTTTAAAACGATTACAAGACTTACCCTATACTACGTATGGCGGGTAAGTAAAAAGATTATATCTGACTATCTGTAGTCTCAACCTGCGACGGTTAGACTATAGCTACAAATTTCGGCACGAAGATGTGGCGACTACGGGGAAAAAAACTTGCTTTTTGAAAGCTAAAATTTTTATTAAATAGTTCCCTGTCAAAATAAAATAACGCTAAGCTTGCTTGAGCAAAACCCCAAGAGAGTAGGTAATTTCGAATTTTCTTTATTTGCTTATTTCATTAAATAATCTCTATACTCCATTAGTGATAGGTTTGCCAGTTGTACGCATTTTAGTCTTGTTGAACTTTTAAATATTTTTCGTAAAACAATTACTTCCGTTTTTAGGTGCGTTCGTAATTATATAAATACGTAGTACCTATAGTCGTCGTTCAGTCCGTCCGTCTGTCTGTCCGTCCGCATATAACAGAGCAAAAACTACCCAACCGAATAGTCTGAAATTTTAAATACATAACTGTTGCAAAATTTTGTCTAGTCATTTCAAATTTTATGAAAATCGGATGTAAGAGTTTAAATACAGGGACAGTCAAAAGTTTTCCGTTACATTACAGCCAATGGAAAAAAATTATTGCAAGTGCAATTTAATGATGTTAAAGCCTTTCGAATGGTCTGAAATTTTAAATATATGATTGTTCAAAATGTTGTCGAGTCATTTCAAAATTGATGAAAATCGGATGTATAATTTAATTACAGAGACAGTCAAAAGTTTTTCATTACGTTAAAGCCAATGGGAAAAAATTATTTCAAGTGCATTTTAATGATGTTACAGCCTTTCGAACAGAATGAAATTGATATGCACTTATGAAGTGCATTAAAATATGCATTCATTGCAATATGCGGTGCGAAAAATATTTATAAAACTAGTTATAGTACGAACGCACCTCATTTGCCACGTTTGACGAGCAATTTCCAACTTGTTTATTATCGGATCATTTAGCTTAAGTAATTTATTATATATATTTACAGGTGACAGAAATAAACGCCTTAATTGAAAAATTCAATAATTCATTACATATAACAAACATGAATATGAAATGAGTGACATTTACATCTGGTAACTCTTAAATTTCGTGTACTGTAAGTCTAAAAATAGTTCAAATTTTCTTCAATAGATGTCGCTGCACCGTCTCAAACTTAAGAATGCTGTAATAATTTTTTTGAAAATTCAGTTGTCTTTTCGTGTTTCAGTCGCTAAATAGAATAAACAATATAACTTGAGATTTTTTTATGAAGTTTACATGCTAGTTTGAACATTAATGTAGTTTGAGACGGTTCAGCGCCATCTATTGACGAAACTATGAACTACTTAAAGAATTACAGTATATAAAATTTAAGAACAACCAAATATAAATGTCACTTTTTTTATTTTCAAATTTATTATAAATGAATAATTGAATTTTCAAACTGAAGCGTTTATTTCTGGTCATCTTGTGTCTTAAACAATTCAAAAGCCTCATACTGATGAGTTTTTTATGCTATAATTGTACAGTATTTCACTCAGATGTTGGCATGCACTAAAACTGGCTTTCATTTTATTTATTTTTTCTGTTACATAAACTTCATATTATTAAACTTAATATCTGTATTCTAAAATTTTTAATTTGGTATATTTTTATCTGTTTAGTATTCTATTTATTTTATTATCTCCTTTTAAATTACATTTATTTTTATAGGCGTTCCATTACTAAAATGTTCATGATAAGGATTTTAGGAGTTTAATTAATGACTGAAAAGTCCCATTAATGATTTGTTTCTAATGCTACAATTACTTTTAGATTCATAATGGAGAGTATGACTTTATGAGGCAAAATTAATTAAACCGAGTTGATAGAATAAGGTAATACAAATATTGATGGAGAATAATAATAAATGTTAATTAAAACTGTTTTTAAGGAAAATTCCTTAAAGAAGACATCACTGGCACATTCAACATAGTTTAGTGGTATACGAAAAAAGAAGGTAGTGTAATAAAACTAAAACAGATAAATTTGATAGCCCTAACTACGCAGCATATATCCACTAGTGGATGCAATGGTAGCGGTTAAAAGATGAAACCAATCCTAAAATGCAGAGTTTGCTATTCTTTATTAAAATTGGTAGATAAAGACCTACAATCACTCTAATATGAAGTTGAAGTCTCCGTCTGAGAAAACTTCTCATATGGCATGCAATATCAACGTAGGGTCGATAAAAAGTGGGCTAAAACACCATACGATGACATTGGATGGAATATTAGAAGTTTCCTTAGATAGAAGCTTCAAATAGAGTGAATGTACACCTTTCTCTGGCCCAGTAGCCATAACACTGTTTGTTGAGGCAACACTCAAACTCTGCTTACTATAGTCTTTTTCAGTAATACCCTGTTCAGATCGGATATTTAAGATATCTTAGACCGGCAATTTTGAGGTGGTACCCTCCCGGAATTGGATGCCTGTTCACATCGCAAAATTAATCTAAGAAAACTCAGTGAACGTAGCTGTGTCTGAGATCGGAACAAATGTAACGGATACGCATGCGTATAAAATAAAACCGGGCGCAACAGCCAATCAATTAGAGCGGAGCTTTATAGCCAATCAGAGTGAGTGGTAGTTGCTCTATCTAGCCGATGAAAGTTGAAACTCACTGAGAGTAGATTTGCAAAGGGTGGAAAAAACCGGGTTTGATCCCGGAAATAAACCGGGTTTTTTGGTAGGGAAATTTCAAAAATTCCCGCGAATTTTCGGAAAGTTTTAGGCATGACAATTTTTTATTTGTTATTTTTAATTATTTAAATTTCTTTTTCAATGTAAACAAAATGTTTTTTTTTTCTACAAATGTTAACAACATAATTATAGATTCAGTTTACATGAAAACTATTGAAATACGTGTTTAAGTTGCAGAAATATTTAGTAAGATAAATTAAAATATCTTAAGTAATTTGATATTTTAATCGCCGATAAGTAAAAAGACACAGAGATAGATGATAGATTCATCTTGCCTAACATGGATGTAAACATCATCCCTGTTCTACGAATCAGACAATGCAAACAAAAGTAAAATACGTCAATAGAAAATACGATGCAACTCGCTAGAAAATTAATGTAGAGTATGCCTGAATAGTAGATTTGCCAGCTAGCAAACTTTAATTGCAAAATAATATATATATATATATTTGTGAATTCATAATGAGAAATCTATTTTAATTTTTTCAGAACAGTGCCTGAAATTCTGAAAAATAAAAATTTTAAATTGAAAAATGACTGGTTCTGTTTACCTTCAAAACTCCTGCAAAATTTCCTATATTCCCCAAAATTCCGGGTTTATTCCACAAAATTCTCTGGTTTATTCCAGTCCCTCAAAATCTGCGGGTGTTTTGCAACTCTAATTGAGAGAGTTTGTGGAACTCTCTCAGAGAGTTCGGCGATCTAAGATTTCTTAAGTGTCCGATCTGAACTGGGATAAGAAAGGCGTTTGCCTTTCACTTACCGTCACAACTTGGGAGGGTGTTTCTATGGTAACGCGTGATAGACTTTCCAGTTGCTCACATTTTTTTTTTACATTTGACATTACATTTTACATTACACATTTGAGGATTGTTTCAGCTCCCTGCCTAAGACGATAAGAAATAAGTCCCAAAGCGTAAATGAAGTGGGAAAAACGAGATAAGACGATAGCTTATGTGGTTTCCATGTCAACCAGGAAGGGCGACTAAGAAGGTCAAGCGTCTCTAAAGAAAAAATGAAGTACTATAGCAAAACGCATGCATTAACAATTGCTATTATGAAGATCAGGTGCACCATATCTCGCTCATTACCTAGTACCGCCTATAAGACTTTTCTTTTTACTCTTGGCCACGCAGTAGAAAAATTATTATTAGGCAACTGTCAGTTTTGATCAATTACAATTAAGTGGACAATTTTTTTGAGAAGTGATTTGTATTCTAGATACGTATGGGGAGATTTCGAGAAAACTTGCTTGATCATCCTGCAGAATTGAATCCACAAATTTCAATTCCTAAATTTCATTTTTATTTCCTAGATCATGGAAAAAGAAGACTTGCCGTTTTTCTAAGTGTGTGATACAGGAAGTAGATAGTATCAGAATTTAAATAAAAGTGGAATTTTAAAATACGAACACTATAAATTCATATCATTCGACTTATTTCAATTTTCTCGGTGATGAAATGGCCATATTTTATTCATTTTTAATTAAAATCATCGCAAGATGTCAATATTTCATCATACCAATCTAGTTCATGTCCTTCTGGTCTAACGGACAAAGGCAGCCGGAAATTGCGAAGCATTATATTCTATTGTCATAAGTCTGAACACAGCCATAAATCGCATCGCCGATTTCTTCATATACTGCACGTTTCTACGGTTGACGCCTCACGAAGTCTTAAGTCTGGTAGTTTTCGTGACATGCATGTTTGGGAAATGCGAATTAAAATGAGATTCATCACAGAAATCGCTATTTTCTGTTTTACAGAAGACCTTGATTAGTTTAAAATGAATAGTACATGCGTATTATTTCGTTTTGAAAAATGTTTCGATTGTTAAAATTTAAACTTGAAAGAGACATCTTCTGAAAAGATTCTTGATTTTGAATAGGTTCAAAATTTGCAATAGATATTCTAAATCAATGCAAGGTATCACAAATTAAACTATACAATTACGAGAAGGCTACAGCAAAAACTATTTATCTGAAAATCACGAGATTTTGGTAATTTTTTCTAGAGCAAAAAAAAGTTAGTTTTGAAAGGCAATAAAAGAAGGCGTATAATATCTTTATTCAAAATATATAACATGGACTATACAATTCATCTGTCTTACGAAGACAAAACATGTTCAATATGACAACCACCGCAATTGTGTGCTACTATCTGAAATCTTAACATGGCATGTTCAATGGTTGATTGTAGTAAATCCGTTGTAAAGTTACGCACACAGTGTGCTATTCTGTCTTTAAGATCGGAAAGCGATCTTATGAAATCACGGCGCACAACGTTTTTCAGAAACTTTTTTTGCTCTAGAAAAATTCTTTTTAACGTCATTCTCCAAATTTCAAGACCTCCTGATGAATATTTTTGCTGTAATTTTAGCGGAAAAAATCAGCTTAATTTCCGACATGTTGTATTTTGATCTAATTATCGTATTTATATGCGGTTTGCGTAATTTTCTTCTACAAATTCCAGAGTATTTTTTAAGCGAAAAAATAAGAATGTTAATTTTTCTAGATTTTTTTTTTTTATTCATCTTGAAATAACTCGAACTTGGGTTAGAGTCCTTCAGTGGGCCGGGTAATCTGATTTTACCCAAATCCGATGCGGCAGGAGCCGCCGCAGGTGGGCCTCGTGCCTAGGAGGGCCTCGTGCCTAGGAAGGTCTCACACCCGAAAAACATATTTAATACAAAACAGCTAAATATTTATTATTCATTTTGCTGTGATATTTGTTTCATAATAAAATTTATCTGTGCATTATTTATAAAATGTCAAATGCTTGGTTAAAAAATGTTCGGTGCAAGTTGGGGACGGTGAAGAAGAAAATAGGTTCTAGCTTTCATTCATTGTATAGGTATTGTTATACTCTACTTTAGCCTGGGCATGGGCAGCACCAGGCGCACAATAAATATGGACAAACGCATGACTGAATGTTAATTGTTAAGTGGTCGGTGGTGATGCTAATTTGGATAAAAAGCTCATTATAATTTTAATGACTGTTTGTAATGCAACAACACAGATAGGTTTCCTTCTTGAGTAATCAAAACCATAACTTTCTTAATTATGGTCCTATTTGAATGGGACCTTTTTTGATGTTCTTCCCAAGACATTTGGTTACCAGCTAAAAATTGATATTATATCTGCAAGTCTTGGTGACCACTATTTATGAACAATAATAAAACTTTTCGGTTTTTTTCCTGTTCGAGCATTCCATCGTTGATTTAGAGCCATGTTACTCAAGGTCCTTGTTAGTTAAGTTGTTTATTAATAACTCAACTTTGTCCGATCCAACCCTTCTCCAAAATCATAACTCTCCTAATTATGGTCCGATTTGAGTGGGACAATTTTTTATGGGGGTTTTTTTTCTGTGTGTGTGCGTATTTTTAATAATTACTAATGTTACAGTAATTAAATTAAAATTTGTTGAGTTTAAAGTAACAATAACAGATGGATTTATTGTTTTCAGCTAAATTTTGCCAGAAAATCGCTTTTTTCTTTTAGCAAATTTGATATATGGGGCATTCTCACAATCTTTTAGGTAGCTTTCTTTACAAAAAAGCTACCTATTGCAGCCGTTCGGAGGAAAGCGATTTCAAAAAATTTTGGTATATTTTCATCGATCATGACCCCCAGACGCCGAAACCACCCTCCGTTCAAAATTGATATATATATATATATATATATATATATATGTATATATATATATATATATATATATATATATATATCTGACCTATGTCATTCTGTAACTCCCGTAATTATGAACCGATTTCGATGTAATTCGGTGTGTACATAGTACATACCAATGTCTCGACCGAGTTCGTTGGCCGGCTTCATCCGCCGTTTTGTTTCAAAATGGCGGCCATTTAAAATTTTTACAAAATTTTAAAACTTGAAATGTGGTACCAAAAAATTAAAAATGGAAAAATATTTTTTTCTTATGTATTTGACCTTTATACAAAGATTCCGGAGCAGTTTTTGTTTCGTCTATATCTTAAAAAATGGCTGAGTTATAGCATTTTGAATTTCTAGCGTGGCTGACATTTTGAAACGTCCTGAATTTTGTCACGCGATAAAAGGCGTATTTATGAACCGATTTGGATGTAATTCAGTGTGTACATAGTACATACCAATCTCTCAACCGAGTTCGTTGGCCAACTTCATCCGCCATTTTGTTTCAAAATGGCGGCCATTTAAAATTTTTTTTTTAATTTAAAATTTGAAATGTGATACCAAAAAATTGAAAATGGAAAAATATTTTTTCTTATGTATTTGACCTTTATACAAAGATTTCGGAGCAGTTTTTGTTTCGTCTATATCTTAAAAAATGGCTGAGTTATAGCATTCTGAATTTCTAGCGTGGCTGACATTTTGAAACGTCCTGAATTTTGTCACGCGATAAAAGGCGTATTTACGATTTGGATGTAACTTCGTTTATACATAGTACATACCAATGTCTCCACCGGGTTCGTTGGCCAGCTTCATCCGCCATCTTGTTTAAAAATGGTGGCCATTTAAATTTTTAAGAAAAATTTAAATTTGAAATGTGGTACCAAAAAATTAAAAATTGAAAAGATATTTTCTTCTTATGTGTTTGACCTTGATAAAAAGATTCGGGAGCAGTTTTTGTTTCGTCTATATCTTAAGAAATGGCTGAGTTATAGCATTTTGAATTTCTAGCGTGGCTGACATTTTGAAACGCCCTGATTTTTCTCACGTAATAACAGGCGTATTTATGAACCGACTTGGATGTACCTTGGTGTGTACATAGCACATACAAATATCTCGACCGAGTTCGTTGGCCGGCTTCATCGCCATCTTGTTTCAAAATGGCGGCCATTTAAAAAAATAAAAAATAAAAAAATTTAAATGAGATACCAAAAAATTGGAAAGTGAAAAAGATTTTTTTTTGTATGTGTTTGACCTTAATACAAAGATTCCGGAACAGTTTTTCTTTCGTCTATATCTAAAAAAAATGGCTGAGTAATAGCATTTTGAATTTCTCTTGTGGCTGACATTTTAAAACGACCTGATTTTTGTCACGCGATAACAGGCGTAATTATGAACATATTTGGATGTAACTTGGTCTGTACATAGTACATACCAATGTCTCGACCGAGTTCGTTGGCCAGCTTCATTCGCCATCTTGTTTCAAAAGGGTTGCCATTTAAAAAAATTAAATTTAAAATTCAAAATGAGGTATTAAACAATTGGAAAATGAAAAAGATTTTTTTATGTGTTTGGCCTTGATACAAAGATTCCGGAGCAGTTTTTCTTTCTGAAAATTTGTTCTTTTGTTTATATCTTAAAAAATGGTTGATTTATAGCACTTTGAATTTCTAGCATGGCTAACATTTTGAAACGATCTTGTATTTGTCACGCGATAACACACGTATTCGCCTATTTCGATGTAAGAAGGCATGTGGATAGTATACATCAACACCTCGACCAAGTTCGCTGGCCAGATTCATCAGCCATCTTGTTTCAAAATGGCGACCATTAAATTAAAAAATATATATATATTTAAAGTGAGGTGCAAAAAAATTAGAAATAGAACAAGGTTTCTTTCTTAAGTATTTGACCTTGATATAAGGATTCAGGAGCATTTTTTGTTTGTCTTTACCTTAAAAAATGGCTCAGATATAGCAGTTTCAATTTCTATTGTGGGTGACATTTTGAAAAATCTGATTTTTTGCATGTGACAGCACTCCTATATATTAACCGATTCCGATGTGAGTGAGCATGTGCACAGCAATTACTAAGGTCTCGACCAAGTTCACTGCTTGAGCTTCGTGTGTTTGAATGATATAATTTGGCTTTTTTTAAATAAGGATTATGAAAGCTACCTCTTCCTCCCGGCACTGGCCGGAAGGACTTTTTACTTTTATGTCCCTGAATAATATTTTTTATTTTAATTACATATTCTTGTGCTTTTTTTTTTCATATACTGGGGAACATCCCATTGCATGATTGCATAACAATATTAACGAGATAAATAAGTTTTGGACGATGTTGGGGGTCCAAATACCAAGTAAACTCCTATACCGTCCCATGTCCCTGATTTTTAAGGTTGGAGCTGTCTTTATAAAATTGTTTCAATAAAAGTATTTCGATGTAATTTTTTTCCAAAACTGGGGCAATTGTTTTATATAAATTTGAAGCAAAAAATTAACCTGGACAGATTTTTACGGTTGATATTATTTTTTTAATTCTGTCCCTGGGTTTTAGATTCCTTACCATCCCTCTTGCTAAACTTATACAGAAAAACAATTCAGATGCAGCCACAGAATTTTTTTTTCAAGTTTTTTCTCATGCAGAAGTATGCTAGAGAAAGAATGTCTAAAATTCTTTGACAGGAAATTTACTGCAGAATTTAAATCAAAATTTAAATATCAATTTCAAGCATCGTACCTTTATTGGTAGTTTTACCGTCCCCAAGATTTATTCCTGCACTTTTCGAGATAAATTAATTTTTTTTTAATTTAATCCAATGTAAATAACTGTTTCTAAAAATCAAGGAATATTGTGGCTATCACTTAGTCTTAACATGATTTGCCTAAAAATAGTGGTAATTTTCCTTACCGTCCCATCCTTACGATCCCTTTTTTTTTTTTCCATTACCGTCCCTTTTTCCCATACCATCCCATTTTTAGGGTTTCGTTCATCTGACGAAACCCTATTCGTCTAGCTCCTCTGTCTGTCTGTCTGTCTGTCCGTCACAGAATCCGTTCTCAGAAACTATGTATATTGGAGACTTAAAATTTTGGATTATTATAGCCTCACATCAAATGACAAATCCTAAAATTTTGAAAAAGTCTTATACTATTTACCTTTCTGGGCTCTAACTTGTTTATTTTAAGCTTTTTTTTCTAACTGAGCCCCTAATTAAGTTGAAGACTTGAAATTTTGGATTCTTATAGCTGAACAGCTCATTTCAAACGACAAATCATAAAATTTTGATAAAGTCTTATATTTACCCCTCTGGGCTCTAGCATGTGTATTTTGAGCTTTTTTTTTCTAACTGAGCCCCTAATTAGGTTGAAGACTTGAAATTTTGGATACTTATAGCTGAACAGCTCACATCAAACGACAAATCATAAAATTTCGAAAATGTCTTATATTTACACCCCTGGTCTCTAACTTGTGTATTTTAAGCAATTTTTCTAACTCAGACCCTAATTAAGTCGGAGATGTGAAATTTTGTATACGTTTAGCAGAACACATGCGATCACACGAAAAATCATAAAATTTTCAAAAAGTCTTATATTATTTACCCCTCCGGGCTCTAACTTCTGTGTTTTTAGCAATTTTTCTAACCTCCACCCTTTTCACCCGGGTTGCACTTTTCTAATTTTTGCCGACACTCCTTTGACCACGCTTTCATATTATGCACCTAGCCGTACATATTTTAGTTACAAATTTTACGCTAGGGGGCTACTTATCTTGGGTGCTATGGGCCCGATCCCCTCGACCAAAATATCTACGGATAGTTTGTAAAACGGAGTTTCGTTCGGATAGAGATTTGTTTAGAATAGAGTGCGCCCCCTGGTTGCGAAATGTGGAACTAACAGATTTTTTAAAATGATAAAGTGTTTTGAAAGGAATATTAAACGAAACCCTCTGTACAATCTATGATCACACTTACCCACTTGTTTTTCCTTCCGTCCTTTCTTTTATACCCCTCTAAGACAATGTTATACCAAAATTTTGAACTAAAAATACTACATTGTTATTATTTCTTATTGGAATGTCCTGTGGGTACTACATGTAAATTCATTATAAGTAAAAATTTAGAAGAAAATAGAGAGTTACAGTGGTAAAATGGTAAGGAAAATTAAACTCGCAAGTTTAAATTAAACCTCAGTTAAATAAAAAAAATTTCGCTGCTGACCATTTTTCTTTATTTTGAATCGTTAAGGCATTCGTTTATCAGATTAAAATGTTATTTTAGCAAGTTTAATTTCACCAGACTTTTATTCCCGAAAGTCAAAAGATTGTGAGAATGCCCCATATATATAAATACAATATACAAGTCTAAAGATTAATATTTATGGTAAAGGTGGAAAATAATAAATCCTTTCAGCTGCATGTTATTATTTTTTTTTTAATTATGGTTAAGCCTTTATTGATCATGTGAAAAAAAATACGTTGAAACTGCTCGTATGGTAATAAAAGTGATTTTTTCAAATGATAATACATTACAATTTTCAACCTTACCATTTCCATAAATTGGTATTATGGATGTAATTTTGCATATGATTTTTTACTTTTAATGAGGAAAGTAGCATTTAATTATCAGTTTTACAAGTTAATGTTTTTACGTAGAACAGTGAACATGAAATGAAAGTAAAACAAGTACAGTGAACATAAAGAACATAGTATTCCAACACAGTATCCTCTCCCAGTACTGTAGAATCAGTAAGTTCAGACACTGATTCAGGATGAAGTTGGTAACAAAGATAAAATATAAATTTTGTATCTAAGTTAATTAAACGACTTTAGAAATTGGAAACTCATAAATTTTATTTATTCTTTGATAATTTTTAATATACCAATTAACATAGGAATAAATTAAGTTTGAAATAACAACGAAGGTGGATTTTTGCATACGTGTTTTCGAGTAAATTTTGCCAGAAGATTGCTTTTTTTAGGGTTCCGTACTTAAAAAGTCCTTCCGGCCAGTGCCGGGAGGAAGAGGTAGCTTTCATATTCCTTATTTTTAAAAAGCCAGCTTATATTATTCAAACGCACGAAGCTCAATTTTGTGGAAACCGATTATAGAAGATTCAATACTAATTTTTATCAATACTAAATCTTTATGAATGAGAATTTCGCGAAATTAATCAGTTTTATCCAAGCTGCTTTTATTTAAAGTAACTTATATTTGATTGCCAAATTCGGCGATATCTTGAAGTACCTGCCATTTTAAGCCAACATGGTGAATGAGGCTAACCAGTGAACTTGGTCGAGACCTTAGTAATTCCTGTGCACTTGCTCACTCACATCGGAATCGGTTGATGTATACGAGTGCTGTCGCAGGCAAAAAATCAGATTTTTCAAAATGTCAACCACATTAGAAATTCAAACTACTTTATCTGAGCCATTTTTTAAGATAAAGATAAAACAAAAAATGCTCTGGAATCCTTATATCAAGATCAAATACTTAAGAAAGAAACCTTTTTCAATTTCTAATTTTTTGCACCTCACTTTAAATATCTTTTTTTTTTTTTTATTTAATGGCCGCCGCCATTTTGAAACAAAATGGCGTATGAAGCTGGCCAACGAACTTGGTCAAGACATAACTATATACTATCCACATGCCTTCTTACATCTAAATAGGTTAATAAATATGCGTGTTATCGCGTGACAAATATCAGATCGTTTCAAAATGCCACCCATGCAAGAAATTCAAAGTGCTATAACTCAACCACTTTTAGGGTTTCGTTCATCTGATGAAACCCTATTCATCTCACTCCTCTGTCTGTCTGTCTGTCCGTCACAGAGCCCGTTCTCAGAACCTATACATGTTGGAGATTTGAAATTTTCGGTACTTATAGCTGAACACCTCGCATCAAACGCAAATCATAAAATTTTGAAAAAGTCAGTAATTAACCTAATTACGGGCTAATTATCTTCTAAAATTAACCAATCAACCTTTTTAACGTAGGTACAAACGGACGTTCACCAAATCATCTGAGTTTCTCCTAAGGGTTGCCAGTAAAATCAGCCGATGCACGGTTACCACGGAGGAAATTAAGCCGAAAAATGAAGTGGATATTTTAAAGCGAAATCGCATATCAGAAAGTATCAGTCCGAGAAATTTGTAAATGGTATAGACATACGCGGAAAAAAATCTACTTTCATTTGGTATAAAGTTCACATTTCTGCGATGTGTATAAGTTAAAATATCCACTAAAAATTGATCGATAAAAAATTAATTTATTTAATTGGAAAGACAAGGAAAAAAGATTTCATTTCGGCGGGAAGCAGGTGTCAGACAAGACGACACTGCGGTTTTCCACAGTAGGATATTTTAATACGAAATTTTAGCTTTTTAAATATTAAATGTTTTGATTAAATTTTTTGGCATTCCGATGTGAAATATCTCGCTGATTTCATTGATACCCATTTCTAAGTCCTATCTTAATTACAAACTGAAATATTAATTATTATTTAATTAATCGGTTTATTGCTATCAAATGCGTCGATTAAAATGGAGACACGTGCTTTTTTTAACCACGAAATAATTTAAATTAAGAAATCTAACAATTTGCGTGGGGATTTTGAACAGCGCTATGAGATAAGTATAACTCATTGATCATCAGAAAGTTTACAAGTATTCATACCACTATTTTTGAAAAGTAATTTCAGGAAATGTCTTAAATTATTGGTTAAGACCGCCACTCGATCTGTTTGAAACTTTAAGATAGTTTATATCACATAAGAAAAAGTGTAAAAAAGAATGTAGTGTGATATTTTGAGGAGGGGGTGGGGGGGAGCTAGATTTATTTTTAAAATCTTAGCGTTTGTTACCGCAGCAAATGTTTTAAATTCTTGGTTAAGACCACCACCATCCCGACCCATGTATCACCGGAAAGATTGCGCGAAGGAGTTTCGTTGAGATATGCTTTTGTTAAGAATAGAGTGCGCTCCCTGGTGGTGGAATGTGGAACTAACATAACGCGATTTTGTTAAAATTAGGAAATCTAACAAGTCGATCTGTTTGAAACTTTAAGATATTTTATAACACATAAGATAACGTGTAAAAAAGAATGACGCGTGAAATTCCGGGGAGGGGGCGGGGGGCGCTAGATTTCTATTTAAAAAGTTAGCGTTTCTGACCGTTTTAAGTGCCTTTTTTGAGGTAGTCCTGAGATATATGCTACTTATTTAATATAAAATTGTCTAAAGTTTAATTACCACTATTTCCGAATAGTAATTTCAGCAAATATCTTAATTTCTTATTAAGACAGCCACCACCTCGAGTAACATATCTACTGATAGGTTGTTTAACGGAGTTTCCTTCAGATACAGTTTTGTTAAGAATAGAGTGCGCTCCCTGGTGGTGGAATGTGGAACTAACGTAACGCGATTTTGTTAAAATTAGGAAATATAACAAGGCGATCTGTTTGAAGCTTTACGATAGTTTAGGAAGGGTTTGCCAAAATTTAGAAGGTGTTCCATGGCGATAAATGTACTGGACGTTTTGAGAGGAATATTAAACGAAACACTTTGTGCAATCTATGATCACACTTACCCACTTGTTTAAGATATAGACGAAACAAATACTGTTCCGGAATCTTTGTATCAAGGTCAAACGCATAAAAAAATCTTTTTCATTTTCCAATTTTTTGATACTTCATTTTAATTTTTAATTTTTACTTTCTTCTATCTTTACAAGAAGAAAGTATTGGATTCATGAAAATTTTCGAATTCCGGTTTTCGACGGATTTACACGTTTTAGGGGTCAGAGATTCCAAAAAACATGTTTTTACAAAATGTCTGTCTGTGACTCTGTGAGTCTGTCTGTCTGTCTGTGTGTATGTGACACAAATTTTGTGGGCGCTCTATCTCAAGAACTAATGCACGGAATTTAATAAAAATTGATATTCAGTTAGTCCCTAATACAAATTGATGCTGATTAGTTTTTGGTGTAAATCGCTATACAGGTGGCGCTGCTATGCTGCATTTTTCACGATTTTCGCAATAGCTCTATCTCAAGAACTAATGCACGGATTTCGATCAAACTTCAGATTTAGTTAGTCCTTGATATGAATTGATGATGATTACGTTTTGGTGTAAATCGCCCAACAGGTGGCGCTGTTATGATGAATTTTGCAGGATTTACACGATTTCCCCAATAGCTCTATCTTAAGAACTAACGCACGGATTTTCATCAAACTTCAGATTCAGTTAGTCCTTGATATGACTTGCTACTGATTATGTGTTGGTGTAAATCGCCCAACAGGTGGCGCTTCTCTGCTGCCTTTTTCACGATTGCCTCAATAGCTCTATCAATAGAACTAATGGACGAATTTTCATCTAACTCCAGATTTAGTTGTATGTTGACACAAGTTGTTGTTAGTTAGGTTTTGATGTTAATCACCCAATAGGTGGCGCTGCTATGCAGGAATTTTCACGATTTTCGTTATTGCTCTATCTCAAAAACTAATGTACGGATTTTCTCCAAACTTCAGATTCAGTCAGACGTTGACATAAATTGTTGCTGATTAGGATTTGGTATAAATTACCCAATAGGTGGCGCTGCTAGGCAGCATTTTTCTGAATTTAGACGATTTCAGCGATAGTCATATCTCAAGAACTAACGCACGGAATTTCATATCATTAGAATCCTCATGAGATGCATAGATTGCCATTTAATTTTGGCAGTGTGATAGCGGATTTTGAAGTATTAACATGTATGAGATAGAAGAAAGTTTTGGGATTGGTACATCCGACTAGTTTTAAATGGCAGTCCTTTTTAAACAAGATGGCGAATGAAGCTGGCCAACGAACTCAGTTGAGACATTGGTATGTTATCGCGTGACAAAAATCAGGTAGTTTCAAAATGTCAGCCACAACAGAAATTCAAAATGCTATAACTCAGCTATTTTTTAAGATATAGACGAAACAAATACTGCTCCGGAATCTTTGTATCAAAGTGAAATACATGAGAAAAAAATATTTTTCAATTTTAAATTTTTTGGTACCAGATTTCAAATTTTAAAATAAAAAAAAATTAAATGGCCGCCATTTTGAACAAGATGACGGATGAAGCTGGCCAGCGAACTCGGTCGAGACATCGGTATGTACTATGTACACACGAATATATGTAACGAATTAGTCGCTACTCCAGTTATGGATCTTCTGTCGTGGCGTCGGTCAAGGCCCGACCGCTGGAGGCAGGAGCGCGAACCGCGGACGCGTGCGTGCCGATTTCTGAGCGAATCCTCGGAACTTCTATCATAGTTAAAGGGTCGCAGGCCGTGAGTGGTATCCGGGAAATCGAAGTCAGATTAAGATAGTAATTGTTCCAATAAAGACACAGTTTTTCAAGGGACCTGATTTATTGTTCCTTTGTTACATCCTTTTGAGAAATCAGGCCCCTTTTGGCTTGAGAGCTGCTAATTTACTTTATGGACATCGGGCTTGGGAATTATGTGTACCGCTAAGCGATACTTAGAGAGCCGAGTGTCGTGGAGTTAGGGCATTCTTTTGATGGTAAAAACTTTGTCCGGGGACCTGTGCATCGGTATAAATATGCTGTATTTCGCATTATTCCTGCTAAGGGCCGTTGAAGTCAAAGGAGGCGTCTTTAAACTATAATTGGTCGTTAGCTGAATGATTGACTGCCCGGGATAAAGGATGTGGTTTGAGTTTGGCCGATCGAATGCAGAAAGACTTACAAATTGCACTTATTCAGCAAAAGTATTCTTATGAGATGTGCCAAAACGATCTTTAAAAGTTATAAAATGCGATGCGTGAAAACTGACTTAACAGGGGCAACCTCCTTCAATCAACTGAGACACAATTACAAAAGCATTGTAAAAGTTTTAATTTTAATTTCTAAATTTAAATTTTAAAAAGGGACAAAAAGGGAATTTTAAAAAGGGGCTTAGCTTTTATCATTTCATATCCCCCCCCCCCCCCCACTAAAACAAGAGCCACAGGGCTCGCCTGCAAGACCTGTGGGTCTTATCTCATAAATTTTACCCAGGTTTTTTTTTTTCGATTTTTATTTGCTCCAGCTCTCAAGTCAATTGGACCTATTTTTACATTCATGTATCAAGTTTACATAAAAATATTGTTCACATAAAAATATTGGTTACACTAAAACATTGGAATTCTTTAAATAGTGCTGCAGCAAAATAATAAGAGGACAGTCTCGAGACATGGGACCTTTAATTACACCAAACTTTCTCTAAAGCAAGTCTTTTGGATGTTTTTTGTAAATGTCTCTGGGTATTGTCCATTGAGAAACATCCTTTTTTGGTGTAAAATTGTAACATTAACATATACAGAATATATAACATATACTAAAATACTCAAAGATAAACATACTGAAAACTATATAACATATTCAAATGTAAAAAATATTTACAAATACAAAATATTCAAAAATATAAAAATGTTCAATAATACACAATATTCAAAAATATAAAATATTCAATACTACCAAATGTTCAAAAGTATAAAATATTCAATAATATAAAATGTTCAAAAATATAAAATATGCACTAATACTATCGACACAAATATATGGTCTACCAAAATGCACTTTGGAAAATTTGCATTTCTAAAGCTACTGAATTTTCACACTGAGATAAAATAAAAGTAAAATACACTATAATACTAATAACAACAAACACATTCCTTCTTATTCTACCTTTCTGTTTCGGTAGGGACTTTACTACTTCTTTGATGCAGCCAAGGGTTATCTTTATCAAAAACAAACTAAGTTGTCTTAAAAGGAAAACTATAGCTTAAAAAATTATAAATATGCGTTTGCTATAATTTTCACCATGCCCAGGGTCAGTGTGACATGGATTTTAATACTCTGAGGTGAATATCATCCCAAAAATGTGCCACTTGCACGACCGAAAAAGGAAGGTGGGCAATCGACATTCACCTACAGAGGGGAAGCGAAGCAGTTTTGCCAGATTCTCCGTTCAACCTGGAAAGAGAATCTGGGAAAACAGTCCGGCTAAAGATGGGTGGCCACGGAGCGGAGGACCCCTTCATATGTCACACAATTATCATAATAATGTAGTTATAAAAAAAATTCTAACAGTATTTTTAAACTGTCACCATCATTCTACGCCGCTGGGGGGTTGGGTTACACGCCCAGCTGGGTATTCGTCCAAATGGTACGAGCAAGGGGGACGACAGGAAAGCAAAAATAAAAAATTGAAAGATAAAAGAGATAGATGGGGTTTATTCATGGTTGAGTTTAAGGTTTTGAGGTGGGTGGTAGTATCTTAACTTGGAGGAATGGACAATTTCAAAATTTCTCTTAAAATGTGGACTGGGTTTATCAATTTCAAAGGATACATCAGAAAGTTGTTTTAAAATGGTGCATGGGCCAGAGTATGGCGAAGTCAGTTTACGGGTATTAGGATAATGAAATTCTTCATACATTACAATGTCACCAACTTTAAATTTTACAGGAAGGAAACGAGCATCATAACGGACTTTGTTCTTTTTATGGTAAGCAATTGTTCTCTCTTTAGCCAATTTTCTAGCTTCCTCCACAGGGGGATAATAACTATTATTTGGCAAAGGAGGATCATATGGTAATTTTCCTAACAATAAATAACTAGGGGTGAATTGGGTTACAGAATGAGGAGTATTATTATATTCATATAAGACTTCATCTAAAAGCTTAGTCCAGGGTATTTTCTTGGTTGTGGAATTGACTTTACATTTTAATCTAGTGACAATAGTCTGATTTAGGTGTTCAATTTTCCCATTCGTTTCTGGGTGATGGCTGCTCGTCAATCTGTGTTTTACATTGTAAGTACGAAGAAATCTTTTAAACCTGGAAGCTGTAAATGCTCCATTTCGGTCGGTTAACAATCTATCTGGTATTTGTATCTGAAATAATTGCTTCAAAATGTTTGTATAAGTTTCGGTAGTTACACTTTTTGAAGGAAAACCCCACACATAGCGAGTGGCATGGTCAACGACTAAATGCAAATATTTTTTTGTAGAATTGTAGTAATTAAATCCGCCAACAGAGTCTACTGCTAAACATTCAAAAGGTATATCTGTTGGGGGCATTAATTGCAATAAGCCAAATCTTTTTTGCCTACATTTTTTGTTTATCTGACAAGTGTGACAGTGTTTTACAAAATTTTCAATGTCCTGATTAATGTTAGGCCAATAATACTGCGGAAAGATTAAATTTATCATCTTATAAATTCCAGGAGGGCCAAATTGTGTGTGGGTTTTTTCTAAGAGGGGTAGACGTAAAGACATGGGGACCACAATCTTATACAAACTTTTCTTTTTAATTACAACAACATCATTTATCTCAGTGTACTTTTTACCATCAACTGTTACATTTTCTTTTTTCTGATTGTCTCTAATATGGGGTAAATTTTCTGAAACAGGCTGTCTAGATAGCATATCAGCTTCAACATTAGTGGAGTCTTTTTGGTATTTAATTTCATAGTCAAACATACTAAGTTTTAGGGACCAGCGGAAAAGACATCCTCTTAAATTTTTAACACTTTTGAGCCAGGTAAGTGCCACATGGTCTGTATGTATGACAAATTTTTGACCGTGTAAATAATGATAAAATTTATCTAAAGCATCCACAATCGCCAAACATTCTAACTCAGTAATTGCATAATTTTTTTCATAATCGCGAAGATTTCTAGAGTAATATGCTATAGGATGTAATGTTCCTTTTTCATCAACTTGTTTCACAACACATCCCACTCCATGAGTTGATGCATCTACAAACAAATGACAAGGTGTTTTGGGATCAAACAACTTTAATATAGGTTTTTCAATTAAAGCATTTTTTAACTTTTCGAAAGAATTTTGACAATTTTGGTCCCACACATAAGGGACATTTTTCTTCAACAAATTGTTTAGAGGGTATCGAATGTTAGCATATTTTGGAATAAATTTGTGATAAACGTTTATAGACCCCAAAAACGTTGTAATTCCTTTACATTCGTAGGTGGTGTTAATTTCTTAATTGTCTCTATATTAGGATTGTCAGGTGTGATACAACCATTCGAGACTTCATATCCTAGAAAATTAATTTTGGATTTAACAAAATTACACGTTGACAATTTTAGTTTAAGGTTTTCTTGGACACAGATATTAAATAAGGTCTCTAAATGACACAAATGTTCTTCTTCATTTTGGGAGAATACAATAACATCATCAAAGTAACTACAGGCAAAGTCAATTTTGTATTTATTAAGGATTCTTCTGAGGGTACGGTTAAACCAAGCTGGGGGCAGCGGCGCGAACCGCGGACGCCTGCGTGCCAATTTCTGAGCGAATCCTCGGAACTTCTATCATAGTTATAGGGTCGCAGGCCGTGAGTGGTATCCGGGAAATCGAAGTCAGATTAAGATAGTAATTGTTCCAATAAAGACGCAGTTTTTCAGGGGACCTGATTTATTGTTCCTTTGTTACATCCTTTTGAGAAATCAGGCCCCTTTCGGCTTGAGAGCTGCTAATTTACTTTATGGACATCGGGCTTGGGAATTATGTGTACCGCTAAGCGATACTTAGAGAGCCGAGTGTCGTGGAGTTAGAGCATTCTTTTGATGGTAAAAACTCTGTCCGGGGACCTGTGCATCGGTATAAATATGCTGTATTTCGCATTATTCCTGCTAGGGGCCGTTGAAGTCAAAGGAGGTGTATTTAAACTATAATTGGTCGTTAGCTGAATGATTGACTGCCCGGGATAAAGGATGTGGTTTGAGTTTCGCCGATCGAATGCAGCAAGACTTACAAATTGCACTTATTCAGCAAAAGTATACTTATGAGATGTGCCAAAACGATCTTTAAAAGTTATAAAATGCGATGCGGGAAAACTGACTTAACAGGGGAACCTCCTTCAATCAACTGAAACACAATTACAAAAGCATTTTAAAAGTTTTAATTTTAATTTCTAAATTTAAATTTTAAAAAGGGACAAAAAGGGGATTTTAAAAAGGGGCTTAGCTTTTATCATTTCATATATATATATATATATGGAGGTATCAACATTTGAACGGAGGTGGTTTCGGGGTCTGGGGTCATGATCGGTGAAAATATACCAAAATTTTTTGAAATCGCTTTTCTCCGAACGGCTGCAATAGGTAGCTTTTTGTAATGAAAGCTACCTAAAAGTAAAAACGGAACCATTGTAAGATCACTCCTGTGTCTGTCTGTCCGTCTGTCATAGCCATTTTACTCGTAAACTGTGGAGGTGGAAAGTTCAAATTGGGGGAAATATTAAAGACTATTGACCCACATATTTACAGATCATTAAGCATTCACAAATATATTTAGGGAAAATGCAGAGGGGCTAATTAAGTTACTTGAAAAAAAAATCTTTTCTTTGTATATTGTGTAGAGTAGGGGTGCACAACCTTTTTAAGAGAAGGGCCACTTACAAAAATATCTGGGTTGTTGAGGGCCACATCAGTAACACAGAGAAAATTCTATTTCGGGGAGGTGATCTGTGACCTATAATCAGATAAAAAATATGGTTTCAAAGTGTATGTGTGTGGGGGGGAAGGATGGGAGCTGGGGATTTACCCCTCTAGGTTCCCTGACTCAATCAGCATATCCAATTCAGTTGGCAAGGATATATTAACAGTTTATATTTGTATATATAACAGAGATATAGCAAGGATTATTTTGAACGAGTGATAATATTCCTTTACTTCATTCGGGAGAGTAAATTTTGTTTTATCAAAAATGCTAAAAAACAAACGTAGGCATGAAAGTAGCTAGTGCCGAAAAAAACTTTATGAATGAAGTAGGGAGTAGGAGCCTATCACCAAAATTCGTGATTTTTCCGCGCCTGATCGGCAAAATTCACGCTTTTTCCGCGCCTGATCGGCAAAATTGGTGATTTGTCCGCGCCGAATAGACAAAATTCGCTATTTTTCCGCGCTCGATTGACAGAATTTGCGATTTTTCCGTGCCTGATCGACGAAATTCGCGATTTGCCCGCACCGGATCGACGAAATTGTTATTTTTTCGCACCCGACCAACAAAATGCGCGATTTTTCGGAGCCAAATCGACAAAACTCACGTTTTTGCCGTGTCCGATCGAAGAAATTTACGATTTTGCCTACCGTGATCGATGAAATTCGCGATTTTTCCGCGCTCGATCAATGAAATTCGCGATTCTTAACTAACAAGAAGAGGGCCAACCTTGTTAGTCACAGATATTGATTATTTTAATATATGTTATAGGGTAGAGACCCCTTAGTCTCAGGTTCAACGGATTTTACTCAGGTTCAACGGATTTTCAACGCTCCTTAGTTCTTGAGAAACCGGTGAGTCTAATAGTAGTAGACAACTTAAATACTTACTTTGTAACTAAAAGAATAGGTTGGTCGTAGCTGAGTTGGCATGGCGTTTACCGGCTGATCTCTGGGCCCAGGTTCGGTACCGAGACGCGGTACTTTTATTTTTATTTTGTTATTTGTAAGTATAACTTAATAATCTCATTGTCAATTAAAATTTATAATATTGAGTATCAATTATAATTTTAACCTATTTCATTTTTCATTTTTAACTAAATAGTTGTATAAAACATCATGAAACTGCTAATTTTTTTTAAATCCCTTTTAAAATGTATTTCATATATTCTTTATCGATGCAATGACATTGAGCAATTGTGTCAATTCGTGATTTTAAAGAAACATCATTTACGCATTGCTTTAACAAAGGCAGTCAATGCGATAATACTATTATTCTGTTTTCAAAGTAACAAGCATAATTATATTAAAAATTAGCATCAGAATTAAATTACAACCGATTTTTTGAATATTAAAAGATTTTTAAATTTGTAATACGTATGTTTGCACTTTCAATTATTTTTCTTTCTTGTTTATCTTCTTTCTGCTTTTATTTTTATTTTATTTGAATATTCTTTTATTTTACCATAACTAGATGGCGCCACAACATAATTTGTCACGAATTTCGAATTTTCATTATTCAATAATAGATCCAATTTCTTTTTAAACCTCTTTAAAGGATGAGAAATAATAGTTTAAAAATAAAAAATGATAAATTTAAGTTTGTTAACATTATAATTAATGTATATGATATTAAAATTTTTAATTAAAATTATTAAATTATAATTAGAAGTATATTTATGAAACAAAAAATTAGAAAAACAAATGTAACGCTTTCGGGTACCGAACCCCGGCCCTCAGATCAGCCAGCAAACGCCGTACCAACTGAGCTACGACCAACCTATCATTTTTGTTACAAAGTAAGTATTTAAGTTGTGTACTACTATTAGACCATTAGACTTACCGGTTTCTCAAAAACTAAGGAGCGTTGGATAAAATCCGTTGAACCTAAGACTAAGGGATCTCTACCCTACAACATATATTAAAATAATCAAAATCTGTGATTAACAAGGTTGGCCCTCTCCTTGTAAGTCTGACGAAATTTGCAATTTTTCCATCGGCAAACTGACGGAACTCGCGATTTTTCCACAGCCGATAAACGAAATTTTCTATTTTTCAGCGTATCATCGAGAAAATTTGCGATTTTTCCGTGCCTGCTAAGCGAAATTATTTTTCCGCGCCTGATAGACAAAATTCGCGATTTTTTTCGAACCCGACCAACGAAATTCGCGATTTTTCGGAGCCCGATCGATAACACTCGCGATTATTCTAAGCCCAATCGACGAAATTGCTATTTCTGCGCCTGATCGACTAAATTTGTGATATTTTGACGCCTGATCAAAGAAAATCACGATTCTTAAATAACTCTGACGAAATTTGCAATTTTACCGGCTGCAAATCGGCGAAATTCGCGATAATCACACAAAACACGCGCTTTTTCTGCAGCCATCAACGAAATTTGAGATTTTTCCGCTCATATAATCGACAAAATTCGCAATTTTTCTACACCCGTTCGACGAAATTTGCGATTCTTAATTGACTGACGAAATTAGCAATTTTTCTTCAGCGGAAAATCGACGAAATTCGTAATTTGTTCTCGCGACTGACGAAATTCTCGATTTTTCCGAAGCCTACCAATAAAATTTCCCATTTTTGTTCGCATCATCAACAAAATTGACGATATTTTAGTGTCCAATCAACGAAATTTGCTATTTTTTCGCGCCTGATCGACAAAATTCGTGGTTTCTCCGAGCCCGATCGACGAAACTTATGATTCTTCGGTGGACGACTAGCGAAATTTGTGATTTCTCCGCACTTCATCGACAAAATTCGCTATTTTTCCACATCTGATCAACGAAATTCTCGCTTCTTAACTGACTGACGAAAGTTTCAATTTTTTCCAAGGCAAATTAATGAAATCCACGATTTTTCCCTCGACCTATGGACAGAAATTGCAATTTTTTTCTGTTATACATTGTCAAAATTTCGCGGGCCACAGGTGGTGCATCCTTACGATAGAGCACATTTGGGGTGTTATAGAATATCAACTTAAAACTCAAAAACCACCATGTCGGAATATCCCCGATTTACGCGACTGCTGCTTGGACATCTGTTTATTGTCTGTCTCCAGCCATCTACCAAAACTTATGGCACCCATGCCAAGACGCGTTGCAGCTGTTTTATGGGCAGAAACTGGGCCAACGCAATACTAGGTAGGTGGTCATAATGTTTTAGCTTTTTAGTGTATATTTATGCTTGATAACATTTGAAACCAGTCTGAAATGAAACCTGTTCCAATTGTGATTCCTTCTTATCTGGTTTTCTGTAAACATGGAATCATCTCGTAAACGAAAACATTTTAATGTCCCGAGATTGAAGGATAACTATGCAAGTATACCTGCTATTCCATTTATACTAATTTACTGTAACTAGATTAAGCGTAAAACTTCGTTATCTTGGACTTCGAGGGGACCAACTGTTGCCGACACTTATGGAAAAAGGCAAGTTTACACGAACGCAATAACGGCACATTGACTGAGTTTTGTGACCCCTATCTTTGTTCACTTTATAACGAACAATATTAACAATTACTTTAAATCTGCTGCCTGCAATTAATAAAAGTAACTTTATTTTTAGATTGGTTATTTGTTACCACTTTCAAAATACACTGGCAAGAAAAATTAAAGGAACAATCATACGAAGGTGCTTTATGTTAATCCTATTAAGGTAACTTCGATGTAAGGTGATTGGATGGTAACTCAATGTCAACATTATCTCGTTGTCCAATGGGGTTAATCTTCGCTATAAAGTAATATGCAAATTTTTCAGCTTCAACCCGTTCTTTCGGTGTACGTGTGAAAGGAGTGCACGTGGGTAATTTGAAGTCTAATTTCAAGGATTGTACATGTAATTAAGTAAAAATTTCGCATATAGTAGGTGGAATATGTCATCCAGAAGACATTTGACCGATTGTGAGAAATTGTGTGCTATAGGGAGAATGGAAGCAGGACAGACACTCTCATGGATCTATAAAGACTTAAAAAATAGTCAAAAGCGTCATTTCAAGAATCTGGAAACGGTTTAAAGACGCTGGTATAATGTGCTCGACAACCAGATCAAGGTAAAACATGCCACAATAGGCTCTCAGGACCGTTATTTGCCAACGATTGCTAAAAGAAATAGGCAATTGACGTCAGTTCAGATTACAAGGGAGTTTGCTGCAGCAACAGGAACTCGACTATCCAGATTTACTGTGAGTGACAGGCTGCATAAAAAGGGACTGCATGCAAGGAAACCCACGATTTGTATGCCACTAACTCCGGTAGCGAAATGCGCCCGGTTGAAGTGGTGCAGAGATCATCGTCATTGGAATACCACGGACTGGAGCCGAGTTCTCTTTGCCGATGAATCCCGATTTGGTTAGAGAGTTACTACACACGTGTTACCATATGGAAGAAGAGAATCACACGCAATAAGGCTGCAAACATTCGTGAAAGGCATCGATACAAAGGTCGTGGAATCATGGTACGGACGGGCATAATTTTGAATGACTGCAGTGACCGACGCATTTTTACCAGCGCGACTGTGAATGCTGAAATATACAGAGATGAGCTTCTTGATCCTCATGTCAAGTTGTTTAAGAGTGCAATCCGAAGATTTGGGATTTTATGCTTATTAATGGTCTAGAAGTGCTGCCCCCTTCCACGGAACTCCAAAGTGTCCCTTCCAGAACTGCATAAATCTCACCCGGAAAAAATGTCTGGATTCAACATTACCTGGCTCCAACTACTATTTGTGAAAGCCTAGTTTAACATTGTTTCAAGAAATTTCATGATGGTAATAAGAGTTTTGTGAATGGAGAAGGTCTTGGGTGACATTTTGTCTTTAACAATGAGAAATCGAAAGCATAAACTGAAGCTAATCTACCTACCAAAGTCCGAAGCTTACGGCTGAACTTGGAGAATGCTCTAAAACAGTTCGGAAGCATCTAAAATAAATTGGTTGGGAAGTACAATAACAGAAACCACCATTACTTTTTACGCATCCTAATATTTCCAAAAAAGTGCTAATCCATCACAAATAAACTTATTACAAAAATTTAATTTCTTAAAGACGACCACATATAGCAAGCAATTTTTAGATCGAATATGGTATCAAAAATAACGAGACATGAAACATAGAAACCCAAAAGAATTATGGCTGAATTAGTCAATTGTAACAAAACTACTTTTTCCAGCATGAACTATATTTCATATGTGTGCCTCTTACATCACTAAAGCTCATATTCAAAATATTGGAATAATTACTTTTTTTTTTTTTTTTTTACAAATTGAAAATATCGTTTAGTAACTTAATGTTTAATGCAAATATGTAAACGATATTTTTATTAAGAACTTATTGTTGATTAAATTTTTTTATTATGTTAAAATTAATATCATTTTTGAAAAGATTAATTGAAAAAAAAATTATTTTTAAAAGTCAAAATATTAGAATATTTATTCAAGTGGTTCAAAATATTAGAATATTTCACATTAATTCTCCTTTAATTATCACCAATTCATAACTGGTGGCATCATTGATTAAATTCAGACGATTTTTTTTTAAATCAGTTATCTTTTTGAAGTTTATTTGCTTTTTCGTCTTAAAATGGGTCGTGTGAGAGATATTCCCCAATCTATTGAACTTCGTATGATTGATTTGTCTCGGCACGGTAAAAATCAATGCTATATTGCGAATTATTTACATTGTTCGCAATCAAGCGTTAGTAAAATACTAACACAATATTTAAAAAAGGGAATATTTAAAAATGATCGCCGAAATGGCGGCCGAAAACTAAAAAAATCTACTAGAGATGATAGGAAATTGAAGCACATAGTTAAGAAAAACCGTTTTAAAAGTGTGCGATTCTTGCACCGAAAATGGAAAGAAGAAGGAGTTGAAGTTTCTACATCGACAACATTAAGACGTCTCCGTAAATTTAAATTTGAATCTCGTGTACCGAAAACAAAACCTCTCATGATTGCAAAACAAAATCATGTAAGATTGAATTAGTGTAAATCAAGACGTTTATGGAGCGAAAACGATTGGGAAAATATATTATTTAGTGATGAAAGTATATTTTGTGTTTCATATGGTAATCAAGGTATTCGAGTTTTGAGAATGAAGCAAGAAGCATTTGATAAAGAATGCCTTAAACGTTCCGTAAAATTTGCTGCTAGTGTCATGGTTTTGGGTTGAATGAGTGTAGAAGGACCATCGTCTACAAAAAGATTAACTCTCAGATATATCAAGACATTTTAGAATATTACATGATTCCATCATCAGAAGATTTATTTTAAGGTGGTTTCATATTTCAACAAGATTTAGCGTCACTGCATACCTCGGTGTCAACTAAGAATTGGTTCCGCCACCGCAACATTAAGGTACTTCCTTGGTCACCAAACTCACCAGACCTTAATCCTATCGAAAACTTATGGTGTATAATGAAGAAAAAACGCCAAGAAAATCCTTCTTTAAGTAAAACTGAGTTAGTGTCACGTATAAAGTCTATTTGGGCTAATATTGATAGAAATGTTTGTAAACACCTTGTATATATAGTATGCAAGATCGATTATACGCTGTTATGAAAACTAAAGGGGATGTTACAAAATATTGACTACCTTTTACTTCATATTCATAAGGTAATATTGTTGCGTAAAATAAAATATTCTAATATTTTGAACCAATCTAAATTTTATTCTGATATTTTGATGTGTTTCAGAAAGCTGTATACCTAATTTATTGTACTGTATTTTATATTTTGTAAATATTAAAATCTTATCTAAACATTCCAGATTTAATTTATAAGAAATTTAATTGCATTTAATTAGTATCAAAAATGAATAAATGAAAAAAAATTTCTTATTACTTTTTCTCAATTATGCTAATATTTTGAGAATGAGGTGTAGTTTCTGTAGCTGAGAATGCAAGATCTTTTTCTTAAAGTTAAAACCTTATCACAAACACTCCCATGGAGAATTAACGGCTCACGCAATTGACACTTATGTGAAATCATTATCCAATATCTATTACAATTACAATTACAGCACAAGGTCTTAATTCAATGGCAAGAAATTAAACATGGAAATTGCTGTTTTAAACTGAACCACTTGATCCTAACTTTATTGTAAGCAAATGTTATGTATAATATGAAACTTGATTTAACTAAATTTTACTCTTCAGTATGCGATCAGTTTTTTACATCATAGTGAATCTTTTTCACTGGTAAATATGTAAGTATTGCGCGGCAGCGCACTTATTTATTTCCAGTGTCACTTCTCAATGTTAATTTAACATAGAAAAGCCTATGGAGATGATAACTTTTTAATTTTTTCTTCCCACCTTTTTGTCCCTGATGCCACTCATTTTTTATTCTTTAGTAATTCTAATGATATGATAAATTTAAAGTGTAAAAACGTTTGCCTGACGTCAGGGTCAAAACGAATAGTAAAATGCCTTTGCATATGTGTGAATTATAATCCAGAGAGAAACATGGGCTAATTTTTTTTTACATTATTCAAATATTTTTCTTAATAATTCCAAATTTCGCTTTTTTCATTGAGAATCAACGGACATTTTTTCATAGCAAATGTAACTCTTCATTGTTGAAAAAATTTCAAAAGCCGTAATAATAGTTTATTTCTTTTTATTTGAAAGATATCCACGTGAAATATTAAATGGAACTATTTTTTTTTTCAAGAACTAGGGGTCTCTGCCCCCTACGAGCTACGCTCGCCAACCTCCGTTCAGATACCGCAGACTCTAAAAGCACGCTAATTTGATCGGCTTTAAAAAGATTTCGGAAAACTGAATTATAATTTAAAAAACAGTGGCGATCTCCCAATACACGGGTTTCTATTTATTTCTCTTTGATTGGGGAATTTTAAGGCCAAATGAGCTGCTGTTAAAAGATAGAATGGCTGTTTTCGTCTTTGATTAAATAAAATCAGTTAAACATTTCAAAATAAGCTAATATAAAATGAATTAAATAAACAGAGTCTTTGTCTCCCGGTATTTTTTAACAAAGCGAAAAGAAAGTTCTTTTAAATAAGACATTTTAAATGTATCGTTTTCAATCTGACGTAATTTTGACCAAACTATTCTTTCTGTTTCTAATTTTCACTTGAAAATACTTTTGTTAGAAATGAAATATTATTTGCGCTGTTTTAAGGAAAATAGTTGAAAAGATCATCTCAAAATATCAAATAAATATCAAATAAATCACGGGGTCTCCGTGGCCGAGTGGTCAGAGCACCACGCTGCTAATCGCTTGCGAGCGTAGGAGATTGTAAGTCCGAATCTCGCTGGTTCCATTGCACACATTCTTTGTTTGGACTTTGTTTGGAACTCCCAGGATGCATTTCTCTGGTGTTGTAATATTTCCTAGTGCTATCTTGTCTCTGACTTATAAGCGGGCTCTCATGTCAAGCACACAAGTCATATGCTTGTGGTTCAATAAATAAATAAATTAAATAGATGTCTCGCGCAATTTCTAAAGTTAAACTGTTTTGCAATATTATTCTTTGTTCATTTTATGTAATAACTGTAATGTGACGTAAATGTAACGTAATTTCTCCTATTTAAGACTTCTAACGCATGTTAATGAGTTTATTATTTTACAATATCCTTTCTCTTTTAAAATTCACGTGTAAATATAGTTTAATTCTAATTTGAAAGGTTTTTTTTCTGTTTACAATAGTCACGTGTAAATAAATTTTTAAGTTGAAGCAAACATTATTGTTTGCGCCGTTTATACAGTTGGCAACAGTTTAAATTAATACCATTTTCTAAAATAAGTAAAAAATAAATACAGTCTGCACACCGGGAACTTCAAACGTATAAAATGATCTAAAAATGATCAAATTCCCATGTATAGTTTTTGCTCCTATAAAACTTTTTTAATGGAACGATTTTGTCCAACTTTAGCATTAAATATCTCTTAAAATAATTCTTCGATTTGAAAACTGTCTGCATCAGCGTGTTTATCAAACGTTTCTCTATTATACCACCGATTTTCATATTTTTGTATGCAATATTTTTTTTTTAATACTAACGAAGAAAGACCTCCGGTCACAAAAAATTCAAAACCGGCGGCGGCGATGACAGCGGTAGTTACTTTCTTTTAGAATAGAGAGATTAAAAAAGTGAATATGGCGTCATAGTGGAAATAAAAAGGATATTTTCAGAATAAGTTTTTGCTTTGGTCAAGTTTATGTTTTAGTAAAAAGTTTCAAATGGATAGCTATTTTTACGCAGGTAGCGAACTTAGTGAGGAATTATATAACTTAAATTTTAAAATGTATTTTTTATCCGAGATAAGAACCATTTATACCCCAAGTTAAACTTAGTGTGTTTACATCACCCCTTGGGAGAGAATAAGGTAACAAAATTTAAGTAAAACTTTTATATATATATATTTTTTTTTTTACTGTATCACAGCTATAATATTGTTAAATATTAGCATAGTAAGGATTCAACACAATTTATTTTTGCATTCATAGCGGTCCTGAGTGGGAAATAAGGTACAAAAATTTAAGACTATCAAGATCCTCGGTTTAAAGTTTTCAAACAATTTGACCTGGAATTCTCACGTAGCAGAGATTCGGAAGAAACTTCACGCAAGCTTAATATTTTCAAATTTATTACCAGCCCATACAGAGGTATCGCTACCAGAGATCTCCTACATATCGCCGAGTCAGCAGTAATCAGCGTGTTACACTTCGGAAGTCCGCTGCACTCGTTTGGCAAGCAACACTACCAGGCAGAAACTTGAACCGATCCTACATGGGCCTTGCGGGCCGCAACTGGACTCCCTAAATGGACTCCGATCCCCCATCCTGAGACGGATTACAAAAACAGCCAGATTACAGGACTACCACGACCTTCAACGTTAAATCTTCATAATTAGACAACTATCTCTTGGTAAGATGTCGCCGTTGGAAGCTCAGTTTACACAAGGTTACTATATCTAAAGGTTGCGCCATTTCACACCGTAGCCAATAGGGAGCGACTCGCTGCTTGACGTCACCCCGCGTGCTCAGATCGGTGTTCCAATTGACTTTGCATAGAAATAGACTATTTTTAATTGAAAAATACAATGGCGGATCTAAGGGGGGGGGCGAAGGGGCGATCGCCCCCCCCCCTTGGGCTAATAAAGGATTTGTAAAATGACATTATGCATCCTCACGGGAAATGACTTGGGGCGGAGCTCGAGCCCGGCGCGACCCGACCCGGGTCGCGCCACTTTAAATCCACGAGACTCAGACAGGGTCAGGTCTTTTCTCTTTTAGAGTCGGGTCGTGCCCTAATCTTAATTTTTTCTGGAGATTCGGGTCGGGCCAGACTTCTTTTTCCCCCAGATTGAGCCTGGCCTCGGCTTCATTTTTCCTAAAGGTCTGCAATGGCCAAAAGTTACAGGTCGGGGCTCGGCCCGGAATAAAAGCTAATCAATCGGTCCGTGTCAGCCCGTATGATAAGCATTATTGGCCCGACCACGACCCGTGCACTCCTCTAAATTCTTCCTCCCGAGCCCAATTTGGTTTGACCCGACTCGGGCTGGGTCAGGTCTTTTTTCTTTTAGAACCGGGTCGTGCCCTGATCTTAATTTTTGCTGCAGATTCGGGTCGGGCCAGACTTATTTTTCCTCCAGATCGAGCCTGGTCTGGATTTCATTTTTCCTAGAGGTCTGCACTGGCCAAAATTTCCAGGTCGGGGCTCGCCCCGGAATAAAAGCTAAACATTCGGTCCGTGTCAGCCCGTATGATAAGCATTATTGGCCCGACCACGACCCGTGCACTCCTCTAAATTCTTCCTCCCGAGCCCAATTTGGTTTGACCCGACCCGCGTCGCGCCAGTTTAAATGCACGAGACTCGGGCTGTGTCAGGTCTTTTCTCTTTTAGAGTCGGGTCGTCCCGATCTTAATTTTTTTTGCAGATTCGTTTCGGGCCAGACTTCTTTTTCCTCCAGATCGAGCCTGGCCTGGCCTTCATTTTTCCTAGAGGCCTGCACTGGCCAAAATTTCCATGTCGGGGCTCGGTCCGGAATAAAAGCTAAACATTTGGCCCGTTTCAGCCCGTATGATAAGCATTATTGGCCCGACCACGACCCGTGCACTCCTCTAAATTCTTTCTCCCGAGCCCAAGTTGGTCTGCAATCTTACTTATTTGTCATTCGTAAAAATTATATTTGTTTTGTACATTTGTTTAGCGAAATGTTTAGAAATTTAATTTGATTTGATAAGTTACAGAGATGCATTTTTTAAAATTTACTTTTTTACTTTGTAGAGCTTTAAAATTATGATTTTCTGTTATCAACCGCTTCTTTCATTCTAAACTGATTATCTTACTGGATTTTTATTTGAATTTAATTGTCTAAGTCACATTTTTACGTAGTGTTTACGTACATACATTAATTGCCTAAATAGTCATCGTTATAGTCATTAATATTGTTGTTTTTCTGTATTCATGAATTTCAAACATAATCTGAAAATAAAATATGAGCCTAAGCAAGTGTACTTTATGAATAATTTTAATTGCAAAATGCAGGCAGCGCTGGAGTTGATTTTTTAGCTTTTATACCGCGCGGAGCCAATAGTTTTATTTTTTTATGTGGGTTGGACCTGTGCTTGGGTCTGATAACTTCAGCCCAGGTAAACATCTAACTGACATATCGAAGCCAGCTTAACTTTTTTTAAAATGCTTAATTTCAGCCATCATCCCATAACTACTGAATATACCGGGTGTCCTAAAATGAACTGACTAATTTTAAAATTCAATAAATTGCAAATGGTGACAGATATTAAAAAAATACTTGCAGGAGGGTTATAGATGTCGGGAACAGGGGTGATTTTGTTCCAAATTTTCCGAAAATGTAACCCTCTCGCTGCGCAACCCGCGATTTCCAAGGCCAACGTAAAGTGGCAAAATTTGCGCAACCCGCAATTTCCGCAGCAAATCTTTTTTTTTTATGATCTAATTCTATTTAAAAAAAAAAAAAACCTGCTTCACAAAGATTTTGGGACATATTTTACTCTAAAATGTGTGCAGATTTGAAATGTGTAATAAAAAATATACGCAATTTTTTAACCTATTTTGATAATAAATAAATAAATAAATAAATAATAATAATAATAATAATAATATGCAGCTTCAGGGTTAAGGCATTCGGTTCCAAAAATTTAGAAAATTCACCTATCCGAAAATTCGAACATACAAATAATCGCAAATTTTGATAAATGGTCTCCATAAAAGATCTATTTCGTCAATCGTTCGCAGAAAATGACTTCAATTTCGCCGAACGATCACAGAAAAAACGCGAATTTGCTCAGGGAACCACGGAAAACATGCGAAATTCTTCAAATGATCACAGGAAACGTGAATTTCTTCAAAAGGCAGCGGAAAAGAACTCGAATTTCGTTAAAAGATCGCGGAGAAAATGCAAATTTGATCAAATAGCCGCGAAAAAAAAAACCCGCGAATTTCGTCAAAGGATCGTGGAGAAAACACGAATTCCTTCATAGAATCGTGGGAAAAAATCGAATTTAGTCAAAGAATCGCTTTAAAAACGCGAATTTAGTCAAAGGATCGCTGAAAAAACGCGAATTTTGTAGAAGGGTCACGGAAAGAAACGCGAATTTTACCAAAGGTCTACAAAATTACACTAATTTCGTCAAAGGGTTGCAGAAGAAACGCAAATTTCATCAAATTGTCGAAGACGAGCGAATTTCATCAGAGTCGTGGGGAAAATGCAGTGGTCTCTTTAAAAAACAGCACACAATACGTTTATTATTATAGGTATAATTTTTAACTTCAAATAATATACTGAACTAATTTTTGAAAAAAAAAAAAAAAACAAGTTAACCCAAACCCAGCTTGCAGGAATCTACACTCAGCTTGAATTCGATCCGAATCCAAAACAGCTAACCCGACCTGCAACAAAAATAATTAGTGCCAGAAGGGAATCCCCCCATCTGCTGTAACCTTTCAGAAAATTTTCTTTGAATTTCAGAATTTTTTTTTTCTTTTTTACTGCGATTCTTGATTTTAGTTTAAAATAGCAACGAAGATGGTGCTGGAAGCAAGAGGCTCTAAATCGGTTCCCGGAGAAGGTAGGCTTAACGACCATTGTTTACAGCGCCATCTATCTCTGCTATTATACAGTAAAATCAAGAATCACAGTAAAATATCTCATGACATTTTACATATCCCTCCTGCAAGATTTTTTAAAATAGCTGTCACCATTCGAAAAGTACTAAATTTTAAAATCCATTTAAGGACACCCGGTATGTTTTTTAATAAGTTTCAAAGCATTCTTTACTGAATTACAACTCACCTTAGATATAAAGAGACAAGCAGTCTTATACCAAATTAGTATTTTTTACATAATTCTGGAGATTAAAAAGTATTCCTAAATAATTATTTGGACGTGTCTCGTGTCTGTTATGGAGATTTTACTGTATATAGTTTTTATCTTCAAAAATACTTAGACTTTCTTTAAAAAAAAAACGGGTCGACCCGAACCCTTCTCGCAAATCGCAGTAGACTGACCGAAACTGACCCAAACCGGATATAATGTATATCAATCTGCCCCAAACCTAACGCGCTAGGCGCAGCTAAAAAGTAAAAGTTAACCCGACCTGTAGCAGAAAAGTAGAAGTCAACCGGACCCAAACCCGACCCGCATCGAAAAAGTAGAAGTTAACCCGGCCTATAGCAAAAAAGTAGAAGTTAATCCGACCCACAGCAAAAAATAGAAATCAACCAGACCCAAACACGACCCACAGCAAAAAAGTATAAGTTAATCCAACCAGCAGCAAAAAATAGAAGTCAACCGGATCCAAACCCGACTCACAGCAAAAACTAGAAGTAACACGACCCGCAGTGGAAAAAATTAGCCCCGACCCGCGCATCAGATTGGAGTTTCCAAATTTCTAAAATCCCCCCCCCCCCCCCCCCCTTGAGGACTCTCCAGATCCGCCCTTGGAAAAATATCAGTAGAAATTTTCGTGTGAAAGAATTTTAACGATTAAAAAATATTCTTTATACATTGGACAAACATCACATCTAAAATTTAAACTGTTATCTCTTTTTAACTCTTTGAAATTTAATTGTTAAATCTGCTGTCTTTTTTTATTAAGTTTCGTTTACTACTCAATATAAAAACGGTAATTTACATTAAAAGAAAGTAAAATAGTAATTTTTATAAGTAAAAAGACCTACAAAAGAAGCAAATTTGATTTTTATATGACTGCAGTTAATGTTTTGTTAATACTTTTTAATGTAGTATATTTATAATATTTCATCGGTAATCAATTTGAAAACTAAGATAATATGTTATTATTTCGCTATGTTTTTAGTAAAGAGCTATTTCATAAAAAATGTTTAAAAAAGTAATAATAACTTAGGTTTCATCCTCCCTCATACCCCAGTTTGAGTTTTGCGTGATTACACAAGCAAATTAAATAGAAATTTTCATAAGTAAATAGCTGAATATTTAATATTATTAAACTAAAATATTTATACTATATAATTATATCATTTGTTAAAAATAAATGTGAAATTCAGAGTAATATATTTTATAAACACATTTCGAAAAGGTTATTTAGAATAATACTTTAATGTTGCATAATAATAATTAATGTACATGTATATCCATAAGTGAGAGAAATTAAAGTAAATTTTAGCGCGAAAGAGAGTTTAACATTTAAACAATATTTTTCACATCCGAATAAAGTGCCATATTTAAATTTTAAAATTATATATCTTTCCAGCTTTTTAGAATTTATTGTTGTTTCTTTCAGATTCCATTTATGCGTTTGATGTCATTGAATATCACACTGAAATTTTTTATAGAAAAAAAATAAGGCAAGTAGTATTTATAAAAGAGATTTAAAATACAAATAAAAATAAAAACTTTTATTAAATTGCCGAATTCTTAAAACAAAGATTTATATGCTATAAAAATTTGAATTTTAAATTAAGAAGAATATAAATACCTTCCGAAAAGGTTATTAAAAAGTAATTATAGTTTAATGATGTATTATCATAAAATTATACAAAATATTTAATAATTAAGGTTTTTTAGGTTTTTACCCTCAGAATATGCTTTAATTTCAAGCATATGATTTCATCACAAGATGCGTTTTGTATATACTTCAGATATGCGCTTCATTATTTGATATTTTATCGTGCAATCACAGCAGATTTACTTCAGTTTTTTCCTTTTTTGGCAGAGTATCTCTTTTTTATTTCTGATGAATATGTTTTGGTAAGGAGCTATTTCACTCACATGAAAACACCTGCTCGCTAATGTTAAACCTATGGGAGATTTTTTTTTTTTAATATTTTGTTTGAATTCGAATGTTTTCATTTTTTTTCCTGCATTGGATAGTCGATGTCGAAAGGCCGTTTCTTACTTTTCGATTTTCTTTGCAGTTTTTTTTAATGAGGATACTTCACTTTCGAAACCGGTTCCGAAAGTAAAAATTTCATAATGAAAAAAAAACTGCAAACAAAATAAAAAAAAAACAGCCTTTGTAGAGTTCGTCCTAAACTACCCAATGCAAATATATATATATATATATGGAAATGCAAACGAGATATTTTTAAAAATTTCTCCCATAGGATGCGATTTTTCGCGTGAGGGAAGTAGCCTCTTAATCTGTCTCAATCGAATGAAAGTTCTGATTTTCACAAATGATTTTATTATATTTCTGTGCCTGTTTGGAAAACCAATTTAACTTTTTTGCAAGCATTTTCAAAAATATTAAATTCTTTCGAAAATGAGCTGCTGTCAATTTCGTTAAGAATTTTTTTTAACAGTTTTACATCTTCGATGCATTTATCACATTGAAAGTATACCGATTCGTCCGAAGGAATTGGTTGTAACATATTTGATTCACCTAATGAATTGTCAAACTGTCATGCAATTTATAAAATTTTGTTTCTCTGTATAACCAGCAATATGCCTAATTTTTTGAAAAGATCAATTTACGGAAGATATGGTGAATGAAAATTCTTCATCTTCAATGTTATTTTCATACTGCTTGAGATTTCCCGAATTTTTAGATGCATGGTATTTATTATTTTCACCAGTGTTATATACATGTTATTATTTATTTTTAAATTATCTACATCGCTACTATTTTCAATGACTTTATTTACAATATTCACTCGATTGAAAGTGATCGGAACAAATTCAGAAATTTCAGCATTGTACACGTACGTTTACATAAAATAATCCATTAAAAAAAAAAAAAAAAAAAAAAAAAAAAAAAAAATCAGATTTCTTCATTAATGTATGAGGCGAAACATTTTTTGTTTTATCCAAAATATTAATCCATGCTGAAATAGCATAAGTACTAGGCATTTTAAGCAAAGCACTAAAAATAATACGTTATTTTAAAACTTTTCCAACTGATGTTTCATCAACGAAATCTGAGAAATAGCTACCGCGTAATATTTAGGAAAAGTGATTGGAAATAGCTCTTTCGGAGCTTCGTGTGTGGGCAAACTGTCCTGAGTGTCAAATTAAAATCACAATACATGTTTATCCCCCCCCCTTACACACACACACACACACATCCAATTCCAATGATCGACTAAAGATAAAAAACAATAGAAACTCCACCTTAGCACAATAATAATAATAATGATAATAACACACAACTGTTTCATTTGAAGGGAAAAAATCCTCTATAATAGCTTTATTCTTCGAAAAAAATATTTTCGCTAGTAAAAAATGTTCTGTCTTGAAGAAATATGCTCTCCTTTGAACAAAAACAAAAAAAGTTTTGAGCAGAAATTCAATTTTAAATGCAAAATTAGTATCTTTTCTGTTGCGGGAATTCTCCTTAGCACGCACAGTGGCATCATACGTACGGAAACCTTGATACCGAAACTAGAGGGAAATGGCACTCCCCTGAGTTTACAGAGAGCACGTCTATCTTTTCCGATGAGGCACGGGAACTACTGAACCAGCTTAAAATAACATCGACAGAAATAATCAAGTGGACTTTCATCCCGGAAACCCAAAGCAGCCATCTGGTCAACTACTATTATACTAAATATCCTTTCCAGGGCAAATCATTCACTGTAAAAAAACGGAGATTCTAATGGCAATCTAGACGCCAGTACTATTTCCGTATTTTTACGGAAATTTTTCCCCATAAATTACAGAAAATTTTCCGTTTTTAATCAGAAAAACGGAAATTTTTCTGTAATTTATGGGGGAAATTTTCCGTAAAAATACGTAAATAGTACTGAGGAAAACGGGAATTTTCCTGTAATTTGTGGGGAAATTTTTCAGGAAATATTTCCGTAAAAATACGGAAATAGTTCTGGCGTCTAGATTGCCAGTAGAATCTCCGTTTTTTAGTCCGTTTTTTGTACAGTGTTGGCTCTAGAGGATCTCCAACAGTTGTTTTCCCAGCGTTTAGACAATTGTAAGGATTGGCACATAATAGCGACTGATACCTCTAAAAGTCCATCCAGGACAAGTATTGGATGTTGCGACCGCACAAGGGGTCGCGGCCAGTCTTGGGAATTGCATTACCTGAACTCAGTTTTTACGGCAGAAGCTCTTGCTCTTTGGAAAGCCCTTCACTATGCGCCTAGCAGCCGGAAACTTCTCTTACTCTCCGATAGCTTATCAGTGATCTCAGCCCTTGAAGCGGTCCCAGATAGCATGAACAATTGCAGCAAGAATAATTTTTTCTTGATATTTTCTTGTCACGACAAATTTGAAGTAATCATATTGCCGCAAGGACACTACTAGGTAGACGGAATATGATCAATCGCTCCCTTGCAACGCAACTTTGCTCAAAAACTGATACAACACTGTCATAAAATAACGACGTAAGCGAAAAATTCCTTTTGTTGTAAGGAGAACAGATATAAGCGCGCATACGCGAAATTTGACAAAGACAAAATTACAACACTTCTTTATTGAATCCCATGTTTAGCTGTGCCATTGGATTAGCGTTCAAGTAAAGAACCCAGATATAAAGGTATTTATTATTTTAATTATTCAAATGTGATTCGGATATTTTTGTATTTTCTCTGTACAAACTACATCTTATTTCGTACAGAAATTCTAATAAATTAAAAAGTTATGTTTATTTACTGAGGAATGCTTACATTTTAAAAATAGTTTGGTTTTGGTCCATGTTAAGGCATTATTGAAAATTTTAATTTTTAAATGAATTTTTCTCAACTTTAAGGGGAATTTCTAAGATATCGTTTTAATTAATATTTGCTTTTTTTCTTGCTATTCACGCCGATCGAGAAATGTTGAATTCAGATATTTTTCTCCGGTAGCAATTTCTGCGGCTCTGGAGAGGGGGGGTCATTTTAGAGATTCGGTGCGGAAATTGCTTATTGACTTATTAAAAGCATAAAATCTCAAACCTTCCGGGGGGAATGCCCCTCCTCTTGAATTCAGCAGTGCGTTCGAATGTATTTTTAAATTTAAATTATCTTTTCATGGCCATTAAACCCTTTTCTCTATATAAATATTAAGTATTTTAAACAGTTTCTTAGTGTGCTATTCTCCATGCTTCTTATCATGGACTTCTATTGTATCGCTATTTTCTAATTTTTAAGTTATTAACAGTATTTCCTTCCGGCGTCAGTTTTATTTAATTCTTTAAAAATTTCTCTTTTCTTTTGGCATAACTGATTGTTAATCGGATGTGTATAAGTCTTTTTATTTCCTATTTTTCTTAAATTTTAAATACGAATATTTTGAAATTGTTAATTTTTCGCGTCAGCAAACCTGTGCTTGAAATGTGCCGGAGCAAATCGGAACAATATTCCGGTTCGTAAAATTATGTCAAATATTGATCTGGTTTGCAGTGTTGTAATCGTAAAAAAATCTGAAGGTGTACGCTAAAGTCATGAACGTCATGTCTAGAGTATATACGATGTAACTTTATTCGAGAAACCGGGGGTATACGGAGCTTTTTTAAAAAATCCAGAAGGTATACGGCGTATACCTCCGTATACCCTCCAATACACTCCGGGTGGTTTGTGAAATTATGGTAAATATCGTTCCGATTCGTTAAAACATATTATTATTATAGTTTTATACATGTAGCTTTTATTGTGCTGACTATAACTTTTTTGATTATTTTGAATTTTGAATGCATTTTTTTAAATTGATTTTTATTGTTAGACATAAATTTGCCTAAAACTTAGAAAAAAAATGTCAAACTTTGAAAAATAGATTTCCGGCTCTTGAATTTTTCCATTTCGAGTCCTGCCGCAAACAATTGTACTGAAACTTGATTGGTAAGTTTTTTTGCAATGAATTAGAGCTAAATAACTAAAATACATTGAATAATCACTTAAAGCCTCCCCCCCCCCCCCCAAAAAAAAAGGTTATAAAATAGTTTTGTGTGATACTTAAAACCTCGGATACCATAGCACCAAAATATTATTTTAATAGTTACAAAATAGTTTTTTGTGATAATTAAAACTTTGGACCTTAAAACCTTAATTCCATTGTTATATTGTTAATGTCAGATTCAATGACTATTTATTTGTGTTATTATTAAAGATGTTTCGTTTTGAATTCTTTTCCACATGTAAAATAGTGTTCAACTGCATCTTTATTTATTATTTTCTTCTATGATAACAATCTTTAATAAAATGTAATTCTTAAGAACCGACACTAGTCACCTGAAGTAAAATTTAACATTCAAGCTAATGTTAATTCTATGGACAGTTCTTTGCATATTTCGGGCTCACATTTTAATATTTTTTAATATTTTTTTTTACATAGGATACATCTGGTTGATATATATAGTTGTGCAATTGTACCTTTTCGAGCTTATATGCTATTTTTTATATGCAGATACTTTCGATGCAGATACTATTAATTTTGAAACCTGTTCTGAAAGTGAAACTGCACTCATATAAAAGAAAACTGTAACCAAAATCGGAAACGTACAAAAGCACAACAATATATGGGGCATTCTCACAATCTTTTGACTTTTATGTCCCTGAATAATAATTTTTATTTTAATACATGTTTTTGTGGGGTTTTTTATTTCATATACTGGGGAACATTCCATTGCATGATTGCATAACAATATTAACAAGATTAATGGGTTTTGAACGATGTTGGGGATCCAAATACCAGGAAAACTCCTATACCTTCCCGTGTCCCTGGTGCTGATTTTTAAGTTTGGAGCTCTGTGTATAAAATTGTTTCAATAAAAGTAATTCGATGTAATTTTTTTCCGAAACTGGGACAATTGTTTAATATAAATATTGTGAAAAAAATTAACCTGCACACATTTTTACGGTCGATATTATTTTTTTTTTAACTCTGTCCCTGGGTTTTTCATCCTTACCGTCCCTCTTGCTAAACTTATGCAGAAAATCACTTCAGATGCAGCCACAAAATTTTTTTCAAGTTTTTTCTCATGCAGAAGTATGCTAGAGAAAGAATGTCTAAAATTCTTTGACTGCAAATTTACTGCAGAATTTAAATCAGCATTTGAATATCAATTTCAAGATCGTGGCTTTATTGGTAGTCTTATCGTCCCCAAGGTTTATTTCTGCACTTTTCGAGGTAAATTAAGAAAAAAAAAATATTTAATCCAATGTTAACAACTGTTTCTAGAAATCAACGAACATTGTGGCTATCACTTAGTCTTAACATGATTTTCCTAAAAATAGGTGATAATTTTCCTTACCGTTCCATCCTTACAGTCCTTTTATTTTCCCATTTCGTCCCTTTTCCTATACCGTCCCCCCCCCTTTTTTTTTATCTTACCGTCCCTTCTTTAACACCCCTTTAAGACAATGTTATACAAAAATTCTGTATTAATAGTACTACATTTTTATTATTTGTTATTTGAATGTCCTGTGGGTACTATGTAAATTCATTATAAGTAAAAATTTAGAAGAAAATAAAAAGTTATAGTGCTAAAATGATAAGGAAAATTAAACTCGCAAGTTTAACTTAAACCGCAGTTAAATAAAAAAATTTTCGCTGCTGACCATTTTTTCTTTATTTTGAATCATTAAGGCATTTGTCTATCAGATTAAAATGTGATTTTAGCATGTTTAATTTCACCAGATTTTTATTCCCGAAAGTTAAAAGATTGTGAGAATGCCCCATATGTACTCGTAGTCCTCAGGTATCCTATGCAAATATATATATTATTTAAGCTGTATAGCATTTTAGCTGCAAAGATTTCTCCCATATACTAACGTTAGCGTTCGAGTTTCTTCGCGTGACTAGGGTAGGTTATGTATAATTATGTAGTGGGTTAAGTATATATGTATATGTAGTGTTATGAGACTAATTCAGTTACGCGAAAACACGCCGTTCGCTAATATTAATACAATGGGAGAATTTTTTAAAGGTATTTTTGTTTGCATTTTAATATTTTAATTCTTTTTGTATTTGAAAGCTGAGGTCAGTGGCGTGGCGTCCGGTCATCGCTGGATGCGGCGATGACCAAGCAATATTTTAAAACTCTTAATAAGCTTTTAAAACTCTACGATCCAGTTTTAGCAGAACATTTGGAGTTCATGTATAAGTGAAGGTAAGATTTAAAGTTTCTTTTTTGAACATTCAACCATTGAATTTTAGAGTTAATAATTTTTCACCACAAACTTAAATAATTGCGATGACCACCGAAAATTTTCACGCCACGCCACTGGCTGAGGTGGATCTGTACAAAGATCCTTTTGCACTTTTTTTTATTTTGTTTACAAGTACTTTTAATTAGAACACTTTCACTTTCGGAATCGGTTTCGAAAGTGAAAGCATCCTCATAAAAAATCCCTGCAAACAAAATCGAAAAAGTAAAAAACGGTCTTTTTTGAGATCGAACTCAGCTGTCATATGTGAAAAAGACAAGTTGGAAATTGCTCATCAGGCGTGGCAAATGAGGTGCGTTCTTACTATAACTAGTTTTATAAATATTTTTTGCACCACATATTCTACTGAATGTATATTTTAGTGCACTTCATAAGTGCATATCAATTTCATTCTCTTCGAAAGGCTGTAACATCATTAAAATGCACTTACAATAATTTTTTTCCCATTGGCCGTAAAGTAACGGAAAACTTTTGAATGTCCCTGTAATTAAGCTATACATCCGACTTTCATAAAATTGGAAATGACTCAACAAAAGTTTACAACAATTATATATTTTAAATTTCAGACCTTTCGGAAGGCTGTAATATCATTTAAATGCACTTGCAATAATTTTCCCCATTGGCCATAATGTAACGGAAAACTTTTGAATGTCCCTGTATTTAAACTATACATCTGATTTTCACAAAAGTTAAAATAACTCGACAAAATTTTGCAACAATTATATATTTATAACTTCAGACCATTCGGTTGGGTAGTTTTTTTCTCTGTTATATGCGGACGGACAGACAGACAGACCGAAGACGACTATATGTGTTACGTATTTATATAATTACGAACGAACCTAAAAATCATTTAAAAATAATCAAATGAAAACGAGATATTTTTATAAATTTCTCCCACATAATTAACATTACCGAACAAGTGTTTTCACGTGACTGAAATAGCCTCTTACACTAGTCATGTGGAGAAATTCTAACTCTAATGTTAATCCTATGGGAGGATTCTTTACAGATTTCTCGCTTGCATTTTAATATTTTTAAAAGAGTTTTTGCATAGGGTACCCCATGTCGATAACTTTTATCGTGCATTTGTACTTTTTCGATTTTGGTTGCAGTTTTTTATATAAGTACAGTTTCATTTTCAGCACCGATTCTAACCGGTTTCAAAAGTGAAACTATCTTGATATAAAAAACTGTAACCAAAATCGAAAAAGTACAAACGTACGATAAAAGTTATCGACCTCACGTACCTTATGCCAAAAATCTCTTAAAAATATTAAAATGCAAGCAAGAAATCTGAAAAGATTTTTCCCACAGGTTTAACATTAGCATTAAAATTTCTTCGCGTGACTAGTTTCTTCGCGTTACTCTAACGTTAAACCTATGAGACAAATCGTTACAGATTTGTCCCATCTTTCTCACATTTTAATGTATTTTTAAGTGATTTTTTCGGATAGGATACACGAGGTCGAAATAAATTGTTGTGCGTTTGTTCTTTTTTGGCTTTGGTAACAGTTTTTCAATATGCGGCAGTGGCGTAGCTACATAGTCAGCGCCCTGGAGCAACTAAAGTCTGTGCGCCCTCTTGTCATTCGAAAAAGTTCTGCGCAATTTTATTTTGAAGTTTAATCTTTAAATGCGCGATTTTTTATTTTGTTTCGAAAAATATATATATATGATTCTCTGAAAGGTATATTACACATGAAAAATAATGAAAAAAATCAGAGATACATTTTTCATATAATATGTCAATCTTTTCTTCTGTTGCACATCTGCAATATAAGTGAAAACTACTGTCATGTTGCTGTTTTACACTAAAATATTGCAAATTAGTAAATATTTTAATAAGTATGTCTCCAAATACCTTATTTTATATAATTATTTATTTTATAAAACTTAACCTTTAATCCTTTAATTCCCATGATAGAATACGTCCTAGAAATGACGTCGTTCAGAGAATCTGACTTTACACCAGAAAGTTTCAATGGTTCATTTCGCTTTATTTAAAGATGGAATGTCTATTATCAATTAAAGCAGATATGGCTATTTTAATTTTCTGGTGTGATTTAGGTATATATGAATAAAAAAATCTATCAACTTCAAAACACTGTTGTTCGCATATATGCAAAGCTACGCATTAAAGGGTTAAAGTTATTATAATATTCTTAATTTGAAACACCTCTTGCAATTTCTCGATTTCAATCTCTAGTTTTCTCACCAAATGAAACATTTTGGTGCAGTTAGAGGTCTGCAGGAGCCCGGGCTTAACCCGAGGCCTGTACCCGGGCCGACGGAATGAAGGCGAATTTTCAAACGGGCCAGGCCGGCAGAATTAGGACAATTTTTTCAACGGGCCGGGCCGGCAAAAAAATTAATCGGGTCTATCTGCCCGATATAAGAATTTAAGCGAAGCAGATAAAATACGAGCCATTTTCAATGAATATGATTTTCTCGAGAAGTATAAATGTGCGTCACGAGCCGATGCGAGTTTAAAACATCAATACAGAAATGTAACATGTCCATCGTAGAGATCGGCATCGTACAGTTGCAAGATGTCTGATTCCGAGTTTAATTTTTTTTCAGCAGACTCGTGCCGGGACGGAACTGGTTTTAATCGATCTCAGGATGTGTAGAACAGTCATTGTGTTTTGTAGTATTAATATTGATAATGAACTTCTCTTAACAGTACCTTTAGAAATATACCTTAAGGTGGTTCTCATATTCACTGCTCAACAATGCGAAGCTTTCAGGCACATTTTCTGACAAAATTTTTAACTATAAAGGCATAAAATTGACAGGCCTGCCTATTGAAGGCATTTGGAAACGAATAGCTTTTTCCATATTTGATAAATTACTTACAGAGATAACAGAGATTCCTGTCATGTGACTGTACGTTTCTCTCCTTTCCTGTGCCATCGCTTCCGGAAATTCGATTAAAAACGCTAACTTTGACAGTACTTTCGGAAAGATATATTGCTTCTATCTATGAAAAAAAACGACATTTGCATAGCTTCTGAATAAGAATACCTGCCAATCATACGCGTCTCCAAAAAGAAAAGAATTCATAAATGTGTCGAAATGTAGCTCCTTTGGATTTGAGAAAAGCCTTAAAAATGAGAGAAATATTTTCACAAATCTACTTATTATTATACAGCTTCAAAAGTTAGCATGTTTTTAGTCCTTTATTCTGATGAACTACATTAATCTTTTAATGAGTCCTTATTTCCATTTTGAAATGTCTGTAGACACAATGACTAAAACACTGTAAGTAATCGTTAATGTTTACTATTGTGTGTTTTCTGTTTTGCGAACATCATAGTAATGTAAAATATACTGCAAAATGTTCCCATAAATATGTATGTAGTATTCATTAAAAGAATCGTAATTGTATGTTGAAAAAAAATGGATTTTTTTTTCTAGAAATTGTGTCGGGCCGGGATCGGGCCGAACTTCCAATTTTTACACCGGGCCGGGCCAAGATAGCTTTCGTTAGGGCCCGGGCCTGGAAATTCCGGCCCGTGCAGACCTCTAGGTGCAGTTGCGATAGGCAACAAGAACACTGATTGAACCTCTTATATATTATTCAAGATTTCAGTTTTTACTTTCCATACACATACAGTGTAAGGAAGTAAATATGAAAGCGTTGTAATCACAATAAAAATAAATGAACATAATAGAATATTTTTACATTTTTAAATACTTGAATCCGTTCTCACAATTTTTCCAATGATTCAATATGTATGTGTGTAGGTATGCGTGTATGTCAGAATTTCCTCAAGTTTTCAGATTCTCAGAGCACAATTTGATGTCTTTTTGATGACGTCGGCAGATATGTTATAAATCTGTCGCAAGAATTGTATTAATTTTTGAAAAAATCGGTCGACGGATTTGGTATCTAAACTATTTTTCAATCATTCTGTGACAGTAACTGATGAACATTTTTTCTTATATCTCAATGAAATTATTTTTATTTTTCACGTTCATCTATACAACAACGCTTCACCACGCAGACAGTGGCTGTTCGACAAAGGGTTCACAATCAATTTACTACCAGAAATTTCATATATATATATATATATATATATATATATATATATATATATCTTTGTTTGATCGTAGAAAATCCCACGGTTAAAACAAATCAAATTTTATATACTACCGATATTATATATGGTAGAAAAGTGTTTATGGACTCCTGAAGAGCGGCAATTGCACGCAGGGTCGGACTCGGTCACTATCAAATAAGCAGACCTTGGATTTTTGGAGGGCGCAACATTTTAGAAACTCATTCTTTTATCACCTTTCTAGTAAAAACCAGTAATAACCATTATCATTCCAGTTTTTCTTTCTGGGGATGCTTTCAATTTCGGAACTGGATCCGAAATTCAAAATATTTTTTTATTTCTAATAAAAAAAAAAAAAATAAAACTGTACAAAGATAACCATTTAGACATCAACCTCATATATTCTATGCAAAAAAATCATTTAATAATGTTGAAATGTAAATGAGAAATTTGTAAAAAACGCTGCCATTGGTTTAACATTAGCTTGCGAGTGACTAGTGTAGAATTCTAAGTATCCATGATCTTAGTACTAAATAATAATGTTATGATTAACTAAACCTTTTTTAAACTCTTTTCGCAGCGGGAAGAAAAAAAATCTTAATACTGGCACTAACATTAAGACACGTGTAAATATTATTAATTTTGTTTTAAAACGTAATATCTTTGAAATATATTTTTATACAGTAGACTCTGTCTACAGCTCTATGTAATACAGATTTCCCTGTTATGCAGAATCCGCCTTAGATATAATGTAAAGTATTTAAAAAAATAAAAAATAAAATAGCAACAAGATATAATCGAAGGGGCGCAAAAAGAACCTACTAAATGCGCAGTGTTGAACAGACCTGGTCAAATGTAACAAAATAACCGAGCGCCGCACCGTTCTGATTATCACATTTATAGACAATATTGAAACAGTCCCGTTTTCATATTAAATGTAATTTTTAACAAAGCAGAATGGTTGATTTATATTTTCGTTGCCGAAAGTATTCATTGTAAATATTTTTGTTCTTCAAGCTTATTTCTATATAATGAACATCTCTATTGGTGAAATTACAATCACAACATTTGAGTTTATGCACGAATACACGAAGCCTATTCTTTTTAGACAAATATTCTTAATAATGATTTTATAATAAACTAAATTTTAAAAATGTTCATACATAGTTGGAAATAGAGGCGACGCTCTTTGGTGCCAGAGAAGCTGAAAATTCTTGGGGCAGATTATGCAGCCATTGGTAACAAACAGAATTACAGAATATGCATTAAATTTTGAAAGATTTTAATGGTCCTCTGAAACAAAGAAACTTTCAAGAGAAAAATTCAATTCTTCTGCTTTGGAAAGAGGAACAATAACCATTAATAAAAAAAAAGGCTTCAAAAAAGGGATCTTTTTTTTTTCAATTACTAGGACGCTCTGCCCCTTACGAGCTACGCTCGCCAACCCCGTTCAGACTCTAAAAATCCGTTAACCGGCTTTTAAAAGATGACGAATGATTGGATTATAATTCAAAAACCAGTGGCGGTATCCCTGTAAACGGGTTTCCATTTATTTTTCTTTTGGTGAGGGATTTTAAGGCCAAATCAGCTGCTGTTAATTGCTGTTTTCGGGTTTGATTAAATAAGATAAGTTAAACATCTGAAAACTAACTAAGTAAACATCTGAGTCTTTGGTTCCCGGTATTTTTTAATAACGCTATAAGAAAATTATTTTAAAATACACGTTTTAAATCTGACGTAATTTTCACCAAGCTTTTCTTTTTGTAATATTCACCTGAAAATATTTTTATTGTTAGAAAGGAAATATTATTATTTGCGCTGTCTTAGAATTGGAAACAATAGTTTAAAAGATCATCTCGAAATATGAAATAAATCTCTTGTGTACGTGTAAATATATATTTTAATTTAAACTGTTTGGCTATTTGAAATAGGACGTAATTTCACTCGCGTTTAGCGCTTTTAACACGTATTAAATAATTAATTATTTTATAGTTTCGTTTTCTTTTTAAATGTTCACATGTATAAACAATTTTTATAGCGTAATGTTCAATATTTGCCTTCTTTTAACACGTAATCATTTCATTCTAATTTCATAGGATTTTTTCGGTTTACAATAGTCACGTGTAAATAAATTTTTAATTTAAAAGAAAATACTATTTTTTGAGAAGTTTTTTAAATTGGCAATAATTTATAATAATAAGCTTTACTAAAATATACAAAAGATATCTCTTTAAATGCTAAAAATTTTATCTTAAAGTGGAAATAAACCCTCAAAAAACTAGCCAAATTAAAAAAGCAAATGCAGTCTGCACACCAGGAGCTTTCAATGAATATACTTAGAAAAAATGATTAAATTCCTATGAATAGTTTTTTCTCCTATAAAACTTTTTTAATGGAACGATTTTGACCAACTTTAACATTAAATATATCTTAAAATAATTCTTCGATTTAAAAACTATCTGCTTCAGCGTGTTTATCAAACATTTCTCTGTAATACCACCAATTTTCATATTTTTGTATGGAGTATTTTTCTTAATATTAACTAAGAAAAATCTCAGATCACAAAAAATTCATTGACAGCGGTGGTGACAGAGTTAGTTACTTTTTTTTTTTTTTTTTTGCAATAGAGAGAAAAGATTATATAACTTAACATTGTTCAAATCTAATGCTTATACCAAATTTTGTAACTATTTGCTTCACATGAGGGAGGGCGAAGATTTACCTGGTTTAGGGCACATAGACCCGCAAATCGGTCGCCCGTGGGGTCAGTCTGAGCTTGTCGGAATATGAATTAATTTTGAAAAATCCATTTTTTCTTATTTTTTTTATTTACAGGTTTTGTTTCAGTACAGGGGGAATCAAAATATCTAGAAAATTATGTCATTACAAAAATGTTTAAGCTTTATGAATGAAAGCGCGAGTTTTCTTTAAACACAAAGGTCGTTATCAGCAGAAGAAATATTTCACCTTTTTATAAAATTAGGATCTAAGTTTTTATTAATTGTTAGATCGAAATAATTGTTTTGAACACATTATTTTTGTAACCTGTTCGAAAAGTTTAGTAGAGTTACTCCAGATTCTTTTTTTTTTTTTTTTTTGTTTTTTTTTGTTTTACTAGGGGGCTCGGCCCCCTACGAGCTACGCTCGCCAACCCCCGCCCAGACACCGCAGACTGTAAATGCACGTTAATTTGATCGGCTTTAAAAAGATTTCGAAAGATTGAATTATAATGTAAAAAGCAGTGGCGATCTCCCTATAAACGAATTTCTATTCATTTGTCTTTTATTGGGGAATTTTAATGCCAAATCCGCTGCGGTACTGCTTGATTATCTCGTCGACCAATTTCGCCAAATTATATAAATCGCCAAACCACTCGCCAAATTATACAAATTGACATAATTTTTTATTTTAAATAACAATAGAACAAATAAATTCGTACAACATTAGTAAAAATACAAATAAAACGTCGAATAAAAATAACTTGATGACGTAGATACGTGTAACAACGTTTCAAAATAAGCTAATGTAAAAGGAATTAAGTAAACAGAGTCTTTGTCTCCTGGTATTTTTTAACAAAGCGAAAAGAAAGTTCTTTTAAATGAGACATTTTAAATTAATCGTTTTTAATCTGACGTAATTTTTACCAAGCTATTTTTTTCTCTTTTAAATATTCACGTGAAGATACTTTTGTTAGAAATGAAATATTATTTGCGCTTTCCTAACAAAAATAGTTGAAAAGATCCTCTCAAAATATTAAATAAATGTCTAGCGCAATTTCTAAATTTAAACTTTTTTGCAATATTATTTTGTGTTCATTTTATGTAATAACTGTAATGTGACGTAAATATGACGTAATTTCTCTTACGACTTCTAACGCATGTTAATGAACTTATTATTTTACAATATCCTTTCTCTTTTAAAATTCACGTGTGTACTTTTTATGACATAATTTTTAATAAATTCCTGCTTTTTATACGTAATTATTTAATTTTAATTTGAAAGTTTTTTTCCTGTTTATAATAGTCACGTGTAAATAAATTTTTAATTTGAAGCAAATATTATTGCTTGCGCTTTTTATACAGTTGGCAACAGTTTAAATTAGTACAATTTTCTGAAATCTGTAAAAAATATCTCTAGAAATGCTGAAAATTTGAATTTAAAATAGAAATAAAACCTGAAAAAATGAGTCAAAATAAAAAAATTAATGCAATCTGCACTCCGGCAAATTCTAACGCATAAAATGATCTAAAAATGATTACACTGTCATGTATAGTTTTTGCTGCTATAAAACTTTTTTAGTGGAACGATTTTGTCCAACTTTAGCATTAAATATCTCTCTATTCTAAAAAAAAGTAACTACCGCTGTCACCGCCGCCGCCGCCGCCGCCGGTTTTGATTTTTTTGTGACCGGAGGCCTTTCTTCGTTAATATTAACAAAAATAATGCATACAAAAATATGAAAATAGGTGGTTTTATACAAAAATGTTTGATAAACACGCTGATGCAGACAGTTTTCAAATCGAAGAATTATTTTAAGAGTTATTTAATGCTAAAGTTGGACAAAATCGTTCCACTAAAAAAGTTTTATAGCAGCAAAAACTATACATGGCAGTGTAAACATTTTTAGATCATTTTATGCGTTAGAATTTGCCGGAGTGCAGATTGCATTATTTTTTTTATTTTGACTCATTTTTTCAGGTTTTATTTCTATTTTAAATTCAAATTTTCAGCATTTCTAGAGATATTTTTTACAGATTTCAGAAAATTGTACTAATTTAAACTGTTGCCAACTGTATAAAAAGCGCAAGCAATAATGTTTGCTTCAAATTAAAAATTTATTTACACGTGACTATTATAAACAGGAAAAAAACTTTCAAATTAGAATTAAATAATTACGTATAAAAAGCAGGAACTTATTAAAAATTACGTCATAAAAAGTATACACGTGAATTTTAAAAGAAAAAGGATATTGTAAAATAATAAATTCATTAACATGCGTTAGAAGTCTTAGGAGAAATTGCGTCATATTTACGTCACATTATAGTTATTACATAAAATGAACACAAAATAATATTGCAAAAAAGTTTAAATTTAGAAATTGCGCTAGACATTTATTTGATATTTTGAGAATTAATTTAAAATGTCTCATTTAAAAGAACTTTCTTTTCGCTTTGTTGAAAAATACCAGGAGACAAAGACTCTCTTTACTTAATTCCTTTTATATTAGCTTATTTTGAAATGTTATTACACGTGTATACGTCATCAAGTTATTTTTATTTCGACGTTTTATTTGTGTTTTTATTAATGTTTTACGAATTTATTTGTTCTTTCGTTATTTAAAATAAAAATCATATCAATTTGTATAATTTGGCGAGTGGTTTGGCGATTTATATAATTTGGCGAAATTGGTCGACAGGATAATCAAGTAGTACCGCAGCGGATTTGGCGTTAAAATTCCCCAATCAAAGAGAAATGAATAGAAATTCGTTTATAGGGAGATCGCCATCGCCACTGTTTTTTAAATTATAATTCAATCTTTCGAAATCTTTTTAAAGCCGATCAAATTAGCGTGCATTTAGAGTCTGCGGTGTCTGGACGGGGGTTGGCGAGCGTAGCTCGTAGGGGGCCGAGCCCCCTAGTCTCTTAAAATAATTCTTCGATTTGAAAACTGTCTGCATCAGCATGTTTATCAAACATTTCTGTATAAAACCACCGATTTTCATATTTTTGTATGCATTATTTTTCTTAATATTAACGAAGAAAGACCTCCGGTCACAAAAAATTCAAAACCGGCGGCGGCGGCAGCGGCGGTGACAGCGTAGTTACTTTTTTTTAGAATTTAGAATAGAGAGATAATTCGAAAATTCATTGACTACTACTATGTCATATCGGATGGTGATGAGTGGGAGGGGGGTGGGGAGAGCCCGATTACGGCCTAAGCAAATTCACATTATTTTCGAAAAATATGTCTTGTCTTGTTTAATCCTAAAATTCTGCGAAGGTTTAATTCAGAAAAACACTTTTTGAGAAAATTGGTGTAAATTTGCATATGTGATAATCAGGTCCTTAAGGAACGCTGAATTTCATACTTAATTTATTTTATTTTATTTTATTTTATTTATTTATTTTTTTTTTTTTTGATGGAAGATGCTTATGAGTTTTGCATTTGAGATTTGCTATATTTTCAAAATCTCAAAAAAAAATGCGCACAAAATTTAATTTGTCTCTTCCCCCTTCCCCCCCCCCCCCCCCCCACACACACACACTAAATTTTATCGCCGTGTACAGATCTCTAAATCAGGCTCTTGTTATTCTTTTGTAATCTGTATTGATGCATGTTCGGTTTTCACTAAGCAGAAAAAAAAAATTATATATATATATATATATATATATTCGTTTTCTTGGTTTTTTGTTTGTAAAATGGTAAATAATTTTCTTCAATTTCTCAAGCTATTATTTTTTTTTCCAAATCATAAATTAACTAAATAGAGAAAGTAATTCTGTTACATAGTAAATACAGGTTTCTCATCGGAGACTTCTTTGGCTACAATATTTTAGTACAATTATCGTCATGATAAATTTCTAAAACATTTTTAATGAAAATGTACCAGGAAGATTATTTTTTGGAAGTAGGGATAGCCAATAAAGTGACCGATGAGAGCCCGAAAATAAGTTTTGATTAGTTTAAGATTTCAAACTCTTCAACTGTCGTCTACGAAAAGTTACAGAAAAAAAATCAGGCATTCTGAAACGGTGTTGAAGAAGTTACTTGAAGCTGCAATATGGTATGAATTAAAATAAAAACTTCAGGAATAAAAGTAATTTCTTTTAATTGTGCATAAAAACATGTTTTAAATAGAAATAGTTGATGTTAAACACAAAGTAAAATATCATAGGAATATGCTGATTGTAATAAGATTCATATATAATATCTGATTAATTATGCAAATATTTTTACAAATCTTCGTTTCGCTCTTTCTAATTTTGCGCCCTTAGAATTCGTGCGCCTGGAGCAGTTTGCTCCAACTGCTCCACGGTAGCTACGCCCCTGATATGCGGACACTTTCACTTTCGGAAGAGGTTGGAACCTGTTCTGAAAGTGAAACTATTTTCGTATAAAAAAACTGTAACCAAAATCGAAAAAGTACACAAACGCTAACATTAGATATCGACCTCAGGTATCCTGGAAAAAAAATCGTGTAAAAATATTAAAACGCAACAGATAAATTTGAAAAGAATTTAATCATAGGTTGAACATTAGTGATCAAATTTCTTCGTGTGACTGGTGTAGACCCTATACGCGGAAAAACTCAAGTTAAATCTATGAAAAAAATCTTTACAGATTTCTCACTCGCATTTTAATATTTTTAAATAATTTTCGTTAAACAGGATACCTGAGGTCGATATCTATTGTTGTGAGTTTGTACTTTTCTATTTTGTTTGCATTTGTTTATTTATATGAGGATAGTTTCACATTCACAACGCGTTCCAACCAGTTCCAATAGTGAAAATGTCCGCATAAGAAAAAAAAAAAAAAAAAAAAAACTCAACAAAATCGAGAAATTACAAACGCACAACTACATATATCGACCTCAGGTATCCTATGCATATATTTCTCTCTCATTTAAGCTGTATAGCTTTATCGCTGTGAAGATTTCTCCCACATACTTAACATTAGGGTTCGAGTTTCTTCGCATGACTAATGTAGATTCTTAAGAAGTCTCTTCAGTCACGGGGAAAACGAAAAACGCTGATGCTAAGTCTATGGGAGCGTTATTTTCAAATATCTCGCTCAAATTTTAATCTTGATTTTATTTTTGAATGATTTTTTTTTTTTTTTTTTTTTTTTTTTTTTTTATGCATAGGATAGCTGAGGACGATCTACAACCTGGCTAGTTTTTACTTTTTCGATTTCGGTTTCAGATTCTTATTTAAAAAATACAATTACTTTCGGAACCGGTTCCGAAATTGAAACTATCCTATTATAGAAAAAAATAATAATAATAATCAAAATCGAAAAAGTAAAAACTAGTCCGGTTGTAGATCATCCTCAGCTATTCTATGAAAAAAAATAAATAAATAATAAAAAAATAAAAAATAAACCATTCAAAAATATTAAAATTTCAGCGAGAAATTTGAAAATAACGCTCCCATAGACTTACCATTAGCGTTCGACTTTTTCCAAGTGACTAGTATGGGCTCTTAACCCTTTAAGATCGGGAGGTTTTTTTTTTTTTTTTTTTTTTTTTTTTTTTTTTTTTTTGTTGGTAGAAATTGAAAGTTTGGGTGGATTCCCCTTATCGATAGGATCGTATTTGATTGAAAAAAAATATATATAAAAAAATACCCGATGTCATTTTATGACAAGAGAGGACCCGCACAATTGTGTGGATTCGGCCTTAATGCAGCCGTTTTTGGGCTAAATCTACACAATTGTGTAGTTTGTGGTTATGTGTGCAAATATCTAAAAATAAAAGTTTAAGCAAAAAAAGTTGTTTATTGCGATAACTTTCATCAGCCACAATGAAAATATTTGAAACATTTTTTTGTTTTTGGACAGACCAGTCCAATTTCATTTACTGAGACGTGCTCAATGCTCGCACCCATCTTAAGAGCCTTTGACAAATGGTATGCCCTTCACTTGGTTTGGATTGTGCCTGATCCTTCAAATTTCTTTTTTTTCTTTTTTTAGTTTTTCCAGCAGCGGTATTTTGTTGAAATACCGATCGAAGTACATAAAACTAGGTCTGAACCAGAGTAAGGACTACAGCAGGTCCTAAGCCTAGATCCTTGTGGACCAGGTCTGTATTTTCCCACTGGTATAATACAAAATTTAAAACTATCCCAGACGATGCTGTTACAACAGAGTGTGGTTTGTTTTTTATATACTGCTTTACTGAAGCACGTGCTAAAAAAAGGAATCGTCTGCTCATCTATGGAAAATTTTCCATGATCTCCTGGTAAATTCAAGCAGACACTACGGAATCTGTCGAGCATTTGCTGAACTTTCCATAATTTATTATTTATTCCTGTTGGTTTACTTGCTGTGTCGGCAAAATGTAATGAATTTATGAAACTTAAAAATCAATCTCGTGGTATGCCTATAACTCATATAAAACTTATAAATCATATATGGCATCTATAACTCAGAGTAGAAACATACAGTTCATTACATGTGCATATTATATATCTAATACTATCCATTTTAAATAGAAATCATGAATAGTACAAACCTATTAATTTAAAATTGGTCAGCTTTAAAAATGTAATTAATAAAAAATAAATTGCTAAAAACATAAGTTTAAAAAAATAAATAATAAAACTTTTATATATTAGGAATTGTATCTATTTTGGAAATGGTAAATGCCGGACCCGCACAATTGTGTGGTTCATTTGTTTTTCAACGTTTGTGAAGCCTAATTAAATTTATCAAAGACAAAATCAATTAAAATCATGAATAAACTATATGAAAAGCAATATTAAATCTAAGCAAACACTATAAATCATATTTAAAAGAAATTACGACAGTACATACTTTTTGTCTATTGTTGTCAGATGATATAGTCTTTTTAAAAGCAGAAAATCTAACCCTGTATTGCAGTTGGTACCCTTTAGTTGTGTTTTATCAAAACATCTAAAGCATATAAATGTGCAGATTTGGTTTTAAATCGCACAAAAACAGGAAATAGCCATTCTCTTTTACTTTAGAATCGCCCGCACAATTGTGTGGGTCAGGACTTAAAGGGTTAAGAGGCTACTTCAGTCAAGCGTAAATACCCATTCGCCAATGTTAATCCAATAAGAGAATTTTTTTTAAGGCAACTCGGTTGCATTTCAATAATTTAAATTATTTTTTTTATATACTTTCACTTTTGGAGCCGGTATAAACAGTGAAAAGAGTGAAAGTGTCCTCACAAAAAAAAATAAAAATAAAGAAAGAAAATAAAATAAAAACTTCAACGGACTTAAAATAAAGTAAAAAACCACAATTGCAGAAATTTACCTCATCTATCCAAAGCAAAAGAAAAAGTATTTTTAAAATATAAAAATACAAACGAGATATTTAAAAAAATATATCTTGTTGGATTAACATTAGCGATTCGGTCATTTTGCCTGAAGAGTTATAATTTGTGATCACCTTTAGAACTAAGTCTAAGCAGGATTCTTGAAAATAGTAAAATTTTACTTGTAACTTTTAAAATACACTCTATTGTTTCTCTCTTTTAGGATGCAAAGACACGGAAATAATATAGAGAAGAATGTTAAATAATTGTATGTTAATTTGGTAAAAATTATGTTAATACTTTGTGTTAGAAACTATTATTTGTAACTGTGTGAAAATAAACTTTGTAATTTTATAGACTGTATTGTTTTATTATAACTTTGTTCTTTTTAAATTCTTGAAACTTTTCAAATATTTTGTTTTTGTGGAATTATATTTATTCAGATTTAAGAATAGGGAAATTTCAATTTTAAAATGAGGTTTTTTTTTCCTTCTGGAAGTTAATAAGTTTTAGCAATATATTCCACTCTGGCCAAAAAGAAAAGAAAATAAATTATATTTTCTTTAATAAAATTATATATGAAATTAAAATTGAGGGTGTGTGTTTATACTCATCTAGATTTGCTTTGCATTGGTTATGTACATGGGCCACTTATTTTTAGATAATGTTTTTAATTACCTTCTAAGAATTAGAAGGGAATAAGCAACTAATTGAGAATTGGCGAGTCTAATAAAACTTCTAAACAAATTAAGGTATATTATTGGAAGGGCTTACCATGTAGTTGAATGGTTAGCCCTGTGGCCTCCGATTCAACTATGTCGGGATTAATTCCAGCGGGTGTGGTAGGGTATTTGTGGTGATTTGGAATCTACTTTGAACTATAAGTCCTTGTTTACTCGGTCTATATAGCATAAAAATGTCAAGCATTTGACAAACCTCCGATTATATGGAATCATGCACAAAACTCGCACAACCTTCAAAAGTACGAGTATTAGCGTACAGATAAAAAATATACAATCAAAAATTGAGTAGAAATGCGGCAACTAGTGACCATTCACCAAAGTTTTGGAAGAATTTCATTTTGATACTAAAAATGAATATTCGATGAGTCCTTAAAAAATAAAGTTCTTTTATCATGTTTTGGGGGCATTTTTAACTCAGGGAGCGGGAGGGGCAAACTAAATTTTTTTTCAATTTTTATGTTAAGAGACAGGTATCATTTATTATGTCTTTTTTTTTTAATCGAATGATTACAATTTGCAAATTGATACGATCATTTGTTACATAGTTACGACAAGTTTTATGAATACGAAGTCGAAAACTATAATTTGGTGCAGGTACCGTAGGTTTTTACAGCAGCAACTGATATCCATTCAAGAAAATTTATCTGGGAAGAACTTCATTTTGACACTAGAATTGAAGATACGACGAGTACCCCCAAAATAAAGTTATTTCATCGTGAAGTTCTATTTGAGGAGGGGGGGGGGGGACTTTAACACGGCATGGGCGAACAGAATTTATTTTTTAAATGTCAAATGGGGTATCGTTTGTTATGAATTTTTTTATTCTGAATCTAATGATATCGCACGCAAGCCGATACGATCATTGTTTACAAAGTTAGGCCAGGTTATAAGTAGTGGATTTTGGTAAATTTAATGACTTTGAAATAAACTCAAAATTATCCTGTTTTTGATTATTGCTATTTTGAACACATTTAATAGTTTTGAGATGACTTAATAGGACAAAAAAAACTCTTTTTAAACGTAAAATAAATGTGACAAAACTATGTTAAAAAATAAAATATAATTTTCCACTTTGCATTGATAAAATCTTTTCTGTAACTTTCTTATAAATGTTCGTATCGACTTACCGATAATGTTATTCAAATACATACGAAACGATATCCCAGTTGACCTATTTAAAAAAAATTGAATTTTGCCCCTTCGAGCTAAAATGCCCATCCCCACCCCCCTCAAAAAAAAAAAAAAAAAAAAAAAAAAAAAAAAAAAAAAAGAAAACACGGTAAAACAACTTTACATTTTGGAGACTCATCGGATCTTAATTTGTAGTACCAAAACGAGGTTTGTCTCAAGCTTTCGGGAATAGCAATCACTTGCTACTGTAAAAACCTATTTTACCTGCAAAAGACTTTGTATTAATAAAACCTGCCGTAACTTTGTAAGAAATGATCGTATTGACTTGCTGATGATTTCACCTGATTCGGAATTATAAAAAACATAATAAACAATATCCCATTTCACCTACTTATTTATTTATTTTTAGTTACCCCCTCCCTGAGCTAACAATGCCCCCTTTTGCGCACAAAACATGATAAAACAACTTTATTTTTTTAGTACTCATTGGATCTTCATTTTTAGTATCAAAACGAAGTTCTTCCCAAATTTGGGTGAATGGTCTCTGTTGTCTCAAAAAATCCTATTTTACCTGTGTACTACACGCAAAATTCAGAGAATTGACAATATTTCAATGAAATTACTACATATTTGCAGCTATACTTGTCATGACAAGATTCCGAGTTTGCAATTCATTTGCAGATGTTCTGACATGACAATATTGCAAATTTACAATGCGTTTGCAAATAGTCTGATATCGCAATATTACTAATTTGCTATGAGTTTGCAGTAAGATTGATGCAACAAGATTGCAACTTGCACGACAACTTAGCTGCAAGTTCATAGTATGGTGACTTCGGAGTTTGCATAATCTTGTTGCAGTCTTGTTATGAACTTTCAGACTTGTCATGCTGAGCTTGCTGCAACATTGCAAGTCTGCAAAGTAAGATTGCTGAAAATTTTCTCCAAACTAAAATTGCTATCTGGGGTGGACCACAAATCTCCAAAATTAATGCTCTTTCTACATGACGCAATAGCCCAGACAAGCTCACATCTTGAAGCTATCGAAGTTAGTTGGGTGCCGGACATAGCGGAATTCGATGCAACGAATTGGCAGATGAACTTGCTTGCCACCTAAAGAACCCAGCGGGATCTATCAGGCTAATCTCACCGGAAGATATCATAGCCTATCTCAGAAAGTGGTACAAAGAGAGAATAACCGAAGAGTGGTTGGCAAGTGAGTGGCTACATCGCAGACTTTCCCCATCTCACAAAAAGGAGTAGGGAGAACGGGAATCTAAAGTTCTCCCGAAGAGGGGAGGTGCTACTAGCTAGTCTACAGACCCGCTCATTGCCTACCATGGCACAGCTTCATCGTTTTGGCCTATGGAATTCATCCCTCGGCTCAGAGTGTCAAGTCCTGGAAACCACCGACCACTACCTTCTAGAACGCCGAAAATTTCGCACAGAGCGAGCTCAACTCTATCAGCGATTAGATCTGTCTGCTGACAGTGCGACTTTCCATAATATATGTGACCTGGCTGTAGCGGACAAATCTGCCTCCAAGCACCTTGTTTCCTTTCTACTGAGAACCAACAGATTCCGAAGTAAGGGGAGTTCTCCCTGAAATTTAATCCCAATAAAAACAATTTATCATCTGTGGATGTAAAGTCAACTGAAAGAACTGCTTATAGAGAACAGTATTAGCAAGTTTGGATCATTAGAGGTACAAAGCCGCCAAGTGAAGCGAAGCTAAAAGCCTCATAATCGAGCTTAGGCTCCGATAATCAATCAATCAGTCAATCTAAATTTAAGTGAAGTTAATATTTTTTTGTTTTGATTATAGATTTTTTGCGCTCAGAATGGAAGTTTTTGTACAAACTACAGCTCATATTCAAAATATTAGAATAACAACATTTTTTTACAAATTGAAAATCTGGTTTGGTAATTTAATGTCTTTTAGTCTAATGTCAGACGGACGTCTTTTTGCACGCTTTTTTACTTACGTATTATCCCTACACAATGCCGCTAGTATTGTGAAGGGATAATACGTAAGTAAAAAAACGTGCAAAAAGACGTCCGTCTGACATTGGCCTTAATGCAAATATGCAAACGATATTTTTATTAAGAACTTACTGTTGATTAAACTTATTTATTATCTTAAAATTAATATCATTTTTGAAAAGATTAATTGAAAAAAAAATTATTTTGAAAAGTCAAAATATTAGAATATTTATTCAAGTGGTTCAAAATATTAGAATATTTCACATTAATTCTCCTTTAATTATCACCAATTCATAACTGATGGCATCATTGATTAAATTCAGACGATTTTATTTAAAATCATTATTCTTTTTTCAGTTTGTTTGCTTTTTCGTCTTAAAATGGATTGTGTGAGTGATATTCCCCAATCTATTAAAGTTCGTATGGTTGATTTGTATCGGCACGGTAAAAATCAATGTTATATAGTGAATTATTTACATTGTTCGCAATCAAGCGTTAGCAAAATACTAACACAATATTCAAAAAATGGAACATTTCAAAATAATCGCCGAAATGGCGGCGGAAACCAAAAAAATCTACTAGAGATGACAGGAAATTGAAGCACATAGTTAAGAAAAACCGTTTTAAAAGTGTGCGATTCTTTCACCGAAAATGGAAAGAAGAAGGAGTTGAAGTTTCTACATCGACAACATTAAGACGTCTCCGTAAATTTAAGTTTGAATCTCGAGTACTGAACACAAAACCTCTCATGACTGCAAAACAAAGCGTATCAGATTGAATTGGTGTAAATCAAGACGTTTATAGAGCGAAGAAGATTGGGAAAATGTATTATTTAGTGATGAAAGTATGTTTTGTGTTTCATATGGCAATCAAGGTATTCGAGTTTAGAGAATGAAGCAAGAAGCATTTGATAAAGAATGCCTTAAACGTTCCGTAAATTTTGCTGCTAGTGTCATGGTTTAGGGTTGCATGAGTGCAGGAGGATCTGGAAAGTTATGCATCGTCTACGAAAAGGTTAACTCACAGATATATCAAGAAATTTTGGAATATTACATGATCCCATCATCAGAAGATTTATTTGAAGATGATTTCATCTTTCAACAAGATTTAGCGTCACGACATACCTCGGTGTCAACTAAGAGTTGGTTCCGCCAACGCAACATTAAGGTACTTCCTTGGTCACCAAACTCACCAGACCTTAATCCCATCGAAAACTTATGGTGTATAATGAAGAAAAAACTCGAAAAAAATCCTCCTTCAAGTAAAACTGAGTTAGTGTCACGTATAAAGTCTATTTGGGCTAATATTGATAGAAATGTTTGTAAACACCTTGAATATAGTATGCAAGATCGATTGTACGCTGTTATGAAAGCTAAAGGGGATACTACAAAATATTAATTACCATTTATTTCATATTCATTAGGTAATATTGTATCGTAAAATAAAATATTCTAATATTTTGAATCAATCTAAATTTTATTCTAATATTTTGATGTCTTTCAGAAAGCTGTATACCTAATTTATTGTACTGTATATTATATTTTGTAAATGTTAAAATCTTATCTAAACATTCCAGATTTAATTTATAAGAAATTTAATTGCATTTACTTAGTATCAAAAATAAATAAATGAAAAATATTTTTTTCTTATTACTTTTTCTCAATTATTCTAATATTTTGAATATGAGCCGTACAGCAACCTGTATTACTACAGTGATGAAATGTTTTGAATTACACATTGGTAAACTGCATCACACATTGTGATGCAATACCGCATATGTCAAAGCCTGATGATACCCTCTATTAATTTTGAAATGAGTTCGTCTGAATGCAGTAAGTTATTGAAAAACTTGACATATTAAAAAAAAACATAATTTGAAGAACAAATTTAAAAAAAAAAAAATCCAATTTAACAAATTACGACGACCATTTGGAAAATGACTTCTTCAAAGACTAAAATTTAAGACATAAAAAATAGCACGGAGTTGATCATACATTACGTACGCCATGAATTAAACATTAATAGTGTTATTACATGTAAAAAATTGCAAGCGACGGAAATCGCCTGCGACTCGTACGTATTATCCACCTGAAACTTATGTATTATCCAAGCATTTCATTGGCTGTTCGGGAAAAGGCTTTTCGATCGTCAGATTTTCAAGAAATCTGACAACCCATTTTAAATGAAATTTCATTCTTAAACTTCTAAACATCCCACAATATTACGTTTTACACCGTCGTATAGAGAAAAAAATGTACTTTTAAATGCAATTTGTTTGAAAGCTGTATCTCAATTTGTTTCTGAGTTATTAATTTGTTTTGTAGTTTTTATTACTTTTTTGTCATAGTGGCAACCGATCTTTGTTGAAAGTAAAGGGAAATACACATTAATGTGGAGTAGATCAATCAGAAGACGAATAAAATACGGATTAAACCAATAAAAAACTTCAGATATGCTTTTGATTTCCTATCCTGACGAGAACAATGACCATTTTTCCAAATGGTTAATAAAAACCTTCAGATATGCTTTTGATTTCCTATCTTGATGAGAACAATAACCATTTTTCCAAATGGTTAAAAAAAAAAAAAATATTTCCTACATTGTTTAAGTCCGAGAAGGGACAGATATTAAGATATTTCATTCAATTAGTTCTACATTTAAGGGTCCTGTCCCTGCCGGCGAAGACACTCATGAGCTAATGCTAATCTTATGGGGAGGGATTTTTCTAATATCTCGTTTGCATTTCGACATTTTTAAATAATTTTTTTTGCATTGGATAGCCGAGGTCCGTCTCTACAGCGCACCTTGGTTACTTTTTCGATTTTGGTTGCAGATATTTTTTAGAATGACACTTTCATTTTCAGAATCGGTTTTGAAAATGAAAGTAACTTTATTAAAAATATCTGCGACCAAAATCAAAAAAGTAACCAAGGTGCGCTGTAGAAACGGACTTCGGCTATCCAATGGAAAAAAAATTATTTAAAAGTGTCAAAATGCAAACGAGATATTAGAAAAATCCCTCCCCATAGGATTAGCATTAGCTCGTGAGTGTCTTCGCCGGCAGGGACAGGACCCTTAATGCTAAATTTTTGTAACAAATTAGTTAAGCCAATTGAAGATTAAAAAATAAAAATGAAATTCATACAATATGATACTTAAAACACCCTAAAAAATTAGATTCCGTTCAAATGAAATCGAAATAAATCTTAGTAGTCCAGTGGTAGGGGAGGAAAAAAAGGTCGAATTCGGAATTAATTAGGGGAAAGCTGGAAATTGTTTTAATCCATTTAGTTTAGGTCTAGAATGAATATGCTAAGTTTTCCCCCTCGTACTAGGTGAGCGTTAGGAAATATGTATAGATTTATAGTCAAAAAACACGTTTTTTTCCATACCATAACAATATCTCAAAAAAGCTAACTCTGTCAAAAACATTGTCAATACAAATGTTTTAGAGCTTAAAATTCTGAGTAAAATGAGTACCTACACTTAATATTTTTGTTGAACATTAAGGTCGCAATTCTACTTTAAAGTTTTAGACCCATCCTCAGGGGGTTGAACTCAGAATTAATTTGGAGAAAACTGGAAATTGTTTTAATCCCTTCAGTTTGGGTCTAAAATGAACGTACTATGTTTTCTTCCTCGTACTTGGGTGAATGTTAGAAAATATGTACATATTTATTTTCGAAAAACACGTTTTTTTAAATTACCTTAACAATATCTCAAAACGGCTAACTCTATAAAAAATATTGTCAATAGAAATGTTGTAGAACTTAAAAATCTGAATAAAATGGGCACCATCATTAATATTTTAGTTCAACATTAAGGTCGCAATTCTATTTCAAAATTATTTTAATCAAGAGCTTGAAGCCGGGAGAGACCAAGTTAACTTAACAATATCTGAAAATTTCGGTCTTAATATTGAACAAAAATATTAAATGTAGGTACTCATTTTATTCAGAATTCTAGGCTCTACAACTTTTTTACTGACAATGTTTTTGATAGAGTTAGCTGTTTTGAGATATTGTTAAGTTAACTTGGTCTCTCCTGGCTTCAAGCTCTTGATTAGCGATTAAGGCAAAATTTTGAAATAGAATTGCGACCTTAATGTTGAACAAAAATATTAATGATGGTACTCATTTTGTTCAAAATTGTAAGCTCTACAACATTTGTATTGACAATATTTTTTATAGAGTTAGCCGTTTTGAGATATTGTTAAGGTAATTAAAAAAACGTGTTTTTCGAAAATAAATATGTACATATTTTCTAACATTCACCCAAGTACGAGGAATAAAACATAGTACGTTCATTTTAGACCTAAACTACTGAAGGGATTAAAACAATTTCCAGTTTTCTCCAAATTAATTCTGAGTTCAACCCCCTGAGGATGGGTTTAAAACTTTAAAGTAGAATTGTGACCTTAATGTTCAGCAAAAATATTAAGTGTAGGTACTCATTTTACTCAGAATTTTAAGCTCTACAACATTTGTACTGACAATGTTTCTCACAGAGTTAGCTGTTTTGAGATATTGTTACGGTATGCAAAAAAACGTATTTTTTGACTGTAAATCGATACATATTTCCTAACGCTCACCTAGTACGAGGGGGAAAACATAGCATATTTAAGTATTGCGCGGCAGCGCAATACTTATTTATTTCCAGTGTCACTTCTCAATGTTAATTTAACATAGAAAAGCCTATGGAGATGATAACTTTTTCATTTTCTCTTCCCACCTTTTTGTCCCTGATGCCACTCATTTTTTATTCTTTACAAATTCTAATAATATTATAAATTTAAAGTTTAAAAACATTTTCCTGGCGTCAGGGTCAAAACGAATGGCAAAATACCTTTGCATATGGGTGAATTATAACCCAGAGAGAAACAAGGGCCAATTTTTTGGCATATTATTCAAATATTTCTCTTAATAATTCCAAATTTCACTTTTTTCATTGAGAATCAACGGACATTTTTAATAGAAAATGTAACATTTTTTCTTCATTGTTGCAAAAATTTCAAAAGCCGAAATAATAATTTATTTGGTTTTAGTAGAAAGATTCCCACGTGAAAAATTTTAATTGAATAGTTTTTTTTTTTTTTTTTTTTTCAAAAATTAAAAAGTTGAATATGGCGTCATAGTGGAAATAAAAAGGATATTTTCAGAATGCGTTTTTGCTTTGGCCAAGTTTATATTTTAGTAAAAAGTTTCTAATGGATAGCTATTTTTACGCACGTAGCGAACTTAGTGGGGAATTGCATAACTTAAATTTTAAAATGTATTTTTAGGTAGATTTCTTAAGAAATACTACCTATTGCAGTCGTTACCATGGTGCGACTTTTGAAAAATTCCTTCATAACTTTTCATTATAGGACCCCAGGAACTCAAAACCACCCCCACCTAAAAAGTTTATATATATATATATATATATATATATATGTATGTACTAAATTTTGTCCGCACGATAAAAGTCGCAATTATGCACGAATCATCTTCAAACTCGCCAACAACTTTGAGATGGCTAATATCTCGGCGGGGATTGAAAATGGGCGAAATCGGCCCAAGAGGGTGGAAATGGGGAGGGTTCAAAATTTTGAATACTGTCTTAACATGATTCTGATAAAACCAGCTCTTACACAACAATGGCAGGAAAAAAATAAAAGTTTTTCGTTATAGCAGTTGCCAACAATTAAAAAAAAACAAATAATGAAATTCTCACCACAACAATTACTTTTCTTTTGCAAAATTTTCACGTGTAAAATTAAATAGTTTGACAAATTGAATATTACGTCATAAGTTTCCTAGAGCAAGATTTCAGCATGAAAACTCAAAATAAATAGTTTGACGAATTAAAAAAATATGTATATTGCGTCATATTGGAAATATAATGGACCTCAGCAGGTGAATATGTAACGCCATGTAAGTTTGAAGAAACGTATTAAAACATGATAAAAACCCGACTATGGAAATATTAACATATTTTAACACTTTAAGGTTCTCTGAATTTTTTGTAGCCATTTTTTAAACCTATTCCATATATATGTGTGTGTGTATTCGTGTATATTACAATTTTCACAAAAAGTTTAGCTCCCTTCAGCTCGCTCTTTGTGAAGAAACTGGGTTTTATCTCTAATCTTGATTTAAGTTTTGTTGGAGAATTTAGTACTTAACATCGAAATCTACCTCCGCCTGTAGGCCCGAGCCGGCAGGGATTTTTTTTTTTTTTTTTTTTTTTTTTTTTTTCTTTTGAGAAGAGAACGATTTATACCCCAAGTTAAACTTAGGTAATAATTTTCTGATGTGTTTACGTCACCTTTTGGGAGAGAATAAGGTTTAAAAATTCAAGTAAAACTTTTATTTTTTTTTATTTTTTACTGCATCACAGCTATAATATTGTTAAATATTAGCAATAAAGGATTCAACAGAATTTACATTTATATTCATAGCGTTCCTGAATGGGAAATAGGGTATCTAAATTTAAGTGAAGTTATTTTTTTATGTTTTGATTATAGATTTTTTACGTTTAGATTGGAAGTTTTTGTCCAAACTACCGCAACCTGTATTACTACAGTGGTGAAACATTTTGAATTACACATTGGTAAACTGCATCCCACATTGTGATGCAATAACGCACACATCAAAGCCTGATGATGATACTCTGTATTAATTTTGAAACGCGTTCGTCTGAGTGCTGTAGTCATTAAAAAACTTGACATATTAAACAAAAACATAATTTGAAGAACAAATTAAAAAAATAAAATTTATTTCTTACATTGTTTAAGCCCGATAACAGACAGATATTAAGTTTTTTGATTCAATTAGTTCTACATTTAATGTTAAATTTTTGTAACAAATTAGGTAAGCCAATTTGAGATTAAAAAATAAAAATAAAATTCATACAATATGATACTTAAAACACCCTAAAAACTTAGATTCCGTTCAAATGAAATCGAAATAAATCTTAGACTTTTTTTAAAGTTTTGTATTTTGCATGGGTCTCATCATTTTATGCACGATTTTCATAAACATAATACTAAATCTGCAATACAAATATTTTCAATTAAAAATGGAAGAAGTCTAAGATTTATTTCGATTTCATTTGAACGGAATCTAAGTTTTTAGGGTGTTTTAAGTATCATATTGTATGAATTTTATTTTTATTTTTTAATCTTCAGTTGGCTTACCTAATTTGTTACAAAAATTTAACATTAAATGTAGAACTAATTGAATCAAAAAACTTAATATCTGTCCCTTCTCGGGCTTAAACAATGTAAGAAATAAATTTTGTTTTTTTAATTTGTTCTTCAAATTATGTTTTTGTTTAATTCATTCTAGACCTAAGCAGAAGGGATTAAAACAATTTCCAGCTTTCCCCTAATTAATTCCGAATTCAACTCCCTAACCACTGGGCTATAGACTTTTTTTTAAGTTTTGTATTTTGCATACATCTTATCATTTTATGTACAATTGTCATAAACATAATACAAAATCTGCAATACAAATATTTTCAATTAAAAATGGTAGAAGTCTAACAAAGAAGGTCTCCATACAGGGCATACTTAGAATATGTTGAAGAAAATGCTAGTGAAACTACTCATGTATGTAATAAGGGATCAGTCAAATTTAACGGCGGAATTTCAGTAGAAAGTCTGTAAAAAAATAAAATACATTCGAATATTTGGCGCGAAAATACGAAAGTGACACACGATTTGGCGAGCAGGATTTTTCCTAGCCAAAAGCAAACGATTTTATTGCATCTGAAAATTTATTAATTGTTTTTTAGAATGCACGGTTTTTAATGAATTCAAACTTAATCAATTAAAGAGGTTATTATATTTTTTTTATATTACATATATATGTTGCTTATTGCTGTAGTTATTTAATTTCATCACTGTAAAAATATTTTCTATGCTTTTCAAGTTGAAAATATCTATTTTAAGTTATAGTCAGCTGACATTTGATTTAACATTTCCATATCGAAGACGAAGTCGTTTCCATAGCAACAAAATCTAGTCGACAGTGTTCTATCTGCCTTATTTTTGAGCTTGAAATAATTTAAATCAATTTAAATTTTGTTTTAAATCGTAAAATATGATATTTAAATTTTAATATAAATATATATCACAAACAATAGTTAAAACAAACTGAAAATGACAAAACTATTGTTAAAACAAATTAAAAATGACAAAACTAAAGTTATTTAAATTAAACTTGTATAAACAAATTCAACATAAAAAGTTTTTCCTAGATAAAACCGTATTTTTTTTTTAATCGCCAACCGGTGATAAATCGCCAAATAAACAAAACTTTCGTTATTTTTTTACGGACGCGGTATCGGGGTTCCGCCAAAAAATTTTTTATAAATATATATATCCATATGAGAAGAGCATTCTGTAATTTTTTCAGATTTTTCTGAGTATGCCCGTATGGAGACCTTCCTTGTAAGATTTACTTCGATTTCATTTGAACGGAATATAATATTTTAGGGTGTTTTACGTATCATATTGTATGAATTTTATTTTTATTTTTTAATCTCAATTGGCTTAACTAATTTGTTATAAAAATTTAGCATTAAATGTAGAACTAATTGAATGAAATATCTTAATATCTGTCCCTTCTCGGTCTTAAACAATGTAGGAAATATTTTTTTTTAAATTTGTTCTTCAAATTATGTTTTTAATGCATTACTAGTTGCAGTTATAGAGATTGGTCTTACATTTTTATTCATGCTTTTTTTTAATTAAGAAATTAAATAAGGATATACCTAAATTCTTAAAGTTACTCGAAATACTTCTATTATACATATGCAGTAAATCCTGTCAAGACATGATTGCAAGGGACTGGTAAAAAGTTCCATTTTAGACAGGCTTCCATTTAAAGAAGTGTAATTAATTATACTTTTAAGATACACTACCTCAATAAGATCTAATACTTGTTTCCTCGGGATCCTGAAACTCTTCCATTTGAGACAGGATTCCATTATACAAATATTCCGCTTTCACAGGTTTCACTATGTTTCACTAAAGCACGATGAAAATCAGACAGGTTTTTAGCAAATTTAATTGTATCGCAATCCATATTGAGACCACGTAACGCTTCCATTAAAGACAGGATTCTGTTATAGGTAATTACTATTTTGACAAGTTTAATTCTATTCATATAACATCTTTGAACTTTGAAGGGGGGGGGGGGTGCTTTGAGGCCTATAGCGGCATGGCTGTCGTCTCAAATGATCCATCAAACCAAAATAACACCCATGAAAGACATCATTAAAAACGATTAATAGGATGCAAAAAAGCTATAGTTGAAATTCGAAAATTACCAGATGAAACAAATTTATCCAGAAAGAACGGAAAAGACCGAAAGCAATCACTATTTTAAGTTGAAACATTCCAAGATAAAGCACGCTATTGTCGATACTTTATACAAGAAAAAAGAATGTGCTCAAAAGAGTCAGGAACATGACATACGCTACAATTACCATCATCCGCCAACCCAAAACGAGCTAACGTAGCCGGGGTTATCACCATCTTACACATAAGCCGGGAAATCAGTATATCCTCACGTCTATTCAGAGCCCATGTGTGGAACTGCGTGATGCTGGATATATTGCCATATGACTGTTGGTATTTGCTAGCAGAGAAACTCTGATCACACTGCTTTCTGATATTTGATTTACCTTATCTGTATAGGTCTTCTGGTGAAACCCAGTCCAGCAATGCGTCAGCCTCGGTGACGCTACGGGCCAGACTGTCAGTTTTTTCATTGGGGGGAGGGGATCCTCCGGTGACCTGGAACCCAGTAGAAGTCAATGTTCGTCGTGTGGTCAGCCATTCTCTGTATTTTATTGTGCAGCCAGATAATCACTTTGGGGGACCGCCAACTGATACACTGAAGCGCGGATAATACTGATAAACTGTCAGTAGGAATTATGATGGAAGAGGCAGCAGGAACCAACTCGTCAAGAGCCGTGCCCATCGCCAGAGCCTCCGCAGTGAAAATTGAATTCGTGTCATTAACCCTATATGTGAATTAGATGTTAGAGGAACAGCCAGCAATTGAAGTAATACAAGAGGTCTTTGAGGCGTCAGCAGCAATAATTTCCCAGGGAGTAGTAAATTCTTGAATGAAATCTGCAAAGAGAGGAAAAATTGCAGCAGCATCTAGGTCAGTTCTCTGGAACCGAAGATCTGATGCATGATAATGCACACTGTTCGAGTTAAAGGAAATTGGGTATTGAAAGCTAAACAGACACTCTGGCATGCAAGAAGAAACATCAAAAACCTCCAAAACACACGGGATGTTGCTATCAACAGCTTGCAGTTCATTTTTCCAGAGAGGGGACCAATTTCTTAAAGCCAAGTGTTTGATCCAAAATCCATAAGCGAGACCTTTGATCCTATCACACACCGGGGCAACACCAGCATGTTTCCGGAGGATGACGTTCGGGGTCCACTTCGGGAGCCCCAAAGCCACCCTAATAGCACTAGTTTGCAAGACTTCGAGCTTGTTTAACACTGAGACGCTTACCATATTAAGGACCACAGCCCCATATTCAATACAACTATATACTGAAGCAGACGCTAGCGTCAGCAAGTGCCTAGATCTCGCACCATAACTTTTGCAGGCCAGAGATTTAAGCATGTTAATACGACAGAACACTTTCCTTTGCAGTTAATTAATATAGCTACTGAACCCTGCGTGACGAGCCACATGGAATCCTAGGAATTTGATATCTTCGCTCCATTCAATCAGGCCTCCATTGATGCTGAAGTCAAAATCACATTTTGCACGTCTGCGGGAGAGGTTAATCGCGTGACATTTATCAGGGTGAATGGTCAACTTCCAGTAGTTACACCACTGGGTGATGAGGCGCAAGGCTTCTTGTAACTTTGCATGGCAGGTAGCTAGGGTAGAATTAATGCAGTAAAGAAAAATATCATCAGCATAAATCAGAAACTTGATACCCAGCCCCTCCAGTACCTCGAAAAAAATCATACAAGAAGATAATTAAGAGGATAGGGCCTAATACTGCACCCTGCGGAACTCCTCGACCAGTAGTACGGGAAGACAACATGATACCCCACCACAGCACCTTGATGCTCCGACTGGAAAGGAAACGATGAAGCCAGAGGAGGATCGGGCCAACAATTCCAATCTTAGCACACTTGAGTATTAGACCATCAATATACACCGAATCATAAGCAGCTTGGATGTCAAGCGAAATACCCAGAATAAACTTCTTCTCCAGTTTGGCCTACTTGATGTCAAGGTGGAGTGTTGTGATTGCAGTTTGGCTGTCACGGAACGGTTGAAATCCAAGGTGTCTGGGGTCAAGGGTTTTATTCTCGAGAAGATGATTGGTGATTCTGTTGGCGATCATTCTTTCACAAATTTTGCACATGACCGACGTAAGCGCAATAGGTCGGTAGGAAGCGGTGTCATATTTAGGTTTACCTGGTTTAAGAATAGGAATAATCAGGGAAGAAGTCCACCCCGAAGAAATGTCGCCCGTGGACCAGATATTGTTGTAGTTACTGAGAAGGCACTCCAAGGAGTTTTCCGAGAGTCCCTTAAAGAATGCAGGACTGATTTTATCTTCACCAGGAGCTGTTATTTTCATCCGGCGAATGACCTCCTTCAGTTCCATCATTGTGAAATTACGATTCAGCTTTTCGGGTTCGTCAGCTCCAAAGGTTAAGGGAATCGCATCATGACACGCTATCTCACTGAAGTGATCTGCAAAGAGTTTTGACTGAGTGCTCGCCTCTGAACTAAGAGTGTCAGCGTGCCTCAGGCAGAGATGGGAATCAGGAGACAAAGACTGCCAGTTCTTAAACTTGCGGAAAACTTTGTACAGGATACCCGGATCTTTTGCATCGCAGCACACAGAGTCCCAGTACCGTCGTTTAGAATCCCGTATTGTCAGACGAAGTTTAGCAGAAGCCTGTTTGAATTTCACCCAGAACTCCGTAGACACCAACTGGCGGGCCTTCTTAAGGTAATATCTGTTCCGCCTCAGCAAACCACTACATTTAGTTGACCACTACACCGGGATGCCTTTAGCAGGGTGCTTCTTTGAGAAACTATGCTGGTGCATGGCACCGCGGACTAGATCAAGAAAAGAATTATAGTGTGCTATAAGAAAAAGCTCCAAAGAATCATTTACCACCTGGCAAATGCGAGGCCACTTGTAAAGAATAGAACCTGGCTGCAGCGGTGTCCTGATTTCTACATTAATGTTAATTGGAAAATGGTCGCTTGGAATGTATCCTCTTCGACTTGAACAGTTGAGCCCACCAAAAATCCGACAAGCAAAGAAACAGATCAATTAAGGAGCACACTCCGCTTGGGGAAATATGGGTTGGATCAGAAGAATTCATTAGACAAAAGGAACTGTCACACAGCCACTCCACGAAAGCCTCGGCGTTCCGTGACGACACCTGGGATCTCCAGAGCTGATGGTGAAGATTGAAGTCTCCCAGAATTAAAGTCGGGCCATCCATACCACGACAAAGCTTAGCCAAATCCGGAACCACTAGACCGGAACCAGAATAGACATTAATGATATTCAAGTATACAGAGCCGAAAAGACAACGGACACCCATAAACTCATTCGCAGACCCCAAATCAAGGAGGTTGATGCTAATTGAAGACCACTTATTAACAGCAATAGACAGCCCGCCGCCTAGGCGACCCAGCCTATCAGACCTATAGAAAAAATTTCCAGAAAGGGAGAACAACTTGTCCGGAGACAGGAAAGTCTCTTGAAAAACTAGAATATCAGCATCTGAGAAGGGAGGGTGATTAAGCCAGGGAAGTTTATTCATCAAACTACGGCAGTTCCATTGAATTATACCAATGCCCATAAATAAAGCAGAAAACCAGTAATCCAAAAAACAAAAGCAAGAAAAAACACAGCAGATAAACTACCCGGGCAAAATACAGTTCGCAGATGCCAGCCCACAAAAGAAGAAGAAAAACAGTCCAACATTTGTGGCCAACAAAAAAGAGAAGGGGAAAACAATCAACTAAAAGCATAAATAAAACCTTTTTTTTATCCTATGTCCTCATTTCTGTTAGGGCTTTTCCGCCCAGGCTGCAAGTCGCTGACCTCTGCCATAAATTTCATTATGACATTACTGAATGCATTAATCGAGTCCAGTACCTTTTCTGAGTGTTTCGCAGTCATTTCCACCAACACACGAACCAGGTTGTTTGCCCTAGTTTCAATTATTCTTTGTATTTCCTCATAGTCCAATTTTTCGATACTGGCTACCTTGGTATAAGATCCGGTGCTCGACCTCTGAGAGAATCTTCTCCGGGCCTCCACAAACGACAAAAAATTCTTACTTTTAAAATTCAAAAATTCAACTTCTTTCAAACGGGATGGCTACTGCAAATAATCTGCTCTGTGTTCGCCCTCACAATTTAAACATCCAACCGGCGATGTGCAAGGATCCGTATGCACTGTGCCACAAATCTGGTCCGAAGTACACTTACCAGTTGTGTGGTTAAACTTGTGGCATTTACTGCACTGGCGCGGCCTATCTATAAACTGACGTATTGAATGTATCGAGCTCCAGATTTTTATCTCTGCTGGTAGATTCGTACCTAATCACGTTACCAAAACCGGTGACACCTTGTTCAGTGAGTCCTTCCGTATGAATCCTCTGAGTTCAAAAATCTTTACTGAGTTGACTTCCTCAATTTTCTTCCCTAACTCGGCCAGAGGAATGTCAACAGGAATGTTGAAAATTAAAAATTTGTTTGTCATGTTTTCCCACACCACCCAAATTCTAATAGTCACCCCTAAAAACTCTGACCAATTTACAATTTCAGATGCACAGTCTACTTTTTTTGTCCTGAACATTATACATCCGTTTCTCGTATAACGGGCGTTATCAATATCCTCCACCTGAGTAATTTTCTTTTTGATCTCTGCTTGCACCGCTCTTGGGTCACGTTGTGGTATAGCTTTAGAGTCAGTACTTTGTATGAAAATATTAAACGCCTTACCTTCATTTGCCGCCGCCCATTGAAGAAGTAAATCCAATGACACCGACGAACGAGTCACATTATTATTATTTTCGTCACTAACCAAATTATTTTCTACCACTTCCATCGACTTCACAGTTTCCACCGGAGGTTGCTGAGATACTTTATCATCCACTATATTAATCACCGAACTCGCCATGCTGCCCTCCGCAGCTTGACCTGGCACAATTACAACACACAGAATCAATAATCCGCACACAGTAGCACAAACAATTCAAAAAGGTTCACTATAAAAATAACACCGATACAAGAAACACAACACTAAAATATCACCACACAACACACCGTGCCGCTACTCGGTAAACGCCCCCCCACGACTTCATATGACATAAATAAATATATTTATACAAATACACAAACTTGTAAAAATAGAACCTTCCTATAACGGAATTCTGTTTTAAACAGAAATGTTCCATAGTGCTATCGAAAAGAATACTATACAAATACACCTGATAACACGAAAACCTGTGTAAAACGAAAATTTCCACCAATATTTGCGATTGCATCTTGACAGGTTTTACTATATATATATATATATATATAACCTGAAGGAAAAATTCTGGACCACTCCCGAAACGAAATCCTGGCTACGCCACTGCCTGTCACTCTTTCAAAGAGTGAATTTTCCATTTCTCCCAATTTCAGAGTGTACCATGCTAAATTTAAAGTTTCTAGTCCCTCCAGTATCACAAAAATCGCAATCATTTATGTAAGTTTGGCATGATGGTTTGGACAAAAACGTCTGTCTGAGCATGCGCTTTATGCACATGTCGCCACATGGCAGACTCATAGAACTCGTTAAAACAAAACAGGCAGACAGAAAAAATAAAATGAAAAGGTGATATGTAACGTTTAAAAAATAATCTAGACTAATATGTTTAAATATCATTTAAAGTTTTGTGTAACAAATATTTACAACGATTCATTACAATGAGAATTTGTATAAAAAATCTTTTTGCTTTCTGGCCCCCCGTGCTAAGAAAAAAGTAAATCGTGAAATTTTTTTTATTTGCAAATGAATTTAATAAAGAATTATAAAAGAGTCCATTGAGTATAAATTATTGAAATCGAATGTAATAGAAAGCGAAACCGAAAGTAAACAAAAAATATCTTCATACATAAAGCGCCCCTGACGTCAAGTTGTCCAGTTAAAAACCTATTATATTTTGTAAGTGCTCTTTATTTCCGGCGACGCCATATTGTGAAACTGACGGATCGCGATAATATGTACAGTTGAGGTATAAATGTATTTTTTACAATTGATTTAAAGTTATGATTGTTTTTTACCTTCGTTTGTTTCAAATGTCGTTTCTTCATCTTTTTCTTGAGACGTCAAGAAATTCTTTTCAATGTTTTTATTTACGCCCAGAAGATATGTCATAATTCTCATGTTTATTTTTTTTTACAACCTGGAATGTGATTGGTATGCGGTTTTAGAGTATGACTGTATAGGGCGATTCAGGCTTCTAATACTTTGATATTGTCAGCCCATACAATGTTATTTATATCCTCATGTTGTGTTTCATTTTTTCTTGCTGATGTAAAAAAATGTAATTATTTATGAAATTGATCGTTTATTTCTTACAATGATGACATTGTTTATGTTACGAGTGCCGTTTCATACTGTTTGATGCTAATGACATTCCATTTTTCATGATAACATCCTCTTTCAGATTTGCTTAAGAAGAACTTTTGATAAAAAATTTCAAAAATGACTGCGGACCTGAATAACATCAATTCTGTTAACCTCAAATGGGATCCAAAAAACTTAGAAATTCGTACAAGAACAGTAGAGAAAACTTTGGAGCCTTTAGTAATTCAAGTGAGTGAATTCTTGTTGATTTTATTTATACATTAAAGTGAGAAAAAAAAATCTCGTATTATATGCAGATAATCTAACATATTAATTTTTTTTATAAACGTTTTAAATAAGTGTAAATAGATTGCCAAGATTTATGTACTAGAAGTTTATTTTTTAACAGTTCACATCTCTTGGATACTTTTTATTGCCCACTTAAAATTTCTTCTAGCTATTAGATTTTTTAAAATTTATTTATAGAAGCCTGTTTAAAGCAGTCTGATAATGTGCGAGTATAATTTTCTGTTCTGTTGTACACATATTTTGTTTGTTGTAAAACTAGGGTAGATGGGCCAGTAATGGATACTCTTTAGTAATGCTTTTGATTTATAAAAAATCAATAAAAATTTAGCTTTTATTTATTTATTTTCATAACTCCACCTTGAGTTTTTAATAATCTGGGTTATTGTTGAAACTCTTAAACCATTCAGGAAGCAGAAAATAATGTTTCGAAGTCTCATTGTTTTTCAGTGAAATTCTTAATGAACATGCTAAGAGTTCATTAAATCATAATGTGCAGGGTGCAGTGCCCGGCTGCCCTTTTTATTTCTTTTTTGCACCCGGCGGCTCTCTTAAACCCTTCTGATGCACCCGGCTGACCATTTTAACACTTCCTATGCGCCCCGTGGCAATTCAATTGATCCCGGGAAAATATTGCAAATTCTAGGGACTCTAAACAAACCAGCTCAAAATATTTTTTGTGAATAAGGTACAAGTGTGCCCTTTTTTTAGAATAGTGTTCCCTTTTTGAAAAAATTCTCTCCCAGTGGCCCTTTTTTTCTCGAGTCAACTTTATATATACTAATGGCCATTCAGAAAATTTCACATATCTTAAAGACATAGTGCATAAATTCTTTTGATTTAACTGAAAACTTAGGTAATCAAATTTAATTTTTAAATTGCACTTACCAGAATGTAATAACATCAAAATTTTTATAAATAGCTTCTTTTAATTAATTTTGTGTGGTTAATAAAATTTTCAATATTTTAATCAAATTATTATTTTTTTATAACCCTGCCTTGTATATTTTATAATCTGGCAATCAATAAAACAAATCAGGAAACAAAGAATATTGTTTAAGGGCTTAAGGAATAGAAGGGCTCATAGGGCTCAATCCCTCACGATTTAAATAAAAACAATTAAGTTACAGAAGCTGTCAGAAATAAATCTATTATTTTCTGTCTCAAATGTTTGCTTATTCATCTCTGACAAGATTTTAAGCAAAAGTGGTAATAGTAATTAAATGTATAGTAGTAATGAAACTAGTAAATCGGCAGATCAGTGGTCTCAAACATCAGTTCTGCATTTTTATTGTGAAATTATTTTATTTAGTATTTAAAACATTCAATCCACGTTATTATTTCTTTCATATTTGTACAGTTTCTGGGAGTTTAACTGTTAAAAATAGTGAGAAATATACGGATATATGCACTAATATTCCAAAACTTTTTTTTCTCTCTCTCAGATTTTTTACCTCTCTAAACCCAGACTGTGTCGATAATTTGATAACTGTTTTTCCCTGACATTTAGTATTTTAAACCTTCTATTTAAAATATTGATCTTTTGATAATCACAATAATTAATTTAAACAGTGAATAATTTTCACAAATGTTTTATTAATTATTGATATTCTAATTGTTAAATTTAGTTGAAAATAATTATTTTGTTTAATTAGTATGCTTTCATTAAATTCTGGTTCTAAGTACAGTCATAAAAACAATTATATATATTACTGATCCATTACTGGGACAAAGGGTGTTTTAATATATTTCTGTTATTTACAATAAAATTTTGATTAATATTGGGAAATGAGACTATGAGAATTTTTAAATATTGTTGATAGATTAATATAATATTGAAAAAACTGGAATATAATAATTATACCTATTAATTAAATAGTTTTTAAAGAAATTCCCTAAGGATGTCCATTACTGGCACATCTACCTTATATAGGGTAAATGCTCCAGTAATGAACATTCTCCATAGTTTTTGGTTTAAAAAAATAGCCTTTAAAAATTCAGCCTTTTTTTTTATATAAATTTCCCTTATATATTTTATAATTTGGGCTACTTTCGGCCATCTTAATCAAGAAGCAGAAAATAATGTTTCACAGTTCCACTATCTTTCAATATAAATTTTACTAAGCAAGTTAAGAGCTGGTTTTACAACTAATTTATAACTTCTTTATTTAATTGCAAAAGTTGCATAATTTTCTTCTGGTCCTAATAGAAAACTTTGAATACTAAGGGCCATTTACAAAATTTCATTCATTTTAAGGTTTTAGGAACAGTGCCCATTATTGAAATGCTTAATTAGTCAATTTTCAGTAGTAGCTGTATACTAAACGTTTAATTTCAGTAATGGTCATAGTTCATAAAATCTTTTAACAGAAAAGTTAAGTAATCAAATTTTATTTTTAAATTGCACTTACCAGAATGTTATAAGATTTTTTTTTTTTATTAATAAAGAGCTGTTTTTAATTAATTTCATGTGGCTAATAATTATTTTAATATTAGGCCAAATTATTTTTTTTCAACTCTGCTTTGCATAGGTAAATTAGACAATGAAACTAATCAGGAAGCAGAGAACAAACAATGTTCAAGGACACAGGTAAAGTAGTGGTTCAAGCCCTCCTCATTCAAATAAAGACAACTTTTTATGTCACACAGATAGGGTGTTAACGATTTAAATCATGATTTTAATCAAGTGATTTTTAAAAAAAAATCATTGATTAAAATCAAAAAAATTTTAAATGTTTAAAATGACATAAAAAAGTATTCAAATCTAAGATGAACATAATTTGGAAAGTTTCTACAGGTATTGTGACTTATGGATACACAAAAGAAAGCTTTAAATAATTGTTTCGAAGCGTAATTCCTGAGTATTGTGAAAAATTTAAGTACAGTAAGTTTGTAAAAAGTATGTTTTTTTATCTAACAAACATAAAAAGCATTTAATTTTAAAATGATATTTAAATCTAATCTAACTTACAATGTCATCATTTCCTTTTAATAATCAAGTTATTCATTCTTTTATATACAATAAACATAGCAATAGAGTGTCAATGATTTTAATCAATTGATTTAAATCAGATGATAAAAATCACATATTTTCTGATTTTTTAAAATAGTGTGAAAAAACATTATAATCAGTAATGGAAATTATCCTCTAAATCACTTGTAAAAAATGTAATATTTGTTATTGTTAATTATAATAATATTAAACTGTGTAAAAAGAAGTATTACACATTTAAAAAACATCTAACTAAATGTTTCAAAACATTGTAATATTTAGTAGCTACTCAAATATTTTAATGTTGTGGGGAAAAAAATTGATTTAAATTTCAAAAATACAATTTTTGTAATCTATTTATAAATTATATGCAAGTTTGCTGTATACATTGCTACAATTTTTGATCAATTTGATATACATACGCTTTAGAACCTGTGTAAAATTTTTGATCAATTTGATATACATACGCTTTAGAACCTGTGTAAAATTACTGGCTGCTTTATCATTTTATCAAACTATTATTTATCACCTTTTTTCAACCACTTTTTTTTCAAAAATGTAGATTGTGTTCTTAATTAAACAGTTAATTGTTTAATAATTAAAAAATTTAATCTGTATCATCAATTTGAAAATAAATGCAATTTATCAATAACTTTAAAATATAAGCAGTATTTAATATTGGTTTACATAATTATTACAAAATATTAATGCACATAATTTTTTATGTTACTAAAGAAATTTTTAATTTGCAGTTTTTTTGTAATTTTTATAATTACATAATTAAAATTTTATTAATGAAAGCAAAAAAAAAGATTATTTTAGTAATTGGAGGGTTATTCATTTTTGGAATGCTTAATTCTTGATAGATGTTTAATATTTTAACACAGGGAAAAAAAAAAAAAAAAAATCAGATTTATTTATTTATTTATTTTTTTAAATCATGATTTTTTTACACCCTACCCACAGATAATCTATTACTTGATCTAAAATAGTTCATATTAACCTAAACAAGATAGCTATCACTTCAACTTTTTAAATGTTTATCTTTATTTTTTACATGCAGCTTTTGAACCCAGTTAAGGTAAGTTTAATCAAATAGGTTAGAAGAAAAATAACCTTACATTTTTTTTTTCAAATTCTTAGAGTGTATTTTTTTATCCATAGGTTACAACTTTAGTAAATACTAAAGGTCCGTCGAAGAAGAAAAAAGGCCGTTCCAAGCGAGCCCATATATTAGTAGCTGCTGTTGAAAAGGCAACAGATAATTTTATATCAAAAGGAGAAGAAATAGCACGAGAAAACCCCGATATTCAGCCTGAAATGTTACTGGCAGTGGATGAAGTACGCAAAACAGGGGAAGTAATGAGCAAATCATCTAGAGAATTTGCTGAAGATCCATGTTCATCTGTGAAAAGAGGAACTATGGTTAGAGCTGCTAGAAATTTATTATGTGCTGTAACACGTTTACTTATTCTGGCTGATATGGTTGATGTACATAGGCTTCTGAAATCACTCAGATCGGTAAGGGGAAAAAACTCGTTTATAAGTTATAAATATTTGTTCTAATCTTCATAAGTAACTTCATAGTTGCCAACTGCTATGTTTTGTTTTTCAATATTATTTTAATTACTGAAATCTATGATTAAATAGGTGATGATTTCTATTCATAATAGTTGTGCAAAAAAGTTTTAATGATTGGCAACTATGTAAATGTATTCAAGAATTTTGAATTATTGGTGCTTTGTATATTCTCTGATAGGCTTCTTATCCTGCCCTCCTTGCCTCCCCCTCTCTCTCGCTCTTTAATTACGTTAAATGTCAATTTTTTTTTCTTTTGTTATTTCAGTTTTAATCTAGTTTATGTACTAAATCTCTTTTACTAATAGCTTTTGCAGTTTCATTTTATTTTGATCATACCTTTTGGCAATATGGTCAAGTGTATAGGTGCAGATTTACGGTTGCCATTTGGCGACTAAATTTTTTAATTTGGGGATTAATTTTCGGCATCTAAGTTGTCATCCTTTGGCGAATTTAGTGTTTTTTCCCGCGATCATTTGACAAAAAATCGCTTGTTTCTTTGCGATCCTCTGGCGAGAAACGCACGTTTTTTGTCAAATCCTCTGACAAAAATAGTGTTTTTTCGCGATCCTTTAACCAAAATAATGTTTTTTTCGCGATCCTTTGACGAAAATAGTTTTTTCCATGATCCTTTGGCTAAATTCAGATTTTTATAGCGATCCTTTTACAAAATTTGCATTCTTTTTGTGATGCTCTGACAAAAGTTGCTCTTTTTCGCGATACTTTGGCAAAATTTGCAGCTTTGTTTGTGATACTTTGTTAAAATTTGCGTCGTTTCTGCAATCTTTTGACGAAATTCGCGTTCTTTATCCGATCCTTTGACAAAATTAGTGTTTTTTCTGTAATCCTTTGCTGAAATAAGTTTTTTTTTTTTCATGATCCCTTTACGAAGTTGACGATTTTTCTGCAAATATTGTCGAAATTCATATTTTCCCACAATTCTTTGACAAAATTCACGTTTTTTTTTTTTGGAGGGAGGGGGGTTGGGATTCTTTGATGAAATTCTTGTTTTCCCCTGATCCTTTGACGAAATGGGCAATTTTTCTGAGAAAATCGGTGAAAGTTATGTTTTTCCGCGATCCATTGACGAATTTCGCATTTTTATGAAATTTTCGGGGTGGGGTGGGGGGGGGGGGAATTTTGTGATTTTCTGATGGAATTTGCATTCTTTTCTGCTGACGATTGACGCAACTGATTATTTCGGAGACCATTTATCGAAATTTTCGATATTATTTTTATGTCCTAATTTTTGGAACCGAATGCCTTAATTTTTTATGTTGGTGTTATTTATGATGGCCAATTATCGGCACGAGGGATATGGGCCCAAAAAGGGGGGTGCCCTCGTCTTTCTAGGGGATTCTAACCCATATTTGCGCATGGAAATCTAAGGTTCGAAGAAAACCACGAAAACTCCGGATTATTAGGCTGACGGGCATAATTGGGTTCAAATCCAACACCTCCCATCTACCACCTTCGAGAGCAGAACCTCTCGACCACTGGTGGGGCCCTTAAATTTTCTGAAAATTCAGAACAAAATCACCCCTGTAATAATCTGTGATAAGATTTTTTTTAAGATAATTTTTCTTGTGTGATCTTGAAAAACAAATGTTTGAATTGTATTTTGATTTTTATAGTGCAAAATAATCTCGCACATTCACAATATTTTTTTTTTATGTACTCTTATATGATAAAATGAAAATAAGAAATATTGTTTTCCTAATATTCCCCATGATTTCTTAGCTTATTCTTATAGATATATTTTTTTACCTCTATCTTGCCCAATTTTTTCTTCTGACTTACATAGCTTAAGATTTATATTACACTTAATTTATATTCAAATTTTTAAAAATTGTGCGATTACATGAAATATACACATTTGATGTAATTAGTCTGTGTTTCTTTTACACATATGTAGATTATTTTTCACTTTGAATTCCTGAATTTTTTGCCCGTATTAAATGCTATTGCTTTTGCATTTCTTTCACAATGTGGCGACTGGATTATTTGAGTTTAGGAGCCGCTGGCTCCTTAAAAATTTTGGGAATCTGCACCTATAGTCAAGTGGGGGTAAAATCAAGCTTTTTTTAGAGAATGCCCTAAAACCAAACTATTAAATTTATTTTAATGAAACTTTTGATGCAATTAGATTCATATTATACATTTGATTCATATAGATTAAGCATGAAACATAACCATTCAATTTTGTCATACATTAAGACTGTTTTGTTACCCTCGTCTTACCCCATGGTGGGAGGAAGTGAGGGGTAGTTCTAAAATTAGTGTAAATTTAAATAAAAATATGTAATTGTTTTTGAAATAAGAATACACTGAAATAAATCTATCATTATATATAATGATAGATTATATTATATATTTAATATACCTTTAAATATATAAAATGTATTTAAAGGTGCAAAATATTTGTATACAATTTTTGTATACAAATGTACAAAAAAAAAAAATTCTTTTTACATATTATTATTAAAGAACTAATGTCCTCGGCTATCAAAATTAGGCTCATTTAGTATGTGACATATATTGCTGAACTCTACACAATCTTCATCATCAATAGCAGGAAAAGTGTAATACTCTCTCAATGGTGACTTAGTCAAATATACTTTATGTGATAGAACTCATTAATTTCTATCACTTGGCCGATGAATTTAGCTGTTCGACTTTTTGACCGTTACTTAATTTCTACCCATTTATTTCAGGGTTGCTGGCTTTTAGCCAGGCCAAAAAAAGCCGGCCGACTTTTTTTGGTTTTAACCACTTAAAAAAAGCCGGCTTTTATTAAAAAAAGCCGGCTTTTATTGAAAAAAGCCAGTTTTTATTTTTTAAAGTTGGTTTACAATAAATTTGTTTTAAATTTGGATCAATTAATTTTTAATACACTTATAAATATTTTCTACTAAAAAAAATAATAGATTTCTATTAAATTTTATCAAATAAATAAGTCTTTATAACTTCTAGAAGACAACTGTGAACGCATTATGTCTGAAAAAAAAATGTATATAAACATTGAAAAGGATATAAGTTGGGCTCCGAACTGGTGTTTTGAAATTCTATATTATATAATAGCTCCACATATACTACACATTTTAAAGATTATATTTAATTAAAACTGTTCTTAACTGCTCTGCTCAACAAGCGCAAAATGTTTTGACACATTTACAAATTCATTTTTTAACGGAAAGATGTAAAATTCGAAAGCCTGACCATGGAAGCGATTTGGAATCGAACTGTTTCCATTTTTTGATCCATCAATTATCTATTGAGTTATAAAGAGATTTTGATCACGTGACAAACATGTTTCTTCACCCTTTTCTGAGTGGTTTCTTCTTTTGTGCGGAAATTCGGTTAAAAACGCTCACTTTGACACTATTTTCTTTCTGAAAAATCTATAGCGTTTGCAATAAAACCCAGAAAAAACAGTGCAATTACATAGTTTCTGAACAACAACATCTGCTAGTTTCATGCATTTCTGGACAAAAATAAATTAAAACTTATGTCAGAAAGTTGCCCTTTTGGATTCAACAGCCTTAATGACAAAATGTAACACATCAAAATGGAAACGAGCAATTAGAAAAGATGTTTTATTTGAGGAGAGTGGTACATAAGTGTATAAAAAATAGAGCATTTAAACAAGAAAAAAAAAAATTCTCAAAATAAAATTTTGAAAAGCTTGTTGCTATGCATATTCATGCATATGCTATTCATGATGTTTTTAATAGTGAGAAATTGTGGTGTTTTTATTAATATGACTATGTATAATTTTAAATGTTTGCTAGAAATAAAATAAGACTTGTATATTAATAGCTCTTAAAATTAAGTAATAAAACATATAACTAAGTAACCATTGTCCTCTTTAATTTTTTAAAGCAGAAAAAATTGGCAGTTGGTATGGCCCTTTTAAAATTTAGCTGACATATTTGCAATTCTGAATACAAATCACTGGCAAAATCATCTAAGTTTTATTCCAGTATTAATGTCCTCATTATTGAGAAATTGGGTTACTTATTAAACTGTAAATCAATTAAATGTCATTAAAACTAATTAAAAACACTTTAAAATGTGTAGTTTATAATTACAATGCTTTATTGTATAAAGGCCAATTATGGCCAAAAAAAGCCAATTTTGGCCAAAAAAAGCCGGTTAAAACCAATAAAAGCCACCGGCCTGGCTTTTTTTAATTTTAGCCGGCTTTTTTGCAACCCTGATTTATTTCTTTAAAGTCTATTACCTGTTTCATTTCTTTTACTTTCATAATTATTCTGCTTTATGGATTTTGGATATTCTTCCTTTCTTTTCTTGATAGATTTTTTTTCTTATAGTCAGTTTCCTCTGCATTTTTTACATTTGTTATTATTACTTATAACTTTGGGGGTTTTTTCCTATCATTTTTCAGAAAATAAAATTTAAAAGAAATTTTTCAGTGTTAAAATTACTACCTAGGGTTATAGATAAATAAGTAAATTATTTTTTTAGTTATTTTATTATAAGGAACAGATGCCGTATTCGCCCAGAGCCCACCATCTTGTTTCTTTGTTGGTCAATGACAATATTAAATTTCTTCATTTGGATTTTTTTTTTTTTTTTTTTTTTTTTTTTTTTAATGTTTAATCTCTGATTCTTCCCTTTGCTGTAATTTCTGAATATATATTCTTAAAAATGAATATTTGCTTTATTCTACTGTTTTAAATTTATGTATTTACTGTTTACTAATTACGAATTCCCCCCCCCCCCCATTCCCCTATTTTTTTTTCTTTTTTACAAATAATGTATGGAGTGCTGATTTTCTGTTTAAAATTTTGTTGATGTTGTTTATAATTTAATCTCTAAATTTTCCAAAACTAAGCATAAAGTGGTTATAAATGACCAACAAAGAAACAAGATGGCAGACTCTGGGCTAATACTCCAAAACAACTTATAATAAATAGAATTGTAAAATTTATTCTTTCCTTTCTATGTAGAAATGTTAGATGTTCCTCTACAAGTCTGAACTAAAAGTAACAGTTTTCGTCTGTTAATAATAATTTTAGAAGCAAGTTCATCAGCAGCTTAAATGAACATACCATAGGCAATGAGCATGCACAAGATAGTTTGTCAACATTAAACTTATTGCCAGTTTCTAAAGCTAAAATAAAAATATTTGCCATAATCTCAATTTATGTTTCTAAAAAAGAATTAACTAAATATCTTAATTTAAAAAGAGAAAATAGTGTTTTTCAATATATCTCCACTTTCTTCCACCTGACCCTACAGTTCAAAGTCTGGAATCTAGGGATGTAACAAATAATAAGGTCGAATACCAAATATTCAGCCAAATTTATATTTGGTGGCTGAATATCAACGTTTTAAAAAAAATGTGTATTCAGGGGTGGGAAATTTTCAAAAGATCTTACTAGCCAGCAAGATGCAACATACAGTTGAAAATAGTTATGACAAAATCACACAGGGCTGCACAAATAATTAATTACTATTATTACAATTTAGTTTCATAATTCTTTTTTCTATAAAATTAAAAAATATATATAACAGAAGAAAGCTTAATATAAGATGGAACTTAGTACCATGTTTACATTGCAATAATTTGGAAAGTTACAATATCTAGGTTTAAAAAAAAAATGTTTTTGGTGTATCTATAGCCTACAATTATTCAAAAACTGCCTAAAAATTCACTCACCCTGTCAGAAAATCCAACTCGCCACTGGCGAGTAAAATGATGTATTTCCTCACCCCTGTACATATTGATTATAATTTTTTTCAAATTTTAAAGTGGAAATAAAATTAAACAAATTTGAAAATGATTTTATTATTTGTAATGCTTAAAAATTTTAACATCTTGGTCTATTTTATATATATATATATATATATATAAATGTCAAATACCTTGATCCTAATAATAAACCATGACTTTTTCTAAATCTAAATTACCAATACCATAATTTTACCTGTAGATGTATGCAAATCATATAAATTTAAGCTAAAATAGGAACTTGTTATTACCACTGTTAAATGTACTGTTTTTAAATAATTTTATTTTGGATAATTTTATTTCAATACAAAAAGTTAAAAATTTATATTCTTAAACAAAAAAGTTAGACTTTTTAGCTAAAACAGACTTTTTAAAAATTATTTTAAAAAAGCATCGTCTATAATAATAGTATAGATGTCTGTTGTTTCTGAAGAGACTGCTATGCAGAGAGATACAAAATTTGACAAAAAGGTACCTATCTGAAATTATGCACCTCAAAGACCGTTTTTGAATTAAAAAAAATAAATAAATAAAAAGTATGCAATTTTCGTTGTTTTTGCAAGGTTTATTGTGATTTTTCTACATTAGTGTAATGAGTCTGTTTTGTTCGGAAAGATTTTTATCTAAAAATAAAAAATAACAATGATTCAAAGAGGTTTGTTTCGAAAAAACGATAAACGAAAAGGGTGAAGCTCCACTAGTATTTAATATATTCTCATCTCATTTAATAAGTAACATTAATTAATACATTAATTTTTATATTAAATGATTCCTTCTTCCTCCCATCAGCATCAATGGATTAATTTTTGACTTGCCGATTTTTAAATGTTTTAGATAGGTGTGCAGATATTAAAAAAGGAAGTTATGTAATCACTTTGCAGCTAATTGGTGTATTCATAAGTACAAACATCTTCGAAAATCTAGAGTATGGTAATAAAGTAAAGAATATGGAAATCTGCACCTGAAGGAAATAATTTTCCTATTGAATTGTGGTTTGTTTTTTGTGATTCCATAAAGTTCCTCAGTTCGTGGTGTGATTTTTTTCTGTGACTGGTCTCAAATTCCACTAGTATATATTTTTTTCGAATTTCTTCAAAAATCTGTATTTTGGAATCCATAGGTGCAAAGAAAAAAAATTACTAGAAAAAAAAAAAAAAAATTATAGGCAGTTTTTATGCTTCTCAAAAAACACATCTATTGATTATAAATAATATCGCAAATTTCACCAACCAGAGTTTGGAAAAAAAAATCACAAATTTCACTTTTTTGATACACTTGACAATGCAATGTTGCCATTATGACTCATGCTGATGTCACGGCCAGGGTTGGGTTTCTTCCAGGACAGTGGAAGAAACTGGAAAAAAACAGAAGAAACTGGAAGAAACCAACAGAGAACAAAACAGATGCTCAAAATCAAAGTATATTAACTTTGTAAAACAGTTACACTCAAAGTACAATTATTTTAAATCTAAATTGGAAAATTTAATTATTATGGAAAATATTAAATTGGGAAAAATAAGCTATTTTTTAATAAAACTTCAAGTTCAGCAGACATTTTCAGGTGATTGATTTTATAACTTTAGAGGTAGAGGTATTTTTTTCATTAATTATACCATTTATGTAAAAAGAAAAAAAAACTATCTTCAAATTCTTTATTTTTCATACAAAAATGCACTATTTTCATATAAAAGTGGATTATTTTCATGTAAAAATTCTAAACTGTGCACCACAGTAAATAAACAAATTTGTAATTATTTATACTAGTATCTAGCATGCATATCTGAATGTTTATTTTAAAAACTAATGTTCTAAAAATGTCTATGAGTATGTCGAAATTCTTTTAAATTCTCCTTAAGTTCGGTAAGATTTTGAATGATTTTTTTTCATCTTTTGCATTTATTCATTCTAAGTTGAGAAACTGATTGCAGCATCCTACTGCTAGAAAACATTTGTTATACCATGTTGCATTGTAGTAAGGAAAATTAGGATTTTAATGAAATTTTTTAATACAGCAATTATTGTATTACTTACCTTAATAAAATTGATATCAATTAAAAGCACTGTCTTTTATTTAAATGAGTTTCATTCTACCCTTACCCTTGGTAAATGATCTGTACTATTTACTACTAGTTTCAAAAGTTTAAATAATACAAAAATATTCTGGTTAAATTAAAATTGATAACTTTTAATTGATTTAGTGTATTTTGGATAAAATTTCTTTTCTTCGGGTGCACAATGGTTGAAACTTTAGACGTGTGTGATCTTGGCTAAAAGCTGATGTAAGTATTAATTTAGCATGTATAATTCATTAAATTTGTATGGATCTAATGGAATTTACTTAAGGTTATAAGAATACATTTATTGTACCTTACAAAGTTGAAACTTATATATATGGTAAATTCTTAAAGAATAACAGTTTCTTCCATTTCTTCCACTTGGAAGAAACCTATTTCTTCTGGCCTGTTTTTTCCGTGGTTTTTTCCACTTTTGAAGAAACTTGCCAACCCTGTGTCACGCTTACTCATTATTGGCATTACATCACATTCTTTAGCAAAAGATTTTTTTACTGTAAATTGTGGACAGCAAAGTGAGCAAGTACCTATTTATGTTGACTATAATTTTCTCTTTTCAGAACTGATTTTTTTACATTAATTCAGAACTGAATTTTTTAAATTGATTAACCATCATAATGACTTTTGGTTGCTTTTGAAAATAATTATTCTTTGAGAAACAGTAATTTTGGATAGTTTATGTCTACATTATTTATTATGAATGAAAGTACTATTAATAATAAAATGGTGCAGAAATAACTGTTTAAATTTGATCTCAATTAGTATTTCTAGCACATTCTAAAAACCCTTATTTTAATTTAGGTTGAAGATGATTTAGATAAAGTAAAGAATGCATCAAGTCAATCGGAGCTTATGAAATCATTTCAAGATTTTGGGAAAAACACTGCAGAGCTCATTCAGCAAGCAGCGAAAAGGCAAGCTGTGAGTCACATATATGGAATTATTTAAGTTTACATCTGTTAAAATTTCCACTTATGTAATTATGTATCTCATGTTATCATTCACTCACGATTTTTTTTTTTTTTTTTTTTTTTTTTTTTTTTTACTTGGCCAGTTTGTGTACAGGCTCTTATAGTAATTTTGTAGCATTTTCATGTGTATCTTTTTAGTACATTAAAATGTTGATAGATTGCATGTATTTTTTTATATCTTCAAAAAGTTTAAATATTGTATGCAATTTTCATTAAATTAATTGAAATTGGTCCTAGCGAATTTTGAAAATTCACAATAACAGAAAAAAGTTTAGTAGAAAAAGTCCTGTGCTAAGGACTTTTGAAATACTGTTTTTGTGAGTATAATTATTTTCTCCTATATGTTTTTTTTTTTTTTTTTGTCTCTCGAAATGAGATAGATATTAAAGTTTTGCATGTGTTACACAAAAGTGTGGCACAGATGAGAAATTATAAGTCCTTTAAAATTCTTGGACTCCTTAGAATTTTGCTAGCCTCCTTTCTCAAGTCTGTATGAACCCTATTTATCTTTTTATATTTCTTTCCTTTTTGTAATAACTGTTTCATTGACTTTCCGCTTGTGGCAGATTAGTTTCTCTTTTATTTGATACATACACCATCGTTTTTTGTTCATTTATAAAATCCCTTTGCTCAAGACTTTTGATAGCATTATCTAGATTTTGAACGATGTCATCAATAGTCAATTTCATGCCTAATTGTTCATCAGTTTCACTTACCCTGTTCCAGGGCCATTTTGCAAATTTCTTCATCAGTTTGTTGATAGTTGGCGATTCATCATCAGCATGAATAACTTCACTGATATTGTGAGCAGTTAATGAAATCCCAGACATATTTTCTTTACAGTAGGAAAGATCAGAAATTATTTCTGGATCTTTAGGAATGGGAAATGCTTCAAATTCCTAATCTTCAGTTTAAAAATAGCATTGTTGGCAGCAAGTTTTGCCATGCGTAACGCAAAATGTTCTTATTTATTACATTATGTCATACATTTGCAGCACACCAAATTGCATCATTAGTATTAAATTCTTTAATGAATTCAGAGATGTTCCTTTCACTATTTACAAAACTTAACATTAATTGCAAGAAGTAATTTTTATAGCGGCATTTCAAATCTTGTAATACTCCCATATCCATGGGTTGAATTAAGGGTGTGCTGTTTGGAGGAAAAAACAACACCTGGAAATTAAAAAAAAAAAAAAAGAAATCTCTGCAGCTGGATGAGCAGAACAATTGTCCAAAACTTGCCTTATCAGCAACTCTAGTAGCTCTGGCATGCGTACAAATTTAAGGTATGAAATGGTTATTGAATCAATTAATCATAAGGTCTTCAATAACCCAAGCTCGCTTGTTTGACTTGTAAATGACCGGAAGCCATTTCACATTTTTTAGTGCTCCAGGTCCTGTATACTTTCTGATCATCAACAATTTCCATTTGTGAGAGACTGCATCATTAGCGCAAGCCAGCACCATCAACTGTTCCTTGAAATCTTTAACACCAGATGGATTTTTTCCGTCGGTAGTAGCTAGCGTTTTCTTCTATGCTTAATGCCAGAAGAGTGTCTTTTCATTCAGCAAAAGGTGTAATATTTTTGTTTTTACGCAGTAGATTTTCCTACCCCATATTCATCACAAAGTTTCAGCACCGAAGTCCCTTTTCTAATTTTTTTAGCAATTCTCTTTTTTTTTTTGCTATTGTAAGCAAATTATGTTTTCACCATTTTAAAATAGAATTGCTGCTAGAGCTAGATGATGAAACTGACAATAATTTTGAATACATTTTCTCAAGAACAGAACAAAATCAAGAATAGCAGCTACAATCACATGGAAAATCAGATTAGGGTATGAGTCTTTTCCTTGCCAATCAGAATGAAGTAGTTTTATATGGCAACCCGGTATGATCCAGAAACCGGCATTGTTCAGAGTCTCAGATAGTGATGAAAAAATAAGAAAAAAAAAAAGAATTTTGTAAGCTTTAAAATATTTCGGGCCTTTCCTTTTATTGCCCATCATAAGATTACTATGCATGGGAGAGAAAAAAAATCCACAGATTCACCTAGCATTTAAAAAAAAAAAAACAACTCTTGTCTTGTTTCTCTTTTTACCAGAATAGGTCCATATTTATTTATTTAGTGTTTAGTTAAAAGGGTTTTAACTGCATTCCATGAGAAATATGGAAATTACAGCTAAGTCTTATTTTAAAAATTAATAAAATTGAAATCTGAAAACTACAGAGATTTCCGTAATTTGAATCAGTGTTGTTGTCGTAAAAACAACCAGAGGGTAAATGCTAAAGTCAAGAACTTCATGCCTAGAGTATATGTTGTAGCTTTATTTAGGAAACAGAGGTTATACAGAGCTTCTTTAAAAAGTCCAGAAGGTTACAGCATATACCTCTGTATACCCTCCATTACACCTCTGATTTGGATGTCCAGATTTTTGAGGTTCAATTGTATTGTTGTTGTTTATTAATTTAAATGTCTCTTTTCAAATTATTTTTATAAGAATTTGTGTGTTTCTAGGAACTAAAAGATCCTAGGCTACGAGATGATTTGGCTGCTGCTAGGGCTGTTCTGAAGAAAAACAGCATGATGTTACTGACTGCTTCCAAAGTAAAAATATTTCTTAATTTCTTTTCTAAAAGTGCATACAGTACAGCTCTGATTATCTGCAGAATTGGGTGGCAAGGGCACCACGGATAACAGGAATCACAGATAACCCGAAAAAGACTAAAAATGGGGCGCAAGCGCAAAAAAAAAGAAGATTCAACATAAAAACTACGTTTTAGCATACAAAAAACATAATAAAACGTTTAAAATACATACATATGTACAGTACAGCAGAAACCTTTGCTTTACATTTAAATCACTAAAATAAAGAACAGTAAGCTAGAAAAAATGCCATACATACTCCTGTACAAAATGTTGAAAAAAATCAGTCACTTGTTTTTGCTTCTTGCTTTGGAAACACCTTTCGAATACATGAATTTTTCTGTTTATATTTATTAGTAGGGCTTATTGTATCTTCCTTGCTGTTGGCTTGAATTTAAAAGAAAAAAAAATTCACTTTGCAGATAAACCACACTGCAGGTAACCAGGGCTTTACTGTATATGTTTTCGTATATGTTTAAATTAAAATGAAATATTGTTTTAGTTCTATAGACTCTCCCATATTCAGGCTGATAAAAGCTCAAATTTTATTCTATGCTTGTAAATGATTTTTTTTTTTTTTCTCATTTGAAATGTTCATAGTCCTATTTGTTTGACATGTTCACAAAAAATGTCCAAGCAAATTTTTTGCAGTACTAGCACCTATATATTCAACCTTAACTCAATATCTCCTCTATTATCAGTTGTATGGAGGGTTCTCAAAGTTTCTCTGATAATTTTTTGCATAATCTGAAATTTATAAACATTAAGGAATAAGGATGCAATATTCTGATCTGCTAAAGCATGGGAGACAGTCAAAAGCTTTACTTTTAAAAAATATTGTAATAAATTATCAGCAATCAATGAAAGTTGTGAAAATTCAGAAGACCTGGATTTAACAAATATGAGTACAGTAAGAAATGCCTCTGGTTGTGAAAGTATCACAAAAACAGCAGCTTTTGACTGGGTAAATACTAAATAGTGGTGTAGATCACAACCTGACCAACGACGAAATTTTTTATTTTGTAAATAAGAAAATGGATATAAACAATGTCAATGAAGTATCTTTTGACATTGCCCTCTGCTGTTGAAAAGAAATTAATTTCTTCGGAGAAAGCATTTCAAGCATTAGAGGTATGCATTCTTTTCGTAGAACAGCACCACAAGTCTGAGGTAATTATAATGGGACATTGACCTGAAATAGCAGTTTGCAGTGAATGGAGCAAAGAAGAAAACAGACAAATTTAATACAATGTTTAAAAATACAGTAAACTCTCTGTAAGGCGAACTCTGTGTAAGACGGAAATCTGTCTAACTCGGAAATACTTTCAAGTCCCTGTGAATCCATAGACATAGAGTAAAATTTATCTAAGGCAGAATATTGTCTACTACGGAAAATTTCCTCTTGATCGATTCCGCCTTAGACAGAGTTTACTGTATATATTTATGTACTTCAAATTGTAATTCTATAAATGTGTAAATATAATAAAAAGTGAAAATAAATGTTTTTATATGTCAAATAGATAATTTATAACTCTTTTTAATAAAAAGGATAGCCCTCTCTTTTATCTGTATTTTTCTCATATCAGGATTACCCCAGTCTACATTATTTCGGATTTGTGAGTGTGTACTGTAATTTATAAATCAGATATCTTTAAATTAACTGAAAGTTTTATGTCTTACCCTATGTCTAAAATGTCTTTCATGAAACTAAAATCTGCTTCGAAGTAGATTGTGAAAATGGCATATTTAAAAATGCAAAAATTTTCATTCATTTTATGTTTGAGACTTTATCATCATTATCATTTGTTACTCACCAAAGCTGCTGCAAACTTGCAAAAAATGAAAAATAAGTGTTTTTACATTGAATAGTTCTGCATTGTATCAATGATATCTGACAATTCATTCTATTTGAGTTTATTATTAATGCATTTGTGAATAGTTCTGCATTGTATCAATGATATCTGACAATTCATTCTATTTGAGTTTATTATTAATGCATTTATTGAAAGTTTTTATATTAACTGCATATGCACAAATAAATTTACACAAGATCTAGCATAGGGTCAGGTGGAGAAAAATTGCTATAAAAATGTCACTTTTTTATTAATACTTTGCCAAGAACTTTTTATTTTAATCTGCAAAAAAATTACATAGAATGGGGGTAAATGAACATCCCTCTCAACGTTTGAAAGCCAATTTCACCAATAAAATTGAAAATTATTACTGATAATAGTATTTAAAACATATTGTCACTTAACTATTTTAACCCCTTTCCACAGGGGTAAAATAAGTAATACTTATTTAAAGCTTTCTATTTTTTTAATTAAATAAATAATTGCCCATGAATCTGCTTAAAAGTGTTCTTTAGAATGCTGAAAATAATAAACAACAAATTTAAAAGAAAAAATAATCTGGATTATGGTTCATTGGTGCATCAGAAAGGACAGCACCAATTTATGATATGTCGTGCATGTCATCTTTATCAGGTAACATGATATAGGAACATCCATTCTCTTTTGGGAACTTAACTGTATTTCTTATTATTACAAGAAATATCTTATTTATTGCTTTTTCAAAAACTCTGGCCTAAAATCTACTTCTGATTGTTTCTCTATTACTACTATTTAAATAACTTTCTCTCTTCTAAAGAAACAAAATTTCTTCTAAATAATCAATAACTTTGTTGGTAAGATTTTTAATTGTAATTTAGTTATTAATTTGGGCTTCTATTTTTCATATTTTTATATTATCACTTTTTAAAATTTAAGTAAATAATTTTAGAGCGCTATATTGTTTTAATGTCAAATGTTACTTTAAAAGATAAAATTATTCAAAAAAGTATTTTAAAAAAAGCTATTTCTTTGCTAATTCTAACGGTATAATATTTTACCCCACATAAGTTTTTTTGCTCTAAAACATTAATTTTATGTTATTTTGTAATAAAAAATTCAGAAAGTTAACCCTGGATAAGTGTTTTATGCTACACACTGGATAAAAAGGCTGAAAATAGATTCTTGTGTAATTTAAATCCAAAGTTTTTCTCACTACAGTAGACTCCCTTAAATCCGCGAACGCCTAAAATCCGCGTATTTTTTTCAGATGTAAACGATGAAATTTACAGTTAAGTTGCAGGAACAAAATTCAAGATGGCACCGAAATCAGCGACTACCGCAGTTTTTTTTTTTACTAAATTTTTTGTTAATCATTCTCTTTTGGCTATTACAGCTTGTTTATTACTAAAAAAATTTACATTAATTTGGATTTTGATATAAATTAGCATATCTATATCAAAACTTCCAGGGTTCGAAATGGAAAAATCCACGAACCGGAACGCTATTTTAAAATTATTTTTCGCGGAATTTTTTTTTTTTAAATTATAGACAAATTGATTTCTAAACATACAAAGCAGTATAAGAAAAGCATTCAAGACTCTAAATAACAATGAAAAAAGTTACAGTGAGTGCAATAAGCTATATATACTGATAATAGCATTAACACTGTTCTCCTTGCTATCACTAGATGACAGCATAGGACTTTTGGAATCGAATTTAATCGATTTCATTCGTAATAATTTAATATTTTTTTTAATTTTTATTAATTACTTACCTTTAAACTAATAAATTATTTTACTTATTTGAATGTTTCACTTTATTGTAAGCATTCATTATAATTTCCCTTGCTTAACTACCAATGAAATTAATGTTTCAAAAATGTAAACAAATCAATGACCAGAAATCTGCAAAATTCTAAAATCCGCACAACCTCTGGTCCCAAGCTGTGCATATTTGAGGGAGTCTACTGTATTACAACCAAGTCATATCATCTAAAATTTTAAAATGGCTGCAAAATATAATAATATGGCAACAAATATTATGTTATTCATTGAAAAATCATAACTAGTACCAGTAATATGCTAATTTGGAAAAATAATTGCAAAAAATTTTCAATTTGTATTTTTTATAAATTTATTTTTAAAACTTGTTTTACCCCACATAACCCTACTACATGTTTGGTGGTTCAGTTTGTAAAACTACCCATATGAGGCAAAGTATATTTGATTCTTTTTCTTTATGTTCATTAGTCAAGAATTTCAACTTTTATTTTGTATGTAAATAACGTACTTGAAAAATATGTATGCCTACATTCCAGACATAATTAATTCAGGCACTTTATTAAAAAAATAAATAAATGACTTAATTTTGGCTTCTTTGTAAATGAAATCCTGAGTATGTTCATGTTCAGAATGGCAAAAGGAAATAATTGCGTTAAGATTGAAAATAGGCATTTCAATTAAATGATTTTTAAAAACTTTTGTAGAAAAGATGGGAATTATTTATTCTTACAAAAATAAAATCGATTGCTTTAACTTTTTTTATAAAATTAATTCATGTTACTTCGCTCTATCCCGAAAATTAAATGCTTTTTTCACAATTTTCAGCCGTGCTTTTATTTTATTAATTCTTTATGCCATCTATAAATATTTAAAATCATTTATTGCTTTAAAAAATGCTTGTTGCTTGGAAAATATTTTATAATTTAATTAAGTTTAATATTTCTCTTGGAAAAATAATGTATATAAAATGTTATCAGCTAAATCTCAAATATTTTATTTAAAATCTGATTTTTTAGTTTTATATTATGTGTAATTTAAAACAAATTCTTAGTGCAATTATAACATTTTAAAAAAAAGAAAGAAAAAAAAAGCTTTATAAAAAATAAGTGAACCTGTCAAGAAATATGTTTTAGCCAATTCAGATTCTATTTTAATAGATTTTATTGTATACAAGCTGAGCCTCCTGGTGTTGGCCAGGGTCTGTGATAACCTTAAATATACCTAAAATTAGTGTTGATCTTATATTCTTAAACGAAAATCTTTCTGAACAAACTTCATGTTGGGGATCCCATTGCCTTCAGCATATTCGCATCCTCAAACTTATATGATTATATATTTTTAAATGGCAATTCAAAGGAACCTAGAGTTGGTGCTCCCACTAACTTCGGCAATGTACAGTCGTGGAAAAAAAAAAGTAAGCACACCCTACTAACTTCTCAACAAATTATCGTAGAAGAAAGTTACTGGTGCCGAACGATTGGAAATAAAGTGTACTTTTAAATGATGTAAATAAAATTTGCTTAATGGGTGATAATATTAAAATGAACCATAACTTTGTTTTTTCAATAGCAGTACACAATTCTGACAGCATAAATGAACTCTACACCCTTCATTTCGTATAAAAACAAATTTTTGTGCAATTCGTACCATAAGTTTCCGAGAAATTAATTATTTTAAAACGAGCGTGCTTTAAGGGCTGTATCCAAATTGAAGTTCGGTACTTGATTGTTAACCGAGAGAGCTCGCTTCTTGATCAAGGCACCTTAAGCAGTCAGTTAAGCCTGTTAGATTACAGGATAGCATAAGAAATTTCAAAATATTTAGTCACTTCTATAATAGACGGCCCCTTAAACCATCTTTTTGCCGTTTTTAGGGTTCCGTACTTAAAAAGTAAAAACAGAACCATTATAAGATCACTCCTGTGTCTGTCCGTCTGTCACAGCCATTTTAATTGTAAACTATGGAACGTGGAAAGTTCAAATTCAGGGAAGTAATAAAGACCATTGACCCACATATTTTCAGATTAATAAACATTCATAAATATATTTAGTAAAAAAGTAGAGGGGCTAATTATGCTACTTGAAAAAAAAAAACAAAAAATTGTATATCATGTGAGGTATCCTGTGAAAGCTTTTGTAACGCTGAACTCAAAAATACATTCCTTTTAATTTTAGGTATTATATTTTCAAAGATATTGTTGCAAATGTAGCACAAAAATGTTTCCCCCCCCCCCCCCCTCATCTAATTCCGAATCTACTGAAACTAAAATTATGAAAAAATTAGAAGTAGTAGACGTTAATATAAACTTTGCCGGAAAATTATGGCGATTACCCTAGGTCACATAGTTTTTGAGTAATTAGCATTTTTCTGTTATACACAAATTTGGATTTACGGACATTCAGAAAAATTGTTGAGCATCGCTGAATATACCTATCGTTGCAGAAGAATAAAAGCATTGTTGATAATGATTTTTCGAAAAAAATCATCGGTAATTAGCTGAGATATTAACCCTTAAAGGTACGGTCAGTTTGGACATACAAAAGGACACGGGCGGCGTACTCTATGCCTAGTTAACGACTTTTAGTGATATATATGTGTAATGTAATGTCCAGTAACACAGTATAAAAGCAATAAACGTCAAATTGTTAAAAACATACTAATTTAAGGGGTCTCGGGACTCGAAAAAATGAAAAAAAGACCATTTTCAACATTTAATGTCTTAAAATGTATATGATTTTAAAACACAATTTTAATTGGAATGAAAGATATAAGTATGTTCTTTCGTTTCATGTATTTAAAAAATTGCAAGATACAGAATTAGTATTTATATGGGGCGCTCGGAACTGTTAGACATTTGTCGAACAAAAAATTGGCATAACAGTTTACGTGCAGGATTACAAAATAAATATTGCAACTACAATGAAAATTTTGGTGCTTACTTATACTTCAGATTGTAATAATTTCCCTGAACTTAAATAAATTTGTATTTAAAGCCTTTTTTATATTTTTAATGCAATGCTGCATTTAGCTAGTACAAAATTTTGAAAATTTCAACAGTAAAATCACCTAAAAAAATATTTTTTTGAACATTTAAAAGGAAATTTTAGGTTCAGTTTATACAGAATAACATGGAACATATGTTTTAAAAATGTCATGAAAAAATATTCAGAAGTTTTTGAGGTATCCTGCACGTTATACCCAAAAACGCCATTTGGAAAATAATGACTTTAAAGTTTCGGAAACGCCGCTTCAGCTATTGAGCGGGTATAATTCTAGAAGCCAAAACTTCTGTTCTAATGGGAATTTCAAGGAAACAATTATATCAAAATATTCAGAAAAAATAGGTGTTTAACATCTAAAAAAATTAAAATTTCTTAAATTTTGAAGCTTTAAGAGTCCTGCGACCACTTAATCCTTTCCGGCACGGAGTAATTCTGTTTCTAAACTTATGAAATAATGAACTGACACCAGAATTTATAAACGAATTTATTAGAAAATGCAAACTTGCTTATTTTCACGTACATGATAAAAGGAAAATTTTAATTAAATATTCTTGGTGCCATTTGTCTGTTTTGGAATTAAAATTAGGTGTCCGTTTTTTAAGGGTATCGCCCTCGAAATATTTAATTAGAATAAATCGCATAAATACTGTGAGATTCACGATAGTTTGCATTGATTGTATCTCTCAATATGCCTCGAGTGACTTTAAAAGTTAATTAAACATCTATCTGGAAAAACGCGGCACTGACCAAGACGGCGTTGCAACTTTGAGACCTCAATTCGAAGTGCGCTTAGCACAATGCCAAATTTAAACTTTGAACAAAGGTTTTGTTTGATACACTGTAGAAATAAAGGTTATTACTACGCTGAATTTAGTTTCATGAAATGCCAAATGAAGTTTAACTATGTACTGCCTTTATTGTCAGTACCGAATTAAGTTCATCATTAACAGATTAGGATAATATTTAAAAAAAAACCTTTTTTTTTTTTTTTTTTTTTTTTTTTTTTTTTTTTAATAATACAATTACAAATTCATATATTTATTCTACAGAACCCTCTGTGCGCGAGTAATGCTCGCACTTGACCGTTTATTTAAGCATAATTTGAAAACTAATTGGAAGAAAAATGTGAAATTTTGGATTTCCATAAAGCAGGACTTAATAAATCTGAATCCATCAAAAAAATTGTTGGTTGCAATTCATAATTTTTTTTAATATTAAATTCATAAGTCATATCAAAAAATTATAAAAATTGCAAATTTAACGTATTTATGTTTGGGTATATTATTGCTACACAAAAAAATTAGAACGTTAGGATCAAAATTTCAGAAGTTTTAAATAAAAATATGAAAATGTAATTTAACATTAGAAGCACTAAATTTTGAATGTTTATAATTCAAAAACTTATCATTCAAATGACTTGAAATTTGGTGTCTAGGCATAGTTTGAGCCAAAGTTTTGAAATATCTCGTTAAAATTGGGTATTGTCATTGAAAAAAAATGAAGTTTGGATTCGTTTTAATATGTAGATGGCCTCCTAAGCAAATTTTATATACTTCATTTAAAAGTAGACTTAATTTCCAATCGTTCAGAACCAGTAACTTTCGTCTGCGATAATTTGTTGAGGAGTTAGTAGGGGGTGTTTACTTTTTTTTTTTCCACGAGTGTACACCTGTTATGCTATCCATTTTTAAACTTAAATTTTTCCAGATGAACCTGATGTTGATGATCCCATTGTCTTTTACTGTGTATATACACCCATGATTTAATATTTTTAGAGGGAAAAATTTTCCAAACAAACCTTATGTTGGAGGTCCAACCGCCTTCGGCATCATACACCTTCAAATTGGTATAGTTTTATATTTTGAAATGAAATTTTTTTAAAACAAACTGAGGATGGAGGAGGGCATTTATATTGATTGCTGATTTAATTTCTGACATTTAGATATATTAAATTTTTAATTCTGATCAAAAGTTCGTGAGAAAACCTAAATAATATAAAATGTGTACTATCTTGTCATTTTTAAAAACGCAAATACAATAAAATTGCAAGATGTTTTTCCGATGCAACACAAAATGAAATCTGCAAGATACTGAGGGGGGTGGGGAGGTAGTTTAGCAAATTTGTGAAAGGATTTATGGATTTATTTTTTTAAATAGCAAAGATATTATTTTTTAAACCCAAGACATTGTTGGAACCAGAAAATTACCTGAAATAAGTGGGTACTTTTTATTTATTTTTTTCCACCTCAATTTGAAAAACAGTTGCAGAATTTTAAATCTGCATAAAAAACGAAAATCATTTAATTGGATTTCAGAAAAAATTTTCTTTTTGAAAAGGTAAATATTAATATCTTTTAAAACATTGTTAGAAAGGATAAGATGCCATAAATAAGTGAAAAAAAAAAAAAAAATATATATATATATATATTAAATAAAAACATAATTTGAAGAACAAATAAAAAAAACAAAATTTATTTCCTACATTGTTTAAGCCCAAGAAGGGACAGATATTAAGTTATTTCATTCAATTAGTTCTACATTTAATGTTAAATTTTTATAACAAATTAGTTAAGCCAATTGAAGATTAAAAAATAAAAATAAAATTCATACAATATGATACTTAAAACACCCTAAAAAATTAGATTCCGTTCAAATGAAATCGAAATAAATCTTAGACTTCTTCCATTTTTAATTGAAAATATTTGTATTGCAGGTTTTGTATTATGTTTATGACAATTGTGCATAAAACGATAAGATGCATGCAAAATACAAAACTTAAAAAAAGGTCTAAGATTTATTTCGATTTCATTTGAACGGAATTAAATTTTTTAGGGTGTTTTAAGTATCATATTGTATGAATTTTATTTTTATTTTTTAATCTTCAATTGGCTTAACTAATTTGTTACAAAAATTTAACATTAAATATAGAACTAATTGAATGAAATAACTTAATATCTGTCCCTTCTTGGGCTTAAACAATGTAGGAAATAATTTTTTTTTTTTTTTTTATTTGTTCTTCAAATTATGTTTTTGTTTAATATGTCAAGTTTTTTACTAACTACAGCACTCAGACCAACGCATTTCAAAATTAATAGAGAGTATCATCATCAGGGTTTGATGTATGCGGTATTGCATCACAATGTGGGATGCAGTTTACCGATGTGTAATTCAAAATGTTTCACCACTGTAGTAATGCAGGTTGCGGTAGTTTGGACAAAAACTTCCAATCTAAACGTAAAAAATCTATAATCAAAACACAAAAAATTAACTTCACTTAAATTTAGATACTCTATTTCCCACTCAGGAATGCTATTAATGTAAATGTAAATTGTGTGAATCCTTACTGCTAATATTTAACAATATTATAGCTGTGATACAGTAAAAAATAAAAGTTTTCTTAAATTTTTAAACCCTATTCTCTCCCAAAGGGTGATGCAAACACATCAGAAAATTATTACCTAAGTTTAACTTGGCGTATAAATAGTTTTCATCTCGGGGGAAAAAAAAAACACATTTTAAAATTTAAGTTATATAATTCCCCACAAGTTCGCTACTTGCGTAAAAATAGCTATCCATTAGAAACTTTTTACTAAAATATCAACTTGACCAAAGCAAAAACTTATTCTGAAAATATCCTTTTTATTTCCACTATGACACCATATTCACATATTTTTGAAAAAAAAACAAACAAAAAAAAAAAAAAAACTAGCTCAATTTAATATTTCACGTGAAAATCTTTCAACCAAAAAGAAATAAATTATTATTACGGCTTTTGAAATTTTTGCAACAATGAAGTAAAAATGTTACATTTTCAATGAAAAAAGCGAAAATTGGAATTATTAAGAAAAATATTTGAATAATGCAAAAACAATTGGCCCATGTTTCTCTCTGGGTTATAATTCATCCATATGCAAAGGCATTTTACCATTCGTTTTGACCCTGATGTCAGGCAAGCGTTTTTACACTTTAAATTTATAATATCATTAGAATTAGTAAAGAATAAAAAATGAGTGGCATCAGGGACAAAAAGGTGGGAAGAAAAAATTAAAAAGTTATGATCTCCATAGGCTTTTCCATGTTAAATTAACATTGAGAAGTGACACTGGAAATAAATAAGTGTTGCGCTGCCGCGCAATACTTAAATATATTCCCCCACCCCTCCCCATTAAAAAAAACAGATGTTATGCAGAAAAGAAAAAAAACATGAAATTGCCATTCGGGGGGGGGGGGGGAATTTTTTTTTTTTTTAATGGTAAATGTTAATATTTTTCTAATACAAATAGTGTTAGGACTGGGAAAATATGAGTAAGTGGCTTTTTTTTTTTTTTTTTTTCCATATTTTGATGTAGAAAGCAGTTTTTATAAATGTATGCAGTTTATGCCAACAAATATAAAAAAATTCAGCTAATTATTTCCCTCTGCTTGAAGAAACTTTTTGCCAGACAACTGCAACAGTGCATCATTTTGCAATCTTCAGTATGGTTTTTAATTAATATTTTTGCTAACTATCAAAAAATGACAAAGCTGAGCCTTACGTACAATCAGACTTGCCTTTGTCTATCCTGATCCAAATTTTCTGACCTCTATGTAGGTTAGATTTTTCTAGCCATCACAGATACATTATACACATGGATAAACATCATCTTTCTTTTATTAGAATAGATACAATTGAATGTATGTAATTTCTTAGGTAGTTTGTTTACTGACTTTTTTTCATCTGTCATTTTGATATCCCATCTATAATACTGGATTTATTGTGAGGTGATAAACACTGTAACAGTTGCTGGATTCATAAGATTCTAATGACACCTCATTCATTAAAAAGTATGAGTAAGACACTGCATGTCTAAAGTGTAAATCCAGATATACACATTGGTTGACAAATACACAATTCCTCTTGGTGAACTGCATTTGTGAAAAACAAGTTGGTAAATGTAATCGCAGATCGCACAGAGGGTTTCGTTTAATATTCCTTTCAAAACATTTTATCCTTTTGCAAAATTTGTTAGTTCCACATTTCGCAACCAGAGGATGCACTCTATTCTACACAAGTTAGAACCTGGAGGGGTAAATAATATAAGACTTTTTGAAAATTTTATGATTTTTCGTGTGATCGCAAATGTTCTGCTATAAGTATGCAAAATTTCAAGTCTCCAACTTAATTAGGGGCTGAGTTAGAAAAATTGCTTAAAATGCACATGTTAGAGCCCGGAGGAGTCAATAATATAAGACTTTTTGAAAATGTTATGATTTTTCGTGTGATCACAAGTGTTCTGCTATAATTATGAAAAAATTCATGTCTTCAAATTAAATAGGGGCTCAGTTAGAAAAAAAATATCTTAAAATACACAAGTTAGAGCCCAGAAGGGTATACTGTGATACATGTTTAACACGAAACTGAGGGGATCGAAAAATCTTTTCGTGTTAAAAGAATTTCGCGTTAAGAGATCCAAAAAAAGAAAAAAACCTTACAAATATTTTCAACGTCGTCAAATTTTATTTCTATTTCCTGTTAAACTACCAGTTAGTTGTATCCATTAGGAAAAAAAGCAAGTGAAAAAATATTGTTTTTTGGGAAAAAGTCAGATATCTTTTATAAGTGTCTTTTTCAGCATTCTGAGATCTAGCTTGTTTGAACCAAATAAGAAAAGCTGTCTCTAAATGTTCGTGATTAGTAGTTCTCATATGTTTTTTCTCTGGCTTAAACACTGCTCTCAAACCTTAACGTAATGGGATCCTTGTTTTTTATTATTGTGCATAAAGTAGAATTGGCAGTGCCAAACCCTTTGCAGATTTCTGTTTTCGTTCTTCTTTTTCATCAACTTCATTAAACAGCTTCATCTTCATCTGATACGAAATAGCAGTTTGTTTTCGCACCGATTTCTCAGCCATTGCGCTAATAAAACAGAAGCTAATTTACAAAAAACACGAATTCACTTATTTTCACCCAAAATTCATTGGTTTTAACACAAAATTCACTAATTTCAACTCAAACTAACTAGCTCGAAAGTGATTTTTTTTTTTTTTCGTGTTAAACGATTTTTGTTTCGTGTTAAAAGAACAAAAATGCATTAAATTGCATAGTATACTGTCCATGGTGCTATATAATTTCGTGTTAACCGATTTTTCATGTTAAGCATTTTCATGTTAAACGTATTTCACTGTATATGACTTTTTCAAAATTTTATGGTTTGTCATTTGATGTGAGGTGTTCAATTATAAGCAGGGTTGGAAAAAAACATGTTTTTTTTGTTTAAAACATGTTTTAAACGCGTAAAACGTTTTTTTTTCTCATTCAACAGCAAAATTTTGATTAAAGTGAACAAATATTATTAAATATAAAGAATGAAAATATTTTCAAACAGCAGTAAGGAAGAAAATAATTATATAATAAATACCAAACATTAATTAGCAATTTTGTTTTTATTCTAAACTAAAACATTTAATTGTTAAGTTCTTTAAAAATGGTAACAAGTTTGGCAGCCTTATCAACACCCAAACGATTTCTGGTTTTGCTTTGCACAAAACCAAAAGTAGAGAACTCTTTCTAAACCAGCAGTAGAACATACAGCTGCATGTAACTGTTTCATGATATTCATGGCATTTTTATCTATGTGTTTTTCAAGGCTTAACCACCACGATAAAGGTGTTATTTCCACTTTATTTGATTCTCCAATGGCAAATTTATGATTGGTAACTGCATCAAACATATAATCAGAGAATGGAGCTGATTTAGCTTTATAGTTTATAATTATTGGAATTAGTTTAGGACATAATTTGGCAGCAAGGTTCATGCCTTTTTCAGTCTCATCAATTGTAAGTGATTCTCCTTTAAAGAGTGGATCAGTAATGTTTGCCAAGAAATGTGCGGGGGTCATGGCCATTTCATATCTGTCTTCTATAGCTTTTTCAATGTTTTTTTTTATAATCATGGTAAGATTACTAGCAGCACATATGTCTGACATTTCTTTTTTTAGATCTTTCCAAACTTCAACTACATCACTAATTGTACAATTATTCCTCTGAGCTTTGTCACATGCAACTGCAATAGGTTTAAGCCTTTGGATATTATCTTCAACATTTCTTTTTAACTGAAAATCTAAGACTTTCTTAGAAATATCAGAATTGATTTTCTCTCTATTATCTTCACAAACTTTCAAAATTTGTAGCCAATTGCTTATATAAGACTCCATTGTGTCCAACATGGAATTCCACCTGACATCTGATGGTAACTCAAGCTTCTTAGCACCTGTTTCTTGAAGCTTTGCTGAGGTAAAATGGTTATTTCGAAAATATTTAACAATATCAATAACTTGAGCTTTTATATTGGAGATTTTAATGTCTTTTGCTAGAAGATTTAAGACATGAGCTGAACATCCATAAGTTAAAATATTCATGTTATTCCTCTCAGTCTTTTTAAGTTCATCTCTCATCTTCGTAACATTAGCATCATTGTCTGTTACAAAGCTGCCAATAAGACAACTATAACGTTCCTCTATTTTATTTATGGCAGTACTTGCAAGTTCACAAAGATAATTAAATTCATGAGGATGGCCAGATGTATCAATGGAATCTACTAAGTAAATTTTACCTTTGCAAGATACTGTGATTCCTACAATTGGCTCATTGTGAATGTTGCTCCATCCGTCAAGAGCAGCACAAACAATCTGTTCTCTTAAATCACTTTTATAGGTTTCCAACACAGATTCATGCACTTTGTCAAGTAATATTCCTCCTATTTCATGACGATTTGGTGGTTTGTAGCCAGGTCTTATATTCGACACCATCTTTTTAAATTCTGGATGATCCACACATGAAAATGATGTGTTTGTTGCATAAATAAACCGGGCAACTTGAATATCAAACAATTCTTTATCATATTTAGATGTTCTCACAATAAAATTGCTTAAACTTGTAGTTGGTGCATGTCTCTTATTGGTATTTATGTAAGGATCAGTATCAGTAGCCTGTCTCTTTCTTGACTCTTTAACAACTTCAATCTTTTCTAGTTTAGGTGGATCATCTTCCTGAGCAAAAGTTCCAGCATCTGATAAAACACAATTGTTAAAGTGAGCTTTCATTCTTGCCACTAACCCTGCCATTTCCTTACATTTTTTACATTCAGCTCTGGAACCTACTTTACCAGGAATTTCTATCTGTTCAAAAGATTCCCAAATTGAATGTTTTTTCCTTCCTGTAGCCATAATTTTAATAATTTTTCTTCAAAAACAAACTATAGATTAATTAACTACACACTGAACTAAAAGCACATGGAATGACAATACAATAGATAACAGATAATTATCTTCACTTCAGTTCCCTTGCAACAGATAAAAGAATTATCTTCACTTCAGTTCCCTTTTCTCAAATAAAATATTAAAATAAATACAGTCAGACCTCGATATCTCGAAACTCCTTGATATCTCGAAAAAAGAAATTTCCCCTGCATTTGCATCAAAATTCTTATGTATTTTCCATAGTTATCTCGAAATATATTTTCCGAAACCCTTGATATGTCGAAATTTTTTCCACAGAAATTAGTTTGACTTTTTACTTTTGGCTATTGTCAGCTGTAGAACTAGTTTGATCATGATGCTGGTTTCACATTCTTTTATCCCTTTGTTGATACAAAGAACTTAAAAGGGTAACAATAGGAGGCTTTTGAAAGCGAAAAAAGGGACAACATCGTTTTATGGAAACTTTGCGGTGAAAGTGCATCGGGTGATTCAGTTACCTGTGAAGAGTGGCTTTCAGAACTTCCTTCTCTTTTAAAAAGACTATAAAGCAGATGACGTGTTTAACGCAGATGAAACTGTATTGTTGTACTAGTGGTTTTCCAACAAAACGGCTGCATTTAAAGGTGAAGAAATCCGACGTTGCAAACAGAGTAAACTTCGTGTAGCTGTGCTTTTGGCAGCAAATCAAAGTGGTAAAGAAAAGATTCCTCCTGTTATGATAGGACTATCTAAAAAGCCGAGGTGCTTTGCTAAAATTAAGTCATTTCTAATGCTATACTGGTCAAATATAAAGGCTTGGATGGCAATGCAATTTTTGCTGATTGGCTCACAGGAATTGGTAAAAGAATGGCTAAAAGTAAAATACACATTCTCCTCTTCATAGACAATTGTAAAGCCCACTCTGATCTTCCAACACTAAAAAATATCACTGTTAAGTTTTTACCGCCAAACATGACTTCGAAGTTTCGACCAGATCAGGACAACCATCAACCATTCAACCAGGAGGTAATCCGTAGCTTCAAAGTTGGTAATCAAGTCCATATTGTGAGAAACTTCTGAATAATATCGGTGAAGGTAAACCTTCTAGCACACCTATCACCATCTTACAGTCAATGCGAATGGCTGACTATGCATGAAGGAATGTTACAGAAACAACAATGAGAAATTGTTTCATAAAAGCAGGATATTTAGAATATGTAACTTCCAGTGAAACAGAGGAAGTTAATTCCATTAATCAAGCAACTGAAGAAGAAGAACTGAATGCAGAACAGTGGGAATCGATACAAAAATCGTGTCACATTGAGATTTCATTCGAAGAATACTTGAATGTAGACAATGAGCTTGAAACGTGCGGCACTATGACGGATGAGGAGATTGTTTCGAGCATTAATGCAGAAATTTCTGATGAAGAAATTAAAGACCTACAAGGTCATCAAGAACATGAAAAAATTACAGTGAAAGAAGCCGAGAAGGCATTTGACCTGCTGCGGAGATTTCTTGAATCAAATGAAAATATTAGAACTGAAGCATTTGGTACATTGCTATGTGAGAGAAAACTGTGCAATTGCAAAAAGATTCTGCGAGACTTCAATTAAAAACCTTTTCTTCAGAAACAAGTGAATGATTTCTTAATGAGGAATTGGATATTATTTAATTAAAAAAAGTTTGTGTAACACAATTCTGAAATTATTAAAACTTTGAGAAGTGTAATTTGTTAATTATTAGTACATTAATTAAAGTTTTTGATGAATCTTAGCAAAAAGTGGTTTGTGGGGTTAGACTTTTAAATTTTGTCAAAACCTTGATAACTCGAAACCTCTATATCTCGAATTTTTTTCTCTTCCCCACAGATTCGAGATATCGAGGTTGTACTGTAAATAAATATATGAAATATGTAAAAAATTAGTTAAGAAATAAATATTTTTTAAACATGTCCATTTTTTATTAAATTATTATTATTATTTTGAGAACAGATTCAAACTAAAAATCAAAATAAATAGATTGGTTGGTAGGTAGCATACTTTTATAACTCTGAGGACAGAAAAGCAAATTTAAACAATTAGAATTTAAAAGGAGGAGGTTTTTAAAAAGGATTTAAAAGGGGTAGCACAATACATTAAAGTAAAAAAAAAAAAAAAAGATAAGGGAAATCTTTACAAGAAAAACAAAAAAAGCTATCCTACTACTAATTAAACTGAACACTAATTGTTCTCAACTTCTGCTCATTTTAAAGAAAGCAGCAATAACAGAGATTGTGCAATCCAGATATTATGCAATCATGGTATTACACGATACTGAGCAACACAATTATAAAAAGATGACTGCTAACTTCTTGGTTTTTAGACAAAAAAGCCATGGAAATTAAAGATAGCAGATAGTACAAAAATGAGATAGAGAAACAGAAATGCATGTTTCTAGATAGTCTTTATAAATAATTTAACACTGAAATACTGTTAGTTTTGAAAATGAGATTATTAATATATTATAGAACTTTGATATTATATAAAAAATCATAATTGAGATATTTAAAAAAATAAATTATGTATTTCCAATTTTAGAGGAAATAAATTTACTTTAAATACTTAATTAAAATTAAATAACCAATTTATAATTTGAATAAAATTTGAATGTCTTTTAGTATATACAGCTAATTAGAAATTTTTAATACTATTTTATTTCATAAATTTTAATTTGTTACATTATTAGCGATAATCATGTTTTAAACATTGTTTTAAATATAATGTTTTAAACGTGTTTTAAACAGCTGTTTTAAACATAACAACCCTGATTATAAGTATGCAAAATTTCAAATCTTCAACTTAATTAGGGGCTCAGTTAGAACAAAAAGATTAAAATACACAAGTACAGAGGGTTAAATATAAGACTTTTTCAAAATTTTATGATTTGTTGTTTGATGTGAGGTGTTCAGCTATAAGTATGTAAAATTTCAAGTTTCCAACACATGGGCGTATCCAGAGGGGGGGGGGGGGGAGGGGGGCTTATAGGTCTACAGCCGCCTCCCTCCCATCACCAGAAATTTTAAAAAGTTATATGAAAAAATTGCTGATTTTTTTTTTCTTTTTTGGAATTTTTTAGCCCCCGGTATGGTATGCTATTTCTTTCTCCCAGTTTATTTTGCATCCAAAAAATAACGTTACCTTACAGACGCTAGCCATGAAACAAAGCATTAAGATTAAATACTCTTTAGCAATTTTTTAATTTTCTAAGCATCGCACATTTTCGTCGTATTGGAAAAAGAAAAAAGTACTTTTTAATGCAGTTTATTTGAAAACTGCATCTCCATTTGTTTTTGAGATATTAATTTTTTTGTAGTGTTTAGCGACATTTGTTTCATTATGGCAACTCAAGTACTCCATTTCTGTAGAAAGTAAAGAAAAAATTGTTGAAAAATAGCAATTATATCTTCTTGTTGCCATTTTCTCATAAAAACTGAAAAAAAAGTAATTAAAATATGTGCTATTTTGAAAAAATATTAATGAATTGCTTTCTTTTTGCTGCATTTGTGTATTATTCTGAGATAGTGACGTCCTACCCATACTTTATTGTAGATGTTTATGATTAGATCGTAAATGAGGAATTCTTCACCAGATTCGGATGACGTCGTTTTATATAAAATAAAATCGCATGTTTTAAGTCTTAAAACTGAGCTACAGTAGAGTCCCGATTATCCAAGTTTCCCTTCACCGAGTGTCCGCTTTCATTGAGTTATTTTCTTTTGATGGACTGATGGCTTCTATTATTATGAAACAGCCATTATAAATGAAGTGTTAGGTGAAGATGAAAGAGCTGCCGTAAAAAGTTAGATCTCTGATTTTCTGGTCAAAATGGGGGAAAAAAATGGCCAGAAAATCAGAGTTGTAACTTTTTACGACTGCTCTTTCATCTTCACCTAACACTTCATTTATAATGGCTGTTTCGTAATAATAGAAGCCATCAGTCCATCAAAAGAAAATGAAATAATGAAAATGTCGGTGGCGACACTATATTCTGAAAAAGCAGAATTCTTGTTCTCTAGTTTTTTTTTTTTAAATTTCTATCATACAGCGAAGTACTAACCATTCTCATTAGTGCCATATTAGATCACTTTGACACCAAAGAAGAGATAGGCGGCTGATGGGGCTACAACACCCCTTCCTACCGAAATATTCGAAAATTTAATGAAAAAAGTGTTTTTTCTTTAGTTTTTAGATAAATCTGTAATTTTTTCTTCTGTCATACAGCCAAATAGCCATTCTCGTTAACCCCATATTAGCCCACATTGACATCACAGCATACTCAAAGATGGGGAGGGAGCTGATGGAATTACAGCGCCCTCATCTCGATATAGTCAAAAATGACATGAATAAACAGTGTTGATTTTTTCTCTCTGTGTTTGAGATTAATTTGTGTCCCCCCCCCCCCCCACATCATTGAGCAGACTAGCCACTCCCTTCACTTTAATTCCATATTAGTACACAGTGATACCACATTAAACAACACAAAAAGGTGGAAGGGGGCTAATTGGATTGCAGCCTCCCTCCCAAAATAGTCGAAAATAAAATGAAAAAGTGCTCATTTTTTCTCTTTTTTTTTTTTTGAGATAAATTTGTTTTCCCTCCATTCATTCAAGAGACTATCCACTCTCTTCTCTTTAGTTCCATATTAGTGCACAGTGACACCACATTATAACCAAAGAGGTGAAAGGGGCTAATGGGGTTACAGCACCCTCCCACAACAGTCGAAAATGAAATGAAAAAAAGTCTTATTTTTTTCTTTAAGTTTGAGGTAAATTGTAATTTTGTTTTCTGCAATCCTTACTCTTTTAGATAAATCTGTAATTTTTTTCTTCCGTTATACAGCAAAATAGCCATTCTTGTTAGCCCCATGTTAGTCCACATTGACATCACAGAAGGGGACGGGGCTCTTCAAAATAGTCGAAAATGAAATGAAAAAAGTGCTGTTTTTCTGTTTCAGATAAATTTGTATTTCTCCCCTATCATTTAACTGACTAGCCGCTCTCTTCTCTTTAGTTCCATATTAGTGCACAGTGAGACCACATTATACCCAAAGAAGTGTAAGGGGTAATGGGATTACAGCCCCCTTCCAAAATAATTGAAAATGAAATGAAAAATAGTATTTTTTTCTGTTTGAGATAAATTTGTGTTTCTCCTCCTATCATTCAACAGACTACCCACTCTCTCCTCTTTAGTTCCATATGACATAGTGCACAGTGGCGCCACATTATACTCAAAGAAGTGGAAGGGGGTAATGGGGTTACAGCCCCCTCCCAAAATAGTCGAAAGTGAAATGAAAACAATGCTGATTTTTTTTTCTTTTTTGTTTGAGATAAATTTGCAACTATTGTTTTCTGCAAATAGCGAACTAGCCATTCTGGTTAGTCCCATATCAGCGCACAGTTACACCACAGCATACCAAACAAGGGGAAGGGGGCTGATGTAGGTTACAGGTTCTCTTATGAAATAGTTGAAAATGAAATGAAAAAGGTGCTGATTTTTTTTCCTTTCTGTTTGAGATAAATTTGTAATTTAGTTTTCTGTTTTACTGCGGATTAGCCATTCTCGTTAGTCCCATATTAGTCCATATAGACACCACAGCATACCCAAAAAAGGCGAAAGAGTTTTTTTTTTTCGGATGCGTGGGGAACAATTTTATAGATTTTAAGCTATTCGCATTTTTTGGCAATCCTTCATCTAAATTTGCATTTTTTCTGCAGTTTTTTTTTTTTTTTTGACGAACTTTGCGTTTTATCGTGACCATTTGACGAAATTCGCGTTTTTATGAGGCCTTTTGTCGAAATTCAGGTTATTTTTCACACCTTTCTGGTGAAACTCGTGTTTTTGTTTTGTTTGTTTTTTTTTTTTTTTTCGCGATTCTTTGACGAAATTTGGTTGTTCTCTGCGGCTCTTTGGTGGAATATGTGTTTTTTTTTTTTTTTTTTTCCATGATCCTTTGTCGAAATTTGCTTTTTTTCCCTGCGTCCTTTTGTCAGAATACGTGTTTTTTCGCAATTACTTGTCGAAATCACGGCTTTTTGGCGAAATTCACATTTTTTTCGCGATCATTTGTCGAAATTCACATTTTTCCCCGGCTTTTTGACAAAATTCCCATTCTTTTTTTTCTTTTTTTTTTTTGATCCTTTGTCAAAATTCCCGTTTTCCGCGTCTTTTTGATGAAATTCGTGTTTTTTCCGTGGCCCTTTCATGAAATTCACGATTTTTTTCTGTGGTTCTTTGATGAAATTCATGTTTTTCCGAAGCTTTTTGACGAAATCTGTGTTTTTAAGGAATCTTTTCACGGAATTCGGTTTTTCTCCGCGTCCATTTGGCTGAATAAGTGTTGTTTTCGCAATCGTTAGCCGAAATTTGCATTTTTTCTGCGATTCTTTGTTGAAGTTTGAGTTTTTTCTATGCCTTTTCACGAAATTTGCTTTTTCTTCGCGATCATTTGTCGAAATTTGCATTTTTCTGCGGCTTTAGATGAAATTCTTGTTTTTTTGCGATCTTTTTCGAAATTCACACTTTTTGACAAATTTCATGCTTTTCCGTGGCCTTCGGCGAAATTCACTTTTTTTCGTATCCCTTGACGAAATTCACGTTTTTTTTTTTTTTAGATCTTTTGACGAAATTAACTTTTTTTCCGCAGCCCTATGGCGGAATACGTGTCTTTTTCCCGCAATCATTTGTCAAAATACGTGTTTTTTCCTCAGCCGTTTCATTAAATTCGCATTTTTCCTGCAGCCCTTTGACGAAGTTCGCGTTTTTCCAGCAGTCATTAGACAAAATTCGCATTTTCTCTGCGATCATTTCATCAAATTTGACTTTTTTTCACGATCCTATGACAAAATACATGTTTTTTCACGTCAATTTGGGACAAATTCGCAGTTTATCTGCGGCCCTTTGATAAAATTCGGTTTTTTTACACGATCCTTTAACGAAATTGGAGATCTTTTTCTGCAAACGATTGCTGAAATTGATTTTTTTCACTGAACATTTGTCTAAAATCTCTACTTCTTAGAAAGAATTGTTTAAAATACACATGTGGGAGTCCAAAGGGTTAAATTTACAACTTTTTCAAAATTTTATGATTTGTCGTTTGATGTGAGGGGTTGCGTTATAAGTATGCAAAATTTGACGCCTCCAAACCTAATTAGAGACTCGCTTAGAAAGGATTGTTTAAAATACACATGTGAGACCACAAAGGATTAAATTTACAACTTTTTCAAAATTTTATGATTTGTCGTTTGATGTGAGGTGTTCAGCTATAAGTATGCAAAATTTCACGCCTCCAACCTAATTAGGGGCTCACTTTGAAATAAGTGTTTAAAATACACATGGGGGAGTCCAAAGGGTTAAATGTACGACTTTTTCAAAATTTTATGATTTGTTGTTTGATGTGAGGTGTTCAGCCATAAGTATACAAAATTTCACTCCTCCAATGTAATTATGGGCTCACTTAGAAAGAATTGTTTAAAATACACATGTGGGAGCCCAAAGGGTTAAATTTATAACTTTTTCAAAATTTTATGGTTTGTCGTTTGATGTGAGGTGTTCAGCTATAAGTATGATAAGTATGCAAAATTTGACGCCTCCAAACCTAATTAGAGGCTCACTTAGAAAGGATTGTTTAAAATACACATGTGAGACCCCAAAGGGTTAAATTTACAACTTTTTCAAAATTTTATGATTTGTCATTTGATGTGAGGTGTTCAGCTATAAGTATGCAAAATTTCACGCCTCCAACCTAATTAGGGGCTCACTTTGAAAGAATTGTTTAAAACACACATGTGGGAGCCCAAAGGGTTAAATGTACGACTTTTTCAAAATTTTATGATTTGTCGTTTGATCTGAGGTGTCCAGCTATAAGTATGCAAAATTTCAAGTCTCCAACATGTATAGTTTCTGAGAACGGGCTCTGTGGCGGACAGACAGACAGACAGAGGAGCGAGACGAATAGGGTTTCGTCAGATGAACGAACCCCTAAAAAAAAAAAAATCCTGCGTACGCCACTGCTCCAACATATATAGTTTCTGAGAACGGGCTCTGTGATGGGCAGACAGACAGAGGAGTGAGATGAATAGGGTTTTGTCAAATGAACAAAAAATAAAAAATAATTGTATATTTTATGCAAATGTTTAATTTTTTCCCTAAAATTTGAGTTAAGATAGATGAAAAGTTTATTGTTGTTTTCTCTGCTGCAAACAATTATTTGATGCAAAACTCATCATTAGTAAATTTAGATAGCAGATACTTTTTAAAAATAAAATAATTTGTTAATTATTTTATTTATGCTGAAAAAGTATATTTTTGTTTTTAGTTAATATTTCAATCTTTTCAGTTAATCTGTTCAAGTATAATTTTTGAAAACAAAATCGGTTCGATTAACTGAAATTTTGGATGAGCTGGGTTCTACTGTATATATATTTGGTCTAGGAATTAATTTGTGCGGTTTTACAAGAGATGGCGTAACTAGCGTATTGTCCCATAGTTTCGTTTGTTCAAACATGCATTTAAAACTACTGTTATTGCGCATCCAGTTTAGTATATGCCATTTGGTTTAAGCATAAACAACAACAATTTTTATCCAACTGAAAATGTCGAATTTTGTGCCTGATAAAGTGTTTTTACAAGGGGCTCTTCTTCGTTACTTTAACATGAAGCAGTGATGGAACAGCTGCTCCAATTGCGGCAAATCGATAATGCTGCACATTTCTGCGCTAAAACGATCATTTTTCAACAAAATTGCGCCAAACTGTGCCAATTCAATAATAATTCTTGAGCCAAATCGATCATTTTCCACCTGAATTTCGCCAAAAGATTGCGAAAAACATGCGAATTTGGTCAAAAGATCGCGAAAAACACGCGATGTTTCTCAAAAGATCACGAGGGGAAAAGTGAATTTTAACAAAGGACTGCTAATTTCGTCAAAAAACGAACGAAACGTGATTCCGTTAAAAGATCGCGAATAACACGCAAATTTTGTCGAAAGACCGAGAAAAACATGATTTTTGTCTAAAGATCGCTAATTCTTCAAAAAATGAACAAAACACGGTCAAGAGATTGTGAAAAAATGCTAATTCATTTAAAAATAGAGAAAAAACCCACAAATTTCATCAAAAGACCTCAAATTTCGACAAAGGATCGCGAAAAAAAAACATGAATTTTGTCAAAAGAGCGCTAACTTCATCAAAACACTGTCAAAAAATCGCGAAAAAATGCTACTTTCGTTAAGAGGTCGCAAAAAACACGCGAATTTCGCCAAAAGATCGCGAAAAACTAGCGAATTTTGTCAAAGGATCGCAAGAAAAAAACGTTAATTTTGTCAAACAATCGCTAATTTCGTCAAAAAACGAACCAAACTGGGTAAAAAGATCGTGAAAAAACGCTTTTTCGTTAAAATAACGCGGGAAAAAATCCCGCAAATTTTATTTAAAAAGCGCAAATTTCCTCAAAAGATCGCAAAAAAAAAAAACGTGAATTTTGCCAAAAGGATAGCTAACTTCATCAAAAAACGAACAAAACACTGTCAAAGATCGCGAAAAAACGCTACTTTCGTTAAAATATCACTAAAAAAACGCAAATTTCATCAAAAGGTTGCAAAAAACACACGAATTTCATCAAAAGATCGCAAAAAAACATGCGAATTTTGTCAAAGAACCGTGAAAAAAAAACGTGAATTTTGTCAAAAAACGAACAAAACGGGGTCAAAAGATTATCAAAAAACGTGAATTTCATTAAAAGATCGCAAGAAAAACCACAAATTTCCTCAAAAGGTCTCAAATTTTGTCAAAAGATCGCAAAAAACTGCAAATTTCGTCTAAAGATTTCGAAAAACACGCTTATTTCGTCAAAAGATAGTGAAAAATTGCAAATTTCGTCAAAAGATTTCGAAAATCACGCTGATTTCAACAAAGGGTCCGAAAAAAAGGCGAAGTTCATCAAAGGATTGCAAAAGAATGCGAATTATGTGAAAGAGTTGTGGAAAAAACGCGACTTTTGTCAAAGAATTGCAGAAAAAAAAATGCGACTTTCATCAAAGAATCGCAGAAAAAAACACGACTTTTGTCAAAAAACGTGAATTTTGTCAAAGAATACCAAAATGATGTTTTGATGCTCCAAAATAGTTATTTTCTGCTCCAAAATGATCCTTTTTGCTACTCTAAAATAGTTATTTTCTGTTCCAAAGTGGCTTTTTGCTGCTCCAAAATGGCTTTTTTCTGCTCCAAAATGAGGTCCATGCTGTTCCATCTCTGCATGAAGAAAAGCGCTACCGAAAGTCATTGTATTTTGGTGGAAGTTTATGGTGACCATGCTCTAGCTGAACGAACGTATCAGAAGTGGTTTGCACAGTTTAAAAGTGGTGATTACGGCTTGGAAGACCAAGCACGACCTGGACAGCCAAAAAATTTGAAGATGAAAAATTGACAGCATTACTCGATCAGGATTCGTGTCAAGCGCAGGAAGAACTTGCAAAATCATTAGAGGTTGATCAAACAACAGTTTCCAAACGCCTCAAAGCAATGGGAATTATTCAAAAGATGTCACATTGGGTTCCATATGAATTGGAAGAAAGAGACGCTGAAAGAAGAAAAACTGTTTGCAAAATGCTGCTTCAAAGACAGAAAAATAAGGGATTTTTGCTTCGGATTGTTACTAGTGATGAAAAATGGATTTATTACGAGAATCCTAAACGAAAAAAAGCATGGGTAATGCCATGTGAACCAGGTCCATCACAACTAAAAACGAAATATTCACTGTGCAAAGGTTATGCTGTGTATATGGTGGGATATGAAAGGTGTGGTGTACTATGAGCTTCTGAAATCTGGTGAAACTATTAATGGAGAATGTTATCGATTTCACTTGATGCGTTTGAAACAAGCTCTGGCCAGAAAACGACCAGAATGGGATAACAGACATAATAAACTTATTTTTCAACATAACGCCCGACCACATGTTGCAAAACCAGTCAAAACATATTTGGAGAATGTCGGATGGGAAGTGTTACCCCACACGCCGTATTCACCAGACATTGCTCCTTCAGACTACTTCTTGTTTGATTGCATGAATAACGATTTGATCGCACAGCGGTTCACTTCTTCAGAAAATATAGAAAAATGGATCTCTGATTGGATCACTTCGAAAAGTGAGGACTTCTTTCGACACAGAATTCGTAAATTGCCTGAAAGATGGGAAAAAGTAGTGGGTAGCAATGGACAATATTTTTGTTAACGTATTTATGTATTTCGCTTTTGAAATAATTTTTTATTAAAAACTGCACGAATTAATTCCTAGACCAAATATTTGTGTTTTTGAGAAACGTAAATTTTTGTTTTGCAATGCATGAAAATATTCACTTTTTCATAAATATAATTTTATTAACCATTTGGAAAAATGGTTATTTATTGTTCTCGTCAGGATGGGAAATCAAAAGCATATCTGAAGGTTTTTATTGGTTTAATCCGCATTTTATTTGTTTTCTGATTGGTCTGTACAGTAATATGTATTTCCCTTTACTTTCAACAGAGATCTGTTGCCACTTTTACAAAGAAGTAATAAAAACTAAAAAAAAAATTATAACTCAAACAAATTGAGATGCAGCTTTCTAACAAATTGAATTTAAAAGTACATTTTTTTCTCTATACGACAATGTAAAAAGTAATATTGTGGGATGTTTAAAAGTTTAAGAATGAAATTTCATTTAAAATGGGTTGTCAGATTTCTTGGAAATCTGACGATGGAAAAGCCTTTTCCCGAACAGCCAATGAAATGCTTGGATAATACATGAGTTTCAGGTGGATAATACGTACGAGTCGCAGGCGATTTCCGTCGCTTGCAATTTTTATGTGTAATAACACTATTAATGTTCAATTCATTGCGTATGTAATGTATGATCGACTTCGTGCTATTTTTTATGTCTTAAATTTTAGTCTTTGAAAAAATCATTTTCTAAATGGTCGTTGTAATTTATTAAATTGCATTTTTTTTTTAATTAATTTATTTTATTTATTTATTTATTTTTCAAATTCATATGTATGTCTTTGTTATAGGTATATGTCCGTCATCCTGAATTATCTGCTGCTAAAGAAAACAGAGATTACATATTCCGCCAAGTATGTGAAGCAGTAAACACAATTAGTGATGTTGCACAAGGTAAATCCACTAGTGGAGCTTTGGGTCAGCCACCGTATGATGGTCCAGGAGAACTTGCTGCAGCATTGGATGAATTTGATGTATGAATTTTTTTTTCACTTAAAATATGTTATTGAAATGTATTTATTCAGTTTACAAATGTTGCTTTACCTAATACAGCTTTGTTTTCTTTTGTTGATTGCTTGTTTTCTTTTTTCCAAGATAAAGTGAGGCTGTTTAATATTTTAAGGCAACTTAAAATGTCGGAGGTTCAGAGGAATATTAATGACAAATTGATGAGTTACATTGTTACAAATCGTAATCTTTGAGTATGGTGAACGTTGATTCATAAACAAATATGAAGATTCTTTTGTGATGTGTGTCCTTTTATTCTGTGCAATATCCAATTATAAAATACTTGTCATAACCTTAAAAGAAATATACTATCTTAAAAGAAATACATATATATCTAGGAAACAGATATAATATGCAAAGTACCAAGTATCTCAGGCTCAAAGCATAGACTCAATGCTTTTTAAAATAAAATGAAAACTGATCAATAAATCAGTTATCTACTATACCTATTAAATCATTTGTACTTTCTTATATCTTTACAAGAAGAAAGTATTGGATTCGTGGAAAATTTCTACTTCCAATTTTCCATGGATTCATACATTTTCAGGGGTCGATCTAGGCAAAATTTGGGACCTATTCAGGGCCCTTTCACAAAAATCTATTTAATAAAATAAGCCCCTTCACAAAAATAAATTTAATAAAATGGACCCTTCACAAAATTAAATTTAATAAAATGGGTCCCTTCACAAAAATGAACTTAACCCATTAACTGCCAATTTTTTTTTTTCATTTTTTCTTAAAAAATTATTTAAGTTTTTGCATGTAAACAAATGTAGTACATTAAATTTTACAATACAGAAAATAAAAATATGATTTTTTGCATTTAAAAATCGATCCCCATTTGGGGATCACGGTACATTGCATGTAAAAAAAATCATATTTTTTTATGAGTGCTATGGAATAACACAGTCTATATGTAAACCAATATCACACTTTACACATTGTTTCCTAACTTTTTTTTGCAAATGGCACATTTTCTCAGTTTTCCACTCTTTCCAAGTTTTCTCTAAATAATGCTCTTCAGGATTTTTTCTCACGTCTTCTGGTACGCGTTTCTGTGAATTAACAAAACACGGCGGTCTTCCACTATTTTTTGGATCAGAAAGAAGGAGTAAATTCAAATAAAACTTTGCAACTTCCCTTCTGAAATTTAATAGTGGTATTTTTTTCATTATCAATACAATATCTGGAGCCATATCCACTGCACTAGTGAAGATAGGAGAGTACCATTTCTTGCCTCTAATTTTAATTCTGTGCTTTTGTATATTCCAATCAAGCTTATCAACACCACCCATGTTCTTATTGTAATGTAAAATGGCATTAGTTTGTGGAATTAATACTTATTTTTTCTCAGTTCTTAACCATCTTTGCACACGTCCCAAAGGTAAAATTTCCAAATGAATTAATAACATCTTAACGCTGTTGTTATCTTTCCAAATAAGGCCAATTATTCCAATGATTTCATCATATTTATAATCGAAAGCCCGCGAAATTCTGTTTTAATTTCTTTATCAGTTTTTATAGGACATTTATTCATCCTATTATATCTCACCGTCCCTGTCGCAGATATATTTCTCTCTTTTAGATTTTTCATCGAATCATAACTTGTGAAAAAATTATCGAAAAAAAACTCTGGTCTTGTGGTTTGTCCATGATGGCTACCTTTTTCAATATTACAGACATCCCTAATCCATTCACATCTTTCTCTAAACTACTGTTTATTTTACCTTCATAGACTTTAGCATCATAGCAGTATCCGGTCTCACTACAACACATTGCCCATTGCTTGCAACCAAAGCGAATGGGTTTGCCTCTAATAAATTGTTTCAGAATATGATGACCATAATAACGCAACATTTGTTCATCAATAGATATATTATGATAAAATACTCCAAATTGCATAAATGAACTCATCCAAAATTGATCGTATTTTGAATAACCTGTCTTTAATTCCATTTATCATTGGTATATTTGTATTGTCACTAAAATGTGGGTTTCCCTTTATTTCAATGTAACGATTTTTCGGCATACATTTTCGCACAATTCCAACATTTATGTCTTCTTCTTCAGACCAATGCATTTGCTCTTGAGGTAAGGAGTGATATCCAGTTAACAGTAAAAATCCCAAAAAATGACAATTGTATTCTTAGTATAAATAGCAAATCATTTTACATAGGAATAACCGTGAGCCCCAAATGGGGATCATAGTATTTTGCAAGTTATCAAGCTATGAAGCAAAGAATTCGCTCAATTTGCATATTATGTTATTCAGAACATACATGAAAATAACCTTTATCAGAAAAAAATAATTCATTTCAATATAAATTATCAAATATTCACTTAACAAATAGATGTGAAAAAGTGTGATTTACGAGATTTTGTTTTGAAAATATGCTATGTATATCAATAATTTTTAAATCACACTAAAAATTTTAGCATATACATTAACAGTAGACTATGATGTAAGTACAAAACTTTAAAAATCAACAAAAAGTTAAAAATTCTAGGCGGCAACATAACAAATATGTGTGATCCCCAAATGGGGATCACGGCAGGGAATGGGTTAATTAAACAGGCCCCTTCACAAAATTCCTTTTAATAAAATAGGCCCCTTCGTAGAATTCTTTTTCATAAAAACTGTTTTCAAATGTGTAATTTGTAAATAAAACCAGGTCACAAAAAACGGAAACTTTAGCAAGAGGATTTAAAGATGTTTTTGTTAATAAATGCTTGGTTCGAATTTGAGTAATTAGATTTCAACTTGAGCTACAAAATGTTATTTTTCGCAAAATGTAATAAAATTCACAAAAATAACTTTCACTTTTCACTAAATGGGCCCCAAGAATAAAAACATGCATTGAGATTGAGCCCTGCATTTTTAGAAGGTCCTAAACACGATTTGACTGTTTTTAGAAAATCTCCGTCTGTCTGTATGTGATGCAAATTTTGTGGGCACTCTTATCTCAAAAACTAATGCACAGATTTTTATAAAACTTCAAATTCACTTACTCCCCGATATAAAATGGTGCTGATTGCTTTTTGGTGTAAATCTTCAGGTATCAAGCACGAATTTTCATCAAATCTGAGATTAAGCTAGTCCCTGATATAAATGGTTACTGATTAGTTTTATGCAAAATGCCCAACAGATGATGCTGCTATGCTGAATTTTTCATGATTTCCTCAATAGATCTATCTCGGAAAGTAATGTATGGATTTTCATCAAGTTAGATGTTGAAATAAGTTGTTGCTGATTAGGTTTTGAAGTATAAGAATTAAATAATGTAATATATTATATATTGTGTTTATTGTATTTAAATTGATTTGATGGAATATGTGATATTATTTATTAGAAAAATAGTGTAATTGGATGTTTTTTATTAATTTAAATATATCTTGTAATTGTCAGTATTTATGAAATCATACTTGGTATTTATTATTTGAATTGCATAATTATGATATTCTCTTTTTTTATTTATTTTTTTTTTTAAATAGGAACGAATTTTAATTGACCCCTTAATGTACAATGAAGTTCGTAGTCGACCAGCTCTCGAAGAACGCTTAGAAAGCATTATCAGTGGAGCTGCTTTGATGGCTGATTCCAGTTGTACTAGAGATGATAGGAGAGAGCGTATTGTTGCTGAATGTAATCAAGTTCGTCAAGCTTTGCAAGATTTGTTATCTGCATACATGTCAAATGTAAGTACAATTGAGTATTCAATTTTTGATATAGATTTTGTAACGAAGTGTAGAGAAGCAGTTAAAATTTTGAACTCATAATCACTATTTTAGCATGTTAGTAGCATAAAAAAGTCAATGCCAAATTTTAATTACTCATAGTTGAAATTTATAGCTTTATCATATTTTAGTACATCTTAGTTGATTCATAGCTGCCAAACTTTCTGATTTTTGAGTACCACAATAATATCCAAATAATAATCTTTGTTTTATTTAATCACAAATTTCTGTCATTAAATAAAGCTAATATTTCTATTTAGAAATAATACTTGAAAATCAGAAGGCAAAGCTTTATTTTAATACCTACCTTGATCTTTGTATGCTTTGATGACCTGAAAATAATACGCTTTTAAATATTTAAAAATAAATTAGCCGTCGTAATTGGTAAGTGTATATACAGTACAGAACCATTTATCCGGAATGCTTGGGGTCAGATGTATTCTGGATAACTGGTTTTTCTGGTTAACTGGTTGTGCATTAATGCAGCATCCATTTGATAAGTTTTGCGGAATATGTGTGGTTGTGACATTATTTCTGATTTTAAATTATTAGATTACTTGGATTAAAAATCAATGCAAGAAAGATCAAAAGTTAACCAGAGTTTAAAAGAAGGTAATTTATGGGAATCCCTTAGGAAGAAAAATTCTCCTGTTTCCTCTGCATAAAAATTAAAACATCTAAAATACAACTAAATATGTTTTCATTTCAAATACTAGATGTTGTCATCAAATTGTACAATTGTTTCAAGCAAACCTTATGTCAAACAGGCAGTGTATGACACCTTTTTCTGCAAAGATTCTGAAATCAGTGTATCAGAAATATCATTCCGGATAACTGGTTTTCCAGTTAACTGGTTTCCGGATAAATGGTTCCATACTGTATATATATATATACATATTTAATAATTACAAAAAGTTTTATTTTGTATATATACAGTAGTGTGCAAATTAATTGGGACAAAGAGAATTTTCACTTTGCAAATGTATTTGCTATAAGTTCACTTACATACATATTATAAATATCCCGTAAGAAATATGCCCTCCTGTGGCTTTTATGTATTTAGCGTGGAATCCACTAATATAGAACATATTATTTTGATATTGTCATGACGATGCCAAACTTATATAACATTCTCAATAATCTCTCTTTTGGTTAAGCAGTCCATTGTATTGATACATCTCTTCAAAATACTCTACAAATTTTCATTGGGTTTACATCAGGAGAATTGCCAGGCCAATCCAAAACATCTAATTTCTTAATTTTTTTTTTTTTTTTACTTTTTTTAAATTATGTCATGGTACAAGGTCATGTTGAAGCACACCAGTACCATTAGCAAATGTTTGCATAAAAGGCACCATTTTGTGTTGTAGTATTTCAATGTATTTTATGAAGTTCGTCATTCTCTCAGCTGGCACTAAGGTTTTAGGTCCTGTAGATGTAAAATAATCCCAAAAGATCTGCTTTGGAAGGTGCTTAACAGTTTGATCAAGATGTTCTATGTTTATAGTCTCTCCGAAAGGAGTACCTTACAAAAACTATACCAGCCTAGATGCAAACTTATCTAAAACTTGTTTACAGCGATTTTGTTTTTAAAGATTTTACTGTACTTTGTTCTGTAAATCCTGTGTAAACAGTCTTGTTTATAACAGAATTCTGTTTTAAAAGTAAAAAAGTTCATTATCCCTAGTGATTCCGCTTTCATGGGTTTTATTGTAGAAGATTGCTGTCTTTTTAGCTTAATAAAGCTTGCTAAGATGGAATCACACAAAATCTTAGAAGATTTTTGTTTTTAAGAGGTTATCATCTTATCAGATATAATTGTATGGTATTCTTATTATAGGGAGAAAGAATTTTTTACGTTTAAAGCATGATTCCGTTATAGACAGGTTCCGTTTTAATAGGGTTTGCTACATATTAATGTCCATATTTAGAAGCTGTTGTCCCCTTTTTTGACCTGGCAACACTAGTCATCACCAAGAGGTGGCCAGAGTAAATATTTGTCCCTCTTTAGGTCCTTACGTTAATCAAATTTTTGCAGGGCTTCGCATCAATAAGTACATAATCAATCTGATTATTTAGCAGTCCATCTGGTGCTCTCTATGTTATTTTATGGATGTCTCTATGAGGGAATATTGTGTTCCCTATCATGTTTTTTTAGATGTGAAATTGATGAGTCTCTCCTTTTTATTACTTCATACACTGTGCTAGGGCTGGACGATATCAGAAATTTAATATTGCGATATATCAACGAGTTAATATCGATATTGGTGATATATTGCGATAACTACCTTAAACTGTATGAATAGAAATATTGCTAATTTCGAAAAAAATGGTACAGTACCAATAATTTAAGTACCAACAGATGTAGAAAGCAATGAATCAATGTTTTACACCTATACATGTTCACACAGTATAATTAACATATGTACGTATATAATTATTGGTTATTTATATATATATATATATATATATTGCATTATGGCAACATTGGATTATTTTTCTAGTTGGAATGAAGTAACTAGCTGTCACGATATCAGTAGTAAATTACGTCCAGCAGTAATAGAGTAGTATAAGTTGTCAGAACAGGTAAATTCAATCCTGTTGTTCTAGTATAACGAAGGTTGGAATCCTGTTGTGTTAAAGACTACGACATTGATGTTATATGATGATTATCAGTTGTCGAGTAAAGGCCATGGAATACATTTTTCCGTGAAAGTTTCCCCAAAAATAATTGAGACAAAACGTAAAGAGACAGCTGATCATTTTATTAAAACATCATTCGGCGGCACAGTTTCCACCAAGAATATTAGCCATCGCTTCATAGTAATAATTTAGGGAGTAAGCAAGTTGTAGATAATCGAATATGTGGACGGTGACCAGGGGGTAGTATGAAAAGTGGAAATACGATTAAAATCTGCTGAAACACAGCGACCATCGGCTTTTTGTACGTCAAGTGTAGGAATACAAATATGACATACGCCGCGCTCTCAACCAATTAATAATTAAGAATACCATGCCATGGAAATAGTGCTGACAGAGCGAGTGGATGAATTTGAAGGTAAAAAAGATAACCCCAGAATACACGCGGGAAAGTAAAATTCGGAAGGGAAAATAAAATGGTTGCTTAAAGAAAAAAGAGCAGAAATGGAACATTTAATTTAAGAATACTAAATGCGTAATATTTAAGTAATTTAGACAAGTGAGACATTAAATTAAAGGGAATTTAACAGAATTAACGATAGAGATTATTTAAGAATAAGGATTTAGTGAATATAAAGTAGTAAGAATAGAGTTTAGAATAAGATAAGGAAATCGCGGAATTAGATCTAATAATGTAATGTATATATATATGCAAAATAGAAATATTTCAGAAAAAAAAACAATGTTTGATATCTGTTTGCACTTATGCATTTGTTGCATAGTACGTTTCTTTAAAAATAGTAAGTTTCCTTTTCTTCCTACTTTATGGATTATTTTTATTAATATAACATTTTTGCTATTTAATTACTTCGGATACAACTGAAAATTTTATTTAAAAAAAAAAAAAAAATTAAAATGTTCTAAAATTTAGGACAATGACAATTTTAATATAATTAAAATAAGTAAAAGCAGGGTAAAAACTAAAATTAATTTAATATCACGTCATGCTCATATACTTGTAATTAAGTAGGTTTCAGTGGATGATAGATGCAGCAAACATGTTGATATTCAATCTTTCTCTAAGGAATGAATGCATTCTTAGTCGAAAAAATTCACTGTATTTATATCTCCTATTTATTTACTAGAAATAAACAACATGGAAACTTTTACAAAAATATATAAATTATCAAATCCCATTTCGAATAGTTTTATACTAATTTAAATTTAGTTTTTTGAAAAATATTCCTTTTAAGCTAAAATTCAACAAAACTTCGGTCTAACGAAAATACAGCAAACGAAGCAGAAGAAAGAATATCAATAGACAATATGAATAAGCACTGTATTCAGTTGAATAGTAGACATTACAGACTGGGAAGCTCTTTTTAAAAGCAACGAACCATCACAGTGAACGGGTGCTTACCTTGACTTTTCCCACCTTGAAGAGAAACAACAAGTGTAAGTGTGACCACAGATCGCATCCTTTTAAGAATCCTTTCAAAACACTGTATTCTTTAATTAATAAAGCCAAATTGATAATTTATAATTATTAAATCCTTAAAAACCACACATAAAACGGTAAAAAACGTTCCTTTTTTTTTTTTTTTAATTTGCCCCACCCCCCGAAATTTCTCGTGCCATTCTTTTTAAAACTTTTTATTGTGTGTTATAAACTATCTTAAAGTTTCAAACAGATCGCCTTGTTAGATTTCCTCATTTAAATAAAATCGTGTTTTTTTAGTTTTACATTCCACCACCAGGAAGCGAGCTCTATACTTAACAAAACTGTATCTGAATGAAACTCCCTTAAAAAACCTATCCGTAGATATATTAGTCGAAAGGGTGGCGGTATTAAACAATTATTTAAGATATTTGCTGAAATTACTATTTGAAAATAGTGGTATTAATGCTTATGAAATTTTTATATTGAACAAGTAGCATTTCTCACAGGACTCCGTTAAAAACCGCACATAAAATGGTAAAAGGATTTAACGCCCTCCCCCTGCCCCACCCCCGAAATTTCTCGCGCCATTATTTTTTAAACTTTTTATGATGTGTTATAAACTATCTTAAAGTTTCAAACAGATCGCCTTGTTAGATTTCCTAATTTAAATAAAATCGCGGCCTGTTAGTTCCACATTCTCCCACCATGCAGCGCACTCTATTCTTAAAAAAAGTGTATCTGAACGAAACTGCTTTCTATAACTTATCCGTAGATACATTAGTCGAGGGTGTGGCGATCTTAAACACCAATTTAAGATATTTGCTGAAATTACTATTCGAAAATAGTGGTTATCAACAATTATGAAATTTTTATATTGAATAAGTAAAATTTATCCTGTATTTTTAAAAATGTGACACCGTTCAGAACAATGCTTTAAAAGGGATCGGAAAAATTGCTTAAAATACACAAGTTAGAGACTGGGGGAAGGGGTGTAAATATGTCTTTTTGCAATTTTTATGATTTGTCTTGTGATCCAGGGCCCGACTAAGGCTATGGGGGGCCCCCTTTCATATATCTATAGAATTCTTTTGGAATAATGTGGAAGTGGCTAGTACTAAACTTCATACGTATTCTATGTATGCATAAATTTTGTACCCGGTACTGCTCCCATATGTAAACGGGGTATCACAAAATGATGGTCACAACTTTAAGAAAAAATACTAGTAGGATAATAGCAGAAAAAATGATAGATTGGTTGACACGAGTATTTTTTTTTTTTTTGCTTTGCTTATCTACGTACGTTATGAGATGTCTAAAAGGAAATGCCCCAAATTGATCATAATGAATGGTTTTAACTTGCCACATTGCGAGGAAAACATTAATAAAGAATTTCTTTTGAAAACAATAGAATACTAAGTTGTCATAATAAAATTTTAATCATTAGATTTTTAATCATGTAGTTTGTTTTTTGCATGGGTGCAGGGGGTACTGGTAGTAGAGAGAGGAAGGGGGACCGTACTTCTTTCTAAATGTTTGAAAATATAGGAATTTTGGTCACTTTTGGCTAATTTTAATCATTTGGTACCTTTTAATGAAATCCTGATTACTCTTAGGGGGCCCCCTAAGAAGGGGGGCCCGGGGCAGCTGCCCCCCATGCCCCTGCATAAGTCGGGCCCTGTTGTGATCGCAAGTGTTCAGCTATAATTTTGCAAAATTTCAAGTCTCCAAGTTAATTAGGGGCTTAGTTAGATAGAATGCTTTTAATACACAAGTTAAAGCTCAGGGGGCTAAATATAAGACTTTTTCAAAATTTTATGATTTGTCGTTTGATGTGAGTTGTTCAGTTATAAGTATGTAAAATTTCAAGGACTCAATGATAACCAACTACATTCTGTATCAAATGGAACTTAGCAATAATCAGAGCTCGTTTGATTATTCATGAATATCATTAGCTGTAGTTATACCAATATGTGTGGAGTGGACCAATCACAACAGCAAGAGAAAGAAGTGTATCAAACGCGACAACGAATAACCAGTGCTCATTTGATTAATCATAACGTATCAATATCTGGAGTTATTGCAATATGTGTTGGCCGGAAGATAAGTGTTATACGCGGACAAGCCGTGGAATAAACTCGGAAGTTTTCAGCGAAGGAATATTGCAATGATTGGGATATTTCTAGAGATAATCAGCAGAAAGAAAGATAATCGAGGTAGATTTTCTGTTTTGGAGAGGATGGAGGGTAAAAACATTCTAATGGAATATAGAACAGTTTCAACCACATGATCACCTGCCCCCCAAGTTTCATCGAACCAATCATAATCAACTATTTGTAGCCTATATTATGAGCCAACCAATCAAAACAGGCCAAATTTCGGGGTCAAACAAAAAACACGTCTGGTTGCTAAGGTCGTTGCTAGGGTGTGACGTCAGTTGAAACTGATCTATTGGGCTATGTTTTTCGGGGCTGCGGCGGTCTGAGCAAAACATTATTATTTTGTTTGATTTTGAGATATTCTACGCTCCTTTTTCGAGGCTCATGTTCAATATTCCAGTGAGCTCAAAACATTGTTATTTTATTGGGATATATCAATAAAGTCAAGGTTTAGATATTGTTATTGCGATACTTAAAAAATATCAATATTTGTCGATATATTGATAAATAATCCAGCCCTACACGGTGCAGAACTTTATATCATGTGAATTTGCAAAAGCTTATGTCAGCAAACCACTAGAGTTTTGGAAAATTGTTATTTTTTCTGATGAAAGCAAGTTCAATATTTTTGGCTCAGATGGTAAGAAAACTGTATGGTGAAAGCCAAATACTTCTCTTCAAATTAAAAACTTGAAACCAACTGTAAAACATGGCGGTGGTCATGTAATGTTTTGGGGATGCATGTCTTTTAACGGAGTTGGCGAAATGACCTTTATTGAAAGCAATATGAATGCTAAACAATATATTAATATATTGCGAGATCATTTATCTAATAGTTCTCTGAAATTAAATTAGGAATTCCTAATTCATATTATTTCCAACAGGATAACGATCCGAAACACGCTGCATATATTACGAGGTTATGGTTGCTTTATAATGTAAAAATTCAATTGAAAACGCCACCACAATCACCAGACCTCAATCTGATTGAAAATTTATGGCATATTTTGGATGTGAAAATAAGGAAAAAGAAAATTTCTAACAAATCAGAACTTAAGCAAGCTCTTAGGGAAGAATGGCTACAAATCAGCAGTGAAACATGTCACAAATTAATAGAATCAATGCCCTGACGATTACAAGCTGTAATTGAAGCAAAGGGCATGCATACTAAATATTAGCACTGTTTTTAACTTATAAATAATTCCTCTAGTTTTATTTTTATTGCTAGTGTGCAAATATTTTTTTGGCAATACAAATGCTACTTTTTTATGTTTTCATATTTTAAATATAATTATTAAGTCAGATATTAAATATGTTTATTTGTTTTGTAAAAGTGTTGGTATTTTTAATTCTTAGTTGCTTTTTATTTATTTATACATGTGCTACAACAAATTTACCTGGTGTGCAAATACTTTTTTTGCTCACTGTAGTCTATGCATCCCGTTTTCTCTGCATGTCGTCTATGTAGTTTCTATCCGGTAGTAAATTTTGAGGTTTCTGATTTGACATTATACCCTGGTTATAAATGAAAGATTAAAAAAAAGAGAGAGAGAGAAAAAAGCATAAAAATTGAGATTTCTACATTAAAGAACTAGAAATATACTTGACAGATTCTTCTGGAATTTCAGGATTAAAAAGAACCGGTATGACCTCATATTTAGCAATGTCGATTTGTTAAGGTGGGGGGGGGGGGGACAACAAAAAATCAAAGAAAAAAATAATACTTGGGATCACCCTGTAAAATAAAATGCACGGAATGATCTACCGCTACCGAATATAAATAAACAGACATTGTGCAATTTGTGTATTCTTTTGTGTAAGAATAGCACGTATATTAATAGAGATATAGCGATTTATTTAAAAAAATTAAAAAATTCTTGCATGTTTTTTGCTTATAACATGCAGGGTTTTCAACCAAATTTAACGCCGGTTTCAGAAAAATTGACAAAATATAGTAGAAACAATATAGTGCAATTGGAATATAAATATATTAAATATTTTAGGAAAAATGAGCAGTTGTATGAAATAATTTTTATCTGTGCATGCACGAACAATAACAAGGATCATTTTACATAGTTTAATAGTCAAATCTATGGAGCAACTTATTTTAAAAAATCTAGTCGAATATCGTAAAAATTTATAAAGATAGCAGCGTTAATGTGAGCAAATTTTTAGTTGCTCTCTAAAAGCAGCTGAATGATAGGGATTTTACACCAGTTGTCCTTTTTTATTAACTGACTTTCAGAAAAAAGTTAGTATTTAGTGAGTATCAACAAGTAGATTTGGAAAGAATGCTTCGATTTTGATACTTCTTTTGATCATGGTATAAGCTCGTTCTGGTGGTTATCCAAGAAGAACTAAATCATCAATAAAAACTGAAAATTAAAAAAATTAAAAATAATAATTTGTGGAAAATCCCTTATCATTCGGCTGCTTTTAGAGAACAACTAAAAATTTGCTCACTCTATCGCCGATATCTTTCTGAATTTTTACGATATTTGACTAGATTTTTTTTTATAAGTTGCTCCATAGAGTTGACTATTAAATTATGTAAAATGTCACATGCGATATATAATTTAACTAATTATATACGTCAAAATGGTAAATTAAAATGAGCAGATACACGCTATGAAAGCTAAAGCTGGAGATGTAAATTCACAGAAGAATGGACATGTCTTGAATGTAATAAAAGTAACTTGGAGAATGTTTCAGTAACACAAAGTCATATTAGCTTAAAAGAAGATTGCAGTTGATTGATAAACATCTTGAAGAACTTAACAGCATAATAATTCACAATAAAGCATCTCTTGAATACAACAGTCATGAAGCATGGCGATTTCATTTAGACACAAAAATAAGCATACCTGATTTACATATGAAAACTATTTAAAAACATTTAAAATCTTATGAAACGTAAATATAATAACAAGTGTACTAAATATACTTCCAGGATAGAGTCCCAGCCCCTATCCAGTTCGTGATAATAGCTCCCATTTGGAAGACTAAAAAGTGTGACCTTACCGTGTTTGCATCGCATATTTAACTAAAATGGCTCGGATTGAAAACATTGTTTGGGAGCGATGCCCGCCAAACTGACCAATCAGAAAGCGGCATTGAATCGATGCAAAGATCGATTAAAGAAGCGATATGCAATGTCGCTATCTGGCAGAGCAAATATCAGTATGGAAAATTAAACTTAGTCTGGAGTTGAATTTTGCCGGTGTAGGATGACAAGATATGGATGTAATAAAACGGAAAATGGCGGAAGTTAATACGAATGCCAAAAGATTAAAGAGGGACTTAAATCAACTGGATATTAACTGAAAACAATATGGAAAGGTAAATTTAAGTTAATTGATGTCTATTATTGATATTATAATGAAATAAATAAAAGTAAATAAAAGACTTTATTAAATATGAACTTAGAAATAAAAATGATGTAAGTAGAATGAAATGATGATATAAATAGATAAGGGAGGCGATGGGAACCACAATGTTTGATGGTTTCCATCAAATGCCCCCCCTCTCATTGCCTCATCTAACAAAAAGAGTCAAACTACTCAGCCGGGACAGACTAATCTGCTCCTGGATGAGCGGCTCAAAGGATAAAGACTTAAAAAGGTCCAAAGAACCAATACCAAAAACATTTCCATGAAAATTTAATTAACCAAAATAACAAATTAATGGATAAAGTTAAATATTAAATTATGAAGAAGCAACCCTCCTTTTTTTTCAATTTCCTCTATTTAAACTCATCAGAACAACTAGAAAAATTCATGATTCAACTGAACCGAAAATGAATCAATTCAATGATTCAAAAAGAAGTTAATACTTCAAAAACTTTGAAGCCTAAGCACTTCAAAAGGTAAGAAAAATTTAAACTATTTTAAACATTTAACGCTTTTAATAAGCAACTAGAAAAATTTTAAAGAACGATTTTAAAGTTAAACAGCATTGTATTGAGAATCCATCAAAAGGAAACGTAGATCTTAAAAGCTATTGGCTATCAAAAGAGATACCCCAGGTCGTTAGGCAGTGACCGGTATATCCTAGACCAAAAGGGTAACAAGCCTAACAAAAGAATCAGTTCCCAATGCAAGATTCCCATTAAATATAGATAATACAATACAATTTACAAAAATACATGAATAAATACGTACTAAATAAAGTAACATTTTCCAATTTGGAAAAGTTACAACCAGCAGATGATGACATCTTGATCATCTAAAAAAATCAACATTGTAACATAATATAATACAAGAAAAATATATTTTTATTACAATTTCAAAAATGTGCAAAGCAAAACTTTTAAAGTCCAAAGCTGAAAAATAAAAATTCAAGAACATCATAAAAAAATATTGCTCCAGGCATGTAGAATCGTGAGACAATACAACGGCTCTGACATAAAACTATCTAACGTATTCATCACAAGGATGAATAAAGGGCTCATGCATACACCTTTCAGTCTTCTGATGCATCAGAAACAAACATTCACAATAAGTGGGTGGCGATCTAAATGCCTAGAAGTAGAGAGAACAAGTTAAAAATAAGCAAATATTTTACATTAAAGTTCAACAATATAAATCAACATCAGTTCAGATACTAATAAACCATTAATAGAAAACCTTTTTTGATACAATTTCTTTTCTTTTTTCTTAAACTAATAGGAAATGATCAAGAATGCTGGTGATGATGAAAAATTGGTACTAGAATGCATTAGGTAAATTAACAATTTAAATGACAAAAGACTACACTTTTCTTTAAAAATACTTAAAACAATAATTAGAAAAAGTGTAAGTACAATAAGTCTTAAAAGAATTTACCAGCATAACATTCAATAAAAATACAATATGAAAAATTTATATATATGACTAAAGTACAATATGAAAAATTTATATATGAATGAGGTACAATATGAAAAATTTATATACGAGAGAACTATTACACATTAAACAGTAGTTTAATGAAGTTCAAAACCTCATTTCTGGTCAACGGCTTTGTAAAAATATCTGCCAAGTTGGATCTGCTACGCTTGTGAGACAACAAAAATTCATTTCTATAATAAAGATCTCTAATAAAGAACAGCTTGACGTCAATATGTTTCGACTTATAATTCTCCACTGGAGACTTGATAAAATCTATTGCTGCCTGCTTGTCAGCCTTCATTACAGCCTTCCCCCCAAGTACAGAAATAATTCCCTCATGCACACACTCGCGGCATATCCGGTCAAACCAGACCAGGTTCTTGACGGCCTCAGTCATTGCGACGAATTCAGACTCCATAGTCGATAAGCTGACGCACTTTTCTTTAAAAGTGCGCCAGTTGACAGGAGCTTCATCAAGCATGACTATTTGGCCACTGATCGAGGTCCGGTCGTCGCGGTTAGCTGCGAAGTCGGCATCGGGATAAACTACTAAATTATTAGAGCTGCACGAGAGTCTAAGCTTGTAATGCTTTGTAGATCTAACATATCCAAGCAACCTCAAGAGACCATCCCAGTGAACAATACCTGGATTAGACTGAAACTGACTGAGTACATTTACGGCATAGCTAATATCTGGACGAGTACGATTGGCTAAGAATGAAAGACATCCCAGAACACAACGACACGGAAAATGTGACATTTGTTCAACATCGTGATTGGAAACAGGACAATTAGACCTGGAAAAGACGATCCCTTTGCTAATAGGCAAGGTAGAAAAAGGAATTTTAAACTTGTTAAATCTGTTGCATACTTCATCAATGTAATTCGACTGATGTATGACAACTCCGGATGGAGTATCCTCGAACTCTACACCCAATAACTTTCTAGTTCTACCAAGCTCTTTAACATCAAACTTTGATTTAATGCGGGTCGAAATGTAGTCAATCAACTTCTGTGTCTTTCCAAAAATCACGATGTCATCAACATATAATAAAGTATTATTCCAGATTTAAAAATATAAACACAATTACATGATTCCAATTTTCTAAAACCTAATTCAATTATTGCTTTGTGGATCTCGAAAAACCATTCTCTTCCACCCTGGTGCAAATTGTGCAGCGTCTGATCCAGTTTGCAATAAAGGTGCTCTTTCCCAGGCTCTACGAAACCGGGAGGTTGTAGCATGTACACATCCTCACTCAGTGGTGCATACAGGTAGGCACAGGTCACGTCACACTGAGTGTGTGACCACCCGCTACACGAAATGAGAAGGGAGTAAAAGAATCGGATAACGCCAAAGTTCACGACTGGGCTAAAAGTCTCATCATAGGACTCGCCCTTAATCTGTTTGAACCCTTGGGCAACAAGTCGATCCTTGTGCCTGGCAATCCGTCCAAATTCATCCCGTTTCGTTGTGTAAACCCACTGGCAACCTACTGGCGTGACATGTACCGGCAATTCTGCTAAGTGCCAAACCCCCCCGCTCTCGCATAACCCATATCTCAAGCTCCATTGCTTTCCACCAGACCGAACTCTGTTCCGATTTGCACGCTTGCTTGAAAGTTCTGGGAGTGTCACCTTGATGTACTAGTCACGCTCTTGGATAAGCTAAATTTGAATCAATAGAATCAGTGTCCTCGTCGTCAGATGTAGAAGAATTATTAGGAATAGGTACGATGCCAGAATAACGATTAGCTGCTTTAAGTCAAAAAGATCAGGCTGAAAATTAATATGATTTTTTTCACAATATTTCTTAACTCCATTCAATGATCCCAAGCGATCGGTCTTTCCCGACTCAAAATAGTAGATGTCGACCCGATCACCTGTCTTACGAGTGGAAGGCTTTCTAATCCAACTAACATCCCTTAAAAGGGGAATAGTGGGTTGAGTAACACATCTGGACCCCAAGTCTTTGTCCTCCCCCCTCCCATGCGGGAAATCTAGAGACTTGTTGGAAGGACCTGAGATATCCTCAGGTACAACTTCAACAACTTTGTCTCGATTATCCTCCACATTAGGAGAGAAGAGGGCATAATCCTCGGAGCCCAGTGCTGCTCCACTGTGCCCTAGACCACAACATGATTCGTTAAAAGAAACATTGGAAGTTTCAACAATTTCGTCAGATTCTGGAATCCAAACCCTGTAACTCCCTGTTTTAAAAGCATATCCAACCAGAAAACCCTTCTTCGCTCTAGCCTCCAATTTCCAAGTCCTTTGTTTAGAAATACGAACATATGTAACGATACCAAAGGGCTTTAAATGGCGAACTGAAGGTTTCTTTCCTCCATAAAGCTCGAAAGGAGTGTTCCCCAACAACTTAGGACATACTCTTTTCCAAGAGTAGACAAAATATTTAAGGGCCTCGGGCCAAAAACTGGGGTCAAGGTTACTGTCGATAAGAAGTGTCCTCATACCATTGGCTGCAGTTAACATAAACCTCTCTGCAACTCCATTTTGTTGTGGAGTGTATACATTTGTAAATTCATGACGTATGCCCTTGTCGTCGAAGAAATTCTTGAAAGAAATATTATCAAATTCCCTGCCGTTGTCTGTTCTAAAACTTTTGACCTTTTGGTTCAAATATGTTTCTGCTCTTATGATATGTCTCTTGACTACATCAAATGTGTCAGATTTCAATTTAAGAGGATAACCAGACACACGACGGGAAAAATCATCAATGATGGACAAAAAGTATCTCTCACCATTCCTACCTTCGACACGACAAGGATCCCACAGATCTGCATACAAAAGTTCGAGAGGATGGTTAGAGCGGATGTTTTTACTATACTTATGAGACACACTTTTCAGTTTACCTAATTTGCAAGATTCACAAAACAAATCTGTTTCCCTTAAGCCCGGCAACCCCCGTACACCCTGTCTACGACTTGTATGTGCTATAACAGATTGACTAATATGACCATATCTTCGATGCCAATGTAACATTTTATCTTCTTTCTTAGAAGAAAGAGATTCAAACTTGACAGATTTAGAAGAGGAAACAGGAATTTTTGGATATAACCGATAAATACGGTTCTTAAGATAGGCACTAAAAAGGTACTCGTCCCCCCGACAGAATTTCACTTCACCGTTGTAACCAGAAAAACTTAAACCATTAAGGTCTAGTTGAGGCCCCATGACTAGATTCCTACGTAACTGATCAGAGTACATAACATTACATAAAGTAAAAACTCTTTGACCAAAACGTAATTTGACATCACCCCTTCCCTTAATGGGAAACAAAACATTTTTAACAGCAACAGACATTTCATCATTTAAAACTTCAAAATTTGAAAATAAATTTCTATTACTGCAGATATGATGGCTCGCGCCGGAATCAAACACCCAATCACTGTCCTTCACTACATTACTTAAACAAGAGTGAGAAACAAATAAATTGGACTTACGTGATGAGTTTGATAATTCACGGCGAGAACCACCATCCCTCCGATCAGAAAAACTTGAAGATGAACGTCTGGCATGGCAAGGAGTCTCTCTACGATGTATGGAATCTCTCGGAGCAGGAGGTGAAGATTCATGGGGACAGGAATCAAAACCGTCAGCCAGCTGATTGGAACTTGAAGAGCCACCGCAGTATCTATCTGGGGACCGATGACGAAAAGAACTGCTAGATCTGTCTGATGAGTAACCATGTCTGTAAGATGGAGCTGGAGAAACATCTCTTTGACGATAAGGACTGGTTGGCCTTCTTGAAAAACAATTTACCTGAAGGTGGCCTACTTTACCATATTTCCAGCACTTCTTTCCTTTGGGTTTTCGAAAACGAGGCTTCTTTTTAGAAAAATTAGAAGGCCGATGTAGATTCGAGATGTTTACTTGTTTAGCACCGTCTTTATCACGTAAACGTTGACGTGTTTCTTCAGAAATTAACTCATCAACGACTAGATCGAATTTCAAAGAATCATCCAGTCTACTCAGTAATTGCTGTACGATGACATCATAGCTCGAGGGTAAGAAACGTAAAAATTGGTAGCACAAATAACTCTCTGAAAAATTTTTATCAATCAGCTTAATTTCCAAGTATATTTTCTTTAGTCGGGTTGCAAATAAATTTATAGATTCGCCATGTCTAATTCTTCCTTCCATTAACTCATTAAAGAGGGTCATGTGATCAGTGAGAGTGTCAGGGTGAAAATTTTTCCTCAAACTTCCCCATGCGTCCACAGGATCTAGGCAATCATCTATAATTCTCTTGAATTCAGTTTCCACATTTAAATATATTAAAGATAAAGCCTTGTTAGCACGGGCAATAAAAGCATTTCTGACATCGGCAGTAACAGTATTACTTCTGGTACCTTCTATTTCAAGCTAATAATCTCCCAAAGCTCCTTTTCCATTAAAAGATACTTCATATCGGAACTCCATGTAGAATAGTTCCTTGGATTTAATTTATCTATCACATTAGTAGCCATCTTGAGAGATTTCCAAATTAGCAAAAAAAAATTTGCAGGCAAAATTACTGTTACCCCCCCCCCCCCCCCCGACACTTTCATCCCTTTCTGCATTCTATGCCAAGTTCAATCAAAATATAATAAAACTGCAATAACTTCGAATATAATAACTAATAAAAATATTTTTCTTCTTAAAAATCAGCAAAGTAAATGTCTATTTTAAAGTCTGGTAAATATGCAAAATAATGTTTGTAAAAATGGTGAAAAGGGTCAACAAAAATCTGTAAATTAGCATAAAAGTTCGTGAAACGGCAAAAAAAGGTTAAAGAAAGTTCGTCAGAAACAAAAGTTCAGCAGGAAAAACAAAAGTTTGGGTAAAATTCATCAGGAAAATAAAGTTCAATAAATAAATCAGTGCTTCTTTAAATAAATATAACACAGACTTGCCAAGTCTCCTGATTTTTGCTTATTTTTCCATACTCCTGATTTTTGACATATTTCTCCTGATTTTCTAACACATTTTTTCTCATTGTTTTATATAAATATTCTAGAAAACTCTTGGATGTTTTTCTTATCTATGTTTGATTAGTATTATTAATACGATGGAAGTTCAGATCAAATATATAGGATGCCACTTTAAAACTTTGACTCTTACTATAAGCAAATTTTAAATTTTCCTTCTTAAATGCAAAAATCTGGTACATTATTTCAAATAAATAAAATTTATCATTTTATGCATATATTTAAAAATAGGGAAAACTTCATTGAAAAGTCTCCTGATTTCTTTTTAAGAAAATCTCCTGTTTTTTGCCCTCTGGAACTTGGCAACTCTGATAACAGTTCCAGGCTATTTTAAATCAAAAATAAATAACTAAAGTTCACCTTTGAAATAAACTTGAAGTCTCCAAATTAACTTGAGAGATCGTTTTTCAGCATTCCAAACTTCCGGTCATCCACTGCCCATAACCACATCATATGCGATATATAATTTAACTAATTATATATGTCAAAATGGTAAATTAAAACGAGCAGATACACGCTATGAAGCTAAAGTTGGAGATGTAAATTCACGGAAGAATGGACATGTCTTGAATGTAATAAAAGTAACTTGGAGAATGTTTCAGTAACACAAAGTCATATTAGCTTAAAAGAAGATTGCAGTTAATTGATAAACATCTTGAAGAACTTAACAGCATAATAATTCACATTAAAGCATCTCTTGAATACAACAGTCATGAAGCATGGCGATTTTGTTTAGACACAAAAATAAGCATACCTGATTTACATATGAAAACTATTTAAAAACATTTAAAATCTTATGAAACGTAAATATAATAACAAGTATACTAAACATACTTCCAGGATAGAGTCCCAACCCCTATCCAGTTCGTGATAATAGCTCCCATTTGGAAGACTAAAAAGTGCGACCTTACCGTGTTTGCATCGCGTATTTAACTAAAATGGCTCGGATTGAAAGCATCGTTTGGGAGCGACGCCCGCCAAACGGACCAATCAGAAAGCGGTATCGAATCGATGAAAGCAGAGATTCGATGCAAAGAGCGATTAAAGAAGCGATATGCAATGTCGCCATCTGGCGGAGAAAATATCATTACGGAAAATTAAACTTAGTCTGGAGTTGAATTTTGCCGGTGTAGGATGACAAGATATGGATGTAATAAAACGGAAACTGGCGGAAGTTAATACAAACGCCAAAAGATTAAAGAGGGACTTAAATCAACTGGATATTAACTAAAAACAATATGGAAAGGTAAATTTAAGTTAATTGATGTCTATTATTGATATTATAATGAAATAAATAAAAGTAAATAAAAGGCTATTAAATATGAACTTAGAAATAAAAATGATGTAAGTGGAAGGAAATGATGATAGAAATAGATAAGGGAGGCGATGAGAACCACAATGTTTGATGGTTTCCATCAAAATTATCCTTGTTATCGTTCGCGCATGCACAGATAAAAATTATTTCATACAAATGCTCATATTTCCTAAAATATTTAATATATTTATATTCCAATTGCACTATATTGTTTCTATTATATTTTATCAATTTTTCTGAAACCGGCGTTAAATTTGGTTGAAAACCTTGCATGTTATAAGCAAAAAACATGCAAGATTTTTTAAAATTTTTTAAATAAATCGCTATATCTCTATTAATATATGTGATAATCTTGCACAAAAGAATACACATATTGCGCAATGTCTGTTTATTTATATTCGGTAGCGGTAGATCATTTCGTGCATTTTATTTTACAGGGTGATCCCAGGTATTATTTTTTTTTCTTTGATTTTTTTTATTGGCCCCCTAATTGCCGCCCTTATCAAATCAACATTGCTAAATATGAGCTCATACCTGTTCTTTTCAATCCTGAAATTCCAGAAGAATCTGTAAAGTGTATTTCTAAATATTCGACAAAATGCCTAAAATTGAAAGTTGCTGATCATTAATGGCAATATAGTGTATATATATTTTTTTTTAAACCCAAATATAAAAGTGCATTTAAAAATTCTATGTATTTTATTTGAAGATTCATATTTTTAAAAAATACTCTGTCGACAGGGGATGCAAAAGAAAAGATAAATAAACCTTCATAAAACATTATATATAAAGATCTTGTTTAAAATATTGAAAGTATACCATTTTGATAATACAGATGCTTTTTAATTACTCCAAAATATAATACATCTTATCATTTATTGATGTGTAAATTTTTAGGCTGGTAGAAAAGATGTAGGTGAACCTCTTGACAAAGCCATCGATCATATGACTAGGAAAACAAAGGACTTGCGTCGCCAGTTGAGAAAGGCTGTTGTCGATCATGTCTCTGATTCGTTCCTTGAAACTAACGTGCCTCTTTTGGTTCTCATTGAAGCTGCTAAGAATGGTAATGAAAGAGAAGTAGAACAGTACTCTCAAGTGTTTACAGAGCATGCTAACAAATTGGTTGAAGTAAGTCATAATTATTATGTTTGTTGTTTTTAAGTATAAATGCTTATTCTTTATTCCCAATATTTGAAGTGTTGTTTTTTATAAGAAGCAGGCAATTCAAACCCGAGCTAGCTTATTATTAGCTTCCACTGGTAAAAATGAATATCTGTTTTTGCCGTTATTTATGACTGAAATTTTGCCGTTATTTATGACTGAAATTTTGCATTAAAAAGGCGTTTAAATAAAAAAAAATTACAATATAAGATTACTGGTGGACGTTTGTCCGGATGTAATCAACCCCAACGAAAGCGGTTGCAGTTGAAGCTTCAATATTTTGAGAATATGTCATTTCCTCTTTATTCATAGTTCCACGACAAAACTATTCAACAATAACACTTAGGTTTAACATAATTATTATTTCTTCATTGGATCATTATTATTATAGGTTATTACCTAGGTTGTATATATATTTTTTAGATGGCCCATCAGCTACACCAAAAAGCATTTTTTATAGTTTTGTATTAGCTACTTGCAAGTGAACAATTGCAAAAGATTTCACTATTTTATAGCAATCTTTGGGATTATGATTATTTCGGCATTTAATTGCACATTTTGGTTACATGTTTATTAAATTAATTTTTTATTTATTTGTGAAGTTTTTATTTTTGAAAATTTAATTATGAAATGTTAACGGAAACAAATGCTAAATTTACATTGTTTTAAGTACAAATGTATTAATCTTCCTTAATTGAGTTGTACGTAGATTTAAAAATAATCGTGCTTATTATTTTAAAAACCATAAAAAAATCAATGGAATTGCATTTTAAAGGAATTCTATTTGAAAGTACCTTTTTCCCCCTATTCAACTGTGTATAATAATTGAAACTGTGTGATGTTTACAAGTTAAAAAAGGGCAAAATTTATTGGTCATGTTATTTGCACCTTCAATATGACATCAGCATTACTTGAGGACATGTTATTGCTTTATAGTATAGATGCTAAATAAAAGAAAATTTCACTAAATGCTACGCCCATTTAGTTGATTTTCTTTTTTCGTACTTTCAGGAAAATCATATACTTTTCTGTTACATTTGCCGAAGAAAATGTGCATTCTGATTTTTTAAGACTGAAGGATTTTAATACTTTTGGTACTAATTTGTACTTTTGTATTAGCCACATGCCATTGGAGAACTTTGGACCTCCTTACTATCAGCTAATACTTTTGGTTTTGAATGGAAAATGTTTAGCAATTGTGTTTAGAATGACATTTTTTTTTTCATCTGCAGGCTGTCTTTTTCTATAGATAAAAATTCTGTGATATAGAACGGCAGGTGGTGTGAGCTGGCCCCTGATGTTTTTTGTTTTGCTAGTTTATGCTTTTCTAGATATGATCTATTAGTATTCACTCTAGAAAAAAAGTACCACAGTACTTGTCACCAATAAGGGACTACTGAAGCAAAAAAAAGTCACTAGTTCAATACATAAGGGCATTATTTTTTTAAAAAAAGGTTACTATGTTTAGTCACGTTTAAAAAAAAAATATATATATATAGTATGATAAATAAATTAACATTAATTTCAAATTATTTCATGAATTTTAAATAAATGGAAATACTGTCGTATAGGAAAGATTTTTTATGAGAGATTGCTAGATATATCTATTGGTGCTCTTTACTATTTTTAAAAAGGGAGTAGTACATTTTACTGATTTTAAAAAGGTCAGGATGCTGCATCCTCTATGTTCTGTATGAGTGTGTGCCAATTTCAGGATCAATGAAATTGTATTTGTGGTTCACTTTACAGTGAATATAAACCAGATTGTAAAAGTTCTTCTGTCTTATATTCCTTATGGCATATATGCAATTGAAGGATATGCTGAAACACTGAAATAATTGCCTTAAATCATGAAACTTTTAGCGATTAATGTCAAGCAGCTAATATAAAAACCAGTGTTGTGTATTCATTGCTCCGATGAACATTTCATCGGAGCAATGACAGAACTCCAAAATGCTTAGTTGGCATTCAAAAACCTTGTCAAAGACTTTCTTGGAAATACGCGAGTAGAAAATTACACCGAAATTGTCCAGAAACTTTTAGAGAGCTTCAAAAGGCTTGGTTGCAACATGAGCATCAGACTTCATTTTCTGCATAGCCATCTTGATGACTTCCTGGAAAATCTTGTTGAAGTCAGTGATGAGCAGGGTGAGCAATTCCACCAAAATTTGAAGCTCATGGAAGAACGGTATCAAGGCAGATGGGATGAAAATATGATGACTGACTATTGTTGGAGCATCAAGTGAGATTGTCCACAAATTGAACAGTCCGGGAAAAGCTTCAAGCAAAAATTTTTACCTTAATATGTACTTTTTTTGTTTTGTAAAAGGATTTTACTACTTGTATGAACGCAATGTAGTGTATAGTAAGTATATACAGCCATTGTATGAATAATATATTTGGTATTTTTTTCTTTGTTTTCCTTTGTATCCACATTAAGTATGATTTTGGGGGTATCCTGTAGTTTAAAAAGTTGACGTGATAGGAAAAAAAACTGCGGTCATTTTTGGATTTAGATGCCAATAATTAGCCAAAAAAAAGTGCCAGATCTAAGTCAACAAAATGTGTGTTTCCCAGTGTAATTGCTTAAAAAAAAAAAAAAAAAAAAAAAAAAAAAATGGTTGTACTAGATGATCTATTTTCAATAAGTAAGGTTTCTTGTGTCGAGCAATAAGATGACACATTAGGTGATTTGATTGTTTTTCTGTGACTGTGAAATAGTGAACTTTACAGAAGGACCCCTGGTGACCTAACAGTACTACTTCTGCCTCTGACAATTTGCAAATGTCCATCTTAGACCTATATGTATGTTCTTTTGCGATTACACCAAGATAGAAAGTGGTCGAGCAGGAACCATATCCAAATTTAGGCCACTTTACATGAAAGGACATAAGTGGAATAATTCAGGCAAAAAATTCAATTCTTTTAAATATTTTAAACATTGTATAGTTCCAACTCATTACAGATAGACTTACTTGCTACATTCTGTTTGGTATTCCTCCTTTCTTCAAATAATTATTTATTGACTGTGACCGAAGGGAATGTTGCTGCATGGTATATAACTTGAAAAGCTTTAAAACTTAAAAGAGCTAGTGTTCATTCATGTCTCGTAATAATTTTTAAATTGAACAGTGTTTCTACCATGTACTATAGCTTTGTTTGCGCAAAAATAATGCTTGTATATATTTTACATCTTGTATTATGTATGGCTGCTTCTATATAAAAAATTATTCTTATATGTTATTGCAGAAAATAAAAAAATTTTATATGGGCAAAGAATTTCTTTTCAGTTATTATGCTCATCATTCCTGTGATGAGTACCTACATTTTTATAACAACCATGATTATATGTCTTATGAAAAAGTTGCACAAATAATAGTTTATCATACGGATCTTTTTTCCGATTTTATCAAATTAAAACATAGATAGCCTAATTTTAATCCTTGATTCCTATGAAATTAAAATTTGAGGAATAAATTTAAATAAAAATTATTTAAGAAATAAATTTTTAATTAGTTAATTTGACCAAATTAATTAGCTAATCAATTAGAGAATTAAATTACCTAATTAGATTGATTTTTAAATTAATCTCACAACACATTCATCATTCTATTTATTTTTTGGCCACTATATGGTTCTATATGGAATGTTCGGTATGGTTATAGCTATATTAAATTGAATACGATTAAGATAATTTTATTTAAAATAATGTTGATTGTTCTTTTAAATTAAGGATTATATTTCCTTAATTTCTTTTTCAGGGTTCATACTCTTCAGGGGAAAGTCAGGGGATAAATTTTGGTCCTAAAAGATCAGGGAAATCTCAGGGGATAATGCCAAAATTTCTCCAAACCTGAGAAAACCTGGCAAAATGGTTGGATACTCTGGGAAATTGAGGAAAATCATTGCTATTCGTGTGCTTCGTGAAATCGTAATAAAATCAAACTAAGAACCTCCTTCTAACATCGTGATATATACAATTAGAAACTAGCCACTCCTTCTTACACATTAACTATAACGTATGTTATTCTTAATCTGTTCTCCTTCTGATATCTGATGGCAGCAGGGTTCGCAAAGCTGGGCCCAGTTCGAAAAAACCCGGTGGGTTTTTTCAGAATGGGCCCACTTGAAAAAGCCCACTGAAAAACCCATATTGTGGGTTTTTTCGATTTTCAGAAATATTTAAAATTTTAAACAACAAATACATTTAATGAATTTAAGTCATTTCAGTTAATTTTGAAAAAAAATAATACATAAAAGCCATTACATAAATACCCGAGGTAAAATAAAAATGTATTTTTAGCACATTTAAATACTTTACTAAAATAGAACATAGTAGGCAACATACATAGTATGTAATTATAGGTAAAGGCATATCATAAGAATGTCTATAAAAAAAATTCAAATGAACTATATTCATGAAAATAAAAGATATGTATTTTTACTTTCTTATATCTTTACAAGAAGAAAGTATTTAATTTGTGAAAAATTTCGACTTCCAGTTTACGACGGATTTATACGTTTTAAAAAGGTCCTGAAGACGATTTGATGGATTTTAGAAAATATCTGTCTGTATGTGACAAAAATTTTGTGGGTGCTCTATCTCAAGAAGTAATGCACAGAATTTCACAAAACTTAGATTCAGTTAGACCTTGATGTAAACTGATGCTGATTAGCTTTTGGTATATATTGCCCAACAGGTGGTGCTGCTATACTGCATTTTTTCACGATTTCAGCAATAACTCTTATCTCAAGAACTAATGTATGGAATAAAATAAAAATTTAGATTCAGTTAGACCTTGATATAACCTGGTGCTGATTAGTTTTTGATGAATATCATCTAACAGTGGCTCTGTTGTACTGCATTTTGTATGATTTCTGCAATATCTCAAGAATTAATGTATGGATTTTCATCAAACTTCAGATTCAGTTAGACGTTGACGTAAGATGTTATTGATTAGGTTTAGGTATAAATTGCACAGCAGATAGTGTTGGTATGCTGAATTTTTCACAATTTCTTGCAAAATCTATATCTCAAAAACTAATGCACGTAATTTAATCAAACTTAATATTTTGTTTCATTTTCATGTAAATAGATCATTATTAGACTTGGATGTAAATTGAACAACAGGTATTGATTTTATACTGTTTGGGTTGGAAATTTTGGTTGTGGACATCTAAGAGGGTGGGTTCCAAAATTCAATGATTTGTTTGAAACAATGTGATACTTACATCTCATTGTTAAATGCATCCAATTCAACGAACCTATATTTTACAATCCTCGCGATGGGCATAGATGTGGCACTGTGATAGCGAATTTTGAATTATTAACATGTATGAGGTACAAGAAAGTTTTGGGATTGGCACATCCGACTTGTTTACTCCTTTTTTTCTTCTTACTTATATATATTAAATATTAATATTCTATTCATTATTTGATTTTAAAGCAAATTAATTGTATATCTTCTATTATATTTATAAAACTAATTTGTGAGAAACACTCAAACTTAATTTAAATTCATATAACTTATACAATTTATAACTTGTAAAATAGCATTACAATTATATTGTATATAGGGGAACAATGCATTTTTTTTATGTATAGTATATATAATATATAAATAATATAGTATACAATAATGTAATATCGCATATATTGTACTTTTGAAAAAACCCGAAAAAAACCATGTGGGTTGGGTTTTTTCAAAAAAACCCGGGTTTTTGCGAACCCTGGATGGCAGCCACTAGGCACACCTTCTAGCATCGTGAGGTGTGAAAACTGTTAAAGAGGAACTTCAGAAAAATGAAGGACATTTTTAAATTGATATTGGCACTTTGCAGCCTTCGTATTGCACATAAGGCTTTACAAAGAGGTAATAAAATCACAAAGTGGAAATTAAATTCTTACAGCAATCTACCAAATTTTTTAAAGTTGTACACAAATTGCTTTCTTTAAAGTTCTGTTCATATTGTTTATATAGGTGATATATAAATTTTATTTTTGGGATTACCTTGTTTGTATTTTATTTTTATTTTGAATTGAGAAGGTGGGGGTGGCGGGTCATTCATGATACTGGTTTTCATTAACTGTTGACATGAAAAAATTGTGCATCCTGGAAAATACATCAGGGGATTTTTTCTTGGAAAATGCGTATGAACCTTGTTTTTATAATCATTTTTAAACGTCTCATTAAACATTTCTAACTGTACTAACATTTAATTAAAACTGGTCAAATGGTTTCAAGCTTTGCTATTATTTGAGTTAATGAAAGCGGTTTGCCAACAGAAGTTATTTATATTTAATAAAGACATTTCTATTTTTTTTTTCTTTCAAAATTGACTTATTGAAAATTACTCTGGCTTACATTAAAACAAGAAACATCTTATGAGTATATTTTGGCATCACTCTTATCCATTATCAGTGATATTTAACACTGTTTGACAATATATTATTTGTATAGAGAAAATGGTTGGAAAATGAAAAAGTTCTGTACAAAGTCTGTGGCATGTCAATCAAATTTTGGGTTTGATGGTAGCGTTAGACACACCTTTCTTTTGAATCTTAAGATTAAACATTTATTGACTAATAAACAAAAAAACTATTTACATTATTTTGTTGAAATTTGTATTTGTGACATTCAGTCACCAATTTTGAAAAGGTGTCTGGGTTAATATTATGAAGATAAGATTGTCTATAAGTACAAATTTGCTCAAACACTTGAACTCATTGTCCAATAACATTTATAAACAGTTATTAAAAGCTGAAAATTTCATAGTCTCATTATTGCCCCAAATAGATATTTCTCATACATTGGAGGGTGTGCCACACTCCTCGTATTATTGCTCTTCAATGGATGCTCGTCTCAAGCTTCTCTCCTTCTATCTCCCAGAATTTTTTATCCTTATCATGTCAACAGGATGCTAAATCCGCCACATCCCTTTCTAGACTCAAGAGCCGTTGCTCTCTCTCCAAAGACTTTTTGGAACTCTCCCCCGCTTACCCCATTCAAAATCGAGAGTGGTTTATCTCATCACCCCACTCAAAATCAGGAGTGGTTTATCTCGGCCACTCATTGTTATTGTAGAAAAGTGAGGTCACTCATAATCGGACCCATTATTGGATCTTCATCAGTGGAAACATGAATTCATCCTGCATATTTCACCAAGGTGATATTTTGACCACAGCGGTCATTTTTAACCGAACCTTTTTTCCTCGGGTGCTATACCGGAATCCTTTTGTTCAAGGCTCTTCTTAACACAAGAAAAGAACCGTTGTATTGAGATCACTTAAAAAGTCACCGACATGATAAAATATTCCAGTAATGTTCCTGGTCCAGCTGGCCTCACGATGCAGGACCTTTGTCAAGGTTATTCCCATGCACAAAGAAATTTCCCATTTAAAAGGAAATTGTTACAGTACCTTTATCAGTAACTGAAAAATGGATTCTGCTACAGGTTCAGTGTCAAAAGCTTTTAAAATTGATAGTGCGTTGGTTGTAATTAAATAAAATACAGGCTCATGATAACTCAAAGCGCATATTAAATAAAAAATGAACTGTATCACACCTTAATTAAACCCTCATGGTTTCACTTTTTTTTTTTTTTTTTTTTAAGAGCAGAATAAAAACATGCAAACAAAGACTAACATTGCCATTAAAAAAAAAAAAAAAAATTGCTACCACTCAGCTTTGGCAGACGATAAAATTGCCTAACATACACCCTCAGCCTTGAAACCTTCAAGGGGTACAAAATAAAGAGTTCTATATCTACTATTAATTAAATATTATAGGACAGAGTTTATGAATAGCACATTTAAAATTTCCGGTAGCACTTCTTACTATGGCAACTGTCACATGACCATCATTGCCTTGAAATGTTTAAATAATTCCACTGAAGAGGAGGAAGAAATTCATTCTTAATGAGCACTAAATTGCCAACATTAAATTTGCTGTCAAACGCAACCACTTGGGACATTGCTAGAGTTGAGACAAATACTCTCCACTCCATCGCTTTCAGAAGTGCTGGAATACTCTCTGTGCAACTTTTTAAATGGGTGTGGTATTCAATAAAATTAAAAGATACAACAAAAATTTTGTTGCCAAACACCATTTACAAATCCAGCTACTTTTTGGTAAACATGGGCATTTCTAAATTTAAAATATTAAAAAAGCAAAAATATCGAAATTTGTTTTAAATTTTAATAGCATTTCTCTAATAGCGGAAACATTGTTTTTTCTTGCTGTGAATGAAAGAGAGAAAAGAGTAAATGTGATTCCCGCACTATTGGTGTCATTTTCTCTTTAAAATTGAAAAGAAAACCAAGGAGGAAATTTTATCCTTCTTGTATCCAGTTGAACAATTATTTAATATATTCGTTTTACATAACCAAATTAGTGTTTTTATAAATTCATTTCATTAAGTTTCTTTTTTAAATGACAAAATTATATCAAAAAATAATAATCCTTATTAATTTCTTTTTCCCCTTTCTTAAGCATTTACATAAATTATGTCACTTGGACAAATCTTTTGAAAATATTTCCAGTTTATGAATTAAAATAAATGCTTAGAAAATTATATTTTTCTCTTTAAATTATTTTGGCTTTAAGCATATTTTTTTTTCTGAAAAACATAATTTAATCACAATATTGTCTTCACTATTGATTGAAATAAAAGATAATTTCAATTTGAAAGTGACCAAAAAAAAAAAAAATGTTTTCTCCTTTTCTCCACAAAAATGGAGTAATTTAGTTGCCACCATTACAGAAATTTCATTAAAATTAGAAAAAAATTAATATTCCAAACTAATTCAAATTTTTTAATTCTAAAACCACTTTTGACATCCACAGATCAATGCGAATAATTAGTGTTAATTTCACTGCCAAATGTTCATATCTTAGGAAGAATAGCTGTGAAACATAATCAGTTGTTTCATTAGGATTTATATATATAGGGTAGATTTACAATTTAAAAATAGAATTTTTGAACCCGTTGTACATTTGTGTGAAACATTCTTTTCTGATTGTGAAAACAAAATTTTGAAAAATGCACCTATAGTAAGCCGCCTACCAGTAGTAGACCACTAATTTTTAAAGTTTAAAAACAAGCCCAAAATGCATTTCTTTGTAAAATGACTGAAAGAAATCTGACTGACTAACATCCTTAAATGTTAACTTTCTATAAACTGTTCTGTTTAGAATAATTGTTTTTTTTTTTTTTTTTCTGCTGGTACATTCATTTATTTTCTAGAGTGTTTTCAAAAACTGATTTTTTGGCAAATTCTTACAGATTTCATGAAGAGAAGTTTTTATTTAAAACATTTCTTTGATATTATGTTTCTCTCTATTCTAAAAAAAAGTAACTACCGCTGTCACCGCCGCCGCCGGTTTTGATTTTTTTGGGACCGGGGGCCTTTCTTCGATAATATTAACAAAAATAATGCATACAAAAATATGAAAATCGGTGGTTTTATACAGAAATGTTTGATAAACACGCTGATGCAGACAGTTTTCAAATCGAAGAATTATTTTAAGAGTTATTTAATGCTAAAGTTGGACAAAATCGCTCCACTAAAAAAGTTTTATAGTAGCAAAAACTATACATGGCAGTGTAATCATTTTTATATCATTTTATGCGTTAGAATTTGGCGGAGTGCAGATTGCATTAATTTTTTTATTTTGACTGATTTTTTCAGGTTTTATTTCTATTTTAAATTCAAATTTTCAGCATTTCTAGAGATATTTTTTACAGATTTCAGAAAATTGTACTAATTTAAACTGTTGCCAACTGTATAAAAAGCGCAAGCAATAATGTTTGCTTCAAATTAAAAATTTATTTACACGTGACTATTATAAACAGGAAAAAAACTTTCAAATTAGAATTAAATAATTACGTATAAAAAGCAGGAACTTATTAAAAATTACGTCATAAAAAGTATACACGTGAATTTTAAAAGAGAAAGGATATTGTAAAATAATAAATTCATTAACATGCGTTAGAAGTCTTAGGAGAAATTACGTCATATTTACGTCACATTATAGTTATTACATAAAATGAACACAAAATAATATTGCAAAAAAGTTTAAATTTAGAAATTGCGCTAGACATTTATTTGATATTTTGAGAATTAATTTAAAATGTCTCATTTAAAAGAACTTTCTTTTCGATTCGTTAAAAAATACCAGGAGAAAAAGACTCTCTTTACTTAATTCTTTTTATATTAGCTTATTTTGAAATGTTGTTACACGTGTATACGTCATCAAGTTATTTTTATTTCGACGTTTTATTTGTGTTTTTATTAATGTTGTACGAATTTATTTGTTCTTTCGTTAATAAAAATTAGATCAATTTGTATAATTTGGCGAGTGGTTTGGCGATTTATATAATTTGGCGAAATTGGTCGACGGGATAATCAAGTAGTACCGCAGCGGATTTGGCGTTAAAATTCCCCAATCAAAGAGAAATGAATAGAAATTCGTTTATAGGGAGATCGCCACTGTTTTTTAAATTATAATTCAATCTTTCGAAATCTTTTTAAAGCCGATCAAATTATCGTGCATTTAGAGTCTGCGGTGTCTGGACGGGGATTGGCGAGCGTAGCTCGTAGGGGGCCGAGCCCCGTAGTTATTTTAAATTAAACTAATAAAACTACTCTATTACATTGTAAATAATCTTTTGTGTAAGACGAAAACTTAGATTCATGCATCAGAAAATTAAAATGTAATATATCGCGAGCGTTCCGGAACCTGTAGAGGGAGTCGTGACCCATTCACTTCGCAGAAGTTATACGTACAGCTGGCTTTAAGATGGAAGGACTTCTTGAGGTGACATTACTTGTGGAATAATTGGACTCGGGATCCTTTTGGTGGATTGAACTCATTTATTCTGTGCTCCGTCGTACAGTCCGGTCGGAGGGTCCTCGAGCCCTTTACGTGATGATTTCAGGAGCTACATTGGCATGGGTTTTGCAGGCTTCTCAAAATTGCAAGTTCTCTCGTTTTTGGTGCGGGTTTTAGCTAATATCTTGGGGTTTAACATATTTTCCAGCAGAGGGCATAATTGTGAATTTCGGAGGAACATTTCTTTAATTGGTTGATTAGATTTTGATTGATTGTCCAGGCTCAGATGCTAGACCTGGGCTTGGCTGACCCGGAATCGGCTAACCACAACTGAATGAGAATATTCCGAACATCAGCATTTTTGCTCATAAAGATCACCCGAAAATGATATCTGAAAGTAATAAGATGTATTGCTGGGAAACTAAGTTATAAGGGGTAAAACTGGTTTCAGAATGAGATTTAAAGCTGGGAGAAAGAAACTTCGCATTTTAATTTAAATTTTTGAAATTTAATTTGGAATTTTAAAGAGTTTTTATCCTTTCATATCCCCCCCCCCCCCCCCCTCCAAGAAGAGATCCACCAGATTCGCCTGCAAATCTGGGGGGACTCACCCCGGAAAATGGTGAATACAAAATTAGATAAGAAAGAATTTAATTGGTCAATGCTACAGACTAAGGTTAATGTTAAAGTTAAATCTAAAGTAAAATTTAAAGTAAGTATAATGTTAAAGTAAAGTTTACTAAGATATGAGAGTTGAATTTTACTGCTGGAAAGCATATTTAAAATTTAAATTTTAAGTTCTAAACTTTAAAGAAAAAATTTAAAGATTTTAAGTTTTTATTCTAAAATATCTAAATTTGGGATAGGGCTCTCGGGACAATCTGACCGAACTTTACATAATACTTGAAAAATTTAATGACATAAAATATAAGAATACCATTAAATAAATATAAAAAAAAGTTTAAAAACATAAACAACAATAATAATACTTGATACTATATGGGACTACTATATGGGAAAACACAGTAATAAAATAATAAATTTTAAGGTAGTGTTCTACTTTATACTCTTCTTACTTGGAAGTCCTCTGGTTAGTAAGTTTGTGCTTTTTAGGGTTTCGTTCATCTGACGAAACCCTATTCGTCTCGCTCCTCTGTCTGTCTGTCTGTCTGTCTGTCCGTCACAGAGCCCGTTCTCGGAAACTACACATGTTGGAGATTTGAAATTTTGCATACTTATAGATGACCACCACACATCATACGACAAATCATAAAATTTTGAAAAAGTCGTACATTTAACCCTTTGTGCTCCCACATGTGTATTTTAAACAATTCTTTCTAAGTGAGTCCCTAATTAGGTTGCAGGTATGAAATTTTGCGTACGTATAGATGAACACCTCAGATCAAACGACAAATCATAAAATTTTGAAAAAGTCATTCATTTAACCCTTTGGACTCCCACATGTGTATTTTAAACAATTCTTTCTATGTGAACCTCTAATTAGATTGGAGGCGTGAAATTTTGCATACTTATAGCTGAATACCTCACATCAAAGGACAAATCATAAAATTTTGAAAAAGTCGTACATTTAACCCTTTGGGCTCCCCCATGTGTATTACAAACAATTCTTTCTATGTGAGCCTCTAATTAGGTTGGAGGCGTGAAATTTTACAAACTTATAGCTGAACACCTCACATCAAATGACAAACTATAAAATTTTGAAAAAGTCGTACATTTAACCCTTTGGGCTCCCACATGTGTATATTAAACAATTTTTTCTATGTGATCCTCTAATTACATTGGAGGCTGAAATTTTGTATACTTATAGCTGAATACCTCACATCAAAGGACAAATCATAAAATTTTGAAAAAGTCGTACATTTAACCCTTTGGGCTCCCACGTGTGTATATTAAACAATTCTTTCTATGTGAACCTCTAATTAGATTGAAGGCGTGAAATTTTGCATACTTATAGCTGAATACCTCACATCAAAGGACAAATCATAAAATTTTGAAAAAGTCGTACATTTAACCCTTTGGGCTCCCCCATGTGTATTTCAAACAATTCTTTCTATGTGAGCCTCTAATTAGGTTGGAGGCGTGAAATTTTACAAACTTATAGCTGAACACCTCACATCAAACGACAAACTATAAAATTTTGAAAAAGTCGTACATTTAACCCTTTGGGCTCCCACATGTGTATATTAAACAATTCTTTCTATGTGATCCTCTAATTAGATTGGAGGCGTGAAATTTTGCATACTTATAGCTGAATACCTCACATCAAAGGACAAATCATAAAATTTTGAAAAAGTCGTACATTTAACCCTTTGGGCTCCCCCATGTGTATTTCAAACAATTCTTTCTATGTGAGCCTCTAATTAGGTTGGAGACGTGAAATTTTACAAACTTATAGCTGAACACCTCACATCAAACGGCAAACTATAAAATTTTGAAAAAGTCGTACATTTAACCCCTTGGGCTCCCACATGTGTATTTTAAACAATTCTTTCTAAGTGACACCCTATTTACGTTGGAGGCGTGAAATTTTGCATACTTATAGCTGAGCACCTCGCATCAAGCGACAAATCATAAAATTTTCAAAAAGTCATACATTTAACCCTTTGATCTCCAACATGTGTATTTTAAACAATTCTTTCTAAGTGAGCCCCTAATTAGGTTGGAGGCGTGAAATTCTGCATACTTATAGCTGAGCATCACACATCAAACGGCAAATCATAAAATTTTGAAAAAGTCGTACATTTAAGCTTTTGGGTTCCTACATGTGTATTTTAAACAATTCTTTCTAAGTGACACTCTATTTAGGTTGGAGGCGTGAAATTTTGCATACTAGCTGAACACCATCATGCGATAAATCATAAAAATTTGAAAAAGTCGTACATTTAACCCTTTGGGCTCCCACATGCGTGTTTTAAGCAATTCTTCCTAACTGAGCCCCTTATTAAATTGGAGATTTGAAATTTTGCATGCTTATTATAGCAGAACACCTGAGGCCAGGCGACAAATTATAGAATTTTGAAAAAGTCTTACGTTTAACCCCTTGAGCTACCACATATGTATTTTAAGCAATTCTTTCTAAGAGAGCCCCTAATTAAGTTGGAGACATGAATTTTTGCGTACGTATAGCTGAATACCTCAGACCACATGACAAATCATAAAATTTTCAAAAGGTCTTATATTATTTACTCCTCCGGGCTTTAACGTATATTTTAAGCAATTTTTCTAACCTCTGCCCTTTTCCCGCGGGGAGCACTTTTCCAACTTTTGCCGACACCCCTTTGACCATTCTTTCATATTATGCACCATAGACTTACATATTTGAGTTCCACTTTTTACCGCCAGGGGCGCCTACTTATCTCGGGTGCTATGGGCCCAATCCCTTCGACTAATATATATATGGATAGTATGTAAAACGGAGTTTCGTTCGGATAGAGATTTGTTTAGAACAGAGTGCGCCCCGGGTTGCGAAATGTGGAACTAACAGATTTTTCAAAAGGATAAAGTGTTTTGAAATGAATATTAAACGAAACCCTCTGTGCGATCTGTGATCACACTTACCCACTTGTTTAGTTAATGTCTTTGAGCACTTATTTCACATTTTTATATACAATTAAATACTTTAAAAACAAATTTATGCAGAAATATAACAATACTGGAAGCTATGCATAATTATATGAAAACTTAAATTCTTTTACATAAATATTGAGAAAACACAATATAGGAATACTTTTTATGTCTTTTAAAAGATATTCCAAGTCTTGCATTGTCTCTTATGACATGAATTGTTATGTTTTCCACAATAGTTAAATTATTTTAATAAAAATATAAAAATACACATGATTACTGGGGAAAATGTTTTATGTACAAAATATTCATATAGTATTCAAAAGAAAAATAATGTAAGTTAAAATATAAAAATATTGAAATCAGGGAAATACTTAAAGATTTGAACATATGAAAAAGTTGAAATTTTCTTCACCTTTTATTTCAAAATGGGAAAATATTAAAAATATGTTGACATATAAAATTGGCAAAATTAAAAAAGATATTATTATAGCAAATATTAAATAATGTTGAAATAAGGACTGTGAAATAAGTATGAAAATAAAGAAAAAAAAAAGAAAAGAAAAGAAAAATGAGCATGAAGGTTATGTTTTGAGTGAAGATGCAGATGCAATTCATTGGTAAGCAAAGGTATTTACTATTTTGCAGACTGAGATATTTATTTCCCTCAGTGGCATTAATAAATCCAAGTCACAATTTAATAAGCTACATCTACATCTCACTGTTAGCTCATAAAAATTTCCTATTTTATTCAAGTAAAAAAAAAAAAAAAAAAATCAAAGAACATTTTTCCTCAAGATGAAGGCCAGAACGCTCTGAGTTTTCCTTGCTAGTTTTTACGCAAATAGTAAAAATCTTTTAATTTTCAAGTGTTTTACTACTGGAAAAGGAAAGAAAAATTAAATAGATAAAACAAACAAAACATTAAATAAAATAATAGACCCTGGTTCAAACAAATAGGATTGACACAGCTTTTTAAGCGCATGGCAACCCGTTGACAAAATTTTTTAATAGTCTTGTATGTTGTTGATTGTCTGAACCACTATTCTGTCGACAGTTGCCACATTTGCTCAGATTGCACAAGTCACTGAATCCCGTTTATCTGTAGAGGGATGTTTTCAGTGGGAGTTAAATTAAAAAAAAAAAACTTTGATTTAAAGACTTAATGGGGTGGAACCATGGTCATCTTTAAAAATGGAATATGTGGATTTAGACACTATTGGATTTACCACGGTTAAAGTAGGGTTACCACGGTCATGTCTAAACCACTGATTGAATTATTGAAAATATTTTTAACATGGTGGGGACGGGACCTTTACCTGTTTGCTAAAAGTAACAGGGGTTAAATACCTGCTCTTATTTTGTTTTTATGAAATGGTAAAGACGGGACCTTTTCCATTTTGTCTCTTCAAACTGGTTGGGGTTACCAACTCACTAAACTCTTTAATATGAAATGGGATTTATTTAAAAAAATACTGGATAAAAATACTAAAAGTTAAAAACTCAAATACTAAAATATAACATATAAAATATGACATTCAGCCGTACATAAAAATATATAAATGAATAAGCATTTGCTTAAAATTCTATGTATAAAAAGAAATACTCTAACGAACTGGTTGAACTTTTCTTATAATGCACAACTAAAAACTCTTACTTACATAAAAATGATTCAAATACGGGTTAAAATAACACACAAACTGACATAAATTACTATTTACAAACATGTTGAAATTTCAGGGTGTTCATCTGTATTTATAAAAAGAATTAATGGAACAGGGCACTAAATATTCACTCATATTCAATTGCAAATGTAATATTTGATAGTTTTTAGTTTAAAATCATGTAACTATTTCAACTAATTTATACACAATATCAAAAAGAATAAAATCAAGTGAATTTATTTTTTGGTAATCGCACGTGTCATCTGATGAATAAGAAAATAAAAGTACTGTTATTTTAGTTTATCACGATTTTAGCACGCATTTAGAATGTCAATCCTAAATTTTTATCGAATTTTAATAATAAACCTTAAATCCCGCAAGAAATAAAAAATAAAGCTAATAAAAATTTTAAAATAATAAATTTGAATTTGTTTAAAATCTTTAACATCTATAACACAGTACCCATATTTTAAGTAAACTAATTGAAAACTTCATGAACACTGTCAAAGTTTTAAACTTTACACATTGATAACAGTAGTTTTTTGTTGTCTTTTTCATTCTCACGAGGAACCCTTTTTACTTTTATTTTGCACTTTCGGCAATAAATTCCGTAGTCGACATTTAAAGTAAAAACTAAAAATAAATGAAAACATTGTTTAATGTAGTAACACTGATTTCTTATAACGAAAATATTTCATAAAATAAATAATGCAAATGAGAAATCTGCAGTTTTACTTAATTACTTTTAATGAAAAAATTATGCTCGTTTTTTTTTTTGTTTTTTTTTTACTTATATGTACTTTTAAACCGAAAAACATCACTCTGAACTAAAAATAAATAAAAAGAAACATACCTGTGAATCCAATGACTTTTACCAAAAAAGAAAGAAAAACTAATTGTAATTATGTAACTGCCTAATTATTATCACTATTTTTTTTCCTATTTTTTAATAAATTCTGAATGATAAAAAACAAAATAAAACTTTTCTGATCCTCGCTTCTCAATTATTCATCTGCTGAAAAATAAAAATAAATCAGTTTCTACAACTTAACGATGAGTCAATTTTGCTGGGTGATACAGGAGATAAAGAGTTAGTCGCGATTGCGACCTTTAGCCTTGAAAAGTCTCACCCAGATTTTCACTCGGTTGATTAAAGAAAATCCAAATAATGAAGAACTTTGAGTTGTAGTTTGCACTCATCTTTAGATGCATAAAAAGCAAAATCACAGCTGTTTTACTAGAGAGTCGACTTAAATTAGAAGTTTTAAAATTGCAGTCTTTAACAGGCACAAAGACGTGAATAATTTTTATTTTTCTTTGCAAAAACCGTGGTTTAGTTCTAGATAAAAGTTCTTTTCGCAAAGATTTTTCCTTTTTTAAAAACAGTTTATGCAGTATTAAAAAATCCACTTGACAGGCATGTTGTGATCATTCAGCAAAATTCCGGGATACGCAGTGCACAACTGTCCGAATAAATAAGTCCAGGGATAAACTTTTTTTTTTCTTTTATGATATATTTTTTCTTTTGTCGATGGAAATATTTTTCAGTGGAAGAGGAATTATTGTGAATTTCACAATGATCGCGGCGTTCTCAATTTATTAATTTTAGAAAAATTTCAATGCTCTCCTTAATAGCCGAACTTTTTGTAGCCAGGCAGAGGAATCTTTGCAGGTACAACTGTCCAAATAGCATTATGTCCAGAGATTTTTTTTTTATTTATTTCTCTTTTATCGCCGTATTCATATTTTTCGTGGCAGAGCAGGGGATCTTCACAGCGGGTAACCATCCTCGCCGACTTTAAAATGTAATATATCGCGAGCGTTCCAGACTTATATGGGTAGTCTCGGGCCGTTCACTTAGCGGCATGTGTCCGTACAGAGATGTAAGTCAATCTTGGGGTGTCATGCTTGTAGAATAATTGGACTCGGGAACCTTTTGGTGGATCGAACTCATTTATTTCGTGCTCCATCGTACAGTCCGGTCGGAGGTCCTCGAGCCTGTTACATTGATGGATTTAGGAGCTACATTGGCATGGGTTTTGCAGGCTTCTCAAAATTGCAAGTTCTCTCGTTTTTGGCACGGGTTTTAGCTAATATCTTGGGGTTTAACATATTTTCCAGCAGGGGGCATAGTTGTCAATTTCGGAGGAACATTTCTTTAATTGGTTGATTAGATTTTGATTGATTGTCCAGGCTCAGATGCTAGACCTGGGCTTGGCTGACCCGGAATCGGCTAACCACAACTGAATGAGAATATTCCGAACATCAGCATTTTTGCTCTTAAACATCGCCCGAAAATATGATATCTGAAAGTAATAAGATGTATTGCTGGGAAACAAAGTTATAAGGGGTAAAACTGGTTTCAGAATGAGATTTACAGTTGGGAGAAAGAAACTTCGCATTTTAATTTAAATTTTTGAAATTTAATTTGGAATTTTAAAGGGTTTTTATCCTTTCATATAGGGTAGATTTAAAATTTAAAAATAGAATTTTTGAACCCGTTGTACGTTTGTGTGAAACATTCTTTTCTGATTGTGAAAACAAAATTTTGAAAAATGCATTAAGTAATGAATAATTAAAGTAAAAATGCACCTATAGTGAGCCGCCTACCAGTAGTAGACCACTAATTTTTAAAGTTTAAAAACAAGCCCAAAATGCATTTATTTGTAAAATGACTGAACGAAATCTGAGTGACTAACATCCTTAAATGTTAACTTTCTATAAACTGTTCTGTTTAGAATAATTGTTTTTAGGGTTTCGTTCATCTGGCGAAACCCTATTCGTCTCGCTCCTCTGTCTGTCTGTCCGTCCGTCCGTCACAGAGCCCGTTCTCAGAAACTATAGATGTTGGAGACTTGAAATTTTGCATACTTATAGCTGAACACCACACATCAAACGACAAATCATAAAATTTTGAAAAAGTCGTACGTTTAACCCTTTGGGCTTCCACAGGGGTATTTTCAACAATCCTTTCTAAGTGAGCCCCTAATTAGGTTGGAGGCGTGAAATTTTACATACTTATAGCTCAACACCTCACATCAAACGACAAATCATGAAATTTTGAAAAAGTCGTACATTTAACCCTTTGGGCTCCCACATGTGTATTTTAAACAATTCTTTCTAAGTGAGCCCTAATTAGATTGGAGGCGTGAAATTTTGCATACTTATAGCTGAACACCTCACATCAAACGACAAATCATGAAATTTTGAAAAAGTTTTACATTTTACCCTTTGGGCTCCCCCATGTGTATTTTAAACAATTCTTTCAATGTGAGCCCCTAATTAGGTTGGAGGCGTGAAATTTTGCATACTTATAGCTGAACACCATCATGCGACAAATCATAAAATTTTGAAAAATTCGTACACTTAACCCTTTGGGCTCCCACATGCGTATTTTAAGCAATTCTTTCTAACTGGGCCCCTTATTAAACTGGAGATTTGAAATTTTGCATACTTATAGCAGAACGCCTGAGGCCAGGCGACAAATCATAAAATCTTGAAAAAGTCTTACGTTTAACCCTTTGAGCTACCACTTATGTATTTTAAGGAATTCTTTCTAAGAGCGTCCTTAATTAAGTTGGAGACATGAATTTTTGCATTCGACCTCAGACTTCTCGACTGAATACGTCAGGCTACTTGACAAATCATAAAATTTTCAAAAAGTCGTATATTATTTACTCCTCCAGCTTCTAACTTGTGTATTTAAACATTTTTTCTAACCTCCGCCCTTTTCACCCGGGATCGCGCCCATTGGCCTAATCGTTCGGAGTTTTCGTGGTTTTTTTCGAGCCGTGGATCTTCCATGCGTTAATACGGATTAGGTTCCCTTAGAAAGATCCCCACGGAGGGCACTCCACCCGGGCCTATATCCCTCGTGTAGATAATTGGCCGTCAAAAATCAACCCAACCCAACCCTTTTCACCCGGGGAGCACTTTTCTAACTTTTGCCGACACCCCTTTGAACATTCTTTCATATCATGCACCATAGCCTTACATATTTTAGTTCCACTTTTTACCACCAGGGGGCGCCTACTTATCTCGGGTGCTATGGGCCTAATCCCTAGAGGTCTGCACGGGCCGACATTTCCAGGCCCAGTCCCGGCCCGAATCATAGAGAAAAAAAAAAAACAGTGGCACTCCGGGAGTGCCAATAGAAGTGAAAACTTCAACAATTACGTGTGTGTTTTTTTAATCGTCAGGAAATGTTTTATGCGTTGAATTGTGTAGCAGCACTAATGAAAGCATCTGGGGACACGGCAGTGTCCCTGCCAAGTCTTGAAAGCACAGCCGTAAGCATCTTTTTCTGGAAGCAACTCAGGGTACTTTTGACCCCCAATATCTTTGTGTTGGTGATTCCCAGAAACTTGAAACTTCGTAAATCTAAAGTAATGTGGAAATGAAACTAAATGCTGAAATTTCACATTTCTATCTTTTTTATTTCAGAAGATATATGAACTTAAACTTTCGCCTTTTCGACACTGATTCACCGATCATCAAAACTCAGAGGTACGTCCTGTATCCCTAGAATCTTGAAATTTGGTATGAAGGTAGTGTTTGGGATACAATGAAAGGAAAAATTTAAAAAATCCGGAAAATTTGGATAAAAAGTCGAAAAATCAAAAAACCGAGAATTTGGCAGAGATGTGATATACGAACCAGGTTTGGCGCGATTTTTTAACATCAATTTGGTGAAAGCCCGTTTCCCAATACCAGTTACAATATATATTTTTAAATTATTTTCTATTGTTTTAAAAAATAAACAACAATAAATAAACGGTAATTTAATAACTATAGAACAAAACAATTGTACAATTTAAAAAAATAAAATAAAAGTAAATGAACAATTTATTAATAAATAAGCAACAGTAGCCGGGTTACCTTGTAAAATAAAGTAACGCCATTTTGCTGTCAGTTAGGTACCCAAGTGCGTATCTGACATCTGTGCCCCGTATTTTATCTTCCGTAATCGAAATTCCCACCAATACTGTTGGTCATTGACCAGACCATCAACACGATAAAATACAGCGTTATCGGTGTTTAGTTACATGAAATAGGTAGGTCACGAATACGGTATAATTCATTTTAACTGACGAAAAACAAAATAATAATTTGTTTTAGCAATACGCCGGGAGAAAAAGTGAGTTTTAGCTTCCTTCTTCTTTTGCGGATTGAGCTGAAGAGGGAAAAGTTCCTGTCATTCACCGCTTGGCGCGCTAGTGTCTATGTGTCAAAATGCTAGCATGTCGGTTACGTTACAGTGTCTCGAAATCAGTGGTTTTTCCCCATCTCAAAAAAAGCTCAACGCGCCTAAAGAAGTTTTCACTTCAAAAATTCGGCCGACCCGACCGGTACAAAAATTAAAAGTTTGGCCCAGGCCCGTCCCGGCCCGTAGAAAAAGTAATATTGGCCCGGCCCAGCCCGATAAAAAAAATTAAAAGTTTGGCCTGAGCCCGGAAAAAAGTTAAAATCTCGGCCCGGCCCGGTGTGAGTGAATTTTTACAAAACATTGATTTTTATGTCGAATTGGTTAAAAATTTGTTTCGTACAAGGAATTCTGACCAAAGATATTTATTTTAACTTTTTTTTTTTTTCATGTTTATAATCTTTTTTTTTTTTTTTTATAGAAGTGCAGCAGGCTGCAATATTTATTTTTTTAGTGAATCTCTATTTCATGTATGTAAATGTTTCAGTTATCATTAATATTTTTAATCCATATTCCATGTATAGAAGTGTTAAAAATCTTAAAAAATGCTATACAGTAAAATCTTCTAAGACGGAATTGCATATGCGTTATAGACAAGTTCCCTTCTTAGCAAGTGTAAATGTATTATATATTCTTTTCTTACTTATTAGTATATTAATTTTGCATGGATCAACACGTTTTTCAGCTTAAAACAGGGTTCCGTTATAGGCAAGTTCCTTTTCACATATTTTACTATATTTTAATTTAGCTATATTTTAATATGCGTAGAAATCTACTATTCTTTAAAAATAATATTTTTTAATGTTTAAGTGTACAATAATGTCGATTGAAAAATGTATGCATTTTTTGCAAAAATTTTTGGGCCAGGCCTAATTTAACTAACCTTTAAATGGACCAAGCCACGCTGAAACAATGATTTTCATACGGACTGGCTCAAAACTAGGACTGAAAATTTTGGGCCGTGAAGACTAGGAATGAAACCAGGCTTGGCTCTGTACAGAAAAATTAAGTTATTCCCGGCACGGCCCGAACAGAGTGGAGAGCAGGTCCGGCCCGAGTGCCGTGAATGAAAATCGGCCCGAGTCCGGCCCGTGCAGATCTCTACCAATCCCCTCGGCTAATATATCTACGGATAGTATGTAAAACGGAGTTTCGTTCGGATAGAGGTTTGTTTAGAATAGAGTGCGCCCCTGGTTGCGAAATGTGGAACTAACAGATTTTTCAAAAGGATAAAGTGTTTTGAAAGGAATATTAAACGAAACCCTCTGTACGATCTGTGATCACACTTAATCACTTTTTTTTTTTTTCTGCTGGTACATTCATTTATTTTGTAGAGTGTCTTCAAAAACTGATTTTTTGGCAAATTCTTACAGATTTCATGAAGAGAAGTTTTTATTTAAAACATTTCTTTGATATTATGTTTTATTTTAAATTAAACTAATAAAAATACTCTATTACATTGTAAATAATTTTTTGTGTAAGATGAAAACTTAGATTCATGCATCAGAAATTTAGTAGGCTCACCACTAATGGAGCATAGAGGAAGGTAACATTTTTTGTTTTTCATTTTTTCCAAAGAATATGTTTTGAAACTTTAAATGTTTATTCTGATACATAAAGGTTTAGGGCTAGGTAAAAAAAAAATATATATATATATATATAACCATCAATTAAACATAACCTACCACCGTCAATTATGAATTAAAGCTGTAAGTATTAAAAAAAAAAAAAAAAAAAAAAAAAAAAAAAAAAAAAAAAAATATTATAAGAATTATTATGGAAGAAAAAAGTGGACAGCGACAAAAATTGAAAAGCTTATACATTGAATTACGTTATCAAGGGCACAGAATTCAATGATATAAGCAAAATGGTTGTTTTCTGTGGGAAAAATAAGCTAAAGCTAAAAATTATTTTCCCCTGTGCCCGAACAACCACTAAAATCAAGTGAATTGATTAAAAATGAAAGCAGAATAGAAACAAATAATATGAAATGGAAGAATCAATAAAACGTATTTAAATATTTATAGGATATAAAATATAAATAATAAACACCATACCGATTAATATTTCAGTATTTTACAAAAATCCATGCGCACATGTCTACCAGTATATCAAAAAGATTAAGGTGAATAAAACAGTTAAGAAATCACAGTAAATGATATCAAAGGATGCAGTTAATACATTTTGAAATAAAATTTGAAATACCTTGTAAAACACATTTAATCTAATATAAAATAAATAGATATTAATTACATTATTTAAAATGCACTATTAAATTAATTAATAACAGTTTAACAATATCGTCAAAATTTAGCTAAAAATACCCCCTGGTGTATAAATTATAACTGAAATGGAGCTAGAAAAATTAAAAATTAGAGCTATCTAAAAGAGACAAATTTGGTGCTGCCATCTATTATTACTTATATTAAACATCTATCGCAAGATAAATATTTGTAAGAATTTGAATGTAAATAACTGTTTAAACAGCAAAACCAAACATATCCTTATATATAGAGAATTATAAACCTAATATAAACCACACAATGTATTTAAAAACTATTGTTAATAAAATTTAAAAGCATACAATATATTCTATTAGCTAACTTATTTAAACTAAACTAAGAATTTAAATAATTCTAGAACATTGATAATATATAGCATATAGCTATATGCTATAAAACAAAATAAATTCAGTAATAAATAATATAAATAATTATTAAAAATAATATAAAAATTATTTTTTAATGAATTATATATAAGATATTTATAAAATGAACAGGAAATAAAAAACATGTGGAAGTATATAGAAGGTTAAATGATACTTAAATTCCCATTACTTAAAAAGCACAAATATAGAATGTGGATTATTTTCAGACATCCATAAAAATCCATAAAGTATGAATGTGGGACATTCAAAAACATTAAACCGGTAATAAATATTAAAAAGAATAGAGGAATAATAATAAAAATAATTACCCAATTTTAATGCATACAGTATAACTATATTTATATTAAACATACTTATATGTATATTATTCACTATAAGAATGGCATACTATTAGTAATTAATATGATATTGTCCTTAGTAAATTAAAATTTAATAACAAATAATTGTAAATTAGATTAATCAATAATTAAGCTAATTATAATATTAATGAAATTCTCCAATTACATATAAAATATCAAATCAACATCCATATAAAATACGTAACAAAAATAATACAAGAGCCCCCATTTTTTATATATATATATAATTAACCATTGCGTATTATCCAGACAACACCACCCTCCTCCGTACTCTAACATCTACCCACCCAACCAACCTATAATATTTTTTTTAATATTATTTTACAATTTTTAATTTTTTATAGATATATATTTTTTTTTTATAATTTTTTTGTAATTTTGTTTACGCATGTGTTAATTTGTTTTAATAGATCATGTAAGAAAAGTACTAATTGTATATTAATGAATATATGAATTTTTTTGGAAAACCATGATTTAATGCATCATAAATTAGTTTTTTAATATTATTGTTAATTAGAGGAGAAGAACATAAACATTTTATTCTATATAAATGATTAAGTATTATATTCCGAAATACAGAATGATGTAGACAAGATTTAAAATTTGTAAATGTATTAACTTTGAATTTAAATTATTTACGTTTGTCATATAAATCTGTGATTGTTTTATTGTCTTTGATTGTAATTTTAAGATCTAAGAAGTTAATTGTATTGTTAGATAAAAGGTTTTCCGTTAATTCCAAATTAGTGGGATAATCAACTGGAAATCGAGTAATTGCAGATTGATCAGTATCAATTAAAATGATGTCATCAATATAACGATATAAATGTAGATTATTATTAGTAAAATTACGTTCATAATGAGATAAGTATAAGTCTGAGAGTAAACTGGAAGTACAACCGCCTTGTGGTATACCGACATGCTGTAAATATAAAGTATTATCTTGCAATATATAATTATTATAGATAATGAAGTTAGTTAAAGATTTAAAATATGCAATATCTATATTAGATGGTAATTCCAGTTTTTTATAATACTTTTTAAATAATGCATTTATAATTTTATGTAAATCTAATAGGTCTATATTATTAAAAAGATCTTTGAAGTCATATGTCGTTATATTACAAACAGAATGAAGATTTTTTAAAATATTAACAAGTTGATAGCTATTTTTTATACAATGTGTATTATCATTGTTTGTAGTAAGTACATATAATTGATTAAGAATTTTTAAGAGAAGTGTATTGGCTTTATTATTATATGTATTGCAACCAATAGTAACAGCCCTAAATTTAATAGGAGTTTTATGAAATTTGGGAATAAGAACTAAATATGGATAGTTAAAATTAGTAGATAAAATATTTAATAGTTTATAATAACTTCGAATTTTACGATTATTTACAATTACATTTTCATTAGTTTTTTGAAATGACTTATTAGAAGAAATAGAATTTGTAAGAAGTTGGTGATAATATGATTTACATATAATAGCATAATTGTTAGGAGATTTGTCTACATATGTAATAACGAAGTTTTTTTGTAATTTAGTAATTTGTTGGAAATAATGCTTTGTATTAATAGAAACCAAATCAGCAATATTATTTTTTAAAGCCATAGTTAATTTTTCAATTACTAATATCTTCCATTGATTAAAATATTCAATAGGCTTATTATAAGAGATAGAAATTTTATAAATAAAAATATCAATATATATATATATATATATATATATATATATATATTGTTTGAAATTCACTAACACTTTAATAATAATTAGATAAATGTCCCTAAGTGGCCCACTACTGCTGCATATACCTTACATTGTGTTCAAAAATCATATTCAAAAAGCTACATGTTTGCCTGTTAGTATACTTTAAAAATTTTAAGTGAATTATTTTTTAAAACATGCATAACTATTAAATTTGTGTCAGACATACTTCTTTCTTGTCCTAATACATACCCTAGGAGTACAGATTTCATTCATAAAATTCTTTTAAACAAAAATTGAAGTCTGTTACAAGCTACAACAATAGTTTGTCCTGCTACAAATTTTCTAAATATTGCTACAAAATTGCAGTTTGTCCTGTTTCAAAACCATTACAGTCTGCCATAGAATGGCAATTTATCCTGCTACAAAACTACTACAAAATCAATTTTTGATTTTCCATCCCTGTAATATCCATTCTTTTCTGGTAATTCTGCTTTTATCTCTTCCTATTATGTTGAAGGTTATCTCATTAGCGTTTATGTTAATATGTTGATTTTTTTTATTGTTAGTTAAATCTCTCTCTTTTTCTTTTAAAGGTTGCCAATCTTGCTTGCTCTATGTCCAATAATGAAGATGGAGTAAAGATGGTCCGTTTTGCTGCTGCTCAGATTAGCAATTTGTGCCCTCAGGTATGTGTAAATTTTTTGCTTTCTTCCTGCTTTTTACTTCCTTTTCACAAGTGAAACTCCTTATGTCGATGTTGGGAAGTGAACTACTGGTCTGTGGATTTTCTGAAAGAGCGAGTCAATTGTACAGTATGTGATCAGTTAACAAACACTTTTGCGAGAGATTTTTATGTTCAGGTAACAAACACCTCACAAAACAAAGCAAAGAAGAAGCTATGCTGTGTTTCAGATTTGCCGAGCTGTATTTAATTTCATATATTGTCGACTTGAGAATATTTTAACAGTATGGGCTAACAGGGGTCGAGCCTTACATTTTAGGGCCCCCAAATTAGAATGAACAGATCAGAAGCATTAATTTTTATATTTTGTCTCCCTTTTAAAGAAATATTTTTAATTATAAATTAATTATTTTAATTAAAATGTAGCTCACAAATTATTAACAGGCTCTAGATTCACTTGAGTGTTATCAGGCCTTGCAGTAAACAAGATCTTTTAAAGAACTAAGGAGTTTGGATGGTCAAAGTGACAAATTGATAAGATTTAATGCCTTTGTCAATTAATATAATCAAAGGGCATATTATTATTTTTTTTAATACGCCACGACACGGACAAAGCCCTTGAAACAGGATCTGCCCATATTATATACGGACGTACTCCATTATAAAGGGAAAATTTATATTATTTTTCATGCATTATTTAGCTTTTAACAACTAATTAATTGAATTCCCATACAAATTAATACAAAATCTATCATCGGTTAGCAAACACTGTTTCGGAATGGATTAAGTTCGTTAAACGATCACCCACTATGCATTTTTATGCATTGGCCATATTTTGCAGTTCTCCCAATTTCTTCAATGTAAACATACACAGCACCAAGCTCTATCCTATATGAAACTTTCTTCTATTGTATATCTTCATAAATTGTATAAAAACTAGGGGGCTCTGCCCCTACGAGACACGCTCGCCAACCCCCGTTCAGACACTGTATGCTCTAAAAGCACACTAGTTTGATCGGCTTTAAAAAGATTTCAGAAGATTGTCACTGTTTTTTAAGTTATAATTCAATCTCCCTATAAACGGGTTTCTATTCATTTCTCTATGATTGGGAATTTTAAGGCCAAATCAGCTGCTGTTAAAAAATACAATAGCTGTTTCCGTCTTTGATTAAATAAAATCAGTTAAACATTTAAAAATAAGCTAATGTAAAATGAATTAAGTAAACTGAATCTTTGTCTCCCGGTATTTTTTAACTGGTATTTTATTATATTATTATATTCCCAGTATTTTAAAGAAAGTTTTTTTAAATAAGTCATTTTAAATTTATCATTTTTATTCTGACGTAATTTTCAGCAAACTTTTCTTTCTCTTTTTAATATTCACGTGAAAATACTTTTGTTAGAAATGAAATATTATTTGTGCTGTCCTATCAAAAATAATTTTAAAAATCATCTTAAAATATCAAATAAATGTCTCGCGCAATTTTTAAATTTAAACTGTATTGCAATTTGCAATATTATTTTTTGTTCATTTTATGTAATAAGTGTAATGCGATGTAATTTCTCCTATCTAAGACTTCTAATGCATGTTAATGAATTTATTATTTTACAATATTCTTTCCCTTTTAAAATTCACGTTTAAATATAGTTTTTATGACGTAATTTGCAATGAGTTCCTGCATTTTATATATTCTGTTTATAATAGTCACGTGTAAATAAATTTTTAATTTGAAGCAAACATTGTTTGCGCTGTTTATACAGTTGGCAACAGTTTAAATTAATACTATTTTCTAAAATGTGTAAAAAATACATCTCGAAATGCTGGAAATTTGAATTTAAAATAGAAATAAAACCTCAAAAAATTAGTCTAATTAAAAAAATAAATGCAGTCTGCACACCGGGAAACTCTAATGCATAAAATGATCTAAAAATGATTAAATTCCCATGTATAGTTTTTGCTCCTATAAAACTATTTTAATGGAACAATTTTGTCCAACTTTAGCATTAAATATCTCTTAAAATAATTCTTCGATTTGAAAACTTATTAACGAAGAAAGACCTCCGAAATAATTCTTCGATTTGAAAACTTATTAATGAAGAAAGACCTCCGTTCACAAAAAAAATTCAAAACCGGCGGCGATGACAGCGTTAGTTTTTTTTTTTTTTTTTTTTTTTTTTTTTTTTTTAGAATAGAGATATATTACTCTGAAAATGCATTGTTGTAATGATTTTTTTTTTCAAAATGTGTATTTTTTAAAAAACAATTTGCTCCATTTTGCTGGCCGATTAAAATAAATATATATATATATAGCTGATAAAAAAATTTTAAAGTTCTCCACTCCTGGAAATTGCATCAAGATAATCAACCCTTTTATGATTGTGGTGGAAGTTAGAAGAAACCTATGATTGTCTTTCAGATCATTCATTTATATTCTCTTCTGACTATCCTTTTCAGTGTACAATGTTTGTATGCCTCAGGAGAACTTGGAAATCAGGTAAAACCCAGGGGAAAATTTTTGGTTGTGACAATATTCTCATTAATTTGTGTTGTTTGTTTGTTTTAATAAAATTATAGCTCATTTAATTTCCCTCCAAAATTGCTAAAATAATTAAATAAAAGGAATTATTTATACGCCATTCAATTGTTTATAACATTTAACATAACTTGGTTAGTGCAGCTGAAAAATGGCCGCCCTTATTAATAGAGTTCACTATATTAAAGATTTTGTTAATTCTTAAATGACAATTTCTTCTGTCAAAGAATTTATTTGCTTTTTAAAAGTAAGTAAATCTTTAATTTACACAGTTGCTACAAAATACTGTTACACTCCAAAAAATAAGAATTAATTTAATCCTGAGGTAAATTTTTTTTATCTATTTCTGCGATTGGCATCCTTGGTTTTAATAGGGCTATATAGAACTATAAATCAATTATTGGATGCTAATAGCTATAAAGATTGATCTAGTTTGGTCATCCACAGTGTTCTGCAAATAAAATGGCTGCAGACAAACACATGAGTCGCAGAACTGTGCAAGTTTATTGCAAACAAAGACCTAGGTTTTTGCCTTTATCGCAAAAGGAAAGTACAAAGTTTGACTGCTCACAAATAATAAAAGGGTTACAAAGATGCAATTGTGGAAACGACATTGTAATAAAAGTGCTAAGAACAGCAGAATTATATTTTCTGATGTGAAGCTATTTTACACTGAACAGTGTTATAATGCTAAAAATGGTGGTGTATATTCAGGAACCTTCAAGGATATACTTTCAAACCGTTTAAACTGTTAACGCTTTCAGAATAAAAATTCCATTATAAAACATAATCCATAAGACTGCAGTGTCAAAAAATGAAAATTGCTTCTGAAATTCATCTATAAAGTGTTAACATACAAAAAGGACATAAGAATCTCATGGAACATGGACATGGAACTCCAGTAAACGCTGGATGCATAATTATATTAGATTAATTTTTAACACAATTATTCTATTGGTAAATAAATCTTATCAGTTGTAAATTTCCAAGTGCGTCAAAAATTTATTTGCTTATTGAATAATTGTGTTACAAATTAATCTCATATAATTATGCATCCAGTGTTTACTGGAGTTCAATAATCTGAGATTTATTCTGTTGAGCTGATTCAGATATCAGACCTAATGCTTTGATCATTAAGGTTAGCTGTGTGAATTAGGTCCTCCAGATTCGTCTGGGTTGGCTCAGTTGGTAGAGCTTTGGCGGCTTCAGCCAAGAGATCCCTTGTTTGTATCTTGGCCGGGACATTTTCCACCCATTTGGAAATTTACAACTGATATGATTTATTTACTAATTGAATAATTGTGTTAAAAATTAATCAAATATATCTTGCTTCTATGTGGTAGGGTCAGGTGGGATGGAATGGGTAATAGGGTGGAGCGAAATTTTTTTTTTCTTCAAATCAAAATTGGCCGGGGTGGGAAAGGTGCTCTATCAGATCCTCATTCTGAATATAAAATATTTTTGAAAAATATTAATATTAAATACTACCCCAAGGTCATTGAATATTGAGAAAAAACGTAAAAGTGCTCGCCTGTGGGAAAAAAAATTCTTTTCCTAATCAAAATGGGGCGGTGTGGGAAAGTTGCTCTATCATATCCTCATTCTGAATAAAAAATATCTTTTAAAAATATTAATATTAAATACTGCCCCAAGGTCTTTGAATATTGAGAAAAAACGTAAAAATTGTGCATTTTTCCATTTTTTCCCCTCAAATATTCAAATTATTTTATAAACTTAATTTAAAAGGACGATCATCGAATTATTATTATAATTATTATATATTTATAGTAAAATTATGTAATATTTATGTAAAATTCGCTATTATTATACTAATTCAACAACTATACTTTTTTTAAATATATGAAATTTGGGTAATTGTAATTGTTTTACATATTTTACTTAACCTGTGTAAGAAAATATAATTTGAAATTATTCTTAAAGAACTATAGTAATAAGGTAAAAATAATTTACTGTTTAATTTATAAGCAGTGAAGTTACCATTTTATAGTAGTCCATACTGTTTTTTGGTTTCAAAAACTGGCATTTTTTTCCGAGACTCCAGACGTTTCAATGAATCCATGGTGTCTCAAAGGACCACAAACAGCAGAAGAAGCCTCCATAACAAGTCTCACACATCTTTCAGTGGCTTGATTGTGTCAAGGGAATAGTTTAATCTTAGGTAAGATGTCTTCATCTATTGCCTTTGGATTTAGGATACACTTTGTAAGAATGTTATGATCTAAGAACTTAGTTAATGGTGGTTATGTCACGGTCACTTCAGCCTAATTTATGAAATCGATATAATCTTTGGTCTCTCAGGTAACTTTATCGTTTGTTTTCGTGAAACTTTTATTATTCTGCATGGCATTATTATTCTCATTCATACTATATAAGTGTTTCACTGCGCAGAATAATAAAATCTCGAAAGTCAAAAATTCTTTACATACGTGATCTCAGGTAACTTGAACGTACCTAAAGAATGTCTTCACTTTCAAGATTTTATTATTATGCGTAGTGCAAACACATTTACATACTATGTAAGAGCTTTGGCACTACGCAGAACAATAAAATCTCAAAAGTCAAGAAATTCTTTACATACGGATAAATTTGGAAGCCAAAGTCTATATAGATTCTATAAATTGGGCTGAAGTGACCGTGATACAACCACCCACTCACAAGTTTACATTCTACCACACATCTCCCCTCCGAACTTTCTCTATAAGGTTTACTTTAAGTTTTTTGGGTCGCTGAATCCGAATTTTTAACTTCCCCCCAAAATTTCCCCCCCCCCTAAATAGTTGTTTTTAACTTAAATTCTTACAAATTGTATCCTAAATCCAAAGGCAATAGATGAAGACATCTTACCTAAGATTAAACTATTCCCTTGTCACAATCAAGCCACTGAAAGATGTGTGAAACTTGTTACGGAGGCTTCTTCTGCTGTTTGTGGTCCTTTGAGACGCGTTGAGTTCATTAAAACTTGTCTGGAGTCTCGGAAAAAAAAGGCAGTTTTTAAAATAAAAAAACAGTATGGACTACTATAAAATGGTAACTTCGTTGCTTGTAAATTGCAATAGTAAATTATTTTTATCTTATTACTATAGTTCATTAAGAATAATTTCAAATTATATTTTTTTTACACAGGTTAAGTAAAAAATATAAAACAATTACAATTACCCAAATTTCATATATTAAAAAAAGTATAGTCGTTGAGTAAGCATAATAAAAGCGAATTTGATATAAATATTATATAATTTTACTATAAATTTATAATAACAATAAGGATAATTCGATGATCATCCTTTTAAATTAAATTAATAAAATAGTTCGTATATTTGAGGAAAAAAATGGGAAAATGCACAACTTTTATGTTTTTTCTCAATATTCAATGACCTTGGGGCAGTATTTAATATTAATATTTTTCAAAGATATTTTTTATTCAGAATTAGGATATGATAGAGCAACTTTCCCACACCGCCTCATTTTGATTTGAAAAAAAAAAAATATTTTCCATAGCCGAGCGCTTTTACGTTTTTTCTCAATATTCAATGACCTTGGAGCAGTATTTAATATTAATATTTTTCAAAGATATTTTATATTCAGAATGAGGATCTGATAGAACAACTTTCCCACACCGGCCAATTTTGATTTGAAGAAATTTTTTTTTCCCCATAGGCGAGCGCTCCACCCTAATGGGTAATACTGTTTTGTGTCTGAATTAAAATCATACTATGTACAAAAAATATTTGTAAATCATGTATATGATTTATTAACCATTCAACTTCAATTTTAAGTTTAGAAAAAAAATATTGGCAACATTTAACCCATTTAGAATCAGTTTTGAAAGGCACATGGTGAATGTCAACGTCACTTAGTGCTACATTAACTTTATTGTATTTTTTTATTTTATTGCAGATTTTTTTTTTTTTTTTTTTTTTTTACTACATAGTTTGTACATAACAGTGCCCTTTATTGACTGAAACAAACATGTAAGAAAAATTCTTTATTTTTTAAAAGTTATAATTAAAAATGTAAAGTGGAATGGGTATATGATTAGGCTTAGGAAAAAAATATTTTAATGCCCAAGTGATTGAAATATCATATCCTCTTACTTACATTATAAAATTCTTGCATAAATCATCAATAGGAAACTTCTATACCTTTCCTAACAAAGAGGACAAGGTAGAAATTGACAGTAAACAACTTTCAGAAAGCTTAGCCATCCAACACTTAATAATCAGGAACATTATGTATTTAATGAGAAAAAAATTGTCCAGTATAATTGTCAATAAATAATTTGATGTAATAAAATATATAATACACTGGAATTTGGTTTATTGGTTGCTTTGGATGCCTTTTAAACTTGGTTACCCATTCCACCCCACCCTATGGGGTGGAATGGATATAAAAACAGTCATCAGAAAAACTTTTTTTTTTTTTTTTTTTTAACATTAATAAATAACCTTTTGAAAAACAATTACAATGAAAATGTGATGTGTATAAATGCAATGTAAACACTGAATCATTGCTTTATATAAATTCCTTTCCAATTAGGAATGATTCCATAATCATTTCAAAAACTTGTATTTTTATACCCATTCCACCCCACCTGACCCTACTCCTACTCATTTCAAATTTAATTTAATTGATTTTGAATTGATTAGATTTTGTCTGTAACATTACAAAAACTGGAAACATGAAATTTTCTTGTTATTGGTATGAAATATGCACGGAAATTTGTAGCTGAGCTATAGTAAACACTCTGTTTAAATCAAAGTCTGTGAAAGCTATTTATGCAAAAGCAGAGTTGAGTGCATTAAAATAGGTGCAGATAAAAATGATAAAAGTTAGGGCTGGGAGAATCTTCTTAGCTATAAAAATCTGCATTTCTTAAATTGTCTTTTCTATTCTCTTGATAACAAATTTCTTGTCTCTTTAGTTTTAGAAATAAAGGTGAAACTAACTTGATTTAGTAACTTTTAACAGGTTATAAATGCTGCCAGAATATTAGCTGCCCGTCCTCGTTCTAAAGTTGCTCAGGAAAATATGGATGCATTCAAGGAAGCTTGGGAGAATCAAGTCAGAATCCTAACTGAAGCTGTTGATGATATCACCACTATAGATGATTTCTTAGCTGTTTCTGGTAATTATAATTTAACATTTGATGTGTATTTAAGTTATATAACAGAAATAAGTTATAAGTAAATTAACAGTTTTAATCAATTTTGGATTTTTTTTTTTATGAAATTGTTAATAGAATAATAATTGTTATTAAAATCTTGAATTCTGCTTTTTTTCATTAAGCTAATAGAGTATTAATATATTGTAAAGTGCAAAAAATAGGATGTCTAACCACCTGGATAACCTGATAAAGTCAAGGAAATATATATGGTCTGGAAAAGTCGGGGAAATGTATCATTCATGAGTAAAAGTAAGGGGAAATTGAATTTTCTTAGGGCGAAAAAAAGTCAGAGAAATTTGAAAAATTCAGGAAAAGTTTTCTGAATATAAAACTAAGCATTTCAAATTGCATCACAGCCCCACCAGTGGCCGAGAGGTGCTGGGCTCTAACCCAGTCACGCCCGTCGGCCTAATCGTTCGGAGTTTTCTGTGGTTTTCTTTGAACCTTGAATTTCCTTGCGTTAATACGGGTTAGGTACCTTTAGAAAGACCCCCCATGGGGGGCACCCCCCCCCCTCTTTGGGCCTATATCCTTCGTATTGATAATTAAATCATAAACACATCCATCCATCCTTCCAAATTGCATCACAAAGAAAATCTAATTCTGCTCTTCATAAGTAAAAGATATCGTAAATGATATTTCAACCTCTCATGCAATTTCCTTTTGTCTACCCCCTTTCTGTCCTTCCTTGTAACTCTGATCGTTTCACTGTCAGACTCACTGAAATTTTGCACAGTTTTGTAGAATTGATTAGAGTAATTAGTCTGTTTACTTATCATTTAAGAATTAACGTTTTTTAGCTTAATGTATTGAATTTTGGGGAGCAAAATGGGTGGAACCTGATGCTAAAAGTGTGATCTGTAAAATGTTTAGCATGTAAAAAAACATTCTCATTAAGAAATATAGGGGTGTCAAGCACTCATTTCTTCCCACCTCTGTTCTTTCTAAAGCATTTGTATAGTATAAATTCACAAAAAAATATAAAAAAAAAAAAAAAAAAATTGAACAAATTTTAAAAGAAATTTCAGTTTTACAATTTTCAGTACTGTAAATTTTTAAACTTCTAAGGAGCTGGTCATACATTACGTACGCCATGAATTAAACATTAATAGTGTTATTACACGTAAAAATTGCAAGCGACAAAAATTGCCTGCGACTTGTACGTATTATCCAAGCATTTCATTGGCTGTTCGGTAAAAGGCTTTTCCAGGAAATCTGACGACCAATTTTAAATTAAATTTCATTCTTAAACTTCTAAACATCCCACAATATTACTTTTTACTCCGTCGTATAGAGAGAAAAGTGTACTTTTAAATGCAATTTGTTTGAAAGCTGTATCTCAATTTGTTTCTGAGTTATTATTATTTTTTTTTTTTTTTTTGTAGTTTTTATTACTTTTTTGTCATAGTAGCAACAGAAGTATCCATCTCTGTTGAAAATAAAGGAAAATACAGATTACTGTATAGACCAATCAGAAAACAAATAAAATGTGGATTAAACCAATAAAAAGCTTCAGATATGCTTTTGATTTCCTACTCTGACGAGGACAATAACCATTTTTCCAAATGCTTAATAAATAAAATTTTTATTTATTTCATATTTTTTGTGCTATGCCTCTACTTTCCCATCTGATATATGGACTAAATGTTTAAAAGTTTCATATAAATCAACAACGTAATATGGGAAATTCTGTGATTACAAAATATATCTGTGTTTTAGTGTTAGGTAAGTTTTAGAAAATTCTTTAATTTTAAATTTTTATTGCAGTCTGGACGATTGAACTTAGGCATAAATTGTTCTCTGATATTCTTTTATGTTGTTAATACTTTTAAGCACATACTGTAAACAGATTTTTATAAAACAGTAGCTTAATTGTGTTGTCAGTCTAAAGTGTCTAAATAACTGTTATTTATTTATTTTTATTTTTTTTTTTATTTATTTTGTGGCTATTAAGGAAATGTCTTTTATTCATGTGGAAAATTTAAGACAATCATATGTATTACCTTTACCATATTTTTATTTGCTAGGCTTAAGTAATTTTTTTTATATATAATGTTTTCATGTTGCAGGATCTGATACTTCTGACTGACTAGTCTTCCTTGGCGACCATTTTAGTTTGGTCTCCCTTAAAATTTATGTTTGGGAAAGCATGCTAAGCAATGTATTATGTTACTTTTATTCATAATTTAATTTACTTGGGGACTCCCTGAAATATAATTAAAGTCCTTAAGCTAATATTAGTTTTTGCTGTATTAAAATATCTCAATTTGTTGATTTTCTGTAAGCAAGTAAACCCTTTTGTTTACAATAGAAGTCTATGGGAATTTGGCAAAATATTAGAGATATTGCGAAGTTGGCGTCACTTTTTGGCTACTAATTTTGGTTGCCAAATTTGGCGATATATTGCCAAGTTGGTTACAAACTTCGCAACATTTGGCAACAGAACAGGGTCCCCCCTCCCCACCCTTAATGGGTCCCCGGTACTGTTGATGACAGTCAAATGCTTTGCGTTTTTATTATAAAGATGTTATGCTTTGTTTTTGTGCATTAAGGATTTTTTTCTTTTTTTGTGTGTGATGGGAGGGTGGGAGGGGATAAATTTTTTTTAAATAATCTTATTTCATCACATTCAAAAATGTGGTTTTTGATTTATTTTTAGTTTTGTAGATCATTTTATGCCTTTAAATAAAAGCAAAAAACATAATTCACCCCACTTTGATTTTCTCAAAATTTATATAAAATGTCCATTTTGTTTTTCAGTTTTTCGCTTATCATTTTAATAATGAACATATTTTAGCTAATATTTATATTTATTTTCTATCTTTAAAGGTAGTAACTTTTTTTTAATTTTTCTCATGATAACTTTTTAAATTTTCAGAGAATCATATTTTAGAAGATGTAAATAAATGTGTGTTAGCTCTCCAAGAAGGAGATGCTGATACTTTAGACAGAACTGCAGGTGCCATAAGAGGTCGTTCTGCTCGGGTCTGCAACGTGGTTGCTGCAGAAATGGATAATTATGAACCAGGAATTTACACAGAAGGAGTATTGAAAGCAGTGGCTGTGCTTAGAGATCAAGGTAATTTTATTTAATTGCAATTTTATAAAGCAAGTACTATTTCTTCTTATTGAAGTTAAATTGACAAATAGTCACTTGGATATTCTGTTTAAAATTTTCTTACTTTTGATGATGTAAAGTTATACTCTTGTAATAAATCTATTTTATTCAGACTTGAAAACAGTATAGGATCTATTATCCGGAGTCCTGATATCCGGAACGCTCCAAAAACCGGAACGCTAAACGATTTGAAACCGAAACTTAGTGATAGCTTTCCTTTCATAAAAATTTGCATTTTTTTTTTTTTTTTTCATATTTTACTGAAGAGTTAACATGTTTTATAAATCCATATTTTGAATATTTTAAACTTTTCCTCATACATCTCAAGCTACCGTAATATCCCATTAATCACCCACCTCCCCCCGAAAATGCGCCAGAAAATTGGAATCTGAGAGGACGCTTACAGGGATTAAAAGTGACTATCGAAATCTACCGCCTGTAGAAACCCGAAAATGTGTATAAGAATAGTCCAAAGCCTGCCCTGATATTCAGGTTCTTCTTTTTTTCGTAAACAGAGATAATTAAAAACCAGAACCTAAAAAGAAAGTGTGCTTTCGTGGGATTTTTTTTTTAAATATAAAATTTGTTTACGCAGATTAATGGAACATTACAATAATTATGCATTTCTTTATCTCCGCGAATTTGCAGAAATCTGCATTTTAAGTGTTGATAATTTTGCCTTTTGTACTTTTCTGTCAGCTTTCCGTGCGATAAATTCTTAAACAAAACAAAAATAAATAAAAGTCAACTTTCAATATATTCCCCTCCCTCCCCAATTATTGGATGAACATGCAGTTCAAGATTGCTTCAATATAGACAATAATGCTCCACTTAGTCATCAGATGACAGACAGTGAAATTTGTCAAATGATGAGTAAAGGTGCATCTGATGATAGTAGTGATGATGATGACAAGTGACAAGAATAAGGAGGTAGAAAAAATATCTAATGAACAAATGATATTTTACATTCAACAATTAATTCAAGGCATGGAACAAAGAAGTTATTTCCATGAACAACAAATAATGTCCTTATATAAAATTCAAGAGCAGCGTGTAAGAGAGAAACATTACAAGCAAGCCACCTTGAATGAATTTTTCTAAAGAAACTAATTCCCCAGCATCTGCATCTAAACCCCAAAACAATTTTATTTTTGATCTTGTTCATTTTTAAATTTTATTATAATTTAGAATTATTACTTAACTTTTTTTCTAAATAAAAATTAATTAAACTTTTCCTTAATTGTATTTTATTGAATTAATTCAACAAATGTGTAATACAGTATTTTTAATATTATTTATGCGAACCTGTACTTCATATTTATGTACATTTTAAAATATTTGTGGTAGTATTCCGAATTATGGAAAAACCCCTTATCCGGAATGCCTCAGGTCCCAAGGATTCCGGATAACAGATCCTATACTGTAATCAGCAAATACAATAGAACCCTTAAATAGCAGACACCTTGAAAATGTGGAATTTCTTCATTATTAAAGCATAGAACTGTAATGTAAATGCACCTGTAGTGGGACGTCTACCAGTAACGAGCCACTACTTTTTTTAAGTTTGAAAATTAGCCCCAAATGCATTTTTGAAAAACAATTGTAAGAAATATGTTAATTGTTCTTAAACTATTTGAAATAATTATTTTTTTCTGTTGGCAAAGTTTATTTTCTAAAATGTCTTCAAAGACAGATTTATTTGGCAAATTCATACAGCTGTCTTTAAGATATGTTTTTATTTCAAATATTATTTCTTTAATATTATGTTTTATTTTGCTTTAAACTACCATTGATATACTCTATTGCACTAATAATTCGTTACAGAAGCCAAAAACTTAAAAAAAAAAAAAAAAAAAAAAAAAAAAAAAATGGAATTTTATTAATTTTCAGAGGTGCTTTATGAGCTTCTGGGTCACTATTTCTAATGCTGTACCAATAGTATGTATAAGTGCCCAATACTGGAGCATATGCCAAATTTTATTTTTATGTTTAATTTATTTGAATTAGGTATTTTTTCTGATTCTAAATCTTTGTATATAATTTATTTTTTTGTTCATCTCTTGGTTCACAAATGGCCTTGTTAAAAGAAATTTAAAGCTGAAATGAGTTTTAAATAAAATGACTATATTTATTAACTTTTCTTAGTTTTTTGATGAAAATAACAGTGCAAATATATTTTAATATTTTCACTGATATTTTTATTATAATCAGATAAAATATCGTTAATGCTGTTGGTCTGTGAGATCTCAAATTCCCCTTGCAATGTTAAACCTATGGGCATGTGTTTCATTCATATTTTTAAAATATCCTCTTAGGAAATTAATATTTTTAACTTATTTTTTCTGTTTACTGTTCTTAAAGGAGGTCACTTCTTTTTTTTCTTCTTAGTTGACAAAATATTTCTAAAATGTATAGTTAAATTATAATTTTATGTGTTCAAATTTCAGCGAAGACACTTCAAATAAAAATAAGCATATATATTTTTTTTTAATTTACTACTTAAAAAAATTGACATCTCTTAAGGAAAGTATACAGAAGAAACATATTATTTTCCTTGGGAGATATTTTTAAAACACAAATGCATCACGGATCAATAGATTTATCATTAATTAATGAGGGGAATTTGAGTTCTCACTAACAGCCTTAAGTAGCTCACTAAGGCTGTACATTTACCTTTAATAGGTTTTATGGATTAAAAAAAGTATTTGCTAAGTAGAAATGTCTGCTATTCGGGTCTGTTTGTTATATAGGTTTTACTGTATAAAAGGTATTATTAAAATATCAAAGTCTTATTTTAGATTTGAAATCTAAACTTCTAATTTCTCTAAAACTCTGAGCCTGTTATGTTGTTTTCTTAGCCCTACAAATATTACTTTCAGACAGTAAAGTATACCCGTCTTTATGTGAAAAAAATGCAAATGTCACTCTGCAGTTCATTGAGACCCGGAAAAGTGTAGCCCTGGGAATTGTATGGGTGTTGATCTCATATCAATTAACAGATTCCAAAGTTAAAGTTTCCTTCCAATTGACACCTTCTTTCCCTGCTGGGAAATATTATCAGTTCTTGATCAAAAGTCAAGATCGTGGGCTAAAAGTCATAATTTGTGATAATTAACCTTCCCTAGAAGCCATGTCATAATTTCCAAAACATCAGTTGTGATTCACTGTATAGACATCAAGTTTTTGGTTTTTGTCTGCCAATAACTGCTGCAAAACGCACATGATTAACCTTTAATTAGATATGTATTTAGGTGAAGTACCCACAATTAGCTCATCAATTTTCATTAAAAAAATATAGAACATTTCATGTCATACATGCTTGCCTATGGGAATTCAGACAATTTGAAAACTCCTTATTCACTGAAAAAAAAAAAAAAAAAAAGGCTCATTTTAATAATCTATTAAACTGCTAAATTATAGATGCAAAATTTTTTATATGGGAGATCTTAAAATAAAGAGATGACACTTTGAAAATTTGTCAGTACATTCATCAAAAATTCAAAATTGTTATACTTTTTGGGAAATTGTATATCAAGAAATATAAAACAATATACTTTTTCATTATATTAAAATGCATTTCTTTTTATTTTCCTATTTCATTTAATCATTGCCTAGCAACTAACTGTATTTCAAAGCTTATCAAAAACATAAAATTTAAGTAAATCGTACTATTTTGACACAATAATTTATGAGCAAAGAATCTTACTTTCGGCTGATTTTAATATGCTTTTTCTATTGAAATGATTCTAGATGAGTTTATTTAAATCAAAGCTCTTTTAACTACTATAGAATGATCACCAAAACGTTTTTTTCAATCAAAAATTATAAAAATGTTCGATGTCTAAATTGGATATAAGATAAGAGGATTTACATTTGTATATGTCTATTTGTTGCACAAGATTTTATGTAATTTCTGCGTCACATACCGATGTTTAGCGGTTGGAAAATAAGTTCTTTTAAGGATAGGGTTGGGTAAAATCAGTGGTGGGATTCAGCCGGTTCGGTAGAACCGGTTGTTAATTTTTGTTGAGTTCGGCGAACCGGTTGTTAAAATGATGCTTCAAATGCGAAAATCGCATTTACAGTAATTTACTATTAAATTTGTTGTGCAAATAAACTTTTTGTTGTGCAGATAAACTTTTTTAAAAAGTTTATCTGCACAACAACGTGTTCTAGCCATAACACTATGGCATGTTCTGATTTGTTCCAATTAATAAAATGTTTCATTTGCAAGAAAAAAAATTCCTCTTCAGTCCTGTAGGGAGCGAGTTTAAGTTTAAAAAATTATATATGAAATTTTGAAGAATTTTGGGACACAAATCGGCAGCTTAGATTAACCCTATTAATATCTCGTGCTTATTGAACATTAAAATAACTACTTATATTTGAATAAAAAAGGTACTTTGTTTTGGCTGCTTCTTTTTTAAATATACGGAATGTTCCCTGTTATCGCTAATCAATAGCTAATGACTAAATCGTTAGATTTAGTGGTACACTTCCAATGGCATTTTGTTTAAATATTGTTATTGTACTTCATATCTTAGAATTTAACCCTTAAATGCCTGGTGTTGCTTTTCGGCAACATACCCAATTTAGGCTCTAAAATACTATTAGAATAATATTGAAGCTATAATGCCTAATGTTGCCAATAAAATACATTCCGAAAATATTATTAAATCGATTTTCAACATGTAGATGGCAACACTTGTGCTGTTTAAGAATAAAGATAGATTTATTTTTTCAATTGTTGCTACTTGTTCTTTTTGTTTTGTTTGGAAGCTTGCGAAATACCCTATTTTGACCTGCAGTGAGCAAGTAAAATTTATTTCTTATTATAGTTCCTAAAATTCTTGTGTGTTTAATATTATAGAATTTTATCAAGGGAAATTATTTTTCAATTAAACACCAGTATTGCCGATTAGTAACAAACTGTTTTTTAGTCGTAAACTATACTTAAAACAAAATGGGTTTTTTTTTTAAGTATTTTTCCCATGATTTATTTAAAAAATGAAAGCCAAAAAACATTATTACAATGATTTTTTGAAAAATCAGGCATTTAAGGGTTAAATCAAAGTAGCTCTTTTCGTAAATGTATCAAATTTTAGTTTTTTATAAGATCCCTGAGTTCTATACGTTCTATTTAGAAAAATGTTTTCCCTGCTCTAACAAAGGAAAAAACATTGTATTTTCTAAACTTGCCAAATCATACTTTATATTTTATGAATTTCTAGCGTTGTCTGGCCCGTTTTTTAAAAAGAATTGGTAAAAAATTCCTGAAATTCTAGATATCATAACTCAAGAAGTTTTAGTCGTGCAAAAATTTGTCTGATTTGTTATTGCCTGGATAATGTTTTTCTAAATATGTTATAGGGCACAAAGGACCGCATAATTTTTTTTATTTTGTACAGTAATTTTGTACATTGATTTTGTACAGTTTTTTGTAAAGTAAAAACGGCTTCTAAGATGATGAAGAACAACATTTGAAGTATTTTTGTAGAAGTATTCTAAATTTAATGATTTAGTAATTAGCTCTTGTTCAGCGATAAGGAGGGATGCTCTACATATTTTATAAGTGATATTGCCTTGTTGACTGTATATTTAAAATGAAATTGCTCGTCTTTCAAAAGCACTGCGAACAAGAAGCATAAGCATAATAAAGAATGAAAACTAATGATAAAATTTACTAAAATGTCCGAAATGCTTCTGATGAAAAAAGCACATACAAAATAAAGACGATGAGGGTTTTATTAGTTCAGGATCTCGAAAAAATATCAAATTTGCAGAAGATCATAAATGTTTTAGTGAGTTCGGGAACACGTGTTTTAAAAACAACGTAACTAATTTTAAAAAATAGGCCACTGAATTCTGAACATTTAAATGAAAGTTGTAGTCAATTTGAATATAGGAATAAACTACAGTTTTTTTCTCCGTCACATTACTGCAATATTGGAGAATTAATACTTCTATGGAAAGCAGCTGAAGAATTATTATTTATATTTAATGACACTTATAATTGATACTAATGATTTTCGAGACTATATTTCAAATATTTTTCTAAAGCTATGGAGCTTTTTAAAGTATTCAAAAGGCTAAAAATATTGGCAGAACAAGTGCTGCAAAGTTCAGCCGAAATGGAAAAGGTGTTTTCAAAGATAAACATAATATGGTCAAAGAAGAGAAGTCGACTGCCTAACCATTACTAATGTATCAAATATAATGACGATTAGCCTAATTGTCCTAAAAACCTCTAAAAGCATGGGTTCCTACTTTTATAGTGAATGTGTGTTAAGAAAGAAGCGCAGGTTCGATAATGCTCGAGTAAATCAAAATTGAAAGTGAGGACTCTTATCAAGAAGCTATATGTAAACATCTCAAATAACACAAGTTATTTAATATTTTAAACTCGTTTCTATACTATAATTTAGTTTTTTTTTCTATGCAATTTATTGTTTTATTTGAGTATTAACTACATGAAATAATATACTACCTTTTTTAACTTTTCAACATCGTAAAGTTATTTTCAGTACAGGATGCCCAAAATAATTCAAATTTATTTTTACTAGTTTTAGTACGAAAATATATAGTGTGCTGATGCATTTTATCGACTACTTTTATTCATGGGCTGGGCAGTTCTTGTATGGAAATTTTTTAAAAGATGTTCATGTTTTTAAACTGAGTTAAATTTTATTATGATACAAAATTTCCAGTTATATCTTTTTCGCGTGCACATTATTGTTACTACAAAAATAATTTAAGAGTCATTTGCGACCAATTATAGAAAATGACATTGACGAATATCTTAGTGAAATTTGTGACTGAGGTGACAAAGCCTAACATAAAACATGCATTCAAAAATATCCAGAAATCAAGCACCTACCACTCACAAGAGCCGATTTATCGAGATTAACTTTGAAGAAATTACAAGCATTTATCACCAAAGCAAGGATGTAAATGGGAATGACTTGACATTCAGTGAGCTAGTATTCTCACGAGAATTGACTTCGGCAATATCTCGAGCTCTTCCTATAGTCGTCGTTTTTATTATCTAACTGATTCCAACTTTAGATCACGGGCATGGGTTAATTCTTAAGCTTAAATTTCTGCTATGTTTGTGTTATCCTTATTGTGTTAAACTGCAGTACTAGTAATGCAGTTATCTGATAAAAAATGTATTTAGGGTTTCATGATTGCCGATTATTTATTAAATAAATTATATCCTTTTATAGGGAAACATGTTTCAGGATTTTTTTTTTTTTTTTTCAGTATACGAAAAGGTCATAGTATTTTATTAACAATGTTCTTATATTGGAAAGTGTTTCATAATCTATGTGTGGAGCTTTATTTTCCTTTCATGTTTATGCATATATATTAAAAAAAAAAAAAACATTTGAGCAATGAACCGGTTGTTAAATTATTTGAATCCCACCACTGGGTAAAATCCCTGTATAAAGAGATGATTAATCTAATAAAATTACAGTATTAAATGTATCCATACATATACAGTAGACTCCCTCAAATCCGCACACCTTAGGACCAGAGGTTGTGCAGATTTTAGAATTTTGCGGATTTCTGGTCATTGATTTGTTTACATTTTTGAAACATTAATTTGATTGATAATTAAGCAAGGGAAATTATAATGAATGCTTACAATAAAGTGAAACATTAAAATAAGTACAATATTAAAACAATTTATTAGTTTAAACGTAAGTAATTATTAAAATAATTATGTAAAATAAAAATTTAGAAAAATATTAAATTATTACCGACAAAATCAATTCAATTCGATTCCAAAAGTCCTATGCTGCCATCTAGTGATAAAGCGATCCTAAGATCGATATGTAATTATGCTATTATCAGTATATATAACTTATTGCGCTCTCTGTAACTTTTTTCATTGTTATTTAGTCTTGAAGGCTTATCTTATACTGTTTGTATGTTTAGAAATAAATTTGTCTATAATTTTTTAAAAAAAATTCCACGAACAATAATTTAAAAATAGCATTCCGGTTTGTGGATTTTTCCATTTCGAACCCTGGAATATTTGATATAGATATGCTAATTTATATCAAAATCAAAAATAATGTAAATTTATTTAGTAATAAATCAGCTGCAATAGCCAAAAGAGAATGATTAACAAAAAATTTAGTAAAAAAAACATTGCAGTAGTCGCTGATTTCGGCGCCATCTTGAATTTTGTTCCTGCAACTTAACTGTAAATTTCATTGTTTACATCTGAAACAATATGCGGATTTCTGGCGTTCGCGGATTTTAGGGTCGCAGATTTAAGGGAGTCTACTGTACTCGAATCCTGAAATAGTGCAATTACTGGAAATCAAGAACATAAAATTAAAGTGGCGACCGGGATACATGGAGCACCACCTCCTTCAGGAAATGTACTTTTTGAGTTTCGATCGAACTCTTAATACATGAGATGTAATGTGTACTGTTTAACAAAATAAGTTTGGTCAACTAGATTATCTTTAAAAATTGTCTAAGTATTATTTTTTATTTATTTATTTTTACAAATGTATTTTGATTATTTAAATTAAACATGCTTTATTCAAAAATTAATTTGGAATATTTTTTTCTTTTTCCAGTGATGCCCAACTTTGCTTCTCAGGTTGAACTAGCAGTTGAAGCTTTAAGTTCTAGCCCTCCAAAAGAAGTGGATGAGAATGAATTTATTGATGCTTCTCGTCTCATTTATGATGGCGTCAGGGATATTCGAAGAGCAGTTCTCATGAATAGGGTAATTTACAAATTTCAAGAAAGCCTTATTTTATAAAAAATCTCATGTGGTGGACATATTAGGGAAACTCAGGGAATTGTAAAATGGTCAGGGAAAATTAGGAAAAATATATGCTTAACTAAATTAAAGTATATTTGCAAATATTTGGCAGGGAAAACTCTAAAAAAAGAAGATATCAAATTAGAAAAGCTGCTAAATTGGAAGAAAAAGCAGGAGAAAAAGAGAATTCCTTGAGAAAAAAGCAATGCAAAGTTTGTCGTCTAAATTTGTTAGAGATTTAGTTTTGAATAAACTAAATGTTCAGCCATTATCTTCTTTCTTGCTTTATAAAATCATAATTTTTTGAGGTTTTGGTAAATTATTTTATGCAATAATTTGTTACAATTTAGTGAATTTATTTTTTCTATGCTACTTGCTGTTAGCTTACTTTGTGTTAATTACAAAAAATCATGCTAAAGTAAATAAATACCCTGTTTGTGTGTGTGTATATATATATTAGGGGGGCATACTCAGAATATTTTGAAAAAAATACCAATTAAACTACTTATGTATGTAATAAAGGATCAGTCAAATTTAGCGGCAGAATTACAGTAGAAAGTCTGTAAAAAAAATAAAATGCTTTCGAGTATTTGGTGCGAAAAGACGAAAGCGTCACGCGATTTGGCGAGCAGTACTTTTCCTCGCCAAAAGCAAACGATTTTAATGCATCTGAAAATTGTTTGTTAATTGATTTTTAGAATGCGCGTAAAAAGTATTTAATGAATACATAAACAATGAGAGAGTTTAATAAATACATTTTTTCATATTACATATTTATGTTGCTTGTTACTTAATTTTATTACTTTAAAAACAATTTCATATATTTAAGCGTATTCCAAAATAAAGGCAAGATTCATTTAGCAGTTATTCATTTCAAACCAAGGAATTCGTCGTTTCCATAGCAACAAAATTGAACCAACAGCGCTCAATTGGACTTAATTTTGAGATATTGAAAGAATTTTAATTTTGTTTTAATTCATAAAATTTGATATTTAACTTTAATTATAAATACATATATGACAAAACTATAGCTAAATCAAACTAAAACTGGCAAAACTACAGTTATTTAAGTTAAATTTATTTAAACAAGTTCAATATGAAATATTTTTATCTTAAAGAGTATACGACATGAAAAAGTATTTTTCGAAATTTCATTTCATCGCCAACCGATGATAAATCGCCAAATAAACGAAAATTTTATTATTTTTTTACGAACGTTCTATCGGGGTTCCGCAATTTTTTTATAAACATATATATCCACATGAGACGAACACTCTGTAATTTTTTCAGAATAATTTGTAATTTGTAAATGTAATTTTTTTTTTCTGAATATGCCCGTATGGAGACCTTCCTTGTAAAGTTCTTAAGTTTAATAGATATTGAAAAACAGGAACATAAACATGAAAAATCCAAGTTTTGAGAAAAAGTCAATTAAAGATTTAAATGGCCATTAAGCTCTGAAGTACTCTTAGAAAGAATCAATAATTTCAACACTTATTTTTTTATATATAAACATGTGTGACACATCTTTGGGAAAGATAAAAGTTTAAACTATTTAATGATATAAAAAAGTAAAAATCTATTTTTTGGTTGATTTTTGCTTTCCCGGTCCCCTTAAGTAAATGAATAAGTAGCCAGCATGTTATTTTCTCATTCTACTTTTGCAATAATAAATTTATAAAAAATTGGAGCTAAAGAAGAATGAAAAAAATGACATGTTCTCAAAAACTGTTATAAAAGTATGTATAAGAGAAAAAGAAATAATTGGTATATAAGTGTTACACTCGGAAAGAGCTGCTTCGGTAGAGGTTGAATAAAAATTTTTTTTTTTTTTTTTTTTTTGGGAACTCATATACAACAAATAAAGAGATTAGTTAGGAATTGAAAATGCTGCAAAACTTTACTTTTTTACTTTCTCCTATCGTTACAAGAAGAAAGTGGCTTCATGAAAATTTTTTAATCCCGGTTTTCGATGGATTTACACGCTTTATAGGTCAGAGAACCTGAAAAACATGTTTTTACAAAATGTCTGTCTGTGTGTGACACAAATTTTGTGGGCGCTCTATCTCAAGAACTAATGAACGGAATTTAATACAAATTAATATTCAGTTAGTCCCTGATATAAATTGGTGCTGATTAGTTTTTGGTGTAAATCGCTCAACAGGTGGTGCTGCTATACAGCATTTTTCACTATTTCCACAATAGCTGAATCTCCAGAACTAATGCGTGGATTTTCATCAAACTTCAGATTCAGTTAGTCTTTGACATGAATTGATGTTTTATACATTTTAGTGTAAATTACTCAACAGGTGGCATTGCTATGCTGCATCTTTTGCGATTTCCGCAATAGCTCTGTCTCAAGAACTAAAGCTTGGATTTTCAACAAACTTCAGATTCATGCATACCATGATATGAGTTGCTGCTGTTTTATGTTTTCGTGTAAATCGCTCAACAGCTGGCACTGCTATGCTGCATTTTTCAGAATTTCCACTATAGCTCTATCTCAATAACTAATGCACGAATTTTCATCAAACTTCAGATTCAGGTATGCCTTGATATCAATTAGTGCTGTTTATGTTTTAGTGCGAATCGCTCAATAGGTGGCGCTGCTATGCTACATTTTTTTATAATTTCCGCTATAGCTCTATCTCAAGAACTAATGCACGAATTTTCATCAAACTTCAAATTCAGATATAATTTGATATGAATTGGTGCTAAATTGACTTGATTTCTTGTATTATTTAAATGATTTAATTGACGTGATTTATATAGATGAAAGTTTTGTGATGGCCACAACATACTAGTTTTAATTTGAAATGGTAGTGGTAATAATACTGCTATTTCATATTTTGAGGATTTTAAATAATAGTTCTATTCTTATATTTAGTCTGTATGTGTGTATGATTGGTGTAACTCAGCCATACTCAACCTGCATGCCGCATGTGGCCCGGTGGCCTTTTGTGTGCGGCCCGAGACACACAATCATTAATGCATATTTATACAATTAATTGAGATCCGCATAAAAAAAGTATTTAAGATCATCAGTGTTGTTTTATATGTTTTCATAGGAAGATAAAATCTGTCCTGTTATTTATAATTAACTTAAAGTTATGTTAAAAGCAGTTTCCTTAGTCAGATGTTCTTTTTTCATGTAGTCCTACTTGTCCTATAGTGATGTGCCGTGTCCTAAGAAGGCGGTATCGATGGTCGAGGGTTTCTACTTCGAAGGCATAATGACTAATATTCTCTTAGAATATGACATGATTTTTATTTTTTTAACAAAATAAAAGATATTCTTGAGTAAATATAAGTATACTAGGCGCCTCTGGCGACCAGTTTCATCTCCCTTAAATGTATGCTATGCATTGCAACATGTTACTTTTATTCATAATTTAACTTATATGCTTAATTCTTCGCCAAATCAAGATATTCTGATAGAGAACTCAAGAACACTTCGCGATCATCGCAGCATTTCAACATTTTTAGTTGAGTTGTATTTTTTTTTTTTTTTTCTGAAAACCACTTAGTTTACTTAGACATTTATGCTTCTTGTTCGTTTGCTTATCAGTTGCAATACGTTCACTAATGAGGAGTTTTTTAAACCTATTAAGTAATCTTCCGTAATTGGGTCCCTAGCCAATTGGCATATTTTAGCTAATATGATTTAGTCAATGAATTTTTTTGTGAAAACCCTTTAATAATACCCACACTTACATTAAGACAATATTGTTAATAATATATTTTTAGAGTTGTTCTCCATTATACCGTCGATCACTTCCTATGAAAAAAAAACTATCGCTAAACTATTCGCCAAACGCCCAACAAAATAAATGGACACCTTCAGTTAAAACGGTTGAAACTGATCTATTGTACTAATGCATCCTCACATTTTTTGAATGTTTGTACTCTTTTAATATCATGACGTCCCCGTTTAATGACGTAATTGATAGAGAAAAACTAATAAATATGTAAAACATCATTAAAAATACAGATAAATGTCGAATTAAAAATCACTTCATGAAGTAACAAACACGTGAGCGAATCTGATGTCAAGTTAATGTGACGTCAATATCATTCATTTTTGTTAAGTGTTTAATTATTGTTTTGTATAATTTTAGATTGCTTCAATATTAGTTATCATTTTTAATCCTCTTATTTAATAAAAGTATATTAAATCAGTGTTTTGAATGCGATATTGACAAAGGTAAATATGATTGGCTATTAACAATCATCTACGGTGATCTATCCTCCTGGCACGGATAATACATAAATATCAAATTATTTGACTATGCGATTTGAAATGTCATTCGTTAAATATTTTTACATGAGTTCGGTTTGTTTTTGAAGAAAATATCGTGAAAGAAGTTGAATTGTATAGCAGTTTACCTAACAGAATGAGATGCTGAACTTTGATTGGCTTAAAGGCGTGAATTATTTTTGCACAAATTCATTGTTGGAGAGCTTGCTGTGTGAGTGATTACCTCCATAAATTAATATTTTTTTCGCTCAATGAAGAACGAATCTTTTGTGTTTACTTTGGTGGAAACAGATATTGGACTGTCAATGTCATTTCAATTGAAGTTATCTCAGAATAAATGGATATTTGAATGTAGCTAATCTCTCAAACATAATAAACTTTTGAATACGATCTTTCTAAAAGTGTAACTTTTATGCAGTTTTATCCTGTTGCAAACTGTTAATGACAGTCAAATGCTTTGCGCTTTATAATAATAATCTATATGATATTTGGCGACTTATCACCTGCGCCTGGCTAACGTTAAAGTACTAAAGTGAAGCGGGTAGCCCGGAACTATTGATGACAGTCACATGTCTTGGGCTTTTATTATATAGATATGTACACAACAATGTAATTTTGTTGAACAAAAAGTTTATGCATTAATCAAAATAGTGTTCATGAGAAGGTGGCAGCTCGTCGATTAAGTCTACAAGGCAATGCACTATTCTATCGGCAGACCCTTGTCTTATTTTAGAGATTAAGATCTCTACACCGTGACGGCATCCGGTGCCCTGTTGCCGCTGATCCCAGGTATAAGTCCCCGGTCCTAGGAATTATAAACCTCGGCCCTTTCCGGCCTTCAACTTTTCTCCGGAGAGAACTTTCTCCTCTCAAAAGTCGCTCTTCCAACTCTAGCCAAATCTCAACTCCTCTCCATCCTCCTCTCGTATATATATCTCAATTATCTCCCTCTAAAAACAATAGTGAGTTTCTCAGCCACTAACTGTCCGTTCTTTTCAAGAATCTCCCAGGGACCTTTTCCGCTAACCCCTGGATGGACACCTTAAGAACCTCCTCTTTTTTGCACACAGACTCTCTAATCATCTCTTCTTGTGAGATAGTCTGTGAGTTATTTTCCAACGCTAAAGATCACAAGAGTTCCGACTGTTCCTTTGCATTAGCAAACTGTCACCGATTGTCAAATGTCCAAGATCGATGGTGACTGAGTAGTTTACTTAATCTTGCCGTTCGTCTTAGTGGATTTTACCATATTTTTACTCTGTTTTTGGAAATACATTAGTTCTTTCTATATGGCAAGTTTGATATAGCTCAGATCTCTACAACCCCCCCCCCCTCCCCTTTTAAAAGAATATTTTGGCCGCAGGATGAAATATTCTAGAAGATAGGAAGACTCAAAATTTATATGAATGGCTCACATGCAAAAAAGAAGAAAAAAGGGAAAAAAAAATCTTTATTTGCCTGTCTGCCCCTCCAAAAAAAATATTGTCATTATACACTCTGTAAAATCTTTTACACTTTATTCTAATACAAAATACTTCACATTATATTATATTTTCAAACGTTAAAAGGAATGATAACATACTATATACAATTTTCTTTTTCTTTTTTTTTTCCCCAAGATATTACTCTGCCCTACTCAAAAAACCTACTTGGACAATGTCCTTCCCTGGTTCCTCTACTGTACTATGTTTACATTGAAAGTTGAAAATGTATCGCAGATGTCGCTGCAATCAACTCTTTGGATTTCAGCATTGTTGCACAGTTAAGGGATTAAAATTTTTAGCTCTTTTTGGATAGCAGATTTCCATGCTATTTATTTTAGACGATGTAACTTGGGTGAACAAAATAGTGAAATACTTGGAACTTCTTTGTGGATTTAACAATGTTTACTCTAATATAACAGGCCACTTTAAATCATTAAAATGGCGTAATAATTTTCTTTGAAAGCTTGCGAGAAATTAGTTTGAACTATCTGATGATTTACAAGGGCATTTTAAAAGCATGAAATGACGCAAGTAGCACATTTCCCATAAAATTTGTTGTAAAATATGTGTTTTTGCTTTATTTTGATTGTTTTGTAAAAATGCATCGTTTTTGTACTTTTCAATATAACCTTATTTATAAGTAGTGTATTTCTCATTATTCAAAGTTGTCGACATATTAGAAAACAGTAGTTTGGCATGCATAAAAGCACGCCAATGAAAAAGTCACCAAACTTCCACTTCCAAGCTTAAAGCGAGGTCATCACTTTCTTTTCCACTCACTAAAACATTGACATGCTTTGATCCAGCAGTCGCTGCAGATGAAAATGCTAGGAAGGTGTGGCTAAGAAATTTGTTGACAGATTTGGAAGAAAGTTTGTGGATAAATTCAACAACAGCGGACAAAGCTGATTGTGAATTTAATGCTATATGTTTACAGTCAGAAGTGAAAGAAAAATTTTAAAAATTTTATTGACTTACTGAACGAATGGATCACTTTTGAGGATATTTTTAATAAATTTGAAGACTCCAAATGCATTTGGGGAAATTTTTAAAATTGCAATGATCATGTCTCACGGAAATGCAAATGTTGAGCGAGGATTCTTGGTAAACAAGGAATGCCTAATTGAGAATTTAGCTGATGAAACATTATTGGCACAGCAATATATGATCATTTTCATGACTGTGATGATATTGGAAAATATGAAGTAATAAGGTCTCTGATGCAGTACTATAAAAATGCTAGAGCGCAGTTAACAGAAGCCACAGAAAAAAGAAAACGGAAGGAAAGTGAAAAGGGGACTGAGGAAATTAAAAAAAGAAAATTGGCAGTAGCAGCAAAGCAGTTAGAAAAGAAGATTTCTGAAATAAAAGAAACTGCAGCTAAAGAAGTAAATTTACTTTAAAAAAAATAAAGTCACTGAAAGAAGGAAATATTTAAAACATTATTTTTTGTATATAATTTTATTAGACTAAAACTTTTTGGAGCTGTTTTGGAAAAAAAAAAAAAAAAAAAAAAAAACTCTAGAACAAGTATTTTCATTTTTGAATCTTACTTATAGCTTGAACTTTCTTCAAGAGCCAGAAGTCTAGTTTTTTAAAATATTATTTATAAACTTGAAACATTTCTCAAGGAGACTAGAACTCATTTTTTTATTTAAATCTTATTTTTAATTTCAATTTTTTTTTCCTCAAGAACTAGGACTTTAGTTTTTAATTTGAATCTTATTTATGACTTGAAACTTTGTTAAAACCATTGTACATAAATTGAAATAGGACTCCATTTTTGAAATTTAGAAAGAAGAAATAACTTTTTGGCTTTGTAAGTATTTTATTAATTTTTCTTTTGTAATGAATGTTAAAGATAAATTGTATGTTTAAATTTGCATCAGTGAATGCTATGCATTATGTTTTTAAAATATTATAAATTAAACCTTTTTGCCAATTGCTATTAGATCATTTTAAAAACAAAATCATTGATTTATTTGCTAAGGCGGTAAACCATCTTGTCTTTCCTCTCACTGATGTTTCATGTCTTTTCAAAGACTTATATTTTTTTTACTAATTACATATTTTTATAATTTTTTAAAATAAACTTAGTCATATAAAGTTACTCATGATCAAGTATGGGTGAACAAGTATTTCCATAAAATAAAATATAAAAATCTATTTTACTTCTGATTATTTCAATCAATTGGATCATTCTTTTAAAACTAACTTTAACATATCAGAGAAATTGAAAATTATATTTCTGTTGTCACCCTGCTAATACATATGAATAAATTAATGAATAGTTCCTTTCAATTCACATAACCAAATTATCTAGTTAAAGTTATTTCTAATGAAGTAAAATTTGAAAGCAAAACATTGGTACAATATTTCTTTTTCACCAATCTAATTTATCTCATATTTTTCATTTGAAAATTACATACATTTTTGTTGTTGTTGTTGTTTAAATATAAAAATGTATTTCAAAAATTGGAGAATGTAAAAAAATACATTGATGGGGACTATGTGAATAAAAATAGTGTAAACTAACATTATTTAACTCAAAGTAATCAAGAATGTAATACAGTAACATCTCGTTACAACGAATCTTATTAAATTGAACACTGATTAAATTTGCTATATGGAAAAATTTCATTAAGTGAATATTTTTTATACTGAAATAGGATAATAGGATTTTTTTACTATCCAAATTATGTTTGTTAAATTGAAAAATTAGTTAAACTGATATTCGTTGTAACGAGATTCTACTGTAGTTTAATTTTTAGATGTATTTGTAAAAAATTTTTATTTTCTTATATTCAAGATTAGTTACACACCAGTGTATAAATGGCAGTTAATGTGTTAAGTTCTTTAATTCAATCGTTTATTTCAGGAACTATAAAATATTCTTTTCAAAGAATTTTAATTGTAAGATAATGCTAGTTAAAAAAATATATATATTGACTCTTTTAATTAAATCAGGTTGGCTTGATTTGATTAATTTTTGGCCAGGTTGAACTTTTAGCTTTTATCCTAAGTCAGGCTCAGGCTTGAAAATTTTCACCTGTGCAGAAAGTGTGCTAACTTAAGAGGTTTCTGAAATAATGGATTCAGTTAAAGCAATAATAATCTCGTTTAAATGTGCTGTATAAATATTTCTTATAGAGAGTGTTTGTGGTTTAGGAAATCTTTAAAAATCTAGAAGTTTGTCACTGTTCGGATCCAAAAATTCCAGAGATTTTCTTCAATGTCCCTTATTTTTTTTTCTTTATTTATCTATGTTGTTTAGAAAGAAGTCTGGTTTTTGATAAATTTCAAAAGAGAAGGGAAAAATAATCTGATACTTGCAAGCTCGTTATATTGTTGATATTAATTCTGCTCTGTTTTTCTAAAAAAAAACAAATCCTGAAACAAAATGTTTACTATTGAATGTGTTACAGGTACAGGTATGTAAATAGATAATAAAGGTTATATTTTGTTATTATTGTGGTTTTTAAATTTTCCTTTAACTATTAAGGTACTATTATTTTGTAAAATGACTCGAAAATTGCATAATTTTCTTGTGATTTATCCAGACTAATACCTCCGCTCTTATCAAAGATGCTATATTTTCCTAACGTTTTTCAGCCATTATTCCTTCCATTTTGAAAGTGTAATATTTAATGCTTGTTTTAGAGTGCAGAAGAATTGGACTCTGAGACTGAAATTGAAGTAGATCCTGGCTCAGAAACTAAGAGTAAATGTAAGTAATTTTCAGTTTATTGCTTTTAGAAACATGCTTTAATAATAAACAATTTTGTTCATCATCATTGTGTTTTACTTTATCAGTCTTTTATCATATCAAAATTCATAACTTTTTTTTCTTCATAAAATGAAATGGAACTATGTTTATTTGGCATTTATCGTTACGTATTCCTATTATGAAAGATTAAATTTTTTTTTTCTTGTGTTTTTAAGAGGAATTTGAGTTTAATAAATTGGCAAGATGATTAAATTAAAATTAGTTCTCATTATCTGAGTTAATATGGACCAACTTTACCTCGAATAAGTAAAAAACTCTGATAAACTGAATTTACGTAAATCGTCACTAACTAAAGAGATGGAATATAAATTTATGCACAATTTATTAATTTTTATGACACTGCTTAGTCCTTATGATGTACACTTCCAATGATTTTATAAAAATGGGAGATGAAATTATTCATTTGAAGAAGTCTTCATAGTATTTTGTTTGTTCAGTAATAAAGGTTTCTTTTCTGCAATCTTATGCCATTGTATTAGTGTCACCAGAATAACAGGTCTTGCTGTGCCTTCTTGCTGTTCCAATGTATTCAATAGTTTTTTCAATTGAACTTTTGAAATGCATCATTTTCTTATGCTGTACGTTGTTTTTATTATTACCTCTCTCTTGTTCGCTGTTTTCAAAATTGTCTGCAATCATGTTTTCTGTCATTTCTTACTGTTCATCTGTGTTCATCCACTCAGCAATATCTTCTTCTGGAAAAGTTTCTGAAACAGAAAGTCTTTGTGCCAGGCTTAACCAGGGTGACCACAGACCTGGAAAACCGGAAATGTCAGGGAATTTAAGATTTTGGGAAATACCAGTGAAAAATCAGGGAATTCTGCTTAAAATCAGGGAAAATGTGTTGTCATTTTTCTTTTTCTGTAATAGCGCGAATGTTCCTTACGCACTTTCCATTCGAAGCACGGCTGCTTCTCAATTTAATTTGAAGCGGTGAAGGAGAAAACGCTCTTATCTGATTGGTGGTGACGTCATGAAGCCACTCCTTTGGGCAATTCATCTGCTCTCCCGGCTCAGCTCGCTCCCGCTATCTTGCGATGCCTTGCGCGGCGAAATGTGCAAAGAAAATGCGATTGGGTCGCTAAATGGTGTTACTTTTTTTTTGTTACTTCGCACCTGAATACGGAATAATCATTTTTCAATAGCTATTCATGCTACACCTCAACATTACAAATCGAAATCATGTCTGTGTACCTCGTGTTGTGTTATTTCGGATTTGACGTGCGGAGAGCATACCTGCCAACTGCTACGAAAAAAATCGTAGTTGCTACGAATTCGAGCTGCAAACTACGATGCTACGAAAATTGGTCTAAAACTACGATTTTCTACAAAAAAAAAAACACAAAAAGAGCATTTTTCTTTTCCTTGGTAGAAGTTTTTCAATCCACGCAGTATATTTTTACAACTGAGTTTTACAGAAAAAGCACATGTTACGCATCAGAATATCAGGTTCTCGGAAAGCTCAGCAAAAAACGACACAATTCTTAGAGCGAAAAACGACCAGCGCATCATATACACTTCACTTTTTCCGAGGCAGTCTCTTTTTCATCTGTCTGCCACGTTTACATTCACTAACGCTGCGCAAGGAATAGACTACTTATTATGCATTAGACGTCACTCTCCAGAGCCAGCGGTATGATGATCCGCTAGCCCTGCGTTATTCTATCCTTGGACAGAATGCGCTGCTGCCAATCGCAGATCTGCATAGGCCGGCGTAGTCTCTACTTCGGACCGGGCCCGGCGTGGGTCATACATTCTTCTGAAGGCCCGGGCCTTACTTTTTTCCTGAAGGATCGGGCCGGCCTAATTTATTTTTTTCTGTACAGAGCCGTGACTGGTTCCATTCCTAGTCTTCATACGACCGAAAACTTTGTCCTAGTTTTGACCCACCCCATATTAAAATCATTGTCTCTGCATGGCCTGGCCTGTTCAAAGGTTAATAAAATTAGGCTTGGCCCAAAAAATGCATACATTTTTTAATCGCCATTATTCTACAATTAAACATTAAAATTTATTCTTTTTAAAGAATAGTGACTTTCTACGCTTACGTAAATAATTAAAAAAAATATATAGTAAAACGTGGGAAAAAGAACCTGCCTATGACAGAATCCTGTTTTAAACTGAAAAAAATGTTGATCCATGTAAAATTAATATACTAATATGAATACGTACGAAAAGAGTATATAATACAGTTACAATTGCTAAGAAGGGAGCTTGTCTATAAAGCATTTTTGTTTCCCCATTTCTATGTAATTCCGTCTTAGAGGATTTTACTGTATAGCATTTTTCAGATTTTTAACTCTTCAATGAGATTCATAAAAAAAAAACAACAACAACAAAAAAAAAACAAATATAGCTGCCTGTGGCACTTCTATAAAAATAAAGATTATAAAACAGAAAAAAAAAACCCAAATGTTAAGATAAATGTTTTGGTCAGAACTCCTCGTACGAGACAAATTTGTAACTAAATCGACGTAAAAATCAATGTTTTGTAGAAATTCACTTGGGTTGAGCCGAACTTTTAGCTGTTATTCCGGGATGGGCCGGGCCGAACTTTTAACTTTTTTACTTGGCCGGCCCAATATATTTTTTTCTTGTACGGCTCAGGCCGAAATTTTCTTTCTATGAGTCGGGCCGGTTCCGGGCTGAAAATTTCGGCCTGTGCAGACCCCTGCCGCCAATACGCTAGCAGATGACCCTTAGCTCGACGCAGCTTGTATACATAAAGTTTAACCAAAATTGGCAAATTTAACGAATGTTCTCTGTTACAGAACAAAATTTTGAATTTATATATTAAGCATCTATTGCCCCAATAATGAATATTTTTGCAGTATTTTAACAAAAGAACATTAATAATAGATACTCCATAAAACGCTACGCTAATGTTCAAAAGTAAGTACCGCCAGCATTTCTTTCTTTCCGGCTCTATTTGTAGCAACCTTACACTATTCTTCAACCGTTGTGACATCTTTCACTTACCGTTTGGCGAAAAAAAATCCTCTTCATGTACCATGCATGCCGAGACTAAAATGTGGTTAAATAAACATCAAAATTCACTATCCGTTAAAAGATGGCACCTATCGTTATATTACACAAGCCGGAGGGAAAAGCAAGTCCTGTAAATCTAAGAACCAGAAGCAAAATGCACCCAGATAGTGGTGTAATAAAAATAAAATGCAAAAACTTGAAAAAATCATCATATAAATTAACACGATGGTCTTCTTCCTTTTCTGTAAAGGGGCGGGGAGGACTTTTACGTGGTGATGATTGGTCCATTCTGAAACGACCATGTGCTAATGTTTACTTTGTGTTTTATTTTAAAATGAAATACATTAAGCAGTTCTTTAAAAAAAAAAAATCCCCGCTAAAGAGTACAAAACTTTCTGACACATTAAAAAGGTAACAGGATCCTGCAGTTGTTACTATTGAAGTAAATTGGAATTCGAACTATGTTTTTCATTTTCCGATAATTGTATTAAAATCTTGAATTACAAACTGTCTCATAAAGACATTTCTTGGACTAGAGGGTCCAGAAACTTTATTCAAAGTGTCCACTTTCATAGCTTTTATTGAAAAATGAAAACTCTATCTGTTCTGCCAGCGGTTATAAAAAGAGCAAAAATGAATTCGGGAATGTGTCTGAGAATAGCTAATTTTAATTTGACCTGTGCATTTTTTTTTCTTTCTAGAATAAACGTTAAAATGTTAGCCCTTCCTTATTGTGTGCACATTGATAATTTGAGTTTTTCATAAATTTCATATTTAAAGTTTCAGATCACAGAAATGATTGGCTCAAATTAACTTCTTCATTCACGTTGCTTTTGAGTTTGGACAAAAGAAATATTGTGTTAGCATGTATGACATTTCATCTATAGTCCTGCATGTAGTCTGGTAACATTAAATTCCCAGCCTGAACCTGCAACAATTTTTTTTTTCACCACCTCAACCCGAACCCACAGTGGTTAAAAATTAACCCATATTTTAATACAATTGTGGAAAAATAGCCTACAATTATATCTCTAATATCAGTGTTATCTTTCATGTAGGAAAATGAGCATATATAAACTCAATGTCGTTCAAATATAGAGATTTTGCATCTGAAAAATACTCAAGAATTTCTTTTGAAAAATCGGGTAAACCCGACTCGAACCCAAAACAACAAAAAGCCTTCCCACCTGTAACAAAAAAAAAATCCGCCAACCTGACCCATGGTTGGATTGGTTTTTTGCAGGTTATCCGAGCCGATGCAGGACACGAATCTCATCTGCAATGAATTTCTATTACTTCATATTCGAAATCTGCTGTCTGCTCGGGCAGAAATTTACAGGTCCAGGCTAACTCTGTGTAAAACCTAAAAGTTTGGCCCAGCCTGTAATATTTTTACGATTTACGACTCGATCAGGCTCGCGAAAATCAATCAAATTGTTCCCTGCACGACTCAGCTAAAAATTTCTAATTTTCTGAACATGCAATTAAAATTATTTTATGTACATCATACATATTTATATGAGTATTTTACAGTAGATTCCAGACTATATGTTACCTACTATATACCAGACTATATATACGCAAGCCATAGATTACAGAATGTAAAAATTGATAATCTTTTAGAATGTTTTATTATTACGAGTTTTTGAAAATATTTCTCTGTAATTTATTAAAGTAATTTCCAACGATTCCGTTAAGGCTGTTCTCAAATCCAAAGGGTCAACTTTCTGACATAAGTTTTAATTCATTTTTGTTTGGAAACGCATGAAACTAGAAGGTGTTGTTATTCAGAAACTATGACATCGAGCTGTTTTTCTCATTTTCTTGTAAACGCAATAGATCTTACAGAAAATACTGACAAAGTTGGCATTTTGAACCGAACTTCCGAACGAAGGAAGAAAATCCAGTGAAAAAGGGGAGAAAAATGTCGTCTCACGTGATCAAAATCGCTTATAACTCAATAGGTAATTGATTGATCCAAAAATGGAAAACACAGTTCGATTCTAAATCGTTACCATGGTCAGACTTTCCAATTTTATATCTTTCCATTAAAAAATGAAATTGTAAATGTGTCAAAACGTTTTGCGCTTGTTGAGCAGAGCAGTTGAGAACAGCCTTAACAAAAGTATGTTGTCACTATTACTTTTGCAGAGCAAAAAATCGGCTTGTGCATCAAATATATACTTATTCTCGGCCTTACCATGTCCATAGTGGTTAGCTCACATTTTGCCAGCTTAATCTGGTCTTTCTAGCGCAGCACGCAGACAGGTTCGTTCGGTTCCAGATTGGTTTTTTGGAAAATTTTCATACCTCAAGAATTTGCAGTGCGTGCGCAGCATGCCTGCTGTAAGGGGCAGGCAGCAGAGATCCGGCTCTAGGTTCATTCCGTTCGGAATATGTTTTTTGGAAAATTTCATATTACAAGATTTTGCAGCGAGCATGCCTTTTAAAAGGCTCCATAGATAGCGGAGGCACGGTTCGAGATTCGTACAATCAGAGATTCCGTATTACAAGATTACGTATCAATTAGAGCCCCCGATATAATTAGGGGCCCGCTAGCGGGCGAAGCTAGCTAATTAAATTTCCTTCACAACACCCATGTCACTTTAGAAAGGTTATTAATTTCGTTATTTTAAATATTATTTGAAAACATTTTAATTCTTTTAATTCATTTTAATTCAGAAACAATTTTTATAGTGCAAGACAATCTACGATTTAAAATTGAGTGCATCCATTGTGTTGATATTCTTTCTTATATTTTGTGGGAAATAAATTGTAACATATGATGATGAAGCGCCAATAATGGTGCAATCTTAGTCGTTTTTTAGCTTTGCTTGCGTTCTACCCACCCCCACCTCTCTCTCTTCACACCAGTACGCCTTTCAGCTTCAAATATGCTTTCTTGTGGTGTTACTGTGTTTGCCTTGCGGTAATAATTATTTAAACAACATGGATAAATTTCGTTTTCGTCCAAAAGCTGTCCGTGAAAGAGAAGCAAAAAAACTTGAAAAGTTTAATCAAGAAGTTAATCCTGGTGAACCTAATCGTGAAGAGCCTCCTAATTTTCAAATTGATGAACCTAGTAAAAAGAGAAAAAAAAATTGCCAAAAATTTCGTGAAGAATATAGTCCCCCTATTACTGAGCAGCCTCCTAATTTTCAAATTGATGAACCTAGTAAAAAGAGAAGAAGAAATTGCCAAAAATTTCGTGAAGAATATTCAAAAACATGGCCTTGTCTCATCGAATCCGATAATCCTGGTTTTGCTCATTGCACCACGTGTAATTGGGATATCTCGGTGGAGCACAGCGGACGTGATGATTGCCGGAAGCATATAACATCTAGAAAGCATTTAGTGGCGAAAAGTTGAGGGAAAAGTTCAAATAAAGTTACTAAATTTGTCACAAGAAAGGATGAATTTGATGTCATAAAAGCAGAATGCCTTTTTACACGATTCTTAGTGGAACATAACGTCCCTCTTTCAGTGGCTGATCATGCTATAGACCTCTTTTGATGAAGATGTTTCCTGATTCGGCAATAGCAAAAAAATATTCATGTGGCCGTACAAAAACTACTTCTATTGTACGATCTATGGCTTCTGATGAAAAAGAGAACTTGGTAAAAATTTTAAGAAAAGAAAAATTTTCTTTGGCTACTGATGGAAGCAACGATATATCGGATAAAAAACTTTATCCATTAGTTATAAGTTATTTTGATCAAAACAGGCAGCAAATTATTACAACTTTATTATCCCTTTTAGAAAGTAGTGATAATACTGGGCAAGGTATTTTTAATACAATCAATCAAGAATTAAATAAACTGAAAATTCCGTGGTCAAACTGTATTTCTTTTAGCGTAGATAATACAAACTGCATGATCGGAAAAAATAAAGGAGTTGCGTCCTATGTATTAGATAAGCAGCCTAATGTAAAAGTTGTCGGTTGACCTTGTCATCTTTTACATAGGAATGCACAGTCTGCTGTTAAAGTCCTACCAGTAGATGTCGAAATGTTTATTATGCAAATTTTCTACTTTTTAGAAAAAAAGTAGTAAAAGAAAATCCTTATTTAAGGAGTTTCAAAGCTTGTGCGAAGAGAGGCCTCATAAAATACTAAAGCATGTGAGCACTCGCTGGCTTTCGCTTGAAAAGGCCTTAAATAGGATTCTTGAACAGTGGGAACCGTTAAAAATGTTTTTCATGGAAATGTCTCCAGAAAGCAAACAAGCTTCGGATTTAAAAAAAATTAATGGAATCACCAGAAACCAAGTTGTATTGCTTATTTTTACGAAACGTCTTGCCAACTTTCATGAAAGCAAATGCAACTTTGCAGAAAGAGGAGCCATTGATTCATTGTCTTAATTCTGAATTGCAAAAGTTCTTTTTTGAATTAATTGCCAGATTTATTAAGCCAACTGCTATAAAAGCATGTGACAGTATTTTTAATCTGGAATATAAAAAAAGAAAAAACCAAAAGGATGATGGAGATCTTGTTATAGGTGCAACTACTCGAAGTTACTTAGCAGAAAGTACCATGCAAGACAAAGAGAAAACAGCATTTTTTAAAAGCGTTAGAGATTTTTTTTCTTCTGCTTGTGACTATGCCATTAAGAAACTTCCCTTACAAGATGAATTTTACAAAAATGCTGAAGTAGCAAATGTTGCCTTGAAAGAAACAGTTAATTTTTCATCTTTGAAATATTTTGCAGATCTTTTTCAATTTAATGATATTAACCTGGATAAATTAGAACTTGAATTGGCAAATTTTCAGAATGAAAAAATTTCATCTGAAATAGAAATATGCAGTATAGCAGACTTACAATGGGCCAAAATAAAAAACTTTAAATATTATGATGGTACATTCAAGTACGTTCATTTACCGAGATTGATGCTGTCGATTTTGACCATCCCACATGGAAATTCAACTACAGAGAGAATATTTAGCCTCGTCAGAAAAAACCAGACTGAGTTTCGCTCGTCTATGACCACAAAAACATTGGAAAGTCTGCTCATTGGAAAACTTAATATGAATGTATGCTATCAAAAAAGTTTTTCAGAAACTGAACTGAAAAATGCAAAAAGTGCTTGTTTTAACGACAACAAACAAGTCTAAATTTGCTAAATTAATTGTTAAGTTTCAAGTAATTTTTGTAAGATAATATTGAATTCTGAGGCATTTTTGTAAATATATGGAATTTTTGTTTTTAAATATTCTTATGAAAATGTAAAAATGTATATATCGTCAGATTTCGAAAATATATCTCCACCCAAATTTTCATTTTTTGAAAATATTTCGCTTATAAGCCCTTATCTCCCTTACTAAAAAATCTTGCTTCATTAAATATTTTTTGTTGAAATTGTTTATTGCGATCTTCGTTAACACTGTGCGTAAAACTAGCTAAATTGTTATTGATTTATAAATTTTATATTACTATGATTAGAGATCGACATTTAGAGATGTGTTTTCAGCCCAAAATTAGAGTTTCGCTTGAAAATGCTGCCTAAAATTCTACCGAACCAAAACTATCTGTATTCCAATTTTTTTTTTTTTTTTGGTTCAAATGAAATACCCTCTATTTATTGATATGAACGTCATTGTTTATAATTATCAGACATGACTGACTCAAGATGTGAGTGCAAATTGTAAAGCAAGCAATGCCTATATCACTAAATTTTGAAGATGCTTTTCACGTGCTCGTTAAATTCTGCAAACTTGACAGTAATAGAAAATTTTTAGGTGGAAAAGGTAGAAACGTTTTGAATACTCTGTGACAAAGTTCTAGTATGACAGATGATCATTTACAAAAATCATTATAGAAGATAAATCGAGGTATGTATATCTAAAACATTTTTTAAATAGATGAAATTCGTATAATTAGAAAATCATTTTGTGTCGTTGATGAATTAATTACATTTTATTTTATATTGTAATAAACCACTTTGGGTTACACATATAATTAATTATAATTATGTATGTATTAATTACTTTAAAAAGGTTTTTTTGGACATTTTCGTTTTCAGCCAAAAAAAAAATTACCGAAATTCTGTTTGTTTAGTTTTCAGCCTTAAAAACCTGTTTCGGTCGATCCTTAATTATGATTAATACATTATTATCTATAATAAAATAAAACTATTTGCCGCAAGAATGATTTTGGTAAAATAAAACATCCTATTTTGCGTAGAATGTTTTTGTAATTTTTTTTTTTTTTAAATTTTCAATTGCCAGGTGCTCGCCATAAGAAGAAGGAAAAAAAAAACCCAATGCACTGCCACTTTCATGGTTTCTTTCTGCATAATGAAACATGCAATCCACTCAAAGACGATATGTGATTGTGTAAACGTTCGACTTCAGATTCCACCGAGTTGAATAAACAAACAAAACAAGCCACAGATAATTTCCTACTTTTTCTTTCCAGTTGCTTTCTTTTTCTTTTCTTTTTTTTTTTTTTTTTTTTTTAGTGAGGAAAAAAATGGGTCTTGTTTTTCATTTTTTTTTTTTTTTTAACTATTTTTTCTGCTTACTTGTAGCTCAATAATTTCTTTTCCCGCACTCAAACAACGCAAACTTGTTGACACATTCACGAAGTCCTTTTTATATGTAAAAGAATAATATTTGAATATTTTCTCTCTGGATAAGACGAAGAAAATAATGAGAGTTTTTCATTATCACGGCATTTTAAGAAGCTACTTCACTCACGTGAAAACACCCACTCGCTAATGTTAATCTTACGAATGAGCTTTTAAAGATATCTCGTTTGCATTTCAATATTTTTAAATGATTCTTTTTGCATTAGGTAGCTGAGATCGATCTGTACAAAAGCCATTTTTTACTTTTTTGATTTTTTTTTTTTTTTTCTTTTGTATGAGGTACTTATACTTTTGGAACCGGCACCTTAAAGGGCCACTTCACTCACGCGAAAACACCCACTCATTAATGCTAAACCTATAACTTTCTTTTAATATCTAGTTTGCATTTCGATATTTTTTAATGTTTTTTTTTTTTATTATTAGACAGCTGAGGTCGATCTCTACAGAGGCTTTTTTACTTTATCGGTTTTGCTTGCAGGGTTTTTTTTTTTTGTGTCAATTATAAGAAATTTTCAAGAAAATTCTATGTATAAGCCTCCTACCCACTTTTGACAGTGTATCTTGTTGTCAAAGGGAGTTATTTTTGGAATTTTACAGTATATGTTTTATCTTTGTGTTTTTACTGTAACTGTATGAAGCTAACTTAGGCAGAAATTTACTACTTTTAGTCTAATAATATTGAATCATCAAATTTCTTAATTTTAATTTTATGTTTTTTAAATATTTTATGAAAAATATATAAAACAATTTTTAAGTGCGTTGCACCCTTATTTGGATATGTGTAATAATGTTTTAAGACTTGTTTAGGAAAGACTTTTTAAGCTTCTTTTCTAAGATGTGCTTATTGGATAAGAGAAGTGCCTAATGATGTGCACAGGGCAAAATGCATAAAATGCCACTATTCATTTACGTTAAGTAATATGGGTCGGAGAGCACTTAGGAGTCATGCAAAGGGAACTGAACATAAAAAAAGGATGAAAGCTGCATCACAGCCAAGTATAATAGATTCGTTGTTTTCCACTAAAATTGCAAGTGAGGAGAGTTTCCAGAATTTAAGATTGGATAAGAGAAGTGCTTAATGATGTGCACAGGGCAAAATGCTTAAAATGCCACTATTCATTTACGTTAACTAATATGGGTCGGAGAGCACTTACGAGTCATGCAAAGGGAACTGAACATAAAAAAAGGATGAAAGCTGCATCACAGCCAAGTATAATAGATTCGTTGTTTTCTAATAAAATTGCAAATGAGGAGAGTTTGAAAGTAGAAGAATCATCAAAACCTGACCCTACCACTGCAAATACGTCGCTTTGTTCTGAGCCATCAACTTCGAGTTCCTCATCCGATAACAAATTAGCTGTTCCATCTAAAACTTTACAGAATTTTTTCAATAATGACCAAGTAACAAAAGCAGAAATTCTTTGGTGCATTCAAACAATGACACACAAATCCATGGGATCAGCGAGTAAAGATGTGATGCTTTTTTGAGCTATGTTTTCCGATAGCGAAGTGGCACAAAAAATGCAATTGCAAAGAACAAAGATTGCATATTCCATGCTTTATGGTATAGCCCCTTATTTAAAAGATATTTTATTAACAAAATTGGCTCAGTGTAAATATTATACCATTGGATTTGACGAATCGTTGAATAAAGTTTCTCAGAAGACCCAAATGGATGTGAATGTCATATTTTGGAATAAAGATGATTCTGAGGTAAGCACAAAATTTTTCGCTTCTTCATTTTTGGGTCGTGCCACTTCTGACAACATAAGAGAAACTTTTAAGGAAGCTCTCTCTCCTCCAAATATGAAATCCATTTTACAAATTTCAATGGATGGCCCAAATGTGAACCATAAATTTTTTAAAGATTTGAAAACAGAGTTTGAAAGTGAACATGGCCCAGAGATTTTAAATATTGGTACCTGTGGTCTCCATGTAATGCATGGTGCCTTTAAAGCTGCCATGCGATCAACAAATTGGTGTATTGTAGAATTTTTGAGAGCATTATTTAATTTATTTAAGGATGTGCCTGCACGTCGGGCGATTTATACTGAATTATCCGGATTGAAATGTTTTCCCAAGAAATTTACTAATTACAGATTTTTTTTTACTAATTACATATTTTTATAATTTTTGAAATGAACTTAGTCATATAAAGTACTCATGGTCAAGTATGGGTGAACAAGTATTTCCATAAAATAAAATATAAAAATCTATTTTACTTCTGATTATTTCAATCAGTTGGATCATTCTTTTGGAACTAACTTTAACATCGAGATATATCAGGAAAAAGTTTAAATATATCAGGGAAATTGAAAATTATATTTCTGTGGTCACCCTGTTAACAAAGATTCATCATCACCAACTCTATTTTCATCATTTGGCTGTTCTGGTGCAGTATTCTTCCACCAGTCATTGGTTTAACTTCTTCCCATGCTTCAGCAATCCAATACACAAAATCCTTCAGTGTAACCTGTTTCAGACATTCTATCATATTGGCATTAATTTTTGTTTCTGCCGAAACAATATTTCTCTTTCATTTTTTATCTTTTCTTTTGTACTCATATTTATTGAACTTCAAGAATAAAAAATACTTTCTTTAGGGTTGTAGTGAGTAGCTGCCGGGTACCTGCATGTGCTGTTTTTTTTTTTTTTTTTTTTTTTTTTTTTTTTAAACCAGGTTTTTTACAACCATTACGGTTGTAGTGAGTACCTGCCCGGGCTGAGTTGTTTTTTAACCCGGGTTTTTTACAACCCTTTTTCTACTGCGCGTGAAAAAGAATGCAAGCAGAATATATTTATAAATGCTTGACTGCCAATGCAACAAGCACCCTTCAGTCTCAAATATAGAAAATAACCAATTCCCATTTCTTGGAAGAATCTACATCCTCGCCTTTCTTCATGCGTGGGAAATATAAGAGAGTATTTCCATCCCACTTTTCAAACGAACTTGCACTCCATAACACTGGAATTCCAATCAGTAAATCGATACAAAGTATACGATACTTGATTTTATTTTTATTACTTGTTTATTTAAACATTTAAATGCATTTTAAGAATTTGTTGATGTGATTGTTAGAATTCTGCTTCGAACTTGAGATTTTGTTAATTTATTTTCTGTTTTTAGGGTTCCGTAATTAAAAAGTAAACATGGAACCATTATAAGATCACCCCTGTGTCTGTCTGTCACGGTCATTTTACTCGTAAACTATGGAACGCGGAGAGTTCAAATTGGGGGATGTAATAAAGACTATTGGCCCACATATTTGCATATTATTAAACATTCACAAACCTATTTAGGGAAAATGTAGAGGGGATAATTAAGTTACTTGAAAAACTAAATACTTTCTTTATATACTGTGTGGGGTATCGTGTGAAAGGTTTCGTAATGCTGAACTCAATAATACATTTCTTTTAATTTTAGGTATTATATTTTCAAGGGAGATCGTCAAAAATGTAGTGCAAAAATAAGTTCCTACCCATCTATTTCTGAAACTACTGGAACTAAAATTATGAAAAAATTAAAGGTAGTAGACATTAATTTAAACCTTGCAAGAAAATTATAACGATTACCGAAAGTCTCATAGTTTTTGAGAAAAGCTCATTTTTTCGTTGCACAAAAATTTCGTTGTACGGGCGTTCAGCATAGATGTTGAGGAGCGCTGGTGACACCTATCATAACAGAAGTATAAAAGCATTGTTGATATTGATTTTTTTTTAAAAAATCGTCTGTAATTAGCAAGAAATTAACCCTTAAAGGCACAGTTTGAACATGCATAATGACAAGTGCGGCGTACTCTATCTACTATCGGCTTTAAAAGCCTAAATAACAACTTTTAATGATATATTTGTGTAATGCAATGCCTAGTAGCAGTATAAAAGCCATAAACGTCAAATTGTTAAAAACAGACTAATTTAATTAGTATTAATCGCATAAATACTATGAGATTCGCACCTACTTTGCATTGAGTAAATCTCTCACCAGAGAAATAAAACGATCCATGCGGGAAAACGATGGATGCGGGAATGATAGAACGGGGTTTCACTGTATTTGATATTTAGTCTTCATATCTCTTTGAACTTTTATGGTAGTATACCTATTGCTACTTTTCTAGTATATACAGCTATATCCAAACCTATGTTGTATAGCTTTTTTTTTACAAAGTCTTATTATTCTTTTAGCACCGATTTTTTCTTTTAGTAATACAGTTAATAACTCATATATTTATTATACAGAATCCTCTGAGCACAAGTAATACTCATACTTGACCTTTTATTTATTCAAAATTAGTTTTAATTTTATTAATATGTTTTTAATCAAAATTACCGATAGTTTTACTTTATAATAATAATGTTCACATGAGTTCTATTTAATCAAAATTACCGATAGTTTTACTTTATATTAATAATGTTCACATGAGTTTTTTTTAATCTTAATTACTATTTTTTTCTTGTTCTCTTACAGCTAGTGCACATACAGATTTTGATGAATATCCAGAAATCAGTGGAATCAACAATACAAGGGTATGAAATTAAATTTACTATTTTTTAAGTTAGAAAAATTCTTTTTTGGAGGTTATTTGATTCAAATGCATTTAACTACCCTTAGATACATTCATTGTATTAAGAATGAGATTTTAAAGATTCAATCTTTGACTTTGTAATTATTAAAACAATGCAAACAGTAACAGTTGAATCCAATAATGCATAGATGAACATTTCAGATGGTTTTTTTTCCCTCGAGAAAAGCTATTGAAATATGTTTGTAGTACTTATCTCTTTCTATATGCAATATTATTTAATTTTACAGGATGCTTATCGCTTTATTTCTGAGGAAGATAAGCAGAAAATCGCTGCACAAGTAGAGAACTTCCGTACTGAGAAAAGCAAATTTGATCGTGAAGTTGCAAAATGGGATGATACTGGAAATGATGTCATTGTCCTTGCCAAGCAAATGTGTATGATTATGATGGAAATGACAGATTTTACCAGGTATACAGTTTGCTGCATGCTTATTTTATTTTTATTTTTTTAATCAATAATTGGCAATTAATTTTATTATATTATATTTACTTATCAATTTTATTTATTTTTATTTATCAATTTAATTTTAATATTTTTAAATTGCTTATTCATATACTTAAGCATTGTTATTGGTGAGATTTGCCCCCCGGATAACATAAAAGTACCGAAAATAGAGTTGAGTTTTTACTTTCTTCTATCTTTACAAGAAGAAAGTATTGGATTTATGAAAATTTTCGAATTCTGGTTTTCGACGGATTTACATGTTTTAGGGATCAGAGAACCCGAAAAACATGTTTTTACAAAATGTCTGTCTGTCTGTGTCAGAAATTTTGTGGCCGCTCTATCTCAAAAACTAATGAATGGAACTTAATAAAAATTTATATTTAGTTAGTCCCGGATATAAATTAGTGCTGATTAGTTTTTGGTGTAAATTGCTCAACAGGTGGTGCTGCTATGCAGCATTTTTCACAAGATTAAGTTAATCGCTAACAGGAATTGACGTTTTATACATTTTGGTGTAAATCGTTCAATAAGTGGCGTTGCTGTGCTGCATTTTTTGTGATTTCTGCAATACTTCTATCGCAAGATTTAATGCTAGCATTTTCAACGAATTTCAGATTCAGGTATACCTTGATATGAATGACTGCTGCTTATCTTTTAGTGCAAATCGCTCAACAGGTGGCGCTGCTATGCTGCATTTTTTCAGAATTTCCACTATAGCTCTATCTCAATAACTTAATGCACCAATTTTCATCCAACTTCAGATTCGGGTATACCTTTATCAATAGTGTTGTTTATGTTTTGGTGCAAATCGCTTAATATGTGGTGCTGCTATGCTACATTTCTTAGAATTTTCGCTATAGCTCTATCTCGAGAACTAATGCATGAATTTTCATCAAATTTCAAATTTAGATATACTTTGATATGAATTGGAACTTAATTGGTGTAATTTCTTGTATTATTTAAATGATTTAATTGACATGATTTATGTAGAAGAAAGTACTAGTTTAAGACTTTGCTTTTAAATTAAAAACTATTTTCATTGGATACACCAATGAAAATAGTTTTTAATTTAAAAGCAAAGTCTTAAACTAGTACTTTCTTCTACATAAATCATGTCAATTAAATCATTTAAATGATGTCAAAAACATATTAATACTACAGGAGTTAAAATATTCAATACTCAAAATTTTTTTAATTTTTTTATCAATGAATTTTCAAAAATGAATGACTCATTATCACATTGTTTACATTTGTAAAATTAATCACAATTTCTGAAATGTTTGTTTGTTTATATCGGTAATCTGTTGTTCGTAGCTAGTTATTTTTAATTTAGAACTTAAAACATTATAATTGTGTAGTTTTTAAAGGATTTAGAGAAAATGAAGGATAGATGTGATACAACGTAGATTATTTCCATAAGTTGAACAATTGTCTTATTTACGGCATTGGAAGGATGGTCACGATATATATATATATTTCTTCAAGGATGAGCGCGACCCGGTATTGTTATATAAATAGATACTGGTATATAACGCCCGTAAAAAATGACCGAATTTTGATCTGAGTTTTATTTTCATAAGATTTCATACAAAAAACAGAATGAAGATTTTATTATTGAAGGTTTTGTATTACAAAAAAGTACATTTTAAAAATGTGAAATGATTTCTGCAAATACAAGTGATGACGATAGATATAGATATATATATATATATATAAACGCAATATTCAATTTCTGAAATAATTCAACAATTAGACAAAACAAACGCCAGTATTTATTGCAACAATAATAATAATTAGTAAAGTGAAACACAATTTCTGAAGATTTCATAAAACATTAAAATTAAAATATTCATTGCATTAAAGCTTTTTATTTTAAAGTATATATATATTTTTTAATGTGAATGAATCTCAATAATGAATGGCTCAACAAAACGCTTTCAAGGTGCTTAGATCAAGGCAGCTGTTTTACTCATCAATTAACCCTTTGAGGGGTAGAGTGCTTCTGCTGCTTAAATGTTAAAATGATTGAATGACACTGGCATTTATGAACAAATGTATATGAAAATAAGTAGTTTTTCTTCGAGTAAATTGTACAAAGCAAAATTTGATTCCTAAATTCTGGTGCCAATGTGGCATTTGGGGATTTAAATTAAGTGGTATATATAATATACTGATGCCCTTCAAGGGGTTAATGGAGTTTTATGTTTCGTTTCTAAATATGGATACGGCTCCATATATCGGCAGTTAATATAAACGAAAGAACTTTTTGTTAAAATTGTATTTTTTTTTTTTTTACAGGAAATATGCTGGATGCATTAATTTAATTCAAGATCAATTTTTAAAAGCTTCAGCTATGTAACTTTCAAATTTCATTTGGTATAAATGAAATAAAAATTATTACTTCTTTTGTAAAATTTTAATTTAATTTTATCAATTTAGAGTTTAGCTTATATCTACTTGAAATTTGCTTGCATTATAAATAAAATTTTTATTTCTTATCAAATCTAATTAAAATATAAGGAATATATAATATCATGCACTACATATATTAATTATATAAATGCAGATAAAATTTCAGTAATGTAATAACATTTGAACATTGGAGTGAAAACAAAAGTTGTAATTTAATAAAGAGAGCGTGAAAAAAATAATTTTCATTCTTAATAATGCAATCATGATAATTTGTTTATTTCAGTTACATTTGAGGAAAAAAAAAAAAAAGAAGAAAGAAAAAACTCACTCTATTTTTAATGCAAAAAATTTAAATTTAGTTGATAAATGTTAAGCTATTAAAAATTAATAAAGTTAAATTTAAATTCTATCAAAGAAAGAATAATTTTATTTATATTGAATGAAATTTTTCAATTATACAATCTTTTAAAAAGCGAATACATAGTAACTTCCTGTATTTTTTTAATAAAAAAATTACAATTTCAGTCAAAAGTTACTTCATTTATATTGATTACCGATAGATGGCACCAAAACAATGTTTACTGTCTTCTTTATATAAGTAGATTAACAATTAACTCTATTTTTCACAAAAACATGAGTCTGTATGAATATGGTAGGAAAAATTAAAAATACATTTAAAAATATTTAAAGGCTTTAATCATGAAAGTTAATAGTATTCCGAGTGAAGCAGCCTTAAGCTTAAAATCGTAGGATGGCGGAACTCGTATATACAGCTAACTCGAGATCAAAGGAAACGCAAAAAGTCACCATTTAATAACTCAGCAAATATAGCTCAAATTGTTCAGATTTTTTTAAAACAGTATATCTGCAGTCTAATTATATTCTGAAATTTTTATATTTCTGCGTGCAGTATATTTTGAGATTTATAAACCCATTTTTCATCTAAATTCGATGGTGCATCTTCCTAATTTTTTTCTTTAAAATGGCCTGGGTGATTTTTTCTTTTAAATCTTTTCAAGCTACATCAAGGGGTCACTTAAATTTTATATCTTATAAAAATCTTATTTTGAATTTATGAAAGATGTAGATGAAAAAGTAACATCGAAAAAAGTTTTATACATCTTTTCATGTTGAACATAACTTTTGCACATACGATTATAAATAGAACAAAAATAAAATGATGAAATAAATAATTCAAATATTTTTTATATTTTTTTTTAAGAAATAGCATAGCGTCACTCAAAATTTGATATTATTATTTTTAAAATTCATATTTAAAATTCTTAGAGCCATAAGACAAAGCGCTGTGTCATAATCTTTTAACTCCAAGGATCATTCATTTGTTTCTAAATTTGGAATTTTCGGTTCACAACAATGCTTCACAGTTGCCACTACAGAACAGTGAAATATATGAATAATCATTACATTAAATTAAGATAATCGTTAAAATTACTAAAATTTTTTGCTTAAAATTATTCATTAAATTGAATATAGATAATCATTAAAATTACTTAAATTTGTTGGATATGTATGCCATAAGTGTACTGCATTATAAATGTAAACAAACAATGAAACTAGTTTTTGAAGGTTTTAAACAAAAGTAAGAAGATGTGATGCAAAGCAGAAACAAATGTATGACTTTTGAAACATTTCATTAAAAAATTAAAAATAACTCCATTTTTCACAAAACATTAGTCAGTATGAAAAAGAGCCGTTCATTTGTTTCTAGATTTGGAGTTTGTTCTTCTTGAATGGCATCACTGTTTGTTTGTTTATAATAGCTTATTTTTTATTTAGAACTTAATATATTATAATTGGATATGATATACATATTTTCTATGAAAATATGCTGACACTACTAGTTATTTATCTATTTATTTATTTACTTACTAGTTATAAACTAGTTATTTATCTTTCACCATTTTCATTTTGTTTCTTAATATATAAAAATATTATAGAAGAAGCATTGTTTGTAGGGGATGTAATCTCTGAAATTACCAAACAGATTTCAAAAGTAATAGTAGCAAAATGATGGTGATTCTCTGCTCCAACATAGGCTATATTTTATGTTGATATTCAGGATTTGTTTAAGAAGAAATTGGGTTGTGTAATGGACCCTTTACAAAACTTTTCATCCTAAAACAGGATCCTTCACAAAATTATTTGTCTTAAAACAAAACCAGAGAGCTGGAGCTCTAAATTTTCCCCTGCACCAGGGCTCCTTTAGTTTTTTAATATTCTATTAAATCTTTTTTTTTTTTTTTCAGTCTTTTAAATTTCCAGGCTTCAAATAATTTAATTACATCATTATTCAGTATTTTAATTATATCATTTTTAGGGGTTTTTTTCATTATTAAAGATGGAAAACTTCTCACAAAAACATGGTAACACTACTTCACTTCTACTTTCTACTGGAGCTAAGTTGCAACACTATTTAAAAACAAATATTGCCGCCTTTTTGTTTACATATGTAGTTGTACAATTTTGGTTGTTTGAAAAGTGTAGAAGAAATTTAAGTTTTTTGTGTTTAAAATTCTACCAAATTTTCTTTATTAAAAGTAAAAGCTAAAAGATGTCAGATTTTCTGAAAAAACATTTCAAGTTTGATGAAAAAAAAAATTGCATTTTGTCAGATCTTTAATGAAGGTAAAGGAAGAATTTGTGAGCAAAAAATTAACTATGTAAATTAAAATCTTCAACTCAAAAGTGCGAAATCGGAGCTTAGTTGGAGTGATAGCCAGAGCCACAATATTTTATCTAGGAGCGGAGCTGGAGCATCAAAAATTTTTTGGCTCCGGGTCACTGACCAAAACCTTTCACAAATTTTTTCCATCTCCAAACTGGATATTTGACAAATTTTAAAGTAAAATCTGATCTATCACAAAACAACTGAAGCTGCCAAAGAACCTATTAATCTATCTTTTAAATAAATAAGGGATATTTTAAAAATGTATTTAAAAATAAAAGGAATGAAACTATAATTTTAAAATCACTTACTAGTAATACCAGAAACATGAAATTTGACATAGTTACTACCTTTTAAAAAATAAATGTCAACAGTCTAACAGCCAACATATTAAAAGTTAAATGTGTGAAATGGTCCCAAACTGTTCTTCAACTCAAAAGCGCCGAGTTGGAGTGATAGCCAGAGCCACAATATTTTATCTAGGAGCAGAGCTGGAGCATCAAAAATTTTTCGGCTCCGGGTAACTGATCAAAACCTTTCACAAATTTTTTCCATCTCTGAACTAAATGTTTGACAAATTTTAAAGTAAAATCTGATCTGTCACAAAACAACTGAAGCTGCCAAAGAACCTATTAATCTATCTTTTAAATAAATAAGGTATCTTTTAAAAATGTATTTAAAAATAAAAAGGAATGAAACTATTATTTTTAAAATCACTTACTAGTAATACTAGAAACATGAAATTTGACATAGTTACTACCTTTTAAAAAGTAAATGTCAACAGTCTAACAGTCAATATATTAAAAGTTAAATGTGTGAAATGATCCCAAACTGTTCTTAAAAACTTTCCAAATTAAGATATCTTTGGGATTGCTAGGGCTAGAGAAATGGGAAACTGTGATATGATACTTACCTTTAAGATGTACAGTCGTGGGGGAAAAAAAGTAAGCCAGGTGTCGATCCAGGAAAAATTTGGGGCCTATTTAGGGCCCTTTCACAAAAATCTATTGAATAAAATTGGCCCCTTTCACAAAAATAAGTTTAATAAAAGGGACCCTTCACAGAAGTAAATTTAATAAAATGGGCCCCTTCACAAAAATACCTTTAATAAAATAAGCCTCTTTCATAACATTCTTTTTCATAAAAACTGTTTTAAAATGTGTAATTTGTAAATAAAACATGGTCACGAAAAACAAAAACTTTAGCAAGGGGATTTAAAGAAGTTTTTGTTAATAAATTCTTGGGTCAAATTTGAGTAACTGGATTTCAACTTTGGTTTCAAAATGTCATTTTTCACAAAAATATTATAAAATTCACAAAAATAACTTTTATTTTTCACAAAATGGGCCCCAAGAATAAAAACCTGCATCAACACCAATAAACACCCCCCTACTAACTCCTCAACAAATTATCGTAGAAGAAAGTTACTGGTACCGAACGATTGGAAATAATGTTTACTTTTAAATGATATTTATAAAATTTGCTTAGGGGGCCATCTACATATTAAAATGAATCCAAACTTCATTTTTTTCAATGGCAATACCAAATTTTAACAAGTTATTTCAAATCTTCGGTTCAAACTATGCTTATACACCAAATTTCAAATCATTTGAATGATAAGTTTTTGAATTATAAACATTCAAAATTTAGTGCTTCTAATGTTAAATTACATTTTCATATTTTTATTTATATCTCCTGAAATTATGCTTCTAATATACTATTTTTTTGTGTAGCAATAATACTAACCCAAACATAAATACGTTGAATTTGCAATTTTTATAATTTTATGATATGAATTATGAAATTAACATTCGAAAAAATTATGAATTGCAACCTACAGTTTTTTTTAGGGATTTGGATTTATTAAGTCCTGCTTTATGGGAATCCAAGATTTCACATTTTTCTTTCAAGTAGTTTTCAAATTATGCTTAAAAAACGGCAAAATGACGGTTTAAGGGGGCCGTCTATGATAGAAGTGACTAAATATTTTGAAATTTCTTCTGCTGTCCTGTAATCTAGCAGGCTTCATTGACTGCTTAAGGTGTGTTGATCAAGAAGGGGTCTCTCTCGGTTAACAATCGAGTACCAAACTTCAAATTAAAATACGCTGGTTATAAAATAATTAATTTTTCGGAAACTTATCATACGAATTGCATAAAAATTTGTTTTTAGGCTAATTGAAGGGTGTAGAGTTCATTTATGCTGTCAGAATTGTGTACTGCTATTTTAAAAAACAAAGTTATGGCTTGTTTTAATATGTAGATGGCCCCCTAAGCAAATTTTATATACATCATTTAAAAATAGATTTTATTTCCAATCATTCGGTACCAGTAACTTTCTTCTACAATAATTTGTTGAGGAGTTAGTTGGGAGTGTTTACTTTTTTTTTTTTTTTTTTTTTTTTTTTTTACGGCTATACATGTTTGTTGAAAACAGTTTCTAAAATTTTGAAATATAAAAGTCAGTGTGAAATGAGTGGAAAACTTTCAGAAATCAGGATCTCTTTTGAATGATCTTGCCTCGGGTCAGGTAACCCTCTTTTACCCAAATCCAACCTGACCCTCAGATCAGGTTAGCACTATATTTTTTTCATTCTGGGTCAGGTTCGCGTGTGGTTTACTTCTATATTTTTGCTGTGGGTCGGGTTTGGGTCAGATTGGCTTTCATTGTTTCAGGTACAGGTTGAGTTTTGACTCTTGTGGGAAAGGTTGAAATGTCCAGATTTTTCAAAACAATGTTTAAATTATTTTTTCAAGGAAAAAATCTCTATACAATGGCACTTCTACGACGGACACTTCTGAATACCAGACACCTCTGTTTAGCAAACACTTATATATTTGTACATTTTTATCTCTGATTAGTAGTCACTTTCGAATTTACACACATATAACAATGGATAAACTATCACAAATACGATATATGCATTTTTGCATGCATCAAAAACGCAACATTGTAATATTTTTCATATTCCGGGCGAAGAAAAAAGTTTTTTCAAATGCACCATACAGAAAGAATAATGTATAATCACATTTCTTATAAACAATTTATCATACACAGGGCTTAATTTGCACCGGAGCCCAGCTCCGGTACTTCTTTGTTTTTACTAAAATTTTAAATTTTGGTTGGAAATCACCGGAGCTCATAAATACAGGGCTCCAGAGCCCAGTGCAGTAGCGCTTCCGAAAAAACAAAGCCTAAATTACCTTTTCCTTTCCTTCCCATCTCCAAACATTTGCATTCTTTTTTATCAAAACACTTATATGTGACGTAATTTAGAGGAGGTGAATATAAAACGGACTCAATTTTTATCAGTTTTTGGGCTTGAACTGACTCAAGCTCAATCTGTCTTACATTCGAAATTTTGAAAATGAAAAACATTGTTCCATTCTTCAGCATGTAAATATTAATTTCTGTAATTTTCATTCATTTTATTTTCATAAAAATACGTAGCTGTGAACTATCTCTAACACTTTTTCCTGTATCATAATCCTTACCATATTTAATCGCAGAATTCTGCAATTAATTAACATTAAAATTTGGCAAAGATTACTATTTGGAAGGAGTGATAACTAAAAAGTGGAATTGTTGACAGCTGATAGATATGCTCATAGATTTAAAATTTTTATTTTCCTAAAGAAAAAAAAATGCTTTAAATTTTGCAAATAATGTACGGAATAAAAATATAAATATATCCAGATTGCAGTGAGGGGGGGGGGGGGTACAGCTGTTAGTACCAGTACCGCAAAATATCAGGGCTCCGGTACTTTTTTTGCTAGAAACTAAGCCCTGATCATACAGTAAATTGAATATATACTTATTCATATTCAAATATATATTGATTTTCATCTGAAACATAGTTCTGCTCAAACTTTCTGTTAAAATCTCAACAACCCAACTTGCAAAAACCTAAATCTGAACTATGAGAAACATTCTAGAGTGAACCCACAGAAAGAAAGTTAGTCCTCCAGACCTGAAAAAAAAAAAAAAAAAAAAAAATACTTTATTTAAATTTTAAAGATATAATTGTAGATTTTATAATTGCATTAAAATATGAATTAATTTCATTTCAGGTTCTTATCTGGTTTGGTTTGAACTGGGTTGCGGGGTGACTTCAAATGGAATGATCTATTAATTAAGGCTATAAAAACATATTTGATATGGGGGTTACTTTGGAGACGTAAATGCTTGCTAAGAGTATTTGCTAAAAAATTAGAGATTTAAAAGTATTAAATGTTTTGAAAATACACTATAATCACGATTACTCTGAAACTATCAGGGATAGAAATTTTAAATTTGACATGTAGGTTTCTACTAAGATGTAATGTTCTCAACGGAAAAAAAGAATAGAATTCAGAGTAGGTGAAATAGAAGGAAAGCATTGTACAATTATATTTTCACTGTGATAAAAAATATGCTTTTATTAATGCATGAAATGCTCTTGTAGAAGCATTAAAAATATCTCTAAGTGTAAATATTACAGCTGTTTACATTAAATAATGGAAAAAGGTCATAAAGTAGTAATAGGCACTTAAGGCTGTATGTTTCATTTCAGGATTTCTAGATAGCCGTCTGTGCTAAGAATATGTTAAGTTCTATTATCTTAAAACAACTTGTATTTTATTTAAATTAAAATTGTATTATGTGTTAATTTTAATTATATATAGAATGATTAATTATAAATGACACTAATATGAATTTTTTTTTCTTCCTTTCAGGGGCAAGGGTCCTTTGAAAACAACTATGGATGTTATCAATGCAGCTAAAAAAATATCTGAATATGGAACTAAACTAGATAAATTAGCAAGACAGATTGCTGATCAGGTTTGTTTGTTTGCTCTTTTTATTTAACTCTGTTTTTGTGCAAAGGTGGAATTTGGAAATAGATTTTAAACCAACTTCCTGATATGCTGGAATTAAGAAATTTTGTAGTAAGATGTGTTTCTGAGGATAATACATATTATTATTTTTACAACTTAATTTTAAATCAATATGTTAATTTTAAGGCATTTTCCTGTTAGACCAAAACAGATGATAAATCGCCAAATATTCTTCGTAACGCATATAAATTGTATGGGAGTTAAAAAAAACAATGAATTTAATTATGAGCAGATAAACGCTGACCAATCAATGCCAAAGTGCTGTGAAACTGCAACAATGAAGCATTGACTAAAAAAAGAGAAAATGAATTATAAATTTTAAAAATTCGTGCCAACCCAGCCTACAGGCGGAGGTAGATTTCGAAGTTAAGTATGCTAATTTCACCAACAAAAACTAAATCATAATTAGAGATAAACGCACTTTAACAATTTTATCTGGTCGCTTTTGACGTATTTTTATTTCATTTTTATATAATGGATGGTTTTATCAGAATCGTGTTAAGGAGGTATTAAAAAAAAATACTTTTCCATGCTCAACAACTCGAAATTTTCCGTCACATTTGCAGTTTCATTTTTAATAGAAAAAATATGAAATTTGCTGACGTGATTTTTGAAGGGATTTATAAGCGACCTGTGTTTTTATTTTTCGTTCAATTAATTGAAACTTGATTAATAAACAATTATTTTCTCAGTAGGGCAATATTTTTCGTTTCTAACACAATCGCTTCAGGAAATTCTGTTCAAAATGCTTACTTTGACATCATTTTTTGAACGATATTCTGCCTCTATCAAAAAATCGATCATTACTGTACATTATATAGTTTCTGAATAAGGGAATCTACTAATTGGATGCGTTTGAGAGCAAAAATGAATTTAAAATTGAATAGGAAAATAAGCAGTTTGGATTTAAATACACCTTTAATAAGATTTTTTTTTCTTCAATCGCTATGTATTTTTTATTTGTTTTTGCTGTAAGAATTAGACCTATCAAAAACTTGTCTATATAAATGTTGTAGACAATATTAAGAAGATATATGATAAATTCATGGGGATTATATACCTTGTAAATTGACAGAGTTATGGAATTTTTCTTCTTCAACCTCCCCCCCCCCCCTTTTTTGTTTTTGTTTTTATTTATTTTTTTGTGGTACGAATTGGTCCTATCAAAAACTTGTGAATATAAAAGTTGTAGATAATATTAAAGAGATTTATAATAAAATTAATTGAATTTGATATCTTGAGAATTGACGAAGTTATGAATTTTTTTTGTCTCAAAAATCTGTGAAACATAAACTTTTGGCCCTATTTTTAGAAGTAATAAAAACTTTAAACTGATTTGATATGTACAAAAATTAAGAAGTTATGAGGGGTTTTCGGTTTTCATAAAACCCCTCCCTATTTCCATCCCCTTGGTCCAATTTTGCCCATTAACGAACTTGACCGAGATTTTATGCCCCTTGATTTTATGTATGAGTTTGGAAAAGATTTGTGCAGAATTGTGGAAGTGATCGTGACCAGAAGAAAGTGATATATATAAGTTTTTTACTGAGGGTGGTTTTGGGTTCTAGGGGTCATGATCGGTGTAGATCTGCAAAAATTTTTCAGAAATTCCAACATAGGGGAGAGTGTAATCGGTAGTATTTCATACGAAATCTACCTAACATGAAGAGTGTAATATTTTTTTAAAAACCGTTTTTATCAATTAATAGTTAAGTATTAATTTATGATTCTATGTTGAGAAATCAATTTAGAAATCCTGAAAAGCTAGTTTAACTAATGTTCTGTTTTTTCTTTCCTGTTCCCTTTCTTAAACTAGTTGGATGTGACAATTTCAGAATTTTCTTCTATCTCGTATATTATATTTCAAAATATTGTTACAGATGTCAATATTTCAATTTTATGAGTGCAATACTATATTAACTTTCATCTTAAAGTTAATCTCAATCGATATTAATTAAAATCACAAGTAGTTGGCTTATCAGGATGGGAAGTTTCCATCGATTCGCGAGCCACTGGTGTACAATTGAACTATGAAAATTTAAGAAGATTACACAAAAATCGCAATTGCAGCGCCTCCTTCTGGCAAAATTTTTCCACTTTCAGGGAGGGCCTTCTTTCCATGGCCATAAACATGCACAAAAAATTTTGTTCAATTCTGTGCATAACTTCATACACTTTTTGAAGGTATAATATTGAAAATGGAACAAAAAATCGCTATTATAGCACCCCCTTCCAGCAGAATTTTTCCAAATACAGGGAAAACCTTCTTGCCATGACCAAAAGCATACACAAAAAATTTGGTTTAATTTTACGCATAACTTCATGCACTTTTCAATGGTACAATATTATAAATGGTACAAAAATTGCTATTACAGCATCCCCTACTGCGGATTTTTCCAAATTAAGGAAGGACGAGCTTACCATAGCCAAAAACTTAAAAAAAAAAAAAAAAAAAAAAAAAAAAAAAAAAAAAAAAAAAATCAGTTCAATTCTATGCATAACTTCATACAGTTTTCGATGGTACAATATTCAAAATCGCTATTACAGCACCCCCTTCTCATGAATTTTTTCCAAATGAAGGAAAGACCTGCTTCCCTTAGCCAAAATTAGTTCAATTCTATGTAACTTCATACATTTTTTAATGGTACAATGGCGACAGACAGGCATTTTCTGTAAACATGTTTTTTAGTATCGCTGACCCCTAAAACATGTAAATCCGTTGAAAAAAATTTTGAATACAATACTTTCTTCTATTGAAGATAGAATAAAGTAAAAGTTTGGTTCAATTCTATGCATAACTTCATACACTTTTCGATGGTACAATATTGAAAATTGCACAAAAATCGCTATTACAGCACACCCTTCCGGCGGAATTTTTCCAAATTCAGGGAGGACCTTCTTGCCATGACCAAAAACCTAAACAAAAAATTTGGTTCGATTCAATGCATAACTTCATACACGTTTCGATGGTACAATATGGAAAATTTCACAAAAATCGCTGTTGCAGCACACCCTTCCGGCAGAATTTTTCAAAATTCAGGGAGGACCTTCTTGCCATGACCAAAAACCTAAACAAAAAATTTGGTTCGATTCAATGCATAACTTCATACACTTTTCGATGGTACAATATTGAAAATTGCACAAAAATCGCTATTACAGCACACCCTTCCGGCGGAATTTTTCCAAATTCAGGGAGGACCTTCTTGCCATGACCAAAAACATACATAAAAAATTTGGTTCAATTCTATGCACAACTTCATACACTTTCAATGGTGCAATATTGAAAATTAAACAAAAATCGCTGTTGCAGCGCCCCCTTCCTGCAGAACTTTTCCAAATTTAGGGAGGACCTTCTTGCGATGACCAAAAACCTACACAAAAAATTTGGTTCAATTCTATGCATAACTTCATACACTTTTCGATGGTACAATATTCAAAATGGCCAAAAAATTGCTATTACAGCACCCCCTTCTGGTGGATTTTTTCCAAATTAATGAAGGACCTGTTTGCCATAGCCAAAAACTTGAAAAAAAATTTTTGTTCAGTTCTGTGCATAACTTCATATACTTTTTGATGGTACAATGGCGACAGACAGACATTTTCTATAAACATGTTTTTTGGGACCTCTGACCCCTAAAACGTGCAAATCCGTCGAAAAAAATTCCAATTACAATACTTTCTTCTATTGAAGATAGAAGAAAGTAAAAATATGTTTTTTAAATTCATTTGCTTGGGCTTTTTACCAAGCGTAAAGAAAGTGGTGAATTTTTCATAATAGAGTTTGGCTCATGCCAACGACCAAATTAATGTATTGTAATGGGAAATTTTTGGGAAAAACCATGAATTGATGTAAAAAGAATTAGCGGAATTTTCAAGATGATCATTGGAATGCTTATTAAACAGTACTTTTAATTAACTACAGTCACCTCTCACTTATACGCGTTTGAAGGGATTGATTTAAAATCGCGCATAACTGAGATGATGTTTGTTGTATGTAGCAATTTTTTATATACATTACACACATTATGGAAAAGAAAAACTTTTTGAAATACATAAAAATTATGATTAATAATATTTTATAAAATAAAACGGGTGTAATATTAGTATAGTGTGCTTTTTAAAAAATCCTTACAGTTTCACTACAAAATTTAGTTTTAAAAAAAGTACAATAAATGCATTGAACATTGATTCTGGCAAATTGAATTTTCGAGCTATACGTATTTTTGAAGTTTAGGGTAATTTTCTGCTGCTTGTATAACTTCCATTTTGAATGAAGTTGTAAACTTTCTTTTGCTCATTTTTATTGCAAAAAAATCTATATATATAAAAGAAAGTCTGGTTTTTGTATTAATCAACGCGCAGCCAAAACTACTGAACCTAAAAGCTTGAAAATCGGGGTAAAAATACGTCTTATGATATAGCGTGCCGCTAAGAAAGGATTTTATGAAATTCCACCCCTAAGGGGGGTAAAAAAGAGGACGAACTTTAAAAAAATTCCTTAAAAATCTGATTTTATAGTTATTTTTCAACTGATAACATATTTTGGTGTATTTTGTATGCTGAATCGAATGGTACTAACTAAATTCTTTTAAGCCAGATAGTTCGAGAGATATTTCATATTTTTCTAATTTGGCACTATCTTTGGCGCCAAAACCTGAATTTTTCAAGTGATAATTTCTAAAAACTCATTCTGTTACTGCAAGGGAAAAAATTCAAATTGAATAATTTTTTAACCAATCCTTTTGTTTAAATACAAAAACTTCGTCAATTAGAAAAAAAAATTGGTGGTACTTTTTCGTTCTAATTTTCGTCGCGATACCATGCCAAAATGTATGGTATTGCGCCATTTATTTCAACCCTAATCGTGCAAACGATTTTTATTGCAAACCGTGCCACATTTGCTAATTATTGAACGTGAATATTTTTATGCAGGAATTTTTAATGATGGAATTTATTTTATTCCATCATAATCTCGCAAAACTTTTTAATTTGTTATTTTTGAATAGAAAATATTTATTACTGATACTGATATAGATTTTACCATTTTGCAGTTATCTGATGATGAGGAAACTACAATAAAATTATTTCAGAAGTTAGGAATTATACATATAAAAATGTTTTGTTCAAAAAACCATGAATGTCTTCATTGAAAGAATGAAATGTTTACTGCAATGTGAGACATACGTATTACGTACGCTATGCTTCAGTAGCAAAAGACATTTACAATTTCAAGACTGCAGTTTAAATTGACTATATTTTATTACTTGCAAAATATTTATTTATTCTTATATTTTAAGTATTTATTTTGGTACCCGTTGACCAATTTCGCCAAATTATATAAACCGCCAAACCACTCGCCAAATTATACAAATTGACATAATTTTTATTTTAAATAACGAAAGAATAAATAAATTAGTATAACATTAATAAAAATACATTTAAAACGTCGAAATAAAAATCACCTGATGACGTAAACCGCGTAACTTGCTTAAAGTCAAGTGAATATGACATTTACGATCAACCATTATTGGCATTTAATCTTATAGTTTGGCAATAGATTTTTGGTCTACAGGATAACCAAGTAGTACCATTATTTTTATTGATTTTTTTTTTAAAAATGGTAGGTCAAAGTCTGTAATTTTCAAATATTATATTTTTTAAATGCTTATTTTTTTTTTTTCAAATGTATCATTTCTTTTTTGTGCCAACTATTACGCTTGATGACAATGGTGTTGGCATAACAGGGAAATACCAAAACAGTTACTGATTTTATTTCAAATGTAAAGAAAAAAGGTTTAATGAGCAATAAATATTGTAAATATGACTATAACTCAGATTCTACTGAACAGAATTTTGTAGAACTTACACTGTTAAATAGTAAATTTGGTTTATAAATGGTTTAATGTAAAAACCATCATTCTAAGATGCTACGTGAGTTCTAAAATTAGGTGAATTCGATTATGAAAGATTTCAAGTCAACTAATTAAATGCACAGTAAGTTAGATAATATTTCAGGGATTTTTTCAATATTTATCATATCATTCTGTGTTGTTTAGTTACGGAGCTATGCAGAAAAAGTTCTCAGTGGTACAGTAAAGAAAATTGGAAGCTATACGCTGCAGAGATAGGGTATAATAGAGAGTATATATGCTATAGTTAAGGAAGTTGAGATAAGTTCCTTAAAAAATACAGAAGTGATGCAGTATATACCTACCCCTACCTCCCAGAGAGTTCTATAATCAGGTTAACGCGATTATGAAAGTTATATTTAACTATCTCAATATATCTATAATGCAAAGAGAAATTTCATTCCGGCCGCTTATATCTTGAGTTCTGCTGAATAGATTTTGACGGGACTTACAATGTTAGTTAGATAATTTTTCAGAAAAGATGTTAGTATAAAACATAACGTTCTACGTCGCTTAGTTAAATAATTATGTGGAAAGTTCTAAATCAAATGAACCCAATTTTGAAAGATTTGTTTTTTTTAAAGGTTCCACTGAATGAATTTTTATGGGATATAAACTGTTAATTAGATCATTTTTAGGGAAGGTTTCGGTATATTTTCCAGTTTAAAAGATTCTGCTAAGTGGATTTCGACGCAACTTTATCGGTTAGTTCTTTGACTCGTATCATTGAATGTTTTAGTATAAAGCACATATCATTTGCTGTTGCTTGCTGTTGAACCCAATTATTATGAACGACCAGCCTTTTCAATAAGTCCATTTAACAGATTCTGATGAGACTTGCACTGATAATTTTTCATGAACGCTTTTAGTATATTACATATTGTTCTATTGTTCTTTACCGAATCCTACACTAACAGATCAACTAAAGAAATTGATCCTTAACAGTCTAAATTTTGTATGACTCAATAAAAGATATAATAGCGTAATAACATTCATATTGCTTTCAGCAATTCGGTTGGGTACACCAGGTAAATGTCCGTATTGCTTTAAAACACATGATCCAATTCACAGATATATTTTGTTTCATTCAAGATTTCTTTAGAAAACCGACCAGCGTAGCGGGCGAAGGCGGCTAGTAAATAAATAAAATCCAGATGCTATCGTAAAGTGTAAGAGGGAAGGGAACTCACGTGTGACTTGATAAAAATAAAAGAGAAAAAAAAGAAGGAACTATTGGAACTGAGGATAGAGGGTGAAAAGTCGAATTGTAGTACCCTCTCAAGTGCTATGAGGGATGGTCTTTTGACCTTGACGCATGCAGAAAATTCTTTATAAATTTAAAAAAGTTTCACACTTGACTCAGAGTTTGTGAATTACGCTGTTATTTTCGAGTATAATAGCGAGAGACAATTCAAAGTGGCTCTTATAAGTGAGAGATCTATAGCATTTTTTTCTATTCCTCGTGGCGGGACCTTACGAAATTCACGTATAACTGAGAAGCGCATAAGTGAAAGGTAACTGTATTTATATTTTTATACTTATTAATATTTATATATATTTATATTTAATAAAATAATTTCAGGATCTCATCCTTATACCTTTTTGTATTGAATCTGTGGATTAAGTTACTTTGCATTTTGGTAATACTTTCTACTTTTCCATTTTCAGTGTCCGGAATCCAGTACAAAAAAAGATTTGTTGGCCTATCTACAACGAATAGCTTTGTATTGTCATCAATTAAACATTACTAGTAAAGTTAAAGCAGATGTACAAAACATTTCTGGAAGCCTGATTGTTTCTGGAGTGAGTTTTTTTTTTTTTATTTCATTTCATCTTTAATGCTATTATCATTTTAAACATTCACAAAAGGTGTTTGTGTTTCTTTTGTTTGTTTCAGTAACATATAGAAACAAAGCAGTGAGTTTTTCATTACATGTGATATTTTGCTGCATTTTTCAGTTAATTTTATTTATACATATTCATGAATTCATAAGTTACATTCTCAGATTTTGTTGTTGTTTGTTTTCTTAAAACAGTCTTCTTAACCACTTCACCGGTGACAGGTATGGGGAAACAGTGCTTTTACCCTCAACTTATCTTGGGGCAAACGGTGAAGTGGTTAATAGCCCTTTTCTTTTTGTTTCTTCATTCAAATTTACTACTTAAACTGCTCTACTCATTATGCAATATAAATACAAAAGTCTTCTAATTCCTGGAAGAAGTTGTTTTAAGTTAATTACGTCTTTAAGTAAAAAAAAAAAAAAAAAAAAAAAAAAAAAAAAAAAAAAAAAAAGGCAAAAGTTTCAAAGGTTACCTTGGAATACTTTAACTATGCTTTTTTTATTATCTGTTATGGGATAACAGTTGTTGCAATTTTTGAGAAATGAAATATAACCTTTTTCTAATTTAAAATCTTAATTAATTTTAAATGCCCTCATTAAATTTCTAAAGCTATAAATATTTATTTTTATGATCTTTTCTGAAATGGTGATCTTTAAATTTAATTCAGTAATATTTTCTCCCACCAAATCCTGTATTTTTTTTTTTTTAATCAGTTAATTTTATTCAATTTGCCATAATTTTTTCCATAATTCATATTTTTAAATCCTTTTGATCATCCATAGCAATATTATATTCGTCAGAAGCATGTTTTCTTTCAAATTTTCATACTTTGTTGTCAATATGGCAATCTAATTCTTTTGTTTTATTCATTCTCCCTAATTGAATGCATAAACTGAATTTTTAGCCAGCCTCATGTTTCGAGTACAATCGCCAGTTTTAATTCTTAACATCAATTCAGTGTCATGAAAGCAATGGTGATTTTGATTGGTCAAAAGGCTTTTTCAGCAGAATTTGTGAGATGTGAGAATTGTGTGTCTTTGGGATCTGACTGCTTGAAGATGCTGTTCGGAGGATTAGAGTTTTTTATGTTATTTTGAGAAAGAGGTTAAATCTTTTGGGAAGAGGGGGATCAGTCGTATGGCTGTGAATTCTATTCATTCCTTGGTTGAACATTCTACCTTTCAAGTGAAAAACAAATCCTTTCTAAGATATGTAAAATTGTAACAGCCACAGCAACCTATCAAGCCTTCGGATAATCTGACTGACAGTTTAATTTCCATCCAAGTTTAGCCTGTCTCCTTTACTCTTCCTTTCTATATGAAAAGATGCGAGTGCAGCAACTCAAGTCTATGAAAGGGTTGCATTCATATATAGCCATTTCATATTTTATAGACAATCAGGTAAATATTAAAGTATCACATCTCTAACTACTGTGTAAGATTTTGTTATTTCTACCGGTTATTGTGAATAATCGGATATTACTTCAATTTTTGCATTTAAGAAAATTCAGTTCACAAGCTAGTGTAAGATAACAATTTTCACGGCTATCACTGATACTGTATTGATCAATTTATCCATGCCAGTTTTACATTCTTTTTGCACATAAGGTTGAGATATGAACAAAAAAATGAAGCCGCCTATTAATTATCTTAAAATAGCATTATTCTAAGATAATCGTGTGCCACTTTACCAGTAACTTTCTGTAAAGGTGAATTGATTTTAAACTTCTATGCTTGCTATAATAAAAAGTACATTATTCAAGAATGCAAGACTTTTGTGAAATGTCATTTATATGTTAAAAAAAAAAAAATCAATTCTTCCCTTTCTTTAGCTGATATGCGTTTCCTATATTGGTATGTTATGAGTTTAACACTCTATTACTATCCTCAAAAAACCTACATTATTGCTGTCGTATCTGTGAAATACATGTTGTAATTTGTTATTTGTGTCTTAAAATAGTTATCTATTTTTCTAAATTGTGTTTAGAGTAAATATACCAGTAATGTTTATCTTTAGCAAATATTCATTTGATTTATATTATTGAAGTCGTGATCTTAATTATTAATATTTTTAATTGCCTAAATATAATAATCCATACAAAATTATAAGTTTCTGCTGGTGCTACCCTATCATATATTAAAGATTTTCATGTATCTATTTGAGTTTAGCCCAATCCCAGATTTACCCATTTTATTAATATGAAATGCACCTATTTAATAAAATAAAATTATAAATGTTTTAATTTTATTAAAATTTACTTTCAATAATTTTGAGACAAATAAATACTTTAATTATTACAAAATAATAGAAGCTAAACCCCTTCGGGCCTTTACATAAATTTTATTCGGTTGGCACCACTTTTTTTTTTTTTCAAAGTTACCTTTACTTAAATAATCACAAAAATGCTCTGATTAAAGAAAGCAAATATTACTTTTCTCTTTTACTGATGTCTAAAACAAATTATGTATGTTCTTTTTGTGGGTGCATATATGCACCGATGGTCTTCAATGCGTTAAGTATTGCATGTTTTTAATGTGATGTTCGTTCCTACTTATTTGAAATAAGTTAATAGATTTTTGGCCCGAATGATGTTGCCACCAGGCAGCTACTTTTTTTTAAATTTCAAACTGAGATCAATATTGAGTTTTAATGCTGTGACAGATGAAAATGACTTTTGAAAGAAATATGTTGAAAACTAAATTAATGAATTTAGATTTTCAATATTAAACACATAAAATTGATGGCATGGATTGAAATAATGTTCAGATTTTTCTGCCGACCAACAAATCTTTCTCATAAACCACTGGTTGGTGTAGGCGACTGCTAAATTAGTAAATTTTCTTCATTTGGATATAAATAATTTTCTGATTTTTTTTTTTTTTTTTTTCCTTTTTATTACAGCTTGATAGTGCCACATCTCTCATCCAAGCTGCTAAGAACTTAATGAATGCAGTCGTTTTAACTGTCAAAGCTTCATATGTAGCATCAACTAAGGTACATTCTTTGTATTGTAACACAAATTGAAGTATTTGATTTTTATGATAGTAATTAGATAATAGACTATAGAAATTTGTTTATTAAAATTATCTGAAGTACCAGTTTTATCTGAATGATTAAAGTAATTTTAACCCTACTTTTATCTTTTAACATATACACACTTATAGTCTTTCAGGTCATAGTGATCCAAAATTGGTTTGAATAAAAACCAATATGAAAATTATGCAAATTCTTGATATAAATTGAAGATTTGGTATAAAATTGTATGCTTCCTCACACTTTACAGTTTGAGCTGTAAAATGTTGCATTCTGCCAATCAGTCTTTCAATCTAAAAATATCAGTAGCTCATTTGAAAATTTTCCAACCACCTCATTCTTCTGGCGATCATAATCATCATTAGACATATCATTTGTCATTATGTCACAAATCTCACTGCCAGTCATCTGATGACTTACGGGAGTATCTTCATCAGCTATTAGGCAATCTTCCACTCTCTTACTGCCTCTTGATCCAGCAATTGAGCTTCTGAACATGAAAGTTCTTTAGCATAAACCAGCAAATCTGTAATCCTTCTGCTTGGAAATTTTAAAGCCTTAAACTTCAGGTTCATTCACATCATCAAAAAATATTGCAGATGGCTACAGATTGTACTACCTATGGATGAGTGACCCATGCTTTACATAAAATTATACATCTTTAGATTTTACATAAGTTCCATTTATCATTTTGCATTCTGGATGCAGGATAACAGATCTCACTCTGTACTAGAAAATGAGCTTTTTTAATACACATTAAAAAGTAATACACATTTGAAATTTAATGCAGTAACAAAATATATTAAAAACAAAAGAAAAATCAATGTAAATGATCAAAAGCCTTGCAAGATGTATGTCAATTTCTGGCAACCATGGGGCTCTATGAAATTAGAGGTTCTTGTTATTTCACCAGATTGAACACTCTGTAGTTTCCTTACTGCTAATGATTTATTTGTAGATGATTTTTTTTGTTTTAATTGCTTTTTCTTAAGGCTGTATAATATTAACATGCATGGACAGTTTCTGCGACTCAAGCTCTAACATTTTAATATGTTTACGTTATTACAGTAAAACCCGTTGTAGAAGTTCCCGCTTAAGAAGTTTATATTTTCGATTCCCATTTTTCTCTTATTCTTACAACACTAAAATAACTCGTTTAAAAAGTTTTGTTCGAAACTCTTTCCCGCTTAAAAAGTTTTATTTTTCCTTCCATTTTTACTTTCAAAGCTCGTTTATTTTGTCTTTTTGATTATTATTTTATTTTCTGTGCTGAAATCTCTTTCTTTATTATTCTTCGCTATTCAAAAAGGTCAATGTTTAGGACTGATAGCAGATGTGGTCACCTCTATTTCACCTTAAAATCTGTTTAACGTGTTTGATGGAAATGGAATGTGGGTAGAGGATGGGCCTCTCGTCACTGTAACAATAGTGACTGATAAGAGAAAAGGGAATTGCTCCGCACTACCGATGGGTGGTTCTTTCAGTTCAATAGTTACAACAGATTCTTTCCCACCACCATATTCCATAAGTGTAATGTACCAAATCTGCGTTTGGTTTATTCATTTCGCAGTTTTTAAGTCAGTGTAAAGTGCATAACATCAAAGCTTTCTCGTTAGAAAATACACGGACAAAAAATTCTGTTTTCTTTCCCCAAAAATGTCGGGCAAGGCAATTACAAGGAAAGCCTTGTCAATTGAAGATAAAATCAAAATTTTGAAAGAAGTTGATAGTAACGCCAAAACAACAAGAGTTGAAATTGCAAAGAAGTTGAACAAACCAGTGGCTACTCTGAATGGAATTCTAGCAAAATGAGATCTCATTTTAAACTGTTCTGAAAAATCTCGTAAAATTAAAAATGTGAAAAGAGGAAAATATGAAGTTATGGAAGAAAAGTTATTGATTAAATGTTGCCGAAAAAAAAACAGAAACTAAAAACTATAACCGAAATTTTTTTTTTTTTTTTTTGCAAAAACTTATCAAATCACTCTTAAAGAGAAATTTCTTGTCTTGGATTAAATAAAGAGTTTCTAAAGTAATTATGTATTAGTGTGCAAACTAATTTAAATTTCTTAAGAAAACTCAATTTTATAGAAAGTTATCTTTGTATTATTGTACTAAGGTAAAATAAACCCTCTTTTGAATATCAATATTTAAACTGTTGATTTTTTTCAAAAAATGCTAATTTCCCGTTTAAGAAGTTTTTCCCCTCCACTCCCTTGGGAAACTTCTTAAGCGGGTTTCACTGTAGTTATTTTAACTTGAGAATTTTCCATATAAAAGGGAGTGCTTGATTCTATTTCTTTATCGTTTTATTTTTTAAAACACATGATCAAGGGGTGGACCTTTTAAGGGAGTTACGCTCTGGTATTTTTGTACCATTTCCACCCTTCTTTGCAGGCCTGTCTGAAGGTAAGCTGAAAAGCTGTAGACCAGACTTGCAATATTGTATTCTTGTTTTAGGGTTATGAATTGAAGAAAAAAATATTGAAGCATTCTGTTTATTTTTATTTTATTGGATTTTAAAAAAACGATCCCAAGCTCCTTAAAAAATACATTTTCTGAAAAATATATGAGTTTGCATTTTAAATTATGTGTTTAAGTTGTGGGGCCGCATGCAGACTGCATAGTAAGTACCACTGATCTGTGCTGTGATACATTAGTGCTGCTTTGTTTATTTTCTGAATGTTTAAGAAAAATAACAATTTCACTGCAGATTTTATATTCATGGTAAACTGCTTTACGTAAAAGAGGTTAACAACACAGCTAGAAAATAATTTAGAATTAATAAATTAGTTATTCTATAGTTCATACAAAATTGCACTCTAATTGAAGTTATAAAGTGTATATAAATATTTTGTGGATCTGAATTTAAGAAAGTCATAATTTTAAAAGAATAAAAAATATAGTTATACTAAATGTTTCTATAGAGACCTTTTAAAATTCTACTTGTATTTATTCATTGACTTGGGGTTTGTTTTATTATTTTTTTCCTTTTAAGAATACACCAGAAAACTGCAATTTACTATTTATCTGTTCAAAAACTGTCTACAAAATCTTGGAACAGTTATACACTTTATTTCATTGTCATTATTCATTCTTTAAAGCATTATATCTATCTAATTCATTTCCCTTGTTACTCTTCAGGTTTTCCTGAAAAGAAAAAGGAAACTTTAAAAAAAGAAATGTATGCTTTTCTTGTATAAAAAATAGAGGATGGAGGTGGGTTGGGGTGGGGTGAATAATACTCAAATATACACAGTATACCTTTTGCAGGCAATGTTGAAACCTCAGATTTTTAAACATTTGTCTTTTACTATTAAAGACATTTTACTGAATATAATTTATTTCTTGTGAATTCTTTTTCGTTATATTTTATTTGCTTTAATTATCAATTATTTTAATTTTGTCATTATTAATTACATCTTTTCTTTCTTTTACAGTATCCAAGAAGTGTTCAAGTTGCTGTAAGTATAGTAAAATATGTGTTTTTCTATTATGTCTATGCTTCATTTCAGTGTTTGAACTGAATAATTTAAAACATCGTATAAAATTTCTTTCAGTCTCCTATTGTTGTATGGAAAATGAAAGCTCCTGAGAAGAAACCTTTAGTACGACGGGAGAAACCTGAAGAAGTCCGTGCTAAAGTGAGGAAGGGTTCACAAAAGAAACACATTGCTCCTATTAAAGCTCTTAGTGAATTCCAAAGTCCAGCAGAGAGTGTGTGATTCTTGATTGACTTTTCTTAAGATCAGTGCCTATGGCCTCATTCAAGTCTTGCCGAGAAATAAGGGCCTGAAACCGACCTTTATAATGCTCTATTTGACTTTACCTCTAGTGTCTTTCCACCTGTATGCCCTTCAGCTCAACTGAAAAAAAAATAGGCATTTTTTTGCAGTCAAGCAATTCCTTAATTAACAAACATCTAATCATTTTTTAACGTTAGTTTTAAAAACTATTAAATTTAATGTTTTTTATTTACTATTAAAAAGAATATTTTAAAAACAAATTAAGTGCAGGAAACAGTATCGTCTCTTTAAAGTGATATTCATTTGAAAATTATTAAAAATAATTCAATCTTTTCTTATTTTGATGTTTGCATATTATGCGTTCTTTGTATGTAATTATATATGGAATATTATATAGATATTTTATCCATTTATTTTATAATTGAAAAGCATTTATTCTATTTGCCTTATAAATTTTCAATTTAAGGTTATCACTGAGAGTTGTATTATTCTACAATTGAAGACAAATGGGATAATTTTTTATCAAGAAATATATATAATATATATATAATGTGATTTCATTTTAATTATATATATGTAATATTGTTTTAATTGTTAAATTTAAGATGATCCTAAAATTCTGAAATTAGCAGTGAGTCTTATACTATTAAATGCATTTTTTAATGATTTATTTATTTTTTTAATCATCCGTCCTATTAACTTTATTGGATATCCAAAAGTAAATGATTTAGAATTTTCATTTTCCAGGATACTTCAATTCCAGCTAACATTTCAAGTGTTATAAATTGATCTTTTATTGGCTATATATATATAAATAATTATATGAAATAAATATTTGAATCACTGTCATCATAATCTAGAGCTATAAAAAGAAGTATTTGTTGTCATAATTTTGGTCAGAATGCTTAATTTTTAAATTTAATATGCCGTAATTTCGCACGTAAGTGCCGTGGTGCATACGTAAAAATAAGTTTTAAAAATGCTGGAAGCAGCACTTACGCTGATGCGGCATATACACCGATTTTACATTTTAAAATCTTCTTTTTATCTTACGCCAAGCTTTTGATTATTTTTGGAAAAGGATTTATAAACATTCAGTATAAGATTTATAAATGTTAAAAGACGAATTTAATCATGTTTTGAATATCTTATTTCTTGCTACACAGCGTCACGCATTTACACAGAAGTAAACAATCATTGACTGTTGTCAAATTCCACCAACTAAACTTGTGAATACAGGAAGCATTATGCGATTTGCATCACCCACCAGACAATGGCCTTGATCGAGATAGATTTTTCGCTGTTAGTGAAACGAGATTGACAAATCAGAAGCCTGTATTTTTGCGAACTTTTCCCTGTTTTCAAATATGCAGGCTTCTGGTTGGTCAATCTCGTTTCGCTAACAGCGAAAAATGTATCTGGATCCCGTCTGATAATTTATTTTTGAATTTAAAAAAATTAAGTTTTATAAAATCTTACAAAAACTTTAAAAGACCTATAAAAATACAAAGTATGTCTTAAAAAGGTGTTTTTAAAGTTTAATGGACTTAAAATAAATTTTGGTATGAAGTAAATCGCATTAATCGCAGGTGCGATCGCAATGAATTTATTGCCGAATGTCGCAGATAAATAGCGCTACAATCAAACAACTCAACCGAGCAACTAGCAAATCAAAACAAACGCAGAATCGGCGGTTTTGCATGTTGAAAAAAGGAAGCGGGTGAAAATAAGTAAGCATGGGAATCTAGGACAAAAATTATGAGATAAATTAAAATGTGTCGATATTTAGGAATTGCAAACATTACATGAATCGTATTTCTTCTAAGGTTTTATCAATATTTTTTGTTAATTTTAATCAGATTTTGCTAATATTTTTTGCCTTGCCACTTACGCAGCTATTTCGTTTTTTTAACAATTTTTCGACAGTGCGGCGCTTCTGCCGAAATTTTTTTTAATTTAATGTATTTTCAGAGGTGCAGCGCTTACTACTTTAGAAATTCAACTTTTGAATTTTTTTTTTTTCCTCACCCGAAATTTACAAAATCTTTAGGAGTTACAAATTTCCATGCTATTTGGCTGTTCTTAATCAACAGAAATATATGTTTTAGCAATTTGACACTCACTGAGAATATTTGTGTTTAACCCCTTAACGATCGCTTAATATTTGGAAAATCCATCAAAAAAGTACCAATTTTTTTAATTACAGAAATTGAATAATTATAAGGTTTCTATATAAAATATGCAACTAGTTTTTTTTTTTTTTTTTTTTTTAAGGCGAAAAATAAAGATGTTATAGAACAAAGTCACATTTGTAGAAAAGCCATGTGAGAATTCTGTGTTTTAATGTTTGTTTTACACCATACAAATTAATGCGAATAAGACCTTTATTTTTTGCATCTTAGATCTTTATTTATCATCATCAAACAAAGTTTTACAAATAACATTTGAAATAATGTAATATACATTAAATTTTGATTATTAATAATTTTTTGAGTGTGATATATTTCGAAACATGCAATGCAAAGTCAACATCACAATCAGTGTCAAAAACCAAACCCAAACATTCAAAGACTTCGCATGGAAATGCCAATTCAATTTTTCTGGTTTCAGAAGTTTTTACCAGCAATAAATATCCAGCCCGGAAATATGACAGGCACGAGAAATAACGAATGACACCTCAGCCTGTGATATTGATGGGAGCAAGAATTAACGGGTTAATGAATATATGTAGTGAAACTTGTTAATGCAACCATTTTTGCAAAATTTTGTTTTATTTGTGTGTAATGTTAACTTTATTATGTACAATAAAGTGACTAACTTTATAAGATTACCAATTTGTTCAGTCTTTTGATCACATTAGACAAGTTTCACTATGTGTAATTTATTGTCTGATAATGTAAAACCTGAATATTTATTCTCCTATTCTGAAGTATTTCTATCAACTTACAATACGAGTTATTGTATGTTAGACTATGAAATCTTTCTATCTTAATAAAGTCATGCTTATTATGACTGAAAAGATGACAGGGAATTTTTTTTTTTTTTTTTACTTCAATCCTTATTCAATCAAAATTAAAGAAATTGAGGTATTAGGTATACCTTTATGCTGTTACCAGTTATTCACAGTTATTCATTTTCATTAGATTTTTCATTGCTTGTAACTATGTGTGGAATATCCAGTCGAGCCTGGTTAAGATGCTCATGGTTAATACACAATAATTTTTGGTGATTTGAAGAAAAAAAATCACGCTTAAGATGCAAATTCCTTCTCTCTCTTCAGGAATGCTTCCAATTTAGTTGATTTTTTTTTTATTCGGATAAAAAACACTTTCCGAATAGTATTATTTTCTTTATGTAATAACAGATTAATTAAAGTGAACATTTCTAATCTGAAATAGTGGTAGATATTTGAATGGAACAAGAATCCACTAAGTTACCAAAAATGCAATTCTTTGATCTCGCCTCCTAACATTATTTGTCTCTGGCTCCGTGTATGTTTTTACTGCAGTAGATAGATATAGGTGAACGTAGATTAGGAAAACTCACACGTAAAGATTAAACAAATATGACTGCAGTTGGATAATTATTTTATGTTTCCTGTGTTTTCTTTATTTTTTGCTATGCTAACAATATTTTTTACACATATTAATAAGGATAGCTTTTTCTTATATTAAAAAGAACAGATTTTAATGGTCCTCATTATTTATTACATGTACTAAATATGATTTTTAAAACTGGGTCTTGTACAAAGATTTAATTTTTTTCTGGTAAAAAAAGAAGAAAAAAAAAGTTTAATAGGAAAACAATTTTTGTTTTATATTTGTTTGCAATATATTAATCAACAATAAAGCCCAGTCATGTTGGAATGCATATTTATTTTCTGTTATTATTCCAGTTGGTCCTATAAAAACAAACAATGAGTTAAAGTGAAATAGAATTTAATTTTGATCCAAATATACATAAAAGACACAATTTCCGAGTGTAAACATATAAATTTAAGCTCTAGAGTTCATTTAAACTATTAAATGTGTGCCCAGTTCCTGTAATATTATACAAATCACATTTAATATGTGATCCTGCTTAATATGTGACTTTTGGCCACTCCGTTGAAACACATTTTAACCGGGTTCAACTGTATTTTAAAATTTCTTTGATGTACATTGTTCTTGTTTACAAATGGTACACCCCCCCCCCCCCTCCCTCCTTCTAAGAATAAATTGTCTAATTTTTTTGTAGTAGCTGTTATCTTAAACAATAAATCTTAATCTTAAGCTGTTATCTTGGTGTTTTTCAACCATCAACATTTAAGTCAATTTTATTTTATTTTTTAGCTGCCGGAATGGCTATTTCTTTCTCCCGGCTTATTTTGTGTTGCCCAAAAAATAACGTTATCTTACAGAAGCCAGCCGTAAAACAAAGCAGTACAATTAAATATTCTATAGTAATTTTTATTATTTATTTATTTTTTTTAATGAATCTTTTTCCCTTTCCTTCCCAACTTGTGTAATGGAGTTTGTCAATTCTTGAATTGCTTGGACTGTGTTAATTTTCTTTGAGATTACAAAACAGAAAAATTGAGTTTTAGGGCTTTTGGTTTCTATACTGAGTTTAGCTAGTTTGTGAATATTAATATGTGTTTTTTATATTATACAATTTGTATTTTATACATTTTTTGTTATTTTTTAGAGTTTATAATATGTTTTACACAGAGGAACGCATTCCTGTTCACTTTGGTAAAGAAAGACATTTTACTTTTGTCTCGCTGCATTTAAGATTTTGTGTGGTGATGACTTAGTGAATGTGAATAATGTTTTGTGATGTGTTTTTTCATGCAGTCTAATGTGTATGTATGTATTTTCATATGTAATTCAAAAATGAAGGAGTAGCATAATGTAATTAATAGCAATAAGAGGGTTTCATCCATTATCAAATCATTGAAATAATTTGTTTTTATAATACCCATGATCCTATCACCTATGTGTTTTCAGAGTTTTGTATTTTCATCTTTAATAGCTTTTATATATAAGTGGTCCATTTATAGTTAAAATATAGCATTTTTATGTTTTAGGTCTTATTTAAATAATTTGAACCTCTCTAAATTGTGAGTTTCTTGAACATGCTACAAATACACTTTAGGCTCAATAATCGAAATTTGTGATTTTATTGCAGCTTGCAAAATTTATTTTTATTTATAAATGTTGTAAATTTATTTTATTTATTATGACATCATGTATATCTCATGGAAAGAAATGAATTAGAAAAAAACTTTTAAAAAAACTGTATCAAAATTTCAATAAAAATATGATCTCTTTATTTCTAAGCTTGCTTATTTTTTTCTGGTTTTGTACATATGGATTAAAGTATGGATTAATTTGTACATATGGCTAATCTAAGAAAACTTTAAAGGCAGTTAATCTAAAAATGCAACTTTTGAAAGTTTATTTTTCAGTTTTCAAATTTTGCTCTATCTACAACAGTTTTTCATTTGAATTGAGCATATGTATACAACAGAAATATCTCTTAATACATTACAAACAATGAACTTTTCTCTGATAAAAATTTATGCTGAATTATTTTTTACATAGATTTGCAATTTCCATTTTCATGTTTTAAAATAGTTCTTAATTTTCTAATGTTTATACATAAATCACTTTTGATAATGTCCAGAAATGAAAGATGACAGTTTTATTGTAAATCTTGAGATCAGTGTCTCTGAACCACTTTGCTTTTGCCCTTAAAAAAGAAAAAAATAATGTAAACTTATGTACAGTGCAACCTCGATATCTCGAATCTGTGGGGAAGAGAAAAAAAATCAAGATATAGAGGTTTCGAGTTATCAAGGTTTTGACAAAATTTAAAAATCTAATATCACAAACTGCTTTCTGCTGTAAAAAATAAGATTCATCAAAAACTACACATAATCTACTAATAATTAACAAATTACACTTCTCAAAGTTTTAATAATTTCAAAATTGTGTTATACACAAACTTGTTTTGATTAAATAATATCCAATTCATCATTTCTTAATGACGAATTGGATATTATTCAGAAGTTTCTCACAATTTGGGCTCAATCATAAACTTTGAAGCTACGAATTATCTCCTTTTTGAATGGTTGTCGGTGGTTGTCTTGATCGAAACTTCGAACTCGTGTTTGGCGGCAAAAATTTAACAGCGATATCTTTTAGCGTTGGAAGATTGTTGGGGAAACTATGGTACAATAATACAGTTTCATCTGTGTTAAACACATGATCTGCTTTATAGTCTTTTAAAAGAGAAGGAAGTTCTGAGAGCCACTCTTCACAGGTAACTGAATCACCCGGTGCACTTTCACTGCAAAGTTTCCAAAAAACGATGTTGTCCCTTTTTTCGGTTTCAAAAACCTTCCATTCTTACCCTTTAAGTTCTTTGTATCAACAAAGGGATAAAGGAATGTGAAACCAGCATCCAGATCAAACTAGTTTAAAAGTCAAACTAATTTCTGTGGGAAATATTTCGACATATCAAGGGTTTTGGAAAATATATTTCGAGATAACTATGGAAAATACATAAGAATTTTGATGGAAATGCAGGGGAAATTTCTTTTTTCGAGATATCAAGGGTTTCGAGATAAGGAGGTTTGAGATATCGAGGTCCGACTGTATATATATTTTTTACAATAATGAAAAAGCTTGTTTGCATAATTTAATTTTTACATGCAATTAGCCTACTCTCTCATTTTTACCTCAATCTTTTTATTTTATATTTCAGTATCAATTTCTTACATTTTTCAATTGTTTTTAAAACCTATTAAAACATTACTTCTTAAAAATATGTATATCTAATACGTAAAAAAAGAAAATTTGTAATTGTCTTTCTATACAAATCCACAATTTAGAGGCTAGAATCGTGAAATTTTACAAACAGACAGACATAATAAAATATGACCGAAATAACTAAAGTAATCTGGAATTGAAATAAGTTATAGTTAAATTTTAATTAATAAAAAACAAGATAATAGCCATCTATACTAATAAAAGAAAGTTTTGTTCTGTCCATGTGTCAACAATGGCTAATGGAATCTAGCTCGCACAGAGGTCTGAAAATTTCAATGAGGATAGTCCAAGGCGGGTCCTGATGCACCTAGGGCTTATATTTTTCATTGTTTTATATTTAGCAACTCATCTAAAAAGCTATCTTATTTTTTTATGCAAATCGGCAGAGGCACACATGCTCAGTCCCTGCTTTTTGAGTGCAAAGAAGGGAAGAACCAAATGCTGTTTTTATTTCATCATTTGTCTTAAAGTCCAACAGCCAAACCATTCAAGATATAGAAAAATGGAAGACATATTCTTAAATTTTGTACTTTTACATCTTAACTGCTGTAATCAATTTGAAAAAATGATTTTTGATCCCTTTGAAAAAAAAATTTCTAAAAAAATCATTTCCATGCTTGACTTTTTTCCCCCTTACAGCAATATTCCCTTACAGATCGATTTCAGGGGTACCAATTCACAAAAAATACCTATTTAAAATTGAGACCTTCTCTTTGACAGTGCAATCTGTTTTGAAAAATATAAATTTTAATCCTTTCAAAAATTTTTGAGGCTGCAGGTCACTTTGCACCTCTCGAAGACAATTTGTTTTTATTTATCTCAAAGTTACTAAATGTCGTTATTTTGATACAATCTTTTTAGAGCAACTGGGCAGACCAAATTTACACAACATACAAAAATTTTGAACCATTCGAGTGAGTAGAAGTATTTAAAAAAATATATATACTGTATATTTCTGTGTATAAGCCGAGTATATGACTTTTCATTGAAAAATCGTCCAAAATTGGAAACCGTATATAAAAATTCCGCTAACGAAAACTTAGCACTTTTTTTTTACATAACTAATAGAAAGAAATGCGTTCTTCGGAATTATTCATATCGGTGGCCTTACTTCTATTCTTCAAATATCAGACGTTTTGCTAAATGAATAAAGACAGGCTCCATTCGAAATGGACTGAATGGATGTCATCTGCGGATGCAGCTGTGACAAATTGCAGTAATTAAAAAAAAAAAAGTTGACATTGTTGCTATCTCTGAATACTAAAAGAAGCTTGACTTGAATTACCACAAGAAATGATCGTCCAATCTTTAATAAAATGTTGCATTAATAATGCGATCGATGTAACTGAGAATGATGCCATTTTTGAAGTAGACTGCGATGATATTCACCCTGATGTTCTAATGAAGGCAATTTTAAGGAGCTGCTTGAAAATTTCGATAATGACTTGAATTGTAAATGATAATTGGCGACTTTTTTTATTGTAAAAAGAATGGAGAAATTTTTAAGTATTTTTTATGCGTTTTATATTTACCATCCTTTTATTTTAGAATATCAAATTTGGAAATTTTCTTATACTCATGTATAAGCCGACCCCCCACTTTGAAGCAAAAAAAATGCCCACAAATTCTCGGCTTATACACGGAAATATACGGTATATCAAATCTGACAAATTTTCAATGAAAATGCTAAAATGCAGGCTGTTTCGGTGTGCCTTTGCTTGGCTTATGTTTTCACTACTAAATAAGCATTTTTTTTTCTCAATTTTAAAGAGGGCTTGGATACAGTTTTATTTATAACCAATTAAAATTTCAGAGAGTTTGGACAATAAAAACTATATTATGTTAAAGAACCAGATGTCAAAAAAAAAAAGGTGAAGAAAACATATTTCTTTTACAACTAAATATCAATATTTTTTTTTCGCGGGCTGCAAAACCATTATAGTTATAACCTATAAAAATTGAGAGTTTGGGCACAAAAAAAAGAAATTTTTTTTTTTGTTATGAAACCACTCTAAATGAAAAAGTCTACTTATAATGTATTTTCTGAAATTTCAACATTTTTTTCATTTAAAAATGTAAATTCGTATGAAATAGGGTAATTGATATAAAATCATACAAATGTGAGATTTATTTAAGATTATTATGAAGGACCCAGGCAACGCCGGGCAGGCTAGCTAGTTTCCTATAAAATTAAAAAATTTCCTTTATAGTTGCCAAAAATTCACAACTGACAATAAAATTCATTCCACTGCAATTAATTTTCAATTATTTGATGAGCATGAATATGAGCGAGTACATAAAGTATGAGAATATGACATCATTAAAAGAATTAAAAATAAAATTAATATGTCATACTGGAAGTATAATTCACAATATATATTCAGGGTCTCCGCGAGCCTGGACTTGTCCCGAAGCCCGAGCTCGATAAACGTTTCTTTCACTAAACTCGGGCCGAGCTTAATTTTATCTGAAAACTCGTGCTAAATTTTAGCTTTTGAAAAGTTGGTCCGGGCCTGAACTTCATATAATGCCTGCTTCAAATAAGTCTGTATTCTGTTTTACACGATTTTTTTTTCCCTTCTAAATACGAACCTACAATCCTAACATGAATTGTTAATTAAAACCCTGCACGGTTCAAGTTAAGCTCAACCCGAAATCGACAAAATATTTTTTGTTGAATCTGAAACTTGATCCTAAGCATGAAATTAAAAAAAATCAATCCAAAATGTAAAACATTTCAGGAAAATAGTCTGCAATCATATCTCTAAAATCAATTTTATATTTCGAAAAATGAATGCATACATTTATTCTTTCATATACAAGTATTTTTTTACCATTTTAAACAATAATCTGGACTTTTCTTTGGAAAAATTTGGTGTACTCGAATCGACTCCCAAGAAACAAAATTTTTTTAGAGCCAAGGGCCAACACGTTTGTGTAGAATCGTGTTAACTGACCTTATGCAATATTTTCGGTGTTGCTGTATATACATCTTCCAGCAGTTTAAAATGAAGATATGTATGTATATAATTATTTTCTTATTTTAAATTCCATTTCTCTTCTATATATTAGAGTTTAATATCCATATTGTAAAATGACTCTATATTGAAATTAATGAACAAAGAAGAAATTTTTCATTTGTTATTAAGTTAGTTTGAATAATTATACAAAACTCTCTTTTTATTTACTCAATCATCTATAAAAACACCCTATGCTTTTTAATGAGAAGATCGAAGTAAGCAGGTGAATTCCATATCCTGTCTCTTGAAATCGTATTTCTTACTAGCAGGCTACACCTGCTTCGCTGGTCCATTTTCCAAATGATCCTTGACCAAGCAAAATTATGAATTCGACCTTGTATTTTTAATTAATATGGACCTTCACCGGGAAAATCTTTCCGCATTTGCTGAATACTATGCGAACGCTATTTAGCTATTATATTATCTTATGGGTTAGGCAAAATTCGGGCTATTGAGAAGTAACTCTATTTTTACAGTATATATTTAAAGCAGAGGTTGGGAAGAAAATACGGCCATTATGATAATCAGAAATGTTAAAATGTTCTCTAGCTACCACACTACTAAAATGAGAGATAATTACAATGATTGCAGAGAGTGACCATTGAAAATTAATTATGTTTGGATTATTCACTTTCGTTTGATAGTTCTTGAACTCCGGGCTTCTCAGCTTGGTGCTATGTGTGGTTCTGGTAGCTTAAATACAATTTCTCTCTACGTTGCATTATATTTTGTAATATACGTCTTCTAGCAGGTCTACTGCAGTTTTCTATCTTCGGATTACAACACAGTAAATACGGTAAAAAAATGTAATAAATTGTTTGCACACAAAAAGTCTTTAACTTTCATTAAAAGAAATGTGAATCACATAAAAGTGGATTTTTAAAAATGAAGTGTTTGAATAAAATTAAAATAATTTCATTTTCATTACCATTTCCTTTTTTTATATATACCACTTGCAATTATGTAGCTGTTAACCTGAAAAAAAAAAACCTCGATAACTGATTATGATAGAAAAATAAATCTCTTGTTTTCATCCAATCAAAATCTTCCTAATCTTCCATAATCGGGTGCTCAGCTATGTTTTACGGCAAACATTAGAAGTGTTTGCAAACTATATGGTTACAAATTTACCAGAGTTAACACACGTAAAACATACGTAATTATGCACCAAACTACATTCCATTAAATAAAGTCAAATTGCTGTTGGCTGAATTATACATCTTTCGCCAAAAATACTCTTTGTAAATGACAAATAAAGTCAGTTATACAAAATTTAATAACCAAACACGTTATAATATAACGAAATAATCTTTTTGATGCACAGAAGACCTTTTTTCATTTCTCTAAAGAGTAGAATAACACGGAGAAATAAATACACTTTTTATTTTCAAAATTACATTATTCTTCAGCCTGCTGCCTAAATAAACCGAAAATCGTTAATTATTTCCTCAGTTTAGCGAATAGGATGGTGCGTCAGAAAAACTTGCTTTATAATGATTTCTATTTTCAATTTTATCTGCATTTCAGGTACTTTTTTTCTTATCTAGGCTAAAATGATAAATCAACAAATATTGTTTCACCAGCCACCATTGGAATTTCAAATTTTTTTTCCAAGTATTTATTTTTTAGTGACAGTAAAATAACTGCAAATAAAAAATATATATAATACTAAATCTTCTGCTCTCCGTTTGCTTCATAATGAAAAAACGTAAATTTAGTAATCGCCAAGTACAAATTTCATGTAATCTTCTGCAATCGCGATCACTGTCCAGAGACTCTTTCAAATATAAAAGAAACATCCAAATAGTTCAGTAAATACACTAATTAGCGGGTAACCTGATTATGGAAGATTAATCCAATACCAAAATACTTCAAAAAAAAAAAAAAAAAACTGAAAAAGGGATGACGAATTAAAAAGATAATCGAAAATTTATTTCAGTAAGCAATTTTTATTGTAAAGTATTTTCTTTTGTGGTATTAATAACGCAAAATTGCATTAATTTTCTTAAGAATAATCTTTAGTACTTAACATTTGAAACAGTAGACTTTTCTAAAAGGGAAATTGGCGATATATGTAAAAAAAAGAGTGGACAATATTCATTGATCTGAGTTCGAGGTTATAAAAGTCATAAGTTTGGGGAAAAACAAAATAGCATGTTTCCGTAGTAAAGTCCGCGAAAAATATTTTAAATATCTGAAATTAAATTATTTATAATATGTGTGTATGCGTGGGGGGGGGGGGGCAAACGTTTGCATTAAAATTTAAATATTTGACTCCTTATTCCATCCATAATATTAACTGCTATTTATATAATATCGTCATTTTTATAATTACATCTGCTAGTTTTTTTCTGTAAGAGATACATAATAATAATAATAAAAATTGTTACTCACAAGGAAGGTCTCCTTAAAACGCATACTCAAAATATTTTGAAAAAGGAAATGCTAATAAAATGACTTATGTATGTAAAAAGATCGGTAAAAATATTGCGGTAAAATCCCAATAGAAAATATGTAAAAAAATATTTTTTCGAGTATTTGGCGCAAAAAGACGAACGCTCCACGCTCTTTGGCGAACCATTACGTTTCCTCGCCAAATGCAAGAAATTGAAATGCATTTATAAATTCCTTGTCAAATAAGTAATTAAATGCCTAATGCTCAATGAATTTAAACTTAAACTGTGGATTAGTTTACTATTTTTGCAGTAAGCTTATATATTATATATGCAAATTGCATGTTATTTGTATTGAGCTATTTAATTTTATATGGTGTCACCGGCTGGATAAGTTTTAAGGGTATTTTAATTAAGAATGCTATCATTAAACATTTCGATATTAAGTTGTTGTTTCCATGGCAATAAAACTCTCTTGTTGTCTCTGACACTAAAAATATCAAAGTCAAATTGCCAATGCTCAGAATCGGACCTTAATTTGAGTTTGAAACACTTTTAATCCATTTAAATTTTGTTGTAAACGGCATAAATATGATCATTAAATTTCATTATTACATATATAAATGTATATGACAAAACTGCAGTTATAAATATGTATTTATTTAAGTTAAACTTACTTAAACTAACTTTGTATCGAGAGTTGAAAAGTTTTTCTTAAAGAATATTTATCATAGTATTATTCAAAATTTTATCGTGTCGCCATCCAGCGCTAAATCGCAAAAAATGAAATTTTCATTAGTTTTTTAGGAATGCTAAATAGAGGTTCTGCCGATTTTTTTAATGGATATATATACTTATGAGAAGAATATTCTATAATTTTTTTCAAATAATTCTGAGCATGCGCGTAGGGTGAACTTCCTTTATGTCATTTTATCAATTTTTCAGATGCATTTTTCTTAACCTGATGCAAAAGATAAATCGCCAAATATTATTTCAATTGCAATATTTCAACTAAGTAATTTTTTAAGTATTACGAACATTCTCTTTCATGTTTAAATTAAATATTTTCATTTTTTAATATTATCAATCATTAAAATGGATTTCTTTTTTTTTTTTTTTTTTTTTTTTTTTAAGATTTTAAATAAAATTAGTAAGTTTTTTGTCTTTTATTTTTCTAGGTGTAATAGCTGTTTCAATTTTTTCAACAGCAAAAAACTTCGCCAAGAAATAAAATGGTAACCTTATCGTACAAAATAACAGAACTTTTTGTCATAATTCTATAACTAATCTACGTAGAATGATGTGGTATAGCTTAAAACCTTACCTGAAACGATACCTATCTAACAGTATAAGTTCGTCAAAATCCATGCAGTAGAACTTGAAATCTAGATGTTCGGAACGAAATTTCCATTTGGATTTTATATATATAATAGATAGGCGCCTAACTTTGCAGTCAATCAAATAAACATCGAACAGGAGTGCACATGAATGAGCTCTAGACAAAATGTATAAGGTTTTCGGTAACATCCAGCCGTTGTGACGACAGACTTTGGGCGAGATGTGGTTAAACTCTTAATTTTTTTTAATTTAAACTCGCAAAAATTTGACGTAATTTGGGAACGGGAATTTTGTGAAGAATTGGGATGTTCGACATAAATCGGTACACCTGGCAACACTACTCGTAAGTATCAAAACCCATCCAAAACCGAACCCAACCACAACGAAAAAGTTATCCTCAATCCGAGCTGTGGGTTGGATTGGATGTAGATAAAATCGGGCAGCCTGAATCGATACAGGACTCTAATTTGAAACATAATTCTGGGCACTTTTTTGAAAAATCAGCTTAAACAAAACCGACCCATAAGAATTGAAACTCATCCCGAAACGAAAAAATTATAGCCAAGCCAATCTGACTTCCAAAGAAAAAAAATCAGTGGCAAGCTTATCCGTGGGTCGCGTTTTCTATAAACTAACCTAAGATCTTTTTTTAAAAACTAACCTGCATCCGACTCGAGTCGTGTGCAGGAAAAATCAGGTTACCCGACCCGATACAAGACTGCACTCAAGTCAAAAAATTTTCTCTGATGACAATTAAATTTGACCCCGACGGGAGAGGTGGTGTGGCATATGCCCCCCGGACCTCCCTCTGGCACCGCCCTTGGGTTTTTGTTCAATACATCTAGTTTTTTTAGTAACTATTTCATTCAGACGAATACAAGTTAGGGATCGACCATAAATTTACACATTATTAAAAGTCGATCTAAGACAAAGCCTTAACTTTTAAATATAAAATAACACTGTATAGATTTTTGTGTTAAACTTGCTTGAGAAATATGCTTGAGGTCTGCATGAGCCCGAGGTTGGAATGGCTTTCTGGTCGGGCTGTGTCTTTATTGTTCTTAGGTCCTGCCGGGCAGGCAATAAGTTTTATAAAAATAGCAATAGCCATAATGAAACTTCTGTTAACGGAATCATTGGAAATATACAGGATGCAATATGTTATCTATCACCGACCTTTAATTTCTCAACCGTTGGTCGTAGACATATAGTTCCATTTACAAAAACGTTTCAAATGAGGTAAATATTCATGTTGTGGCATTATTTAAAGTTAAAAAATCAATTTTTTAAAAATTACAAAATCTAACTTTTTATATGGCCCCCAGTCCCTATAGTTATATTTAGTAAAAGTTTACACATATCATAACAGATATAACACAAAAAGTTTGACATGTATACTACAAAAATTGACGCAGTTATTAAATTTCAAAGTTTGAGATTTTTGTGCATGATTTTATCTTTCATTGAGGGATCAGTTAAAAGCTGAATTAAAGTAATTCGAGATCAAAATCAGGGTGCAGTGTCCTTTTTACGGCAAAACCACCTTTAGCCAGTATCTCCAAATCGGGGTATCACCAAAGAGGGTTATTTCATCTACCTATTTTGACTTCTGAATGTTGTTTGACCCCTAAAATTTAGCTCAAATTTTTAGTGAAATAAACCTCTTTGGTGATACCCCGATTTGGCGATACCGGCTAAATGTGGTTTCGCTTTATAAGGGACATTGTACCCTGATTTTGATCTCGAATTACTTTAATTCATCTTTTAACTGATCCCTCAATGAAAGACAAAATCATGTGCAAAGATCTCAGATTTTGACATTTAATAATTGTGTCAATTTTTGTAGTACAGATGTCAAACTTTTTGTGTTATATCTGTTATGATATGTGTAAACTTTTACTAAATATAACTATAGGGACTGGGGAACCGTACAAAAAGTTAGATTTCGTAATTTTTATAAAATTGATTTTTTACTTTAAATAATGACATAACATGAATATTTACTTGATTTGAAACGTTTTTGTAATTGGAACTATATGTCTACGACCAACGGTTAAGAAATTAAAGGTCGGCGATAGATAACATATTGCACCCTGTATTTTAATAAATTACACAGAAATACTGTTAAAAATCTACTTTTTGTTATTCAACTTCAAAAGTTATGATGCTTTTAAACCTATTTTCATTTATTCCAAACTACATTTAAAAAAAAAAAAAAAATCTTTATTCGAATGTAATAGTCTAAGAGATAATCATTAACGTTGTTATTGCGCATTTTTTTAATAGATGCCAAGCTCCCACTAATCGTCTGTTATAAGTATGTTTATTTGACCCAGGTTTAATACGTTCAAACCAGAAACTTTTTATGAAATTCAATAAGTTCGACTTAAAACCTTTAAATTAAATAAGTCAAAGATTCATTAAATAAATTTTCTGGTTTTAAAGTGGTTAACTGATTCAATTTAATCTACATATTACGGAGGATTAGTGGGAGGTTTGGCAGCTATGTTTTTGTCATGCGAACACATAGTAATCTAAAATATACTGTAAAATTTTCTTATAAATTTGTATGTAGTATTCTTTAAAATAATCTTAATTGTATCTTGAGAAAAATGGCAATTTTTTGTACAAATTTTGGCCTGTGTAGAAACCTAAAATATGCACAAACACCTGTCTAGATAATGTATTAAATAAAATTAAGTGTATCGCCCATGAAAATGGTTTTCTTTCACGTTATATCAATAAACCCATCTATCTCCTGAAACATAAACTACATAAATGAAATTTATATCTCTAATAAACTAATGCTTGCTTTCAGAGCAACGCTTTTAAAGCCATATATTAAATGCGAGTCGACCGTAATTAGAGACAACTTTTATGCCTCGTGTTATTGTTCTTATATGGGGTTTGGAATATGAAATTGTCAGGGCTAAAACTATGACAAAACTCGAAATCGACATCTTAGAAAAGTGTTTAAATCAACTCACACATTTAAACAATGAAGAATGAAGGTGAAGATGGCAAAAATTAAACTAAATCAAAAATTGAAGCTACAGGAAAGAGTTACTTATTCACCTGGAAGCTTTTAAAAAGCATTTAAATGCTCTATTAGGAACCAACCTTTGTTTAAAACTTTAAATGCGTTTTCCTGCATCATAGGTTTTTTTTTTTCTCTCTTTTCAAGCATTTCTCATCTTTAAATTGATATAAGTCAATAACCGTTAAAGATAAATTGTTCAAACTTGGAATATACCTTTTTCAAATATTTTACTTAAATTTTAATTCAGCAAATTTGAAAAAAATATTCACTTTTAAAAATATGATTTGTTTAAAAAAGTTGGATCTTTTTTTTTTTTTTTTTTTGGTTTTCTTTCAGAAATCTGGAATTTTCAAAAATCCGGCAAAGTCCCGGTCCCAGTTTGGACTAAAATACATATATTTTTAAGCTACCATTATTTCACAATTAAAATTCTCTTTAAAGAATAGTACATATACATTTATACGGATGGGAATACCGTACTGTAAAACTTGTTAGAAGAATCTGTGTATGACGAAATCCTGTTTTAAATGGAAAACTTGTTATTGGTGCAAATTGGATATAATAATCCGTATGTAAAAAACATAATACATTTGCTAGAGACGACGGACCTGCTAAAAAAGGAACTTAACTATAACGAATTTTTTTTATCTCCTACGTGATTCCGTCTTAGAAGGTTTTTCCATATAAAATTTTTCAGATTTTCAAGTCTCCAATCCGTGTAAAAAATTAATGGTATGAGTAATTATTCAGATATTTGCATAGAAATAGAAGATTCATTAAAAAATCAATATAGTTTACAATAGAATCATTGATATCGTTAATCCACATTCTACGGCTTGGAGATTTAAAACTTTTAAAAATTCTGTACAATAAAATCTTCTAAGACGGAATTGCATGGAAAAGAAGAAAAATCCGTTATAGACAGGTTTCCTTTTTAGACGATTCATCGTCTGTTGTAAATGCATTATATTCTTTTTACAAGTACTAATATCCTTATTTTACATAGATCAATGTATTTGTTTTTCGTTAAACACGGGATTCCGTCATAGGCAGGTTATTAGGTAGCTTTCTTTACAAAAAGCTACCTATTGCAGCCGTTCGGAGGAAAGCGATTTCAAAAAAATTTGGTATATTTTCATCGATCATGACCCCCAGACCCCGAAACCACCCTCCGTTCAAAATTGATATATATATATTTATATATATATATATATATATATATATATATATCAATATATATATATATATATATATCAATATATATATATATATATATATCTGACCTATGTCACACTGTAACTCTCGTATTTATGAACCGATTTCGATGTAATTCGGTGTGTACATAGTACATACCAATGTCTCGACCGAGTTCGTTGGCCAGCTTCATCCGCCATTTTGTTTCAAATGGCGGCCATTTAAAATTTTTAAAAATTTAAAAATTTGAAATGTGATACCAAAAAATTGAAAATGGAAAAATATTTTTTTCTTATGTATTTGACCTTTATACAAAGACTCCGTAGCAGTTTTTGTTTCGTCTATATCTTAAAAAATGGCTGAGTTATAGCATTTTGAATTTCTAGCGAAGCTGACATTTTCAAACGTCCTGAATTTTGTCACGCGATAAAAGGCGTATTTATGAACCGATTTGGATGTAACTTCGTTTATACATAGTGCAGACCAATGTCTCGACCGAGTTCATTGGCCAGCTTCATCCGCCATCTTGTTTAAAAATGGCGGCCATTTAAAATTTTAAGAAAAATTTAAATTTGAAATGTGGTGCCAAAAAATTGAAAATTGAAAAAATATTTTTTTCTTATGTGTTTGACCTTGATAAAAAGATTCGGAAGCAGTTTTTGTTTCGTCTATATCTTAAAAAGTGGCTGAGTTATAGCATTTTGAATTTCTAGCGTAGCATTTTGAAACGTCCTAATTTTTGCCACGTGATAACAGACGTATTTATGAACCGATTTGGATGTACCTTAGTGTGTACATAGTACATACAAATAACTCAACCGAGTTCGTTGGCCAGCTTCATCCGCTATCTTGTTTCAAATTTGGCGGCCATTTAAAAAAGTTTTTAAAAATTTAAATTTAAAATGAGATACCAAAAAATTGGAAAATGAAAAAGATTTTTTTCGTATGTGTTTGACCTTAATACAAAAATTCCGGAACAGGTTTTGTTTTGTCTATATCTAAAAGAATGGCTGAGTTATAACATTTTGAATTTCTATTGTGGCTGACATTTTCAAAACGACCTGATTTTTGTCACGCGATAACAGGCGTATTTATGAACCGATTTTAATGTAACTTGGTCTGTACATAGTACATACCAATGTCTCAACCGAGTTCGTTGGCCGGTTTCATTCGCCATCGTGTTTCAAAATGGTTGCCATTTAAAAAAATGTAATTTAAAATTTAAAATGAGGTATTAAAAAATTGGAAAATGAAAAAGATTTTTTTTTTATGTGTTTGGCCTTGATACAAAGATTCTGGAGCAGTTTTTGTTTCTGAAAATTTGTTCTTTTGTTTATATCTTAAAAAGTGGTTGAATTATAGCACTTTGAATTTCTATCATGGCTAACACTTTGAAACGATCTTGTATTTGTCACGTGATACCACACGTATTCGCCTATTTCGATGGAAGAAGACATGTGGATAGTATGCATCAATATCTCGACCAAGTTCGCTGTCCAGCTTCATCAGCCATCTTGTTTCAAAATGGCGGCCATTAAATTAAAAAAAAAAATTATTTAAAGTGAGGTGCAAAAAAATTAGAAATTGAAAAAGGTTTCTTTCTTAAGTATTTGACCTTGATATAAGGATTCAGGAGCATTTTTTGTTTGTCTTTATCTTAAAAAATGGCTCAGATATAGCAGTTTCAATTTCTAACGTGGGTGACATTCTGAAAAATCTGATTTTTTGCCTGCGACAGCACTCGTATATATCAACCGATTCCGATGTGAGTGAGCATGTGCACAGCAATTACTAAGGTCTCGACCAAGTTCACTGGTTAGCCTCATCCACCATGTTGTCTTAAAATGGCAGGCACTTTAAGAAATCGCCGAATTTGGCAGCTAAATATAAGTTACTTTAAATAAAAGCAGCTTGGATAAAGCTGACTAATTTCGCGAAATTCTCATTCATAATGATAATGATTGATAATGATTTAGAATTGATAAAAATTTGTATTGAATCTCCTACATTCGGTTTCCACTTAATTGAGCTTCGTGTGTTTGAATAATATAAGTTGGCTTTTTTTAAAATAAGGAATATGAAAGCTACCTCTTCCTCCCGGCACTGGCCGGAAGGACTTTTTTTCACAGGTTTTACCGTACTTTAATTTTTTTACCTAAAAATGTATCTACTCATCTAAAAAATAAAAAAATAATAAATATATAAATTTTAATTGTAGAATAACAGCGGTTTAATGATATGCGCATTAAAAAAATGTTGGGCCGGGTCAAATGTTGCTGATATTTTTACTGAACAGACCATAGATCCTGCCGTTCCAAATGATTTTCATATGAGCTGTGTTGGAAATTGGACTGAAAATTTCTGTCTGTGCAGATCTCAAGAAGAATGCAGTCTATTGAGTCCCGGTCCATCTTGGTCTGAACCTCTCGAAAAAAGTAATCCCCAAACCAAGCCTGGACCGAGTGTCGGGAAAGAAAATTGGGCGGTCCTGTAAAGACCTTTATATATCGAATAACCAAAAGACTAGCTCACAAAATTTTGTAAATTTGGACGCTAAACTTCTATTATATTTTTTAAAAAAAAAGAAATAAACTAGTTTTTAGTGAACTTTGCTCATTTCCATAGATGTGTTTGAGTTGAGCGTAAATTTGACTCATTTTTGAGAAATTGAATTTGAGTTTGAATTAGTACGCTTTTTTTTTCTTCTTCTTTTTGTGTGTGTAAGCGTGCTCATCACTGGTTGGCATCAATTAAAGCACTTCAAATTGAATTGTCCTTCGTGCCAAAGTGGTCTTTAAGATCAATAAAAGCATGCCAAATTGAATTGGCCTAGGACAGGGACGGCGAACCTTTTCATATCCCGTGCCAAATTTTTCCAGAAATATATTTTATGTGATCATGACGTGCCAACATAAAAAATTTTAATGGATCAAATAATAATGAATCAAAATTACTTAAAATTTTGTTTCTAGCAATAAAAAAAGGGTAATATTTGATGATATACTTCAGAAATTTATTTTTTAAATATTATTTCTGTTGTCTCATCTTAGATGCCAAATAATTTATATTAGCTTCATACTTAGATATTTTTAAAAGAATGCTATTTGAATTGGACTCATTTGACAAGATTTTTTTACTTAATTTTGTCATATTACTTATTTCCGAAAAGAAAGTCTCGTAGAAAAAATTGTCAGAACAGCGCCAGAATGTACAGCATTTAATGTTTGCAATTTTGGACGTTAGTTTCAAAACTCGCCTTATCCAAAATTTAAAAAATCGTGTTTTCTCTACCAATCTACTCTATTGGTAAACCTGCACCGAAAAAATACAACAATCTGCAAAAAAACTTAATTTAATCTGCTATTGTAATCTTGATTTACAATGAAAACCAATGGATGCAGTCAAAGTTTTTTCGCGATTTCCCAAAATTTGATTTTCTGGATAAGGCGAGTTTTGAAGCTCACATCCTCAATTGAATTCCAGGTCGTTATAATTTTACCACCGGCATTCTTTATTATAATGCATAGCTGCCAACTTGTACGGTTTGGCCGTACAATGTACGGATTTTGTACTAAGTGTACGGTTGTACGGATGAGCAGTACGATTGTACGGTTTTGCGCATCGAAAAAACGGTCGCGGAAAAGTGTTAAATTCGTGAAAAAACGCCGATTTCGTTGAAAATATCGCGGGGAAAAATGCCGATTTCGTCAAAGGATCGCGGGGGGGGGGGGGGGGGGGGACGTAGATTTCGTAAGAATATCGCGGAAAAAAATGCCGATTTCGTCAAAGGATCGCGGAGAGGGGGGGGGGGGCGTAGATTTCGTAAAAATATTGCGGATAAAACTCAGATTTCGTCAAAGGATCGCCGATAAAAACGCCGATTTCGTGAAAGGATCGCAGAAAAAACTCCGAATTCGTCAAGGGTATGGGTGATTCTGATTCGAAAATTCAAGGCATTCTTTTCTGAAATTTTCAAAAATTCTGTCACAAATCCTATTCGGACGTAAAAAATCGCGAATTTCGACAAACAGTTGCAGAAAAAAAAAAGATCGCGAAAAAACGGCAAATTTCGACGCAAGATCGCGAAAAAACGGCGAATTTCGTCAAAGGGCCGCGAAAAAAACGCATAGCAACGTAGATTTCGTAAAAATATCGCGGATAAAACTCAGATTTCGTCAAAGGATCGTCGGGAAAAACGCCGATTTCGTGAAAGGATTGCAGAAAAAAACTCCGATTTCGTCAAGGGTAGGGGTGATTCTGATTCGAAAATTCAAGGCATTCTTTTCTGAAAATTTCAAAAATTCGGTCACAAATCCGAAAATTCGGACGTAAAAAATCGCGAATTTCGACAAACAGTTGCCGAAAAAAAAAGATAGCGAAAAAACGGCAAATTTCGACGCAAGATTGCGAAAAAACGGCAAATTTCGACGCAAGATCGCGAAAAAACGGCGAATTTCGTCAAAGGGCCGCGGAAAAAACGCATAGTTATGCCTGGAGTTGATTTCCTTATCTCCCCCACTCCTGCTATAACTTTTCAGAAAATTTGAAGTAAATTTCAGAATTTTTTTTTTTTACTCAGAATCACCCCTGGTCAAGGGAATATAGTATAGAAAATATTATTATGAAATGATATTCCTTTTCTCAATGCATACGCATTTGTTATGTACTTTTTTAAGTATGGAAGAATACGTCGTAAAAATTGTAAAGTTTTCAAAAATGACATGTTGGCACGTATGATAATGCCTTTTAATCTTTCTTTTACGATGTGCAAATTCTCTCTTATTCTTAAAATTTTGTAAGCCAATAATGAGCTAAATTTGCAGAAAATTAGGTCACATTTCAGTTTCTCCAATCTATATGACAATAACGACCAATCGAATTCAGATAAACAGACACAACATCTAGATTAATTAATGACAACCAACAGAACTAACTGAATTCAGATAAGCAACTACATTAATTAATGCATTTTGCGAAATTCTACTACATTTTGATGTAGATCCTGAATCTATGCCGTGCCAAAAATAATCTGCAGCGTGCCACGGGTTTGCCGTCCCTGGCCTAGGATATACTAGATTGGCCTATGATAAACTAGTTCAGACCAATGTGCAAATTCTCTCTTATTCTTAAAATTTTGTAAGCCAATAATGAGCTAAATTTGCAGAAAATTAGGTCACATTTCAGTTTCTCCAATCTATATGACAATAACGACCAATCGAATTCAGATAAACAGACACAACATCTAGATTAATTAATGACAACCAACAGAACTAACTGAATTCAGATAAGCAACTACATTAATTAATGCATTTTGCGAAATTCTACTACATTTTGATGTAGATCCTGAATCTATGCCGTGCCAAAAATAATCTGCAGCGTGCCACGGGTTTGCCGTCCCTGGCCTAGGATATACTAGATTGGCCTATGATAAACTAGTTCAGACCAATGTGCAAATTCTCTCTTATTCTTAAAATTTTGTAAGCCAATAATGAGCTAAATTTGCAGAAAATTAGGTCACATTTCAGTTTCTCCAATCTATATGACAATAACGACCAATCGAATTCAGATAAACAGACACAACATCTAGATTAATTAATGACAACCAACAGAACTAACTGAATTCAGATAAGCAACTACATTAATTAATGCATTTTGCGAAATTCTACTACATTTTGATGTAGATCCTGAATCTATGCCGTGCCAAAAATAATCTGCAGCGTGCCACGGGTTCGCCGTCCCTGGCCTAGGATATACTAGATTGGCCTATGATAAACTAGTTCAGACCAATCAGGGGTGATTGTGACTCAGAGTGAAAAACCCTGAAAATTAATTGATACAAAGTGAAAAACCCTGAAAATTATCGATGCAAAATATACCAATATCAATTTACATAACAACTGATTCTGCAACAGCATAACAATCAAATGACATATTTCTGCTATTGTTTGAAATATACAAATTGCAGAAAAACATAATTCGGTAAACTTACATTAATTTCACTGAAAGCTAAATGACTTCATCAAATGGAGAGTCAGGGGAGAGTCCGAGTGAATTTTTTTTTTTCGGAAATTAACATCACATTTTCAGAAATACATCGGCGGCAGCGGGGAATTACGGCTTTTCGCGATCTTTTGACGAAATTTGCCGTTTTTTCGCGATCCTTTTTACGAAATTTACCGTTTTTTCGCGATCCTTTTTACGAAATTTGCCGGTTTTTCGTTATCTTTTGTAGGAAATTTGCCGTTTTTGCGATCTTTTGGGGGAAATTTACCGTTTTTCGCGATTTTTTTGGTGAAATTTGCCGCTTTTTCGAATTCTTTTGACGAAATTTCCTATATTTTTCAAGATCTTTTGACGAAATTTGCCGTTTTTTCGCGATCCCTTTTTACGAAATTTGCCGTTTTTTCGCGATCCTTTTGACGAAATTTGCCGTTTTTTCGCGATCCTTTTTACGAAATTTGCCGTTTTTCGCGATCCCTTTTTACGAATTTTGTCGTTTTTTGCGATCCTTTTTACGAATTTTGCCGTTTTTTTCCGATCCTTTTACGAATTTTGCCGTTTTTTCGTTATCTTTTGTAGGAAATTTGTCGTTTTGCGATCTTTTGGGGGAAATTTACCGCTTTACGCGATTTTTTTGATGAAATTTCCCGCTTTTTCGCGATCTTTTGACGAAATTTCCTATTTTTTTCACGACCTTTTGACGAAATTTGCCGCTTTTTCGTTATCTTGTGGGGGAAATTGGCCGTTTTTTCTCGAAAATGCAATTTTACTTCTAAGTGGCTAAGTATTAGAGAAAAAAAAAAGGAAAAAGAAAGAAAAATAGAAATTTTGTTTGTTTTCCTAGCTTTACTCTTACACAAGGTAAATTTATTTTTTCTGCTTTCTTCCTGGGTATGCAATTCTGGACATTGTTGTACTGAGATTGAGATGGATAACACTTCACAGAAACTTCTCTGAAAGGACAGTGGCAGCAGAGAGGGTGGGGAGATATTCACTCCTGGCTCTAATTATGTGTTTTTTCTGGATCCTTTCACGAAATTCTCTTTTTTCTGCGATCTTTCGCGAAATTTGCATTTTTTTCGCGATTCTTTGACGAAAATCGCATTTCCCCCCCCCCCCCCCCCCGTGATTCTTTAACAGTTTGCATTTTTCTTGCGATCCTTCGACGATATTTCCGTTTTTCTAGCGATCCTTTGACGAAAATCGCGTTTTCCAGCGATCCCCGGAATGGGGGGGGGGTTAATCCCTCCCGGTTTTAATTATGCGTTATTTCTACGAAATTCGCGATTCTTTAAAGAAATTGTTTTTTTTTTTTTGTGATCTTTTAATGAAATTTGCGTTTTTCCCTCGATCCTTTGACGACATTTCCGTTTTTCCAGCGGTCTTTGGACGAAAATCGCGTTTTTTCCCCGATCTGTTGACGAAAATCTTGTTTTTTCTTTCGCAATCCTTTGCAAATTTTGCACTTTTTCGCGATCTTTTGACGAAATTTGTGTTTATTTCGCGATCATTAGACGAAATTAGTTTTATTTCGAGATCCTTTGAAATAATTCGCGTTTTTTACGTGATTCTTTGATGAAATGTGTTTTTTTTTTTCGCGATTCTTTAAACAAATTCGTGTTTGTTCCGCGATTCTTTAACGAAATTTACTCTTTTCCCACAATCCTTTGACGAAAATCGCGTTTTCCCCACGATCTTTTAACGAAAATCGCATTTTTTCCGTGATTCCGGGATGGGGTAAATCCTTCCCGGTTCTAATTATGTGTTTTTTTCTGCGGTCCTTTGACAAAATTCGCGTATTTCCGCGATTCTTTATAGAAATTCATGTTTTTTTCCGTGATCCTTTAACGAAATTCGCGTTGTTCCCGCGATCCTTTGACAATATGTCTATTTTCCCCGCGTTCCTTTGACGATATGTCCGTTTTTCCGGCGTTTCTTTGACGTATGTCCGTTTTTTCCACGATCTTTCGACGAAAATCTCATTTTTCTCGCGATGTTTTTACGAAAATCTTAGTTTTTTGGGGGATCCTTTGCAAAATTCGTGTTTATTTTGATATTTTTAAACGAAATTTGCGTTTTCCCGCAATCCTTTGACGAAATTGTCGATTTTTTTCTCGGCGACCATGTCGAAATTCGCGATATTTTTTTATGTCCGAATTTTCCACTAAACGTAACGATCTCATAAACCCGGAAGAATAGATCGAAAAACCCGGAAATCCGGGCTACACCCTGAACACAATCACCCCTGTAATGTGCAAATTCTCTCTTATTCTTAAAATTTTGTAAGCCAATAATGAGCTAAATTTGCAGAAAATTAGGTCACATTTCAGTTTCTCCAATCTATATGACAATAACGACCAATCGAATTCAGATAAACAGACACAACATCTAGATTAATTAATGACAACCAACAGAACTAACTGAATTCAGATAAGCAACTACATTAATTAATGCATTTTGCGAAATTCTACTACATTTTGATGTAGATCCTGAATCTATGCCGTGCCAAAAATAATCTGCAGCGTGCCACGGGTTCGCCGTCCCTGGCCTAGGATATACTAGATTGGCCTATGATAAACTAGTTCAGACCAATGAATAGCAGGCTAAACTAGTTTATCCTATGAGCATTAGGCCAAACTAATTTGGCCTAGGAAAAACTAGTTTATTTTATGGGCGTCAGGATAAACGAGTTCGGCTTAGGAAAAACTAGTTTATCCGATGTGCATCAGGATAAACTAGTTTGGCCGGTAAAACATATATATATATCAGTTTGAAAGAGATTTGTGCAGAATTACAGAAGTTATCGTGTCCATAAAAAAGTGATATATATATATATATATCACTTTTTTATGGACACGATAACTTCTGTAATTCTGCACATATATCATTTTTTTTATGGGACACGATAACTTCTGTAATTCTGCACAAATCTCTTTCAAACTGATATATAAAATCAAGGGATAGAAAACCTCGGTGAAGTTCGTTAATGGACAAAATTGAACCTAGGGGGTGGAAATAGGGAGGGGTTTTGTGAAAATCGAAAAATCCCCATAACTTCTTAATTTTTATAGATATCAAATGAGTTTAAAGTTATTATTACGTCTAGGAAAAGGACAAAAATGTATGTTTCACAGATTTTTGATAAAATTAAAAATGGGCTCAAGGGGTGCAAACAATAGGGTTTTAGGGCGAAAAAAATTCATAACTTCGTTAATTCTTAAGATATCAAATTCACTTAAATTTATTATAAATCTTCTTAACATTATCTACAACTTTTATACTGACAAGTTTTTGATAGGACCAACTCTTACTGCAAAAAAAATTTTTTTAATGGGGAGAGGGGTTGAAGAAGAAAAAAATTCATAACTTCGTCAATTCACAAGATATCCAATCAGCTTAAATTTATTATAAATCTTCTCAATATTATCTACAACTTTCAACTGACAAGTTTTTGATAGGATCAACTCTTACAGCAAAAAAATGTAAACAAAAATAGGGGATGACAAAAGAATTATCGTATTAACAGGGCTCCCAACACATTTTAGTCCTCAAAAAGGGGGAAAGGGGACCATTTTTATATAAAAGGGGGACTTTGGGGGACCATTTTTATTTAAAAAGGGGACTTTGGGGGACCATTTTTATTTAAAAAAGGGACTATTTTCATTAAAAAGGGAGACTAAAAAAGAATCATGAGTAAAAACATTGCACTAATTTTCCTAAATATGCTAGTAAATTTTTAAAATTACCCCAGAAAATATGTTAGAAGGTTATCTTTATAAGATGTCATTAAACAATGTACACAGTTTTATGGAAATACATTTAAATATCCAACTGCAATAATATAGAAAGTATTCAATATTTCGGCATTCACCTTGATAATTCTCTTTAAAGGTAAAAAATAATGATCAGTGAATAAAAGGAGCACAGCATAATAACGATTCCTGTTGAACATTAAAATTGGATTAAGATATATATTATTAATTATTAACCTCAAACATAAAATTTAGTTTCTTTCTACACAATAGAAGCTAGGATAAGCTATAATGTTCATAGGAAAAAGCCTAGTATGGCAAAGCTCCGTGGGGAGTGATCAAAACCAATATTGAATCATCAGTTATTCATAATCATCTTACATATCAAATCTGGTGAAATTTAATCCCAACCATGCTGTGATCTGGCTTTCACAGAAATAATTAAAATTGAAACCTAGTAGTGCCTGTAACATAGCAATGCCACCTGTTGGGCCATATATACCAAAACCTAATCAGCATCTATGTGTGCTAAAGTCTAATTAAATATGCATTTGATGAAATTCTATGCTTTAGTTTTGAGATAGAGTAGGTACAAATTTTGCATCACAAATAGAGAGAGATTTTTTAAAAATAGTCAAATCGTATTGAAGGTCAATCTAAAACATGTAAATCCATCAAAAAAATGTAAATTTTTTTTCATGATTCCAATACCTTCTTCTGATAAAATAGGGGGCTCTGCCCCCAACGAGCTATGCTCGACAAATTCCGTTCAGACACTGCAGACTCTAAAAATACGCTAATTTGATCCACTTTAAAAAGATTATGGAAGATATGAATAATAATTAAACAACTAGTGATGATCTCACTGTAAACAGATTTCCATTCATTTCAATTTCACTGAGGGATTTTAAGATATAATCAACTGCTGTTCAGACATTTAATGGCTGTTTTCGTGATTGATTATATAAGATCAGTAAACAGCATTTGAAAATCAGCCTATATAAAATGAACAAATCAAACAGAGTCGTTGAGTTTTGGAATTTTTTAAACAACGTTATAAGAAAATTGTCTTAAATAACACATTTTAAATATATTGTTTTAAATCTGACGTAATTTTCACCAAAAATTTATTTCTCTCTTTAACGTTCACATGAAAATACATTTGTTGTTTGAAAGGGGGAATTATTATTTGCGCTGTCTTAGAATTGACAACAATAGTTAAAAAGATCACCACAAAATACCAAATAAATCTCTCGTGTAAATGTATTTTTTAATTTAAACTCTTTGGCAATATTATTATTTGTGCATTTTAAATGTTATGTAATTTCTTCTATTTATTGCTTTTAACTAGCATATATTAATGTTAATTTTTAAAACTTTTCTTTCTTTTTTAATACTAGGGGGCTCGGCCCCCTACGAGCTACGCTCGCCAACCCCCGTCCAGACACCGTAACTCTAAATGCACGCTAATTTGATCGGCTTTAAAAAGATTTCGAAAGATTGAATTATAATTTAAAAAACAGTGGCGATCTCTCTATAAACGGATTTCTATTCATTTCTCTTTGATTAGGGAATTTTAACGCCTAATCCGTTGTGGTACTACTTAATTATCCCGTCGACCCATTTCGCCAAATTATATAAATCGCCAAACCACTCGCCAAATTATACAAATTGACATAATTTTTATTTTAAATAACGAAAAAACAAATAAATTAGTACAACATTAATAAAAATAGAAATAAAACGTCAAAATAAAAATAACTTAATGACATAGACACGTGTAACAACATTTCAAAATAAGCTAATATAAAAGGAATTAAGTAAACAGAGTCTTTGTCTCCTGGTATTTTTTAACAAAGTGAAAAGAAAGTTCTTTTAAATGAGACATTTTAAATTAATCGTTTTTAATCTGAAGTAATTTTGACCAAACTATTCTTTCTCTTTTTAATATTCACGTGAAAATACTTGTGTTAGAAATTAAATATTATTTGCGCTTTACTAACAAAAATAGTTGAAAAGTATCCTCTTAAAATATCAAATAAATGTCTAGCGCAATTTCTAAATTTAAACCGTTTTGCAATATTATTTTGTGTTCATTTTATGTAATAACTGTAATGTGGCGTAAATATGACGTAATTTCTCCTATTTAAGACTCCTAACGCATGTTAATAAACTTATTGCTTTACAAATTCCTTTCTCTCTTAAAATTCACGTGTAATTATAGTTTTTATGACATAATTTTTAATAAGATCCTGCTTGTTGTACATAATTATTTAATTCTAATTCCAAATGTTTTTTTCTATTTATAATAGTCACGTGTAAATAATTTTTTTAATTTATTTACACGTATAAGTATTTTTTTTTTTTTTGAAGCAAACATTATTGCTTCCGCTGTTTATACAGTTGGCAACAGTTTAAATTAATATCACTTTCTAAAATCTGTTAAAAATATCTCTAGAAATGCTGAAAATCTGAACTTAAAATAGAAATAAAACCTCAAAAAATTAGTCAAAATAAAAAAAATAATGCAATCTGCACTCCGGCAAATTCTAACGCATAAAATGATCTAAAAATGATTAAATTCCTATGAACAGTTTTTGCTCCTATAAAACTTTTTTAGTGGAACGATTTTGTCCAACTTTAGCATTAAATATCTCTTAAAATAATTCTTCGATCTGAAAACTGTCTGCATCAGCGTGTTTATCAAACATTTCTGTATAATACTACCGATTTTCATATTTTTGTAAGCATTATTTTTCTTAATATTAACGAAGAAAAACCTCCGGTCACAAAAAATTCAAAACCGGCGGCGGCGGCGGTGACAGCGGTAGTTACTTTTTTTTAGAATAGAGAGATTCCCTCGGAGATTCCCGTGTAAATACAATTTTTGTGACGAAATTTTAAATATTTTCCTGCTTTTAAAACGTGATCATTGAATTCTTATTTTAAAGTTTTATTTCTATTTTTAATAGTCACATGCAAATACATTTTTAATTAAAAGGAAATAGTACTTTTTGCGCTGTTTTTACAATTGGCAACAATTTAAAATAATAACTTTATCTAAATGTGAATAAAAAAATCTATTAAAATGATGAAAATTCAAATAAAAAATTGAAAAAAAATATATCAGTCAAAAAATAAAATAAATGCTGTCTACGTACCATAGGCTTGTAATGTATATCCTTAGAAAAAAGGATTAAATTCCTATGTATGCTTTTGTTCAGCTATAAATCTTTTTTTAATGAAATGATTTTGACCAACTTTAACATTGAATAGCTCTTAAAAAGGTTTCTTCGATTTAAAAACTGCCTGCACCAGCGTGTTTATCAATCCTTTCTGTGTAATATGAGTACTACCAATGCTCATAACTGCAGTGGCGGTGACAGAATTAGTTACTTTTTTTTAAAGAATATATATAGAAATATAGACTGAAGAGAGCCTAAGGGGAAAAAAACAAAAACAAGAAGACATTGTAATTAAGAGTTCCTTTAATAGATTGGATATACCTCTCCATCAAAATTGAAAACAAAACTACATCTATAATAATAAAGTTAAAAGTTTGTGTACTAAAGAGATTGGTGCACGTAGAGCTACAAGATTTGGCAGGAAGATACCACCTGTATATCTAAATTGGTTTTTGGATTTTTTTTTTTTTTACATTTTTTTATGAGATTTTTATTTTTTAGCCTAATGCAATAATTTTTTCCCTCTTTTCAATAAAGTTTATTCGAAATTTGTACAACATTTTAAAAATCTTTCAGAAATTTTTAATGTGAATTTCAGCCTTTTTTTGCATTCTGCGCAATTTTTTGACATTCATAAAAGAAATTCAGTTTCAAACTTTTAGCCCTAATGTAATAGCGTCGTCTTCAATTTTTAACTAATTTTAGACTTTTTTTTTTCTTATGTACGTATATATGTGTGTTCTGCAGCGATTCTTTCCACATTAGAATCTGATTTCAATGTTTTAGCCCAATATAGAAAATGTTGTCCTCCTTTTAATGAAGTTTATTCAGAATTTGTACAGAAATTTTGAAATTTTTATGCAATTTTTTAATTCTTAAAAAGAATCCAGTTTCCATATTTTAGCCCAGTTTGATAAATTTTGTCATATTTTGAATACAATTTATCCAAAATTGGTATGCAGCATCTTTTAATTTTTATGTAGTTTGAGGTTTTTTTTTTTTTTTTTTTGTATTTTGCGATAATTCTTTAACATTCGGTTTCAAAAACTGGTCATGTGAGTAACAGGTCTGGCTAAGACAAGTCTATCCTTGATAAATGGAAAGCGGGTAATAATAGAAAAGTCTTCCCTACATTTTGTTTTGTGGAGGATAAATAGGAGAATTCTGGCAATTTTGTATTGTTTCCAAGAACATAAAAAAGGATTTTTCTTTTTATGAGGTAATAAGCTGTTAGCAGGGCCGGAGCAATATTGCACAAGGAGGTTGAAGTAATTTTTTTTATTTTGCGGTGATTTTTTTCAGTCACTGAAAAGGGGACTAGGGGGACCAAAATGCATAAAAGGGGACTGAAGGGGGCTTTGGGGGGAAAAAGGGGACCATTTGGGAGCCCTGTATTAAGGATGTACTCAAATCCAAACGGCTTATTTTCTGACTCATTTTTAAATTCATTTTCACTCTCAAACGGATCCAATTGGCAGGTTCACTTATTCAGAAACTATATAATGTGCTGTATTAGTCGATTTTTTTATAAAGGCAGTACATATTCAAGAAAATGCTGTCAAAGTGGGCATTTTGACTGAATTTCCCGAAGCGATAGTGCTGGAAACGAAAAAAATGGTCTTACTGAGAAAATAATTGGAAATCAAGTTCTAATAATTGAATGAAAAATAAAAACACAGGTCGCTTTTAAATCTCTTCAAAAAATCACGTCAGCAAGTTTCATGTTTTTACTTTTAAGAATGAGCCCGAAAATGTGTCAGAAAATTTCGAGTTGTTGAGCGTGGAAAAATATTTTTTTGAATACTGCCTTAATATGATTCAGATAAAACAAGCTCTTACAGAAAAATGAAATTAAAAATTCATCAAAAGTGGCCAGATAAAATTGTTAAACTGGGTTTATCTCTAATCTTGATTTAGTTTTTTTAATGAAATTAGTACTTAACTTCGAAATCTACAATCTACCTCCGCCTGTAGGCCAAGCCGACAGGGATTTTTAAAATTGTGTTTGCTTTTATGCAGGTATTTCTTATTAGCATTTACAAAAAGTTAATTTCTAAACCGCTAGTTTTAGAAGCATAGATCCAATTGTAAAAATGTTTCAAATTTTGTTCTACATCATATAAAAATCGATTTATGTTAAAATAATTACTTTTTGAATACTTAAGAAATTATAAATTTTATACAATGCCTGGATCCAATAAGTTTTATTTAGGAAAAAATTCTTCATATTCTAAGAAATAAAACAGCAAAAATTTATTCTTCTATGGGCAAACCTTACTGAGTTGTGATGCTTAGAATTTCATGAATTTTCAAGATTTAAGTCACCATAAATGGAAAAATGTGTTTTTAGAGACAGAAAATGCTGAAAATTCATTAAATTCAAAATATCATAATTAGTACTTTGAAAATTTTCCAGGGAGAAACATTCGCCTTGCATACAATATTCGTATTTCATTGCTGGATTTAATTAAGTTTCGTGTTTGCCCCATGTCAGTGGCTCACGGTAAAATATTCCATCTTGTGCAGCGTTTGTAGCCTTGCCAACCTGTAATTGTGAGAATTTCCAGACTGTGTATCGTTCCATGTGGTTTAGTCGGTAGAACGTCAGTGCACTATACTGATGGCCTGGGTTCGAGTCGCGGCATGGAATCTTTTTCACTAGGTTTGGCCTTTGTGCCTTATATATCATGATTAGGTAAGTCTTTGTCTTGTAAAAATTAAGTTTTTAACAACAAGCTCATTTTAATGGTGTGAATTTATCTTAACAGCATCTATACTTACATCCCAAAATTATTTCAAATATTTTGTTTAAAGGCCTTCTGATTTAAAACACCCGTTGACAGCATACACAGCGATTAGTTATACACAATACAAAAATAACAGGTTGTTGGAATGTGTTATCTGTGCAAGTGTGAAACGATGCAACCTATTAACCAAAAGTTTAACCATTTCCCATCTCTAAATGGAATAATATAACAGAATATACTAATGGATATGAATATGTTTTGGGGAGAATATCGAATAGTCAGTCGGAAGACCCAGAAATGAAACTGAATTTGAAGTGAAAAAAGTTAGAATTCCACTGGTTTTATGAATCCCCAACGATATTATTAAAGTAATCAATTATCAAAAATTTCATGATAAAATTTCACTCAACTATAATAAAAATTCTAAAAAAGTGAATGACTTTAAGAAAAAATGCTCGAATCAACTTTGATTCAGGATTAGCGAAAAGTTTAGGGTTGCCACCTGGTAATGCAGGTGAACCTTTTACAGGTTATTCAATGTCTTTTGATAGTCCCTTCATAGCCAACCCTCATGCTGATTTTAAATTGTTATACATTTATAGCGATCTCGTAGAACTGCAGATTGTGGGGCATATGGTAGCCCCGCTTCTACATGTGCTACACGTGAAAGGACAAGACAGTGATTTAATTCACGAAGTGTTTGACAGACCTCACTACATCCCGCTTACTCGAAAGAATATTAAAAAATTGAAAGTGTTACAAGGACGCATACAGGTCGATTAATGTCATTCGAGCATGGGAAGTAGATTGTGAAACTGCAATTTCGTCAAAAGTATCTCTCATGTTTGTTTCTTACCAGTGTTGTTGTGAAATCTTCTGAAGATTATTATACCCATCAGTCAGGTAGTGGTTTAAACTATTATCATGGTACTACTTTACAAAAGATTATGGTTTTGGTGGATTGTTTCAGGTTGTGGTGCCTCTTTTTAAATCAGTGCTAAAGTTGTAGGCAAGCAACTGTTTTCAATGGGAGTCGATTTGATGAATGGCGTGTCATGTGGTGAAAATGTCAAAGTTGCTGCCAAGCGGAGGTTTAAAGAAACCGGACAGACTTTAACAGACAAAGATGTCACAAAGGTTAAGTCCATGATAGGCAAAAAAAAAACAGTTCAATTACATAGTTTCTGAACAACAACACCTGCTAGTTTCATGCATCCGAACAAAAATAAATTAAAACTTATGTCATAAAGTTGCCCTTTTGGATTTGAGAACAGCCTTAAAAGTAATTCCCGTTAAGAGTGTTTGTGTTAACAAGGTTCGACTGTAGTTAAAAATTAAAAGGTTTTGTTTTATACCTTGTTTGTTTTTAATTAATTAAAATTGCTGATATATGATATTTCAAATCTTCAGTAAGTATGTATTGTTCTTGTTTTATTTACTTAATTTTTATTGCTTTAGTTTTATTTAACTAGGATTCTATAATCAAATATTTTGTTACTACATTTCATTGTGCAGTTCATGCGTCGATGCGGCCATTCTGGAGAAAGAAATTTTTTATCTGCTTGTTTTACATTTGAATAGTGCTTTTTCTGATTTTTATGGTAACTGTATAGAAATAGTTTACTGAGCACAGATCTGTAAATTAGGCTAATTTAAACTGTGCTATCATTTATTATTAAAATACATAGCAAGCAAGACACAAATCTTATACATTTTAGTTTTTAATATCTTTGTTATTTCAGTCCCATATATAGGGTAAAAGCACCAATAGTCGGCCACTTAAGCGCTTTCTTTTAGTATATAGATCAAAGCGGAATTTTAAAAAGCAATACAACATTTTTAACAGTGACACATGTTAATGTATCCTTTTCTTTTACTGTTCCAGCAATTGTTTTTAAAAAACTGATTATAGTTTTTATTTATAAAAAGTTAAACTTAAATGTAGCAAAGTCACTAGTAGTCGGCCACTCAATTCTAGTGTTCGGCCATCACTGGACCAGTTGTCGGCCACTTAAATTCTTTGTTATTGTAAGTAACTTAAAGTATAAATTTTATAAACAGAAAAGTATTTTAACGATAAAATGTGTTAATTTATACTTTTCTTGTAATGTTTCAGTAATTATTTAAAATATTATAATAGTTTTTAACACTTTCTAACATAGTTTAAAAGTGTTTGTGAATTTGGATTGTCTCCAGTTTGTGTGAGGTCTAACACTCGTAAATATACTCGAATCTCCTGAATTTTTTGTATGTTATTGACGTTAACAATAGCACGATTTCTATTGAAAATAAAGTGTGTAGAATTTATAGTCCATCTACAGGAACAGTCAAAAGTATTCTGATGCATTACGCTCAATGCGAAAAAATTGCTGGAAGTTTATTTTAATGATGTTGGTCATTTCAAACATAATGAAATTGATATGCATTTATGAAGTACACTAAGCTATGTATTCTGAAAAATATGGGGTCCAAAGTACTTATTATTCATTTATAGGGCCCCGCAAAAGAATTCCTTTACATAATAGTGCCAGGGAAAAAAAAGGTTTGCAGCGTATTTTAGTTTTGTTACACTGTATCAAACATAATGAAATTGATATACTACATTACTGAGGCTTACTACAATATACTTGTTGTATAACATGATATGCATAGCATTTATCGTTCATTTACAGGGACACACAAAAAATTCGGATACAGTACTGTATCTTTCTAGTAGTGATAATTGCTTGAAGTGTGATTTTGTTTATGACATGCGTTTTTAAGTTTAATTAAATCTTTGCTTAGTATGCGGTGTGTATAACTGATATAGATCAATATACAAATCATATACAAATCTACACAAAAGAGTTTGTAAGCTTTACGGAATATCAGCGTGAATGGCTTAAAAGAGGCTTTTAATCGAGTTATGCTCTTTCAAGCTGAACGATTTAGTATACTAAGAGATGATTGTACAATATAAATAAAATCATATACTGGGCCACGCAAAGAACTGAATACATGACCTCCTAGGGATAATAATGTGTGGAAGTATCATTTCAGTAGTTTTAACTACGTTTTAGCCTTAATTAAATTTTAACTTAATATGTGCGGCATATAAAAATCTATTAGTAATATACAGGGCTGTACAAAATAATTCAAGTATGTTTCCGCATAGGGGTAGAAATTGCTGAAGGTAAATTTTCAACCTGTTATGCATTTTCTTACTATACTAAGTTTTATCATACTATGCATAGAATAATATACAAATCTTTACTTTAGATTAAATACAGGACTGCGCAAACGAATTGAACTACTTTTTCAGTTAGGGACCATAATCTGGTTTTCAAAAGTATTATGCCTTTTCTAAAATGTTTACTTTTTTTACGGTATTAAACAGTTCAATTTCGTTGAAGAATTCTGCAAGTCATGGAAAATGCTTTTATAATCTATTCATCATGCATGATTTTTCATTCTTGTTTCTCATGGAAAGTAAAGTTAAAAGTACCAAATTATCTAGTAGTCAGCCTTTCAAATTTTATGTTTAGCCATCGTAGACTAGGCTGCGGCCAGAGAAAAAATTATTAAGCCATCCTGTTTCAAAATGAAATTATGATATAGGACAAGATTATTAACAGAACATAAATGACTGATCTGTCGATGCATATCTTGGTATGATATCAGCAGTAGGGAGCGCCGAATCGTCATTTTAGCGTTACTATCATGTTGTCGAGTTTCGGGATGAAATTTTAATATGTTGCATGTCTCAACTAGTACAATGCAAATATTTCAGTTTATCTTGGGATTTCGTGGCTAGATATGAGCAGAACGTGGCACCAATTCTTCATTTTCGAGGTACTATCTCGTAATCGAGTTTCGAAATGTAATTTTAATAAGTTGCATATCTCGAATAGTACATTACAAATATTATAGTCTGCCTCGTAGTATCTTTGAATATGAGCAGAATGAGGCGCCAATTCTTATTTAAGGGAAAATATGGTTTCTTGTTCAGTTGGTTTTCCCTATTCGATATTTTAAATACATTTGACCGAGCAATTGTTTGTTATTATTGTTATTTTAGTAGTTATCTTATTATTACAGATTTGTGATTTTATAATAGCAGTCGTTTAATATAATTATGCGATTTTATAAAAAAATTTGTTTTTTTTTTTATCTTTTTTTGTGATGAACACATGAGCGCATAGCGTTCATCAAAACTACAACTAATCACTGGATGCAGCAACTTCATCATGTAGCAGTCTCATAAACGCCCTAAATTCGCAAAATCTGCAATCATAAACGAACGAAATTCGTTAACACCGCAATCAGTAACGAACATATGAACGCATAGCGCTCATGAAGACCGAAAAAAAATCCCTAAATGCAGCAACCTCGTTGTTGTCATGTTAACTTAAAATGTTAGTTTTTATTAGAATAAGTTTAGCTTTGTTAACATGACTTACTTTGTTTTTACCCTCTCCAAGTCAACGGCGAAATACATGAAAAATGCCATTGCTTCTCGCTACCGGCATGCCGATTTTTCATAATACGTGATATCGTAGCGATCCGGAACTGTGATTGCAATATCACTGGTGATTCGCTGTTAACGGCTGTCGTTCGTATGTTTAACGTCATAGCGCTGGGCATGAGGAAAGAAGCGTTTGACCCAATGACGTTTTACGATGTTCTGTAGTATTTCGTTTCTAGGAATGGCATCACTTAGTATGCAGAAATTCCCTGTTTGTATTTGTATAAATGACCGGACGAATTTGCCTTTCGCCGTAGCTGCGTATTGTGAGCAGCTCTTGTAATTTTTTTTGTTATGGCGTCGTAGCACTATTTAAGTAACCTTTATTTAATGTTTGTTTTAGTTCAAGCACAGTCATGCTTGTTAAGTTTTCATCTTGTAAATATCATCACTTTTGTCATCATTAATAAATAGAATTGTTGGAATTTCTGTGCTTCTTCACTAAGCCTTCCACACAACTTCACGTTCTTTTTAGACTTTCACTGATCTCTGCTGTCAAAAATAAAGTTTAATGCTACTAAAATAGATCACTCGTCGTGCAGCAGTCTCTAAAACGCAGTAATTCACGAAAGCCACTATCACAAACAAACGAAATTCGTTAATGCCACAATCAGTAAAAAACATATGAGCTAATAGCGTTCATGAAAACCAAAAAAAAAAAATCACTGGGTGCAGCAGTCTCTAAAACGCAGTAATTCGCGAAAGCCACTATCACGAACGAACGAAATTCGTTAATGCCGCAATCAGTAAAAAACATATGAGCTAATAGCGTTCATGAAAACAGAAAAAAAAAAATCACTGGGTGCAGCAATCTCTAAAATGCAGTAATTCGCGAAAGCCACGATCACGAATGAATGAAATTCGTTAACGCCACAATCAGTAACGAACGTATGAACACATAGTGCTCATGAAAACCGAAAAAAAAATCGCTGGGTGCAGAAACCTCATCGTGCAGCAGTATCTAAAATGCAGTAATTTGCGAAAGCCACAATCACAAACGAATGAAATTCGTTAACGCCGGAATCAATAACAAACGTATGAGCTAATAGCGCTCATGAAAACAACAACAAAAAAAAAAACATCACTGGGTGCAGAAACCTCGTCGTGCAGCAGTCTCTAAAAGGCAGTAATTCGCGAAAGCCACGATCACGAATGAACGAAATTCATTAACGCCGCAATCAGTAACGAACGTAAGAACCCATAGCATTCGTGCAAACCGAAAAAAAAACATCACTGGGTGCAGCAACCTCGTCGTGCAGCAGTCTCTAAAACACAGTAATTTGCGAAAGCTGCAATCACAAACGAACGAAATTCGTTAACACTGCAGTCAGTAACGAAGGTATGAGCTAATAGCGCTCATAAAAACCGAAAAAAAAACATCACTGGGTGCAGCAACCTCGTCGTGTAGCAGCATTTAGAACGCAGTAATTCGCAAAAGCCGCAATGACAAACGAACGAAATTCATTAACGCTGCGGTCAGTTACAAACGTATGAGCGCACAGCGCTCGTGAAAACAAAAAAAAAAAAATCACTGGATGCAGCAATCTCGTCGAGCAACAGTCTCTAAAACGCAGTAATTCGCGAAAGCCACGATAACGAACGAACGAAATTCGTTAACGCCGAAATCAGTAATGAACGTATGAGCGCATAGCGCTCATGAAAACGCCAAAATACATCACTGGATGCAGCAGTCTCGAAAACGCACTAAATTCGCGAAAGCCACAATCAGAAACGAATGAAATTCGTTAACGCCGCAATCAGTTGCGAGCGTATGAGCGCATAGCACTCTTGAAACCCGAAAAAAAAAACATCACTGGGTGCATCAACCTCGTCATGCAGCTGTCTCAAATCGGCCACATTAAAATTAATTAATACAAACACACTTATTTAATTTTGATACTGAAAAACATTAGTTTATTAAACTTTTAATACTAGAGTCTTGAAATTTTAGAAAATAATAAAAAATAAATTAATACTAGTCTTTTAAAAATTTTGTCAGCGGTTAATAAAAAAATAGCAAAAACGGTTATTTGACCACAACCAAATAAAAAATGGATGATTACTAACGCAATAAAAATACCCACAATTCTTTGCTGATGGCTTATGATGTATAAAGGATGGCTACATATAGGGGGATTGTAATATTTCATTTGAAATAAAAAATAATCTATTCATAACGTATTTTATTTCAAAGTGGCCGACTACTGGTGCATTTACCCTATATGTTTTTTTTTCATGGAGGGATAATAGAGAAAGAGGGCTGTTTGTTATAAGTATAAATTTAAATCATATAAATATTTTATAGGTCAATGAGAACACAATTCATTTTCAAAATAATTTTATTATAAGACATTTCACTACTTCATTGTATATGATCATACCACAAAAGCCTGATATAAATACACAACACACTGATATTTGGTCTAATGATTAAATTTTGTGTATAAAATATAACATTAAAAACAAAATTAAAGGATGTATGTTGATGCTATAAATATATACATCACATTTATAAATACAGTTAATAATTCTTATTGTTTGTCTGATTGTATAATAACCCCCCCAAAAGTAAAGCATTTTGCTCTTATTAAATTAAGTAGATATGTAGACTACACGCTTGCACTCAAATACAAAATGTAAGAATGAGAATATACAATGAAGTATACTGGAAGATGTAGCATGTAAATTAAAACACCATGTGGAAGCAGTCACACATCCTTTAACTTTGCATCAAAAGTAAGAAGAAAAATTGTCTACAATATAAAATCTTGTCACCAGTTTTGAAACAAAATCCTGCTAGCAGGAGTAAAATCGGTTTAAAAACAACAAACACGATGATGTACACAAAGTCTGTATTTGTACAATTGTCCACACTATATGGGGGAGAACACAACATCTAATGTTGCTGCTATGCTACAATGTTCTTGAAGAACACACTCAAAAAGTCATGAAAATAGTTTACAGGAAGAGCTGCTAATACTTAAGAGTATTTTTTAAAACTCTATTTGTATGTTCATGATCACTGGCTAATAGCTGGAGAAGGTTTCTTATCCTCTTGAGTTTGTGGTTGAGATGCAGAGCTAGGACCACCAGTTTGATTGCGTTCAGTAGCCTGAGAAGTCTGTGCTCCAGACCAAGAAGGGGGAGGCCCACCAGGCCCAGGATTAGGTCCTCCTGGGCCACCAGAAAACTCATCTCCATCATCTAATCCATTAGCAGCTGCAGCAGACGGATCATATTGGTTGTTCTCCAATCTTGTTATGAGACGTTCGTCTTCATCCCCGAATTCTCCACCCATTAAGGAAGGTTCTCCAACAACCATCACATCCTGCAAAAAAAGTCATCATTCATTGAAAAGGTTTAAAAAAAAGTCAACAGTATCATTTTTCTTATAAAATGTCTGTCAATGGTAAAGGGTGATCCAAAAGTCTCATTACCACCTATATATTTTTAACAATGGAAAGTTGTGGATCTGAAGTGAATACAGTATAAGAAGCAAGACATGTTAGTTGAGAAAGCTGCAGCCAATGATTTTTCTCAGAATGCCTGTGTGTACACTATTACTTTAATAACAGAGAATTATGTGTGGCATTAGCCAAAGAAGAGAACGAGTAAAAATTAAATTTAAAAAATCAAAAAATCCAACTGCGTAAAAAGCGAACTAATTAATTATTTCTCATGAATCTGAAACTATTTTTTATATTACTTACCTATATTTTTATTTACTTGTATTGATGATTTTTAAGTTTTGTTCAATTATTAGTTCCTATCTATAAATACTGTTTTGATGAGGCTTATAGATGTCTATGAAGGTTAGAGTTGCAGTAAAGCTAGAGATCTTACCTACACAACTTCCAGGTTGTGTAATATTTAAACGGAGCTTCTGACTGTAAAATAGTCAATGAAACACTGTCTTTTTTTTGAAAGACCTATCCAATGATATGTCATTCAATAGGGTGCACAAACATTTTTTTTCGTCTCTACCGACATTTTGTATTTTATGGCTGCCACTTTTGAATTTATAAAAACAAAACCTAGCCTATAACCATCGGACAGTTAAGACGAATTGATAGAGATCTCATTCATTAAAATCCATCCGCGTCAAACACATAACCCTTCTTGGCATTCGGATAAAAAGAGGGGAGACTAATTTCACTCCCTTTCAATTTTTTGGTTGGTTGTATTATGATGGCCAGTTATCAGCACGAAGGATATAGGCCCTAAGGGAGGGGAGTGCCTTCCATGGGGGTCTTTCTAAGGGAACCTAACTTGTATTTACGCTTGGAAAACCAAAGTTCGAAGAAAACCATGAAAATTCCAAACAATTAGGCCACCGGGTGTGATTGGGATTGAAACCAGCGCCTCCCGTCTACCAGCTTCGAGAGCAGAACTTCTCGGCCACTTTCATTTTTTTTTTGGAGCATAGTACAAATTTTAAGAAGTGATTTTCCTTTATAATTTTACCTACAATATTAGAAAAAAATGTCAGTTACATTGCAATATTGTAAATGTACACACTCTAACTATAGCACAATGCAGTTTGAGCAGCTAATTTAAGTTTGCGAGTTATGTAGTTAATGATGTCAATTTTCTGTTTTATATAACTCCATAATACTTTACTATATGGTGATACTTCTGCAAGGCGAAACCAGAAATGCAGGTAACTCTGTCCAATGTTAATTCTGTTTAACTCCAAACTTACAGACGCCATCTGGAATATATTTGCCATAACCACTCCTTCAATGCTGCATAACATTTCATACCATACCAGGAGGCATATAATTCTCTGTTGTGAAAATAATGGTGTACAGATAAACTTTGCTTGTAGCCTTCTCAGCTGATATGTCTTGTTGCTTATCCTACACTATTTACTTTAAATTCCAAGCATTTCACTGTTGCAAAATAATCAGGGGTTAATGGGACTATTAAATCACACTGTACATGAAAGAAAACATGCAAGAATAGAAAAGTCTACAAGTTTTGCATACAATAATTTTTTTAGGAAGCCAAACTATTATATTTCTGAGAAAATAATATACAGACAGACTGGGATAAATTTTGTCTGTAGCCTTCTCAGGTAATATGTCTTGTCACTTATCTTACGCTATTTACTTTTTCCAAACATTCCACTGTTGCAAAATAAACAAGGGGTAATAGGACTATTTAATCCAACTGTAAATGAAAAGGAATATGCAAGAATCTAGCAAAATCTACAAGTTTTGCATACAATATATTTTTTAGAAAGCCAAACTATTTTATTTCTGTGAAAATAATGTACAGACTGTCTGGGATAAACTTTATCTGTAGGTGTAGCCTTCTCAGGTGATATGTCTTGTCACTTATCCTATGCTATTTACTTTTTCCAAACATTCTACTGTTGCAAAATAAACAAGGGGTAATAGGACTATTTAATCCAACTGTAAATGAAGAGGAATATGCAAGAATCTAGCAAAATCTACAAGTTTTGCATACAATATATTTTTTAGAAAGCCAAACTATTTTATTTCTGTGAAAATAATGTACAGACTGTCTGGGATAAACTTTATCTGTAGGTGTAGCCTTCTCAGGTGATATGTCTTGTCACTTATCCTATGCTATTTACTTTTTCCAAACATTCCACTGTTGCAAAATAAACAAGGGGTAATAGGACTATTTAATCCAACTGTAAATGAAGAGGAATATGCAAGAATCTAGCAAAATCTACAAGTTTTGCATACAATATATTTTTTAGAAAGCCAAACTATTTTATTTCTGTGAAAATAATGTACAGACTGTCTGGGATAAACTTTATCTGTAGGTGTAGCCTTCTCAGGTGATATGTCTTGTCACTTATCCTATGCTATTTACTTTTTCCAAACATTCCACTGTTGCAAAATAAACAAGGGGTAATAGGACTATTTAATCCAACTGTAAATGAAGAGGAATATGCAAGAATCTAGCAAAATCTACAAGTTTTGCATACAATATATTTTTTAGAAAGCCAAACTATTTTATTTCTGTAAAAATAATGTACAGACTGTCTGGGATAAACTTTGTAGGTGTAGCCTTCTCAGGTGATATGTCTTGTCACTTATCCTATGCTATTTACTTTTTCCAAACATTCTACTGTTGCAAAATAAACAGGGGTAATAGGACTATTAAATCGAACTGTACATGAAAAGAAACATGCAAGAATCTAGCAAAATCTACAAGTTTTGCATACAATAATTTTTTTAGAAAGCCAAACTATTTTATTTCTGTGAAAATAATATACAGACAGACTAGGATAAATTTTGTCTGTAGCCTTCTCAGGTAATATGTCTTGTCACTTATCTTATGCTATTTACTTTTTCCAAACATTCCACTGTTGCAAAATAAACAAGGGGTAATAGGACTATTTAATCCAACTGTAAATGAAGAGGAATATGCAAGAATCTAGCAAAATCTACAAGTTTTGCATACAATATATTTTTTAGAAAGCCAAACTATTTTATTTCTGTGAAAATAATGTACAGACTGTCTGGGATAAACTTTATCTGTAGGTGTAGCCTTCTCAGGTGATATGTCTTGTCACTTATCCTATGCTATTTACTTTTTCCAAACATTCCACTGTTGCAAAATAAACAGGTGTAATAGGACTATTAAATCGAACTGTACATGAAAAGAAACATGCAAGAATCTAGTAAAATCTACAAGTTTTGCATACAATAATTTTTTTAGAAAACCAAACTATTTTATTTCTTAAATAAAAACCCCTCTTTATTTGATTTAAAAGTCCCAAACCGAATTTTTTTAAATAACAGAAATCATGAAATAAACAAAATTACTTTTACTTTTTAAGTTGCGCAAATAGTCAAAATCTTTACTTATAATATTTTAAACTTGTTAATTAGTTTTATCACAACATTAGAAAAGAAATACTTAGACAAAAAATTCTAATTTGTAACACTTAAGAAAAAAGAAACAGTTTTAGAGTTCAGCAGATTCAAGTTAATATTTTAAAGTTACAGGAGTTAAAAGAGAGAAAGAAAGAGGAGTATACAGATTAAAAATTAGAAAATGTAAAAATTTACAATTTTCATTGGTTTATCATGCAAGACAAATGGGAAAATTCCAAGGTTTGAAAATTTCAATAATTCATTATTTTCCTTCTGCTACAGATTTCATTTAAAATTATCGATACTTTGGGAACTGGTAGAAAAATCAATGAAATTTTTCACCTGTGTCACCAAATAACACAATAACATGCACTGTTGATTTAACTGACTGCAACAAATCATTGTGTAATTCAATTTTAATTTTAAGTTGCACTGACTTTCACAATTTCTGTAAATAGAAATTCAGAAAAATTTAGTTTTTCTATCATGAAGCTGAAACCTTTAATGACAACTTTTTCAAATAAACCATTTTTATACAATGTTATTTAATATTGTTTGCTGTCTGGCACAAAAGTTTATGATATTACTAATGAGAATGCAATATTAAAGTATATTTGGTGTCACATCTCACCAGGGCCAAAAACCTGTGTTTTGCACAGGTCGAAAACATTACAGAAACAAATCAAACAAGAGCAATGCTGGCAATAATAGTGTTACAACAATGGAATTAATTTTGTCCCAAACCATGCTCTAAAAAATACAGCAACAATAAAGTTTTAACTATATGAGAGTTACAACAATTGTTAAAACAAAGAAACTAGGAAATGAAAGCATATTTTTTTATTTTTTTAAATTATAGCTTTTGTTAGTTGATTAGGTTATTGAATAGTAAATATTCTTATTTGAAAAACATTCAAATAGAAAGAATAGAATTGAAATTAATATTATTAAAAATTTATATACATTTCATTTTTCTTTTTGGTGCTTTTGAAATTAAAGAAAATTTTCTAAAATGAGATTAGTGCATGTTAAATTCAAAAAAGAAAAAGCTAAATAATAATAATAATGGAAAAAAAAAAAACAAATTCTGGAAACTTTCCAGCCACAATAAACAAAAGTCTCCAGCATTAGGAGCATTAAAAAAGGCAGGTGAAGTTGCCAGAATTTGTTTGAATTTAAAAGAAGCTATACATGCAGGACTGAGTGCATATTACTAAAGGACACTAGAAAAATCATAAGTATACATCAAAACAATCAGAGACAAATATTAACAACATTTGCCTTAGATGTTTATGGGCTTACACAGGATAAAAATACTACCAGAATTAGAAAAGTTCTAACTGTGGCAAAGGAATTAGATTCAAAATATTCTATAGTATTACAGCATTAGTCTTGGGATCTGGCAATTTCACCTGTCTTTTCAAACATTATTAAAAATGAACAAACCAGTCAACTATCATTGAAACAATCTCAGCAAAATATTTTTTATTGAATATGAATCCATTCCTAATATAGATAAGTATTTTTAAATTTATAATAATTTCAATCAGTGATGTAAATTCATAATTTAAATATATGTTGCAAAAATTAAAAAGAATCAAGCAACAAAATAAAAAAGGGCAGTAAAATTACAGATTAAAAAATGAAAGCTGAATTAAAGAATCACCATTTATTTCAAACAAAAGTGAATTGAATATGATTTATTAATATATCTAGACAATCTGAAAAGCCCAGAAATATTAAAACAGTATTTTTTAAAGCTTATTTATTTCCACCCTTTCTGAAATTAAGTTCTTCACATTGAGTGGCAGAATTAATTCTGTTTACGTAGGTTAATGACAATCTTAAATAAAATAAGATTAAATTAAAATCTTAAGGACTATGTATATTTTCTTAAGTTGTGTACAGAATGGAATGTAGACAGTCAAATAACTGCATATTAATTAACATGAGCCTAGATACATTTTAGATGCAAAAAGTAAATAGATGTGGTTTACACAAATAAACTTGTCCACCACAAACTTGTATTAAATTAGTTTATATTAAAAATGTAGATAAAATCCTTAACCCTTTATGTACTGAATTATAAATTCCTGAAAATTTTATCTTCTAAAGCATTTTTTTAAACTGTTTAAATTACATTAGAAGATTTACACAATCATTTAATAAATTTTAGGATTAATTAAATTTGAATTTATAGGGATTTTGTGCAATATTTATAATCCCACTCAAATCTTTCATTTTAAATATTTTTTCTTAGTATTTTGTAGAATTAGGAAATGTACAAATATAATGTTCTTACAATAGAAATATTTCTGAATTGAAAAATCCCCCCCCCCCCCCCCCACACACACACAGACACAAGAAAGCTGAAAAGATGCAAAGGCAAAAGAAATCATCCTTTTAAAAATATTTTTGTTTTGTGCAACCAATAATGCTTTTGGAACAAGATAAAGTAATGTATCATTCTAAACTGTATTACAACTAATCGATGTATTAAATGAATTTTATAACAATTTTAATGGTACTTAAAAGTACCATCAGTAGATAAAAGGTTAATGAGGCATTTCAAATATAAAATTTATAGAAATAAACTAATTCCATTAATGATGAAAATTTTCTTTCTAAAACTATTTAATTCTAAACTGATTCACGAGACTGCAATAACATCTCACTTACGCATCTTAATTGAGGAGTGAGAGAAAGATAAAGATAAAATTTTTGCTATATATAGAATCACTTCTCTTAAAAAAAGGAAAAAAAAAATTGCTTTCTCCGAAAGATTTATTTTAACCTCCTCCTCCCTCCCCCCCAAAAAATAAAAACAAAATAAAAAATCCAACACAATTTTCAGACTGAAAAAGTGTTCTCATTTAAATGATAAATACTCAGCCAAAAGATGAAAAAATAAATAAAATTAGAAAGCTATTGATCATCCCAATAAGAAATATTATTGCTTTTTATGAAAAAATTTCTTAATTGGTTGACTAGAAAAATATCAACCAATCTCTCTTAAGTATAATGAAATATATTAGCAGCCAATCAAATATTCACAACTTTCAAATGATTCCCTGACAATGATTCCACAATCTTAATTTTTATGATGCAAAAAAGATCTTGTAAACCAATTTCAACCAGGCATCATTTTAAAGTTTTTCATGGAGAAAAGAGTGGGAGAGAGACAGAAAACCATTTTAACTAAAAATAGTAGCTCCTTCCGATGCCTGCAATCCTTTTTAGAAACTCATATATTCCAGATTTTCTTTTTACATTTTACTGTTATGTAAATAGAGCAGTTTTCAAGCACATCATTCCACTTCTGCAGCAATAATTGATAAATAATCAAATCTCCATCCTGCAAAAGCAAAGTAACAAGCAGGACAGAAAAATATAAAGAAATTAAAGTTTAAAAGCATTTAGTTCTTATGCTGTGTCCATGAGAAATTTTAAGAGGCTTTAAGCAGAGCTAACAAGCTTTTGCAATATTGATAATTTTCTCCAATGAAGGAGGGTCCTCACAGATAAGACATCTAAACGGCAGTGCCACTGCCAAGCAAATGCGGAACAACTGGGACAGTTGTACCAGGATCTAAGCTGGAGGAAGTACATCACAAGTTGATTTCTTATTAAATATACACATATACAGTATATGTAGATCTATAAATGTTATCTGTACCAAGTCTCATAATTTCTATGAATGCCTCTAGGTAATCTTAGTAACACTTGTTACAGAAGAGGTAAAATCTTGTGCTGTTTCAATATATCACATATCTCATACATCTATTACACAAACTATTAAAAAACAGTATGCAATGCATGTTGTGAATCAAATATTGAACATACATATATGAGAGTCGAAAATAAAAAAACACAAAGTGATAAAATATCATAGGATGTTAATCACGTTGACTTTAAAACTAATTAATATTTAAAATGGAAAATAAATAAGAAAATGTACAAATGCGTATAGAGGAAGGAAAATTAATTAACAGCAATAAAGCAAGTAAGAATCCTGCACAGTGTATTAAGAGTAAACTTATGTGCATCAAAAGTATGCAAAATGTTTTAATGCAGAGTTTTTCAAACTGTGTTCTTCAGAGCACTTGGTACTCCCCAGAGCAATTCCAAGTGCTTTGAAAAGGAAAAGAATTTCTTAAAATTAAGATATAAATGAGAATAAATATCTCAATATAACGATATTTTGAGCACATGAGTGATGTGTAGAAAAGTATATCACCATAAAGTAAAGAAAATATTTATCACCCTATGGCCCGACCAAGTCAAAGACAGGCCTATGGCCAAATATCAATTCGAAAGCCCCTTCCAATACTGACACACACACATATATATATATATATTCTTTTCTTTAGAATGTAGAATTTAAAAATAATTTAAGTATGAATATAAAAATACAACCTATGACAGACCACCTATAAGCGACACCTCTATTTGGCGAAAACTTTCCCAAACAACCCCAGCATCTATATATTTGTACGTTTTAATAGTTGAATAATGTACACCCCCGAGTAACTGACAAATTCTATACCCCTGAGATATCCACTATTCAGAGATTTTATGGTGCATATTTAAATAAGTATTTTGTTTTTTTAATCTTATCAAATCCTAAAAGTATAAAATATTGCTTATAATCAGCAGAAGGTCAAAACAGATTTAAAATAGCAACTTCATAAAAATTGCATACCAAATTTAGGGACTATGCCCCAGCTGGACCATGCTTTAATCAGGTCTTGTTAGCATCTTCCACATGAACCACAAATAATAGAGGTTAGTTGGGGGTTCAATTTTAGAACCTTGTATACTGATATGGGGAGTCTGCATACTTTTTTATTTCTTCATACAAAAGTAAGGTGGCTTTCTGATAGTCAAAATTTATTTCTTCGGGTTGGAGAATAAAAGTGAGTCTTCATGTGTAAAAATAACTTCACTTTGGGAGAGAAGACTGATATGATTGCTGGCTAATAAAATTAGCACATTTTTAAATAATAATAATGTCTGTCAGTTCCAGGAAAAGCATTGTCTGTTTTGATGCTAATAACAGATTAGAAGGATTTAAAAAGAAGCAAAAGTTTTGGGGAGAGTCATTCATAAATGGAAGTCAGGATAGATTTCCAATATCAAAGGATTTAGAGAATTCAAATCTGATATTGTTGAAGATACAAAAAATAAAGGTGATAAAGTTGGAATGATGTTTGATTGGAAACCTAACAAACTTTTCAAATTCAAGATGGCTTGGCCTGGTTCTTTAAAACCTTAAAAGCATGTAACAACTCTTTCCTGAAGAGGGTCATAGATGATGAACGAAACATCGATTGTTATAATTTTATTTTAACGTTTGTTTAGATTTTGTATACACCAATTTGTGATTTTTTTTATTTTCATGTTAATACCGAACTTTTCATAATGTAAATGTCCAGCTCCTTCATTATTACTTTAAAAAGAGTTTGAAGTTCACCTGTTATGTTTTCTTCATACTTAAATTTTTTATTTTCCAAAGCAAGAATAACATACTAAAGAAAATGTTTGGATTTTAAATCTATATTCTAGCTTATCTGACATCATAGCAACAAAAATGCTTGCTGCAACATCTGATTTCAACTGTCTAAAATTCCATCAGATATTGTCCCAATTAAAAACATTCATATTTATAATAATTATTTTTTTTCCCCAAAACCAAATAAAAGCTTGAAACAAACATAACAGATTTCCTTGAATACCTCTTTATATATGTCACAAATTGTGAATCTTCATGCTCTAAATTCATTCTCAAATATTTCGTCTAACAGTTTTGTCATATATATTTTTTAAATTATTTTGTGCATGTAATATGAAAATGGTGGAGAAAATAAAAAATTTTGAATAATAAAACCTAATATTTTGCATGCTCAACTCTTTGTCGCATCAATATTACTGTCATTTTATTTATCAAATATAAAGTATCTATGACAAGAAATTTAGTTTTCTACCTTGAACCTCACTTTTCAAAGGTACTCTGGCACTAAAAAAGTTTGAGAACCCATGTTTCAACATATGTATGAGATATGCATGTGTATTTAATATTATGTCATAGTTTGAATTAAGTTAATTGTTAATTTTAAAATGCGAATGTGTAATAAGAGAGCTTCAAAATATTTATAAAAAAAGTAGCTTAAAAATTTTGATTATTTACCAGAGTATCTTACTTATATGAAGCTCAATAAGACACTTTCATGCATAGTTTAAACACCTAGAGAAACTTTGGGTTTCTTTAATGCATTTTTTGTTATTATCTTTTTCATATGACACATAAATTTGGGATATTCAGCTTTCATTTTTATGTCTGATACATTCATAACTAAAATATAGAAAAGACTTACTTATATACCAAAAGATTGGTTTCTCTTATTTAAAAAAAAAATGAAAAGTATATAAGTTTTATGTGATAATAGATAAGAGGCAGAAAAAAAATATTACTTTTCTTTATTAGTGAAGATGACAACACAAAGAAAATTATGCATAACAATTTCAAACTTTCATGCATGGTTTCATCACAATGCTGAAAGATGGTATTCAAAACACACAACAAGCAATAACGAAGTTAAAATTAGTACTCAGTTAATAAGAAATGAAACTGTTAGAATGAAAGTTGACTGTTTAAATTAAAAGTCATGAAATGCACAAGAAGTGCATTCAAAGCCATCCCAAATAAACATGGGGGAATACATGACTAAAATGCTGAATACAATAGAAAAAGAAGCTAAATACTTGCCACAATCACTTTGCTATGGCTGTGTGCTGGGATTCTGAAGATAGAAAAAATAAGATGATTAATATTAGGAAACAGTAAAGGGACTATTTTGCATAAATATGTTTCTGACTTATGTATTTTTAATTAAAAAGAATAAAACATTGCAAAGAACATTTTAAGAAAGTACTGTATAACATGCATTAACAAAGCCAGCTTAAAAAGAAAATAGAATTTAACAAATGCATATCTAATTTAGATCTTATGATTTTACTTAGGAAATATAAATTTTAAGCCATAAATGACAAATTTTTTATACTGTTTGGTATGCTAAGTTGCACTGTTTTTCTCTCCAATTGGAGTGTTAAGAAAACTATTACAAAATGTATGAAAATTATGTGTAACTGAAAATGGACCCTTTGTTTTAGTTCTGAGTCTTTTCTTCTTTCATGCCTCAACGACCTGACATAGTTGATTTAACACTCCGCATGAGCTGTCTACCAGAGGGAGGGTCTAAGCTCTAAACCACTCAGAAATCAGCTCATTACACTTCGTTTCCACCATCTTATGCAAATCAACATTATGAGGCAGTGGATTTAAGTGGCTCAAGTTCATTGGAGATTAGCAGTGAGGTTGTTACTCGCTGTAGGTGCTCTGAAGCCTGGTGTTGACTTGATTTGATTTTACTTAAGTTATGTTGATCTAATGAGCACCATCAATATAACAGCATATACTAAAATTATAATATGCATAGTACAAGATGGTCAATAAATCTTTAACCCTTTAACTGGCTGGCCCCAGTATTTCCATTCCCATAAATCATTAAAATGTCTGTAGGCAAAATATTTTTAAAAGAATTATGTTTGGAAAAATATATTGAATGAGGGGATATGAAAGCTATTATAGCATCAAACTGCAATTAAAAAACATATATGGCCTTGAATTTAGAGGCATTCTAATGAAAATACAGAAAAAATCCTGGACGGTCATGCAGTTAAACTACATTAATTAAATTCTCATTCACCAATTTTTTTTTTATGTACAACAGAATAATAATTTAGGTAAGTATTACTAACAAAAAAGATATATATATGTAACATTTAATTATGTTAAATGTTGATTCATATTCGTTATATTACACAACATTTTGAATCACTATCCTTATGTAAACAATATATATTTAAATATTTAATTTTTTTTAAATACAGAAAAAAATTATGTTAATGCAATTATGAAGCTTAAAGGAATAGAAAGAAATAATATATGTATTAAAAAAAAAGACCTTTATAAGTTTTATTAAACAGTAAAAATATAAGAAAACATGCATCCTGACAAACCTGTGATGCAAGAGAAAAATTTGGAGGACCAGGAGACATATTTTTCTTTTTTCCTGACCCTGTACCAGTACTGTTGGCGTTATTTGTTGCAGAAGATTTTCTTTTCCGCCTTTTGCTAGGAGGACGTTGAGTTTCTGAAATGTTTAGGAGAATAGTCTTAAAATAATTATATTGCATAAATAAGGTGTCTATCACAAGAATAAAGTACCTTAAACTAATAAAAATGATGCAAATAACGATATATAACAACTTGTAAAAATTCATGTACAACTAGGTCGGGCTTCCCAAGTTACAGAATATATGTGAAATTTTTGCCAGATGATTTGAGCCAAAGAATTCGTTACTTACAGCAGCTTTTTTTATTATGATAATTTCAGTGGTTTAAGAGGGTAGCTCGAATAAATGCCTGTTGAATGCATGAAATACATGCCTGTTGAATTTGTGATTTATTTGCATTATTTTATTGATTTAATTTCTATTTCTTATGGAATATTAGTCGTAAATAAATGCTGAGATATTTATAATGTTTTAAATGCAAACGAATTAATCTTTATAATTTTTTTTAAATTAATTTTTCAGTTAATTTTCAGCAGTGAAATTACGCTTGAAATTATTGAATTACATGATTTATCACATTGTAAGCGTACACTAAGCGTAGAACCAACAGAGTGAAAAATGTCCATGCCAAAAATCAAACCCAGAACCCCTGGAATAGCACTGCAAGTGCACTACCATTTAACCTACAAGGACAATACCCAGCTTAGCATCTATAGCCTTACCTACATATGTAGGTAAGGCTGCAACGGCAGCACAAGATGGAATAGTCTTCATGAGCACATAATCTTGTGGTGAAACATGAGATACAAATACCGACGCTGGGTTTATTTGTGTCTCATGTTTCGCCACAGGATTATGTGCTTCTATTCCATCTTGTGCTGCAGTTGCAGCCTTACCAACATATGTAAGTGAGAGATGCTAAGATGGGTATTGTCCTCGTAGCTTAAATGGTAGAGCATTTGCAGCGCTATTCCAACGGTTCCGGGTTCGATTCCCGGCTTGGACATTTCCTCCTCTGTTAGTTCTATGCTTAGTTAGCAATGTGATAAATCAAGTATTAAATATTGAGTTAATCTTTTGCAATCGGCTGCACACGATAGAGAGATAGATTAGAAAAAAATTCATGTTTGAAAATTATTTTAAAAACCATACAAAATAGGTAATATGAGATACAGTTTTCAAACAAGTTGCATCTTCCCCTCCTATTTGATGGTGCAAAAATTGAAATTGCATGATATTTAAAAGTTTTAAAATGTTGCAGTAAAAGTAAAATTTATCAGTCAGGTGTTGACATTGTCAAAATGATCCTAGCGTTACTTATGGACATTTTTTTACTTTATAATGTAGTTTTGTATATCAAGCTCATTTTTAGCTCATTAGGCACTGAAGCAATCACATGGTCTTTGATATTGTGTTGGTTAATATTATCTTCATAAAGGCAAATATTTTACAAATGCCAATATTTCTTAGGAAAAACAACTTAATGGCAATCAAGAAGGTTACTAATTCATTCCTTGTAATAATACATGTTTTTAAAACTACAGCATGCCACAAGAGACTACATGTTTCCAAAAAAAGATACAAAACATATGGCAGACATATGACATCATTATAAATATATGATAAACTGTCAGGTGCATTTTTATTTTAATCCCATCCATATGGCATACAAAAATATATTAGTACATTTCAATAAAAGTTAATAAGATTCAAACATCATTCTAAATCTGCCAGCAGATTCAATAATTTTATGATCAACCAACTTTTCAACAAATTTTAATTCCAACTTTTTGATGTACAAAGTGAAAGGAAGGTCGCAATTGTCATCGTAAAAGTTAAAGGAAAAACGGGTTACAGTAGATGCTTGATTTTACGAACCTCTTTTTTACGAATTATTCATTTTTACAAACTGGTGTACTAGTCCCGATCAGCATCCCATTGAACTAATGTTACTCCCATTTATGAACTTTCCATTTCACAAACACATTTTATGAATCCCACCAAGTTCGTAAAATCGAGCGTCTACTGTATTACTATTACTGATTCTTACTATTTATAGCTTTCTCATTGATATTCCAAAATGCCTATTTCTGATTTGGTTATCAGGTGAGAAACTGGATGAAAAGTTACTGCTAAGAGTGATTTTTTTTATGAGCTGTAGCTGAAAATCAATTCAAGAGCTGGCTCAAAAAATTGTTGAAATTGTTGATAGCAGCTTAAATTATCACATTATCAAAAAGTTGAAATGAACTTCCAAAATAAAGTATAATTTAGATTACCAAATGCAATTTATTTTGATTTCAAAATTCATTTGTGATATGTTCGTATATACATATTACTGCAGTTTTTAATTCTCCAACAGGTTTTGAGCATGTTAATATTTTACACTGCCAACAACTACTAACAAAGATTTAGATTGCAATAAGTTATATATGAGAGTTCCTACTGTATTTTGCCATAATTAAGACCCAGTATTATATTAATTTTTAATTGAAAATATGTGTCATGTCTTATTTTTAGAGGGTACCCTTTAATTTTGTTTTTTTTTAGTATTTCAATTACTATTATAGTTGTGCTGCAATTACATCAATACCTAACAGTTTCAGTTTTTTTCCCCATAGTATTTTGATTGGTTTATCTTGTTTTATTTATTATTTTTTACTGGCAGTTGCCAATGTAGAAATAATTGTTTCTGTTCAGGTTCTAACTAACCAGTACTTATGAATAGTACAACTGAAATAGAGAAGTGCTTTTGAATATATTGTGCATGCACTTTTTGTTGGCCATGCCTAACCAAAGCGTCTATAAATTTACAGCATGAAGGGGGAGGGGATGAAGATTTAAGTGTCTTATTTTCAAAGTAAACTTTATTCACACGGTGGAAACGTAATCAAATCTTAACAATAACTGTTCATTTCACATTTTTTAACTTATCAAACAGGCTAATCTTCCATAACAAATGTGTTTTTAACATAATTCTATAAATGCAATGAGGCTATACATCTTCGCCTCTATGCCAAAAAGAATTTTGTCCAACTTCCCTTAATGGTAAGGAAAAGAGTTATACAGTCTGCATTTTCATCCTCACAAAATATCGTGAACAGAGGCTTACATTTACAGGGGTCGATGCAGGTTTTTTTTCTTGGGGCCCATTTTGTGAAAAGAAAAAAATTATTTTTGTGAATTTTATTATATTTTTGTGAAAAATAACATTTTGTAATGAAAGTTGAAATCGAGTAACTCAAATTCGAACTAAGCATTTATTAACAAAAACTTATTTAAACCCTTATGCTAAAGTTTTTTTTTTTCTGGTGAACTGGTTTTATTAACAAATCACACATTTAAAAGCCTAACAAAATAAAAATAATAAATAGTAGTAGTAAGTTTTTATGGAAAGAAATTTTGTGAAGGGGTTTGTTTTATTAAAAGGCATTTTATGAAGGGGCCCATTTTGTTAAATTGATTTTTGTGAAGGGGCCCATTTTGTTAAATTGATTTTTGTGAAGAGGCCTGTTTTATTAAATTGATTTTTGTGAAGGGGCCCTAAATAGGCCCCAAATTTTGCTTGGATCGACCCCTGATTTAGAACAAAAAAAAAAAAAAAAAAAAGAGGATAACATTCACATATTTTATAATTCCCTTTTTTTTACTTATTAAGAGTTGGTGGAAAAGCTTTTGACACAATTTTCTTTCTATGGGTAACACAATTTCACAAACATTTTAAGTTTCTCATCTTTATCAATTTTAAGTAGAGTTTTTTCCATAACAACTCATTTCTTCTGTTTTCTCTTTCCCAATATCGTTAACTGAGGCATTGAAAACCAGAGTGGGCTATCTCACATTTTTGGGAAAAATGAGTTTGGTTGTGTTTTGTGAAAAACGGAATGAGTTTGGTTGTGTTTTGTGAAAAACGGAATGAGTTTGGTTGTGTTTTGTGAAAAACGGAATGAGTTTGGTTGTGTTTTGTGAAAAACAAAATGAGTTTGGGGTGTTTTGTGAAAAACGAAATGAGTTTGGAGTGTTTTGTGAAAGACGAAATGAGTTTGGAGTGTTTTGCGAAAGACGAAATGAGTTCAGAGTGCTTTGTGAAAGACTAAATGAGTGGGGTGTTTTGTGAAAAATGAGTTTGGGATGTCAAGTCATTGTATGCCACGATGTCTATTCGCGAAATTATGAATTTTAATAATTTTGAAGCTATTCAAGTGATATAGCCAGTTTAATAGATAGTCCAACTTATCTTGCATACGAAGCTGCCAATGCAAAAGTGAATCAAGTGACTTGGGCACTCTGGCACTATCACCTTAATTACCCGATGCTTCCTGAAGAAGTCTTGTCTCCTTAGGCCACTTTAAAAACTGGCTTAAAAGAGTTTCACAAAAATTTCGAAAGAATTTTTCTTGAAGTCTAAGTTTGTGAGATATGGCCAACACCTCAATTGTCATCCATGTATTATCTGATTTTAAAATGTAAAGTGTATATATCATGTAAATTTATTTACTGTGTAGGATGCCTGCAGTTGAGCCATAGGCATTTACTATCTCCCATTTCCTTTTCAAAGCTAATTAAAATTTAAAATTTCTTAAGCTGGTAATACCTCGTTTTGATATTTCGTATAATTTTTATCTTAAATATGTCCAATATAGTCTGATTTAAAGTAGTTGTATGTGTAAAAGATACTTCTCGTGACATATAGCAGAGCGAATAGAAACTCATTTAATAAATAATTGAAAGAATTAGAAAAATTATAAAATACAGTATTAACCAGAAACATTATAGATTTTTATTACTGCAAAACATAGTACATCAAAGTATTTCAAAAGATTATTCATATAATTACTCTGGTGTAGACTCTATTTTAAATCTTTGATTGGGAAATTTTATAAAATTCAATTTAAAAAAAATGATTTTTTAAAATTTGCTTGTATTCCATTTATTGTTAGTCTCCAACATTTCTTTTGAAGGAAAAAAAAAAAAAAAAAAAGAAAACTGATAGTGAATGTGTGAAAAAGAAATTTGGAATTGCCCCCCTAAAACGTCAAACTGCCTCATTGTGGGGCGTACACATTGATCATTGAGAACCACTGTTTTAAGTGTAATTTTGAATAAGCATTCAAAACACTATTTTCACTTTAAATAGAAAATAATTTAATATCAATGTGATAAAAATTTTATTTTTAGCAATGTTTTTCAATATACCAGTATTTGGAAGAGATTTTTTTATTTTTAGCATAAGATTCCCTCCTCGTTAGAATTTTTTGAAGTCAGAATTATTTTTTAGGTACAAAATATTTTAAGAAGGTTAGACGGACTCATATTGGCTCATATAATTGGTGTATATTATATGAGCATCAAGATTTCTGATTGCGTCTAATTTTTGGGGAAACAAAGCAACATAAGAAAAAGCTAAGACAGATTAGACTCAGCTTTTACTTAGCATACAATTTTATTTTCTGAATTATTTAAAATTAAAATGTGAAAAAATTTTATGCCAACGGAAATTAAAATTACTTTGTATTAAATAAAGTTCTGATTCATATAAGCTCAGTAAGGCCTCCCATCTATTTTTTTCTATTAGTTTTAACCTTTTTGCTCTCTGAGTCCCCAAATGGGGATACCCATTTTGTCCCATTTTATTAATAGTACTCGAACATAATTACAATTTCGATATCAGAATGATATGTTTCGAAGTCTAAGATTTGAACAATTGTAAATAAAATAAAAATCTTGCTCTGAAGTCAAATGGGAGAAGAAATAATTCAGTAATAATTAATAATACAGTAGACGCCCTTAAATCCACGACCCTAAAATTCACGAACGCCTAAAATCCGCATATTTTTTCAGATGTAAACAATGAAATTTACAGTTAAGTTGCAGGAACAAAATTCAAGATGACGCCAAAATCAGCGATTACCACAATTTTTGTTTTACTAAATTTTTTGTTAAACATTCTCTTTTGGTTATTACAGCTGATTTATTACTAAATAAATTTACATTACCTTTGATTTTGATATAAATTAGCATATCTATATGATGACGTATCGATCTTACGATTGCCTTACCACTAGATGACAGCCATAGGACTTTTGGAATCGATTTCATTGGTAATAATTTAATATTTTTCTAAATTTTTATTTTACGTAATTATTTTAATAATTACTTACGTTTAAACTAATGAATTATTTTAATATTTTACTTATTTTAATGTTTCACTTTATTGTAAGCATTCATTATAATTTCCCTTGCTTAACTACCAATCAAATTAATGTTTCAAAAATGTAAACAAATCAATGACCAGAAATCTGCAAAATTCTAAAATCCGCACAACCTATGGTCCCAAACTGTGCGTATTTGAGGGAGTCTACTGTACTGCATTAACACTGAGTAGTGAAGAGGTTAATGTGTTTTAGCATTGTCTTTTCTCTAAGATGCACTTTTTTTTTAAAAAATTAATAGCACTATTAAAAGTTTGAAAGTTGATAGGAAATATAATAATGATTCTGCACATTTATGTGTTGTAATTCCTTGTTTATACAAATATCTATTATTATTTATCTATATGTTGACAGATTAGAGAAAGAATTATAAAAATAAAATTACCAAACATCATAAGATTAAAAATCAATTATAAATATGTTTGTCTGCACTAATGGTTTCATTTTAAAGAAATACAATTTTTCCCTCTTTTACAATTATTATTTTTTTAATACTCATTTTAATTTTTAGTTTTTTTATTTATAAAATACACACACACACAAAAAAATATTTTCAAAAGTGCATCAATTTAAAGACATGATTTCTTTGAAACAGCTTTGAACAGCTTTTCATCAGTAATGGTCATTAAGTAATTCAGACTGACACAATCTATGATTAAATTTTTAAATATGTCCCATACAATATTGCTTTTTGTTTCTTTAAATAATGGAAACTTTTTAAAACATAGACAAAAAACTTTAATTTATTTTATTATAAATTCTAAATAGCTTTACAAAAAAGTTATATACATAATATACACAACAGTTTCTAAAAATATGTATATTTTTTTAAATTAAAAATAACTAATAACAATGCAAACTAAATAAAAGGGCAACATAATAAAGATCACATAAAGACTCAAAATAATATTTAAAAGAAAGAGGCAAAGTTTAGTAAAATATAACTGTATGTATTTCATGCAATTTCACAATTTAATTAATTCATTCAAAAACAATAGAAATCAGATAAATAAGCATGCAAAACAATCACCTCAGAAGCATCCAAAAAAGAATCAGTAATGCAAGTTAATTTTCAGAAAGTTATTTTCATTCATAAATGAAAGATTGTCCAAAGAAAATATCACATGGGTATAATAATTGCCAAGTTTAAAAATTTACAGCATTTTCATATTTCAATTTAATGATTATCAATCAAAGAAATTCCTTGGTATAAGGTAAAATTTTGAATAATTAAATCCCCCCCCCCCCCCAATTTACTGGTTTAACTATAAGTATGATTTTGTGTAAATCTTCTAAATTTGAACACCATAATTACAAGTTACACTGCATTCAATGAATAATTTTCATCATGGTAGTCCAATTTATTCTGCTAAAATATTTTGAGTCTTCCTCAGGCACAAAACTACATTATTCTCTTTAAAAATAAAAGAAAATTACCTATCAAAATGTTAAAATTAGAGTTAATGAAGATTATTAAAGAAATAAATCACAGAATTCATTATCGAGATACCTGGTGATGATGTTTGCTAGGTAAACATTTTCACATCTTGAAATAGACTAATTACTTATATGTTTTTTATTTCATACTAGCTAATCTTTCATTACCAGCAACTGAAGTTGAATGGCTTAATTCAGCTGAAGTTAGCAATTTACTGATACAGCTGTACAATTTGTGATGCCAAGTATCTGCAGTATAACAGCATAATTTATTACTTTTGTTAGTTTAGTGTTTAAAGCAATTATTTATGCCTGATACTTTCAGTTTAAGCTTAATGCCAGCCTGGTGTTTAAAGTATAATTGTATTTTATGACACAAATTATGTGTGAGATCAGTAAATTACAAATTTAATCACAAAAACACCAAACTACGATCAATATGCCACAAGTAGCATACATGATAAAAGAATAAATGAAACCTCAAGAGGAAGAACAGACATTACATTGATTGATTCTTAACTTTGTAGCAACTATCATAAACAAATTAATGAAATATAAGATGCAGTTTATTTTAAGCCCACTTTCATTAAAAATTTTTGATCAGCTAGATTTTTATGATTTTCCTGGATCTTTGTCCTCACTTTGTAAAAAAAGTCTCACATGACATTTCTAAATTTAACATAACAGTAAACATGACAAATGCTTAAAATGGGTCAGAGAAAAAAAAAATAATAATAATAATATTTTACAGGCCTGTGTTATTAAATTACATACACAAGTTTTAAGTCACTTCTTAAAATAAATTTTATCAGGCTGTCTATTTTAATTCCATGAGATACTTTCTTTGAGAGATTTAGGGAAAGAAGGTAATTAAGAACCACCACTTTTTCACCCAGGTCAAATTCATTAATTTTTCAGACCTACCTACGTCTGGCTGCATTTTAAAGTCATTGGGACCAGCACGGTGAGTAGCACCTAATGAGATTAATAATGATAAATAAGCCACCTTTGCAACCCAGCTCCACAAGCAATTTCTGTATGCATTGTTTATTCTTTTTGAGAATGAACTTTTTTGCATACAATCACTCAATGCCATACACACAAAACAAAAAATAAACACAAAGAGAAAATATATTTTTCAAGCAAAACAGAAAAAGAAAACTTAGTAAAAATATTACAAAATATAATTAAACAAAAATTTCAAATAATACAACTCTCACATAATTAAGTAAATCATCATGCACATAAAATATATTAAAACATTTACTTTATAAGTTAACGAATAGATCATGTTTTTCATTCTGAATGTCAGATATATTGAATCAGGGTTTATGTCTATTCGCATTTTACTAGTAAATCCTACAAAATTCACAGATCATGCCTTGCAAAATTTTCAGGCATTAATTTGTAATTTGCCAAAACTTATCAGCTTTACTAAAAGCTATAAAATGCTTTCAGAGAATGAAAAAAAAAATAATAATAATATTTCTATTTTTATCATACTAATAATAATTAAGATAAGGAAAACTAAAAATGAAAAGAAATCAATTCTAAAAAAGCAAAAAAATTATAAATGTACATAAATATAAAAGATGTTATCTTTTATTATAATGATTAATAATTTTGAAGATGGATAAAGTTAGTGATAGTGGAAAAGAATTACAGAATGGTTAAATTCATAAAACTCGCCATTTGTGATTTGGCAGGATATGAGGTATAAAAATACCCCCCCCCCCTTCTCCATTAATCCCAGTGTGATAATCTCACACTTGGATAAAATATTTATAAAGCATGAATATGTATCACACAGAATATTTTTTCATGTGAATGATTAAAGAAGAGTACAATATTCCCACGATCTCACACTTTATTGCATTGGGAAAACTAGTCCTAGACTGTTTCATAAGCTGATCCGACATGCAGAATTTTAAATATATATTTTGCGACCCTTAGTAGGTAGGATTTCAAATGAAATCGTGGAAGAAAGGTGTGTTCATCAGTGTCCTAACGAATTACACTTCATCTGGAGAAAAATGAGACAGATTGGCATGCAGGGTTTGCACTAGTGAAAAATATAAGATGTGATTTTGAGATTCCAACCAGAACTTTAAATGGAATGTTCAAAAAAATGTTATTCTAAGCATGATCATTAAAAGGTTTATGTAAAATACTGACAGTAAATCTAAAAATGGAAAGAAATTTTTTTTCCGCCCTTGGGTATTTTCAAAAAACTTATTTCTGTCTTGTGGACAGAAAACTTGTACCTATGATTTAACCATCAGAAAATAAACATGGTTTATGAAATTATTTATATAATTATTTACATTATTGGTTAACAAGATGTAAGGAGGTTACATCAAACTACTTTCTTACTTACAAGAAGAGGGTCCGAGGTTGGTCTCACCAAATACGATGAACATTTGTGTTTCGATAGAGTATAGTTAGTATATAAATATATGACTGCCATAAAGTGCAACCCACAGGGGGTCTTGAGAAAATAAGTCGCAAAGTTTAAGCTATAGTTTATAATCGGATAAATTTTCTTCTTTTGCAAGCAGCTCCGTGGCATGTTCGGTAGCATGCTGGACTTGAGTTTTTTCTACCCGGGATCAAACCCGGTTCGGACTTGTTTGCACGAAATTTTTTATCAATCATTTTCGAACCACAATTGAAAAAATGTATATAATAATTGAAATTTATGAAAAATATGAATTAAATGCATCTTTTGTAGCATATAAGTGCTTTTTTAACTACGATATTTTGCATGCTTAAATATATAATTAAAAACGCATATTTAATGTCTATAGACCAGAAAATTTTTGTTGTTATTTAAAATTATTTACAGTTATTTCAATGAATAATCTACTATTTTTTACAGAGAATAAATTAAAACACATAATATAAATGCGTGAATAATTATAATACTTTAATTTTGTTTTTATACGAAAGTATTTCGAATATTTCATGATTTTTTTTAATAGCCTTTTTTAAATTCTTAATTTGACTTTTTTTTATTTCGTATATTTGGTTTTTTAATTATGACCTACGTAATAACAATTTTCAGCAGCTCAATATCTTTTTAAAGCTTATTTTTAAGCACAAAGACAGTTATTCTAACTATAATCATAAGAATCCAAGATTTTAAAAAATCAAAAGTTAAAAAGCTAGTTGGTAAAAAATGATACATTTATTTCACTGTGAAAAGTAATACCTTATTTATGTAAATAACAGTAAATAAATTTTATAATTAGCTTAATTTTATGGTCTATAAAAGTTCTAATTGTCTTATTTTTAGTTTGTTATTATTATTATTTATTTATGCTATCTATCTTTACTTTTCATTAATTATATAAACGTGCAAAGATTCACACTTAAAATTGTATTTATATAATTAAACTGCATTATACAAAAATATTAAACAAGGAAAAAAAAAATGATTTCCAAAAGAAATTACTTCGTAGACACTTATTCTAATTAAAAATCAAGAATCCCAGACTTTAAAAAATCATATTAAAAATATAAAAGCATATTTTTCAAACCATGAAATATTTGAAGTATTTGAATGAGGAAACAAAATGAAAATAGTATACTTGTTCACTTATTTTATTTCTCTGTTAAAAATTGTAGATATTCATTGAAATAACTGTAAATAATTTTAAATAACAACAAAAATATTCTGGTCTATAGACATTAAATATGCGTTTTTTTTTTCATTATATATTTAAACATGCAAAATTTCGTAGTTAAAAAAGCACTTATATGCTAGAAAAGGTACATTTAATTCTTATTTTTCGTAAATTTCAATTATTATACAAATTTTTTCAATTGTGGTTCGAAAATGATTGATAAAAAAATTCGTTCCAAAAAAAACAAGTCCGAGGGTTTGACCCCGGGTAGAAAAAACTCAAATCCAGCACGCTGCCAAACATGCCACGGAGCCGCTTGCGAAAGACTGAAATTTATCCGGTTATAAACTATAGCTTAAATTTGAGACTTATTTTCTCAAGACCCCCTGTGGGTTGCGCTTTATGACAGTCATATATTTATATACTAACTATACTCTATCGAAATACAAATGTTCATTGCATTCGGTGAGACCAGCCTCAGTCCCTCTCCTTGTTAGTCATAATTATTTTAATCAAGTTTAAAGCAGTCATTGCAGAATACAGATTTTTCTTCCCCCCCCCCCCAAAAAAAAAAATAGTAGTAGTAAAGTTTAGATTTTTGTTATGTTACTTATGGGAACAGTAAAAAAAAACAATGATAAATGGATAAAAAGAAATGAAGAAAATAAAAATACTTTGCTTATTGTTATTCTGATGGATCAAATAGAGTGAATCTTTTAGAATAATTGACGCAGCACACTGAATAATCATCACTTGAAAAGTATTTACGTATGCCCTAATATAAACTGCTTTAAAATCAAAAATATATTATTTATCAAAATTTGAAACAATTTATTTACAATAAATTAAAATTAAAATTCTAGTGATATATTCACCTTAAGTTAAATAATTAAAATACATATTAAAGCACAAATATAAAGATATCTAAAATACAAATTAAAAATATCTTAAAATACATTAGAAAAACTCGGAACGTTTTCAACCATTACAAGGCTGTCATCAGTAGGATTTAAATGTTATTATTTTCTTTGTGTTTATTCAAAAATTGTCCAGAAGAAGTTATATTTTCAAAAGCATTTCGTACAAATAATTATCAGGAAGCCAATTGAAATAATTGCTAATAAAGATACAGCTTGTAATGATGCACTATCATATGATATCCATGAGTATGGAGATATTTGCTGCATAGTAGATGAAAGTTCATTTTGTTGAAACTTTGAATAACTTTATCTGGCATCTCATCTGACATACAACCTTTAAATTACAATGTTTTCTTCTGGACAATTCTCGAATAAGTGCAAAGAAAATAATAACAACATTTAAATCCTACTGATGGCCTTGTAATGGTTGAAAATGTTCTGGGTTTTTCTAATGTATTTTAAGATATTTTTAATTTCTATTCTAAATATCTTTATATTATATGTATGCACATGAAGTAATTTTTGTACAATTATTTCTGCTTTTATATGTATTTTAACAACTTATTTACATTAAATAATTACAGTACAGTTTAAAAACTATATTTAAATTTAAACGTTATTTAAATAATATGTATTACATTCAAATCATGTACTCTGCTTGCACAGTGTGATACATTGCAATAATAATACAATGCATAACTTTTAATATCCTTTCTGCTGGCTTTTTATTTTTGCTGTACAAAGTATATGAATCATGTTATCAAATTTTGAAAATGCAACAATTAATAAAACCCTGCATGATATTTCTCATTTTCAAAATATTTAATTTTAATTTAATTAACTGATAAGATGTTATATTAAAACTTTTAAAGTTTAATTACATAAAACAGGTAACAGCCTAATAATTAGTCCACAATATGGAATTCTTTTTTTCATAATTGATAAAATAATTTTGATAATAAAATAAGTCAGAAAACTGTAAAATCAAACAATACATAACAAATGTCTTAAATCTGTTTCTCAAATCCAAAGTTACAAATTTCTGACACATTTACAAACTGGCAGGTGCTCTTATTTAGAAAGAATAAAATTAAATAATGCTTTCCAATTTTTGATGAAGGTCTTTCAGAAAATGCTGTCAATGTTGACATTTTGAACAAAATTTCCAAATGCTACTACAGCCCAAGACAATTTGTTATTAGACAGCAATAATTCAAGATCTAATTTATTTATCAGAAAATGAAAAACATTTATCAATTGCAAATCACTCAATAGTAATGCCATCTTAAGAAATTAATAAATGGCAATGTTTTAGACTGTTACAAAAAACATTTTGGTACTATTCAAATAGAACTGCAGTTTGATTCAATATTTATTTTTCATTATTTGCCTTTTTAATCTGACATTTCAATACTTGTAAACTAAATTTACACAAAATAATAAAATAAATATAATTAAATATCTCAATAACTAACCAGGTGGAGCAACCATTCTTTGCCATTTTTGAAAGAGAGTCGTTTTGAGGCAATCGCGTGGACTAAGGGCATAAGCTTTGTGCCTTGACATAAGCTCTTGCATGGGTTCCAAAATCACGCATAACTAAAAAAGAAAATAAATAAATTCAACACAAGTTAGAATTCTTATATATTCATAATACATAGCTGCCAACCCATTATTATTTAAAAAAAAAAAAATTAAGTCAAATAAAGGTAATTAGAACCAGAAAAAACATTTAATGAAATGTTTGCTTCTATGTGGTTGTTAATCAATTTTATTTAATAAATAAAATTTCTGATTTATTTGACTTGAAATATAAGATTGGCAATTATGATAGCACAATGAGTAAGTATTTGATGATAATTATATTTCTTTTAATTAATTTCTTACCATATTTAAAATACATACATTTTAATGTAAAAAATATGCAACTACTCAAATTTTATGTTTAAAATCTTCCAACAAAGGAGTTAGTATTTAAAGTATGTCCAAGAATGGCTTTGGATGCTTTGATTGTTTTTTCTCCCGGAATGGACTCATTCTGATGAATTTTTGAATGAGAACTAAAGCATAAAAGTAAATTAACAAAATAAAATAATTTAAAAATAAAAGATCTCTTCCCATCCAGATATTTTTAGAAAGCAACTGAAATGTAGCTCACTATATCACCACTATCTTTCTGAATTTTCACGATATTCAACTGTCCTTTTTATATGAGTTACTCTATATAGTTAACTACTAAATTTTTCAGAAAATAAAAATTGTCATTCGTGCATGCACAGTTCAAAATTATTTCACACAAATGTTCATGTTTCATCAACTATTTAACATATTTACAATTCAAGTTTCCTGAATTGAAAACCCTGCGCTCTATAAGCAGAAAACATGCAGAAATTTCTTGAATTTTTTTAACTCTCTCACAGACAAGCCCATGTTAAGGGGGCTCTCTTCACTCACTTGAAAACACCCACTCCGTAATGTTAAACCTATGGGTAGATTGTTTTCGAATTTCTTGTTTAAATTTGAATGCTTTTCTTTAAAATGACTATTTTTTACTTTTTTGATTTCGGTTGCAGATTTTTTTAAAATAAAGGTACTTCCAGTTTCGAAACTGGCTCTGAAAGTGAAAGTACCTTTTTAAAAAAAATTCTACAACCGAAATTGAAAAAGTAAAAAATAGCCATATTAAAGATTGACCTCAGCTATCCTATCCAAAAAATTGTTTAAAAATTAAAAATTTAAATCAGAAATTCGAAAATAACCTGCACATACGTTTAACATTACGGAGCGAGTGATTTCAAGTGAGTGAAGAATCCCCTTAATACGTTCACTAAGCTCCAAGTTTCACTGCAATATAAGCATTATTTAAAGTGATATAATTATATTGATTTAATGCATTGAAAATTGATTAATACTATCAAGAATTACATTCATATTCGTAATTAAGTTTTTTTTTTTAATGTAATGTTAAAAAAATCAACTTTTTTTAGCATTTAAAACAAAATATAGAGTAAACAACATTAGAATTTTGCTGTTTTGTTAGGTTGTCAGAGGGTTTAAGAAAACTTTATAACTCCATGAACATATGTGCTATTCTTACACAAATGAAAGCAAATGTCGTGCAAGATCCACAGTCGTGTGTAACAGCTACAGATCATTTTGAACATTTTATTTTTCAGGATGATTGCAAATATTATTATTATTATTTTATTGAATTTGATGTTGATCCCCTAATTATTCTCATGATTAAATCTTTGCTGAGAAATATGAGGTCAAACATGTTCTTTATATTCCTGAAATTATAGAAATTGTTATTGTCCTGAAATTGTTATTCATCATTTCTCAAGATATTTGAGAAAATGTCTAAAATTGAATGTGTCGTGCAAGATCCACATAGCCGTGTGTCACAGCTACAGATCATTTTGAACATTTAATTTTCAGGATGATTGCAAATATTATTATTATTATTTTTTTTTTTAATTTGATGTTGATCCCCTAATTATCCTCATGATTAAACCTTTGCTAAGAAATATGAGGTCAAACATGTTCTTTATATTCCTAAAATTGTAAAAATTGTTATTGAATTGTTATTGTCTTGAAATTGTTATTCATCATTTCTCAAGATATTTGAGAAAATGTCTAAAATTGAATGTGTCGTGCAAGATCCACATAGCCGTGTGTCACAGCTACAGATCATTTTGAACATTTAATTTTCAGGATGATTGCAAATATTATTATTATTATTTTTTTTTTTAATTTGATGTTGATCCCCTAATTATCCTCATGATTAAACCTTTGCTAAGAAATATGAGGTCAAACATGTTCTTTATATTCCTAAAATCGTAAAAATTGTTATTGAATTGTTATTGTCTTGAAATTGTTATTCATCATTTCTCAAGATATTTGAGAAAATGTCTAAAATTGAATGTGTCCAGTGATTTTTGGCCATATATAGCATATATTTTAGTATACAATATAATTTTGGTCATATACAGTGAAATACGTTTAACACAAAAAATCGGTTAACATGAAATGATATAGCAGCCCGAACAGTATACTATGCAATTTAATGCATTTTTTTTTTTCTTTTAACACGAAACAAAAATCGTTTAACACGAAAAAAATTCACTTTCAAGCCAGTTAGTTTGAGTTGAAATTGGCGAATTTTGTGTTAAACCTACTAAATTTTGGGTGAAAATCAGTGAATTCGAATTTTTTGTAAATTAGCTTATGTTTGATTAGCGCAATGGCTGAAAAATTGGTGCGAAAACAAACTGCTATTTCGCTTCAAATGAAGATGAAATTGCTTAATGCAGTTGATGAAAAAGAAGGGTGAAAACAGAAATCTGCAAAGAGTTTGGCATTGCCATTTCTACTTTATACACAATAATAAAAAACAAGGATCCCATTACGTTAAGGTGTGAGTGCAGTATGTTTAAGCCAGAGAGAAAACGTATGAGAACTGCTAAGCACGAAGATTTAGAGACAGCTGTACTTATTTGGTTCAAACAAGTGAGATCTCAGAATGCTAAAAAAGACATCTGACTTTTTCCCCTAAAAAACAATATTTTTTTACTTGCTTTTTATCCTAATGGATGCAACTTATTCCTAGTTTAACAGGAAATCGAACTAAAATTTAACGACGTCGAAAATATTTGTAAGTTTTGTTCTTTTTTTACGGATCTCTTTATGCGAAATTCTTTTAACACGAAAATTTTTTTCGGTCCCCTTAGTTTCGTGTTAAACATATTTCACTGTATAGTGTATATTTTAGTATACAATATAATACATATCAAAACTTTTAAAATATAGTTCAATATTTTAAAAAGTTGATAAATTGTAAAATCAATATCAAATTGAATTTGTTCACTGAGTTTACATGGTGTTTACAGAAATTGTAAAAAAAAGTTCCCTGACCATCTTTAACAGATTTCCCCGATTCCATTATTAACAATACGCATATGGTATTTTTTCATGTATGCTGCTTCATTGTATAACACACTTATCTAATCCATTTGCCAATATCTCATTTAGGAGAAAAAACCAGGCTGGGACTGGCCCGCCGGCCCATCAGCCTGATGCGCCCTCGTCCAGGGAAACCTTCGTGCCCCTTAGTGCCTAAACCATTCCAGTAGTTTTCCCTCATTGTACACATACATTCTGGTTAGTGTACTAAATTTTCAGAATTCGTTTAAGGATAATCACCAGTTAAAAGACAGACAGCACAAGAAAAGTACTTTTATTATCACAAATAAAGATATATCGAAGCAATTTCAGAATCTATAAAGACTACATGAGAATCTAAAGACTGACACTAAAGAAACACCTTTGCTTGCAATTGTGCGAGAAAACATGCACACAGCTAGAGCTTTAGTAGCCACGGCGCTCTGAGTGAGATTTTTTATCGCTTCTTTGAATGATATATTTCAGATTTTAACCAAATATGTTACATATTTACAGTTCTGTCGCTGTTCAGTATCTTGCCCCTCCCTTTTGCAGCCGGCCCTTGACGCACCTATAATTGACGTCTTGCTTTATTGTGCAGGTTTACCGCTGTGTTTTCCTGCACCTAGTCCTCCATGTTTTCATACCTTTGGGTGCAGGAAAACACAATGATAAATCTGCGAGTCAACCGCTAAAATTGGGTTTTTCAGGTGTTTTCAACCAAGATATGGCTTGGCAGACCGATTGATCTTTAATATGCGAATTGATTCTTAACTAATTCTGGAATTTCAGCCGTGAACTCGATGAGGTGATTGTCTGTGCTGCCGCCTCCCGTTCTAGTATGTTTGATGGAACTTTAAACATGCACATGGTGGACATACATGCATAGCGGTCTTCTATTTAGACTCAGATATAATTTTAAGCCGTTTTCATACTTGGTGCGAATGTGTCGAACCTTGTCAAGCCAAATACAACACAAGTAAATAAAATTAACCCGAGTCCGTTAGAATTTTTGCGCCCTCTGAAAATCCAAGGTCTGCACCCTTTTACCTGACCCAGTCCGACCCTGGAAAAAACAAGAGAAAACATAAAAATTGCCTAATATTCATAAAGTATTGGTTGACAGTTTTAAAAATCCGAACTCAAAATTTAGCCCAACATTTTAATATAGCGATAAATGGATATATGGTGACCAGAAAATTTCCTCATTTTCTGAAAAATGTTCAATTCTAAGACTTATCTACATCTGATGTGAGAGCTAATTGGATTAACCTGCCACCTGGTTAGGTTTTGCTAATGTAGCATTTAAAATTTTCAAAAATGGGCAAGTTGCCTTCAATATAAGCACTATCTACAGAAAATGAGAACAACCAATCACAGTAATTTGCGTTAAATATCAAAAAGTCATACCATATACATCTTTTTTTAAATATTCGGAAAGACTAATTAGCATGTGGAAAAATATGGTACATAAAATACACGAATCAGTCTTGTTGGAAAGGTGAAAATACTAATAATTTCGCATATAGACAAATTTCCCTGATTTTCAAGTATTTTTACAAAATTCCCTGACTTTTCCAGATTGATAAACCTCCCTGATTTTTACACGATTCCCTTCCCTGATTTTTACACGATTCCCTGATTTCTAGATTCTGTAGACACCCTGTTAAATGTTAATCGTAATTTTTCTTGTTTATATTCCGAGAATTGTGGATTATGCAGCAATGGATTTCAAAGAGTCTGCTGTAAGGTATTCAAACAATGGTGACTATTTACCAAGTGTTTCAAAAGTCTGGAGCAAAAGCAAAATGCAATAAAATGTTAAAGGATCAGAGAAACTTGTGGGTCTCATATTCATATTCACTATCATCTTGAATTTTATATGGCATGTAAAAAAAATAGTTCAAAATCTCAACAGTAGAGTGTGCTACTGCATGTATTGCCATGATGCAATTTCACAATGTAAAATTCGAATCCCGCCAAAAGACGAAGCATGATTTCTGGTTCTGAGACTACTTAAAGCCATGCGGTTCAATCGTATTCAGTACCGGAATGTGGTTATACACACAATGAGCAATCAGAGTTGTAAATCATCCTGATACAATAAAATCCTGTATCCCAGTAAATATTAATCTGCAAACCACAAATCTTTGACCATTATATATTTGTGTGTGCATGCGTATTTTGCTTTTGCCCTGGACTCTTGAAAATTACAGCATTGCATACTGAAATAGATAAAAATTGAGAGCTTATTATCTTTAATAATTTATACATAAAACATTTTTTAAGTTGTTTTATTTTTAAGTAAAAATGCATAAAAGTAATTTTTTTTATATAACTTACCCTGAGATAGTTGAGAGTAGAATTCGTTAAACCTTGCCTTGTAATATTTTTAGACAGCTGCTCAAGCATTGCTGGATCTTGTTGCTGAGCCTGAAATAATCGCATATAATCCTTATACTGTAATGATTAAAACATTATTAAAAAATATGTATCTTTAAAACACTGAAACAGCAGCCATTGCCGTTAAAGATATTATACAGAATGTATTTTTTTCATTAAAAATAGCATTAATTCTTTAAACATCTTAAATGAGACAAAATACTGTAATTCAGTCAATATTTCAATATACTGGTTGATTCAACATAGGAATTACGGTGATATCTTTTCAGTTGTGGATGATGGAAACATACTCCAGTTAGAAAATGCATTCAAATTATGTATAGCTTTTAAATATGATATTTGTATTACAAGGGCTGTATAAAATTTAATTATTTATTTGGTCTCCTTTTCTTATAATTTATATTTAGAAAAACTTTCACCAGACAACAAGTAAAACAGTAACTACTGCAAGTAAAAGGTTTTTTTTTTTTTTTTTTTTTTTTTTTTTTTGCAGAAGCAAAATTTATTAAGTTATGATACTTTGAATTTTAGTTTGTATTTATTGCCAGAAAATGCAAAAATTTCATACAATTCAAGTATCATAATATAGTAAGTTTTTATCGTACAAAAATTAAAATGTTACTGAAAAGCAAAAAACCAACGTTTAAGAATGCACAAATAAAATACATAAAAAGCAGCAAACAGCTGTTTCGAATCTATTAGCGAGATTCTTCTTCAGTGCAAGATGGAGCATGAGGCACAGCATGCTATAAAAAGCAAGGCTGGGTAAGTATCCCAGTAATCCATCATCAGCCCAGCTTTGCTTTTTCTAGCACGCTGTGCCTTGCTCCATCTTGCACTGAAGAAGAGTTTCGCTAGTAGATTCAAAACAGCTGTTTGCTGCTTTTTATGTATTATTTGTGCATTTTTAAACATTGGTTTTTTGCTTTTTAATATTCTTGCACAAAGGCTTTATTTACTATTTTTATAAGATGTTACTGTTTCACTTGTTACAGCAAGGGCACCTGAAAGTCCTAGATGTCCTACGGCCACAGAGTCACTCTTTCTCAGAGAAAAGAAAGGTGTTTAATTGGAAGAGAAAAATTATAAATTCAATTATATTTATTTAATAATACATTTAAATAACTTCGTTAAAAAATGAATTGATGATACAATTTTTTCATTATTATTGTTGTTGTTGTATTAATGATACTTAAAAGAAATAATAAGAAAAAGTATTTCTGTAATAATTTCTTGCTTGAAAATTGCTCCTGTGAAGTATAAATAACTATTCTGATGAACAATAGCATTTTTTTTTTTTTTTTTTTTTTACAAAACAAAGTCACTGATACAGACATATTTAACTATGGCAGTATTAAACATTTTTCAACACTCTATAATTATGAAAATTGGGCTCATTAATTGGGAGAGGGAATCATGTTGATGTGCCATACAATTGCAATATTCGTCAGTGAGACAATTTGTTAGCGATTCAGAACCAAAGTCTAACAGAATATGAAATTTAATCAATTGGTACAATGGTATAGAAATGATGAGTATAAATCAATGTCTATAGCTGTTTAAAGATATTGCAAAAGCAGAAGTTAAAACAAAATTTCAACAAGTACAGTATAGAAAAAAAAAAAAAAAAAAAAAAAAAAAAAGATTGATTATGAAAGTACTGGTAACATTTACATAGAAGCAGAATAACTATGCAAAATAAATGTTTTTGATTCATTGATAAACACTGCTTAAAATTCTTCAGTGACACAGGTCTCACTGATAACTAACCACTTTCAATGATTTTTAAACTATATTGTAATAATATTAGGTTGTAATTAAAGTTTTCAGCCAAATCGCCATTACATAATACTAATTATAATATATATAATTAGCTGTAATTTTATATATAACCACCATTCTGTCAAACCTTCACAGTGCATATGATACAACACTAGTACCTAAAGCTGTATGCTTTACTCAGTGACATTCTGTAGCTGACTTTTTGCAACAGAACTAGAAGTAAATGATGATTCTAATCTGGTAGCATGATAGTTCCATTTCAGACACCTTGTACTTAATGATTACGATATTTTTTTACAAATTTCACAACACAGTGTTATAAAGCAAGTCTCTTTCAAATGCCAAAAATTGTCTGATAAAATATGAACAAACACGTCAACGCGAACTGTTTGCACAGACCGTATTAGCTGTGGCGGGAAACTTTCGTTACAACCTGATACATTCATCAATAAAAATATCTTTCCATGTAGTGCAATGGAAGGTTATGTTTTATAATAATACTGCAATATTATTATGTTGATTATTATCACTAGGAATACCTGTTACTGTTTTCATATATATATATATATATATGAAAGTTCACTTTTTTCATACAGTACATTATACAAAAGCCTTTATATCTACATATTAAATGGGTCAAGAATTTTTTTTTTTCACTTTTAAGATCACATGACAAAGTTTGAGAAGAAAAAATTAAGTTTTTAAATAAAAAAATTTTTCAGTATCTCTTAAAATTACCTGTAATGCAATTAAACTACGAGGTACTAATTCCCTGTGTTGCCTTGTAGCAAAGTGCCACGATTTTATCCTCATAAGGTCATCAAATGTAAATTCTAAAATTAGTCGACCTTCTGTACAGACCTAAAAAAGATAATATTTTCAAAAGTTAATAACATAACATGTCCGTAAAATGAAAATAAATTTTTAAGTACAAAATACTGAATTGAACACAGTTTTTTGAACAATCTTAATTTTTAAAAAATCACCGATTAATAGAAATGAATACTTGGAATAAAAATAAAGTAATTTTTAACCAAATATTTCAACATGGAGTATTACACTTAGGGTTGCCAGATTTATCGTAGAAAAAAATTGGAAGACTCTGATTAACACTAATTATTTTCGGTTTAATCGTGCTGTATTACTTTTTATAACATACTAAATTATGTAGAATGTACCAATAAAGTTTTCGGTAGCTAATTTGTTTTAAAAGAGGTTATTAATTAATTGACTTAATCATTATTTTCCAACTACATTTTTATTACATTATTCTATTAACATCTTGAACTAATTTTGCCGTCATATATTTCATTATGAATGAAAAAATAATCGAATTGTAAGAACAAAACTAAACCAAAACATCTTACAATTCAGTGATATTCATGGAAATTTTAGTAATGGGGACGCTACAAAAATAAATGTATTTAAGCATAAAGGGAGATAATATATCAAACAAAATATTAAAACTTAAGATACAGATATACTAAATGAAAAATTTCATAATGTCGATTATTTATAGTCCATAATAATGAAAAGCTCAGATGCTCTAACTAATGCAACCCAAGAGTTCGTGATTGCACAGTTAACACAATTCTGCCAAGGTTTCTGTCATCCCGATCGGAAACAAGCCATTTTACATTTGATGCACTTGTGTATAACTTTCAGCAAAAGGTTAAATTTTGAATCAAAATGAAAAAGAAAAAAAATTCTTGAAAATATCAAAAGAAGCATGTCGTAGAAAAACGGAAGAAAACGTTCAACTTACAGTAAAAACGTACAATCTGGCAACCTTAATTACACGACAAAATTAAGTTTTATGTAAAATTATTTTAAAAAAAAAACATTTTTTAAGTAGTTTAACTTACACAAGTGCACTGACTGAAATTTATTTTAATTGTTTTAATTTTAATGGCATATAAATGACAAAAAAAAATAATAATAATTTACAATTAAAGCTAAATATTACTAGTTCTGATGACTGTATAATAACAATAACATACAGTGACTTCTCATTGTACATATGTTCAGTAATTACTTTTTAGCCCACTATCTTAAAATATAATAAAATTTGACATAAACTGTGAGATTAAATAATGCATAAATTACTTAAAAAATACTGGTACTAAAAAATAATTACTGTACATCATGCATAAGTATAGGTACAGATTCATGGTAGCCAGTCACCACGTGGCGATTAGATTTTTTGTTGTGGCCTTGGCCACTAACATTCGGTATCTAAGTCGCCATGTACATATATATTTTTTAAAGATAATTTTTCTTATAGAAAACCAAGTGTATGAAGTATGTTTTGATTTTTATTGTGCAAAAAAACTCACACTTTTAATGTACTTTTGTGTGACAAAATCAAAATAAGAAATGTTTTCCTAATATTCCCCACTATCAGGGTTTGGGAAATGCATCATTTTACTCGCCACTGGCGAGTAAATTTTCTGACAGGGCGAGTGACTCTTTAGGTAGTCTTTGAAAACTGCTAACTATAGAGGTATACCGAAAACATTTTTTTATTTAGTAGTTAGCTATGTTTTTCAACTTTCCTAATTACTGCAATGTAAACACGGTACGAAATTCTACTTTATATTAAACTTTCATCTCTTGTTTATATTTCTTAATTTTATAGGAAAAAAAATGTATGAAAATGCATTATAGTAGTAACCAACTATTTCTGAGATGCGTAATTTTGTCATAAAAATTTCCAGCTTTACGTTGCATTTTACTGGCTGGTGAAATAAATCCTTGGCTGGTAAGATTTTCTAGAAATTCCCCACCCCTGATTTCTATTGATTGCTTAAACTTTGATATATATATTTTTTTTTAACTGTATCTTGTCCACCTTTATCTTCTAACTGTAAATAATTTAAGATTTATACTATATTTAATATTTAAATTTCATGATTAAATTAAATATACACAGTTGATGTAATTAGTCTGTGTTTTTTTCCCCCATATAAATGTTATTGTTTTTATGCATTTGTTTCAGAATGTGGCCACTGGATTTTTTGGGTTTAGGAGCCACTGGCTCCTTGCAGATTTTGGGAATCTGCACCTATATGCATAAACGCGAGGCCACTGTAATTGTAGATCCAAATAAATATACTGAAATGTTTTATGAAAATTATCTAACTCACCACAACAGCATTATCTTTGGCTAGCTGTTCCTTCATGAGTTCATTTGGGTACTGCCCGCCTAAAATCTAAGATAAATATTATTTTATTACAAATAGAACAACTGAAGGATGTCACTGTAATGCATTACAACGGGAAACCTTTACATATACAATGATCTCACTTATGCACGACAAAAGGCGAGAACAAAATTTTCATGCACAAGTGAGAATCACGCATAAGTGAAAAACCATAAAATAAGCATAAATGCGAAAAGTTAACTAATACTAATAGTGCACTACTAATAAACTAATAAGTAAATATGCACATAATTTCCGTTTATATATTGTAATTTAATAAGAATGTAAAAATTCAAAATTGTTACATACGTACCAAACTTTTGCTAAATTACATTTTCTTTACATAGAAGTCATTAATATAGGTTTGTTTTTGTTTTCGGAAACTATCGATGAGAGTTTTTTCAAGTTCATCTGGGTGCAAAAAAGATCTTTTGCTTCCAGAATTAAATTGAAAAAAAAATTCTGCAGAGTTCCCGGGAATGACATAGTAAAGCAAACCTAAAGCTTGTTCTGCGAGCAGTGCTTACTGTCCATACCAATTGGCTGCAACTTTTAGTAATGTCAACATTTTCGTATGTAACCCGTTCTCCCCTCTTGATGTCAATCACAAGCGAAAAAGAATGCGTTCTTGGAAGAATCCGAACAATGGATTAAGAAGGGCGTGTGAATGCATCCTAAGAGACAGAACAGGAAGGGTACATTCTTGCGATAAGCAAAGCATGACGATTTTACTAAAACTTGAAATTTTTTTTTTTTCTGCATAAGTGAAAGGTGCATTTTACGTTTTGTGTATAAATGAATAAGTGTTTGCATTGTTTTCCTATTTTGCTGGCCGGGCCCACGGGAAAAATGCGTATAACAGAGGTCGCATATAAGTGAGAGATCACTGTATAATTAAATCAAATAGAGAAAAAATTTACAAGGATGATTTCTAACCTATTAAATTTAATTTTTTTTCTCTGCTGTTTTAATGAAAATTCTTTAATAAACATACAAATAATAATAAAAGCGTAAAAAATAGCAACGTTAAAAGCACAAAAATTTTTTAATTTTTAAGCATTTTTACTATGGTCTCCTTTGACGTCAAATCTCTATTCATGAATGTCAGGATAAGTGGAGCCCTCTCTTGTCTTGACAGAGACTTCGTGAATTTCATTATTCATATTTTGAAATCCAAGAACTTATATACCTTACTCGCATATGTCTATCTCAAACTACATTTTCATTCTAAGGAAATTTTTACAAACAATCTGACGGTTTAGCCATGCCCCCCCCCCTTGTCACCCATCCATGCATTATTTTGAATGCTCCCCCCTTTTCAATAAGTTATCTTTCCCTTTCTGGATTCGCTATTTTGATGACACATTCACCTTAATTGACACCTCTCTTCACAATATTGATAATATTCTTAACATTATGAACTCTATTGATAGCAATATTCAATTCACTTATGAAACTGAAAATAATAGTTCTCTCCCATTTTTGGATACCCTTGTCACTTGCACTGTAAACGGTTTCACTACATCCGTCTATCGCAAAAGCGTCGCTGTTTCTTTGCCACCCCATGCTCGTTCTTGTCATCCCCCAAGCCAAAAAATGGCCGCCTTTTATACCTTTATAAATCGTGCCATACACGTTTGCCCTGATTCTCAGTCATTTAATAGTGAAATTCAATACATTAAATCTATTGCGATTGACAGAGATTACAACCCTTCTATAATTGATACTGCTCTATTTAAACTTCAGCATCCTCGTTCCTCAAACTCTCCTCAGTCTTCTACTCTTTCCAATACAGTAAACCCTCGATTTAATGGACCTCGGTTCAACGGACTTCGGATTTAACGGACTAATTTTAAAAAAAAATTAAAAATTAAACAAAAATTAAAGTAAAACAAGTAGGTAAGTGGGATCGCAGATCGCACAGAGAGTTTCGTTTAATATCCCTTTTAAAACACTTTATCCTTAAATTAACAAATCAAAATCGTTAATTTAAAATTATTCCCCTCTCCCTAACCTGAAATTCAACGCCCGTATTTCAAATTTTTATATTTGACAAATGTCAAATATTTATTTATCACTATTATTTACTGGAAGCCTCCATGATAAAATAGCTTCTAAAACAATAAAACATGCTTCGAAAAAAAAAAAAAAAAAAAAAGTATTACTGCCCCCTCTTCCCCTCCCCTACTTGAGAATCAACACGCAACCCTCTTTTAAGCTTTTATATGTAAAAAATCAAGCAATGAACAACGACAAAGCATTTCTTTTTACTATTTTTAAAAAGCGATTTCTCGGTAAAATAAAAAAAATATTTATTATATTTGTGGCGACACAATGTCTCGTGATCAAATGAACGAAACCTTAAAAAAAGGGAAAGGACACGAAACGTCGAAAGTGCGCACTTTGATTCTCACTGCAGCGTGGTTTTCATTCTAAGCATACGCAATGGTGCTGGCGACCTATGCGGCCATGTGATATGCTTTTCGTTCTATGCATGCATAAAAGTTGCGTATGTGTTAATTCGTTTATATTTCATTACCAATACTGTATTATTAAAAGTAATGTATTGTGTTTATATATATATATATATACACACAGTAGTATATATGTATATACAATATATATTTATGTATATACATATATTGTATATATACAATAATACATATATATGTAATTTGCACTGTAATAATATATGTAATTATAAGTACGTAATAATATATATATGTACTATAATTATAACAAAATAATATTATAAATAGTACTTTGCGATTTAACGGACACATCTTAGTCCCAATTAGTCCGTTAAATCGAGGGTTTACTGTATTAGCATTGTGTTACCCTTCTTTTCTAAATCAAGCTTTCCCATTGCTAAAATTCTTAGACAATATGACTTCAAAATAATTTTTGCTCCTACCAATAAACTCACCCTCTCCAAACTCAAAGATTCTATTGAATTATCCAATTCATGGGTTACCTACCGTACTAATTGCCAGCGAGGCCTTACCTATATTGGACAAACCAAACACTGCTTAAAATTTCATATCAAAGAACATCAACAATATATTAAAAAACAAGAAATCAATAAATCCTCTATTGCAAAACATTGCTGGGAGATGAATCATACTTTTGACTTCAGTTCGGTTAAAATAATCTCTAAACCTACTTCTATACACGAATTTAACTTCCTTGAAGCATTTCATATTTATAAAAATATAAAAAATATTGTTAATTGTGAATTCGCTACTCCCCCATTATGAGATTGTTGGAAATATTACATAAAAACTTCTTTATCTTAATTTTTTTTTTCGCACTACTTCGCTTCCATTTCCCATCTATTTTCTTATTGGCTGTTGCCTGCAATCCTCTGTTTTCCTATTGGTCAATAAACCTTTAACTGGAATTCCCATCTCTCCTATGTATGTGAGCAAATTTCCGTCATCCTTAGCACTGAGGAAGGTATGCTATATGCTACCGAAACCGGTATGCTTAAAAATTTTGGTACTTTTAACGTTGCTATTTTTTACGCTTTATTATATTGCACCAAGCTCCTACTTGATAATTATACAAATAATAATTTTTTCACTGATTAATTTTTCAGTTTGGAATTATGTACATTATGAGTTATGAACAATTATCTTTTTGAATTGTGCTACTTTACAAATAACAGAGCAATATATTGAAACATTCAAAAGATTAAACGAAATTTCATTTACTTTATTATACATAGGCTTTCCATGATGAGCAACCATTGTACACTGATCACAGTCTAAAGTAATAGTAGTGTTATGAAAGCTTTCTTTGGGATGCTTGAGACTAAAATACAAATCTGTAACATCACCTTCGAAGATACTCCGAAAGTAACGTGGAATAAGTGTTCTGCCAATTGCTGAAAGAAAATAATGCATGATTTTACAATCTTAAAGCTTCATAAATTTATATTTATGTGGTAGTACAGACAGTATTATTGTTGTTATTAAATTTAAATGTATTTATTAATATACAGGATGCATCAAAAGTTCACTGCAATTTTCCATAACAAAAAGTAATTCAAAGAAAATTTTAACTGACATTTTTCATTTTGCCAAAAAAAATAAATAAATAAATAAATAAATAATAATAATAATAAAAATAAATAAATACTTTGATAAGATTTATGGCGCAAACTGCATTCAGACACATTTTTTTTTTTTAAATCTTTAATAATTTTTTTTTTTAATTTGAACTTACTTTGGATTTTTTTGAACTATTTTTTTTTCCCTATTGCCACAAAAAAAAAAAAAAAAAAAAAAAAAAAAATCTAACTCTTTGACAAGACAAAGTGCAAACAGCACTCTGATAGGACAAATTTTTAACGTTGTAACAAATTTTTGATGTACTTACTACTAGAGACAAATCTGCATAACATCAGCTATGTTATTAGGATGAGTTAAGTTTTTCATATTTTTGATATTTTTTATATAAGAGCCGATATGCCCTATGTGCCTAATCCAATTCCTACTAGCACTTATTTGGTAGAACATTTTCTAGGTTGGATAAATTTTTTACCAATTTGAGTGATTTCACTCATGCAGTGGCACAACCAGAATTTGGCTCTAGGTGAAGTTTGAGCCGTTGATTGATAGTGCAGTAGTTGCCCACTTATTTGAATCACTGGTTAATCAAATCAGTCTTTTTAACGAATGAAATCATAATGTTATTTTTTCCACATAGTAGCAGCTATGTTGGACATGATTAATAATTTAAACAAGAGTTTACTGTATCAGAGTTTCTCCCAGACAGTTTCAGAAGGGTGCTGCACCCTCCATGCCTGTCCTTTGGTTTACAAAATAGCATCCTTCTTGCCCCTCAGTAAAAAAAAAAGTGGCCTTTCTCCTTTTTGCATAACATTTTTTTATTGGGTAGTAAAAACTGACTCAATGTTGTCTTGAAAAGTGTGCTCTGACTTTTAATTATTAAAAGTGGCTTTTAAAACCAAAAGGATTATAAAAAAAGGTGCCCTTAAGAATCTAAAAAATGCCCTTATGAATAAAAAGGTTCCCTTTTCTCACAAGCAGCAACCCTGCTCCTTTTTAAACAAAAGTGGAAAGTCTGCTGTATTATAAAATGCACCAGTGAAATAAAAGATAGATGAGACAATTTTTAAAAAGTGGAAGAACACACTACAACAAACAATTTTTGTGTATGATACTAGGGACGCAATCCGTTTGTTCAATCAAAAATACACATTTGAACTGGAATTTCTGTTCATAACTTTAACCATGGGTGCAAGGTGTCTTAAACTAAAACTGAAAACTTTTCATAGTATTAGCAATAACCAGGGATGTAGTGGAGGTCATACGGGGGTATACGTCGTCTACCTTCTGGACTTTTAAAAAAAAACTCTGTATACCCTCTGTTTCTCAAATAAAGCATTAGCATACACCCTATCTATGGACGTTCATGACGTCAGTGTATACCTTCTGCCCATACAGTGTACTCTCTGCTTTTTTTACGACTACAACACTGGCAATAACCAAATAAAACTCGCCTAGAAGATGTCTAGTTCTTGCATTATGACTAAAAATTGATCTGTTATAATAAAAGAAAATGATTAAAAGTTCTTAATATAGTAAAATTGCTATCATTTAAGTATACAGAATTTACTATCAGTCAAAAATCTCTCCAAGACTGAAGTCAGTCCTTAAGATTAAAGGTCTTGTACTCATCACTTTAACAATGAAGCTATTTTAATGAAATTGATAGGCTTGCCGCAAGAAAGGGTTAGCTCCATTTTTGAGATGAAAAATATATTAAAATCCATAAGAAAGAGTATTGTTTTTGTTTATATATATATGATTATTAATTTTAGATCATCAGAAACAAAATTTGCATTAAGCAAAACAATTACATTTTTTAAGGGATACACCGAATATTCGGTATTCGGCCATGTTACCGAATATTCGGTTTGGCTGAATATCAAACTATTCGGTATGCCGAATTACAGTTCTGCACGGGCCGACATTTCCAGGCCCGGGCCCAGCCCGACTCATAGAGAAAAGAAAATCGGCCCAGCCCGATGTAAAATTAAAAGTTTGGCCCGAGCCCGGCCCGGATCGAGTGAACTTCTACAAAACATTGATTTTTACATCGAAATGGTTAAAAATTTGTTTAAAAATAACTCCTTGTACGAGGAGTTCTGACCAAAAATATTTATTTTAACTTTTTTTTCATGTTTATAATCTTTATTTTTATAGATGTGCAGAAGGCTGCGATATTTATTTTTTTTTTTAATGAATATCTATTTCTTGTATGTAAATGTTTCAGTTATCATTAATATTGTTAATCCATATTCCATGTATAGAAGTGTTAAAAATCAGAAAAATGCTATACAGTAAAATCTTCTAAGATGGAATTGCACAAAAAAGAAAAAAAAATGCATTATAGACGAGTTCTCTTAATAGCAAGTGTAAATGTATTATATATTCTTTTCTTACTTATTAGTATATTAATTTTGCATGGATCAACACGTTTTTCAGTTTAAAACAAGGTTCCGTCATAGGCAGGTTCCTTTTCACACATTTTACTGTATTTTAATTTAGTTATATTTTAATATGCGTAGAAATCTACTATTCTTTAAAAATAATAAATTTTAATGTTAGTTTAATGTTATAAATATATGTTATATTATAATGTAATAAAGTTTAATGTAGATAACAGCAATTCAAAAATGTATGCATTTTTTGCAGAAACTTTTGGGCCAGGCTTAATTTAACTGACCTTTGAATGGACCAGGCCATGCTGAGACAATGATTTTCATACGGGCTGGCTCAAAACTAGGACTGAAAATTTTGGGCCAGCGGTAGAATTGATAAAAAAAAGTCACTGGTCCCAAGGACCAGTAAGCATGAGAATTTACTGGTCCGCAGTTATCATCACTGGCCCGCTACATAAAATTCTATTAAGTCCCTTTAACCCTTGAGTGACCTTCCCCCCCCCCTCTTAGAATATAAACCAAACTTCCTTTACAGCCATCCAAAATTTTCAGCATAGTAAAATGTAAAATTATAATTTACTAAAAATTAAATAAACAGTATACATAACAAAAAACTATAAAATTATTAATTAGATATTTTATTTATCTGATTATTTATTTCAAATGACTGAGATTTAATGCAATTTTTTAAAATTATTGTGTGATTTGTGTTTGGTTGCGGTTTTCTAGGGGACGGGTAAATTAAGTTTACCTGTGAGAAAGGGGGGAAAAAGTTACTGGTCCTGCAGACCACTAAATTTTTCAAATTAGTAGTCCAATTGCATTTTTGGTGGTCTCGGACCAGCGGACCACCAAGGATTTCGAACGCTGTTTTGGGCCATGAAGAGTAGGAACGAAACCAGGCCCGGCTCTGTACAGAAAAATTAAGTTACGCCCAGCCCGTGCAGATCTCTATGCTGAATAGCAAACTAATCGGTTTGGCTGAATATTGAAATATTCGGCAGAACCGAATACTTGAAAAAAAACATAAAACATATTTTAAAAATTTCTTATAAAACTTCTATGCTTAACAGCTAACTTATAAAGATATTCAGAATAATTAGAAACAGAATCATTAAATAAAAGAGAATGTTTTTACATTGTTTATTTGCTGTTTGTTAAGTATTACAGTAGACTCCCTCAAATCCACACAGCTTGGGACCAGAGGTTGTGCAGATTTTAGAATTTTGCAGATTTCTGGTCATTGCTTTGTTTACATTTTTTTAACAGTTATTTGAATGCAATAATGCAATCAAAATTATAATGAATGATTGTAATATAGTAGTACAATATTAAAATAATTAAGTAAAGTTAAAAACTGATTAAAAGTAAAGGTCAAGTAAATAATTAATAATGTATATTTGAATATGCATAAAAAAGATGATATACATTTTCCTTGAATTATTGAATGAAACTTTCCTTTTGAAAAGTACTCTCTATTAATTCACATTAAAATCATCGTAATAATAACCAAAAAAGCTTGAATAATACATAAATATATTTGGTAAAAAGATTGTCATTACCAGTGATATTAGCAATATCTTGATTTTTTTTAAAAAATAAATTTATATTCCTTTCATGGAAAACCACATGTTCAGTCCTATTATTAAAATACATACAGGATGAAATAAAACAAACAAACAAAAAAAAAATCTGTAATTTTGCCCTTTACATCTGAGATGAAAGTTTCATTGTTTACATCTGTAAAGATGTGCGGATTTTAGGCATTTGTGAATTTTAGGGTTGCGGATTTGAGGGAGTCTACTGTATTTAAGAAAATTAACCAATCATGAGGATTTTCATAGGAATTAATTATGTACAAATGCAAATTCCTGAATATTGTCCAGTAAACAATCTGTTTCTTGCTAAGATTTTAAGAACAACATTTACAATTCCTGAAAATGATCGCCCACCCGACACAGATCTAAGATGCATTTAAATATTTTCTTGCTTAATCAAAGGGAGTAGAACAGTTATTCTTGATGAGTTGCCACAATATAAAATTTGAATAGATTGTATTATTTATTTACTTTTACTATAGTCTCTTCCTGACTAACAAATAATATATGATTTCAATTATGATGACAATTTTTCTTCCAATGTTTTTCACAATTTCTCTTTGATTTTAAAATGTTTGTTTTAGAATTTAAGGAAATTTTATTAATTTGTTTTAATTCATAGAAGAAGCCATGAAATTTAAAATTTCATTAATTAAAAAAATTTAATAACTACCCTCTTCTTAAATAACTCAAAGCAGATTTTTTTTTTTCAGCATAAATTTTACTTGAAAAAAGCTCTTGTTTATCAAAATGAAAATTTCTGTTTTAAATATTATGTAAAATTGTTTTAAAATTTAACATTTTAATGCCTTTAAACTTTGAAATATAAAAGTATTTGACAAGCCGAATATTCGGCAAAATAGTTACTATTCGGTTGGTCGAATATTCAGCCTAACAGTTACTATTCAGCTAACCGAATATTCAGTATTCAGCCAAAATCCCTATCCGGTGCATCCCTAATTTTTTTTTCTTTTCAAAACAATTGACATTATGCATTTTCTCAATTTTTAAATACATTTAAAGGAATTTTGTTTGTTGAATATAATTTGATCCAATAAAGCAGTAAAGTTCGAATAAGGAAATATAGTAACAGTGATTTAGGTTTTGAAAGGTTTGCACAAAAGCGACTAATTTGATTAACCAATGGTTCATATAAGTGGCAATTACAATAAGCTTTCTTAACACTCTGGGAGGGGTTTTATCCTTCTTTTGCTCTATCAGTGACTCACATGTATTATTTGCTGTAGCAAGGGTAAAATAATCACAGACGGAAAATGAGCAATTTAAGTTTTGTCAGAAAAAAAAGAAAAGAAAAGGAAGGCTTAATAAAAGATGTGGAGGGTCCCAATTCTGTTAATGACTGAACAATGCAGAATGTTTCAAGAAAAAGCGATACCATTCTTAAAGATAACATCTGAATCTGAATCCCTGCTATAATTAAGAGTTTTGCTCAAAGTTATCAAACAGCAACCAAGCTTCAATTATGAAAACACCAGGGTTCGTAAATATCATGATATTTTTGAAAATATCAAAAATATCCGATATTTTGATATATATCTGATATTTTCAAACTAGTCAACTCACTGCTGACAAACATTTTCAAGCATAATATAAATTAGAAACTAAAACATATTGCACTTAACATGAAAACTTAATCAAACAATATTCTAAAAATGCATTTCTCTTATTACTCTTTTGTTTTTTTTATTTGGAACAAAATTGAAGATCAACTAATTGAAAACAGATACAATTTGTTTTATACACTTATAAAAAGAAGAAAAAACTATAGGATTCAGTATCAATATCAAGAATTCAGAAATTTATAAAACAAAATTTTAAATACAAAATAGTTTTTTTTTTAATTGAATTTTAGCATAAATGTAAGCTTGTCTTATTTTTTATTCCCTAACATGTTGTGCACTTTAGACCCAACAGAACTAAAATTAGAAAAGATTCTTTTCTAATGAAGCTGTGTATAACTGATTAACTAAATTAGACAGTTTATATTCCAATGGCTGTTCTGAATTAATTGTCTCACATAATTATTAGTTCTAAATTAAAAAATAAAAGCTTCAAACATAAAACTAGAAAAAGATATTTGTTTCCTTTGGCTAGAAAAGTCACTGCCAGAGACAAAAGTTCTTTATCTACAGAATGACATAGTCAATAACAGTTGAAAATTTCATTTACACTTGTTTTGATTGAAAAAATATCAAAATTATCTTGCACAGTGATATTTTGAAAATAAATATCTATTATACTAAATATTAAAAATCTTGATATTTTGGAAATAAACATAAAGATCATGAAAATATCAAAAATCTTGATATTTTAAAAATAAATATATATGTATCAAGATTGATATATATCAATGAACACTGGAAAACCACATGACTGAACCTGGTATGTTGTTTAATATAAGCATAAATTTGAATTACATAAAATTAGATGTACTAATTTTAAAAAAGAAATTTGTTAAAATCTGTTAAACAAATTGATTCTAAAAACAAAACTTGAATACACCAGATTCTGGTTATTTGGGATACCATTTAATCTGAACAAAATTGATTAATAATGTCATTAACTTTATTTCTTGTAATTGGGGCAACAACTTTGTTGATACAGATCCCAAACAACTGGAATATACTGAAATACATTTGAATACATTTTTATTGTTTCCATTCCACAAAAAAAAAAAAAAAAAAAAAAAAAAAGGTTGCATATTAATAAAGTTTTCAATAAAAATTTTCTATAAAAGAAAAAAAGTAACAAAAAATTTATTTCTATAAATAATTAATTATAAATCATGTAAATGCTCTTACTTAATTTTAGAATTATAATAGAGACCTTAACAAATCCTGTTTTAAGGTAGGGGAGAGTGGTAATGAATGGGTCATTAAAAAAAATATGAAAAAGTATTTGCATAAAATTATTTTAGATGCTACCAATAGATGAAGTTATTTGTTCTACCAAACTCATCAAATTTTCCATTGTTTGGGAGAAGCCATTTTCCCACTAGAGTAGGATGGTCAAGAATCTGACTGAAAAGTAATTTTTTTCCCTTTTCAGTAAAATAAATAAGCTAAAAAGTATCTATTAGTTCATTGCAGATATGTGTATTAGCAAGTCTTTGCATATCTGTATACTAATTTTAGGATGTATTTAGATGTTATTTGAATTTAATGTACTAAAAAAACCTGAATATATTCCATAAATATAGTTGGGGCTGAATGGGCAACTATATCATGGTCATGAATGGGCAACTTTTGCCCTGATTATGAAAATATGGTTTTTCTTTCTTTTTTTTTCTGATTTTCTCTTTAATATGAAACATAAGTGGCTGTAATGGATTTAGATTAAATTACTAACTAGTTAGAATAGGTTTATAGTGATGTCTAAAAAATAATTTGCACATTTTCACCCTAAGAAATATCAGTTATTTATCAGAAATATAAGTTAAATTGTATATATGATTAAGGTGAACTGTCCAGTTGTTGACCACACCTACCAGTACTTTTCCATTTGATATAAAACTAGAATAATTGTTTATATTCTGAATCTGATGGGTAGAATAAATAATACCAGAAATTTATACTAAATAGTCAATTAATAAGCAGTTGCAACAATGTCCTTTATTATTAATTTTGAAAAATATAAATTTCGTTAAATCATAATGTGTATTATCTATTATTTTTATGTTCTTTCTTTCTTATAATCTCATTATTTTGTCATTTTTCTGCTACAATTATGTAATTTAATAATATCACTTCTGATATTCATAAATGTTGATAAGCATTGTGTATTACTTACTATTTCAATATGCTTTGATCATATCATGTCAAGTAACATTCATTTTGTCATATTTGGTGAATAAAAGATTAATTCCACATTTTTTCATTGAATTCATTTAGTGGCCAATTCAGCCCCATGGGTGGGGATGAATGGGCCAAATTTCTATATTTTTATTTTCTATTATCATTCATTATAGACATTTTCTAATCCAATTTTTATGACTTTTTTATATAACCAAATAAGTAAAGTAACTGAAGAGCGAATTCTCAGCCAAAAAAAAAAAAAAATTATTAGAAAAAATTACAATTAAAAACCAAAAATTGGCCCATTCATTACCACTCTCCCCTACATTCAAACATATATTTTACATATCTTACTTAACACAAATTTTCATAAATAACGCATGAGGATTACAATAAAACAACATAATTTCATATGTGTGACGTTTGCACATGCCCTCTCTGCTCTAGCAGCACCCCGTTTTGTAGAAAGAGGGAAAACTGAGCAGAATATGGAATGGCTTCTCCTAAGAAGGTGACCTAGGAATACTGAGAACAACTTTGGCCATGCCAGTCGTAAAGAATCAAAATGAAACTGCATAAGAATTATTGATAACTATTAGTATTATTTGTCATTGATTGTGATAGTATGTGCCCACAGTGGTTAAATAAATCCCTCCTGGTTAAATAAATATATGTCACATTCAAGAATAGGCCAATTTTTTAATAACGCTCACACGACGTAACCATCCGGTCACTATAATATGAAAAAAATGATGGCTTGTCTTATTAGTATAAATTATATTAATAATGCAGCCAAAAACATCAGCATGCTTTCTTACTGCTCTTCTCTAAAAATAGTTACAAAAAAAATTAAAATTCATAATCCTTATTTAACCCTTAACTGCCCTGTATGCATATATACGTCTGTAGAAAATACATGCATCTATTAAAGAGATGGTGAATTCCAATTAAAGCAAGGCAATTTTCACCACCTGGGTCATTATATATAACAGTATATAACATATGCATTTTCTTACTGTTATTTCAGAAAACTAATATTACACCTTCTTTAATTGCAGAAATATGCGATTTAAGTAAGGCACTGGAGATCGCGTAAGATTTCGTGGGCAGTTAAGGGGTTAAAGGGGGAAAAGACATGACATTTTACTTAACATATCATGGGTTGAAGTAAGGAAATGTTTATTTTATAAAGGTGGTGTTAAGGTATAAATTTGAAAGAGAAATCTCTGTAATAAGGAAATACTACACTAAAACTGCAGTTGATAATTGATTTTAAAATTGAACGAAATCCATAACTTGATTTAAATGAAAGATAAAAGATTTGAGATTGTTAGAAATAATAGTGGACCAATTTTCCTTCAATTAGAATAAAATCTTAACTAATAAACAAATGATCTTAACATAATTATCCTTAACTTTAATCTTTAAATGTGTTATTTGAATGCAATGTAACATTAACAATATATTTGTCAGATAAAATATTATGCAGTAGACTATCTCAAATCCGCACAGCTTGGGACCAGAGGTTGTGTGGATTTCTGGTCATTGCTTTGTTTACATTTTTTTAACAGTAATTTGAATGTAATAATGCAATCAAAATTATAATGATTGCTTGCAATATAATAAAATATTAAAATAATTAAGTAAAGTAATAAACTAAAATGATAAAAAGTAAGATAATTTTAAAAATGACTAAATTATTAAAAGTAAAGGTCAAGCAAATAATAATGTATAATTAAATATGTATAATAAAGATGAGATGCATTTTCTTTGAATTATTCAATGAAACTTTTCTTATACAAGTATCTAATTAATTCACATGAAAATCATAAAGTAAAGAAGTTTTATTTCAGGTTTAGTCAGTCTTAATAATTAAAAAAGATAAATACATAATACATAAATACATTTGATAAAAAGATTGTGATTACCAGTGATATCAGCAATATCTTGATTTTTTTTCAGAAATAAATTTATACTTCTTTCATGAAAAACCACGAGTTCAGTCATATTATCGAGAATTACATATTAAAATACATACGGAATGATGTAAACTAAAAAATTCTGTAATTTTGCCCCTACATCTGAACTAAAAGTTTCATTGTTCACATCTACAATTGTGTGCAGATTTTAGGCATTTGTGGATTTTAGGGTTGCAGATTTGAGGGAGTCTACTGTACTTGTAATAAAACAAAATTAACTTATTTAATTTGAACTTGAAAAATTAAAGTGGAGTTATACATTTTCTTAACAGAATATTAAAAAAATCAATAGTTATGAATCAATACATAACACTAATGTTTTTAATGAATCTACAGATAAATTAAAATAAATATAATAAGAAAATTCCATACTGTAGCGCTTAGGACCATCTTCTAGACAGAATGTTAATGTTAATGTGGCATCATCCTCAAAAAATTCTGTCGCAAAGGCATCCCACCATAAATTATCACTTTCCTAAAACAATATGAAATAAAAAATTATTATACAAGCAAATAAACCACCAATATTTGTCTGACAGAAGAAATGAAGTCATTCAATTACACCAAAAAAAAATAAATTATTTGTTAAACTTAATTATAATAACGTAATTAGTTTATCATGACATCTTTTTTTAAGGTTTTTGAGAAAAAATAATGAATAAATAAAATATTTGTCTTGTTTCATTTCACTGCCTTATCATGACACTTTTTAATGTTATTGCATTTTATGAAATTGATGTCATACAATTTTGAATTTTATACACAATATTGAATGTTATGAAATGAAAACAGCAATAATAATGTAATTTTATAGGGTTTGCATATGCCCAACTTGTTAACTGTAAAACTGTGAGTCAGTCAGGGCTGGCTATTTGCCGGCAAAAAAGGGTTTCTGCCTTGCCAGTGGCAGAAACTGGTTATAACCGGTTTTAACCGGCAGAAACTGGCATAAACACATTTCATGACATAATACGAGACTTTTTTACTAGTATTAAATTTCTTAAGTACATTTTATTCCGTATAAATAACAAATGAAATATTGTGGGTAGTTTTAATTAAAAAATAAATAGATTTGTATTAGAAAAAATGAGTAATGTAACAGATAAAATTTTTGTTATAGTATGGTTATATAACTTTATATGTAAACAATTATTAGAGTATTTTAAAATTTCAGTTTAAAAATCAAATACAAAACTATATCCAATACTTATTTCAAATTAAACAATGAAAAGAAAAGAAAAATATTCAATACTTGCTCAAAATAATTTTCTGTAATTTAACGTATTAATTTAATAATAACACTATAAATTATCTCTCATAGAAATGTTATAGTTATATGCGGATCTTGTAATTCCATGAATTTAAAAAACATTTCATTTAAATACAGTATTCAAAGGAACAAATCTGACTTTTTATTTTTTCAATTTAAGACTGTTATAAGCATAGATCAAACTTTGTGCGAATTTTAGTAAAAAAGCTAAAATCTTTAACAATGATTTTACGCACAAACAACGTACAGACACGACAAAAAACGATTATATGGGATATTTTTGTCATGTCTGTATGTTATTTGTGCATAAAATCGTAGTTAAAGATTTTAGCTTTTTTATTAAGACTGTTAGTTGAAAATGTTCCAACCACATTTTGCACTTACAAAACAAGCAACTACAAAGGTTCAAAGCAGATTTGATACAGTAATAACCGACTACCATATGCTAACTTATTTATTTCATCCTAAATATATGGGATCAAAATTGACATATGAGCATAAAGAAAAGGCAAGGAAATTGCTTTCTGATATTATTCCCAATTTTGTGCCACATATAATATCCTTTGAAGCAAAATAGACTCCTGCCTTAGAAACATATTTCTCCAAGGAAGCCCTAGAACAGGGTTGGCGAACCTATGGCATGCGTGCCAGAGTTGGCACGTAAGCTAATTTTTCTGGCACGCGAAAAAATTTAATTTCGTAATTGTTATACAGATAAAATCCATTTTTTATTTCTGTTATAACCAATAAAATTTTTTTACATACGGACAGTACACAAATAATGTAATTATTTCTTGCATGAATTAACACATCAGAATAATTTTCTTTTCCTGCCATGCTATGCAGCATTTTCGCCATATATTTTGCCTTTCTGTACGAATTTAAAAAGCTGTAGCTTTCAAATTAATTTCGTTTGACAGTGACTGCAATAAAATGGCAAATGAATTCAATTTAGCTATGTATATTTGTAAAAATAACAAAATATGAACCAGATATAGAGCATTTTCCATCGAACGTACAACAGCAAAAATCTCACTAATACATTATTAGCACATTGTTTAATGCAACTTGGAAAGTTATAACCGAGATGTTGCATTAATAATAAGTTAAAAATTAATGAAATAAAATCTGGCATTCCCCCCCCTTCCCCTTATTACAATACATACCGCATAAATAAATCCTATTTACGAATTAAAAAATGACTCATTTAATGGCTGATACAGAAAAATAAATCGCATTTCGATTTTTAATATTTTTTAATTATTAATACATGAAAGCAACTGATTTTATAACCAATAATTCGTAAAAACATCGTACTCTTCAAAATTATTTTTGCATAAGTTTGGCACGTTGCATTGTTGATAGATATTGTTAGTGAATTTTTGGCACGCGTACGTGAAAAGGTTCACCGAGTCTGCCCTAGAAAATGTCTTGCCCTTACCTTCTATGTGATGGTCATCTTTAAAAAAGAATACTAAAGAAAATGAGGATTTTTCAAATTTGCATCCTCAATAATGACATTGCCAGCAAGTAATGATAGTCTTGAAAGAATATTTTCAAACTTTTCTTTCATTCAAAACAAAGAAACAGTGTGTTCAGAAAGATTAGCAAAATTTTGTCCTATGCTATGAATGTTCTGTGGAAAAAGTAATAATAGTATATTTGAGTGGCAATTTTGTTCTTTCAATATTGTAAAATAATTGTGCAAGATATTTCATTAAATTTTTTTTCTGTTATTTATTGTGCTTCAATTATTTACTTATATGTTTTCATAAGAATCATAATCTTTAAGTTATTGCATTGCATTATTTATTTAAAAATACTCTGAAAAATACATTTGTTAAAATATCACAGATTTTTTTGTAAATTTCTTTGTTTACTTTTAAATAAAAATTCAACTCTAAACAATAATATAAAATAGTTAAACTTGTACAGCATCAGACTACCATTGAAAATTTCTGTTTTTCAAGTGAAAAAAAAAAATTAGTACCTATTATTATATACACAAAGTATTTTTATATGATAATTTTGAAACTTTTTTACAACTTTGAATAACATTCATAATCTTTAATTTTAATGTAATTGTTTACACATCAAATACATGTATGAATTAAGAATCATTGCACATTAAAGTTCTTATTAATATTATTTCTGAGTTTCTGCCAGTTTTTGCCACTTACTTGCAGAAACTAGTTTCTGCCATGCCGGTTTTAACTGGTTATAACCGCTGGTTTTAACCACTATGGCAGAAACTTGCCAACCCTGGAGTCAGTCAACAAGAAAATGTGAGTCAATTAGAAAAATTAATGAGTCCATATTTATTTTAAACAAATTGATAATAATAATAAGATTTTTTTTAAAAAACTACATACATTTATTAGAACATGGACAAGCTGCATGCAAATTAATGAGTGTTGTATGTAATCGACTTTCACTAGCAGCTATATTCCCTGTAAGAAAAATCGGCTTTTCAAGGACAAACCTCCTTTTTTCATTTTCCCTTCGTTACCATAGTTACTAACCTAAGATAAGGGTCGAAGAGTGACCAACAAAGGGATACTGAAAAGAAGACGTTTGTCCTTGAAAAACCAATTTTTCCTACAGGGAGTATAGAGTCCTGCATTGGGTAGACTAACCCAATTTTACCCGATCCTCACCAAACCAGTAGTTTGGGTCAAATTGATTTGAAATATTTCAGATTCAGGTTGATTTCGGCTTAGGTTTTGATTCTTAGGGTTGACCCAATTTTTCATATATTAAAAAAAAAAAAACTGCAGTAAACATCCTCTAATCCGGCACGACTTTCGGAAAAAAAAAAAAAATAGTATTTCTTGTTCAGTCACACCTGGTGTTTATAATAATCTGGTGGAACTGGAGTGTGAAAAAAACATTTCTATGGATAATTTTCGAAACTGTTGAAATGAAAAATAAATTTTTATCATCAGAATTAAATACTTTTTACATTTCAGAAAAGTCTGCACAACTTGAAAAGGAAATTGATATCAGTCATCAAATAATGAATGTGGATCATTAGATTCAAATGTTTGTTTTATTTTTGCAAAAGATAAACAAAATAATTTTGATCAATTTTCGGAATATATACATATTTATGTCGAACAAAACATCGAAATGCGCAACTGATAGACATAGTGCCGAACATAGTATATCGGCATGTGTGTAGGGTCACCACCTGTTACTCCACATCATACGAAATGATTTCCTAAAAAAAGAAGAGTGAAGACTACTACAAAACAACCTGATACTCGAGATTTGTTTAAGATGGCTTCTACAAGTAGGCCTACGGTGTAGAACTATAGTGCATGTTTTCATATTATACTTATGTACATACGTTCATGTTGTACTTTAAATTATTGAGTATTTTTTTTATTCGATTCAAGCTGTCTAAAGAATAAAAAACATGTTTTGCTGTCATTTTTTGTTTAATTCTAACTTCTACAGATTTTTCACCACATTCATCCTGTAATCCGGCATGCTTCAAGTCCCGAACGTGCTGGATTAGAGGATGTTTACTGTATGTATTTTAATATTAATGAGTGAGTGTGTGTGCTCATTGTATGTTATACAGAAAATATAAAAGGGATATATTAGCAATATAATTGTAGACTATTTTTCCATAATAGTATTAAAATAGGCATTAATTTTATTTCATTTTGTGTTCAGATTTTGAATAGTCAAGTTTGAGGTTGATAAAAGTTTTTTTGCCGGGTTGACGTGGAAATTTCGGGTTCGGGTCAGGTACAACTAGTATTGCCAGGTCCACTGTCACAAAAAGCAGGACAGCGACTTCTAAATTTGGATGTAAAAACATGGTAAATCTTATGAAATCTGAACTTGTCTATAATGGAATCCTATCTTTAAGAGGGCTGGTCACTCAGATTTGGAATTCTCCTCCGTAATGTTAAGTCTATGGGCATTGGATGCATTCGTATATTTAAAATATCTCCTATGGAAATTAATTTTTTAAACTTCTATTTTTTGTGTACTCTTCCTAAAAGAGGTCTCTTTTTTTCTTAGTTCTCAAAATATTTCTAAAGTATAAACTTAATTTTATAGGAAGTGTTAAAATCTGACTCACAGTTCGCCCGCTTTTAACACATAAAATATTAAATTCAGCATAGATTTTAGAAACATTTTGAAAACTAAGAAAGAAAGAGACATCCTTTAAGAAGAGTACACAGAAAAAAGATGTCAAAAATATGAATTTCCCGAGAAGATGTTTTAAATATACGAATGCATCAAAAGTCCATAGACTTAACATTACGGAGGAAAATTCCAAATCTGAGTGATCAGCCCCCTTAAAGTAAAGAACTCATGGACCAAACAGAAGGAATAAAGAGGAATCTCTATGGAACGAAACAAAATCATTTTTTTATAATTGCATAAGCCTTTTATAGAGACTATGGAATTTCGCTTTTAACATAGAATTTTGTTATAAACAAGCTCTTTTTTTAACAGGTTTTACCAAAAAAAGTACATTTAAATCTGTAATAACAGAATTGCTATGGAACGGGGAAATACTCCGTTTTAGACAAGTTTTCGTCTTAGCAGATAGATTTGTATGATGTTCCTTTCAGTTGTACCATAAAAATTTTCTTTAAAGAGTGGTCCTATTTTTACAAATTTTATTGCATTAGTAAGTTTCAATTGATGCAGACTTATGTACTAAAAGAAATTTATATGAATTTGAGTATCAGGAAAAATCAGGACTATTGGCGTTCCACGGTTGTGCAGGAATCTACTAGCATCAGCAGCTACTTTAAATAAACCCCAGTAGCAAAAAATTCTCGAATTGTCTGCAACAGATACTTTAGGGGCAGAAAATAATCTGCAGGTAAAATATTTTAGAATTGAAGTATTAATTAATCAAACAATCACTTACCTTTGTTGTTATGCATTTTATTAATTTTACTAATAATAATCTTGAGTTTTTGTATTAAGTAATAAAGAGCTAAACATAATATAAAGCAAAATAAAGGTTCGATAGAGAAATAATATGCAAATGAGAAAAGAAAATCTGCGACGCCCATCTCCCGTCTCGAACTTTCTGCTACCGGGAAATAAACAAATATTATTATAAGTAAGTAATGTATTCATTTTGGATTTTTTAAAATTCTTTCAAATAAAACTGTTAAGGCTTTTAGAAATGAAAAACTCATGACACATTGTCATGCATATTCAAAGGCATTGATATTGACAAGTTTTTCCAATGACTTATGAAAGGTAGAATAAATTCTAGGAAATATGAAATAGTCAACCCTGTATATAAATAAATACCTTCAGATTGCAATTGGGTTTTTAGAACACCAGAAATTTGTTTCACTTCTAATTCAAAAACTATTGATGGTGAAGGATAACAAAACAAGAATAAAATTTGGGAAAGCAAGGAATAGCTGAGATAAGGCAAAAGAGTAGGTATTTTAATAAATTTGCAAAGGTAGGGCAGGGCTTGTAAATACAGTAAAAGATCTTTATAACGTAGACATTGAAAGGAGAAGTTTTGCATATTATACAATTTTGTGTTATATAGAACTAGTGTTGGCGCTAGAAAAAAAAGTCGCCGGGCGGGAATTTTTCAAAAAGGGACCACTATTCTAAAAAAGGGTACATTGTTCAAAAAGGGAACGCTGATCTAAAAAAAGGTGTACATTTTTTTCAAAAAGGTAACATTATTCTCAAATAAGGGCAGGGCATACCTGTATCTTGTTCATAAACATATTTTGAACTGGTTTGTTTAGAGTCCCTAGAATTTGCGATATTTTCCCGGTATCAATTGAATTGCCACGGGGCATATAGGAAGTGTTAAAAAGGGCAGCCGGGTGCATCGGGAGGGTTTAAAAGAGCCGCCAGGCACAAAAAAGAAATAAAAAGGGCCGCTGGACGCTGCGCCTTGCTAAAACGGCTTAGAGTCAACACTATATAGAACACATTTCACACATCATGTTGTAAACATATCCAAATATGTCCGAAACTTATCAATAGTGTTGACTCTAGAACAAACGGGTCGCTGGGAAGGAATTTAATTAAAAAAAAGGGCACTGTCATATCCTAATCAAAAAAACATTTCAAACTGGTTTGTTTAGAGGAGTCTCCAGTTATCAGTAAAATTTTGTGATATTTTCCTGAACAATTGGTGATTTTTTGAGATATATTCCCACAACCATTCAACGAATTTCATATTTTCTCATGGCCAATCTACGAATATTGAGATTTTTTTCACACAATTGGTGACACAGTAAGTTTCTGGATTTGCATTTGCAAAACTCACAGGGTTTTTTTTTTTTTCACATGACTGATTGACAAATTTCATTGTATGCAGTCAAATGACTATATTTATAATTTTTTCCCCCCACAATTGACTGACAAATCTTATGATTTTTTTCCCTCATGACCGATTATTAAATCTTGGCATTTCATCTTGAGACTGACTGACAAAATTCACGATGTTTTTTCCCCACGTCCAATTGAAAATTTTCATGATTTTTTTCTGTGATATATAGATGAATTTTGAGATGTCTTTCCAACAACTGATCAACGAATTTCCCATTTTTTCGCCCCCTCGCTGGCGATCGACAAATTTCTTGATTTCCTTCTTCCCCCACGACCAATCCACAAATATCATATCTCTCCTTTGACCAATTTCGGTATTCTTTACCCCACGGCAGATTGATAAGATTCACAATTTTTTTTCCTTACAGCTGATTGATGTATTTTGCGAGAAATTTACTGAAAGGGTGCATTGCATTAAAAAGAGCAGTAAAAGATTACCGAGTGCATAAAGTAGTCAAAAGGGGTCGCCAGGCCACACTGGCCTAGAGCCAACACTAATCAACATACAGTACAGGATCTTTATTGCATTCTTTAGGATCAGAAGTTGTATACAGACTAAAGGTCAAAATTAGCACTAGCCACCGGCCACAGGGCCAGTAAATGAAAAAAAAGTGGCTAGTGAAAAATAGTCTATCAGCGGCCACTTTTTTACAAGGAGATAATAAAATTTTCTTGCATTTCATCAAGGATTCTACTTTTTTTGGTTCCAATATATTTATATTAACATATTTATTTGGGCTACTCAGTCTTAGATTAATACTTATAGAAATTTTACTGTTTAGCATCTTGAAATAAAAAAGTAGCCGCTAGTTTAAAGAAAGTGGCCACTTTAAAAATTAGTCCTACCGGCCAGTGGCCGCTAGTGAAATTTCCCAATTTTGACCTATAATACAGACTACAAATTTTTGCATAATATAAGGTCATTTCACACATTGTTAAATTTACTTTATAAACATTGTCCAAATATGCATAAGACAAATCATTATACTACTCATTTTCAAAAAAAATTATTGTAATAGTAGCAAATTTTCATTGAAAATTTTTCAATTAAGATAAAGGTGAAATAATGTATCATACTTAAGTCCTCTAGAGAGTAGCAATTTTTCTACAATGTGGAATATGCAGGTGCTTATTAACTCCTTAACTGTTTCATTTTTTTTTTTTTTTTTTTTTGACACCGTAAACTAAACACAGGAAGCCAACATCACTTTTTAAGTACAAATATATTTGCCTTAAATAATCGAGAAAAGTCTGCCAATGAATGAGCCGAAGATTACAGGAAAAAATTAGTGGTGTTGAAAAGCTTTTAGTAACGAAACAAGCTAACTTTTCTTGCAATAACTGAGTTCGGGCAAAACAGTTAAGTGCAAAATTCATTGTTTACACCTGGGAAGTTGTGTGTTATACAGAGAATTGCATATTTTCAGAAATATCAAAAACCTTGATCATATATGTGTAAATACATAACCATATGTTGCAGTTAGAGTGTTTAATTACTCACAATTATTTTTTATATTAGCCAAGTTATTATTAATATTAATTTAATTAATTTCATGTGTAACACATTATATATTGCAATTGATGTAATAATCTAATGCAATATGATCCAAGAAGAAAAATCCTGACAATAAACATTGTTGTCGAAGAAATATAATAAAATTCTAATTAAAAATTGCAATGCATTTTACCTCATTTGACCAAACATAAATCAAATAATTATATTTTAACTGCATAATCAAGTTATTGTTGCTACGTGAAATATAGTGTTTATATTGGCAATTCTAGGACTTTATCTAAAAAATGTTTTAACAGTTACGGGAAAATGTTAAAAAAGAAATAAAGTTTGAAAATTTCTAATTTCAGCTATAAATAAAACTTTAATATTATTTAGATAACTAGTAGGATCTTTCATATTCGCATACATTCCATCATCATCATAAAGTTCTTGAAGATGAAGATTGATCAAAATTTTAGATATCAACACTTTTAAAAAAGTTACAACTTTCTGAAATTATAATATACCCTAACTGGGAGTTAAATTTTATTTACATAAGTTTAATAATAAAGTGTTAAATATTTAATATAAAATAAACCTTATTTCATAATCAGAGATCTTTTGTGAATTTTACAGATAGTAGCACAACAAAACAAAAAGAATAAAGAGGGGAAAATGTAAAAATATATAGTACTCAGCCAGGTAAATGTGCAATTTCAGACGCTCTCAATGGAAACATTTTGATGTCAACAAAGATTATTTGTGAAAACATATATTAATTTGGGCATTAGATGTATATTTAATAGAAAACTTAAAATGAATTTAAACTGTATATTGACAATGAAATTAAAACTTCACAATAGTATATGCATATACAGATGAATAAACAGAAGATAATTTGTGTGGGGATTTAATATTTTTACCTTAAATAATCAACCAAAGTTTAATTAAAATGAAAATATACAAATTATTTTCGGCATTGGGTGTTTTTATTAGAAAATATTAAATAAATTTTTATTTAAACACTAAAAATGAAGATTTACAACTTCACAATGTGTCTACAGATGAATGAAAATTTGCATTGAATGAACATAATTGATGTCAACAAAGATTATTTAAAATGGAAATATATACTAATTATTTTGGCATTAAGTGAATTTAATAGAAACAATGCAATTTCATAATATAGGATTACAGATGAATTAATAATTTCAAGCAGACAATTTCAATGAAAACAAGGGATGTCAACCAAGATTATTTAAGGTAAAATATACTAATTATTTTGGTAATAGATGAACTTGATAGAAAATACTTCACAATATTATATTACATTATGAATAAACAATGATCATCATTTATTACATCAAATAATTTAATAAAACAATGAAATAAGAATTTTTTTGACATAATTCAAATTTTATGAAAGCTTCAAAACATTTTTAGATTTAATATAAATAGCAAAATTGTAAATATTTACTTACTTCAGTCCTTTGCTGAAGACGTTTATTCATCTCATAAATTCTGTAGTCGGGCTGCCCGAAGTAAGGAGTATGTCTCCTAAAATAAGATGAAAAAGGAGATGAGTAAAAGGGATCATTTGGAGGTCCACCGGGGATCCCAACCCCCGGATTAAACATGGGCTTCATTAAGGGTCAAGTGGTCATTTTCTAATATTCTCAAAACATTGCGCGCTTTATTCTGGTTAAGCACGTGTTCGTGAATGAAAACATACGTATTCAAAGTGAGGTTAAAACTTATTGACGGTTACACGAATAACAAAGTTGCTAGCGATCATGAAACAATAGATGTCAGGTTTTCCACTAAAATGATTCAGGAAAGTCGAATACGAATATAATCGCTCAAGACAGAGCAGCTTCGATGTTACTGGACCGGCCAAGCAAGCAACCATAGTTGTCATCCCCCCTATGGCATGCCAAATCCTTCCGTCCCCCCAGCGAATGTATAACCCCGTTTCATCGCCAACGAAATTCTTATTGCCAAATGTGGCGCCAAGACAATAGCAAATTTGATTCACGGAATAATGTAAAACTACAGTGTCAGTTTGTTTCTATCTTTTCTGTTGTAATGGCTTATGCCAACAATGAATAAGTACATGACGATAATTCCACGAAATACATTATTTCTTTTTCTTATTCGAAATGTGGGAAAATAATTTTTTTGTTATAATTTGTTTTATGTATTTCAAGGGAAAAGAATGAAAAAAATATAATAATAAATATTCAGGGATGTTGTGAATGGTATACGCCATTATACTCTATAGATTAATATATATATATATACCATGTATTCTCTGCTTCACAAGTAAAGCTATAGCGTACACACTCTGATTTGTTTAAAACTAGAGCACTGATTATAATACCCACACTCCCTTTAATAACCGTAAATAAATATTTCCACTTTCAAAACCAACCATATGTTATTGCTCTATCTTAACGAATTTTTTTATTAAAAAAACTAGATCCTAGATGCCCACTTAAATTATAAACTAGTCTTGAGCGTAATTAAAACCTTTATAATTAATAATTTAATTAAAACTCAAGATAATGTTGTGGATTCATATTATTATTATTATTATTATTTCAAATATTTTTAATTTTTAACGAGCTTATAAATAAAGCATTTTTAAGTACTACAAGGGTAGTATTTTAAAATGAGGGATTGGAATTTTGAAGTTGCAAACCAATAATAATAATAAACGTTAGATTATTTATGAATAAGTTTAAAATAATTAATAAATTTAATAAAATATTTTAAAATAAAATAGTAAAGTTTTATAAAAGATATTTCTTAAAAATAAATTAAGAAAGTGTTATAAAATTAAAAAATATTTAATGAAATAAATAGTATATATTTTTTAATAATTTTAATGAAAGAAAAATAAATTTATAAATAAAAATATAATTAAAATAATTAAGTTGTTTCTTTTTTTCCCTAATTCCCTTGGCTTACATCTAAAATTAGAAGAAAAAAAAAGGTAGGATGACTTCTGCACCAATCACGTAGCTTAATATAAGTATAGCTTTAAAATAAGGGCTGAGAATTTTACATAAATAGAATTGAAAAAAAAAATTATGAATATTAGAACAGTTATAAATAATTTTAAAATAGGTAAAGTAAAAAAAAAAAAAAGTATATATAAAATTTTATTTAAAAAAACTTAATTCTTTTAAATTTTGATTATTGATTTTATAAATTGATAAAAATTTATAAAGGAATTACGTTTTATAAAATAAATAAATGCGCATTCTTAAATATTTAATATAAAAAATAATAAATTCATAACTAAAATATTTTTAAGTAAATAAAATAATTTTTACTTAGTTTCTATTTGTTTTCCCCCAACTTCGTTAGCTTCCACCTAAAATTAGAGAACATCTAAATCTATCGATATAAGAGAAGTCGGATAACTTGTGCACCAAAAGGGATAAGAATTTCGAAAAAATAAAAATAATTTTAATGAACATTAGATTATATATAAATAATTGTAAAATAAATAAATTTAATAAAACCTTTTAATAATGTTAATAAAATTTAAATATTTTATTTACATAATTCTCATTTTTTTTTTTTAATTTCTTCTTATTTCGGCAAAAATCCGGCCGGACCGAAACTGTCTGTATTTCAAAAATTTCGTTTCTTCCTTCGGAAAATTTCAACATTACTCATTGATTTGAACTGTATTGGCTCAAATGAAACACTATTTATTGCTATGAACTTCACCATTCAGTCATGACTGACTCAATATATGAGTGCAAAGTATAAGCAAGAAAAGCATATAGGGCTAAACTTTGAAGACGCTTTTCACGTACTCATTAAAAAGCTGAAGACTTAACAGTAACAGAAAAATTTTAGTTTGAAACCGCAGAAGTTCTAATATAACAGGTGATCATTTACAAAATTCACTATAAAAGATAAATCGCGGTATCTATGTATACCTAAAACATTTTTAGAAAATCATTTTGTGTCTTTGATGATTTAATTACCGTATATACTCATGTATAAATCGAAGAATTTTAGACAAAATTTGGATGTTGTTGAGATTGGGGGGTCGACTTATACACGAGTTAGAAAAAAAAAATCGCAGTTAATCGGCGAATGGGTAAGTCTTTTAAGTAACCACACATGCGTCTAAGGTTGGAGGGAGAGATAAAAGCGGACGTTGCTCATTTTCCTGTGATTGACAAAAAAAGCTCAACAATAAGTCCCTGTAATTGTTTTGCATCCATTTTCTCTCGGGAGAGAATTCTCTTCAATGCAGGGGCATTTTTTTTCAACATTTTAATCCCTTTTTAAAAAGAGTTCAACTTGAGAATACTTCAAGACATCTCTCATAAAAGTCATATAATACAAAGAATTACAGTCCTCCCAACTTAATCGGGTCACGGATAATCGAATACTCCGCTTATTCGAATAGTATCCTCCGGAACCGAATTTATTCCTATTGGTTCCATGTTATTTTCCCCTGCTTAAACCAAATACATTTTACGAACATCCCCGCTTAATCGAATAACGACTGTGTGACCTATGTTTGAAAATAGGCGCGGAAAGCACGTTTCAGCTGGACTTCATGCAATGATTTCGGCAGGTAAGTTATAATGGACAGGTCAAATTATTTCTCCATCATCACTTCTTGCTGTTAACCAGACTTTAATGGCAATATGCCGTCACTTCGAGACTCGAGATGGTAGTTATGATATTTTGCATTCATTCGAAAAAAAAAACTCAATATTTACTCCTTTAAAATTCCACTTAAACAAACCACTTTAAACGATTTTTTTAAGGCAGTATAAGTAAAGTAAATTAGAAGTAGCAAAGTTTTGACCAAATTCAAATGAGCTGCATTAAGTGTGATGTAAACCATATAAATGTATGTACTGACATTAAATTAATACGTATTTACTTTATATTAGCATTTGTATTTATTTTAGTTTATGTTATTCTATTAACGATTTATTATGCTGTTAATTAAATGTACCGTAGATGATGGTTATTTTGCCTTTTTATTACTTATTAAATATTGCAGTTATGATTCCGTGTTTAATGAAATAACCCGCTTAATCGAATATTATTTCTGGAACCGTCAATATTCGTTTACAAGGGGACGACTGTACTGTATTTTAGCAGTCTAAGAAGTTGTTTACCTTGTATATAAGGTTTGGATAGATTTTTGAAAGATTTTTTTTCTTTTTAAGTATCATTAAATTGATAGGAATATATTTCAAAATAGTTTAAACTTCTTTAGTTTTACATAATTAACAGTTTTAAAACGTTGAATTTTAAAAAAAGCCTGATTGGAAAAGAACAACAACAACAAAAAATGTTTACTAATTCAATGAAAATTTGTACATTTTCTGTATCCTTAATTACAAATCATTTTTCAACATGCCAGAAATGTGATTCGACTTATACACGAAAATTCAATTTTTTTCAAAATTTTGCTTAGGAATTGGGGTGGGGGGAGGGGTGGAATCGACTTATACACGAGTATATACGGTACATTTTGTTTTATATGAAAATAAAAAAGTTTTGGTCAGAGGCAGAGAGAGCCAACTTGGGCCACACGTATAATCAATTAATAATTCTGTTTATTTATGTACGTATTAATTAATAATAATAAAAACATTTTTGGACATTTTCGTTTTAGGCCGAAAATAGGAAGATTACCGAAATTCAGTTTCGGTCTTAAAAACCTGTTTCGGTCGATCCTTAATACTTAATTACATTTAATCAAACTTAACAATTATTTTTTTCAATCAATATAAAATAATAAATTAAAACACCAAATAAAATAAATTAAGACAGACTTGAGTACAGTTAAAAAAAATAAAAATAAAATTTTATAAAAAATATACTTAAAAACAATTAAAAATACAATTTGTAAACGTTTCGTCAAGCGGCACGCGAGGCATCATCAGTACAAAATAATATATATTTTGTACTGATGATGCCTCGCGTGTCGCTTGGCGAAACGCTTACAAATTGTATTTTTAATTGTTTTTAAGTATATTTTTTATAAAATTTTATTTATTTATTTATTTATTTATTTTTTAACTGTACTCAAGTCTATCTTAATTTATTTTATTTGATGTTTTAATGGTCTTTAAATTCAGACGTTAAATGTATATATACTGTAAATAAAATAATAAATTTATAAATAAAGTAATTTTAAAATAAAAATAACTTTTAATTGGTTTCTATTGTTTTAAACTTCCTTGGCTTACATCCAGAATTAGAGAAAATCTTTCATAAATCTATCGAAATAAAGGAATGATGACTTCTGTTCCAAGGGTAGAGTTTAATGTTTTCGAATAACGGATAGGAATTTTACAAACTAGAATTCCGAAAGAAGAGAGAATTATTTTCATGAATATTATATTATTTATAAATATTTTCAAAATAAATAAATTTAATAAATTATTTTAATAAAGCTTATATAATTAATTATAAGATTTCATTAAAAAAATATTTTACTTTTTATAATATTTTACTATAATTTTTAACAAAACAATAAATTTTGAAAATATATTTAATAAAATGAATTGAGTATTAAAATATAAAAATGGTGAGAAAAAATATAAAATTTAAAATAAACATGTAATGAAAAAAAAAACTTTAATTACATTCTGTAATTTTCAACTTCCTTGGCTTACATATAAAGTTAGAGAGTCTATAAATCTATTGACACATGGGAAGCGGAATGACCTCAACACTATTGACGCAATTTAATGTTTTAAAATAAGGGATTCAAATAAAGGATGTTTTAAAATAAGGGAATGAGTCTCATAAATTAAAATTTCGAATTTCGAAAAATAGAAAATAATTTTACAAAAATTAGATTATCGATAAATAATTTTAAAATTAATTAAATATTAAGATTTTAATAAAATATAATTTAATTTTTATAATTTTTTATTGCGACATTTAATAAAATTAAAATTTTGTAAAATATTTAGACTTAAAAATATAAATTTAATTATTATTTTTATAAATTTAAGATAAATATTAACAGAGTTACAAATAAAATAATCTTAAAATTAAAATACAATAGAAATTAAATCAACTTTTAATTAATTTCAATCTTGTTGTTTTTTAACATTCTTGGCCTACATCTAAAATTAGAGAAAATCTAAATCTATCGATATAAAGGAAGTGGAATGACTTTAGCACCAATGGAACAGATTAATGTTTTAAAATAAGTAATAAGGGATAGGAATTTCACAAACTAGAATTTCGAAAGAATAAAAAATAATTTTAATGAATATTGAACTACTTAAAAATTATTTTAAAAATAATAAGTTTAATAAAATATCTTAATCAATTTAATAAAGTGATAATTTTTAATGTATTTTATTTTTTATAATTTTTTTAATAAAAGGATAATTTTTTTTTTTTTTAAATGTATATTTATTTAACATGTTAATATTTAGATTTATAAATAAAAATAATTTGAAATTTGTTTCTGTTGTTTTCAACATTTTGGCTTATATCTAAGGTTAGAGAAACTCTGTATATCTATCGATATAAGGGAACTGCAATGACTTCTGCATCAATGGCACACTTTAATGTTTTAGAATAAGGGATGGGAATTTCACAATCTAGAATTTCGGCAGAAAAAAAAATGATGTTAATGAAACTAAAATCAAGTAATCTTGCTAAAAAGGTGCATCTAATTCTTTAAAGATGGTACAATATGTAAAAGTTGTTATTACACATAAAAAATGGTTTAAAAATTTAAAACTTCACATCGAGTACTTTCGATCACAACGTGGTCATTGTCAGAGCTGCTTCGATACGTAATTGACGAAGATTACGTAATCAAAGCAGTCCTGAAGATGATCATGTTGCGATCAAAAGAACTCGGCGTGAAGTTTTAAGTTTTTAAAAGTGTTTTTTTTATGTGTAATAACAACTTTTACACATTAAGGCATCTTTATAGAATCAAATGCACCTTTTTAGAAAGATTACTTTATTTTAATTTGATTTTATACAAGATGAATGTGACATTCCAGTGATATTCCATATATACATTTTATAATTTCAATGAATATTATATTATTTATAAATAACTTTAGAAGTAATAAATTTAAGACAACATTTTAATAAAATTATAAAAAGTTATGTTAAGAAATAAATTATTTTTAATAAATTTTTACTATTACTATTTTTAACAAAATAATGGAATTTAATAGAATAAATTTATATGCTCTTTTTGAACGAACACGTCTACAGATTAATGTTCAGTTAATCAATGTTCAGAGGTAGAGAACCCCCAAAGAGACCTCCAACCATTCGGCCACCACGGGTAAATCTTTTTTTATCTCACTGTTACCAAAGTACATATGTATTCATTTGTGACACAGGGCTAATTCAAAATTTTTGTTCAGGAACTCGAGAAGCTTTTCGGCCCGATATAATTCATGATGTTTATACACAGTTTTTTTTTTTTTTTTTTTTCTCCGTAAGGAAATTTTTTTAACTTACCTCTCTTTGGCTTTGGGTTTTTCAAATTATACATCTAAGCATTTAAAGCAAATGTGAAAGGTTGAAAACTTTTTTTTTTCATTCATCAAATTTTTTATCTTTCTATGAAAGCAGATTACTTGTGTTGTTAAATAAGATCTAAATTATGTAATATGTTTAATAGCAATACATTTATCCTTTTTTTTTGGGGGGGGGGGGGAGGGGATAGAACTTATTGGCAGATGTTATTTGCAAGCTCCAGTGACTTATTTAGAAAAACAAAAACTTTTCAATTTTGAAATTGCCTTTACTTTAAACTATGGTGGCCAACGATTTTAATCAGATGATCAAAATCAATCGTGTCTTTAATTAAATGTTTTATATCAATGATTAAAGCGTGTTTTAATCAAATGATTTAAATCAGCGATTAAATTGCGTTTTAACTAGATGATTTAAATCAGTGATTAAATCGTGATTTTAATCAAATGATTTAAATCATAATATAAATCGTGTTTTAATCAATTTAAATTAGTGATTAAATTGTATTTTTAATCCAATGATTTAAATCAGCGATTAAATCGTGTTTTTAATCAAACGATTTTTTAGTCATTGATTAAAATAACAAATTTTCTGATGCTCTATTGCTTTTTTCTGACATCGGTTGCTAAAGAAAATAATAATAAAAAAATATAAGAAAATTTGTGCAATAATGAAATCTGCAGATGAGGCAGGTGTTTAATGCTTTCTCATAGTTATGTAGAGAAGATGGATTACTGTCAATAATTATAATATATATATATAAGATTTCTGTAATAATGAAATACGCAGATGAGGCAGCTTGTTAATATCTTCTTAGTATTATGTAGAGAAGATGGGTTGCTAAATGAAAATAATTACAAAAAAAAAAAAAAAAAAAAAAAAAGAAGAAAATTTCTTTATTGACATATATTATTTATGCACCTAGTTGATAATAAAGGTTAACAAATACTTTGATTTTATTTTATAGGTAACCGCCCCCATCCCCCGTAAAGATGTACAACAAAGTTTGCAGGCAAGACAACGACTGACTGAGTGTCCAAATATATCTTATACATGCTATATATATATATATATATATATATATATATATATATTTTTTTTTTTTTTTTTTTTTTTTTTCATTCAGCAATATATCATTTCTACATAATATTGGGAAAACATTAAAAATCTGCCTCATCTGCAGATTTAATTGGTACAGAAATTTTCATTGACATTTTTAGGGTTTCGTTCATCTGACGAAACCGTATTCGTCTCGCTCCTCTGTCTGTCCGTCACAGAGCCCGTTCTCAGAAACTATACATGTTGGAGACTTGAAATTTTGCATACTTATAGACGAAAACCACACATCATACGACAAATCATAAAATTTTAAAAAGGTCGTACATTTAACCCTTTGGGCTCCCACATGTGTATTTTAAACAATTCTTTCTAAGTGAGCCCCTAATTAGGATGCAGGCATGAAATTTTGCGTACTTATAGATGCACACCTCAGATCAAACGACAAATCATAAAATTTTGAAAAAGTCGTACATTTAACCCTTTGGGCTCCCACATGTGTAATTTAAACAATTCTTTCTAAGTGAGCCCCTATTTAGGTTGGATGTGTGAAATTTTGCATACTTATAGCTGAACACCTCACATCAAATGACAAATCATAAAATTTTCAAAAAGTCGTACATTTAACCCGTTGGGTTCTCACATGTGTATTTTAAACAATTCTTTCTAAGTGAGTCCCTAATTAGGTTGGAGGTGTGAAATTTTGCATACTTATAGCTGAGCTTCTCGCATCAAACGGCAAATCATAAAATTTTCAAAAAGTCGTACATTTAACCCTTTGGGCTCCTACATGTGCATTTTAAATAATCCTTTCTAAGTGACACCCTATTTAGGTTGGAGGCGTGAAATTTTGCATACTTATAGCTGAACACCATCAAGCGACAAATCATAAAAATTGAAAAAGTCGTACATTTAACCCTTTGGACTCCCACATGCGTATTTTAAGCAATTCTTTCAAACTGAGCCCCTTATTAAATTGGAGATTTGAAATTTTGCATACTTATAGCAGAACACCTGAGGCCAGGGGACAAATCATAAAATCTCGAAAAAGTCTTACGTTTAACCCTTTGAGCTACCACATATGTATTTTAAGCAATTCTTTCTAAGAGAGCCCCTAATTAAGTTGGAGACATGAATTTTTGCATACGTATAGCTGAATACTTCAGACCACACGACAAATCATAAATTTTTCAAAAAGTCTTATATTATTTACTCCTCCGGGCTCTAACTTGTATATTTTAAACAATTTTTCTAACCTCCGCCCTTTTCACCCGGGGAGCACTTTTCCAACTTTTGCCGACACCCCTTTGAGCATTCTTTCGTATTATGCACCATAGCCTTACATATTTTAGTTCCACTTTTTACCGCCAGGTGTGCCTACTTATCTCGAGTGCTATGGACCCAATCCCTTCGACTAATATATATACGGATAGTATGTAAAACGGAGTTTCGTTCGGATCAAGGTTTGTTAAGAATAGAGTGCGCCCCTGGTTGCGAAATGTGGAACTAACAGATTTTTCAAAAGGATAAAGTGTTTTGAAAGGAATATTAAACGAAACCCTCTGTGCGATCTGTGATCACACTTACCCACTTGTTTATAATTATTTTCATTCTGAAATCCATCTTCTCTACGTAATGCTGGGAAAACATTAAAAATCTGCTTTATTTTCAGATTTCATTGATATAGCATTTTTCTTATATATCTTTATAATTATTTTCATTCGATGTCCCATCTTCTCTACGAAGGCTGGGAAAGGAAAATATGCCTCATCTGCAGATAATACTGATTCTTCTGCACGGGATGTTTTCGAAAAATAAAAATGAAGTATTCACTAACATTAGACTCTGAGTTGCGTTAATAAAATCTGCCAATAAGACAGCTTTCTTATACACTTTTTATAAGAATTTTACGTTCCTGCTCCTATTTTTTATACTATGCATAATTATTCCCTACCTTGGACTTATTACAATAAGGCTGGATGTTTGGAAAAGCATCGTAGGCTCATCGCAATGAACCTGCACAATATCAGGCTGATTGCAAAAAAGGGGGTGATTCTCCAATTAGCCTAGGCTCTTTGCAAAGAGCCGGATATCTGGCAATTAGTCTACGATATTTATCTATATATTATGAATTTTATTAATTTAAAGTTACAATGCTTTCTTTAATGCAAACATGCAGCAAGAAAAATACTTTTCTTATTTATATTAACATCATTATTTGCATTTATTCAAATTCGGAATTAAACAACCTAATTATACGACTTAAACTTGCGCACAATTTAAAATTCATTTAGTGTTCAGAATTTTTTTTTTTTTTTTTGGTGTACTGAATTATTATTCTGCAATATTTTGAAATAAATATGTTTAAGGCTGTTCTTGAAAATAATATTAATAATAATAATACGGTCGAAATATTGAAGTGATTTAGAATTGAATAGTTTATTTATTTATTTATTTATTTTCATTTTACTATAAATGTATTGCATTTATAATCAGTTATCCTCCAATAGTTGTGTTTTTAAAATCTGCTTAAATCTCCACCTTTGGCAACCATTTTCTAAAAGATTATTTTCCTTTAACCGTTTATGCCTCGACGTTACTTTAAAGTACCATTAAAATAACTTCTTAAAAAATTCATTTAATACATCGATTAGTAGTAATACAGTTTAGAATAAGTTATAGATACTTTACTTTATCTTGTTCCGAAAGCATTATTGGTTGCACAAAACAATTGGGGGGGGGGGGGGGTCGGTTCGGAAATATTTCTATATTTTTATTGTAAGAACATTAAATTTGTAGATTTCTTAATTCTACAAAATACTATAAAAAAAATAATTAAATAAAAGATTTGAGTGGAGTTATAAGTGTTGCACAAAATCCCTATAAGTTCAAATTTAATTAATTAATTTTAATTGGCAAAATTCTTCTAAAATTTATTAAATGATCGTGTAAATCTTCTAATGTAGTTTCAAAAGTTCGCGAAAAATGCTTTAGAAGATAAAGTTTTCACGAATTCACAATTTGGGACATAAAGGGTTAAAGAAAACGGATAAATTCTATTTGACTTCTTGGAAGTAAATAAATAAGAATACTTTTAAATTTTGTGCATTTAAGCATAAAACATTATTGCGCGAATGTGTCAGAAAGTATCAAGTTTGGATTTGAGAAAAGCATAGTAAAAAAGTAAAAGAAAATAAAAATATATATTAATTTTTATCCTGGATCTGTTTGGATAAATATACAAAGTATTTGGCCAAATATTTAAAGTATTCGGCCAGATGACACTCAGTATTTGGGGAACCGTTTATTTGGCAAAAGGGTCGAATATAAGAATAGTGGCCAAATATTCGTTATGCCCCTAAGTTTGATCATGCACTCATCATAATCAGTAACGTTTTGTGCTTTTAAAATAGGATAAGGTTAAAAACAAAAAATATATTTATGTGAATATATAATAAATGTATAACAAAAAATAAATGTATTTATATATTTATAGGCATGGAAAATGTTTAATATTTTGTAGTAATATAAGAACGGGAACCCGAATGAATATTAGGCCGTAGGCCACTTTAGGCCTTAATTTGTCCGTTCCAATAGAAATTGTGTGTCAAGCCTTAAACGGTTGGTTGGTTGGTAGATTTTTGACGGCCGATTATCTACACTAGGGATATAGGCCCGAGGGGGGAGTGCCCTTCGTGGGGGTCTTTCTAAGGGAACCTAACCCGTATTTATGCATGGAAATCCATGGCTCGAAGAAAACCACGAAAACTCCGAACGATTAGGCCGACAGGCGCGATTGGGTTCGAACCCAGCACTTCCCGTCTACCAGTTTCGAGAGCAGAACCTCTCAGCCACTGGTGGGGCAGCCTTAAACGGATAGGAGCGATTTAGTTATAAATATGAAAAATCAGGAAATCGGCTATCCAGTGCGGGACATTTAAATTTAGCTAAAACAAAAAATCGGGTCGTCTGTTATCCTCAAAGTTTGTTATTCTCAAAATTGCATGATTTTAGCGCCAGTAGTTGAGGCTGGGTGTTAACATGTCTGCTATTGTCAGTTGTGTAATTTTTCTAAGAGATGCCTCACAAATATTGTCTTAACTCAATATCAAAACAACATGTAAAGATAAAATCCTTCTCGCAAAATCGCGTATGTAAGCATAATAATACAATTAAACTTTGCAATTCGTCCAGTAGAAGTTAAGTTTCAAGTTGTGTCTGCAGTTAGGTCTGACCCTAAGCCACTGCCCACTAGATGTTTAGAGGCTAGCGGACAGTGCCTGCCCCCGCCCCGCTGCCCGTTTAAGACATGGACGTAAACACATTTTTAAACAAACAAACAAAAAAAGATTTAAAAGTAAACAGATCTAAAAATTGTCTATTTGCGTGGAAACTTCCTGACGAACAATTCTTAGCTCCCTTTTCTCTAATGTGTTAATTATTTTAAAACATTTGGGAAGTGTACATTTTACCTTGTTTTTTAGGGGGATTATCAGAGATAAAGAATTTTTTTTAATTAAATTTCAAAATCTAGAAAGGGGCAGTGGACTTCCTCTGCCATTTGCCCTTTCAAAATTTAGATGTCCTTGTCAGTGGCCGCGCACTCAAACATTTTAGTTTTACGTTACAGAGATGTTCTTTGTTTCTTAATCGGGCAAAAAGAAAAAAATACAGCATAAAATTAATTTAATTTAAAACAATAAGAAAATGATGCCAAAATAAATCTGACAAGGAATTTGGAACAACTTTTCGGAATAAAAACATTATTTGCTCAAATCTTAAAGCGGATTCAGTACTGCTTTTAAATGCTGTTTATCTGGATGTCACCAGGGCTTCTAAGATTAATAATTTATCGAAATCTGTAATTTCTACATATGAAGAAGGGGAAAAAAATGATTTAAGGGTTTTGTTCTCAAATCCTAAAGGGTAACTTCCTGACATAAGTTTTAATTTATTTTTGTTCGAAAATGCATGAAACTAGCTGGTGTTGTTGTTCAAAAACTACGTCATCGAGCTGTTTTTCCATTTTTTTGCAAACGCAATAGAACTTTTAGAAAATAACGTCAAAGTGGACGTTTTGAACCGAATTTCCGCGCGAAGAGAGAAAGAGCACTCAAGAGCGGGCGAAAAACGGGTTTGTCACGTGATCGAATTCGCTTATAACTCAATAGGTAATTGATGGATCAAAAAATGGAAAAAACAGTTAAATTCCAAATCGCTTCCATGGCCATGCTTTCCAATTTTATACCTTTCCTTTAAAAAATAAATTTGTAAATGTGTCAGAACGTTTTTCGCTTGTTGAACAGAGCAGTTAAGAACAGCCTTAAGCTCAAAAAGCGCGACAAATTTAAAAAAAAAAAAAAAAAAAAAAAAAAAAAAAAAAAAAAAAAACATTGAAAACTTCAATTTGTAACTCGGAATTAATTAAAAATGTTTGTTGAAGAAGCCAAGAAGCTTTTCGATCCAATACAGTTTATAAAGCTGAATCAAAGGAAATCTGCTCTTTATTATGTCGTTAGCGTAAGTACGGGTTAGGTGCCCTTAGAAAGACCCCCACGGAGGGCACCTCCCCCCCTTAGGGCCTATATCCCTCGTGCTGATAATTAGCCGTCATGAATACAACCAACCTTATTGTGTCGTTACGATCCGTACGAGTACTTACGAGAGTCGGGTTATACCCGACCCGAATATTTCATTTGCAGTCAACTCGCAAACCGATTCAAACGCGCGAAAAAAAATTTTCATCGACCCCGACATATTTCAACCCGCAAGCCGGACCGAACCCGAAATGAAAGGAAAGTAAATCATGTTTTAATGCAATCATGAAATCTACAATAATATCTCTATAATACCGAGTTTACCTTTTATGTAGAAAAATAAACATATTATTTAATATTCAAATATAGCAAAACTTCTAAATTGCGGACACCTCAGGATCGTTGAATAGAGCCTTGCATCGAGCCGAGTTGTCCGTAATTTTCTTTTTTCAGGTCGGGTGACTCTAATTTTCTTTCTGTGGGTTGGGTTCACCCTACAATAATTCTTGTGGGTCAGATTTAGCTTTTTTGCAAGTCGGGTTATTGGGATTTTCACAAAACGTTTGAGCAGAACTATGTTACAAATGAAAATAAATACGTATTTGAATATGAATGAATATACATATTCAGTTTACTGCTTGAGAAAAAAAAAATGTGATCATAGATTCTTCTTTTTTTTTTTAAGGCTGTTTGTTCTCAAATCCAAAGGTGCAACTTTATGACATAAGTTTTAATTTATTTTTGTTCGGAAATGCATGAAACTAGCAAGTGTTGTTGTTCAGAAACTATGTAATCCAGCTGTTTTTTCCGGGTTTTTTCTTGCAAACGCAATAATCTTTCAGAAAATAGTGTCAAAGTGGGGCGTTTTGAACCGAATTTCCGCGCGAATGAAGAATAACCACTCAAGAAAGGGTGAAAAACATGTTTGTCACATGATCAAAATCGCTTATAACTCAATAAATAATTGATTTTTAAAAAAAATGGAAAACACAGTTCGTTTCCAAATCGTTTCCATGGTCAGGCTTTCCAATTTTATATCTTTCCGTTAAAAACGAATTTGTAAATGTGTCAAAACGTTTTGCGCTTGTTGAGCAGAGCAGTTGAGAACAGCCTTAAGGTACAGTTAAAAGCTGTTCTTTCTTCTGTCGGAATTTGAAAAATATTACCAACATTTCTTTTATGATACACACAAAAACACTTGTATAGTATTAGTATTTGTGATAATTTATGCACAGATACACGAACCCGACCCGCAAGAGTCAAAACCCAACCCGAAACTGACCCGCAACGGAAAAATATAGCCCCGACCTGAACCGCGGGTCGGGTGCTGACCCGACACGATGTAGGACTGTAGTTACGGTTCCCCAAACATTCCTAATACTTAACTGGACAAATATAACAATCGTTAAATAGAAACTTTATTTCTCTATTTTTGACCACATTTTGGGGATTCGGTACTGTTGTGCGCCACGCGTAAGTCGAAACACCTACATTTGCAACACTAGACATTACACTGTTAAAAATTAGCAGCAAACTGTCCAATCATTCGATCGTTTTCAAAGATAACGATTATACTTGACCATAATATGGTCAGTTTACTGAAATTTGTAACATTGCGCCCATACCCGCACTGGGTGTTACTGTTACCAGAGCTAGAGCAGGCTATGTGAGCATAAGTTCTGTCAGGCCAATTTTTAGTAGACTCGGTCTGGACAGGAGCTCATTTTTCCCAGACCGTGTCGGGTCGGCAATTTTTTGTGAAAATAATAATGATATGCAACTTTGTTTAAAGGAATCTTTAGAAATTTATTTTAATTTATAAATTACAGAAAAACTATTTTTTAATCTGCTTTTTTTCTTTATAGATTAAAAATTATATTTTTCTTTTAACTGACTATTTTTTTTTTTTTTATTTTAATTCATTGAACATTAGGCAGTATTTTAAACAAAATTTCATAAAATTATATATATGCAAAGTATAAGTATATAGATTGATATTTTTATGGCTTGCATTTTAATTTATCTTATTCATTTTCCTTATGCGTGCCAAACGTTCATTGAATTTTAAAGCATGTTATTTTTTCTAATGAGCCTTCGCTTCATTTGAATGTATTTATCGAAATAATCAGTAATGTTATCATTGTATTGTATATGGCTTGCGGGCATATAAACTGAAAAAATCATTTTTTGTATAAATATGTATGAAATATACTTTTAATTTTGGGATAGTGCTAGTTAAGAAATATAGGTTCTTTTCTGAAAAACTGAGTCGGGTTGAGCCTGATTTAGTAATTTTTTTCACGGACCAGGCAGAGCCTTGAATTGTGAAAGAATAAACTGTCAAGGCTGAACTTTTAGCTTTTACGTCGGACCGGGCCGGTACAGTACAGGAAATCTTCGGTCCATGGACATGCAGACCTCTATTATGAGATGAATCGGCGAAGCAGTTGACTCAGGGCGGCATCTTTTAACATCTGCGAAAAAAGCAGCACGTGTATATGCCGTGTAGCGTATGCAAAATCTTCGAAATTGAATACTACTAATTGCGGACAGTAATTTTTGCTTTATCTAATCACAGAATTTCGGCGATTAAATATGGTAAAATTATTGCTCGGAAGTAGTTGGGAAGTAGTATATGGGGCGCTCATCGAAAAGGGGTTAAAGTGCAAACATTGTGTACAAAATATACGCAGTTAAAATATGGTAAAATAAAAAAATATGGCATAATACAAAGAAGTTATAAAAGAACTTTCATAAAAAGAAAAACAAAAGAAATCTGAATTTATACTTTTAAATGATATTCAAGAACGCTGTATTTGCAAGCCATATAATGAAAATCAAAACAGTATAACTTCTTAATATAAAAGTTATGAAGAAAAAAAAAAACTGCGAAGTTGGTGGGTTGGTTGATTTTTGACGGCCGATTATCTACACTAGGGATATAGGCCCAAGGGGGAGTGCCCTCCGTGGGGGTCTTTCTAAGGGAACCTAACTCGTATTTACGCATGGAAATCCATGGCTCGAAGAAAACCACGAAAACTCCGAACGATTAGTCCGACGGGCGCGATTGGGATCGAACCCAGCACCTCCCGTCTACCAGCTTCGAGAGCAGAACCTCTCAGTCACTGGTGGGGCAAAAAAAAAAAAAAAAAAAAAAAAAAAAAAAACTGCGAAGAGGGAGTAGTTTATTTACTTTGAAGCATAGTCCTGCACAGGTCAACTCCACCTAAAACCGGAAATTTCTGGTTAAAGTCAGCCCGAAACCCGACCCTAAACCGAAAGGAAAGAAAATTAATCAATATTTTAATACACATATGAAAAAAATAGTCTACAATTCTGTCTTTAATATATTTTATCTCTAACTCAATCATATTCAAATAAATAATAGTTTCTTTTAAAAAAAATTATTATGGACTTATTTTTGAAAAATCGAGTCAATACGAATCCCACCGGAAAAAGTCAAAACCCAACTCATTTGACTCATGTCATCGTGAAGCATTTTAAGATCGGGTTCGGGTAAAATCGGGTTACCCGACCCAATGCAGGACTCAACTTTGAAGTCAATCAACTTTGAAAGTGAATTGTGATCTGATTGGTAAGGAAGAAGATTGCATAGAATGGGTTCGTGATTTATGCATGGTATTCGCTCTTCTTTTGTTAAATTTTAATTGCTTTATTATTTTATTAAATTATTATTTTTATTTATGTTATTAGTTTCTGTTGAATTTCAACAGAGAAAATGCATTAGAGTATTTGATTTTTAACAGAAGTAACATTTTCGCACCTAATTGATTGATGGACTTTGCCATTATCAAAATCTTTAATTCTATTTTAAGTCTTGGTGAATTTAAATTTTTAAAATGTATTTTTTTTTTTTTTTTTGTAACATCTGAGCTCCACATTTTCTAATGTACGAGAGATGAAGGGGGGGGGGGGGGATTCGAACGTAACATGCCCTTCTGATATCCGAAGCAGATTTTTTTAATGTTCCCCAGGCTCTAAACTAGCCTTTTTTGCACCCGGGACAAACATGCATTTTGGCGCCCCTCCCTCCCTCCATAAAGTACATTTACAAAGAGAATTTTTCTAATTTTTTTTAATAGCCGACTTATTTTTAAATTTAAAATATGTAATCATAAAATATGTAATACTGAACTACGTAATCTGCTTTGTCAAATATTGATTCATTAAAATTTTGTGCATGGAATCAAAAAGAAAACAAAATTCCGCTTCATATAGTATCCTTATGGCCTATCATCCTTAGATTCTTCTATGCTTTGGCATACCCCAGAGAGGACGATTTTAACAATACCGTGCTAAACATAGACGTGAGAAAAATCGACACACAAAATCTTCATTTGGCGCCCGGGGCACATGTCCTCTCTGCCCCCCACACCCCTACCCCTAGTTTTGGCCCTGATGTTCCCCTTCCTCCAAACCTTTTTATTGGAGAAAATTATTTTTGAAATTAATAATGAAATGATACAAACATTAATAGTCAAAATATTACTTTATTTATTTTCAAATTTCTGAGTGAAAATTCACTTTTGTTTCCAAAGTGCATATACCAAGCAGTAGACCACCCTATGTTTGTTCAGATATTGGTTAACGGCTGGTTAGAGTAGGGCAGGATAGGCGGCTGATGGATGTGTTTGTCCTGATTCCTTATTTCCATAATTCTGTACGATGAAAGTGTTAAAATAAATTAAATGCTGTGGAAACCGCTTATCGACGCTAAAGGGAATTTAAAATCTATCCGTTATAAGAAGATTTTGTTATAAGCGGTTTCTTTTTAAAATGAGAGGAAAGGGAACACGTGTGAACAACGCCCATTTGGTCAAATTAACATCAGATAAAAATCTTTTAAAAATTGTCCATAGTTGATATTAATACATGCATTTCATAATTAACATCAGTTAAAATATTTTAAAAATTCTCAAATTAACATCAGATAAAAATCTTTTAAAGATTGTCAATTTTTGATATTATCATATAAACTATTGATGATTTGTAAAAGATTTTTATCTGATGTTAATTAGATGAAATGAACATTGTTCACGTGTGTTCCTTTTTCCTCTGTTATGATTTGCATGGAATTTTAAAAAGTTCGAGTTATCCGATACTTCGATTTAATCGGGAGTTGGTTTTGATTGATATTTATTTGAAAACATGCGATTTAAAATGCAGACAGGCCCATACAGGGGTGGGGGGGGGGGGGGGTAGATCCGGTACAAATTAGAAATTACCATGGTCCTGCTCTTCCAGGGAGCCCGGCTTCAGTCCTCGTTAAAAAAAAAAAAAAAAAAAAAAAAAAAAAAAAAAAAAAAAACAGAAAAAGTAGACTCGTACTTTATTTTAAAAATTTTAACTAAAATAACTAACAAATAACAAAATGCAAAAGTCAGAATTTGCAAGAATATTTTTACTGGCCAGCCAGGAGGAGGGGGGAAGGGTGTCGGCGCCAGTGTTGAATTCAGACACTTTTCTCCGGGAGGGTTTTTTGTGTCTCCCGGGGGGGGAGGGGATTGTACTTTTTGACCGTTGAAAACACAAAATCTCAAATCTTCCGGGGAGGGGGTGCATCTCATTGCTCCGGGGGGGGGGAATGTCCCCCCCCCTTGAAATCAACACTGGGTCGGCCTTAGAGCCCATACTTTCGTGTATGTATCAAACATTTGAAAGTTCATTTAATAATATCAAGAAAGAGGCGTCCCTGTTATAATGATTTACAGCTGGGCCGAAACTAGACTTTTTTGCACCCGGGGCAAACATGGATTTTGGCAGCGACTCCCTCCCAGACACACACACACACCACCACCACCACCATCCTCCGCAAAGCAAATTTACTAAGATAATTTTACTAAGTTTCTAATAAACGACTTATTTTAAAATTTAAAATACGTAATACTGAACTACGTAATCAGCTTTGTCAAGCATTGATTCATTAAAACCGAATCGAAAAAAATTCCTCTTTATATAGAATCCTTGTACCATATCATCCTAAAGATTCTTCTATGCTTTGGCATAACCACAGACAGGAATATTTTAACAATACCGTGCTAAACATACACGTGAGAAAAACCGACAAACAAAATCTTCATTTGGCGTCCCTTTAGCTTTTCATTCTGGCGCCCGGGGCACATGTCCCCTCTGCCCCCCTTAGTTTCGGCCCTGATTTGCAGACGCACGAACGGGAATGGGAATCATGTGGAAAGTTGGGTAAAGTCACAGAAAGGTTTCGCATTTTATTTACGTTAAACTTTTTCACTCAAAATTAATTGATGGATTCAATGAAAATTTAATTCTATTTTCAACATTTTAAATTTTTACTTAAAATCTTTAGATGAAAACGTGTTACAAATGCATCATAAACTGTAATACTGTAAAAGAAAAATAATAAAATTATAAGAAAACGATACATTTTTATAAAAGGTATTATCTATAAAATTTATTTTTAATGGCCTGTTGATAAGGAAATCCCACTATAAGCAAACACACACACACAAAATCATACTTCAGCCCCCTAAAAAAAATGCTATGAAATCATATCTTCTAAGATGAAAACATCCTATATAATACAGATTTTTTTCTCGAGTCGTTTGCTTTCATACGTTGTGTTAGGTTTTATTGTTTTATATGTACGGTGGTAGGGCGTATTGAAATTATTACCGGTGCCCGTGGTCTCTGTGCGGCCCTGAGTGCAGATATCAATTATATTTTGGATACTGTAGAATCAGCAAACAGCAGCATCAGTCTAATAATAATCTTTATTATTATTACCATTACTATTATTACTAGATCCATACATTCGCAATCCATAATTATTTATTTCACTTGATATTATCAATAAGAATACAAAGAAATGCATTTAGCAGAAAATAAATAAAAATTTCATTTTTTTTTTTTTTATCATTATCTTTTAACAACGCTCTGAATTTCTCAAAATTTATTGCAAATATTTTGAAAACTTTTAATCAGGAAAGTACCTGCAAATATTACATAGATTAATAGAAATATCCTTTTTTATACGTTGAGGCAAAAGTATTTAAAAATGTGTTTCAGATTAAGAATGTTCCATTTGCTCCCAGTTGAATAATCAATTTATGCATAACGATACACACAGCAGAAGAATCTAAAAATAACGGCACTTTTAAAATAACCGCGACACGTATAGAAAAATAAAAATCGACGAGTTTAAGAATGCAAACAAACTTTTTATCTGGTTCGCAAAACAGTGAAATAAGTCAAGAGAGCACGCATGCGTTAGTAGTAAGACATTATTTCCAATCCTATTTTTGGCAGATAATCGCTCTGGCGACAAAATTGAAATCAAACGCAATATTTTTCTCCTTTTCCTTTCTACTACAGCTTAGCAGATGGAAAGCTGGGCTCGCGAATAACAAATCAGAAGTCGCTAACGATAAAGACTCGCCAAAAGTTTGCCAACATATGATGTATAGGAAAAAATGGTTCTGTAGTAATCTTACTTGGGATTTGAGTATGGTATAAGTATGTACTTTACTTTTTTTACAGTATGTATTATGCTTTTTTTTTTCCTCGTTTACAATTGATTTTAAAATGTAAGTAAATTTTCTTTTTTTTTCTGATGAATTAAAAATAATAGAAAAATTCATTTTTCACAAATTATTTAAAATAATAAACACTAAGAGAAAGAAGATTTAAGTATTTTTTGTCCGGTGGTCTCTGACCCTCTTAAATATCGCATGGAATTCAAATTCCGTCGTCTTTCTTTTTAGTATTTAAAATTTTTAATTGTTAAAGCTCTTTACTGCTTTTTATATGCATCCGAAAGCCTCTCCGCTGTCTCCACTGTGATTGGTTGCTCGTCAGCCGTGCTACCCAACTGCTAACGTCTAATTCCTCTCTCTGTGTGTCTCTCTCGTCATATGCCTTCGTACATTTATGCATCCACAAGGGGGAGGGAGAAGGAGCATCACCAGGGCCTTTTCGCCCGGAGCACTACGTTGGATGGTGTACTGGTATGACCTTGCAGAGCGCGTGGGTCCAACCATTGACGGTATGGCGGGTGGGTATTGAAGGTATTGTCAAGAGAAAGGTGAAATTTGACAGAGAGTCAACGTGCGTAAAAAAGGTGGGGGGGGGGGGGGAGGCAGTGACAAGTTTATCTTCAGGGGTTCAGAGCAGTACCGTTTTAAGCGACAAATAAGTAATCGATTAGAAGTGATGGGGTGACATTTCGGTGTCTCGTTATGTAAACTTGTACAAGTTTCCCCCTATAGGGAATTCCGAAAGATAAAATTACATTTCTAACAATTATTTTAAGATATGGGCAGAAGTAAGAGAACGGGTGATGGGGGAGTTCAGGGAAAGCTGTAGCTAGAAAAATGTTTCGTGGTGTGTGTGTGTGTGTGGGGGGGGGGGGGGGTCAATTTTAATAAAGTGTATCTTTTAAAAATGAAGTACATAATACATTTTTTTCCATAAATGAACTTCGGAGGTCTGTAAAATTTCGTTTGCGGGAGGGAGATGAACCAGCCCTCCTCTAGGTTACAATCTTGAGGATAGGGAAAGCTCTCCCTAAAAAACTTTTGGTTATTACATAGAAAAATGAGCACCAAAATCTGTGGACCCTAGACACGTGCTTGCAGTACCAAAGCCAGATGATTCTTTTTTTTCGGGGGGGTTCTTCACTCACACAAAAACACCCGTTCACTAATGTTCATCCTATGGAAGAAATTTTTTACGATAACTCGTTTGCAATTCAATATTTTTTAAACGAATATTATTATTATTATTATTATTATTATTTTTTTTTTTTTGCATTAGCTAGCTGAGGTCGATCTGTACAGAGGCCGTTTTTTCACTTTTTCGATTTCTTTGCAGGTTTATTTAATGAGAATACTTTCACTTTCGAAACCGGTTCCGCAAGTAAAAGTATCCTAATTTAAAAAAAAAAAAAAACCCTGCAAACAAAATTAAAAAAACAAAAAAACGGCTTTTGTACAGATCATCCTCAGCTAACCAATGAAAAAAAAGCTCAGAAATATTTAAATGCAAACGAAATATCTTGGCAAAGTGTTTAGCTTATAAAGAACAAACTTATAAATAATAATAATTTTATAACAATACACGAAGCATAAATTTAAAAGTAAAAACACTAAATCATACAAATTATAAAAATTGAACTTGCTTAGAAAATTTATTTCTTTGATTTTGAAAATTTACATATTTCTGAAATTTGTAATAATTTTTGGTGTTAAAATGTTTGATATGATTTCTTGATGTTATTATATTCTATAGGAAATCATGTATCGTTTCTTGTCCAGATACGCTTTCTGGTGCCTCAGACACTAGGCGAATGCATCTTTCAACCCGTGGGTATGGCATAGACATAGATATTTTGACCATTCCTCCGTTTTTCCTACTTTCACCATTGCCTTTATTTATTCGCAAGGCACATTCATCAAAAGTGGTGGTTCAAAACGCCCAACTCGTTGCCAGTTAATAACTTCATAATAAGCCTTTGCTTTGAAGTATATTTCTGGTTCTTGAAAAATCCTTATTTCTGGAGTTCTCTATTTTCATTTCTAGCACAAATCAGCTTTTGTATTGCTGAAGATCCGATATGTTCTCTGTTATCTGAGAGCATTGACAATAACAAATTTTCAGGATGACAAAAGAAGCTACCGGGTGTCCTAAAAAGGACTGACTGATTTTAAAATCCAGTAACTTGCAAACGGTGACAGATATTTAAAAAATTCTTGCAGGAGGGTTATGCATAAGGTCAAAAGTTTTTTTACAGTGATTTTCAATGTTAGTTAGAATTACAAACAGTAGTGGCACTGCGATCGATAGATGCTAAATTTAGGCTCGATTTTTGGTACTTCGTGGCCCGCTTAAGGCGACCGTGGACGTTCAAAATCGCAAAAAACATTAAAAAAATCAATTTTTTGTTTTATGGAAAAAAATGTTCTGGCAATCTTCTACTTTCAAATATAATAAAAATTATTCAAATCCGATAATTTTTTGCAGAGATACAGCTGTTTTTCTAACGTAAACAATCGTTAATCTACACTTAAAATAAAACTTTAAATCCAGTTTTCTCAAAATGAGAATTTTCGCCGACTGAGTAAGTTCAAAATGCTCCATGCGTCTTAATTTTATACCAATTTTCATAATACTTGGTAATATTGTTGTTGATATACTTTATTACAAAACTTGCTATTAAAATGTGTACATTATTTCATATAAAGGTCAAAAAGTAATATTTTATTATTGAATTTTATCCAAAATGATCAATATTATAGGTTTTTAATTTTTTTCTGCCAAGGAATTTAGTATAATTTTAAAATGTATAGCAACTTTTGATATAATATCATAAAGCTATCCTAAAAAAAAATTACAAGTTTCTGAAACAAAATTTAATGCGCATGGAGCATTTTTAATTTGTATCACTAATTACCATATTATTAATTAATTACTCATTTGCATATTAATTTCATTTAATGAAATTAAGAAATTTTCTTAATTATTGCACAAATTATGCGTGTATTAAATTTCAAAACAATTGAGCAAAAACTGTAGAAAATGTTTTTGAACGTCCACTGTCGCCTTAATACACTTCCATCTCCTTTTTCCGCATGGAAGAAGAGATCGGGCAAAATATCGAGCCTGTTTTTAGCACCTATTGCTTACAGCGCCATCTATTGTTTGTAATTCGAACTAAAATCTAAAATCACTGTAAAAAAACTTTTGACCTTATGCATACCCCCCCCCCCCCTGCAAGAATTTTTTAAATACCTGTCACCGTTTGCAAGTTATTGAATTTTAAAATCAGTCAGTCCTTTTTAGGACACCCGGTATATCGTTGAACAACAGCGTCTACTATCTTTTTTAGATTGGGTTCAAAATATCTAGAAAACGTGTTAAGTTTCTAAATATGCCGCGCTCCTTTTATTATGAAGGGCTTTGTTTTGATATAGAACCATACAGGGGCATATACCTCCATAATATATGTTGTAAGAATAATGAGATTCTCAAATGGATTTTCTGTGGCCAAATACAACTTTAAAATTCTACCTGCAGTTGTCAGCCATCTTGAGTGAACAACTGGACAAGGTTCTTTTTTTTTACTGCCATGTCAGAATCACATTCACCAGACCAGGCGATATTGCCATGAAAATATCATATAACTATTGCTGATCTTTGCTGAGAACCATTCTATCAATGTTATCTGGCATATTCTCCACACTTATTGAAGAAAAGGAAACGTAGCTTCTCGCAAGTTTTGGTTTGTGTACCAATTGGTCTACAAAAGGCTGTAGAACCAATTGTTACACCATGTAAAGAATTTAGTAAATGTCGTAAAGGCAATTCATTTATATAAAGCATACAAATGACTACTGTAAGAGTCTATTGAGTTCAGCTCCATCAGACTAATAACTCCTCCTTCGTGCCAATATTTATATTTGTTCCGTCGTCGCATCCAATTACTGTAAGGCCCTATAATTGTATGTTATTTGATTAAAAAATATATTATTCCTTTTTTATGGCTTTAGCTTCTCCTGTTGCAATTGAAACGTGTCCAATATACTGAGAGTAAGGTTCCTTTACAAGAGTACAATTTTCCACCTTTGTGTATAACTGTGTGCCCTTCATCACTTGCACTTTTGTGAGGTCTTTTCTATATAGTATTAAAAGTAATTTTATACATTTAATAATAAACGATAAACAGTTTTTCATTTTTTATAGAGAGACCTTTTACATTATACAAAAGATTTTTTAACTCTTATTTTTACTTACATTTTTTTGGTCAAAATTTGCATAAAAATCGACTTTCGGTAAATATTTAAGTGTCTTGGGACACCGGAAGAAATTTATCGAATTTGAAATTTTTTGCATGTATGCTAGTAATACTTAAAAGACAATTTTCGCACCCCGCGCCAAAAATAATTTAATAATAAAAAAATTATTTTAAAAAATATACAATTGTTCATAAAAATTTCAATTTTTAACTACATTTGGGGCACCGGAAAATATGAATGGATTTCAATTAAAAAATATATATATGTAAAGTAATATACGTAAAAGATAACTTTCACACTCGCTCCAAAGCAAATTAAAAAAAATTTGAAAAAAAAGAACAAAAAAAAAAAAAAAAAAGAAATTGCACATTTTCATAAAAATTTCAGTTTTTATCTATTATTTGGGCTCTTGGGGCACCGGGAGATATAAATGGATTTTAATAATATGAAAAAAAAAAAAAAAAAAAAAAAAAAAAAACACATGTAAACTAGTATGCATAAAAGGCAACTTTTGCACCCCGCGCCGATTTGCTTTTTCGATCCACCCTATTGTACAATGATATTTTAAAAAAGTAAGAATAGTGACTTTTGCAGCTTTCTGCTAGTGGTTGGGTATAAATAACCAATTTAAGATTTTCAAAGTCATGAAAATACCAAAACGGAATATTTAGGATTAATATTTATTTCTATATAAGAACAGATATTTAAAAGAGAACATTAATCTTAAAATAATTTTAAAATGTTATGAACAATTTTCTATTGTGTATTTTGGGTATCGGGCTCGGGGGCTTTGATGACACAAAATTTTTCGGGCTCGGATTTCAAAACGTCGGGCTCAGGTTCCGAAAAAAAAAAAAAAGAGTCCGATCTCATATCTACAGTCGAGTCCGCTTATAACGAACCAGACCGGACCATCAAAAGTGGTTCGGTATATTCGAGGTTCGTTATAAATGATTTACGACTTTTTATGATAGGTAATGCTCTAAGGAAAACGGTTTGCCGAGCGTATGTGGGAACTAGCAGCATGCAGACGATTTGATATCTGTAAACAGGCCTCGACAAACTGGGCCCTTGGGCAAAGATAAGTCTGGCGTCTGGGGCCCCTAATCATTGGTAATCACAATAAGTTTGGTGCAGGACTACATATCCTACCAATAAGATGTTCGGATAGCAAAGCGTATAATGCAAGGAAATTTTATTTTTGCTTTGAGGTTTACAACGAGAATATTTTTTAGATTTTTTATGTACATTTTTGGTTTACAGAGGTACAGTCGTGGAAAAAAAAAAGTAAACACCCCCTACTAAAGCTCCAATTAATTATAACAGAAGAAAGTTACCGGTATCAAACGATTGCAAATAAAGTCTACTTTTAAATGATCTATAAATGCATATAAAATGTATCTAAAATGTATATAAAATCTACATAAGGGACCATTTACAAATCAAAACCAGACCAAACTTCGTTTTTTTCGATAGCAACACCCCATTTTCACAATATACATATATTTTAAATCTTCAGTTCAAACTATGCCTAGAAACTAAATTTCACGTCATTTGGATGGTAAGTTTTTGAATTACAAACATTCAAAATTTAGAGTTTCTAATGTTAAATTACATTTTCATATTTTTATTAATATCTCCTGATATTAGTCCTAATATGATAATTTTGTGTGTGGTTATAATGCTAAAAAACTCATACATAAATACATTGAATTCGTAATTTAAAAATTTTTATAATATGAATTATGATTTCTGTAATTAATATTCGAAAAACATATGAATTGCAACCTTCAATTTTTTTTTTTTTTTTTTTTTTTTATAGATTTATATTTATTATGTCCTGCTTTAATGCGAATTCTCAACTTCAAATCTCTCTTCCAAATCGTTTTCGAATTATGATTAAAAAACGTCAAAATGGTGGTTTAAGTCTATGATGCGCAGAAAAGCATAATTTAAAAAATATATAATTTATTCATTTTATCGAAGCATTTGGGCTGGCAATAGTCAAAATATATTAAGCGAGTGAAATGGTGCTATTGACAAGAATTTAGACATTAATAGAAGTGGCAAAGTCATTCTGTAGTATTTCAACCATCGAGTACGGAACTTCAATTTGGATACAGCCCCTAAAATAGGCTCATTTTAAAATAATTAATTTCTCTGAAACTAATCGTACGAATTTCGTGAAAAATTGTATTTAGGCTAATTGAAAGGAGTAGAACCTACTTACCTACTTGTGGTGTCAAGCTTGGGTATTGCTATTGAAATAAAATAAAGTTTGGGTTCGTTTTGATATATAGATGACCCCCATCAGCAAATTTTATATACATAATTTAAAAGTAAACTTCATTTACAATCGTTTGGTACAAGTAACTTTCTTCTACAACAACTTGTTTCAGAGGTAGTAGGGATGTTTTTTTTTTTTGTTTTTTTTTTGTTTTTTTTTTGTTTTGTTTCCACGACTGTACCTACAGTCGTGGAAAAAAAAGTAAACACCCCCTACTAACTCCGCAACAAATTATTGTAGACGAAAGTTACTAGTACCGAACGATTGGAAATAAAGTCTACTTTTAAATGACGTATATAAAATTTGCTTAGGGGGCCATCTACATATTAAAACGAATCCAAACTTCATTTTTTTTCAATGACAATACCCAATTTTAACGAGATATTTCAAAACTTTGGCTCAAACTATGCCTAGACACCAAATTTCAAGTCATTTGAATGATAAGTTTTTGAATTATAAACATTCAAAATTTAGTTTTTCTAATGTTAAATTATATTTTCATATTTTTATTTATAACTTCTGAAATTATGATCCTAATGTCCTAATTTTTTGTGTAGCAATAATACCAATATACCCAAATATAAATACGTCGAATTTGCAATTTTTATAATTTTCTGATATAAATTATGAATTATGTAATTAATATTAAAAAAAATTATGAATTGCAACCAACAATTTTTTTGATGGATTTAGATTTATTAAGTCCTGCTTTATGGAAATCCAAAATTTCACATTTTTCTTCCAAGTAGTTTTCAAATTATGCTTAAAAAACGGCAAAATGATGGTTTGGGGCTGTCTATGATAGAAGTGATTAAATATTTTGAAATTTCTTATGCTATCCTGTAATCTAACAGGTTTAATTGGCTGCTTAAGATGCCTTGATCAAGAAGGGAGCTCTCTCGGTTAACAATGGAGTACTGAACTTTAATTTGGATACAGCCCTTAAAATAAGCTCGTTCTGAAATAATTTCTCAGAAACTTATGGTTCGAATTGCATAAAAATCTGTTTTTAGACTAATTGAAGGGTGTAGAGTTCATTTATGCTGTCAGAATTGTGTACTGCTATTGAAAAAAACAAAGTTATGGTTCGTTTTAATATGTAGATGGCCCCCTAAGCAAATTTTATATACATCATTTAAAAGTAGACTTTATTTCCAATCGTTCGGTACCAAGTAACTTTCTTCTACGATAATTTGATGACGAGTTAGTATGGGGTGTTTACTTTTTATTCCACGACTGTACATAGGCAGTGTGGATGTTTGCAGTCCCATTTTATTGTTTATTGCTACTCTTCATGTAGAAATTGCGCACCTTTTCCATATAATAATTTGATCAATTAGTTTGACCTCAATTTGCCTGCACTGTTCAAGTGCACGTTATCGACTTGTATTCAGGGCCGAAACTAAGAGGGGAGGCAAAGGGGGCATGTGCCCCGGGCGCCAGAACAAAGGGCCGCTAAATGAAGGATTATACCTTTGGAAAGGATCATTTTCTTCTGATGGACTGATGACTTCCGTTATTATGAAACAGCCATTATAAATGAAGTGTGAATGAAAAGAAGAAAAATAAGAAATGAAGAAAAAAAATGGCCATAATTTTTAAAAAATTATGGCCATTTTTTTTTTCCATTCGGACCAGAAAATCAGAGTAGTTCTAACTTTTTACGGCTGCTCTTTCATCTTCACCTAACACTTCATTTATAATGGCTGTTTCATAATAACAGAAGCCATCAGTCCATCAGAAGAAAATAACTCGGTGAAAGTGGAAACTCGGTTAGGCGGGACTCGGATAATCGGGACTCTACTGAATATGTCATTTTAAAAATGATCTTTAGAATATTTTTGTTGATGTTCAGAGGGACCTCCCCCTTGGATCCGCCACTGTAGATTACGTATTCAGTATCACATATTTTATGATTACATATTTTAAATTTTAAAATAAGTTGTCTATTATAAAATTAGTAAAATTCTCTTTGTAAATATACTTTGTGGAAGAGGGGGGGGGGGGGCGCCAAAATCCATGTTTGCCCCGGGTGCAAAAAAGGCTAGTTTCGGCCCTGCTTGTAGGCAGTTTTGAATGTGATGTTACTAAATATGCAATTTGGCAGTTACGAGTATTGTATTTGCCCACAGATACTTACTTGGATCCTAATAACCCTCAAGTCGCGGGAAACGCTATTTTCGCGTTCCAGTGGGCTATTTTTTAAAATTCGGATTGCTTGATTCCCACCACTTTTTTAAAAGCGTATAATTCTGCTTATTCTCGCATTATTTAATCTGTAATTAAATATAGTGACTATTTCTACTTCAAAAAAGTGGTGGGAATCAAACAATCTTAATTTTAAAAAAGTAACCCACTCAAAAAGTCGCCCGCGCCTGGAGGATTAAACCAACTACAACAAACAGAAGTTGTAATTTCACAACTGCACCATGAAAATATAATAGATACAGAGTGTATCCGTTAAAAACACACAAAATTTCTTAATGGTACAGTCGTGGAAAAAAAAAAGAGTAAACACCCCCTACTAACTCCTCAACAAATTATCGTAGAAGAAAGTTACTGGTACCGAACGATTGGAAATAAAGTCTACTTTTAAATGACATAGATAAAATTTGCTTAGGGGGCCATCTACATATTAAAACGAACCATAACTTTGCTTTTTTCAATAGCAGTACACAATTCTGACAACATAAATGAACTCTACACCCTTCAATTAGCTTAAAAACAAATTTTTATGCAATTCGTACCATAAGTTTCTGAGAAATTAATTATTTTAAAACGAGCGTATTTTAAGGGCTGTATCCAAATTGAAGTCGGAACTCGATTGTTAACCGAGAGAGCCCCCATCTTGATCAAGGCACCTTAAGAAGTCAATGAAGCCTGCTAGATTACAGAACAGCAGAAGAAATTTCTAAATATCTAGTCACTTCTATTATAGACGGCCCCTTAAACCATCATTTTGCCGTTTTTTAAGCATAATTTGAAAACTACTTGGAAGAAATATGTGAAATTTTGGATTTCCATAAAGCAGGACTTAATAAATCTAAATCCATCAAAAAAATTGTATGTTGCAATTCATAATTTTTTCGAATATTAATTTTAGAATTCATATCATAAAATTATAAAAATTGCAAATTCAGCGTATTTATGTTTGGGTTATTAGTATTATTGCTACACAAAAAATAGCACATTAGGAGCATAATTTCTGGAGATATAAATAAAAATATGAAAATGCAATTTAACATTAGAAACACTAAATTTTGAATGTTTATAATTCAAAAACTTATCATTCAAATGACTTGAAATTTGGTGTCTAGGCATAGTTTGAACAGAAGATTTGAAATATCTCGTTAAAATTGGGTATTTTCATTGAAAAAAATGAAGTTTGTATTCGTTTTAATATGTAGATGGCTCCCTAAGCAAATTTTATATACATCATTTCAAAGTAGACTTTATTTCCAATCGTTCGGTACCAGTAACTTTCTTCTACGATAATTTGTTGAGGAGCTGGTAGGGGGTGTTTACTTTTTTTCCCCACGACTGTACATATAAACCATTTTTTTTTTTTTTTTTTTATCCTGAGGGTGATGTAGTTCGAAATGTAGATTTTATGTTTTTACCATTAATTTTATTTATACAAGTTCATATAAAGGTTCTTGTTTATATGTACCATTAAGCAATTTTATGTGTGTTTAACGAATACATACTGTATCTATTATAGTTATAATTTCCGTATGAAGCATAGTAAAACGACTACTGAAAGTTTAATTTCTAATAACTGCAAAAATTTAAATCTATTTTCAGTACATTTTTTAAATACTTTTTGAAGACGAAATTTATATTTGTTATAACTGAAAAAAATCAGCAATAAAATTTTGATGTAAATAATCGAATAATGTTTCGCAGTTTAATATTTATGAATGCGGGGGTGGGGGGTGCTTGCTATCTGGGGACCTTGGGCAATGTCCCGGTTTGTCCATACGATAATATTATCGTATCAGGTTCATATGAACCTGACTCAAAATGAATTAGCTCGTACCGTACTGTATTTTTATTTAATTGTTTGTACTAAAATTGGTCAAATTTTTATCACACATTAGGTCTACCATTGTATTAAACAAATCGATCTTAGAGATTTTTTTTATAATTTAACCACCATTATTATTCAAATTTAACTTTAAAAATTTTCCAATGGCATCTTCCGCGAACGGGTTCACTGCCATTCAAGTCGTATCATCATTAGTGCATTGTAAAAAAAATATATATATATATGTATCGTTACTCCATAAAATTGGTGAGAGCCTTGTTGCCTCCATTTTATTGAGTAATTTAACCGATATAACTTGTGTTACGTTACACTAATGTGTAATATTACACATTATATAAATTAAATTACTCCATAAAATTGGAGACAGCATGTTGCCACCAATTTTATGGAGTATTACATATTTTTTTTTACAGAGTGGCTACTATAGTTTTCTAGCTATAGTTCTTTGTACAAAAATCTTTTGGAGTCCCTAAAAAGTTTGCGCCCTTGCCCGTCTTCCCCCCCCCCTGCTTTCCCCCTCTCTACGATATGCTACTGCTTTCTACTAAAGTGCAATGCCATAACCGGTCTAGTTTTAAATGCAGATCCAGACAAACACTATTTCAATTTATAAACATTATTTCCAATAAGAGAACATGCTATAAAATCAGCTCGAATAGCATTAAAACTCAGATAGGATGTAACTAATTTTAGAAAAGCGAAAGTGTGGACGAACAGACAAACGCACTGAAATGATAGACATTTTTCAAGCATGACAGAATTACATCAAACATCAAATAAAGACAAAGAAAGTAGACTTTTAAAATAAACAATTTATATATTGATGCCGTTCGGAACGACCTTTGTGATATCTGGAAAAACTGCTCTAAATTCTCGGCCACCTATGCTTCAGCGAACCAGAAAATCAGGTTTTGTTTTAATTTTCGGGGATTTACTGACTCTCTCTCTCTCCCATCATAAGCCATTTTATTGTTTTTAAAAAATGAGCATCCAATGAGTCTTCTTCTTCTTCTTCTCCGTATTGTCTGCCGGTTCGATATTGCGAATTGGGTGAATATACGCCGATAGAGTCTTTCAACCTTTTTAGGTGCGTTCGTAATTATGTAAATGGGGCATTCACACAATCTTCTGACTTTCATGTCCCTGAATAATAATTTTTATTTTAATACACTTTTTTATGTTTTTTTTTTTATTTCATATACTGGGGAACATCCCATTGCATGATTGCACAACACTATTAACGAGATAAATAAGTTTTGGACGATGTTGGGGGTCCAAACACATGGAAAACTCCTATACCGTCCCGTGTCCCTGATGCTGATTTTTAAGTTTGGAGCTGTCTTTATAAAATTGTTTCAATAAAAGTAATTCGATGTAATTATTTCCGAAACTGGGACAATTGTTTTATATAAATATGAAGCAAAAAATTAACCTGCACAGATTTTTACGGTTGATATTATTTTTTGAATTCCATCCCTGGGTTTTAGATTCCTTAATCCTTACCATCCCTCTTCTAAAATTATACAGAAAATCATTTCAGATGCAGCCGCAGAAGTTTTTTCAAGTTTTTTCTCATGCAGAAGTATGTTAGAGAAATAATGTCTAAAATTCTTTGACAGGAAATTTACTGCAGAATTTAAATCAGCATTTAAATATCAATTTCAAGCATCGTGGCTTTATGGGTAGTATCACCGTCCCCAATCTTTATTCCTGCACTTTTCGAGGTAAATTTAAAAAAAAAAATTAATCCAATGTCAACAACTGTTTCAAAAAATCAATGAACATTGTGGCTATCACTTAATCTTAACATGATTTTCCTAAAAATAGGTGGTAATTTTCCTTACCGTTCCATTCTTACCGTCCCTTTTTTTACTATTTCGTCCCTTTTTTCCAATGCCATCCCCTTTTTAGGTGCGTTCGTAATTATATAAATACGTAGCACCTATAGTCGTCGTTCAGTCCGTCTGTCTGTCCGTCCGTCTGTCCGTCCGTCTGTCCGTCCGTCCGTCCGCATATAATAGAGCAAAAACTACCCAACCGAATGGTCTGAAATTTTAAATGTATGATTGTTGTAAAATTTTGTCGAGCCATTTCAAATTTTATGAAAATCGGATGTATAGTTAAATTACAGGGACAGTCAAAAGTTTTTCTTTACATTACGGCCAATGGGAAAAATTATTGCACGTGCATTTTAATGATGTTAAAGCTTTCCGAATGGTCTCAAATTTTAAACATATAATTATTGCGACATTTTGTCGAGCCATTTCAAATTTTATGAAAATCGGATGTACAGTTTAATTACAGGGACAGTCAAAATTTTTCTTTACATTAAAGCCAATGGGAAAAATTATTGCAAGTGCATTTTAATGATGTTACAGCTTTCCGAATGGGCTGAAATTTTAAATATATAATTGCTGCAAAATTTTGTCGAGCCATTTCAAATTTCATGAAAATCGGATGTATAGCTTAATTACAGGGACAGTCAAAAGTTTTCCGTTACATTAAGGGGAATGGGAAAAAATTATTGCAAGTGCATTTTAATGATGTTACAGACTATGCACTTATGAATTGCAAATAAATACACATTCAGTACAATATGGGTGCAAAAAATAATTATAAAATTAGTTATAGTACGAACGCACCTCATTTGCCACGTTTGACGAGCAATTTCCAACTTGTTTACCTTACCGTCCCTTCTTTAACACCCTTTTAAGACAATGTTATACAAAAATTCTGTATTAAAAGTACTACATTGTTATTATTTCTTATTTGAATGTCCTGTGGGTACTATGCAATTCATTATAAGTAAAAATTTAGAAGAAAATAAAAAGTTATAGGGGTAAAATGGTAAGAAAAATTAAACTCGCAAGTTTAACTTAAACCTCAGTTAAATAAAAAAATTTTCGCTGCTGACCATTTTTTCTTTATTTTGAATCATTAAGGCTATGATTATAATCATTAAAGTTGTCTATCAGATTAAAATGTTATTTTAGCAAGTTTAATTTTGTCAGATTTATTCCCCCAAAAGTCAAAAGATTGTGAGAATGCCCCAAATACGTAGCACTTAACCCTTTAAGACCCGGTGTATTTGTAAAACGGAAAGTAAAACGTGGATTGTAACCGCTGCCTGTTGATAAAAAATAATACTTTACTCTATCTGTGGAGCAAACATGCATTGCAAGTGCATTTTAATGATGTTACACCCTTTCGAATATAATGAAATTGATATGCATTTCTGAAGTGCACTAAAATATACATTCTGTAGAATATACGGTGCAAAGAATATTTATTATTCATTTACAGGAACCACACAAAAGAATTCCGTTACATAATGGTATATGGGGAAACATTGTTTGAGGCGTATTTAATTATGTTAAACTATTTCAAATATAATGAAATTGATATACGTTGCTGAGGTTTACTACAAATTACTTCCTGTATAATAGGAAGTGCATAGTATTTACAGGGACACACAACAGATTTCGGATACTATTCTGTACCCGAAATACTGTATATTAGCGATGACTGCTGGAAGTGCATTTTTAGTTGCGATATGAATTTTTAAGTTTAACTAAATTTTTACATTTTACATTATTTGTTTAAATGCTAAGATCATATACAGGGCTACACAAAAGAGTTCGTAAGGATTACTGAGTATGAAAGAAAATAGCTTAAAGGTTGTTTTTAAATGAGTTATGCATTTTTAAGCTGAACTACATTTAGTGTACTAAGATATGTTTGTAGAATATAGATAAAATGATATAAGGGCTACGCAAAGAATTAAATACTTGGCCGTCTATGGATGATAATTTCTGGAAGTGTGATTTCACTAGTTTTAAGCGTGTTTTAGTCTTAATTAAAATTTAACTAAATAGTAGCAAGATAGTAGGTAAAATACAGGGCTGTATAAAAGCATTCAAATTTTCGTCCATTGGAATAAATTTCTGAAAGTCAAATTTCAACCAATTAAGCGTTTTTTACACGTTCCAATATAGTCGAAAGTGTTTATGAATCGGTTTGTCTGTCCATCTGTCAGTCCGAACTCTAACGCGTTAATATAAATGGATCGCTCTGAAATTTGATATATGTTATTGACATTTACTATGCCATGTTCGGTATTGGAAATAAAGTATGTAGCGTTCATAGTTTATTTACGGAGACACTCAAAAGTATTCCATTACATCATGCTGGTCTATGGGGAAATGTCGTAATTATATAAATACGTAGCCAGTGGCGTATCTAGACTTATTATTTCGGGGGGGGGGGGGTGAGATATAGTAAGCGTTTCTAAGAAGGAATCACAAGAAACGGGAAAATTTCCGTTTTAAACAGATTTTTATCTTAAAACATAACGCATCTATTACACAATCAAACCTGCTAAGATGGAATCACGTGGGACTGGTAAAATTTTCGTTTTAGGCAGGTTTTCGTTTCTACAAGTATAATTCCATGGTTATACCATATTTTTTAAAACGGAATGGTGAAAATTATCTACTAAAAGGTATCTCATTAAATAGTAAACAAAATCGAAGTAAAAGCAACTGAAAAAAAATTTAAGAGCTTTTCACTGTATCCCCCGCCTCCTCACCTCCTTCAACACTTCCAATCTGGGCATTACCTTAAATCGCAGATTTTCAACTGATAAAATAGCAAGTGTATTCATTTTATTAATGTTTTTTAATTTATCTAAAATTAATAATGCACTTTTAACACTAGAACGCCTGGAAGGAGTCGGTCCGACTCCAACCATACGATTAAATGTCACCTGGAACCAGAAATTATTTCATAAAATAAGTTAAATTTAAACCACGCAGATTTACGTTAAATAAATCACTCAAATAATTTTAAATAAAAATTCTGGGTTCAAATATTTTTATGAAACTTGAGTAAAATTTCCGGGCGTTCTAGTGCTAATTACTATACATCACATTTTACATAAAAAAAAAACGTGTGTAAAGATAGACTGAGTAAGTAAAATAGCGGAAACTTGGCTGAAATGACTATTTCGTGGTCCCTGAGAAATAACACACTTTCTAAGATGAAAACCTGTCTAAAACGGAATATTTCTCTGGTTCCTTTTGAATTTCATCTTAGCAGGTTTCCTTACATTTTGCTAAACTTTCGTAACTAAACTTAATATTTCTATAAATCTCGGAGGAGTCTGGAGCCCCATCAGCCCACCCCCTGAATACGCCACTGTACGTAGCACCTATGTAGTCGTCGTCTGCTCCGTCCGCATATTACAGCGCAAAAACCATAGTTTGAAATTTAATACATATATATAATCGTTGCAGAAGTTTGTCGAGTCATTTCAAATTTTAGCAAAATCGAATCAAAACTTAAAAAGATATTAATAAAAGTTTTCTTCATTCTATTAAATTCTATCATACGTAATTAATTCAAGGATACCCCATGATAGGTAATGATTCTAGGTTACCATAGTGATTACGTCCTATTTAAGATGGAGTCATATTATTTCCATATTACTGAATTTAATAAATATAATTATAATAAATTTTGTATTCAAGCATTTTTGAATAAGAGTGCAACAACTATTGCACTACGATCTGAATATTTATAAAACTGGTTATAGTACGAACGCACCTCATTTGCCACGTTTGACGTGTAATTTCCAACTTGTTTATCTGGTTATCGGCACACGATAAATGTATCGGTACACTTGACTTCCGCGGCACATTTAACTTATGATGACTTTTTTTTTAAAGTACAAAAGGAACATATCTTTTTTTTATTTATTTGTAAACGCAAACAAAATGCAAAATTTATTATAAATTATATTTGAAATGAGAAATTATTAAAAACTTTTTACATATATGTTTTTCAACTCTTTCCAACATAGTTTATGAATTTGGTTTGTCTAGTCTAGCTCCAACTCGCTTAAATATATTCGGATTGTCATATAATTGATGTGTTAATGACTATGGCATGTTCGGTATTCAAAATGAAGAGTGTAAGCACTTATAGTTCATTACTGGGACACTCAAAAGAATTCAATTACATTATAATCTATGAGGAAAAATCGTTTACAGTGTATTTTAATGATTTTACACTATTTCAAACATATTGAAACTAATATACATCACTCGAGTGCTTTACAAGTCTGATTTTACTAGGCAACCCTGCCATTTTCTTCCTAGTTTTACATATTTTATTAAAGCTCTATTTGTGTTACACTTACATTTATATTCACGTTATGTTACGCAGTAAAAATATGTTTATTGTTGCATCACATGTTGACAATATTAAAAATTCACGAGCCTGAAAGTTATTTAAAAAATCATCAGAAATCGATAATTCAAGTTCCAGTTTCCAAACAAACTTTATTTGAAAGCGCATTTATGATGAATTCAATGGGGTAAATATTGATAATATGCGATAATTAGAAGCAAAGGTATATGAAATTACAGCGATAGCGCAGAACCCGCAGTTTAGTGTTAATATTTGAACTTAAATATATGATGGAACCTTTTGTTCTATATAATACAGATTATTACTTTGTTATGTGTCAATACGATTTTAATTTCCCTTTTGTAAGCACATATAAATAAATATTACAAGGTATTCCATAAACCTGTGCACGTTTCAAAAATTCATGAAAATTTTAACAAAATGCCGTATTGGCCGGAGTACAGTTTGCATCGTTAAGACTTGGTAAAATATTCACAATTTTTGTAGCAAAAAAGAGCTCAAAGAAAATTTGAGATAATTTTTTCTTTTCCACAAAAAAAATCCGACATTTTGACAAGTCTTATCAAGTTTTGTTATTTATTTATTTTTTAAATGTAAACCGATTTATGGGGCACTCTATATGTACAGTCGTGGAAAAAAGATAAACATACCCTGCTAACTCTGCAACAAATTATCGTAAAAAAAAAAAAAAAATTACAGGTATCAAACGATTGGAAAAAAGTCTACTTTTAAGTGATACATATAAAATTTGTTTAGGGGCCATCTACATATCAAAACGAACCCAATTTTTTTTTCAATAGTTTAATTTTTTTCGCAAGTTTGACACCATAAATAAATTCTACAAACTTCAATTAGCCTAAATCCAAATTTTCATGAAATTCGTACGATTAGTTTCCGAGAAATTAATTATTTTAAAATGAGCCTATTTTAGGGGTTTTATCCAAATTGAAGTTCGACACTCGATTGTTAAAATGCTACAGAATGACTATGTCACTTCTATTCATGTATTATTTCTTACCAATAGGACTATTTCACTCGCTTATTATCTTTCGACTATTGCCAGCTCAAATATTTCAATAAAATGAGTAAAAATGTATTATTTCAAATTATGCTGCTCTGCACATCATAGATGGCCATTTAAACCCTAATTTTGCAGTTTTTTAATGATAATTCGAAAACTACTTCAAAGAAAAATTTGAAATTGAGAATTTGCATATAGCAGGACACAATAAATGTAAATACCTATATATTTAAAAAAAAAAAAATGTAGGTTGCAATTCATATCTTTTTCGAATATTAATTTCATAATTCATGTAATACAATTTTTAAAATTACAAATTCAATGTATTTATGTTTGAGTTTTTTAGTATCACAAGAAGTTACCACACAAGAAGTTATCACGTTAGGATTATAATTTCAGAATATAATCATAAAAATATGAAAATAAAATTTAACATTAGAAGCTCTAAATTTTGAATGATTCTAATCCAAAAACTTATCATTCAAATGACTAGAAATTTCGTTTCTAGGCATAGTTTGAACCGAAGATTTAAAATACATTGTCAAAATTCGGTGTTGCCATTAAAAAACAAAGTTTGGTCTGGCTACGATTTGTAGATGGCGACTAAGCGAATTTTATATGCATCATTTAAAAGTAGACTTTCCAATCGATTGGTACCAGTAACTTTCTTCTATTGTAACTAGTTGCATAATTAGTAGGGATGTTTACTTTTTTTTTTTTTTCCCCACGACTGTACATTACAGGGTGTCCACTCTCAACGGTGTCCAATGGCTAATTCCTAAACCATTAAGCATAATTCCAATTACAAAAATGTTTTAAATCAGGTGAAGATGTATTTTAAAAGCGATTTGGGTCTCTATAAAACATTTCTTAAAAAATTATGAAATTTAAATGTTTATACTGTCCCCTGGTCCTATAGGTTATATTTAGTAAAAATATTTTATTACGCTAAGAAGTAAGACAAAAAAAAGTCCCATTTTTGTACGATTAAAACTGACCGAGTAATCGAGGTTTAAAGTTGAAGCATCTTTTGTGCTGCGAAATGGGGGTCGTTCACAAATTTACTAGAAATACAAATAATCGTTAGATATATAAAAAAAATTGTTGAGAGTAAAATGAACATTACAATATAAATTTTAAATCTATTTTCATTATGCCATACTAAGGAAAAAATATACAACTTGTATTAAAAATATAAGTTAAAAAATAAACGGTCAAGTGCGAGCATTACTCGCCGTAGAATAAATATATGAATTTGCAATTGTATTAAAAAAAAAAAAAAAAAAAAAAAAAAAAAAAAAAGACAAAAAAAGTTGTTAAAAGAATACTAAGACTTTGTAAAAAATTATACAACATAGGGTTGGGTATAACTGTATATATTAGAAAAGTGTAAATGGGTATACCATGAAAGTTCAAAGAGATATGGAACCTAAATAATATCAAATATAGCTATTCGTATAACTCTTTTTTTAATATTATCCTAATCTGTTTATGATGAACTTAATTCGGTACTCACAATAAAAGCAGTGCATAGTTAAACTTCATTTGGTATTTCATGAAACTAAATTCAGCGTAGTAATAACCTTAATTTCTACAGTGTAGCTAAAGCAAAACCTTTGTTCAAAGTTTAAATTTGGCATTGTGCTAAGCGCGCTTCGAATTGAGGTCTCAAAGTTGCAACTCCTCCTTGGTCAATGCCGCTTTTTTCCAGATAGGTGTTTAATTAGCTTTTTAAAGTCACTCGAGGCGTATTGAGAGATACAATCAATGCAAACTATCGCGAACCCCCACAGTATTTATGCGATTCATTCTAATTAAATCTTTCGAGGGCGATGCCCTTAAAAACGGACACCTAATTTTAATTCCAAAACAGACAAACGGCACCAAGAATATGTAATTAAAAATTTTTTTTTATCATGTACGTGAAAATAAGCAAGTTCGCATTTTCTAATAAATTCGTTTATAAATTCTGGTGTCAGTCCGTTATTTCATAAGTTTATAAATAGAATTACTCCGTGACGGAAAGGATTAAGTGATCGCAGGACTCTTAAAGCTTCAAAATTTAAGAAATTTTAATTTTTTTAGATGTTAAACTCCTATCTTTTCTGAATATTTTGATATAACTGTTTCCTTGAAATTCCCATTAGAACAGAAGTTTTGGCTTTTAGAATTATACCCGCTCAATAGCTGTAGCGGCGTTTCCGAAACTTTAAAGTCATTATTTTCCAAATGGCGTTTTTTTGGCATAACGCGAAGGATACCTCAAAAACTTCTGGATATTTTTTCATGAAATTTTCAAAACATATATTTCATGTTAGTCTGTATAAACTGAACCTAAAATTTCCTTTTTATTGTTCAAAAAAATATATTTTTAGGTGGTTTTACTGTTGAAATTTTCGAAATTTTGTATTAGCTAAATGCAACGTTGCATTAAAAATATAAAAATGCTTCAAATACAAATTTATTTAAGTTCAGGGAAATTATTACAATCTGAAGTATAAGTAAGCACCAAAATTTTCATTCTAGTTGCAATATTTATTTTGTAATCCTGCGCGTAAACTGTTATGCCAATTTTTTGTTCAACAAATGTCTAACAGTTTCGACCCCCCTATAAAATACTAATTCTGTATCTTGCAATTTTTTAAATACATGAAACGAAAGAACATACTTATATCTTTCATCCCAATTAAAATTGTGTTTTAAAATCATATACATTTTAAGACTTTAAATGTTGAAAATGGTCTTTTCTTCATTTTTTCCACTTTTTAGAGTCCCGAGACCCCTTAAATTAGAATGTTTTTAACAATTTGACGTTTATTGCTTTTATACTGTTACTGGATATTACATTACACATATATATCATTAAAAGTTGTTAACTAGGCATAGAGTACGCCGCCCCTGTCCTTGTGTATGTCCAAACTGACCGTACCTTTAAGGGTTAATATCTCGGCTAATTACCGATAATTTTTTTCGAAAATCATTATCAACAATCCTTTTATTCTTCTGCAACGATAGGTATATTCAGCGATGCTCAACAATTTTTCTGAATGCCCGTAAATCGAAATTTGTGTATAACAGAAAAATGCTAATTACTCAAAAACTATGTGACCTAGGGTAATCGCTATAATTTTCCGGCAAGGTTTATATTAACGTTTACTACCTCTAATTTTTTCATAATTTTAGTTTCAGTAGATTCGGAATTAGATGGGGGGGGGGGGGGGACATATTTTTGCGCTACATTTTCAACAATATCATTGAAAATAAAATACCTAAAATTAAAAGGAATGTATTTTTGAGTTCAGCGTTACAAAAGCTTTCACAGGATACCCCACATGCTATACAAAGAAAAGATTTTTTTTTTTCAAGTAGCATAATTAGCCCCTCTACTTTTTTACTAAATATATTTATGAATGTTTATTAATCTGAAAATATGTGGATCAATGGTCTTTATTACTTCCCGAATTTGAACTTTCCACGTTTCATAGTTTACGAGTAAAATGGCTGTGACAGACAGACAGACGGACAGACACAAGAGTGATCTTATAATGGTTCCGTTTTTACTTCTTAAGTACGGAACCCTAAAAATAAGAGAATCCTTGTTAAATGAAATGATGAAGAGCAACAGTCTCAGTTCTTTAAAAAATGATACATATTTTAAAATGCTATTAGATTATCTGACCTAAAATTTAAATAATAAAAATTTTAAGTTATCTTAAAACTTGCTAGAAGTAACTCCCTTCAATTACAATTCAGAAATGTACACAGGAAATAAATCTTTCTAATACTTTAAGCACTTCGTGTACGATCCACCGAAGCATGGCCCAACTCATCAGTGTTCAGGTGTAGAAAATTGGCATAAGTCACTCCATTCCAAGTTTCATTAGTGTTAGATGAATGGGACTTTTTTTTTTTTTTTACTTGTTAGTGTAACAGGAAATTTTTACTAACTATAACTTATAGGACTGAGGGACTGTACAAAAATTTAAATTTCGTATTTTTTAAGGAATGTTTTTATTGATCCAAACGACTTTAAAAACGCTTCTTAACCTCATTTAAAACAGTTTTGTAATTGGAACTATATGTCTATTTCTAACGGTTTAGGAATTAGCCATTGGCCACTGTTGAGAGTGCACACCCTGTATGGGACACTCCGTATCAAAGAATAAAAGGGTGCGCCCGCGAATATGTTTAAAAAATTCAAATGCTGCCTTAACATTACAAAAGTTATGTGACAATTCCTGTGACATCAGTTAAAGGTTAAAATAATCAAAATAATAGAGATCTTTTATACTGCTTTATCATTCAAACCTCCAAAAAATGGATCTCGGTCTTTTTTTCTTGAGGCGGTCTTCCTGGATAATAAAATAATAATTATAAAAAAGGAAAAAAAGTAAGAATAAAAGAAACGCGCATATAGACTTTGAGTACAAACGAATATATATAGCTTAAGATTGAATTTCGGAGGGAAGGATGCGGGGGGGGGGGGGGGGGGTTGTTAAAATTGCAATTTTTATTTTTTAGACACGTCAACACAAAATTTACATTATCATTTTAAAAAAAAATTAAATAAATCGAAAAAAAATATTTTAGAAAGTTTTGAAATTTAATTTCACTGGATTTTGCATTTTATTACGTATGGAACGTAAAAGACAAAGAGTGCTGACTCTAAAATACATAGTCATCAAAATTCAAATCTCCAAGAAACCCCCTGCCAAACATCCGAAAAATCAATTCAGAGTGCTCCCTCCTAAGAATAGCTTCAATCCCCTTCTTCACAAACACCCCTATAGCGAAATGGATTCACCTGGTCGAGTTTATCGAGCGCTGGCCCCTCCCATCATGCCACCCTCACACGAGAAATACAATGGAATGAGCTGGATGCGAGAGAGCGTAAACTTATGACAGACTGTAGGGATTTTTAGGGATTTGTAGTAAAAAGTGAATGAAAATTTTTGTGAGCAAGTATCATATATAGATTCATTCATAAATTTAAAATTTTTGCACGCTCGCGGTTCGTGGCGGAAATTTTAAGGGAATGGATTCTAGAAAATATTTTCTACTCTGAAAAATTTTAGATCGTGACATGAAGCAGAGGGTTAAAATTTTTTTTATTCACTAGACTTATTTTCAACATATCGTCTTTAGGTGACATTATAAATTAATGTTTTCTAAGTTCAGTTTTCCGCAAAACACAAAATTTTAATAAATCTACATTAAATGGTAGATAAAAATGCCGATAACTAATAATTATGATAGGATAGATGTCAACTATTACGAATTTTCTACTATGTTTTTATTTTTAAAAAATTTCCCTTATTTAATCCTTGATTTTCAACGATTAAATAGCACAAATTTTACTTTTGAAAAATAGTGGTAACAAAATTCGCAACAGTTGGCAGCTATGTGATAGTGATAAGTGATAACAATAATGATTATCTAAACGCTGATCAGGACTGCCGACAGAACTCCACGTAGAGCAGACGAAATTTTCAGACTACACCCTAAAGAGATAACTAAACTTTTCATAACTATGGCACATTTTTAAATCTATATTAAAGAGTCTCTTTGAACTCATACTTATATTTTTAAAATCAATATAAAACTTTATCTAGGCAGCACGATCTTTTCGGATGGGCCAGATGGGCCCATGTTCAAAGTTAGTGGACCCCGGATAATCAGAATCTGGATCATCGGATATTTTCTATTTTTTCTTTTAATTAAAGAAACAGGATAGCTAAAATATGCATGCGAAATTCAACATTCATCCAGAAAGGAAAAAGAGAAGTTAAGAAGTCCTACGCGACTCCATCTTAACAGGTTTGATTGCATAATATATTTATATGCATTACTTGCTATGATAAAAACCTGTTTAAAGTAAGGATAGACCGAAACAGAAACCGAATTTCGGTAATCTTCCTATTTTCGGCCGAAAATGAAAGTGTCCAAAAATTTTTTTTAGTAATTATCACATACATAAATATACATAATTATTATTACTAATTAATTATACGTGTTTATTAAATATACATAATAATCAATTAATTATATGTGGGGCGAAAATTGACTCTCTGTGCCTCTGACTAAAACTTTTTATTTACATATAAAATAAAATGTAATCAATTCATCAAAGGCACAGAATGATTTTCCAATTATATTAATTTCATCTCATTAAAATATGTTTTAGGTATTATACATACCTCGATCTATCATTTAAAAGGATTTTTGTAAATGCTCATCTGTTATACTAGAACTTTCTCAAAGAGTATTCAAAACATTTCTGCAGTTTCAAACTAAAAATGTTCTATTAGTGTTAAATCTGCAGCTTTTAATGAGCACGTGAAAAGCGTCTTCAAAGTTTAGTTCTACATGCATTACTTGCTTTATAATTTGAACTCACGTCCTGAGTCAGTCATGACGGATCATTATGGATAGTGAAGTTTATAGCAATAAATAAAGAGAGTCTCAATTGAGCCGATACAGCACAAATCAATTAGTAATGTTGAAAATTTTCGAAAGGAAAACGAGATTTTTGGAATACAGATAGTTTCGGTCCAGCCGAATTTTTGACAGCATTTTCGCCGAAAACGATAACGAAGCCGAATTTTCGGTCGATCTATAGTTTAAAGTGGAATGTTTCCGATGGCTTGTGATTCATTCTTAGAAACTTTTACTGTATCTGGTCCCTCAATGTTGAATACAGACATTTTTCTCTGAGAAAGATTTTTGTGGTTCAGGAGGAGGGGAATCATAAGAGAGAAAGAAAATTTAATTAAGTTTCAAAATCTAGGAAGGGGCGTTTTTTCCCTGCCTGCGGTTATTATTTGTTCTTTAAAATATCACAATTCAGAAAAGGTGAATCGGTATTCTTCCGATATGGGTCACTATATTGATACCAAATTCATTATTTATTTGAAAATATGGAGAAATTAGTTTTAACGAAAGCGTGTTTTGAAGAAGACTGAATGTGAAGTTTGAATGATACCAGTGTTCTCGCTGCGTTTTGACCAACATTCGCGATTTGGCGAATGAGAAATAAAAAACAGTAGCCAAATGAAAAGAAATGTTAGCAAAATTCATTCGGCGTGAAACACTGAAAAATCTATTTTTAGCCCCCTGATTGTATCTTTTTTTTTTTTTCAACATGATTTAAAACAACCTAATTTTTTATAATTGCTTATAAAATAGAAATTCAACTATCCGCTACATAAACTATTAAAAATAAGTACATTCTGAATGTCTCCAAAAATGTGTAAATGTTTCAGACATTCTTTTAGCATAGTCTAAATAAAATTTCAAAACAGTGACGATCTTTGATTTACCGTTATGAAAATATACTCTAAAAATTGCTATGAGATTTCTACTCTAACAGATAGAAAAGATTGACCCGCCACTGATACTTTACACACAACTAATAAATAGTAAGGTGGCTAATTTCAAAGACGCATTCCAGCAAGAATCTGATTGTTCGTTTACTCGCCAAATGAAGCATTTTGGCGCAATGGCGAGCGGCAGCGAGAACACTGAATGATACTAATAAGAATTAAACAAATAAATAATAAAATAAATAAATAAAAGAATGATATAAAATAAGAATAATAAAATAATTAGGATGCTTTAAAAAAAATTACTTTGAAGGAAATTCGGATAATGATAGACTAAAATATCTTTACAAGACATTTATTCAAATCTATGTAGTTCAAATCTAATAGTATTTATTTTTAGAATCTAACAAAATAGTGAATGGTAGCTCATTTTAAAGACAACGTCAGTAAATAGCATGAACATAGAAGGAAAAGGACCGGAGTCAAAATGTACCGGAAATGTTCCTGTTCAACATTCACCTATACGTACTTTCAACATCCATTTGGGTTGCAGCGTTATTGAAGTTTCAAAAACGAAACAGTTTAAAGTTTCATTGAAATAAATATGTGAATTTGAAAAGTAAAAGCGATATTGTAGGCTCTCGTAAAATTTAAGTAGGAAGAAACTATTTTGCTTATGCTTCCCTTTATTTCTACAATAGCCAATACGAAAATATATTTTTTAAATTTACATAACAGATAATTTTTAGATATACAGTCGGACCTCGTTATCCCGACACCCGGTTTTCACGTCACTCCGCTTATTACATCAGTTTTTCAAAGTCCCGATTTTCTGTATATGATTTTAATGTAAATAAACTCCGGATTTTACGTCGTTGAATAATTTTTAACTCCGGATATCCCGATGATTCAGGAAAATTGTCCATTTTTCATAATCCATCTTATAAGCACGGAAATTAAGTGGTAAGAAATGTCTTAGCCAAACTTTTCACAAAAGTGCCTAAAATATAGGGGTCGTAGGCTTCAGGAAATTTTTCAGGACAGATATCAGTATTTTTCTAATTGAAAAATATATCGAGGTTAAACGCGTAAAATTCCATCTTATTTAAGAAAATACTGGTACTGAAGAATTTCCTGGTCTTGAAATTTCAGGACAAATAGGACCCCTGAAAATACCCATTGAGATAAATGAGAAATTTTACATAAATCCTTTATCTGAATAAATAAAACTACACGCAAAGAATGACCCACTTAAGCTCCAGATAGACGTATCAGTCTACTCGTGGTTTTTTTGTTCTGGTCAGGCGGCGCTTTCTTGTGGTTACATGGCGTTTTTCATCCGACTAAAACCGAAGCATTGCATTGCATTGAAACTATCAGAAATTATTTACCATCCACTTCCGACACAACGAATATTGATTACAATTCATTGTATAATGTTGAAAAAATAATTGTAAGAAGCACATCTATGGATAAGCAACCCTTGATTCATTAATATTTCATGTAACAACAAAGACAACAAAAACAAACCAAGTCATCAAAAATCCGATTTTTATTCTTTTCAATTTTTTTTTTAATAATAATGTTTTATTGCTTAAAACTGCAAAAAGAGTTATGAATTTAAACTTGTCTTAAATTAATTAAAAATACCACTTTTTATAAAAAATTTTTTCCCCAATTCCGGTTACCGCGACACTCCGCTTATGACGACACTTTCTTCTGGTCATTAGGGTGTCGGGATAACGAGGTTTGACTGTATCCTGATTTTTGTATTTCTGTATGACTTCTGTATATTGTTCGATTTCTGATATTTCTTGGGTCTTATAAACGTTTATTGTCATGGAAGAAATTTAAATTCTTAATCCATCCCCTACCCGCTTTGCCTTCGGTGCGCTAATGTGAAATATCAGCTATTTTAGACTTTATTTAAATCATAATTCCTTTATTTCCACAACAGTGATTATGTAGTTGTAAACGCGGGTAGGGGTATCCCGTTCAAGCCTGGGAATCACCTTTGTTTGTTTTTTTGGGAAATGTAATTTTTAAAATTAACAAAACGCGTGAAGTTATAATTATAATTAACAACAACAATGAATATATTATTGGTAGAAAGCAATTTGTTAATTAGTATAAATATTTCTTACTATTTATTTAAAATAAAATAATTGTATAATGTAAAAAAAAAAGACAATTTATAATTATCAATATTTATTAATAGTTATTGTTAATATCAAACTATGAATAATAATAATTATTATTTTGTAATTAATAATAATAAATGTTACTATTACGTAATATATAATAATCTATTCATAATATTTAAAAATAAATATTTATTAATACTATCAATTAAAAAATAATTTGATTGCGTACCATCGTTATGTTGCCTTATAATATGTAAAATAGATACATGACTTATTAATTGAACAAAAGTACTTAATGTAATTATAAAATGAAATGAAATAAAATTTTATTTTTGGATAAATCAGGAATTTGCGGATAAAAATTAACATGGATTCTTTCGTAAAGCTTTGTTTCTACTAATGGCTATATAATAGCCAGTCAATATCATCACAAGGGCTAAAAAGATTACAATCCATATTGTCATCATTCAGTTTAAATTAATTATAATTAATAAAATTAGTAGCTTCCCCCTATGCTGTCAATGCAAATCTGACATTTTCAATAATCGCTGCCCTCTAGCGACTAGTTGATTAACCAATCCATTCTCGTATACTGTATTTTCCTTTCTAGTTTCTACGTTCATGTCAGAAAGATACAAATCCCCTAAGAGAAAGACGGTAGTGCTGCCATCTACTGCCTTTTTATTGAATCATTTAGAATGAAAAAAATTTTCATCCATATATTCAAAAAATAAAAATAATTATAAAAATAAAAATATTCATTATAAAATTAAAATTAAAAATATTCATTCATAAATATTCTCCTCCGTAATGTTAAGTGATGTTAGAAATACAGAAGACGGTTTTGGGCGGACTCCCCCACTACCCCACCGTGACTCCATGCTGTCTCTCCAAGAGCTGCATTCGCGTCAAGTGTAACTGTTGGTACGAAAGCTAACAAAGCTGCCATTTGTAAATATAACGAAAAGTACATAGGGGAATTAACTTATTTAAAAGATAGGAATGATAATCCTAGTGATATAGACCCATTGTTTAATGAGAATTATACCATTTTACAGAGTACAACTTAAATAGGAAAATTCACTAGCAATAAAAATAATTAATATTTCATTACACAGCCGTCATATTGTTAACGATTTTATATAGGGTAGATGAGCCAATAATGGACATCTTTAAGGGGGTTGGTCACTTAGATTCGGAATTCTCCTCCGTAATATTAAGTCTATGGACTTTTGATGCATTTGTATATTTAAAACATCTCCTCGGGAAATCCATACGTTTAACATCTTTTTTTCTGTGTACTCTTCTAAAAGGATGTCTCTTTTTTTCTTAGTTTTCAAAATATTTCTAAAATCTATGCTGAATTTAATATTTTATGTGTTAAAAGCGGGCGAACTGTGAGTATCTTACTCAAAGTTCGCCCGCTTTTAAGACTTCATACAAAATTAAGTCTATATTTTAGAAATATTTTGAGAACTAAGAAAAAAAGAGATATCTTTTAGGACGTGTACACACAAAAAAAAAGAAGTTAAAAATATTAATTTCCCGAGGAGATATTTTAAATATACGAATGCATCAAATGCCCATAGACTTTACATTAGTGAGGGGAAATCGGATGCTGAGTGACCAGCCCCCTTAAGGAATTTCTTTAAAAATTATTTTTTTATTAATAGTTATAATTATTATATTCCAGTTTTTTCAATGTTATATTAACCTATCAACAATATTTAACCATTCTTATAGCCTCATTTCCCAATATGAATCGAAATTTAATTTTAAATAACTGAAATATATCAAAATACCCAAAAGCCCAGTAATGGACACCCTCTGGCCCAGTAATGGGCACCCCATAAAAAGTAATAAATATAATTGTTTTTATGACTGTATTTAGAACCAGAATTTAATGACTACATACTAATGAAACGAAATAGTTCTTTTCAAATAAATTTAACAATTAGGATACCAGTAATTAATAAAATATTTGTGATAATCATTTACTGTTTGCATCAATTATTGTAATTATCAGAAGATCGATGTTTTAATTATTTTAGATGTATACTTTAAAATATTAAATATCAGGCGATTACAGCTATCAAATAAATAAAACATTAGGGATTTAAAAGGTAATTAAAAAAAAAAAGAAAAGTTTTGGAATATTAGTGTTTAGTTTTGTCTCACTATTTTTAATAATTAATCTTCCAGAGACTACTTGATATATCATTTATAATAATTAATATTACAAATATGAAAGAAATGATATTGTGAGCTGAATATTTTAAATACTAAATAAAATAATTTCAAAATAAAACTGTAGAACTGATGTTTGAGGCCACTGATCTGCAGATTTACTAGTTTCATGAATATTACCTATAACTTTCATTAACACTACGTATTTTATTATTATTATTATTATTATTATTATTATTTTGGGTGGGAGGTAGGGGGTCAGAGGTGAATAAGGAAACATTTAAGACAGAAAATAGACTTTTAATAGCTTCTGTATTTTAATTGTTTTTATTTAAACGGAGAAGGATTAAACCCTATGAGCCCCTGTTTGATGGCGCTCTTAAACAATATTTTCTGCTTCCTGGCTGGTTTGATTGCCAGATTCTAAAATATACAAGGTACATACACATAAAAAAAAGAATAAAACATTGAAATTTTATTAATGCGTGAAATAACTTAGAAGCAGCTATTTATAAAAGCTTTGGTGTTATTACATTTTGGTAAGTATAATTTAAAAATTAAATTTGGTTATTTATTTAGGTTTGCAGTTAAGTCAAAATATTTTCTGCCCTATAAACATTACTGAAATTGCATTTTTAGCAATGTCTACATGGGGTGTACATTACTGGAAAATAACTAATTAACCATCCCAGTAATGGACACCTCTTAAAACCTTAAAAATAAATGAAATTTTGTAAATGGCCGTTAGTATATAAAATTCTAAGTTTTCTATTGCTACTCAAACAAAAACATTCAAATTTTGCAAGAAAATAAATAATATATAAATTAATTAAACGAAGCCAGCTCTTAGCCTCTTCATTAAGATTTTCACAGAAAAACAGCGAAACTTTGAAACATTATTTTCTGCTTCCTGATTGGGTTGATTAAAAATGTGAACAATAACCTCGTTTTATAAAACATGCAAGGGGGAATTATATAAAAAAAAATTAAAGCTAAATATTTATTAGTTATTTTTTTATGAACCAAAAACATTAAGTGGTGTCCATTACTAGAAGGGTGTCCATTACAGGCACATCTACCCTATATGGATTATAACGATTGATAACGCATTGCTGAAAATATGATACTTTTTCATGCCAAAGGCGCTATATAAATTCAGTTAAATATGATTTACAAGAAACAAAAAAAAAAAAAAAAAAAAACATAAATATATAAACCAAACAACAGTTTTTAATGAAATAAGGTTTATATCTTCATCCTTTGATCACAATTTGCTGCTTCCAGATTAGAAATACATTATTTTTCATGTACTTTGATGAAGAAGCATCACAGTATGAACTATACTTTTGGTTGGAAAAATTTAACGGCAGAACATTTATCATTTGACAATTGCGAGATTGTGCAAGTCATATTAAAATATTCTGTTCTTCATAAAAGATTATCTTCAAAGAAAACCATAATTTATATCATCATCATCATCACCATCAACCGTTTTCCATCCACTGCTGGATGTAGGTCTCCCCCAGATTTTTCCAATGTTTCCTGTCTAGTGCTTTAGTCATCCAATTTACACCGGCTACTTTTCTGATTTCATCACTCCATCTTACGTGAGGTCGTCTTCTTGGCCGTTTTACATCTCTGGGATACCACTGTAGGGTGTTTGTGCTCCATCTATTGTCTTGTCTTCTTGCGATGTGCCCAGCCCATTTCCATTTTAGCCGTTTAATTCTTTCAATGATGTCAAAAACTTTCGTCTGACTTCTTATCCAGGTTATTCTTTTTCTGTCTCTTCTAGTTATACCTAGCATACATCTTTCCATACTTCTCTGTGTTGTTTGTAATCTTTGTACCATCCGTTTTGTTAGCGTCCATGTTTCTGCTCCATAAGTTAGGACAGGCCAAACACATTGGTTAAATACCTTTCTTTTCAAACACAGGGGCATGCTACTCTTCAGAATAATATAGTTCTTCCCAAAAGCACTCCATCCATTTCTTATTCTTCTATTGATTTCATTCATGATACTATTATCAGATGATATTTCTTGCCCAAGGTACACATAACTTTGCACTTCTTTAATTTCAGTGTTGTTGTAGACGATTTTCTTTTTTGATGCAAATAAATTGAACATCACCTTAGTCTTTTCCAAGTTTATTTTTAATCCCACATTAATGCTAGCTTCTGCCAAATCTTTTAGCATATTTTCCAATTCTTCAGGACTGTTACTGAAAATTAAAATGTCGTCAGCGAATCGGAGATGACTTAAATATTCCCCATTTATTCTAATCCCTTTGTTTTCCCAATCCAGCTTCTTGAAAATATTTTCTAAGATAGCAGTAAAAAGCTTAGGCGAAATGGTGTCTCCTTGTCTTACCCCTCTTCCAAGCTTGATCTTTGCTTTTCCTTTGTCCAAGCGGATGGGTGCTGTTGCTTTCTTGTAAATCTTCTTTATAATATTGATGTAAGGTTTGTCTATACCAATGTCCTCCAGAGATTCTACTACTGCTGATGTGTAGACCGAATCAAATGCTTTTTCATAATCAATAAAGGCAAGGCAAAGAGGTAAATTATATTCCTTATGTTTTTCTATGAGTTCCCTTACCGTTTGGATATGATCCATTGTGCTGAATCCACTTCGGAATCCTGCTTGTTCTCTAGGTTGAGCTGAGTCCAGAGCTGATTCAAGTCTTGTCGTTAAAACTTTGGTGAAAATTTTATAAATCACTGACAGTAAGCTGATTGGACGGTAGTTTTTAATGTTTTCCTTCTCTCCTTTCTTGTAAAGTAGCACCATCACAGCATTATTCCAATCTTCTGGTACATCTGACTTCTGGAGACATTTGGAAAACAGTAAGGATAGCATTTTTGCAAATTCTTCTCCTGCTTCTTTGATAAGGTCGATTGTAATTCCATCTTCTCCGGGGCATTTACCTTTTTTCATAAATTTAATGGCTTGTAAAACTTCGTCTGTCGTCACTGGGATTATGGCATCGGTTTCTGTTAAGTTTTCTCGTGGATCACATAAGTTGATTTCCCTCTGATCTTCACATTTATATAAATCGTTATAGAATTTTTCGACAATGTGTACTATTTCTTTATTGATTTTGGTGATTGTTCCATCTGCCCTCTTTAGTGCAAAAATACCTTTTCTTCCAACACAAAGTTTTCGCCTAGCTGATTTTAAACTTTTGTTATCTTCTAGAATTTTCTTGACAAGATCAGAGTTAAATTTTCTGATATCTTCTGTAACACATTTTCTTACCGTTTTACATAATTCAGCATATTCAACTCTTGATTTAGGATCGTTTTTCTTCATTTTAAATTCTCTGCGTTTCTTCATCAATCTTCTTGTTTCTTCTGTTATTTTCTTTGTCTGCTTTACTTGTGCATCGCCGGCTATCTTCTTTGCAATACCTTGTAGAGTACTGGTTAGTTTCTTGTTCACTACTGTAACATCTTGCTCTTCTTCTAAAGCTGATTGAAGTACTTGGAAACGGTTTTTAAGTTCCAAATGGAATTCTTCTTTATGTTTCTGGAGATTTATTATATCGATTGATTTCTTTGAGTGTTGCAAAAGCTTCATTCTTTCCACTTTAGTATTTAACAGCAGTTTGCATCTAACCAACCTGTGATCACTTCCTGTATTGAAGTTATTGAGAACGCTGCAATCCTCAATAAGATGCTTTTTGTTTGTTAAGATGTAGTCGATTTCACTTGTTGAGCCATTTGCACAATGCCATGTCCATTTTCTTTGTGGCTTTTTCTTGAAAAACGAATTCATGATATACAACTGTTCACATTCTGCAAACTCAATCAGTTTCCTCTTTCATTTCGCACCCCATATCCATGATTTCCTACTGATAACTCACCTTTCTCTTTTTCCCCAATTCTAGCATTCCAGTCTCCCATTTTTAATTTTATGTAGCATTTTCCCTTTTGATGCATTGAAGCTACTTCTTCATAGAAATCCTCAACTTCTTCATCAGTATAGCTTACTTATGATGATTTATAATCGAGTTACCAAACTCGTCGACGGGAAAAAAAACAGTTTATCACATTTCGCTCTTTGACGTAAAATATCGACTGGTGTTCGTTAAAAAAAAAAAAAAAAGTCTGAATTGAACGCTACTCTTTTTATTAATAACCAAAGTAATTTGAACTTATATATTTGTATTTTGACATCAATAGGTGTTAAATTATGTAATTAAAAATATATATATATTAGAGTTTTTAGAAGATTGTGAACTTCAGTCCGACGAAGCTGACTGAATTATATTTATAGCATTGTTTTAGGAATTTTGTCAATTCTTAGTATTCGGTGATATTTTTTCGAAATGACACCCTGAAATTAACTGTAAATGAATGTAGGAAATTATGTAAATTAATGTATACAAATTTAAAGTTTGGATATTTTAGTATTTCAATTGCATTATTGTATTTTATTTTGTTTATTTCATTGCCAAAATATTCTCTAGTTTTAAGACACCAAGTACTATTTTTTCCCCAAATATTATCAGGGCCGAAACTAAGTGTGTGTGTGTGTGTGTGGAGGGGGGGGGGGTAGAGGGGGCATGTGGCCCGGGCGCCAGAACGAAGGATTATACCTTTGGAAAGGATCATTTTCTTCTGATGGACTGATGGCTTCCATTATTATGAAATAGCCATTATAAATGAAGTGTTAGGTGAAGATGAAAGAGCAGCCGTAAAAAATTAGAACTCTGATTTTCTGGTCCGTATGGGGGGAAAAAATGGCCATAATTTTTTTTTGCAAAAAAAAAAAAAAAAAAAAAAAAAGGCCATTTTTTCCCCCCATTAGGATCAGAAAATCAGAGTTCTAACTTTTTACGGCTGCTCTTTCATCTTCACCTAACACTTCATTTATAATGGATGTTTCATAATAATAGAAGCCATCAGTCCATCAGAAGAAAATAACTCGGTGAAAGCGGAAACTCGGTTAGGGGGGACTCGGATAATCGGGACTCTACTGAATATGTCATTTTAAAAATGATCTTTAGAATATTTTTGTTGATGTTCAGAGGGACCTCCCCCTTGGATCCGCCACTGTAGATTACGTATTCAGTATTACATATTTTAAATTTTAAAATAAGTCGTCTATTATAAAATTAGTAAAATTATCTTTGTAAATATACTTTGTGGAAGAGGGGGGGGGGGGGGGGGGGTGTGTGCCAAAATCCATGTTTGCCCCGGGTGCAAAAAAGGCTAGTTTCGGCCCTGAATATTATAGTTACATGTATAATAATACACTCTAATTGATTTATTAGCATTTAATTATTGTTACTATTATTACTGCTTTTCCTAGGAAAAAAAAGTGAAAATAAAGAAAACGAAAAATAAGACTTGCAGAGAAAAGACTGAGAAGTGCTTGAAAAGCGAAGACAGTTTTCACAGACACTTCAGTTTTCTGTACATATTGCATGTGATGTTCTCTTTATAGTGTCGCCATCTGTGAAGCAAAATATTTTCTAATCGCCCTGTCATCTTATTAGTCACGCGCAATTTAAATTTCCTAATAAAAAATTTGACTTCGAAGAAGTTTTCTTTTCTTTTCATTTTTTTTTTAAAATTAAGTTATCTATTTATAGCACTTAAAAATAGGTTTTTTGAGTATATTTTATCTTATAACGATTCTAAAATCGCGATTACTCTGAAACTATAGAACCGATACCAAAAACTTTCCAGAATCACACGCGTGCAGGCTAGTGTATTTGTAAATTATGGTAGTGGTGGTGTTTGTTGGAGCCAATTATGAGCGTGAGGGATATAGGCTGAAAGGGGATTCTCTGTGTAGGTTTCTTTGTAAAGGCACTTAAGGCTGTTCCGGCTGTTCTTAACTGCTCTACTCAACAAGCGCAAAACGTTTTTACACATTTACAAATTCATTTTTTAACAGAAAGATATTAAATAGGAAAGCCTGGCAATGGAAGCGATTGGGAATTGAACTGTTTTTTCCATTTTTTGATCAATCAATTACCTATTGAGTTAGAAGCGTTTTGGATCACGTGACAAACACGTTTTCGCCCGCTCTTGAGTGCTTTTCCTTCCTTCGCGAGGAAATTCCGTTCAAACCGCCTACTTTCACACTCTTTTCTGAAAGATCTATTGCGTTTGCAAAAAAAAAAATGGGAAAAACAGCTCAATGCTCAATGACATACTTTCTGAACAACAACACCAGCTAGTTTCATGCATTTTCGAACAAAAAAAAATTAAAACTTATGTCAGAAAGTTTTCCTTTTGGATTTGAGAACATCCTTAACTATTATGCTGTTTATGCAGGTTAGAAGAAAACTATTTAATTCCGAACGGTTAAGCCGACGAAGGGGGCATGGAATCGAGTTCAGCACCTACCAGTTTTGAAAGGAGACCCTTTCAGTCGCTGGTGAGGCCTTTTATAAGTGAAGTGCATTTTTTTAATTATAATTTATTGCTATCGTAATATTAGATTTGCAATTTTATTACTGTCCTAAATTTTTTCTGATCTCTATTTGATGAATTCACGAAAATAATTTCACGAATGTCGCTCAAAATAATGTGATTCGATTTCAAAGCACACTTAACGATGACATTTTGGTTTTTGCAGCTCCCACATAAAATTTACCTTTTTAGCAAATTTAACTTTTTAAAAATTGTTCTTAGTTATTTAGCTTCTGAATAAGACAAACATGTGCAATTTTAATGTTTTGTATTTTGCTCCCCCCCCCCCCCTCCCTTTTCACTTGGTTGTTATAGTATCGCGCACTGCAACTTGCATTGAACACTGGAGCAACAACACCTTGAGAATTTTCATACACAAGCCTTCTAAAACTATCGTACTAACGATAAATCGTGAAAAATCACAAACAAAGAAAAATAAAAAAAGTTTTTTTTCGGGGGATTTTCCAAAGAAGTTTATTTTTATTTAGAAAAAGTGAAATTTCATTTCTAAAATAATGTATTCAAATTTTTTATAATAGTTGCATTCCGATTTTTTTCCCGCTTTCAGTGTTTTAAGTGAAAACTTAACATGTAAAATAGATTATTAAATGCCACTTTTCTCATTAAAAATGAAAAGTCATATGCAAAATTATATCAATAAAACCAATTTGTGGTATGTTATAATTATTTGAGGGGGATAAATCATTTCTATTCATTAACACGTGAGACATTATCATATAATCTGCGACAGTATTCACCAGAAATATTTTACTATTATTAAAAATTAAACAAAATATGTAGTTGAAATAATTTACTCTTTTCTGCCTTTATCAAAAATATAGATGCTTAGACTTGTCTGATTGTATTAATATATAACATATACAGCAGATCCTGATAAAATGGCACACATCGGCTCATCACGATTTGTCACGACTACCCGAATTATGAGAAGTAAAGTTAAAAATACTTTTCCATGATTTTGTTCTTAACCCCTTGAGGGGCGGAGGGATATATTATATTCCACCTAATTTAAACAAGATTCTCACCAGAAACTTTTAACTAAATTTTATATATTTAACTTTTGGTGGGAAATGTTGCAAAATTGCTTTTTTATATTTTAAAATAATTTTTTTTTCATTTATTCCGGTGAGAATTCAATATTATAGAGACATTATTGCGTGCCCCTCAAAGGTTTAAGAGACTTTCAATCAAGCGGAAAGCACCGTTCGCTAATGCTAATCCTATGGAAGAAATTTATAAAGATATCTCGTTTGAATTTCAATATTTTTAAATGATTTTTTTGCATTGGACAGGTGAGATCGATCTGTACAAATGCCGTTTTGTACTTTTTCGATTTTGTTTACAGATATTTTTAATGATGACTCTTTCATTTTCAAAACCAGTTTCGGAAGTGAAAGCATCCTTATAAAAAAAATCTGCAATCAAAATCGTAAAAGTAAAAAACGGCCTTTGTAGAGACCGACCTCAGCTATCCAATGAAAATAAAAAAATCATTTAAAAATATTGAAATGCAAACTAGATATCTTTATAAATTTCTTCCATAGGATTAGCATTAGCGAACGGGACTTTACGCGTGACTGAAGTAGACCCTTAATGTTTAGTCCCAATAAAACGGTGTTCCATGTAACGGGCATGTATAAACTTTGGGAACAAAAAACTCGCAAACTTTAAACAATTTATATAAGTTAAGTATGCAAAAATCCACCAATGGTAAAACTTTTATGTATAATTTTTAATTTTAATTATTTTCGTATTAAAAACAAGCTGACTAGCCCGGCGTTTTCCGGGCCCCTGATAATAACCTTAAATGAACCTCAAATTTTTTATCATTTTATATCTTTAACTTCATTTTGTATGAATTTATATTTTTAAAAGATGTATAAAAATTTATTCGCTTATGCTTTTTCATTCACATCATCACATGTCTCATAAATTTCAAAATATGAGTTTTAAAAGATATGATATCAAAATTTAAGTGAAGCCTTCATATGGCTTTAAAAGGTTTGTTTTAAAATTCAATTTAAGTTATTTTTAATTTGACTAAAACATATTTACATATCTAAACAATATTTTTAATTTTCCAACATACTGTTAAATATATATATCCCTTTCACTGAACCTATATTATGCATTGAATTTATTTCAATAAATTGATTTATCTTTTGTGCCATGCTATCTAAAATTTTAAATAAAATTTATGTAAATGGTGTCTTTGCGTCACACTTTATTACGATTATTGTATTGCTGCAAAAACCCGTTGTCACCCGGAGAGCTTTGTTTCCTGTATTTTCGTCAAGCTGTTCTAATATTTAACATCTAGCGGTTTATATTTACGACGTAACAATGACCCGAACATGGGTAGCATAATTGCTAGTGGAGTTGGTGCATTTTATGATCATCTAATAAATAATTGATGAATCTAACGGCTTCGGTTGTTATTTCCGGGAAAACTACCAAGGGATGTAGTTCCCTTCCACTCTGACCATGATTTCACGACTGCAAAACTTTGATTTCCCAGTTGGAGTTATATAACGAGTGTATGATTGCTGCTTCGTACCGATATGTTTCTATCATACTAGTGAAAGCATATCATATATATATATATATATATATATATATATATCAGTGGCGTGGCGTGAAAATTTTCGGTGGTCATCGCAATTATTTAAGTTTGTGGTGAAAAATTATTAACTCTAAAATTCAATGGTTGAATGTTCAAAAAAGAAACTTTAAATCTTACCTTCACTTATACATGAACTCCAAATGTTCTGCTAAAACTGGATCGTAGAGTTTTAAAAGCTTATTAAGAGTTTTAAAATATTGCTTGGTCATCGCCGCATCCAGCGATGACCGGACGCCACGCCACTGATATATATATATATATATATATATATAAATTAATAGTATAGCGCCACTCAAAATTTGACATCATTATTTTTAAGATGCATATTTAAAATTCTTACACCTATAAAATAAAGTGTTGCGTCACAAACTTTTAACCCGCTAAGGTTTTTTGCATTGATATCATTATTTTTATTATGTTAATGATCAAAGGATAAAAATAAATTTAAAATTAAAATACTTGTACGATTTGGTGCAGAATTTAAGAAGATAAAATCGAAAAACTAATGTTTTCTTCACCTCTTTTAATAAGAAATACTCTGTGTTTCATAGGCTTTAATCCCGAAACAGTCGTGATTAAAAATAGATGAAAATGATGTCACTTTGAAGCAATTGTTGCCTAAAGTTTCCCTTTTATGAATCGAAATGTAAGTTTGTTTTTTAAGCCTGTTTTCAAATCCAAACTACCTACTTTCTAACACATTTTTTAATTCATTTTTTTCGCAAAAATTATCAAGTGCTTTTATGCAGAAACTGTGTAATTGAACAATTTGTTCATTTTTTGCTAAAGACAGAAGATTTTTTTATAAAATATTGGGAAAGTTAGTGTTTTGAACCGTATCTGCACTCGGCGACAGCGAGGGAAAGGGGAAAAACTGCCGTCTTGAGACAACAATCGATTATAACTAAAAATGTAATTCATTTATCCAAAAATGAAAAAAAAATTGTTCAATTTCAAATCACTCTTAAAAGTCCACCTTAAATGTGATACCGTTTACATTCTAATAAAGAATTTTTTCTATTAAAAGTCTGAAAAAATAAGATATTTGATTTCAATCCCAGCAGTACTTACTGTATACTTATTACTCTATACGCTGTGTAAGTTGTATTATGGTATTTTATAAATTGATAAATTTAAGCATGAGAACAAGTCAGTTCACACAATGTAAGTATAAAACGCAATGCTGTGATTTGAAAAAAAAAAAAAAAAAAAAAAAAAAAAAAAAAAAAAAAAAACAGACTTTTGATAGAAAACATCTTTATCGGAATATAAACGATATCACATTTAACCCTTCACTGCACCATGTGCCATATCTGGCACATACCTAAAAACCTTACATTATTAATTATGTGCCATGAATCGGGCATGATCGCTGTCGATGATCAGGAACAATCCAAATAATGGAATAATACTTATTTTGTCAATGTTAGATTGTTAGATGTGTACACTAGACAACAAATTAGAATTTGTTAGGAAACAAAAGAAATTTCGATCAAGCTATTAACGGTAAAATTTGCTTTCATTATTTTTACTGAATATTTAAAAATATTAATATAAAAGAAGATGCAGAGTGTTAGACAAATAAAATTGATTCATTTTTTACTATTTTTCCCATTATCAGGCCGACATATAGATGTCAAATAAATTTTTTCATGAAGATAGAAAAATGCATGCAGTGAAGGGTTAAGGCGGTTCCTAGAAAAATATTTTTCCAGTCTCAACAACGCGAAACTTTCTGTCACATTTTTAAACATAAAAGCATGATGCTTGATTATTGTTGTGATTTGAAATTAAACAATTTTTTTTTTCATTTTTTTTTTCATCTTGAGTTATAAGCAATGGCAATTTTTCCTCTTTTATCCACTGTCACGTTTGGTAATTAATTATGTAAGACAATCAGTGGTATTTTTGTTACATCCGATTACGTAAAGACGCTAAAATGCTTTACATAAACTAAATGCCCCCCCACACTCCCTTAACACACAGACACTGTGCATTCCTAACATAAAAAGATTTAAAATCGATTAATTTAATGAAAATTTTTTGTTGCGTTTCTTATTATGCAGTAAAAATAAACACTTCTATAAATCCTCCGCGTTATAGCACGCAGCTAATCTTATTCTACGATTTTGGGCTTAAGGCTCTGCTCAAGAAGCGAAAAACGTTTTGACATATTTACAAATTCATTTTTTAACGGAAAGATATAAAATTGGAAAGCCTGATCATGGAAGCGATTTGGAATGGAACTGTTTTTTCCATTTTTTGATCAATCAATTATCTATTGAGTTATAAGCGAATTCGATCACGTGACAAACCCGTTTTTCGCCCGCTCTTGAGTGCTCTTTCTCCCTTCGCACAGAAATTCGGTTCAAAACGCTCACTTTGACATTATTTTCTGGAAGATCTATTGCGTTTAGAAAAAAATGGAAAAAACAGCTGAATTACATAGTTTCTGAACAACAACACCAGCTAGTTTCATGCCTTTTCGAACAAAAATAAATTAAAACTTATGTCAGAAAGTTGCCTTTTTCGATTTGAGAACACCCTTAAGCCACGTCATTCGAGATACTTATCGTCCCTCATGATTCGCAAACATTAGCAGATAATATATAGCGATTTCTGAAAATGGATTTTTACTGTTTTATGTGCTTTTAAAATTGTTTATTTAGATATTCCATTTTGTTGTATGAAAGAATAAAATTTCTTAATAATAAATATCCTGTTAGGGTTCGAAATGGCTTCATACTCTGCTTAACGCAGGATTTTTCGTTCTTTAAAAAAAAAAAATAAATAAATAAAAATAAATCATGCAACAGTTTAAGTAATCTCTATGCGAGCTGTAACACTTCGGGAGAAAAACTGACTCGTTTCAAACACGGTCCGATTAACCTCTAAAGCAGTGGTTCTTAACGTGGGGCGTACGCCCCACCGGGGGGGACAATTTGACCTTCTAGGGGGGAAATTCCAAATTTTTACTCACTCATTCACTATCAATTTATTTTGTCCTTTTTGGGGAAAAGTAGTGGTGTAGGCTAAAAATAAATGGAATACAAGCAAAATTTAAGAAATCAGTTTTTTATTGAAATCCTATCGAAATTAAAAAATAGATTTAACACCAGAATAATTATGCGAATAGTCTGTTTTAAAATTTTGATATAATTTAAACTATTAAACACGGTGTAATTTTTCTGGTGGTGAACAAAAAATATCGTAATGCTTTCAATTATTTACTGAATAAGTTTTCTACTTCTATTAGCAAAGACAATTAACGATATTGGGAAAGAGAAAACAGAGAAAATGTGTTATGCGGAATAATGGCTACTTAATTTGATAAAGATGGGAATATTGAAATGCTTCTTGTGTATTGTGTTATCCATAGAAAGAAAAGTTAGTGTCCAAAGCTTTTCCACCAGCTCTTAATAAGTTACAAGAATGCATTATAAAATGTATGAATTTATCAATTTTAACGTTAAATGTAAGTGTCTATTTAAGATATTTTCTGAAGATAAAAATGCAGACCTTATAACACTTTTATACGTTAAGTTGGAAAAGTACAACAAAATTCGTTTTGGCATATATGGAAAGATGTATAATCTCATTGCATTTATAAAATTGTGTTAAAAACACATTTGTGGAAGAAGATTCACCTCTTTGATAAGTTAAAAAATGTGAAATTAATAGTTTTTGTTAAGGCTCTATTACACTTCCACCGTGTGAAAAATGTACATTTTTAAAATAATGATACATAATTTAAGGATTAGGGAGGGGGGGAGGACATAGTGACTTTACAGATACTTTGGTGGGGCGTGGCCAATAAAAGGTTGGGAACTACTGCTCTAAAGCTATGGGAAGCACGGTGTCATTGGGCCCCCTTTCATTCGAGAAGAATTTTTTAAATTCGACATAACTCAGAAATGCTACAAATATTATTCCAAATAGTGTCTCAGTTGAGTTCACATATATTTCATTACACAACTTTTTTTTATATTCCCCTATATATATACATAAGAAATTGGGTACAACAAAGAAAAATATGCAAAAATGATTTTCCATAGTATTAGCATAAAAAGTTGGATAAAAAGGTTAAGTTCAGCGTGTATGCAGGACATAAAATATCAATATTTTGATCTTTTACATGGAAAATTAACTTCTTGTGAAAGGTATTTTTACGAAACACTTTAAAAATATATAATATACAAATAATTAACAATCCGAAAAAAAAAATCAGATAGAATTTTGGAATGGAATTACTTCAATATAAAATTTCGGGCCCCTTCAAAATTTTCTAAGGTAAGCACGTGCTTCTCATGCCTATTCGATAATCAGGGCCTGGTTTAAAAAACTTTATCAAAGCAATTAAGGATCATTTTCTGAAAACATTTAGATGAGAAATTTCACAAAAATTTTAGCTTTTTCCGGCTGCATATAAATTATTATACCATTACTCGATTAGGGACTAGAGTGTAGTTTTCGGTCTCCTGATTGGTTGATTTCTTTTATGTGATTTGTTTTAGCACCATTATTGACTGATTTTGAAACAACTGTTAACTCAATAAGTTTTTTTTTTTTCTATTTTTTCCTGAAATGTCTGCCTTTTCAGAAATTAAACTTAATATAGAATATAAATTATATTATATATATAAATTATAATAGATAAATTACTATAGAGATTCAACTTAATTCAGAAATAAAACTTAGAATTTAATTTCTTAATGAAATTGAATCAATTTCCAAACTTAATTGCAGTTTGTAGCAATGTTAAATATTTAAACAGATTGCAATAAGTGAATGAAAGTATTCGGGAATTTGAATAATAGAAAATAGAATTCAAGATATCAAAGCCTTGCACAACGATTACCTTGCGCGAAAGTATAATATTAATTCAAAGATCACCAAAATTAAAATTTCTAATTTAATTTTTTATTGTAAATTGTTCTTATAACGATCGTAATTTATGAAAATGATTCTTAATTAAATTATGACACCATCTACCTATATAATGATGATCATAAATTTATGTATATTTTTTAATTAAAAGAATGTTTAATTTAAATTTTAATTTAAATTCCTTTCTGGCTTTGTACAGTCAGGGATGAGAGTGTTCCAACCCAAATGACTACTTGCTACCACTAAATTTTAATGGTATTTCTCGCCTTATTCAATGACAGAATTTCTGAGATTTTATAAAGCATAGAATACTATTAAAATTTAGTGGTGAAAATCAACCATTTGACAGTGGTGGAAAATTGGCGCAGAGGAGGAACCATTTTAACACCACAAACATTTTATAGTATTCTTCATCTTAATAAAAACGAAGAAATTATGTCATTAGAAAAGCCGAAAAATATTTCTAAAATTTAGTGGTGTCAATAGGCTCCTCCTCTGCGCCAATTTTCCACCACTGCATTTGAAGAGCGCTCTCATCCCTGTGTACAGGGAAAATTGATAAAATTTCATTTTCAAAATTTTTTGTGTGCAAAATTTTTGAGAAAATAGTTTTCGCGTAGTTTTTTTTTTTGGTAATGTGAAATTTGCATATTCATATATTTTGCCTTTATTGTGCACTGATCAAAATTAAAATTTTTTATTTGATTCATTTAATAATAAGTTCAAAAATAATATCTAATAATAAGTGTTAAGTTTATTAATAAATGCATTTAATAACGATTAATCGTTTTAAACTCTTAGCAACTAAATATTTAGGTAACATTTAAAAAAAGTATTTTTATGGTTAAGATTAATTGTTACTTCTTCCGCTACTTACTTATTTATAATGAATTTTAAATTTTGTATAATCGTAAATTAATAAATATTTAACTATCGATTGATAAAATCATATTTTTTTTATTATTATTACACTCTTCAAATTTTTTATTTATCGTTTTTCCAATTCACAAACTGTGAGATATAGAGAATATTTGTCGATTTATCACCTGTGGCAGGCTAATTAAAAAATGCCTTAAAATTAATGTAATAATTAAGTTCTAAAAATATTAAAATGTTGAATTGTCATCGGGAACACACCTTTGTAAATATTTTTTTATAATTCAAGCTTATCAGGAAATGGGTAAAAAATTGATTACAAAATTCTATCTTTATTTACAAAAAACAGGCTGAGTAATAAAAGACAGTGTAAAAAGTCATCAAAGACAAATGTTAACTAAAGAAACAAGCTGAAGTTTAGTATAAGAAAAGCAGATGACGCCACTACATATTTTTTCTCAATGCGTTCTGTTTAATTATTGTTTTTAACGCAATTACATTTTCTGAAAATCGGAATTAGACTAGGTAAAAACTGAGCTCGATTAAAGTATTAACATTTTGTATTATTTATTAATATTTGTATTCATTAATATTTAATATTTGTATTATTGTAGTAATATTTATAGTATTGTAATTTAATATTTAATATTAGTATTTATTAATAATTTTTGCATGTTAAATTCTGATTAGCTAATATGCAAAAAATTTTTTAATAATGATTATACTATAATTATATGTTACTTTACTATTAGTGTTATTAGAACTTTCAAAGACTTTAAACATATCCCAAATGACTAAAGAGAAATTAACCAATTAGGAGACTGGAAACTTCTCTATGGTCCCTAATCGAGTAAAGGTAGTTTATATGCGTCCTGCATGGCTATCCCATTTCAGCGGTTTCATACTCAGATTTGCCAAAACAGTAGGATTTATGGGTCAAAAGAAAAAAAAATCGTCCAATTTCTCACTAATAGGTGGCACCATTACGATATTAAATAGATAAAAAATTACTAAGATTATGCAACAGGTAGCTATTTGTAAGAGAGAATATACTGTTTTCTCAAGTACAAAAAATACTTATTGTGATAATCTCGATGTCGCATAACCTCGTCTTATGGTTTTTAATAATGTGGACCTTAATTACGTTCGTTATCGGAGAAAAGTTTAAACTTTTTTCTTTTTTTTTTTAAACCCGCAAAATGTCTGATTCTTTGCGTTTTAATGGTACAAACATCACTCTGACACTACGATTTGTCAAGTTTTTATAAATTTTTAAAATGTTAATGGACATGTGGGAATCCGTTACATTCGATGAAAATCACCAAAACAACAAAAAAGAAATGAACTATGTAAGAAATTTGGGACAAGAGCATGGTTAAATTGACAATTATTTAAACTAATGGTAGTACTTACCCGTGTTCCAGTGGCCTTCCGTCCGGCATTGTGTGCGGGGGCGGGGCCATGGGTGGATGAGGGTGGTGTGCGGGCGGCCCTTGGGGCGGCGGCGGATGGGGGGCGGGCATTTGGTGGCCGTGGTGGACGGGAGGCCCCGCCCCCTTCCAGCCCTCCTCCAGGGGGGGCGGGGGCTCTCCTCGGGGGCCCGCCCCTCCGCCGGGGAACGCGGTCCAGGTTCGGTTCACGGCTGCCGGGGCACGGGCCCTCGGGGGTCCCCTCCTCCTGCCGATGGGGTCAGCCGACTGCGACCACCGACAGGGGCATTGCTGGCTCTAGCCCGGGCGATTTTCAACCTATAGAAGAGAAAGAAATAAGATTAATAACACAAACAATATAATAACATATTGTTAATATTTTTACTCTCTAAGAAGTTTTTGTTATTAGAGCCCTGTCAAAATTTGTGGTAGCAAGATTTGGGAAGGCGGGTTTTCTTGTGAAGTCTGTCGAATGTTCGCAATTGGAGATAAAAAAGCGGTATCGCATTGCACGTACATAAGTGTTACAGTCGAATCAATTGTGAATGACAGCCACAGCTCAGCTAATTGTTGTTGTTTACCGTAGGACTGAGATTCCTTGAGGTCTCGCTGTTGGAATTTATTTCATGCTTTAACATATAACTACAAAGCTGTTTATTTGAGACTTTTGTAGTCTGTCTTAGAATAACAATCTAATAATTTCTGGTTGCAACTGGCTGGCTGTATGCTGTATGTTTAATGCATTTGGCTCTATACCTTCATTTATATCTGTGAATTTTTTCTTCTTCTGGAATATTCGTTAAATAAATAGGATGTGACTCTTAAAAGATTCTTTTACATCTACTATCAACCTACTTCTACATATGTTCAAATTACGTAACAATATAACAAAATGTCAAAGGTCTGAAGCCGGATAAGCATGAGCCAAAAATCTGGAATACTTAAAAAAACGTATAGTCGAACTTGTTCAATACGAGCACGAGTAAAAAGAGGACACGGTTAACACGAGCTATTTGCACGTGTTAAAAATGGTTCATTGTTTTAACTATATTAAGATTTTCCCGCTTTTCATGAGCTACAAAAGCAGGATCGCGGATAATACGAGCAAAATATCTGTTCGTTTAAGTGTGATTTCTGGCGAAAGGTTCGGCAGAGTTAGGAAAGAAATCTCTTTCTTATGGAACCTTGTGCTCTCTCAGCGATAATATTTCTACATTACAACTGACTGTCTAGTGCTGATCGCTTGAGAGCGTAGGTGGGCTGCGGGTTCGACTCCCGCTGGCTCCGTTGCACACTCTTTGTGGAGTTCCCGGTTATAATTCCCTGGTGTTGTAAATTTCATTGCGGCTATCTCGTCCTTGTATATTCACGATGACTTATAAGCGGTCACCTGAGGTCAAGCACACAAGTTAGATGTAGGTGTTCAATAAATAAATAAATGTATTAATTTATCAGTTTTAGAAAACATAATTTAAATATTCGAATAGACTCCCTATCCCCTAAGAAAATGCAAAGGTCTTGAAAGAATGAAAGAAAGAAGAAATGGATGTTTCAAATACCGCCCCTATGTAAAGTTTACAACATGAAAAGGAAGGAAAAAATATTTATTTATTCAAATTCGGATTCTGCGCCATATTAATTAGCCTTTTTATATTTCTTATTGCAATGTTAAAATAAAAATAACATATAAAACCAATAGATCGAAAATTGCATAGTGACTATTTATTGCAACGTTAACTGAGTTTTTTCCGGAAAAAAAGGGAAGTGATCAGTTGCATTACTGCGTGCCATTCTTTGACTTTCCGAGGCTTTGACTTCGGTAGTGTGATTTTGTCTAAAGAAAATGACACTCACAAAAGTAAAACTGAATGTTTTATGTTAACTTTATGATATTAAGTTAATTTTAGCATTGAGATAGTTAGAGCAATAATAGTCGTAATTAATTATGAGTGGGTTTTTAAGATTTTTATTATCTTCTCGATTAATATGAGGACTTTTACGATTCCCCGACCTCTCGTATTAACAGAGTTCGACTGTATTTTGTTTAGAAACGGGGGGAAGGGGGGGGGGAGAAAAGAAAGAAAATACGCCCAACAAAATCATGTTCGAAGTTGTGTCTAAAAATGGTGTGATACTAATTTTCCAAGCTTTTTTTCTAGCATTTATTTCACATTTTCTATTAACTTGGTTTTCATATGTAAATAAGTGAAGTTACCTACATTTATGATATGCTGATAGAAATCCTTCTCTCCTGTACCACCATGATATGTTTCTGAAAATTAAAAAAATTAGGCATGATGCCCTTGACAGCCATATTTTCATATTTCATACAACTTTCTAAGCACCGAAGTGCGTAATTAAAATCGAGATTGCAGTTATTCAAACTAACATTTTGCGATTCTGTATATATTATATATTTTTAATGACCGCCAAGCCCATCACGTATAAATTTTCAAAAACATATGATGGTGTATTTAGCACAGAAGAGAAGGATTTCTACCAGCATCGGAAAAGAACTTCGATGGATACTGTTCGGGGGATAATAGTTTGGGAACGAGAATATAAAATAATCAGTTATTTGGGGAAACCTTGAAAAATGCTTCAGTTCAAAGCATCATCTTGCTTTTGAAAACTTCATTAATTTTCCACTCTACTACTTAAGTTATAAGAAATATATATATATAATAGATCTAAATATTATAAGCACTTTTTTCGAAATTATTTTGTCTTAATTATTGAATTAATTAATAATACAACACTAAAATAAATTAGACGACAGTTGATATCCATTGAAATTAAAGAGAGTAAAGTTTCAATTATTTCAATTGATTATGTGTTGATAAATTATACGAAATAAACATATTTCACTTAAATGAGTTTTAACGTCATTATTTCATAATTTTTATTAATTCGGAAAACACACAACAACATTAATAACAAAATTACGGAAAATGAGAATAATGTCTTAATTATTCCCGATTCGGGAAATCTTTATTTTATCTCCAGATATCTTTATGAAAAGAACCAGTCAGAAACTTATAATTCATCAAACTTCCCCCCCCCCCCCAAAAAAAAAAAAAAAAAAAAAAAAAAAAAACATTACCAAACAACTTACGAACAACAAAAGGACCTTTTTATTTCAGGCACATTTTCGTAAATCTGAGAAACTTGTTCTTTTCGGAAGTTTGTGATTTGTCTTTCTATAGGCATGGACGGACATACAAGGCACAGGTACTGGGTCCCCAAATTTAAGATGTGCTTATATGAAGATAATTCACATAAATGTACAGTTTTATTATTTATATAATTTTACGTTCATTATAATAACATATTATGAAAAAAAAAATTCTTCAAAAATATTATTTCTTTCACAAATTCCTCAGCTGATCCAGATTACAGTTCTGTACGGGTCGGGTACAATCCGAACCGAACGCTTAAAGTCAATCAGAAACCAGACACGAACTCTATACAATTCAATCCAAACCCGAAACTTCGAACCTGGACCCGAAGTGAAAAAAAAAAATTAATCCACATATTAATTCAATTATGGAACAGTAATACACAATTATGTCTCTAACATCAATTTTATCTTTCTTTATATAAAAATGAACACATATACGCACATTAATATAAGCTTTTTTTTTTTCCTTTTTGAGAAATATTAAGGACTTTCTTTTGAAAAATCCATTCAACCCGAACACGATCCGAAAAAGTCAAGACCGAACGCGAACCCGAAACATTTAAAGTCGAACCGACCCGCAACGAAAAAAAAAAAAAATAAATAAATAAATAAAAAAAATAAAATAAAATAAAAATAGTGTCAACTCGTCCCGCGGTTCTGGTAAAATCGGATTACTCGACCCGATGCAGGACTGCAACAGGGTTTGTACGTCTCAGGGGATTCAGGTTTTAATACCAGAAATTTCTTAAAAGTAATGGTTACTATGGTTAAACACAGAATTGTTTTCGTTAAATAAAGTAAATATTACAAAAAAATCTGGCATTCTTCACCTGAGGCTTACGAACCCTGTGCACAGCAAGCACCGTGTGAAGAGAAATCTGCGTCCGGAACAAAGCTTGAATTTGGCGCCCACCTTCCCCACACTTTTTCTTTGTGAAATGAGTCACAAAATTGAAAAATGCAGAAACGAAAATAAATTCTATTGAATACATATTTCGTGTTTATTTCGGAACTTTGTTTAATTTTAAATCGGAAACTCTAAACAATAAATAAATAAGACGAAGTTGCACTTGTATTTTGGCAAAGAAAATCTATGAAATGGGTGTAGAAAATATGTATCTAACAATACAGTATAACAGTTTGCAATCCTTTTGTATTCCCAGAAGGAAACCCCATGCTATTTTGAGAGTATATGTTTTTGTCACAAGCACAGAAAGAAAATTATAGACAGAAAAGAGAAGGTTAGCGAAAGAGAGTAAGACAAAGACAAGTTTTGAAAAGAAAGAAGTCCTTACTAATAAATTTGTATTTTGGTGTAGGGTAAGGGACGATGCAATAACTTTGAAACGAAAAATTAACATACTTTCATTGGAAAAAAAATCCCCAATCTGTAAATATATAAAAAAAATTACGAAAAAATAAGGTTTGTAATATAAATTTGGCGCCCCCTCGCGGCCGGGCCGACCGCCCCCTTCGACCCCCGCTTTGCACGGCCCTGCGTGTGTAATTCAGATCAGGTAATGCCCATCTTATCAGAAAGATGCTCACTAAGTGTGGGACCTAAAATGCATTTTCTCTGGTTTCAATGTTATTTTTAGAAAAAATTATTTACTCTTACTACAGCGGTAACTGAATAAATGGCACGAAAAATGCAAAAGAAATAAAAGATACAATTTATGTGACTTATTTCTATTTTTATTTTTTAATATTATTTTGAAACGTTTTATTTTTGCTCGAGTGTATAGCAGAAATCTTTTTTCCCATACAGAAATACGAGCATTGTTTGGTCTATCATGAAGCCGTTCAGCAAAACAAAATCTCAGGCATTATAATAATTTTACATGACATCTTTATATTTCTATTAGCTGATTTCTCGGTAGGAATTTACTTTAGATCTTTTCCCACTCAATTAAATACAATGAATTCAGTTCAATCCAATGCTACTAATTGATGGCTGTATGTATAACGATAGAAAAATTTGGACATCATACGAAAAGCACTTTTAACTCTTTAAATGTAGCTAATACCATTTTAAGAAAGTTGCTACTTAAAATATTAAATAATAAGAATGATAATACGTGTACAAAACAAAATAACAATAAAAAGGAGATTTTTTTTTTTTTTTTTTTTTTTGTGTAAAATATATTCATTTTTTCTCGTGTTATCACGAGATCACGTTATCACGAAACAAACAATAGTATGGAAAAATAAAATAGCATTGCATTATGTCTTTAATTTCCGATTATCTGATTTCCTAATTAGAATTTACTTTAGATTTCTTTTATTTAAAGAAGTTGATATATAAATTCCTTATATAATAATAATAATAGAAAAATAGGGATGAACAAAATCAAAATACGAATAGCGCTCTTTGAATGAAATAAAACAATATATCGCTTCCCTCACCTTCCCAATGGAAAACATTTGAATGCTTTCGGTGAAATAGAATATCGAACTGTAACAGCAAATGAAATTTTACATTGGCATGGCAGTACGCACTTTTAGCAGCTCTTCTGAGCTACTACTTCTCAGATTAAATTTTGTAGTGCTGCCATCTATTGGCATGATAGCGCTACAACTGGACTAAACCATATTTTTAGATTGCTGCAGTGCTGCCATCTATTCTAGTTCGAAAGTAATGAACGCCCCACGTAGGCATTCAAGAAACAATTGTCTTTGATCTTTCATCGACAATTAATTTATTGTAAATTTTCTTCATCACAAATATAATTTATTTTAAAGTTGACATGCAGAGAACGTTAAGAGTTCAGAATTTTACGCTCATAGAAGAGATGAAATGCAAAAGAAGAAATGGGGCAACTTGCTAAAATAACATTTTAATCTGATAGGCGAACGCATTAATGATTCAAAATAAAGAAAAATGGTCAGCAGCGAAAAATGTTTTATTTAACTGAGGTTTAAGTTAAACTTGCGAGTTTAATTTTCCTTACCATTTTACCACTATAACTTTTTATTATCTTCTAAATTTTTACTTATAATGAATTTGCATAGTACCACACAGGGCATTCAAATAAGAAATAATAAAAATGTAGTACTTTTAATACAGAATTTTTGTATAACAGTCTTAAAGGAGTGTTAAAGAAGGGACGGTATAGGAAAAAATGGACGAAATGGGAAAAAAAGGGACGGTAAGGATGGAACGTAAGGAAAATTACCACCTACTTTTAGGAAAATCATGTTAAGACTAAGTGATAGCCACAATGTTCATTGATTTTTAGAAACAATTGTTAACATTGGAGTAATTTTTTTTTTTTTTTTTTTTAATTTATCTCGAAAAGTGCAGGAATAAACCTTGGGTACAGTAAGACTATCAATAAAGCCACGATGCTTGAAATTGATATTTAAATGCTGATTTAAATTCTGCAGTAAATTTCCTGTCAAAGAATTTTAGACATTCTTTCTCTAGCATACTTCTGCATGAGAAAAAACTTGAAAAAAATTCTGTGGCTGCATCTGAAGTGATTTTCTGTATAAATTTAGCAAGAGGGACGGTAAGGATGAAAAACCCACGGACAGAGTTAAAAAAATAATATCAATCGTAAAAATGTGTGCAGGTTAATTTTTTGCTACATATTTATATAAAACAATTGTCCCAGTTTCGGAAAAAAATTACATTGAATTACTTTTATTGAAGCAATTTTATACAGACAGCTCCAAACTTAAAAAACAGCCTCAGGGACACGGGACGGTATAGGAGTTTTCCTGGTATTTGGACCCTCAACATTGTCCAAAACTTATTTATCTCATTAATATTGTTATGCAATCATGCAATGGGATATTCCCCAGTATATGAAAAAAAAAAGTGTATTAAAATAAAAATTATTATTCAGGGACATAAAAGTCAAAAGATTGTGAGAATGCCCCAAATATATTTTTTTAATACTACAAAGCATCAACTTAGCTTTTGTTTTGTTTAGAGGCATGCTTCGAGAGTTTTTTCAGCCACGTTGTTTCTCAATAAGTTCAACTAATTCATTCTAAAGCTGATTGAGCTGATTGATCTGAAATTTTTTCTCGCTATAGTTACAGTTATACAAATAGGAAATTTTATATTTTTATCATACAAAAAGTACTTTTACGTTCTTTAAACGGTTTTCAACAGTGTGCTGTGAAAGTTTTAAAATATCTTTCATTGTAATTATTATGATTTAGTTAGTTTTAAGATAAATCCAAATAATGCAAAAGAGTAATAGAAAAAAAAAAAAATCATTCAAAATGTCGTATTTGTGTTAAATGAGCTTTCTTCTAATGAAAGTTGTTAAAAATAAAAATCGATGACATTTAAAATCCTGTCCTTGAAACTATTCTAAAAGTATATAAAGCTTAATTATTTCATTCAATATTAAGATATACCAAACATAAAAGTAAATAAGTTTTAAAAGAAATTCAATTGCTACGTTTGTATCATAAATTACACTATACAGTAGGGATGTAAAACCTGTGGCCCGCTATGGGTTAACGCGTGGTCCGCGAATTTCCTCAATTTATAATTGGAAAAAATTGCAATTTTTGTCCATAGGTCGCAGAAAAAAAATCATGAATTTCATCAATTTGCCGCGGGAAAAATTGAAAATTTCGTCAGTCAGTTAAGAATCGTGAATTCCGTTGATCGGGTGCGAAAAAATCGCGAATTTTGTCGATGAGGCTAGGAAAAATCGCGAATTTGGTTGATCGGACACAAAAAAATCACAAAATTTGTCTATTAAGCGCAGAAAAATCGCAAATTTCGTTGATCGAGCATTGAAAAATCGCGAATTTTTTAAAATTTTGTTGATGAGCTGCAGAAAAATCATGAGTTTTGTCAGTCGCGAGAAAAAAGCGCGAATTTCGTCAATTTGCCGTGGGAAAAAATAGCAAATTTCGGTCAGTTAAGAATCACGAATTTCGTTGATCCAGGTGCGGAAAAATCGCGAATTTTGTCGCTAAGGAGAGGAAAAATCTCAAATTTCGTTGATCGGCTGCGGAAAAGTCGTAAGTTTCGGCTGCTTATCGTGAATTTCGTCAATTTGCCGCGAGAAAAATTGCAAATTTCATCAGAGTCAGTTAAGAATTGTGAATCTCGTTGACAGGGCGAGGAAAAGTCTCAAATTTTGTCTATCAGGGACGGGAAAAAATCACAAATTTTGTCGATCATTCGCAGAAAAATCGCAAATTCGTCGATCAGGCACTGAAAAATCGCGAGTGTTGTCGATCAGGCTTTGGAAAATCGCGAATTTCATTGTCTAGCAGGAAAAATCGCGAATTTTGCCGATCAGGCACGGAAAAATGGCGAATTTTCTCGATGATGCGCGAAAAAATTGAAAATTTCGTTGATCGTCTGCGGAGAAATCGCGAGTTTCGGCAGTTTATCGTACGTAAACTGACGAAAACGTATCGAACTTACCGCAGGAAAAAATGGCAAATTTCGTCAGTCTGTTAAAAAACGCGAATTTCGTCGATCAGGGGCGGAAAAATCGCAAATTTCCTCGATTGGGCAGGGAAAAATAGCGAGTTTTGTCGATCGGGCTCTGAAAAATTGCGGATTTCGTTGGATGGGCACGAAAAACTCGTAAATTTCGTCGATCAGGTGATGAAAAGTCGCAAATTTTGTCTATCGCGCGCGGAAAGATAGCGAATTTCGTCGATCAGGCGCGGAAAGATAGCGAATTTCGTCGATCAGGTGCAGAAATATAGCGAATTTGGTCGATCAGGTGTGGAAAAATTGCGAATTCTGATGACCGACTTCGGAAAAATTGCGAATTTTGTCGATCAAGCGCGGAAAAATCAAAATTTCGTTGATCAGGCGTGTTAAAATGACGAATTTCATTAATCAGGCGCAGTAAAATCGCAAATTTTGTTGATCGGCTCCTCCTCTCCTTTCGTTTCCGTTCACATTTTTTTTTTCGGCACTAGCCACTTTTATGCCTATGTTAGTTTTTACCGCTGTTAATAAAACAAAATTTAGCCCCCCCCCCCCCCCCAAATAAAGTCAAGGAATATTATCACTCCTAAATAATCCTTGCTAAATCTCTGTTATATATACGAACGTAAACTGTTGATATATCCTAGCCAACTAAATTGGATATGTTGACTAGGGGACCTAGAGGGGCAAAATTCCTCTCCTTCTGAAACCATATTTTTTATCTGATTATAGGTCACAGATCTCCTGCCCGAAATAGAACCATCCCCGTGTTACTGATGTGGCCCTCGACAACCCAGAAATTTTTGCAAGTGGCCCTTCTCTTAAAAAGGTTTGTGCACCCCTACTATACAGGGTGTCCGCTCTCAACCGTGCCCAATGACTAATTCCTAAACCGTTAAGTATAGACATATATTTCCAATTACAAAAATGTTGAAAATGAGGTAAAGACGTACTTTTAAAGCAATTTGGGTCAATAAAACATTTCTTAAAAAATTACGAAATTAAATTTTTATACCGTCCCCCGGTCCTATAAGTATACTTAATAACAATATCCTAAAAAATAAGATTTAAAAAAAAAAAAAAAGAAGAAGAAGGCTCCTCTTTTACGATTGAAACTGACTGAGTAATAGCTGTTTAAAGCTGAAGCATCTTTTTTTAGCTGTGAAATAACATTCACAAATTTACTAGAAATAGAAATAATCGTCAGATATATATATATATATATATATATATATATATATATATATATATATATATATATATAATAGTTGAGGGTCAAATGAACATTACAATTTAAATTTGAAATCTATTTTCATTATGAAGTATTAAAAAAATATATAAAACTTGTACTAAAAATGTAAGTTAAAAATAACATAATTTTTGTTAAATGAAATGATGAAACGCAGCAGTCGCAATTCTTTACAAAATGACACATATTTTAAAATTATATTAGATGATCTAATTTAAAATTTAATTAATGAAAATTAAAGTTATCTTAAAACTTGCTCGAAGTGACACCTTTCGGCTGCAATGCAGAAATGTACGCACGAAATAAATCCTTCTAATCAGGGCCGAAACTAGCCTTTTTTGCACTCGGGGCAAACATGGATTTTGGCGCCCCCTCTTCCGCAAAGTATGTTTACAAAGAGAATTTTACTAATTTTCTAATAACCGACTTATTTTAAAATTTAAAATATGTAATCATAAAATATGTAATACGTAATCTACAATGGCGGATCCAAGGGGGAGGTCACGGGAGTCATGACCCCCTCCGAACATCAACAAAATTATTCTAAACATCCTTTTTAAAAGGAAATATACACTAGAGTCCCGATTATAAGAGTTTCCGCTTTCACCTAATTATTTTCTTCTGATGGGCTGATGGCTTTCATTATTATGAAACAGCCATTATAAATGAAGTGTTAGGTCAAGATGAAAGAACAGTCGTAAAAAGTTTGAACTCTGATTTTCTGGTCAGAATGGGAAAAAAAATGGCTGCAATTTTTTTTTTTTGAAAAAAAAAAATTATAGCCATTTTTTTTTTCGCGTATATTATCGCGTATAAAACGCGATAATATAATAATGCAGAAGTTCCAAGTTCTAAAGAAAAAAAGTGGAAGATCTTCTCTAATAAATCAATCTTTTGATCAATGCCAAATCTTTTTCATTTTTTAAATTTAGAAACATATAGTGAAAATTTGATTACAGTCGTTCCCGTTTAAACGAATATTGACAGTTCCAGAAATAATATTCGTTTAAGCGGGTATTTGATTAAACGGGGATTCATAACTGTAATACTTAATGCGTAATAAAAAGGCAAAATAACCATCTACGGTATATTTAATTAACATCATAATAAATCGTGAATAGAATAACATAAACTAAAATAAATACAAATGCTAATATAAAGTAAATACGTATTAATTTAATGTCAGTACATACATTTATATGGTTTTCATCACACTTAATGTCACACTTAACTCGTTTGAATTTGGTCAAAACTTTGCTACTTCTAATTTACGTTACTTATACTGCCTTAAAAAATCGTTCAAAGTGGTTTGTTTAAGTCGAATTTTAAAGGAGTAAATATCGAGTTATTTTTCGAATGAATGCAAAATATCACAACTACCATCTCGAGTCTCGAAGTGACGGCGCATTGCCATTAAAGCCTGGTTAACAGCAAGAAGTGATGGTGGAGAGATCAATGTGAGGAAATCATTTGATCTGTCCATTGCACACCTGCCGGCCAAAATCATTGCAGGAAGAACTGAAAATTTTTCAGCGTAAAGGAACCGAAAATCACAAAAGGTAGAAAGAAATTCCAGCTGAAACGTGCTTTCCGCGCCTATTTTCAAACATCAGTCACACAGTTGATATTCGATTAAGCGAGGACGTTCGTAAAAGGTATTTGGTTTAGGGGGGGGGGGGGATAACATAGTACCAATAGGAATAAATTCGGCTCTGAATGATTCTATTCGAATAAGCGGGTTATTCGATTATCCGTGACCCGAATAAGTGGGGAGGACTATAACATGCAATAATGTTTGATTTGTGTTGAATCATTGTAGCACAAGGAGAAACTACATTTAAAAAGAACTTTTGACTAAGGAAATGGCATTTAAAAATGTAAACATAATTTTAAATCAATTATGAATAACAGGTCAGATTTTATATTCCCATGAAAATAAATAAATTAAATTCTTTTTATGAACATTTGAGTTAATTTATAAAATAGGAATTAATATTAAGTGTCTCGACTCGGGACGCACATAAAATGTCATCGGGTCGCAAGTTGAGTATGGCTGGTTTAGCCGAATATGGAAAATTTTGTCCTCTTTTTAATAAAGTTTATTCGGGATTTTTTTAATTTTTCGCGATTTTAAGTCTCCATTTTGCAGAAAATGAGTTTTTTCCCCTTTAAATATGAAAGCTAATATCTGTTTGATACCTTATCCACCCAATCTTATATTTTATACCCGTTTATGGAGGAGAGTTTCTGGAATCAAGTACAAAATAATAAGAAAATATGAAATATACTTCTTTAATTAATTATTGACGAAAGTAAGGCCATCGATTGTTACTTTTAAACGCAGAGAAATTCCAGTGAGGAAATTTTTCCAATGTTTGTTTCCTAAGTAGGGGAGAGCAGGGCTAGTTGGCTACAGCGGTAAGTAGAGCCCTCATAATTTGTCTGTTTATGGATAGATGACGCACCCGGTCACATAGTACATTTCTTCTTGCTTTCTACAATCCCCGTTGTAGTTTTGCAGCGTTACTCACGTCCAGTGGAACATTTATTACGATTTTTCTTCTTTTTGCATTCATAAGTAATTTTTTGTTACTACATTCTTTTTCTAATTTCTAATATCTTAATAATTGCGATTTAACTTTTGTAGTTTTTCATAGTGTATGATTAACTCTACCTATTCCATATGTAATTTATTTGGATTTTTTATGTTTAGAGGGTTAAATATCCAATTTTGTGAAGAAATTTGTTATGGGGCTAGTAGGCACATTGAACACGGGGCAAGTTGGCCCGAAGCGCCAACTAACCCCATTACATTGTTTCGTAATGTTTTCTGTTATTTTATTTCGTTTGATAAATTAAATACTTTTTTTTACAAAAAAAAAAAAAAAAAAAAAAAAAAACATGCGTAATTACCAAAGAAAAACTGAACAGGTTAACGCAGCGAACAATATTATAAGAAATGATGTGTAAGTCGTTATAATTAACAGGCGATCTATTAGGCAAACTGTTAAAGCTTTTAATGTTCATTGGAGAAGTCTGGCCCGATATTCCAAAATTATGTCGCATGAAGTTTAAACGAGGGATGATGTTCATAACTCAGCTATGACAGGCTAGAAGCTGGATGTTCAAAAAATTCAGTATCACCTTTTTTGGTTTTATCTCCAGCAGTCACTGGAACTCCTCTGATTTCGACTTAGGATGTTGGATAGTTATATCCTGACGATGTTAGACCAATAAAAAAAGACAGAATCAAAAAAGAAAATAGCAATAGGGGAAAGGCAGCCACATGAATATTGACAGATTCACCAAACCTGAAGGCATCGAAAGAGGAAAAGTAAGCTTTAGACAGGAAAAAAAAAAAAAAAAGTCAACAAAAAAATTGGCCAAAGGTAAATAGATAATAAGGAAAACTTTGTTTCCACCTGTAATAAAAGGGATCTTGTTATTGAGAAAGGCACGAATCTTGACAATATCTCAGATGTCGAGGAAGGTTAATATCTGGTGTGTGTTGGTACTTTAGAAACACCAAACACCTATAAAAGTGTGCGCGATGCAGTGTTTAAGCACACGTGGCCTGCACAAACGGAAAATTCGATTTCACATTTGTAATAACGCTAACTCTGATGATGATATCGGGTACGATAGAAGCTACCCAGTGTTAATGTTTTATTCATTATTTTATGTCTGTATAATTTAGAATCTACATTATACGGGGATAATTCCTTTGTTTAAAATTGCTGGTAATAGTAAAATTAATTTATCTTAACTACGTGTCATATTTTAACTTAAATTAACTTTTTATGAAGCGTGAGCCAACTTAACCCATAGGTATAGGCAACTTGTCCCACGACGGGGTAGGTTGACACACATTTTTTCTCTTAATTCAGTCTTCCTCTAAACATAAACTACAAAAGCTAGAAACATTCTCTGGGTATTTATAGACAAATATCTGTGCTTTAAAAGTGCAGTGAAATTTTGTTAAAAAACTTAAACAAAAAATTAATAAAACTGAATAATTAAAAACTGCGCTTACTAGCCCCGGTCTCCCCTAACCCCTTTATCGCTAAAAGCAGTTGCTACGACGGCGCACGTGCCGTCCTCCTGGTCTGAAGCCATTAAAAAAAAAAAAAAAAAAAATCAGAAGTTTGTTTGGAAAATCGACCATCGTAGTCATATACAGTAGAGCGCCGATTATCCGAACTCCAATTAACCGAACTTCCAATTATCGGAACATCCAATTTCTCTCAAAAAATTTTTTTAACCGAACTTCCATTTATCCAAACAGCCTATTTCTTTCATTTTTTTTAAAAACTAACTTCCAATTATCCAAACACCTTATTAGACCTGCATATCAGATTTAAAATGATGATGAGATTGTGGATGAGATTCAAGACGAAACTAAAATTGAAGAAAATGAAAAGGAATGCTCTGAAAATGATCCAGGTCCATCAAATAACGAAGCCTTTGAATGTTTGGAAACAGATATGAAATGGTTCAAATGGCTTAAGAATGCTGATCCTATTCAACTAACATATTTAAGAAGAATTTGAGACATGGCAGCATTGAAAAGAATATCTTCTTTGAAGCAAGCAACAATCGAACGATTTTTTGCTTAAATTATAATCTCTGGAGTTCAGCAAATGATATAAAAAAGTAAACAAAAAAACGAAAAGACAAAAATCAATTTTTAAACATGCCAGCATTAACTAATGCTGTCAGTCCGAAGCGTGGATAAAGTGTGAAGATCTGAGTATAGTCAGGAACATCCGCTAAATTGGCTGTCCAATTATCCGAATTTTTACTTACCCGAACAAGGGTCGATCCCGACTTGTTCGGATAATCGGCGCTCTACTGTATGTGTAAAGTAATTCGGGTAAACGACAAGATAATTTTAGGTATATTTAAGGTTATTTTCCCGAGCCCGGTATTATCAACACCGGTCGGATCTACTAGTAAATAAATAAAATAACTTAAAGAAGTATTGGTTCACTAAGGCAAATAATTTAATTTTAGAAATATTGGCCTCTCGCTAATACGAAGTGTTAGTTAATTTGGGTTAGATGCTGTATATTCCCGCGGCCGCTATCTTGGATTTCTTGGCGATTTTTTGTTGGCGTTTATCGATAAGGCAACCCTGACGAGTGACGTGTTCTGGAAACCTCGTTAAGGCTCCTGTCCCTGCCGGCGAAGATACTCACGAGCTAATGCTAATCCTATGGGAAGGGATTTATCTAATATCTCGTTTGCATTTCGACATTTTTAATTTTTTTTTTTTTTTTTTTTTTTTTTTTTTGCATTGGATAGCCGAGGTCCGTCTCTGCATCGCACCTTTTTTTACTTTTTCGATTTTGGTCGCAGATATTTTTAAAAAAGTTACTTTCACTTTCAAAACCGGTTCTGAAAATGAAAATGTCATTCTAAACAATATCTGCAACCAAAATCGAAAAAGTAAAAAAGGTGCGATGTAGAGAAGAATCTCAGCTATCCAATGCAAAAAAAAAAAAAATATTTAAAAATGTCGAAATGCAAACGAGGCATTAGGAAAATCCCTCCCCATAGGATTAGCATTAGCTCGTGAGTGCACCGGCAAGGACAGGAGCCTTAAGCCTTACATGCGCATAAATCGCTGCTTGGCAACATTTACTACTTGGCGGAAAAGGGGTTTTCACACCAAGAAAAAATCCAAGATGGCGGCCGCGGAAATATACCGCATCTGTTCCGTTAATTTTTCTATGCATCTTGCTATAACGAGTTTCATACTTAGTTATTTTTTTAGGGTTTCGTTCATCTGACGAAACCCTATTCGTCTCGCTCCTCTGTCTGTCTGTCCGTCACAGAGCCCATTCTCAGAAACTATACATGTTAGAGACTTGAAATTTTGCATACTTATAGATGAACACCACACATTAAACAACAAATCATAAAATTTTGAAAAAGTTGGTAATTAACCTAATTATGGGCTAATTAAATTCTAAAATTAACCAATCAACCTTTTGAATGCAGGTGCGAACACACGTTATCGAAATCCTCCTCAGTTTCTCCTAAGGGTTGCCAGTAAATTCGGCGGATGCTCCGTCAAATCAGCCGGTGCAGGGTTACCACGGAGTAATTTAAGCAATAACTGAAGTGGACCTTTAAAAAGCAAAATCGGATCTGCCGAAGTATCGGTCGTACAAATTCGTAACAGGTGTAGAAATACGCGGAAAAAATTCTACTTTATTTTGGTATAAATTTCAAATTTCTGCGTAGGATAGAACGCAAAAAATCCACTAAAAATCGATCGATAAAAATTTAATTTCTGTGTTTGGAAAGACAATGAAAACAGATTTCCATTCACCGGAAGGCAGCTGTCGTCGTCTCTCAGACATATCGGCGCGGGAGAAATTTAAGGGGAGGAAAGTCTAATACGAAATTTAAACTTTTTAAATATTAAATTTTTCGATTAAATTTTTTGACATCCGGGCTGGAAATTTCTCGCAGATTTCATACATACCCGGTTCGAAGAGATAGCTTCATTACGAGCTGAGATATTAATTATTATTTTATTAATTCCTTTTATTTCCATCAAATGCCAGATTAAGATGGAGGCACGTGCTTTTTTAACGGAGATTTCATTTAAATTAGAAAATCTAACAATTTGCGTGGGGTGTTTCGACGGCGCTCTATGAGATAAGTATTAATAATTCAATATGAAAAAGTTTATAGGTTTATAAGTGTTCATCCCACTATTTCCGAATAGCAATTTCAGGAAATATCTTAAGATGTGTTCGAAACTTTAAGATACTTTATAACACATAAGAAAAAGTGTAAAAAAGAATGGAGTGTGATATTTCGAGGCGTGGAGGGGGGGGGGGGCTAGATTTATTTATTTATTAAATCTTAGCGTTTGTTATCGCAGAAAATGTTTTAAATTCTTGGTTAAGACCGCGCCGCCACCCTCCCGACCATGTATCTACGGAGAGATTGCGCAAAGGAGTTTCGTTCAGATATGCTTTTGTTAAGAATAGAGTGCGCTCCCTGTGGTGGAATGCAGAACTAACGTAACGCGATTTTGTTAGAATTAGGAAATATAACAAGGCGATCAGTTTGCAACTTTAAGATACTTCATGACACATAATAAAAAGCTTATAAAATAATGGTGCATGCAATTTCCTGATAAGGGAGGGCGGGGGAGGGGCGCTGGATTTCTTTTTTAAAAATTAGCGTTTACGACCTTTTTAGATGTCGTTTTTTGAGGACTATGATATATTCAGACACGTGCTGCTTATGAAATTTAAAAATGTCAAAATTTTAGTTACCACTATTTCCCAATAGTACTTTCAGCAAATTTCTTAATCTCTCGCTTAAGGCCGCCACCAACTCGAGTAACACAATACACATCCACTGATAGGTTGTTTAACAGAGTTTCGATCTGATACACTTTTGTTATGAATAGTGTGCGCTCCCTGGTGGTGGAATTTGCAACTAACATAACGCAATTTTGTTAATTATGAAATCTAACAAGTCGATCTGCTGGAAACTTTGACATAGTTCACAACACATAATAAAAGGCTTATAAAAGAATGTCCCGTGCAATTTCCTGCGGCGCCTACCTATCTCGGGTGCTATAGACCCGATCCCCTCGACTAATATACCTACGGATAGGTTGTAAAACGGAGTTTCCTTTGGATAGAGGTTTGTGTAGAATAGAATGCGCCCCCTGGTTGCGAAATGTGGAACTAATAGATTTCGCAAAAGGATAAAGTGTTTTAAAGGAATATTAAACGAAACCCTCTGTGCTATCTGTGATCACACTTACCCACTTGTTTCTCTCTTGTTTTAAGCCGCATCGGTTTAATTATGTACCTAGTTTAATAAGGAGAGCATGTGACCATTTTCACGGGACAACAATAATGTTTCGCTGCAACTACTGGGATAGCATACACGTTCTTGATCTTAATTAAATTAATAAATTTAGCATCTAATTATAACTGTAACATTATACAAAATACAGATGGAACCCTATACAAGTAATACAAACTAAGCAAAATCCACTAATTGACTAGCACATTGCATACGATTAATCCATATTAACATATGAAAAACCACCAAATTTTGAAAAAATAATCTATTAAAAACATATGAAACAAAAAACCAGCAAAATGATGTTGAACCATTAAAAAACGTATTGTAAACAAATAATAGATCAAATGGAAGGATGTAGCCGGAAGCTTATATAGCATTTCACTTTATCAAGGGTACATGGAATATCAATATAAGCAAAAGTATAGTCGATTTCTGTAATAGAATCCAGCATTAAGCTAAAAATTAGATTCCATATGTACCCGATCGACTACACACCAAAAAAGCATAAATTTACCATGACAGATAAATTGAATTATAAAAAATTTTAATCAGTACAAGATCCGTAATAATGAACAATATTAATATATAGAAACATTTAAATTTAAAGACATACTCAGCAAGAGAATTGCAATGACCTTATTACAACTTGACCAAGTATCAATATTAGCACAGCAAAAGTCCCGCCTATTTAATGGTACAGTTAAATCGAATTCTTACGGTTGCAAAACAACACAGTGTGCAGAAAATACACAACTTCTAATAAATATAATAATTATAGTTAACATATATAGTCTTTATAATAAAAATTATTATATGCATTTAAAGGATCCTGGAATAAATTATTACTAAAAGTATATAAAAAATTAAATTATTTAAAATTAAACGGGTAATAACACAGAGAAATATTAAAAAATGAAAAAATATGGCAACGATATTATTTAGAACTAAATAAATAATTATGTAATGCTGCCATCTAGCAGAACTTCATAAAATTAAAAGAACACAATCACCTTGAAATAAAATAATTTATAGTGCTGCCATCTGTTGTAAATAATGTAAATACCAGATATAAGTGTAGAACAATTGCATATTTAAACTATTCCTAATATTAGAATCGATTAAATCCTCTTAAAACACAAAAATATTATACTAAAAAAGCACATCTAAATATCGATAATAATCACTTAGCATCTATATTATAATGTTTATAATTATTTATAATTATTTTATTAAATAGTAAGTAAATTAATAATAATTTCAATTAAGTTACAATTATGATATAAAAGTATGTTTTCATTATGCACATAATAAATTTAATGTTTAAATTTTTAAATGTACTTTACAAAATGGGGGGGGGGGTATATATAAACAAATTACAACATTCCTTCATACTGATAATTACAAATAACAAACTATAATAACGTCCACCATTATAAATCGATATATATTGAAGTAAATCAATAAAAGTGACTTAATTTTATATCAATATAATATAAATATTTCAACACAGTGCCAAGGACAACAAACTTCATGAGGACCACCATAAACATATAAACTACTAAATTAACGAATCATTCCCTTTTTTAAATATATGCGTACCATTCCCTTTTTTAATATATATATATATTAAATCAACATTTGCGTATAAATTATCCAGACAACTCCGCCCTCCTCCATAATTTAACATCTACCCACCCAGCCAACCTATTAAAAATGTTTTTATATTTTTTGTATTTTTAATTTTTTTTGTTTATTTTTAGTTTTTTTATATACTTTTTTTATAAATATTTTTTTGATATGCAAAATGTTAATAGTAACATACCAGATACCGCCCTACTATACATTGTTTAGATCATAAATTGATTGTAGATTAAGGAATCTATGAATTTCTTAGGAAAACCTTGATTTAATGCATCAAAAATTAATTGTTTAATGTTTTTATTGATAAGATGTGATAAACATAAACTTTTGATTCTATATAAATGATTAATTAGAATATTAAGGTAAACTGAAATATGTAGACAGGATTTAAAATGAGTAAATGTGTTAACTTTGAATTGAAAGTCTTTACGTTTGTCATAAAGATCAGTAATTGTTTTGTTTTGTGCGATTATTATTTTTAGATCTAAAAAGTTAATGGTATTATTTGTTAATAGGTTTTCTGTCAATTCTAAATTAGTTGGATAATCAACTGGAAATTGAGTAATACTTGAATGTTTAGTGTCAATAAAAATTATGTCATCAATATATCGATACAGTAGTACATTATCATCACTGAAATTACGTTCATATTGATATAAATATAAATCAGACATTAAACTGGATGTAGATCCGCCTTGTGGTATTCCTTCTTTTTGTAGATAAATAATATCATCTTGTAAGATATTGTTTATTACAGGGATTGAAATTCAATTTTTCCCAGGAGGGGAGTCTCCCTACCAACATTTATAAATGGAGGGGAGTTGAGCTATTTGGGAGGGAGAAAAAAAAATCTAAAACCCACTGTTATTTTACGTGCTATTTAAAGATTTACATTAATTATTTTGTCATGTCTGTATTATCTTTTGACGAAATTCGCATTTTTTTCGCGATTCTTTGACGAAATTTGCGTTTTTTGTGATCTTTTGACGAAATTCACGTTGTTTTCGCAATCTTTTGACGAAATGCGCGTTTTTTTCGCGATTCTTTGTCGAAATTCGCATTTCCCCCCCTCGATCCTTTATCGAAATTCGCATTTTTCCCGCAATCTTTTGACGAAAAGCGAGTTTTTTCCGCGATCCTTTGATAAAATTCGCGTTTTTTCGCGATTCTTTGATGAAATTCGCGGTTTTCTTCAGCGGCCCTTTAAATAAATTCGCGTTTTTTCCGCGATCTTTAGACGAAATTTACATTTTTCCGTGATAATTTGCCGAAACTCGCGTTTTTTTCGCGTTCCTTTGCCGAAATTTACGATTTTTTTGCTATTTTTTGATGTAATTTGCATTTTTTGCGATCCTTTGATGTAATTTGCGTTTTTTTTTTGCGATCCTTTGATGAATTTCGAGTTTTTATTCCGCAATCTGACGAAATTCACGTTTTTCCGCGATCCTTTGACAAAATTCCCGTTTTATTCGCAATCCTTTGCGACGAAATTGGCGATTTTTTCCTCGAACGATTGACGAAATTGATTTTTTCGGCGATCATTTGTCGAAATTCGCGATATTTTCTGTTGAACTGATGACCGATTTTTCATAATTTTCGGAACATAATGCCTTAAATTTTCAGAAAATTCGGAACAGATTTCCCTCCCTAAATTCGCCAATCGGTCGCAGACCGATCAACCGATCTCGAGAAAAAAATAATGAAATTTGTCTATTGGTCGCGTGGAAAATAAGTGAATTTCAACGATCTTTCGCGGTTAAAAAAACCGCAAACTGTGTCAATTGGTCGCGCGAAGATATCGGAAAATTTGCAAGGCGTTCGCGGGAGTTGATCGTAATTTCAAAATGCAAAATTTTCAGGAAAATGGTGGGAATTTTTGGACGGGACCCTCCTGCCCACGATATTCTTTGGGCGGGATTTCAAAATTTTGGGCGCAAATCCCGCCATCCCGCCCTGAAATTCAAGCCCTGTATTATAAAATTAGTTAGAGTGTTTTATATCCATATATGTAGGAAGAGTTAATTTATTTTTATATTTTTTAAATAGTGTATTAATTATATTATGCAGGTCTTTAAGATTTATATTATTAAAAGGATCTTTGAAGTCATATGTACGAATATTTTTAACACATTTAATATCTTTAAGTACATTAACTAATTGATAACTATTTTTTATACAATGTTTATTATCTATTTCTGTTGTTAGATTATAAATTTGACTTAGAATTTTTAATAATATATTGTTAGCATAATTATTATATGTATTACAACCAATTGTAACTGTTCTTATATACATACATATATATATATATATATATGTGTGTGTGTATATATATATATATATATATTAATTTACTCAAAACACAGGCTATCTAACCTGATTTCAGATTTTTGTTATAATTTCAACAACTTTGCTTTACGTCGAATTTCACAGTATCACAAAAAGTATTAACCCTCTCGCTGCGTAATTGTTTTACCAAAATAGCTTCAAAAATTGCGTATTTAATTCATTCGCGACGAGCGTCGTTTAAGAATTTTTATTCTTTTGCCACCGATTTTTCAAAGCAAAAATTTTCGTCTGATTTAATCGGGAAAATGCTCTGATTAGATAAGGCAAAATTTACCATAAAAAGTAACTGGTGGGAAATATCAAGGCGAGTTAATTAGACGGAGAAAATGTATCCCTGATGAAATCTCGAGTTGCGCAAATTTTGCTACTTTTACGTTGCCCAAGAATCTCTCGGGTTGCGCAGCGAGAGGGTTAACGTGGCCACCATCCATAACCAAAGAACGCTGAACTAGATTCTCCATTTTTTGGAACGTTAGTTGACATTACATAGAGTGTCACTGAAAGAATTATTGTGATCGTAGTCGTTGGTTTCTTAAACAAAAATTATTTTATTGTAGAGTGTAACCCCTTTGTAAAATTTTCCCATATTTGGTTTTAAACATCCGTAGTTTCTTTATGTTATCCACATACACATTGCATCGGTAACGTAAAAAACCGAATTTTTCAAGATGACGAACTTTTTTTTTTTTTTTTTTTTTTACCTTTAAATTTTTAAATTTCGACGAAATATTAGAAAAAAAAATTACTTAATCAAAGTAAAGAAAGGGAGGAAAAAACCTCAGTAGTTTAGATTTTACGCGTGATTGTCTAAAAATTATTTTGCTTACCATAAATCAATATAAATACATCCTTGTAACTCACAAATGTTACATCTTTGAAATTAATTGGCCTCTAATTATTACTTTGATAAAAACATTTTATTTATTAAAAAAGCTGGGGTAGGGGGTGGCAGAAAAAAATAAAGTCAACTTTTATGAGTGATAGCAGTGAAAATGAAAAAGTGGAAAACTTCTTCTTGATAAATAAATAAAAGAACTTAAAGAAATGTTGGTTCACTAACGGTTAACGAAGAATTTAATTTTAGAAATATTGGCTTCTCACTAATACAAAGTGTCAGTTAATTACACATTTTTCTAGGTATCTTACTAACGAGTTTCATATTTAGTTATTTTTTCAGTCTCTTTTCTTTTTTTCCGCCACATCGGTTTAATTATGTATCTAGTTTAATGAGGAGAGCAACCATTATTTCACGGGACAAAGACTATCTTTCGTTGCAACTAATGAGATAGCATTCATTTCACGTTCTTGATATAATTCTGCGAGTGCAACCTAGCAGAAATGGATTACTAAATAAAATAATACAATGATGCACATAAAATTGCATAATTGTAAAAATAGACAAGTTATGGTTTCAATTAAAGTTTATTTGAATATAAATTTGCAGCAAACTGATTATTTATTATTTGAGACGTTGTAGAGATTTTTAAACTCTTAGTTATTGCGAACTCTTTTTCATATTTCCTCTCTTTCTGAGGACCAGGGGGATTTAAGATTATTGTTACCAGGTCACCCGATTTTCAGAGACTCCTAAGACCTGTCTCACGGAACCCCTGAACGGGACGCCAAATGTCCCGAATTTTCAGAATGCATAAATTCTTCTAAATTCCTTTTAGTACCTATTCGTTAGTCTATTCTATATCAAGTGAAACTTAATACAGTAAAACCTGGGAAAACAAAACCTGTCTATGAAGGACCATTTTTATGATTCCGCGTACAAAGAAATGTACCTGCTAAAACGAAATATTTTTCCAATTGCTAGCTATTTTTTACGTGTAAAACCTTTGTATTTTGATTAACAAAACTTATGACAATGGTGCCCGTATATAATGGAATCCTACCTGAAACATAAAAATTTCATAGTCCCTGCGTTATGAATACCATAAATTACAGCTGTGCTCAATCGGAAAACTCCCCCAAAACGGATTTTTTTTAGGTACTTAGCTATTCTGATTTCACACATTTTACTATATAAGATTATTGTGTTTATTCAATAAAGTGAAAAGTTCTAAGAAGGAATTTCGAGAGACCAGAGAAAGATTCTGTTTTGGAGAGGTTTCCGTCTTAGCAGGCATATTTGCATAATATTCCTTCCACAAGGAATATGAATATTTTACATTATAGACAAGTGCAGATTTCATAGGATTTACTGTATTTTTATGTTCCGATTTAGAAGCCACGGTCCAGCTTTTATTATCTCTCTGTCCTGCTCTTTGTGACACTGGACCTGGCAACTCTATTTAAGACTGAAATTATTGATATTTTTTTTATAGAATATCGAATAAACGGTGCATAAAGTAATGGCGAGATAATACTGGGTATTTATAAATTATGGTTGGGGCTTCCTTACCTCATAATTTTTTATTTAACCCGGGAGAACTCGCTGCATGAGATTTTCTCTCACAGTCGTACTTTTTTAAGACTCTTATTTAAATCATTTTTCATTTTAATTAAAATTTCAAAATGTTTTTCAATTATTTTACCTATTTTGTGAATAAAAGTACTAAGCCAACCAAAAAAAGTTGATATTATATGAATGTAAAGTAAAAGAAAAGCAATTGGGCATTCTCACTAGCGAGTTCTCCCGTGTTAAGAACACGATGGAAAATATTATTTCACATTCGTAAAATACAACCGAAGAAAGTTTTTTAATAACACAAAGTTAAGTACTCTCCTCCAATTTATGAGGCAAGCTTAATGGCGGCGCGTTGTGAAAAGTTGAGACGTGAGAATTCAAAATGCTACGTGCACAAGAGAAAGCAATGTGCGTATTGTCTTTCTTCCAACTTTCTGCTAATAACTTACTAATAACTTTTGGATAAATTTCATAAATTTAAAATCTCAATTATTTTTTCATTATAGCCATTATTGGATTAATGATGTTTTGGATTGAAACTTTACGCATATGTATCTTTGTGTTATTAAAAGACCTTTTGAGTCGTACTTTACGAATATGTAATGCTATTTTAAGGAATCCCTGACACATTATATAAATTAATAGATGTATATAACCTAATAACACTGTACTTTTTAACAGCAGTTGCGCTATTTTGGAGAGACTAGGAGGCAGTTGCACCTCTAAAGGAATTAGATATTTCAGAATGTATCGGTCATCACAGTTCAGACTGTTCTCCCCCCCCCCCCCCATACATTGCACAAAAGCTAAAATAATGTGTCAGATTATCATTAAATAAACGTTATAAATAATTAAACATAGAAGTTAATAATTATCTATAATAAATTCTAAAACCTTGCTATTACAACTTTTCAAAATGAGACATATTTTTCATCAATGAGTATTTTCAAAGATCGAAGCAGGGTTTTTTCTTTGATGTTCATTTTGTGAAAAGTAAAAGTTATTTTTGTGAATAATCACATGTTGCAACGAAAGATGAAAATCCAGTTACTCATATTCGAACCAAACATTTATTAATAACTTCTTGAAGTAATTCTTCTAAAGTTTTCCTTTCTGGTTAACTTGTTTTGTTTGCAAATTACACATTTAAAAATCAAGCAAAATAAAAATAGTAATTAACGAAGAGTATGTTTTTATGAAATAGAATTTTGTGAAGAGGCCTGTTTTATTAAGAGGATTTTTGTGAGGGGGCCCTAAATAGCCCCAAATTTTGTCTGAATGGACACCTGATTATGGATAATTTAAAAAATGTATGTGGAGTTAAAATGTATCAATTGCTTCTAAGCTGTGCCTACTAAAATAATATCAAAACAATTTTTTACCCAACTCAAAGAAAACTTTGCCCTCGCCACGAAAGTTTGGAAATGACATTCCTGTATAACAGAACTCATTTAACTCTATGTAATTTCAATTGGCTTTTCAAGGATATCGCTTCGTCTTACTTCACACCTTCGTCGTCATACTGAAATGCAGATTATTCACAATTTAATTAAGGAAAACATATACAGTGGTGCTGCAACTCTATTTAGCCCCTGGTGCAAGAAATCGTATTTACTGAAAATAAAATGTTAATTATTTAAATCTATTTTGAATGATGTCTATTATTGACATACAATTTTTCAGTTTCTGTTTTTTTTTTTTTTTTTCGTGAATTTTTCCGTTTTTAACCAACGATCCATATAACAATAAGACTAATAACCATTTAGAAGACGCAAACCTCTGACCCCGTTAGTTTTTCCTTTTACCTTACCACTTGAAAGCGAGACCTTCGCAGAATCACTGAAGATGCACCGTGCATCTTTTGGGGTACACGGATCATGATTTAAGACCAGCTGCTTTAGAACAGGGCTGTCGCCCTTTATTATATTTTCTGTTACTAGCTTTTCTTAACCCTTTAAGTGTCGCGCCCGATAAGTGTAGGCTTTTTTTTTTTTTTTTTTTCAAAAATTCAGATTGTTTGATTGCGACGACTTTTTTTGCGGTAGAAATATTCACCTTTTTTAATGGCAGATAAAATGATACGAGAATAAAGCCAATTACACTATTTAACCTTTAACTGACGTTACCGGTCTCTCAGACCGCGACTTTTTTCAATTTTTCTAGTTTAACTTGCAATTTTCAGTTTAACTACAAACACTAATGAAATTTTGTTCCGTTTGGAACTTTAGTATTATCACCAGACACTTTTGAATAGGTGAATTTTAATTATAACAGTCCTGTACAAAAAGTTTAGTACAAAAACACCATCCTATGAGTTAATCGCATCTTTTATTTGTCTTTCGATGGAGCGGTCTCACAGACCGCTTCACACTAGTTATGTGACAATTTCTGTGACATCAGTTAAAGGTTAAAAAATTGGTGGGAATCAAACAATCTGAATTTTTTTTTAAAGTAGCCTAAACTGCCCGTAAAAGTTACGGGCGCGTGAATTAAGGGGTAAAAAAAAAAATTTTAAAGGTTTCTTTTTTTAAAATATATAAAAATTTTATATTATATTATTATTATTATTATTATTATTTATTATTGTAAACGCAATTAAGGGACCTTCCCTTACAAAAAATATGTAGATAGGTTTCCTCTCAGAAAAATGTACTTCTAAATATACTGATATTTATGTTTTATTTTTTCTTAAAATTATTTTTACATTATTTTTTAATCCTACGATCCTTATGGCTACTACAGTGATGCGCACAGATATAAGACGCAGTGAAGCCAAGTTAGCGCGTTTTTTTATTTAGAATATCTTACACTAATACTGTATAGTAATCTTAGCTTTGTTTAATTTCTGCATTACATGATTAAATAAAGCAAAGATTTCGTTTCAAAAGCAGTGGGATATATTTTAAATAAAAAACAAGATAAAAATATCAACACTTCTAAAAAGTGTTTATATCGCTACTACACCTACAGTTAGATAATATTGTTGCATGTTTTGATTCATGTGAATAATCGTGTCCTTCACTGTTACCAACAGCAGAGGTGCAAAAAGTGTTTATATCGCTACTACAACTACAGTTAGATAATATTGTTGCATGTTTTGATTCATGTGAATAATCGTGTCCTTCACTGTTTACCAACAGCAGAGGTGCAAAAAGTGTTTTTATCGCTACTACACCTACAGTTAGATAATATTGTTGCATGTTTTGATTTGTGTGAATAATCGTGTCCTTCACTGTTTACCAACAGCAGAGGTGCAAAAAGTGTTTATATCGCTACTACACCTACAGTTAGATAATATTGTTGCATGTTTTGATTCATGTGAATAATCGTGTCCTTCACTGTTTACCAACAGCAGAGGTGCAAAAAGTGTTTATATCGCTACTACACCTACAGTTAGATAATATTGTTGCATGTTTTGATTTGTGTGAATAATCGTGTCCTTCACTGTTACCAACAGCAGAGGTGCAAAAAGTGTTTATATCGCTACTACACCTACAGTTAGATAATATTGTTGCATGTTTTGATTCATGTGAATAATCGTGTCCTTCACTATTTACCAACAGCAGAGGTGCAAAAAGTGTTTATATCGCTACTACAACTACAGTTAGATAATATTGTTGCATGTTTTGATTCATGTGAATAATCGTGTCCTTCACTGTTTACCAACAGCAGAGGTGCAAAAAGTGTTTTTATCGCTACTACACCTACAGTTAGATAATATTGTTGCATGTTTTGATTTGTGTGAATAATCGTGTCCTTCACTGTTACCAACAGCAGAGGTGCAAAAAGTGTTTATATCGCTACTACACCTACAGTTAGATAATATTGTTGCATGTTTTGATTCATGTGAATAATCGTGTCCTTCACTGTTTACCAACAGCAGAGGTGCAAAAAGTGTTTTTATCGCTACTACACCTACAGTTAGATAATATTGTTGCATGTTTTGATTTGTGTGAATAATCGTGTCCTTCATTGTTTACCAACAGCAGAGTGAAAGGTTGGACAAGCTTTTGTTTAAAGTAAGTATCCAATGCATTCTTATTTTGAAGCTTTTAGCAAGCTGACTCGAATAGTAAGCCTCTGTAAAGTATATTGTCAAAATATCATGAAACAAAAAGAAAAAAAAAACCCCTAAAGAATCTATATATGTATACAATATATGATCAGTCAAATTTAGTAGCAGAATAGCAATAAATTACTCAGAGAAGAAGATTAAAAACTTTAAGTTTTATTGCCCCCCCCCCCCCCCAAAAAAAAAAGTACTCTGCGTGATTTGGTAAGCAGCAACAAAATGGTAATTAATATAATGCATTTTAAAACTGTTTGTTAGATTTGGCAGTTTTTTTTTTCTCATTTAAGGCTACGATGCACGGGACACAAAAATTTACTTTTTCTACGTTAATTTTATTAAATTATTCACTTAATTTATGTTCAATTATTTTAATTGTAAAATTTATCCACCTTATTTGAATCAATCTATTATTTCCATAATTGTAATTATGGTGATATTTTCAAGATTTTTGTTTTTCGGGCTAGAGTTCAGGGCCGGAATTATCCGAAAATTCTACTTGGGTGTTCTCAAATCCAAAAGGGCAACTTTCTGACATAAGTTCTAATTTATTTTTGTTCGAAAATGCATGAAACTAGCTGGTGTTGTTGTTCAGTAACTATGTAATCGAGCTTTTTTTTTTTTCATTTTTTTGCAAACGCAATAGATCTTTCAGAAAATAGTGTCAAAATGGACGTTTTGAACCGAATTTCCGCGCGAAAGTAGAAAAACCACTCAAAAGCGGGCGAAAACCATGTTTGTCACGTGATCAAAATCGCTTATAATTCCATAGGTAATTGATTGACCGAAAAATAGAAAACACAGTTCAATTCCAAATCGCTTCAATGTCCAGTTTTTCCAATTTTATATCTTTCCGTTAAAAAATGAATTTGTAACTGTGTCAAAACGTTTTGCGCTTGTTGAGCAGAGCAGTTAAGAACAGCCTTATTGTTCTTTTACCCAAACTTGAACCCAAACTTGAAAATCGTGAACCCTAAACCCGCACCAAAACCTGAAATTAAAGAAAATCAATCCATAATTTAATACAATTTTGGAAAAAAAAAATCTATAATCATATCTGTAACATAAATTATTTTTTATGAAGAAAAACTAATATAGTATAGAGACTCATCCATATTCAAATACAGCTTTTCATTTAAAACAATATTTTAAATTTTCTTATGAAAAATTAGGTTAACCTGAATCCCAGCCGCGTTTATCAGAATTCAACCCGAATCGCCCAGGGTCGGGTTCGAGTAAAATTGGGTTACCTGGCTTGATGCAGCTTCTGTTCCTGATCACAAGAAGTTTTCAAATTTATCCGAAACAACATTCATAATACAGCTGAAATATTAAAAATCTTCTTATTTTAGTGTTTTTGGTTAAGAAAATTTTAATTTATTTCAGGTTAAAAAATAGTAAAAGGTAACAATTTATGGCAAATTTTCTAACTGTAATTCTGCATCCTAAATCATTATTTAAATATCCAGATGATTTTTTCCTTAACTTACATGTATTACATTTTAGAAATGTATGAACTTCTAATTATAAGAGTATTTTAAACGAGGAAAATAAATTTTCTCGGATATGAGAGATTGTAACAATTAAAAGAAACTTATTTCCATATTACTAACGAATATCCCCCCCCCCCATTCCCCCCTAACAACAACTAAGAATTATTTTTAAAATACTGATAGACTGAGATTATTGAAGAATTTAGTTTTAAAAATATTGTTTTCTATCAAATAAGAAACATGAGTTAATTACACATTTTTTTAATATTCCTTTACCAACAGAATTATATAGATTTTTATTTCCCTCCTTCTATTTTTTCGCCGCTGCACCAGATTAATTATATATCCAGTTTAATGAGAGAACACATTAACCATTATTTCACGGCATAACGATAATCTTTTGTTGCGACTAATGAGATAGCATACACGCTCAAGATTTGCATGTTTAGTTGTATCCTAGCAAAAATCAATCAATTTCTAAATCAAATGGTATTTTTAAATTAATAAGAATATGTGATACATATCAAATTGCATAGGGTAGATTGAGGGAATTGAGAAATATTTTTTTTTTCTTTAATTTGGTGTATCAGATCTATTTATTAAAAATGACAAAAATTGAGTATACACCGGATCTAGTACAGAAATTTATCCTCAAAATAGTTAAATACCGTGTTCCTCCCCTCTCCCCTTATTTATTTAAATCTACAATAATAATAATGGTAATAATAATATATGAGTGTGGATGGGAACTCTTAGTGGGAGGAACAATCATAATCCTGTGGCGTTTAGTGTTTTTTCTATTACCGCATTTTATGGAAAAAACGCTGCGGTGTTTACGAGTTTCAAAGCTAATTTTTTTTTCAAGTGCGGCGTTTACGATTATTTTTTTCGCGCGCATAAAATTGGGATATGATTAAAAAAAATCCTTAAGACTGTTCTCAAGTCCCATGCTCAACAACGATGAACTTTCTGACACATTTTCTGATTCATTTTTAAACGCAACGGCATAAATTTGGAAGGTTGACTATTGAAACGATTTGAAATCGCAACACATTTTCTCTTTTTTGATAAATAAATTACTTATCGAGTTATAAGCGATTCTGGTCACGTGATGAGAAGTTTTTCTTCTTCCGTGGGCCGCTGCAGCAGGAATCCGGTTCAAAACGTCCACTTTGAAAGTATTTTCTGAAACACCTTCTGTCTTTACCAAAAAATGGAAAAAACCTTGCGATTACGTAGTTTCTGAATAAGAAAATCTGCGAATTACATGCATTTTCGAACAAAAATGAATTTAGAAATTTGTCATAAAGTAGATTTTTGGAAGAGGTGGCAACATGGATATCACAGGCTTCGAAAGATGTGCCTGTTTCTTCAATAAAATCCAGTTTTTCACAGGCTGGAATCTAAATGAAAACTGAGACATTCCCGATGATGATACTGAACCATGCAGGGTGGTCGAATAAAATTTAAAACTCTTCAACTCTGATATTGAGGACTCAGATTTTCAGGGCTTCGAATAGAAACTAAAGAAGGCCTAAAGTGGATGCGACCCACTCTCATAAAAGAGTGCCAAGTGGCGCCGATCACTTAAAAAAACATTTAGCGCCTAAGGCAGTGGTTCCCAACGTGGGGCGCACGCCCCACCGGGGGGACATTTGATTCTTTAGGGGGGCAAGTTCAAATTTGTAACTCACCCATTCGCTCTCCTTTTTTTATTAAGTTTTTTTGTTGAATTCTAAAAAAGCTTAAAATCAAAATGTTAAAATGGACTCAATACCAGAATAATTATCTGAGCAATTTTTTAAAATATTTTAGCATCATCTTCTCCCATTTTTTTATACTTAAAAATTTCTATAACTTTTCTGGTTACTAATATATTTTACAATTTTTCTCAATTATTTATCGAATGATCTATTTTGTATCTGCTGTATGTAACACAAAGAAACTTCTGCACTTGAAATTACTTAAGAGTATACCTAAATCTTATTGTCTTTAACATATTTAACCTAAAAAATATTTGAAATAACTAAATATGGTACTAACAACTTTATAAAGTTTTTAAATTTTTAATAGCATTAAATAAGGAAATGGATAAATTGTAAATAACTATGGCTGTAGTGCAGGCCTCCTATCCGGTAAATGAATGTATAACATGTAAATTTAAATTTCAAAATGCGATAGTACATGGCAGTTAATTAACGATAATTGGGGATGGAAAAATATAAATGTGTTTTAATGGGGAATAATGGCTACGGACTTGATAAAGGTCATAATCTTGAAATGCTTCTTGTGTACTTTGTTATCCATTGAAAGAAAATTTAGTCTCCAAAGATTTTCCAACAACTCTCAATAAGTTACTAAAATTCAATGTAAAATGTGTCATCATTTTCAATTTTAATACTAAATATGAGAGTCTCTTTAGTCATTTTGGAACAATAAAAATACAGGCATATAACACTTTTGTTAAACATTCAGGTAAGTTGGGAAAGCACAACAAATCTATTTTGGCATAAAAGTGAAGATTTATAGCCTTCATTCCATTTATAAAATGATACTAAAAACACATTTGTGGAAGAAAATTCAGCTCTATGATAAGTTAAGAAATGTGAAATGAATAGCTATCGTTAAAACTCTGTTAAGCTCCCTTCAGGTGAATACAATTCGATTTTCAAATAATAAGAGGTATAGGTTACAAAAAATGTGTGTCAGGAGGGGGGGGGGGGCATCGTGATTTTTCAGATGCTTCGGTGGGGCGTGGGCACTAAAAGGTTGGGAAACATTGGCCTAAGGAGATGGGTCCACATAACGCGCTCTGGATGATTTAAATACGCCTGCTTAATTAAAATATATATATATAAATATTTAAAACTTGATTTAAATATTTTAAATAAAATTTTAGACATCTTAATTTCAGGTACCCTATACTGTGCAGAAAACCTTGATTAAAGTTAGGTCCATGTGACAGTGACGCTCCCACGGGTGCGGCGATTACGATATTTTTTAGCTTATTTAGGCCAATCTGAGGAGTGCGGCGTTTCTTCCATAAAATACGGTACACAAATATTTTGGATAACGTAAATTTAACAAATTTTTCTTTTTATTTCTTTTTGTTCTTTCTTTCATTTTTTTTAATTCAAGAAAGCGGATCATTACAATTACGAACTTAAAACTATGTCTTTTAGCAATTCATAGTATATATATATATAGCAAAGGAAAAATACCCTGCCGGTTTGGCCTACAGGCGGAGGTAGATTTCGAAATTAAGTACTAAATTTCACCAACAAAAACTAAATCAGATTACAGATAAAGCCAGTTTAACAATTTTATATGGCGCTGCTTTTGACAAGTTTTTAATCTCATTTTTTTGTAAGAGCTAGTTTTATCAGAATCATGTTGATTCGATAATTTTTTTTCCACAACCCCTATTTTTGTTTAAATTATTTTTGCTGTAAGAGTTGGTCATATCAAAAACTTGTCAGTATAAAAGTTGTAGATAGTATTAAAAAGATTTTAAATAAGTTTAAGTGAATTTGATACCGCGAGAAATGACGAAGTTATGAATTTTTTCTCCTTAAAACCCTATTTTTTTTCGCCACTTCAGCCTATTTTTAATTTTATCAAAAATCTGTGATACATAAACTTTTCGTCCTTTTCCTAGAAGTAATAATAACTTTAAACTGATTTGATAGGTATTGTAATTAAGAAATTATGGGGTTTTTTTCTGTTTTCACAAAACCGCTCCCTTTTTCCACCGCCTTGGTTCGATTTTGCCCATTAGCGAACTTGACCGAGATTTTCTGCCCCTTGATTTTATGTATGAGTTTGGAAGAGATTTGAGCAGAATTATGGAAGTTATCGTGTCCACAAAAATGTGATACATATATAATATATATAAAGTTTTGAACTGGGGGTGGTTTTGGGGTTCTAGGGGTCATGATCGTTGAAAAATTTTTGCAGATGCAAAAAATTTTCAGAAATTCCAACATAGGGGAGAATGCAATAGGTAGTACTTTTTACGAAATCTACCTAAAATTCAAAGTTATATCTCTACTAAAACAAACACAAAAACGTCCAGACTAGGACACAAAACTTTTCAAAAGTTGGGCATTTTATAACGAGAAAATACAGTAACATAATTCCGGCATTTTATATTTTATTTGTCATAGGTAACTAATTTTGTGTAGAAAGTGGTTACCCTAATTATTTGTAGTTAGAAAACATTATTAGGAGCGTAGTTAGGCTAGCGCTAAGCCATGTAAAAAAACTAAATTCATAGCTGCCAACTGTTACGCTTTCTTCCTACCACTAAAAGTTCATAGTAAGTATTGTCTTATTTAATCGTTGAAATCTCATGATTAAATAATACGAAATTCTCTATTAAATTTTAGTGGTAGCAAAAAAGCTTAAAAATTGGCAGCTATGAAATTTTAGACAGTAGAAATGATAAGCAAAATTTTTAAATTTTACTAACTAATGAAAAGTATGGTTTAAAGCACTTTAGTCATATATTTCAAATAGGTTTAAATATGAAAATATTTAAAATCAAGAAAAACATGAAAAATAAGTTTTTATTATATGTTATTTTAATAATAATATTTATTTTCTTACAGTGAGGTGATTTGAAGGTGAAATTTCAACTCCGATTAGACTCACGAATATAAGCAGGAGAGGGAGGGGGGGGGGGATAATGCCAAAGATTTTCTTGAAGGCTTTCAAGTTGCCAAAAATGTACCTTTAGATTTTACGATCAAGTATATTACTATTACTTTCTTCTATCTTCAATAGAAGAAAGTATTGTAATCGAAAATTTTTTGACTTCCGGTTTTCGACAGACTTACACGTTTTAGAGGTCAGAGATCCCAAAAAACATGTTTATAGAAAATGTCTGTCTGTCCGTGTGCTCGTATGTCGCCATTGTACCATCAAAAAGCGTATATGAGGTTATGCATAGAATTGCACTTTTTTTTTTTTTTTTTTTTTTTTTTGGAGTTTTTGACCATGAAAGTTCAAAGAGATATGGAACCTAAATAATAACAAATATAGCTATTCGTATAACTATATTTTTAATATTATTATAATCTGTTTATGATGAACTTAATTCGGTACTGACAATAAAAGCAGTGCATAGTTAAACTTCATTTGGCATTTCATGAAACTACGTAAATTCAGCGTAGTACCTTTATTTCTACTGTGTAGCTAAAACAAAACCTTTGTTCAAAGTTTAAATTTGGTATTGTGTTAAGCGCGCTTCGAATTGAAGTCTCAAAGTTGCAACGCCGCCTTGGTCAGTGCCGCGTTTTTCCAGACAGGTGTTTAATTAACTTTTAAAGTCACTCGAGGCGTGTTGAGAGATACAATCAATGCAAACTATCGCGAATCTCACAGTATTTATGCGATTCATTCTAATTAAATATTTCGAGGGCGATGCCCTTAAAAAACGGACACCTAATTTTAATTCCAAAACAGACAAATGGCACCAGGAATATTTAATTAAAATTTTCCTTTTATCATGTACGTGAAAATAAGCAAGTTCGCATTTTGTAATAAATTCGTTTATAAATTCTGGTGTCAGTTCATTATTTCATAAGTTTATAAATAGAATTACTCCGTGCCGGAAAGGATTAAGTGGTCGCAAGACTCTTAAAGCTTCAAAATTTAAGAAATTAAATTTTTTTTAGATGTTAAACTCCTATCTTTTCTGAATATTTTGATATAATTGTTTCCTTGAAATTCCCATTAGAACAGAAGTTTTGGCTTTTAGAATTATACCCGCTCAATAGCTGAAGCAGCGTTTCCGAAACTTTAAAGTCATTATTTTCCAAATGGCGTTTTTGGGTATAACGCGCAGGATACCTCAAAAATTTCTGAATATTTTTTCATGAAATTTTCAAAACACATATTCCACGTTATTCTGTATAAACTAATCTTAAAATTTCCTATTTATTGTTCAAAAAAATATTTTTTTAGGTGATTTTACTGTTGAAATTTTCAAAATTTTGTACTAGCTAAATGCAGCATTGCATTAAAAATATAAAAATGCTTTAAATACAAATTTATTTAAGTTCAGGGAAATTATTACAATCTGAAGTATAAGTAAGCACCAAAATTTTCATTCTAGTTGCAATATTTATTTTGTAATCCTGCGCGTAAACTGTTATGCCATTTTTTTGTACGACAAATGTCTAACAGTTTCGAGCCCCCTATAAATACTAATTCTGTATCTTGCAATTTTTTAAATACATGAAACGAAAGAACATACTTATATCTTTCATCCCAATTAAAATTGAGTTTTAAAATCATATACATTTTAAGACATTAAATGTTGAAAATGGTCTTTTTTTCCACTTTTTAGAGTCCCGAGACCCCTTAAATTAGTATGTTTTTAACAATTTGACGTTTATTGCTTTTATACTGTTACTGGACATTACATTACACATATATATCATTAAAAGTCGTTAACTAGGCATAGAGTACGCCGCCCTGTCCTTGTGTATGTCCAAACTGACCGTACCTTTAAGGGTTAATATCTCAGCTAATTACAGATGATTTTTTTCGAAAATCATTATCAACAATGCTTTTATTCTTCTGCAACGATAGGTATATTCAGCGATGCTCAACAATTTTTCTGAATGCCCGTAAATCGAAATTTGTGTATAACAGAAAAATGCTAATTATTCAAAAACTATGTGACCTAGGGCAATCGCTATAATTTTCCGGCAAGGTTTATATTAAGGCTGTTCTCAACTGCTCAGCTCAACAAGCGCAAAACGTTTTGACACATTTACAAATTCATTTTTTAACGGAAAGATATAAAATTGAAAAGTCTGACCATGGAAGCGATTCGGAATCGAACTGTTTTTTCCATTTTTTAATCAATAAATTAGCTATTGATTCATAAGCTATTTTGATCACGTGACATGGCATTTTTCTCCCCTTATTGACTGGATTTTCTTCTTTCGTTTGGAAGTTCGGTTCAAAATGCCAACTTTAACAGTAATTTCTGAAAGATCTATTGCGTTTACAAGAAAATGGAAAACACAGTTCGATGACATAGTTTCTGAATAACAACACCTTCTAATTTCAGGCGTTTCCGAATAAAAATGAATTAAAACTTATGTCAGAAAGTTGACCCTTTGGATTTGAGAACAGCCTTAACGTCTACTACCTCTAATTTTTTCATAATTTTAGTTTCAGTAGATTCGGAATTAGATGGGGGGGGGGGGACACATATTTTTGCGCTACATTTTCAACAATATCATTGAAAATATAATACCTAAAATTAAAAGGAATGTATTTTTGAGTTCAGCGTTACAAAAGCTTTCACAGGATACCCCATATGGTATACAAAGAAAAGATTTTTTTTTTCAAGTAGCATAATTAGCCCCTCTACTTTTTTACTAAATATATTTATGAATGTTTATTAATCTGAAAATATGTGGGTCAATGGTCTTTATTACTTCCCCGAATTTGAACTTTCCACGTTCCATAGTTTACGATTAAAATGGCTGTGACAGACAGACAGACAGACGGACAGACACAGCAGTGATCTTATAATGGTTCCGTTTTTACTTTTTAAGTACGGAACCCTAAAAAGGTGTATTTGAAGCTTTAACATTTTAAAATAAATTATTTGTACAGTTTAAAATTAAAACTAGAGAACAGGAATTCTGCTTTTTCAGAATTTAGTGTCGCCCCCGGCCTTTCCTTTACTTCATTTTCTTCTGATGGACTGGTGGCTTCCATTATTATGAAACAGCCATTATAAATGAAGTGTTAGGTGAAGATGAAAGAGCAGCCGTAAAAAGTTAGAACTCTGATTTTCTGGTCAGAATGGGGGAAAATGGCCGCCATCCCCCCCCCCCCCCATTCTGACCAGAAAATCAGAGTTCTAACTTTTTACGGCTGCTCTTTCATCTTCACCTAATACTTCATTTATAATGGCTGTTTCATAATAATGGAAGCCCACCAGAAGAAAATAACTCGGTGAAAGCGGAAACTCTGATAATCGGGACTCTAACTGTATATTTCATTTTAAAAAGGATCTTTAGAATATTTTTGTTGGTGTTCAGAGGGGGGTCATGACTCCCGTGACCTCCCCCTTGGATCCGCCATTGTAGATTACGTATTACATATTTTATGATTACATATTTTAAATTTTAAAATAAGTCGGTTATTAGAAAATTAGTAAAATTATCTTTGTAAACATACTTTGCGGAAGAGAGAGAGAGAGGGGGGGGGGGGCAAAATCCATGGGTGCAAAAAAGGCTAGTTTCGGCCATGGGTACGTCGATATCGTTTAGGAATAGCAGAATGTCGTAATTAGTGTATCTATCTTCTATAATAATAAAAAGAGAAGTTTGAGTGTGAGTGAGTGTGTCGACGGTGTTCTGAAAAGACCACTGCACGTAGAGCTACAAAATTTGGGGAAAAGGTACGTCTATATATGAAGTTTTGCACCTCGAAGCCCGATTTTCGATTTTTTGATTAGATTTTCTTTTATTTAATTTTTTATGCGATTTTTAGCGTTTTTTTAATGTTTCGAGGCGATTTTTCCATATAAGTGAGAAGAATATGGTTTCTTTCTTTTAACCCAATGTAGTAAATTTTGTTCTCTTTTCAAAAAAGTTTATTCGGAATTCGTGCAGCGATTTTTGAATTTTTAGCGAATTTTTTATGCAATTATTGAACAGCATTTAATAAGGAGGTTACCATAGAGGGACACAGTTCTGTCGCCAAACGCCGCCAAGTTTATCGCCAACTTGGCGGTATATCGCCAAATTTGGCGACCAAAATGAGTCGCCAAAAGTGACGCCAATTTGGCGATATCTCTAATATTTCGCCAAATTCCCATAGACTTCCATTGTAAACCAATATGGATTACTTGCTTACAGAAAATGAACAAATTGAAATATTTTAATGCAACAAAAACTAATATTAACTTAAGGGATTATATTAATTATATTTAAGGGAATCCAAATAAATTAAATTGTGAATAAAAGTAACATGATACAATGCTTAGATTATTGTATTTTATTGATATTTTCGACGAAAGGGTTGCCAGTGGTCATTTTGGTGAAAATTATAGTTGATAAATGAATTGAAATGGCTATATCCGTTAGAAAATAATGTAAACAACTCGCAAATTAAAAGAAAATAACTGTTATTTGTTTAATTAAAAAAAAGAATCAAAAACCTTTTTAATGCGAGATAAAATTTATAAAATGAAAATATTTAATTTAAATATGAAAGGAATGTTTATAAAACTTAAAAAATAAATTAGTATGAAAGAAGCAATTGATACATTATTTGGCGATTTTTCGCTTCGCCAGGTTAATAAAAATGTGCCTGAAAAAACTTGAAGAAATAAAATTTAAGTAACAGTCTTTTAGCCCTTCTTTATTTTTTTATTCAATTTAATTATCATTTTTATGTAATTTTCCCATCGTATGTCTTACAGGAGAAAGGCTTTATTTGTGAGTTACATGCTAATTAATTATTACCTTGGTCGCCAAACAATGCAATTTTAAGCCACAAAGGCAGAAGCGTGAAATAAGCCAGGCGAAGGTCGCAATAATTTTTTTTTTTAAAGTATAGAAGAACATTTCGGAGTAAATCCTTATATTCAAATGTAAATTATATAAAAAGGAGTTAAAATTATAACTATGTAGTCAAGTATTTAAATTTTTATGTAAAAATGTGCCATATACACACATATTTTATAATCTTCGATAATCAAGCCACCACCAAATGACATATTTACTATATTATTGAAAGTTTTGTTGGCACAGTTGTTATATACGCTCCATGGTACAAAATGGGCTCCAAAATGGCGTTATTTTGCCTGACATGGTAACTCGGCTACTGTTGTTTATTTATTAACTAGCAGGCTATGCCCGCTGCGCTGGTCAATATTTCCAAATGAACCTTGGATTAAACTAAATGGTGAATTTGAACTTGTATTTTAAACAATATGGATCTTCAGCTTGACCTTGCACATTACTGAAAACGATGCGAACGCCATTGCGATATAATGTTATCTTAAGCGTTGGACAAAATTTAACAATTAAGAAGTAATTGTTTTAGTTGATTATAAACAGCGCACTTATGGTCGGGTAATGAGACCGTTATGACAACAGGAATTAATACCTCTGTAACTAATCAACATATAATGAAATCGTATATACTAACACCATTCCTAAAAGTCATGCAACAGGGCCACTTGTAACAAAATATGTTCTGTAGATTTTTTTAAAAAGGCTAAACTTTCATAATCAGGTTCACATAATTTTTGAGCTTTTACTGTTGCTCTATAACTAAGTACCCTTGAACAATATGTATACACTAAAACCTTTCCAAAATTATTACCTAACTAATTATGGTATATCCTACGAAAGTATTATAAACAATCGGAATGAAATAGAAATTTCCGTTGTAAATATATAGTAGATGATGATGATGCGATTTTGTGTAATAGAATGCATAGTAAAGTTTTCGCTTCAAACAAAAACGATGCTTTCAACATTAAAGCTAATACACCAATATGTGAAGTATCCGATTACGGAAGGTTAACTTGAATTCTCATGAGCAACTACTCAAAGAAAAGTGAATATGTGGCTTTTGTGATACTTTTATGACAGCCGGGCGCAGGTAATAAATCAATAAAGATTGTTTTCATAGCATATTCTTATTTTATTATTTTCATTTAAAACACAAACCTTTCACTCATTTAATTTAAAATGCATGCCTTATACTAATTTCATTTAAAAAACTGAAAAGATAAACAATAACAGGGAATAATGCCATAATTAAAAGCAAAAAAATATTTTTAATTTACATACGCAAAATGTAACTACTGCTACTGGGAATTTTTAAAATGCTATCAGCGAGATGTGCGCACTGTTGTTATAAATGTACCCATTTTTTCTTCTTATCGAGGAGCAATTTATAAATCGCACAATATTATTCCAATTCCAATTTCTTTCATTGAGGAGCCTATGACCGGAAAAAATGGAAAAAGACTCTTGTAGATTCTTCGGATGACGGCATCTGACGCCATAAACCGAGTTTATATATATGAAAATAATTTTTAAGAAAAATACAAATAAAACGTCGAAATTAAAATCACTTGATGACGTAAACACGTGTAGTTTGTTTAAATTCAAGTGAATTTGATATTTACGATCAACCCTTATTGGCATTTAATCTTATAGTTTGACGATAGATTTTTGGTCGACGGAATATTTAAGTAATACCTTTTCCATTTTTGTTTTATAACGCTAAATTCTCAGTAATTTTTTCCCTTTTATTTTACATAAAATCACTATTTTTTAAAAAAAATTAAGATGCTTGCATTTTTATTTCAAACTCATAGAGCCGTTTTTATTTTTTAGCCAAAAGGGTTGATTTGAATTTTTTCCGTTGCTGGAGTAACGGATGTAATGATAGATATTTTGAGGTTTAGATGCCAAAGACACCGCCAAATTAGAAAAATATGAAATGTGTCATGAACTGTTGGACTTATAAAAATTTATTTGGTAGCATTCGATTCAGCATACAAAACTACATTAAAATATGCTATCATTTGACGCATAATTTTGATATTCGATTTTTTTCCCCTCCCCGTGCAAAAACCATTAGGGGTGACACTTTAGAAAATCCTTTCTTGGCAAAAGTTTATGTCATAAGAAGTATTTTTTCCACGATTTTCAAGATTTTAGGTTCAGTAGTTTGCGCTGTACGTTAATTAGTCCCCTAATCCAGACTTTATTTTATATACTATATTAGATATGCGATTTTGCGGTGAATCGATGATCGAAAATTAGTCCAATATCATTTGAAATATTACATAACAGAGGAGAAAGTACGAAGAAAGACGAAGAAGAAATGACGAATTACAAAAGACTTGTAATTTTTTTTTTTTTCAAAATGTTGAATTTTTCCATAGTAATAACGTATTAAAACATATATTTCCTTAAAAATTATTTTTATTTCCTAGATTTCGAATCTGTGAATTTTCCTATAAATGAAATTGGCGAAATGACTTGAGAAAATAGATAATATTTGCTTAAATAAAATGGGTAATATTCGTTGATCTGAGTTCGAGTTTATAAAAATATCACATGCTTTCGGAATTACGGCGAAAAACATTTTAAAAAGTATGAAATTATTTTACAATATGTATGTGTGGCAGAAATTCACACTGAAATTTAAGTATTCGATTCCATTTTTAAAATATTAACTGATATCTATATAAGTTACAATTGAATATGAAAATGTACTCAAAGTGATCTCTTTCACCTAAAAAAACACCATTTGTGAGAACATCCTCAAGCTAATGTCACGCTTATGCATTTTTGGCTTAAAATCACATTGTTTGGCGACAAAAGAAAAATAAAAAATTGTAAAGAAACAAATAGTAATTACACATGTGACTCACAATTACATCTGCTTGTTTCTTCTATAAGTCACGAGATGGGACAATTAGATATAAAAAAAAAAAAGCAGAGAACAGAACAGAAAGAAAATGTCGTTAAAATTTCATCTAATCAAATTTTCAGATTCGTTTCCATATCTAACGCAAGCGATAAAGAGCCAAATATTGCGTATCAAGTGTAATATTTCTTATTAAATTAATTTTTAAGCATTACAAATATTTCTTTCAGGTTTTGATTAAATGTTTCCGTTTTTTAATATTATCACTCATTAAAACGGATTTTCTTCTCCTTTTTTTCTTTTTTTTTCATTTAAATAAAATTAGTAACAGTTTTTCTTTTATTTTTCGAGGTTTAATAGCCGTTTCAATTTTTTTTTTATCAACGATGAATTTCGCCAAGAAATAAAATGGTAACCTTATCGCCCAAAATAACAGAATTTTCCGTCATAATTCTAAAACTAATATAGGTAGAATAATGTGTTATAGATTAAAACCTTCCCTGAAACAATACCTATCTAACGGTATAGGTTCCGTAGAAATCCATGCTGTAGAACTCGAAATCTAGGCGTTCGGAACAAAATTTCCGTTTGGATATTATATATATAATAGATAATAGAATAGATAATAGATTTTATATATATATAATAGAATAGATAATAGATTATGTGTTATGAACTATCTCAAAGTTTAAAACAGATCGCATTGTTAGATTTCCTAATTTTAACAATATCGCGTTATGTTAGTTCCACATTCCACCACCAGGGAGCGCACTCTATTCTTAACGAAAGCGTATCTGAACGAAACTCCTTCATGCAACCTTTCCGTAGATACATGAATCGAGATGGTGGCGGTCTTAACCAATAATTTAAGATAATTGCTGAAATTACTACGAAAAATATTTTAAAGGGGCTTCTACGCGGGCATCTAATAGAGTTAGAGGAAATCGGAAGACGTCAAAATAATCGCGGGGAAAAGTTTGCTTGGGTGCTTCGGAGCTACTTTTGGCGCGAGATCTAAGCTCTACGACCAATACGAGCCCAGATATTTAAGGAAATATGAAGTAACAAAGTCCAAAATAATAGAATTTTCCGTAATAATTCTTAACTAATCTAGGTAGAATGATGTGTTACAGCTTAAAACCTTCCCTGGAACGATACCTATCTAACGGTATAAGTTCCGTAAAAATCCATGCGGTAGAACTCGAAATCTCGGCGTTCGGAACGAAATTTCCGTTTGGATTATATATATATAATAGATAAGTTGTTTATTTACTTTTATTTTCTTTTTTACAGTTATATAAACTGTTTTGTTCTATAGACATTAATTAAACTTTTTATTATTTATTGCTATTTCCTTTTAAAATAATAGAAAATAATTTAAATATATATGTGTAACTGGTATTCAAAAACGATGTTTTCACCAAATTGGCGAGAAAAAAAAAAAACCGCGCCAAACCCGGTACGTATCTATGCCTAATAGTTATTTACATTATTGTGATTACTTAGTATCAGGCAACAGATTGAAGAGTATTTGGTATATTTTTGATATATGGGCTTTGGTGAGTTAGAGAAAATGGCCTTGGCGAGTGAAGTGAATTTTACGTATATTTACTGACAAACTATTTATTTTTCATATACATATAAGCATTGTTTTTCAATATTTATTTTATTTATTTATATAAAGAAGAGCTATTTATCTACCTTTAAATACGAACAGAAATAATTTGTGGTTCTACCTGATTATCCCGTAGACCAAAAAAAATATCGCCAAACTATAAGATTAAATGCCAATAATGGGTGATCGTAAATGTCAAATTTACTTGACGTTAAACACTTTACACATGTTTGTTACGTCATCAGGTGATTTTTAATTCGATATTTAGGTTTCTTCGCGATCTGCTGCAATTTTTTGACATTCCATTTTTGACCTATAATACTAAAGTAATTTCTACCTTCATTTCAATAAAGTTTATTCGGATTTCGTATAACAATTTTCGAATTTTTCGGGTATTTTGTATGTGATTTTTAGTGTATTTTAGCGATTTTCTACCAATTTTCCACATTAGTGAAAGACGTTGATAGAAGTTGAATCAACTTTCAATCTTCGAGCACAATATATAATTTTTCTTTCTCTTTTCGAAATTTGTGCAGCGATTTAAAATTTTTTCACAATATCTTATTGGGATTTTCAGAGGTTTTTCGCGATTCGTGCAGTTTTTTTATGTACCCGGGCAACGCCGGGCAAGTTAGCTAGTTAATAATAAAATTAACCACAGGCGTAACCAGTATCATCATCTGGCAATTTTGAACCCCTGTTGCTCATAAAATGAACAATTTCGTTATTTTACATGTTCATAAGGTATAGTGTTTAGCAGTGACGCCAAGTTATATGGGCCCATGGGGAGCGAGCCCACCCAATAATTTGATATCTCTGCCCATCCAGTTTCACAATTTCAATTTATTTAATTCTAATTTATTTTTTTTAATTATTTAATCGCTGAAATGAAATTTGGTTTTATTAATGTTCTCCAAATAGTTTTGTTTGAAAAATAGTAAGGACATCCATTGGACTTATAGGAGCACTGGAAACCCCTTCAGCGGATGTAGAGTTGAATTTCTCAGGAAAACAAATTTCCTGCCTATTTTGCCATCTGTTTTGATGCTTTCAATTGATAAAGCTAGATTAGGTGACTAAAATGTATGCTGTTCTGGACATTTAGTTTTCTACACTTTCAATAGTTAGAAACTCTCCAATGTTAATTAAAATAAATATTAATGTATTTATAAGGAAGACCTTATTAAGAATATAACTTAATAAAATTATTTGTAAAATTATAATTAAATTATAATAAATTAAAAATTTGCTTAGAGGAAACAAAATTTAATTTCGAATTAGCATCTTTAATCATTCGCTTTTCCCGGCCCGGCTCTCTTCTTCACACACGTACACACCAAGAGGGAACAATTATGTGGGTTAATTTATTCATAACTTTTTAAGCACACCTAATATTTTTGAAAAGTTAGCGCTACTGGTGTTTAGTAAGTACGTATCAGATAAAAAAAGAGAGAGAGAGGGAAAGGGCAGTAGTAGTAACAAACGTATTATTTTGCAGCTATTGCTACTATCATAGCAGCTAGAAGCAATGACTTCTGATTTTTTCTTTCCTTAATTTTTTGCTGAAATAGAGGCTCTAATTATGAAGCCTCAAAATAGTTGAATAGTAAAAATGTATGTTGTTTATACTTTCCTTTACTTTGGTTTTTGTACATATTTTTATTTCAACACAAAGTGTTTTGTGTGCATCTTGTCAGTTTTTGCTCTGAGAGTGGTTTTAATCCTGAACGCCCCCCCCCCCCCTTCTATTATATGTGAAACGTACTTTCTCTGGGATTGAATTTCATGCTCAGAGACTGTTTAAACCTTTTCCCCCAGTACAATCGATGATATCTTGCAAGTCAAAATTAAAAACAAATATTCTTTCTAGCTATAGAAAATTGCGAAAATCTATATAAAATCGAAATATTGCAGTTAAAAAATCTTTGCAGTCAGGAATAACCATAAACAATTAAGAAATATGTTTCTATGTTTTTATAATATATGGACAACCAGTGACGTAAAGTAAGAGGTAGGGTCGACGATTGACCCAGGCACTAAAGTTTTAGAGTCTCCAAAAAATTGTTACGTAAAAACTACAGTTGCTATCAAAGAGTTACGCAGTATTTTGACTTGCCCCGAGCCCTCAAAACTCATCATACGCTACTGTGGGCAACCGACCATTGTGCATATTCTTTTATTCCCTTTAAGAATTTTATTAATACCAAGGTTCTTGAAAACCAAGAAAGAAAAATCGAATTCAAATTTATGTTTTAAAAAAATAACCAAGGGAAAATCGTCTATTTACGCACAAAAAAATATTTCCAATACACGCCTTACAACTTACGCCCTAAATCTTTCAAGGGAGAAAAGGTATACTATTAACAATATCATGGTGACTAATCAGAAATTCTCTGTCAACAAACATGCCATTAGGAAAGACTTTTCAAGTAGATCATGAAAAAAAACGCTCTTTAAATATGTCTACCGATTACTTCACCACTAAAGTTCTGAAGAGTTTTAAAAAGTTTCCAGTTATTAATTATCAAAAGAGAAAAAAAAGAACGTTTAAGAAAGGTCACGTTCAATTCATAGGGAAAAAAAAGTTTACCTGTGAGTGTGACTTTTTTAAGGTCTGTCCCTTAAAAATAAATCCAGTTATTGTAATCACAAACAAAATCACCAATTAATAGTTTTGGTGATCTGTGAGAATATTTACGTTCTGAACCACAAAAATCTCCACTTACCCGCAAACATGCTGCCAAACCACGCCTGAACCATCCTATTTGCTCAGTGCTACACGCACAAACAATCTGACTATTTAAGTGGCCCGGTGCAGCGCACCACAGAAAACGGGCTTCTTTCTTGATGACAAGCGCGCCCGCTTGCTTTGCTTTGCGAGCTAGAGAAAAGAAAAAAAAAAAAAGTGCCAAAAAGCGGCAGCTCTGCATCGACCAGAGGCACTTCTTATCGTCCTTTCCACACGAACGTTTACCCCCTGGACCACCCCCTTCATACCACCCCCGGTGGGGGCCCCATTGACTCAGTTCCGCTTTTCCTACATAGGTTAAGGCGCGTTCTCAGATGCGTTTAAAAGATGGCTGCTAGTGACTGCACAGATTGCATTGAGGATCAATGAAATTATCGACTTCTCTGGCTCTTCAAAGGGTTTTTTCCTCTCCTCTCCCCTCCCCCCCCCATCTCTTTCTCTTTTCTCCCTCTTCTCTTCGTTGATTTTATTGATCGGTGGCGAAGAATACTCATTACGAAGTTTAATTGTTTCGGAATAGCTCGCGTTTCTAGTGAACCGGTAATTGACACCGGAAAAATTTTCTTTGCCAGCATCGGCTCGAGTCGTATGTGTAAAAATAGAAAATCATTTCAGGTGTAATTCTGGAAGAAATAAAATTATTTTTTTCGCGAATCGCTGTTTACATTTTTCAATTTCGGGACTCTGAATTCTCAACTTCTTCAGCGGCGGTTTTCCCCACCTTTTTTTTTTTTTTTTTTTTACTTTATTATATTAATTCTCTATATTTCTGCTCTTTGCAGGACATGGATTTTGCGTTGAGTTCCGGCGCTGTATATTGGGTGGGCTCCATGAATGGTTGGATATGTTATTATTTTGTTTTATCCTGGCCAAGGAGTAAAATTACAAAGCGATCCCGTCTTTCCGGTGCTCTTAAAAAAAGAAATATATAAATTATTATGTATATATGAACACGATTTTCGGGATTGTATTCGTAGATGGCTAATCGCTGTAAGTTCTCGACTTTTGCCAATTATTTTGCTACTAATTAATAAAATAACGGTAAGTCTCCTAAACCAATCGAAAATTCTCTAATGAAATGTAAGTGAAATGACGTGTAAATGAAATGACGATGCTTGGCCAAATGATAATACCGTATTTTATGGAAGAAACGCCGCACTCCTCAAATTGGCCTGAATAAGCTTAAAAATATCGTAATCGCCGCACCCGTTGTAAACGCCGCATCCATCGGAACGCTACTTTTGTCGACAACGTCACATTGGCCTAACTTTAATCAAAGTTTTCTGAGCAGTGTAGGATGCCTCGTTTTTAATATCTTAAGGTGCCTGAAGTTTTATTTAAAATATTTAAATCCGATTTTAAATAGTTTTATGAATTTTTAAATTAAGGAAACTCCGTTGGTATTTTAAAAAAAAATCGTAAACGCTGCACATGGCGTAAACGCCGCACTTGGGAAAAAAATAACTTTTAAACTCGTAAACGCCGCGCCGTTTCTTCCATAAAATACGGTACATATTTAGTAAAAAAGTTGAATTATGGAACATATAAAATTCTCTATTTGGCAAATCGCTGTTCACATTTTCAATTTTGATATTCGGAATCCTTAACTGCTTCAGTAATGAATTCTCCCTCCCAGGGGTGATTCTGTTCCGAGAACTCCGAAAACTTAAGCCATTAGGTTACGAAAATTTAAAAAAATCGGTCATCAGTCCGAAAATTCGGAAATAAAAAAGTATCACGGGAAATTATCACGAATTTCGACAAATGGTCGCCGAAAAAAATCAATTTCGTCAATCGTCCGCAGAAAAAAAATCGCCAATTTCATCAAAGGATCGCGGAAAACGCGAATCTCGTCAAAGAATTGCGGAAAAAACGTAAATTTCGTCATAGAATCACGAAAACAAAACGCAAATTTCGTTAAAAGACCGCACAAAAAAGCACAAATTTCGTCAAAAGTTCGCGAAAACCCCCTCAAATTTCGTTAAAATATCGCGAAAAACCCGCAAATTTCACCAAAAGGTCGCGAAAAAAGCAAATTTCGCCAAAAAAATCGCGAAAAAATGCACATTTCGTGAAAGAATCGCGAAAAAAAAAAACGCAAATTTCGCCAAAAACATCGAGTAAAAACACAAAATTTGCCAAAGGATCGGGGAAAAAACACATAGTTATGTGCCGGGAGTGGAACCCTCCCCCATCTGCTGTAACATTTCAGAAAATTTGTTGTGAATTTCAGAAATGTTTTAAAAACTCAGAATTACCCCTGCTCCCTCCAATCTCCTTTAGTTGTGTTCAAGGAACGCCTGTGCATTTACTTCACAATACACAAATGTTCATCAAAGTGAAAAAAAAAAAAAAAAAAAGGGGGGGGGGGGAGTCACTCTGAAGTTTTTAACTTTTAGGTTAGGATCAGCCCATCTGGTATAAAACACTCCACGTCTGGCTTTTATCGTTTTAATCCTAATGATGAGCATGGATATGCTTGAAAGTATTTGCTTTTAAAATTTAAATGCATTTTTTGTGAATAGAAAAAACGCCTTTAAATAATTTAAATAATATTTTGTGTTTACAAATTTTTAAATATAAAACTTGATTTATTATTATATAAATATGAAATGAGCTAAAATAATGAATTATCATAAAATATCGGCATAAAATATCGTTTTATATCCCTTTTATGATTGATTTAAAATAAGATTGATATTTTATTTTTTAATTTGTGGAAAATAATGAGGTTGATATAATTCAATTCATAAAAGGAAGCTATAAACTTCTGTGGTCTTGTAAGATATTTTGCCGTTATAGTCTGGAACAATGTATTTACCAAAAAGAAAACAGTAATAACAATAATTTTAAATTAAAAGAAAATCAATGACGCAAAAAAATTATCAATAACTTAGATTAATAACAGAAGCAAAAAAAAAAAAAGATAATGCATTTGATCAAAGCTCAACTCGGAGAAACTCGTATAGAGGATGTCTACAAATTAGTTGACAAAAAGCAGGACCGAAACTAAGGGGGGGGGGGGGGCAAAGGGGGTGCCCCGGGCGCCAGAACGAAGGGGCGCCAAATGAAGGATTATACATTTGGAATGGATCATTTTCTTCTGATGGACTGGTGGCTTCTATTATTATGAAGCAGTCATTATAAATGAAGTGTTAGGTGAAGATGAAAGAGCAGCAAAAAAAAAATGGCCATTTTTTTTCTTCTCATTCTGACCAGAAAATCAGAGTTCTAACTTTTTACGACTGCTCTTTCATCTTCACCTAACACTTCATTTGACTGTTTCATAATAATAGAAGCCACCAGTCCATCAGAAGAAAATAACTCGGCGAAAGCGAAAACTCGGTTAAGCAAGACACGGCTAAGCAGGACTCGGATAATCGGGACTCTAACTGAATATTTCATTTTAAAAATGATCTTTAGAATATTTTTGTTGGTGTTCAGAGGGGAGTCATGACCCCCGTGACCCCCCCTTGGATCCGCCATTGTAGATTGCGTAGTTCAGTATTGCATATTTTAAGATTACATATTTTAAATTTTAAAATAAGTCGGCTATTAGAAAATTAGTAAAATTATCTTTTTAAATATACTTTGCGGAAGAGGGGGGGGGGGGCGCCAAAATCCATGCTTGCCCGGGTGCAAAAAAGGCAAGTTTCGGCCCTGGCAAAAACAATGATTTATTGAATGGAATTGACAGGAAAAAATTAAAGTACATATTGTTGTAAGATAGAAAAATAGTTCAAGTTTACCATTTCGAACAAAATTTCGTCGTACTTGCACAGCAGAATGAGTTTCATGAAACCAAAGACAGCATTTAGCTTTTTCCGTATCGTTGTACGTCTCCATTATAGTAATGCCGAACAAGAATGATTACCGCTCGCTAAGCGATAGAGTCAGTTCTGACATCTACACCATCTATGAATAAACTTCGGCAATATTACTACTAGTCTGACTTTCAACTAGTTAATTTCATTTAACATTTCCGAAGTTCTTAACTTAAGAAATTGCCCAACTAATTTAAAAGTATTTGCGGTTCTGATTAAATCGCATTGAAAGTTTTATTATCATTTTTTACTTACTTCTAGTTATTACGGTAGAATGCGCAAATCTAAACAATCAATCCCTTATATTTATCTGTCACTGGCATATTTGTAATTCAGAGTAAATTGCTGTGAAATCTTTTTTTGTTGCATGCATTTCTACTCATTATAATAAAAATAAATTACACAGAATGTTGTATCTCTCTATCCTTAAAAAAAAAAAAAAAAAAAAAAGTAACTAACGCTGTCACCGCCGCAATAAATGATTTTTGGGGGGACCAAGTGTTCTTTCTTCATTAATATTATGCTGCATACAAAATTAGGAAAATTGGCAGTGCTATAGAGAAATGTTTGATATTGCAGAAAGAAAAGGGAAAGAAAGAGAAATGTTGAAAACAGTTTTTAAATAGTATAGAGATATTTAATTTTAAAGTTGTTCAAAATCGTTCCATTAAAAAGTTTTATAGGAGCAAAAACTATACATAGGAATTTAATCATATTTTTCTAAAGATATACAATGGAAGCTCCCGGTGTGCAGACTGCACGTATTTTTTTAATTGTTTAAAAAATCTCTTCTGTCCCATGTTACAACGTCGTTTTTCTTTAAATTAAAAAAAAATTGTAATGAAACATTTTATTCTTAATTATTTTGTTTTTAAAATTTATATTAATTTAATTTTTTATTTCAGTTTTAAACTAGAACATTGCAGAGAAATTTTTTAAAGGCTGGAAATAAAATAAAATAATAAATAAACAAAACGAAATGAAATCATCCGAAAGTTTACCGTAAACGTCTTGAATTCTTTTTCGTATCAATTTTATAGTATTAAAATAAATAAATAAAATAAAGAGAAAAAGAGAGAGGGCGAAAGAGAAACGATCCCTTCAACCAAAAAACATATCTTTGAAATTTGTAAAAATTCATCTTCTTTACAGATTTTTATCGATTTTTGTTCAAGTGCATGGTATAATTTTACACTATTTGCTTCATTGCCGGCGACTTGCTTAAAAAAAAAAAAAAAGAAAGAGAGAGAGAGAGAGAATGGCTTATTACCCATCTTTATGTGAACAAACATACGAATCTCTAAACCTTATTCATGCATTAGTTATAATAGTTTTCCTCGAAATAGCCAGTTTTCTTTTCATTCACTAGACAACGTCTGGAAATTATCTTTTATCTTTTATAATAATAAAAGATTTTTTGGTAATTGCAAATATAATTTAGCGCATTTTTTTTAACAAGCACTTATTAACAGACTTTTTTTAAAAAAACTTTTAAGTATAAAAAATAAAGATTGTTTTTCTCCATTCGATCGAATCAATTTTTAGACGCTTCTATTTAACTAATTTGATTATGCAAACATGGAATTTTATAATCGATTTTTCGCTCATTTCCTGATGTATCAGTGTTTTAGAAATTATGTAGAATTGTATGTTTCGATACCCAATACACTATTTTTAAAATTTCGGGGTTTTTTAATTACATTTTCATTATTCATAAAGGGAAAAAAAATGCAAATTCTGCATAGTTTAAATGATTTTCGAGAGTGTTTTTTTTAAGTCGTGACCCAACAAAAAATATTTATTTGTTATATAATTTAAAGTAATACTTTAGAGATCTGCAAGGGCCCGGGCTTGGCCCCGACTCGCGACACGGAAAAATGAAGGCAAACCTTCAAAAGAGCCGGGGCGGCAGAATAAAGACAATTTTTTTTTAGCGGGCTGGGCTAGAAAAAAAGAAAAAAAAAAAAAAATTAAACGGGCCAGCCAGGTCGATAAAAAAATCAAGCGGCCGAACCAGCCCGATATGAAAATTCAAACTAAGCCCATAAAATACGATTCAATGGATGTGAATTTTGCGAGAATAAGTATAAACGTGCTGCACGAGCCATACTAGTTTGATAGCATCAATACAGAAATATAACAAGTCCGGAGTAGAGACCGGCATCGAACAGTTACATCGTATCTGAGCCCGGGCTTAATTTATTCAGCAGACTTGGGTCGGGCCAGGATCAGGCTTATATTTTTTTCTGCATAATCAAGCCGGGCCGGAACTAGACTGAATTGTTTTCAGGACGCAGACCTGCCAACCTTTCAGAATGAGAAATCGTAGCACACAAAATTTAAATTAATTTGGAGGTTGGTTGGTTGGTTTTACATGTTTCACAGCCCTTTTTTGACATTTGTGAAAGGAATAAGGTTTCAGTCTTTCAACTCCATGCAGAAATTTTTTTCCTCTGAAAATTTTTATATGGTTTTCAGAGTTTCTTCTCGTTTTTCAACTTTTTTTTACAGTTGTAAAAGGAACCTTGTTCCAATTGCAATATAATTGCCCATTGACAAAATTCGCGTTTTTTTTTCACGATCATTTCAAGATAATCATAATTCTCACGTTTCCGCGACCATTTGACGAAGTTTGCAATATTTTTCCCACGATAGTTTATCGAAATTCGTGATTTTTTGAGCAATCTTTTGACGAAATATGCAATTTCTTTCCGAACTCTTAACGAAATTGGATTTTATTCAGCAACCAATTGAAGAGAATCACTATTTGTTTCTGAGATCTTTGACGAAATACCCAATATTTTTACACGATCATTTGAAAAAATTCTCAATTTTTTCTGCGATCGATTCTTGAATCAATTAAAAAATTCTATAAAAGAAAAAAAAAAAAATGCAGAATTCCAAGAAATTTCAAAATATACTCGCAGAAGAATCATTTCGTAGCATCGTAGTTTATAGGCCCAAATCGTAGCAACTACGATTTTTTCGTAGCAGTTGGCAGGTCTGAGGACGTGTCGTGTAGACAATATGTTTTGTAAAAATAGCAATAGCGATAATGAACTTCTGTTAACAGAACCGTTGAAAATTATGAGCTTAATAAATTACAGAGAAATATTTTCCAAAACTCTATTTTTTATTATATAGCTTCAAAAATTATAATGTTTTTAATCCTCTTTTTGTGTTAATTCTAAAGTACATTAATTTTTTCAAATGAATCTTTAGTTGAATGTTGAAAAGTCTGAAAGCCTAAGTAATTATTAATGTTGCTATTGTGTATTTTCTGTCCTGCGAACATATAGTAATCTAAAATATAATGTAAAATTGTCCAATAAATATGTATCAAGTATCTCTTCTCATGCTCACTATTATAATAAATATATTAAATTTAAAAAATAAAAAAAAAACCCTACTGCGTAAAAAGCGAACTAATTAATTATTTCTCATCAATATGAAACTATTTTTTATATTACTTACCTTTTTTTTTTATTTATTTACTTGTATTGATGGCTGTTAAGTTGTGTTTAATTATTAGTTCCTATCTACAAACCCCGTTTTGATGAGGCCTATAGATGTCTATTATAAAGGTTGGAGTTACAGTAAAGGTAGAGATCCAAAGTACCCAACTTCCTGGTTCTGTAATATTTAAACGGAGCTTCTGACTTCAAAATGGTCAATGAAATATCGTCTTCATTTTGAAAGACCTATCCAATGATATGCCACTCAATAGAGTACGTAAAAAAAAAAAAAAAAATTCGTGTCTAACGCCATTTTGTAGTTTACGGCCGCCATTTTGAATTTATAAAGACAAAATCTATCCTATAACTATCGGATTGTTAAGACGAATCGATGGCGGTCTCATTCATTAAAATCCATCGAGCCGTTGAGATATTTCGAGGGTATAGAGAAATCCACATACACAGATACGCGTGAAACACATAACCCTTCTTTTCAGTCGGGTAAAAAAAAAGTAACTAAAGTTGTCACCGCCGCCGCAGTAAATGAATTTTTGTGACCAGTCTTTCTTCACCAATATTAAGAAAACTACTTCATACAAAAATGTGAAAATGGGTCAGTTAGAAAAATGTTTGATAATCACGCTGAAGCAGACGGTTTTAAAATCGAAGAATTATTTTAAGAGCTCTTTAATGTTAACCCCTTCGCGACGGGAGCCTTTTACGAAATGTTTATTACTTTGCTACCGGTTTAAAAAAACAGAAGTTTGTGCCTATTCAAATCGGGAAAATGCTCGGATTAAATAAGGCAAATTTTACAGTAAAATTTTACTGGTGAGGATAAACGAGGATTCTTAGGCCTATTTCCGGCACGTATACGTGTCGCTCGTCCCCAAGGGGTTAAAGGCGGTCAAAATCGTTCCATTAAAAATGTTTTATAAGGAACAAAAACTATACATAGGAATTTAATATTTTTTTCTAGGGATACTTCACAAGTTAGTGGTGTACAAACTGCGCGTATTTTTCTAATTTGACTAATTTTTTGAGTCAAATAAAAAAAAAATATATATTTACACATGACTATTAAAAACAGAAATGAAATTTTAAAATAACAATTAAATGATCACGTGTTAAAAGCAGGGAATAAAGAAAATTACGTCGTAAAAATTATATTTACACGTGAATGTTAAAAAAGTAAGAAAATCTTAAAATAAGTAAATTATTTCGCGCAAAACGTATTTAATGGGGGCAATTACGTCATATGTAAAATGCCCAAATATTAAATATCGTCATATGTAAAATGTCTAAAATAATTAAATTATTATGCGTGAAAAACTTATAATGGTGAAAATTAGGTCATATTTAAAAAGCTCAATTAATAACATTCCCAAATATTTAAATTGCATAATATATCTACACGTAAATCTTAAAAGAGAAAAAAAAAACAACAACTTTAAAATAATTAAATTATTACACGCGAAACTTACATCACGGAGCGTGTGTTTTTATATTTTTAAACATAAGTAATAAAAATAAAAATTATAATGTATTTCAAATGCATTTTTTACAAAGGAAAAATTTCGTAGTCTATGCATAGAAATTACTTACACCTTAGAAGTTAATAGTTTTCAGATAAAAATTAAATTGAATGCTCAGGTTGTTGCTAGCGTTGATGTGATGTCAGTAATCTTATCTTTGCTCTATAAAAATTTTATTTTTAAATAACTTTCTGCTAGGTTAAAAAAAAAAAAAAATGTGCAATTTATTTAGTGATGTCCTTTTAAGTAACAAAATGAAAAAATAGAGAAAATATTTTGAAAATTGGAACGTATAGGACATTTAAATTTTCTTTAAAATAATTGTAGCTTTAATTGTTTTTAAATGACGTCCTTTTAAGAAATAAAATGGAAAAATGGAGAGAATGTTTTGAAAAATGGATGCATAAGACATTTAATTTTCTTTTAAACTAACTAGTAGATTTGATTTTTGCTTTAAATTTTTTAGTAAATTTGCTTCTTTTTTTACAAACATTTATTGGGTTATTGGTACAGAATACCTCTTTGAACAATTTTTTGCAGGAATGACATGTATAAATAATTGAAAATCATATAAAAACATGTATAATGATCACTTATAAACAGATTAAGTAAAATAATGCTATAAAAAGTGATAAAATATCTTCGTCGTCAATCTTAATAAAGATATTTTATCACTTTTTATAGCATTATTTTACTTAATTGAAAATCATTTTTGAAGTCCATTGTAGTGTGCATGTTTCCCATTACAGGGAAGAAGAGGTTTCTTTTATGAAGCCTTGAACTATATTACATTGCTTTTTGTTGTTTGCTTTACAGGGGCCATTCCATGAGACATGGACAAAATGTCCCGCACATGACGCTTAGATAAATACCTATATGTATTAACTTATAAGTTGTTAAAATATAAACTATACATTAAAATTAACAAACAATGCTTGATTTTCATATTAGCATAGTTGTTTTAATTTGAGGGTACAATAGCAATGTTAAAACAGCGATAATATGTAGAAAAGTTAAGTTGTTCCACACGTGATATGGATTAGCCTTTTAATAGGTTTAAGAATCTCCACATTAAAAACCCTAAGACCTTAGCGAGCTTCCCGTTTTTAGTAATAAACTGGAAAACAAGAATTCCGCTTTTTCAGAATTTAGTGTCGCCCCCGATTAAAAAAATATATGTATATATAAATAGTACAAAACATATTTCAATTTTAAGACTTACGGCACACGCTTTTATTTTATGTAAAATGACGTCATTCGCATTCGTTTAAGAATTCCACATTTACGATCCACTCTTAAACATCTACAGTAAAGTAGGCATAGGACGTCACTATCGCGAAATAATACACAAATGCAGCAAAAAGATGCCGTCATTCAAGAAACTCGAAAAAAAAAAAAAAAAACAGGTTGTCTAATGATTCATAGGCCTTCTTTTGTTTGTAACATTAATACAGATACTTAAAATTAAATATAGTTTATAATAGCTCCATGTTTTAATAGAAATCATTCGTTTATATTTTTTCAAAATAGCACGTATTTTAATTACATTTTCTTTCGGTTGTTATGAGAAAATGGAAACAAAAATATAGAATTAATATTTTACAACTATTTTTCTTTTACTTTCTACAGAAATGGAGTACTTCCGTTGCCAATATTAAGCAAATGGCTCCAAAAACTACAAATAATAATAATAATAATAATAATAATAATAATAATAATAATAATAATAATAATAATAATAATAATATTTCAAAAATAAATGCAGATGCAGTTTTCAAACAAATTGCATTTAAAAGTATTTTTTTTCCCAATACGACGCTATAAAAATTGAAAATGTGCGAAGCTTAGAAATTACAAAAAAAAATGCTATAGAATATTTAATCGCATTGTTTTGTTTCACGGCTGGCTTCTGTAAGGAAACGTTATTTTTTGGATAAGGCACAAAATAAGCTGGGAGAAAGAAATAGCATGCCGTACTGGGGGCTAATAAATAATAAGAATAATAGATAATAAAAATCTCCACATTTTAAATCTTAGACCTAAGTAATCTGCTCGTTTGAGGGTCATTCCATGAAACACTGACAAAATGTCCTGCGAGCGGCACTTACATAAATACCTATATCTATTGACTTATAAGTTGTTAAAACATAAGATATGCATTAAAAATAACAAAATCTCTAGATTTTCCTATTGGCATGGTTGTTTAAATTTGAGGGTATAATAACATTGTTAAAACAGCAGAAATATATAGAAAAGCTGTCCTACACGTGATACGGAAGGACCCACATTCGTTTTGCTCGCCTTTTCTTAAATAAATATATCCAGACATCTAAAAATACCAAACTTCTTGTTTTCCAGTTTTAATAAGTTGACAATTTAAGTATATATAAACAATATATAACTCTTCATTAGTTTATAACAATTTCTTTTTTTTCTAACAAGTGCTTAAATGATCTTCACCGTTTATCAAATATTTTTTTAATCGTCCATTAATTAAGAAATCAGAATTTAAAAGCATAAAATCGTCATTAAAAAAAATCATTTTCTTTTTTTTTCATTTCAACAAAATGAGAAAAGTGATAAAAGGTGGTTTTTAATTGCTTTCGCTAATAACCGATATAATTTAAGTCCTCGACGTAAAGTAATACAAGGTAATTAATTAGATGTTTTTAATTGAGAGAACCTCGGATAATTGCGATAATTAAGTCTAAACTACTTGCATTGGTATAAAAGAATTTGCTTCTATTAATTTTTATTCCAGTTCCTCTTCTCCCGATTTCCACTTAGGATGTAAAAGTGTTATCTGTCAAAAATAATTATTTAAAATAGATTTCGATTTTTTCTTTGCCTTTTTCTTTTCTTTTTTAAAGAAAGCTTTAAGGTTGTTTAAGACGTTTTTAAGTAGAATAAATATTAGAGACTCTGACTTAAATAACGTGGTTAATAAGCGCTCTTATGCTAATGAAATCAGATTTGATCAAGTATGTGGGACTGTATTTTTAAGAAATACTAACTGTATAGAATATTGTTTTTAAGTAAACCAATATTCTTTCTTCACCCTTAATGTAAAAATACAGATATTATATAGATGAAATTGTGAGTATAGATATACTTTGTACACAAGAAAGTTATTTATTTATATTTTTCATAAAATTGATTTTTTTTTTCTTTTTTTCTTCTTTGAATCTAAGTAAGAATCTCGTAACTGCTTGATGTATTGGATCACCTAGAAAATATTTAGCAATGTTCAACTGAGACATCTATCTCCGTTTTTTCAGCTCCGGGAGGGAAGAAGGCATTATGCAGTTCCGGAAAGGGTTTGCTCTTGTAAATCATTACAAAATACAAAATAAATCTAAAATATTTTAGGCTAAAGCCAGGGCCGGTCCTAGGACATTTTGGCGTAAGTGCGAGCACCCATCGGGGCGCCCCCCCCCTCCCCCACGCACAAACACACACAAGAAAAATTGCTTGACTTATGGTCTTAATTTTTTTAAATATTCGTAATTTTTATACATACTATTACTAATTATTTAAGATATTAATTTAAAGTGTTTCAAAAACAGATAAAAGACTCTAAATTAAATCTCATCTTTGAGTTTGTATTTGGTAAATTGTAAAATCAGGGAAATTTCAATTTTACAGTAATTATCAGTCTTAATGTGTAACATTACGATACAAAAGTAAAACGCAAAGCCACAGCACATGGTATTGGACGAAAATAACAACAATAAGTTAATTAAAATAAAAAACTTTTTTAGAAGAATACTGTTTGGTATACTACAAAATAAAGATACAGAATTACTAATAAATAGCAACTATGAAAGATGAAAACTGTAATCCTGTCTCGTTATTTAGTACATAAAATGTATGAATAAATTTCATATATAAATATCGATTTTCGTAAAGGGCTCACTTTTCATGGAGAAAACTTGAATGGAAAACCCAGTTTGTTCTTCGGGCAATTCCGGAAACATAAATATTCTTATTCTTTCTTTTAATTTGTTGAATGGTTCTCAATTTCTGTGATAATATTTGCCCCCCCCCCCCCCAAAAAAAAAAAAAAAAAAACTTACTAAAATTTATTTTTTTGAGTAACCTAAATTAATTAAACACTAAGAAAAAACTATGATTGAGAATAAGAGTTGTATTTATAATAATAATGAATAAGATTAGCAAAAAGTATCCCCCCCCCCCCCATACACACACCAAAAAAAAAAAAGTTTCCGGATTTCGTTCTACTGGTGCCCACGGGCCCACGCTAGAATTAAACAAACCATCCCAAAGAGAATCTTTAAGTATTCCGAATTTACGTTTTAGCGCTGCACTAAAATTGGATAAAGAAATTGTCATTATAAAATCATAGGTGTAGGACATCATACAAAAATCAACATGTCAGGCACTAAAGGGGAAAAAAGTTATTTAAAGATAAGTGTATTAAATGAAAGATTTTTTCAGGACGATTACAAAATAAAATTTATATGCAGATAAATTAATTAAAAAAAAATAGGCTACAGTTTCACAATTCTGCATTGTCAAGCTTATGTTGACTTATACACCGAGCTCTTTGCTCCTGTTCATGAGGAATCAAGGAAAAGACTATCAATTTCTGTTTAGTAGATTTACAAATAATAAAGTGCATGTCATGGGCGCTGGTGGGAGGAAGGGGGGGACAAGGAAGGGCCTTTGCTCCACCCTTTTGAAAAAAAATTTCGTCATCGTAGATAATTTAAAAAAGAGAAAGAAAAAATCTTGTATCAAGCATAGATTATGAAACATTTTCCAACACATTCAGACTAATGTAACAAAACTGCACCGTTTAGAAATTTAAAATATTACGTTGCATTCAACCCTATGGAAACGTATAACACATTTCAAAACCCAATTTCAGCTGTTCCCATCCACAATCAGAAAATGATCCAAATTTTTTCAGCAGCCCTGTATAGGATATACAGATTTTAATCTATTAACGACATGCATGCCAAAATTAAGTTCACATAAGAGATACATTTACTTCAGTTGAAAATTTACCTTCAGCAATTTCCTCTAATAAGGAGAACGGTACGTGGATACATTTGTGCAGCCCTGTATTTGAGGTATAGAATTTATATATAACAAGTAAGATGCAAAAAATTAATTAAATTTAAATGCGCATACCGAATTTTAAACCTTACACTCCAGCAATTATCACTCAAAGGCACTACTGTACTGTAACCGATTTCTTTGGTGTGTCCCTGTCAATGAATAAAAAATGCTATGAAAGCCCTGTTCTAACGTGATCGTAGTAAAATCCAGTGATTTATATCAATTTCAATGCATTTGAAATAGCGTAATGCCATTCCAATAGTTTGTAAACGATTTCCCCCCCTATACCATAATATAATGGAATACTTTTGAGTACCCCTGTAAATGAACGATAAATCCTACCTACTTCCTATACAATACACATGCTTGAGTGACCCTAAATAACATTTATCAATTTCATGAAAATCCGAGTATATTTACGGGAGTTAGAGCGTGGACAGACGGACTGATGGCCAGGCAAGCCGAATGCATAAACAATTTTAAACTTTGTTGGAAAGTGTTAAAAAGGAGAGGGGGGGGGGGGGGTAAATTTACTTTTTTCGCTTAATTTTAAATAATAAATTACTAAGAGAGTGCTTGGCATAAGTCTGTATATATAATAAAAAGGCTTAGAACAATATTATCCCAAAGAAACCTTACCACCAAGCAGATTTCGTTCTTCCAGTACTTAAGGTGCAAATTATTTCACAAAATAATGAAGAATATCTGTAGTATTGAACAGAATTCCCTTTCGGCTTAGACAACCTTTGACTCGGTATCAAATAACGAATTGTATTGACTTGAATTGTACTGTATCTGTCATTTTAATAAGAATTATTTACCTATATATTTTTGGTTACATGCCTTTTTATCATTTTTGGCAAAATCTGACACTAAAGCTATTGTCTATTTGGAGACGATGAGATCATATCAAGAAGACACTGCTAGAAGAAAAACTTTTTAAAAGACATCTGTTTTTTATTTTAAAATTTTTGCCCCTTTAAGCTTGTAACGGTTTCTTTTTTCCAATCGCCAGAGGGGCAGTTTCAGATTCCCTGTGGGATAAGAGGACTCTAAAATAATGCGCTTGAAAGCCGGAAGTGATAAAATTCACGATGAATCTGTCAAAGTCGAAATTAATTAGTATCCTGCAAGGGAAGAAGATTTGAATCTGGTAGTTCCTGGGGTTCGTGATTCTGTTTCTTTTCTCAAGTAGCTTAAAGGTATTTCCATTCAGATGCGAAAATTCGGCGCCCTTGAATTCCTTTTTAAACAGAACGAAAAATCCTTCCTCGAACTGCCCCAGCCTAGCTATAGAAAATGTAAAAGAAGAAAAAAATCGCAGAATATAAAGTAATTTTTATCGGCGTTCTTATAGGCGCTCTTTGATCTGTTTGGCGCCCCTTCGGCTCGGCGCCCCGTGCGGTGGCACACTTCGCACACGCCTTGGGCCGGGCCTGGCTAAAGCCTTTTGATGCTTCGGAGTGGGAGGGGGATGGCCGGCAGTATAACATCGGTCCTCCTCCTTCCTTATCTCCACTTCTCAGTTCATGTACAAAAATATTTTTCGTAAAAAAAATACATAAAATAAAAACTATAGCCATAGTAAACGGACTTGAGCTGAATTTTCCTAAAAGACAATAACTATCTATTTTTATTGGCATACACAAACGTTGATAAAAGTCTAATTTTTTGCCTAAACCCTAAAGAAAATCATGACTACTTATGTGTCTTTCCATAATCCTAACGTTTGTTGTTTTATTGTTTCTTCGTTTTTTAGCAGCCCCACCAGTGGCTGAGAGGTTCTGCTCTCGAAGCTGGTAGACGGGAGGTGCTGGGTTCGAACCCAATCGCGCCCGTCGGCCTAACCGTTTCGGAGTTTTCGTGGTTTTCTTCGAAGCCTTGGATTTTCCATGCGTAAATACGGGTTAGGTTCCCTTAGAAAGACCCCCACGAAGGGCACTCCCCCTAGGGCCTATATCCCTCGAGTAGATAATCGGCCGTCAACAATCAACCCAACTCAACCCATCTTCGTTTTTTAGCCGCCACTAAAAAATTGAAGTAAAACGATCTGCTGTACTTACTGGCATAATTTTCGCCCCCCTCCACGATATTTTTCACATCCCCTCCTGTTGAAAGAAGAATTCGACAAAAAACAAAGATTCGCATAATTCTTGCATGCAGAATACGACAATTTGAATTGCTGAAATGAAATTCGAATCTGATATAATCTGATGATATATTCATTATTCAATCGGTTTAAATTTTAAATCTATGTTTGAATTGGGTTCTGTGCATCAAAAGGGCAAACTTTCTATTTTGTTTCTTGTGATATTTTTTTCATCTGTTACAAGAGTGCGGGTGTTTTTCAAACCAGTAATACTATATGTCATCAAACATGTGATATGTTAGATGTTTCTGTTGAAAATATTTCCAAGCTAAGACTTCCCTAAATTTGATTACATCATTCATCCTCAAAATTTATAATTGCTACGAAACAGAATAACTTCTCTGCAGTTTTGAATTTTTGAGTAATTTGATTTCTTGAAAAGAAGAAAAATTTTAATAAGAACGCTGAAAGTAAATTTGGTGTAAATGAAGCATCTATACAAATAAAAGAAAGTTTTGCTCTGTGTATCTGCGATGACTAGGAAAATCTACCGCATGTACAAGGCTGTAAATTTGTGAGAGGTTAGCCCAAGGCCTCTCTTGGTGCATCTCAGACACAAAATTCTAAATTTCTAATAATTAGCTGAGTAATTAATTAACAGTGAAAAAGATATCTCATTAAAAATTCACCTCTGTTCTTTCGATAGGGAAAAAGCGCCCGAGCCCTTTTTACGTATCGGGACGAAATGAAGATCGAAAAGAAGAAATTTTGGGTGGTATTTTCTCATTATTTATTAACTTCCATCGTCCAAACCGCTCAGTGAGGTTAAAGACGGAAGACATATTCTCAAAGACTGCTCTCTCTCTCTCTCTCTCTCTCTCTCTCTCTATATATATATATATATATATATATATATATATATATATATATCGCAGTTAACCTTTTGAATTTTTTTTTTTTTCAAAAAGGGTCATTTTTCCGAAAAACGTTTTTAGCCCTTATGGCAACGCCACTCCAGGGTGCAATTTTCGAGGTACCGACAAACCAAAAATATGTTCTTAAAGTTGAAACCTTCTTCTAATCGATGGTCTAATCGGCTTTAAAAATATGAATTTTAACTCTTTCAAATACACCGGCGAACTCAGGTCATTTCGCGCCTTACGGAGACGATATTTTTATATGCTAAAAGTAACTAAACGTTTGTATTTTAACACAATCTTTTTAGGGTATCTCAGTAGACTAGATTTACATCACCTACAAAAATTTCGAAACGTTCGGACGGTTAGAATATTTTTTACAAAATAAAATGACGAAATCAGTAAAAACTGGAGTGTTTCGCTGCGGTTTTCGATCGCTTTCGGTACGAATAGACTTCAAATTACGCAGAAAATAAAATACCAAATAGCATGTACTTTCAATTTAATATTTTTTCGCGATTTTTTCATTTCAAAATATAAATTCAGACAAAATCTAGTTAAAAGATATAAAATCATACAAATTTTAGGTTCATTTAAGGTTATTATAACGGGCCTGTGCAACGACGGGCGGATCAGCTATAATAAAAATATGAAGTTAACAAAGGATGTAACAATGGAAGAACATTTAATGGTATCTAATATGGAAAATACCCTGAAAAGAGGTAGGATTTCGTAGAAACAGTATTTTTAGATAATTTGAAATCGTGGTTTCACTATATCATATGAAATGGTACTTAACATGGCTCTTTATCGCAATATTTCATAGTTAATATTATTTTTTCATAAAATTGTTATTAATAATAATTATTGTTATTATGGGGGGTTTTTTATGCTCCAAGTCTTCCTCCAAGAGAAAAGAAAAACACTAGAGAACAGGAATTCTGCTTTCTTATAATTTAGTGTCGCCCCCGATGAAAAAAAAATATATATGTATATAAATATAGGTAGTTCAGTTTTAAGACTCCAAACATGCGTTTTTATTTTATATAAAATGACGTCATCCGCTAAAGAATTCCTCATTTACGATCCAGTCTTAAACAGCATCTACAGTAAAATATGCATAGGACGAGACTATCGCTGAATAATACACAAATCCAAAAAAGAGATTTCGTCATTTGAGAAACTGGACAAAAAAAAAAAAAAAAAAATCGGCTATCGCATGATTCTTAAGCTTTCATTTGTTTGTTATATTACATTTGTTTAATTACATTTTTTTTTTTTCAGTTATTTTGAGAAAATGGCAACAAAAAGATATTAATTGCTATTTTTCAAATATTTTCCCTTTACTTTCTACAGAAATGGAGTACTTCAGTTGCCAAAATTAAACAAATGGTGCTAAAAACTACAAAAAAAAAAAAAAAAAAAAAATAATAATAATATCTCAAAAATAAATGGAGATGCAGTTTTCAAACAAATTTAATTTAAAAGTTTTTTTTTTTTTTCAATACGACAATATAAAAATTGAAAATGTGCGATGCTTAGAAGTTAAAAAAATTGCAGTAGAGATTATTCCGTACAAGGATACATCTGCTTTGTTTTACGGCTGGCTTATACAACGTAACGTGATTTTTTGGAAACGACACATTAATAGGTGGGTGAAAGAAATAGCATACCGGGGTCTAGTAATAATAATAACCACCTGGAGTAAATCGCAACCCCTACTTTTGGTATACAGAAAGAATGGCAAAATATGCGCGAAAAATACGGGAATAAATTCATTAATTTCTAAAAAGCCACAGTAAAAGATAATCCTATATTCCTTAGTATTTACTCAACAGAACTATTTCTAATAATTAATATCACAGGTTTCTAAAATAGTCATCATTGATTACTTGCTTTCTGTAACACATTCTTTTTTATTAAAATTATAAAAGATAACAGGTATTTATTAAAAATATTATGTCCGCAAGATAATTAACATTTCAGGTCTTATATGAATTTACTGAAATGCAATAATGCTTATTTATTGAAACATAATTTTCGATAGTATTGATTTTTTAAATATGACTCTCGGACTTTGTAATCAAAACTAGACATCCGCTCTTATCATATTGATAATATAATTATATTTTCACCAAAAATCTTTGTATGAATTCTTTATATGATGCAGGGACAAGTTTTTAAAACGAAAAAATAAAATAAAAATAATTGCTAAAGAGTGGAAAAAAACTAGAGAAAAAGAAAGAAAGGAAAGAAAAGGGGGAAAAAACCGTTAAATAGGTTTGTGAAATATCAAAATTTTAGAAAGACTAAATTAAAAGAAGAAAATGTTGCACCTTGCATTAAGAAATATTTATTTAAATATCTTTATTAACTGTTAACACTTCAAAAGAACAATAATAATAATAAACATTCTAAATCATTTTATTATTGTCTTTGAGACTGTAGAGACAGAATTTTGTTTTATAAACAAGCGAAGTCTTAGAAAACACAGCATTAATTTTACATAAAGGGAGAAAATTACTCATTTACCTAAAAAAAGATGTTTTTATTGATTTTATAACTTTTCCAAAATGCAATAAAAAATATTTTGAAACTGCAATAAGAGATAAGGTTATATATCTATTTCTTTGCAATAACAATTACACAATAAAGCTATCAAGAGGATTTAATATAGTTTGGGACAGTGTATGATTTGATTTTGTTTTATAAACAAACGGAGTCTTGAAAAAAAAAAAAAAAAAAAAAAAAAAAAAAAAAAAAGAGCAGTGTTAGTTTCAGGGCTTCGGAGTCGGTGGGAAAATAGACGACTTCGACTCCGGGAATTTTAACAGATCCGACTCCGACTCTTACGCTCAAAAAATGGGCCGACTCCGACAATGCAGACCTGCTTGTAAAATAGACGACTCCGAATCCGATTCTTTCACTCAAAAATGGGCCCGACTTCGACTCCGCATCCCTGGTTAGTTTTACCATGGGAGCCAGCAAAACGAAATCCAGGGAGTGGCAATATTTTCAACAGAGGCAACAGTCCTGAAGTCCGTAAGGAAAGTGACGTTTTTTCCCTTTCTTTAATAAAGTATGTAAACTTGAAATAAGCGAAAGTAAGGTTTTGTTTCAAATCTCACGTCCAAGGCAATCTTTAAAAATATCAATTTCTAAAGCAATACAGAAATTTAACAAATAAGAAATAATTAAAAATACATATATGAACTCCTATTGGCTTTATCAAAATGAAGTACGGGAAGATTAGGGAGGGATGGGACATCTGCAATAAATCTAAGCTTTATTTTTAATTTATGACTCTTCCACAAGATGGACTAACCATTGCATCATACTAGTAGCTATAAATCTTTTTAGTTCCAAACACCTATGAGTCTGTGATTTAAAAAGATTATTTTACTAAAATTATGTAACTACTCAGATTTTTAATGTAAGTTTTCAATCTTATTCTTTGTTACTAACTTTACTCTTTTTAATGTTTTCTAAACTCAACAATATGTCTTTTATGGATGAACAGTTAAATTAAGCCCATAAGCCACATGTTTGTTGTAAAAACCTGTTTATTTTTTAGTTGTTGCTCTAAAAGGGATGGGACACTATGACTCAGGGAGGGATGGGACATGTCCCATCCAAATAATTATGTTTAATAGTATTTTATGTTTATAAGACTATCTTATTTTGGAATTGAATAGTGTAACAAATATGCAAGTTAAAAAGGAGATTTACCTAATTTCCTGTAAAAAAAAAAAAAAAGCAAAAACAAATATGCATTGAAAAACTAAAGCAGAGTAAGTTTTTCTTTTCTTACTCATGCATTATTTATCAACATCAATCATTAGTATTAAATATTTATATTTATTTCTATGATATCGATTTCCTTAGTTTTTTAGAATAAAATATTACTATTTTGAAATAATTATCGAAGTCAAACTGCAAATTTTATTTTTACATGGCAATACACTATTTATGAAGAGAAATGGAAAAGGGAATTTCATCTACCCGCAAGAAACTGACGGTTCTACCTTTAATAAACAAGACATAATTGCAAAGCTAAATTCACCAAAATTAATTAGCGGCAATAGTCAGGCACAAGCATATTTTTCATTTGGATTTTACATAATTTAAAATAAATGTTGCGATATACAATAAACCTTAGGAATGTAAATGTCACACTACCTTTGTCATTTTTTCATCACATTTTTGAAAGTTAAATATGAATTTTCATTTTAATTAGTTTATTAACCTAAAATTTTAATTATTATCATCAAATTTATATTTTTGAAATGTGTTAAAATGTTTCAAGATGCTATTCTGAAAGTTTCCATTTTATACTAAAGAAAGACAATTTGTAAAAAATATTTTTGTCAAAATTGTCCCATCCCTCCCTAATCTCCCCTACTGAAACAGTTTTTTTTTCTTTTTATTTTTTTTTCGTCAAGCGGCTCTTGCCCTCTGAATAATAAAATAATCAATATAATTTTTGAACAAGTGAACGTAAAAGGAATCGGAACTAAATACTGGCTTTAGCGAGATTCCTGCCCCCAAGGCGGAAAATACTTAGTTATTTTTTTTTTCTCTTATGCTTAATTATTTTAAATTCTGCTGAAAAAAAATACATTTTATTGATTCTATTGCTTCCACCCACCCCCCACCGCCCTCAAAATCATTAGAGAAAATAAAACTTAATTAAATTTTAAAATCCAGCGAGTGATAACGCTGGTGAATTTCATGAAAACAAGCGATTAAAAAAAAGTTTCCATTCATTCTATAACCTTGCCAAAACACAAAACCATTTGTATTTCTACTAGTTAAACATGCACATCCGAAAAAAAAAAAAAAAAGAAAAAAAAAGAAAGAAAGAAAGAAAAACTCAAGAAAATAGGCAACTTTGGACTGCCTTGCTCCCAAGGGTTATCGGTAGGAAATCACCATTCACTCACCAAAATTAACGAGCAGACAAACGTAAGCCATATTATTAGGAGACAAAAAAATTAGCAGCCCCGGTTACGAAATTATGGGTTTCTAATCCTAATGAACCTAAAGCACGAGAGGAAATTTTCTCCAAGAGTTCTAGTGGTGAATATTCTCTAAGATTGGGTGATAGGCGAGATAGATTTTCTCCTCATTATTCATCTGACATGGACAAATTTTAATGCTAGCATGCTGACACACATTTTCTGGCGAGAATGGTGATAACAGATTGTTAGTGAATTTTAGTTAGAATAATCATATCAGGTTTCCAATTTAATCACTAGGCGGAATAAAAATGTATGTGAAACGTACTTAGGTGTGGTTTAGAAAGGAAAAGAGGGCGCCAGTAGAACGAAATTTAGGGAAGGGCAAGATTTTGGAATAGTTTGCTGGCAGGTTCGGGTTTTTAAAAAGGCAAAATATAAACATGAAATGAATTAAATTAAGATTTCTTTTTCTTTTTTTTTTCTTTTTTTTGTCAGAACATCACATGCAAGATAATTTTTTTAACATAAAAAGCAATACTGTAATATAATATTTAAGAACCATTAAAAATCCGACAGTAGGAGGCATCTGCAGGCTTTTTTTTTTTTTTTTTTTTTTTTAATCCTGTAAAAGACGCTTGTCCCGAAGGGTTAAGATAATTTTAAAATAAGCGAACTTAAAAAGAAAAACAGAACTAAAAATTGTCCTTTACTTGAGATTCAGAATGGCAGGGGTGCTGACGAAAGCACTTTAGTTAATTTCTCTTTTAGTGTTTAATTATTTTAAATCACTTCAGACGAATAAATTCTACTTCATTTTTCAAAATCATCAGAGGGGAAAAAATTAGTTAATCAAATTGAAAAAGCAGGAAGAGTCATTTACCCTTCCTTGCTCCCCTTGCGGGGCGGGTGCCTGCGGTAGTGCCACTCACTGTATATTTTGAAGACGTGTAGCTTTAAGAGGAGTATTGAAAATAAAATAGTCTATTTTTGAAACAAAATCAGGAATATCTAAATCATTTTCTCACTGAATGGGAATAGAATTCTACCATGATGACACAGATTTTTGGTGATTATTATGATAACAGATTGTTAATAAATAAAATAGTCTATTTTTGAAACGAAATCAAGAATATCTAAATCATTTTTTCATTGAGTGGAAATAGAATTCTATCATGATGACACACATTTTTGGTGACAATGATGATAATAGATTGTTAATAAATAAAATAGCCCATTTTTGAAACAAAATCTGAAATATCTAAATCATTTTCTCGTTAATTGGAAATAGAATTCTATCGTGATGACGCACATTTTTGGTGACAATGATGATAAAAGATTGTTAATAAATAAAATAGTCTATTTTTGAAACGAAATCAGAAATATCTAAATCATTTTCTCATTGATTGGAAATAGAATTCCAACATGATGACACACATTTTTGGTGGCAACGATGATAAGAGATTGTTAATAAATAAAATAGCCCATTTTTGAAACGAAATCTGAAATATCTAAATCATTTTTTCATTGAGTGGAAATAGAATTCTATCGTGATGACACACAGTTTTGGTGACAATAATGATAAAAGATTGTTAATAAATAAAATAGTCTATTTTTGAAACGAAATCAGAAATATCTAAATCATTTTCTCATTGAATGGAAATATAATTCCATCATATATGACACACATTTTTGGTGACAATGATAAGAGATTTTTAATGAATTTTACTTATAATAATCATATTAAGCTTCTAATTTAATTATTAGACGAAATAAAAAATATGTCAAATGTTTTTAGATGTGAAGAGAAAAAGAGGGTTAGTATCACCCACTGTATATTTTGAAGATATTTCATTTTAAGGGTAGTTGAAATATGGGTCCCGGTCTCGGCAGAAAGAAATCCAGTGAGTGAGAGATTTTGGAACACATGTCCCTGTATTCCGTTACCAAGGGTTCGTTTTTAAAAATTGAGAATATAAACTTTAATATGGCTAAACTAAGAACTTTTTTATCAGAACAAGACAATTTTTTAAACATATCATCATAAAATGTAATACAGAAATGTAACAAAAAGGATACGTTAAAGATCCAAAAGTAAGCTTCTCTAGGCTTTTCTTAAAAATTGAGGATTAAGACAGTTTTTTTACTATTTTCGAGGAACTTCCATTTAAGATACTTTTGAGCCCCCCCCCCCCCCCCCCCCCGTTTTTTGCGTTCTTGTATTTAAAATTTATCTTAAACGCGGGTCTCAGAGGTTCAGAGCTGTCATAACGAAATGTTTTTGGTTTCATATTTTTAGTGTTTAATCATTCTAAGTTACGCGGAACGAATAAATTTTAGTATTTTTTTTAAATGATCAAATATAAAGAAATTTTTGTTAATTAAATTAAAAAATCAAGGGAGAGGCAATAACCAAAATTTTAACATTGCTCCAAAATTTTAACATTGGAGAGAAATGCAGGAAGAGCAAGAGAGCAGGTGATTCGTTTCAACCAAATACATTCTCTTTCTATTCCAGACACACTCAACTAACTGGCAGCATGTGGTCCGACAACCTTTTAATGTGCTGAACCAGACATACAATTATTAATCTATATTTCTAAAAATTTAAGATGCTCATAAAAACTATTCATGTCCTTCATTTTTTTATTTTTATTTGGGAAGACAAAATCTGTCCTGTTATTTATAATTAATTTACAACTATGTTAAAATATCCTAAAAATTTTTTTGCTTAGTCAAAAGTTATTTTTGCATATAATCCTAACTGCATTATATAGTGTTGTATGCATTTTGAGTTTTTAAACATTAATCAAATATCGGCGAAGTTTGTACTATATAGTTTTACCTTTTTAAAAGGTAAAAGGTATTTTCAGTGAGCAAAAATCTGATTTATTAAAGAAAATCTACTGATATTTGTTCTTGAGAATTAGGAAATTCTTACATCATTATTGTCAGGTCTCTGACGTTAATGAGACGTATGCCTAATAAAAATTACTGTTAATTTATTTTATTTATTGCATTTACCTGCATATAATTATCTACGTACTTGAGTTATGGATACATGTTTCATACCTATGAGATTAAAATGTGTACAATTGTTTTCATATTTGTAGTGGTTATCCTTGCTTTTACAAGTGAAAACATCGGAGCCTGGCAGAAGTCGGGGTAAGAAAGTAGAAGAGAGGTCAGTCTTCAGTTGGAGGTGAAACGTGGAGGTTGGAGAACGTAACTATTCGCGCTGTGTGCACGGAATATTTTTTCTACTGAAATGTATGTAGGTACGTGTATGTCCTAGAAACCGGTGGGTTTATCTCGTTGGATAAGCCTATACTATATGTAATTTGAATTGACTTCTCAAGGTCAGTTTCTCTGCCTTTATATTTGGTCAGTAACTATGGTAATACCGCATTTGGCTGATTGACCACTCTACTTTTTCCCATGACAACGGAGGTATGAAGTGGGGAGGGCGGGTGTCCTTGAGAAGCCAATTGCATAAGTGCAAGAAGTCCATCTAAGCCAAGATTGAAAATTTTTCTCAGCATTGGGATTAACCAAATGGAAATGGGCTAGAAGATTTCTATATCTCGTATTATGGCTAAAAATTGATCTCTTACAATAAAAAAAGATGATTGATGATAAAATTGCTATTATTTAAGTACATAAAGTAGAATTTACTATCAGTTAACGACTGAAATCAGTCCTGAGACTTAAGGACTTGCACCCATGACCAATTGAAAGTACATAGAGTATAGCTGAGAATGGTCAATAGAGCTGAGAAGAGTGTATTTTTATTGACAAAACCTAGTACGTAGATAATATCTTAACGTGCAATTTAATGTTGAGCAGGATCTGCTATATCCGTGTCTGTAAATGAAATTAGTTTGCTTGGTTGTAAATATCTTGTAAATAAATATTCCACTCAATATTATTTGATGTATCTGAGTTACTAATTCCCAACCTTCTCACATCGTTTCCGATATCATGTACCTATACCGCTGGTGGCAGCATATCAACTAAGGAGTGTATACTTGCAACTTTACGTGTGGCGGATTAAAATTAGAATGATAGTTATCACAGTATCGACAACGAACGATTACAATTATATTATTACATTTTATGTTTATTATTTACCAAATACTATTGGCTGTATGCAGAAGTAAGTTCCGTTTTTTAATAGATGACGTAAGTGTTCTTACATGTATTGTGTAAGTTTGGTAATACATGCTTTTGAAAAGTCTCTTAATAACCTTTAAAACGTAGTATATGACATTTGATTTAATTGTAAAAAACATAGTTTTTTATTCGATTTAAAATGGATAGTTTTGTGCCAAATAATCGCCATTTGCAGGAAATTTTACTAAACTTTTTTATTTAAATAATTTAAAGAAAAGTGCTACTGAAAGTCAACGTTTACTTGTATAAGCTTATGGTGAACATGCTTTATCTGATAGTATTTGTAGATGGTGGTTCAGGGAATTTAAAGAAGGTTTATTCGATGTTCAAGACACAGAACGTGAAGGTACACCGAAAAACTACTGAGCTACTGAAACTGTTACTGTTACGTGTTCTGAAACACGTTTGAAGCGAGCTGTTCAAGAAAATCGACCAGAATGGTATACTAGACAAAATAAACTCATTTTGCAGCATGACAACGCAAAACCACATACTGCAAATGTCATTAAAACTTACTTGAAAGTACAGGACTGAGAAGTTCTATCGCACCGCACTGTAAAAAATAATTGTTGATTTTACAGTATAATACTGGCAGCTGGGGACCCAGTATTATACTCTAAAATTAACAGTAATAATCCGTAAATAAATATCCCGTATTACGTTTTATAAAGGAAAGCGCAGAAATATACCATATAATTCTACTTAGCGGCATATTAGTGTTTATTTTACGGCTTATTATTGTTATTTAACGGTATAATTGTTGATTTTACAGCATTATACTGACACCCCAGCTGCCAGTACAATACTATAAAATCACCAATTTATTTTTGCAGTGCGGATATATCCGTTGGACATTGCCCCTTCGGATTACTATTTATTCCGGTCGGTACAGTCAGCCCTTCAAAACGTCCGATTCACATCTTATGAAAGAAATTGGCTTGACGAATGGATCGCTTCAAAAGACGACGACTTCTTCAGACAGGGAATCCGTAAATTACCTGAAAGATGGGCGAAGGTTGTGCCTTCTGAGGGAGCATACTTTGAATAATGTACCACTTTTATATACTTCCTAATTAAACATGTAATAAAAAAAACAAAAAAAAAAACAGGACTTTCTTTTGAATATAGGGGAGACTAGGGAGGGTTGACCCACTTTTTACAAAAATATTTTTAATTTTTTACATATTGATTGTAGAATAAAGTTTTATATATCATTTTATTCGTTATACGATCAGTTATCAAAATAAAATTGCTACATAAGTGTAATATGTAAGAAATTTGAAAAATGATTGATTTTAACCATGAGCAAATAATGGGTCAAGGCTCCCCACATATGGGAGGGTTGACCCACTATATGGGAGGCTTGACCCACTTTGTTTTATATTGAAATATTTGTGAAGAAAAATAAAGTCTGTTTAAAAAAAAGGCAATAAAACGTTATGCTACATGCTTTAGTTATTATAAAAAAGATTTTTGAAAATATGATGCTTAAACAAACCCGTTTTGACGCAATTGCAAATCAGAGGAGAAAAATTTTGTTTAAAGCAGAATTTCGTCTGAACAGGTGTAATTGTACAGCAGGGAAAATGAAATTTTAACATTTAAGACAGTATTTCTTTAGAGACAGGTTCCGTTTTCATGGATTATTACGCCCGGAATTTATAGCCACTGTCCCGCTCTTTTTTGTCTCCTTTTCCTACTTTTTGTGACACTCGACTTGACAACTCTAATTGTCACATAGTTTGGCTTCATTTCACTGTATTCATGCTGGTGAAATTTGTCTACATACCTTCCAAAAGTTTTTCGATCAATTCTATGTTCTTTTATCGTCGTATGTGTAATTAACTGATCATTATCTTCTTTATCCCTTTCAGTGGCAAAGCACTTTCAGTACTAAAATGTTGAAATAAATGACTGGCACCGCAATTTACGAAGACATTTATTTGGAAATAAGAAAAAGGGTATATTTCACATACATATTAAATGGAAAAAATTTTAGCAAATTTCTGGTGTCAATGTGGTGTTTGGGAATTAAAATTAAGTGGTTTCAGAAGCATGCCACTGCCCCTGAAAATGTCAAGACTGCTGCTTTCATATTTTCTAGTCTTTTACACTGTTTCTATTTACCTATTTTAGTAATATTTAAATGGAAAAAGTTCCTATCAACTTTCCCATTTATATCTCATTAAATTTTTTCTTGCAGTGGATACTGTAGCGATTTTTCACAGCTTTCTTTAATCTAAACATTTTCTTTTCCATCACCCTAGTTTACCGTGGCTTTGCAGAATAAATTTTTATATATTTTTTATATATAACCATTAATCTTTCATTATGCGTAGTGTATAATAAAAAGATTTCATCTGGTCAACCCTCCCTCACATTGACTGGGTCAAGCCTCCCCACATAGCCTTTTTTTAAAGAATAGCACATTGTTATGTTAAGTCTAAGTTACTGTACAATCTTTATGCCTGGAATGAAAGCTCGATATTTCTGCATTACTTAAAACCTACTTACTTAAATTTCTATGAGATATTTTATCTGAAAAAAGCTTACAAAATATTTCTAAAAAACACAACTTTTAGGTTAAAAACCCTCACAAGTGATTTTTTCCACACCTATTTTGATTATCTGTATGAAACAAAGACTGTTGTTTGAGAATTCCGGTGGCTTTTGTTCACACCTAATGATAAAACTCTAAAATTCTTTTAAATATGAAAACTGATGGGTGGGTCAAGCCTCCCGTATGGTCAACCGTCCCTAGTCTCCCCTACCCAATAGTTTATATTAATTTTTCATATTCATTTTTTATACTACTTTTTTATCTTACTATTTTAATTAATTTTTTTATTATTATTTAAATAAGTATAATATACTACAATCGATGAAAGAAAAAAAAACAACCTAATGATAAAACTCTAAAATTCTTTTAAATATGAAAACTGATGGGTGGGTCAAGCCTCCCGTATGGTCAACCGTCCCTAGTCTCCCCTACCCAATAGTTTATATTAATTTTTCATATTCATTTTTTATACTACTTTTTTATCTTACTATTTTAATTAATTTTTTTATTATTATTTAAATAAGTATAATATACTACAATCGATGAAAGAAAAAAAAACAACTGAGTATGGCTTCTCTATTCTCTAGCTACCATTTCCATTTATTCATTCCGAGCACATATCGATTTGTCAACTATGTCTGCCGAGAGTCTAAATTATATAACCAAGGGGTTAATGTCTGAAAAAAGATTGATGGGGAAGAGGAGAACTAGTTCTGCGCTTTATAATGATCGAGTTAAAACTATAGTCTGCGCCGGAATAAACAAGTCATGTTTACGAAAAGATATTTTGAATTTTGAAAATGTAAATATTATTTGTTAATTGATATACCAATGCTATCAGGCATTATTATTATTGCGGAGAGCAACATTACCTAGAATGGAAAATATATGTTTTTTCAAGAAGATAAAGACTCAGAATGATATGAAATGCAGATGTCAAGATAAGAACCGCTAAATAAGTTGTATGGCATTGGTATGTAATATACCTTTTAAGTGTCAGACTATATATACGGGGTGTTTCAAAATTATATGTAAGAAATGTAAAGGCAGGCTGAGGGGACCTTAGTAAGCAGATTTCGTACAGGAATGTGGGTGTGGAAATGCAGCGTTGAGGCGGTAGACGGCATTGTTAAGTTCTGTGGATAAAAGCATTTCGCTGGCTTGAATCGTCATTTTCCGCACGAATTTCGGGCAACATGCGCCGTTACCCCAATGCGGAGCTTGTCGACATACATTTCATGTATGAGGCTCTGCAAGAAAATGGAGCGGATGTTCAAAGGATGTACATGGAACGATTTACAAGTGGAATCAGCTGGATCGTCGAACATTTGGATGTCTTCATCGGGAGTTGTGCGCGAGTGGATCCTTTTATGCCTCGAGGCGTGATACGGGCACTGGAAGATATCACAGGATTCCTGCAGTGTTAAAAGCAATATTATGCACAGTAGAGGAATGTCCTCGAGAATTATTGGACGTGCGCCATTTCCTTGCGCAGCCACATACATGAAATGCATGTCGGCGAGTGGTGTAACGATGTATGTTGCCCGAAATCCGTGGAATGATGATTCAAGTCAGCAAAGCGTTTTCATCCGTCGAACTCAACAGCGCCCTCTACTGCCTCAACGCTGCATTTCCTATACGAAATCTGTTTACTAAGGTCCCCTCAGCCTGCCTTTTACATTTCTGAAATATAATTTTGAAACACCGTGTATATATATTTTTAAATAACTAAATATATTTTTAATGATTGTTTATAATGTAAATTCTTACAGACAATATAGAAGAATGTTTTAATAAAAATAGTGTGTCTTCTTAATAACCAAAAATAATATATAACGAAGGGTCTGTACTGATGTTGCTCTCCACAATAATAATAATGCCTGATAGTATGGTTTATAAATTAACATATAATTTATAATACGGACATTACAAAAAGCAGATTTTTCTGTTGGTAAACTATCAAAAATGTAAATATTAATGAATATCGAATGACTTAAAATAAGACATGTCTGAAAGAAATACTTGGATGTTGTAATGATGGAAAAATTGTAATTTGGTTTCCATCAAAGACCATGTTATCGCCTACTTTGGAAAGAAATAGGTAACGCACTTATTCGTAAATTGAGCAACACAAAAACATGAATTTTTAAATTATTACAATAAAAAAAACCCAACAAAACAGAAAACATTAATTACAATTTATAAAAAATATGAATTTTAAATCATACCACATAATCATAAAAATGCATTTCAACCTATTATGAAAACCAAATTTTTTTATTTTTAAAAATGTCCAAATTAGAACAATTTTATTATTTATTTAGTACATCTTAAAAGCTCTAGACCTAGAATCTATGAATGATTAAAACTTGGGTTAAATTATCATTAAATAATTTCCAATTTATTTAAGTTAATCAAACAAATAAACAAAAATACCCATTCCGATTTACGTTTTAAAATTATTCTCCCGGCCTTTTTTTTTTTTTTTTTCTATTTTGAGTTGTAGCAATTCACTAATAAGCGGGCGATACTTTCGAATTACTCTGATAACCGACTGATAACTCTGACGATCGAAATTATTCGTTTATGATAACCAGGGCTAGACATAAATATAGTGTAGATGAAGTCTGGATGTATGGAATTACACCCCCCCCCACACACACACACACACACTCCCCTCCCTTTCCGACTGGCTAAAATACCTTTTAATCCTTAAAACAAAATAAATTGGGTCCACGAAAAGTTTTACAACCGAGAACAACGCTTTTAGAGAACTCCAAACAGACTAAAAGATCCTTTTCTTATTTTTCTAACATTTAAAGTCACTTAAGGCTTGAAAAAATATCTTTAACACGGGACCCTTTAAAGCGAAAGCCGGCCCTGAAGACAGCTGTTTACCAACATTCAACATAAAGAAGACTAGATTAGATATCACAAATCCTCGCGGAGGCAAATCGAGTCATCGACCACACTCTGGCTGCAATACAAATCTGTACAAAAAGGAAAAAAGAAGAAGAAAAAATAAATAAATCTGGCGCGCTTTTGAAGTTTCTAGTGTGAATGTTTCCCGATTCAGCGCCAAATACAAAATCAATGTCGGATCACGCTTGTTTTTTGCCCCACACCACTTGGGGACACGGAGGAATTAAACGCGTTTGTCTATGACTCATTTGCGGCAGCAAAATAGAATATATATTTCCCCTCCTTTTTATAACCTCTCCGAGTTATGAAACACTGGGAAGCTCGACATCCGACAGAGGGGCCTTTTTCAAGGTGTCCAACTTCCAGTTTACGTGAACCGGTTCTCACATCAAGATAATTTCACAGGGCGCGTCTAGGTGCTCTTTGCTGATATTACAGAAAGGGCAGGAAGATATCTAATAGGGTCAGCAGTTTCGCGCTCTTTAATCATATTACATCAGGTGTGGATCATTGAAGCAAGAAGAAAAGGCCCGAAAGAAATATTTTGATAACGCCAAGGATCTTGTAAAACTAATTAAGTTTAAACTTCCAAGAAGACTCTTCTGCTGAGGCGATATTCTTCATTTGGTTTCGAGTCTATAAAATTATCAGCTGTTTGGGAATATATTGAAAAAAGCTTCATTTGAAAGAATTACGATATTCTTCATTCAGAAACTATGTCATCGAACTGTTTTTTCCATTTTCTTGTAAACGCAATAGATCTTTCAGAAATTACTGTTAAAGTTGGCATTTTGAACCGAACTTCCGAACGAAAGAAGAAAATCCAGTCAATAAGGGGAGAAAAATGCCATCTCACGTGACCAAAATAGCTTATAAATCAATAGCTAATTTATTGATTAAAAAATGGAAAAAACAGTTCGATTCCAAATCGCTTCCATGGTCAGGCTTTCCAATTTTATATCTTTCCGTTAAAAAATGAATTTGTAAATGTGTCAAAACGTTTTGCGCTTGTTGAGCTGAGCAGTTGAGAACAGCCTTAAAAAAATCTTGTTACTTTTTTTCTGTTACTCAAATGATAATAATGTACACGTTTTCCTCGCTTTATGCTGTTTTAGTTAGTGTGATTTTCAGTTAGTGCGAATACAAAGCGTACAAAAACGATTGCACCGCCATTTTACCTTTTGTGACGTCACGAGAATATTGTCCATTTAATAAAAAGAGCTCTATAAAATTATGTAAGAAAATGACTTATTATCATTAAACTAAAGCTGAAACATGCTAAAAGCGGGGGGGGGGGGGGAGTACATTGAAAGGCATATAAAGAAATACCTTTACTCTGATTTACATGTTTCGTCGCACAAACGGCAGCTTTATTAAAATTATTTTCATATTATTATTATTTTTTTTTTTTTTTTTTCCGGAAATAATTTTTATCAATATAAATTTTGATAAAGTCGCCGTTTGTGTGACGAAACATGTAGATCAGAATAAAAGGTATTTATATGCTTTTAAATGTATTTTTTTTTTTTTTTTTTTTTTTTACTTTTAGCATGTTTTAGCTTTAGTAGAAAGAGGTCTTTTGAAAATAATAAGTTTTTAGATAATATATACGGATAAAACGGGAAGGTTATTAAATAAATCGCATGCATTTGCTTTTGAGACCCTTATCTGTTCAAAATCAAAATTGTAAGTTACCAATAATCAAATATTTTAAATTAGTTAATTATTTTAATAACTTTACTTATATATATTACCGTAAAACGAAAAAACAAAGAACCCAGGGATAAATTTTGATAGCGCCAATTAGCGTGTAAAACTAATTAAGTTTAAACTTCCAAATAGATTCTCCTCCTGGGACAATTAAAAATATAAAATAGTAAAAGAAAAAAATATTTTTAATTTAATAGAAAGAGATCCTTTTGAAAATAATAGGATTATAGATCATGTATATGGAGTAAACAGAAAGATTATTAAATAAATCCCATACCTATATATATATATATATTAGAATATTTCCTGTTTATAAAAATAAACGACCAGTTTCTAATAATTATTCTTAATTAATAATTCTTATTTCAGTATTAATTTATTTTATTTATTTACTATTTTAAGATTCAAAATTCTCTAAACGTTACCTGCAAATATGTTTTCTTGGTCGAAGTATTCATGTTGCTGGTAAGCGAAAATTTGGGAAGCATTAAAAAAAAAACTATTAAAGCATTAATAAAATTATACATTGGGTAAGAAATGAACAGTTTATTAGAATAAATATACCGTATATTTAGGTGTATAAGCAGGGCTTGATTAACTTTTTTGATATTTTAAGTTTAAATATTTGGCATAAAAATAAAAATATATGCTGATAACAGTACAATTAAAGGCTTATAAATGCTTTTTAAAAAATAGATCTACATCTTTCAGAAAATAATTAAACATTAAGAGAAAAATAAACTAGGACTTTTTTCCGCTCAATCTCCCGTCAAGACGGTTTTTAGTGATGTTCTTTTACGTTCACGCACTTAACTAGTATGTTATGGCCATCACAAAACCTCCTTCTATATAAATCATGTCAATTAAATCCTTTAAATAGTAGAAGAAATTACACCAATTCATATCAAAGTATATCTGAATTTGAAGTTTGATGAAAATTCGTGCATTAGCTCTTGAGATAGAGCTATAGCGGAAATTCTGAAAAATGTAGCATAGCAGCGCCTCCTGTTAAGCGATTTACATCAAAAGATAAACAGCACTAATTCATATCAAGGTATATCTGAATCTGAAGTTTGCTGAAAATCCAAGCATTAGTTCTTGAGATAGAGCTATTGCGGAAATTGCAAAAAATGCAGCATAGCAGCTCCACCTGTTGAGCGATTTACACCAAAATCTATAAAACATCAATTCATGTCAAGGACTAACTGAATCTGAAGTTTGATGAAAGTCCGCGCATTAGTTCTGGAAATTGAGCTATTGTTGAAATCGTGAAAAATGCAGTATAGCAGCGCCACCTGTTGAGTGATTAACACTAAAAACTAAACAGAACTAATTCATATCCAGGTATACCTGACCCTGAAGTTTTTTGAAAATCCATGCATTAGTTCTTGAGATAGAGCTATTGCGGTAATTACAAAAAAATGCAGCATAGCAGCGCCACCTGTTGAGCGATTTACACCAAAATGTATAAAACGTCAATTCATGTCAAGGACTAGCTGAATCTGAAGTTTGACGAAAACCCGTGCATTAGTTCTGGAGACTGAGCTATTCTGGAAATCGTGAAAAATGTTGCATAGCAGCGCCACCTGTTGAGCGATTTACACCAAAAACTAATCAGCACTAATTTACATCAGGGACTAACTGAATATAGATTTTTATTAAATTCCGTGCATTAGTTCTTGAGATAGAGCGCCCGCAAAATTTGTGTCACATACAGACAGACAGACTCACAGACGGACATTTTGTAAAAACATGTTTTTCGGAAACTCTGATTCCTAAAACGTGTAAATCCGTCGAAAACCGAAATTTTCACGAATCCAATACTTTCTTCTTGTAAAGATAGAAGAAAGTAAAAATGATCTTAAACAAGAGGCGGGGAATGTGACAGAAGAAAACAAACCTCCTTTCTGAAATAAGAATAAATTTCTTTAAAAAAAAATTAGAGTAAACCAAAAATAAGAATAAACTGGGATGATTGAAATATTTAATATATCTTAATTGTTAAATTTCTATATTTCTTTTTATGTTGATATGTTTGAATAAAAAAAATCTTGCAGAGGGTATTCTGAAAAAAGAAAAAAATACATATTAGTTAAGCTTTTCCCATGTTTATTTCTTCCTTTTTAATAAAGGCGACTTACGTTGTAGACCACAGGCACATATGTTTTAAATTCTTGCCCCTCTTTACATTTTATTCTGCTTGTGCCCTTGCTATTTTCATTACTAACAAATGCCTGTAAAACTAGTTTTACAGCGGTAATAGTATTCCGCAGAGAAGGTTATTTTCGGACATTTTGTAACAACGCGTTTATTTTTAAAGATTTAAATTTTACAAGCAAGAAGAATGTGCAGATTATAATTCAAATCAATTAAAGAAATGAGTATTATTTCTGAATTCATTATTAATAACGTAACATTGCGAAAATCTAAGTTATTTGATCTCACCTTTTTTTTTCTCCTCTTTTTGCTTTCTTTTCTATCTTTGGAAGAAGAAAGTATTGGATTCGTGAAAAATTTGGACTTCCGGTTTTCGATGGATTTATACGTTTTAGAAGGTCCTGAACACGATTTTAGGGCTTTTAGAAAATGTCTGTCTGTCACTCTGTCTGTATGTGAAAAAAGTTTTGTAGCCGCTCTATCTCAAGAACTAATGCATGGAATTCCACAAAACTATAGATTCAGTTATACCTTGATATAAAATGGAGCTAATTATCTTTTGGTGTATGTCGCCCAACAGGTGGCGCTGCTATGCTGCATTTTTCACGATTTCTGCAATAGCTCTATCTGAAGAACTAATGCATGGATTTTCATCAAACTTCAGATTCAGTTAGTCCTTGATATGAATTGGTGCTGATTAGATTTTGGTGTAAATCGCCCAACAGGTGGCGCTGCTATGCTGCATTTTTCACGATTTCCGCAATATCTCTGTCTCAAGAGCTAATGCACGAATTTTCATTGTATACCTTGAAAAATATTGGTGCTGTTAGTTATATTTTGGTGTAAATCGTCCAACAGTTATGGTGCATTTTTCAAGATTTCAGCAATAAGTCTATCTCAAGAACTAATGCACGAATTTTCATCTAACTTCAGATTAAGTTAGATGTTGACACAAGTTGTTGCTGATTAGGTTTTCGTGACAATCGCCCAATAGGTGGCGCTGTTATGCTGGATTTTTCACGATTTTCGTTTTACCCTCTATCTCAAAAATTAATGCAAGGATTTTCAACAAACTTCAGATTCAGTTAGACGGTGAAATAATTTGTTGCTGTTTAGGTTTTGGTGTAAATCACTTAACAGGTTGCGCTGCTATGCTGCATTTTGCATGATTTACACGATTTTAGCGATACCCATATATCTCAGGAACTAATAGACGGAATTTCATATCTTTAGAATCGTGATGATGGGTCATTTATTTTTGGTACTATGCTAGTAAATTTTTAAGTATTAACATGTATGATGTAAAAGAAAGTTTTAGGATTGGCACATCCGACTAGTTTATTACTCGTAAAAAACAATGAATGCTTTGAAGAAATACCACGTGATGATGTGTGAAAGTATATGAAGTTTTAGTTTAAACTTTTTTGGGCGAACAAACGATGCGCCTAAATATGAAAAATTAAATTAAAAATGCACACATAAAACGTGGGAAATGAATAATTCTCTTTTATTCCAATTCATTTGGTTTGGCGTCCCACTTTATATTTTTAAAGTGTAAACCAGCATGTTAGGGGCATCGTCAGCTCTGCACGCCGCATTTTTACTTTGGACTCATTTTATTTAACATTTGAAACCTTTAATTCGCGATTTCATTTACTTCGTATTAAAATTATTAATCAGTTTAAGAAGATATTGCTTTTGGTCGTCATTATAAAGAATTTCCACATGTTAGCTCACCACACCAGACTATTTTTTATTTTCCCCCATACTTTATATGTGGAAACCTATATAGAAAAGAAGTTACAATCCAATTTGAAAAACAAATAAATAAATAGAATAAAAAAATAAATCTTAAAAATCTTTTAATTTAGAGTGGGTCGTAAACCGCAATTTTACATGGTTTTTATCAAATTCAAAAGTTTATAAAATGTGCATATTTTTTTTAACCAATAGATATAAAACAAATAATTCAAAAACATCTGAAATCTATGCAGTTTCTTTTTTTCCCTTTAAAAACTTGTTTGTGGAATTATCTCTCTCTTTAAAAATATTCTGAAGTATTGTGTTCAAAATGCCTTTTTCAGAAAAAAGTATATGCTATAAAGGAAAGAGATAACAGTATGCATATTTTATATGTGTTATTACTATTTCCTAATGTGCCCCTCCCCCTACAAAATAAAATAAATAAATTTAAAATAATAATAATAATAAAATAAATAAATAAAATAAAAAGCAGGCTGCTACCTCTTTTCCTTTCTGAATTATAACAATTTAAACTTTGCAAATGTTCAAGAATCAGCATTTTTGACATCTTAATACTCGAAAGGAAGAAAAGGTATTCGTACGTGATTTAACAAAAGGAAGGACATCTCCATATAATGCTTAAGTCTATAAGCCTTTTAGGTAGATTTCGTAAGGAATACTACCTATTGCAGTCGTTACCACGGTGCGACTTTTGAAAAAATCCTTCATAACTTTTCATTATAGGACCCCAGGAACCCAAAACCACCCCCACCTAAAAAGTTTATATATGTATGTGTATGTATGTACTAAATTTTGTCCACACGATAAAAGTCGCAATTATGCACGGATCGTCTTCAAACTCGCCAACAACTTTAAGATGGCTAATATCTTGGCGGGGATTGAAAATGGGCAAAATCGGCCCAAGGGAATGGAAATGGGGAGGGTTAAAAATTTTGAATACCGTCTTAACATGATTCTGATAAAACCAGCTCTTACACAATAAATATTTTTCGTTATAGCAGTTGCCAAAAAAAAAAGCAATAAAATTCTCACCACAACAACTGCTTTTCTATTGCAAGATTTTCACGTGAAAAATTAAATTAAATAAACAGTTTGACGAATTGAAAACAAATTGAATATTACGTCATAAGTTTTCTAGAGCAAGATTTCCGCACGAAAACTCAAAATGAAATAAACAGTTTGACGAATTAAATATATATATATATATATATATATTGCGTCATATTGGAAATATAATGGACCTCAGTCAGGTGAATATGTAACGTCATGTGAGTTTGAAGAAACGTATTAAAACATGATAAAAACCCGACTATGGAAATATTAACATATTTTAACACTTTGAGGTTCTCTGAATTTGCTTCAGCCATTTTTAAACTTATTCCATATAGATGCGTGTGTGTATTCGTGTATATTAGAATTTTCACAAAACGTTTAACTCCCTAGAGCTCATTCTTAGTGAAGGAACTGGGTTTATCTAATCTTGATTTAAGTTTTATTGGTGAATTTAGTACTTAACTTCGAAATCTACCTCCGCCTGTTAGGGCCGAGCCGGCAGTGATTTTTTTTTTTTTTTTTAATCACAACTAGTCTATGGCATACGGAATCTTGGAATGAGAGAAATGACAGCTAGCCAGTCCATTTAGAAATAACACATTTTGTTGAATAAATTTTCTGGGTTCAGGGAAGTGTTTTTGGAATTTATTGTATTTTTGTTTATAATAAGTTTGAGAGTGATAAGAATTTAAAAAAAACAGATTTGATTCCTGTATCAGAATATTCAATACGTTTGGTTACTACAGTTATATCCCAATATTCGTAAGAGAGTCTATGAAATCTCTCTTTCTGAACATCTGAACACTTTATTTACGCGAAAATCACACGAGGAAATATTTGCTTCACAGACTTTTATGGTATGAATATATGGATGTATTGAACACGCAGGGTTCGTAAATATCATGATATATATATGTATATATATATATTATACCCATCCGATATTTTGAAAATAGTCAACTTATTGATGATTGTAAATATTTTAGGCTTAATATGAATTAGAAACTGAATCATATTGCATTTAGCATGAAAACTTAATAAAACAATATTCTAAATATTTTTTTTTCTTTGTTTTTGTTTCAGTTATGTAACAAAATTGAAGAATGAAAAACAGACGCAATTTGCTTTTTACATGCACAAAAAATAACCTATATCATTTGCTATAAAAAAAAAATTATGGTTTAAGAACAAAAAATCTTCTTAAAACACCATCAAAAAATTTTTTTATGCGCTAGGCCTTTCGAAAGATCTGAGTCTTTTTTCGTCAGGCGCAAAAAAGACGTGCTTCTACTATGAAAGCCGTAGCAAGACTCCTGGTGTTTTAACCAGGTTTCTGACAATGGCATTAATCATTAGTTTGGACGATTTATAATCTCATTTATATTTATTAATTATTATTGATAATCCTAATTACTAAATTTATTTGAAAATATCGACGTGAGCCCCTCTCATAATTTTTGATTTGCTATGCTACTGAAAATTAATGAGAAAAAAAAAATAAAATAAAGCAGTGGAGAAAGTCGCTGCAAAAACAACTTCAAGTGTCGGAGGTTCAAAACATTACATAGTTTTTGTCTAAGAGAAGGGAGGAAAACAATCGCATTGTCGAAAGATTAATCCCTTAATTCGCGACTTTCACGGGCAGTGTAGGCTACTTTATTTATTTTTTTTTATTATTCAGATTGTTTGATTCCCACCAGTTTTTTTCCCCTTAAGGGTGTTCTTTCTTGAGCAACTTTCTGACATAAGTTTTAATTCATTTTTGTTCGAAAATGCATGAAACTAGCTGGTGGTGTTGTTCAGAAACTATGTCATTGAGCTGTTTTTTCCGTTTTTTTTTTTTTTTTTTTTTTTTTTTTTTGCAAACGCAATAGATCTTTCAGAAAATAATGTCAAAGTGGGCGTTTTGAACCGAATTTCCGCGCGATGGAAGAAAGAGACTCAAGAACGGGCGAAAAACGTGTTTATCACGTGATCAAAATTCCTTATAACTCAATAGGTAACTGATTGATCAAAAAATGGAAAAAACAGTTCAATTCCAAATCGCTTCCATGGCCAGGCATTCCAATTTTATATCTTTCCGTTAAAAATGAATTTGTAAATGTGTCAAAACGTTTTGCGCTTGTTGAGCAGAGCAGTTAAGAACAGCCTTAATAGTGTGATTGGCTTTATTGGCATCATTTTATCTGCCATTATATAAGGTGAATATTTCTACTTCCAAAAAGTGTTTTCAATCAAACACGCTGAATTATTTTAAAAAAGTAGCTTACACTTATCAGGCGCAATGCTTAATTCATTTTTGGAGGAACCGCAGGTTCTATGAAGTGTAAGCCAGTAAATCAAGTTTTTTTTTTTGTAACCATTATGCTCTGATAATTTAAGACTATTTATTTTCTGTGAATTTTTTTTTATTATTATGTGAGGCTCTACTCCCTCAACACACAGTTTTCTCATAATTTGATAACCTTTCGATAAAACACTGCAAATATTGCAAGTATTGAAATTAGATAAAACGTTGCAGGCAAGGCCCTAGCCAATATGGGGATCACTAGGGTTTTATCCCCTCCGAAATTTCTATCATAGTGACTATAAATATTCCATTAACTATGAGTCAAGATTGCCAAGATTAAAAAAATAATTACTATAGTCAAGATTCAAAAATCAAAAGTCCACACTAGCATATCTTTACTATTTTTGTTTGATTTCGTCAGTTTGTTGAAAAAAATAAATGTGGTTTAAAAATTTATTCGAATTTTCGGAATAAGATTCTGTAAAAGCAGAATCTCAAAATAAAATGTTTGGAGCAGCTTGATGCAGATCGTCAGGCTTTTTTAGCCCAAATACTGGAAGAATGCAATGAAAGTCCTTTAAATTATCCACAAATTTGGATGTTTTGACATATCCTATAGAGAAAACATTTCTGGCCATAAAGCATTAAAATATATATATATATATATATATATATATGTACAAAATTTAAGATATTAATTTGGTTAACACTAACGTTAATACGTCATTGAAGAAGCATTTAAATTAAAATGAGATTTAAATTTTATTTGCAATAGAAAAGGTTTAAATTTTCTTTAAAATTAAAATTAAATTATTTGAATTCACAATAAAGCTTAATAAAGGCTTTTAACACTTGCCCAACTAGTAAAAACCAAATCTAAAATAAGACAAGAATAAAATTCTGGGCCCCGAATACCCCTCCGCGAAATGTTTTTTCTGGCTACGGCCTTGATTGCAAGTGCTAAAGACTCCAAACATAGACGGTTCTGACGGAGAGAAGAGATGAAACAATCATATTGTCGAAAGCCAAAGAATAATCAGTGTTCGGAGACCGCACATTCCATGAAGAGTACATTAGCAAATCAAACTTTTTGATAATTTAAGACTATTTATTTTCTGAGTAAAATTTTTACTAGATGAAGCTCTGTCCTTTTTAAGCCCCCGTTTTCTCATAATCTGATAATCGTTCGATAAAACATTGCAAGCCTTCGAAACTCGATAAAACATTGCAAGCGCTGGAAAACATTGAACGGTTCTGAGGAAGAGAAGAGATGAAACAATCATATTGTCGAAAGACTAGGATTAATTCATGTTACGAGAACCGCACATTATATGAAGCGTACGTCCAGCAAATCAAGTTTTTGTAAGACCAAGAACCTGTTCCAGGATAAGAAAAGTTAGTTGTTAAAGGGGCGGGGCTTGTGGGTATAATGAGAACAGATGTGAGTTCGAACACCCGCCGCCCGATGATTTTCTCCCGACACCTGTCCTTCCATATGAGCATGCGCAGATCAACTGGCGCGTAACGAAAACGTAACTACCGTGTTTGGTTCAATGATTGTTGTGCTGCAATAATTCGGGATCATCTAAAAAATTAAATTCGTCCTTTAAAAAATGCTTTTAATATATAAAAATTGCATTTACATTTTCCATAACGTATAGAGTTGATAATTCATAACTTCTGTAAATTCAAGATTTGTATGAAAAATTTTTTGTTTCTTGTTTTGAAAGAATTACTGTGTTTTTTCTGTGTGGGTCGCAGCGGTAATGTGCCTGTAACCCTAAACATTTTATAAATCTAACTAAAATAAATAAAGATTTTTAAACTTTGCAATTTTTGCTAAACCATCTTTGATAGTTATGTGGGTATTTGGGACAATTGTTAACTATACCAGGCAGAAATATGTTTATATTTAAATTATATGTGAGAATTGCTTATTGTAATTTAATTAATTAATTAATTATTTATTTCATTATTATTATTTGAGTATTGACCATGTCAATGAGATCGCTTTCACAATCTGTGTTTATTAATGTGAAGACAAATACAAATAAATTTACGACTACTTTGGGATGGAATCGCTTTAAGGCTGTTCTGAAATTCAAACTGGTTATTTTATGACACATTCCTGGATTAATTTTTACTCGTAAATGAATAAAATTGGAAGGTGCTTTTACACATAAATTACCATATCGAATCGCTTTTTCGATCTTCGATAAAAACAGATGATCCCTTTAAAAAATACTCCCAAAATTGTCATTTTGAATTGAATTTCCGTACACGACAATCCGATTGAGACAACGATTGCTTATCTCAAGATGTAATTCACTTATACCGGGTGTCCCAAAAAGGACTGACTGATTTTAAAATTCAATAACTTCCAAACGGTGACAGATATTAAAAAAATTCTTGCAGGAGGGTTATGCATAAAGTCAAAAGTTTTTTTTACAGTGATTTTCGATTTTAGTTCGAATTACAAACAATAGATGGCGCTGCGATCAATAGAGGCTAAATTCAGGCTCGATTTTTGGTACTTCGTGGCCCGGATAATACATTTCCATCTCCTTTTTCTGCATGGAACAACAGAAAGGACCAAAACTCGAGCCTGTATTTAGCGACTATTGCTTACAGCGCCATCTATTGTTTGTAATTCGAACTAAAATCGAAAATCACTGTAATAAAACTTTTGACTTTATGCATAACCCTCCTGCAAGATTTTTTTAAATATCTGTCACCGTTTGGAAGTTATTGAATTTTAAAATCAGTCAGTCCTTTTTGGGACACCCGGATATATATATAAAACGATTCCGAATCACATCATTAGTTGTACCACCTGCAAGGTTTTACGTTTAAAAATGAGCTTGTAAATGCACCAAAAAGTTTTGGAAAAAAATTTTTTTTTTTAGAACACTTGTAACCTTTTGATGACGAGCAGGACTCGCGACTATTTTTATATTCAATCACAACACAATTTACAAAACATTTTCTTTGTGGTAAATATCTCTTTCACATATCTTGGTATAAGTGTAAGGCAGAGAATATTTATCAAAAGGGGGTAAGAGATAGGATAAAGAGAATATTCCACTGGGACGTATGGTGTCCCAATCCTGTAATAAAAAGTTTAAAATAAGTCCGCTAAAATAAAATAATGATTTTCTTAAATCAAACTAAGAAAACACTCTATATTATTTATTTATTTTTAACACACTGGAAAGGGTTTATTCAAAGCATTAGCATTTATCGGAAGCAAAAATGAAATTATTGTAAAGTGCTACTTAGAGGTCTGCACGATCCGGAATTTCCAGGCCCGGCCCGATGAAAAAATTAAAAGTTCGGCCCGCGCCGGCCTGTTTATATTTTCACAGATCACGGCCCGGTACTGGCCCGTACAAAAATCGGTGAAAACAGACCCGGCCCGTGTATAAATCAATAAAACGAGGCCCGACTCAATTTCTACAAAAAATTCAGGTTTCTCTAAACATACAATTAAGATTCTTTTAAAGAATAATACTGCATACATATTTATGGGATAATTTTACAGTATATTTTAAAATTATTATATGTTCGCAAGACAGAAAATGCACAATAGCAACATTAAAGATTACTTAGAGTCTTAGACGTTTCACCATTCAAATAAGGATTCATTAAAAATTAATGTAGTTTAGAATAAAAGAAAAAAGAGGAGGGTTAAAACATGATTACGTTTGAAGCTGTATAATAAAAAGCAAATTTGTACAAATATTTCTCTGCCATTTGATAAGGCTTTTCTCAAATCCAAAGGAGCTATACTATCCTTTTCTGAGCATTTGGGGAGCATTTCTGAATTCATTTCTTTTTGGAAACGCATAAGATTGTCAGGTGTTCTTATTCAGAAACAAATGTAATCGAATAACGTTATCCATTTTTTGATAAAGGCAATATATCTTTGAGAAAATACTGTCAAAGTTAAATTCTTGAATCGAATTTCCAGAAGCGATAAGATGGAAAGATAGAAAAACCTACAGTCACGTGACAAGAATCTCTTATATCTCGATAAGTAATTTATTTATAAAAAATGGAAAACGTTTTTCGTTTCCAAATCCCTTCGATAGTCAGGCCTGTCAATTTTATGTCTTTACAGTTAAAAATGAGTCAGATAATTTCTCATTGTTCAGCATTGAATTTGCGTACCACCTTAAGGTATATTTCCAAAGATTCCGTTAATAGAAGTTCGTTATCGGTATTACTAATATTTTTACAAAACATATTGCATTCCCTACACATTCTGAGGACAATAAAGTCCAGTTATGGCATTGCTAGACTATGTTAGAAAAAAAAATGCAAGTCGGATCTCGAGACGGCACGAGTCTGCTGAAAGAAATAAGCCCGGGCTCAGACACCGTTTAACTGTCATGTCCATGCTGATCTCTACGTTGGACATGTTACATTTCTGATGTTAGTTCGTGACCGTGACGCACATTTATACTTATTCTTGCGAAAGTCACCAGCTTAATTTTTTTTATCGGTCCAGCCCGGCCCGTTGAAAAAATTGTTTTAATTCTGCCGGCCCGGGTCGTTTGAAAATTCGCCTTCATTTTGCCGACCGGGTACGGGCCTCGGCTCTAGTGCTACTCTACAATGTGAAAAAGTGAATATTTCTCAATCTAGAAAAGTATAATATAACCGCGAAGGAAAATGTATAATAACCTCCTCTGTGTTGTACAAGATACCGAAAAGCTTCTTTATCTTTAGAAACTTCAGAAATCAATATAATTTTCAAGCTTTAAAGACGAATTTATAAAAGCAAAGTTTCTTTTGCTGCCACCGATTTTCAGAAACGTTTCCAGGTAGTTTTTATAGTGCCTTAATGAGTTTTCTCGAACTGGAATATCGGTTTTTAGCACGCTATCCATTGTCAGTAAACATTTTCATAGTCAACAAACACATCTCACAGACAAACATGATAAATTAACAGCATTAAGATTAGAATTAAAAGTGATTATTATTTTTTTACTCTTGCATGTATAAAATCAGTTACACAACTGGAAATAGTGGATATCGATAGCATCCTACAAACCGACATTTCCTGTTTGATAAAACTGATTAGTACATTAATCGCAGATCGCACAGAGGATTTCATTTAATATATCTTTTATAAAACACTTTATCCTTAAAGTAATAAATCAAAATTTTTAATTTATAATTATTAAAATCTTACATAAATGGCAGTACCATTACAATTAATTTGGAAATAATTTAACCCTTTATTTACTGACGGTACTTATAAGTACCATTAAAATAACTTGTTATAAAATTAATTTAAGACTGTTCTCAAATCCAAAGGGTCAACTTTCTGACATAAGTTTTAATTCATTTTTGTTCAGAAGTGCATGAAACTAGCAGGTGTTATTGTTCAGAAACTATGCCATTGGGCTGTTTTTCCCATTTTTTTTTTTTTTTTTTTCAAACGCAATAGATTTTTCAGAAAATACTGTCAAAGTTGGCATTTTGAACCGAACTTCCGAACGAAAGAAGAAAATCCAGTCTGTAAGGGGAGAAAAATGCCGTGTCACGTGATCAAAATCCTTATAACTCAATAGGTAATTGATTGATCAAAAAATGGAAAACACAGTTCGATTCCAAATCGCTTCCATGATCAGGCTTGCCAATTTCATATCTTTCCGTTAAAAAATGAATTTGTAAATGTGTCAAAACTTTTTGCGCTTGTTGAGCAGAGCAGTTGAGAACAGCGTTAATACATGGATTAGTTGTAATACAGTTTAGAATGAAGTTATAGATTACATTACTTTATCTTGTTCCAAAAACATTCTTGGTTACATAAAACAAAAATATTTTTGAAAGGATGATTTCTTTTGAGTTTGCATATTTTCAGCTTTCTTGGCGTTTTGGGGCGGGGTTATTTTGAAGTTCGGAAATATTTCTATATTTCTATTGTAAGAACATTATATTTGTACATTTCCGAATTCTACAAAATACTAAGAAAAATATTAAAAATAAAAGATTTGAGTGGGGTTATAAATATTGCACAAAATCCCTATAAATTCAAATTTAATTAATCTTCTAAATCCTTCTAAAATTCTTCTAAAATTTATTAAATGATTATGTAAATATTCTAATGTAGTTTAAACAATTCACAAAACATGCTTTAGGAGATAAACATTTTATGAATTCATAATTCAGAACATAAAAGGTTAAAAAATATATTTTAATTAAATTTTTAAATTCAACAATTTCAAAAATTTAGCGGAGGTATAAATAAGAAATAATATTTTTAAAAGCAAAAACGTGTTTAAAACATATTTAAAATGCTGAAATAATTCTGAAAATATCCACATTAATCCTTTCTCTTTTCAAAAACTCACTAGATGGCGGCAAAAAGAACGTTAACATATATTAAAATTCGAAATAAAAAAGAAAAAATACCTTTTAATTCCCCAAAAATGCATATAGATAAGTTTAAAAAAATTGTCAATAAGAAGTGTATTATTTCAAAACATTGCCTGTAGATGGCAGCAGCAAACAAACAAACAAACAAACAAACAAAAAAAAAATGCAGAAGAATCCAATGTTTATACCTCTGTATCGAATTAAATATTGATGATGAGGATTTTTTTATATTAAATATGGATTTTATTATATCATCTGACATGTTAATTGTTACGAAATGAGCATTTAAAAAAATATATATATACAAGGAATTCTTCGGATATTTTTTTAATTGAAATTTCAGATTTTCTCTGTCTGAAATAAACGATATTTTAAAAACTAACGCTACACAAAAAAAAAAAAAAAAAAAAAAAAAAAAACAAGCCTTTAAAATTGCCTCTCAAAAAAGGAATTTTCTTTTAATTAAATCCATCTGAAAATGAAGTGTAATGATAAAAATCAAAATTTTGAAGCTCCGCCCGAGAGCTTCGAACCCACAATCTACTGTGTGTGAGACATTTGCTTTACCTCGGCACAATCGGTGCTCGGGGATGCTTGCTGAATTTAAGATTATGTTTTGAAATCGAAAAAGAACGAATTCGCTTAGTTAAAATAATGTAAGGATTTTTCAAAATTTTATTATTTTGGGAAGGATTCAGCTCTCTCTCTATATATATAAGAATAATAATAATAAAATCAAGTCTGTAACTTAAATAGTTTCTGAGTACGAGCTTGTGAAGGACGGACAGACAGAGAAGCGAGATTAAAAGGGTTTCGTGAGATGAACGAAAAAGCAGTCGGAAACGTTTCAGAAAATCAATAGCAGCAAGAGAAATTGTTTTTATAAATGTTTCTTTAAATCTCGAAAATATATTGATTTTAGAGGTTTTTAAAGATAAATAACGCTGTTTGGAATCGTGAGTAACTCGGAAGAGGTTATTGTATATTTTCCTTCGCGGGTATATTATATTTTCCTAAATTAAGGCTTGTTATCAGCCCGGACGCAACTTCCCCTTTCTAATGGAATCTCCTTTGGCCTTGGATTACATCTGTATTTTTCAAATTTCTTCTCGGAAAATTAAAATTTTTACCTTCTGTTTTCTCTATGCTCTTCTTGGAGAATGTTACTTTCTTTTTTATTTGCCAAAATTTTTCGAAAATATACATTTAATTTTATATTTTAAGTGTTAAAATCTAAGTGAAGCAGGCGAGTTAAAAGTAAGATTTTAACTCTTTAAATAAAAATAACAATGCAGTTAGAAAATATTTTGTCCTATAAAAAAAAAAAAAAAAACATTCTTTAAGAAGGGTATACAGAAAACAGAAGAAATTTTTTAAAATTTTCCGAGGAGAAATTTTAAAAATACGGATGCATTCCGAACCCCATAGGTTTAGCAGAGGAATAGAAGAATATCGAGCCTGAGTGATCAGAAGTCTTAAGGCTTCTGTCTCTGCTGGCGAAGGCACTCGCTAATCCTATGGAAGGGGGGGGGGGGGGATTTATCTAATATCTCGTTTTCATTTCGACATTTTTTTTTTTTTTTTTTTTTTTTTTTTTGCCATTGGATAGCCCAGGTCCGGAACCGGTTCTGAAAATAAAAGTGTCATTATAAAAAACCTGCAACCAAAATCGAAAAAGTAAAAAAGATGCGATGTAGAGACGAATCACGTCTATCCAATGCAAAAAAAAAGAGAGAAAAAAAATGTAATTTAATAGATTACAACGACCATTTGGAATTTATTTCGTCCACCAAATTCCGTCGCATCCTCTTCAACAACAGATCGTAAAGATCAAACTTCAGACGACCAAAACCTTCATCGATAAACTCTCCAAGTCCCGTTTCGAGAAGAAAAACAGTTTACAAATCGAAAGCAGTTCCACCGAATCATTCACAGATTGCGATAAATTACCTACGTTGAGCTGAATTTTTCCCGGTTAGAATCGACCGATTGTAAAACGCCGTGGCTAGTGGATTGGAGCCCCTCAAGACATGGCCTTTTACTATCAATCGATTAAACATTAGATTGTTTCCTTTTACGCGTTCGTCTTTTATTCTGTAATCGATTTTCATGGTCTACATAATCAGTTGAAGACCTCGATTTTCATGGGATACCTAATGAGAGTTGAGACCTCGATTTTTGCTTTGTAAAACGATTTTCATTTCGGCGTCGCTCTTTGGCTTTGGATTTTTCCATATCTGATAATTTGCGCCTACCCATTTTGTAACTTTTTCAATTTTTAACGATTTTATGCCTTTCTATTACCTATTCAAATAAAAATTCTTCTAAAAGTAAAGAACATCGTTGAATTTCGTTAAAAAATAAAATAAAATGCGAGCATCATTTGGCTCCATCCTCGACAGAAAACAACAACCATTTCCAAATGGTTAAAAAAAAAAAAATGTCGAAATGCAAACGAGATATTAGAAAAATCCCTCCCCATAGGATTAGCATTAGCTCGTGAGTGTCTTCGTCGGCAAGGACAGGAGCCTTAAGGGTGAATTCCAATCAAAACTGCTTATTTTCTGATTTATTTTTAAATTCATTTTTACTCTCAAACGCATCAAACTAGCAAATTTTCTTATTTAGAAACTTACATAATGTGCCGTGCTTGTCGATTTTTTCATAAATGCAGAAAATATTACAAAAAATGCTGTCAAAGTTGGCGTTTTGAACCGAATTTTCCGAAGCGGGAGATCGGGGAATGAAAAAAAAAATTATCATACTGAGAAAATAATTGTTTAAAAATCAAATTCTATTAATTGAGCGAAAAATGAAGTCACACGGCCTCTTATACATCTCTTCAAAAATCACCTCAGCAAATTTCATGCTTTTCCTTTTAAAAAGTAGTATGAAAATGTCTCAGAAAATTTCCAGCTGTTGAGGGTGGAAAAATATTTTTTCGAATACACCCTTAACCCCTTTGGGACTGGTAGCTATTACACAAATTTTATTCTATTGGTACCACTTAAAAAAAAAAAAAAAAAAGGCCTTTCCTTAAATAATCACGAAAATGCTCTAATTAAACAAAGCAAATATTACTTTTCTTTTCTACTGGTACCAAAAACAAATTCTGTATTCACTTTTTGAAGATGCATCTATGTACCCATGGTCCCGAATAACAAACATTTGTCTTTTTTTTTTTACAGTGCACATTTAAATGTATCATCATTATCAATGTGCCATTTTAAAAACTAATGAGTGATATTTTGGCACAATTTATGTCGCTGATATTTTTTTAATTCCCTCTGAAAATGTTCAATTGATAATATTGTATCACATTCAATTTATAAATAATAATAAATGCCAAGTATTAAACAAAGAGTTCTTAAAGATATATATAAATATTATACAGACATACACACAATAAATACAATAAACCCAACTGGAGTGAAAAATTAGCCAGAGCCAGGAATCGATCCCGGGACCACAGTATACAAGACTGCTGCTCTAACCACTGAGCTACTCTGGCCGATGCCTGAGTCTGCAATTTCTCACTAATAAACCATGTTGGGGAAGTCACCAGCCATCTATGCGACAGCCTTGGATGACCGGACAACGATGAATAGATTTTACTATTACATCGATCTACGATAAATATAATAAAACACACATACTACAATATATATTAAAACACACATACACACATAAATAACGCCTGCATTCAACAACGGGTTCGATTCCTGGCTCTGGCTAATTTTTCACTCCAGTTGGGTTTATTGTATTTATTGTGTGTATGTCTGTATAATATTTATATATACCTTTAATTGTTGAATGCAGGCGTTATTTATGTGTGTATGTGTGTTTTAATATATATTGTAGTATGTGTGTTTTATTATATTTATCGTAGATCGATGTAATAGTAAAATCTATTCATCGTTGTCCGGTCATCCAAGGCTGTCGCATAGATGGCTGGTGACTTCCCCAACATGGTTTATTAGTGAGAAATTGCAGACTCAGGCATCGGCCGGAGTAGCTCAGTGGTTAGAGCAGCAGTCTTGTATACTGTGGTACCGGGTTCGATTCCTGGCTCTGGCTAATTTTTCACTCCAGTTGGGTTTATTGTATTTATTGTGTGTATGTCTGTATAATATTTATATATACCTTTAATTGTTGAATGCAGGCGTTATTTATGTGTGTATGTGTGTTTTAATATATATTGTAGTATGTGTGTTTTATTATAGTTCTTAAAGAGTTCAATTGTTTGATGTCTTATTGTAATTTATACATCAAGATCGAATAAATGGCATTGAATTTTTAAATAAATATCAGATTATCAGTTCAAGCATTAATTTTTAGACTCATCCTTTCATAGCTGCAAAAAGATGTGCAGGGTTAAAAAAAAAAAAAAAACTTCATATTTTACTCGTTTTAATTTCAACCCAATTACTGAATTACAGAAGAAAAAGAAAATTAAATCACACTATATGAAAGAAAAGGCCAAACTTCCAAATGGACCAAGTGCCGACAAAAATGTTGTTTTTCATCTTTTTTGAAAAATAAAGAAATGCAGAAATAAATTGAAATTAGAAATTTCCAAATTTGCTTATTTATGTTACTTTATTAGCAAATTCAATCAAGTAAAACAAATATTTTAGCAGCCATAAGCAAGATGAATTAATTTCCCATGAAATCACAATTGTTTAATAACAGCTTGTCTGCGATTTTAATTCAAGACAATATTTTAATCAGCTACTTTTTAATAATTAATTAATTAAATAAAAATGTTAATTAAAATTACACATTCATTTTTCAAAGCACTGAATGTCAATGGTAATAATACCAATATTTATTATTTTGTGAAATTAATTAAGAATATAGATATAATAATCATTTGCAATAATACGTAATTATATGATTAGTATGAACTTGTGTAATGAATTAAACATAAATTGTGTAATACTTATTTTCGCTAAAATGTATCACAACACACACATATGTTACAGCTGCCAATCTTCAGGGTTTTTTCAAGTCCAGAAATCTTATTTTAGATTATATTTATTAAATAAAATCTCGGTTAAAAAAAATATATATATAGATTTTTAAAAACTGGAGGGCTGAAAGTTATAAGCTTATAACTAAAACGCACACAGATATAAATTAAAGTTATTTTAGAAAGTAATGATGAGATGACATTTTTTGTTTTTGTTTGGTTTGTTACTTGTGCTACTAATTAATGTATTATTTATAAGTATTTATTTTTTGTATAGTTTATTAATTACAGTATTTATTTTTATATTATTAATTTTAATATAGTGATCAATCAAAAGCATTTATTATACTTCTTAATATCATCTGATTAGAAATTTATTTACTTTTTAAACTTACAGTGCTTTCTAGCCTTTCTATAATTTGACGCTGGAAAAAATAAATAAAAATAAAATTTAAATCTTTCTATATATGTAAAAAAGTAACGATTTGGAAATGGGCTAAACGATTTGGAAATGGACCAATGAAAATCTGCGTAGATACCCCGAAACCGCATCGAAAAAGTGAACTGGGGTCTTTTAAATCGACTCGCATCTCAGAAACTACCGGACCAAAAAACTCGAAAATCGCACAGATGGACGCAGAAAAAAATCTACTTTCAAAATTTCAAAAAAAGTATTCCAATGCGTACGTCAGAACCGAAAAAATCGGAAATGGGCCAAACGATTTAGAAATGGACCAATGAAAATGTGCTTAGATACCGCAAAACCGCATCGAAAAAATGAACTGGGCCTTTTTAAATCAACACTCATCTCAGAAACTACCGGGACGAAAAACTCGAAAATCGCACAGATGGACGCAGAAAAAAAATCTACTTTAAGAAATTCCAAAAATTATTTCGATGCGTACGGTAGAACCGAGAAATTCGGCTAAAAATCGATCGATAAAATATTCCTTTTATTTCATGCCCACAGGTTGCCAAAATGAGAAAGGCAGGGCTTCCAGATGTGGATGTTAAGCAATAAAGTGCACTGGGAGTTTTAAAAGGGGCCCCCATCTCAGAATCTAAGGGGCGTAAAAACTCCAAACTTGGACAGCCATACGGAAAAAAAATTCCCCTTTCAGATATCCTAAAAATTATTTTTATATCTTAATTACAAGCTGAGATATCAATTATTATTTTACTAATCGGTTTATTTCTATTAAATGCTCATTTTAAAAGGTAGTCACGTGATTTTTTATAGTAGCATTCTTCCGAACGGTCTAGAATATTTAAAAATGCAGCATAAATGTTACTTACTCAATCTACTTATTTAATATAAAATATCAAAAGTTTAGTTACCACTATTTTCGAATAGTAATTTCATTAAATATCTTAAATTCTTGCTTAAGACCGCCATCCCCTCGAGTAATATATCTACTAATAAGTTATTTAACGGAGTTTCGTTCAGATACAGTTTTGTTAAGAATGGAGTGCGCTCCTGGTGGTGGAATGTGGAACTAACAGAACGCGATTTTTTTAAAATTTGGAAATAAAAAAAGGCGATCTGTTTTAAACTTTAAGATAGCTAACACATGATAAAAAAAAATATAAAAAAGAATGGCGCGCCACATTTCGCGGAGTGTGTGTGTGTGGGGGGGGGGGGGAACAAAATTAGGAAGTATAACAAGGAGATCTGTTTGAAAATTTAAGATAGTTTATAACACATAATAAAAATTTAAAATATGAGGGCGCGTCAAAAATTGAGGGGCGGGGAGGAGTTCGTTTTTACAAAGTGGAATCTAAAAATTGAATGCATAGAAAATAAGGGATCGCGAAGCGATCCAGAATGGAAACGCGAAACAATTACCTCTGGGGTTGGCTAGAAAATAGGGATTGCTTCGCGACACCGAACGGAATCGCGAAGCGATTACGCTGGGGGGCAGAGCCCCCCCCTAGTTTTTTAAAAATCTGATTTTATTAATAATATTTAATGATATGTTTTTTTTATAATAATTTTTTACATTCTGTAACAGGTTGCATGTAGTTATACCACAAATTTTGAGTAGCATTATGCTTATTTAATCGCAGAAAAATATTATAAATTTTGTGATTGAATAAGAAGATTACAATTTCTTTGATTTAAATATTAAATAGAAAATTTCTAATCTTAAATAGTGATGCCATATCAGGATTCGCAAAGCTGGGCCCAGTTCGAAAAAACCCGGTGGGTTTTTTCAGAATGGGCCCACTTGAAAAAGCCTACTGAAAAACCCATAATGTGGGTTTTTTCAATTTTCAGAAATATTTAAAATTTTAAACTACATATACATTTAATGAATTTAAGCCATTTCAGTTAATTTTGAAAAAAAATTAATATATAAAAGCCATTACATAAACACCCGAGGTAAAATAAAAATGTATTTTAGCACACTGAAATACTTTACTAACATAGAACATAGTAGGCAACATACATACATAATTATATTACATAACATAATTATAGGTAACATAATAACATAATTATAGGTAAAGGCATATCATAAGAATGTCTTTATATAAAAAATTCAAATGAACTATATATTCATGAAAATAAAAGGTATGTATTTTTACTTTCTTCTATCTTTATAAGAAGAAAGTATTTAATTTGTGAAAAACTTCGATTTCCAGTTTACGACGGATTTATACGTTTTAAAAAGGTCCTGAAGACGATTTGATGGTTTTTAGAAAATATCTGTCTGTATGTGACAAAAGTTTTGTGGGTGCTCTATCTCAAGAACTAATGCGCAGAATTTCACAAAACTTTAGATTCAGTTAGACCTTGATGTAAACTGATGCTGATTAGTGTTTGGTGTATATTGCCCAACAGGTGGTGCGGCTATGCTGCATTTATCTCAATTTTTGCAATAGCTTTATCTCAAGAACTAATGTACGGATTTTCATCAAACTTCAGATTCAGTTACAAGTTAAGTTGTTGCTTATCAAGTTTTGGTGTTTATTGCCCAACTGGTAGCGCTGTTATGCTGCATTTTTTTACGATTTCAGCAATAACTCTTATCTCAAGAACTAATGTATGGAATTGAATAAAAATTTAGATTCAGTTAAACCTTGATATAAACTGGTGCTGATTAGTTTTTGGTGAATATCACCCAACAGTGGCTCTGTTGTGGTGCATTTTGTATGATTTCTGCAATATCTCAAGAATTAATGCATGAATTTTCATCAAATTTCAGATTCAGTTAGACGTTGACATAAGCTGTTACTGATTAGGTTTAGGTGCAAATTGCACAGCAGGTAGTGTTAGTATGCTGAATTTTTCACGATTTTTGCAAAATCTATGTCTCAAAAACTAATGAACGTAATTTAATCAAACTTAATATTCTGTTTCATTTTCATGTAAATAGATACTTATTAGACTTAGATGTAAATTTAACTACAAGTGTTCATTTTATACTGTTTGTGTTTGGGTTAGAAATTTTGGTTGTGGACTTCTAACAGGGTGGGCTCCAAAATTCAATGATTTGTTTGAAACAATGTGTACTTACATGTTACATCTCCTTGTTAAATGCATCCAATTCAACGAACGTATATTTTACAATCCTCGTGATGGACATAGATGTGGCATTGTGATAGCGAATTTTGAATTATTAAGATGTATGACATAGAGCAAAGTTTTGGGATTGGCACATCCGAGTAGTTTACCACTTTTTTTCTTCCTACTTATATATTTTAAATATTAATATTCTATTCATTATTTGATTTTAAAGCAAATTAACAATTTTATATCTTCTATTATATTTAAAACTAATTTGTGAGAAACAGTGACACTTAATTTAAATTCATATAACTTATACAATTTATAACTTGTAAAATAGCATTACAATTATATTGTATATAAGGGAACACAATGTATTTTTTATGGATAGTATATATAATATATAAATAATATAGTATACAATAATGTAACATCACATATATTGTACTTTTGAAAAAACCCAATTTTCCCCGGGGAAAATTGGGTTTTTCATGAAAAAACCCATGTCTGTGGGTTGGGTTTTTTCAAAAAAAAACCCGGGTTTTTGCGAACCCTGTGCCATATGCTTTGGGATCACATATTTAAATAATAATTAATGTGTAAGACAGAGAGAGAAAGAAAAGGAGTTAATAATAATCAAAATGATCCTGCTCTCAAAATCTGCACACCGTTAATAAAGCACGTAAAACACTATAGTCCGGGCGACAGCGGCACATGTATACAATCACTTTTAGTATCGAAGCTTTTGATATATATGAAAATTAGGTGGTGCAGATAACGAGACTACCGGTCAGCTGGTGAACCAGCCGGGCATTGCTGCCATAGCAACATCCAGACCTGCCAACCTTTGAAAATGAGAAATCGTAGCACACAAAATTAAAATTAATCTGGATGTTGGTTGGTTGGTTTTTCGTGTTTCGCAGCCATCTTTCGACATTCATAGAAGGAATAAGGTTTCAGTCTTTCAACTGAATATAGTAAATTTTTTCCTCTGCATATTTTTATACGATTTTTAGAGTTTCTTCTCGTTTCGCAGCGTTTTTTTTTTTACATTTGTAAAAGAGCCCTGGTTCCAATTTTTTAGCCCAGTGCAGTAAAGTTTGGCGTAATTCGCGATTTTTCTCCCGCGATCATTTCAGGATATTCACTATTTTTCCCACAATCGTAATTTACATTTTTTTATCACGATTCTTTATTGAAATCCGCACTTTTTACCATGAACTTTTGACGAAATTCACATTTTTTACTGCAATCCTTTGACGAATTTTGCGTTTTCTGCCACGGTCCTTTGACGAAATTAGTGTTTTCTTTCTGCAATCTTTCGGTGAAATTTGCGTTTTCTTAGTGATCTTTCGATGAAATTTGAGTTTTCTAACTGATCTTTTCACGAAATTCGCGTTTTCTTTCTGCGATATTTTGACAAAATTCACGTTTTTACCACGATCCTTTGACGAAATTTATTTTCTTCTGCGACCAATTGACACACGGTCATTTGTCGAAATTCGCGATAGTTTATCGCAACCGATCGACAAAATTTTCGATATCTTTTCGCGACCAATTAACAAAATTCACTACTCGTTTCCACGACCTTTTGACGAAATTTGCAATATATTTCCCTCGATAGTTTATCGAAATTCGTAATTTTTGGCGGAATTCGCAATCTCTTTCGGAACTCTTAAAGAAATTAGCGATTTTATTAAGCGATCTATTGAGGATAATTACTATTTGTTTCTGAGATCTTTGACAAAATACGCGATATTTTTACACGATCGTTTGAAGGAATTCTCAATTTTTTCCGCAATCGATTCACGAATTAATTTGGGGAAATTCCATAAAAAAAAGAAAAGATATTCGCAGACTTCCAATAAATTTCAAAATATATTCGCAGAAGAATCATAGATCTGTGGAAGAATTTGCAGTGGGAAATACTGCACAGCAGTTTTCATTTATGCAAGACTTTCATTTCCGCGTGCAAATCGTGCAATTTTGTACACTATTTCAAACCCTGCTCTTCAGAGAACACCTCCCCCCCCCCCCTCCCTCCAGAAATTCTTAAAGTGACATACATCCCTGTTTCTAAGGAAGAAAATTCCTGTATAAATATTTACAGAAACACGATTCACTCGTGGTTAATACACATAAAGAGGGTTTTATGTTAAGAAATTTGTTTTGCAGCCCAGATTTCCCCCCCTCCCCCCCATGAGCAATTTTTAATGTTCGAATTTTCGGACTGATGACCAATTTTTTAAAATTTGCGGAAATGAATACTTTGAAATTTTTGAAAATTCGGAACAGAATCCCTTTTGAAAAATATACTACATGAGATAAAAATCGCAACTAGAAGCAAAAAATGCGTTCATGTTTTTTGCAAAAAATCGTAGTTTAAGATCGATTTTCGTAGCATCGTTAGTTTATAAGTCCAAATCGTAGCAACTACGATTTTTTCGTAGCAGTTGGCAGGTCTGCAACATCCCACAGCTAACCGCAACGTGAAATTAATGGCAATCCGATTATTAATGATTTCCTTAAATCTGGGTTGCACCAGTAATCAGTTTGCCAATTGTTTCACATTGCAGTTATGCGATGTTGTTATGGTAACCGCACCGCAGCAAGTCCCATTTGGCGCCTGGTGCGATTTTTTCCCCTTCTATAGATCATCAAAGAAGCGCATCAATAAGTGATATCTGAAAGCGCCTATTTGGCTTGGCACTTGGTGCAGATGCACCACTTTCACCACCTTTGCTGCGGCTCTGTATGGCAACAACTCCCTCTCTCGCTGGTGCGCCAGCTGACTGGTAGTTGACTGTACCATCTAATCTATCATATATATCAAAACCATCGACGATGGACTAATAATTAATTTGATAATTTCTCCTTAGTCAGCCATCCAAGTTTACCCATTTTTTGCAGAAATAATAAGCAAAGTTGAATTATATAATCTTATGAAGTAAAATTAACATTGAGCAAAGGCGATAACAACTAATTAAAATTCAGAGTTATGATCTAAAATCATCAAAAGACTTTGAAAGCATTTTGAACTCCTTCTTCGCAGAGAACTGAAGCACTTTAATAAACTTTTTTAAATAATAAATGAACTAGAACTTGAATTCATTTTTAGTTTTCTGTACTCCATGTCTAGTTTTTATTAAGTTGATTTCAACTCGTTTAAAGAACTTGTGAGCTTAATTCCTGTCCGCGGATGAAAGGATTTCGCAGTCAAAAATGGCGTCATGTGAATGGAAAAACACGTGTTTTCATTCACAAAAGTGAAAAATTTTACTATAATTACGTTGGGACGTCGGAATTTTTCTTGGCTATTCATTCTGCACGTACTCAGAACGAGTGTGAGTAACTCCTTTTTTTTCGATCTTTCAGAGTTAGAATGTCTGAATGCTATTCCCAATAAGCAATAAAAATTATTCTGATTGAGATTTATGAATAAACTGTTTCAATGTCATTAGCTCTAGAATAGTTTAAAAAAAAATAATAATCTTGGTGAATGTCTTTCAAAAGATAAGTAGCTTTCATTCATACTACTACATGAGGGCGAATGACCTCACAAAATAAAGTCCGAAGGTTACCTTAATAAACGACAATGAATAATTAAATAATAAAAATATTTTATTAAAAAAAAACTTGAAATATAACTAATAAACTGAAATATATATTTATTACTGAAAAAAAGTTTGGGTGGACAGAATTATGTGTGTCTTAGACTAGTTTGAAAACTGTTTCATTATGCGCAATTTTCTGTACATTTTTGTGTGTGTGGATGAAGTTAAGAGAGCTCCTTAAATTTCGGTGTACGTTATTTTTTTTTTTTTTTTTTTTTTTTTCTCAGATGAATGATATGAAAGTGCAAACATTACAGCAGAAGCCAATACAAACTATAAATGTTGGATGAAATGAAGTTTCCAAGATCAGTCAAAGCGTCATTAAAATTATTACTCGAATCCTCAGAATCTAAATAATCATGCAAAATAAGTGATAACTTCGCTCGTTCGCTAGAACTGTTTTTCTCACAAATTCAAATATTAACAATTAAATTTGTTCTTACTGGGAAATTGAAACGTAACGTTCCTTATCATTAGTGATAAGTTAGATGCTTCTTAGCGTTACTCCAATGTATGTCTTGAAGGAGAAGAAACATTTACAGTTTCGACAGGGAAAAATATTACTAGCTACTAAACAAAATAGAGGTTGCTATCCAACGTACAATTTATTCATAAATTTAAAGATGTAAAAATAAAAACATATAAATAAAATAAGACTCAACGTTTCGGTTTAATCTTTAAAACCATCTTGAGGAGTAAAAATTTTCAAAAATACAAATCGGCAGGAAATTATCTGCATGCTACATCGTCAAATATTCAAACTGGAAGAATCAATGGAAACATAAAAAATCCTTTAAAAACAACCCAGTGTCGTCATCTGTTATTCAAAGTGATAAAAGAAGGAAGGGCTGGAAAAAAATATGGAAACATCACAGTTCTTCCAAAATGCTAATCTAGATTTCTGGAATAAGAAATGAAACATTATCGTTACATATTTCATGGTTAATTAAACGAATTTCCATAGATTCACGAATAACAGCTTTGTGTTACACAATAATTACATTACATTAATTTATAATTAATAAGCTGTAAATATTATGTTTAAAGTTAACTTTCTAATAATATGCAATCTCATGGTACTTCTTGATAAGTGAAATACATGTAATGATGTGATGATCCAAGAAAGCTTTAGAAGGGCAAGGCGCTAGATATACTATGGGCATTATGCTGTTTGAATTAGAGTTCTGCTCCTGAAAAATTCTGCTTAACTCATTCGGGACCATGGGTGCATATATGCACCTTCAAAAGTTACATGCAAAATATATTTTGTTACCAGTAATATAAAAAAGTAATATTTGCCTTATTTGATTAGAGCATTTTCGTAATCTTGAAAGTGAAGATAATTTCCCTTAAAAAAGTGGTGCCAAACGAATAAAATTTGTGTAACAGACGCCGGTGCTGAAAGGGTTAAAGTCAATCCAAAACTCGACCCAAACCCGACAAAAGAAAAAAATTCTTGAACCAAAAACCTGACCCGAACCCGTCAACCCCAACCCGAAATATTCAAACCCCGAATTCGAAGTGAAACACTACAATATATCTGCAATCTAGTTCACAATTATATCTCTAATATCAGTTTTATCTTTTTAATATAAAAGTGAATAAATATACATTCATTAATATTCAAATGTACAGTTTTTTTTTTCATTAAAAAGTATATAGGATTTTTTTTAAATATCCGAAAGAATCAAAACTCAACCCGAAACGTTTAGTCAACCCGACCCGATGCAGGACTCTAGTTCGAATATCTGATTGAAGCACAATTGGATGTTTCAGATAGAATTAGTATTTTAAAAGTGTCTATAGCGTGTACTCTCTATAGCGTATCTGCCTATAGCGTACATCTTCTTTTTCTACCCCCCTTACAACTACAGCACTGCTCTTTATACGTTTTGTTATATTTTAGAGCTATACGGACGAAAAAAAAGTTTGTTTAAGTGCCTCGTTATCATTATTATAATTTATAAAACATGAAAAATGTTTACATAACTTATCTTCTGTGAATTTAAAAATACATCGCAATAATAAATTCCAAATAATAATAATATTAAGTAAATAATAATCTCACAAAACCTTGGTATATTTTTCTAATGAAACTTTTATTTCTTTATCTCGCAAAATAGAAACAATTAAGTATTTATTTATATTTTTTTGTTACATTAGTTTAAAAAAAGAAAAAGAAAAGAAAGAAAGAAATGCGTTATTTGTCTAAAGTGTATAGTTATAACTTCCGCGGCACACTAAACCTTTTTTCCTGTGTCTCTTTGTTACATAGTACATTATATGACCGTGACATCTTTGGAATATATGGCGTAAAAAATCGGTGTCCTGATAAGCATACTCAGAAATGTATAATTTTTCCCAAAAAGTGTAAGGCTGTTCGTCACTTAGCTTCTGAATTCTCTTCGGTAAGGTAAAGTCTATGGGCATTTGATGTATTCTTATATTTAAGGCTGTTTTCAACTGCCCAGCTCAACAAGCGCAAAACGTTTTGACACATTTACAAATTCAGTTTTTAACGGAAAGATATAAAATTGGAAAGCCTGACCACGGAAGCGATTTGGAATCGAACTGTTTTTTCCATTTTTTAATCAATAAATTAACTATTGATTTATAAGAGATTTTGATCACGTGACATGGCATTTTTCTCCCCTTATTGACTGGATTTTCTTCTTTCGTTCGGAAGTTCGGTTCAAAATGCCAACTTTGACAGTAATTTCTGAAAGATCCGTTGCGTTTACAAGAAAAGGAAAAAACAGTTTGATGACGTAGTTTCTGAATAACAACACCTTCTAGTTTCAGGCCTTTCCGAATAAAAATGAATTAAACCTTATGTCAGAAAGTTGACTCTTTGGATTTGAGAACAGCCTTAAAGTATCTCCTCGGGAAATTAATATTTTTAACTCCTTTTTTCTGTGTCAAAATATTTCTATGTTAAAATTTTACACCCAGTTCGTCCACTTTTGAAACATAAAATATTAAATTAAGCATATATTTTAGAAATATTTTGACAACTAAGAAAAAAAAAAAAAAAAAAGAGACATCCTTTAAGAAGAGTACGCAGAGAAAAAAATATATATTAATATCCTGAGAAGAGAAGATATTTTAAATACAGTTGAACCTCGTTGTCCCGACACTCTAATGACCAGAAAAAAGTGTCGTCATAAGCGGAGTGTCGCGGTAACCGGAGTTGGAGAAAAATAGGTTTATAAAAAGCTGTATTTTTAATTAGTTTAAGTCAATTTTAAATTTATAACTGTTCTTGCAGTTTCAAGCAACAAAACATTATTATTAAACAAAATAAACACAAAAACAAAATTGAAAAGAATAAAAATCAGATTTATGATGACTTGTTTTTTTATTTTTACTGAAATATTGATGAATTAAGGTTTGCTTATCCCTATATGTGCTTTCTACAATTCTTTTTTCAACATTATACAATGAATTGTAATCAATATTCGTTGTTTCAGAAATAGATGTTGGATAATTTCAGATCGTTTCAATGCAATGCAATGCTTCGGTTTTAGTCGGATGAAAAACGCCGTGTAACCACAAGAAAACGTCGACTGACCAGAAGAAAATGACTACGAGTAGACTGATACTTCTATCTACAGCTTAAGTGGGTCCTTCATTGTATGTGGGTTTATTTATTCAGACAAAGGATTTAAAATTTCTCATTTATCTCATTGGGTATTTTAGACACTTTTGTGAAAAGTTTGGCTAAGACATTTCTTTTTAAATCTTAATTTCCGTGCTTATAAGATGGATTATGAAAAACGGACAATTTTCCTAAACCGTCGGATATCCGGAGTTGAAAATGATTCGACGACGTAAAATCCGGAATTTATTTACATTAAAAAAAATCATATACAGAAAATCGGGACTTTGAAAAGCTGACGTGATAAGCGGAGTGACGTGAAAACCGGGTGTCGGGATAACGAGGTCCAACTGTATAAGAATGCATCAAACTTCCATAGACTTAACATTACTGAGGGGAATTCGGAAGCTGAGTGACGAGCAGCCTTAAGGTAATTTTTCAGCTTATGCTTATTAAGGAGAGGTTCTAGTTCTTTGTGTCAAAATTTTAGATTTTTTTTTTCATCTTTCAAATGTAGATTGTTTGCTCTAAAGTAGTTTCATGATATTTCAAATGCTTACGGTATTTTTTGCTATTGAAAAATTTTAAAGTTATTTTTCTCTAAACCCTGTTTTTCAAACTGGGCGACCTCTTTTCTCAAGAATTATTGGACCGATTTCCTTCATTTTTTATTTAAAAGAAAACTAATCGTTTTGGCTGGAGATTATACCACCGAAAAATATAATGTTCATTGATTAAATGTTTTTTTAGAGCTCGCAAACGGTTAAAAAAAAAAAAAAAAAAAAAAAAAAAAAAGGCGAGAAAGTGAACTTTTTTGTTCAAATGACCGCCAATTTGTGAAAAATCAACTGTTTAAACTTAATGTTGGTATAAGCTTCAGAAAATTTAATGCTCTTTCATAATACGGTGAGGGTGAACAGATTTGTTTGAGATGCTTGTGATTGGAAAAAAACGGTTGCATTATCAGAAGTTCATGGCGCGTATCTGCAGTCGCACAAAACATATTATCCCTTTTTTTACACACACGAAAAAAAAATTAAATATATAAGTGGAATGTCAATAAATATAATGCAAAAAGTCCGAAGGGGGATATCTCCTTTCTTTGTAACCGAAAAACATTATAAAAATCACTTAAAATTTAGGCCAAAGAAGTATAGAACCTCCCCTTAAGGCTGTTCTCAAATCCAAAGGGTCAACTTTCTGACATAAGTTTTAATTCACATTTGTTCGGAAACGCATGAAACTAGAAGGTGTTGTTATTCAGAAACTATGTCATCGAACTGTTTTTTCCGTTTTCTTGTAAACGCAATAGATCTTTCAAAAAATACTGTGAAAGTTGGCATTTTGAACTGAACTTCCGAACGAAAGAAGAAAATCCAGTCAGTAAGGGGAGAAAAATGCCGTGTCACGTGATCAAAATTGCTTATAACTCAATAGGTAATTCATTGATCAAAAAATGGATAAAACAGTTCTATTCCAAATCGCTTCCATGGTCAGGCTTACCCATTTTATATCTTTGCGTTAAAAAATAAATTTGTAAATGTGTCAAAACATTTTACGCTTGTTGAGCAGAGCAGTTGAGAACAGCCTTAAGCTTATTCCCGCCCGAAACTGCAGATCGAACTTTAAACTTTTCGAATTTAGCTTTAAAAATTTTTCCAGTGGGATCTTCCGTGATCGGGACTAACTACTACCGTTTCAATCAGTGTTGAGAAAGAACAGGACCCCCCGATGGATGCTTGGCCGCCGTTTCCGGGAAGTAGCAGCAGCCTTCACAAAATTCTTCTTAAGGGTTGTTCTCAAATCCAAAAGGGTAACTTTCTGACATAAGTTTTAATTTATTTTTGTTCTAAAATGCATGAAATTAGCTGTTGTTGCTGTTCAGAAACTATGTCATCGAGCTGTTTTTTTTCATTTTTTTGCAAACGCAATAGATTTGTCAGAAAATAGTGTCAAAATGGATGTTTCGAACCGAATTTCCGCGCGAAGGAAGAAAGAGACTCAAGAGCGGTCGAAAAACGGGTTTGTCACATGATCAAAATTCCTTATAACTCAATAGGTAACTGATTGGTCAAAAAATGGAAAAAACAGTTCAATTCTAAATCGCTTCCATGGCCAGGCTTTCCAATTTTATACCTTACCGTTAAAAAATGAATTTGTAAATGTGTCAAAACGTTTTTCGCTTGTTGAGCAGAGCAGTTAAGAACAGCCTTAAGAGGCTACTTCAGTCAGGCGAAAAGACCCGCTCGCTAATGCTAATCCTATGGAAGAAATTTATAAAGATATCTTGGTTTCAATATTTTTAAATCATTTCTTTTGCATTGGATAGCTGAGATCGATCTGTATGCAGACCGTTTATTACTTTTTCGATTTTCATTACAGATTTGCAATAAAAATTATGGCCATTTTTTTTTTTCCATTCGGACCAGAAAATCAGAGTTCTAACTTTTTACGGCTGCTCTTTCATATTCACCTAACACTTCATTTATAATGGCTGTTTCATAATAACGGAAGCCATAAGTCCATTAGAAGAAAATGATTCTTTCCAAAGGTATAATCCTTCACTTGGCACCCTTTTGTTATGGAGCCCAGGGCATGTGCCCCTTGTGCCCCCCCCCCCCCACTTAGTTTCGGCCCTGCCCCTGTTTTACGTACAGTAGAGAAACAGATTTTTCGAAAGGTTTTAAATAATAAGTGTTTTGATCCTTTATGTCCCGACGGTACTTTAAAGTACCATTAAAATAAATTGTTATAAAATTCATTTAATACATCGATTAGTAGTAATACAGTTTAGAATGAGTTATAGATACTTTACTTTATCTTGTTTCGAAAGCCTTATTGATTATAGAAAACAAAAATATTTTTAAAAGGATGATTTCTTTTGCCTTTGCATCTTTTCAGCTTTCATAACATTGAAAGATTGGGAGGGGGGGGGGGGGGGCTTCAGTTCGGAAATATTTCTATATTTCTATTGTAAGAACATTATATTTGTAGATTTCCTATTTCTACAAACTACTAAAAAGAATATTTTAAATAAAAGATTTGAGTGGAGGTTAAATATATATATATATATTGCACAAAATCCCTATATATTCAAATTTAATTAATTAACTTTAATTGGCAAAATCTTTCTAAAATTTATTAAATGATGCTGTAAATCTTCTAATGAAGTTTCAAAAATTCACGAAAAATGGTTTAGAAGATGGAATTTTCATGAATTCATATTTGGGTCATAAAGGGGTTAAATAGTAATTCAGCAATATCAGTAATTCAAATAATAATGTAAATGTTTTAAATAATAATGTCTAACGTAACTTAAAAGTAATCTTCTTTAATTTAGGGAGAAGAGCGGGTGGGGGAATAAGCAAATTCTTCTTTATCTTTCCACTTGATGAAAGGAGACGCAATTTAATTATTATTGAAACTGTACTTGTATTTTACATCATCTTTTTAGGAAATTTGAAGAAAGTTTCTATGTTGTACCCATTTACATGCAGTAATTTACTAACATCTATCGCTTCGAACGATAAATAAAAAATCCCAACCTAAACATGAACAATTCGAACAACACATATACGATCCCCTCTCTTCACGTCTCAACAAAAAATCTCACAGTCAATTTTTAGACGAGAAAAATAGCACCCTCAAACGAACGCAAGAAAAATAATCTCTGGAGAGAGAAGAAAATAAAACCAAAAAGTGTTTCGGCGCTAGATCAAAGTGAAGACACCTCTGGGTCACTACAAGTCACGACCTTCTTTAGCTACTGTAATGCTTCACCAGCCGAGAATTTGATGAGGTCGCCCGACTAGTTACTAGAGCTTAGCAGCTGGGAAGTTCGGCTCGCAAAAAACCAATCAGAAACCGCTGAAGGTAAAGTTTTGCTAAAGTTTCGCCAACGCAGATGCTAGAAAATAAACGTAATTTCAAGCATATTCTGATGCACAATATCTTTGAACCAATTTAAGTTACCTAAATATTAATTTTATGTTCAACATAAAATCAAAAACAGTCTTTTCACTGATAAATTTCAGATTAGCCCTCGCCAAAGTGCGGTATCTCATGTTTATTAATCTGATCTTATGAATAACTTATGAATAATCTCCTTATTTTTCTTTTCAATTTGCTGCGGGCAATTAATTGCCACGCATGGTAACTTTGCTACAAATGATCGCTGTTGAGATTAAAAAAAAATTAAATAAATAATTAAAAAAATCTTGAAAATTATTTTAAAAAGTCACGAAATCGAGTACAATTTCCAAACAAATGTCATCTGAAAGTACAACCCGCACCCCCCCCCCCCCTATTCCATGAGGTAAAAATTTAAATTATACTATGTTTACAAATCATGTAGAAGCAGTAAAAGCAAAAGCGAAAGCGCAGGTCGTTGCCACCATCATTATGCATTTCTGAAATTTGAAATTGCTAAAAGGCGCTATACTAATATAACGTTATCAATATTTTGCTAATTTTGGAGCCCCCCCCCCCCCCCCCCCCACCACCACCACCATCACCTGATGATATCATTACCAATGTCAAAAAATTATTTTATATTTACATTAACCTTGGGGACGGTAAGACTACCAATAAAGCCACGGTGCTTGAAATTGATATATAAATGCTGATTTATATTCTGCAGTAAATTTCCTGTCAAAGAATTTTAGATATTCTTTCTCTAGCATACTTCTGCATGAGCAAAAACTTGAAAAACATTCTGTCGCTGCATCTGAAGTGATTTTCTGTATCATTTTAGAAGAGGGATGGTAAAAAATCTAAAACCCCAGGGACAGAGTTCAAAAAATAATATCAACCCTAAAAATGTGTGCCGGTTAATTTTTAGCTACATATTTATATAAAACAATAGTTCCAGTTTCAGAAAAAAATTACATCGAATTATTTTTATTGAAACAATTTTATCCAGACAGCTCCAAACTTCAAAATCAGCATCAGGGACACGGGACGGTAGATGAGTTTTCCACGTGTTTGGACCCCCAACATCGTCCAAAACTTATTTATCTCGTTAATATTGTTGTGCAATCACGCAATGGGATGTTCCCAAGTATATGAAATAAAAAAAAAAAAAACACAAAAAAGTGTATTAAATAATAAATTATTATTCAGGGACATGAAAGTTAAAAGATTGTGAGAATGCCCCATATATGCACAGTCCCAAAGCTGATAATGGGTATCCGTACAAAAGGGAGCTATGAATTTTTCGAGATGACAGAAAAGTCCGTAGTAAAAGAAATAGGACTTTGTCGCTAAAAATAGTTCTTTAGGAATCTTACTTAGCGTTTGGTATAAGTATATATACTTTTTTTTTTCAATTCCTTTTGAAGTTTAATCAACTGAATTTTCTTCTTTCCTGAAGAGTGTTTCTTTTAAAGTAAAATTTATTCCTTATAAGTGACTTAAAAATAATTAAACACTAACAGAATGAGGAACCAATAATTTATTATTATTAGTTTTTAATATTTATTTTCATTCTTAAATTGCTATGTTGTTTCTTTTGTTAAGATGTTTTAAAAGTTTTCTTGTAGGAAGGGAGTGTGTGCGTATATGTGTGAGAGGGGGTAACAAAAAATTCTTAGTGTGCAGCGCACCTCGACAAAGGAAACGAAAACCGATCTCGGAGATTTTGGCTTTTCGACGCGTTGGCGAAGCCTCTCCACTGTTTTATTGGTTGCTCGGAAGCGGAGCTTCTCAGCTACTAACGTCTAGTTATTAGTTCGCTCGCCTGTCGCGTTTTACAAATGTCTGTGAGAGCCTGTTTGAGTAGGCGACATCTATTGGGCAGTATCATAACTAGAGCAAAACAGTTAAGAATTGATTTGACAAGAACACGCTTGTTATTTAAAGAAGAGATGCGCATGGATTTAATATAGGAGGGGAGGATAGAAAAGAGAGTCCTCTTTGGATTTCAAAACGGGAATGAAAAAGGGTTTTCAAATAAAAGAGAAGAAAAGAGCTTAAGACAAATTTTTGTTAACCCCATTGAAGCAAGTGTCACGGATACGTGTCGTACAGAGAGTGTATATGGTCTTTATTTTTGAGCACCACCATTTCCGTATAATAATCTTCGCCTTATCTAATTGCATAATTTCGGTGAGATAAAACCGCCATCAGCGAAAGGGCAGATTGTGATACCACCCCCATCCCTCTTTGGCTGTTACGTGCATCTTGGGGTGGTTTCCACCAATTACAGAACTGCCATGTGATCCAGGTAGGCTGAAAAGCAACTGAGACTGGGGAATGCTGTGGTCTGTCTTTTTGTTGGCTGTGGTTAAACTATCTGCATAACCAGAAATTTGTTCCTTGTTTTATTTTAGAAGTAGGGTTTACTTTTTGAAGAATTCCATTTTAAATCATTTTTGATTCGATTTAAAAGTAAGTTAGCTTTTATTTTATGACTAGCTAGCTGACCTGACCCGTCTGGCATTGCCCGGCTATAATAATCTTAAATAAACCTCAAACTTGTATGATTTCATATCATTAACCCGATTTTGTATGAATTTGTATTTATAATGAAAAATTCGCAAATGAAATTTGATATTTAGTAGCACTCGTAAGAAAACATTTTCTTGTTCTTTCACGTAAAAACGTTTCAATATTTAAAAAAAAAAAAAAAAAAAAAAAAAAAAAAAACTGTTTTTGTTGTCCGAACTCTTTGAAATTTTTTATCAACTATAATTATAACGGTTTCGCAACCTGCGTATTTAGGTGCGTTCGTAATTATATAAATACGTAGCACCTATAGTCGTCGTTCGGTCAGTCTGTTTGTCTGTCCGTCCGCATATAACAGAGCAAAAATTACCCAACCGGATGGTCTGAAATTTTAAATATATAATTGTTGCAAAATTTTGTCGAGCCATTTCAAAATTTATGAAAATCGGATGTATAGTTTAATGACAGGGACAGTCAAAAGTTTTTCATTACATTACAGCCAACGTGGAAAAATTATTTGAAGTGCATTTTAATGATGTTGCAACCTTTCGAACAGAATGAAATTGATATGCACTTATTGAAGTGCACTAAAATATACATTCAGTACAATGTGTGGTGCAAAAAATATTTATAAATCTAGTTATAGTACGAACGAATCTCGGCTAATTATCAAGAAATTACAAATCTGGACCTCAGGTGTATTAGGAGCTGCCTTGGACTATTCCCATAAAAAAAAATCAGACCTCTGTACGCGTTAGATTTTGCTAGCCATCGCCGACCAACTGACGCCCCCCCCCCCCCCCACACACACACAGAGAGCGAAACTTTCTTTTATTAGTATAGATTGTTATGACAAGTAATTAGTATTCATGTTTTTATTTATTTATTTATTTATTTTGTTTATTTTTATTTATTTGTTTTGTTTATTTATTCGATAAAGAGAATGAAAGTGATGGAACTGTCTGTTTTAAAATTATCAATTTTAGAAAAAAAAAAAAAAAAAAAAAAAAAGCTAATTTTAATATTTTTAATGCATTTTAAGGCTCTTAGGATTGATTATAAACCCCTAACATTCTTTGCATTACTTTTTTTTTTTTTTTTTTTTTAAATTTTGGACATTTTTCGTGCAGCCAAGTAACGTTATTATTGTATTTATATTGTAAAAGTGCGAGACGAAATAACACATTCATTTGTATGATGCTATAAATATCGTCAATAAAATCCAATAAAGGTGCAAAGATATTGGTTGTTTAGCAAAAATAAAAGTATCGTTACCCATTACATATTAAAATATCCTGACAGGTAAAACTTTTAAAAAATGGAATAAAGCAAAAGGACAAAAATGCAGAATAAATAAACTGAAACCAAATACGTACTTTTCTGTTATGAATCCAATAGAAACTATTAAAAAGTTAATCAGTACATATATTTTACTTTGTTAAATGTATACTTTTGTTATATGTTATCAGCAATAACATGCAAAGTTTCTCAAATTTTGGCTGAAATGCAGTCTGAGTTCATCCAAATTCTTTAATCGAACCTTACGTTTACTTTTTTAGAACATTTGTTGCTGAGAATGAGACAAAGTTGTTACTTTTTTAAACAGTAATAGCCGTTATTTTTCTTTTGTGAAGAATCTATTTAACAAACACTCTTTTAATAATAAAAAAAAAGGCTCAATTTGCAAAAGTGAATAAAGTAAATGAAAACTTTAGAATAATTCAACAAAATATCAAATTACATTTACTTTTAGTTGAAAAATAAAAAATAGAGCTGTGGAATTTTTTTTTTTGAGACAGAACATAAATATTTTTACAAAAATATATAACTATAGGATGGAAAATAATGAAATATCAAAGAAATTTTTAGAATTGTTAAAACAACAATTATCTTCGCTTCTCAATATATTTATCAAATAATTGAATACATTCACGTAAAAAAAAAAAGAAAGAACGTACTATTTTTAAATAAGTTTTTTTTTAAAATCAAACGAGTTATTAAAGAAGAAGCTATGATCATTCATATCTTTTAGTTTTTGGGAAACGTTTTTTAGAAATTTAAAATCAAAGTAGCGAGATGCATCCTGTTAAATGATTTAAATTTAAAAATGTTTCTTAAAAAATGGAGGGTACTATTTTTTTTTTTCTATTTATAAATTCAACATACTCATACGATATCATTTATTATATTGTTGTCTCTCAATCCAAATAAAAAGACAATGGACAAGAGTTGATGTTGTTATTTATTTTCCATTTGTGAAATGCAATGAAATTTTTTTTAAACCTTTTATATACTTACCTAAACACTTAATATTTTTATGGTGTATCCATTCTCTTTATAAAATAATGCATATATATATATATATATATTAATTAAAAAATATTTTCATTATGGGCTAGTATAAAATACCACAGATCTGTTTTACTTGCATGCATTCTTTTCTATTTCGGAACAGATAATCTCAAAAGTTAAATTCCTTATATACTTTGTCTCAAATAACTTTTGTTTTGAAAACATTTTTAAAAACAAAACTCTTCTGTTTCTACATATTGTGAGATCATATATTCTACATGAAAGACTTCTCCTTACTTCTCAATAACATTGATCGTGGTTCACTATTTACCAAATTTAAAACTTGTATTCTCAAATGCTATTGGCCAAGAAAGTATATCACGTGACATTGCTATGGCAACTCATTCCGGATACCGAAAGAAAAATGAATCCCGAAATCTGAGCGCGGGAAGAAAGAAAGCTCGCGAAATCTCGGATAGAAAACGGAATCTCTCTTTTTCCATTTCCTTTCTCCCTCCTTTTCCAGAGAAATAGAAACCTTCTTCCGTCCGCCATTAAATGCGAATTCCACTGCTGCGTAAGAAAGCTCCTCCCATCAGTTCTTTTTTCCATTCGTTTATTTTCCTTTCTTTAGTTTATTCTATTTTAAATCGATCCGGTTCGTTCTTTCGAGCACGGTCACGGTTGCCTAGCAGCAATCTCGGCAGCATCACATTCAGTCCATTCCGACGACAATCCATTTCGCGTCTTTTTTTTATTTTAAAAAGACGAACGATTCTTCGCAGAATGTTCAAAGCGGCAAGAGAAAAGCCAAACGATAAGAGCCCGGAATAATTTTCTGTCTTCAAATCTCAGATAAAATGAGATTGCTTCGAATAAATTACGAACATATTTGTCTGGGAAATTTTTAATTTATTTCTCATTAAGAAAGCAGTTGCAACTCTTAGTGGCAACACTCGCATAATGAATCTAAGAAATACTTTAAAAAGCGTTTCCTTGTACTCTGTCAGTATAGAAGTTAGTGAAAGATAAATTCTCAAATTCTCTCTTCTGATTGCTCGGAGATAACTATATTCTGCTATCCATTTTAATTAAAAGATAAATAACAAATGAGGAAACATCTTATGAACAAATTCATGATGCTGAGAGTAATTACACAAAGGAATGTCACTAGAAGAGTATTGTAGAATTAAATGTAAAGGAGGCTTAACGAAATAAAAATTCCGATCGGAAATCAATTTTAATTAAGCTAATTCTGAATGCTAATAATTTATTTATATCTCGTATTAGGATAGTGTGCTTTATAGATGTATCCAGAAAAGTTTTATAAATTAAAGGCATTGTTTTTTTTTTCTTCCCAAGTCATTCGATTGGTAAGCGCTAAAATATAATCGGTAAGAAAAGAGGTGATAAGATTTAACGGGCAATAAAAATAAATAAATAAAATTGCATAAAAACAAATAAAATATATCAATAATAAAATAATAATTGTTAAACTAATAAATAGATAATAATAATGAAATAAAATAAACAATAACAATTGAATCATAAATAATAAAAAATAAAATAAGTAATAATTCTAATAATAATTGTTATTATTATTATTATAACAACAGCTGGAGAATTTACCGCTTTAATTTATGTTTGGTAGAAAACGCGAACTAGTAAATTTATGCATACCTATATTTCCAATTTTATTTTTTATATTTGTGATTTTATTTTTATTACACACACACACATATAAACCTACTGAATATTTTGTAGATTGGAGGCATTATGTCATCTTTCTTTTGAAACAACAATTACTAAAACTGCATATTGCCAAAAATTCAGTCTCTTTCTCTACTCTTAAACCACATATCCAAAAACTTCAAAACAATTTCATCATTACATTATGTAGATAAGGCTGCTAACAAAACAACTATGCTATCATCTGCAAATATTACTATCATCACCTTCTAACTAAAGCAGTTACTTCCAATAATATTTTCAAACTACATCATGTTACATTAAAGGAAAATACTAATCATATATTGAGCTATCATGAATTACTAGGCATAAAACATAACAACCTGAATTATCCTTATGTAGTCATGATTTCAAAGTTTCACAAAAATCCCCTTAAATTCCGCGCAGTCACTGTAGGTTGTATGTAATACGTATAATACTCGTGTTAATACATTACTTTTAAATATTCTAACACAAATGTATGAGTTATCAGTTACAAAAGACAACACTCATTGTATTAAAAACAGTTTTGAATTAGTGGATAAAATAAAGCCATTAACAAACGTCAACAATATTATTACTTTAGATTTCAAAGACCTTTTTAATAATATCATTCTAAAAGACTTACAATCTACTATTAATGCATTATTTATAGAATATTTCCCTTTATTAAATTTACCTGATAATATTGATACTGACATCTTCAAATCTTTGACTATTTTTCTGCTATTTCATAATTTTATCTTCCAAGACAATGCTTTTTTTATTCAAATACAGGGCATACCTCACGAAGCTGCTGCTTCATGAAACATGTTATCCGATTTATAACTTTACTTTTATGAAAGAAAAATTAATAATATATATTAATAATAATATATTGCTCTACAAATACATAGATGATATAAATATTCTTTCTGCTAATGATAATAATTACATATCTCTTCCTGTAAAATACCCTTCTAATCTAGAACTTGGCACTTTTTATTCAAATAATTGTAGTATCATTTTTATGGATGTTAAAGTTAATATTCTTCCTAAAAACACCCTAACATTCAATATTTATGATAAACGTAATGACTTTTCATTTAAGGTAATTAATTTTACTAACTTCAATTCCTGCTTACATATTTCAGTATATAGAAATATTCTACTTAATCATAGTCTTCGTGTCAAACGTTTATATTCCTCTCAATTCTTACAGCCTAACATTTTTAAATTAAGGGTGTATTCGAAAAAATATTTTTCCACCCTCAACAGCTCGAAATTTCCTGAGACATTTTCAGGCTCATTTTTAAAAGTAAAAACATGAAACTTGCTGGGGTGATTTTTGAAGAGTTGTATAAGGTGCCGTGTGATTTCATTTTTCGCTCAATTAATTAGAATTTGATTTTTAAGCAATTATTTTCCCAGTATGACCATCTTTTTCATCCCCGGATCTCCCGCTCCCGAAATTTCGGTTCAAAACGGCGATTTTGACAGCATTTTTTACAATATTTTCTGCATTTATCAAAAAATTGAGAAGCACGGCACATTATGTAGTTTCTAAATAAGAGAATTTCTTAGTTTGATGCGTTTGAGAGCAAAAATGAATTTAAAAATGAATAAGAAAATAAGCAGTGTGAATCGGAATACACCCTTAAAGCAATTAGCATTGCCTTGTAATTATCCCGTCTCTTTTATTTCTGCATGGCTCAAAGCGTAATATTCATTTTTTTTTCTACTTTTTACCAGTATAGACATATAATATGTGAAAAAAAAAATTTAAAAATCGAAAACACTATTATGGAGGGTGGGATACGGATTGCTGAGAAAATTATAAAAACATACACACACACACCAAAAGTATGTGTGTGTATATGTTTTATGTACATTATACGCTATTATTATTTAAAAAAAAAAAAAAAAATACTATTATGGAGGGTTGAGGTCGGGAATGCTAAAAAAGTTTAAAAACCTTATATGTTTATATGTGTGTGAGCATGTATATGTGTATGTATGTGTGCTTATATATTGTATGGATAAATTTAAAAAAAATAGGGGTATCATACATTTAACATCATATTTTTCATTAATTTTCACATATTGGTATATAATACAAGGCTATATTTTACTATCTCAAAATAATCCTCTTTTTTTTTTTAAATGTTATTTATATACTCATTTTATATTTTATATTTGTTTTTAAACTGGTTAATTTAATGAATGCCCTTTTATTTACTTATTTTTATATACTTATTTATTTTATTTTATATTTACTCAGTACTTATTAAGTTTATTCCTATTTTTCATTCTACTTTAAATAAATGTTAATCTAAATCATTTCTTGATTTCTTCAATTAATTTCATTTCATTTTATGGGTATAGATGGCAGAACTAAACATTTTTGTTAAAAACCTAATTTCAATATAGCTTTCCTTTTTCACACCAGTTGGTAGCAATGTTCTGGTTTTCAGAAACTGCTGTCTACATCTTCTAATAGTCCTAAATCTGTTTGCATCCTCACATGCTTTAATATAGTGAATCAACTTTCTGAAGTTTTTATCCTAGTATGTAATTGAGGTATTGTGCTCTAATAATTTTTAATATCCTGTGTTAGAGATCTGCACGGGCCGGCCCGTGGCCCGAGCCCGGCCCGGCCCGCGAGCCGGGCTCGGGCCTATTTTCATTCACGGCACTCGGGCCGGGCCGGGGCCGAGCCTTACTTTTTTCTGAAGTCTCGGGCCGGGCCGGGCCGGGCCTAGCCACTATTCTTTACGGGCCGGGCTCGGGCCTTACTTTTTTCCTGAAGGTTCGGGCCGGGCCGGGCCTAACTTATTTTTTTTGCACACACCCGGGTACTGGTTTCATTCCTAATCTTCATGGCCCAAAATTTTCATTCCTAGTTTTCACCCACCCCGTATGAAAATCATTGTCTCGGAATGGCCTGGTCCATTCAAAGGTCAGTAAAATTAGGCTTGGCACAAATTTTTTGTCAAAAAGTTCATACATTTTTAAATCGCCATTATTCTACAATTAAACATTCAAATTAATTCTTTTTAAAGAGTAGTAAATTTCTACACTTATTAAAATATAGTTAAATTAAAATATAGTAAAACGTGTGAAAAAGAGCCTGTCTAGGACGGAATCTTGTTTTAAACTGAAAAACGTGTTGACCCATGCAAAATTAATATACTACGTAAGAAAATTATAAAAATTAACAACAAACAAAATTAATATACTACGTAAGAAAATAATATATAATACATTTACACTTGCTAAGAAGGGAACTTGTCTATAACGCATTTTTTTTTTCTTTTCTATGCAATTCAGTCTTAGATTTTACTGTATAGCATTTTCCAGATATTTAACACTTCAATACATGGAATATGGATTAACAATATTAATTATAACTGAAACATTTACATACAAGAAATAGAGATTCGCTAAAAAAATAAATATCGCACCCTGCGGCACTTCTATAAAAATGAAGATTATAAACATGAAAAGAAAAGTTAAGATAAATATTTTTGGCTTGATCTCCTCGTACGAGAAAAACTTTTAACCAAATCGACATAAAAATCAACGTTTTGTAGAAATTCACTCGGGCAGGGCCGGGCTCGGGCCGAGATTTTAACTTTTTTTCGGGCCGGACCGGGCTCGGGCCGAACTTTTAACTTTTTAACCGGGCCGGGCCGGGACAATAAATTTTTTTCTACGGGCCGGGCCGGGATCGGGCCGAACTTTCAACTTTTTTTCCGGGCCGGACCGAATTTTTTTTCTCTGAGTCGGGCCGGGCCCGGGGCTGGAAATGTCGGCCCGTGCAGACCTCTATCCTGTGTGAGGTGTATCTTTCTTTAGATCTCTTGGTTTTTTATCATTTATTTTCTTTTATGAAGCGCTATTACGTGCTAAATTTTGTCTTTTTAAGCTTAATGCCGACAAAATTGGATGAAATAACGCAGCTTCACTATCAATTAACCAACAAGCACCTCTGATGATTCCGCGGGTTATTCATAGCTTCTTTTTTTACATACTGGTTTCCTATTTTCCTATTTTGTTCATCTTTAGAATTTTACCATTTGTTCATTTATTTGTGATTTCATTTTTATTATATATATATATTTTTTTTCTTTTCAATAATACCTTTGAAAGATAATGAAAATGATTAATAATATGAAAACACAAACACCACATAAACCAGATGTTATTTAAAAAGTATTATATATAAAAAATCTATAATGCAGTTATGAATTTTAATATTGCTACATACTTTAAATAATTTTTTTAATCACTAGATGGCAGTAATGACATCAATTTTAGCTATGATATTGTAAATTGAGTGATTTAGAATATTTTAGTTTAGTCATATTAAATGTTAAAATGTTAAATGGTAATTTAAATTTTAATATTGTAATGATTTTCTATTTTTATTAATTAAATGTAATTATCAAGGTACTTTATCTAGTTTAACTGCAACCCTGACATTTGTTTTAATTTAACTGTAAAAATTAACCTTAATCATATTAGCGGCAATCTAGAAGATGTGCATTAGGAAATTTGGATTAAATCCTGTAAAATTATATAGGCCAAGCTGAATAATATTACATCATATCATTTACACATAATAATAAAAATTATTTAAATATTTATTTTTTATATTTTCAATTTCAAGGCCTTTCAAAATATTCAGTGTTCATTTTTCTTCTATTATTCTGGTCATGCAGTCGTTAGGGCGCAGAGAGAATAAATTATTCAGCTTTTAGATTTATTCTCTACAGAAAACGACTGTCTTGCTTATATATGTGAATTCTGTGCCCTTGATAAAGTAATTCACTATATAAACATTTCATTTATTTATTTTTATTTCTTTTCTGTATCTATAATCGTGATTGTTTCTTTTTCTTTTTTCTTCAATTTTAATCTTCATAAGGTAGTACATGGGACTATACATTTTAAATAATATTTGGTTTATGTGGTATTTGTGATTTCAAATTATTGGTCATTTTCATTATCTTTCAATGGTATTATTGAACAGACAGTTTATACATATAACCTTTAGATAATATTACAATTTATCTTCTTTTTTTAATAAAAATTAATAAATTGAGTATCAATACATGATACAGACATTATACATATTACATCTGGATCAACAATTATTAATTTAACTAATTATTAATGAATTTTTTAAAACCTAGATCCCAATCACAAATATAGGAAGTATTAAAAAAATTAAACCATTCAAAATTGGCGAATATATATATATACTAGGGGGCCCTGCTCCCTGTGAGCTACGCACGCCAACCTCAATTCAGGCGTCACTGCCTCTAAAAACATAGTAATATGCCCTGTTTAAAAAATATTACTAGGTTATGGAAGATGGAATGATATTATCACTATAACGGCGGCTATCTTCTGTAATAGCATTTCGAAATATTATTATTTGAGCATTTTAAACATGACATAATATTCACCATTAAAAGTCCCACACATAATAATTTAATTATTTTAGGCACTTTAAATATGACGATATTTAATACTTGGGAATTTTACATATGACGTAATTATCACCTTTAAATGCATTTCGCATGTAACAATTTTATAATTTTGAAGTTTTCGTACTTTTTTAATATTTACGTGTAAATATTTTGACGCAATTTTTTCTATTTTCTGCTTTTAACATGTGATCATTTAATTCTCATTTTAAAATTTTCTTTCTGTTTTTAATACTTTCACTTTTCAATTTCAATTTGAAAATAACGACAAAAAACAAGTCTAATTTTTCACATCAGCTTGTTTCAAATTTTCCTGAAAAACATAATTCACTATCAATTGGAATAAAAAATAATTTCAATTTCAATTTGAAAATGACAAAAAAGAAGAAATTTAATAATCCCTATAGTTTTTCCCTATTCTCCCCCTTTTCTATAAAAATGGAGTAATTTAATTGCCATAATTACAGAAATTTCATTAAAGTTAGAAAAAAATTAATATCTCCAAAACTAATTCAAATTTTAAAATTCTAATACCAGTTTTGAACCTCTGTATCAATACAGATAATTGGCGTCAATTTCACCGCCAAACCTCTCATATTTTAAGAGAAATAGCCGTGAAACATAATCAGTCGTTTCATAAAATGGTTTCATAAATTAGTTTCATTAGAATTTTATATATCTAGGGTAGATATATTCATCATTTGAATTATCTTTCTCATTAATTTTTACATTTGTGATTTCATTTTAATTATATGTATATATATACACAACTGTGCACAATTTTTAGAACTCTAGAATATTAGGAAGTAATAAATAAAAATAAAATAATGATACTAAAGTAATGAAATGAAATTTACCCTAAAATTACAATAATTTTTTTCGTTTAAGCATGATGCTCCAAATCAAGGACACTACATTCAAAACAGTAGAAAGCTTCAACGCTTTCGCTAGTTAAAAATGGCGCCATGGACGTGTGTTTTCATTCGTAAAACGGAACATTTACTTTAATTGCATTAAAATGACGCAATTTGTTTACTGTTTTTCCATTTCTACGTTTTTTTTAAATAACTAAATAATTTCTTTTCTTATACATAAAACAACAACAACAACACATCAGCTTGTTTAAAAAATATATCTATAATAATATAATAAAGAAAGAAGTTTGTGTGTATGTGAGTGTGTCTACGGTGTTCTGAAGAGACTATTGCACGCAGAGCTATAAACTTTTGGGAGAAGGTACCTATATATATGAAGTTTTGCACCTCGAAGCACGATTTTGAGATTTTTTTTATTAGATTTTTTTAAATTCAAAATTTCATGCGATTTGTAGCGCTTTTTACACATTAAAATAAATAATGCGTTTTCAATTTTTTAGCACAATATAGTAAATTTTGTCCTCTTTTCAATAAATTTTATTTGGAATTCGCACAACTATTTTTGAATTTTTAACGAAATTTTCTAATCCAAATTTTAGTATTTTTTCGCATTTTGCGGGGATTTTTTGACATTCGGAAAAGGAATTTGGTTTAAAATTTTTAGCCTAGTATAGTAAAGTTTGCCATCTGCGATTTTCGAATTTCAGCGATTTTTAATGCGCTTCTTCGAGATTTTTTTTTCATTTCGAGTAGATTTTTTGTCATTCATGATAGATTTCCGATTTGCAATCCGATTTACCCCATTAGAGTACATTTGACTCCTGCGATTTTTAATATTTAGCGAATTTTAATGCACTTTCAATGCGATTTTTAGCGTTTTTTCGAGTCTCAGGGCGATTTTTTGACATCAGGAAAAGGAATTTGGTTTAAAATTTTTAACCTAATATAGTAAATTTTGTCATCTACGATTTTTGGAATTTTAGCGGTTGCAATTTTTAGCATTTTATCAAGATTTTTTAAGTTTCGCGTCGATTTTTTGTCATTCATGAAAGATTTCCATTAACAGTAATTTAATCCATTATAGTAACTTTTAATCCCTGCGATTTTAAATAATTAGCAATTTTTAATGCTTTTCCAATGAGATTTGTAGCTTTTTTTTTTTCGAATCTCATGGTGACTTTCTGACGTTTGGAAAAGGAAATTTTTTTTGTCAATCATGAAAGGTTTCCGATTAGGGTTTTTTACCTCATTGTAGTAAATTTTTACCCCAGCGATTTTCCATGTGATTTTTCGAGTACTGCGGCGATTCTTTAACATTTGTAAAAATGAATTAGGTTTCAATATTTTAACTTAATGTAATAAATTTTGCTCTTTACGATTTTTTAATTTTAGCAATTTTTGATGCGATATTTAGCGATTTTTCGAGATTATTTACGTTTCGCGTCGATTTTTTGTCATTTATATTTTTTATTTAAAATTTTTACCCCATTATAGTAAATTTTGTCACCTACTATTTTTGAATGATTAGCAATTTTTAATCGTTTTTTTTTTTTTTTTTTTTTTTTTAGTTTCATGTCAATTTTTGGACATTCGGAAAAAGAATTTGTACACATTTTTTATCTACTATAGTAAATTTTGTTCCGTGGTTCCGTGGTAATTTTTTAACATTAGTCAAAGGACTAACTTTAAGTCTAATGTAGTAAATTTTGTTCTCTAAGCTTTCTGAATTTTAGCAAATTATAATCCGGTTTCCTTTTCTTTTTTTTTTTTTTAGCTCAATATGGTAGTAAAAAAATAGCATATAAAAATTCTGGAAAAATTCAAAACTCACCGTGCGGATTCCGAATGAACTTTATTGAAAATAAGACAAAATTTATTACAGTGGATTAAAACAATGTATGGGATTTTTTTCCCTAAATGTCAAAAAATCGCCAACATCCGTTAAAAATTTAAGAATTGCAGAGGACAAAATTTACTATAGTGGGATAAAACCAACTTAATTATTTCACGAATGTCAAAAAATCGCTAAAAATCACAATAAAATTTCTAAAAATTCAAAAATCGACGAGTTCAAAATTGACTAAATTAGACTAAATGTTTGAAATAGAGGTCTGCACGGGCCCGGGCTTGGCCCGAGGCCCGTACCCGGCCCGCGGGCCGATAAAAAAAAATTAATCGGGGCTATCGGCCCGATATAAGAATTTGAGAGAAGCAGATAAAATACGAGGCCATTTCCAATGAATATGACTTTTTCGAGAAGTATAAATGTGCGTTACGAGCCGATGCGAGTTTAACAACATCAATACAGAAATGTAACATGTCCATCGTAGAGATCGGCATCGTACAGTTACATGATGCCTGATCCCGGGTTTAATTTTATCGGCAGACTTGTGCCGGGACGGAACTGGTCTTAATCGTTCTCAGGATGTGTAGGACAGGCATTATGTTTTGTAAAAGTATTAATAGCAATAATGAACTTCTGTTAACAGCATCTTTGGAAATGTACTTTAAGGTGGTTCTCATATTTACTGCTCAACAATGCGAAACTTTCAGACACATTTTCTGACTCATTTTTAACTATAAAGGCATAAAATTGACAGGTCTAAGTATTGAAGGCATTTGGAATCGAATAGCGTTTTCATTTTTCATAAATTACGTACAGAGATAACAGAGACTCTTGTCACGTGACTGTACGTTTTTCTCCTTTCCTGTGATATCGCTTCCGGAAATTCGATTCAAAACGCTAACTTTGGCAGTATTTTCTGAAAGATATATTACTTTTATCTAAGAAAAAAACGGCATTTACATGGTTTCTGAATAAGAATACCTGCCAATCTCATGCGTTTCCGAAAAGAAATGAATTCATAAATGTATCAAAATGTAGCTCCTTTGGATTTGAGAAAAGGCTTAAAAATGGCAGAAATATTTTCACAAATCTACTTTTTATTATAAGCTTCAAAAGTTATCATGTTTTTTAACACTTTATTCTAAACTACAATAATCTTTTAATGAACCCTTATTTAAATTTTGAAACGTCTGTAGAGACGTTGACTAAAACATTATAAGTAATCGTTAATGTTTACTATTGTGTGTTTTCTATTTTGCGAACACATAGTAATTTAAAATATACTGTAAAATGTTCCCATAAATATGCATGCATTATTCATTAAAAGAATCTTAATTGTATATCGAGAAAAAACGGAATTTTTTGTTGAAATTGAGTCGGGCCGGGCCGGGCCTGTTTTCACAGATTTTTGTACGGGCCGGGCCGAGAACGGTAAAAATGTAAACGGGCCGGGCCGTGCTCGGGCCGAACTTTCAATTTTTACACCGGGCCGGGCCGGGCCAAAATAGCTTTCCTTCGGGCCGGGCCGGGCCTGGAAATTCCGGCCCGTGCAGACCTCTAGTTTGAAACCGAATAGCGTATCTATCATATAGGTAACTATATATATATTTATATATGTAATAATTCCTACATGTTAGGTTTTTCAAATTAAATTATAACGTGACATTGTAATTCTAATTAATCTAAAGACAGTTTTGTTGCTATTATTAACCTGTAAAACAACTTTTCCCACAAGGAAATACTAGTTGCAGGAATATTGACTTTCGTAAAATAGCGAATATCTTATGGTGTTTTAATGCGAACTCTAACAGTATAATAATACAATATAATATACTCTTTCCACTATTATACATCAGACAACATAAGTTTCAGCTATATTATTTTATAATGAGTTTCAATAACATAATTTTTTAATTGAGTGTTTGATAACACTTTCGTGAGATATTATTAAATGGTTTTATGAAAAAAAAATGCCATTCCTGTGGTAAAATTAGAAAAATTTGATAAAAAAATTAGAAAACTAAACTTTTCCGAAAATTTTGAATTTTTGTGAATTTTTTTTTAGTACTTTACTTAAAAGAAAGCTCTATAACTGCAACGATCCGATTTCCAAAAAGTTAATTAGTTTAAGAAAATATAAATAAAATACGACAAAAAAAAAAAAAAAAAAAAAAAAAAAAAAAAATGACTATTTTTTTTTTTTACTATTACTTGTTATTATTTTTAAAAGTAAGCTATTTAGATTACTGAAAATCCTATCCTTAATTGTAATGAAATGCGTTATAAGGCACACCAGAAAAAAAAAGTCGAGTAAAAAAATATATGCTGCAGTTTTAGCATTTTGATCATACTTGTTGGGCTACATTAGGCCGGATTCCTTTTACTAATGTGGAAAAATCGCGGCAAAACGCTAAAAATCGCATAAAAATTTCTAGAAAAATTCAAAACTCACTGTACAAATTCCGAATAAACTTTATTGAAAAGAGAACAAGATTTACTACAGTGGATTAAAACATTATAGCGGGAATTTTTTCATAAATGTAAAAAAAAAAAAATCGCCGTGTCATGCGAAAAAATGCTAACACTCGCTAAAAATTTAAAAATTGCGGAGGACAAAATTTACTGTAGTGGGGTAAAACCATTGTAAACGCAATTCCTTCACGAATGTCAAAAAATCGCTGCGGAACGCAAAAATCGTAAAATCACAAAAAAAATTGCTAAAAATTCAAAAATCGAGGAGGTCAAAATTGACTAAATTAGACTAAATGTTTGAAACCGAATAGCGTATCTAATCTATAGGTACCTATAGATATAATAACTCCTAAATGTTAGGTTTTTCAAATTAAATTATAATGTGACATTGTAATTGTAATTAATCTAAAGGCAGGTTTATTATTATTACTAACCTGTAAAACAACTTTTTCCACAAGGAAATACTAGTTACAGGAAAATTTACTTTCGTGAAACAGCGAATAACTTATGGTGTTTTTATGGTAAATAATGCATGTATTCTTTCCACTATTATACATCAGACAACATAAGTTTCAGATATATTATTTTATAGTGAGTTTCAATTACATAATTTTTTAATTATTTGCGTATTTGATAACACTTTCGTGAGATACTATTAAATGGTTTTATGAAAAAAAAAATGACAGTAAAAAATCCTGTGATAAAATTCGAAAAATTTGATAAAAAAAAAAAAAAAAATTAGAAAACCAAACTCTATAACTGCAACGATCCGATTTCCAAAAAGTTAATTAGTATAAGAAAATATAAATAAAATACGGCAAAAAAAAAGAAAATATATATATATATATACATATATATATATATATATATATACAGTAGAGTCCCGATTATCCGCAAGCGGATTATCCCTGGTGCGGTTTATCCGCGAAGCGAAATATATATTTTTTTTTAATTTAAGCCAAATTTTAAGTCAAATTTTTAAATTTAAGCCAAAATTTTAAATTTAAGCAAGGAAAATACAGTAAGCCCTACTAATAAACATAAACAGAAAAATTCATGCATTCGAAAGTAATAGAAGAATACTTCTAGATTCGGTTGCCATGTTTAAAATATCAGTTATAAAGTCTTGATGTCTTTTCCTGATTTTATTAATTAAACGTAAGCTATTAAAATATTTAACAATTAACAAAGAATATTATGACAAATTACAGGGGAGCACGTCAAGAATAGCTTCATTTTTGAGATACAAAAGGTGTTTTTAAAGTAAGAGGCAAAAACAAATGACTGATTTTTTTTAAAAAAAGGTGTAACTCAACACTTTTTGTACAGTATGTATGGCATTGTTTTTTGTTTACTGTTCTTTATTTTAGTGATTTAGTAAATTAAAAAAAATTAGTAAATTAGTAAAGCAAAGGTTTCGCTTGTACTGTGCATATGTATGCATTTTAAACATTTTATTATGTTTTTTGAACACTAAAACATAGTTTTCATGTTGAATTTTTCTTTTTTTTCGAGCTTGCACCCCATTTTCTGTCTTTTTCAGATTATCCGCGGTGCCCTTGCCACCCGATTCCGCGGATAATCGGGGCTGTACTGTATATATAAATGACTATTTATTTTTATTACTATTACTTGTTATTATTTTTTAAAGTAAGCTATTTAGATTACTGAAAATCCGATCCTTAATTGTAATGAAATGCATTATAAGGCACGCCCAGAAAAAAAAATCGAGTAAAAAAATATATGCTGCAGTTTTAGCATTTTGATCATACTTGTTGGGCTACTTTAGGCCGGATTCCTTTTACTAATGTGGAAAAATCGCGGCAAAACGCTAAAAATTGCATAAAAAATTTCTGGAAAAATTCAAAACTCACTGTACAAATTCCGAATAAACTTTATTGAAAAGAGAACAAAATTTGCTATAGTGGATTAAAACATTGTAGCGGGAATTTTTTCATAAATGTCAAAAAATCGCCGTGTAATGCGAAAATTGCTAACAATCGATAAAAATTTAAGAATTGCAGAGGACAAAATTTACTGTAGTGGGCTAAAACCATTGTAAACACAATTCCTTCACGAATGTCAAAAAATCGCCGCGGAACGCAAAAATCACAATAAAAATTGCTAATAATTAAAAAATCGAGGAGGTCAAAATTAACTAAATTAGACTAAATGTTTGAAACCGAATAGCGTATCTAATCTATAGGTAACTATATATATAATAATTCCTACATGTTTGGTTTTTCAAATTAAATTATAATGTGACATTGTAATTGTAATTAATCTAAAGACAAGTTTAATAGTTATAAAGAAGGAGCTTGGTGCAATATAATAGAAGCGTAAAAAATACAACGTTAAAAGAACCAAACATTTTAAATTTTAAGCATACCCGTTTCGGTAGCATATAGCATACCTTCCTCGGTGCTAAGGATGGCGGAAATTTGCTCACATATATAGGAGAGATGGGGATTCAAGTTAAAGGTTTACTGACCAATAGGAAAACAGAGGATTGCAGGTAACAGCCAATAGGAAAATAGATGGGAAATGGAACCGAAGTAGTGAGGGGGGAAAAAAAGAGACAGAAGTTTTTATGTAATATTTCCAAGAATCTGATAATGGGGGAATAGCGAATTCACAATTAACAATATTTTTAAAATTTTTATAAATATGAAATGCTTCAAGATAGTTAAGTTCGTGTATAGAAGTAGGTTTAGAGATTATTTTAACTGAATTGAAGTCAAAAGTATGATTCATCTCCCAGCAATGTTTTGCAATAGAGGATTTATTGATTTCTTGTTTTTTAATATATTGTTGATATTCTTTGATTCGAAATTTTAAGCAGCGTTTGGTTTGTCCAATATAGGAAAGGCCACACTGGCAATTAATACGGTAGATACCCCATGAATTGGATAATTCAATTAGGGTCTTTGAGTTTGGAGAGGGTGAGTTTATTGGTAGGGGCAAAAATTATTTTGAAGTCATATTGTCTAAGAATTTTAGCAATGGGAAAGCTTGATCAATCAATTGGACCAAAAGCTTGATTCATGCCAATTCATGGGGTATCTACCGTATTAATTGCCAATGTGGCCTTTCCTATATTGGACAAACCAAACACTGCTTAAAATTTCGTATCAAAGAACATCAACAATATATTAAAAAACAAGAAATCGATAAATCCTCTATTGCAAAACATTGCTGGGAGATGAATCATACTTTTGACTTCAATTCAGTTAAAATAATCTCTAAACCTACTTCTATATACGAACTTAACTTCCTTGAAGCATTTCATAATTATAAAAATTTAAAAAATATTGTCAATTGTGAATTCGCTATTCCCCCATTATCAGATTGTTGGAAATATTACATAAAAACTTCTGTCTCTTAATTTTTTCCCCCTCACTACTTCGGTTCCATTTCCCATCTATTTTCCTATTGGCTGTTACCTGCAATCCTCTGTTTTCCTATTGGTCAATAAACCTTTAACTTGAATCCCCATCTCTCCTATATATGTGAGCAAATTTCCATCTTTAGCACTGAGGAAGGTATGCTATATGCTACCGAAACAGGTATGCTTAAAATTTAAAATTTTTGGTGCTTTTAACGTTGTATTTTTTACGCTTCTAAAGACAGGTTTATTATTATTACTAACCTGTAATACAACTTTTTCCACAAGGAAATACTAGTTGCAGGAAAATTCATTTTCGTGAAACAGCGAATAACTTATGGTGTTTTAATGCGAACTCTAATAATACAATGTAATATAACGTAAAATGAAATAAAAGTTTAGCCACAATCAGTTATGCTTATTTCAACAAAGCAATTCAGTATCATATAATATCAGTAAGCATAATTTTTTGTGAGGTTTTTTTATGGCAAATAATGCTTCTACTCTTTCCACTATTATGCATCAAACAACACAAGTTTCATATATATTATTTTATAATCAGTTTCAGTTACACCATTTTATAATTATTTGAGTATTTGATAACACATTCTTGAGATAATATATAATGGTTTTATGAAGAAAATTACAATAAAAAAATTACATTCCTGTGCTAAAATTAAAAAAAAAAATAGCTATAAAAAAACCAAACTTTTCCAAAAATTCTGGATTTTTGTGAATTTTTTAAAAATATTTTACTTAAGTGTACTCTATAACTGTAATTATCCGATTTCCTAAAAGTAATTAATAATAATAATAATAATAAAAAATATGACAAATTCAATAAATAAATAAATAAATAAAATAAAAGTTAAAAACTCTAAAAATGGCTATTTACTTATTTTTATGGCTATTAATTGTTTTTATTGTTAAAAGAAAGCTATTTAAATTACTGAAAATCCAATCCTTAATTGCATGAAATGCGCCATAAGGCACGCCCAAGAAAACAACAACAACAACAAACACAGAATAATAATAAAAAAAAAATGTGCTGTAGTTTTAGCATTTTGATCATACTGATATGGTGAAAAAGAAGAAGGAAAAACAAAATTGAGAAAAATGATTTCGAAAATTGTAACTCTTGGCTGCTAGTCACTCGGCTTCCGAATTTCTCTCGGTAATGTTAAGTCTATGGGCCTTTGATGCGTTCGTATATTTAAAATATATCCTCGGAAAATTAATATTTTTAACTTCTTTTTTCTGTGTACTCTTCTTAAAGGATGTCTCTTTTTTGCTTAGTTCTCAAATTATTTCTAATATCTATGCTTAATTTTATATGAAGTGTTAAAATTTTACTTCCAGTTCGTCCGTTTTTAAAACGTAAAATATTAAATTAAGAATAGATTTTAGAAATATTTTGACAACTAAGAAAAAAAGAGACATTCTTTAAAAAGGAGCTAAAAATATTAATTGTCTGCGGAGATATTTTAAATAAAAAAATGCATTAAACGCCCATAGTCTTTACACTACCGAGGTGAATTCGGAAGCCGAGTGACGCAGAGTGAGAACTGAGCATTGTTTCTGTTAATGATGTAAATTGAAATGAGTGCAGTGAAAAGCTTTTCGCATATTTATAATAATCGGAACTATTGTAGTAAGTACAATGTAAAAAAAAAAAAGACAAAATTTTCTTAATCTAGAAAAATATGAATAAACAAAAATTAAAATATACAATAACCTTTTCCAAGTTACCCACGATTTCGATAAGAGTTCTTTATCTTTAAAAACCTCAGAAAATGTATATATATATGTATATAAAATAAAGTTGAAATCACAAATATATGAATATATATACAGGGTGCAAAAGAAAGTCCCTTTAACCTGAAAATACTTGCGAACGGAGAGTTACAGCTATACAAATGAGGTAACGGTACAGTAAAGTGACTACGGCCGACCTAATGCAAACGACAGCAGCACCCCTAGTGGCGAAATTTGGAAGATAGCCGTTGCAAATCGAAAACGAAAAGAGGTAGAGAAAATTTTCCAATTAGAAAGTTTTAGAGCATCAATTAATTAGTACGAAACGACATGTGGTTCACACGGATAAGATAAATTGTCGCCTACATACCCAAAAATGTCCGAAATCGATGAGCGACGATTCTATTTTGCCTATTCACATTCCGGAAATGTAGCAGCGCACAATTGCAGATTGTGACGTTATACTGTGCTGTAATATCGGTAAAGATTTAATTTCCAATGCACTTAGAATTTTAGAATAACCCTTTCAGGGCCAGAAGAATTCTGTTCGTAAACTGATGAAATAATTGACTGACACCAGAATATTTAAAAGAATTTCTCAGAAAACAAAAACCCGCTAATTTGCATTTTCATTACAACAGCAAAATTTTATTAAAATATTCTTGGTGCCATTTGTCAGTTTTGAAATTAAAATTAGGTGGCTAGGGCGTCTAGCCACCGCCCTTGAAAGGGTTAAGTCTATATCGTCGTATTGAAGAGGCTTGCAATAGACGTTCCATGCTGAGAAATGTGTGTGCAGAATTACTCTCACGAATACAAACGGGTATCGTGAGCAATGGCGAACTTTTCGAACATACTGAATATTAACTTTTTATCACTGTGAGACAGTTTGTCTTTTTTTTTTGTGTGTGTGTGTGTGTGTGTGTGTGTGTGTGTGATGTTATCAAAATGTATTGAGATATGTGCGTATTTATAGCATAAATTGTGCGTATTTCTTCATACTTCTGACTCTTCCATTCAAACGTTTACACAAAATAGAGTGCATCGATTTCGGACATTTTTGGGTAAACAGACGAAGATTTATCTTATCTATGTAAACCAAATGTCGTATTCTATTAATTAATTGATGCTCTAAAACTTTCTAACTGGAAATTTTGCTCTATCTCTTTTCGTTTTCGATTTGCAGTGGCTATCTTCCAAAGTTCACCACTAGGGGGCGCTGCTGCCGTTTTCATTAAATCGGGCGTAGTCGCTTTATTATACCGTTACCTCACTTGCATAGCTGTAGCTCTCTCCGTTCACAAGTATTTTCAGGTTAAAGAGACTTTCCTTTGCACCCTGTATAACCATTATACAATTACAATTCATCATCTTTTTCCTTTTTTTAAAAAAAGAATTAATAAAATATATATATAACCATTAAATAAACATTACCGACCACCAAAAAAAAAAAAAAAAAAAAAAAAAACTGTGAGATCATGAATAAAATGGCATTAACAAATTGACAAAAATACAGCCCCCCCCCCCCCCCCTCACACTTAACATAGATTCCAAAAACATAGTAACAAACAGCAGAAATTGAATAACAAAATAGAATAATGGAAATTTGTAGAACTTAGACAGAATCGTCGGGTCCCAAATGTCTAAAGTTCCACAAATAAAATGTGTGGTTTCATCTTCATATTAGCCATAAATTGGCTAAAGAATATGACTTTGGGACAACCACACACATAAAACAGAGAAATAAACCATTGAACACCAATTAAGTAAAACAAGATATAACAAGATTAGAAAGGTTAGAGGAAAAATAAAAACAAATTACCAAATTGAAATCCAAACTGTCTTAGCATTAGGCATAACTTAATACAATCATTGGAGATCACAGCACATGTTGCCAAACATGTTGTTTTTAGATGATGGTGGACCAAGGATTAACAATATACAGCATAGCCAAGCACACTACCATTATATATAACAAGCGCCCTCTGTAGATAATTTAGAATTTAGAATGAGCCAGTCCATGTATTCAAATGAATCAGTGTGGTGCTGCCATCTATTGGCTTATTAGTAAAATAAAACTATTAATAACTTTTAATGGATCAAGTTTTAAAGCAAATACTGTTTAGAGATAGATATTTGATAATTAAATTATAATTAAAAATATGTTAATAAATATATACAATTGTATTAGAAAAAATTAGTAACTGATACATTAAATCAAAATGATATGTAAAATGGTGAAACTGATGATTATATATATATATATATTAATAGCTTAAATTTGGATTTATTTTATTTATTTTTATTATTGCTAGTATTATTACTATATTTATTTTTTAAATTAAATTAATTTATTTTAAAAAATTACATTTTTAAATTACTTTTTATTCAGTCATTTACTTATTTTCACTTCTTCTTTGTTTATTAAATATATTATATATTTTCTTGTAATTTCTTTTTGCTTTTCTGTCTCTGTCACTTTATTCTGTTTGCTTCACATTTCTCCATCTGGTGTGTCTTCTTCTGATTGGCTAATGCTCTCTGTGTGAAATAAGCTCCTGCTTTTCTAAAAGCTTTTTTTTCTGTCTTTTTTTTTTTTTTTTCTTTTTTACCCGTCCCTTTCTCTTTCATTTTCTCTCAGTCTCGTTCCTGCCTCCAAAGTGGCAACATGCCTTCTCTGCACTGGATAAAACTCTTTCGAAAGGCTTGCGCATTTCTAATTTTTATGATGTTATTAAGAAGTTTTTTGTTTCCTTTATTTACAAAACGAAGATAAAGTGTTAACATTAAATTACGATTCGTCAGTATTTAAATGGAAATGTCACTTATTTTAATATACTAAGTCCATGTTGGAACGCCTTGTTATTTTAATAGCTTAGTTTTTGAAAGGAAAGGGTGAAAATAATTAAATATTCATTTTATTTATTTTGCTGAAAATTTTTTATGTACAGTAAAATCTGCGAAAACAGAACATGTCAATAGGGATCTTGTCTTTAAAATGTCCATAGTCCCAGAGAAAAGAGTCAGGATGATTCTGAGTAAAAAAACAAACTAATTCTGAAATTCACAGAAAATTTTCTGAAAGGTTGCAGCAGAGGCGGGAAGGGGGGAGATCCCCTCCCGGCACTAACTATGCGTTTTTTCTGCGCGCCTTTGACGGAATTCGCATTTTTTCGCGATCCTTTGGCGAAATTTCCGTTTTTTCCTCGATCCTTTAACGAAATTCGCGTTTCCCGCGATCCTTTGACGAAATTTGCGTTTTTTTCGTGATCCTTTGTCGAAATTTACGTCTTTTCGCGATCTCTTGACGAAATTTACGGTTTATTCGCGACCTTTGAAGAAATGTGTTTTTTTTCTATTCTTTGACGAAATTTGCGTTTCCCCCGCGATTCTTCGACGAAACTCGCGTTTTTTTTTTCGCAATCGTTTGTCTAAATTCGAGTTTTTTGCGCGATCCTTGGACGAAATTGGCGATTTTTTCTGCGAACGATTGACGAAATAGATCTTTTTTGGCGACCATTTGTCATGTCCGAATTTTCGTACTGATGACCGATTTTGACTAACTATGCGTTTTTTCTGCGCCCCTTTGACGAAATTCGCTCCTTTGGCGAAATTTCCGTTTTTTCCTCGATCCTTTAACGAAATTCGCGTTTTCCCGCGATCCTTTGACGAAATTTGCGTTTTTTTCGTGATCCTTTGACGAAATTTGCGTTTTTTTTTCGTGATCCTTTGTCGAAATTTACGTCTTTTCGCGATCTTTTGACGAAATTTGCGTTTTCCCCTCGATTCTTCGACGAAATTCGCGTTTTTTTTGCAATCGTTTGTCTAAATTCGAGTTTTTTGTGCGATCCTTTGACGAAATTCGCGTTTTTTTCGCAATCGTTTGTCTAAATTCGAGTTTTTTGTGCGATCCTTTGACGAAATTGGCGATTTTTTCTGCGAACGATTGACGAATAGATTGGCGAAATAGATTTTTTTTGGCGACCATTTGTCATGTCCGAATTTTCGTACTGATGACCGATTTTTAAAAATTTTCGGAATCGAATACCGTAAATTTTTAGAAAATTTAGAACTGAATCACCTCTATTTTTAATTTTATTCCTTAATTTATAACTATGCTTTTTTTTTCCTCTGATTAATTTTCATGCATTAAAAGATATATAATGTATATACTACAAATGAATTCTAAGAAGACCGTTGAAAAAGAAGTTTTAATGGAAAAAAAGTTTAAAGAAATTTTAATAAGAAATTTTAGTTTTTGATCAACTGAAGTGTTACCGTATTTGTCCAACAAAACCGCGCAAAAACCATACAAAAACCGCATTTGTCCAAAAAATCGCGTAAACGAACACACAGTGCAGTATCGTCGATCTCAACGCAACTCACAACTCTGTGAAACCCATTAATTAGAAAAAGAAAAAAGTATTTACAATATGAGGCGATTGAATTTTAGTTGTATATTTTTAAAGCGAAAAAAAAAAAAAAATATTTTTCCGACGAACTTTCCGCGAACTGAAAAGTTTCTGATATATTTTTTAACATAAAAGCATGATACTTTCAAGCATTATTAATTGAAGTGATTTGTAATCGAACATTTTTTTTTTCCATTTTCAAACAAATTAATTACATATTGAGTTATAAATTTTCAGAACCAACTTTGACAACATTTTCGGAAAAAACTTCTGCCTTAAAGAAAATTCGTTCAATTAGACAGTTTCTTAATAAAAGCATTTGCCAATTTGATATAGTTTTGGAAAAAAAAAAAAAAAAGAATTAAAAAAGTGCCAGAACATACTCAGTTTTGATTTGAGAAGAGCTTTAAACAACAATTGTTCAAAGATTTTTTACCTCTTTCTGAAAATTGTTAATTTTGGACAAGTTTTTGCTGGGAACATCTCTTCAAGCATATGCAGGGCTCTCACTAGTCCGTTTTTTGAAAACCAGTATTTTTTAAGAAAAAAAGATTTTTCTTTTAAAAATAGTTGCAGGAAAAAAAAAAAAAAAAAAAAAAAAAAAAAAAAAAAAAAAAACACGGAACGAGTGGGAGCATTGCATATGTAGATTTTTAAAAAAAATCGTTTAGGTTTATATTTTTATTTCATTAATATAAAATGCATGCTGTTATTTTTGTTTTTATTTATAATTTCGAAGAGCTCTTCATCTTTATGCAATTGTTTATGGACTACTTTTTAGAGCCAGAATCTCCTTTAACAACCGTACATGTGTTGCTGTTATGTAACATGAATAATTACGCAATGTTATTCGCTGAAAACTCTGAATGCGTTCTAAAAATAATTTTCGGTTTTCATTAAAGATTTTGCTTAGAAAATTCGTAGTTTAGATTGCAATAAAAATTTTCATTCAATTTTTAATGTAGATGGCTATATTTACTCTCCAAATGAATGCGAATCTTCAATGCCCCTGAACAAAAGCGGCCGTAACAAATTAAGTCTTTTTTTTTTTTCCTCCACTCTCTTCAGAATATCGAGAAAAATGATGCCTGCATATTCAAATCCAAATCATCTCATTTCCAGAAATTCTCCCCAGTTCATCAGTAGAAAATGCTATTTGCCGATGCAACCGGATTGAGCTAGCTACTCGGCTCTTTTCACGTTGGAATTGAAAATAGACTCGCTCTCTGATTGGCCAAGAGCTTTAATTGACGCCGGAGGCTTTTGGATCACCATTTGGTGCTCCGCAATCGATTGCAATGGCGCAGGGGTAAAAGCGAAATTCCACTATTGGCTCGAATCTTCAGTAAAAAAATAAAAAACACATCCTCTTGCTCTTGAAAAGAGCCAGGATCTTTCTGTCCAATGAATTATTCTGCTTTGATGTTGTCAGTTTCAAGCGCTTCGATTTATTTCACGAGAGCTTTTCGGTTTCGCATAGTGGCAACGGAGAAAAATGGATAAAACGGGAGTAGTAGAGGGAGTATGGTGAATTAGGGGATATGAATGTTTATTTTTATGCTTTCATCGTTTTGTGTAGGGTAGGAAAAGTATTATGATCTTTCAAAAGATACGCTTTGCTATTTCGCTGCAATTACGTTTCATTGCCTCCGGATGAATTGTTTTTCAAATATTTGATAGCTTTGAAATTTAAATATAGATATTTTAGCGGTACTGCGAGGTGCTGGGAATATTTTTAGAGACCTCTTGTTTAAGGCACTAAAAAACAAAAAACATTCACGTTTTAATATATTAAAACAATTTGCTATGGAAGTGCACAGTGTAGAGTAAAGATTAAAATATATCAGAATGGTTCTCAAAATGTTCCACTAATGAAAGCCGTCTTCCCACAATATGCACAACTGAATCTGAATTCAACACATGAAGCTCAAGTATTACGTGAAATTAAACATTAATTTTCTGAAAACATTCGCGTTTTATTAATAAAAGAAAAATATTTCTTTTGTAATTTCATATAGAAACAAGAGTTGTAAATAAATAAATATATAAAACGCATTTTCATGTTTACTGTTAAAAAAATTAATATTTTTTATTTGGTTATTGAAACAATATCTAGAGGGTAGGCTGCGAAATAACGACCTTTATGTTTAGGTAGATTTCGTAAGAAATACTACTACTACATTCTCCTCTGTGTTGGAATTTCTGAAATAGTTCTGCAGATCTACGCCGATAACCCTTAGAGACCTAAACCGCCCCCTCCCCCCCCCCCCAATTCAAAACTTTATCTATCTATCTATCTATCTTCTGATAAAGCCAGCTCTTAAAGAAAAATGGAATTAAAAACTTGTCAAAAGAAGCCAGATAAAATTGTTAAACTGGGTTTTCTCTAATCTTGATTCAGTTTTTGTTGGGGAAATTAGACTTCAAAATCTACCTCAGCCTGTAAGCCAAGCAGCAGGGATTTTTGTTAATATGCTTCTGTTTGTAATAGAGATAAGATATTTTTGACTTTTTAAAATTAACATTTCTAATAATTTTAATTTTAAAACATAAAATGGTACTTTAATACGTTTCAAATAGAAAAGGTGCCTTTTTCAAACGATGCATTAGTATAGTTTCTTTAGCGATAACATGAAAAGTAATTTTCTTTTTTAACCCATTTATGCCTGAATTTTTGTTTTCTCAAATTTGTTGGCAAAATCACTTTAATATATTGCAAAATGAACTGGAAAAATACTAAAAATTTACGTTATAATTATTTTTTTTTTTGTATTTATTTGATAAAATGTAAACGTATTAAGTATGGGAATATGCATAATATTTATAATAATATAATATGTATAATTATATGTTTTGTCTAAATTTATATAAAATAAGCTCTTAAATTGTATATTATACACTATAATTAGTACTTTTATGAACTACTAAAAAAATATGTTTATTTCTTTACAGAGCTTATTAACATTATATGTATTATTAATAATAAACTAAGAATAACCCTATTTGAGGCTTAAAAACAATTTATTTCATAATCGTATAACTTTTCCCTAAATGGCTAACAAAAATATGTATCCCATCGAGCCTAGCACCCTAATTTTTGTGCGTTACAAAAATGTATAAAAAATAGGCTTGGACTTAAAATATCACAATTTAAAAAAAAATGCGTATTTTAAAAAGGTCTCCAAACTAAGATTATGACTTATTTATTTGGATGCTTGATAGAAAAAAATACAAATAAATTTACATTTTAAATTTCGCAATCATGAAAAATGAAAAATTTATAAACACCGATAAAAGTCTTCATTTAAGCAAATCCATCTTATGCTATCATCTCTTGGTAACAGATAAAGACATTTATAGGTAATAATTTCACACTATTATAATATTATAAATAAAAGAAAATTATACAAATTTATTAAAATTCGAAGCGTCCCAAAAATGGGACGCCAGGCATAAATAGGGCTTAAAATCGGATAACTCGAACTTTTTTCTTGATCTCTGAATTGAAGGTTCAAATTAACAAGCATCGATTGTACCTCAAACTATGACGCATCCCAGCAACATAGAAACATGAATATGAGGTAATTTGGTAACGATATGAAAATTAGGTTCAAAAGGATCTGTCTAAACATGATGCATCATTTTTTTTTAATAGAAAGTTATGATTAGTGGGAAGTGTGCATAACCATCTTCAAGTATCTTAAAGAATTTTGGTGAATCTTCTTTAAACCAAAAAAGCATATCTATATTATAAAGGCCAAACGTGTCTGTGCGTAACGTTTACGTCATTTTAATGGTGGCAACAGTAAACGATTAAATTTAACTTTAATTAATTTTTATTGCAATTTTTTCATTTCTAAATACCCCACTTTTCAATTTTTACACCGTCGAATAAAGAAAAAAAAGTACTTTCAAATGCAATTTGTTTGAAAACTATCGCAATTTGTTTAAAAACTGTATCGTAATTTACTCAATTTTTATTGTTTTTAAAATAATTTTCGATCATGATTTTTTTTAATTTATTATTTATGTCACTTGAAGACAGACGATTACAGAAGATAAATCTGTTTGCACTGAAATTAATATAAATAAAATAAGGCAGCATTTGTTTCCAGCTTATATTCCATAACGGAATTTAAACTATCAATCCATAAATGAAATAATAAAATATAAATAAAACACAAATTTAAGACATGTAATCGAACCACGCGCTTAAACCACTGGAATCATCAGAATAAAAAAAGGCTAGCGATATAGTCAGGAGGGGTAATTATGACCACATTTTACATTTTCAACTTTGCTATTTATTTTGCTTATTTCTATTTGGAAAAGTGCTGTTTTTAGTACATAGGAAGTAACTTTGATCCTTTAAGAACACATTTTAAAAGTTTTAATTATCATAGCTGTTTTTCTTTTAAAGTTAAAAGGGTGGTTATAATTACCCCACCAAAAACTCACAATCACATAAGTTTGGGGTAATTAAGACCACTAGTGGGGAAATTATGACCACTATATCTTCTCTTTATACTTGCCAATACACACATGTTTGGGGTAATTATGACCACTTTGAACTCCAAAGTAACAAATCCGTTTATCAAAAAATTTATAGACTTAGTTTCAAATTGCTATTTTGATCTCAAAAAGGCTTCAAACTAGTAATAAAGAATACCTAAGATGAAATATACATTATGAGGTTAATATCTAAGCTTGAAACAAAATTTTACCATCACAGTTATCTCCAGTATGGCGGCGGTCATAATTACCCCCTGGTCATAATTACCCCATCTGACCCTACTTGGCGATTTCTTCGACTGTTAATTCCTGGCACGAGGGCAATACGAAAATATTGCTGTTAATAAATTTCAAAATTTTATTTCAATACGCAATTGCTATTTTTCATATAAAAAGGATTGTTGGTATTGTTAGTGAAAAATCTAAAAAGTATGTATTAAATGTAAAAAATCTATTAGAGTTTTCTATTAAACACACACACACACACACACACACACACACACACACATATATATATATATATATATGTTTTTCACCTATACTCTGTACCTCGTGCTTCTAAAAGCGTGGTTTTGAAAGTTGGAGAGAAGAGTTCTATGAAAATTCTATAAAAACATGTTTTCACTTGAAAAAATAAAATTGATCTTTTCAGTTTCACAATTTTATTATTTTTATCCTTTTCTCCGACATTTATTTAACTTAAGATACTCAAACTTTTCAGAGGCGATTTAAAGCTTCCCACGAACGAATTTTGCTCTAATCTTTCGATTAAACTTCCGCCATGGTGAATTTTAGGTTTCGATCATGAAGCTGTATGATAAAGTATAAATATACGGTTATTAATGATAGAGAGAGTTCTCTCTTTTTTTTTTCACTATCTGAAAAAAAAAAAAAAAAAAAAAAAAAAAAAAAAATTCAGAGTGTTTTAGTTGAAAAAATGTCAGAATTTCTATTTTATTTTTAACACTTTCCAACAAAGTTGAAAAGTGTTTATGCATTCGGTTTGTCTGTCCGTCTGTCCACGCTCTAACTCCCGTAAAAATACTCGGATTTTCATGAAATGGATAAAGGCTATTTAGGTTCACTAAAGCATGGAAGCATGGTTGCTATTGTATATGAAGTATGTAGGATTAATCGTTCTTTTACAGGGGCACTCAAAAGCATTCCATTACATTATGGTATTATTTTTTATTGCAATTTTTTCATTTCTAAATACCCCACTTTTCAATTTTTACATCGTCGAATAGAGAAAAAATAGTACTTTCAAATACAATTTGTTTGAAAACTCTATCGCAATTTGTTTAAAAAATTTATCGTAATTTACTCAATTTTTATTGTTTTTAAAATAATTTTCGATAATGATTTTTTAAAATTTATTATTTATGTTACTTAAAGACAGACGATTACAAAAGATAAATCTGTTTGCACCGAAATTAATATAAATAAAATAGTGCAGCATTTGTTTCCAGCTTATATTCCATAACGAAATTTAAACTATCAATCCATAAATGAAATAATAAAATATAAATAAAACACAAATTTACGACATGTAACCGAACCACGTGCTTAAACCACTGAAATCATCAGAATAAAAAAAGGCTAGCGATACTTGGCGATTTCTTCGACTGATAATTCCTGGCACGAGGGCAATACAAAAATATCGCTTTTAATAAATTTCAAAATTTTATTTCAATACACAATTGTTGTTTTTCATATAAAAAGGATTGCTGGTATTGTTAGTGAAAGATCTAAAGTGGAAAAAATCGTTTGTAGAGTATTTTAATGACATTATGCTATTTCAAATGTATTGAAACTGATATAAATCACTGAATTTCACTATGATCACGTTAGAACAGGGCATTCATAGCAATTTTTATGCATTTACAGGGAAACCTAAAAGAAATCGGTTACAGTATAGTACTGTCTTTGAGTAATAATTGCTGGAGTGTACGGTTTAAAATTTGGTATGCGTTTTTAAATTTAATTATTTTTTTGCATCTTACTCGGTTATATATAAATTCTATACCTCAAATGCTGGTCTGCACAAAAGTATTCACGTACCGTTCTCCTTATTAGAGGAAATTGCTGAAGGTAAATTTTTAACTGAAGTATATGTATCTCTTAAGTGAATTGAATTTTGGCATGCCTGTAGTTAATAGATTCATATCTATGTATCATATAAGGGCTGCTGAAAAAATTCGCATAAATTTCCAATTGTGGATGGGAACAGCTGAAATTGCGTTTTGAAATGTATTATGCGTTTCCATATGGCTGAATTAGACGTAATATTTTAATTTTTTAAACGGTGCGCTTTTGTTACATTATTCTGAATGTGTTGGAAAGTGTTTCCTAATCTGTGCTTGACGCATGATTTTTCTTTACTTCTTTTAATTTATATAGGGTGTCCACTATCAATGGAGTACAATGGCTAATTTCTAAACCGTTAGTCATAGACATATGGTTCCAATTAAACGAAAAAAATGTTGAAAATGAGGTAAAAAGTTATTTAAAAAGTCCTTTCATTTAATAAAAATATTTCTTAAAAAGTTACGAAATTTAATTTTTTATAAGGTCCCGTTCCACAAGTGATATTTACTAAAAATTTCCTATTACACTAACAAGTAAGACAAAAAAAAAAAAAAAAGCCCCGTTCATCTAACTCTAAAATTGACCGAGTTATGAAACTTTGAATTGCACGACTTACACCAGTTTTCTGCATCTGAACACAGATGAGTTGGGTCATGCTTCGAGAGATCGTACACAAAGTGCTTAAAGTACAGTAGAGCGCTGATTATCTGAACAAGTCGGGGCCAACCCTAGTTCGGATAAGCAAAAGTTCGGATAAACGGACAGACAATTTAAGGGATGTTCCTGACTATACTAAAACCTTCACATTTTATCCAGACTTAGGACTGGCAGCACCAGTTAATACTGGCGTCTTTCTTTTTCTTTTTCTTTTTTCTTTTTCTTTTTTTTTCTTTTTTGTCTTTTTAATTTTATTTTTTTTTAACCATTTGGAAAAATGGTTATTGTTCTCGTCAGGATGGGAAATGAAAAGCATATCTGACGGTTTTCATTGGTTTAATCCGCAATTTATTCGTTTTCTGATTGGTGTATACAGTAATCTGTATTTCCCTTTAATTTCAACAACGATGGATACTTTCTGTTGCCACTATGACAAAAAAGTAATAAAAACTACAAAAAAAAAAAAAAAAAAAAAAAAAAAAAAAATTAATAACCATGAAACAAATTGAGATACAGCTTTCAAACAAATTACATTTAAAAGTACATTTTTTTCTCGATACGACGGTGTAAAATATATTTGATATATATATAATTTATTGATATATTGATTTAATATATAAAATAATATTGTCGGATGCATATCTGCCAACATGTCAATTTTGAAATCCTTACAATTTTTATGACGTATTCTTGGGTGCTTAAAAATGCATAACATATGCACATGCAATGAAAAAAGTAATACTTCATAACATTTTCTATGCTATATTCATGTATAGTCTTTTTTTTTCCAAAATAAAAACGTGAGATATCAAAAAAAAATTTTTTTGCATGAGAAATTCTAAAAAAAAAAAAAAAAATTCTGAAATTCACAGCAAATTTTCTGAAAGGTTACACAGCCAAAGGATTGGGGAGGAAAGGGGGAGGGGATTCCCTTCCGGTCTAATTATGAGTTTTTCGAGGCCCTTTGATGAAATTCGCGCTTTTTCCGTGATCCTGTGAAAAATTCACGTTTTTTTCACGATCCTTTGACGAAATTACTGTTTTTTTTTCGCGATATTTTGACGAAGTTTGCGATTTTTTCGCGATCTTTTAACGAAATTTGCGTTTTTTTCGTGATCTTTTGACGAAATTCGCCGTTTTTTCGCGATCTTTTGACGAAATTTGTGTTATTTTCGTGATTTTTTAACGATATTTGCGTTTTTTCGCGATCTTTTGACGAAATTTGTGTTTTTTCGCGATCTTTTGATAAAATTAGCGTTTTTTTTTTGCAATTTTTTGATAAAAGCGTTTTTTCTGCTATCTTTGACGAAATAAACATTTTTCTCGCAATCTTTTGACGAAATTCGCATTTTTTTACGAGATCTTTGACAAAATTCGCGTGTTTTTTACGTGAACCTTGACAATATTCGCGTTTTTTTTACGAGATCTTTGACGAAATTCACGTTATTTCCCGCGATCTTTGACGAAATTAGCTTTGTTTCAAAGATTTTTGATCGAAATTAGCGTTTTTACGCGTTTTCTGATAAAATTCGCGTTCTTTTCACGATCCCTTGACGAAATTAGTGTTCTTTCCCCGCGATCTTTGACGAAATTCGAGTTCTATTCACGATTCTTTGCCGAAATTAGTGTTTCTCCTGCGATTTTTGACAAAATTCGCATTCTTTTCACGATCTTTCGACAAAAATAGTGTTTTTCTGCGCGATTTTTAACGAAATACGCGTTTTTTTCGCGATTCTTTGACAAAATTTGCTTTTTTTCCAATATCTTTGATAAAATTCTTTTTTTCCCCGCGATCTTTGACGATATTCGCGCTTTTTCTCGCAAACTTTGATGAATTTCCTTTGAACAAATTCGCATTTTATCCCCACGATTTTTGACGAAATTTGCGTACTTTTCACAATCCCTTGTCGAAATTAGTGTTTTTTCCCGCGATCTTTGCCGAAATTTTTTTTTCGAAAATTAGGGCCTTTTTCAAGATTCTTTGAGAAAATTGGCGTTTTTCCTCGATCCTTTGAGAAAAGTAGTGTTTTTGAAAGGATCTTTGGTGAAATTAGCGTTTTTTCAAGCAATCTTTGACGAAAGTAGCGTTTTTTCACGCGATCTTTGACAAAATTCGCATTTTTCAGTGATTGTTTTTCCCGCGCGCAAAACCGTACAATCGTACTGTTCATCCGTACAACCGTACAATTAGAACAAAATCCGTACATTGTACGGCCAATCCGTACAAGTTGGCAGCTATGCGGATGTTTAGAAGTTTAAGAATGAAATTTCATTTAAAATTGGCCGTCAGATTTCTTGGAAATCTGACGATGGAAAAGCCTTTTCCCGAACAGCCAATGAAATGCTTGGATATTTATGTAAGTTTCAGGTGGATAATACTTAAGTTTCATGAAATCTGACGGGTCGCAGGCAATATTTTTGGCTTGCAATTTTTACGTGTAATAACACTATTAATGTTTAATTCATACGTACGTAATGTATGATCAACTCAGTGCGATTTTTTATGTCTTAAATTTTAGTCTTCAAAAAAATTGTTTTCCAAATGGTCGTTGTAATTTGATAAATTGCTTCTCTTTTTTTTTTTTTTTTTTTTTTTTTTTTTGCTTACTTTTTTATTATTTAAAATTTTCTTTTTCTCTTTTTATCATCTTCTGAACTCCAGAGATTATAATTTAAGCAAAAAAGTTTTCGATTGTTGCTTCAAAGAAGACATTCTTTTCAATGATGCCATATGTCGAATAATTCTTAAATACGTTAGTTGAATAGGATCAGCATTCTTCTGCCGTTCGAGCCAATTTATATCTGTTTCCAAACATTCAAAGGCTTCTTTATGTGACGGACCTGTGTCATTTTCAGAGCATTCGTTTTCACTTTCTTAAATGTCGTTTTTGTTTTTACGGCTCCCAAGGATACACTATTCGTGGATTAGATTTCGCATGCTAAATCTAAAAGGGGGAAAAAATGAGAGAAACAGGGTGTTTGGATTAAAGTTCGGTTTGGTTAAATTGGACAGAAGTTCGGTTAAAAACTTTTTTGAGAGAAGTAGGCTGTTCGGATAATTGGAAGTTCAGTTAATTGGAGTTCTGATAATCGGCGCTCTACTACAGTCCTCCCCACTTAATCGGGTCACGGATAATCGAATACTCGCTTATTCGAATAGAATCCTCCGGAACCGAATTTATTCCTATTGGTTCCGTGTTATTTTTCCCCACTTAAATCAAATACCTTTTATGAACGTCCCCGCTTAATCGAATAACAACTGTATGACCGATGTTTGAAAATAGTCGCGGAAAGCACGTTTCAGCTGGAATTTCTTTCCACCTTTTGTCATTTTCGGTTCCTTTACGCTAAAACAAATTTTCAGTTCTTCCTGCAATGCTTTTGGCCGGCAGGTGTATAATGGACAGGTCAAATGATTTCCCCACCATGATCTCCCCCACCATCACTTCTTGCTGTTAACCAGGCTTTAATGGCAATGCGCCGTCACTTCGAGATTCGAGATGGTAGTTTTGATATTTTGTACTCGTTCGAAAAATAACTCGATATTTACTCCTTTAAAATTCCACTTAAACAAACCACTTAAAAAGATTTTTTTAAGGCAGTATAAGTAAAGTATATTAGAAGTAGCAAATTTTGACCAAATTCAAACGAGCGTGATGTAAACCATATAAATGTATGTACTGACATTAAATTCATACGTATTTACTTTATATTAGCATTTGTATTTATTTTTATTGTATATTATTCTATTAACGATTTATTATACTGTTAATTAAAATCCCCGTTTAATCAAATACTCCTCTTAATCGAATATTTTTTCTGGAACCGCCAATATTCGTTTAAACGGGTCGACTGTATATTAGAAGGATTTATTTCGTGTGTGCATTTTTGCATTGCAGCCGAAGGGAGTCACTTCGAGCAAGTGTTAAGATAACTTTAATTTTATTAATTAAGTTTTAGATTAGATAACCTAATAGCGTTTTAAAATATATACCATTTTGTAAAGAACTGCGACTATTGCGTTTCATCATTTCATTTAACAAAAATTCTGTTATTTTTTTAATTTACAGTTTTAGTACAAGTTGTATATTTTTCTTTAATACGTCAGATAGAAAACAGATTTCAAATTTATATTGTAATGTTCATTTTACTCTCAACTATTATTATTTAATTTTTTAATATATGAAGATTACTTATATTTCTAGTAAATTTGTGAATGACCCCTATTTCGCAGCAAAAAAGATGCTTCAACTTTACACAGCTATTACTCAGTCAATTTTAATGATAGAAGAATGGGACTTTTTTGCCTTACTTCTTAGTGTAATAGGATATTTTTACTAAATATAACTTATAGGACCGGGGGACCGTATAAAACTTTAAATTTCGCAATTTTTTAAGAAATGCTTTTATTAACCCAATTTTTTTAAAAATACTTTTTTACCTCATTGAAAACATTTTTGTAATTGGAACTATATGTCTATACTTATAACTTTTTAGGAATTAGGCATTGGGCACCGTTGAAAGCGGGCACCCTGATTATTAATTATTCTATTTTATTTTATTATTGTTTCCAGTTCTTTGGAGGCTAAAATCTCTGCAGTTTCTCTATAATTTAATAGAAGGCTTTTAAATTCTTCAATGATAAGTAAAGTTACATAGAAAATGTTCCCCAAGTTGTGTGTGTGTGTGGGGGGGGGGGAAGGGGGATTCTAATCCCTCGTATCAAAGATTACAAGCAGTTTCCGAGAAATAAACTAAATATCTACACCAAAGAAACTGAGGATCACTTAGCTAGTTTTAAACTGTAAGCCTATAACTAAAACACAATTTTCGTTATTTGCTTCTTTAGTCTCAAAAGTATCTATATTAGTGATGATATACAGAGCACCCATAAATTATTGTTGGGGTTCCCTTACTTCATAACTTTTGATTCAAGAACACGATGAAAAATATTGTTACGTATTCGTAAAGCACAACTCAAAAAGTTTTTTTAAAAAACACAAACAAAGTTATACATGCGTAAAGTAACAACTCTAAACGTTATTAATCAAATAACAATTATAATCGTTTAATAAGTATAAATTAAAATTTTATCAAATTTATCAAAAACTTATTAATGAACTGTGAGCACAAAGTGAGATAGTTTCAATATGGCATAATTCATTAATGGATTTTTGATAAATTTGATAAAATTTTAATTTTGATTATTATTTGATTATAATGGTTACTTGATTAATGACGTTCTGAGTTGCAGCTTCACACATAGGTAACTTTGTTTGGGTTATTAAAAAGGCCTTTTGAATTGTACTTTAAGAATATATAACAATATTTTTCGTTATGTTCTTGAATCAAAAGTTATGAGTCATGAAACCCCGATAACAATTTATGTATACCTAGCATAACTATAAAATGTGAATAATGAATTGGGTAAGCTCGATTTTTCAATACAGTCGAGTTAGGTAGGATTTTCGGGATTTCGGGTTAGGTTTTGATTTTTTTCGGCTCGTGTTTAGATAAACCCGGTTTTAAAAAAGAAAGTGCAGAATATTATTTCAGATGGGAACAAAAAACAAACAAAAAAAAAAACTGTATATTTGAAAGGAATAAGTATATAACATTCATTTTACTTCATAAAAGATAAAATGCATATAGAAATATGATTTCAAACTGTTTTTCCCTAATTGTCTTTAAATGAGATTTAATTTTCTAATAAGTTAAAGTACTTTAAATTTCGATTAGGCTCCGGGTCGCAGCAAAATTATTTTTACATGCTCGGGTCGATTTCATGTGATATTTTTGTGTTCGGGAAGGGTGTGACACAGCCTACGTGCAAGAGACTAAAACTCCTGCAGTTTCTTATTTATAAAATATGATTCAATGCATTTATTTAGAAGAATATCGTATATACTAAGTGAAATTATTTTCGAAAGGAAAAATATAATTTTACTCTAAAACGATACAATATGAACTTGAAAAGCCTTCTGTTTACTTAAAAGGTGGCAGGTAATTATAATACAGATATTACAAGTTTAAAATGTACATTTTATTTAAATTTCCTAGTACTTTCGGTCTGCAGACTCGCAGCCATCGTCAGGGAATATTTTCATTAATTGACGTTCTATTCACTAAAATACGCCATTTCGTTTGAAATGGATGAGTCTATAATTCTTAGGGTAACTGGAAATAGAAGTAGTAGTACTCTGGATTAAACTTGTGTAGCGGAAAAAATATTTAACTGCAGATCCATTCATTTTAACATGCCACTTTGTTCACATACGCCACTTTCATTTTGAATGCGTAGCTGGACCGTAGTAGAAGTAGCAGTGCTTACTATTACTTTATATCATTACAGGTATTAATTTTACTACATTAAAATTTTAATTTCATTAGCCCATTAACGCGTATTTTTTAAACAGGCGATATTCTCTTGGACAAAGAACGAATACAGTTGAAGCACTTTTATAACGAATTACGGTGTAATAAAAAGTACGATATAACGAATTGCTTATACGTGTTTAGTCGATCTGTATGTTAAAGAATAAAGAATTTGAAACGATACAATGAAATATTTATGACGAAAAGCACGATATAAATAATTCAAGTATGAACTGTGAGGAAAAAGCGATAGAGTGAATTTTTTGCACCTCCAAAACGGCACGGAAAATAGGATTTTATTTTTCCAAGAGAAGCTCTTTCCGTGAAGTGCCTTTAATTTCTCTTCGGTCAATTACATATTTTCGGCACTTCCAAGAAAGGTCTGGGGCGGGGAGGAGGTCTGGGGCAATGTTTTAAGACAGAGGAACAAGAGTTTAACTGAGCTGGATTCCGTTTTTTTTTTTTTTTTTTGTTCATTGGCTGATGCTTTGTTATATATGCGAAATAAAATTTAATAAAGATTCTTAAACCGTTAGGAATAGACATACAGTTTAGATTACAAAAATGTTTTAAATGAGGTAAAGAAGTATTTTAAAAGCTATTTGGATCAATAAAAACATTTCTTAAAAATTACTAAAGTTAAATTTTTATGCCTTCCCTCGGTCCTTATATTATATTTAGTAAAATGATCCCATTACACTAAGAAGTAAGACAAAAAAAGTCCATTTTTTTACGATTATAAAGACCGAGTAATAGCTGTTTGAAGTTGGGGCATTTTTTTTTTTTTTTTTTTGCTGCGAAATAGGAGTCATTCGCAAATTCACTAGGAATATAAATAATCGTAAGATATAAAAAATAATATTTGAGAGTAAAATTAACATTACATAATAAATTTGAAATCTAGTTTCATTCTGACATATTAGAGAAAAATTTACAGCTTGTACTAAAAATATAAGTTAAAAAATTACAGGATTTTTGTTAAATGAAATGGTGAAAAGCAACAATCGCAAGTCTTTACAAAATGATACATATTTTAAAATGCTATTAGATTATCCAATCTAAAACTTAATTAATAAAAATTAAAGTTATCTAAAAACTTGCTCGAAGGACTGCCTTCGGCTGCAATGCAGAAATGTACATGCGAAATAAATCCTTCTAATACTTTAAGCACTTTGTGTACGATATCTCGAAGCATGACACAACTCATCTGTGTTCAGATGAAGAAAATTGGCATAAGTCATGCAATGCAAAGCTTCATAACTAGGTCAATTTTAGTGTTAAAATGAATGGGACAATTTTGTCTTACTTGTTAGTGTAATAGAAAATTTTTACTAAATATGACTTATAGGACCGCGGACAGTATAAAAATTTAGTAACTTTTAAGAAATGTTTTTATTGATCAAAACGACTAGAGAAAGCAAAATTTCTGTTATGAATGATCACGTATCTAAATGACTCGGCTCAGCTATTTTATTTTTGGAGAGTTACAATTTAGCCCAAAGGAAGTAACCTTTACGAAACATAAGAAGAGTGGGAGATACCGCGCTATTTCAATACTTTAAGAAGAGGCAGATACGGTCATTCACATATTCCCATATGAGAACTTTTTAACATTTAATTGAGACGCAAATTTCTTTTTTTAATCTTCTGATAGATGCGTCAGCAAATTTGTGAGTATTAAGGCATGTTTTGAGATTTTCCCGACATTCTATAACGAGATAAATCACGCTATAAAAGGCATTAGGTAAAGAAGATATTAAGTTAATTTTTCTATTCATAGCTTATCCTATCAACAAGAATTTATTTTCTTAAACAAATAAATTCAATTTCAAATATTTATTTTAAAAGAAGTTACTTATCCATAAAATAACTTCATATCATCTGGAATAATGATCGTTCTACTATTTTCGTAATTTGGAATTATAATAGCACAGCCAGTCTATGTGACGTCACTATGACGCCACAATGGTGACCAAGACTTCTTCACATAATGGCTCTCGGACACAGGCTGTTTCAGCATGACCAACATTTTTTTTCTTTTCTTTTCTTTTTTCTTTTCTTTTTCTTCTTTCTTTCTTTCTTTTTCTTCTTTCTTTCTTTCTTTTTTTTTTTTTTGTCTCTTTTTTTCTTGGAGGGATACACGTAAAGTTTAAATGCTTATTAAACTTAAGGGGGGGAAAATTGACATTAGCGCATTTAATTCAAGGAAGTTCACACCTGGAAAAGTAGAAGACGGAATGTTTATGATCTATAATAAAGATAGAAGTTTGTGCATGTATGCCTGTCTGTGTGCTGTGTTCTGAAGAGACCACTGCACGCACAGGTACGAAATTTGACACGAAAGTTCCATTATATACCTGAGTTTTTTCGCGTTTCGCGCCGATTTCTAGGCATTCGTGAAATAATTCCCCTACAAAGTTTTAGCTCACTGCCTTAAATTTTGTCCACTGCAATTTTTGAATGTTTAACAATTTTTATGCGATTTTTAGCTTTTTGGTTTTTCCCCCGTTTTGCAGCGATTTTTCTACAATAGTTAAAGGAATCCTGTTTTAATCTTTTAGCCTAATATAGCAAATTTTGTCCTCTTTTCAGTAATGTTTATTCGGAATTCGTATACAGCGATTATTGAATTTTTCTCGAATTTTTTATGCGACTTTTAGAGTTTTTTGTGTTTTGCAGCGATTTTTCGACATTCGTAAAAAGAATCCTGTTGTAATCTTTTATTCCAATAGCTATAGTAAATTTTGTCCACTGCAATTTTTTATGCGACTGTTAGCTTTTATTCACGATTCACTGCGATTTTTTCAGATTAGTAAAATGAAACCGGTTTCAATCTTGTATATCAATGTAGTAAATTTTTGTTCTCTTTTCAATAAAGTTTATTCGGAATTCGTGCAGTGACTTTTAAATTTTCGCGCGATTTTTAGAGTTTTTTTTTTTTTTTTTTTCGTTTCGTGCGAACTTTAAGCGATTCACCTAGTAAAATGATAAAGAAAAACAGAGAGAAACGGATTTAATTAGGCAAAGAGCCATATTTTGATTATACTGGCAAAACTGGATTGCCTCCATTGAAGACTTTCTAAGTGAAAGGGTTTAGAATTTTCATCAACGTACAAGGTAAACCATGAAAACCTTATGTATATATATATATATATTTATTTATTTATTTAAAGCAAGCCTACAATTCCTTCGCTGAGTGTAGTACCCCCTCCCCTTCCGAAAAAAAAATATATAAATAAACAAATAAATAAAATATAAATATAAGACGAAAATAATTGTAGTTAATTGTCTGATACTTTTTAATTTGCATTCTAATTTCAATTCTTAAGTGACTGTATCATTTCTAAAAATCTTGTGTTCAGAAAGTTCAGAGAGGGAAGGTGGGGGGGGGGGGGATACGTGCACATCACCTTCTAACAGACGTGTTTAATATTCACATCATTTTCTGACAGAAAACGTTTGCTTTTTGTCAGAAGGGGTTTTATTATACTTTTTTATGTATTATATTTATTAAATCAAATGGGAGGATACTTTTTTGCTCTTGTAAATATAATAAATAAATAAATATTAATTATTCAAAAAAAGAACTGTCGGAAAAATCAAACGAACTTTAGAGTTTCCCCTCTTATTAAAATGAAGATTCATCAGTAATGCTTGACTGGTTAAGCTTATCAAGAAACAATAATAAACCTTAGTGAGATTTTTGTTAAAATTCAAAACACATGTGTTGAGACTGCATGTAGCCTTTCGAAATATTAATAATACAGTACTGTGCAGTAATTTTCAAAGCTACAGCAGTCACATTTCCTGTGTGCAAGTGCATGAAAGCTAACAAATTACAAGGCACCGGACACAAGGTCAAAGCATAAACAATTGAACGTTTAATAAAAATCTGAATATTTCACAATCCTTATTATTATTACTACGCAATTGATACTCAAAAGTAAAATATGATATTAAATTTACTGGTCTTCGTATAATTTTCTTTTTGATAATAAGTTTAGACGTAACTTTTTTATGTATGTTGCGTAGTGATTCAGTTTCAATATTTAGCTCCGACAATAAAATTAAATTTCCTAATTACATTTTCCAACTTACTATTTAGGTTTTTGCATTAATCTTTTCAGGAGTACCTTTTTCTGTTGCATCGAGTACCATAGTAATGAGATTTTCTTTATTTTAAGAGAGGGGGAGAGAGAGAGAGACAAGAAAAAAATAAACTAGAGAACAGAAATTCTGCTTTTTCAGAATTTAGTGTCGCCCCCGGCTTTTCCATTACTTCATTTTCTTCTGATGGACTGATTGCTTCCATTATTATGAAACAGTCATTATAAATGAAGTGTTAGGTGAAGATGAAAGAGCAGTCGTAAAAAGTTAGAACTCTGATTTTCTGGTCACCAAAACCACCAGCGAAACCACCTTTAGCCGGTATCGCCAAATCGGGGTATCACCAAAGAGGTTTATTTCATCTAAAAATTTGAGCTAAATTTTAGGGGCCAAACAACATTCAGAAGTCAAAGTAGGTAGATGAAACCCTCTTTGGTGATACCCCGATTTGGCGATACCGGCTAAAGGGGTTTTGCCGTAAAAAGGACATTGCACCCTGATTTTGATCTCGAATTACTTTAATTAAGCTTTTAACTGATCCCTCAAGGAAAGATAAAATCATGCGCAAAAATCTCAAACTTTGAAATTTAATAACTGCGTCAATTTTTGTAGTACAGATGACAAACTTTTTGCGTTATATCTGTTATGAAATGTTTAAACTTTTACTAAATATGATTATAGGGACTGGGGGGGGGGGGGGGGGTGCGTATAAAAAGTTAGATTTCGTAATATTTATAAAATTGATTTTTTAACTTTAAATAATGCCACAACATGAATATTTACCTCATTTGAAACGTTTTTGTAATTAGAACTATATGTCTACGACCAACGGTTGAGAAATTAAAGGTCAGCGATAGATAACATATTGCACCTTGTATATATAAATATAGATACAGTAGAGTCCCGAACTTATACCTTTGAAATGGATAATTTTCTTCTGATGGACTAATGGCTTCTATTATTATGAAACAGCCCTTATAAATCAAATGTTAGGTGAAGATGAAAGAGGAGTCGTAAAAAGTTAGAACTCTGATTTTTTGGTCAGAATGGGAAACGATCCAATCATAAACATCTACAATAAAATATGAGTAGGACGTCACTATTTCAGAATAATACACAAATGCAGAAAAAAGAAATCAATTCATTTATATTTTTTTTCAAAATAGCACGTATTTTAATTATTTTTTATCAGTTTTTATGAGAAAGTGGCGACAAAAAGATGTAATTGCTATTTTTCAATTATTTTCCCTTTACTTTCTACAGAAATGGAGTACTTGAGTTGCCAAAATTAAACAAATGGTGCTAAAAACTACAAAAAAAAAAAATTAATTAATATCTCAAAAATAAACGGAGATGCATTTTTCAAACAGATTGCATTTAAAATTACTTTTTTTCCCCAATACGACGGTATAAAAATTGAAAATTTGCGATGCTTAGAAGTTTAAAAAATTGCAGTAGAGATTATTCCGCACAATGATACAGCTGCTCTGTTTTACGGCTGGCTTATACAATGTAACGTTATTTCTTGGAAACCACACATTAATAGGCGGAAGAAAGAAATAGCATGCCGGGGGCTAAAAAAGTCCTTTTAGGAGAATCATACTTTCAAAATCCCCCTCCCCCCACCCCCAGGCAAAAAAAGGTTTTTTTCTTTCAAACCCGAGCTTGAAAATTTCGACCCTCGCAGACCATATCATCGTTCCGAAACCTCAGGAATCGCTTTCCGACATCAGCGGTATTGTTGTTGAAAAGATGGTTTTACAGGCGTTGAAAGTTGTGGAATGCGGCTGTTTCAGCGGATCTAGCGAATAGAACTCGCCGCCAAAGGACAAGGGATAAAACCGTATATTTTCACATAGCAAAAAATACACTTTTATCAATTAATAATTTACTGTTAACTAAATTATGATGATATGCTTAAAAAAAAGAAACTTAGTTATTCTAAAAAGATACAGTTGTAATTTTTTTTTTCCTGTTACCATATATTTAAAAAGTAACAGAGCAAAAATTATAATTTAAAAAAATAAATTCAGTAGTTCGCGCTTCATACAAAGCGTAAATCAGAGCGGTAAATTTTAAATAATGGGGCAACACCAAATTAACGTATTGTAACCGTTTTTTTTTTTTTTTTTGAACAACATGAATTGCAGTCATGAATTATTCGTGATTTTAAAGATAAACATTGTAAACTCATAAAAGAGTACTAACAATTGTTTTAGTAACGATTCTTTCGATGAAATTAAACGATTTATTAAATTATTAGTTGAAAGCTTATTTCTGTTAATAAAATTCTAATTTTAAATTCTTATATTTTCTATCAAAATAAAAAATATTTTTCCATATCTTTTTATTATTTGTGAAGATGTATGTTGCTTGGGAAAAATAATGTCATGGGACATGGGCAATGGGCGAAAAAGTTCGTTATCTTACCCTTCTTATTTGATTCAGAATCCTCAAGAGCCTACACTAGTCATGCAAGAGCACTTGCAACCTAATGTTAAATCAATGGCAGCGTTCTTTTAAAATTTCTTGTTTATATTTCAATATTTTTAAATAGTTTTTTGAACAGGATAGCTGAAGTCGATCTTTAAGCGGATCTTGTTTTACTTTTTCGATTTTGATAGCAGATATATACACATTTTTTTATGAATTATCTTTCTATTTTAGAAAACTGGTTCTGAAAATAAAAGTATCCTCACAAAAAAAAAAAAAAAAAACTACAACAAAAATTGAAAAAGTAAAAAAGTACCCATTTAGAGATCGACCTCAGCTATCTTATGAAATAAAATGGAAAAAAAAAAAAAAAAAAAAAAAAAAAAAAAAAAAAAAAAAAAAGGGAAACGAAAAATCCATTAAAAATATGGAAATGCAAACGAGAAATTTAAAAAGAATGTTGCCATTGGTTTTGCGAGGGTCTTCCCGCTATTAGCGTCGTCTGGAAAAATCCAGAAATCAAAGTAAACTACAGATGAAAAAGGGTCGAAATCTGTGATGATTTCACAGGAATTTCTTGGTAAGTTTGTCTTACGAAAGTATAAAGTGAAAACAATTATCAAAACAATAATTTCGAAATCAATACTAGTTGGTAATCAAATAATAATTAATAGAATAGATGTTTTTTTTAAAATATTATTAATCCTTTTATATTATTAATACATTTATAATGAATACAGATACAATGGATAAGCGGGATTTTCTTTAGAATAACTTTCAGAATAAAAGTTTTCAAGCGGGGTTCTAATTTCTTAGCTTTAATACATTTCGTAAAATACATCTGGTTAAGAAAACGAACCAATCTATTTTTGACGCAAAGATATGTTCCTGTATTTCTAATGCTATGTCATAATTCAACAATATTCAATAAATACTCATTAATTATATTGGCGAAATGCTAACAGAAATGTAAATATAATCGAATTCGGTTATAATTCAAAAAGCAAGGGAATCATAAAAGTTCTTGTAACACCCGCGAATATAATAAATATCTCAAAAACACAACACTAAATTACAACTATTAATTGCCCTAATTATTTCAATGCTAAAATTAACATAATATCAGAAAGACTCGGCCAATATTGCAATAGTCACTGCAATTTTCAAGCTATTGATTTCAATCATCCTACATTAAAATGTCCGTTTTCGTGAAAATTTTCGATTTTTTTTCATTGTTTTAATTTGAAAGTGCAATTGTTTACAATTCTAAATGTGATTTCATTTTATTTTTATGATTGCTAGAAGCGGAATTATGGCCAGTTTAATAAGCAGGAAGTAAATGAGTCGAGTACCGGAAGTGGACGTAGGCCAGGTGAAAGGCAAACAATATTTCTATGCATCCTTTTCTTACTTTTTTTTTAACATAAAAACACTAATAAACCTTAATTGACATTTTTATGTATCTGAAAGATATAAAAGAAATCTTCAACCTCAATTTCTGGCAAAACAATTTTTCGTTATCTCCATGTTCGATAAACTTCATTACATAAAATGTTTTAAACATATTGCAGTGAAATTTGGTCGGAATGCTTTCCATATTACTCACTATGTTCTGAACTAGAATCTAAGCTCTATGTGATAATGTAATTATTTTGTAGGAACTCGAATATAAAAAAATTCTTAATAAAAATACATGTCTTTTTTTACATATTTTGAAATATATCAGTTAGTTTTGAAGATATTGTAAAATCCATAGTTCAGTGCACAGATAAGTGTAGTGTTGCCAGGTGTCCCGATTTTCAGCCGCTCCAAGACCTGTGCCCTGCGCAATAAAAGCACAAGTGCTTTTTTTCAAAACCTCAACAAAATTTAAGTATTTATTCCTTTAAAAAGTCCTTAATTCATTTAATAAATATAGATTCAATAAAGTTATACAAAAAAGTTCGTGGTGATCGGATGAGAGGTTTAGGAGGAAATGTAGCTAAGATGTAAAACGCCTCAATAGTTTACACTCTAAAAAGAAAACTGATATCTTAGCGAATGTGGCAAAAGTATAAAAAATACATACTCGTTAGTTCATTGTTGAGGTTGCTGTGTTTTCAATTACTGTCACAGATGTGGGAAAAGATGAACAAAATGGGTTTAAGCGATATCCAGCAATACTGTACGGCTTTTCTCTTGAATCACCTGTAAATACAATATGAGATATATTGAAAATGAAAATGCACACACTTTATCATGCTCATATTATGAATTCATAATTTAAACTTGATCGTGACGAGGAAGTTAAAATCTGAATATAATAACACTGATGACTGATATGTCAGCTTAGCAAATACAGAACACTCAGATTTGTCGTTACCTGATTGGTCGATTTGACTGAATAATCCTCTCGGTTTTATTTCTACTTCGGCAGTGTAAATAAAATCTACTTATTTCCAGGGTTGTGAAAAAGTCTCTTACAAAAACTTAAAAAAAGCCACGCTCGATGGCTTTAATTGGTTTTATCACGTCTTTTTGGTCAAAATTGGCTTTTGTAGAGCGAAGCATTTTAATTATAAATTGCCCATCTACTTATATAAAATCCGAGTCCCAAGTGTACGAAAGTGTAGGTAATCATTCCGGTGCGAACCGTGCCATCTATACAGGGTGTTCCAAAATTTGACCGATAAATTAAGAGGGGTGATAGAAGGATAGAAGGATCAAGAGGATGAAAAATTATACCATAGAACATGGGGTCGCAAAGCATGTATTTAATCAAAAGTACAAGGTGTTCTGCCCTAATTCAATTTATGTTGGCGGCAATAACTTTCAGAAAACTGAAGTATATCATAATAAAACTTTTAACAGACATTCTCACCTTTGTTGTAAATGTGATAATATCGAGAAAAGTGGTAGAAGTTTCCATTATGCGTCCCAGCAGTATGCATTGGATGCTCCAAATTTTGGACTGCGATTGCCACTTCCAACGGTATCATCGATTGCTTGAACACCCTGTTTTTGCAGAATTTTTCGGGATGTTATAACATTTCATACAAAACAAGGTACATATCGTTGCATTTTCATTGGAAAGTTTTGATTTTTCTCAAAATTGTTACCGTCAACGCAAGTTCAGTTAAGATGAATCACCCTGTATTTCTGACTAAATACATGGTTTGCGAGTTTTTTTATGAAAAAAAGTTTTTTATGAAATTTCTTCAAAATGGTGGCAACAGGATTACTTCCGTTGTGTGCGATAAAACAGAAATAATGAAAAGTATTCTAACACCCGGTTTTTGGACGTATTTTTTTTTATTTGCAAGTTATTTTCGGTAAAAATTTTATGCAAGCGCATTTTATTTTTAAAAACGAATATAAATTCATATTTATTGCGACATCATGAGAATATTGTCTATTGGGTTTATTTTATCTTTATGCATTATGACTTTATTAGTTTTTTTCATTACAATTAAATAAGAAATATAATTTTATTTCAATATACTGTAAATATACATAAAGGTGATGTTCGAAAAGTTTGCGCCGGTGACGTTATGATTAGCTTGAAAGGTATTTTTACATTAAGGGGGTCCGGGACACATTTTAAAATAATTTTTATTTATTGAGTTAAAATTCTGAATTTTTTTGTGATGGTTAACCTTATCATTTGTAAACAAAATCACGAGATAAAACTTCTCAGAATTTTTTTTTTAATTAAAATTTAAATTTATTAAAAAAAGTGGGGTAATTTAAAATCGTTATAACTCGAAATATTATTTATAGAATTTTAATTTCTTTTCATTTAAATAAACAGAAATATATATGTTTTAATTTTGATTCAACATTTTTAAAAATATTAATTTATAAAAAAAAAATAAAAATATTTAACGAAAAAATTTCAAAAAAAATGGTGCAACTTTTTATAAAAAAAAAAAAAAAAAAAAAAAAAAAAAAAAAAAAAAATATATTTTTAAAAGTATATATTTTTTTCAAATATGCTGAATCAAAATTAAAGTAAAACAATTGAAAAAGGTACGTTTCAAGTTTGAACCCTGTATCTTTAACGATTCTCGAGTTATAAGAATTTAAATATGAGAAATGGTGAAAAAACCTATCATGAAGAAAAACGCATTTTTACAAGAAGTCGTTTCCATGACAGCCATTGCTTGAAAGCTAGATTTTGAAAACAAACCAAAACAAACAACAAAAAAAAAAAATAATGTTTTTTGTTCCAATTCAGACAGAAACATGATTTAAATGTCATTTTAAGCAGGTAAAAACAGACAAAATTTTTATGAAATAAAATGTTTTTGCAAAATTTGAAGATTTTTTGTGTCCCGGGCCCACTTAATGAAACTAAGGAGAAAATTGATACAATTGTGCCAACATGACGAATTTTTCAGTGATTTTTCATTTTTTAATTCTAAAGATTAGAATCAGAGCTTTTACTGATCGTTGAACTATTTCAGAAATTGAATATTGAGTAGAAAAAAAAATATTCTCATCATTTGTATTTGTAGAAATCATTTGTCATTTTTAAAACGTACTTTTCTCCAATGCAAACCTTTCAATAATAAAATCTTCATGCCATTTATTTGGATGAAGTCTTGTGAAAATAAAACGCGGATCAACATTCCGTCATCTTTGACGGGGGTTATATACTAGTTTTTATACTAATCTTAAAGACATGTTATTGCAGGGCCGAAACTTGGGGGGGGGGGGGGCAGAGGGGGCATGTGCCCCGGGCGCCAGAACAAAGGAGTGCCAAATGAAGATTATACCTTTGGAAAGGATCATTTTCTTCTGATGGACTGATGGCTTCCATTATTATGAAACAGCCATTATAAGTGAAGTGTTAGGTGAAGATGAAAGAGCAGCCGTAAAAAGTTAGAACTATGATTTTCTGGTCCGAATGGGGAAAAAAAATTATGGCCATTTTTTTTTTCAGAGTTCGTCAGAGAGAAAATCAGAGTTCTAACTTTTTACGGCTGCTCTTTCATCTTCACCTAACACTTCATTTATAATGGCTGTTTCATAATAATGGAAGCCATCAGTCCATCAGAAGAAAATAACTCGGTGAAATCGGAAACTCGGTTAGGCGGGACTCGGATAATCGGGACTCTACTGAATATGTCATTTTAAAAATGATCTTTAGAATATTTTTGTTGATGTTCAGAGGGACCTCCCCTTGGATCAGCCACTGTAGATTACGTAGTTCAGTATTACATATTTTAAATTTTAAAATAAGTCGTCTATTATAAAATTAGTAAAATTCTCTTTGCAAATATACTTTGTGGAAGAGGGGGGCGCCGAAATCCATGTTTGCCCGGGTGCAAAAAAGGCTAGTTTCGGCCGACTTTTTTCCACCAAAGTTAGAAAAGTAAAATTTAATAAATTTTTTCTGGTGCTAATCTTCATTAATCGAAGGTGTTATAAAATATATCCCACCACCCCTCAAGGGTGGGTCAAGGGGGGTGAATTATTAAATTATAAATAAACAATTTATAATAATTATTTGAAAAAAAAAATGTTTTATTCGTACACGAAAGTGTATCAACTGGTATATTTTTCGCAAAAGATCGTAAAATATATAACTTTTTATATAGGGGGTCATTTGACTCCTTCCGGTAGGAATAGGTATAAAAAAATATCGGTACGTTTCGTGTTTAACACAGCAGATGATACAGAGCAGGATTATTTGTGATTCTAGAATGTCATATTTCAATTCAAAAATGTCGTTTTATCCGAGTTTTTTTTTTTTCTTCAAAAAAATCAAGTTACCGAGGTTTTGTCCTTTAGGAAATTTAGTCCAATCATTTGCACAGAAAAAATATCGATTATCCAAAATACTCAGTTATCTGGGATCGAAATAACGAAGTTTCACTGTCATTACGAATCCGTATAATTGAAGACGATATTTTTTCATAAATAACCTTGAAAATTATCCAATACTGTTAATAGGAACTGAAGAATGCCATATCCATTAGCAAAATTATGAAGCCGAACAACTTATTGCCATTTCTTCCGGTCGTCCAGAAATGGAGCCCAGACGCACATATTTTTCATCATTGTGGTCATTGTGGGGTATTCATCATTGTGGGGATAAACGTGTTCGGATGAAAGACATAAAAGAATTGATTAAATTCGGTTTATGCTGGGCAAGAATTGAATTCAGAAAAAAAGAGAGAAAAAAAAAATAAAACCTTCGTGTTTTCACGAAAAATGACTTAAACGATCAGCAAGAGAACGCATTTTTTACTAAAGGAAGCAATTTTTGGCATATAAATCACAATACCTTAACAAACCTTTGGTTTATCAACTACAGAAAACAGTAGAACCTCTTTTATCCGAAACTCTCGATTAACCGAAATCCATATATATATATATATATATATATATATATTTACTATCACATTCTTTGTGTGCAAAATCCATTTTGAAAGCTTTTTATTTTTATTTTTTTATAATTTTTATTTTTTTTAAACTACCATATTTCTTGGGTGCAAGCGGTCCTTTCCGAACTACGAGTACATATCGATATTTTCGATCCCCTTTCTTAGAGTTCCTTTGAATTTAACTTGAGCTCCCGTAAGCTGCGGAGTGGAACGAAGAAAACGAACAAATTAGCAATTCTGAAGCTTTTGAATGTTTTGCAAAAGGTTTGTCATGGTGGAGCAGCAGAAAGATTGTGTTGCTGGTAAACAAATAATATTAAAAAACTCCGTGACAGAGCTTCAAAGCAAGGACAATCAAAATTGCGATAAACAAAACATTTTTTCAAACCCTTGTGATATATTTAAAAGGTACTTAATTTCAAAATTAAAATTCAGGTAATTTATTCTTGTTTCTATTTTGCTATTGCTTTATTTTTACTAAGCACTTGTTACCATAATACGAAATATTGCATATATTTCTCCTTAATCTTAAAATTGAAGCATTCTCGATTTTCCGAAAGAAGGTCGGTCCCAATTACTTCGGATAATCGAGGTTCTACTGTACTGTATTTTTGTTTTAGAATGAAATTAGGGTCGGAATATGTGAGTATGTAAAACAAGCAGTGGAGAGAAACTGCTACAAACGTGGACACCTTCTCAAAAAAAAAAAAAAAAAAAAAAAAAATGATTTTTTCAAAGACTAAAATTTAAGACATAAAAAATCGCACGGAGTTGATCATACATTACGTATGCCATGAATTAAACATTAGTAGCGTTATCACACGTAAAAATTGCAAGCGACAAAAATCGCCTACGACTCGTCAGATTTCCCGAAACTTACGTATTATCCACCTGAAACTTACGTATTATCCAAGCATTTCATTAGCTGCTCGGGAAAAGGCTTTTCCATCGTCAGATTTCCAAGAAATCCAACCAATTTTAAATGGAATTTCATTCTTAAACTTCTAAACATCCCACAATATTACTTTTTACACCGTCGTATAGAGAAAAAAAATGTACTTTTAAATGCAATTTGTTTGAAAGCTGTATCTCAATTTGTTACTGAGTTATTAATTTTTTTTTGTAGTTTTTATTACTTTTTTGTCATAGTGGCAACAGAAGTATCCATCTCTGTTGAAAGTAAAGGTCAAAATACAGATTACTGTATAGACCAATCAGAAAACGAATAAAATGCGGATTCAACCAATAAAACGCTTCAGATATGTTTTTGATTTCCTACCCTGACAGAGAAAAATAACCATTTTTCCAAATGGTTAAAAAGATAAATAAATAAAATTAAAAATAAATAAGTAAAATTTCCAGTGCATTTAGTTTTGATATTTGATTTGCTGTTCTTCAACTTCTTGCATGTTTGGGTTATCCATTTGATTTGATAGATAGTTGTTTTGGCAAGTAATATTCAAATAATTGGGCCTCTGAATGTACATACAAAAGAGGTCATTCAACCCTGTACATAGTTAACGTTTTGCCAAATAAATATAAGGAGCTAATTTATACCAATTAATTTATACCAATTTTGAATCTACATCAAACGAACAGCTCTGAAGCTGGAAGAAAAAATACACTCGTTCCTCTTCACCGAAACTTTAAAATTAGGTTTCGTTATGGTTTGAATTCAGCTAACAAAATTGTAACGGTTAAACAGAGTTTTTTTTTTTTTTTTTTTTGGCCCATTTTAATCAGATTTGTGTTAGCTTTGTTAAAGATTTGATTGTATATCCCAATAAAAATATAACTATATCTAATATATAAAACTATATTATTGTTATGGTTTTTATCTGCATATTTTATTTAAAAACAATTATCAAAAGTATGCAAATGTGTATCAAACGCGCTAGTATGTTCATAAATGTAATTTTCGAAATTTCTTACGTAAGTGCGAATTTAAGTAAGTCGAGTATTACGTAAGTCGAGGGATGCCTGTATTGATTTTTGATGGTTGATGAATGTAGCTTTTTATTCTCATGTATGTTAAGGTTATTTATTTGATTTTATAGATAGCTTTTACGGCAAGTAGTATTCAAATAATTGTGCATCTGATGATTAACTAGGAGATTATGCATCCCAGCAGTTGGCGTTCTAACACAAATATCAACTGTTTGTGTTAGTTGTGTTTGTCCTGTGCATATATAACGTTATCACTTTAGGGGGGAGGGGGGGGGGTCTGGCACTTGATATCGTAAGATATCGCTGGGGGGGAGGGGTGTTTGCTTTTTGATATCGATATCATTTTCGATACAACCAAAATTTTCTTTTTTCAGTAACTTTTTGTTTACGTCCAGGTAGTCTGTTATCTTTTTTATTATTACTATTTTTATATGTTTTTATGAAAATACAAAGCTATTATTAAAGCCGTTACATTTTTATAAAATCATTTCATTCCGAAATTTGAATACCTCAATACTTTTGGCATTCCTTTTATGCGCATATAATTCGCTGTTAGAGAAATCAGGAGCATAATATGTAGAAAGTGATACTTGCGCTTACCACTAAAGAAAGTCAAAGAATATTTGTTGATTAGTTCTGCTTTTAACTTTTCCGGGCAGGGGGCAAATGCAAGAAAACAATATTACTTTTGAATGCATCATGTAACAATAAGCTTTTATTAAGTACCTTTAAATAGTAACTAACCCTTTTAGATGTTATTTGATATAAATTTACATCATGTATTGATATTTTAATGTCTTCTTGAATCCGTAAAGCATGCGACTAATATATGCATAATCATATGCGTATGTCACGAGTAACAGCGTGTAAAAAGAAAGAAAAAGATTAGAATTTTTTTTTAGACATTGATAACGATAACATCGAGGGGGGGGGGGGGGGGGGCGTTCGACGGATGATAACGGATGATATCGTAATAGGGGGGGGGGGGTCCAAAATTAGCCAAATGTTGATAACGTTATATATGCATAGCCCCTAAGATGCTTTGTGTATAGGCTTGCAGGTTCGATCCTCGCGGTTACTCTGAAAGGTGTTCAGGATATCCCTTGCATGAAAAAGAGAATGCTGGTCATTTTTAACTTCAGCATTTCGCCCGCGCTAGTGAGGTAAAGTTTGATCGTTGCTTATCAAAGAAAAAAATACTGAAGATATTTATTTTTCAAGATGTTTCATGTTTTATTATACACCAGGCTAACCGGTGGCTGTATGATCCATGAAGGATCAGGGCCTACAGTGCCCAACCCTGTTTACTTGACCCTGGGCCCCGAGGTGCTATACAGCATGTGCCTCGGCCAGGTGGTCAACCCAACGCGAGACCTTCGGCGTTTAGTTCCCAAGCAAGCTAGGTACTCATTTTATCGATCTCGAAGGGATGAAAGGTTGAGGGAACCTTGCCCAGTCTGGATCAGAACTCGCGACCTGTAGCGTGGCAGACAAGCATGCTGACCACTACACTACTGGGCTTACACTATTATTTATTACCTAATATAATTAATTAAATACGGTTTTCCTCATCAAAAAGTAGAGGTCAGATGCCGATGATGTGCGTTTTAAAAAATTGTCTTCGTAAATTGCAAATATTTTGAAGGAGATGATAAAATTTCATCAAGTGATAATTGCAAAGTTTATAAGTATTTTTCAAATACTTCAATTTCCGAAGGCAACTTTTAAAAACGCATATGGTCGGCATTTAACGTCTACTTCCTGATGGTGAAAAAGTTTTTAATTAATTATATTAGATAATGAGTCATCGCGCTTATAAGTCTACCTATAGGTTAACATCGGATTTCGCGATCGGGAAGTTTCTCTGAAGCGGCCTTTAATCGAAACCCATGGATGCCATCTCCATTAACAAAGTAATGAATTCGAGAACCCAATTGCCATTTATTCCTATGACAGCTAGAAATGGGGCTACAAAGCTCATCTTTTTACATCCCCATACTTTTCTAAAAATTTTCGTATTTTACTCCTATATATTCCGACATTCCCTGTAACGTGCCGCAAGCTTTTTTGTTTACAAAGAGACGGAAAAAATGAACGAATAAACGAATACATATAAAAATGAAAATCTTCGCTGCGTGAGGCTGCGTAACATCATATGAAAAAAAAAAGTCTTTAGGCAAAAACTTTTCCGCTTTGTATATTTTTCTTTTTACCAGTGTTGTTTTTCAGATGAAAAATGCGTTATGCAGGTTTTCATCATTGTGGGAATAAACGTGTTCGGATGAAAGACATAAAAGAATTGATTAAATTCGGTTTTTGCTGAAAAAGAATTGGATTCAGAAAAATGGAGAAAAAAACATAAAAAAAGGGTTTCGTGTTTTCACGAAGAGCGAGTTAAACGATGCGCAAGAGAAAGCGTTATTTTGCTAAAGAAAGCAGATTTTGGCATAAAAATCACAGTAACTTAACAAAACTTTGCTTTCTCAGGTACAGAATACTGCATTTTTTTGTAGAATGAAATTAGGATGGGTAATATGTGAGCATGTAAAACAAGTAATCAAGAGAAAGCCCCAAAAACTCGGCGATCTTCTAAAAAAAAAAACAAACGAACAAAAAAAGTATACGTGTATGTGCGATATTATTACTAATAAAAGAAAGTTTCGCTTTCTCTGCCTGTGTGTGTTTCTGCGATGGCTAGCGAAATCTACGGTAGTGATGGGCGATTCTGGAAAATTCAGGAATCGATTAAAATCGACATCGTATAAAACTGAATCGATCACAATAAGAATCGATTCCCAAATTCTAGAATCGATACTTGAATCGATATTTCGATAGTCACAGATTCGCACAGATAAGCTCAAAAATATTAATTTCAAAACTTAGCGAATCAGCAGAGCCGTAGCGACCACCTCCCATACCTCACATTTAGAGGGTAGACAAAGTCAGGGGCCCAGTCGTAAGCTATTACAGACCTTTGAGTCAAATAATAAAGTTTTTAACTTTTAAATTATTAGTTTTAAGATGTAATTTTACTAATATTGTAATTTAGATTTTATTTAAATTTATTTTTTAAGAAAGGTCTCGGTTAAATACAAGTTGGAAATTGCGCGTCAAACGTGGCAAATGTGGTGCGCTCGTACTATAACAGTGCACTTCATAAGTGCATATCAATTTCATTCTGTTCAAAACTCTGTAACATCCTTAAAATGCACTTGAAATAATTTTTTCCATTGGCCGTAATGTAACGGAAAACTTTTGACTGTCCCTGTAATTAAATCATTGTGATTTTCTTCCAGCCTGAATTAAAATTTAAATTTTCAGGGACATAATTCACGTTGCCATAAGAACCAATTTAGTATTCTTACAATTTGAGTTTAATAATGTAACTAGCAAAGTTTATTAAAGTTCTTTTATTAAAAAAAAAAAAAAAATCGTCGCTGGAAGACGTGAAAATTTAGTTTTCTCAGAAGAAATAAAAATCAATTAATTTTACTATCTTAGAAGGATAGTGGACGCACATGTATATTGCTTGGAAATCTTTAACATTATAGCTAGTAACTAGCGGGTTCCGCCTAATATGAAATCTCGAAGCGAACGAACCGCGAACCGGGTTCCCGCTGCCTACAGCATCGTATAGGTGTACCCCCCCCCCCACTTTGCCCACCGGGTCGGAAAAACGCGCTCACCTCCCCCAACCCCCACCACCAATTTTTGACATTCATCATTTAAAATTTTTTTATTATGTGTTATAAACTATCTTAAAATTTCAAACAAATCGCCCTGTTATATTTTCTAATTTTGTTCTGCCCCTCCCTCTATCCCCCCCACCCCGAAATGTGACGCGCCATTCTTTTTTATAATTTTTTATCATGCATTATAAACAATCTTAAAGCTTAAAACAGATCGCATTGTTAGATTTCCTAATTTTAACAAAATCGCGTTATGTCGGTTCCAGATTCCACCACCAGGGTGCACACTCTATTCCTAACAAAACTGTGACAACCTATCAGTAGATATATTACTCAAGAGTGTGGCAATCTTGATAAAAAATTTAAGCTATTTGCCGAAATTACTATTCGGAAATAGTGGTAACTAAACTTTTGACTTTTTTATATTTAATAAGTAGCATTTATCTCAGGACTCCGTCAAAAAACCCCACCTAAAACGGTAAGGAACGCTAAGGTTTAAAAAAATTCTATCGGCCTTCCCCTCCTCCCGAAATTTTCGCACCATTCTTTTTTAAACTTTTTCTTATGTGTTATAAACTATCTTTAAAGTTTCGAACAGATCGCCTTGTTAGATTTTCTACTTTAAATGAAATCGCGGTCTGTTAGTTCTATATTCCACCACCAGGGAGCGCAGTCTATTCAAAACAAAAGTGTATCTAAACGAAACTCCTTTATACAACCTATCCGAAGATACATTAGTCTAGGGGGTGGTAGTTTTAAGCAAGAATTCAAGATATTTGTGAAATTACTATTCGAAAATAGTGGTATGAACACTTATAAAATTTTTGATATTGAAAAAGTAGTAATTATCTCAGCCCGCCATCAAAGAACCGCACGCTAAACGGTAGAAAACGTTAATGCTGCTATAAAAAATCACGTGACTGCCTTTAAAAAAAAAGCATTTAATAGAAATAAACCAATTAGTGAAATAATAATTAATATCTCAGCTTGTAATTAAGATAATATTTTTTCGAATTTCTGAAAGGAGAATTTTTTTTTTTTTTTTTTTTTTTTTTTTTTTTTTTGCATCGCCCTGTCCAAGTTTCGAATTTTTACGCCCCTTACATTCTAAGATGTGGTCCCCTTTTAAAACAGTACAAAATTCTCGAGAATCACTTTGTTTAAATTGTTAAATATATTATTTGAAAAAAAAAAGGTTTTAAAGCATTTTAGCACGTATTTTCATACCTACACCCTTGAAAAAAATTAATAACATACAGGGGATCCTTTAGTTTCGGAAAGCTCCGAAATTTCATAAAATTCAAAGTATCATAAATCAGTAAGTTTGGTTGTAAACAACTGAATTTTTTATAATACAACTTACACAAACACTTTGACAAACTTACGGGTGAAAATACGGCTTAACTAACGAGAACCTTGAGTCACGTGGCTTTAAACCAAGAATGATAAGTTTAAAATGGAAAAGAGACGAAATTTGTTATTACCATTCATACATAGTGCTCACCAAGAGCTGCAGATATAATATCAGTATTTAGTTGGTAAACAAATGACTCGGGAAGAATGTCAAAAAAGGTCCCATTGAAATTGGACCATAATTAAGAAAATTGGGATCGGGGGGAGGGGGGGATGTATAGGTGACGAACTGAAAAAGTACAGCTTAATAAACTAGTAACCCAAATAACTTGGCTCCTAAACTAAAAATATTACAATTTAACCTAGAAAGAAAAAGGCTCTTATGTGAAATTTGACAGCAGTTCTGCCTTTAAAACAGTAAATCCGAAAGAATAAATATATATTCCTTTGAAATTACTGTCAAAAATATCAATACAAAAGTTGGAGCACGATTGACCCTTACCAAAAAGAAGGAAGGCTAGAGACAGAAAATGAAAGATCACATTAAAAGCTTTCCAACGATATGTTATACGATATGGTTTGGAAGAAACAAAAAATATCCCCCCCCCCCCGAGGGAGCAGGTAAGCCCCAAACGGTCGGAGGGGCGACCTCAAAAGTATCTTTGGTCAAGGTTTCAAAATGTGGCTTTATAATAAAATAGAACAAGAATTGGACATTTTAAAAATTGCATGCAAATTTTGAACGGCCCTGTAAATTAAGATTAGCGAGGAAAAGGGGAGAGGGGGGTGGAGAGATTAGAAGGGACGAACTTGAAAAATACAATATAATAAACTAGTAACCTGAATAACTAGGCTTCTAAACAAAAGTATAACGATTTAACCTAGTGTTGAATTCAGGGGGTAGCCCGGGAGGACATCCCTCCCGGGACATTGAAATGTCCCTCCCGTAAGTTTTGAGATTTTATGCTTTTTAATGGACAAATGTGCACCACTCCCCATTACGGAACAATACACTGAAATACCCCCCCCCCCCCCCCCAATCCCGACCGGAGTCGCATAAATCCCTCCCTGAGAAAAATACCTGCATTCAACACTGATTTAACCTAGAAAGTAAAAAAAGGCTGTTATACAAAATTTTACAGCAATTCTGGCACTAAAACAGCAAAATTGGAAGAATTGATTCAACCCGAATCGTGGATCGACCGCGATGCGCTTTGAATTGAAGTAAATCAAAGCATAACGATTCGACATTGCATCTAAAGAATTGAAACTAAATCAAAATATAACGATTCGACATTGCATCTAAAGAATTGAAGTAAATCAAAAAAGTAACGATTCTGAAGATCGCATCTGAAGATCGACATCGGCATCGAATCTGAACTGAATCGATTCACCGTTTCTGATCCAAGGGCAGAATCGATGCGTTCATCTTTTCTTGCTTTCTTTTGTCTTTAGAAAAATAAAGTGTTGTTTTCGTGAAAATTTTCGACTTCCGGTTTCTAAGGATTTATAGTGTTAGAACTTCTTGTCTGGAATATGATTTGACTATTTTTATAAATTTTTTGTCTGTCAGTCTGTCTATTTGTTTGTCTCTGACAAAAAAATTGTGAGCGGTCTATTTCAAGAACTAATGCATGGAATCTGTTGAAACTTTAGATTCAGTTAGACCTTCATATAAATTGGTGCTGATTACTTTTTGGTGAAAATCGCTCAACAGGTGGCGCTGCTATGCTGCATTTTTCATGATTTCCGCAAGATTGCTATCGCAAGAACTAATGCACGAATATTCACCAAACTTCAGATTCAGTTTGACGTTGACATAAGTTGTTGAGGATTAGGTTTTGATGTAAATCTACCGGCAGGTGGCGCTGCTATGCTGCATTTTCCCCGAGTTTCGCAATAGCTCTATCTCAAGAACTAATACACGGATTTTCATTAAACCACATTCAGTTAGACGTTGGCATAAATTGCTGCTTATTATGTTTCGGTATAAATCGCCCAACAGGGGGCGTTGCTATGCTGTTTTTATCAGCAGAGTTGAATTCAGACATTTTTCTCCGGGAGGGACAGTTCAGAAGGGGAGGGGATTGGACTTTTGTACATTTTAATGTACAAAAAGCATAAAATCTCAAACTTTCTGGGGGGCATTTGAATGTTGCGGGGGGGGGGGGGATGCTACCCTTCCGAGCCATCCCCTGAATTCAACACGTTTTTCAGGATTTAAATAATTTTAGGAATAATATCTCAAGAACTAATGAACGAAATTTCATCAATTTTTAATATACAAAAACGTATTGAACTCAGGGGGTGGCCCGGGGGGGTGACATTCTCCTCCCCCCGAAACACTCAAATGCCTCCCAGAAAGTTTGAGATTTTATGCTTTGTTGCGGGGGGAGGAATGTCATCCCCCCGGGCGACTCCCTGAATTCAACACGTTTTTCAGGATTTAAACAATTTTAGGGATAATACCTCAAAAACTAATGAACGAAATTTCATCAAACTTAATATTCTGTTAGACAATGCCATAAGTTATCCATGATTAGGTTTTTGTGTAAATGATATAACAAATTGTGCTGCCATGCTGCTTTTATCAACAGTGTTGAATTCAGACATTTTTCTCCGGGTGGGGGGGGGGATTTCTATGGTTCTGGCGAGGAACATTCTAGAGTTACGAGGGGGGAAGGATTGGACTTTCGTCCATTAAGCATAAAATCTCAAATCTCCCTAGGGGACATTTCAATGTTCCGGGGGTGGGGGTCCACCCGTACAAGCCCCTGAAGTCAACACTGTTTTTCAAGGTTTACACAATGTTTGCGATAACATCTCAAGAAGTAATGAACGGAATTTCATCAAACTTAATATTCTGTTAGTCATTGACGTAAGTTGTTTTTTTTGAGTCTTTCGTGTTAATCATGTAATAGGCTGCGTTGCTATACTGCTTTTTTTCATGATATTCATGATAGCCATATCGCCCATATCTCAAAACTAATGCACGGAATTTAATCAAACTTCATATTCTGTTACACTGTCGTATAAATAGATCCTTATTAGGCTTGGGTGTCTACTACCCAGCAGGTGTCGCTTTTATGCCCTTTGAACTGGGATTTTCCGTTGTGGACATCTAAGAGGGTGTGGGCCGAAATTCAATGATTTGTTAGGAAAATGGGATTCTTATATATATTTTTTAAATACACATATTTCAACGAACCTATACTTTTGGATCCTCATGATGGGTATAGGTTATTTAAATTTGACACTGTGATAGCGAATTTTGAAGTTTTAACATTTATGAGACAGAAGAAAGTTTTGGGATTGGACATGCAACTACTTGACCTTAAATTTTTGAAGGAAAATGAAAATGATATGACCTTTAGAGACATCGATTAAAAAATTTATAGTATCGATTATATCGAGTTGGCCATAGTATCGATTAAATCGATTAAAAAAATCGAAATCGCCCATCACTAATCTACGGCACTTACGAGGTTGAAATATTTTGTGAAGATAGTCGAAAACCTTTCCTAATGCACCTGCATCTCAGAATTTTAAAATTTTAATAATTAGTTGAGTTATTAATTAACAATCACAACTCGCTCTCATCAAAAAGTCACCCATTTGTTCTCCGGAAAGGAAAGCACGTGCGCATGCGTACAAACGCATTTACGCATTAGGAGCTACCAAAGAAACATTTTCGACTGTATTTCAGTTTTTTTTATTGTTTTGTTTTAATCCAAATTGACCAATGCGCTCGGTACAGTTAAAATTGAAAGACATATTCCGAAAGATCGTACTCTTACGTATCAACAGGTGCAATCAATTTTTAAAAAAATGTCGCAGTTAACCCTTTGAAAAAGTTTTTTCAAAAAGGGTCGTTATTCCGAAAAAGTTTTTTCTCCTTGTTGCAACACTCTTCCAGGACGCAATTTTAGAGGTAAATAGAGGATTGACAAACAAAAAATATTCTCTTAAAGCTGAAACCTTCTTCTAGTCGATGGTGAAATGGTTTTTTAAAAATACGAACTTTAACCCTTTCAAATACACCGGCGAACGCAGGTCACTTCGCACCTCACGGAGACAATAGTTTTTTCTACGCTAAAAGTAACTAAACGACAACATTCTAGCACAATTTTTCTAGAGCATCTCAACAGACCAGATTTACATCGTCTACAAAATTTTTGAAATGTTTGGACGAATAGAAATATTTTTTATAAAATAAAATGTGTGAAAATGTTAACGAAATCGGTAAAACCCTGAGTGTTTCGTCGCGGTTTCATCCCTCCAGCACGGAATTTAAGAGGTACCCACAAACCAAAAATATGCTCTTAAAGCTGAAATCTTCTTCTAATCAATGGAGCAACCGGTTTTAAAAAATACGAATTTTAATATTTTCAAATATACCCACAAACGCAGGTAACCTCGTGCCTCACGGAGACGATATTTTTTCTAAGCTAAAAGTAACAAAACGTCCGTATTTTAACACAATCTTTTTAGAGCATCTGAATCTGAATAGACCAGATTTGCATAACCTACAAAAATTTTGAAACGTTCGCACGGGTAGAAATATTTTTTGCAAAATTAAATATGTGAAAATTTCGACGAAATCAGTAAAAGCCTAAGTGTTTCTAAGAGTTTCGCTCGCTTTCGGTACGCATAGACTCCAAAAATAAAATACTAATTAGCATATACTTTCAATTCAATATTTTTTCGTGATTTTTGAATTTAAAAATATAAAATCAACAAAATGGAGTTAAAGAAACTTATTTTTAACTTCTTGTAGGTTAAGGTTACACATTAGATTTGGTAGATAGTTGCTTTCGCAAGTAGTATTCCAATAATTGTGTCTCAGAATATGAAAACGTAATTTTCTGAGTGTAAAATTTTTAATTAAATATTTTAAATAAAATTTGTTTATTAATATCCATAGTTCATCTTTCATCTCTTTTAAGATTTATATACCGTAAAGTACCGAAAGTAAGCATCCCCCCCCTCTTATATATGTGATTTTTTTCCTTTTTTAAAAAAGGTGCCATTTATAACCCCCCCCCCCCCCCTTTAAATTTTCTGACGCTTTCAATTCTTCTGCTTTTTCAAGAAATTCCTTAAGTTTTAAATTCCGATATCTCTTAAATGAATATATGTTATGCAATTTAATTTTATCTAATCTCTTTACATATCATTGTATCAGAATGACATAATCCGCTGTGCACGTTAGACCTTTGAAAAAAATGTTCCTTTCAAATGTTTTCCTTGATTTTTATGCACTAAGATTTAATAGATATTTATATTGAGTTTAAGTATTATATATTTTTTTCACATTTCTTTGATATCTAATTTAATTATTTTATGTAGATTTGTTTCATTAATTTATTATTTTTATTATTGAAAGCTACATAGCTTCTATGGAACGGAATTAAAAAAAAAAAAGAAAAAAAGAAAAAAAAAGTTAATTTGATCCGATTTTGTTTTGCAAATTGTAATAATTCTGTGTAACTTCATAAATTCTAAAAATAACCCTCACCCTCACAAGTTCCCTATCCTTTTCACAAAATTTCCAATTACAACCCCCCCCCCCTAAAATAATTACAATTTCCTGTCTGCTGAAGGGGGGCTTACTTTCGGTATTTTACGGTAGGTAGTAGTATAGTCTTATTATTTGGTTCTTAAGAGGAGGTTCTACTCCTTGAGAACAATTTTATTTGTTTTATTTATTAACCCCCGATATGCTATTTCTTTCGGTTAGAAATTAAAGTGTCGTCTCTAAAAAATAACGTTACGTTATATAAGCCAGCCGTAAAACAAAGCAAATGTATGATTGCACGGTTAAATACGGATAATCTCTACTGCAATCTTTTTAAACTTCTGAGCATTGCACATTTTCAATTTTTATACCATCGTATTGGGGAAAAAGGTACTTTTAAATGCAATTTGTTTGAAAACTGCATCTCCATTTATTTTTGAGATATTATTTTTTTTGTAGTTTTTAGCGCCATTTGTTTAATGTTGGTAACTAAAGTACTCCATTTCTGTAGAAAGTAAAGGAAAAATAGTTGGAAAATAGTAATTATATCTTTTTGTTGCGATTTTCCCATAGCAACTGAAAAAAAAATGTAATTAAAATACTACATGCTATTTTGAAAAAATATAAAGGAATGATTTCTGATAAAACGTGAAACTATTATAAACTGTATTTAATTTTAAGTATCTATATTAATGATACAAACAAATAAAAGTTTATGAATCATTAGACAGTTTATTTTTTTGTCGAGTTTCTTGAATGAAGATATCGCTTTTTCCTGGATTTGTGTATTATTCAGCGATAGTGACGTCATATGCATACTTTACTCTAGATGTTGTTTAAGATTGGATGGTAAATGAGGAATTCTTCAGCGGATGAGAATGACATCATTTGATATAAAATCGAGGCTTAACGAGAAAGACAGGCTACCGCGGTGCATTCCACGCATCTTATTTTACAGACCGTTGGAGTCAGGTGACGCTCGAATGCACCAATGAAGGTGTGCGAAAAGAGCGTCACGTCACTCTAGCGGTCTGTAAAAAAAGACACGTGGGATGCACCGCGGTAGCCTGTCTTTTTCTTTAGCCTCGATATAAAATAAAAGCATGTGTTTTAATTCTTAAAACTGAAATATGTTTTGTACTATCTATATTTATATACATATATATATATATTTTCATCGGGGGCGACACTAAATTCTGAAAAAGCAGAATTCCTGTTTTCTAGTTTGTTTATTTATTTATTTTTCTCATTTTTTGAATTCCTCAAGTACGTAGATTGTAAGCGGTTTCGTATATTCCAATTCTTTACTATGTTTTTTGCTTATTGAATGTAACGCCGCTCGTTGAACGTAACGATATTTTAAAAATTTAAAACTGTTTTTCTCGAAATCCTGTTTTTTAAACTGGACGACCATTTTTCTCGAAAACCATTCAACCGTGTTCCTTCAGTTTTTTTTTGTTTTAATAAAGAAAGGTAATTATTTTTGCTGAATCTTTTGCCCTCGAAAAATATAATTTTTATTGATTAATGATTTTTTTCGAGCTCGAACCAGGTTAAACTAGTCACATGTGGCAATCCCAAAACTTTCTTCTATCTCATACATGTTAATACTTCCAGAAAAATGCAGCATATCAGCACCACCTGTTAGATGATTTACACCAAAATCTAATTATCAACAACTTTGACAACTTCTAACTGAATCTGAAGTTTGATGAAAATCCGGGCATTAGTTTTTGAGATAGAGCTATTGCGGAAATTGTAAAAAAATTCTGCATAGCTGCGTCACCTGTTGGGCGACTTACACCATAAACTAATTAGGACCAATTTATACCAGGGAGTAACTGAATCTGAAGCTTGATGAAAATTCATGCATTAGTTCTTGAGATATAGCTACTGCGGAAGGACATTCTAAAACGTATAAATCCGCCGAAAATTTTCACGAATCCAATACTTTCTTCTTGTAAAGGTAGAAGAAAGTAAAAAAAAAAAACCCGATCCAGTGCGACTATTACTGGCGCACAGAGGGTTCGGTACAAGAAATATATGAATTAGTAACTGGACATTGCATTACACAAATATATCAATAAAAGTTATTATCTAGGTTTTAAAAGCCGATGGTGCATTTGAGGCCCATTTCTTTATGTATGTCCAAACCGCCCGTGTTTTTAAGGGTTAATATCTCAGCTAATTACAGACAATGATTTTCGAAAATCATTATCAACAATCCTTTTATACTTCTGCGACGATAGGTACAGTCGTGGAAAAAAAAAGTAAACACCCCCTACTAACTCCTCAACAAATTCTCGTAGACGAAAGTTACTGGTACCGAACGATTGGAAATAAAGTCTACTTTTAAATGATGTATATAAAATTTGCTTAGGGGGCCATCTACATATTAAAACGAATCCAAACTTCATTTTTTTCAATGGCAATACCCAATTTTAACGAGATATTTCAAAACATCCGTTCAAACTATGTCTAGACACCAATTTTCAAGTCATTTAAATGATAAGTTTTTGAATGATAAACATTCAAAATTTAGTGCTTCTAATGTTAAATTACATTTTCACATTTTTATTTACATCTCCTGAAATTATGCTCCTAATGTGCTAATATTTTGTGTAGCAGTAATATTAATATACCCAAACATAAATACGTTGAATTTGCAATTTTTATAATTTTATGATATGAATTACGAAATTAATATTCGAAAAATTATGAATTGCAGCCTACAATTTTTTTGATGGATTTAGATTTATCAAGTCCTGCTTTATGGAAATCCAAAATTTCACATTTTTCTTCCAAGTTGTTTTCAAATTATGCTTAAAAAACGGTAAAATGATGGTTTAAGGGACCGTCTATGATAGAAGTGACTAGATATTTTGAAATTTCTTCTGCTTTCCTGTAATCTAGCAGGTTTCATTGACTGCTTCAGTGGCGCTTAAGCTGCCTTGATCAAGAAGGAGGCTCTCTCGGTCAACAATAGAGTACCGAATTTCAATTTGGATACAGCCCTTAAAATATGCTCGTTTTAAAATAATTAATTTCTCGGAAACTTATGGTACGAATTGCATAAAAATTTGTTTTTGGGCTAATTGAAGTGTGTAGAATTCATTTATGCTGTCAAAATCGGGTATTGCCATTGAAAAAAAAATGAAGTTTGGGTTCGTTTTAATATGTAAATGGCCCCCTAAGCAAATTTTATATACATAATTTAAAAGTAGACTTTATTTCCAATCGTCCAGCAACAGTAACTTCCTTCTACGATAATTTGTTGAGGAGTTAGTAGGGGGTGTTTACTTTTTTTTTTTTTCCACGACTGTACCTCCCGCGCTCCTCAACTCCTTCGTTGAACGCCCGCAAATTGAAATTAGTGTGTAACGGAAAAATGTGATTTTCTCAAAAACTATGCGACCTAGGGTAATCTCTATAGTTTTCCTGCAAGGTTTAAATTAACTTCTACTAACCCTAATTTTTTCAGAATTTTAGTTTCAGTAGATTCGGAAATAGAGGGGGTGGGGGGTGGGGGAGGGGGGCATATTTTTGCTTGACATTTTCGGCGATATCTCTGAAAATATAATACCTAAAATTAATAGACATGTATTTTTGAGTTCGGCGCTACGAAAGATTTCACACGATATCCCACATGATAGACAAAGAAAACATTTTCTTTTCAAGTTAAGCTAATTACCCACCTCTACATTTTTCCTAAATATATTTGTGAATGGTTAATAATCTATAAATATGTGGGTCAATAGCCTTTATTACTTAAGCCAATTTGAATTTTCCACGTTTCGAACTTCATATGCATACTTTTCTGTGGATGTTGTTTAAGACTGGATCGTAAATGTGGAATTCTTTAATGAATATGAATGACGTCTTTTTCTATAAAATAAAAGCGTGTGTTTTAAGTTTTAAAACTGAACTATGTTTTGTACTATCTACATTTATGTACATATCTTTTTTTCATTGGAGGCGACACTAAATTCTGAAAAAAGCAGAATTCCTGATTTTTTGTCTTTATTATTACTATTTTACTCACAGAAAATGTAAATATAAAAGTAATAAATATAATGCAAAAAGTTCGAAGATGATATCGCTTTTCTTTATAACCAAAAAAAGTCGTAAAAAATTTTAGTTCAAGGAAGTAGAATCTCCTCTTAATTTATTTTTTAACCCTTCTGTTCTTCTTGGATCTATATGATCCGAAATGAAATTTAATTGGTCACAACTTTTTTTACTAAAAATTATTTTCGCTCAAAATGTTACGTAAATAACAACAAATTCGTCAAACTTTGAACGAAAACAATTTTTAGTAAAAAAGTTATGCGCAATTAAATTTTATTTCGGATCAAATAGATTCAAGGAGAGCAGCACAATTTTAACCTTTAAATGCATGAATTATTAGAAAAGTGTTTTTTATCTTTATAATAAAGAAATTTTAAGATAGATTTTTAACTTTACTTAATAGCATATTTTTGTAATTTTTGCAGGATTAACCCTTAAATGCGCTATTTTTTATTTTGTTTCGAAAAATATATATATGATTCTCTGAAAGGTTTATAACATAGGAAAAAATAATGAAAAAAATCAGAGATACATTTTCATATAATACGTCAATCTTTTCTTCTATTGCGCATCTGTAATTAATACAAGTAAAAACTACTGTCGTATGGCTGTTTTACGCTAAAATATTGCAAATTAGTAAATATTTTAATAAGTATGTCTCCAAATACCTTCTTTTATATAATTATCTATGTTATAAAACTTTACCTTTAAGCCTTTAATTCCCATAATAGAATACGTTCTAGAAATTACATAGTTCAGAGAATATGACTTTATACCAGAATGTTTCAACGGTTAATTTCGCTTTATTTCAATACGGAATGTCTGTTATTAATTAAAGCAAATATTGCTATTTTAATTTTCTGGTGTGAATTAGGTAGAAAATTAATGACACGATAATGTGTACATTTACGGTTAAGACTTGAAAATAAAACGGGAAGCCTCTTGCCTCTGAATATTTTTATCAGGCGACGAATTCCGAATATATTTCCTGGTTTCCCCGGAGAGATTTGAACAATGCGCGTGATAATGCTTTTTTTTTACTAAAAGAAGCAGTTTTTGGTGTAAAAATCAAAATAATTTAACTAAGCTTTGCTTTTTCAGCTGTCAAGTATTGTATTTTTTTTTTTTTTTTAATCCTCTTGAAGGGCGGTGAGATATATTATAACCCACCTAATTTTAATCAAGATTTGCACCAGAAAATGTTAATTAAATTTTACTTTAACAATATTGGTGGAAACAAAGTTATATAAACAATTAAATTTAAAAAATAAAAAAAAACCCGACTGCATAAAAAGCGAACTAATTAATTCTCATCAATGTGAAACTATTTTTTTTTTTTTCAATTCCTACTATTAGCTCACACTCTCGCTATATATATCTTGTTCAAATTTTCAATCGTTAATAAAATACTTATTATTCATCCAATCAAGCTCAAATATTTTTTTTTTAACTTGTAGTGGATGACACTTGGTGTTAATCCAGTTTTTTTCAAATATTAATTAATTAATTAAATTAAATTAATTCATTTTCAATAATCGAGAGAGCCCTCTTCTTGATCAAGGTATTTTAAGACCAAGAGAGCCCTCTTCTTGATCAAGGCATTTTAAGCGCCACTCAAGAGGAAAGAAGAATGGGAGAAAAAGAAATTCTCTTATAGACCTAAGTAGGAATTGACTCAAAAATTTTTTTTTTTATATTACTTGCTTATATTACTTACCTTTTTTATTTATTTATTTACTTGTATTGATGACTTTTAAGTTGTGTTTAATGGTTAGATCCTATCTATAAACACTGTTTTGATGAGGTCTATAGATGTCTATGATGGTTAGAGTTGCAGTCAAGCTAGAGATCCTACCTACACAACTTCCAGGTTGTATAATATTTTAACGGAGCTTCTGACTGTAAAATAGTCAATGAAACATCGTCTTCATTTTGAAAGACCTATCCAATAATAGGCCACTCAATAGGGTGCGTAATTTTTTTCGTCTCTACCGCCATTTGGAATTTATAAAAACAAAACCTAACCTATAACCATCGGGCCGTTAAGACGAATTGATAGAGACCTCATTCATTTAAATCCATCCAGCCGTTGGGATGTTTCATGAGTATAAAGAAATCCACATACACAGATAGGCGTGAAACACATAACCCTTCTTTTCAGACGGGTAAAGATTGATTTTCGTTATTTATATTTTTCTTCCCGAAAATTTCGTTGTTCAACACTACAGAAACACAATTACTTGCCCCTGAAAGGATTAAAGTGCCATATAAAACAAAATTAGGGTATTCAATATGTGAATACGTAGAATAAATATAGCGAGTAGAATAAATATAGAGACAAACGCAGCCATCGTCTTTGAAAAATGATTTTTTAGAGAATAAACTTTTGATATTTGAAGAATACAGTTTTTTTTTAAAAAACTTCTTATATGTTACGGTTATTTATTAGAATTGCCAACAGTTGTTTTGGCAAGTAATATTCAAATAACTGTGCCACAGACATAGCTGCCAATTTTCCAGGTTTTTTCCCCCCCAGATCAAATAAACGTATTTGTAATCAGTAGTTTTATTTAAGAAATGAAATCAAACAAGTACAACTTAAAATATGACATAGTTCATTGATCAATTCATATTTTTGTTTTCAAAAAGAAAAAAAATTATGGACCCCCCCCCCCCCCCCCATTCTGACGAGAAAATCAGAGTTCTAACTTTTTACGGCTGCTCTTTCATCTTCACCTAACACTTCATTTATAATGGCTGTTTCATAATAATGGAAGTCATCAGTCCATCAGAAGAAAATAACTCGGTTAAAGAGGAAACCCGGTTAAGTGGGACTCGGATAACCGGGACTTTACTGTAATCGGTCAAGTACGAGTATTACTCGAGTATAGAGGGTTCCGTACAATAAATATATTAATTAGTAACTATAATATTACAAAATTTCGTTGCTAAAAGAATAATATCCAAACCATCCGTATCTTTAAAGGTTTATATCTCGGCTAATTACCGACAATTTCTTTTGAAAATCATTATCAGCAATCCTTTTATATTTCCGCGACGATATGTACCTTGAGCGCCCCTCAACTCCCTTACTGAGCACCCGCAAAGAGAAATTTGTATCAGTTTGGAAGAGATTTGTGCAGAATTACTTAAGTTATCGTATCCATAAAAAAGTAATATAGCTAGCTAGATACTAAATAGATACATAGATATATAAAGTTTTGAACTGGGGGATAGTTTTGGGTTCTATGGGTCATGATTGACCTAGATCTGCAAAAGTTTTTCAGAAATTCCAACATAAGGGAGAATGTAATAGGTAGTATTTCTTACGAAATCTACCTACAACGGTTTTCAATATCACAGGAAAACTTTCGCTTTTTCAAAAAAAAAAAAAAAAAAAAAAAAAAGGGGGGGGGGGTAGGGGGGCGGTTGAAAACATCCTAAAATCTCATCATAAGTGAATTTGATATCTTTCAGAAATTCCTTGAAAATAATCCTTAATCGAAACCGATGGATGCCATATCCATTAGCAAAGTAATGAAGTCGAGCGCCCTATGCCATTTCTTCCTGTCGGCTAGAAATGGAGCCACGAAGCTCATCTTTTTACATCCCCCTTTTCCTAGAAATTTTCGTATTCTACTCCCGTCTCTTCCCACATTCCCTGTAACGTGCTGCAAGGTCTTTTGTTTACGAAGAGACAGAAAAAATAAACGAATACATATAAAAATGAAAACCTTCTCTACGTGAGGCTGCGCAACATCACGTGAAAAAAAAAAATCTTGCAAAAACTGTTCCGCTTTCTATATTTTTTCTTTCTGCTGGCGTTGTTTTTCAGATGAAAAATGCGTGATCCAGGTATTCATCATTATGGGGATAAACGTGTTCGGATGAAAGACATAAAAGAATTGATTAAATTTGGTTTTTGCGGAGCAAGAATTGAATCCAGAAAAGAGAGAGAGAGGTAAAAATAAAATAAAGTTTTCGTGTTTTCACGAAGAGTGAGTTAAACGATGCGCAAGAGAATGCATTTTTTGCTAAAGGAGGTATTTTTGGCATAAAAAGTTTGAGTAACTTAACAAAGCTTTGCTTTATCCGATTCAAAATGCTACATTCTTTTTTTTTAAAATATATAGAATGAAATTAAGATGGGTAATATGTGTGAGTATGTAAAACAAGTGCTAGATAAAAATTCCAACATGCTTCTTTACAGAAAAGATTTTTCTTTTCATTAAGTTTTGATATATAATGAATGTATTTCTGTACAACTTCTTTAAGTTGGGGTTCTAACACTCCATATTTAGTGGAAACCACTTGTAAGGAAACTGGTGGGGAGTGTAAAAATTATTCGTTAAACGCAGCTTTCATTATAACGATTTTTTATATATAAAATTAATGTGTTTATAGAGAAATTTAGGTACAGTCGTGGAAAAAAAGGGTAAACCCTACTGATTCTACAATTAATTATAAGAGCCAAAAAAAAAAAAAAAAAAAAAGGCCATATTTTTTTTTTTTTTTTTTTTTTTTGGCCATTTTTTCCCCATTTTGACCAGAAAATCAGAGTTCTAACTTTTTACGGCTGCTCTTTCTTCTTCACCTAACGCTTCATTTATAATGGCTGTTTCACAATAATAGAAGCCACCAGTCCACCAGAAGAAAATGACTCGGTTAAGCCGGACTCTGATAATCGGGACTCTACTGCAAAACATATTTCAATTTTAAGACTTAAAGCACACGCTTTTATTTTATGTAAAATGACGTCATTTGCATTAATATAGATTCTTAAAATTAAATATAGTTTATAATAGCTCCATGTTTAATCATTTAATCATAAACCCTTCATTTATATTTTTCTCAAAATAGCACGTATTTTAATATCAAAATAGCACGTATTAAAATGGCAACAAAAAGATATAATTGCTATTTTTCAACATTTTTTTCTTTACTTTCTACAGAAATGGAGTACTTGAGTTGCCAAAATGAAACAAATGTCGCTAAAAACTACAAAAAAATTAATATTTCAGAAACAAATGGAGATGCAATTTTCAAACAAATTGCATTAAAAAGTACTTTTTTTCCCCAATACGACGGTATAAACATCGAAAATGTGCGATGCTTAGAAGTTTTTAAAAATGCTGGAGTATTTAATCGCACAATGAAACATCGGCTTTTGTTTTACGGCTAGCGTACACAAGGTAACGTTATTTATTGGAGACAAAATAAGCTGGGAGAAAGAAATAGCATTCCGGGGGCTAAAAAGAGTGTGTAAAAAACAACAACAACAACAACAACAACAAAAAAAAACTAGAGAACAAGAATTCTGCTTTTTTCAGAATTTAATGTCGCCCCCAGCATTTCCATTACTTCATTTTCTTCTGATGGACTGGTGACTTCTATTATTATGAAACAGCTATTGTAAATGAAGTTATAATGGCTGTTTCATAATAATAGAAGCCATCAGTCCATCAGAAGAAAATAACTCTGTTAAGCGGGACTCTACTGCAGTACAAAACATATTTCAATTTTAATACTTAAAGCACACGTTTTATTTTATGTAAAATGAGGTCATTCGCATCCGCTTAAGCATTCCACATTTAAGATCTACTCTTAAACATCTACAGTAAAGCTTGCATAGCACATCACTATCGCGAAATAATGCACAAATGCTGTAAAAAGATGCCGTCATTCAAGAAAATCGACAAAAAAAAAAAAAAAAAAAAAAAAAAAAAAAGTTTATTTAATGATTCATAGATTCTTAAATTTAAATATAGTTTATAATAGCTCCACTGTTTTATCAGAAATCCTTCATTTATATTTTTTTCAAAATAGCACGTATTTTAATTACATTTTCTTTCGGTTGTTATGAGAAAATGGTAACAAAAATATATAATTAGAGATGGGAATGCTCGGAAAAAAACCGTTTTTTTTTTTTCAGTTTTTTTCCAAAGGGCTATTTTTCAATTTTTCCAAATTGGAAAAATTGAAATTTTATTTATAAAATAATGTAGTCAAAATTTTATAATTGCTACATTCTGATACTTTTATTTATATTTTTTTCATATTTAGTGTCCCTCATGAAAACCTTAACATGGAAATTATCTGTAAGCAGGGATCTCTTTAGAAAGAATTTGAGTCTCTTACATTTGAGTCCTTCACAGTTTTTCTCCTTAAAACATATGACCTTTAACAAAATTCTTTCTCTTAAAAATAGACATTTCAGTATTCTTTTACAATCTCCAATTCCAAATTAAATCCTTCACAAATATAATGATTTTAGAATTAGAAAAAAAAAAAAAAAAAAAAAAAAAAAAACCTGTTGTATAATAGCTGCAATAACCAATGAATCTATTATCTAGCTGTTTATATGTACAAAAGACCATCTCAATAATGTCTAAATAAGAACTTAAATATGATAATTTCTAATTTACAAAATTTTGGTTACGTTTTTCACATTTCATTCACAGTTTTTAAAGTTCACAATTTCACAAAAACATGATTGTGTGAAAAAAAAAAAAAATCCAAGCAAATCCCTGGTAAGAAAATTAAATGCAACTTCTCTCGTTAAAAATGAAAATTCATGTGCAAAAGTATTTCAATATTATACTAATAAATGAAAATGGTAAGATGGAAAATTTAATGTAAAATTTGAAACATGCATTTATTTTTATTTGCATGGCTGCAATTTTTCACTATTGTTAGAAAAATTTCTTTTGATAATAACATGCAGTTGAAATTATGTATCATTTTTTTTTCTTTTCTTGAAATATAGATTCTTATAGTTGTCTAAATGTATTTTCAAAAAGTATAAATACATACAAACTTTGCAAAGAAAATGTAAGCAAATCTCTGTGAAAAATCTAGTTGAAAACAACTTTTAAGCATATGGAAAAATCCACCAGTTTTAAAAGTTTCATTTACATGGTTCATACAGAGTTGGGAAGAAAAAATCCAAGGAGTCTAAAAATTTTTAAGGATTTGACAATTTTTTTTTTGTTGTCGATGTTTTTATGTGCTGCATGGTTATGTGGTATGCACACTCCAATTTTTAATGTCCAATTTGGAGAGAAAAACATTTCAAAAACAAATTTTACTCTATTAGAATCTAATTGTTAGTACTGAAATTGCACAGTATTCACAATATTGTGCTTATTGATTTCATAAGGTTAAATACAAAATTGACAATCTACTTTTTTATGCAGTGAGAAATGGTCAGGGATGATTCTGAGTAAAAAATAAAAAAAATTCTGAAATTCACAGCAAATCTTCTAAAAAGTTACACCAGAGAGGGGGGGAGGGGGAAATCCACGCCCGACACTAGCTATGCGTTTTCTCCGTGGCTCTTTGACGAAATTCGTGTTTTTTCGCTATTTTTTGACGAAATTTGTGGGGGTTTTCGCGAGCTTTTGACGAAATTTGTGGTAATTTTTAGCGATCTTTTGACGAAATTTGTGGGTTTTTACGCGATCTTTTGACGAAATTTGCCGTTTTTTGCGATCTTTTGACGAAATTTTGGGGCTTTCGCGATCTTTCGACGAAATTTGTGGGGTTTTTTTTCCCGATCTTTTGACGAAATTTGTGGGGTTTTTCGCGATCATTTGACGAAATTTGCGGGGTTTTTCGCGATTATTTGACAAAATTTGCGTTTTTTTCACGATTCTCTAACGAAATTTGCGCTTTCCCCGCGATCCTTTGATGAAATTGGCGATTTTTCTGCAAACGATTGACAAAATTTATTTTTTTCGGTGACCATATGTCCGAATTTTCGGATTGGCGACCAATTTTTTAAAATTTTCGGAAATGAATGCCTTACATTTTCGGAAAATTCGGACTAGAATCACCGCTAGGCCATATAAATAGAGATTAGTCAAACCCCAAACTCTTATTATGTTATCACATACATGATACATCTTAAAGAAAATTTTAAAAGGCCAAAAAAAAAAAGAAAAAAAAAAGAATGCTAAATGCAACATACAAGAAAAAATATAACAAGTTTTACATTTATTTTTTTAGAACAGCGGTAATCGCTTTCTTTGAAGGTGAAATTTTGACGTATTCGCATTTTTTTTTCGCGATCTTCGGGGGGAAATTCGCGTTCTTTCGCGATCTTCTGGGAGAAATTCGCGTTTTTTTTTTTTACAATCTTCTGGGAAAATTCACTTTTTTCGCGATCTTTTAATGGATTTTTTATTTCGATTATTTATTCAGGTTTTATTTCGATTGTTGAACGAATCTGGCGTTTTTTTTTTTTTTCGCGATCTTTGGATGGAAAACGTGTGTTTTTCGCGATCCTTTGACGAAATTCGCGTATTTTTCACGATCTTTTGAGGAAATTCACGTGTTTTTCGCATTCTTCTGGGAAAATTCGCGTCTTTTCGCGATCTTCTGATCGATTTCGCATTTTATTTGGATCGTTTGACAATACTAACGTTTTTTTTTATGGATCTTTTGATGGACACCGTGTGTTTTTCGCGTTTTTTTTCGTGATCTTTTAAGTAAATTCGCGTTTTTTCGCTGTCTTTTAAGAAATTCGCGCCTTTTTAAGAAATCCGAGTTTTCCCGCGATCTGTTGGAGAAATTCGCGTTTTTTCACGATCCTTTGACAAATTTTTCGAATTTTTTCCGCGATCGATTGACGAAATTTGACGGTATTTTTTTGGAACATATTTGGGAAAAACGCGATTTTTCCGAGATTCTTCGCTAAATGTCAAACATCGATAAAATTTAAAATAAAGGTCGGCTAACAGTGTCGAAAAACAGACTTTACGGACCTAATAATTGAAAAACGGACCTAGTGGGAGCCCTGCTATTAAGATTAATTACCCTACCCAATCAATGTTGTGCTTCAGATGAATGACGTGCATAAAGGATTTACCGTGCGTTTTTCAATCACGATTTTTTTCCCCTCGGCAGCAATATCACTTGCGTCCGAAGCCGCAATAGAATATAAGGAGTTTCTAAGTAGTGGTTTGCTTATCTAAGTAGTTCTAAGTACTACTTGGGAATGTTTTCATTTCTAAGGAGTTTCCAAGGAGTCTAAGGAGTCTGTGCGAACCCTGATTTAAAAAAATATATAGCTCTCAATATTAAGGATCTAAATGTTACTAAAACATAGTTTGGGTATAGTCTGGAAAGCTGTACCGAAACCACATATACAGGAAATGAAAATTGTAACTGTAAGGAGGGGGGGTGGGGGGGGGTATAATTTTGGAAAATAATACCAATTTTTAAACAACGGAAGATTTGAAAATGATAATAGTATTTTTAATAATACCCGAACTACTATAATTCGTTTCTTTTACACTGGCATCCTTTATGTATTTGAAAACTAGTACTATGTAGATGAGATGTACAATACAGTTTAAAACTGCTTTAAAACAACAGTGATAGTGGTTGAAACTAAAGATTTTTTTGTTGGTGTTGTTTAAATTTGTTCTACTGATATAATTAAACAAGTGCTATTGAAAAATCATTTCAACAGACACATCACATATTACAAACACTCGTGTTAAAATAAGCAAAAAAAGCTACTGTCAGAATTCTGAGACTGAAAGGATAAACTTTTAAAGGCTGGCTTTTCTCTCTCTCTTTTTTTTTTAATAACATATTCACACGTAAAGGGAAAATAATTTTTTTTAGTGTGCATAAATAATGAAAAAGTTTATTATTGTATACTTTTTAAGAAAATATAACTTATTTTTGAGAAACATTTATAGGAAATCAATTTTTCCAACTTTTCCAATTTTTCCAGAAAAAAAAACTGGAAAAAAACCGGTTTTTTTCCACCACATCAAATTTTCCGGAAAATTTATATCTCTATATATAATTACTATTTTAGAACTATTTTTCCTTTACTTTCTACAGAAATGGAGTACTTCTGTTGCCAATATTAAGCAAATGGCTCCAAAAACTACAAAAAAAAAAAAAAAAAAAAAAAAAAAAAATTAATATTTCAAAAATAAATGGAGATACAGTTTTCAAACAAAATGCATTTAAAAGAACTTTTTTTCTTCCCAATACGACGGTATAAAAATTGAAAATGTGCGATGCTTAGAAGTTTAAAAAATTGCTATAGAGTATTTAATCGTACTGCTTTGTTTTATCGCTGGCTTCTGTAAGGTAACGTTATTTTTTGGAATACACAAAATAAGCTGGGAGAAAGAAATAGCATACCGTACCGGGGGCTAAAATCTGGGAAATATTCAAATTATTAATGTAGTTGTTGTTGAGCATATCGTTCACCCGCAAGAAAAGTGACACATCTCGACAAAAGTAAATTTCACGGGAGAGGCCAAAGGAAAGTTTCAAAATTTTACTGTAATATGAAATTATAGCACCTACCGCTGCATGCAGAAATAAAGATGTGCATAAAAGCATAAGACCGTAGTAGGGCCGAAACAAAGGGGTGGGCAGAGGGGGCATGTGCCCCGGGCGCCAGAACGAAGGGCGCCAAATGAAGGATTATACCTTTGGAATGGATCATTTTCTTCTGAAATACTGATGGCTTCTATTATTATGAAACAGCCATTATAAATGAAGTGTTAGGTGAAGATGAAAGAGCAGTCGTAAAAAGTTAGAACTCTGAACTCTGATTTTCTGGTCAGAATGAGAAGGAAAAAAATGGCCAAAAAAATTATGGCCATTTTTTTTCCCATTCTGACCAGAAAATTAGAGTTCTAACTTTTTACGACTACTCTTCACCTAACACTTCATTTATAATGGCTGTTTCATAATAATTGAAGCCATCAGTCCATCAGAAGAAAATAACTCCGTTAAAGCGGAAACTCGGTTAAGCAGGGCTCGGATAATCGGGACTCTACTGTATATATTTCATTTTAAAAATGATCTTTAGAACATTTTTGTTGGTGTTCAGAGGGGAGTTATGACTCCCGTGACACCCCCTCCCCTCCTTGAGTCCGCCATTGTATATTACGTAGTTCAGTATTACATTATTTTATGATTACATATTTTAACTTTTAAAATAAGTCGGCTATCAGAAAATTAGTAAAATTCTCTTTGTAACTATACTTTACGGAAGAGGGGGTGGGGTGAGATGGGGGGGGGGCAAAATCCATGCTTGCCCCGGGTGCAAAAAAGGCTAGTTTCGACCCTGGACCGTAGTAAAACCGCAAAATAAAGACGTAGGATGAGGTTTGGAGAGTTGAGTAATTTTGCCTCCCCACATAATCCCCCCCCCCTTCTGTGGTCACAACCGGACATATAGCGTAATAAAGGGATTTTCTGTATAACTACACTTATGAAACTGTTTGTGTAGGAAGACGTACCTATGATAGACCTATTAGTGAAATAAAACGCAAAATGAATTTTTGCGAGATGTATCATTTTTCTTGAGGGTGAGCGATATGTGGTTTGTTGATCTTGCAATAAATAAGAAATCTGGCAAGCTTAGTGCACTTAACCCTTTAACGGGCGGTGTCCACAAAAAAGAACACCTAATTTTAAAAGTACTGGCACTAAGATTATTTAATTAAAATTTTCCTTTTATAAAGTACGACGAAATGAGCAAGTTTTTAGTTTCTATTAAATTCGTTTGTAAATTCAGGTGTCAGTCCATCATTTTACAAACAGAATAACTCAACGCCGGAAAGGGCTACTTAGCTTTATAGCTCTTCATGACGAGCTCTTTGAGTTTAGTAATTTATGTTGTTAAAGAAACTTAATACATAATTATTTTTTAGATATTAGAAAAATTTCCCCACTAGAAAAGACGAATGACGAGTCATGTGCCGCTAGGAAAGCTTTCTTGAAATAATGTAAGTGAAAAGAAATTCCCGAAAAAATAAAACAATAAAAAATAAATAAAGCTAAATTCTCAAATCAACCTCCTAATATTTGTGTTAAAATCTACATTAAAATGGACGTTTTGGTGAAAATTTTCTATTTTTTTTTAATTGTTTTATTTGAAAGAGCAATATTTTGCCATTCAAAATCTGTTTAATTTTCCCCCTACGATTATTAGAACAGGAATTATGGCCAATTTAATAAATAGGAAGCAATGAGTCAATTACCGGAAGTGGGCGTGACAAGGCCAAGGGAAATGTAAAAAGTGTTTCTATGCATGTTTTTCTTATGTCTTTTACAAAAATACACTGATAATCCTTAATTGAAAATTCTAGATTAATTTTATATATAAGAAATAATATAGATCAGAAATTTTTAAATGGGATTTCTGGAAAATCAATTTTTTCGTTATTTCCATGTTCGATTAACTTCATTTACATAAAATGTTTTAAACATATTTCAGTGAAATATTCTCAGAATGCTTATCATATTACTCACTATGTTCTGAAGTTGAATATAAGCTCTATGTGATAATGAAACTATTTTATAGATGTTCGAATATATATTTAAAAAAAAAAAGTAATATTTTTTTATGAAAAATATGTATTTTTGGACATATTTTGAAATATTTCAGTTAATTTTGAGGATATTGTAAAACTCCTAGTTCAGTGCACAGGTAAGTGTAATAGTAATGTAGTGCAAAAGAAAAATTTAAAGATATTTAGTTAAATTGAGTGTATACTGTTGAAATTTTTGTGATAGGTTGAACCAATTTTTGGTGCTCTAGTAGCAGCAACCATAAGATGGTGAAACATTAATCCAACATTTGGAGCTATGGTTCAGACGAAGCAACAAATCTTGGAGTGGGATTTCACCATCTTATGGTTGCAGCTACTGCAGCACCAAAAGTTGGTTCAAACTATCACAAAATTTTTAACAATGTATGCTGTTTGGCGTAAGCATGAAATTTTTGTAAAAAAAAAAAAAAAAAAAAAAAAAAACTAAAAAACCCTATTTTTTTTTAATGTTATGAAGATATTATTAGGACTTATGCTTTTTCATAATTCTGTATTATAATTGAACTAAAAATATATTTGTCTATTCAATGTTGTAAATAAAAAAAAATAATAAATAAATAAAATAAAAATAAAAAACGCGTCGAAAGTAGGCAGATACCTTAAATTAACTGGATTTTATAGAAATTAAATATTTCCCAAATAAAATATTTCGTATTAGTGAGCTTAATTTAAAGCCAAATTTTGTCAACAGAATCATCAATCCATGAAGTAGTATACGTAGTCAAGTTTCTAGCTAAAATCGATCTCTCTACTTGACAATACACGACAGTCGAACCTCGTTAATGCAAACCCTCAAAAGAGAAACTTTTTTTTGTTCGCGTTAAAAGTACTTCGTGTTATGCGAACTTAAATATATTACATATAACTTGGACGGGGCAATCGGAAAGAGTTCGTGCTAAAGTTCGCTTTAACGAGGTTTGACTGTATATTCATTACGCACGAACGTCTGTAAAACTACTTTCGCAGCAGCAATAACGTGAGCGCCATTTTTGGCCTTTTGTATCATTAATGAAATTTGGTAACATGACTGAAATTCATTTCAAGCAACAACTGCAAGCAATATGTATTTGAATTATTTTGATCAGTCCTGTATCATAATCACAGATAGGAGCACAAAATAACATATTAAAAAACTGAACTAAAATCAAGCAATTGAAAAATGCATAATATTAGGGAAAATGCGTGGAAGAATTAACCACTCATAGACGGCCTTACGTTTGAACTGCTTTGTGTATCCCTGTATTAGAACTACTATATATTTTATACATAACACTAGATAGACTAAAAATGAGTTTAGTTTCAAAATTTATAGCACAATCTAAAATATACCGCAACAATTACTTCGTACGAACGGTAATGTATCCGAATACTTTCGTGCGCCCTGTAAATCGACAATAAATATTACAGGCACTTTTTTTCTATGGAAGCATATTATAGGATACCTGACAGCCTGGCAATTTTATTATGCTTGTAGTAGTATTAATCTCATAAAAATGTACTTCAAAGATGTACCACCCACAGACTTTAATGTATCCGAATTTTTTTGTACGTCACCGTAAAGCACCATAAATGCTAAGCACGTCTTTGCAACATGGAATATGCTGCCATGAACTTCAAAAAGCTTACACGAAAATTCCATAATTTTTCAAACATATTTACAGAAGTTAGAGAGCAACAGGCAGAGGGACAGACAGAAAGACAAACGAACCGAAGAATAAATACTTTAGTAACGTTGGAAAATGTTATTAAAGATAAAAGATTAGTATTCATACAGGAGATAAATTTTTGTTTCATATTAAAAAAAAAAAAAAAGGTATGATTGTTATGTTTTTTATCACATGCATTGTTTTTTTTAGCTTTTAGCAAAGTACATGAATTTCTATGAACATCAAATTTGTTTAGAAAGAAAAAAAAAATACAAACTGCTAATTCGATTTCATGCAGTGTTTTATAATTAGATGAAAAACTTAAAAGAAAAGGCAAACAGAAAAGCTTAAAGCCGTTATCTTTTTTCCTGTTCCATGTCTCCCCCTCTTCGTAACAAAAAATATCTTTGTAGTGCATCTTCTGGGAATTCTATCAAAATAGTGAAAAGGATACATCTTTATTCACTACCGGAGGTTGATTATTTTTGAAAAGACGAGTCTATCTGCATTCAAATGCAAACTCGGAAAAAAAAAGCTCTCCTCTTAAATTTTTTATTGCTGAGAATTTCTTTTTTAGCATCCGTCTTATTACATGCTATTTGTTGAAAAATTCCAGAAAAGAGAACTATGCAATCATTTTAAAAGGCAGACGATAATGTCCGCCACTGCCAGATCCAGTGTTTATCGCAGAATCAAAAAAGAAATGGCGTCGACTTTTAAAACTGTTGGGATTGCTGCCAGATTCAGGGATCCATTGTAAAAGGAATACTCAATGCGCAAGCGTCGCGCATTCATTCACGCGTGGAGAAAAGCAGTAAAAATGGCCGCTCGTTATGCATGCACGAAAGCGCTCTGTTTCTCACGATCGAACTGAAGCGAGGTCCTCCCCTCAAAAAAGCCTCCTGTTTCATTACAGCTAAAAATGAGGGACTAGGGTAACATAAAGGAATCCATATTTGGTCACGAATATTTTCAGGCATTCAGATTCAGATGCTCATGAGGACAATATTTTTTCATAATTTGATATCGTCCACCTGTTCTCTGGTTTGCTGCCAGTCTATTGTGTTCAGCATGATTATTTTTAGAGGGCGCTTTTCCTCAGAGAATTTCAGGTTTCAGTAGAAACATAGCAAGAATATGCCTATTCCAATTATCCCGTGAACTTCACAATTCTGGAAACATTTTCTTCTGTACCCAAAGCCCAATCTTTCGCTGCAATGCTTTAGAAGAGTTTTTATAAATATCCACAGCATCTATATATTTTGGATAACTCAGTTCAACTTACACAAACAAGTTGGAAATGGCACGCCAAACGTGGCAAATGAGGTGCGTTTGTAGTCGTACTAGTTTTATAAATATTTTTTGCACCGCATATTAAAACACGCATTAAAATATACTGAATGTATATTTTAGTGTACTTCATAAGAGCATATCAATTTCATTCTGTTCGAAAGTCTGTAATATCATTAAAATGCACTTGAAATAATTTTTTCCCATTGGCCGTAATGTAACGGTAAACTTTTGACTGTCCCTGTAATTAAACTATACATCCGATTTTCATAAAATTTGAAATGACTGGGCAAGATATTGCCAAAATTTTATATTTAAAATTTCAGACCATTCGGTTGGGTAGTTTTTGCTCTGTTATATGCGGACTAACAGACAGGCAGGCGTACAGACAGACCAAACACGACTGTAGGTGCTACGTATTTATATAATTACGAACGCACCTAAAAAGGCTTCCGTCCGTATTTAAGTGGAAGGGAAACAATCGTTAACACTATTCCTACCGGTGGCAAATAACATTTTTTAAAAGATTTCGATTCATAATTATTTTATTTGCATTTTTTAGATTAAAACGTTAAAAATTATAAGTAATATAAACAAGAATCAAAACTTTAAAAAGTATCATTTGACACCGTAAGAAATAGTGTTATTAACATCTCAAAATTTAGAAACAATTCGTTTTTACCGTAAACAGACCTGCCAAGTTCTCAAAATTTAGAAAAAAAAAAAAAAAAAAACTCGTTTTTACCGTAAACCGACTTCCCAAGTTTTCAAAATTTAGAAACAACTTGTTTTTACCATAAAGCGATAAATTTATTAAGTAATATGATCACCTGTTGATTTGATCGGGATCGATCCATGGAACAAAGCACATAATTCTTTTATATTTCGGGTTCAACCAGTGAGATTTTTCTTTTCCTTTTTTGCATGGAACTGTAATTACAGACTCAAACCAATTATTAAAGGTTCTTTACTGTATCGAACTCTCTCCTAGAGACTCTTAAAAATTTAAACAAATTCATTCTAATTCTCAACTGGCTATGCTATAAAATAATGTTAGTATGAGAGACGTCAAAACTTTCTTGGCGCTGGAGGCCAATTATTTCTATGAGGGGGGAGGGAATTTTTTAAAAATCTTGTTGTGCACAACGGATGAACAATTGATGCAGTTTTAGTATCACATATACAGTAAACTCTGTCTAAGGCGGAATCGATCGGGACAGAGAAAATTTTCCGTAGTAGACAATATTTCGCCTTAGACAAATTTTTCTCTATGTCTATGGATTCGCAGGGAATTGAAAATCTTTCCGAGTTAGGCAGATTTCCGTCTTACACGGTGTCCGCCTTACAGAGAGTTTACAGTATATTTTTTAATTAACCAAAGTACTCACTAGTGATTAATGTGTCTAACAAGGGAACCACTTTTGGTGTCGCTCGCACCTAGCATCGAGACCTGGTGCGTTTTGTAGCCCTATACATAAAAGTTAGAGAACCGAAAAAATTTCTTTGTTAAAATAATATTTTATATACTTTTTTATACTTTTAAATTTTTATTATTACATATTTATTTGTTTATTTCACGCCAAAAGTGAGTTAAGTCGCCAAATTGGGCGCTACAATCTTTCCGCCCGCTTTATCCAAAGAGAAAATGTACAGAACATATTACTAGAATTATATCAGATTGCGATTTTTTTTTAATAACTGATAGCATAAAAAACAGATATTAGGGTTTTTTTTTTTTTTTTTCTATGCAGACGATAAATATATAAGTAATAAATATTCTTCGAAGATCATTGAAAACTATTTTTTAGTGAAATACAAAATAAGCAAATTATTTTCTTTTGAAATCGAATGAAATAAAGTTTCGAATGTTTAAAATGAAATGTTGCTGTATTAAATGGTACTTCGGTAAAAGTAATCATAAAGTAAATTAATATTTGTACACAATTTAGAAAAATTACTGTGGCGAAATAGGTCGGACATTGCAATTTCTAGCTATTACAAATTCAGCTATGACATTTGGCTAGGGTTGCCGGAAAGCTCTACTTTTGAAAATGAACGCCAATTATTTCTCCGCCAAAAATATGAATATAAAGTTGCAATTTTTCAAAATCAAATTCGTGGGTTTTTGAAAATATTTTCAAACTTTTTTCAATATTTTATACTTATTATTAACTAATTTTTATTTTTAAATGCTTTTCTTAAAAAAAAAAAAATTCAATGTTAATTGTCCGATAAGTGGTCTCGAAAATAGCATTTTCAGAAAGTTATGCTGCTGTATAATCAAGAAATATTATTTTAACAAAAAATTTTTATCGATTCTCAAACTTCATAATATAGGGCTTTAAAATGCACCAGGTCTCAATGCTAGGTGCGAGCAACACCAAAAGTGGTTCCCTTGTAAGTTTGATGAGTTGCAGTAGCAAATCGGTAGAAATATTATTTATAATTACTAATTTCTGTGCTTAAAGTGCTTATTTAATGCTAATGTTTCTAATGGCAAGGTATTTTAACTTATGTTCAATTTCTTCTCCTTATTATTATTTTTAGTCTGACCTGATGATTGGTATGCTCTGAAATAATGAGTGTTGGTGAGTGAGATACCCTCGCTAATGTTAAACCTATCGACGGGTGATGCGTTCGTATTTTTAAAAATCTCCTCAGAAAATTAATACAGTATAACTTCCGAAATCCGGCATCATCGGGACCGAGACTATGCCGGCTTTTTGAAGGAATGTCAAAAGTAGTACCAGAAGGTACCAGAAATTCTTAATGGTACCTTCAGCCATAATTTAATTCATTATTAAGTGATAATTATGAAAGAAAAAAAGAAAAATATAAAAAAAAAACCTTACATTAATTGATATTGCCTGTGTTACAGAAAAAAACCTAATAAAGAGTGAAATTATTATTTTTTATATAATTTCGGAAACATCGATGTCAATTTTTTTTTGCCGTTCTTTAACAAGATTTTCTTGTATTTTATACAAATGAAGAATCTCTATTTCAAAAATACAGTCTTGTTCTCTAAAGCAGATGTCAATTCTACAGTCAAATTATGCATTTTTGTAGAGATACCTCTTTTTCTGTTTGTTGTTTATCCTCGTCTTGGGAGCTGTTACTAGCGTTATCGGCGGTTCTATTTAGCACAGCGTCAGAACACAGATTTCAAAGAACTTGCGTAAGTCTCCATGCCCTTGCTGAGTAACGGTGCAGCTCCCAAAAAATTTTCAGAAAATAATCACTTCTGACAAATGAAAAAAGTCAAATATTACTTTTTTGCATCTTTACTTTTGATCTTGAAGTTTTTAATTCATAAAGAATTGCTATTTTTCTTCTACCATAACTTGAAAGTGTAAAAGAAAAGGGGAAGGAAAAGATGGTTTTGCTGCCGGATTTTTGAAGTTGCCATATTTCTGAATGCCGGATTTTTGAAGTCACACTGTATTTTTAACTTCTGTTTTCTGTGTTCTCTTCTTGAAGGATGTTTCCCTTTTTTCTTAGTTGAGAAAATATTTCTAAAATATGTACTTAATTTTATTTGAAGTGTTAAAATCTTATTCGGTTTCGGTAAGATCTGAACACACAAAATTATAAATTAAGTATATATTTTAGAAATATTTTAATAACAAAAAATAAAATAAAATAAATCAAACATCCTTTATAAGAACAGTACACCGAAAAAAAAAAGTTAAAAATATTAATTTCCTGAGGAGATATTTTAAAAATACGAACGCATCACATGCCCATAACTTTAGAGAGGGAGGGTATTGGTCAATGAGATCTCCCCTTTCTCTCACTAATGTTAAACCTATGGGCGTGGGGTGCAATCGAATTTTTAAAATATCTCTCCAGGAGATTAATATTTTTAACTTCTTTTTAACACTTTCCAACATAGTTGAAAAGTGTTTATGAATTTTATTTGCCTGTTGGTCGGTCCGCCTGTCTATCCGTGTTCTAAGTTGTGTAAATGTCGTCATATTTCCATGAAATTAATATATGATATTGCTGTTTACTATATGGCATGTTCGGTATTGAAAATGAAGTGTACTGTTCCTTTACAGGGACACTCGAAAGAATTCCGTTACATTACTTCGTATGGAGAAAAATCGTTTCCGGTGTATTTTAATAATATTACAGTAATTTTAAACATATTGAAATTTGTGTATATTACTGAGGTGTAACTACAAAAGACACTGTAGAATCTGGTGTACATAATATAATTTATCGTTCATTTAAAGAGACGCGCAAAAGTATTTGACTATAGTACTGCCTATGAAGAATAATTGCTGGCAATGCGTTTACAGGTGTGATATACGCAGGGTGTAAAAAAAATCATGATTTTTTTTTTAAAAATCAAAAAAATCGGATTTTTTTTTATTTAAATCGGATTTTTTTTATTTAAATCAGATTTTTTTTTTTTTTTTTTTCCCTGTGTTAAAATATTAAACATATACCAAGAATTAAGCATTTCAAAAATGAATAACCCTCCAATTACTAACATAATCTTTGTTTTTTTTGCTTTAATTAATGAAATTTTAATTATGTAATAATAGAAATTACAAAAAAACTGCAAATTAAAAATTTCTTTAGTAACATACAACATTATGTGCATTAATATTTTGTAATAATAATGTAAACCAATATAAAATACTGCTTATATTTTAAAGTTATTGACAAATTGAATTTAATTTTAAATTGATGATACAGATTAAATTTTGTAATTATTAAGCAATTAACTATTTAATTACGAACACAATCTACATTTTTGAAGAAGTGATTGAAAACAGGTGATAATTCATTAAGCAGCCAGTAATTTTACACAGGTTCTGAAGCGTATGTAATATCAAATTGATCACAAATTGTAGCAATGTATATAGCAAACTCGCACATAATTTATAAATAGATTACAAAAATTGTATTTTTGAAATTTAAATCAGATTTTTCCCCACAACATTAAAATATTTGAATAGCTACTAAATATTATAATGTTTTGAAGTTATTTAACATCTAGTTAGATGTTTTTAAAATGTATAATACATCTTTTTACACAGTGTAATATTGTTATAATTAACAATAACAAATATTACATTTTTTACAAGTGATTTAATGATCGTTTTCATTACTGATTATAATGCTTTTTCACACCATTTTAAAAAATCAGAAAATATGTGATTTTATCATTTGATTTAAATCATTAATACTCTATGGCTATATTTATTGTATATAAAAGAATTAATAACTTGATTATTAAAATGAAATTATGACATTGTAAGTTATATTAGATTTAAATATAATTTTTAAATTAAATGCTTTTTTTGTTTGTTAGATAAAAGCCATGCTTTTTACAAACTTACTGTACTTAAATTTTTCACAATACTTAGGAATTATGCTTAGAAACAATTATTTAAAGCTTTGTTTTGTGTATTCATAAGTCACAATACCTGTAGAAACTTTCCAAATTATGTTAATCTTAGACTTGAATACATTTTTATGTCATTTTAAATATTTAGAAAAATTTTGATTTTAATCAATGATTTTTTTTTAAATCATTTGATTAAAATCATGATTTAAATCGCTGATTTTAATCAACTGATTTAAATCGTTGATACCCTAGATACACGTTTTAAAATGTAACTATTTTTTGTATAATACTTGGTGTGTATAAATTCTATACATCATATTCAGGGATACACAAAAGATCTCTAGTGCATTTCCGTTTATTACCAGAAATTGCTGAATGGGGATATTTCAACTGTGATAATGGGTTTTATTGAACTAACTTTTAGCATGCTATGTAGTATACATATGAATCTATGGTTCATATACAGGACTACACAAACAAATTCGGATATTTTTGACTGTTCGTGGTAATTGCAGGAATTGAGATCTCAAATGCGTTATGTATTTTCTAATTTATTTATTTAAACATCTTTCACGTTAATAAATTGTAAAGTTTTGTTATAGTATTCTGAATGTGTTGGAAAGTGTTTCACAGTCTACGTTTTCGTTTTTTTTTGTTTTTTTTTGTATGTGTGTGTGTATTCTTCTTAAAAAGTATGTCTTTCCTTTTTCCTTTTACTGTCAAAATATTTCTAAAAATCACAGCTTGCCCATTTCGTTAAGTTTTTAACACATAAAACATTAAAGCACAAAATTTAGAAATATTTTGTCAACTAAAAAAGGCACGAAACATCCTTTAAGAAGAACAAATAGCCAAAAGGAAGTCAAAAATATTATTTTCCTGAGGAGGTATTTTAAAAATAAGAATACATTCCAAGCCCGTAGGTTTAACATTAGCGAAGGGAAATTTCAGATCTCCACTGAGCAATAAGAGATGTAAAAAAAAAAAAAAAAAAGTACAGTAGCCGGAAGACAGGAAAGAAAGTGCGATATAACCGAGAGGATTCAAAATTTAAGATAGCTAGAAACATATAAGTAAACTTTCTATATTTGTCTTCAAAATCTTAGCTTATACGCAACAATATTCTAAATACAATTAACAATAGAGAGTAACATATATTGTAGTTCAAATACAGACGATAACTTGTCCGAAGAGTTACGCGTATTTTAAATAATTTGTTCGTTAATTAAGGTGACAATCCGTGCTAGAAAATTGTTTTTAATTAAATTAATGTATTTCCAGCTCTATTGGTGTCTGTTACCAACATTCTTTTCCTTTTAGCATCGCGGTTAAATCTGTCAAAATCATCAGCCAAGTTATCGTGGTAGGATAGGGCAATACTTAATGAGCTTGAGACAGAACTTATTTTCTAGGGCTGCACGACCAAAGAGCGATAGATCCAAATGAACGATATAACGAAGCACTCTATAACGGGAGGTTATTTATTGTATTAAGAGTAGATACACTATGACGCAAAAGTTTAGACAATGAAGAAATTCTTACATACTTTGAAAAATATTTATTCAATTTTCAAATCACTGCTTGAAATTAATGTGCTGTACATATAAACAATATTTATAACAAAGAAAAGTGGAATTGTGCATATTGCAATAAATTAAATGGTAACAAAAATAAACTGCTGTCTCAAAAGTTTAGACACAAATTAAATAAAATCGAAATAAACAATTTTTAAAACCTGGTTGCGCATCCATGCTTATGTATTACGTCATATACACGAGATTGCATGGAAGAAACTAAATCTTGCATAGTTTGTGGATCGATATCGTACCATGCATTCTCAATAGATGTCTTAAGTTCCTTTTCAGAAGAGTATTGTCTAGCGTTGCTATAAACTTTGCGACACATGATGCTCCAAAGGTTTTCTATAGGGTTAAGATTTGGGCTACATGCTGGCCAGTCGAGAACTCTTATATTATGGGAATTAAACCAAGATTTGGAATGTTTTGCAGTGTGAATTGAAGCATTGTCTTGCTGAAATTCCCACTGAGGACCCCCTAGAAGCTCAGCAAATGGCAGTAGGTTTTCTTCTAATGTATGTGTATAATGCTGTGAAGTTTGACGACCACTGGTGAAGGTCAGAGATACTTGTCCATTATAGCAAAAGGCTGCCCAAACCATCACCGAGCCCCCTCCTTGTCTGCGACTAAAAAAACGTCGAGGTTCCTTCCGCAAGTCATGCCAATACGATAAACAACCATCTGGACCATCCAGATTCCACTTTTTTTCATCGCTAAATATGACTGACTGCCATTTGTCTCCATGTGACATATGCTTTCGAGCCCACATAAGTCTTTGTAACTTATGATGTGGTTTCAGAGCTGGTTTCTTCTGCATTTTGCTATAAACGATTGTTCCTTTTTCCAAAATTCGTCTACGAATCGTATCCTTTGATACAGAGAGTACCGATGAGCTTTGAACTCCACGTACGCTCATTTGTTGAGTACTCGCTAGTCTTTGTATCAGGCGATCCTCTCGTACATTTGTCACACGTGGCCTCCCAGACCGACATTTTGCTTTATATTCGGAACCACTCGATAAAACTCGATAAATAGATTTTTTTGACCTATTAATAATAGCAGAAATTTCAGAAACGCTCTTCCCTTCACCTTTCAACTGCCAAATCCTTGAAACCTCATTCACTTGAATTTCTTTAGCTCTCGGCATGTCGACTATGAAGCGCAATCGTTTGCAGAACTTAAGTACTCCAAATTTGTGACATCATCGATTCTAAATTTGCATATGCCAGCGAATATTCAAAGAAATTTAGAATAGTGTCTAAACTTTTGCGACAAGCACATTTGAATTTTTATGAAAAAAATTAGTATTATAGCAAATAAAACGACTGTCTTTTGTACATAGCATTTTAAATCCGTTTTTGAATATATTTACAGGTTTTTGTAATTCTGACGTCATAATTTTACATTTTAAAGCTGAATGACGTCATTGTCTAAACTTTTGCGTCATAGTGTAGAAGGTAATCGGCAATGGTGTGTTTTAACACATCGAGACCAGCGTCTCATACACGAATTTTATACGATTGTCACCACTTTTTTTAATAGTTAACTTTAATGATTTAAATGCGGATATGCCCTAATTAAGTAAGGCAAACATGACGTTTCTTTATTACTGGTGCGAGAAACAATTGGATGTATGCACCTTTTGAAGATGCATATATACACCCATGGTCCTGAAGGGGTTAATAATTTGCTTGTAAACAAATTCAAATTCTCAACTTTCTGACGCATTCATACAATCATTTTTAATCTTAAATGCACAAACTTTCTAGGTATTCTTATTCAGATACTAAGAAATCAAATAGCGTTTATATTTTTCAATAAAGGCAAAGGATCCTACATCAAAAAAAGTATAAGTTGGCTATTTAAGTCGACTTTAAAGACGTGGTAAGTCATCCTGTTTGTGGTCGTCTAACAGTTCAATTAATTCTTTAAATCTATTTATCTCAGAATATATTTTTTCAAGATTTGTCGTGTTTAAATATATATACAGTCGAACTCAGTTAATACGAGGACACGGTTAAAACGAGGAATTTGCACATTAAGAAAGTTTCGTCATTTTGACTATATTAAGATTTTCCCGCTTATTACGAGCTACAAAAGTAGGATGACGGCGAGTACGAGCAAAACATACCTCACTTCATATAGAATTCCGGCGAAGAGCAGTGTAGAATTGATAAAAGAATACCGTCACTCAACTATAAGATCCGCAACGCTATTTGTTTAATTTCCGTCTCATAATTCTATCTTTATTGTTTTTTATCACAAGAATGAAAACAGAAAGTTCCCGAAAAAGCAATCATCGCCAAAAAAGCTGCTCTTTTGCGTAACCATGTTGATGTTATTTTATTCCTGTCTGTACAATAGAATCAGCTTTCAACACTTATGATTTCTGCTTTATGATTGCACTAGTGTCTTTCATTCATGTTCTACTAGACGCTAGTAGCTGAAAAGATTGGCTCGGAAGCAATTAATCATAGATCGCCAACGGTAAGCCCCTCATTTTTCATTTTTCAGGCATCTCTGCGTCTGTGAGAAAGCTTAATTTTTTCCCATGCTAATTCATAAACTATAACTGTTTTCCTCCTTTTTTGGTACATGCATCTGTAATTCACATGGCCAAATTAACTCAAACAGTTACGGTTAAATCATACCCTGACTTTTTACAATGGAGGAAATAAAATAATTCGCTGTCCTTGGGTTTGTTTGCTGTTCACTAGTAATCTAAATTTACCAGGATTGCGGAGTGGGCGTGATGTCTGTGTCTCTTTAAATTCTGTCATCGCGCATTAAATCTTTAAGAGGCTACTTCAGTCAAAGGAAAAGACCCATTTGCTAATGCTAATCCTATGGAAGAAATTTATAAAGATATCTCGGTCGCATTTCAATATTTTTAAATGATTTCTTTTGCATTGAATAGTTGAGACTAATCTGTACAAGGGCCGTTGTTTACTTTTTCGATTTTGTTTACAGGTATTTCTTAAGAGGACACTTTCATTTTCGGAACCGGTTTCGAAAGTAAAAACATCCTCATAAAAAATATCTGCAATCAAAATCGAAAAAGTAAAAAACGGCCTGCATACAGATCGATCTCAACTATTCAATGCAAAAGAAATCATTTAAAAATATTGAAATGCGACCGAGATATCTTTATAAATTTCTTCCATAGGATTAGCATTAGCGAATGCGTCTTTTCCTTTGACTGAAGTAGCCTCTTAATAACTTCTTTATTATTAAAGATACACCTTTGAAATTTCGCCAGTATATTTTTAAAAGATGTAATTATACTTTAAGCCAATAAAAAATTGATATTTTGACAATTTTCAAGGTACTGTGTTTCATTGATAGTTTAATATTAATTAAATTATAGATATACGCCAAGGAAAGAATTTAGAAATCACCAGCTTAAAAAAATGCTTTTTTTTTCATGTAGCTGTATTTTAAAACAGAAAAATACCAAACATTATAATTTAAAAAATATATTTCACCAGCTTGCGCTACCTACCAGACGTAAGTCAAAGCGGCAAGTTAACATATTGTAACGGATTTTTTTTTTTTTTAACAACGTGAATTGGACTCATCAAATTAGGCGTGATTTTTAAGATAAACGTTGAATGCTTATAAAAGAGTCCTTCTGTATATATATAAAAGTAACGATTTGGAAATGGACCAATGAAAATCTGCGTAGATACCGCGAAACGCATCTGATTGGTCAGAGCTTTCTGACGCTATAAGGAAGGTTACCAAGGAAGGGACGGCTCTGTCGCCAAACGTCGCCAACTTTGTCATCGACTTGGCGATATACCGCCAAATTTGGTGACCAAAATTATTCACCAAAAGTGAAGCCAACTTGGCGCTATTTCTAGTATTTCGCCAAATTTCCATAGACTCCCATTGAAATCCAATAGAGTTTACTTGCTTGCAGAAAATCAACAAATTGAGATATTTCAATGCAACAAAAACTAATATTAGCCTATGAATAGAGTTTAATTGAACTATTTACATCATTTTTAAGCACAAACACTAACTATCTACAATATCCGTAACACTATATGTATAATTTTATATTTAACAATTCCTATAATTATGAAACTCTGTAAGCTCTAATGATTATGTGCTTGGAGATAAGGAAATAAAATTGTCAAGAGTTGGAGAGGAGCGTGTTTTTACCCGACTACGGCAAAGCCAAAGGAGGGTTATGATTTTGACAGGCTATGTATGTATGTATGTATGTATGTATGTATGTATGTATGTATGTATGTTCATCTGTTCCCTCGTAACTTCTAAACCACTAATCAGAATTCGACAAATGACATATCATTAGAAGCGTCTTAATTGTCCGCTGGTTATAGGCTATATAGATTTTCACCAAATTCAATGTGGCGCCTTCTAGCGGACAAAATATACAGAGTAAAAAAATAAAGTTAAGCTAGATATGCCGTGTTTGGTATCATTTTAAAGCGCTTCACTTCAAAACCATAGAGGGTTTGTTTATAAGTGCCTTGGATCATAATAAGTTGCTTAAAAATCCACATGACAGTCAATCGTTAGCAGAATTAGATAGATTAAGAAATCTTCCTAGGTCATCTTAATACATGAAACCTTCAATCTACATTACACATTTACACATTACACTAACGACCTCATCCACTAATCGGTCCATTACCCATTTGCTGCCATCGACGGATATGTGCGTCACTACTACCAAATACTGGAAGCGTCATACGTCAAAAAATAAAGTTAAGATAAATATGCCGTGTTTGGTATCATTCAAAAGCGCTTTACTTGTACATTTTGAATATATCTATATATTACTAGCATTTGCTTGTGACTTTACCTGTATTCATGGGGTACTTTTATACTTTTTCAGCGTAGTTTTTTGTCGTAGTTGGGTTTTAGTTTTTTTACTTTATCTTGTTATCAAGTGGAATCTAAAAACTGAATGCAGAGATAATAAGGGATCGCGAAGCGATCCAGGATGGAAAAGCGAAACAATTACATCTGGGGTTGGCTAGAAAATAGGGATTGCTTCGCGATACCGAATGGAATCGCGAAGCACTTACGCGGGGGACGCCCCCCCCCCCCCAGTATTTAAAAAAAAAATTACGTTTATACTTCTTCAGCTATATATAGAATTCAATTTTTAAATTGTCTTCGAGATTTTTTGTTTCGAGAGGTAATTTTAAAAATACGATTCTTGTAGTAAAAACTGCTACTACTTAATCCATCTATCTATCTTATTTTATAAAGGAAAAATCTATATTATAAAGGACAAACGTATCTGTGCGTAATGCTGACATCATTTTTTCGGTGGCAACAGCAGACGATTAAATCTGACATTTATGAACTTTTATTTTATACAATTTGTTTGAAAACTGTATTGCAATTTGATTGAAAAAAGTAATGCTATTTACTAAATTTGTATTGTTTTTTAAATAATTTTCAGGCATGATTTTTTTAAAAAAAATCTACGTCTATCGCGTGCATAGACGATTACGTAAGATAAATCCGTTTGTACTTAAATTAATATAAACATCACAACATTTGTTTCCAGCTTACATTCCATGACGAAATCAAAACATTCATAAATCAATAAATAAAACAATAAAACATAAATGAAGTACAAATTTACGACATGTCATCAAACTGTGCACTTAACCCCTTCGAGACGAGCGTCTTTTACAGAATTTTTAATCTTTTATCACCGGTTTTTAAAAACGAAAAATTTTGCTTTATTGAGTCGGGAAAATGCTCGGATTAAATAAGGCAAATTTTACAATAAAAATTTACTGGTGAGAATAATCACTGATTCTGAGCAGTTTACGCGGCACGTATACGGGTCGCTCGTCCCCAAGATGTTAACACACTAAAATGATGAATTAAAAAAAGCTGATTTTAAAGAATGATCTTTGGCGATTTCTTCAGCTGTTAACGCGAGGCCAATACAAAACTATCGGTTAAAATAAAAATAATTACTATTTTTCATATAAATATGATTTTTGGTATTGTTAGTGAGTATTCCAAAAAATATATATTAAATGTAAAAAAATCTAATATAAGTTTTCAATTAAATAAATGGTTTTCATCTATATTCTGTAACACCTAAAGTCCGGGTATATCCCCTTGTAATATTAAAGATAGAAGTTTGTTTGTCTGTGAGCTGTGTTCTGAAGAGACCGCTGCGCACTTGGCTACAAGATTTGACAGGAAGATACCCGCTGAAGTTATATAATTCGAATCCAGGTTTTTGATTACTTTTTTTCTGAAACGGAAGAACTTTCTGGAAATTTTTTCTACTGGCCATGAATTCAAGTTCGAAGAATAATACGAAATCAGTTCCTGTAGCAAAGCGAACGACGATGCTAGATATTTGATTTTTATCTGGTTTGAAATTAAAAATAATCACACTAATTCAAGGTTTGTTTGATTTTATATACCGGAATCCACGAAACGCTACAGAAGGAATTTGGGGTACCATTTCTAGCTTTATTTAATCCGAGGTTCATTTGGGAAAAAACGACCTCGAAGTGGGCGAAGCTCCGATAGTAATAGTCTATAATAATAAGGAAAGAAATGTGTGCGTGTGTGTGTCTGTGCTGTGTTCTAAAGAGACCGCTGGACGCAGGGCTGCAAGATTTGGCAGGCAGGTATATCTGTGGTTATGCAAAAAGAAGCCAGATTTTGCATTTTTTGATTAGATTTTCTTAATTTAAATTTTCATGCGACTTTTAGCATTTTTTCACGTTTTACAGTGATTTTTCCACATTAATAAAAGGAATCCGGTTTCAATCTTCTAGCATAAAATAGTAAATTTTGTTCTCTTTTCAATTAAGTTTATTCGGAATTCGTGCAGCAATTTTTAATGTTTCGCGATCATTCAATTTTTTTTTGCATTTTGTGCTATGTTTTGGCTGACTCAGAGAATGACAGACGTTTGTAATAATCATAATAATAATAACTTTTTTTTTTTTTTTTTTTTTTTTTTTTTTGCATTTTTGTACTGAATTCTTTTCTGTATTCAGCAATGCAAAAAAAGATATTCATTGAAAAGATATCAAATTTTAAACATGACTGAAGTTTTAATTTTTAAATGCTACATTTAAAAATGTTTTTAAAGTATTTATATCTGAAAATAAATACATTAAATAAATATACTGTTTAAGAAAAAAATTGAGCAGGAAATATTTATTTTTTTAACAAAAAGTAGAGTTTTGTGTTCCGAACCAGTTTAAGACATCAAAACAGGATGCAAGTAAGGGAGAAATAAGCATTAGAAATAAAAAATAAAAGCGAGAAAAAAGACAAACGTTACGTAAGTGTCATTTCATTCTTTCCAATCTAATTATACGATAACAGGAAATTAAGTATGCGTATTAATATGTGCAAGAGATTCCGAAGGATAGATCAAAACTTTGAAAAATATATTAAATTATTATAAAGAAGCAGACAGGGTTCGTTGATATATATCAATGGATATATATCTTGATATATATCCGATATTTATTTTCAAAATATCAAGATATTTGCTATTTTCGATATTTTCATTTATTTGATATTTATTTTCAGAATATCCGGATGTTTGATATTTTGTATATTTTATTATCCTTGATATTTATTTTCAAAATATCACTGTGCAAGATATTTTTGATATTTTCAGCCAAAATAAGAGTAAATGAAATTTTCAACTATTATTGGCTGTTGTTCTGCAGATTATTTACTACAAATCTGATCATAAAAAAACCTTTGTTTCTGTCAATGACTTTTTTAGCCAAAGAAATCAAATATCTTTCCCAAGCTGTGTTTGAAGCTTTTATTCAATTCCTAACTATTAGTTCACACTCTCCCTATACATATATCTTGTTCAAATTTTCAATCGTTAATAAAATACTTATTATTCATCCAATCAAGTTCAAATAAATTTTTTTAAACTTGTAGTGGATGACCTTGATGTTAATACAGTTTTTTTTTTTCAAATTAATAATTCATTAATTAAATTTAATTAATTAATTTTTGTTTTATATGGGAGACAAAATGGCGGCCATTGGTTATTGAACAGCATTTAATGCATCACTATACCTATAAGGGGGGTTACCATAGGGGGAACCCTGTTTTGTACCGCCAAGTTTATCGCCAACTTGGCGCTATATCGCCAAATTTGGTTGACAAAAGTGACGCCAATTTGGCGATAGCTCTAATACTTCACCAAATTCCCATAGACTTCCATTGTAAACCAATAGGGTTTACTTGCTTATAGAAAATCAACAAATTCAGATATTTTAATGCAACAAAAACTAATATTAGCTTAAGGGATTATATTACATTTTTCTTTGATGACCTAAGTAGGAATTGACGTTAAAATATATATATATATATATAACCATTAATTAAACATTACCGACCATCATCAAAAACCGCATTATTGTGAATGAATTGACAATAAAAATGGATGTCACAAACCTATAATATAGAACTGTATGCATAAAATAAAGTACCTTATACTTAACTACAAGAATTAATAAGGAAGAATAAAAAAAAAGAAGAATATGGATTCCGAAAAAATTGAAAAACTTATATATTGAATTACGTTTTCAAGAGTACAGAATTCAATATATATATATATATATATATATATATTACTTGTTTTAAAATGTAGAACTAACAATTACAGAACAGTCATTGAAAGTTAAATTGTCTAATTTATATAATCGGTTATTTATAGCTTCATTTTAAAAGAAAAGACTTTTTCTGGTTTTAGATGAGCTTAAACTGTACTTCGGGAATAAAAGAGAAGACAAGATTACATTTATGTTAATTTTTCAATAAAAAAAAAAACTATTTTGCATTTAAAATTTTGTTTTATAAGATATAAAATTTTCTTGATACTTGATACGAATCCTGCAGTTTATTTTCTTTGTGTGTGTGTGTGTGTGTATAAAGCAAATTGTTTCTGTTTACAATTAGTTGATTTTGTTTTAAGTGAAAAAAAAAAATGCATTTTTAGAATATTGTTTTCTTCAGTTATCATGCTCAATGCACTATGTTTTAGTTTCTAATTTATATTATGCTTGAAAATATTTATTATCAACAGTAAGTTGGTCATTTTGAAAATATCGGATATATATCGAAAATATCGGATATATATCGAAAATATCGGATATATATCAAAATATCGTATATTTTTGAAAATATCATGATATTTACGAACCCTGGAAGCAGATGATTCATACGTTACATATTCCATCATAATAAATTTCTATGGTTATTTGTTATGGTTTATTTGTTACGGTATACAATATATATAATATGATATACAATATACACTCTAAAAATGTGATTTTTTATGTTTAATTCAGTAAAACCCGCGAAAACAAAAGTTATTGTCCGGAAAAATCCGTTTTAGACAGATTTCCGTCTTAGCAGATACAATTGTATAGCGCTTCTTTCACCAGGATCGCAGAAATTTTCCTTTTAAAACAAGATTGCGCAATAGACAATTTCAATTTTAATTCTTTTTCCGTACAAGTGATTTCATTCCGTACAAGTTATAAACATTTTTACCCGACTGCCAAGGAGGGTTTCACGCGTATCTGGGTATGTGGATTTATTTATACCCTCTAAACATCCCAACGGCTGGATGGATTTTAATGAATGAGGTCTCCATCGATTCGTCTTAACCGTCCGATGGTTATAGGCTAGGTTTTGTTTTTATAAATTCAAAATGGCAGCCGTAAAATATAAAATGGCGGTAGAGACGAAAAAAAAAATTTACGCACCCTATTGTGTGGCCTATCATTGGATAGGTCTTTCAAAATGAAGACGGTGTTTCATTAACTATTTTACAGTCAGAAGCTCCGTTTAAATATTACATCACATGGGAGTTGTGTAGGAAGGACTCTAGCTTTACTGCAACTCTAACCATCATAGACATCTATATAGGCCTCATCAAAACAGTGTTTATAGATAGGAACTAACAATTAAACACAACTTAACAGTCATCAATACAAGTAAATAATAATAATAATAATAATAAAAAAATAGGTAAGTAACATAAAAAATAGTTTCGCATTGGTGAGAAATAATTAATTAGTTCGCTTTTACGCAGTCGGGTTTTTCGATTTTTTAAATTTAATATATTATCCCATTTGTAAGCACAATCACATAAAACCATATGGTCAAAAATGGCAAAATTAGAAGGGTTTTTTTTTTCTGGCGTTATGCAATTGTACCGCCCACAAATAATTAGATATTCTGCATAATATGGCATATGGAAATAGGTAAATCAATAAATTACCTTTGAACTTGCACATAACAGTTTAGTTTTGAATTTCCAAAGCATTTTTTTAAAGTCATTTTTTACTTAAAAACGTTTTGATTTCCCCTTTCCATTCTTTATTTATTTTACACACGTCATTTTATGAATAATTACGTATGCGAATATGAATACCTTATTAAATTATCGACAAAAATTAAAATAATAATAACATATAATTAAAATCAGAACCCAATTAGCCACTTTTTGAAAAAGAAACACGTATTCATCTCTATTTCCAAATATTAATTAATTTTCGTCTTGGTTATATGACAGAAATTCTCCGTTTAAATAAAACGACGGTTCATATTTGAAAATAGCGGCATTGCTTGCCCAAAGTAAACGCCCCATATACCCATATGGCTTAATTTAGCCCTGATTAAAATTTATTAAATGATTTTAAATGCTTTTAAATACTGATTTTGATTAGACACTTTCTTTGATCTAGCTGGCTTAAATTATATTCGTATATACCATATATTTCGACACACACATTCCGACGCACTTACGATTTTAAGGTGGATTTTTTTTTTTTACCCGACTGAAAAGAAGGGTTATGTGTTTCACGCGTATCTGTGTATGTGGATTTCTTTATACTCACGAAACATCCCAACGGCTGGATGGATTTAAATGAATGAGGTCTCTATCAATTCGTCTTAACGGCCCGATGGTTATAGGCTAGGTTTTGTTTTTATAAATTCAAAATGGCGGCCGTAAAATACAAAATGGCGGTAGAGACGAAAAAAAAATTACGCACCCTATTGAGTGGCTTATCATTGGATAGGTCTTTCAAAATGAAGACGATGTTTCATTGACTATTTTACAGTCAGAAGCTCCGTTAAAATATTATACAACCTGGAAGTTGTGTAGGTAGGATCTCTAGCTTTACTGCAACTCTAACCATCATAGACATTTATAGACCTCATCAAAACAGTGTTTATAGATAGGAACTAACAATTAAACACAACTTAAAAGTCATCAATACAAGTAAATAAAAAAAAAAAAAAAAAAAAGGTAAGTAATATAAACAAGTAATATAAAAAAATATATTTTAAATCAATTCCTACTTAGGTCAATAAGAGAATTTTTTTTTCTCCCATTTTTTTTCCTCGTGAGTGGCGCTTAAAATACCTTGATCAAGAAGAGGGTTCTCTCGGTCTTAAAATACCTTGATCAAGAAGAGGGTTCTCTCGATTATTGAAAATTAATTAATTTAATTTAATTAATGAATTAATATTTGAAAAAAATTAGATTAACATCAAGTGCCATCCACTACAAATTAAAAAAAAATTTATTTGAGCTTGATTGGATGAATAATAAGTATTTTACTAACGATTGAAAATTTGAACAAGATTATATATAGCGAGAGTGTGAGCTAATAGTAGGAATTTAAAAAAAAATAGTTTCACATTGATGAGAAATAATTAATTAGTTCGCTTTTTACGCAGTCGGGTTTTTTGATTTTTTAAATTTAATTGTTTATTAGGTATATTTGTCTTATTACTGTCACCTTCTCTTTTTCGCAAAAAAAACCTTCATGAGATATGTACACAGTCGTGGAAAAAAAAAAGTAAACACCCCCTACTAACTCCTCAAAAAATTACCGTAGAAGAAAGTTACTGGTACCGAACGATTGGAAATAAAGTCTACTTTTAAATGATGTATATAAAATTTGTTTAGGGGGCCATCTACATATTAAAACGAATCATAACTTTGTTTTTTTTCAGTAGCAGTACACAATTCTGACAGCATAAATGAACTCTACACTCTTCAATTGGTCTAAAAACAAATTTTTATGCAATTCGTACCATAAGTTCCCGAGAAATTAATTATTTTAAAACGAGCGTATTTTATGGGCTGTATGCAAATTGAAGTTCGGTACTCGATTGTTAACCGAGAGAGCTCCCTTCTTGATCAAGGCACCTTAAGCAGTCAATGAAGCCTGTTAAATTACAGGATAGCATAAGAAATTTCAAAATATTTAGTCACTCCTACCATAGACGGCCCCTTAAACCATCATTTTGTCGTTTTTTAAGCATAATTAAAAAACTACTTGGAAGAAAAACGTGAAATTTTGGATTTCCATAAAGCAGGACTTAATAAATCTGAATCCTTCAAAAAAATTGTAGGTTGCAATTCATAATTTTTTAAAATATTAATTTCATAATTCATAATTCATATCAGAAAATTATAAAAATTGCAAATTCAACGTATTTATGTTTGGGTATATTAGTATTATTTCTACACAAAAAATTAGGACATTAGGATCATAATTTCAGAAGTTATAAATAAAAATATGAAAATGTAATTTAATATTTGAAGCACTAAATTTTGAATGTTTATAATTCAAAAACTTATCATTCAAATGACTTGAAATTTGTGGTCTAGGCATAGTTTTTACCAAAGATTTGAAATATCTCGTTAAAATTGGGTATTGCCATTGAAAAAAATGAAGTTTGGATTCGTTTTATTATGTAGATGCCCCCCTAAGCAAATTTGATATACGTCATTTAAAAGCAGACTTTATTTCCAATCGTTCGGTACCAGTAACGTTCGTCTACAATAATTTGTTGAGGAGTTAGTAGGGGGTGTTTACTTTTTTTTTTTCCACGACTGTAGTAATGAAAAAAAAAAAAAAAATAAATAAACACCGCCTACTAACTCTGCAACAAATTATTGTAGAAGAACGTTACTGGTACCAAACGACTGGAAATAAAGTATGCTTTTAAATGACGTATATACAATTTTCTTATGGGGCCATCTATATATTAAAACGAACCCAAACTTTGTTTTATTTCAATAGCAATACCCAAGCTTGACACCACAAGTAGGTTCTACGCCTTTCAATTAGCCTAAATACCAATTTTCATGAAATTAATATGATTAGTTTCCGAGAAATCAATTATTTTAAAATGAACCTATTTTAGGGGCTGCATCCAAATTGAAGTTCGGTACTCGATTGTTGAAATGCTACAGAATGACTATGTCACTTCTATTAATGTATTATTTATTGCCAATAGGACCATTCCACCCGTTTAATACGTTTCGACTATTGCCATCCCAAATGTTTCATTAAAATGAGTAATATATATTGTATGTGAATACTGTGTGTAACTTTAAGATTGAAGACAAATAGTTTTCTTTTTCACATTTTTATATCACACAGCACACAAATGTTACAAACAATCACAAACACTGAAAAACATGTAGAATGATGAGGTGACTTTGGGGTAATAACCCGCTGTTAGAACAAGTGACGTTCATAAAACATCTTTTGGGGAATACTCCCGCTATAAGCAACAGAATAATTGGGGATAAGACCCGCTATAGCATAATGTGCCACAATGGCAGCTCAAGAACAACATACTATACTTGGGGATAAGACCCGCTCGAATACACAATGTGCCGCAATGGCAGCTAAAGAACAACTCTATATTTGGGGATAAGACCCGCTCGAAATACACAACGTGCCGCAATGGCAGCTAAGCAACAACTATATACTTGGGGATAAGACCCGCTCGAATACACAACGTGCCGCAATGGCAGCTAAAGAACAACTATATACTTGGGGATAAGACCCGCTCGAATACACAATGTGCCGAAATGGCAGCTAAAGAACAACTATATACTTGGGGATAAGACCCGCTCGAATACACAACGTGCCGCAATGGCAGCTAAGCAACAACTGAACTGGGTCACATGACCGCAAAGCTACGGAGCTCGTTCGGCATGCGCACAAGGTCCGAACATGCCGCCCCGCGTTGCAATGTGCGTAGCACATTCAAAATATTAAAAATACACTATAAATACAAGAACTAAATAAAATACCAATACCACAAAATAATATTACAATACAAATACAATAATAATAAGTAGCAACAATAAGGACTATACAATACAATAAAATTAAATTCTTTGTTACAAAATTTAAGCTATTTTCTAAAAATAGTTCTATATTGTTCTTAAGAAAAGTTGAATGTAAAATAACATGTAAATCTTAGATGCACCTTAAAATACATAAACAATGAGAAATAAGTATATACATTAGATTTCATTAAATTTCTGAAGAAATATTTTGTTACTAAGCTAACGAAAATCGCGATATAAAGCTTATGAAAAATCCCTTTTCCTTTGATTTTTATTTTTTTAATCTCTCAAAAAGGCTGGAAAATCAGCTCCTGTATAGTTAAAAGAAAAATTTGGAGTTAATCTTTCCGCTGGGAGGTCACCCATGATCTGTTTAGCAGTAACTGGGTTGTTCCTAAAACAGACAACGTAATCATGCACTACTTTTCGCGCTAAATTTTTTCCACTTACGGGCCAAAACCGCATACGTACGTAATGGATTAAAGTTTGGGGACCAATATGAAAATACTTCCTGTGAAAATGCTCAAATATGAGTTTTGTGAGCTTATGGCCTTTCGGCAAAATGATTTGATGCTTCTTATCAAAGTTTAAATCTGAATTTTCCAACCTACCGCCAACTCTTAAGATATTATCTTGATCCAAAAAGGGGGATAAACATTTAATTTTACTGGAAGGGGGAACCCTTGATTCCCGTTTTAAACCCTTGATCTCTTCCTGAAATTCTGCATTTTGTACTAATCTAATTAGAGAAACTTCTGAATTTTTTATTTCTGGGGTTGTGAGACTGCCTCTGCGCCGGTCTGCTAACTTGCATTTGCAATTGTGAAAAAACCTATAAACATATGCCAGTATGCGAAGAATACTATAGTATTTACCACTTATGTTGAGAAAAAAATTTACTTCTTCAGGATTCCTGAAAAGAGAAAGAGAAATATTAGAATTGAAATCATTACAGTTATTTTTATATTTTGATTTAGTCTCGGGAAAATAATCTGTTTCTGGCACAGAAATAGTTTCTTGCTCAGTCACTAAGTCATCAGCTGCTAGGAATTTTGGTCCCCTAAACCACATTGGATTCTCTACAAGAGAATTAACACTCGCACCTCTGGTCAAGAGATCGGCAGGATTGTCCTTGCTAGAGCAGTGATACCAAGAGTTCGAATCTGAAAGTGCATTAATCTCTATGACACGGTTTGCCACAAACTGCTTCCATCGCTTTGATGATCCTTTGATCCAGAATAAGGTTATTTTGGAATCTGTCCAATAGTACACCTTCGATGTGATTTTTTGATCTAGGATGGGTTTTACTTTATTGGTCAGTCTTGCACTTAGTAAGGCTCCGAGAAGTTCTAGCCGAGGCAGAGTTATCTCCTTTATCGGTGCAACACGACTCTTTGAAGTCACGAGATTGACTTCCACACCACTCTCTCTTTTTATTCTCAGATAAATTGCAGATCCATACGCTATTTTACTAGCATCAGAAAAGGCGTGTATTTCTACAGCTATTACTTGATTCAAGCAACCAAGAATTTTCCTCGGAATTTTTAATTCTGCTAAATTTGGAAGTTCTTCGAGCCACTTTAACCATTTTTCGTGCACATTAGTTGGTAACTGTTCATCCCATGCTGTCTTCTTTAGCCATAGTTCTTGGAACAGGCATTTTATTCTAATGGTGAATGGCGTCAGCATGCCTAACGGATCGAAGATTTTACCAACTGCTTGCAATAGTAGACGTTTTGAGCTTTTTTGCGATGACAAGAATTCTATTAAACTTTTGACTTCGAATGTCAGACAATCTTCTTCTGTTTTCCAGGACATTCCTAATACCTTGCTTAGATTGCTTCCTAGGCTTATTGCAGCATGTTCTGTTTGAATATTTAAACCTTCCTCTTGCCAGCACTTCAGTAACGCTTCATCATTGGTTATCCATTTTCGAAGAATCATTCCTGCTTCAGACATTATTTTGTTAGCATTCAGGGAAACATCAAGAGCTTCTTGCAGCGTATCTTCGCCAGATATAAAATCGTCCACATAAATATATTTATCGAGTAGGTGAACAGTTCTTGGGTGTAGGTTCATAAACCGCTTGATGTGCTCCTTTATTGTAGCAGATAGGAGGAATGGAGAGGCATTGACTCCAAAAATAACACGTTTGAATCTGAAGACCTTGAAAGATTTTAAACCATCATCATACCACAGAAAACGGACAGAATCCCGATCTTTTTCAGCTAGTGAGATTTGAAGGAACGCCTTCTCGATATCAGAAGAAAAGGCAATTTCGTATAATCTGAAGTGGATTAAAATATCAAATAGAAGTGGATTTAAGTTGGTGCCGGGCCATAAACAATCATTAAGGGACAAATCATTGTTATCATGAGAGCTGGCATCGAAGACGATTCGGACCTTTGTAGTAAGTTTATCTTCTTTACAGACCGCATGATGGGGCAAATAATAAACTGCCCTGTCTAAAACAGGTTCATTTTCTTGCACCTGCTCTATAATTCCTTGCTTTAAATATTCCGTGATTATTTCAGAATATTGTCGAAAAAGCTCTGGGTTTCGATAAAATTTTCTTTTTAGACCTTCCAAACGCTGTTTCGCAACATTAAAATTATCATTTAAATCCTTCCAGTCTCTTTTCCAGGGTAACTGAACTTCATAACGATCGCCTACAAATTTGACAGTTTTATCGAATATTTGTTGTGCTTGATCAGTTTCCGATATTTTCGGATCTCCATGTTTAATGCCTATAGACTCAAGCTCCCAAAATTGTTTTAAATTATCATTTATTTCATCGAAATCTCTAACGAAATTGCACATAGTAATATTGTTTGTTTGCGTGTTCTCCTCTAGCGCCCCAGTTGGGATCCATCCAAAAACAGTGTCTTGCAGAAAAAGTTTATCATTTATCTTAATTGAATTATGCTTTAAAATTCTATAAAATAATCCAGCGCCAACCAATGCGTGAATTTTTCCCGGTTTGAAAAATGTGGGGTCTGCCAATTCCACAATATTCGGTAAATTAATGTCCGATACATTTAATTGCTTTGATGGAATTACATCCGTGATTTTGGGAACAATTAAGAAATCTATATTCTCCCTGAAAGAGCCATCTTCGTTTGTAATTACACTCGAAATTTTATTTTTTACATTATAAGTATAACCGTTTAATCCTGTAACGGGTACATTAATTATCCTTTTTTTAAATTTCAGCATGTCAGCGCAATCCTTAGTTAAAATATTGACATTGCTAGCATTATCCAAAATGACTCTAAACCTTCGTTTATTTCCGAAATTATCTTCTATAAAAACAAAGCATGTACTCAATAAAATTGATTTTCTTTCTTTACTTATATTATTCAAAGTCTTTAAAGATTCATTATTTAACGAAATGTTTTTCATTTCTCTATTTACCGCACCTGCAAGAGGGGAGGAAATTTGGGGGGAAGCCAATTCATTTTTGGATTTATTTTCTTTTTCTCGATGAAGCCATGAGCTGTGTCGCAATCCACAGGTATTACAATTATATTTTGAAATGCAAGAATTTATGAAATGAGAATTATTCAAACAATTAATACACAGTTTATTTTTCTTCACAAAATCGTATCGTTCAGAAACATTCATTTTTAGAAACTGAGAACATTTGTTCAAATTATGAAAAGCCAATTTACACAGAATACAAGTTTTTCCATTCGATTTATCATTCGAATTTAGCATGAAATTTTTTTGTTTGTTCGAAAGAGGAATGTTTTTGTTTAAGGTGAAGCAGAGTATCTATTTACGCTTTCTAACGTAGAACTGCGGTTTTCAAAAAATGACATTAATTCATTAAATTGCGGGTATTCTGATTTTTTAATCGAATATTCAAATAATTTTCGAGATTCCTTATCTACCTTTTGCAATATAATATTGATAAGGATAGCATCAGACAGATTGTTTTGTTCATATTGTAATACTTTTAAGGCCCTCAAATTTTTATTTACACAATCAATAAAGGATCTCAATTCTTTAGAAGACTCGTAATGTATTTTTTCATAATTAATTATGGCCGATAAATGAGTGTCAATGAGCAAACGTTGATTTTCGAATCTTTCAGTTAGTGCTGTAAACAATGACTGAAAGGAATCGTCTGGGCTCTCTAGTTGTTTTGCTTCATTTTTTAGCGATGCTCGCAAATAAAACAGCTTCTGAGCGTCATTTAACTGAGCATTATTGATAATTAAATTTGTAAATTGTACTTTAAAGATTGACCACTCTTCATATTTACCATTGAATGTTGGTAGTGGGATTTCAGGTAACTTAACTTTAATATTATTCAAACTTATAGATTCAATACTATCAGCATGCACATTTATTTCAGAAACTTTAAGATTTTTAAGAAATATGTTGAGACTTACCTCAAGTTTCTCGAGACGATCTTCGAGTTCATCTAACTCGTTTTCGATTTCTGGTAAGTCCTTAATCTCAGGGATATCATAATATTTATCCCGTATTTCCGATACTTTTGCTTGCAGCTCGGGTAATTTTCGAATCTTTATTTCGAGCTCGGTACTCGAGTAATTAATTTCGTCTGTATTATCTTTTACGAAATTTTCTAATTTCGTTATAGCACCTTTTAGAGCACCTTTTGTTCTATTTAATTTTTCCATAGCAGCTATTTCGCTGCGAAATCGACGGACCACTACAATGTATGTGAATACTGTGTGTAACTTTAAGATTGAAGACAAATAGTTTTCTTTTTCACATTTTTATATCACACAGCACACAAATGTTACAAACAATCACAAACACTGAAAAACATGTAGAATGATGAGGTGACTTTGGGGTAATAACCCGCTGTTAGAACAAGTGACGTTCATAAAACATCTTTTGGGGAATACTCCCGCTATAAGCAACAGAATAATTGGGGATAAGACCCGCTATAGCATAATGTGCCACAATGGCAGCTCAAGAACAACATACTATACTTGGGGATAAGACCCGCTCGAATACACAATGTGCCGCAATGGCAGCTAAAGAACAACTCTATATTTGGGGATAAGACCCGCTCGAAATACACAAAGTGCCGCAATGGCAGCTAAGCAACAACTATATACTTGGGGATAAGACCCGCTCGAATACACAACGTGCCGCAATGGCAGCTAAAGAACAACTATATACTTGGGGATAAGACCCGCTCGAATACACAATGTGCCGAAATGGCAGCTAAAGAACAACTATATACTTGGGGATAAGACCCGCTCGAATACACAACGTGCCGCAATGGCAGCTAAGCAACAACTGAACTGGGTCACATGACCGCAAAGCTACGGAGCTCGTTCGGCATGCGCACAAGGTCCGAACATATATATTTTTTTCAAATTATGCTTTTCTGGACATCACAGACGGTTCCTTAAACCCTCATTTTGACTTTTTTGCTCATAATTCAAAAACTACTTGACAGAGAAATTTGAAATTGAGAATTTGAGAAAAGCATGACATAATAAATATAAACGTACCAAAAAAATTGTAGGTTGCAATTCATATTTTTTTCGAATATTAATTTCATAATTCATATTATAAAATTTTTAAAATTACAAATTCAATGTATATACTAAATAGTTTCTGGCAAGACTGCAGATGTATACGAGTAGTAGGAAAAAAGAACGAGAGAAAAAAAGGAAAAGAAAAAAAAAATCCGAATGCAACTAACAAGGAGAGGGCCAACCTTGTTAATCACAGATTTTGATTATTTTAATATATGTTGTAGGGTAGAGACCCCTTAGTGTCAAGTTCAACGCTTCTTAGTTCTTGAGAAACCGTGGGTGTCTAATAATAGTACACAACTTAAATACTTACTTTGCAAGCGCAATGATAGGTTGGTCATAGCTCAGTTGGTTTTCCGGCTGGTCTGCGGGCCCGGGTTCGATACCTGAATGCGCTACATTTGTTTTTTCTCATTTTTTATTTTATAAATATACTTGTAAGTCTAATTAACAATCTCATTGTCAATTAAAATTTATAATATTGTATATCAATTATGATTTTAACCTATTTAATTTTTTACTTTTAACTAAATAATAGTATAAAACATCATAAAACTGTTAATTTTTTAAAAAATCACTTTTAAATTGTATTTCATATATTCTTTATCGATGCAATGATACTGAGCAATTGTGTCAATTCGTGATATTAAAGAAACATCATTTACACATTGCTTTAACAAAGGAAGTCAATGCCATAATACTATTATTCTGTTTTTAAAGTAACAAACATAATTATATTTAAAACTAGCAGACCCGTCCGCCGTTGCCCGGGGTTTGTAAATAATAACCTTAAACAAAACTTAAGTTTGCATGATTTTATATCTTTGGAAATTCTTTTAAATGAATCTAATTTCGGAGGCCCCATTTCCTTCCGCAGCGTCTAGTGTGTTCCCATCAAACTTCTTTTCGAAGGAACCTGTAATGTAGCTCCCCGCTATCTATGGCAGCATTTACCGGAAGTGCCTGCACGTGCTGGAGACAATCGAAAACCAAGTTGAGTGAGACAAACCTCGTAGGAATCAAGCCCATAGAATAATAATAAAAAAAGAATTCACCATTAACGTTAGAAAATGTTGGTAGGCCCCCGTGGCAGAATGTGCGCGACACTGCGACGGGCGTGGCAGACTTTTTAGGGCACCTGCAGACTAAAAAGAATATCGCGAATTTTGACAAATGGTCGCCGAAAAAAATCTTCGTCAATCGTCTTCGACAAAATCTTCGTTTGCAGAAAAAATCGTCAAAGCATCGCGGAAAAAATGCAAATTTCGTCAAAGAATCGTGAAAAAGCGCAAATTTCGTGAGAGAAGCGCGAATTTTGTAAAAAAGATCTTGAAAGAACGCGAAATTTGTCGAAGATTCGTGAAAAAAAACGTAATTTTCATCGAAAGTTCGCAAAAATAACCCAAATTTCGTCAACGGATCGTGGACAAAAGGCGAATTTCATTAAAGAATTGCTGATAGAACGCAAATTTATTCAAAAAATCGCAGGAGAAACGCAAAATTTCGTCAAAAACTCACGAAATAAGTGAATTTGATCAAAGAATCGCGAAGATAGGGTGAATTTCATCAAAGAATCACGGAAAAAAGCAAATTTTGTCTAAGAATCGTGAAAAAAACGCCTCAAAAGATCGTTAAAAAAATCGCGATTTTCGTCAAAGAACCACGAAAAGAGCGCGATTTTTCAAAGGACCGCGGGAAAACAACTTTCGTCAGAGGATCGCGAAAGAAATGCAAAATTTCGTTAAAGGATGCTGGAGAGAACGCAAATTTCGCCAAGGGTTCGCGAAAAAATTTTTTTTTCGTCAAAGTATCGATAAAAAAAAGCAAATTTCGTCAAAGGATAGCGGGAAAACAACTTTCATCAGAGGATCGCGAAAGAAATGCATATTTCGTTAAAGGATGCTGGAGAGAACGCGAATTTCGCCAAGGGTTCGCGAAAAAAATTATTTTCGTCAAAGTATCGGCGAAAAAAGCTACTCCCGCAGACAATTTTCATCCCCCTAAATTGCTGTCGCAGACACAACCATAACTTTCTGCCAGGTAACTAAAGTCCAAGATAAAATTTCACAATACAGAAAGTAGCTGAATTGTAATCTAAGTTGAAGGAATCAAATGCCGTTGAAAGTGGACCCTTAAACCCGAGGAAATATTGCGCCCCCAAGCGGTGGAAGATGCCCCTCCCCTTGTAAATTTCATGAATTACAGTTAGAATTAAAACATATTTAATAAATGGATGAAATCTCTTATCTAAAGATACCTTTAAAGTAACGCGATTTTTAATTTACGGCTGTAGTGAGTAGACGTAAGTTGATGCTGGAAAAGGAGATTAATGATCGAAAAAGGTGGTAGCTGAGGTATAAAGAAAGACTGGGCCCTGGTGGCCAGAGTGTTATCTAGAAAGTAGTTGGGTATACGAAAATTTAGTAGTGGTTTTAAAGTAGCTTGAAGACGCTAAAACTAAGTTAAAGAAAATTGCAATAGAATAGGATAGTTTTTAAAGAAGCTGCAACAAAGGCCCCAAGAAGACGATTAATATTCAAAATTGGTGGTAGCTGAAGTCTGCAAGTTTTTTTTTTTTGTTGTTGTTGTTCATGTAGTAGCTGGAGAACCTAAGAAGTTGTTAGAAAAAAAAGTTCGTGAATCGGACCATTTTTACAGGAGCTATAACAGGGGGCCCAAAAGGGTCCAACTGATAGTTGAGAGTAGGACCCTAAAATGAAAACATGTTTAAATGCTGTAGTAATTAGCGTTTTAGATTTTCAATTAGTCAAGAGATTTTAGATTTTCATTAGATTTTCAATTAATCATAGGGTATGAAATAATCATTAGAATAATATTTTAAAGAAATGCGCAAAAATGGTGTAAATGCTTATAAAGGGGCCCTAGAGCCCCAATAAAAACATGAGGGTGTTTATCTAAGGAGAAGAGTCCAAGACTCAATTTTAAAATTATGCAATCAAAAGGTGAGAAAATTAGGGGGTGAAAATGCATGGCACACCTGTAGGGCCCCGGATCGGGCCTTACAGGACCGTAAGGTGCCCCAGGATTTTAACTGGAATATAGTAACAGGAGAATGACTAAATGCAAAAATGGTAAAAATGAAGATCGGATTAAGAGGGGCAATCTATTAACAATTTATGGTGCAAAAGCTTCAAGGGGCCCTGTACCGGATCCCAGAGGGTTAGGAACTTAAGTGTCATGTAGTTTAGTATAAATATACTTTTTAGAAGTTTTTAAAGTTATCAGATGATGCTAGAAAAATGGTAAAGAAAATTGCAAGGCATTCGGACCATTTTTAAAGAAGCTTCACCAAGGGCCCAAGAAGGCGATTAATATTCAAAATTGGTGATACCTGAAGTCTGCAATTTTTTTTTCGTTCGTGTAATAGCTGGAGAACCTAAGATGTTGTTAGAAAAAAAAAAGCTAGTGAATCGGACTATTTTTAAGGGAGTTATAATAGGGGGCCCAAAAGGGGCAAACTAATAATTGAGAACAGGGCCCTAACATGAAAACATGTTAAACCGTTTTAGTACTTAGCGTTTTAGATCTTCAATTTGTCAAAATTAATCATAGGAAATGAAATAATCATTAGAATAATATTTATTAAAAATGCGCAATAATGGTGTAAATGCTTAAAAAGAGGCCTTAGATATAGGGGCCTAGCACTGCGATACTGGTGAAGTAATATTAAAAAACTCCGTGATAGAGCTTTAAAGCAAAAGCAATCGAAACTGCGACAAACAAAACATTTTTTTAAACCCTTGTGATATATGTAAAAGGTACTTAATTTCAAAATTTAAATTCAGGTAATTTATTCTTGTTTCTATTTTGCTATTGCTTTACTTTTCTGAAGCACTTGTTACCATAATAAGAAATTTTGCATATATTTCTCCTTAATCTTAAAATAGAAGCATTCTCGATTATCCAAAAATTTCTATTTTCCGAAAGATGATCGATCCCAATTACTTCGGATAATCGAGGTTCTACTGTATGTGCAGATATTTTTAGTTAAAATATTCTACATCTATTACATTTTATTTTTATAATATTTTCCATGTTGATTTTCACACCGTAAAATATGATTTGCATCCCAGTCTTGACAAAAATTCACTCTTAAAGTACTCAAAAAAAAAAAAAAAAAAAGAAACACATTAAGAAATTATCCTATGCGCAAACGTATATTTTCGCGCAATACTTATTTTTTCATTTGCTTAATATCACTTTGAACATTAAAAGGCGTTCAAATGTAAAACTTTCACTGCGAAATACCTCATTTTCTGGTATTTAAATAAGTATTTTATTATCATAATAGAAATACATATGCTTCTGTATTATAAATATAAAAATTTATCTTTATCAAAAACATCTTATTTATTATGAAAAATATAAAGCAACCAAAAAAAAAAAAAACTTATGAAACAATTTGGGGCGCGAAGGATTCGAACCCATAGTCCCGATTCTCGAGTTTAAAGCGCTATCCATTCAGCCATCTAGCTCGCCTTCCATTTCAACAAATTATCTTTATAATTAGTACCGTAATTAATCAAACCGTGATTTGTTCGTGAAAACGCGCTGAACGTTTATTGCATTCACGATAAAGACCCACTCCATGTTGCTGTCTCCCTAAGCTCGCGCGCGTACATCTTGAACACACCCAATGTCATTGCTATCCCGGTTTATTTAATTTCTTCTGAGAAAATTTTATACAACCAACCAACCGAAAGCAATCGGATTAAAAAAGCGTATTTTTGATGAAAGTGAGTTGCGCTTGTAAATTAATTACTCAGCTATTAATTAGAATATTAAAATTCTGAAAGTGGTTATTGAAAGTTATCTGAAAGTGGTGCATTAGGAGAGGCCTTGGACTCTCTTCAGAAAAATTTTGAACTTCGTACGTGCCGTAAACTTTGCTAGCCATCGCACACACACACACAGACAGACACTAAGAGCGATTTGTTCTTTTATTAGTATAGATTAGCACCAGAATTAAATTACAACCGATTTTTTTGCATATTAAAGATTTTTAAATTTGTAATACGTCTGCTTGCGCTTTCAATTATTTTGCTTTCACCTTTATCTTCTTTCTGCTTTTATTTTTATTTTATTTGAATATTCTTTTATTTTATCATAACTAGATGGCACCACGACAGATTTTGTCACGATTTTGGAATTTTTATCATTCATTAATAGATCCAATTTCTTTTTAAACCTCTTTAAAGGATGAGAAATGATAGTATAAAAATAAAAAAATGATAAATTTAAGTTTGTTAACATTATAATTAATGTATGATATTAAAATTTGTAATTAAAATTATTAAATTATAATTACAAGTATATTTATAAAACAAAAAATGAGAAAAACAAATGTAGCGCGTTCGGGTACCGAACCCGGGCCCGCAGATCAGTCAGCGAACGCCGTACCAACTGAGCTACGACCAACCTATCATTGCGGTTGAAATGTAAGTATTTAAGTTGTGTACTATTATTAGACCCCCCCCCCCCCGGTTTCTCAAGAACTAAGGAGCGTTGGATAAAATCCGTTGAACCTGACACTAAGGGGTCTCTACCCTACAACATATATTAAAATAATCAAAATCTGTGATTAACAATCTTTGCCCTCTCCTTGTAAGTCATAACTTCAGTTCTAAAAAAACCAAGCTGGTTACCAAGCTGGGACCAAGCTGGTTACACTAATGTTTCTAATTTCTGATTTTTATATTATGATTTATAGATTACATTAATGTTACATTCTCTTGACGGATCGCATACATATTTATTTTTATATGAATTTTGAATCAATACGAGAACTTTTATTTCTTTCTTTCACTCAGTTTGCCATACCGCATTTACTCTTCTAAATGCATATTTTCATTGCTCTATATTGAGAATTGAGATATATGCTAAATATCAGTTAACTGTGATCGGGGAGTGTATGAATAGTGAAAAATGCGTTTTGAAGATTAGATGATACTGCACTAAAGTAACTAAAGTAATGATGTAATAATTATCTGTTAGAATAGCGACATTTAAATGGAAATTCATAAACATATCGTAAGTCTTCAGCATAAAAAAATTATATGGACGAGATGGTTCAACGTAAATCCAAAAAGGGATCGCCAACCTGCGAGCATACGGCCACTTAGGGGTCATTCATTAATTACGTCAAGCAAATTTCGAGGTTTTTAACCCCCCCCCCCCTTTTTTTTTTCACTATGGCACAGGCTACCACACTCGAGTGATACCTTCCTTTTTGTTAAGACGTCATATTTTCTGAAACTACGAGTATTAAATAGTATATATATATATGAGGACGTGAGTTTCAAAACTCGCCTTGTCCAGAAAATCAAATTTTTGAAAATTGCGAAAATACCCTGACTGCGTCCATTGGTTTTCATTGTAAACCAAGATTTTACAGCATCAGAAATACACAATAAATATAGTTTTTTTTTTTTTTTTTTTTTTTTCAAGGTTATAGTGTTTTTTCGGTGCAGTTTCACAAATAGAATAAATTGATAGAGAAAACACGATTTTTTTAAGTTTTAGATAAAGCGAGTTATGAAACTCGCGTCCTCATATATATTGCGTTACTAATGACTAATTAAAATATAAATTAATTCAAAATATGTATGCTCATTATGTGAGCCTTTTTATAAAATACTACGATATAAAATGAAAAGTAAAGATATATAAAGTTTTGAGAAGTCTTCAATGTTTTCTAATGATCAATCCAAAAGCAGTTTTTATTCCGATTTTTCTTTCATTTTTACCCTTTCCCCGTGATATTTTCTCACAATTATGTAGATGCATTCCTACATGTCATCGTCTCCACGACTGAGTAGAATGTTTCAGGTTCAACATATTCAGCTTCATATGCACTTGAGATTGTTTCACGATTTCTCACTAGCCTGTACTGCACTAATGCAAGTCACGAAACTCGGAGAAATTGGTGCATCGGTTAAAAAAAAAAAAAAAAAAAAAAAAAAAAAAGTGGGTGGGGGTGGGGTATATCATAGAAAAACTTACCTGCTCGAACAATCTAATAGTTGGTTTTGATTTTTGGCAACAAACAGCATATAACTTAACTCAGGGTAAACGAAATATCTATCCCGTACCTCTAAAATGAATGAATGTTCTGCGACATCTCATGTTAGGTGGTCTCTTAATGGAGGTCATGTTTAAATCTAGATTTCATTTGTTGAAAAAAGGTAACAATGTTACTAAAATTTATTTTTCACGTTAGGAAAAAATATGAAAATTTAATATTAAAACAAAAGTTAATTACATAAGTTAATTACTATAGACTTTAAAAAATGAATACATTGAGGTTTGCTTTGATTTTTCGATTTTATTTTTTATAACTTTTATTTCCAAGTCCTTTTAAAGTTCAGTAAATAATTTTTTTTTTTTTTTTGACGGGAACAAATAATGACAATTTCATTAACTTATCTATTTCTTTGAGAATTTCCTGACAGAATAGGGCAGGAGGGTTTATCAATCCATCGTCATTCTTAATTTGACATCAGAGCTAAATTCATTGCCAAAAAAGCACAAAGGGGCTTAAACACTTAAAAGTTAGCGGAATAAAAAAAATTATAAACTTAGTTTAGAAGTTTGATGAATAATGCGCACTCCGGAATTATTTTTCTAATAAAACCTTCTTCAAGCGACCAGGAAAAAAAAGGAATTTGTTTCATTTTCTTCAAAGAAATGGGTCGCTCATGGAGGGAGTTCAACTGGGATAGTCTCTGAATGGAGGAAAAATTAGTATTGAGCCTATGGGAATAAATTTCGTTCCATGAAAAAAATGGTAATTCAGGGAGGTGGTCGCACAGGGAGGTTTCACTGTACGATAAAAAAAAAAATATCCTCGTCTTTGTTGTGGGCATGGGGCCGCTTCACTGAAACTCCCCAATCCTATGTCAACCTATGGGAAAACTGAGAAGCACGAGTACTCATTACCTAATATAATTATTAAAATACGGTTTTCACCATTAGAATTTAGATGTCAGATGCCGACGATGTCCCTCTTTACTTTCTTCTGTCCTCAATAGAAGAAAGTATTGTAATCGAAATTTTTTTCGACTTCTCATTTTCGACGGATTTACAAGTTTTAAGGGTAGAGGTCTGCACGGGCCGGAATTTCCAGGCCCGGCCCCGGCCCGAAGGAAAGCTATTTTGGTCCGGCCCGGTGTAAAAATTGAAAGTTCGGGCCGAGCCCGGCCCGGCCCGGCCAGTACAAAAATCAGTGAAAACAGGCCCGGCCCGACTAATTTCTACAAAAAATTCCGTTTTTTCTCGACATACAATTAAGATTCTTTTAATGAATACTACATGCATATTTATGGGAACATTTTGCAGTATATTTTAAATTACCATGTGTTCGCAAAATAGAAAACACACAATAGTAAACATTAACGATTACTTACAGTGTTTTAGTCAACGTCTCTACAGACGTTTCAAAATTTAAATAAGGGTTCATTAAAAGATTATTGTAGTTTAGAATAAAGGGTTAAAAAAACATGATAACTTTTGAAGCTTATAATAAAAGGTAGATTTGTGAAAATATTTCTGTCATTTTTAAGGCTTTTCTGAAATCCAAAGGAGCTACATTTTGATACATTTATGAATTAATTTCTTTTCGGAAACGCATGAAATTGGCAGGTATTCTTATTCAGAAACCATGTAAAAGCCGTTTTTTTCTTAGATAAAAGTAATATATCTTTCAGAAAATACTGGCAAAGTTAGCGTTTTGAATCGAATTTCCGGAAGCGATAGCACAGGCAAGGAGAAAAACGTACAGTCACGTGACACGAGTCTCTGTTATCTCTGTACGTAATTTATGAAAAATGGAACCGCTATTCGATCCCAAATGCCTTCAATACTCAGGCCTGTCAATTTTATGCCTTTATAGTTAAAAATGAGTCAGAAAATGTGTTGAGAGTTTCGCATTGTTGAGCAGTAAATATGAGAACCACCTTAAGGTATGTTTCAAAGATACTGTTAACAGAAGTTCATTATCACTATTAATAATTTTACAAAACATAATGCCTGTCCTACACATCCTGAGAACGATTAATACCAATTCCGTCCCGGCACAAGTCTATCCCAAGCACAAAATTAAACCCGGGATCAGGCATCATGTAACTGTACGATGCCGATCTCTACGATGGACATGTTACATTTCTGTATTGATGTTGTTAAACTCGCATCGGCTCGTAACGCACATTTATACTTCTCGAAAAAGTCATATTCATTGGAAATGGCCTCGCATTTTATCTGCTACTCTCAAATTCTTATATCAGGCCGATAGGCCCGATTAATTTTTTTTATCGGCCCGGTCCGGCCCGTTGAAAAAATTGTGCTAATTCTGCCGGCCCGCGGGCCGGGCCGGGTACGAGCTTGGGCCAAGCCCGGGCCCGTGCAGACCTCTATTTAAGGGTCAGAGAGCCCCCAAAACATGTTTATACAAAATGCCTGTCTGTCTGTGTGTTCGTGTGTCGCCATTGTACCATCGAAAAGTGTATGAAGTTATGCATAAAATTGAACCAATTTTTTTGTGTATATTTTTGGCTATGGCCAGCAGGTCCTCCTGAAATTTGGAAATATTCCGCTGGAAGGGGGCGCTGTAATAGCGATTTTTGTGCCATTTTCATTATTGTGCCATCGAAAAGTGTACGAAGTTATGCAAAGAATTGATCCAAATTTCATATTTATGTTTTTGGCTATGACAAACAGGTCCTCCTTGAATTTCGAAATATCCTGCTGGAAGGGAACGCTGTAATAGCGATTTTTGTATAATTTTCTGGATTTTTCGTAGTTCTATTGTACATCGGGGGCTCGTGCAGCGACGAAGTACCCAAATGAAGCACCCAAAAAACTGATGACAATTTTTAAAATCAAAATCTTTTTTTTGCTTAGTGAAATTAAAATCATACGTAATGTACGAAATCATACGCTAGAGTTCATTCATACACCAAAAGTATTTTTTAAAAAGGACACACTATTTTCTAAAAAGGGTACTCGTATATCTTTTTCACAAAAATAGTTTGAAAACGTGCTTTTAGAGTCCTTTATATTTTTCCACGACAGATTGGATTACGCGGTTCTCACCCCCCACCCCAACACCGGCGCAATTGATCGATGAATTTCGCATTTTTTTTCTGCAACCAACTGAAGAATTTCATGATTTTTCTAACGATTAACTGCCAAATTTCATTATTTTTTTCCCGTGAACGATTGATAAATTTCACCATATTTTAAAGCAACCGACTGAAGAATTTCTCGCTTTTTTTCTGATGATCAACTGGCGAAATTTGCTCTTTTTTTTTTTTTTTTTTTCCTTGTGATCAATTCGCGAAACACATGGGGTTTTTCATACGTTCGACAGATGAATTTCGCAGATTTTTCCAATCGACGAATTTAATTATTTCTTCCCGTAAACAATTGGTGAATTTGCGGATTTTCTTCCATGACTTACTGGAGAAAATTGAGGGTTTTTTTCCTATACAATCGTCGACAAAGTAAGCGATTTTTTCCCCACGATCGACTGGAGAATTTTGCCATTTTTTTCCACAGCTGATTGGTGAATCTCTCGGGTTTTTTTTTTTTTTTTTTTTTTTTTTTTCGCGATACTTCCTGCCACCAAATAATCAAATTTACATTTATTTCCCGCGATCAATGAACATATTTCATGTTTTTTTTTTTTTTTTTTTTTTTTTTTTAAATCCCGTCACTAGAAAACAAAAAGTATTGAAAGGGTGCATCAAAAATGGGGCACCGGGTGCATAAAATAATTAAAAAGGGCCGCCGGGCGTATACACTAGTTAAAAAGGGCTGCCGGGCGCTGCACCCTGCCAAATTGATGCCAACACTTAATGATATATATATATACATATATATATAACCATTATATAAACATTACCGACCACCAACAAAAACTGTGAAATTATGAATAAAATAACATTAACAAATACACTTCCCCCCAATACACTTAACATAGATTCCAAAAACATAATAAAAAACAGCAGAGATTGAATAACAGAAATGGAATGATGGAAATTTGTAGAACTTAGACAGAATCATCGGGTCCCAAGTGCCTCAAGTTCCACAAATAAAATGTGTTGTTTCATCTTCATATTAGCCATAAATTAGCTAAAGAATATGAATTTGGGACTACCACACACAGAGAACCGAGAAATAGTCCATTGAACACCAATTAAGTTCAAAATGAAACAAGATTGAAAAGGATAGAGGGGGAAAAAATTACGAAATTAAAATCCATACTCTCATAGCATTAGGTATAACAAATATACTCATTATGCATTTTATTCTCATTTAAGATAGTATACTATTAGAAATTAATATGATATTGTCCTGAGTAGTATAAAATTTAAAAACAAGTTAATCGTTAACTTCATTAAATATTATATATATACACGCATGTTTTTCAGAAATATTTTAATATTTCTTGGAATGTACTTCATTCTAATCTCAAAAATCTTCGGAATATTCTACATTATTTCACCTCTTCCAGAATAACCTTGATATCGAATAAACAGAAGATGATTGCAGCGAGAAGAAGTCGCAATAATGAGCTTTAGGGTTGGGTCCTGTTAATCGATTAATAATGCCTCCTTTTCTAGAAGTAATTCAATTAAGATTTAATTTCGCTCCGCTGGATGCAAAGGGATTTCTAAATATTAAAACCGAGGAAAAGGATTTTCATCTCGCCGACATAACCTTTTAAAATTCTAATTAGACAGTCATAGTTATCACCATCATGAGGGAGCAGTGCGCCATTCGTGATCTATTCGGGCATTTTCGATTATAGGAAAATCTCAAAGATTTCGTGCCCAAGCAGCTGAGAAATGACACTTAAACTCTGATTGCAGCTGCCGAAGTGAGTGAAATGAAACTATTTGAGGCTTGCTAAACTCGCTGCATATAAATTTGGTGTTTCCTTCGAATAAGAGCGCCACAATCTTGTATTCCCTTTCTTTTCTGTAAATAAGCTAGGGAGGAAAAAAAAAAGGGGGGGGGATTACGAATTTGGGCGAAAACAGGTCTTTTTTTTAAATTTTTTATTGGTTTGTCGCAATTTCGACTTGATTGAAGCTCAGTTTAGCACAGCGTCATTTCAGTTTATGACGTTTTAATTACTCCACGTTTTCCTACAATTTTGATCTAGAAGAAATCTTTGTTACAAGAAGAAGGCCCCGTTTGCCAGATGGTTGCGCCGGCCCTTGTTATGCTGTATATTAAAAATACAGGTATGCGCAATGCTTTTGATCAAGGCTGTATACAGATTGTATCTCATTTGTTTGAAAAGAGACATTCTATCACGATGGAAACACAATTTATAATCATTTAATTATGAATGCATATTTATAATCATCCAATATTTTACAATATTTTAGCCTATTCTTATCATTTTATTGCATGTTATGTATAGTTCCATTCGTAAAAAACGATAACTGGCTTATTCATAGATCGTTGACGATAAAATCACAGTAAAGGTGTAGATAGACTGATAATAATGTCTTCTTTCTGAATATGAATGCATATTTCTCATAATTGTCTGCATATTAAAAATTGTGTAACTTTATTTTCTCACTTTTAACACTGTATCTGAGTTCTTTAAATCAAATTAGTTCAGAAAAAAGGCATAATTTTTTTTCACAAATCGTCATAAAATTAGAAGGAATCAAAATTTGGGGATTCTAATGTTGAAACCACGTGGAAAGTTTAATTTTTTCCTTCCAAAAAAATCGCCCTATTAAACTGTCACTTTTTGAATAAAATACGTTAAGTAAACACAAAAAAAAAAAAAAAAAAAATTAGTTTTTTTTTTCTTTTGCAATTCAAAAACGTATTTTTAATTATAAAAATTATTAATAAATTCATATAAAAAATTTGCGAATTATTACATTATTGAGAATTATTATAGTTAAATTTTACTTAAAAAGAATCAGCATCGTCAAAAACATGGATAACTAAATTTACAGTTCACCTCTATCATTAGTTTTGGAGATTTCGATAATTTAACTTTTCGACGGACAAAGCGAGGCTATCTCTTCTTACTGCATTTGCATCCATAGAAAGAAACTGACAGAACCCTATATTAGCATTTTTTTTTAGTTTGTATTTATTATGCGTGGATTTTGAATGCAATTTTTCTTGTTATTAATTGAACTACCCTGAAAAATTTCCTTTAAGTCATTATTATGATTTTTTTTTTTTTTTTTTTTTTTTTTTTTTTTTTTTTATTTATGGATAAATCCATAACACATTTTCTTTTATATTTTTACGGTTTCGTTCATCTGACGAAACCCTATTCGACTCTGCCTGTCTGTCACAGAGTCCGTTCTCAGAAACTGTACAAGTTAGATACTTGGAATTTTGTTTACTTACAGCTCAATACTCCCTGTCACACGACAAATCATAAAGTTTTGAAAAAGTTTTAATCAATGCAAGATATTAATTAAAAACCCACTTAATAAAAAGGCATAGAAGTTTATTGTATAGAATTTTATAAACAAGTAGGTAAGTGTGATCACAGATGGCACAGAGGATTTCGTGTAATATTCCTTTCAAAACACTTTATCCTTTTGAAAAATCTGTTAGTTCCACATTTCGCAACAAGGGGCGCACTCTATTCTAAACAAACCTCTATCCGAACGAAACTCCGTTTTATGGACTATCCGTAGATATATTAGTCGAGGGGATTGGGCCGATAGCAGCCGAGATAAGTAGGCGCCCATGGCGGTAAAAAGTGGAACTAAAATATGTAAGGCTATGGTGCATAATATGAAAGAATAGTCAAAGGGGTGTCGGCAAAAGTTGGAAAAGTGCTCCCCAGGTGAAAGGGGCGGCAGTTAGAAAAATTGCTTAAAATACACAAGTTAGAGCGGGGAGGAGTAAATAATATAAGACGTTTTGAAAATTTTATGATTTGCCGTGGGGTCTGAGGTATTCAGCTATACGTATGCAAAAATTCATGTCTCCACCTTAATTAGGGGCTCTCTTAGAAAGAATTGCTTAAAATACACATGTGGTAGCTCAAAGGGTTAAACATAAGACTTTTTCAAGATTTTATGATTTGTCGCCTGGCTTCAAGCGTTCTGCTATAAGCATTCAAAATTTCACGCCTCCAACCTAAATAGGGGCTCACATAGAAAGAATTGTTTAAAATACACATGTGGGAGCTCAAAGGGTTAAATGTACGGGTTTTTTTCAAAATTTTATGGTTTGTCATTTGATGCGAGGTGTTCAGCTATAAGTATGCAAAATTTCACGCCTCCAACCTAATTAGGGACTCACTTAGAAAGAATTGTTTAAAATACACATGTGGGAGCCCAAAGGGTTAAATGTACGACTTTTTCAAATTTTTATAGTTTGTCATTTGATGTGAGGTGTTCAGCTATAAGTAGAGCTATTCCATCTCAATTCAGGTAGGCAGTACTGATATGCGTCAATTCACCATCATAGATTTTTTTCAAAAAATTACAGTAGTTACAACTAAGTAATACACAAAATTTCCCAGTAGGATCCCCCCCCCCCCCAATTTTTTTTTTCTGTGGTTTACACTTTAAAGTTTATGATAAAATTGACAATTTTCAGAAAAACAGAAAAATGCTTCATTTTGAAATGAACACAGTATGAAAAATATTTAACGTATCCAGTCAATCTATTTTTTACAAATAGTTATTAAGCTGAATTTTACTTTAGCATAGTTTTAAAAAATATAGTGACATTTTCAATTAATTTAAAAGAATTGTTTCTAAGTACAAAAAATGGAATTATTACTGATTTTAAGATTTTTTTTTCAGAATGAAAAAAAATATTTTAAAGCTAAACATTGATGGTAATCCAAAGACCTTTAATGGGAGTTTCACGGTAAATTTTATTTTAAGCCTAAGATGCATGCAACTTTTGCAATTCAATTTTAAATTATGCAAAATTTCGTAAAATCGCTACTTTTGAGATGCAATTTCTCAAAAACACCATTTTTAAAAAATCTGATAATATACTCAATTGATACCTTATTAGTTTCTTATAAATACCTTATAAATAAATCGTGTGTTTTTGCTTAGAAAATTTTATATGATTTTTTGAAAATATCATGTTGTGCATTTTTTCAAAAGACCAGAAAGTCTAGCTTTTTCTTATTTCACTGAATTTATAATTGATTATGAAATTAATTGGTGGATAGGACAAATCAGTAGCATATCACGAGAGCTAAATGACATTACAGTATCATTCATGTACTCCCATGGTCCAGCAAAAGCATTCCAGTGGCCAGAAGAATCGGGAAAGAAATCTGGAATCGATGCCAAAGAGGAAAGAGCATCGATACATCTTTCAACCATCACGTTTGGCGAGTGGTGCCCATTAAATTTGGCGAGTGAGGACTGAGGACAATAAAGTTAATCGCCACATTTTAAGTGTTACTCGACGCATTCATCTCTTTTCTTTCCAGATTCTTCTGGCCACAGGAATGCTTTTTCTGGACCCTGGTGTATATGAATGATGCTGTAATGTCCCTCAGTTCTCGTGATATGCTATTGATTTGTCCTACGTACCCAATGCAATCACCGATTTATAAATCGTGCATTGAATATTGTTTTGTCATCTGGCTTGGGATTTCAACTTTTGTCAATGCATTTTTAATTGTTCGTCCCATTATAACCTTCATTATTTTTAATCATCCAATATATGTTTAGATCGTATACCAACAATACATTTTACATTAGCTTATTCTTTCTCATTATTAGCTCTATAGGCTTGAATAATGTTGCTGTCTAGATGGAGTAGAAGGATACTTTTTTAACAGAGAGGATAGTTCAGCAACAAATGAGACAAAATCTCGGATGGCTCTTATTGGCTCATTTTAGAGATTAAATTTCGTTGCATAATGTTTACATAATTTCCCTACAGCATCACATGCACTTTTTTCATGGCCAGTAGCTGAAAAAATCCACTTCTTTAGCACAACTTCATTATTTTTGTGCAATCCATAAAAATAATACTTATTTTTAAAATGTGCTCTATCTCCATCTTATATATACACAATTGATTCCAGTGTTTGAAATTGGTACAACTTAGATAGTTCTTTTTTTATATTTTCTATGGCACAAACAGCATGACCTGTATCATGAGTTATATCATCAGAAACTACAATAAAACTCTTTATTTCTTCTCTAAAATATGCTGTACATGTAAATAATGATATTTGAGTATTTTGCCAGTGAATGCTTTGTACTTCATCTGTCAGTATTACCGACCAGTTTTTAGCAAAGTCAGAATGTATCACGAGCACAGATTTTTTTTTAGATAACTTTACCTCAGCAATTCTTTGTCTCTGATTTTTCCTTGAGTGATAATGAGGAATTGCTTTTCTCATCCAGTGCCTTACATCTTCTAGAATTTTTTTAATCCATACCAACTTTTTTATTAAGTCACCACCTTCCCATATAGCATATACATATACAACCTCTTCCTCTTTATTCAAATCAAAAGCTTCGACTGTAAGAATTTCTGTACCAAAGGGCACTCAACACACTCTTCGTTCCAACAATTTTCATTGTTTATTTTTCTATATAAGGATTTCGTCATCAGATCTTCTCTAATTTGAATGCCTGTTAGATTTTTAAGAGCTACAGATATTAATTTCCAATTACTGCAGTAAACAGAACAGCGTACTAATTGTATTGGCTGAATTTAGATAAATTTTGGACGTAATGAATAAAATTTTGATAGTCTTATTTTCATAGAGCGGGGGTGGCGATCTGTGGCATGCTCGACACCACTAAAATTTTATAGTAATCATTTCCTTATCTATCATCGAATCTCTGCAGTTCAAGAAGTCGACTTTTTCTGTAAAATTTTAGTAGTGTCCGGCATGCCACAATTGACCACCTTTGTCATAGAAGGATTTACTCTTTTCATTAAATTATGTTTCTTTAACAGACTGTGTCATATAACGTCTTACCCTTTTAATTTTCGCACCATCATTTTTAATACAAATAACATCACTTTTGTTTGGACTATCGTTAGTTCAGTCTTTGTTATCCTCTAAATAGCAGGACAATGCAACATTTAGTGCTTCTATTGATAAAGGATGTCTAATACAGTAGATTTCCGTTACAACGAATTCTATTACAACGAAAAATCCCGTTACTACGAAATTTGACAAATCCCCATTTCAAATTGCATTAACCCCAATGTATTAAAAATTTCGATTTAACGAAGTGCATTTTTTTTTCGGAATTCCGTTACAACGAAAAATTTTCATCGAGCTCTTTTTTTCTTTTTTTTTCAATTGCTTAACAGAAATGAAATATAATTTGAATAAAATGTCGAAGATAAAAAAAATAACATTGTTTTTGGGACAGGTGCTATTTCAGAATTTTCTCCCCTTTGCTATTTTTTCTTTTGTCTACTTCTTTCCCTAATTCCTTAACTTTCATTAGCTCATACGCTTCAAAATGATCACGTGACGGAAAGCAGGTGAACTTCACTGTGAAATGACTGTTTGGGCTTATTCTGGGATATCTTTATCGCCAGTACCTGTTGCAGTGCGTTTCTTGCTTCGTTCATTGATAAAATGGCTTGTGTGAAACGAAAGTCATAATTTCTGAGATTGATAAAGGATTGCGGAAAACTGATGTGGCCAAAAAATATGGAATAACACCATCGACTTTATCTACATTTCTAAAAAATAAAGGAAAAATTGAGAGACAATTCCAAAATGCAAGCATTGGTTTCCATAGAAAACGAATGCGACAATCCCAATTTCAAGATGTCGATAAAGCCGTGTTCAAATGGTTCAAAGATGTTCGTTCACGAAATGTACCTATAAATGGTCCTCTGATAAGGCAGAAAGCTCAAGAGTTCGGAACAATACTTGGTATCGAAAATTTCTAAGCCAGTGTAGGTTGGCTCAATCGCTTTCATACTCGCTATGGAATTGTAATGAAATCAATTTGCGGCGAAGCAGGTGATGTACCTACAAAGACTGTAAATGAATGGAGAACTGGAGAAGTAGCTGCCTTTATAAAGACATACAGCTCCGTTGATGTTTTCAATGCTGACGAAGCTGGAATATTTTATCAACTTGAACCGAGGAAAACGTTAACATTTAAAGACGACAAATGCATCGGAGGAAAAACTTCAAAGCAACGAATTACAGCACCCTTTTGTTGTAATAAATCAGGAACCGAGAAGAGAAAAATATTAATTGTTGGTCACTCTGGCAAGCACCGTTGCTTTAAGAACTGTCATTCATTGCCTTGCGATTATAAATTCAATAAGAAGGCATGGATGACACAAGATATCTTTACTGATTGGCTAGTGCAATTTGACAAAGAAATGAAAGTTAAAAAACGGAAAATCCTTCTCCTGATTGATAATGGTCCTGATTGATAATGGATAATGCAGGCCTCATAATAGTCCCCCCAAATTGGACTGCATCAGAGTTGAGTACTTTCCGCCGAATTGCACTTCTATTCTACAGCCTCTAGACCAAGGCATCATCGTGCTGTAAAATCTCGCTACAGAACTCTTTTGCTAAAAAGAATTCTTTGCGGCTTAGAAAATGGGAATAGACCAAAAATAAATCTCAAAGAAGCTGTTGAAGTGATCTCTGGTTCGTGGCAAGAAATTAGCGAGAAAACAATTTCTAACTGTTGGAAACATGCCCGGTTAACCGAGACCGGAGAAAATGAATCAGAAATTTTAGATTCGGATGAGTCCTCTGAATTAAACACAATTTGGAAGGCTGCCAAAAAATTAACCCCTTGGGGGCGAGCGACACGTATACGTGCCGCATAAACCGCTCAGAATCCTTGTTTTTCCTCACCAGTAAAGTATTACTGTAAAATTTGCCTTATTTAATCAGCGCATTTGCTCGATTCAAGAAGACACAAATTTCTGTTTTTAAAAAACGGTGACAAAAGATTAAAAATTTCGTAAAAGGCTCCCGTCCCGAAGGGGTTAACATCAGTCCCTGATCAGGTGGATTTCTTATATGTGGATGACAATATTCAAACATGCTCTGAAGTATCTGATGAAGATATCATTTTGTCCATTAAAACTACATCAAACCAACAAAATGACGACAGCAGTGATGACGATACTAATGTTACTGACGATTCAAAAGTTACCGCTTCGGAAGCTGTCTCATGCTTGGACAAAATGCGTGATTTTGTTTCACATCAAAAAAATGTTCCAGAGGAGGCATTTTCTCACATTCATTCGTTGCACACGTTTTTGTTATCATCAACTACACATTCGTTTGTGCAAACTAAAATCACAGATTTTCTGCAATAATGTACTACTAAATAAAGGTTAGTCCGTAATTTTATATTTTTAATATTGCATTTTATTTTACTAACTTTTTTATGTAAATTTAACTAGTCTTCCATTAAAATCTTCTATAATGAAATGTAAATTTATCTTACATAATTAATTTACGTGTATATACAGTTCATTAGATAAATAGGAGTAATTCCGTTATAACGAAAAAATCGTTACAACGAAAGATTTTAGCGGTCCCGTGAAGTTCGTTGTAACGTAAATCTACTGTATAAGGATCAGATTGTGCATAAACTACTTTTTTTTTTTTTTAATTTTTCTGGATTTAACTACTAGATATTTTGATACACATTTTATTAAAAATTATTACATATTATTCTTTTTATTAAAAAATTAATCATATTATAAATTCAGTGAAATAAGAAAAAGCTTGACTTTCTGGTCTTTTGAAAAATATACACAACATGTTACTTAAAAAAAAAAATCATATAACATTTTGTAAGCAAAAACACACCATTTGCTTATAAGGTATTTATTAGAAACTAATAAGGTATCAATTGAGCATATTATCAGATTTTTAAAAAATGGTGTTTTTGAGAAATTGCATCTCAAAAGTAGCGATTTTATTAAATTTTGCATAATTTAAAACTGAATTTCAAAAGTTGCATGCATCTTAGGCTTAAAATAAAAATTTACTGTGAAACTCCCATTAAAGGTCTTTGGATTACCATCAGGTTTAGTTTTAAAATATTTTTTTTCATTCTGAAAAAAAAAAAAAAAAAAAAAAATCTTAAAATCAGTAATAATTCCATTTTTTGTACTTAGAAACAATTTTTTTTAATTAATTTAAAATGTCACTATATTTTTTAAAACTGTGCTAAAGTAAAATTCAGCTTAATAACTATTTGTAAAAAATAAATTGACATACGTTAAATATTTTTGATACTGTGTTCATTTCAAAATGAAGCGTTTTTCTGTTTTTCCGAAAATTGTCAATTTTATCGTAAACTTTAAAGGGCTGTAACCACAGAAAAAATTTTTTTGGGGAAAAATCCTATTGGGAAATTTTGTGTATTACTTAGTTGTAACTACTGTAATTTTTTGAAAAAAATCTATGATGGTGAATTGACATGTCTTGCCTGTGCTGAGATGGAATTGTTCAGTATTCAAAATTTCACACCTCCAATCTAATTAGGGCTCACTGAGAAAGAATTGTTTAAAATACACATGTGGGATCCCAAAGAGTTAAATGTACGACTTTTTCAAAATTTTATGATTTGTCGTATGATGTGTGGTGTTCAGATATAAGTATGCAAAATTTCAAGTCTCCAACATGTATAGATTCTGAAAACGGCTCTGTGACAGACGGACAGACAGACAGACAGAGGAGCGAGACGAATAGGGTTTCGTCAGATGAACGAAACCCTAAAAAAGGAAAGAAACAGAGGAAAAAAAATATTTTTTTTTTCATTTGAAAATAGCTCGGGTTCTATGGGCCCGATGACGACGGGGTTTGGTTCATTGAGCTTGATACTGATAGCCTTACATATTTTAGTTCCACTTTTTACTGAAAGGGGGCGCTTTTCTATCTCGGATTCTATAGGCCCGATTACGACGGGGTTTGGCTCATTCGACTTGATATCGATAGCCTTACATATTTTAGTTCCACTTTTTACCGACAGGGAACGCTTTTCTATCTCGGATTCTATGGGGCCGATTACGACGGGGTTGGCTCATTCGACTTGATATTGATAACCTTACATATTTTAGTTCCATTTTTACCCCCAGGGGCGTTTTCCTGTCTCGCGTTCTATGACCCGATTACAACGGGGTTTGGCTTATTCAACTTGGTTTTCGCTAGCTTTGTTCGGAAGATGGTTTGTTTAGAACAGAGTGCACACCCTGGCGGTGTAAATTGGAACTAACAGATCTCGTTTAAATAATTTGATTTGAGCATTTTTAATTTGATTAAAAAAATAACTTCCTTTTATGATCATTTTAAAATTAAGTTTATTGGTGCTACCATCTATGTAAGGATTTAATAGTATTTACTGATGTTTCAAAAAACAAACAACGCAAATAAATTTATTTTTCGAGTTGTTTATATACATATAAATAAAACGCACAGATTTCTTTCTTTCATTTCTTTTTAATTTTTTTACATGACGAGGGAGGGAAAAACATACTAAACATACACCTAAGTACATAGACATACACACACACACACACACACAAAAAAAAAAAAACTGTTTAAAAAAAACCCATAAAAGAAGGGTAAGAATGGAACGTGACAGCATCGAAAGCACGGTTAGGTAGATATTTTATTCATGTCCTTAATAAAAATAGCCACATTTCAAAAGTTTAAATGAAAAAGAATATTTTTTATGAGGCATGCTTATAACTGAACTGACATTTTGCTGGTATAGCAAAACAACGGTTCTTCACTTTCATTTTTTTTTAGCGGCAATCACATAAGGCTATTTGAATTATTTATTATTTTTGTTGTTATTGTTATTATTTTTTAAAGTGTCATTTTAATTTAGCCCATTAATGTCAAAATAGCGTAATTTTGTGTTTGTAGAAATGATTACATAAAAAGTAATTTATAATAGTACATTACCAAATAAAAATGTAATTAGATATAACAAATTCAAAGTAAAGGAACACACTTAAATGAAGAAAATGCTGTAGTGAAATTGTAAAGTATGAGTCAGAAATTTAATTCAGAGATAATAATATTTATATAATTAATTTTTGATTTTTTTTTTAAATTCTTAATTATGTTTTTATTTAAATATAATATTAATTACTTTATATCTTATATAAGTGCTACTGATGTTTATCTGCATCCACTTATAAATTCAATGACCACGAGTTCAATGATCACGATAAAGTCATCCAGTGACTATTATTTTATTTAAGGCTGTTCTCAAATCGGATTGTTATTCAGAAACTATGTCATCGAACTGTTTTTTCGTTTTCTTATAAACGCAATAGATCTTTCCGGAAATACTGTCAAACTTGGCATTTTGAACCGACCTTCCGAACGAAAGAAGAAAATCCCTCAGAGTAAAGATAAGAAGCGTTTTCTATGCCCACCATCACGTGACGGTGGGCAGTGATACCGGTTTCAAGAAAGGGTTGCTATTTCTGAATCCAGTTATATGAGAAGTCCATGGAAAATCCAGTTAGTAAGGGGAGAAAAATGCCGTATGACGTGATCAAAATCGCTTATAACTCAATAGGTTGGAATCAGGAATAGGTAGCATGGATCAAAAAATGGAAAACACAGCTCGATTCCAAATCGCTTCCATGGTGAGGCTTTCCAATTTTATATCTTTCCGTTAAAAAATGAATTTGTAAATGTGTCAAAACGCTTTGCGCTTGTTGAGCAGATCAGTTGAGAACAAACAGCCTTAAGAAAGGATCTTTTATGTCACAGGAACCTGTTTTACGAAACTGCAAACAGCTTTTTGTATTTGAAAAAATCTAGTTATACAATTTAATAATTTTGTGATTTGAAATTATCGTTGCATTCAAGTTCTCGTTTTGTACATTTTTAACAAGATTCTTTATACGTGTAAAAGCTAGATAGGTTCCTTAGCGCCTTCAGTTGTTTTTCGACTTATTAGATTTCAATTTAAAATGATTACATTTGTGAAAGGTTTAGTTTGGAAATGGAAAAGTTTTGTAAAAGTTCTATTTTTAAGACACAGAATTTTGTGAAGGATCCTGTTTCAAGACGAAACATTTTGTGAAGAACCTTTAAAGGACCCAGTTTTTTCCTAAACAAATTCCTGGAAACGAAGTCTTTAATAATAATAATAATAATAATAAACTGTTGAAAATAAAATATTTCTTCCCCCTCACTTTATTAGAACTATGAATTGTAATACAGCTACAGTACTGGCCAAATTATTATGGTAACAGGAAAGTTTACACATAAATCAACCTAGAAGTTAGTTTATTGTATTACATTTAATATTGGTTGCATATATGCATTACTTACAATGAACATAGTTATAGATGTCCACTCATGACTTTTAGTACTTCGTATGTCCATCTTTAGCACTTATGACTGCCTTTATACGTCTTGGCACCCCTTAGATGTACTTCTGAATCTGCCGTTACATTTCATCACTATGATATCATGCACGAATTAATCGCTCAATTAGTTGAACCTTGTTTGTTGCTGCAATTTTGTTGACTCTGGTCTTTGAGTCAACAAAATTGCAGCAACAAACAAGGTTCAACTAAATGAGCGATTAATTCGTGCATGATATCATAGTGATGAAATGGAACGACTGAAGAAAACTACTTGGGACAGAAGAAGGGATGCCAAGACGTATAAAAGCAATTATATGCTGCTAAAGATGAACATACGTAGCACTAAAAGTCATGAGTGGACATCTATAACTATGTTCATTGTAAGTAATGCATATATGCAACCAATATTAAATGTAATACAAAAAATTAACTTCTGGACTAATTTATGTGTAAATTTTCTTGTTACCATAATAATTTGGTTAGCACTGTAAGTGTTTAATTTGATTTTATTATTATTATTAGTAGTAGTATTACTTTATACTCCATATTTAATTAATTTTTTAGAAGATAAAATATTCCAAAATGTGCTTTTCTTCTAGTACTGCCAACTTCTTTAAAGCAGCCACCCTTTGCAATGTATGTCCAATTAAGCTAAGTTTATTCAAACCTAACCAGAATAGATAGATAACACAGTATCCATTCGTTACATTTCGCATGGTGGATGGGAAGAAAAAGCGCGATGTAATCAAGGATTTTAAACGAAAAAAGAAAAATGGAAATGCGTTTTAACCCTTTATCGGACCAGTCAATTCTGTGGCGGAAATGTTGAAAAGTTTCACTGCCACCAGAATCTGTAACAAATTGATTTCAAAAATAAAAAGCACCATGGAACAATGTAATCAGATGTATAAACTACCTAGTTGCGTTGCAACTTTACATCCAGTGGAAAGGTGATCGTGTTACAAAGGCATTAGGGAGCCTTAAAAAAATAGTAATGTTTAGACGTGGCTGGTAGCCACAAAATTAAAAATTACTTAAAAAGTGAAGAAAAGAATAACAAAAAAATAACAAGTACAAAAGTACTAGCATAACATGATATGATAAAGAAAAAACAAAAAGAAAAATCCATTTGATCCAAAAAAAGAAAGGAAAGGCAAAAAAGCTACCGAGGGGTGCCTCCCCCCCCCCCCAAAAAAAAAGACTCTTTTCAGAGACCATACATCAGAAAAATAGAATAGAATGCTATAATTATAGCAGAAAAGCGAGATTTTTTTTTTTTTTTTTTTTTTTTTTTTTTTTTTATAACTAGCATTATAAAAATAAAATATTTTACAAAGTCCGGTGCAAATCTATTATTTTTCAATAAAAAATAAGTGCTAAGTATATTACCACTACCCGATAAAGGGTTAAATTTGTCTTCAAAATGTTAGTTTGTACGCATATTACAATTTTCTGACTACAATTTAGGATATATAATTACACTTATTGTAATGCAATTGACACATATATAAAGTTATTTAAAAAGGGCGTTTAAGGTAGAACATTTTTTTTCAGGAGATATGAAAAAAAAAAAGAACGATGTTATATATGTACAAATGAGCAATATAACGAAGCGCAATATGACAAGGAGTTACTGCATTACTAACATACTTACTAAAAACGACAAAACCATTATTTTGTCATAATATCAATAAAGTCACATTTTCTCCTCCTTCTTTTTTTTTACGCGAAAAAATTTATTTTTCGACGCAACTGCTTAAATATATCTTTAAAAAAATGACTTTCATTGGCTCCCACTTTTCGTCTCATTCTTTATTTTCCGATTTACTTTATGTGTGCTACTGCGAGGCCGTCCATGCTACCTTTATTATGCCACACCGGAAGCTGGTCAGGAGGAAAGTTTTTATGGATGAAAAGACTTCACTAAGTGAGAGAAATCTGGCCTCTTCTTTCTTTCTTGGCTTTTTTCAAGCTCACTGGAGCTTAAAACGAAGGTGTTTGTACTGCAAGGCACGTAGCATAGGAGGGCAGGACAGGAACCTAGACCTAGATATCTTCTTCCCAGACCGTGCCTCTTCCCATGTCGGTCTCCTCTACACGTGAGTTACACGAGCATAGGTGATATTACTAAAGATCGTACAATACGTTATAGGACGTTCTTTGGTATTACTACGGCGATTTCTGTAGAAAAATGAACTGTACTTAAAAAGGAAAGAGATCATCGTGGTATGTGCAGTGGGGCTTGTTAAAAATTTCATGTTTTATAACGGCAACAGCAGGTGTTTAAAACTTGAATCATAATGTCAAGAGCTAATAAAATCACAGCAGTGGAAGCTATGCGTATTAACTTTTACAATGTGTTCATAAAATGTTTGTCAGATCAGTTTGTCTTTCATTCTGCTAACACATTTTTAGATTTGCTCAAATCGAAAGAATGAGAGCTACAGAAGACATTACCAACTACATTTTCTATTGAAAACAATCGTAATCATACCGCAATCGAAATAATCAATAAAATTATGGCCATTTTTCTCCCCATTCTGACCAGAAAATCAGAGTTCTAATTTTTTACGACTGCTCTTTCATCTTCACCTAACACTTCATTTATAATGGCTGTTTCATAATAATGGAAGCCATCAGTCCATCAGAAGAAAATGATCCTTTCCAAAGGTCCTTCATTTGGCGCCCCTTTGTTCTGGCGCCCGGGGCACGTGCCCCCTCTGCCCCCCTTAGTTTCGGCACTGGTATAAGACAAGACAAAATTGATATGAGAATTATTATTATAGACATTACTTGGATAGATGCATTACAATTGGATTAATTTTCTTTCGTTTTGAATTTCCGTTTCGAATCAGGTATAAACCGGCTCGTATAGAACTCTAACCTCAACATGTAAAGTCAAATGTGGGATGTCTTGCCGGTAATAGAAGTAACACATTGCCTGACTAGTAGAAGTAGACTGCTTATTGCACCATTGCACAGCAAATAGAGCTAATGTATTACTGCGGGCTTTGATAAAAAATTTATTTATTGAATATTTGCTAACTTTTGATAGTAATCTAATCAGTTATTTGTATCTCTATCTGTGGAAATTTACCCAACATGTTGTGTATAATAAACAAAAAATAAACTAGAATAAACTTTAATTTTTTTTCTTTTTAAACTAAGAACATATAACATTTTAAACATTTACAGATTGCAAAATTATTTAAAGTAATAATAATAATAATTTAGGTATGTAACATTCATGTTCAAGGGCCGGTTGAAAAGGTATTACCTTGTGAGGGTTGAACACAGATTTATTTCTTTAGACTCTCGTAAGATTCCGGTCTCAAATAAGTCCATAATTAAACGACCTTATTTTAAAGTTATCTACAGGCGAAACTATTGTTAAGAGAGTTGTGAAGTTTTGTGGAGGACCTAAAAAAAGGATGGTAATTTGTTTGAGCGGAAAAAACAGTTCAAACAGTTCGCCGTCAGAGGGCGCTTTTTAATGAATTACACATTTAGCATACATTTACGATAGTTTACAAATTTTATTACAACAAAATATGTTCCACATAATTTTCAGCTACCGTATGGAATCGTAAGAAAGCATGTTCCACAGCTTACCAGGGTGTGTTCTGGGAAATGCTAAGAACATGTTGTAAGATCAGATAAATATTTTTGTAATAAAATTTTTAAACTATCGTAAATGTATTCATTATAAAACGACTTCTGGCGGCGAAATTTTGAATTATTTTTTTTCCGCTCAAACAAATTCTCATCTCTTCTTTATGTTCGCCACAAAATTTCACAACCTTTTGAACAATAGTTTTGTCTGTAGGCAGCTTTAAAATAGGGTCGTTTAATTATGGACACCCTGTATACCTAAACGTCTACAATAGATAATCTAGTTATCGTGGGTGTAGAGGAGAGTAGTACACAGTAATACACGGTACACAGTGAGACAGCAGCCAGCCACTTTGACATATATCAGGTTGTAACGAAAGTTTCCCGCCACAGCTAATACGGTCTGTGCAAACAGTTCGCGTTGACGTGTTTGCTCATATTTTGTCAAATGATTTTTGACATTTGAAAGAAAGAGACTTGCTTTATAACACTGTGTCGTGAAATTTGTAAAAAAAATATCGTTATCATTATGTACAGGGTGTCTGAAATGGAACTATCACGCTACCAGATTAGAACCATCATTTACTTCCAGTTCTGTTGCAAAAAGTCAGCAACAGAATGTCACCGAATAAAGTGTACAGCTTTAGGTACTAGTGTTGTATCATATGACACTGTGAAGGTTTGGCGGAATGATGGTTATATATAAAATTACAGTTAATTATATATAGTTTAATTAGCATTATGTAATGGTAATTTGGCGGAAAACTTTCGTTACAACCTAATAGTTGTAACTTTTTCTCCAAGCTGGCACACACACATAAAGACAACACCTCATCTTATGCAACACGTGGATGTAGTTTCGGCACTTCAGTTACTCGTCCAACAAAATAGTAAATAATTCTTTATTTTATAGTGGTTAAAGTTACATAAACGCCTATTTTAGAGTTTATTTCCTTCAATATGACATATATTTACTTAGCCAAACCTAGCTATATCTAATAAGACTATTTCGACAAAACGACATAAAATTTTTAAAGCGATGAAATTGATGTAACAGATTTCGTAACATCCATTTCGTTACAACGTAACGAAAGTATACAGTGAGACGTGTCTCATTGTGTGCCTACTAAGTGATTCTGATGTTAAAAAAAGTTCTTTATTAATAAAAGAAGGGTTTTTTCTCTCTCTCTCTTTCTGTGTGTGAGTGTGGACGTGCGATGTCTAGGGAAATCTACTAAACGTAAGAGGGTGAAATTTTGCAGGAAGATAGCCCAAGGTCTGCCATTGTTCACCCGAGGCTCATATTTTTAATATCTTGATAAACTAGAAATATTAATTAGAAATCATAAACTGCAGAAAATTATTGATAGAGTGTAAAAATGTAGGATTTATAAAAATATATACATTGTCTCACTGTGTACCATTTGTGGTACACAGTAAGACAATTTACGATACCTTGTGATGCTGCTTCTGTGCTTTTATAAATAGCTTTTTTAAAACCATTTATACATTGATGTGTAGCGTATTTGTGTAGCTTAAAGATGTAGCTTTTTTCAAAAGAAGATGATGAAGTTTTTTTCAAAAGAATAAAAATCGTCACCATTCGTTAAGTAATAATAATTTTCCTCTCACTGTGTACTACTCTCCCCTACTTGATTTTTGCGACCATCTGTGATCTTGAGTGAAAATAGTATGAAATTAAAATACACACATTATGAATATTTGATTAGAGATTTAAATAATTATGAGTTATTACCTGTTTTTTTTTTTTAATTTCACTTTTTTATTATATATATTATCATGAGTTTATATTTATTGCTATTTATTTTGAATTTGGTAATAATGAAAATAATGCATTTTCCCACACGAAGCCCAATGGTTTTTGTAAAGAAAAACAATGTCCGGTTACATTAAATCGATTCACTGTGTATTGCAGAATTCAATTGTGTCCTTTATCTTCTTCAACATTTTGACAGGCCATGACAATTTCTTTATTATACATAAATTGTATAGAACAAAAGTCCTTTAGACATTTGTAATCGAAATCAAATTTTTAAAACCAAACATCCATTGTTTAAAATGCCCTAAAGGCAATCAGTAAATTTAAATTAGCTGTATAGCAACAGCGTTTGAAAGCTATAAGAAAGCGAAACAATCAAATCGTATGAAGCTAATTGAAAAGTTAAAAAACGATGCGAATAAGATTATGATCAGAAACAATGCCATGATATAATACGAAAGATGAAATAATACGACTATAAAGTATGTCATACAAACCTGTCATAAAAATTTTTTATTTACAGATTAATTCACTGCAGACAAGATACATTTCTATTCTTAATATTTTGCACTTATCACTTGTTTTGTTTTTAACCCTTTCGGCCCTGGCAGTCACAAGTGTGTTCTTTACTTTAAAATTGCCTTAAACTATAAATAACGCCCAGGGCCGAAACTAAGGTGGGGGCAGAGGGGGCATGTGCCCCGGGCGCCAGAACGAAGGGGCGCCAAATGAAGGATTATACCTTTGGAAAGGATCATTTTCTTCTGATGGACTGTTGGCTTCTATTATTATGAAACAGCCATTATAAATGAAGTGTTAGGTGAAGATGAAAGAGCAGTCGTAAAAAGTTAGAACTCTGATTTTCTGGTCCGAATGGGAAGAAAAAAATGGCCATAATTTAAAAAAAAAAAAAATTATGGCCAATATTTAAAAGAAAAAAAAATTATGGCCATTTTTTTCTTCCCATTCGGACCAGAAAATCAGAGTTCTAACTTTTTGCGACTGCTCTTTCATCTTCACCTAAAACTTCATTTATAATGGCTGTTTCATAATAATAGAAGCCATCAGTCCATCAGAAGAAAATAACTCGGTGAAAGCGGAAACTCGGCTAGGCGGGACTCGGATAATCGGGACTCTACTGAATATGTCATTTAAAAAATGATCTTTAGAATATTTTTGTTGATGTTCAGAGGGACCTCCCCCTTGGATCCGCCACCGTAGATTATGTAGTTCAGTATTACATATTTTATGATTACATATTTTAGATTTTTAAAATAAGTCGTCTATTATAAAATTAGTAAAATTCTCTTTGTAAATATACTTTGTGGAAGAGGGTGGGGGGTGGGGGGTGGGGGGGGAGGCGCCAAAATCCATGTTTGCCCCGGGTGCAAAAAAGGCTAGTTTCGGTCCTGAAACGCCTTGCAGATAGATAAAAATCTCATAATCACATAGGTGCATTCTATATTTCGACTTTTTAGTGGACAAGTAGCGCCATGTAGCTTTACAATAGTAAAAAAACAAAAAAGTTGACAGAAGTTTTTTTTTTTTTTTTTTGGACTTTAAGAAAAAAGACAGGGCCGAAAAGGTTTAAACTTAAATTAGGGACTACTTTTCTAATGAATAATTGGCGATAAACAATAAAAAAAAATACTAGTATGTTTTTATGTCTGTTAAATCCTGTAGTAATATGACATTTTCCAAACGTCTTCAAAAATTCTTCCTTCGACTATTGTCATATAGCCCAGTGGTTAGGGGGTTGAATTCGGAATTAATTAGGGGAAAGCTGGAAATTGTTTTAATCCCTTCAGTTTAGGTCTAGAATGAATATGCTATGTTTTGCCACTCGTACTAGGTGAGCGTTAGGAAATATGTATACATTTATAGTAAAAAATACACGTTTTTCTTACATACCATAGCAGTATCTTCAAACAGTTAACTCTGTCAAAAACATTGCCAATACAAATGTTGTAGAGCTCATAATTCTGAGTAAAAGAAGTACCTACACTTAATATTTTTGTTGAACATTAAAGTCACAATTCCACTTTAAAGTTTTAGACCCGTGGTCAGGGGTTTGAACTCAGAATTAATTAGGAGAAAACTGGAAACTGTTTTAATCCCTTCAATTTAGGTAAAAAATGAACGTACTATGTTTTCTTCCTCGTACTTGGGTGAATGTTAGAAAATATGTACATATTTATTTTCGAAAAACACGTTTTTTTTTAATTACCTTAACAATATCTCAAAACAGCTAACTCTATAAAAAACATTGTCAATACAAATGTTGTAGAGCTTAAAATTCTGAATGAAATGAGTACCATCATTAATATTTTTGTTCAACATTAAGGTCGCAATTCTATTTCAAAATTTTTCAAATCAAGAGCTTGAAGCCAGAAGAGATCAACTTAACTTAACAATATCTCAAAATTGCGGCCTTAATATTGAACAAAAATATTAAGTGTAGGTACTCATTTTACTCAGAATTTTAGACTCTACAACATTCGTACTGACACTGTTTCTGATAGAGTTAGCTGTTTTGAGATATGGTTAAGTTAACTTGATCTCTCCTGGCTTCAATATCTTGATTAGCGATTAAGGCAAAATTTTAAAATAGACTTGCGACCTTAATGTTGAACAAAAATATTAATGATGGTCCTCATTTTATTTAGAATTTTAAGCTCTACAATTTTATATTGGCAATGTTTTTGATAGAGTTATCTGTTTTGAGATATTGTTAAGGTAATTAAAAAAATGTGTTTTTTTCGAAAATAAATATGTACATATTTTCTAACATTCACCCAAGTACGAGGAAGAAAACATAGTACGTTCATTTTAGACCTAAACTGAAGGGATTAAAACAATTTCTAGTTTTCTCCTAATTCATTCTGAGTTCAACCCCCCGACCATGGGTCTAAAACTCTAAAGTGAAATTGTGACCTTAATGTTCAACAAAAATATTAAGTGTAGGTACTCATTTTACTCAAAATTTTAAGCTCTACAACCTTTGTATTGACAATGTTTTTGACAGAGTTAGCAGTTTGAAGATACGGCTATGGTATGTAAAAAAAAACGTGTTTTTTGACTATAAATCTATTCATATTTCCTGACGCTCACCTAGTACGAGGGGGAAAACATAGCATATTCATTCTAGACCTAAACTGAAGGGATTAAAACAATTTCCAGCTTTCCCCTAATTAATTCCGAATTCGGCCGTTTTTTGCTCCCCTACCACTCGGCTAATACGCAAAAAACGCGAAATAACTAGTTAGGTTTCAGAAACTAACATATTCGTTAAATTTCAATAAAACCTAACTTCTGTGATTTGGTTAGTTACTTTTAATTTTATTATCCTAAAAGGGATTTTTACCCCAAACTGAAAGAAAAATTCAGGGCCGAAAGGGTTAAATAGGGGAAAACCCGTTATTGGCGCCTGGCCAGTAACTAACATTTCAGCAAAAATCTAACTCAAATAAGTATTTTCTTGTAACATTCTACAAAGTAATGTCAACGAAAAAAATCCAGTCGTTTGGTACCAGTAACGTTCTTCTACAATAATTTGTTGCAGAGTTAGTAGGAGGTGTTTACTTTTTTTTTTCCCTCACTACAGTCGTGGAAAAAAAAAGTAAACACCCCTACTAACTCCTCAACAAATTATCGTAGAAGAAAGTTACTGGTACCGAACGATTGGAAATACAGTCTACTTTTAAATGATGTATATAAAATTTACTAGGGGGGCCATCTACATATTAAAAAAAAAGCAAACTTTATTTTTTTCATTGGCAATACCCAATTTTAACAAGATATTTCAAATCTTCGGTTAAAACTATCTTTAGACACCAAATTTCAAGTCATTTGAATGATAAGTTTTTGAATTATAAACATTCAAAATTTAATGCTTCTAATGTTAAATTACATTTTCATATTTTTATTTATATCTCCCGAAAATATCCTCATAAAGTCATATTTTTTTGTGTAGCAATAATACTAATATACCCAAACATAAATACGTTGAATTTGCAACTTTTATAATTTTATGATATGAACTATGAATTATGAAATTAAAATTTGAAAAAATTATGAATAGCAACCTAAAATTTTTTTTGACGGATTTAGATTTATTAAATCCTGCTTTATGGAAATCCAAAATTTCGCATTTTTCTTCCAAGTAGTTTTCAAATTATGCTTAAAAAACGGCAAAATGATGGTTTAAGGGGCCGTCTACGATAGAAGTGGCTAGATATTTTGGAATTTCTTCTGCTATCCTGTAATCTAGCAGTCTTCAATGATTGCGTGAGTGGCGCTTAAGATGCCTTGATCAAGAAGGCAGCTCTCTCGGTCAACAATGGAGTACCGAACTTCAGTTTGGATACAGCCCCTAAAATATGCTCGTTTTAAAATAATTAATTTCTCGAAAACTTATCTCACGAATTGCATAAAAATTTCTTTTTAGGCTAATTGAAGAGTGTAGAGTTCATTTATGCTGTCAGAATTATGTACTGCTATTGAGAAAAAACAAAGTTATGGTTCATTTTAATATGTAGATGCCCCCCCCCCCCCTAAGCAAATTTTATATACATCATTTAAAAGTAGACTTTATTACCAATCGTGTGGTACCAGTATCTTTCTTCTACGATAATTTTTTGCAAAGTTAGTAAGGGATGTTTACTTTTTTTTTTTCCATGACTGTACTTAAACACTTATTTTTATTTTGGAGTCAATTATTCATCACTATTAGGCCAGAACATATTCAAAGGGAAGGAATTTTTGAGAACACTAAAAGTACCATTTTGATGCATCCATCTTATTTCTAAAATTAAGGTAGTGCTTTTTTTAAATCTATTTGTAATGCAACCATCCTAAACTTTTTCCTAAAGTTATATTTGTAGAAATTAGTTAAACGATGCCTGTGATACATTAGGACTATGATTTCTAGTAGGGATGCACCGAATATTCGGTATCTATTCGGTATTAGGCCTATTCGGCCATGTTACCGACTATTCGGTTTGGCCGAATATCAAACTATTCGGTATACCGAATATTCGGCTTGACCGAATAGCAAACTATTCGGCCTGTCGAATATCGAAATATTCGGCCATCCGAATACTTAGAAAAATTTTAAAACATATTTTTTAAAACCTTATACCACATATACGTTTAACAATCAACTTATAAAGATATTCAGAATAATTAGAAACAGAATCATATATTTAAATAAAAGATAATGTTTTTACATTATTTATTTGCTGTTTGTTAAGTATTATTTAAGAAAATTAACCAATCACGAGATTTTCACAGGAATTAATTATGTACAGATGCAAGTTCCTGAACATTGCCCAGTAAATAATCTGTTTCTTGCTAAGATTTTAAGAACAACATTTACAATCTCTGAAAATGATCGCCCACTCCAGACACCGATCTAGGATGCATTTAAAAACTTTCTTGCTTAATAAAAGGGAATAAAACAGTTATTCTTGCTGAGTTACCACCATATATAAAATTTGAAATTTTGATAATATTATTTATTTACTTTTACTTTAGTCTCTTTCTGACAAACAAATGAAGAGCTAAGTGGAAGAACATGTTAAGTAGCAAAAATTACATTTGGAGAAATTTGACGTGAAAATTTTTGTTGTCAATTTTAATGATTTATTTTCTGTTTGATACCATGTGTTTAAAATATTAAGAGGTGTGGTACTAAACTCTATCAAAAAAACTTAAAAACTCTATTAAAAAGTATTAATATTATTTGCATTATTAAATATTAAAATATTAAATATTAATGAATAATGTCTTAAATCTTCAAGGCTAAATAGAACTTTAGTATTTTAGCTTTACCATGTGATAGAATACCTGATAACACCTTTGTCCAAAAGATAAAATAATTTTTAAGAAAATGTAGCATAACATGTTCTTCCACTCAGCTCTTCAAATAATATGTGATCCTGTACAATTTTTCTTCCAATTTTTTCACAATTTTTCTTTGATTTTAAAATGATTGTTTTAGAATTTAAGAAAATTTTATTCATTTGTTGTAATTCACAGAAGAAGCGATGAAATTTAAAATTTTATTAATTAAAAAAGTTTTATAACTATCCCCTTCTTAAATAACTCAAAGCAGATTTTTTTCAGCAAAAAGTTTACTTGAAAAAAGCTCTTGATTATCAAAATGAAAGTTTCTGTTTTAATTATTATGTAAAACTGTTTTAAAATTTAACATTTTAATGCCTTTAAACTTTGAAATATAAAATTATTCGACAAGCCGAATATTCGGTATTCGGTTCGCCTGTAGGCCGAATATTCAGTATTCGACATTCGGCCAAAATCACTATTCGGTGCATCCCTAATTTCTAGTTTATAGTTATTTGATTTAAAATAATGAGAGGTGCGAGTTATTAGTTCCTTGAATTTCATTTCGCCAGTCTCCGACAGAGGTGTTATTGGTAATATTTAAGAAAGTTGAAATACATTATTTGAACTGTTTAAAAAAACACAATAATAAATTGAATTTATCTTGTAGTCTTAAGTCCATTAACATTTAAATTATTCTATGTGCGTCTCACACCATTTGTCAGGTACTGGTTCATAAATATCAGTTATCGGCAGGAGTGGGGAACTTCTAGAAAATTTTATCAGCCAAGGATTTATTTCACCAGCCAGTAAAATACAACGTACAGTTGAAAATTTTTATGGCAAAATTTACGCAACTCAAAAACAGTTGTTTACTATAACTATAATCCATTTTCGTATTTTCCCCCCTGTAAAATTAAGAAATATAAACAAGAGATGAAAGTTTAATATGTTTACATCGCAGTAATTAGGAAAGTTGAAAAATACAGCTAACTGCTAAACAAAGACTAACTAAAAATTCACTCGCCAGTGGTGAGTAAAATGATGCATTTCCCCACCACTGGTTATTGGATATCTGCATTACTATAATAATTTAAAACATAAAAAAGGGGCACATGCATCTGTAGTATATCAGGGTTCGTACGGGTCCTTGAATTTCCAGACTAATAAATTCTTCAGTACCAGTATTTTCTTTTGGAAAATCTCTCCTTAAATAAGGCGAAATTTCGTCCGTTTAAACTAGATTTATTTTTCTATAAAAAAATTCTGATATGTGGCCTTGAAAATAACGGTACCCGTACGAACCCTGGTATATCATATAAATAAGGTTTAATTATTTTGTTTTTATAATAAATTTTTAAAGCATAAATTCCTTGAAATATAAAATAACTTTTTTTAAATATATTTGTAAGTAAAGTGTTCTTGTTCAGTCACTTGTTCAGTTTGTGTCAGTTATTGGTTCTTCAAAATGGGGTTGCTGTCGGTTATTGGGGTTGTTGACTATATTTAATAATAATAATAATAATAATAATAATAAACTAATCTTTAATGATACAACGTATAATTTTTTAGCGTTTTGTCGAAATTAATTTTTTAATGCATCTCTACTATCCTTTCAAAAAGAAAGACAGGTATAAAATGTATTTAAAATTTGTAATAGTGATTTCAACAAGAAAGAATAAAAATGTCAGTTACCAGGGGTTTCCTATATGACTATTAAAAAGAAAAAAAAACGGACGTTAAGGTACAGTGAAACCTCCCTGTGTGACCACTTCCCTGAACGACCATTTTTTCATAGAACGACCTTTATTTTCATAGGCTCAATACAAATTTTACCTCCATTCAGAGATCATCCCAGTTGAACTCCCTCCATGAGCGACCCCTTTCTTTGAAGAAAATGAAACAAATTCCGTTTTTTTCCTGGTCGCTTGAAGAAGGTTTTATTAGAAAAATAATTCCGGAGTGCGCATTATTCATCAAACTTCTAAACTAAGTTTAGAATTTTTTTTAATTCCGGTAACTTTTAAGTGTTTAAACCCCTTTGTGCCTTTTTAGGCAATGAATTTAACTCTGATGTCAAATTAAGAATGACGGTCAATAAACTCCCCTGCTCTATTCTGTCAGGAAACTCTCAAAGAAATAGATAAATTAATGAAATCGTCGTTATTTGTTCCCGTCCAAAAAAAAAATAAAAAAAAATTGCATTTATTTACTGAACTTCGAAAAGACTTGAAAATAAAAGTTATGAAAGATAAAACCGCAAAATCAAAGGAAACGTCAATGTATTCATTTCTTTAATTTTGCTGTAATTAACTTATGTAATTAACTTTTGTCTTAACACTTAAATTTTCACATTTTTTCCTAATGTGAAAAATAAATTTTAGTAACATTGTTACATTTTTTCAACAATTAAAATCTAGATTTAAACTTGACCTCCATTAAGAGACCACCTCCAATTTTTATTGGAACGGAATGTGGTCGCTTTAGGAAGGTTTTTACTATACCTGTATGCCTTCAAAACATTTTTTTTTTTAATTTTAGGTTTAAAATTGCTACTTATTATTTAAAATGTCATAAAAATGTGACATAAACATACAAATAAATAATTTATTTTAATTTATTTTTTTTAAATGGTATAAAATTAACCGAAAATTTGCTATTTTCGCAAAACTACTTAAATTTAAAACTATTAAATACAAATGCATTTTATGAATTCCACGATACATATAATAATGTTAACTAGATTATTTTTATGACAATAACATGAATATTTTAAAACTTATAGGTATAAAATTACAAACAACGCTGAGTATTCCGTAAAAAAAGCGAATAATTCGTAAATTAAAACTATATAAATAATAAACTTCTCAATAAATCAGCATAAGAATAGTCTACTTCCTTTATAATTGAAAAATAATTGAAATTTTGTGATAATGGAACCATTATTTATTGAGTTATGACATTTTTTCCTATACAATGTTACAAAAAAAAAAAAAAAAAAAAAAAAAATCACTTTACAGGAAAATCAAAAAACAACTTTCAAATTAGTTTTTTAAAGTTTGTAATAAATATAAAAATAAAATTTTAACGAAAATCGAAAATTTAGAAATTTTATATTAAGGGGACAAGGAATCTTCAAATTCATTTTTTTTTTTTCAAAAAGTACATTTTAAATACGATTCAAGGGTATACTATATGAATTATGGCATACATTTATCACACAAGAAAAAAAAATGGCGAATAAACTTAATAGTTTATTATTTTTCGCGATTTAAAAAATCAAAAAACCCGACTGCATAAAAAGCGAACTAATTAATTATTTCTCATCAATGTGAAACAATTTTTTTTTTTCAATTCCTACAATTAGCTCACACTCTCGCTATATATATCTTGTTCAAATTTTCAATCGTTAATAAAACACTTATTATTCATCCAATAAATTCATCCAAAATTCATCCAATAAATTTTTTTAAACTTGTAGTGGATGACACTTGATGTTAATCTAGTTTTTTTTCAAATATTAATTCATTAATTAAATTAAATTAATTAATTTTCAATAATTGAGAGAGCCCTCTTCTTGATCACGGTACTTTAAGACCGAGAGAGCCCTCTTCTTGATCAAGGCATTTTAAGCGCCACTCAAGACGAAAGAAGGATGGGAGAAAAAAAATTTCTCTTATTGGCCTAAGTAGGAATTGACTTAAGATTTTTTTTATATTACTTGTTTATATTACTTACCTATTTTTTTATTTACTTATATTGATGACTTTTAAGTTGTGTTTAACTGTTAGTTCCTGTCTATAAACACTGTTTTGATGTGGTCTATAGATGTCTATGATGGTTAGAGTTGCAGTCAAGCTAGAGATCCTACCTACACAACTTCCAGGTTGTATAATATTTTAACGGAGCTTCTGGCTGTAAAATAGCCAATGAAACATCGTCTTCATTTTGAAAGCCACTCAATAGGGTGCGTAATTTTATTTTTCGTCTCTACCGCCATTTTGAATTTATAGAAACAAAATCTAGCCTATAACCATTGGGCCGTTAAGACGAATTGATAGAGATCTCATTCATTAAAATCCATCCAGCCGTTGGGATGTTTCGAGGGTATAAAGAAATCCACATACACAGATACGCGTGAAACACATAACCCTTCTTTTCAGTCGGGTAAAAATAAGGATTTTTCCTGCATATTTTAAGCGGTTTGAAGAACTTTTCAAAATGCTTCATGCGCATTCCATATCAATTAAAATCCCCAGTATTTTTTATTCCAGTTTAGATTACATATACAAATAAAACTGTGTGTAGTTTTTTGAAAATAAATATAATTGGAAAAGTTAAAGGAAGGGCAGAAATACGACGCAAAAATGCTGAAAATTTTATAAAATCTAGAAAATATTTTTTTTTCTTATCTTTATATATTCAAATATATAAAATTCGATGCACATATTTATTTGTATGTGTAAACCAAATTGGCAATAAAAAATATTGGGGATTTTAATACATATGGAGTGCGCAAGGGGCATTTTGAAAGTTCTTGATAACGCTTTAAAATATTCAAGAAAATTCCTTATTTTTCTCCGAAAAGAATTTTTTTTTTTTTTTTTTTTTTACTTTCTCGTGTGATAAATATATGCCAAAATTCATATACCGTATTTCCTTGAATAGTATTTAAAGTGCAACTAAAAAAACTAAATAAAAAATGAGTTTGAAGGTCCCTTGTCCCCTTAATTTAAACTAGTAGGTTGTGGCCATCACAAAACTTTCTTCTATATAAATCACGTCAATTAAATCATTTAAATAGTACAAGAAATTACATCAATTTAGCACCAATTCATATCAAAGTATATCTGAATTTAAAGTTTGATGAAAATTCGTGCATTAGTTCTTGAGATAGAGCTATAGCGGAAATTCTGAAAAATGCAGCATAGAAGCGCCACCTGTTGAGCGATTTGCACCAAAACATAAAGAGCACTAATATCCAGGTATACCTGAATCTGAAGTTTTTTGAAAATCTAAGAATTAGTTCTTGAGATAGAGCTGTTGCGGAAATCGCAAAAATGCAGCACAGCAGCGCCACCTGTTGAGCGATTTACATCAAACATAAACAGCACTAATTCATATCCAGGTATATCTGAATCTGAAGTCTGTTGAAAACCAAAGCATTATTTCTTTAGATAGATCTTCAGATAGATTGCAGAAATCGCAAAAAAATGCAGCATAGCAGCGCCACCTGTTGAGCTATTTACACCAAAATGTACAAAACGTCAATTCATGTCAAGGACTAACTGAATCTGAAGAGGAAAATCCGTGCATTATTTCTTGAGATAGAGCTATTGCAAAAATCGTATAAATCCTGTAAAATGCAGCATAGCAGCGTCATCTGTTGGGCGATTTACACCAAAACGTTACAAGCACCAATTCATATCAAGGAATAACTAAATCTGAAGTTTGATGAAAATCCGTGCATTATTTCTTGAGATAGAGCTATTGAAAAATCGTGTAAATCCTGCAAAATGCAGCATATCAGCACCATCTGTTGGGCAATTTACAGCAAAACGTTACCAGCACCAATTCATATCAAGGAATAACTAAATCTGAAGTTTGATGAAAATCCGCGCGTTAGTTCTTGAGATAGAGCTATTGCAGAAATCGCGAAAAATGCAGCATATAGCAGAGCCACCTGTTGGGCGATTTACACCAAAAACTAATCAGCACCAATTTATATTAGGGACTACTAGAATATAAATTTTTATTAAATTCCATGCATTAGTTCTTGAGATAGAGTGTCCACAAAATTTGTGCGACATACAGACAGACTCACTGACAGACATTTTGTAAAAACATGTTTTTCGGAATATCTGGCTCCTAAAACGTGTAAATCCGTCGAAAAATGGAAGTCAAAACTTTTAATGAATCCAGTACTTTCTTCTTTAAAGATAGAATAAAGTAAAAAGAAAAAATTGAAATTTGATCGAAATTGACGTTTTAAAGGAATACAGATATCTTAAAATTTACCGTCGGTCAAAGAAGCAAAAGAAAAATAAAAGGAAGGGGGAGCCCATATCATTTTAACACGAAATTATCACAAAGAGATTCGAGAGGTACCATTCGACAGTTTTAAAACTGGATTCGTCTAGGCAATAAAATTTATATGAACTTTGATTTTTCAATTGGTAACACCCACTTTTGACACCATTTTTGAGTTCTTCAGTTTAAATCAGCCTGGAAAAGGACATACTTTTGAACGTTTTTTTCGAAATCATCATAGAAGAAATGAAAGTTTGGGGATATTGACTCTGTAAAAAAAGAGAAATGTTTCTGGATCTATCAAAACTTTACGAAAATATAATATTAGTTCTTCCAAATTATCCACGATTCCCAAAAGGATTCTTTTATCTTCAAAAACCTCAGAAATCAATAGATATTTGAGATTTAAAGGAACATTTCTGAGACAAAAGCTTTTTTTTTGCTGCCTGTTTCCAATGAATAAGAATATATAACAAAAAGGCTCCGAGTATTTTTTGCAGTGTATTAATCTGTCTTCCCAACGTGAAATATCGGTTTTGTGGGTGCCGTCAATTAAGTAAACATGTTGATGTTCAACAGAGAAACATGCTAAATTAACACCATTAACATTAATATTAAAATTAGCATTAGCTTTTTATTCTTGCATCTATAAATTCTGTTAAGAAGCTGAAAATATTTACTAGAGAATTGATAGCACCCTAAAAAATTATATTTTGCGTTAAAATGCTGATTACTTTAAAAAAAAGGGGGGGAGGGGGAGCATAAAATATCGTTTGTTTCAGAAATGTTTTAAACCTCAGAAGAGTTCCGAAGAGTTTATATTATATTTTTCGCATTTTATCTTTCTTTCTTTCTTCCTTTCTTTCTCCCCCCCCCCCCCTTTTTTTTAACAGTGTAATGTTAAATCCACGTGACAAACTTTAGTTTATATCTTCCCCAAAATCATCCTTCTGAAATGTTTCCTTTTTAATGAAGTAGAATGAATGGACCAAAAAATATTCCAGGCTTTTTTCGATTCAACAACATTTTTAATTATGTAAATTTGCATTAATAAATCCATATTAAAAAATAAACAATTTATGATAGGTATAAATTAATTTGTACTTAAAAGAAATAAGTAACGTCCAAAACATGGCTATGTGCTTTCACTAGGGTGTAAAAAAATCTTGATTAAAAAAAATCGGATTTTTTAATTTAAATCAGATTTTTTTATTTTTATTTAAATCAGATTTTTTAAAAATTTAAATCGGATTTTTATGATTTTTTCCCCAGCGTTCAAATACTGTATAGCTACCAAGAGTTTTAGGTTTCCGAAACAATTAAACGACTAATTGCTAGCACAATCTATGTTTTTACACTAAAATTAATAAAATTATAGTTAGTAATTACATAATAAAATTATTAGTTAGTAATTACAGAAATGATAAAAACAGCAAATTAGTAGTTTCATTAGTTAGTATCATACAATAATGTTATATACATTAATATTGTAATAATTATGTAAAACTTTATTAAATACTAGTGATATTTAACATTTATTAAAATTATTAATAACTGCATTTAATATTAAATAGTTAACACTACTTCAAATTAGTAATTATTAAACAATTAACTCTCTAATTAATGTACATATTATACATTTTTAAGTTTCAATTATTAAAATGATGATTAATAATGTAGTAGTATTCATTTTAGAAAGAAAAAGGGGTAGGATGCTAGTTCCAAAAAAGAGCACTGTTTCATGAGGAAATATATTAGTAATGTGTTTAGTAATGACATAAGAAAAAAAAAGAATATTTTTTAGTATAATAAGTAAAGTGTCCTTAATTTTTAATAATTTTATGAATCACAAATTGAAAAATACAATTAAATAAAAACATGTTTTAATAAATAATAATATCCTGTTTTTTCTAAAGAAATAAAGTTCTATTATTTTTGCAAGATCTTGGGCACATGAATTTAGAAATACTGTTGAATGGGAAGTTTTTTACAATAAATCTCAGGCTACAACTACAGGTGAATTTAACTTTTTTTTTTTTAAGGCAGGGTGCAATTTGCCAATTTCAAAAGGGGCAGGGTGTAGCACCCTTTAAAAAATGGCCTAAAAGAAACAGTAAGCAATTACAAAATTAATAGAAACTGCAAATAAGTAATTTCATTAGTTAGTAGCATAAATAACAAAACTAACAAATATTATTTGCAGTTCATTTTGCATTTGTACTTAGAAAAATTACTGTTAATCAACAAAATTTTAAACTTAAACACATATACCATGTGTATGCCAGGCCAAAAAAAAATTATGAAAATGAGTTAAACCCATTCATACACACATATAGAATAAATATAAGGATAGCCAGTTATATCTGAAATCCTCAAAATATTTGTATAACAGCATTATTACCTCTCAGTTGGGGATTATTAGCTTTCAATGGTTAATTTTTTTTTTCTTTTTAAGAAAAGTTTTGCTGTCTTTTCAACCCCTAATTAATTTTTTTATTTGATATGTATAATATATGAGTTAAAAAGTTAAAAAACAAAAGCAAAAAAAAAAAAAAAAAAAAAAAAAAAAAAAAAAAAAAAAAAAACATTTATTTAACATATACCGAAGAAGCTCTTGCTGTAATTTTTAACATTTCTATAACAATTAGCTCTTTTTCTCTTATGTATTCATTTATAATTTAGCTGTTGAGCAGATGTTAGTCTTTCATTCTTCTTTGACTCGAGATTGCTATTAATTTATTATTAGAAAAGTTGAACGAGAAACTAAGACACTGACTATTTATTCTTTTATTCGCAAAACCTTAATAGACTTGCTATGTTTTATTTTACATAAAATAATGCATAAATTGATTACCTAAAAGAAATGATGACATTACAAATTATATTACATTTAAATATAATTTTTAAACGAAGCTGTTTTATGTTGGATAAAAACAATGCTTTTTACAAACTTAACTGTTTTTAATTTGTTACAATACTCAGGAATTAAGCTTAGAAACAATTATTTAAAGCTCTTTATTTTATTTTTTTTTTTGTTTATTCATAAGTCAAAATACCTGTAGAAACTTTCAAATTATGTTCATCATAGATTTTAAAGCTTTTTTTTTTTAACATTTTAAACATTTAGAATTGTTTTCTTTTAAGCAACGATTTTTTTTTAAATCGCTTGATTAAAATCACGATTTAATCACTGATTTAAATCAACTGATTAAAATCGTTGACACCCTAGCTTTCACAGTTCATTTTATCCTTAATTTTCGAGATAGAGTGAGATTTTACTTTTAGACGATCTAGGGGACTGTCTCCTGTGATTGTTGACATAAAAAAAAAAAGAAAATCTTAGACACTAATCGGTAACGTTTTATTGACTTTTCTTTCATTTAAAGTAATTTTATTATATAGTATTTATAATTCTTGTAAAATTTTCCGGCTTACTAATTGAATTTTTAGTGTACAATTTCTTTTACGATCGTAATTTTATTTTTCTAAATTTTTGGATACACCCTTAACATATTTCCATTATTTTAAGTGTAAATATGTTAATCCTCCGTAATCGGGTTGCACGTGCATTTTTTATGTAGATATAAAAAAAATTATACGCTTGAAAATAATTTTTAAAATCATAAAAAAATCAGCAAATTGCAATACAGTTTTCAAAGAAATTGCATTCGGAATTACTTTTTTTTTTTTCAATTTGACTACGTAAAATTTAAATTGTGAGATTAGCAAAAAATCGCGATAAAACGAAATCGAGTGTTCTGGTCGTTGTCACATTGGATATGACGTCAGCGTTACTCAAAGACTTATTTTTGCTGTATAAAATAGACTTGTATTGAACAAATTTTAATGCATAGAAAGGAAAAAAAAAATAGATGATTTTTCGAGGAATAGTCCGAAAAATAAACGACGGGGAAAGAATAAAAATTAACAGAACGTTACTTCAATTAATGACCAATTTCTTTCAGGTGACCAAGATTCTAATGCATGTCTGAAAAAAACAAACAAAAAAAAAACACTTGTAGATCCAAAGATTCAGATTACCACGCAAAAGAATAAAAGTCGAAGCAAATGAAATACGGTGTGTTAGACAAAAGTCACCATCCAGATTTATTGATTACGTGACAAACATCTCAATAGTATGAATGTCAATTAAAATATCATCGATAACCCTGATTTTCTTTTCTTTTTCTTTTTTTTTTCCCATGAAGAAGTACATTCCTTATAAGAATATAAATGCTGCAATGCTATTTATAAGATAATGGTGATACAAAGGATTTCTCTAATCATTTTGGTAGCCATGTACAATAGAGATGAGGCGGACCCAGCACGAGACCGAGCTTGCATTTGAAACGGGCTTAGGACTCGTTTTTTATATCAGCCTTCGGGCTCTGGGTCAAAGAGAAATTTTTGTCTAAGTAGAATCCCGATTATCCGAGTTAATATGGGCCAAGCTCACCTCGGATAAGCAAAGAACTCGGATAAACCGGATTTACATAAATCGTCGAAAACTAAGAAGACGAAATATCAATTTTCACTTAATTCATTAATTTTTGTGGTGCTAGTCAGGGCTTAATTTCTAGCAAAAAAAGTACCTGAGCCGTAATATTCTGCAGTACTAAAACCATAACGTATCCCGCCCCCCCTCCCCTCGCGCCTCACTCCAATCTGCATATTTATAATTTATACATTATTTGCAAAATTTAAAACATCTTTTTTTTCCCCCTTAGCAAAATAAAAATCTTAAATATATCTACCTGCATATAATTTACTGTCAACTTTTCCAGTTGTTAGTTTATCACTCCTTCGTAATAGAAATCTTTGCCTAATTTTATTGTTAATTAATCGTAGAATTCTGCAATTAAATAAGGTAATAATTATGATTCGGAAATAGTGTTAACACAAAAAAGAAAGATTCGATACTTTTATAGAAAAAGGCGAAACGATGCTCGATTGCTTTCTATCAGAATAAGAAACAATACATGGCAATTTATATCTACAAGGGAAATTTTGAATGTAAGACAGATTGAGCTTGACCCCGCCCACGCCCAAAGATTGAAATAAAAATTGAGTCCATCTTCTACGTGTACGACACATTAGGTTACGTACAAGTGTTTTGATAGAAAATAATGCGAAAACTCGGAGATAAGAGGGAAAGGAAAGGGTAATTTAGGCTTCGGTCTTTCGGGAGCGCTATTGCACTGGGCTCCGGAGCTTTCTATTTATGAGCTCCGGTGAATTCCGACAAACATTTAAATATTTACTAAAACCAGAGGAGTACCGGAGCTGAGCTCCGGTGGGCTCCGGTGCAAATTAAGCCCTGGTGCTAGTAACATTTCTTTGATGTACATTTCCGTTACTTTTAAGAAAAACGGGGATAAAATTGTTTATTTGATAAAGCCCTTGATAGCTTTTTGTTTGTTGAATGTCAATTTTGCTGCCGTTTTTTTTTTGTTTTTCCGCAGTATAACGCTACTGCATAGTTACCAATTTCTAAGATTTTTTCTTACCACTAAAACTTACCAATAAATTTTGTCTAATTCAATCGCCAGTGTCTAACAATTATCAACGATTAAATATGGCAAAAATTTGTATTAAATTTTAGAAATAACAAAAACGTATACAAATTGGCAGCTGATTCTATTACTGTCATGAAAATTGCAAGTGCAGTTTCTTATTTCTGCTCAAAGTATTAAATAGTTTTCTCAATCGAACTTATACCTTTGGAAGGGATCATTCTCTGATGGGAAAACAAAATGGCCTTAATTTGGCCATCCCCCCCCCCCCCCATTCTGACGACAAAATCAGAGAGTTCTAACATTTTACGGCTGCTCTTTCATCTTCACCTAACACTTCATTCATAATGGCTGTTTCATAATAATGGAAGCCATCAGTCCATCAGAAGAAAAGAACTCGGTTAAAGCACAAACTCGGTTAAGCGAGACTCCGATAATCGAGACTCTACTGTATTCACAAATTGGGGAAAAGAAAAAAAAGCTCGCTATTTGAGAAAAAAGAATGTAGTCTAAGTTTCTCAAAGTTTTTACCAATCCTTTAAAAATCAGTTTGAAAAGAAATTGAATTGCTATTGATGATATATAAAGAGTAATATAGAGGGGTGTCAGATTCTGCCGTTGTACGCTCAGTGTTGGCAACATAAGAAACCGTGGGATATATCTATCCTTCTCTAACGTCGTTTTCTGTTTGAAGTCATTTTTTAGAATTACTGGAAAGCAGAAGTCATGTATGTCTTCCTGCCATAGTTATATAATATTTAAAATAAAATAAAATAAAAATTGTAACTTTTGGATATAAATAAAATATTTGCTATATTAAATAGATTTTCAGGCACATGAAAATCCCGAAACGTTGTCACGAAGGAATATTTAGTATTAATACTTATTTCTGAGTAAGAAGAGGTTTTTAAATTAGAAAATTAATCATTAAACAATTCTCATAATGTTATTAACAATTTTCAACTGTGAGCCTTCGGTATCGAACTCGGGCTCTGATGGCACACGATTTTTCGGTCTGCAAATTCATGTGCAAATATATATATATATATGTGTGTGTGTGTGTGTGTGATAAAATTGATAAGATGCTCTATAGTCTATAACCTTTTTTAATTTGTATACTTTCCCCTTAGTTGCTAACTGAATTTCTATATATGTCCCAAATAGCACTTCAAATCGTTAGAACCCCATAAGATATATCATCCTGTATAGCCTATTTTCGATAATCATCAATGCAGACATATGTCCGATATCGTGACACTTCTCAAACATCATAATTTCTTGGCTACTTCAAATAACAGAAAATAACAATTCTGCAACTACAAAGTGCTTATATAGAATAGGGTAACCTAGCTAATGTATATATTCTAATATATATACTTTATTGCCTAACATATTTAAATGATTTATAGGTGGCACGTGGAACTTTAAGAATTTACCGATGTGGCTCTCGAACGTGAAAGGTTGGAGGCCCCTATTCTGCACAATGGTTCGAGGAGGAACTTTGAAGATTCTTTTCAGGTGCTCATTAAAAGCTGCAGACTTAACAGTAAGATAATTTGTTTAGTTTGAAACCGTATAAGTGTTTCTAATATTCTTTGAGAAAGTTCTAGTATAATAGATGATCATTTACAAATTAAATACCAAGAAAATGTATATGCAACGAGCTATTTTTTTTTTTTTAATTCTTTCATAAAACAAATTCAATGGATAAATTTCCCCTCAAAAATTAAGATTTTGCTACAGAAAAAAATATATATCAAAACACTCTTTAAATTCCTTTAATTGCTCTTCAATTTAATTGCTCTTTTGGCTACAGTCCAGTTATTCTAAAAGAGGAGATAATTTAATTTTTAAAAAAGGGGATAAAAAAAGAAAAAAAAAACAATCAATGGCGCAAACGAATGTGATTTCATTTATTATTAAAAAGGAAAAAGAATCTTTTGAGATCAAAGTCATCTTAAAAGGTATTTATAAAGTGGCACTTATTTTTTTTTAAATATTATTATTATTCCTAAAAAAAGCATTATACTTATTTTTCTTTTAAAAGGGTTTACATTAAAAAAAAAGTACCATACTTATTTTGCATTTGTTCATTCCAAGGCTTAATTAAACATCTAAAAACAGTGCATTAGTATTAAAGCTAAAATGAATAATTTAATAATCGATAAATAAAGTACTGAATAAGTATTTAAAAAGTGAGATGAATATAAGTTGCAAAATATAATATGTATATTCTTACGAAACTTTAAAATAGCGTTTTAATTAAGGATAAGTTTTAAAAAAAGAAAAAAACGAAAGAAAGAAAAAAGAAACACGGTATTCTGAGGAAACTCAAGATTCTAAACTTAATAAATTTTAAATGATTAATATAAAATTTTGAAATTTTTTATTAATATTCAGTTGAAGTCAAATTTCGTTTAAAAAATTGTCGTATATTTCTTGTTTTATTTATATAAAATATTTAAGTATTAATATAAGATGATGATATTTCAGTTTATTAATAAGGTAAAATTTACATAAATTTCTATTCAACAACCAAGAGAATTTGCCATTTTTTAATTCTTACAAAAATAATAATTTTAGTAATATAAATGAAAGAGAAATAGTTTGTTATTTTTAAATCAAGAATTTTTTTTTTTTTTTTTTTGCAATAATTAAATTCATATAAATTATTTTTTGTGGCTATTTTGGAAAACAAGCTGTTTATAACAATTTTTGAAGAATTTCTTTTATAAAATATATAATATAAACTTTAAAAAGCTCACAGAAAAAAAAAAAAAAAAACTAAACCTGTGGCTGAACGATCCATGAAGATGAAGGATCGGCCAGTGCCCAACTCTGTTTACTTGACCCTGGGCCCCGAGGTGCTATGCAGCATGTGCCCCGGCGAGGTGGATCAGCCCAACGCGAGACCCTCGATGTTTAGTTCCCGCGCAAGTTTGGTACACATTTTATCGACCGCGAAGGTATGAAAGGTTGAGTGAATCTTGCCCAACCGGGAGCAGAACTCGCGATATGTATAGCGTGGCAGACAGACGTGCTGACAACTACGGTACTGGGTCTCACTAAAAAGCTCACTGGTTTACTTAAAAGGAGACTAAAATAATAGAAGAGATTGTCACGAGTTAAAAATACATTTTATTTAAAAAATTTCTTAGTGCTTTCGGGCTTTTCCAAGCCCTTCATCAGAGAGTATTTTAATAACTAATTGACGTTTATTTATACAAATACGTCACTTCGTTTGAAATGAGTGAGCCAATAATTATTAGGATCGAAAGTCGAAGTAGCAGTCTCTTGGATTGAATTTAAGTAGAGAAAATATATATTTACTGAAGTTTTATTTATTTTATTACATCATTTAATATATATTCAATTCTAATAATTATTGGCTCCCTCAGTTCAAAAACAAAGTGACGTATTTGTATAAATAAATGGCAATTAGTTATTAAAATATTCTCTGATGAAGGGCTTGGGGTCTCTTCTATTATTTTAGTCGCTTTCCAGGGCTCGAAATGTACCGGAGCAAACTGGAAAGATGTTCCGGTTCGTGAAATTGTGACAAATATTGTTCCGGTTCGTGAAAGTAAGTAAAATATTGTTCCGGTTCGTGGAATTATTAAAAAAATATTATTGCAGTTTCACAGATATAGCTCTCTAATAACGTTTTTTTTCTCCTTCTAATTATTTAGAATCTTGAATGCATTTTTTTTTTTAAATTGGTTTTCTATGGTTAAATATAAATTCGCTATACAGTAAAGTCCCGATTATCCGAGTTAATAGGGACCAAGCTCACCTCGGATAAGCAAAAAAAAAAAAAAAAAAAAAAAAAAAAAAAAAAAAAAAAAAAAAACTCGTGTAAAGCGGATTGACACAAATCGTCACCAACTAAGGAGATGAAATATAAATTTTCACTTCATTGTTCATTCATTCATTTTTATGGTACTAGTAATATTTCTTTGATTTTCATTTCCGTTACTTTTAAGAAATACGGAAAAAGAAATTGCTTATTTGAAAAAGCCCTTGATAGTTTTTTGTTTGTTGAATGTCAATTTTGCTGCAGTTTTTTTTTTTTTTTTTTTTTTTTTTTTTCTGCAGTATTACGCTACTGCATAGCTACCAATTTCTAAGATTTTTTTCTTACCTCTAAAACTTACCAGTAAATTTTGCTTAATTCAATCGCCGAAATCTAACAATTGTCAACGATTAAATAAAGCAAAAATTTGTATTCAATTTTAGAGGTAACAAAACCGTACAAATTGACAGCTATATAATTCTATTAGTGTCATGAAAATGGTAAGCGTAGCCTCTTCTTTCTGCTCAAAGTATTAAATAGTTTTTTCAATCGAACTTAATTATACCTTTGGAATGGATTATTTTCTTCTGATGGACTGATGGCTTCTATTATTATGAAACAGACATTATAAATGAAGTATTAGGTGAAGATGAAAGAGCAGCCGTAAAAAGTTAGAACTCTTATTTTCTGGTCAGAATGGGAAAAAAATGGCCATATTTTTCTTTTCAAAAAATAAGTAATTATGGCCATTTTTTTCCCATTCTGACCAGAAAATAAGAGTTCTAACTATTTACGGCTGTTTTTTCATCTTCGCCTAACACTTCATTTATAATGGCTGTTTCATAATAATGGAAGCCATCAGTCCATCAGAAGAAAATAACTCGGTTAAAGCGTAAACCCGGTTAAGCGGGACTCGGATAATAGGGACTTTACTATACTTTCAAAAAAAAAAAAAATATATAGTCGACAATAATTTTGAAACAGCGTTCCGGTTCGTGAATTTTTCCATATTTCGAGCCCCGAGTAAAACTGTGAGCTTTTTAAAGTTCACCATATTGTATATTTTATGTTTGAATCAAGGTGAAATATTGCGTTTCCTCTAATGATTTTGAATTTCTTTTAATTTAAAGCTTAAAAATGGTAAAAAGGAAGCTGCATTTTCCTTTTCTTAAATCAGAGCCTTAAAAGTATCTGCCCTCCTTTTTTTTTTTTTTTTTTTTGAAAACGCATATTTTCAACACTTTTTAACATACAGATGTGCGAAAATTATTAGAATAATTGTGAAATTTACATAAAAAACTTGTTATATTAAAGAAATATTTAAAAAATATTGATACATTTAATATTTAGTGTGCATCCCCTTGTTTTTTATTAAAGAAATGATGGCATACTTGTCGTTGCATACTTTGTATGAGTTTTTTGTAATTAATTTGTATTTCGTTGTCATGATGCCAAATTTTGAATGAGTCTTTCCATCAGACCAGGCTTGTTTGTGATGTTGCATTTCTTTAATTTTTTCTTTACAGTGGCCCAAAGGTTCTGAACCCTATAGGGTTCAGATCTGAACTGTTTCCAGACCATGGAAGTGTTTTCTTTAATTAAATTAAAGAAATGCAACATCAGAAACAAGAATGTTTCGATAGAAAAACTCATCCAAATTTGGCATCATGACAACGAAATACAAATTGATTGCCAAAAACTCATACAAAATATGCCAAGACGTATCGAATATTTAATAAAAAACAAGGGGATGCACACTAAATATTAAATGTATCAATATTTTTTAATGTATTATTTCTTTAACATAACAAGATTTTAATGTAAATTTCACAATTATTCTAATAATTTTCACACGTCTGTAGTTGAAAAGTGTTTTCATAAATATGACCGGATTTCCATGTAATTTTTATATGTTATCGAGGTTTACTGTCGAATGTTTGGTATTGAAATTAAGTGTGTAGTAGTTATAGTTCGTTTACAAAGACGCACAAAAAAATTCCGCTACATTATGGTCTATGAAAAAAAAATAATTTGAGATGCATTTTAATGATGTTGCATTACTTCAAACATACTGAAATTGATATATATCACTAATATGCACAACAAGAGGCTTACTGTAGAATGTAGCGAACATCATATAGCATTTGTCGGCATAGTATTAATCGTTTATTTACAGGAACACACAAAATAATTCCGTTAATTAATATGTATCACTGAGGTGGGGGGAAAAATGATTTCTCACGAGTATATAATAAGTAACATAGATAGTTCGCTTACAAGGAACAAGGACACGCAAAAGAATTCCACTACATTATGATCCAGGGGATAAAATCGTCTGCAAAGCATTTTAATGATAAGAACTAAAAGGTCTTCTTAAAACTCCGTCACTTTCAAACACTTAAAAAAAAAGTTTCTGATGATGTTTTAAGATCTATTCACACCAGTTTCAACTTATTTTCTTCCATTTTAATGATGTTATGATACTTAAAACATAATGGAATTAAAAACGATCACTGAGGTGCACTACAACAAGTTTTCTGTAGATTATGGAATGCATAACATTTATCGTTCATCTACAGAGTCGCATAAAATAATTCGGTTACAGGACTATCTATGATCGACTTCATTGTACGGAAAAAACTAAATTTCTTAATAATATTCTGTCAGTGTTGGAAAATGTTTCATAATCTATGCCTGATGAAGTTTTCGTTCTTGTTTTTTTATCTATCTGAATTAAAAGAAAAGCAAAATTTGCTTTATTGACTGATTTTACTTGCGTTACTAAGATAAACAAATCCTTTTTGGCTTATATTTTACTCATTCAAGCTATATTTTACTCATTCTCATGCATCAATAAAATGTGCAGAAGAGTAAGTTTTTTTAATGCTTTTAACTGACAAAAGAGAAAAAAGAATCGTCATCTGAAATTCATGCTGTAACAGTGAGTGAACTATACTTTTGGTAATACGTTCTTTATCATAGTTTGAAAGAAATAACAAGCATTCTGCCGCTAAAAATATATTGGACATTAGACATCCAACCCCCCTTTGTATACATTTATTTACATTTTTATTAATTTTATTCTTAACATATAAAGTAACGCATAGACGAAAACGAAGAAGATTATATATAAAAAAAAAAGCAATTTAACAAAATACAACGACCATTTGAAAAATGATTTTTTCAAAGACTAAAATTTAAGACATAAAAAATCGCACGGAGTTGATCATACATTACGTACGCCATGAATTAAACATTAATAGTGTTATTACACTATAAGCGTAAAAATTCCAAGCGACAAAAATCGCCAGCGACTCGCACGCATTATCCACCTGAAACTTACGTATTATCCAAGCATTCCATTGGCTGTTCGGGAAAAGGCTTTTCCATCGTCAGATTTCCCAGAAATCTGACGACCCATTTTAAAAGAAATTTCATTCTTAAACTTTTAAACATCCCACAATATTACTTTTTACACCGTCGTATAGAGAAAAAAAAGCACTTTTAAATGCAATTTGTTTGAAAGCTGTATCTCAATTTGTTTCTGAGTTATTAATTTTTTTTGTAGTTTTTATTACTTTTTTGTTATAGTGGCAACAGAAGGTATCCATCTCTGTTGAAATTAAAGGGAAATACAGATTACTGTATATACCAATCAGAAAACGAATAAAATGCAGATTAAACCAATCAAAAGCTTCAGAGATGCTTTTGATTTCCTACACTGACAAGGACAATTAACCATTTTTCCAAATGGTTAAAAAGGAGAAAGATTGAAGTATGCTTTAATTTTTTACCTGTTGGAGAAAGTAGACAATGTAAATTACAAAAATACTCAAAATAAGGTAGGAAATAAGACCAAGTTAATGAAATAGTGTTGCCATTTATTTTCAAAAAGTTACACTTTTAAATTTTAATACAGTTTATTGATCTTATTATACTGTGTGTCCGAAAATTCCTGGACACATTTTAGAATTCAATATAAAATCAAGTAATTGTAGCACAGAAGCGAGGTTTGGTCTAAAATGCTTCGAGGGTGAAAAGTTTTCTTGAAGTGAATGAAAATAATTACTTCCAAATTTCAATCATAGATGGCACCACTTGTCCGTATGTTTGCTTACAAACATGCTTTTTTTCTGATTTTCAGATAAATTTTGGCACTGTGACACAGAAATGATGATTCACGGTGCTGGTAGCCGTCATTTCTGTGTCACAGTGCTAAAATTAATCTGAAAATCAGAAAAAACGTATGCCTGAAAGTAAACATACGGAGATGTGCTGCCATCTATGATTGAAATTTGGAAGTAATTATTTTCATTCACTTGAAGAAAACTTTTCATCTTCAGAAGCATTTTAGTCCAAGCCTCATTTCTGTACGACAATTTCTCGATTTTATATTGAATTTAAAAAAGGATACCCTGTATTTAGAACATCCTTTATTTAGAAACATCTTCTTCATGCTCTGGCAAGTAAAACAGTAAAAATTTCATTTTTCTACAACCAATTCGAACTTGTATAAATTGGAAGTTGCGGAATGAATTGTATTTATTGTCCAAATCGCATTAATTTCACCTTATGTATATCCGGAAGATTTTATTGTTATTGATTTTATTGATTTTAAAATTTACGTAAAAATATGGTATGTTTGAAAGATTCGGATTGGGTTCAAATAAAGCATACTTTGTAGCAATATTTAATTTTATCTCAATAATTTATTTTAAAAATCAATGGAATTTTTTTAAATTCAAGCCTTGATCAGCAAAGAAAAAAATATGTAATTTTACCTCAGAATATTTCAATAATTTCTGTATTATTTAATTCAGTACCTAAATTAATTGAAACGAGAAAACTCGTACTGTCACAAAATAAAAGAAAAAAATTTGCAGGTGAAATTATAATTTACCTTTTCGTTTCGAAAATACATCTTTTTACCACCTCCTTTTTTGCTTCCTATTTAATGACCAAATCTCATTAATTTCACTTTCTGTATATCTGGTAAAATTTTAATTGTTACTGATTTTATTGATCTTAACCGTGTGGGGACCAGCAGTGGTCAAGAACACGTATGTAGCCGCTTTATTGATCTTAAAATTTACGTAAAGAGATGTATGTTTGGCAGATTCGGATTCGGTTCAAATAAAGCATAATTTGTAGCAATATTTAATTTTATTTCAATAATTTATTTTTAAAATTAATGGAATTTGCAAAAATTCAAGCCTTGTTCGCTGTTCAGCAGGGTTGGAAAAAAACCAGGTTTTTTTTGTAAAAAACCAAAAAAACCGGTTTATTTGGTTTAAACCAGGTTTTTTTGGTTTAAACCGGGTTTTTTTAAATATAATTTCCAATTGCATACAGATGCATATCTGTTGATAAAATAAACATTTTTGGATATTATATAAGTAATATAACTTTTGAAAATATTTAAATTAAATAATTACAGTCAATTATGTAGAAAATTGAAATCATTTCTAATTTAAACATTATTAGTAACAGCTATGTCTTTTGTTCACAGTAAACTGTTCTACACAGTGAACATTGATACCTTGAAAATCGTATGAAGAATCCTTTGATTAATAATATAATAATCAATCAATCAAACATTTGATGCAGTTTCATGAATATAATATTATTCTGTGGTTGTTATTTTTTTAATATCCAAATACTTCTGGTTATTTTGTTTTCTGAGTGATAATTCCAAGTGTCCAATTCAACATTTTTGGCCATTAGATTCAGCAACTTACAGAAAAGATTGATTGGTATTATTGAAATGCTATAACTAGCACTCAGATTTTGCAAGCTGTGTTATTCAATTTGATATCTTAAGTTACTCTTTTAAATTCTTTAAGGATAATCTTCCCCAATCTCAATCCAGAAAATTTTCTTTTACAACTTAACCAAAATCTTAAAGATCATTGTATTTTGTTATTAACTGCGCTGTAAATAATCTGCATTTTTTAAATGAAAATATTTTATGCTAAATATTGAATATTATTTATCTATTTTATCTTTTCTAATTTCACATGTTTTAAGAAAAATCTTTAGGGTACCAGATATGTTCATCAGCACATGCTAATTTTCATTCTACATGCATAGAAACATGACCTAGGCTCATTATGTCTCATGTTGACTGCTGAGATGAAGTGTTAAAAGAAGAAATTACTTCTATAAATAATTTAAAACAAATAAATTACAAAAAAGAGAAAATATTACATTAGATTTTTCTAAAAAAACCAAATGGTTTTTTTTGACAAAAAAACCAATTGGTTTAAACCGTGGTTTAAACCATGGTTAAAACCACTTGGTTTAAACCGTGCCAACCCTGCTGTTCAGTAAAGGGAAAAAAAATGTAATTTTTTACCTCAGAATATCTCAATAATTTCTTTATTACTTATTTCAGTACCTAAATTAATTGAAACGAGAAAACTCGTAATGTCACAAAAGAAAAGAAAAAACTTTGTAGGTGAATTATAATTTACCTTTTCATTTCGAAAATGCATCTTTTTTTCCTTCTTCTTCTCTTTTTTTTTCGTAACAGCGTTTATTTCATTTAGACAAAATTCTAATTTTCTCTAGTGATACAGTTTATGCTGAAACTGACGGTGGAAAAAGTAACATAAACTCCAAAAGCAATCATCGTCAAGGCTTTAAGCTTTCAAATTAAGGTCGAACAAAATGAATATTTGTAGCAAGATTAATTCTGGATAAAGAAAACATCTCAGAAATATAAAAAAATCGTGATGTTGAGTCACGCTGTGTTTATTAAAAGTTGAAATAATATACAGGGCGTCATCGCCTATCATTGCCCAATAGCTAATTCCTAAACCTTTAGTATTGGAGGTAGTGATGCAACGAATAGTGGTTTGGCCGAATAACCGAATACCGAATATTCGGCCAAGTTACAGCCGAATATTCGGCCTATTCGGCCGCCGAATAGTGAGCTTATTATTGCCTAAACACAAAATATAGTATGCACTATATGCACAATTCTTGTATATTTCATAATTAAAATGTATTGTTTTCTTTTTAAAAATTATTTATATACAAATTTTTAATTTTTTAAAGCATTATTTTATTTTGAAAAAATATTCGGCTATGTTCGGCCTAAAAATTGCCTCAATAATATAATTCAGCCCCCCCCCCTTCCCCCCCCCAAAAAAAAAAAAATCTTAGCAAAAGTTCCTTATCAGGTACAGTCTAGTTACATTTTAATAGATATTATGTGTGTTGTTGTTACATTTTAAAATAATGACAAAATTGTAAAAGTACTAGGAAACATAAGTTTCAGCTTTCAGATGAAATAAAATAAGAAATCTTAATATCTTAAGAAAAACCACTGATAGAAAGGGTGAAAGGAATATCCTCTAAAATGGTGGAAATAAATCATTGTAGACTTTATAAAGCTCACAATTAACAAAAAAATCTTTTATCTTTATTTTTTTTTTTCTTTGCTATCAGCAGTGAAGCCTCTATAGAAAGTGCCCCTCAATGTGAAAAAGTAAAAGAAATTAGTAATTTTCTTTTCCAGCCACTACTAGAAAGACAACAGTGTCCTTTGGAGTGGTGGGCGAAAAATTTGGAAGACATTCCAAACCTTAGAAGCAGGTAACATTTACAAAAAAAAAAAAAAAAAAAAGAAAGAAAGAAAGAAATAGACTATCACCTGAGAATGCTGAATTATTATTATTTCTGCATCACAATCTACGTTTATTGAAAACATTTTAACTGTTTTTTAAGGCAAATATAAACATTACAATGCTATTCTTGAAAAAAAAAATATCTAAAACGTAAATGCATACTAATTAAAAGAATTTAGTATTTACATTTCTTTCATTATTTAATAAGAAATAGTAACACACTTAAAAAAATCACTTAAATTATATTTAACTTTTAAGCGTATTTTACTAAAAAAAACTTAAGTATTGCAACATATACGACTTAAATATCTTATACATCTATATCTAATCAATCATATATTTATGTTCTTTATAGGTATAATTCAAAATATTATTGAAAGAAATATTTCTTTATGTAACAAGGGATAAATGACTTCCGATTGACTTCCCCATAAAAACTTCCCATTATGATAAAAAAAAAAAAAAAAAAATTAGCTTCTACAGCTGTATTAAAACAATTTTTAATAGATTTAATGTTAGCTTATTACAGATACTTTTTGTACTTACTGATACAGCATAAAATTTTTTTAACATGATTCCTAAATTAGCCTCTTATATAAAAATGGGTAGATAAAATCCATTCACAGTTTGAAAGTTAATGGAAAACAATGTGTTAGTTAATTTCAAATAAAATTTTCATTATACATGATGAATATAAATTGTCAAATTAAAAAGTTATACTGTGTAAATAAAAAAAACATTTATTACAGTATTATTCGGCCAAGGCCGAATAATGGACTTGATATTCGGCCGAAGCCGAATATTCGGCAGACAGGCCGAATGGGCCGAATATTCGGCTTCGGCCGAATATTCGTTGCATCTCTAATTGGAGGTACACAGTTCCAATTTTAAAGATGTTTAAAATGTTGTTCTAAATCACATTAAGAGGCATTTACGTTAGAATAGTTATTTTTGTAAAAGTTTCAAATTTAAATTTTTATACGACTTAGTTATAGATTGTGTTCTGAAAACCCCCTTTTTTTACAAGCTCTAACACGCGAAACGGAACAAAACATAACAAAAAAAATTTCATTCTTTTGTACGAGCAAAACTTAACGAGTTATGGTAATTTGAATTTTATTAATTTTCAACGTTTTCTGTTATTAAATGGAAAGATACGTTTATATACTTATTTATTTATTTACTTTTCTTTTTATTTTATACGTTGAATGAAATAGCTAGGCATTTTTTAAAAGTCTTTTAATATTTTTTTTCAACTTAGCGTTTAAAAAAAATTAATTTGGGAAAACATGCTCTTAAACTTTTTTTAGGCGTTGTTGTAGCCATGATATATATATATTTCCTTAAAAAATATATATACACTGGAATTAACATCACTTCACCCAAATATGACATTGAGAACAAAACAACATTTCAACCCATTTTTACAATAATTGGAAATTTTGCCTTTCAATCTTTAATCTTTAATTATTAAAGGATAAAATTTTAATTAATCGTCTTTAAAAATTATCGCGGCACTCTTACAATATTTTCATGGTATACTGGCTCACTTGTTCTATATCTAAATATTAATATATATTTAATTAAATCATGTATAGTGAAAATAAAAGTGAACGCAGTTATGAACTTGAAAAAATAAAATTCAATTTAAAGTTCGATTTGATTTAAATTGGTTCGTTTCATATAAGTAATATCCTAAAATTCCAGAACCTATATAAATTTTTGAATGAAATATTTATATGATTTTTTTATAATTGATTAAATACTGAACATATGTCAAAATCTAAACATTGATTTAATATATATATATATATTGAAGTCGTGTGCATTGTGCATTTTGAGGTTATTTAAGTACAACTTCTTGTGATACTGCAAATTGCTTTTTTAAGATTAAGGAATCACCATGGTAAAAATTTCAAATAAAAAATTTAAACCAACAGTATACACAAATTATTGTAAATTTATTATTTTCTTTTGTTAAGGATTAATAAATTGCTAGTATGTTCATAAGTTACGAACCATTTTCTACATAACTTCTAAGGATGCACGTGTTAAAAAACTGATTAAAAACTTAATTCAAGGTTTTATGCACATTATTGAAATTTCTTGTTTTGGCGCATGATTATGCACAAAACGTGCGATTCCGAAAATGTGCGAATTGCCTTTGACTATGCACGTTTTAAAGTCTTATTAAAAATTTAAATCAAAGTTGTACCATATTACTCTAAATTTCTTTTTATTTCTGCATGATTGATTATTGCCAATATGCTCAACATTTATGCATCAGTTTGTACGTAGCTTAAAAAGGCGTGCTTTATAGAGCTAATTGCAAAATGTAACAAAGGTTGAAAGCATTTTAAGTATAATTTCTTCCAATTATTGAATCATCAGTCATCAAAATTTTGATCATTTATTAACACCCCCCCCCTTTTTTTTTTACTGTGCCTATAAATGTATCTATCTCATTTTTATGATATTTAAATTAATTTTCAGACATGATATTTATATAAAATTACCCACTCGATTAAGTTAACCCGATTGCAAAAGATTAACACCTTTTTTTTTTCACTTGAAACAGTGTAAATAATTTAATATCTGTTTTTGGCTAATATTCTTTCGCAAAATTAAAACACCGCTAAAAACAAACAAATAAATAAAACAAAAGTTTAACAGATGTGCAATCCAACCACGCGTTTAAACACTGAAATAGTCGGAATAAAAAAAGTCCTTCCGGCCAGTGCCGGGAAGAAGAGGTAGCTTTCATATTCCTTATTTTTAAAGAGACAGTTTATACTATTCAAACATATGAAGCTCAAATTAGTGGAACCCGACTATAGAAGATCAAATACTAATTTTTGTCGATACTGGATGTGACTGAGAATTTCGCGAAATTAGTCAGCTGTATCCAAACTAGTTTAATTTAAAGTGATTTATATTTGGTCGCCGAATTCGGCGATAATTTGAAGTGCCCGTTATTTTAAAACAACATGATGGGTGAAGCTAACCAATGAACTTAGTCGAAACCTTAGTAATTATTGTGCTCATACTCACTCACATTGCAATTTGTTGATAGGCAAAAAATCAGATTTTTCAAAATGTCACCCACATTAGAAATTCAAAGTGCTATATTTCAATTATTTTTAAAGGTAAAGACAAAACAAAAAATGCTCCGGAATCCTGTATCAAGGTCAAACACTTAAGAAAGAAACCCATTTCAGTTTCTATTTTTTTTTTTTTTTTTTGTTCCTCATTTTAAATTTAAATTAAAAAAAAATAATGGTCGCCATTTTTATACAAGATGGCGGATGAAGCTGGCCAGCTAACTTGGTCGAGACCTTGCTATATACTATGCACATGCCTTCTCACATCCAAATCGGTTAATAAATACGTGTGTTATCGCGTGAGAAAAATCAAATCGTTTCAAAATGTCAGCCATACTGGAAATTCAAAGTGCTATAACTCAGTCCTTTTTTAAGATATAGGCAAAACAAAAAATGCTCCGAAAACTTTGTATCAAGGTCAAATATATAAGATCAAAATCTTTTTCAATTTCTAATTGTTTTATACCTCATTTTAAATTTTTAAATGGCCACCATTTTGAGACAAGATGGCGGATGAAGTTTGCCAACGAACTCGGTCGAGACACTGGTATGTAATATGTACACACCAAGTTTCATTCAAATTGATTCATAGATACGCCTTTTATCGCGTGACAAAAATCAGATCGTTTCAAAATGTCAGCAACGTCACTAGAAATTCAAAGTGCTATAACTCAGCCATTTTTTAAGATTTGGACGAAACAAAAAATGCTCCGGAATTTTTGTATCAAGGTCAAACACATAAGAAATAATATTTTTCAATTTCTAATTTTTTGTACCTCATTTAAAATTTAAAATAAAAAAAAAATTAAATAGCCGCCATTTTGAAACAAAATCGCGGATGAAGCTGGCCTACGAACTCGGTCGAGATATTGGTATGTAATATGTACACACCAAGTTACATTCAAATCGGTTCATAAATACGCCTGTTATCGAGTGACAAAATTCAGATCGTTTCAAAATGTCAGCAACACTAGAAATTCAAAATGCTATAACTGAGCCATTTTTTAAGATATAGACGAAACAAAAAATGCTCCGGAATCTTTGTATCAAGATCAAACACATAAGAAAAAAAACCTTTTTCAATTTATAATTTATTTGTACCTCATTTTAAATTTTAAATGACCGCCATTTTTAAACAAGATGGCGGATCAAGCTGGGCAACGAACTCAGCCGAGACATTGGTAACTACTATGTACACACCAAGTTGCATCCAAATCGGTTCATAAATACGAGAGTTGCAGTGTGACAAAGATCAGATATATATATATTTTTTATTTCATGGCATTTAATATTATTCTGTTTTTATTTTTATTCTATTCTTTTGGTCATGTGGTCGTTTGGGTACAGGGGAAAAAATTTTCAGCTTTTAGCTTTTTTTCTCTACAGAAAACGACTGCTTTGTTTACACATTTGAATTCTGTACCCTTGATAAAGCAATTCAATATATAAGCTTTTCAATTCTTTTTATCGGTATCCATATTTTTCCTTTTTTCTTCCATTATAATACTCGTAAGAAAGTACAAGGGACTATACTTTATACATAACATCTGGTATATATATTTTTTCATTTCTGTTATTCAATTTCTGCTGTTTTTTAGTATTTTTTGGTATCTATGTTAAGTGTGTTGGGGGGATCTGTATTTGTTATCTGTTTTTGTCATTTTATTCATAATTTCACAGTTTTTGTTGGTGGTCGGTAATGTTTATTTAATGGTTATATTATATTATATTATATATATATATATATATATATATCAACATTTGAACGGAGGGTGGTTTCGGAGTCTGGGATCATGATAGGTGAAAATATACCAAAATTTTTAAGAATCGTTTTCTTCCGAACGGCTGCAATAGGTAGCTTTTTGTAATGAAAGCTACCTAATAATTAAGTCTTTAGCATTTTTTCTATATATTAATCGCTGGCATGCGGCTAATACAAAAGTAAGAGGCTGTACATATATAAGGTTATCACTTAAGGGTGGAGGAGAGGGGTCTCACACTTGATATCGCAAGACATCTCTAGGGGGATGGGGAGGGATTGTTTTTTGATATCATCATTTTTGATCCAACAAAATTTTCTCTTTTATTGGTAACTTTTTCTTTACATTTGTTATATCTTTTTTTAGTCTGATATCTATTTTTATGAAAATACAGTTATTATTAAGACTATCGAATGATTATAAAATCATTTCACTCCAAAATATGGAATATCTCAAAGTTCGCCATTTTTATTCTTCTGCCATATGCGCAGATAATTCATTACTAGAGAAACCAGGTTCGAAATGATATTTGTTACTTTTACTAGTAAAAAATAGGGAAGAATGTTCTCCACCTGTTTTGTTTATAAGAAGTTTTGCATGCCCCCGTGTAAGGGGCAAGTGTAAGAAGACAATATTACGTTGAATCTTGAAGGGATTATGTAACAAAAAGCTATTATTAAATACTTTTAAATAATTTCTTTAAAGCGTTATTTTATTAAGGAGATAGGATATCTTTAAAACTTCAAAATTTTCGATTTTTTTATGCTTATTTTGATTCTATAATCATTTCTGAACGATATACAAAAAACCGCATTAAAAAATTCCCATTAGTTTACTAATTATGGCAGTTTTATTAAGACTACATAGGATAATAAAGCTTCGTGTTGCGTTTATTCAAAACGATGAATTTTGATACTGCGCGCAGTGTTACTAAAAAAATATGCGTGGCAATCAAAATAAATTTTCACCACATATTCATTTCTGTATTATCTACAACATAAAACCAGAAAAATATAAGTTTTTTTTTTTTTTTCTGTTTTTGTACTTTGAAAATATTTTTTAAAAAGTGACTTTTTAAAATTTTTTTTTTTTGTTAATTTTTAACAGGGTTGGTAAAAAAACCGTTTTTTTTTCAAAAAAAACCAAAAAACCCGTTTTTATTGGTTTAAATCAGGTTTTTTTTGGTTTAAACCGGGTTTTTTTTTTAATATATTATCCTATTACATATACATGCATATTAATTGATAAAAATAATGTGTTTGATATATAAGTAATATAACTTCGTTTAAAAATAATTTAAATTAAATAATTACAGTAATTATGTAGAAAATTGAAATAATTTAAACATTTTTAGTAAAAGCTATGTCTTATGTTCCGTGAATAAAATGCTCTATGTAGTGAAACATTGATACCTTGAAAATCTTAATAAACAATCTTTTGATTACTATTGTACTATAAATAAATATATGGTGTAGTTTCATAAATACAATATACTTTCCCATGGCTATTCAAAATAATTTCTTCAAAATATTTGCAATCTGAGATATCTGATTTTTCTGTTAGAACACTACATGGACAATTATCATCTTTTATTGAACATTGGTCTTAAAATGGAAAGTAGATTTATAAAAGTTGTCATCCACTAAAACATTTAAATAGCCATCAGACTAATACACAAGCTTTTTTCTAATCTATGTTATAATACATATTACTTTTAAATGTCTAAACTAAAAATTATTAATATACCTTTTTAAGCATTTTTATGAAACTTTTTTCTATTATGTGTCAAGTGAACCTTATCTCGATTTTCTCCCATTTTTTTTGTCAGATCTAAATAGTGGATTCGACTATGCAATAGACGATTTAAATATATCTTATTGCATATTTTAGTTAAAAGTAAACAGGTGCTTCGCTAGCATCCAATTTTCCAATGTCCTCTTATTTGACTTCATATTTTGAGTTTCTTTTTTATTCCTAAGGTTGTTCTCAAATCCGAAAGGGCAACTTTATGACATAAGATTTAATTTATTTTTGTTTGGAAATGCATGAAACTAGCAGATGCTGTTGTTCAGGTACTATGTAATGGAGCTGTGTTTTCCGTATTTTTGCAAACACAATAGATCTTTCAGAAAATATCGTCAAAGTAGGCGCTTTGAATTTCTGTATAAAAGAAGAATATCCACTCAAGGAAGGTTAAAAACATCTTTGACACGTGATCAAAATTGCCTATAACTCAATAGGTAATTTACTTATCAAAAATGAAAACACAGTTCGATTCCAAATCGCTTCCATAGTCAGGCCTTCCAATTTTATATCTTTCCGTTAAAAAATTAATCTGTAAATGTGTCAAAGCGTTTTGCGCTTGTTGAGTAGGGCAGTTGAGAACAGTCTTAAAAGATAATCTCCCCAATCAAGAAAATTTCCTTTTACAGCTTGACTGAAATCTTAAAGGTCATTTTATGTTATTAATTGTAAATAATCTGCATTTTCTCAAAGGAAAATACTTCATTCAAAATATTGGATATTTTTAGTCTATTTTATCTTTGCTAAATTCACATGTTTTAAATTTTCTCTTTAGAGCTTCAGATATGTTCATCAACACACGCAATTTGCATTCTACATGCATGCAAATTAACCTAGACTCACTATGTCACATGGCGACTGCTGGGATAAGAGTAGAAATTATTTATATCCAATAATTTGAAACATTTAAATTACAAAAATGAGAAAATATATTAGATTAAAAAAAAAAAAAACAGTTGGTTAACCAATTGATTTAAACCATGCCAACCCTGCTGGTAACAGAATAAAATCATAATGCTAAACCCCAATCCCAATGTAGGAATGCCAGAAAAACAAAGGCTTACTAAACCCAATAGCCATGATACAACAAAGAAAACTCACCGCCAATCATTCATTAGCATACAGAACAAAGAATAACCAATGGAGAGAATTACATATGATTATGTCATCATTGAAGGATAATGTAATCCTTAGTAAATCTTAACTAATCAAGCAATCTAAGTAGTAAAAGTGTATTTTTAGCTCAAATCTGTCATTTTGACTATTTTTAAAAATAAAAGGCTTGAAAAAGAAGAAGAAAGAAAACTAACTACCTTTTTTTTCCCCCAGCTAATTTTCGAAAAATTAGTCAGTCTGCCATGCAGATTTAAAGCTTATAAGAAAAGTTTGATTGACTAAAAATGTTTGTCACTTTACAAGTTTATTAATTCATCATTTTTCTAAAGTTTTGCTTGTAGCTTCTGCATAACTTGGATTTTGCATTTTTCAATAATGTGTAAAATAAATGAAAACATCAGGGAAAAAAAGAAAAAAAACCATTTGGTTTAAACCAAACAACCCTGATTTTTAATTTAGTCAATATTTTTTACAAATATTCTGGTTTTAGTATAAAGTTAACACTAGTATATGTATTTATTTTCACCAAAAGTTCCTCTTTATATGCATATTTTCAGATTTTATCTTGCACGCAAGATCTTTTTCTCTTATTATCATATATTTTTATATGTATCATTTCAATATTTATTTATGAATTTACAAGTATATAGATATTTTTAAACATAAATTTAAACATGAGCTTTATATTTAAATGAAGTTTGATTTTTATTTTTGACTTTTTACACAAGTTTTGAAGCTTGGAACATAGTGATATTTTTTACTTTTTCGACGTGTTCAAAGGTATCCTACCCCCTTAACTTCTTCTATTCATTTAGATCAGTAAAGTGTGCGAATAATAAATGTATAACCACATCTGTATATCATTGCAAGCGGATAAAAGGAAAAAAAAAGAAAAAAAATGTAAAAATAAAAAGAATTTTTAAACATTGATAACAATATCATAAGAGGGAGGGGGCGTTCGAGGAATGATAACGTATGACAGGGTCGGCGAACCTATGGCACGGGTGCCATAGTTGGCACACGGGACATTATTTTTGGCACGGCATAGACTCATGTTACAAATAAAAATATTTTAAGGACTCCTGTGTAAAACACAAAATTATTATGATTGCATCCTGCAAAACAGCTGATTTGTTAAAGATGGAAAGTTCTGCTAACTTATGTGCAACATTTTTTGCTTGATAAATTTGATTTTATTGGATTTTTGTACAAGTACTTTTCATTTTGTAAATTCAGATGTAAAAATTATTGAGTAAATATAAAGTATATTGAGTAAAATCTCTATAATTTTAAAAAGTTGTTAAACAATTTTACTCAAGAAATCAATCAGAAAAAGTTTTAAAAATGTTAATTGCCATGTTTTACAACCCTAGTCTTTCATACAGTGAAAATGCACAAGTTGCACTATTTTTAATTTAGACTTGGTGAGTTTTTCTAAATTAGGTTAGTTGTCTCTATCATCCAGATTTATTAAACTGAAAAGCAACTTTAGAAATCCCATTCTAGCATAATATTGGTTCAAAATTTTTTGTGATTAGCCGAAAATTAAGAGATTGTCGGAAAATAACGATCTTAAGCAAAATTGCCGATGGTGAAATTATAATAACTTGGAATATCGAAAACAATTCCAAGAAAAACTTTTTTTAAAGAAGCCATTTTCATATTTTTTCGGAAAAGAAAAATATGAAAAACCCAAGTAGAAATCTGTTGTCAGATGGCTAAATTTCAACTGGCATTCTCTTAAAGAAAAACTGAAATATGAAGCTGACTTGAATTATTTGGCATCTAAGATGCAACAAAAGGAATAGTATATATTTTTAAATACTCAAGTATATTACAAAATGTTATACCCATATAATTTAAAACATTATTTTAATTTTGCTACTTTGATTTGCTAAAATTGTTGGCACGCCATGATCATGTAAGGTATTTTTCGGAAAAAATTGGCACACGGATGTTGAAAGGTTCGCCGACCCTGACGTATGATATCGAAAGGTGGGAAGGGGTCCAAAATTGCCAAAATAATGATAACGTTATATATGTACAGCCCCTAATACCGTTTTTCCCAAATTTTAGTACTTGAATGCACAATTGATATTTTTCATATAAAATTTCTCTTTGGTCTAACTGGTAGGCAATCTGAAAAAACATACATTAAATGTGAAAAATCTTCATATAAAATTTCTCTTTGGTCTAATTGGTAGGCAATCTAAAAAAACATACATTAAATGTGAAAAATCTTCATATAAAATTTCTTTTTGGTCTAATTGGTAGGCAATCAAAAAAAAAAAAAAAAAAAAACATACATTAAATGTAAAAAATGTATTAATAGATTGTCCAATTAAAAATTATTTTAACTCATGTTCTGAACACCGGGTAATATGTTCTGTAACTCGGGAAGCTCGGGTTGGATTCCCTGGATTATTATAAAATCGATTCTGAATCACGTGATAGAGAGAAAACTTTATTCGTTGAATCAACTTGTTGCTAAGAGGAGAAATTTTATACTCTCAAGTTAAAAAATAATCTGATATTTCATAGAGTAACATTGATTGATGTGGTTTATTACATAATACAAACAGGGCGAGACAAAAGGACAGCCTTGGATTACTTTTGCTTGGGAAAATACTAAACGTAGATGTCGTCCCTTTTTTCTTTTTTTAACGGATTTTATTTATCAGAAAATGTAGTGGAATAGATTTGATTCACTAAATGACTGTAAAAATGAAACTTTACCTCCAGATAAACACTAATTATTTAGGAAGAATGCTTATTAATTGGAGAAATATGATTTCGAAATCATTTCCTGTGTAAGAAAATACTACTACAGCTGCTATTACTACTAGTGATAAAACTACAATAAGCTAAAACTGGATACACAAGAAAAAAAAAATAAAGAATGTATCTAAGAAACGTCGAAGTGTAAAATCTGATAAACCAAACAAATTTTGCACTGTTTCACTGATCACGTATGTATAGGAAATTCATTATATTAATCTACGCTTATACAAACGAACTCTTAAGAAACAAAAGAAAAACAAATCATTAACCTTAATAATTACAAAACAATGATGACAAAGAATGTTTTTTTTTTTTGTTTTCAAAAACACAATTTATCAATTAATGATAATTATTAGTAGGGGTCGATCCAGGCAAAATTTGAAGCCTATTTAGGGCCCCTTCACAAAAATCCATTTAATAAAACAGGCCTCTTCACAATTTTTTTTTATAAATGGGCCCCTTCACAAAATTCCTTTCAATAAAACGGGCCTCTTCACAAAATTCCTCTCATTAAAACGGGCCCCTTCACAAAATTCCTTTTAATAAAACGGGCGCCTTCACGAAGTTCTAGTCCATAAAAAGCATACTCTTCATTATGTTTAATATTTTAACAATAAATGAAAACATTAGTAGAAGGATTTAAAGAAGTTATTATTAACAAATGCTTGTTTCGGATTTCAGTAACTGGATTTCATATTTCGCTAGAAAATTTTACTTTTCACAATATTATAATAAATTTCACACACAAAAAAAAACTTTTACTTTTCACAAAAATAACTTTTACTTTTCATGAAAAAAACTTTTACTTTTCATGAAAAAAACTTTTATTTTTCACAATATAGGCCACAAGAAAAAATATTTCAAAAATATATATTCTAAAAACACACTCAAAATATATGTTAAACATTTAATTGCTAAAAAGGACGTCAAATGTTAATAAAATTAAAAAGGTCTTAATAATTTGACATATTTCGATTGAATTTACTCAATCATCATCAGAAAAACAAATAAACACAAAGATGGAAAAATGACAATAAACTATTACAAATGAAATGTAAAAAATAAATAAATAAAAATCATGCGCGTAATATTTTAACATGTTTCACGTTAATATTTGGAAATTTTTCCAGAGAGAAACATTCGCCTTGAATACAATATTTCAAATGAAAATCAAATTTCAAATTATTTTTGCTTAAAAGGCGCAAAGACCAACTTAGTGAAAAATATTCCATGCCGGGAATCGAACCCGGGTCATCAGTATAGCGCACTGACGTTCTACCGCTAAACCACATGGAACGATACCCAGCCTGGAACTTCTCACTATTACAAGTTGGCAAGGCTACAAATGCAGCACAAGATGGAATATTTTCCGTGAGCCACCAACATGGGGCAAACACAGACACTTAATTAAATCCAGCATCGATGAATCTATATTAATATTTGGAAATTTTTCCAGAGAGAAACATTCGCCTTGAATACAATATTTCAAATGAAAATCAAATTTCAAATTATTTTTGCTTAAAAGGCGCAAAGACCAACTTAGTGAAAAATATTCCATGCCGGGAATCGAACCCGGGTCATCAGTATAGCGCACTGACGTTCTACCGCTAAACCACATGGAACGATACCCAGCCTGGAACTTCTCACTATTACAAGTTGGCAAGGCTACAAATGCAGCACAAGATGGAATATTTTCCGTGAGCCACCAACATGGGGCAAACACAGACACTTAATTAAATCCAGCATCGATGAATCTATATTAATATTTGGAAATTTTTCCAGAGAGAAACGCCTTTAAAGCAAAAATAATTTGAAATTTGATTTTCATTTGAAATATTGTATTCAAGGCGAATGTTTCTCTCTGGAAAAATTTCCAAATATTAATATAGATTCATCGATGCTGGATTTAATTAAGTGTCTGTGTTTGCCCCATGTTGGTGGCTCACGGAAAATATTCCATCTTGTGCTGCATTTGTAGCCTTGCCAACTTGTAATAGTGAGAAGTTCCAGGCTGGGTATCGTTCCATGTGGTTTAGCGGTAGAACGTCAGTGCGCTATACTGATGACCCGGGTTCGATTCCCGGCATGGAATATTTTTCACTAAGTTGGTCTTTGCGCCTTTTAAGCAAAAATAATTTGAAATTTGATTTTCATTTGAAATATTGTATTCAAGGCGAATGTTTCTCTCTGGAAAAATTTCCAAATATTAATATAGATTCATCGATGCTGGATTTAATTAAGTGTCTGTGTTTGCCCCATGTTGGTGGCTCACGGAAAATATTCCATCTTGTGCTGCATTTGTAGCCTTGCCAACTTGTAATAGTGAGAAGTTCCAGGCTGGGTATCGTTCCATGTGGTTTAGCGGTAGAACGTCAGTGCGCTATACTGATGACCCGGGTTCGATTCCCGGCATGGAATATTTTTCATTAAGTTGGTCTTTGCGCCTTTTAAGCAAAAATAATTTGAAATTTGATTTTCATTTGAAATATGTTTCACGTTGCCCTATTTTATTTTCAAATTATCTAACAATTCGATCCAAATATTTAGGATTTGAAATGACAAGGAATCATTGCAGACCATTGAGTTTCTGACGTAAATTTCAATAGATTCTCTAATAAAAAGTTGCAAATAAAAATCTGACCTATAAATTAATCTACTTTCATTAAACAAAATATTTATGTTTTCTATTTTATTTAGCCTAGATAATGCGGTTTTACCTCGATTAAATTTTATGTCTGCAATGTGCTCTTTACATCTCTCTTTGAATTTTCTCTGAATCATGCCAATATAATAATTTCTATAACCACCTTCTTTAAGAAAAGGAATGATATAAACACCGGAAAAGTCAAATTTATCAATAGGGTCAATTCTAGTGGTTAAAATTGATTTTAATTTATGAGGGGGTCTAGCAATTAAATTTACCTCAAACTTTTTAAGTTGAGTTTTAGCGGATTCGAAGAAATTTGGATAATAATTTATCACCACCCTTTTCATGTTATTTTCTCTGTCGGTTTTATTCTCAATAACTGCATCGCTCATTTCGTTAATAAACTTTTTAATTAATTTATTAACTATTTTAACTTGATATCCGTTGTTAATAGCTATTGTTTTAATTTTATCTAATTCATCATTTAAATATTCAGGGGAACAAATTCTAAAAGCTCTGTTAATAAGGAATCTAAAGGTAGATAGTTTATAAGAATATGGAGTGCAAGCATCAAAAGGTATAACATTTAAGTTAGTTATTGGCTTACGATATATAACTAACTTAAATGTTATACCTTTTGATGCTTGCACTCCATATTCTTATCTATAACTATCTACCTTTAGATTCCTTATTAACAGAGCTTTTAGAATTTGTTCCCCTGAATATTTAAATGATGAATTAGATAAAATTAAAACAATAGCTATTAACAACGGATATCAAGTTAAAATAGTTAATAAATTAATTAAAAAGTTTATTAACAAAATGAGCGATGCAGTTATTGAGAATAAAACCGACAGAGAAAATAACATGAAAAGGGTGGTGATAAATTATTATCCAAATTTCTTCGAATCCGCTAAAACTCAACTTAAAAAGTTTGAGGTAAATTTAATTGCTAGACCCCCTCCTAAATTAAAATCAATTTTAACCACTAGAATTGACCCTATTGATAAATTTGACCTTTCCGGTGTTTATATCATTCCTTTTCTTAAAGAAGGTGGTTATAGAAATTATTATATTGGCATGACTCAGAGAAAATTCAAAGAGAGATGTAAAGAGCACATTGCAGACATAAAATTTAATCGAGGTAAAACCGCATTATCTAGGCTAAATAAAATAGAAAACATAAATATTTTGTTTAATGAAAGTAGATTAATTTATAGGTCAGATTTTTATTTGCAACTTTTTATTAGAGAATCTATTGAAATTTACGCCAGAAACTCAATGGCCTGCAATGATTCCTTGTCATTTCAAATCCCAAATATTTGGATTGAATTGTTAGATAATTTGAAAATAAAATAGGGTAACGTGAAACATGTTAAAATATTACGCGCGTGATTTTTATTTATTTATTTTTAAATTTCATTTGTAATAGTTTATTGTCATTTTTCCATCTTTGTGTTTATTTGTTTTTCTGATGATGATTGAGTAAATTCAATCGAAACATGTCAAATTATTAAGATCTTTTAATGTATTTTATTAACATTTGACGTCCTTTTTAGCAATTAAATGTTTAATATATATTTTGAGTGTGTTTTTAGAATATATATTTTTGAAATATTTTTAATGGACGTATAAGAGAACTTCTGTTTATAATTTAATATCACAAGAAAAAATCCCTGGATCGACCCATGATTAGTTACTATCTGTTAACGTTTTCACAAATCTTCTTAAGCATTTACACATTTTTAAATTAAAATGTTCTTTCATAACATCAAATAATAATCTATTTATTTCTAAGTAATTTGTCTTTACATTCAAATATATAGATAAAAATATATCGCATTTACTTGCGTTTTTTTTCCTTCTCTCTCTCTATACAAAGTATGGGGTACGAAAAATGCGTGACTTCTTTTTAATTATTCATTGTTAGTCATTTGTCTCATAGGAAACAAAAGAAATGACTGTTTTTAAGATGAATTTGATTTTTTAATAAATAAATAATTAAGTAAAATGATTCCAATTACCAAATTTCTAGTACAATTCCAACAGTTTTTAGACTTTTTTTTCAACAAAATGAAAAAAAAAAAAAAAAAAAAAAAAAACCTTTGTTTAGTTTTTAAGCCTGAAATTCTTCTTCTTATTGAATTATTATCATTATTAAATGAATAATAATAAAATTAAGTTAATGACTGGCAGAAACTTAAAAGGCTTTAGAAAGAGTATTAGTATTATTAACTCTGCTGTTTTTGTTGTTTTTACATTGAAACATTTTAGTTTTTTTTTTTTTTTTTTTAATTACGGGCATTTTTCCAATTTCCAACAATTAAATGTTCTTATGGCTTAATTTATTTTCTTAATGCTTATTTTTGCTTGCATCTTTTTTCTTTCTTTTTTTTTTTAAATAAGGGAAAGGGGACAAAGATATGTGCATTTGAAATCTATTTATCTTCAGTAGGTAGATCACACGACAAATGATGTAGCATTATCTATTACATTAATTATCTACAATTACTCTTGGGAAAGGTGATCAGGAGGGAAAAAAACCACTTGAAAAGAAAAACGAATTATTATTATTATATTTATCATAAAAACGGATTAAATTTAATAAAATTAATGCAGTTTGAAACTGGACAATTTCCATAGAACACATTCATGGTTTGATTTATACGAAACTGCACTTCACTGCCTCAAATATTGTGAGAGTAAATAGGGTATTAGTTTAAAAGCAGTTTGCAAAAGGTAAAATTAGAGACATATTCAAATGACTTTTTTCTCTTTTTCCAAATTAAATGCATAAGACTTCCTTTTAAAACAATCATTTTTAGGGTAACATTTTTTATAGCACAGTTGGTTGGTTGGTTGATTTTTGACGGCCGATTATCTACTCTTGGGATATAGGCCTTAGGGGGAGCGCCCTTCGTGGGGGGTCTTTCTAAGGGAACCTAACCCGTATTTACGCATGGAAATCCAAGGTTTCGAAGAAAATCACGAAAACTCCGAAACGGTGAGGCCGGCGGGCGCGATTGGGTTCGAACCCAGCACCTCCCGCCTACCAGCTTCGAGAGCAGAACCTCTCAGCCACTGGTGGCGCTTTTATAGCACAGAACTTTGATGTATGGGTCATTCGGATATATAGCGTTTTTTTCTTGTCTCCCGAAGGAGCGTTATAACGAGGGGTTACTGTATTTTAGAAAAAAAAAAAAAAAACAGGCTTTTAATATCATTGAGATCCTCTATCACTATTAAAACACAGACTGAGATCAGGCCAGATAATCGAATTTCCTTTTTTTAAGGTGGGGGAGACTTCCCCCGTCAAAATAATTAATAGAGACCACTAAAAAAGACCAAGTTACAGAAACTGCAATAATTTTCAATAGACGTTTTTAAAAAAAATCAAAAGTAAAAACAGTTTTTTGCAAGGCATTTTTTTGTTATGAGATTCTAAATCACATTGTATTTACGATAAATACAATGCAATAATTTTTCATGTCACTAAAAGTATATTAACAGGCTTTAAAATGTTTTACTTTTTTAAGATAAATTTTTGAAGCAAAGAAATGATTAGTAAATAAATAAATAGAAATGCTTAATTCATCTTTAAAAGTTAAAGTTAAACTTACACTACGTGCAAAATTACTTAAAAGATGACACAGTATTTAAAAAATTATTTTAATACCTTAGAACTTTCAACTATATAAAACATAGTCTTCTTCAGACCATCTACGTGGATTTTGAAAATTAGGCGTCAATAACTGTTGTATTTCTTATATTCCTCTGAAGAAGACTATGTTTTTTATAGTTGAAAGTTCTAATGTATTAAAATAATTTTTTAAATACTGTGTCATCTTTTAAGTAATTTTGCACGTAGTGTAAGTTTAACTTTAAAGAAATGATTCTTCCCCTTTATTTTTTAACTCATATTCAATGTTTTACCCTATTATACTTTGTTAAAAATGCGTTTTTCTAATTATATATACATATAATATTTTTTCCCTTGAACTATTTTATATTTATATAACTATATATATTTAAACTATATATATAACTATATATATTTAAATGTTGAAACAAAAATGATGAAAAGATGATTCTAGCAATAAATACCACGGTATCGTTTACTTTCCAAATCTTTTCAAGCTAATTATTAAAATAAAAGGTAAAAGAACTGCGAGTCTTTGGTCATTTGAGTAAGTATGGAATATGTTTTTTAAATGATAATTCCTATCCTTTTCTACATTCACAGTCACAGTGTATACCTCACATTTATTATTAATATCCTTTTTATTGTTAGTGTTATTATTATAATTATTATTTACAGTTTCTTTTTAAATTTACTCATTGTATTCGCCCCCACTCCCTTTCACCACCAGTGATTTAGTCATACTTAATATTACATTTCATACAATAAATTTTTTAATTAATGACAAAAACTACACATATGAATATTAATAAAAATTTTGAATTCGATTTAAAAAACATTTTGAGAAAAGTGTTAAAAAATAAACCTAGAAACAAGAATAAAAATAAGAAGCATGACGACAGTCATTCAAAAATATATCAAATATTGTGGATTCTGAAAACCACATATAAAAGTTAGACTTAAAAAGTACTAAAGAATCTGATAAAATATTATGAAAAGATAAAGAAAAATTAGTGATAAGATGCAATTGATTATATTTATATATTAGTTTTTGAAATGAGTCAAATTGTTATCATTATTTTCACATATTTATTCAGAAAATTTAACAATAAAATAAGGTTTATTATTTAGTCATCACTTTATATACTTAATTCCAAATTAAAAAAAAAACTTTTAAAGAAATCAAGTTGCATTTTTTATTTATTTATTTTTAATAATTTTTTTTTTTTTGTCTTTTAGTATTGAGCCTTTTTTTTCTCCTTTCTTATCATTAAGTAAAATAAATATTCATTCACATTATTGGATTTATTAAATTAAGAAAATTGAAAAAATCGCTATACTTACAAGCATACTTTAGGAAAAATTCGATTCCCTTCAGTTCAGTGAATTTTTCGGCATCAGGACTTTTTTCTCATCAAACGATATGTGAATTAAACAAGCAATGATGAACCGATCTTTCAAACGAACTCGCCGAACAGTAGCTGAATATGAAAGCGTCTTTGATCGAGTTTGAAATGCACCCCCATTGTCCCGCCGCGAAGCATTGTGGGTGCGATGACGTCACCACACCTTTTTGTGTGGGAAAAGTAATCGTTTTAGACGCTTTTTGCGATAGCTGTTTGGCAACACCAATGTATTTATTTTAGCGCTTCTTGGCGATTTATTTTTGGCGAGTGATTGCTCAGTGGCATATAACAATAAAAGATGGTACAGTAATTGGATCAATTTACCTTTGATATCAGTTTAATGTGTGGGAACATGATTGGAGAAAAGTTTACGTTCATGGTTTAAAGGAGCGTTCACCGTTTTCCTACTACGAAAATGATTCAGAAATTCATCAAATAAGTGTAATGAAAAGTTGAAGATAAAGCAGTGCGCATTGCCTCAGAGGAAAAAAGTTCGATTGTTGTTGGACGCTCTGAATTACATTTAAAATGCACGCGTTCGTTAAATAAAAGTTTAATTAGATTTATATTATTTTCATGCATTGCTGCCAGCATAATAAAATACAGGGTGATTGTGGCCCGCGGTTTTGTTGCGCTTTAAAAAAGGCAGAATATAAACGTGAAATAAGATTAAACTAAGAAACTTTGCCAGACCCTTCCCTTTCCCCTACAAGATAATTTAAAGAACAAATCAGCATGAAAAGCCAAACAGAAATTTAACAATTAAAAATATTAAATATTCAAAAATAACTTTTCACCAGCATGTTTCAAAAATAAAAATTGAAACATTGATTTATTTTTTCTTTATGGGAGCTCAACTCTGCTGACCCCTCTTCTATTCCCTGTTCCCAGGAGTATTAAAAAACATAGTTCTGCGAATTTGTTTCTATGAGAGATTAAGGCTTCCGGTCAGTGAGATCTCAAATTCCCTCATTACTGATAAATCTAGTGGCGTGTGATGTATTCATATTTTTAAAATATCTTCTTAGGAAATTAATATGTTTAACCTTTTTTCTCTACGTACCATTCTTAAAGGATGTCTCTCTTTTTAGATATCAAAATATTTCTAAAATGTGTACTTAATTTAGAATTTCATGTGGTAAAAACTGAATAAGATTTTAACACTTCAAATACAATTAAACATATATTTTAGAAACATTTTGACAACTAAAAAAAAAAAAAAAAAAAAAAAAAGTGGGGGTAGACATACTTCAAGAAGAGTCAGGGCCGAAACTAGCCTTTTTTGCACCCGGGGCAAACATGGATTCTGGCGCCCCCCCCTCCCCTCTTTCGCAAAGTATATTTACAAAGATACCGACTTAGCCGACTTATTTTAAATCTTAAAATATGTAATCATAAAATGTGTAATACTACGTAATCTACAATGGCGGATCCAAAGGGGACGTCACGGGGGTCATGACTCCCCTCAGAACACCAATAAAAATATTCTAAAGATCATTTTTAAAATGAAATATACAGTAGAGTCCCGATTATCCGAGACCCGCTGAACCGAGTTTCTGCTTTAACCGAGTTATTTTCTTCTGATGGACTGATGGCTTCCATTATTATGAAACAGCCATTATAAATGAAGTGTTAGATGAAGATGAAAGAGCAGTCGTAGAAAGTTAGAACTCTGATTTTCGGGTCAGAAGGGGGGGGGGGAGGGGGAATGGACAAAATTAAAATATATATATATGGCCATTTGTTGCTCTAACTTTCTACGACTGCTCTTTCATTTTCACCTAACACTTCATTTATAATAGCTGTTTCATAATAATGGAAGCCATCAGTCCATCAGAAGAAAATGATCCATTTCAATGGTATAATCCTTCATTTAGCGCCCCTTCGTTCTGGCGCCCGGGGCACATGCCCCCCTCTGCCCCCTCCCCCCCTAGTTTCGGCCCTGAGGAGAGTACACAGAAAACAGAAGTTAAAAATATTAATTTCCTGATATTTTCAAAATACGAACGCATCACACGTCAAAAGATTTATCATTAATGAGGGGAATTTGAGATCTCAATGACCAACTTCTTTAAGGACATTCCTTAAATTTTCTTGACGGAAAATTTTCTATCCATCTTACTGTTATTAAGTCAGTGGTTCCCAACCTTTTTTTAGGCCACGCCTCACGAAACCATCTGTAAATTTACGATGCCCCCCCTCCCTACACACACACACACACACACATTTTTTTAACTTATCAAACAAATGAATTTCTAACACTTTTTTAGCATAATTCTGTAAATAAAATGAGACTATACACCTTGGTCTTTATGCCAAAAAGAGTTTTGTTTTTTATTCCCAATTTATCTTAGTGCTGAACAAAAGTGTTATAAATTCTGTATTTTTATCTTTAAAAATTTTTTCAAGAGACTGTTACTTTAGCATTAAAATTGATAACATTGACACATTTTAGAATTCATTTTAGTAACTTAATAAGAGATGATGGAAAAGATTAAGGACACTAAATTTTTTTTCTATGGATAAAACAATACAGAAAAAGCATTTCAAAATTTTAACCTTTATGAATTTTAAAAGCCATTATTCCCCATCAAAATTTATCTCTCTATTTTCCCTTTCCCATTATCATTATCATTAATTAACTGGCATATATTATCCGATTTTGAAATTTAAAATGTATATATCATATTTATTTACCTTGTAGGATGACTGCACTAGAGCACAGGTATTTACAATTTATCCATTTCTTTTTCTAATACTTAGTACCGCATTTAGATAGTTCAAATAATGTTTTTAGTATAATATATATGTAAGAAAGTCAGATTTAGATATACCCTTAAATCAGTGGTTCCCAACGTGGGGCGTACGTCCCACCGGGGGGCAATTTGATTGTTTAGGGGGGCAATTCCAAATTTCTCACTCATTCCTTCGCTATCAGTTTCCTTTTCCTTTTTTTTAAAGAAATGTTGGAGACTAAAAATAAATGGAATATAAGCAACTATTGAATTAAAAATTTTCCCAATCAAAGGTATCTTTTGAAATATTGTTTCACAAGTTTAAAAATCTGTATAATTTTACTGGTTACTGTTCTATTTCATAATTTTTTGCAATGCTTTCGATTATTTATTAAATGTTCTTTCTACTTCTCTTTGCTCTCCTGTATGCCACATGAAGAATTATTTACATGTAAAACTACTTAAAAGTATATATAAATCTGACTGCCTCGAACATATTTGACCTAAAAAATATATGAAATATCAAAAGGAGGTATTACCAACGTTATAAAATTTATAAATCTTAAATAGCATTAGAAAAGGAAATGCGTAGATAGTAAATATCATGGCTCTACTGCCGGCATCTTACACAGTAAATAAATTTATATGATGAGATATACATTTTAAATTTTAAAATCAGATAATATGTGGAAGACAATTGAGGCGTTTAGAATCAAAGTGTGCCAACCTCGTCAGCTGAGATTTTGAGAAAATTGCTTTCTAAAATTTGGAACAAAATTTGGTCAAACTCTTTTATTCCAGTTTCTAAAGTTGCCAGAGGAGACAAAACTTATTCAGGAGTTACTTGATCCACTTTTGCACTGGCAGCTTGATATACAAGATTAGTTGGACTAACTACTAAACTGGTTACATCACTTGAATAGTTTCTAAATTATTAAAATTCATTTTGTAGCGAATAAATGTCATAGCATACAATGTTTTGACACTTCAAACTCATTTTTCACAAAAATGTGGGCGTTCTCCACATCTCAATTAACCATATTGGGAAAACAGAAGAAATGTAACGTGATGGGGAATAATGACTACTTAAAATTGAAAAATATGAGAAACTTGTATTATCCATTGTACTATGTTATCCATAGAAAGAAAAATTAGTGTCAAAAGCTTTTCCATCAACTCTTAATAGGATTTTAAAAAAAAATGAATTATAAAATATGTGAATGTTATCAATTTTAATTCTAAACGTTAATCTCTTTGCAAGATATTTTGTAAAGATAAAAATGCAGACCATATAACACTTTCTTTAACACTGAGGGACATAGGAAAAGTACAACACAACTCCTTTTGGCACAAAGACGAAGATGTATAGCCTCATTTCATTTATAGAATTATGTTAAAAACAAATTTGTGACCGAAGATTCCCCTTTTTGATGTTAAAAAAATGTGAAGTGAATAGTTAAAGGTTCTATTACGATTCCTTCGTGTGAATAGAGTTCACTTAATGATAAGAAACAAATTTACAGAGTGAGGGGCGGGGGGGGGGCATGGTGATTTTATAGATGCTTTGGTGGGGCGTGGCCTATAAAAGGTTGGGAAACAGTGCCTTAAATAGTTTTACTTGTAAAAATTTCTTCAAGTAATATATAGCACGGCGAATTGAAATACAAGGTTCATTCAATACATAATCGAAAAAGTTTCGAAAAATTGTAAAACACACTAATAATTTCAATATTCTAGAAATTCTAAGACCTCGCGGGGGGGGGGGGGTAAATATGCCAAAACATTTTTAAATTTTATTCATATAATTATTCTGGTTTTCATAATATTACAAACTGTTGATTAAAAATATTTTTTAAACAAAATTCCACAATTTTTTAATTATTTTTTTAATTTTTGTTACTTTTATTGTTAATTTCCAATTTTACTTTTTCAAAAAAAGTTAACTGCGAATCAGTGAGTAATAATTTAGTAATTGCCCCCATAAAAAGTCAAATTGCTCCAGGTCGGGCGGACGCCCAACGTTGTGAACCAATGGTTTAAGAATAAAAGTCAGTTGTGATTTTTTTCCCCCAAAACCACCAGACACAAAAATTTAGTTAATTTAAATTTCAAAATCCAGGAAGGGACATTGGACACATGTTAATAGTCGAAATACAAATAGATTTACTGAAGTTTAACGAATGTACACTATCTGAAACAGTGGCGTACCCAGGATTTTATTTCGTGAAGGGGGGAGGGGGCTGACTCATTAATAAATCGGTCATCAGTCCGAAAATTCTGCGGACTTCGTTCGCAGAAAAAAAATCTCAGATTTCGTTAAAGGATCGCGCAAAAAATCCGAATTTTGTCAAAGGTCCGCGAATAAAATGCGAATTTTGTCAAAGGCCGCAGATAAAACGCGAATTTTGTCAAAAGGCCGAGAAAAACGCGAATTTCGCAAATGATCGCAGATGAAACGTGAATTTCGCAAATGATCGCAGATGAAACGCGAATTTCGTGAAATGATCGCTAAAAAGACGCGAATTTCGTCAAAGGTCTGTATCTCCACAAAGGAATGCGAATTTCATCAAGGGACCACGGAAAACGCGAATTTCGACATCACGAAAAAACATGTATTCCGTCAAAATGCCGCGGAAAAAACGCGAATTTAGTCAATGGATCGCAAATAAACTCGAATTTCGTAAAAGGACGGCAATAAAAAGGGAATATCGTCAAAGGGCCACGGAAAAAAAACGCAGAAAAAGCACAAATTTCGACAAAGGATCGCGAAAAAAAACTCGAATTTCTTCAAAAAGCCGTGGAAAATGCTAATTTCGGCAAAGAATCGCGAAAAAAGCACGTATTCCGCAAAGGATCGGACCGAAAAAGCTAATCTCGTCAAAGCATCGTAAAAAAATGCGAATTTTCTCAAAGAGCCGCAGATAAAACGCGAATTTTATCAAAGGGCCGTGAAAAAACGCGAATTTTGTCATAGGATCACGGAGAAAACGCCAATTTCGTCTAGTGACCGCCAAAAAGACGCGCATTTCATCAAAGGGCTGCAGTAAAACGCTAATATCATCAAGGGACCGCGGAGAAAACACGAATTTTGACAAATGATTGCGAAAAAAAACACGTATTTTGCCAAAACGCGGCGGAAAAAACGCGTATTTTGTCAAAGGATTTGAAAAAAGCGAATTTAATCAAAAAGCAGCGAAAAAACGCGAATTTTGACAAAGGATCGTCGAAATAAGCGAATTTTGTCAAAGAGCCGCAGAAAAAACGCAAATTTCGGCAAAGGATTGCCGGGGAAACGCGAATTTCGTCAAAGTTCCGCAAAAAACGCACATTTCGTCAAAAGATCGCGAAAAAACGCGAATTTCGCCAACGGGACGCGGAAAAAAGCTAATATTGTCAAAATGCCACGAAAAAAGGCGAATTTCGTCAAAAACACACGCGAAAAAAGCGCGCGAATTTTGACAAATGATCGGGAAAAAAAAAGCATCTATTCCGCGAAAGGACCGCGCATAAAAAGTTAATCTCGTCAAAGCATCGCAAAAAAGGCGAATTTCGTCAAAGAGCCGCGGAAAAACGCGAATTTCGTCCAAGGGCCGCGATAAAAAACGCGAATTTCGACACAGGCCGCGAAAATAAGCAATTCCGCCAAAGGCCTGAGGAGAAACAGCTAATTTCATCAAAGCATCGCAAAAAAACGCGAATTTCGTCTAAGGCTTGCGAAAAAAACACAAATTTTTATTCAAAGAGCCGCTTGTAAAAGAAGCTAATTTCGTCAAAGGATCGCGGAAAAATGCGAATTTCGTCAAAGAGTTGTAATAAAACCTGAATTTCATCAAGGGATCGTGATCGTGGAAAAAACACAGCGGTATCTTTACAAAACAACACACGTACAAACAACTATGTTTATTATTATAGGTATAGTTTTTAAACTGAAAAATATACTGAACTAACTTTTTAAAAGTCTGGTTAACCCGAACCCAACTTGCAGGAATCTACACTCAGCCTGAAATCGACCTGAAATGAAAACAAAGTCAACCCGAACTACAACAAAAATAATTAGCGCTGGGGAGGGAATCCCCCTCTGCTGTAACCTTTCAGAAAATTTGCTGTGAATTTCAGAATTTTTTATTTACTCAGATTCACCGGGGGGCGGGGCGGGGGGGTGTGCACGGGTACGATCCTGAGATTACTCCAGGCCGAAATAAGTTGAAAAGTGTTATTTTTTTTTTTTTCATTTAAAAGAAAGCCATTGTAGCTTAAAATCTATAAAATTGTTCTCCCCACCACCGAAAATAAAGTCACTTTCTTTGGGAATGTCTTGGTGTCTATGTGGACTAATAGGGGACTAACAAGAATGGCTAATCCGCGGTAAAACAGAAAACTAAATTACAAATTTATCTCAAACAGAAAGAAAAAAAATCAACACCTTTTTCATTTCATTTTTTACTATTTTGACAAGGGGTCTGTAACCCCATCAGCCCCCTTCCCCTCGTTGGGTATACTGTGGTGTAACTGTGCGCTGATATGGGACTAACCAGAATGTCGTTATATTCCAGAAAACAAAGTTACAAATTTATCTCAAACAAAAAGAAAAAAAAATCAGCAGTTTTTCCATTTCATTTTCGACTATTTTGGGAGGGTCTGAAACCCTATTACTCCCTTCCAGTTCTTTGGGTATAATATTGTATCACTGTGCACTAATATGGAACTATGGAGAAGAGAGCGGCTAGTCTGTTGAATGATAGGAGAAATTATTCAAATTTATCTCAAACAGAAAGAAAAAAGCACTATTATTTCATTTCATTTTCGACTGTTTTGGAGGAGGGGCTGTAATCCCATCAGCCCCTTCTTTCTGTATGCTGTGATGCCAATGTGGACTATCACGAGGCTAACAAGAATATCTATTTTGCTGTATGACAGAAGATAAAAATTACAGGTTTACCTAAAAAAGTAAGGATTGCAGAAAACAAAATTACAAATTTATCTCAAACAAGAAAAAAAATCAGCATTTTTTCATTGCATTTTCGACTATTTTGAGAAGGGGCTGTAACTCCGTTAGCCCCTTTCACCTCTTTGGGTATAATGTGATGTCACTGTGCACTAATATGGACCTAAATTGAAGAGAGCGCTTAGTCTGTTGAATAATAGGGGAAAATTACAAATTTATCTCAAACAAAAAGATAAAAAATCAGCATTTTTAAAATTTCATTTTCGACTATTTTGGGAGAGGGCTGTCACCCCATTAGCCCCTTTCACCCCTTTGTTTATAATGTGGCGCCACTGTGCACTAATATGGAACTAAAGAGAAGAGAGCGGCTAGTCTGTTTAATGGTAGGGGGGAAATACAATTAAAATAATAAAACTTTGTAAAAAAATCACCATAAAATAAAAACAATACACAGGGCGCGTTTCGAGCTAAAAACATAACAGCTCGTTATCAGCTACAGCAAACACGTGTCCGCAAGCGAACAAGGTCAAAAATGAACTGAAGGTAAAGAATGTTGCAAAGAATGCGACAGATGGCGCTAGCTGAAAGAGGCACATGCAGAAGAGAAAGGTGTTGCCAAAAAGATAGAAGAGAAATTGATAGGGAAAAAATGGAAACAAAAGAAATAAACAAAATTAAAATAAAATAAAAGAAGTAAATTAAAAAAATAAATAATAATAATAAATAAAGAAATATAAAAGAATAAAACAAGAAAAAACCAAAAGATCCCCTTTTTTTCTTTTTTTTAACAAAATAAAAAGAAAAGAAACAAGAGAAAAGGGGAAAGAATTACAAAAGTAATTTCCACGCTGGAGAAAGGAAAGGAGATGATGGGAGATCATTGACAAGATTAGCAGAATTTTTAGAAATAAAATATGCTTCATAAAAATCCAAGTGAGAGGGAGAGGCAGGGGAAGAAATACTTTTGGCGATGGAGAAATTCAAAGAATGACTGGAAGACCAACAGTGATACACAATACAAGTTTATCTCAAACAAAAAGAAAAAATAAGCAATTTTTTCATTTCATTTTCGACTATTTTGTGAGGGGGCTGTAAACCCATCAGCCCCCTTCCACTTTTTGGGATATAATGTGGTGCCACTGTGTACTAATATGGAGCTAAACTGAAGGGAGCGGCTAGTCTGTTGAATGATAGGGGGGAAATGCAAATTTATCTCAAACAAAAAGAAAAAAAAATCAGCACTAATTTTTCATTTCATTTCATTTTCGACTATTTCGAGATGGCTCTAATTCCATCAGCCCCCTCCCCATCTTAGAATATGCTGTGATACCAATATGGGCTAATATGGGATTAACGAGAATGGCTACTTCGCTGTATAACACAAGAAAGAATTACAGATTTATCTAAAAAAGTAAGGAAAAACACTTTTTTCGTTTAATTTTCGAATATTTCGGGAGGAGGGGGGGCTATAACACCATGAGGCCACTTTCTCCTTGGTGTCAATGTGGACTAATGAGAATGGCTAATCCGGTGTATGATAGAAAAAAAATTAATAAAATTTCCCAAAAAGAAAAGGAAAAAATTCAGCATTTTTTCATATCACTTCAGAAAATTCCCCACCCTCCCCCTTTGGTACGCCCATGATCTGAAATCTAATAAATGTAATTATTTTGCGTACTTTTCAATTCAAATTCATATGACAATTGGATAAGAAAGAGTTTTTGAAGACCTTAGGAAAGTATACTATTACAACAGGACTTAACAGATATTACAACTTTCTAATATTTTCTGCGTTTTATCACACATGATTCGTTCAGAAATGTAACCTATATTTTTAATTTAAAGAGTGAAATACATTAGGTTGTAACGAAAGTTTTCCGCCAAATCACCATTATATAATAGTAATACTAATTATAATATATATAATTAACTGTAATTTTATATATAGCCACAATTCCGTCAAACCTTCACAGTGTCATATGACACAACACTAGTACCTAACCCAAAGCTGTACACTTTATTCTGTGACATTCTGTAGCTGACTTTTTGCAACAGAACTGGAAGTAAATGATGATTCTAATCTGGTAGCGTGATAGTTCCATTTCAGACACCTTGTACTGAATAATAAGGATATTTTGTACAAATTTCACAACACATTGTTATAAAGCAAGTCTCTTTCTTTCAAATGCCAAAAATCTTTTGACAAAATATGAGCAAACACGTCAACGCAAACTGTTTGCACAGACCGCATTAGCTGTGGCGGGAAACTTACGTTACAACCTAATATGTTTAAAATAAAAGAACCGACAACGGGGCAAAGAAAGTTAAGCAAACTTTTATTATTACTATTATTATTGTTATTATTACTAAATACCAAAACTTAAATGAAATCATAATCAATACAAAAACCCTTAACGGGTTAAAAGTTTGTGCTTAAAAAAAAAAAAAAAAAAAAGTTTAAAAGTTTAAAAGCACTTTATCTTATGCTCTAAGAATTTTAAATATGGGTTAAAAGTTTTAAAAGCACTTTATCTTATGCTCTAAGAATTTTAAATATGGAACTTAAAAATAGTGATATCAAATTTTGAGTGACGCTATGCCATCAATTATAATCTCTCTCTATATTATTTATTTCATCTTTTTATTTTTAGGCTTCCGTGCTTAAAAAGTAAAAATGGAACCATTATAAGATCACTTCTGTGTCTGCCCGTCTGTCTGTCTGTCACAGCCATTTTACTCGTAAACTATGGAACGTGGAAAGTTCAAATTCGGGGAAGTAATAAAGACCATTGACCCACATATTTTCAGATTAATAAACATTCATAAATATATTTAGTAAAAAAGTAGAGGGGCTAATTATGCTACTTGAAAAAAAAAATCTTTTCTTTGTATATCATGTGGGGTATCCTGTGAAAGCTTTTGTAACGCTGAACTCAAAAATACATTCCTTTTAATTTTAGGTATTATATTTTCAAAGATATTGCTGAAAATGTAGCGCAAAAATATGTCCCCCCCCCATCTAATTCAGAATCTACTGAAACTAAAATTATGAAAAAATTAGAGGTAGTAGACGTTAATGTAAACCTTGCCGGAAAATTATAGCGATTACCCTAGGTTACATAGTTTTTGAGTAATTAGCATTTTTCTGTTATACACAAATTTCGATTTACGGGCATTCAGAAAAATTGTTGAGCATCGCTGAATATACCTATCGTTGCAGAAGAATAAAAGCATTGTTGATAATGATTTTCGAAAAAAATCATCGGTAATTAGTCGAGATATTAACCCTTAAAGGTACGGTCAGTTTGGACATACACAAGGACAGGGGCGGCGTACTCTATGCCTAGTTAACAACTTTAAATGATATATATGTGTAATGTAATTTCCAGTAACAGTATAAAAGCAATAAACGTCCAATTGTTAAAAACATACTAATTTAAAGGGTCTCGGGACTCTAAAAATTGGAAAAATTGAAAAAAAAAAAAGACCATTTTCAACATTTAATGTCTTAAAATGTATATGATTTTAAAACACAATTTTAATTGGGATAGACACAGAATTAGTATTTATAGGGGGCTCGAAACTGTTAGACATTTGTCGAACAAAAAATTGGCATAACAGTTTACCAGCGGGATTACAAAATAAATATTGCAACTAGAATGAAAATTTTGGTGCTTACTTATACTTCAGATTGTAATAATTTCCCTGAACTTAAATAAATTTGTATTTAAAGCATTTTTATATTTTTAATGCAATGTTGCATTTAGCTAATACAAAATTTTGAAAATTTCAACAGTAAAATCACCTAAAAAAATATTTTTTTGAACAATAAAAAGGAAATTTTAGGTTCAGTTTATACAGAATAACATGGAACATATGTTTTGAAAATTTCATGAAAAAATATTCAGAAGTTTTTGAGGTATCCTGCGCGTTATGCCCAAAAAACGCCATTTGGAAAATAATGACTTTAAAATTTCGGAAACGCCGCTTCAACTATTGAGCGGGTATAATTCTAAAAGCCAAAACTTCTGTTCTAATGGGAATTTCAAGGAAACAATTATATCAAAATATTCAGAAAAGATAGGAGTTTAACATCTAAAAAAATTAAAATTTCTTAAATTTTGAAGCTTTAAGAGTACTGCGACAACTTAATCCTTTCCGACACGGAGTAATTCTATTTATAAACTTATGAAATAATGAACTGACACCAGAATTTATAAACCAATTTATTAGAAAATGCGAACTTGCTTATTTTCACGTACATGATGAAAGGAAAATTTTAATTAAATGTTCTTGGTGCCGTTTGTCTGTTTTGGAATTAAAATTAGGTGTTCGTTTTTTAAGGGCATCGCCCTCGAAAGATTTAATTAGAATGAATCGCATAAAGACTGTGGAATTCGCGATAGTTTGCATTGATTGTATCTCTCAATACGCCTCGAGTGACTTTAAAAGTTAATTAAACACCTATCTGGAAAACGCGGCACTGACCAAGGCGGTGTTGCAACTTTGAGACCTCAATTCGAAGCGCGCTTAGCACAATGCCAAATTTAAACTTTGAACAAAGGTTTTGTTTTAGCTACACTGTAGAAATAAAGGTTATTACTACGCTGAATTTAGTTTCATGAAATGCCAAATGAAGTTTAACAATGCACTGCTTTTATTGTCAGTACCGAATTAAGTTCATCATAAACAGATTAGGATAATATTAAAAGAAGAGTTATACGAATAGCTATATTTGATATTATTTAGGTTCCATATCTCTTTGAACTTTCATGGTATACCCATTTACACTTTTCTAATATATACAAGTTATACCCAACCCTATGTTGTATAGTTTTTTACAAAGTCTTAGCATTCTTTTAGCAACGTTCTTTTTTTTTTTTTTTTTTTTTTTTTTTACTAATACAATTACAAATTCATATATTTATTCTACGGAACCCTCTGTGCGCGAGTAATGCTCGCACTTGACCGTTTATTTTTATAATCGCATGTGCAAAAATTATGTTCAATTTAAAAAAATGTATAAAAGTTTATTCATTGATGCTTTATCATTTACATCTCTCATAAGTTCCAAGTATGAGTTTTAAAAGATTTATCAAAATTTTAGTGACGATTTGATGTGGCTTTAAACGATTTGTTTTAAAATTAAATTAAATTTTTTTTTGGTTTGGCTAATATATATTCACACATCTAAACAATAGTTTTAATTTTCCAATATACTTTAAATATGTCACTTTCACTGAATTTATATAATGCATTTAAATGTATTTATTTGAATAAATTGATTTATCCTTTGTCCAATGCTATTAATAATTTAAAATAAGATTTACGTAAATAATTTTTTTACCTCATAGTATCCATTTCAATACATTTCACTTAGTTTGGATACAATGACGCAAAAAAAAATTATTAGTAATAAATAATAGTACGCCAGACCTGAACGGGTTAAGAACAGTGTAGATTTCTTTTCCAGATAACGCAGTAGATTTATGAAATTAAACATGCATACACGTTGAAGCACCAGTAATTTTAACCCTTTGTAACTCAACAACCCCGATTTGAAAAATTCTTACACAGATATTAAAATGCATCATTTTAAGCATGGAAAAAATAATTTAAAAAATTCAGAACAGAAAGATGAAATTTTATTTGGAAAAATGGGTATGTTGCATATCTGCAACATCTTGCCAAATGGCACAAAAACTGAAAATATTTAAAATTTTAATTTGCACGAAAATTTTTGAAACAATTGTTAGTTTTGATGTAGCAAAGTTCCACACCACATTTCTCACAAACAGTTTGATTAAAGTTTTTACAATCAGGATATTTACAACGTATTATTTTTTCTGCCCAATATGGCCAGTGCCCAATTTCGTCTAGGCGCACTTGTTTTGGTGGAATATGTTGAGTAGGCGCTCTATGCTTTTTCTGTTGAATTCTATTTTCTACGAGACCTTTTCCCGTTTTTGCTAGCTTTGGACTTGAAGTTAATTTTACAGAGGGGAGGGGGATCCCTAACTTACCCTATAGCAATTAAATAATATAAAAACAGACTAATGTTTCCCCTTTTCAATAATTATGCTCTTCTGAAAGAAATGTAACTTAAATAACCATTAGAAGATATTTTCGATGCTCTTTCGATATTTTTAAAAAATCCATTACAAGGGAAGATATGGCGCGTTGTTGCAGATCTGCAACAAACAAATGTTTACGTTTATCTTATACATATTATAAATCTTCTAGCTCGAAAATGGTCTTTAAATAAAGAATTTAAACTCACCTTTGAAAACAATATACTTGTAGACGTCTGGAGACTTTTTTAACTCCTGTATTTCAAACCTTAATTCAGCAAAAATCACGTGTAGCTTAAGATCAAGCGATAAATCAAACTTTGGCGCGAAAAAAAAAAAAAAATCAGTATCGACATTTGTTGCGGATTTAATGAAATAATTATGTTAATAGAAGTGCAATAGAATAACAACAATCAACAAAATCGTCTTTTGGAAATTTACTGTTGAAATAACAATGACGTTTTGGGTATGTTGCAGGTCTGCAACACGGTGATACAAAGAGTTAAATAAAAAAAATATTTTAAAGAAATAATGTAATAATCTTTTAATAACTTTAAAAATTTTTTACAAAATTACAAAATGTTCATTGCGTTCTGGTGTTTTGAAACTTTGCACCCTGGACATAAAGTCGCCAGTGGATAATAAAATTTCCAATGTCTTTCAGTATATTTATGAAAATAATTGACTTTAGAATATCATCACTTCTGCCATTTGTGTTATGAATCTACCAATTAATAATTAATACCTTTTTGATGGGTTCCTCTTTTATAACTTCTTATTTTATATCCGGCCAAGCTAATTTTATTTTCCTTTAAAATTTTGCTTTGCAAAATCACGCGATGTCTTTAAAGACACTCATCATAAGTATATATATAGTTTTTTTTTTAAATTTTTAATTTTTAAATATTAAATTGTTAAAATTTATACTACGAAAAATCGTAAAATTAGCTATCCCTCGCAGGACATTTAAATTTAGGCAGAAAAAGGGACCTTTTTTAAATCCTAAAAAAGCAACCCGTTTTCCGATATCATCCTGTTATATTTAGACTGAAAATTTTAACAATACAAGATGCTTAAGTTAGAGCAGAAGAATGTTTCAAGTTACCAACTAAAAAAAAAAAAAAAATAGAAATGAATTTTAGAGAATAATTTTTAAAAAAAAGTTAATATTTGCATGTTTTTTTTTTTTTTTTTTTTTTTTTTTTTTTTTTTTTTTTTTAAATCATAGGCGCGACTAAGGTTTCTGTATGCTTACCTACATATATATATTTTTTTTCAGCTAGGCCTCTCTCAGTAAAATATTACTAAATTTATTAAGATTTGTGTTTTTCTAGAAATTATTTTTCCACGGCATTCTTGAATCGTAGAGACCTTATAGCTATCACTGTGACTGGGTTTGGTCCAATCAACTATTCTTAAAACCTATCACTGCCCCCTTGTTTTTATTTTTAAAAAATAATAAAATAGTTTTAAATCTATTAATTGTAGTTTTTATTTATCTGAAGAATAAGTATACCATTAATCTATGCTTTAGCTGAGCACATTTTTGAAGTAATTGTTAACATTTAACAACAATCACAGAAATTATTGCACAGCTATACATTGAGCAATCTCTGAAATCGCTTGGTCGAAAGGAGAATAAAACTAACTTATCCGATACTGTTTCTCTACCAATAGTGGTGATTATTATAATTTATTATTCACTTATTCAGAAGCCTATAGCGATAGCAAACGGCGTCAAAAGAAAACAAAATTTCACTGGTATTAATAGTTAAAATGAAAATTATAAATTAAAATGTGAACATTGAAAAAAGCAGCGGTCTTTAAAATTGATAGCAGCAGTTAAGGGTTACTATCTTTGTTTTTTCATGGTAACATAGGTGACTTAGAGATCTGCACGGGCCGAGAAAATGGTAGTCAAATTTTCGAAACGGATTGAGCCGACAGAATAAAGACGATTTTTTTTAACGGGCCGAGACGATAAAAAAAAAGCGGGTCCGACTGAGCCAATAAAAAATTAAACGAACCAGCAGGGCCAATCAAAAAATTAAGCGGACTGACCGGTCGGATACAACAAATTTAAAATATCGACGAAATTTGAACAATTTTCAATGTACAGTCGTGGAAAAAAAAGTAACCCCCCCCCCCACCCACCCACCCACTAACTCCTCAACAAATTATCGCAAACGAAAGTTACTGGTACCGAACGATTGGAAATAAAATCTACTTTTAAATGATGGATATAAAATTTGCTTAGGGGGGCATCTACATATTAAAACGAACCATAACTTTGTTTTTTTTAATAGCAGTATACAATTCTTGCAGCATAAATGAACTCTACATCCTTCAATTAGCCTAAAAACAAATTTTTATGCAATTCGTAAGATAAGTTTCCGAGAAATTAATTATTTTAAAACGGGCGTATTTTGAGGGTTGTATCCAAATTGAAGTTCAGTACTCGATTGTTAACCGAGAGAGCCCTCTTCTTGATCAAGGCACCTTCAGCGAGCGCCACTCACGCAGTCAATGAAGCCTGCTAGATTACAGGATAGCATAAGAAATTTCAAAATATTTAGTCACTTCTATCATAGACGGCCCCTTAAACCATCATTTTGCCTTTTTTTAAGCATAATTTGAAAACTACTTGGAAGAAAAATGTGAAATTTTAGATTTCCATAAAGCAGGACTTAATAAATTTAAATCCATCAAAAAAATTTTAGGTTGCAATTCATAATTTTTTCGAATATTAATTTCATAATTTATATCATAAAATTATAAAAAATGCAAATTCAGCGTATTTATGTTTGGGTATATTAGTATTATTGCTACACAAAAAATTAGCACATTAGGAGCATACTTTCAGGAGATATAAATAAAAATATGAAAATGTAATTTAACATTAGAAGCACTAAATTTTGAATTTTTATAATTCAAAAACTTACCATTGAAATGACTTAAAATTTTGTGTCTAGGCATAGTTTGAACCAAAGATTCGAAATATCTTGTTAAAAGTGGGTATTGCCATTGAAAAAAATGAAGTTTGGATTCGCTTTAAATTGTAGATGGCCCCCTAAGCAAATTTTATATACATCATTTAAAAGTAGACTTTATTTTCAGTCGTTCGGTATCAATAACTTTTGTCTACGATAATTTGTTACGGAGTTAGTATGGGGTGTTTACTTTTTTTTTTTTTTCCACGACTGTATCTCACTAAGCCGAGAGTAAGTATAAAGTGCTGCACGAGCTGATGCTACACTATGACGCAAAAGTTTAGACAATGAAGAAATTCTTACATACTTTGAAAAATATTTATTCAATTTTCAAATCACTGCTTGAAATTAATGTGCTGTACATATAAACAATATTTATAACAAAGAAAAGTGGAATTGTGCATATTGCAATAAATTAAATGGTAACAAAAATAAACTGCTGTCTCAAAAGTTTAGACACAAATTAAATAAAATCAAAATAAACAATTTTTAAAACCTGGTTGCGCATCCATGCTTATGTATTACGTCATATACACGAGATTGCATGGAAGAAACTAAATCTTGCATAGTTTGTGGATCGATATCGTACCATGCATTCTCAATAGATGTCTTAAGTTCCTTTTCAGAAGAGTATTGTCTAGCGTTGCTATAAACTTTGCGACACATGATGCTCCAAAGGTTTTCTATAGGGTTAAGATCTGGGCTACATGCTGGCCAGTCAAGAACTCTTATATTATGGGAATTAAACCAAGATTTTGAATGTTTTGCAGTGTGAATTGAAGCATTGTCTTGCTGAAATTCCCACTGAGGACCCCCTAGAAGCTCAGCAAATGGCAGTAAGTTTTCTTCTAATGTCTGTGAAGTTTGACGACCACTGGTGAAGGTCAGAGATATTTGTCCATTATAGCAAAAGGCTGCCCAAACCATCACCGAGCCCCCTCCTTGTCTGCGACTAAAAAAACGTCGAGGTTCCTTCCGCAAGTCATGCCAATACGATAAACAACCATCTGGACCATCCAGATTCCACTTTTTTTCATCGCTAAATATGACTGACTGCCATTTCTCTCCATATGACATATGCTTTCGAGCTTACATAAGTCTTTGTAACTTATGATATGGTTTCAGAGCTGGTTTCTTCTGCATTTTGCTATAAACGATTGTTCCTTTTTCCAAAATTCGTCTACGAATCGTATCCTTTGATACAGAGAGTCCCGATGAGCTTTGAACTCCACGTACACTCATTTGTTGAGTACTCGCTAGTCTTTGTAGGCGATCCTCTCGTACATTTGTCACACGTGGCCTCCCAGACCGACATTTTGCTTTATATTCGGAACCACTCGATAAAACTCGATAAATATAGATTTTTTTGACCTATTAATAATAGCAGAAATTTCAGAAACGCTCTTCCCTTCACCTTTCAACTGCCAAATCCTTGAAACCTCATTCACTTGAATTTCTTTAGCTCTCGGCATGTCGACTATGAAGCGCAATCGTTTACAGAACTTAAGTACTCCAAATTTGTGACATCATCGATTCTAAATTTGCATATGCCAGCGAATATTAAAAGAAATTTAGAATAGTGTCTAAACTTTTGCGACAAGCACATTTGAATTTTTATGAAAAAAATTAGTATTATAGCAAATAAAACGACTGTCTTTTGTACATAGCATTTTAAATCAGTTTTTGAATATATTTACAGGTTTTTGTAATTCTGACGTCATAATTCTACATTTTAAAGCTGAATGACGTCATTGTCTAAACTTTTGCGTCATAGTGTAGTATTATATAGACATATAATATATATAGACAACAAAAAAAATAACATGTCCAGCGTAGAGATCTGCATCGGGCACATAGTGTCTGAACTTTGGGCTTAATTTTTTCAGCAGACTCGGCAATTTCAGGATTACATTTTCCTCTACATACTAGAGCATGACCGGACCTGGAAATTGTTCTCGAGATGCGTCGGACAGGCATTTTTTGTAAAAAATGATAGTGATAATGAATATTTGTTAATGCAGTCTTTGAAAATGTACTATTAAATATACTAAATAAATATTTTCAAAAATCTGCTTTTTAAGACTAATTTGTTAAATTTTCATTTCTCTAAAACTGGTGGATCTATTTTTAACACTTTCCAACAAAGTTGAAAAGTGTTTATGATTTCGGTTTGTCTGTCCGTCTGTCCACGCTCTAACTCCCGTAAATATACTCCGATTGCCCTGAAATTTTTGGATGTGATTGGCATTTACCGTAGTACGTTCCCTATTTCAAATGAAGTTTGTAGCATGTTTAGTTCATTTACAGGGATAGTCAGAAGTATTCCGTTACATTACGGACAATGGGGAAAAATCGTTTCAAATGATTTTTAATGATATTACGCGCTTTCAAACACAATAAAACTGGTATGCATTTATGATATGCATTGTGTAGAATATGCGGTGCAAAGAATAGTTGTTATTCATTTACAGGGTCACACAAAAGTATTCCGTTACATAATGATATAGGGATGGAGGGACTTGTTTGCGGCGTATTTTAATTATGTTAAACCATTTCATATATAATGAAATTGATATACGTCGCTGAGGGTTACCATACATTATTTCATGTATAATACGAAGTGCATAGCATTTACAGGGAAACACAAAAGATTTCAGATACTATATTGTATCCGAAGTACTGTACATTAGCGATGATTGCTGAAAATGCGTTTTTAATTATGATATGCGTTTTTATGTTTCACTATACGAGTGTTTATGCATACTACATGGTGTGTATAAATGCTATAATCCATATACAGGGCTACACAAACCAATTCGTAAAGTTTACTGGGTTTGGGCGCAAATTGCTTAAAGGTGGTTTTTAATTGAGCTATGCATTTTTACGCTGAACTGTATTTAGTTTACTAAGAAATGTTTGTAGAATATAGATAAAATGATATACAGGGTCAGGCAAAGAATTGGATACATGGCCCTCTATAAATGATAATTTCTGGAAATGTGATTTCTGTAGTTTTAAGAGTGTTTTAGTTTGAATCAAATTTTAGCTAAATAGCGGCGTGTAATAAGGGTTATACAAAAGTATTCATGGTTCCATCTATTAGCATAAATTGCTGAAAGAGAAATTTCAACCTGCTATGCGTTTCTTGCTAAACTAAATTTTCCCATTATATAATACATAGATATCAACCTACAGATCAAGTACAGGGCTGTTCAAAAGAATTGGAATACATATTTGACTATGGACGGTAACTGCTGAAATCAGTTTTCCAACAGTTTTATGCGTTTTCTAAAATGTTTACTTAGTTATCTTATTTATCTTATTTCCCTAAATAACGAAGTTTTGTTAAAGCATTCAAGAAGTGTTGGAAAGGGTTTCATAATCTATGCTTGATGCATGATTTTTCATTCTTGTTTTTATTAGATACATACATAACCAGAAGTTATATGATGTTTTAACCACCTTTTATTCTAAACTACATTATTTTTTTCAGACGCGTCCTTATTTGAAAAATAAAGGCAAATCTTATAGCCTAGAATAATCTAATAGCCTAAGTGATCAATAATGATGTTATTCTGTACTCTATTGCTTGCGATATATAGCAGTCTGAAATATTCTGTAAAATTTTTGGCATAAGTATGTATGCAGTATTCTTTAAAAAAATCTTAATGATATATTAAGAAAAATCGGAACTTTTTGTAGAATTGGAGTCGGGTTGGGCCAGGCATGGTCTGAACTTTTAGTTTATATCGCATCTAAAAATTCATTTATTAATCTAGTAAACGTACCAAATAAAATTTCGAATTCATTATTTATATATTTTCAATAAATAAATAATTATATATACATTCTTGATATATACGGAAGAATAAAAAATAAAACCCTTTTAAAATTCAAACTATAAATTAAAATCCCAAGTCTTCTTTTCTAACTTTAAATCTTATATTTCAAAAACCGCTTTTACCCCTTGTAAGTTTGTTTCCCAGCCCAACATTTATTACTTTCAGACTTCAATTTCGGACGCCCGTTAAGATAAAAATTGTTAAGTTTGTGCTCCTTGCAAGTGTTCGTGGCTAGTGATGCACCCGGGTCTCAGCCAAGCCTGGTTTCATCATAAGCCCCAGACATCAGTCAAAAGCTATTTAACCAATAAAGTAAAATTACCATCCTAGATTGACACCTTCGCCCTCTGCTGGAAAATATACCAAATTATTAACGAAATTCCCGTGCTTCCTCCAATAGGCCAGTTTTTTAGAGATTTGATATGGCTTTAGCACTACCAGAATGTAAGTTAAGGAACGATATATGGTTTCTTGGGGCCTCCGGCGGACTCGCGACTACCTTGTATCTTCGAACTGAAAAATAAAATCAGTTTTAGTTCAAGGAATGAGGTCCCAAGTCAAATTATTTTAATACTTCTGCTACTTCTGTGTGGATTTACATAACAAACCTCGATATGCGACAAAAAGAAAAACTCCGTGAATCGGCATATTTCGCACGCACACACACAAACACGCACACATATATATATCTAACTGGTGTTTGGTGAAAAAAAGAATAGTTGATTAACCATATACGTGCACCGCATAAGACATAAGTGCATTGCTACAACTACTATAGTTCGATAATATAGTTTGATTTTTGAATTATATGAAAAAAGGTGTCCTTTATTGCTTCTATGTAAGCTGAAGCGTGCCTACTGAAAAGTTGAATCGGTCTGCTACCAATCACTGCATTTAACTTAATTAATTTAATAATTATTATTATTATTAAAAAAAAGAGTGTGGGTTAATATGATAACTCAAGTTAAGTTTTGTATTTTGCACACACTTATTATTTCTATCAGAAAATTAAAGAAATGTTGAAACCTATTGCTTAATTACAATATTTAACCAGAATACTACACTGCTTCACTTTTATAACGTAAGAAAAATAGTAATGTTGAGAAGATCTCAACTATTATGCAAGAGAAAATAAGTATTTTGCATTCATATTTTAAATATTGTACAGCTATATTGACAGCCGATTGTCATCAATACCCCACAAGGTATGTAGTCTTGATACTATCGGTTATTAATAATCAATAGTATGAATAAACAATCCACTTCCCGGAGGTTTGAATGTTTGAATTTCAATTTCGAAGTTTTAGTCTTTTTGAAATTCTTATAGCCATCTGGATTGCTTTAGTTTTAAATAAAATTCTGTTTGCTGTGATTTTTAACCCAAATATTGCAATTATCTTATATATATTAAAGCTCAGATTTATTCGAATTTTCATGAGTACTCACGCATTGTTTATTTTCGCTAGTAATATAGACTTTAAGATTGATAAATCCCACTTGTACTCCTATAAGTTTTTTTTTTTTTTTTTTTTTTTTTTTTTTTTTTTTTTTTTTTAAGTTGTCTAAATTTTACTGTTTTATCTCACATGTCTTTTTCTTTCTTTAAAATTTAAATATTTGTGTGAAAAAAGAAAGACAAAATTCTAGTTTCATTAATCATGACACGTTTTAACGAAGTTTTCTACATTCGATTGCTCATATGTAGGAATTTTGGAGGATTTGTTTTTTAATAATATTAAACAAAATATATCATTGTAAATGTTTCTAACACTTTCCAACATAGTTGAAAAGTGTTTTTGAATTGGATTTGTCTAGCCGTCTGTCTGTCTGTCTGTCTGTGATCCAAATCACGTATTTCTTGTTTTATTTTACAACTTCAAAATTAGTTTCATCTCACAATTAGTTTAATTTCAAACCATCTTTTTGAATTTTTCGGGAAAAAAAAAAAAAAGTTATTACAAAATGGTGGGGAAGTTGATCCCAAACACAGTTGAAGAATTAACACAAAAAGCACGCGGTTGTAATACGCCACGCATTCCAGAAAATTATTAAATCGGAAATAGAATAAAAAAAAAACGGTTTTATAATCTATAGGTTTACAATTACGGTTGAAACCGGCAAAAATAATAATTTTGTCAAAATAGCGTTTATCTGAAAAACTAGGGAGCAAATATCGATATTTATTTTGGTCTTTAAGGAGGCAGAAACAGTAGATTATATTCAAAAGTATTACTTATTGTCAGTTTCAACCATTAGATCATGCATATAGAACAATGTCTAAAATTTTCATTCAGATCCAGCGAGTTGTTTTTTCGAAAACTCCGGTAGAAGATAAAATAAATTCAATTTTTTAACAATATTTTAGACACACACACACAAAAATGCAATTTAACAAATTATAACGACCATTTGGAAAATGATTTCTTCAAAGACTGAAACTTAAGACCTAAAAAATCGCGCGGAGTTGATCATACATTACGAACGCCATGTATTACATTTTTCGGTACTGTAAATTTTTAAACTTCTACGGAGCTGGTCATACATTACCTACGCCATGGATTAAACATTAATATTCCTGGACCCATTTTAAATGAAATTTCATTTTTAAACTTCTAAACATCCCACAATATTACTTTTTACACCGTCGTATAGAGAAGAAAATGTACTTTTAAATTCAATTTGTTTGAAAGCTGTATCTCAATTTGTTTCTGAGTTATTAATTTTGTTTTGTAGTTTTTATTACTTTTTTGTCATAGTGGCAACAGAAGTATCCATCTCTGTCGAAAGTAAAGGGAAAATACAGATTACTGTATAGACCAATCAGAAAACACCCAGACAGAGGACAATAACCATTTTTCCAAATGGTTAAAAAAAAAAAAAAAAAAAAAAAATGTTGTTTAAAAAAAAAAAAAAAAAAAAAAAAAAAGTTATTATTATTATTATTAACCATTTGGAAAAATAGTTATTGTCCTTTGTCAGGGTAGGAAATCAAAAACATATCTGAAGCGTTTTATTGGTTGAATCCGCGTTTTATTCGTTTTCTGACTGGTCTGTACAGTAATCTGTATTTCTCCTTTACTTTCAACAGAGATGGATACTTCTGTTGCCACTATGACAAAAAAGTAAAAAAAACTACAAAAAAAAATTAATAACTCAGAAACAAATTGAGATACAGCTTACAAATAAATTGCATTTAAAAGTACATTTTTTCTGTATACGACGGTGTAAAAAGTAATATTGTGGGATGTTTTAGAAGTTTAAAAATGAAATTTCATTTAAAATTGTTCCAGGAATATTAATGTTTAATCCATGGCGTACGTAATGTATGACCAACTCCGTGCGATTTTTTATGTCTTAAATTTTAGTCTTTGAAAAAATCATTTTCCAAATGGTCGTTGTAATTTGTTAAATTGCATTTTTTTGACCAACAAAAAATCAAAGAATAATAATAATATTTGAGATCGTCCTGTAAAATAAATTGCACGAAAAAATCTATCGCTATAGTATACGAATATGTGGACATGGTACAATACGTGTGTTCATTTGTGTAAGAATTGCACGTATATTCATGGAAACATATCGATTTTTTTTTAAGTAAAAAAAAATTCTTGCGTGTTTTTTTTTTAATATCATGCGGGGTTTTCAACCAAATTTAACGCCAGTTTCAGAAAATTTGACAAAATGTAGTAGAAATAATATATAGTGCAATTGGAATTTAAATTTATTAACCATTTGATGAAATATGAGTAGTTGTATAAAATATTTTTTGTCTGCGCATGTGCGAACGATAACAAAGGTTTTTTTTTTTTTTTTTCATGATTTAATAGTCAACTCTATGGCACAACTCATATAATAACGCCAGTCAAATAGCGTGAAAATTCAGAACGATATTGGCGATAGAGTGAGCTGATTTTTAGTTGTTTTCTAAAAACAGGTAAATGATGAATGGTTTTTACATAGATTGTCGTTTTTAACTTTTCATTTTTTATTGATGCTTTAGTTATTCTTGGAAAATACCCCAGAACGAGCCTATTCTAAGAGAAAAAGAAGAATCAAAATCAAAGCATTTGTTCTAAATCTACTCATATACATTCATCACATGCTAATTCCTTTGCTGAAATATAGTTAATAAAAAATGGCAATTTGTGGAAAATCCCTTATCATTCAGCAGCTTTTAGAGAGCAACTACAAATCAGCTCACTCTATCGCCGATATCCTTCTGAATTTTCACGATATTTGACTGGCTTTTTTATATCAGTTGCTCCATTGAGTTGACTATTAAATCATGAAAAAAAAATCTTTATTATCATGCGCGCATGCGCAGATAAAAAATATTTGACACAACTTCTCATATTCCATCAAATATTTAATATATTTATATTGTAATTGCACTATATTATTTCTACTACATTTTTTGTCAAACTTTCTGAAACTGGCGTTAAATTTGGTTAAAACCCTTCAGGATATAAGCAAAAACACGCAAGAATGTTTTGAACTTAAAAGAAAAAATCGACATATCTCCATAAATATACTTGCTATTCTTACACAAATAAATACACATATTGTACAATATCCACATATTCGTATGCTATAGCGAGATATCATTTCGTGCATTTTATTTTACAGGGTGATCCCAAATATTATTATTTTTCTTTGATTTTTTATCGGCCCCCTAATTATTCTTCTGATGAAATCGTAAGTATGATGAATTCATAGATATGAAGTCAAACACCTTCATAATCCCAATGTTGCAGAAAAATCCAACGAGTATATCTTTAAATATTCGACAAATATCTAAAAAATGCTCGGTGATTAATGGCTATATAGTGTATATCCACGATTTATATTTCTTTATTGAACTATAGTCTAGTCCAGGGATCAGAAGTAGCGTGCTAAGTAGCGAAAATACAGTAGTATCTATTTTTTACAGTCATTTGTAATGTAGCGTGCTACATTTTGAACAAAATAGTGTAGACAGTAAAGCGATACAAAAAATCAGTAGTTTGTAGAGAGAACCGACGCTACTTTTAAGGCTACTTCAGGGGGGGGGGGGGAAGGATGCGCCATGCTGCAAACCACGTGATCGCAACTTGCTTCTTTTGTGCAAAATTTGTTCTGCTCAACCCAGGGCCGGCCCAAGGCGTGTGCGAAGTGTGCCACCAAACGGCGCGCCGAGCCGGAGGGGCGCCAAACAGATGAAAGGGCGCCTATAAGATCACCGATAAAAAAAAAAATTATATTCTGCGTTTTTTTTTTTTTTCTTTTACATTTTCTATATCTACGCTGGGGCCAGCTCGAAAAAGGATCCTTCGTTCTGTTTAAAAAAAATTCAAGGGTGCCGAATTTTCGCATGCAGACATCGGTTTCTGTTGTTTATCTGAATGGAATTACCTTAAGCTACTGAGAAAAGAAACAGAATCATGAACCCCAGGAACCACCCAATTCAAAACTACTTCCCTTGCGGGATGCTAATTGATTTCGACTTTGATTCATGGTGAATTCTATCACTTCCGGCTATTTAAGCGCATTATTTTAGAGTCCTCTTATCCCACAGGGAATCTGAGTCTAGCCCCCAGATGACCGGAAAAAAGAAACCGTTATGAGTTTAAAGGGGCAGAAATTTTAAAATAAAAAACAGACGTCTTTGAAAAAGTTTTTCTTCTTGCAGTGTCTTCTAGATGTGAGCTCGTCTTCTAGATATGACCTCATCAGGGGCGTAGCTACCGTGGAGCAGTTGGAGCAGACTGCTCCAGGCGCACAAATCCTAAGGGCGCAAAATTAGGAAAAGCGAAATAAAGATGTCTTAAAATATTTGTATTTTTTTTTCATTATTAATCAGACATTATAGATGAATCTTGTTACAATCAGCGTATTCCTATGATATTTTACCTTGTGTTTAATCTCAACTATTTCGATTTAAAATATGTTTTCATACACAGTTGAAAAAAATGACTTCTATTCAGGAAGTTTTAATTTTAATTCATACCACCATATTGCAGCCTCATGTAACTTCTCAAACAGCGTTTCAGCATGCCTGATTATTTTCTGTAACTTTTCTGGAGACGACCGTTGAAGATTTTCAGATCTTAAAGTAATCAAAACTTATTTAACAGGGCTCTCATCGGTCACTTTACTAGCTACCACTATTCCCAAAAAATAATCTTTCTTGTACATTTCTATTAAAAATGTTTTAGAAATTTATCATGATGAATACTGTGCGGAAATAATGGTAGCCAAAGAATTCACCGCTGAGAAACCTATATGTACGATGTAACAGTAGTAATTTACGATAATTATTTTATGATTTGGAAAAAATAGCCTGACAAGTTGAAGAAAATTATTGACCATTTTACAGACGAAATCCAAGAAAACGAAAATTTTGAAGGGGTTTTTTTTTTTTGTTTGTTTGTTTTGTGGAAACTAAACATGTATTAATACAGGTTACAAAACAATAATAAGAGCTGGATTTAAACATACTCCACATCAGCTCACGGCGATAAAATTTAGACGGGAGTGGGGGGGGGGGGGGGGGTTGCGGGTAAGGGGAAGCAGCAACTTAAATTTTGTGAGTATTGTTTTTGAGATTTTGAAAATATTGCAAATGTTGCAGAATCGATAAGCTTCAAAAAGAGAGAAAAAGTTAAGTACCCAATTCTGTGATCCTTAGGACCTGATTATAGCCTATGCAAAATTACACCACTTTTTGGTAACAGTATTTTTCTGCATTAAACCTTATTTAATCGCATAATTTTAGGATTAAATAAGGCTGACTGGCCCGCTGGGCAACCGACCTGCAGGTCTGTGCTCCCTCCCTTAGGTGAAGCTAATAGTTTTAAAATTTGCTATACGCATTACATATGAAAAGTCTTAAATCATTTAATAATTTTTTTTTTTTAAATCACTTTTTTGAATCATTTTTATTAATGATTTTTATTTCTCTTTGCAAGGCAGAAGAATTGATTTTTTTTCTTGAAAGTTTCTTTGCTTCAGAGGACCATTTAAATCTTTTAAAACCTAATGTGTATGTTCTGTAATTTTCTTTGTGACCAATAGCGACATGGTCTGCCCCAAGAATTCTCAGCCTGTCTGGTACCAAACAGCGCGGCTTCTCGTTAAATATATATTACGTATTTTATTTTATTTAGTTTTTTGTAAAATCATTTATCAAGTATTTTTTTGAAATGTGTAGGCTTCGTGTATTCGTACAATGCTGTGATTGTAATTTCCCCTATATATATGTGTATTATATTGATTTTTGCGCTTGATGTGCAAAAGGATTTATAAAGAATATTTTCGGCGAAGAAAATGTAATTCAAGCATTCTTTTTTGTTAAAAATTACATTTTAGTATGAAAACGGAACTGTTTCAATATTGTCTATAAATGTGATAATCAGAACGGCGGTCAGCTATTTTGTATATACGTTAGAACAGGACTGTTTTTTTTTTTTTTTTAAATTTTAAATCGATTTTTCACGCAGTCATCGAGCTCGTATTTCAGACAAAATCGTGTTAAAGATATATGACAAGATTTTCCCCTTCGTTGACTGTTTTTTCTACTTTCGTCGGGAAATGCCGTTGAAAACGCCATCTTTGACAATGTTTTCAGTAAGATCTATTATGTTTACAAAAAATCCGGAAAACGTCTTTCGATTGCAAAGTTTCTGAATAACAACACATGCCAGTTCTCGAGCAAAAATTAATTAAAATGCATGTCATGAAATTGCCCCTTTGGATTTAAGAACAGCCTTAAGAAATAAAATCATAAAAATTCCAGGTTCATTTAAGAATATTATCACGGGCCCGGGCAACACCGGGTAGGTCAGCTAGTCTATACTAATAAAAGGAAGTTTCGCTCTGTGTGTGGTGGCTAGTGAAATATATTACACGTAGAAGTCTGAAAATTTGGATGAAGGTAGTCCAAAGACAGATTCTGAAACACCTGGAGCTCAGATTTTTAATTTTTTATGACCGGTGCCCCCTTAGTACCTTTCAGTTTGTATGCCCTGAATTGCTCAGAACTTGCAACTTTTTATCCGATCTTCTTCGTTTTGGGGGCCTTTTCCCATTTAATTATTCTCCGTTTCTACATTCCAGTTAAGACACTGGACCCCTTGAAAATTTTCTGCGCCATGCATTTTCCACACCCTAATATTGTCAACTAATCAATGCATAACTTTAAAATTGAGACTTGGACTCCTCTCCCTGGGCCAGCACCCTCATATTTTTATTGGGCACTTAGTGCCCTTTTTTAAGAATTTCCCCCATTTTTTTTTTTTTTTTCACGCTTCTTTAAGATTTTATTCGAATGAATAATAAATATCCTATGCTTAATTTCGACTTATTGAGATCTAAAGCGCTAAGTACTAGAACCTTTTAACATGTTTCCATCTTAGGGCCCTGCTCTCAACTATCAGTTGGCCCCTTTTGGACCTCCTATTATATCTCCCTTAAAAATGGTCTGATTCAATAACTTTTTTTTTTTTTTTTTTTTTTTTTGTAACAACATGATAGGAAATCCAGCTATTACGCGAACAACATAAAAAATTTTCAGACTTCAGCTATCACCAAATTTTAAAATTAATCGCCTTTTTGGGGCCCTTGCCCAGCTACATTCCAGTTGAGACCCTGGACCCCTGGGGCTTGGTACAAGGCCACTTAAGTTTTTGTGCCCTAAATTGTTAATAAATCGCCCCTTTTAATCCGTCCTTCGTTTTTGGGGCTCTTTTTCCATTTGGCTTTTTTTTCGTTTCTACATTTCAGTTCAGACACTAACCCCCTAGGGTAACTTTTTGTTCGCCATGCATTTTTCACCCACTAATTCTGTTACATTCTCATTGCATAACTTCAAAATTGAGTCTTGGTCTTCTCTCCATGGGGGTCTTCTCCCGTTTCTCTCTTTATTTGGGTTCTAGAGCTCTTTTTCAAAGCATTTCTTTGAAAATTTTTTCTAATGATTAATACTTATAATACTCTATACTTAATTTCGACTAATTGAAAATCTAAAGCGCTAAGTACTAGGACCTTTTATCGTGTTTTCATCTTAGGCCTTGCTCTCAATTATCAATAAGCTCCTTTTGGTCCCCTATAAAAATGGTCCGATTCACTAGGATTTTTTCTCTAACTATTTCTTAAGTGCCCCAGCTACTACATGAATAACAAAAAAATTACTCACACTTCAGCTACCATCAATTTTGAATATTAATCGCCTTCTTAGGGTCCTTGGTGCTCGTTTCATTAAAAATTATCTGATAGTATTGCAATTTTCTTTAGCATAGTTCTAGGGTCCTCTGGCTACTTTGGAAACCACTAAAAAACTCTTTTACTCCAGCTACCACTTTTTTCGAATATTAATTTCTTTTACGGCATCAACTTACGTTTATTCACTACAGCCGTGAATTAAAATTCGCTCTACTGTTAAAGGTAAGTGGTTAACTTTAGAGGGATGGGATTTCCTCCGTAAATTAAATATCACGTTAATGCTAAAGGTAATTCGTTAAATTTACAGGGGGTGGGGGCAACAAGCACCTTCCACTGCTTCGGGGTGCATTCTTTCCTCGAATTCTAGGGGGCCGATTTCAACGGGAATTGGTTAATTCAACCTAGATTAGGATTCAGCTCTGTATTATGAAAGTTTGTCTTAGACTTCATTTACTAACATTTTCGAACATTAATGGTGCATTCTTTTCTCGGGTTCAATATGTCCGATTTCATCAGTAAATGGATAATTAAGCTTAGCTTACTATTCAGCTACTTTCTGCATTGTGAAAGTTTATCTTAGACTTCTGTTACCACCATTTTTGAACATTAACGGCGCATTTTTTTCTCGGCTGTTATGGGCTCTATTTCAACGGAAATTGGCCCATTCAACTTAGCTTACGATTGTTTTAAAGATTATAGTTCCACCGCCAGGATTCGCATTCTTATCTCGGGTTCTATTGGCTCGATTACTACAGGGTTTACTCATTCAATTTTCGATTGTCTCCGTCGCGTACGGAATACTCCTGGCATGCACGCCTTTAGTAGCGGGGACCCAGGCCACAGTTTCGTTCTGAAAGAGGTTTGTTGAAAACACACTGACTAGAGGCTTCCGAAGGCAGTGGGCCACCCCTAAAACCATGTTCATTTGAATTACTTATGAATATATAAAATCATACAAACTTGATATTTGTTTACGTTATTATAACAGGCCCGGGCAACGCCGGGCGGGTCAGCTAGTTACACACACACACATATATATATATGTATATGTGTGTGTGTGTGTGTAACTTCCAAACAAAATTACGCAGAACTTTTTTGAGAGACAAGAGGGCGCACAAACTTTGCTTGCTCCAGGGCGCTGAATATGTAGCTACGCCACTGGACCTCATCTTCTTCTGCAAAGAGTCAATAGCGTTAGTGTCAGAAATTTTGCCGAAAATGATAAAAGGGCACGTAACCAAAAATATATTGGTAAATAATTCTTATTAAAATGACCGCAGTATCGAGATAATACGATTCGGTCGTTCACTAATTATTTTATTAATCTGCTGTAAGTTGAATATTTAATAGGTAAAAATGAATCAAACCAAACATTTTTCAAGTAGCTTGATTCAGTTATTTAATTCGCTTAAATGAGTAATTTTCATGCGAATGTGAAACATAGAATATTTAAAGTTACAAAGCATGTTCGTAGTATTTCAAAGTTGTCAGTTCTTGAAAGTACGAAGGACGTTGCGCCCTAAACTTAGAGCGACGGAACGAGGGCCTATATGGCGCCCTGTTGCATGAGGCAAAGATGCATAGATGGGACCCCCTATAACAAGCTTGGCGAACCTTTTCACGTGTGCGTGCCGAAAATTCACAAACGATATCTATCAGTAACGTAACGTGCCAAACTTATACAAAAATAATTTTGAAGAGTACGATGTTTATACAAAACACTGGTTATAAAATCAGTTTGCATCTTTTATGCATTAATAATTGACAATTAAAAAGTATTAAAAATTAAAATGCGATTTTTCTGTATACTGGAATCAGCCATTAAATGAAGGATTTTTTTAATTCCTAAATAAGATTCGGATAATTATGCGGTATGTACTAAAAAAGGGAAAAAAATGCGAGTTTTTATTTCATTAATTTTTAACTTATTATTAATGCAATATCTGGGTTGTAATTTTCCAAGTTGCATTAAACAATGTACTAATAATCTATTGATGACATTTTTGCTGCCGTTCGTTCGATAGGAAAGGCTTTATAATATCTAGATCATATTTTGTTATTTTTACGAATGCACATAGCTAAATTGGATCCATTTGCCATCTTATTGCAGTGACTGTGAAACGAAATTCATTTGAAAATTACAGTTTTATAAATTCATATAGAAAGGCAAAATACATGTCGAAACGCTGCGTAGCATCGCAGAAGAGAAAATTATTATGGTGTGTTATTTCATGTTAAAAATTACTGCATTATTTGTGATAGCCTGCCCGTATGGAATAAAATTTTATTGGTCATAATTCAAATAAAATACGTATTTTATATGTATAACAAATTTACATTTTTCGCGTGCCAGAAAAATTAGCTTACGTGCCAACTCTGGCACGCGTGCCATAGGTTCGCCAACCCTGCCCTATAACATGCTTTTAGCCACAATTTCTTCTTATTAAAAAAACGATTTTGGGGTTTGAAGTGGGGGGTGGGTATTTTAGAGTTGAGAACCTGGGCAGCTGCCTCTTTTACCCTTGCGATAATCAGGCTCTGGTCGGAACCAGTGTTTCTTTCAGGCACATATCGTGGAGAATATATATATATAGACATATCCCCCTCCTGTATTTGGGAAAATTTTCGAGCAACAGTACAATTCTTCTAGTGTTTAATTATTCCAATATTTATCATCTTAAGGGTGTATTCGAAAAAATGTTTTTCCACCCTCAACAGCTCGAAATTTTCTGAGACATTTTCAGACTCATTAGCTCACAGGCTATCAAAGCCTGAGAGCTAATGTGCCCGCCCGTTCTGTATGTATGTACGTACGTATGTATGTATGTACATAACGCGATAACTCTTAATAGAAACATCCGATTTGCTTCAAAAATTTTTTCTAGGTTTATTGTGATAAGGCGCTTCCCTGATTAGTTTTGGGAGTTCATTGGTTAAGGATAAAGGGGGAAAAACGGGTTTAGTCCAACCCCTTAATTCAGACAAATGGGTTTTTCATGCAGAATCATTCGATTTGCTCCGAATTTGATATACCGGTTTATTGTGTTAAGGAACTTACCTGATTAGTTTTGGGGGTTCATTGGTTAAGGATAAAGGGGGGAAGAGGGTGGTTAGTCCACCCCCTTAATTCAGATAAATGGGTTTTTCATGCAGAATGATTCGATTTGCTCCGAATTTGGTATACCGGTTTATTATGTTAAGGAACTTCCCTGATTAGTTTTGGGCGTTCATTGGTTAAGGATAAAGGGTGAAAAGGGAGGTTAGCCCGCCCCTCTTAAATTAGATAAATGGGTTTTTCATGCAGAATCATTCGATTTGCCCCGAATTTGGTATACCGGTATATTATGTTAAGGAGCTTCCCTGATTCGTTTTGGGGATTCATTGGTTAAGGATAAAGGGGGGGGGGGTAGTCCACCCCTTAATTTAGATAAATGGTTTTTTGCAGGATTATTCGATTTGCTCCAAATTTGGTATACCGGTTTATTATGATAAGGAGCTTCCCTGATTAGATTTGGAGGTTCACTGGTTAAGTATGAAGGGGGAAACGGGGACTAATTTCCCTTCACTTATTTTTTTGAGGGGCATTATTCTTTAAAATAAGAGTATGATATACAATTAGTGTGAATAGCCTGTGAGCTCAATGCCATCAGTTTGGCTGGGCACTTTTCTTTTTTATTTTTAAAAGTAAAAAGATGAAACTTGCTGGGGTGATTTTTGAAGACATGTTTAACATGCCGTGTGATTTCATTTTCAGCTCAATTAATTAGAATTTGATTTTTAAACAATTATTTTCTCAGTATGACCATTTTTTTCATTCCCAGATCGCCCGCTTCTGAAAATTCGGTTCAAAACGCCAACTTTGACAGCGTTTAATACAGTATTTTCTGCATTTATCAAAAAATCGGCACATTATGTAGTTTCTAAATAAGAGAATTTCCCAGTTTGATGCGTTTGAGAGCAAAAACGAATTTTAAAATGAATCAGAAAATAAGCAGTTTGGATCTGAATACACACTTAAACGGAGAGGAGAGGGGCGGCCGAAGCTCAATTGACGGAAAGAGATTAAATTATTTCTTTTTTTGCTACAGGCACACATTTGTTCCAAAATCTTCCCACTTCAGGGATTTCGTTCAGCCGGCGCCCATGCCATATTCTTTGAATTTGAGTATTGCCCCAGTTTTCCGAAACGTGATCTGAAAGGAACACTGCGCGGAAAGCCAGTAAAAAATAACGTCATAAAAATATATAATTGTGTTATAATGATGCACTGTTTCATTCATCATTAGGGATTATTTATTAGTGGAATATAGCCTTTGGCTCATTACACAATAAATATTTCGCAATATTGAAATTAAAGTAACGGAAATTTTAAGCAAATATTGTTAATTTAAAATTTAAAATTGCTGGAAATTTAACTAAAATCAAAGCCATCGAATAAATTTATTCAATGGCTTTGACTAAAATGAAAAAAAAAAAAAAAGACTTTTTTGGAATCGCATTTTGTATTTGATAGTGAGTCGTAGGTTGTCTAAACCGAAAGGGAATTCTATTCAATATTACAGAGATTCTTCATTATTTTGTTAAATAATTTGCACCTTAAGTACTGGAAGAACGAAATCTGCTTAGGGGTAAGGTTTCTTTGGGATAATATTGTTCTAAGCCTTTTTATTATATACACAGACTTATGCCCAAGCGCAATTTTTCCCTTAGTGATTCATTATTTAAAATTAAGCGAAAAAAGGTAAATTTTACCCCCCCCCCCACCTTTTTTTAAATCATCTACAATGGCGAATTATTTTCAAAAGGGTGGAGCAAAGGCCCCCCACCCTCCTACCAGCGCCCATGACATGCACTTTATTATTTGTAAATCTACTAAAAGAAGTTTATAGTAACTTCTTTTAAGTATACTACTTTTAAGTACTTATAACTACTTTTAAGTATTACTTTACCTTGATTTCTCATTAACAAGAGCTCGATGAATAAATCAGCATAAGTTTGACAATGCAGAATTGTGAAACTGGAGCCTATTTTTTAAAAAAAATAATGATTTATCTGCATATAAATTTTATTTTGTAATCGGCTTGAAAACATCTTTCACTTAATACATTTATCGTTAAATATTTTTTTTTCCTTTTAGTGCCCGATATGTCGATTTTTTTATGATGTCCTACACTTATGATTTTACAATGACACTTTCTTTATACAATTTCAGCGCGGCGCCAAAACGTAAATTCGGAATACTTAAAGATTTTTTTTGTGATGGTTTGTTTAATTCTAGCGTGGGCACTAGTAGAACGAAATCCAGGAAACTTTTTTTTTTTTTGGGGGGGGGGGGCATTTTTTGTTAATCATATTCCTTATTATTATAAATACATCTCTTATTCTCAATCATAGTTTTTTCTTAGTGTTTAATAATTTAGGTTGCTTAAAAAAATAAATTTTAGTAAGTTTTTTTTTTTTTTCGTAAAAATCATCACAGAGAATGAGAACCATTCAAAAAATGAAAAGAAAGAATAAGAATATTTATGTTTCCGGATTCCGGAATTAGCTGAAGAAAAAACTGGTTTTTTCATTCTTTCGAAAGGTTTCACCATGAAAAGTGAGCCCTTTACGAAAATATGAAATTTATTTGTACTTTTTATGTACTAAATAACGAGACAAGATTGCAGTTTTCATCTTTCATAGCTTCTATTTGCTAGTAGTTCTGCTTCTTTATTTTGTAGTATTCCAAACAGTATTCTTCTAAAAAAGTTTTTTATTTTAATTAATTAACTTATTATTGTTATTTTCGTCCAATACCATGTGCTGTGTCCTCGTGTTTTACTTTTGTATCGTAATGTTACACATTAAGAGGGATAATTACTGTAAAAATGAAATTTCCCTGATTTTACAATTTACCAAATGCAAACTCGAAGATGGGATTAAATTTAGAATCTTTTATCGGTTTTTGAAACCTGTAAATTAATATCTTAAATAATTAGTAATAGCATGTGTAAAAGTACGAATATTAAAAAAAATTTAGATCAAAGGTCAAGCAATTTTTCTTGTGTGTGTGTGTGGGGGGGGGGGGGGGGGGCGCCTCGATGGGTATTCGCACGGGCGCCAAAATGTCCTTGGGCCGGCCCTGGCTCAACCATTTGCTAATCTCAGCTGCAGTGTATAACAGTAAAAACTCTGCATGAAGTCATAGCTTTTTTACATTGACACTTGCTGTAAAATCGTGTATACCCAATTTTCTTGATGGGAACACTTGTTTACTTACTTGTTATTAATTCTTCATGTTTTAATGTCGCATTTCTTATTATTTGAAATTGCTTTCTTTTCAGATTTATTTAATGCTTGCATTTAGAGTTGTTTTCTATAATTTTGTAGATTATAAAATTGGATAACTCAATATAATTAATTCCATGACTAGACAGACTCAACAGATATAACTATAACAGAACTCAATGCAAAATTAACATTATTAGGAATTTACTGGAGAATTGAGTAAACAAACCTATTGGTAAAGACTTATCAACGGTAAATTTATATCCCAATGTAATACTGTAAGAATAGTAGTAAATGAAATTTATGCAGTGTATGATTGAGCATAAATATGTTATATACGAGAGTGTAATATGATCTTATATAATCCAGGGGAAATGTACATTTTACCTTGCAAAAGGTCGGGTAGAAGCTTTTACTTTTCTGAATTGTTTATAATGAGGCCAACATGGAAAAACCAAGTTTTCTAACGAAATTTCGTAACGCTAAATTTTTTGTGGCCAAAAAACAATAAAATTTTGGGACCTTTTTTGATTTTTTTTAAAAAATATCTCGAGACCTGTTGCCGCAGCATATTATTTGTCAGTTACAATATTAAAGAGGATAAAATTCTCTACAACTTTCATCTTTACAACTTTTTTATACACTCAATAGCAAATGCAGTACGCTATTTCAAAAATAAGACAATTTTTTCAATTTTCTTAAAAACCGGGGGAAAATGTAGTTTTGCCCCGATATTCAAATGTTCGCCGCGAATTTAATCTTGTATGTCGACTTCTAACAACTGATAGCAGTAAATTATCTATTATTTGCATACTCACGTCTTTATTTTCATCTCAACAGGCATTTTACATTCCATAAGTTTATATAATTTTAAAACTAGGGCAGAGTGTAAGTGAATGAGACAATTTCCATATTTAGACAGTAACTTTAAGTGCATACACTGTTAACTTCAAAGCATTGTTTAGAAGAATATTTCAATATTTAGTAACTTATTTTCACGATAGTTTCAATTAAGAAAGAATTCTTGTTTAATTTTAATAATTTAAATTTTTTTTTAAATTTTTATAATGCATACATATTTTTCTAGGCATCAATGGGATAGGTATGAAAATTTGTGAAAAACATATTTTATTCCACACTACAATGGTATATTTTACTTACAAATTATTGATGATAACATACGTTTTAATGTTTTAAAGATAGCAAACATTGGATTGTAGTTCCGTATAAAAGGGGGGGGGGGACTCAAAAAATAAATATTTTTTATGTAAGAAATACTTTTACCTTATGAAATAGCTACAATAAATTAACAACAGATTATTTAACTAACTAATGTTATGCATTTATCTCTTGTAAAATTTTAAAATTCTATCAATAAAATATTTGAGATCACTGGTTTCATAAAAATATTTAAAAGATTAATTTAAAAAAAAAAATTGTCAATATTTTTTCCACTTATATCAATAAATATAACAAGAGATTATATAATTTTAGCATGCAAAAATGTGTAAAACTTTTAAGATTATCTATTAATTGCTTTAAAGCTCAAACAAAAAACTTACTTTGGTTGTTGAAAAATATACTTTGTGGAATATTCTAATCTTCTGTAATATGTACTGTTTTGAAACTGTATGTGTTTAATGATCTCAGTGATACCATTTATCAAATTAAATACCAATTTATTTATAATTGTAGACCATATAAACATTTTTGTTTTCGCATTGATCACCTGTTTTATCCAACTCCACTTTTCCGACACAAAGTAGCAATATGACTGCATAAGCTAAATGGAAAAATGTATTTTAATAATAATAATTTCTACAGGCTATTTAACAATATTCTTTTCTTTTTGAAGGCACTGTTGTGGGATAATTAGATTTTCATATGATATCTGAGCTCGATATCTAACATTGTGCGTTTTTAATTTTTCGAATTTGGTTGCATTTTTTAAATGAGGATACTTTAAATTTCAGAACGGGTTCCAAACAGTTTTCCAAAAATGAAAGTGACCGAATATTAAAAACAAAAAATGCAACTATGTTATTGATTTGCTTATCGTTTTAAAGACAAATTGATTCAAATTTTAAATAGTCATTTTATCTGTATCGAATCAGCCGTATCAGTTTAAGGTACTTTGCGTGGATGCAAAAATTCAGGTACTACGAGAGATTCAGTTAAAAGATCCAAAATATGCATGTGGCATTTTATTAAAGACAAGCGAGCAATATAATATTCTCACGGGGTATACAGGAGATAAATAGTGTTACATCTTTACAGTAGTGCGGCCAGAGAACTTGATTGTAAGTGCATCGAGCCGCAAATCTTTGAACTTTGCACAATTATAACCTCAAAGAATACGTCACTTAACGGGCATTTTGAATTCAAAATCAGCCCAACGATTAATTAGCTTAAGTAACTGAAATTTTAACGAACAGTATGATATGACAAGGCTAGACAATGGGAAATATATTTTTAGAAGAAGCAACGCAGATGCCAGGCGCCGATTTTAGTATTAACAGGATATCTTTCAGGTCGAAAAGGCATTTGTATTGACTATCAAACGGCGAATTAACAATGAGTGTTTAAAATACTGCTGCCACAGGAGCATATGGTTAAAGAGTATATATTTTTATATATTCGTTAACAGAAGGAACGTATGCTAGCACAGTAATGCTTTTAAGATGAGAAAGTAGCTTTGTTTTTGATTTATTTTATTGGCGGCTTTAAGTGACTCTGAGACTATAAAGTGAATGTAATTTACTAAGCGCAAAAGAGAAGCAAAATAGATATACTTTTTGAAAAAGAAAAGAAGTATAGATTAAATTGTAAATTGTAAAAGGGGAAATTTAATTTTAAAAGTGGGATAAATAATGATATGTGATGATATGTTAATTCCATCATCACAGCAATCAAACAAACCCCAAAAAGCACAAAAGCACAACATTAGATATTGATCTCAGGTATGCCGTAAAAAAAAAGAAAAAAAAATTAAATTGCATGCGTGATATTTGTCAAGAACGCTCCCATATGTTTAATATTACCTTGTGAATGTCTTCGTGTGACTAATTTAGTCTCATGATTCATATAACTGTGTCTTTAACTGCCTCATTTCAATACTACAAGTACCGTAAAATCTTTAAAAATGAAATCTGTATATGCGGAATCCGGTCTTTAAAGAAAAAAAAATATATGTTTTCGAGAGAGAGAGTACGAACAATTATACCTGCTAAGATGGAAACCTGTTTAAAGCAGAATAATTCCGGTTCCTTTCGGTTCGGTTTTCAAGGTTTTAATGAATCAATATTTGGCAAAGCTGATTATGTAGTTCACATTACATATTTAATGATTACACACCTAAAATTTTCAAAATCCGGCTATTAAAGATTTATTAAAATTCTCAATTTTCTTTTTAAGCAGGGGGGGGGGGGGGGCAACAAAATCCATGCTTGCCACGGGCTCAAAAAAGGCTAATTTTGGCCCTGAAACACATAATTTACTGATACCAATATGTAGAAGTTGACATACACGATTAAATCCGGGGGAAACATTTGAATAATCGGGGCAGAACTAAGTTTTTCACGGTTTTTAAGAAAATTGAAAAATTGTCCTATTTTTGAATTGGCGTACTGCGCTTGCTATTAAGTGTATAAAAAAGTTGTAAATATGAAAGTTGTAGAGAATTTTATTATCTTTAATATTGTAACTGACAAATAATATGCTACGGCAACGAGTCTCGAGATATTAAAAAAAAAAATAAAAAAAAATAAAAAAAAGTCCCAAAATTTTGTTGTTTTTTGGCCACAGAATATTTAGCCTTAAGAAATTTTGTCAGAAAACTTGGTTTTTCCATGTTGGCATCATTATAAAGAATTCAGAAAAAAAAAAAAAACTTCTACCCGACCTTTTGAAAGGTAACCCCCTTTTCTTGGTACATTTCCACCGTACTAATACGCTTCTAGGCAGACGTGATAAAATGAGTTTTCCCGATTATTCGTGTATAAGTTCCAATTAAAATTCAATATAAAATTTCAATTTCGATTGTAAATTGGAATATTGACAAAATAAGTAGCGAAGTAGTAACTACTTTTGAAAAGCAGTTTGTAATCTCTACTTATTAAAACAAGTAGTTGTAGTTGTAACTGCATTTTCAGTAAAGAAGTTGTTCGCTACAATAAAAAAGTAGTTTTTCTGACCACTTGTCCAATGGTACATCTAGGACAGTTTGTTTAAAGGCAGCCAATAATGTTTTTCTCAGTTTTCGAATTTAATATTTATATTTGTCAACTCATTATGTAACATCAATTTTTCGCAAATATATAAATTTTTTATAAGTTTAGAAAAACATGGGTTAAACAAGAAAAAGACTGAACTTGTACAAGAGTTTTAAGTTTTATTTATGTATTGTTTTTGCGAGATGCTAGTAGCGGTAGTGGCAGCGGGGATAGATTTAGTTTCAGTTGCTCTTTTTTAGTTTTAAAATTTATATCTACAAACTTAATTGCTTGGGATTTGAAAAGAGATTATATGCAATTTTTTTTTCTTTTTTAATTTCAGTCGCTCGATTTGAATTTTCGAATTTATATCTATAAACTTAATGCCTTGTGATTAAAAGAGAAAAATACAATTTTTGTTTAGATTTTTATTTTTAGCTGCTCCGGTTAAGTTTTTTAATTTATATCTATAAACTTATTTGCTTGGGATTAAAAAGAGATAAAATGCAATTCTTTTTTTATTTTAATTTCAGTCGCTCGATTTGAATTTTCGAATTTATATCTATAAACTTAATGCCTTGTGATTAAAAGAGAAAAATACAATTTTTGTTTAGATTTTTATTTTTAGCTGCTCCGGTTAAGTTTTTTAATTTATATCTATAAACTTATTTGCTTGGGATTAAAAAGAGATAAAATGCAATTCTTTTTTAATTTTAATTTCAGTTGCTCGATTTGAATTTTGGAATTTATATCTATAAACGTAATGCCTTGTGATTAAAAGAGATAGTTACAACTTTTTAAAAATATTTTTATTTTTAGCTGCTCCGTTTAAGTTTTTTAATTTATACCTATAAACTTAATTGCTTGGGATTAAAAAGAGATAAAATATAATTTCATCGAATTGTAATTTCAGTTGCTTGGTTTAAATTTTGAAATTTATACCTATAAACGTAATGCCTTGTGATTAAAAGAGATAATTACAATTTTTTTTTAATATTTTTATTTTTAGCTGCTCCGTTTAAGTTTTTTAATTTATACCTATAAACTCAATTGTTTGGGATTAAAAAGAGATAAAATACAATTTCATCGAATTTTAATTTCAGTTGCTTGGTTTAAATTTTGAAATTTATATCTATAAACTTAATGCCTTGTAATTAAAAAAGAAAAATACAATTGTTTTAGATTTTTATTTTTAGCTGCTCCGTTTAAGTTTTTTTATTTATACCTATAAACTTCATTGCTTTGGATTAAAAAGAGATAAAATACAATTTTCTTTGGATTTTAATTTCAGTTGCTTGGTTTAAATTTTGAAATTTATATCTATAAACTTAATTGCTTGGTATTAAAATGAAATACATGTTTTTTAATTTTATTTTTAGTTACCCGGTTTAAGTTTTGAAATTTATACCTGAAAAGTTAATTGCCAGGGAGTACAAAGAGATAAGATGCTTTTTTTTAGGGGGGGGGGGGTATTTCAGTTGATCGGTTTGAGTTTTGAAATTTATAACTATAAACTTAATTGCTTGAGATTAAATAGCGCTAAAAAGCATTTTTTTTTAAATTTTATTTTCAGTTACTCGGTTTGAGTTTGAAATTTATATCTAAAAAAGTTAACTGTTTGGAATTAAAAAGATATAACATGCAATTTTGTTTATTTATTTATTTATTATTTTAATTTCAGTTGCTTGGTTTGAGTTTTGGAATTTATATAAATAATCTTAATTTCTTGGGATTAAAAAAACATAAAATGCATTTTTTTTTCAGTTGCGCGGATTGAGTTTTGAAATTTATATCTATAAACTTTACTGCTTGGGATTAAAAAGAGATAAATGCAAATGTTTTGTAATTTTATTTTCAGTTTCTCAGGCTGAGTTTTAAAATTCATATGTATAATTGCTTGGAATTAAAAAAAAGGTAAAAATACAATTTTTTTTTTTGTAATTTTATGCTCGATTTTAATACTTAAATTTTTTTTCTATAAACTTAATTGCTTGGCAGTAAAAAAGATAAAATGCATTTTTTTTTCAGTCGTTCGATTTGGATTTTGGAATTTATATCTATAAACTTAATCGTTTGGGATTAATAGAGAAAAAAATACAACTTTTTTGAAATTTTATTATCAGTTTCTCGTTTTCAGTTTTTAAATTTATATCTATAAACTTAATCGCTTAGGATTAAAATGCTATAAAAGGCAATTTTTTTAAATTTAAATTTCAGTTACTCTGTTTAAATTTTGAAATTTATATCTATAAACTTTACTGCTTGGGATTAAAAAGAGATTAACTGCAAATTTTTTGAAATTTTATTTTCAGTTGCTGGGTTTGAGGTTTGATACTTATTACTATGAACTTAACCCTCGCACTGCGCAACGCGAGATTTCCTCGGGTAACGTAAAAGTAGCAAAATTTGCGCATCCCGAGATTTCCTCGGGGATGCATTTTTTCCGTCTAATTGGCCCTCCTTGATTATTCCCACCAGTTATTTTTTTATTGTAAATTTTGCCTTATTTAATCGGAGACGACGATTCGAAGAAATTTACTCGAGGCGCCAGGGACCTATGTCCCACATCCTCGGAGACAGAACAACTTTCAACTGACAAGGAGAAGGCATCATAACAAGTGTCGTAATAGTAGCAAAAGGTAAAGCAGAAGGGCTGATTTCCCATTGGTCGGGGCCGAGGCCCCTCCCCCTGGTAGTCAAACACTGGCAAGAAAGCTCAGCGATGGCACAGCCCTAACAAAAGAAAAAAAAAAAAATAAGGCCCAATTCAGGTCCACATATTTTTACATTATATTAAATTTAAGTTCATTATATTTAATTAAAAGTACACAATGCTAACACTTAAAATAAAAATTAAAACTATTTACAAACTATTTACAGAATTTACAAATTTTCCTATAAAACTAAGAACTTAATCATGGGGGGAACTTAGCGATCTCATCCATCAATGTTAGAGTTTTTCTAGAGATATCTTTTTGTTCAATTATATTCTTTAATAAATTTTCACATTTCCCCGATTACATTAGACAAAAATTTTTGTTTTCAAAAACCGGTGACAAAAGAATAAAAAAAAAAAATTAAAAGACGCTAGTCGCGAAGGGGTTAAATACGCAATTTTTGAAGCTATTTTGATAAAACAATTACGCAGCGAGAGTGTTAATTGCTTGGGATTAAAAATAAATACATTTTTTTAATTTTATTTTTAGTTACTTTGTTTGAGTTTTGAAATTTATATCTATAAACTTCATTGCTTGGTATTAAAAAGAGATAAAAAGCAAATTTTTTGGAATTTTAATTTCAAAGAAAAAGCAATTAATCTGGTATGGTCATGTTAAAAGAATGAATGATAAAAGACTAACCAAAATCACATTCAATCATAAAACAAATAAAAAAAAGGAAACGGGGAAGACCACGAAAGAACTGGATGTATGATATTGCAAAGGCAATGAGGGATAGAGGTCTGGAAGAGGAATGGACCCTTGACCGGAAAAAATGGAAAAAGACTCATGTAGATTCTTCGGATGGCGGCATCTGACGCCATAAACGGAGGTTATATATATATATATATATATATATATTTCGCTTTTGAAGCCTATTATATAAAACCATACCCTCAAAGATTTATTAAAGAGTAAACTATAATAGTAAATTTTTAATAATCTATATTATTAAAATAAAGTGTTTGTGACTCCGTCTGTCTGGGTACGCTTTCACGCTGTCATGGATAAGACCAGCGCTTCGACGTTTGGTAGGAAGGTTTTCCAAGATGTACCAGAGAATCCCTCGAAGAGAATTTTTCAAAATTCAATTTAGATTTCCTAAAAAGTAAAATTTTTGGTGGACTTTTACCTTGGCATTTTCTTTCACTATTCGTATCATTTTTTTATAAATAGTATATCATAATTTGAGTCTTTACAACAAAAAATTTGCTTTCAGATAAAATTTATATTGAAATTGCAACGTAATTTGCGCATTTTAAATGATTATATTAAAAAAAATCTTTTAATTAAAAAATTGCACGGGTAATTTTTTGCTTTCAATTTCTTTAAATGTCGAACTGCAAAGCAAACTTTCAGATAAAATTTATATTGAAATTGCAACGTAATTTGCGCATTTTAAATGATTATATTAAAAAAAATCTTTTAATTAAAAAATTGCACGGGTAATTTTTTGCTTTCAATTTCTTTAAATGTCGAACTGCAAAGCAAACTTTCAGATAAAATTTATATTAAAATTGCAACGTAATTTGCGCATTTTAAATGATTATATTTAAAAAAAATCTTTTAATTAAAAATTGCGGGCGTAATTTTTTGCTTTCAGTTTCAATAAATGTCGAACTGCAAAGCAAATTAATATTTTTCTTCTTGGCACAAAACTAAAACATTAATTATGACACTAATAATGACACTAATATAACTTAAAAGTTATTAACTTTCTTTAATGAATAATAACGTTTATTTAATATTTATCCATTATTGTTTTTAAATGTTTATTTCTTAAATTTCTTTAATATTTCTTTAAATAAATATTTTTGTAAATCCTGAAACAAATTCATATTTTTTTGTTTTTTGTGTTCAAAAATGAAAAGATTATGCAAAAGAGACTTATTTTAACAAAGTACATTAAATTTTAAATATGATTAAAAAAATGTATTATATATATATATTTTTATTAAATTTCTATTTAAAAAAGAAAAATACATATTAAATTAAATACATAAATAAATGCCCATTTCCAGAGAACAAATTATTTTAAAAAATCATATACACTATTTCTGATGTCAACATCACTGTTTTAGGCACATACAAAAGGCATAATGACAAATAAGGTATCTATCATAAGCAAGTTTTTGAACATGCTTTTACGTAGTACGCTTATATTTCGTTAAAAAACGCTGTTTGATTTAAAATTGCAGTTAATTAGAAACTAACGAAAAAACATATCAAGAAATAATTTCAAAGATTGCAGTATGAAAGCATCGCTCAGGTAAAAGTTTGTGTACCGGACTTAATTAGTTCCAATTAGACATTTATATTTATATCTCCGTGTCGGGCTGACAGTAATGAGATAATTTCTCCAGACTGCGTCGCCGAATATAACCAAGATCGCTTCTGTGTGATATAATAAATGAGAACATAGGCGCCGACTTTTCCTAATTTTAGAGAGACACAAAATCTTTTTAGTGCTCTCAGCAAGGAATTATATAATAGCTATCTAAGTAACTAAACCGCTCTTACTAAAAGCCGAAATATATACTAGCTAATTGGAGTTTTGATTCCCATGTTTTTGAAGTAGCCCTAAGTTTACAATATCCTAAGAATTTGAAAAGCATCTACTGCAGTAGTACAAATCGAAAAGTTAAAACAACAGCCAGCCAGCCAACGACTTTTAATTTTTAAGGAGAAATTTCATATTTCTACCTTTTACAGATATTTAAAAAAACTATTTATAATATTAAACCAATAGAACTATTTTAATGTTACTGTACATTAAAAAAAAAAAAAAAGAATTTGGTCATAAAATTCTCAACAAATGTTCAAAGTTGACAAGAAGTGCATAATAAATACAAAAAATGTAACAGGATGCATGATTGAAAAATATCTTGAACAAGGAATTGTTCAGTTTTTTCTCTCAATTTCTAATATCCTAAAATTGTAAAAATCCAAAAGCCATCACCATCTCACTCTGTAATTTCAAAATGCTCATGGGTTTTTATAATACTCTGAACTTTGTTCCATTGTGACAGAATTACGAATAAACTATAGAGAAAAGATTCCAGGGGATATTATTGTTCTGAACATGAGGTATCAAATATGAAATTATTGTATTAATAGCAAGATATATCCGGAACAATATATTTTTAGTAATTGTTCTTCGAAAAAGGCTATCCAATGACACCTTATTCATCGTTTTACGCACATATTAGTTAAATTCAGTATGCGATGTCCGATGTGGGTAAAATATTATCCAGTGATACATCATTCATGGTTGTACGCTACATATTAATTGAGAAAGAGGGATGTTGACAACAGAAATAATATACAGTGAAACCTCTCTGTGCGACCACCTCCATTAATAGACCACCTACCTGAACGGCCATTTTTTCATGGAACGAAATTTATTCCCATAGGCTCAATACTTATTTTATCTCCATTCAGACACCGTCCCAGTTGCACTCCCTCCATGAGCGACCAATTTCGTTGAATAAAATGAAACGAAATCCGTTTTTTCCTGGTCGCTTGAAGAAGGTTTTATTAGAAAAATAATTCCGGATAGCGCATTATTCATCAAACTTCTAAACTAAGTTTAGTTTTTTTTTTTTTTTTTTTTTTTTTTTTTTTTAAATCTCGGTAACTTTTAAGTATTTAAACACCTTTGTGCCTTTTTAGGCAATGAATTTAACTATGATGACAAATTAAGGATGACGGCCGATAAACTCCCCTGCTCTGTTTTGTCAGGAAACTCTCAAAGAAATAGAAAAATTAATGAAATCGTCATTATTTGTTCCCGTCCAAAAAAAAAAAAAAAAAAAAAAAATTGCATGTATTTACTGAACTTCGGAAGGACATGGAAATAAAAGTTATAAAAGATAAAACCGTAAAATCAAAGCAAACGTCAATGCATTCATTTTTTAAACTCTTCAGCAATTAACTTATGTAATTAACTTTTGTTTTGATACTTAAATTTTCATATTTTTTCCTATTGTGAAAAATAAATTTTAGTAACTTTAATTGTTATAGTTTTTAAACATGACCTCCATTAAGAGACCACCTCTCGTAGCGACCAGTTTTTATTGGAACAGAACGTGGTCGCTTTAGGGAGGTTTTACTGTATATGATTTGTTTTTTGCATCGAAGGACGGATCAAATTTTCTTTTTGCGTCCCTTCTATACTCTGGTGCCGGAGTATATTAGAGATCTTAGATTAGAGAGAGATTTGACATTGACGAAATGTTCGCCATTTCCGTTACAAAGTAGATGGAACGCCGTACAACGCAATGCATTTTCGTCAGCGTCTAGCACTTTTTATTTTATTAAAATTATGAAAATTTCATTTTATATGCTTTCTGAGAGTCTATCAGAACATAAATACGAGCACATTTCCATTACAATGAGTAAGAATTCTCAGAAAATGCATTTTGTTCATTCTGCTGAAATGCAGGTTTAGCATTTCGAGTTTGGTCGGAGAGCATACGAAATTTTTGGAAGAGGTTGCTATATTTTGGAATTTTCATTTAAAATAAACATATTTTAGTTTATTTATAACACAAGAAATGCTAGAAATGTAATTTTATGTAGTGTAGGTATCTATTTTTTACTTTCCTCTGTCTAAAGGTTCATTACTATAGATAAATTAGATATACTTTTCTAAATAAATAAAATGTATTAGACGAAACTGTTTTGAATTTTAAAAGAAAGTTAAAAATATATCATTTAATAGCAATAAGAAATTTAAAAAATAATTACTAAAATATTCAGAAAAGTATAGATTTTTGAAATAGATTTCGTTATATCGTCTGTATTATAGTATTTGTATTCATAAATTTAGATAGCTTTAACCCCTTCGGGACCATGGGTGCATATATGCATCTTCAAAAGATGCTTGTAGCACGTGTTTTTGATACCACTAAAAAAGAAAAGTAAAATTTTCTTTATTTAATAAGGCATTTTCTTGATTGATGAACAAAATTTAATTATTTGACAAAAAGTGGTGTGAACTGAATAAAATTCATGTAAAAAAAGCTGGTCCCGAACGAATTAAAGGAACTGATTGGTAGTATGAAATTAAAAAGTTTCAATTTTCCAGCTTTAAAACATTTTATAATACTAAGCGTAGCTAAATATCTGGGGGGGGGGGGGGTGAATATGAAGCATTCGGAGAGAAACTGAAAAAAAAAAAAGACTTACAGAAATATGCTTATTAATGTTTATTTATGAACTTAAAGGCTTTCTGCTTTAGATTTTATATATTGGGAATTTATATATTTTTGAAATTGTCAGAGACTGCGCTATTTTTTATGCGGATAATTGAAACTTCGAAATATTTATGTATTCTGTGTCTTTAAATTCAGCGGATTTTTTAAAAAGAAAATATTAAAAATGAATAATTTAAGTATTTATAATTTATAAAAATTTTCCTATTTTAAATAGAGTGCACTGTATACAATTTTATTATAATTGCGTTCTTTTAATGAATATTTCAAAATGAAAACAAAATTCATAGGCAACAACGGATGCCAATTATCACCAACTGTCAAACTTCCAAATTATTTACACGTTTTGCTTATTCACTACGCAAAGATTTAAATAAAAAATCAGTTTTTAAATGTAAAATAACAGACACAGAACGGGAATTGCTTTTTATGTTACTCGTTTCAACCATAGTTATAATAATAAAACTGCTTAAAATTAACCGCATACATAGAAATTGGTTTCAGACAATTTAAAATATGTTACAAAGTAAATAAACATTCCTAAATATTAAAAAAAGTAACTCAAAATCAAAAATAACTTAGCTATAAACAGTATAGCAAGTCTTGATGCAATATTTAAAACGCCGTATCTTTCAAAATCCAAATTTTCTTCGAGTGTAATAACGACATATACGGAAGGCGTAACTAAAAAATGGAGGATTTGTCAAATCTGCCAGTGCCGCAATGCCCAATCTCTCTCTAATGTAGGATCTGTAGAACACATGCCCAGGGATTTCTTGATAATATATATAATAATATATAACTTGATAATATAATTAATTATATCAAGATGGCCTTGATATGCCACGCTCGCTCCCCCTAGTTTCTACCCTGTCTACTTACGATCTAAGACACATGAACGTAAATGATACCAAGAAGTAAAGGATGATCAGATCTCACAAAACATACTGGGTTGCCTGCTCCAAGCTAGTCCTTAAGAAGGGTTAAAATGGACACAACCTTATGTCATCGAGCACATGATCGTACATTAGTTCATATGAAAGTTCTTGACAACGACAATACGAATAACTTGGGTTACCTTTACTCAAGTGGTTTAAAATTTGGATTGGCTGAGCTTATATTAAAATAACGATTAATTTTGGATCATTTATAGAAAAAGTCTTGGCCCTTTTAAAGTGTGAACTTCTAATGCATTATTTTCTTTAATGAAAACTTGTTTCGTGCAAAACAGTTATACACTTTATTTGAAAACATGCTACACAAACATAGAAAAAGCTTGTTTTATGTCAGTCGTAATTTATAGAGCTTTTAGATAATTAAAAGAGAAAAATCTTCATTTGAACGTCCACCATGCATTTAAGGTAGTTCTCAAATTCCTTCCTCAACAACGTAAAACTTTCCGACACATTTTTAAACATAGAGGCATAAAATTAACACGCCTGACTGTTGAAGCGATTTGAAATCCATTGGCGTTTTCCATTTTTAATAAATAACTTATCAAGTTATAAACGATTATTGCCACGTGACATCAAAGCTTTCTAATTCCCGCTATGTCGCAGCATGAAATTCGTTTCAAAACGCCAAATTAGTACTTTCTGAAAGATCTTCTGCACTTCTCAAAAAATAAAAAACATGTAAAGAACTGAACTATATCAGATTCGCCATATAGAAAGAACTAATGCATTTCTAAAACAGAGTAAAAATATGGTGAAGTCCACTAAGACGTGCGGTAAGATGAAATAAACTACTCAGTCACCATCGCTCTTGGACATTTGACAATCGGTGACAGTTTGCTAATGCAAAGGAGCAGCCGGTATTCTTTTGATCTTTGAGCGTGGGAAGAGAACCCACTTACTTTCTCACGAGAGCATATGATCGCAGGATCCGGGTGCAAAAAAGAGGAGGTCCTCAAGGTGTCCACTCAGGGGATAGCGGAAAAGGTCCCTGGGAGGTTCTTGAAAAGAACGGACAGTTAGTGGCTGAGAAACTCACTATTGTTTTTAGAGGGAGATAATTGAGATATATATACGAGAGGAGGATGAGGAGAGATTAGATTTTGGCTGGAGTTGGAAGAGCGACTTTTGGAGTGGAAGAGTTTGCAGGCCGAAAAGTCCGGGCTTTACGATTCCTAGTACCGGGGAATGATACCTGAATCAGCGGCGACAGGGCACCAGGGTGCCGTCGCGGAGAAAGAGATCTTAATCTCTGAGACAAGACAAGCGTCTTCCGTTCAAATAATGCATTGCCTGTGGACTCAATAGACTAGCTGCCAAATTCTCATAGACACTATTCTGAGCGATACATAAACTTTTTGTTCAACAAAATTTACATTGTTGTGTACATAGCGACTTATTATTACTCCAGAATATCTTTTATTTTGTTATAAAAATAAATATCATGTTGTCATATTCAAAGAGAATATAAGTTGTTAAGCCTTCGAAGTTAACACCCTCGACCATCGCTACCGCCTTCTTAGGACACGGCACAACTGGTGGCAGCCAACGAAACGAACTTTTATGTGCAAAAAATAGTACAGATGAGATTGTTAGCAGTCTGTGATTAAAAACAAAAGAGAGCTGAGCATCGAGCAGCAGGACAACGTCATAGCTGCAACACTGCAAAGGAGTCAACAGTCCAGCGACCCAGGAGAGAGCAAAGGGACATCCAGGAGACCCACCTAAAGCCAAACGGAGAGAGCCGAGAACCGACAGACTCCCTCGGAAAGGCCTGACCCTGACGCAAAGAGAGTGACTGATACTTCAACAGCAGCACACTGTCCAAAGCAACTGTGACGGGACCTCAACACAACAGAGCAGGTAGGCTCATTATTTTTTGAATGGCTCTCAAATTTTGTTTTAGTAGAATTTAAATGTTTTAAATTCGGGATCTAAAATTGTGAGATAGTAAAATTGTTGTAATTTGTAAAGTAAACATTAAGATAAAGGCATCAAGCCAAGTATAACAGAGGCAAATTCATAGGCATTTAAGATAGCTCAAGCTAGGGAGCAGATTAAAATCTGGTTTGTATTCGAAACGAATACAAAGGAAAATTTTGTTTCTAAGAAAGGAAGCGGAGAAAATTTTCAGGGGGAGATTGCAGTAGCGAGCCGAAAAAAAAGGCTCAAGGGAACAGTTTTTTAAATTAGAGACGCAAGTAGTGTAATATTACATGTAAATTGTGAGGAAAATTAATTTATGTTAGTTAAACTACTGAATATTTCTAGAAATTTATGGTCAGAACACTAATTACACTGGTCTGGTCATGGTTTGCAAAGAAGTGCTCAGATTTGAAAAATTTGAAAAGTTTATTCGAAATATATGTGAGCAATTTCTATAAGATTTTACTATATATTGTGTTTTATCCTATGTGTATAGGGACTTTAACCACCTCACTGACAAGCCCGTGTTAATACGTTCACTAAGCTCCAGGTTTCACTGCAATACAAGCAATATTTAAAGTAATATAGTTCTATTGATTTAATGTATTTTTAATACATTGAACAATGATTAATACTTCGAAGGATTGCATTCATATTTGTTATTAAGTTTTTTTTTTAATAAAATGTTCAAAGAATCATTTTTTTTAGCATTTAAAACAAAATGCAGAGAAAACATGCATTACAATTTTGCCCTTTTCCAAGACAGTCGGAGGGTTAAACAGAAAAATTTATCTTGCACATTGGTTATTTTTAACAAAAGGGAAGGTATCCAAAAAATTTCACAGATATTGTAAATTTATACTTTATATCCTGTATTTGTATTTAAAATTTGTTTATGTAAGCATAGTTTATAGTGTCAGTTGACAGGTTTTAAATTCTCCGAGGAAATTATTGGTATAAATTATTGAAATTGTGTTAAAAATAAGGCTTCATTATGACAAGGGTGACCACATTAAAACATTGCAGAAAAATTGATCTACAGAATTTAGCAGCAGAATTGTGTGTAGCACTTGAGGATGGGGATACAATACAAATAATCATCCAAAAAATTGAGCAATCAGATAGCTACGACGAGGACTTTGCGCTAACGCAAGCCACGTACATTGTACAAGACAGAGAAGACAATATAGCTAGGGAAAAAGACCGCGAAAAGGCAGAAAGGGAACGCGAAAAGGAACAGTTAGAATTAGAAAGAGCTAAATTAGACAGCGCAGACAGACAGAAAGAAAGAGAATTCAAACTAGAAGAATTAAGATTAACGCAAGGCACAGAGAGAAGCAGTTCCAGTGCGAGTAATCGTTCTGATAGAGGCCCAAAATTAAACATAAAATCTATTATGCATTCGTTCGATCCAGACAAATCAGACATAACTTTATTTTTAAATTTATTTGAGAGACAGGCAGAAAGATCGGGGATCGAGTCAGATGATCTAGTAACTCATCTTTTAGCTTTATTGCCCTTAGAAATTGCGGAATTAATTTTACGAGAACCGTCTGGTAGCGTGGACAATTTTGCTCACGTGAAAAAAATTCTCTTAGAACGATATAGGTTAACAGCAGAAGCCTATCATTTAAAATTAATGAGGCATCAAAAAATACAAACACCCCATGGAAAGACCTAATCTTCGAATTAAATAGTTTTCAAGATGGGTGGCTAGATGGGTTGGGCATCAAAACCTTAGAGGAGCTAAAAGACTTACTCATTACGGGACAAATTAAACGAAGAGTGCCGACCGAAACCAAAAATCACTTTATTGATTCGTGGGCAGAGTATAAAAAAACAGACAAACTCGCAAAAGATTTGGACGGGTATGAAGCAATAAAGGGCGCGACGTCCTGGAAAGGGTATGCCAGAACCCCCCGTGGAAAAAAGATTCGAGAGACCGAGATATGCGGAAAACGTTAGCGAAAAATGGTTCGATCGCACGGGTTACGAGGAAAGGGACCCGAGGAAAAATGCTGATAATAAATCTAATTGGCGGGAGAAAAATGACGATAGGGAAAGGCAAAAAGCTTTCAAAAAAACAAAACAAAGCACTTGCTTTCAATGCGGAAGTCCAAAACATAGGATACGAGACTGTCCAGATTTAAAAAGATCGGAAAAAGAAATAAGCACGGTACATCATGTTAGGTGTAGTACGAAATTAGATAAAGGTTTCGAACCATATTTAGGTAAGGGAAAGATAAATGGAGTAGAAAATACAATGTTACGCGATACGGGAACCATGGATGATTTATGTTCAAGAAGATTCATTAATAAAGGGCAATTAAACGGAGAAATTAAGTGGTTAAAACAACCTCTGGTCAGGGAACTTCAACAGCTTCCGGTTGCGGAAATAAAGTTAGAATTAGCGGATAAAACGGTGATAACAAGTAAAGCACTTATCACAGACCACGAGTCAGATTTGGATTATTATATCCTTGGAAACAGAACACAAGAATTAATCAATTCGAATGAGCGTAAGAAAACTAAACAGCCGGCAAGAGATAACGAAACCAATAGCAATTGAAACTTTCAGCCGTGCATTCAAGGGGTGAGTCAATCACGAGAGATTAGTCCGGAAAACGCCACGGCAGACGATGAGTTGGACGTGAGCGAAGGGGAGGAACCAATTTCTTTACCACCGCTCACACAGGAGTCGAATGAGAATGACAAAATACCGTTTGAAAATGAAACTTATAGCTTAAGGAAAAAAAGTAAGACGTATTGTAAAAATGCACAAAACATAGTCAAGTCACGTGAGGAATCAATTTCCAGGTCAGAAAACTTTCGACGCGATAGGGATTTGGAAAAACAAACGGACGTTACGAAAAAGGATTATAACGGTAATCCGAAAAACAGAATAGCGACGAATTCGTCAAACTTCGAGAAAGAGGGGAGAACAAAAGACAGCGTTCGAAAACGAAAAAAAGGAAAAGTCTATGGGTCAGAAAACCAAGAGAAACCACAAGAGAAACAGCTGTCAGGTGAGGTCAAAAACTTAAGGATTATAAGAAACTCAGATACACACATAACTCGCGAAGACAAGAAGTCAAAAATACCGGTAAAAATCATACAAAATAGGCAAAGTACTGGACAAGAAAAGCTGTTCAGAGATTCATCTCAGATAGAAGGGATTAAAATGAGGGAACAGCAGGTTAAGTCGCATGACGTCGGTAAAAAAGTCAGAAGGGGGAGTGAAAACTCAGTTAAAAATAAAAAAAAGTGCGAATTACAGAATTTATGCAAAACAGTAGAAAAGGATTTTAAGCCCGGGAAACAAATACTAGATTTAGGAACAAACGGTCCACAAAATGAAACTGATAGTTGGGAGGACATTAAGAAAGGGAAAGAAAAAATAGCAAGGGTGGACGAACTTATAGAGATCCCCAAAAATAAAAAACAGGCGAAAGCAAATAAAGCGAAACGTGCTCGAAAAATTAATACGAAAATGAAAAGAAATAAAGGATTAAAGGTCTGGAAAATCGCTGGTCAAGGAGAGAAGTTTAACACTCATAATTCACGAATAGATTGAAAAGGCGAAAATGGAAAGGAATTGGCAACAGGAAAACGGGACAAAAAGCACAAACATAGATTTAGAAGCCAAAATCAGGGTAAAAATAAACAAAAATCCGAGAAAGCCAACGGTAGTTAAAATAACGAAGATAAATACATTGTCAAAATCTAAAAGGGAAACAGAAAACAGGAAAGAGTTAGATAAAAACAAGGAAATTGATCAAAAAGAAATCAGTGAAAGGCAAGAGGATCGGCAAAATTCAGAGAGGCATTACATAAGGCATTCGACAAATAAACGAAAGAATACGGGAAAAGATGGGACTACGAGAATAGTTGCCATAAAAACATTAAAGAGCTGCACTGATAAGAAGAGTTTAATAGAAACGGATAGCAGTGCGCTTTCATCTAGGAATAGCAAAAACAAAATGACTCGTAAACCGCTCAAAAGGGCACATAATTTGCAACCTGACCAATATGACAGAGTACAAAGGCCAAGGAAGGACATTGTCCAATTAGATTTTTTGAGTAGGGCAGAGTAATCTTGGGGAAAAAAAAGAAAAGAAAATTGTATATAGTATGTTATCATTCCTTTTAATGTTTGACAATATAATACAATGTGAAGTGTTTGAAATAGAATAAAGTGTAAAATATTATACAGAGTGTATAATGGATACTTTTTTTTGGAGGGGCAGACAGGCAAATAAAGTTTTTTTCTTTTTCTTTTTTTTTTTTGCATGTGAGCCATTCATATAAATTTTGAGTCACCTTTCTCTTTTCCAGAATATTTCGTCCTGCGGCCAAAATATTCTTTTAAAAGGAGGGGGGTGGTTGTAAAGAACTGAACTATATCAGATTCGCCATATAGAAAGAACTAATGCATTTCTAAAACAGAGTAAAAATATGGTGAAGTCCACTAAGACGTGCGGTAAGATGAAATAAACTACTCAGTCATCATCGCTCTTGGACATTTGACAATCGGTGACAGTTTGCTAATGCAAAGGAGCAGCCGGTATTCTTTTGATCTTTGAGCGTGGGAAGAGAACCCACATACTTTCTCACGAGAGCATATGATCGCAGGATCCGGGTGCAAAAAAGAGAAGGTCCTCAAGGTGTCCACTCAGGGGATAGCTGAAAAGGTCCCTGGGAGGTTCTTGAAAAGAACGGACAGTTAGTGGCTGAGAAACTCACTATTGTTTTTAGAGGGAGATAATTGAGATATATATACGAGAGGAGGATGAGGAGAGATTAGATTTTGGCTGGAGTTGGAAGGAAGAACCACTTTTGGAGTGGAAGAGTTTGAAGGCCGAAAGGGCCGGGCTTTACGATTCCTAGTACCGGGGAATGATACCTCAATCAGCGGCGACAGGGCACCAGGGTGCCGTCGGGGAGAAAGAGATCTTAATCTCTGAGACAAGACAAGCGTCTTCCGTTCAAATAATGCATTGCCTGTGGACTCAATAGACTAGCCGCCACCTTCTCATAGACACTATTCTGATCGATACATAAACTTTTTGTTCAACAAAATTTACATTGTTGTGTACATAGCGACTTATTATTACTCCAGAATATCTTTCATTTTGTTATAAAAATAAATATCATGTTGTCATATTCTAAGAGAATATAAGTTGTTAAGCCTTCGAAGTTAACACCCTCGACCATCGCTACCACCTTCTTAGGACACGGCACAAACATAATTCTATTATATAGTTTCTGAATAAGAACATCCGCCAATCTCATCCGTTTCTGAATTCAGAAATGTGTCAGATAGTAGATCCTTTGGATTTGAGAACAGCCTTAATGCTATTGTTTAAAAAAATCATTAGGAATATCTCCCCCTTTTTTTCATCATTAGAACCACAATGTCGAAAATCCCAGGAAAAAAAATTCTTCCATTCTGATTTTTAGTTGTCTTTTTTTAAGTGATATGTAAATATGATAAATAGAAACATAGAAAATGATATCCGGAAACTTTCGGAATCCGGGTCGAATCCTGGTACGGACACTTTTCGCCCAGTTGGAAATTTACATCTGATATGATTTATTTACCAATTAGAATAATTGTGTTAAAATTAATCTAGTGTAATTATGTATCTAGCGATTTCTGGAGTTCCATTAGCTACGATTTATTCCGTTGATATGAACCAGATTTCAGACCAGATGTTATAATCAATAAGGTTAGCTGGGTGAAAATTCCACCAGATTCGTCCGGGATAGCTCAGATGGTAGAGCATTGGCGGCTTCAGCCAAGAGATCCCTGGTAGAGGTCTGCACGGGCCGACATTTCCAGGGCCGGGCCCGGCCCGAATCAGAGAAAAAAAAATTCGGCCCGGCCCGGTAAAAAAGTTAAAAGTTCGGCCCGAGCCCGCCCCGAAAAAAGTTAAAATTACGGCCCGAGTCCGGCCCAGCCCGGCCCGGCCCGAGTGAATTTTCTACAAAACATTGATTTTTACGTCGATTTGGTAAAAAGTTTGTCTCGTACGAGGAGTTCAAGCCAAAAATATTTATCGTAACTTTTCATGTTTATAATCTTCATTTTTATAGAAGTGCCGCAGGGTGCGATATTAATTTTTTTAATGAATCTCTATTTCTTGTACGTAAATGTTTCAGTTATCATTAATATTGTTAATCTATATTCCATGTATTGAAGTGCTAAAAATCTGAAAAATGCTATACAGTAAAATCTAAGACTGAATTGCATAGAAAAGAAAAGAAAATGCGTTATAGACAAGTTCCCTTCTTAGCAAGTGTAAATGTAATATATATTCTTTTCTTACGTAGTAGTATATTAATTTTGCATGGATCAACACGTTTTTCAGTTTAAAACAAAATTCTGTCATAGACAGGTTCTTTTCCCCACGTGATTTCGTCATAGACAGGTTCTTTTTTACACGTTTTACTATATTTTAATAAATGCAGAAGTCTACTATTCTTTAAAAAGAATGAATTTGAATGTTTAGTGGTAGAATAGTGGCGATTTAAAAATGTATGCATTTAAAAAAAAAAAAATTGTGCCAAGCCTAATTTTACTGACCTTTGAACGGACCAGGCAACGCCGAGACAATGATTTTCATACGGGCTGGGTCAAAACTATGAATGAAAATTTTGGGCCATGAAAATTAGAAATGAATCTAGTACCCGGATCTGTGCAGAAAAAATAAGTTAGGCCCGGCCCGAACCTCCAGGAAAAAAATAAGGCTAGAACCCGTCACGGCCCGTAAAGAGTAGTGACTAGGCCCGGCCCGGCCCGTGCAGATCTCTAATCCCTGGTTCGAATCCTAGTTCGGACACTTTTTGCCCAGTTGGAAATTTACATCTGATATGCAAACAACTTTATTCTGCGCCCTTTATTTTCCGTACTTCACATGGCATAAATAAATAATATTAGTAATAACTTTTAAAATACGTTATAGTAAATGAAAGAAAATTGATAATACCAGCTTATTCTTTATGTTTCTTTCCTATTTTCTTTTTTTTTTTTAGATTTTTTTTTTTCGTTTTTTAAACATTTACGCTCAGTTTATTTCATACACATAATAAAAATTTTAAATAAAATCTTTAAACCTGTACCGTAACTACAAAAATAATGATACAATTTTTTAAAACATTGAAGAGAAGTTTTTGAAGGAAGAAAATCGAGTCAAAATACCCTTCGAGAAAAAAAAACAAAATAAAAAAACATTCACCCTCAAAAATGATATTATTTCCTACTAATTTTTGTGATCTTCTCGTAAAAATGTAATTTTCATATAATTCAGTCATGTATAAATTTGATGCATCCAAATTAAATAATTTACATGATTTTAAATACATTATAGTAGGCCAGTCAAATAGTTGTTTAGCTGATTCGTTCTCTTTCTGTCTTTTCTTGCAATGCAGAGAAAAGAAAAGAGGGAGAGGAAATTTATCCAGTTTTCCCTTTTACTTTCAGGACATTCACACAGACATTATAAGGAGTATCTCTTTCAACAAATTCTTGTTCATTAACTCGCTTTCACAGCGTGCTTGAAAATATTCATTTTTATTTTAAAAACCTTTTAATACATTAAGGATTTTAAGATTTTTTTTTAAACCGTTTTTACTCTCTTCTTTATACACAAAGAAGAAAGCATTAAAATTTTTGATTTTTTTTTTTTTTTTTTTTTTTTTTTTTTTTTTTTTTTTTTTTTGATGAATTTACACGATTTAGGATATCCTGAATAAAATTTGATTATTTTTAGGAAATGTCTGTCTGTGTGGGACACAGATTTTCTAGCTTTATTCCAAGAACTAATTAATCTGCATATTTTCTTTAAATGTCATATTCAGTTAGATCTTGACACCGATTGGTGTCTATTGCTCTACAGGTGGCACTGATATGCTGTGTTTTCACTATTTCCGTGGCATATTCGGACACCTATTGCTTACAATTTCATCAAACATTACATTCGATTACACAATTGCACCTTGACAAAAATTGGTGCTATTTAGTTTTTAGTAGACAATGTCCAACAGGTAAAGGTGCGTTTTTTTTTTTTTTTTTTTTTTTTTTTTTTTTTAGTTTCGATTTCTGTGATAGCTATATCTCGGCAATTGTGAGATGGAATTTCATCCATATTTAGTTAGATAGTGACATAAATCGGTGCTGATTAGGTTTAGATTTTGAAGTATATCGTTGAACAGATAACGCTGCTGTACTGCGTTTTCCACAATTTGCGCAATAACTATACTTCGGCATCTATGAGATAAAATTTTACCAAATTTAATATATAAGATGCTTATTTTAATTCGATATTGGCTTAATTTTCTCAAGAGCAGACGCTGTTATTGTATGATTTTTGCGATGGACATTATAACTGTCTATTAGGTTAAGAAATGTACCAAATTTTCGAGGTTAATATTTAGATAATTAAATATCTATATATACAGGGTACGTCAGGTATTTGAGAACACAAGTTATAGGTGAAATATTTAAAAAATAAATTCGCTTGCTTGCCTTTTCTGCCAAGTGTTAAAAGAGCAATGAATTTTTCATAATCGAGTTCGGTGTCTACATCAAATTAATGTATTGTAATGGAATTTGTTAGGAAGAGCACGAATTGCAGTAAAAACAAGTAATATATATATTTTTTTTGTTTTTAAAATCAATTCCTACTTAGGTCATCAAAGAAAAAATTAATAGAATCCCTTAAGCTAATATTAGTTTTTGTTGCATTAAAATATCCCAATTTGTCGATTTTCTACAAGCAGGTAGGTTTACAATAGAAGTCTATGGTTATTTGGCGAAATATTAGAGATATCACAAAGTTGGCGTCACTTCTGGCGACTCATTTTGGTCGCCAAATTTGGCGATATATCACCAAGTTGGAGACAAACTTGGCGGTATTTGGCGACGGAACAGGGTCCCCCTATGGTAACCCCCTTTACAGATATGAAGATGCATTAAATGCTGTTCAATAACCAATGGCCGCCATTTTGTCTCTCATATAAAAATAAAATTAATTAATTAAAATTTAATTAATTAATTAATAGTTGAAAAATCTATATTAACATCAATTAAATCCAGTACAAGTTTAAAAAAAATTATTTCAACTTAATAGGATGAATAATAAGTATTTTATAAACGATTGAAAATTTGAACAAGATATATAAATAAATAAATATAGGGAGAGTGTGAACTAATAGTAGGAATTGAAAAATAGGTATCATTTTCAAGATGAACATTCGAATGCTTTAAAAAGAGTGTTTTTAGGTGTGTTTGTGTTATATAATTACGTAGCATCGACAGTCGTCGTTCGGTCCGCCTGTCTGTCTGTTCGTCTGTCTGTTTGTTTGTCCGCCTGTCCGCATATAACAGAGCAAAAGCTACCCAACCGAATGGTCTGATATTTTAAATATATAATTGTTGCATAATTTTGTCGAGTCAAATATTTATAAAACTAGTTATAGTAGGAACGCATTTCATTTGCCACGTTTGACGAGCAATTTCCAACTTGTTATAACTACAACATTAGTAAAAAATAAAAAAAAAATTTTAACGTTGCACATCTGTATTTCCGAAACAAGAACTAGTGAAGTAGCGTTTTCATAGAGATATCCGCGTTCAGGGAGTTAATTTCATACAGAATTGCACATTTTGACTTCAGAAGCAATTTCATTGTTGTACTGTGGTATAGAGATCAGCAATGATATAATTTAGTTTCCCTTTGAGATTAATTGTAGAAATTATAATCCTTCAGATTTTCCTATCAATGCACATAGCGTTATAAGAAAAAATTCCTCAAATATTTTTTTTTAAATTCAATTGTAAAGAAGGTACTTTTAAATGATGTTAAGCAATTTCTGAAAATTAAATTAAAAAAAAAAGAAAAAGATAATATTTCCGAAAACAAAGTTATAAAAACAATTAATTAATGCACAAAATGCAAATTTACAGTACTTACTGTAAGTTTTAGTGAGTTTCTTAAATCATACTCATTTTTTGGATAATTTAAATAAATTAAATTACCAGTCAAATAAGTAAGGCGGCATTCTTACACGAAGTGCAGTTGCTTAATTAGCGATGCAACTTTTTTGCGATTAAATGGATAGTTGTATTAGCAGTTAAGAAATGTAGAATATCACCGCATATACAATGCATAGTTAATGCGGTTCCAAACCCAAAATTATTTTATTAACTTTACTCTTTTTACTGAATTTTATTTTAGATGCTTTATAAAAATGAATTCTGTAATTCACATTCTACGATTCTAAAATGGCTCTTTAAGTATCAGCTGACAGAAAAGCAATCTACCCATGCCTGGTTAGCTATGTATTTGATGAGCATTCTATTTGTGCCAAAAAGTATAATTGCCAACTTATATTATTTTTTGTTAACTTTAATCTTTTATAATAATATTTGTCATATTTAATCGCTGAAATTTTGTTATCAAATAATCAAAAATTACTATTCAAAATTAGCTGTATGAGGAAAGCGTAAATGCTGTCAGCAATGTAAAGAATGGCGATGTTTTGTAGAAATAATTGGAAAATGAATCTTATCGAATTCCTCTATCCTCCACTTTTTTAATGTATTATTCTATCTTAATATTTAGAAGAAGTATTAAAATGATATTTCAGTTAGACTGTCACACGAGCAATATACAGCATTTTGTTTGAATCAGGGTCTGAAAAAGTGGGGACCCTATGTGGAGACCTGGAATAAAAATTAAATAGGTGGCCTCCATCATCACATTTTCATAGACTCGATTGCTTTGAAAGAAATGGTTTTCAATGTTTTTCAAAGAAATGGGGTCCTGGAAAATTGAAATCCGGAAAACAACTGGGAAAACAATAGTTCCTTGCTATAATCAAGCCCCCTTTCTAATAATATCAGCTTTGTGCAAGAGAAGAGTGACCTTGTTCAGGTACTATAGTTTTAATATTTGATTTTTGTTAGCTGTAATTTTCGAGTTATTTTTAATCAGTTCAGGAAATTTCAACTCGAGTAATATATTTCAAATTCAAGTCTTTAATGACGATGGAACGGCAAAATCGACATCAGTATCAGATACTTTTTTTTTTCTTTTCTTTTCCTTTTTCGCAGCCAATCGCGAAAATAATGACAAACTAAGATAGGTTGTAACGAAAGTTTTCCGCACAGCTACTACGGTCTAAAATGGAACTATCACGCTACCAGATTAGAATCATCATTAACTTCCAGTTCTGTTGCAAAAAGTGAGCTACAGAATGTCACCGAATAAAGTGTACAGCTTTGGGTACTAGTATTGTATCATATGACACTACGAAGGTTTGGCGGAATGGGGATTATATATATAATATTACAGATAATTATATATATTACAATTAGAATTATGTAATGGTGATTTAGCGGAAAACTTTCGTTACAATCTAATATAAATTAGACCAAGTTGTAGTTTTAGATCTCAATTTCGGGAGGCCTTCACAAATTTCGTGGAAATTAAAATATACATTTATATTTACATCTAATAAGGGGACTCCTAAAAAACTTTTAGTTTAGGACCTAAATCATCCTTAATACGGCATAACTGAAAAGTATTAAAAGTCTTTGTATCCCTTTCCTAATCATTAAAATAATAATAATAATAGTAATAATAATAAATAATAATATAAAAATAAAATCTAATAGATGGACACAGAATAGGCTATCACGGGCGCTCATTCTAGGCAAATAATTCATCGAGATATGCGGAAAAATTCTCAGGAGAGACGATCCTCATCATTTAAAACATCATTTAAAATTAGATCATCATTTAAAACATCATTTAAAATTAGATCATCATTTTAAAATATTTAAATTTGCCACCAGTCCAGTGGTTATAAATATTGTAATTATTAAATGCGATATTTTGTAAATTATGTATTCAAATGTATGAATAAAGTGAAATATAGACTTACTGTTAAAAGCATAATAAATGACGCTGCTTATTTTATTATAGACCAGGATGCGACTGCACAAACCGTCACCTCATCGAGTGGGCGGCTGAAATTTCTGGATTAATTAAAACTCTATTCGCATACTAAAATGCAACTGATCTGCCAAATCATATCTTGGTAAAAAGAAAAAAAAATCCTGTAAACCCGATTTTAGCGATTGACTGGTAGGTTTACCATTGTGATTTCCTGCTCACAGTCCTCAGTGTTTTCATACCTTTGGGTGCAGAAAAACACAATGAACCTGCCAGCCAACCACTAAAATCGGGTTTGCAGGTGTTTTCCACCAAGATATAACTTGGCTGACCAGTTAAATTTTAATATGCTAATCGAGTTTTAACTAATCCTGGAATTTTAGCTATCAACTCGACGAGGTGATGTTCTGTGCATTCGCCTCCCGGTCTATTACAAGGACCATACATCTAAACCAGGGGTCGGCAAGTAATTTTAAGTCGGGTCCAAATACTTTTGAAAATTTTTTTGAGGTTCAGAGAAAAAAAAACCCCACATAAGTAATATAATTATTTGTTACTTTTCAATTGTTATTTTTACATACACATACATATAATATAAAATAGAAAAGTCAGATATTCATTCTGAAAAATTGCTATATACGCAGTCGTACGTTCTGGAAATTTTTGCATACACATAATAAAGTAGAAAAGGCAGTTGAAAAATGAATGCGAAAGATTACTCTTGCGGTCTTGAGCTAGATTTTTATAGTTTTGTTCAAGTAGTGAACAGTAAAAACGAAGAGTGGTTTCAATGTGGCCGTTCGTTAATCTTGAACGATATTTATTCTTCAAAAAATTCATTTTGGAGGAAGTTCTTTCACATACATATGTGGAATCAAACATAGTAGCCAAGTTAATAGCTTGTCTTTTGCAATTTTCCTAGTTTGCTGAGATATGTTTCCCCCAAAACTCTTCAGGGGATGCAGTTTTATGCATTTGTAGGAAGTATCTTCTTGCGAGTCAAATATCTCCATTTGAAGAAAAGATTTTTCAACACTGAACAATTTCGCAGCTGCTTCAAATTCCTTCACAAAATCTGACATAAAACTTAGGAACACTGCAGTGTGTATTTAGGCATTGTTCTTCTTATATTCAGGAATTGTTTTAACATGAATAAATTCATTTGTAATAACTTTTTCAGCGGTCCAGGCTTCGACCTTCCGCGGTCCGCCAGTTGCCGCTCGTGGATCTAAGCAGTTGAATATCCACATATTCTAATGCATTTAATAATTAAAGACAATGTAAATTTGATTTAAGTGATTATAACAAATAGCTCCAACATACTAAATATTATACCAACAGCCACATATTCTAATGCATTTAATAATTAAAGACAATGTAAATTTGATTTAAGTGATGACAACAAATAGCTCCAACATACTAAATATTATACCAACAATCACATATTCTAATGCATTTAATAATTAAAGACAATGTAAATTTGATTTAAGTAATTACAACAAATAGCTCCAACATACTAAATATTATACCAACAGCCACATATTCTAATGCATTTAATAATTAAAGACAATGTAAATTTGATTTAAGTGATTATAACAAATAGCTCCAACATACTAAATATTATACCAACAATCACATATTCTAATGCATTTAATAATTATGGACAATGTAAATTTGATTTAAGTGATTACAACAAATAGCTCCTACATACTAAATATTATACCAACAGCCACATATTCTAATGCATTTAATAATTAAAGACAATGTAAATTTGATTTAAGTGATTATAACAAATAGCTCCAACATACTAAATATTATACCAACAATCACATATTCTAATGCATTTAATAATTATGGACAATGTAAATTTGATTTAAGTGATTACAACAAATAGCTCCTACATACTAAATATTATACCAACAGCCACATATTCTAATGCATTTAATAATTAAAGACAATGTAAATTTGATTTAAGTGATGACAACAAATAGCTCCAACATACTAAATATTATACCAACAATCACATATTCTAATGCATTTAATAATTAAAGACAATGTAAATTTGATTTAAGTAATTACAACAAATAGCTCCAACATACTAAATATTATACCAACAGCCACATATTCTAATGCATTTAATAATTAAAGACAATGTAAATTTGATTTAAGCGATTATAACAAATAGCTCCAACATACTAAATATTATACCAACAATCACATATTCTAATGCATTTAATAATTATGGACAATGTAAATTTGATTTAAGTGATTACAACAAATAGCTCCTACATACTAAATATTATACCAACAGCCACATATTCTAATGCATTTAATAATTAAAGACAATGTAAATTTGATTTAAGTGATGACAACAAATAGCTCCAACATACTAAATATTATACCAACAATCACATATTCTAATGCATTTAATAATTAAAGACAATGTAAATTTGATTTAAGTAATTACAACAAATAGCTCCAACATACTAAATATTATACCAACAGCCACATATACTAATGCATTTAATAATTACAGACAATGTAAATTTGATTTAAGTGATTATAACAAATAGCTCCAACATACTAAATATTATACCAACAATCACATATTCTAATGCATTTAATAATTATGGACAATGTAAATTTGATTTAAGTGATTACAACAAATAGCTCCTACATACTAAATATTATACCAACAGCCACATATTCTAATGCATTTAATAATTAAAGACAATGTAAATTTGATTTAAGTGATGACAACAAATAGCTCCAACATACTAAATATTATACCAACAATCACATATTCTAATGCATTTAATAATTAAAGACAATGTAAATTTGATTTAAGCAATTACAACAAATAGCTCCAACATACTAAATATTATACCAACAGCCACATATTCTAATGCATTTAATAATTAAAGACAATGTAAATTTGATTTAAGTGATTATAACAAATAGCTCCAACATACTAAATATTATACCAACAATCACATATTCTAATGCATTTAATAATTATGGACAATGTAAATTTGATTTAAGTGATTACAACAAATAGCTCCTACATACTAAATATTATACCAACAGCCACATATTCTAATGCATTTAATAATTAAAGACAATGTAAATTTGATTTAAGTGATGACAACAAATAGCTCCAACATACTAAATATTATACCAACAATCACATATTCTAATGCATTTAATAATTAAAGACAATGTAAATTTGATTTAAGTAATTACAACAAATACCTCCAACATACTAAATATTATACCACCAGCCACATATTCTAATGCATTTAATAATTAAAGACAATGTAAATTTGATTTAAGTGATTATAACAAATAGCTCCAACATACTAAATATTATACCAACAATCACATATTCTAATGCATTTAATAATTATGGACAATGTAAATTTGATTTAAGTGATTACAACAAATAGCTCCTACATACTAAATATTATACCAACAGCCACATATTCTAATGCATTTAATAATTAAAGACAATGTAAATTTGATTTAAGTGATGACAACAAATAGCTCCAACATACTAAATATTATACCAACAATCACATATTCTAATGCATTTAATAATTAAAGACAATGTAAATTTGATTTAAGTAATTACAACAAATAGCTCCAACATACTAAATATTATACCAACAGCCACATATTCTAATGCATTTAATAATTAAAGACAATGTAAATTTGATTTAAGTGATTATAACAAATAGCTCCAACATACTAAATATTATACCAACAATCACATATTCTAATGCATTTAATAATTATGGACAATGTAAATTTGATTTAAGTGATTACAACAAATAGCTCCTACATACTAAATATTATACCAACAGCCACATATTCTAATGCATTTAATAATTAAAGACAATGTAAATTTGATTTAAGTGATGACAACAAATAGCTCCAACATACTAAATATTATACCAACAATCACATATTCTAATGCATTTAATAATTAAAGACAATGTAAATTTGATTTAAGTAATTACAACAAATAGCTCCAACATACTAAATATTATACCAACAGCCACATATTCTAATGCATTTAATAATTAAAGACAATGTAAATTTGATTTAAGTGATTATAACAAATAGCTCCAACATACTAAATATTATACCAACAATCACATATTCTAATGCATTTAATAATTATGGACAATGTAAATTTGATTTAAGTGATTACAACAAATAGCTCCTACATACTAAATATTATACCAACAGCCACATATTCTAATGCATTTAATAATTAAAGACAATGTAAATTTGATTTAAGTGATTATAACAAATAGCTCCAACATACTAAATATTATACCAACAATCACATATTCTAATGCATTTAATAATTATGGACAATGTAAATTTGATTTAAGTGATTACATACTAAATATTATACCAACAGCCACATATTCTAATGCATTTAATAATTAAAGACAATGTAAATTTGATTTAAGTGATGACAACAAATAGCTCCAACATACTAAATATTATACCAACAATCACATATTCTAATGCATTTAATAATTAAAGACAATGTAAATTTGATTTAAGTAATTACAACAAATAGCTCCAACATACTAAATATTATACCAACAGCCACATATTCTAATGCATTTAATAATTAAAGACAATGTAAATTTGATTTAAGTGATTATAACAAATAGCTCCAACATACTAAATATTATACCAACAATCACATATTCTAATGCATTTAATAATTATGGACAATGTAAATTTGATTTAAGTGATTACAACAAATAGCTCCTACATACTAAATATTATACCAACAGCCACATATTCTAATGCATTTAATAATTAAAGACAATGTAAATTTGATTTAAGTGATGACAACAAATAGCTCCAACATACTAAATATTATACCAACAATCACATATTCTAATGCATTTAATAATTAAAGACAATGTAAATTTGATTTAAGTAATTACAACAAATAGCTCCAACATACTAAATATTATACCAACAGCCACATATTCTAATGCATTTAATAATTAAAGACAATGTAAATTTGATTTAAGTGATTATAACAAATAGCTCCAACATGCTAAATATTATACCAACAATCACATATTCTAATGCATTTAATAATTATGGACAATGTAAATTTGATTTAAGTGATTACAACAAATAGCTCCTACATACTAAATATTATACCAACAGCCACATATTCTAATGCATTTAATAATTAAAGACAATGTAAATTTGATTTAAGTGATGACAACAAATAGCTCCAACATACTAAATATTATACCAACAATCACATATTCTAATGCATTTAATAATTAAAGACAATGTAAATTTGATTTAAGTGATTATAACAAATAGCTCCAACATACTAAATATTATATTAACAGCCACATATTCTAATGCATTTAATAATTAAAGACAATGTAAATTTGATTTAAGTGATTACAAAAAATAGCTCCAACATACTAAATATTACACCAACAATCACATATTCTAATGCATTTAATAATTAAAGACAATATAAATTTGATTTAAGTGATTATAACAAATAGCTCCAACATACTAAATATTATATTAACAGCCACATATTCTAATGCATTTAATAATTAAAGACAATGTAAATTTGATTTAAGTAATTACAACAAATAGCTCCAACATACTAAATATTATACCAACAGCCACATATTCTAATGCATTTAATAATTAAAGACAATGTAAATTTGATTTAAGTGATTACAAAAAATAGCTCCAACATACTAAATATTAGACCAACAATCACATATTCTAATGCATTTAATAATTAAAGACAATGTAAATTTGATTTAAGTGATTATAACAAATAGCTCCAACATACTAAATATTATATTAACAGCCACATATTCTAATGCATTTAATAATTAAAGACAATGTAAATTTGATTTAAGTGATTATAACAAATAGCTCCAACATACTAAATATTATACCAACAATCACATATTCTAATGCATTTAATAATTATGGACAATGTAAATTTGATTTAAGTGATTACAACAAATAGCTCCTACATACTAAATATTATACCAACAGCCACATATTCTAATGCATTTAATAATTAAAGACAATGTAAATTTGATTTAAGTGATGACAACAAATAGCTCCAACATACTAAATATTATACCAACAATCACATATTCTAATGCATTTAATAATTAAAGACAATGTAAATTTGATTTAAGTAATTACAACAAATAGCTCCAACATACTAAATATTATACCAACAGCCACATATTCTAATGCATTTAATAATTAAAGACAATGTAAATTTGATTTAAGTGATTATAACAAATAGCTCCAACATACTAAATATTATACCAACAATCACATATTCTAATGCATTTAATAATTATGGACAATGTAAATTTGATTTAAGTGATTACAACAAATAGCTCCTACATACTAAATATTATACCAACAGCCACATATTCTAATGCATTTAATAATTAAAGACAATGTAAATTTGATTTAAGTGATTATAACAAATAGCTCCAACATACTAAATATTATACCAACAATCACATATTCTAATGCATTTAATAATTATGGACAATGTAAATTTGATTTAAGTGATTACAACAAATAGCTCCTACATACTAAATATTATACCAACAGCCACATATTCTAATGCATTTAATAATTAAAGACAATGTAAATTTGATTTAAGTGATGACAACAAATAGCTCCAACATACTAAATATTATACCAACAATCACATATTCTAATGCATTTAATAATTAAAGACAATGTAAATTTGATTTAAGTAATTACAACAAATAGCTCCAACATACTAAATATTATACCAACAGCCACATATTCTAATGCATTTAATAATTAAAGACAATGTAAATTTGATTTAAGCGATTATAACAAATAGCTCCAACATACTAAATATTATACCAACAATCACATATTCTAATGCATTTAATAATTATGGACAATGTAAATTTGATTTAAGTGATTACAACAAATAGCTCCTACATACTAAATATTATACCAACAGCCACATATTCTAATGCATTTAATAATTAAAGACAATGTAAATTTGATTTAAGTGATGACAACAAATAGCTCCAACATACTAAATATTATACCAACAATCACATATTCTAATGCATTTAATAATTAAAGACAATGTAAATTTGATTTAAGTAATTACAACAAATAGCTCCAACATACTAAATATTATACCAACAGCCACATATACTAATGCATTTAATAATTACAGACAATGTAAATTTGATTTAAGTGATTATAACAAATAGCTCCAACATACTAAATATTATACCAACAATCACATATTCTAATGCATTTAATAATTATGGACAATGTAAATTTGATTTAAGTGATTACAACAAATAGCTCCTACATACTAAATATTATACCAACAGCCACATATTCTAATGCATTTAATAATTAAAGACAATGTAAATTTGATTTAAGTGATGACAACAAATAGCTCCAACATACTAAATATTATACCAACAATCACATATTCTAATGCATTTAATAATTAAAGACAATGTAAATTTGATTTAAGCAATTACAACAAATAGCTCCAACATACTAAATATTATACCAACAGCCACATATTCTAATGCATTTAATAATTAAAGACAATGTAAATTTGATTTAAGTGATTATAACAAATAGCTCCAACATACTAAATATTATACCAACAATCACATATTCTAATGCATTTAATAATTATGGACAATGTAAATTTGATTTAAGTGATTACAACAAATAGCTCCTACATACTAAATATTATACCAACAGCCACATATTCTAATGCATTTAATAATTAAAGACAATGTAAATTTGATTTAAGTGATGACAACAAATAGCTCCAACATACTAAATATTATACCAACAATCACATATTCTAATGCATTTAATAATTAAAGACAATGTAAATTTGATTTAAGTAATTACAACAAATACCTCCAACATACTAAATATTATACCACCAGCCACATATTCTAATGCATTTAATAATTAAAGACAATGTAAATTTGATTTAAGTGATTATAACAAATAGCTCCAACATACTAAATATTATACCAACAATCACATATTCTAATGCATTTAATAATTATGGACAATGTAAATTTGATTTAAGTGATTACAACAAATAGCTCCTACATACTAAATATTATACCAACAGCCACATATTCTAATGCATTTAATAATTAAAGACAATGTAAATTTGATTTAAGTGATGACAACAAATAGCTCCAACATACTAAATATTATACCAACAATCACATATTCTAATGCATTTAATAATTAAAGACAATGTAAATTTGATTTAAGTAATTACAACAAATAGCTCCAACATACTAAATATTATACCAACAGCCACATATTCTAATGCATTTAATAATTAAAGACAATGTAAATTTGATTTAAGTGATTATAACAAATAGCTCCAACATACTAAATATTATACCAACAATCACATATTCTAATGCATTTAATAATTATGGACAATGTAAATTTGATTTAAGTGATTACAACAAATAGCTCCTACATACTAAATATTATACCAACAGCCACATATTCTAATGCATTTAATAATTAAAGACAATGTAAATTTGATTTAAGTGATGACAACAAATAGCTCCAACATACTAAATATTATACCAACAATCACATATTCTAATGCATTTAATAATTAAAGACAATGTAAATTTGATTTAAGTAATTACAACAAATAGCTCCAACATACTAAATATTATACCAACAGCCACATATTCTAATGCATTTAATAATTAAAGACAATGTAAATTTGATTTAAGTGATTATAACAAATAGCTCCAACATACTAAATATTATACCAACAATCACATATTCTAATGCATTTAATAATTATGGACAATGTAAATTTGATTTAAGTGATTACAACAAATAGCTCCTACATACTAAATATTATACCAACAGCCACATATTCTAATGCATTTAATAATTAAAGACAATGTAAATTTGATTTAAGTGATTATAACAAATAGCTCCAACATACTAAATATTATACCAACAATCACATATTCTAATGCATTTAATAATTATGGACAATGTAAATTTGATTTAAGTGATTACATACTAAATATTATACCAACAGCCACATATTCTAATGCATTTAATAATTAAAGACAATGTAAATTTGATTTAAGTGATGACAACAAATAGCTCCAACATACTAAATATTATACCAACAATCACATATTCTAATGCATTTAATAATTAAAGACAATGTAAATTTGATTTAAGTAATTACAACAAATAGCTCCAACATACTAAATATTATACCAACAGCCACATATTCTAATGCATTTAATAATTAAAGACAATGTAAATTTGATTTAAGTGATTATAACAAATAGCTCCAACATACTAAATATTATACCAACAATCACATATTCTAATGCATTTAATAATTATGGACAATGTAAATTTGATTTAAGTGATTACAACAAATAGCTCCTACATACTAAATATTATACCAACAGCCACATATTCTAATGCATTTAATAATTAAAGACAATGTAAATTTGATTTAAGTGATGACAACAAATAGCTCCAACATACTAAATATTATACCAACAATCACATATTCTAATGCATTTAATAATTAAAGACAATGTAAATTTGATTTAAGTAATTACAACAAATAGCTCCAACATACTAAATATTATACCAACAGCCACATATTCTAATGCATTTAATAATTAAAGACAATGTAAATTTGATTTAAGTGATTATAACAAATAGCTCCAACATGCTAAATATTATACCAACAATCACATATTCTAATGCATTTAATAATTATGGACAATGTAAATTTGATTTAAGTGATTACAACAAATAGCTCCTACATACTAAATATTATACCAACAGCCACATATTCTAATGCATTTAATAATTAAAGACAATGTAAATTTGATTTAAGTGATGACAACAAATAGCTCCAACATACTAAATATTATACCAACAATCACATATTCTAATGCATTTAATAATTAAAGACAATGTAAATTTGATTTAAGTGATTATAACAAATAGCTCCAACATACTAAATATTATATTAACAGCCACATATTCTAATGCATTTAATAATTAAAGACAATGTAAATTTGATTTAAGTGATTACAAAAAATAGCTCCAACATACTAAATATTACACCAACAATCACATATTCTAATGCATTTAATAATTAAAGACAATATAAATTTGATTTAAGTGATTATAACAAATAGCTCCAACATACTAAATATTATATTAACAGCCACATATTCTAATGCATTTAATAATTAAAGACAATGTAAATTTGATTTAAGTAATTACAACAAATAGCTCCAACATACTAAATATTATACCAACAGCCACATATTCTAATGCATTTAATAATTAAAGACAATGTAAATTTGATTTAAGTGATTACAAAAAATAGCTCCAACATACTAAATATTACACCAACAATCACATATTCTAATGCATTTAATAATTAAAGACAATGTAAATTTGATTTAAGTGATTATAACAAATAGCTCCAACATACTAAATATTATATTAACAGCCACATATTCTAATGCATTTAATAATTAAAGACAATGTAAATTTGATTTAAGTGATTACAAAAAATAGCTCCAACATACTAAATATTATACCAACAACCACATATTCTAATGCATTTAATAATTAAAGGCAATGTAAATTTGATTTAAGTGATTACAACAAATAGCTCCTACATACTAAATATTATACCAACATTACATATATATTTATAATAATATTTTATAATTTATAACAGTTAGGTGTGTTTGAGTTTGTGCCTTTTTATTTCATTTTATTAGTTGTATGCAAGCGTTTAAAAAGAAAATCCGTGCGTTCCATTCTCAGATATAGATTTTAGAGACGCAAATGTAAAATATATATATATATATAGAAGAGAGAAGAAAAAAAAAACATAGAAAATAAAAATAAAAAATAATTGGCTTAAAAACTTAATTTGCCTATTAAAACTCGTTTCAACAAATTTCATTATTGTATTGACAAGAATAATACAATTTTTAATTGAGTTTTAATAATGTAAAAAGAAATACAATCGTGAATTGTTTTGAAACGGGGTATGGCAGACTGGAGTAATATTCAAGTAAAAAACTGATTAAAAAGATTTCAGAGTTTCAATAGCAACCCAAAAGTTGCACAACAGATAATGAAGCTCCGGATTAGAAAAGAAAAAATATTAGACGAGGTAACAATATTGATTGCCTATGGGACAATAGAGGGGAAAAAATGATGCAAAATATATCAATATCAGTTTTGAAAGAAATATTTTATAGTTTTGTTCAAAATGTGACGAGACAATAGGACAGCAGAAGTCTCGACAATGACTTGAAGTAACTTTTTTTTTACGTTGAATTTAGAGCTTTTTGATATACATCTGTGAGATCTGTTAAGATACAGTTTAGCAGTTTTAATTTTATTTTTTAAATGAGAAAAACATTAAGGCTGTTCTAGAATCAAAAAGGGCAACTTTATGACTTAAGTTTTAATTTATTTTTGTTCGGAAATGCATGAAACTAGTAAGTATTGCTGTTCAGAAACTATGTAATCAAACTGTGCTTTCTGTTTTTTTTTTTTTTTTTTGCAAACGCAATAGATTTTTAAGAAAATAGTGTCGAAGTGGGCTTTTTGAATCGAATTTCCGCACGAAAGAAGAATAACCACTCAAGGAAGGGCGAAAAACGTCTTTGTCACGTGATCAAAATCGCTTATAACTCAATAGGTAATTTATTTATCAAAAATGGAAAACACAGTTCGATTCCAAATCACTTCCATAGTCAGGCCTTCCAATTTTATATCTTTCCGTTAAAAAAATGAATTTGTAAATGTGTCGAAACGCGTTGCGCTTGTTGAGCAGAGCAGTTGAGAACAGCCTTAACTTATTACTGATGTACATTATTATTTATTAACTCAATCATGTTTATTAGCAACTATATTATGCTAACTAAATTTTTCAAACTGAGTAAATTAAAATGAAAAGTGTATGCGGGATATTTTATCTTAACTGAACAATTTGAGATTTAAAATTATTGTAATATTAAATAAAATTATAGTAAAAATTATAGTTTCAAAAATTAATACTTACGTACGCTCCCTCCTTTAAAATGGGGTTAGGAACTGTTTCTAAGTAATAAAATACAATCAACAAAAATCTTTTACAATGTTAAACGCATAAAATTAAAATTTGAAATTTAGAGTAGTCAGAACAGTGGCAAAGGCAGACAGGGGAATGACACTCCCGAGAAAGGTCTCCATAAGCGCATACTCAGAAAAATTAAAAAAAAAAAAATTACAGACTTTTCTTCTCATGATGTACATATTAATAAAAGAAAATTTCCTGCGAAACCTTGATATAGCGTGTCTAAAAAAATAATGAAAATTTCATTTTCTTGGCGATTTATCGATGGTTGGCGACACAATGAAAAAAAATACGCTTTCATGATAAATATTATTTTAAATGAAAATATTTTTCTACCATTTTACCAATAATCTTCTAAACTAGCTTTAGTAAATTTTACTTAAATAAATACACTTTTATAACTTTTTGTCATATACATTTATATGTGTCTATAATGAAATTTAACGATCGTTTAACGACGATTTAGAACAAAATTTAAATTGATTAAAATTACTTCAGACTCAAAATTAAGATCCAATTCTGATCACTGTCAATTTATTTATCAGTCAGTTTCTTTTAAAATACGCTTGAAACTTATCCACCCAGTGGATGTTGGCGACACGATGAAATTAAAAAAATACGCTTTTATCATAAATATCCTATGAAAAACTTTTGCAACTATTCATACTAATAATCTTCATAACTAGTTTAAGTACGTTTCTCTCTATTCTAAAAAAAAGTAACTACCGCTGTCACCGCCGCCGCCGGTTTTGAATTTTTGTGACCGGAGGTCTTTCTTCGTTAATATTAAGAAAAATAATGCATACAAAAATATGAAAAACGGTAGTATTATACAGAAATGTTTGATAAACACGCTGATGCAGACAGTTTTCAAATCAAAGAATTATTTTAAGAGATATTTAATGCCAAAGTTGGACAAAATCGTTCCATTAAAAAAGTTTTATAGGAGCAAAAACTGTACATAGGAATGTAATCATTTTTAGATCATTTTATACGTTTGAAGTTCCCGGTGTGCAGACTGTTTTTTTTTTTTTAATTTGGCTAATTTTTTGAGGTTTTATTTCTATTTTAAATTCAAATTTTCAGGATTTCTAGAGATTTTTTTTACAGATTTTAGAAAGTGATATTAATTTAAACTGTTGCGAACTGTATAAACAGCGGAAACAATAATGTTTGCTTCAAAAAAAAAAAAAAAATATATATATATATATATAGGTGTAATAAATAAAAAATTTATTTACACGTGACTATTATAAACAGAAAAAAACATTTGGAATTAGAATTAAATAATTATGTACAAAAAGCAGGAACGTATTAAAAATTACGTCATAAAAACTATAATTACACGTGAATTTTAAGAGAGAAAGGAATTTGTAAAATAATAATTTTTTAACATGCGTTAGAAGTCTTAAATAGGAGAAATTACGTCATATTTACGTTACATTACAGTTATTACATAAAATGAACACCAAATAATATTGCAAAACGGTTTAAATTTATAAATTGCGCTAGACATTTATTTGATATTTTGAGAGGATACTTTTCAACTATTTTTGTTAGGAAAGCGCAAATAATATTTCATTTCTAACACAAGTATTTTCACGTGAATATTAAAAAGAGAAAGAATAGTTTTATTCAAAATTACGTCAGATTAAAAACGATTAATTTAAAATGTCTTATTTAAAAGAACTTTCTTTTCGCTTTGTTAAAAAATACCGGGAGACAAAGATTCTGTTTACTTAATTCCTTTTATATTAGCTTATTTTGAAATGTTTATCTTATTTTACTTAATCAAAGACGAAAACAGCGATTGACATATGTATTTTTGGTACTACTTAGTTATCCCGTCGACCAAAAATCTACCATTCGCCAAACTATAAGATTAAATGTCATTAATGGTTGATCGTAAATGTCACATTAACTTGACTTTAAGCAAGTTACACGTGTCTACGTCATCAAGTTATTTTCATTTCGACGTTTTATTCGTATTTTTATTAATGTTGCACTAATTTATTTGTTCTTTCGTTATTTAAAATAAAAATGATGTCAATTTGTATAATTTGGCGATTTATATAATTTGGCGAAATTGGTCGACGGGTTAATCAAGTAGTACCGCAGCGGATTTGGCCTTAAAATTCCCCAGTCAAAGAGAAATGAATAGAAATCCGTTTATAGGGAGATCGCCATATTTTTTTAAATTATAATTCAATCTTCCGAAATCTTTTTAAAGCTGATCAAATTAGCGTACTTTTAGAGTCTGCGGTGTCTGAACGGGGGTTGACGAGCGTAGCTCTTAGGGGGCAGAGCCCCCTAGTTACTTAAATAAATACACTTTTAAAATTACGGGTTTGTCTTACATTTATATGTGTCTATAATGAAATTTAACGATCGTTTAACGACGGTTTAGAACAAAATTTAAATTGATTAAAATTGCTTCAGACTCAAAATTAAGATCTGATTCTGATCACTGTCAATTTACTTATCAGCCAGTTACTTTTAAAATACGCTTGAAACTTATCCACAAAGTGAATGTTAGCCACACAATGAAATAAAAAAATACACTTTTATGATAAATATCCAATTTAATAAAAAACTTTTTCAACTATTCATATTAATAACCTTCATAACTAGTTTAAGCAAGTTTTACTTAAATAAATACACTTTTAAAATTACGGGTTTGTCTTACATTTATATGTGTCTATAATGAAATTTAACGATCGTTTAACGACGGTTTAGAACAAAATTTAAATTGATTAAAATTGCTTCAGACTCAAAATTAAGACCCGATTCTGATCATTGTCAATTTACTTATCAGCTAGTTACGCTTGAAACGCTTGAAACTTATCCACTCAGTGAATGTTGGCGACACAATGAAAAAAAAAATAAAAAGCAATTTAACAAATTACAACGACCATTTGAAAAATGATTTTTTCAAAGACTAAAATTTAAGGCATAAAAAATCACACGGAGTTGATCATACATTACGTACGCCATGAATTAAACATTAATAGTGTTATTACACGTAAAAATTGCAAGCGACAAAAATCGCCTGCGACTCGTCAAATTTCCTGAAACTTACGTATTATCCAAGCATTTCATTAGCTGTTCGGGAAAAGGCTTTTCCATCGTCAGATTTCCAAGAAATCTGACGACCCATTTTAAAAGAAATTTCATTCTTAAACTTCTAAACATCCCACAATATTACTTTTTACACCGTCGTATAGAGAAAAAATGCACTTTTAAATGCAATTTGTTTGAAAGCTGTATCTCAATTTGTTTCTGAGTTATTAATTTTTTTTTTTTGCAGTTTTTATTACTTTTCTGTCATAGCGGCAACAGAAGTATCCGTCTCTGTTGAAAGTAAAGGGAAATACAGATTACTGTATAGATCAATCAAAAAGCGAATAAAATGTGGATTCAACCGATAAAAAGCTTCAGATAATGTTTTTGATTTCCTACCCTGACGAAGACAATAACCATTTTTCCAAATGGTTAAAAATACGCTTTTATGATAAATATCCTATTTTATGAAAAACTTTTCTATTATTTATATAAACTAGGGGGCTCGGCCCCCTACGAGCTACGCTCGCCAACCCCCGTCCAGACACCGCAGACTCTAAATGCACGCTAATGTGATCGGCTTAAAAAAGATTTCGAAAGATTGAATTATAATTTAAAAAACAGTGGCGATCTCCATATAAACAGATTTCTATTCATTTCTCTTTGATTGGGGAAATTTTAACGCCAAATCCGCTGCGGTACTACTTGATTATCCCGTCGACTAATTTCGCCAAATTATATAAATCGCCAAACCACTCGCCAAATTATACAAATTGACATAATTTTTATTTTAAATAACGAAAGAACAAATAAATTAGTACAACATTAATAAAAATACAAATAAAACGTCGAAATAAAAATAACTTGATGACGTAGACACGTGTAACAACATTTCAAAATAAGCTAGTATAAAAGGAATTAAGTAAACAGAATCTTTGTCTCCCGGTATTTTTTAACAAAGCGAAAAGAAAGTTCTTTTAAATGAGACATTTTAAATTAATCGTTTTTAATCTGACGTAATTTTGACCAAATTATTCTTTTTCTCTTTAATATTCACGTGAAAATGCTTGTGTTAGAAATGAAATATTATTTGCGCTTTCCTAAGAAAAATAGTTGAAAAGTATCCGCTCAAAATATCAAATAAATGTCTAGCGCAATTTCTAAATTTAAACCGTTTTGCAATATTATTTTGTGTTCGTTTTATGTAATAACTGTAATGTGACGTCAATATGACGTAATTTCTCCTATTTAAGACTTCTAGTGCATGTTAATAAATTTATTATTTTACAAATTTCTTTCTCTCTTAAAATTCACGTGTAATTATTGTTTTATGACGTAATTTTTAATAAGTTCCTGCTTTTTGTACATAATTATTTAATTCTAATTCCAATGTTTTTTTCTGTTTATAATAGTCACGTGTAAATAAATTTTTAATTTATTACACGTATAAATATTTTTTTTTTTTTTTGAAGCAAACATTATTGTTTCCGCTGTTTATACAGTTGGCAACAGTTTAAATTAATATCACTTTCTAAAATCTGTAAAAAATATCTCTCGAAATGCTGAAAATTTGAATAAATTCTAACGCATAAAATGATCTAAAAATGATTACACTGCCATGTATAGTTTTTGCTGCTATAAAACTTTTTTAGTGAAACGATTTTGTCCAACTTTAGCATTAAATATCTCTTAAAATAATTCTTCGATTTGAAAACTGTCTGCATCAGCGTGTTTATCAAACATTTTTGTATAATACTACCAATTTTCATATTTTTGTATGCATTATTTTTCTTAATATTAACGAAGAAAGACCTCCGGTGACAAAAAATTCAAAACCGGCGGCGGCGGTGACAGCGGTAGTTATTTTTTTTTAGAATAGAGAGATAATCTTCATAACTAGTTTAAGTAAGTTTTACTTAAATAAATACATATTTATAATTACGGATTTGAAATACATTTATATGTGTCTATAATGAAATTTAACGATCGTTTAACGACGGTTTAGAACAAAATTTAAACTGATTAAAATTGCTTCAGACTCAAAATTAAGATCCAATTCTGATCATTGTCAATTTATTTATCAGCCAGCTACTTTTAAAATACGCTTGAAACTTATCCACCCAGTGAATGTTGGCGACACAATGAAATTTAAAAAAAAATACGTTTTTATGATAAATATCCTATTTAATGATAAACTTTTTCTACTAAGAACAAAAAATCTTAAAACACCATCAAATTTTTCAACATCATCAAATCAAAATCGAAGATTTTTTGTTCTTATTCATTCACACCAGTTTTAACTTCTTATTTTCTTTTCTTTTTCTACTATTCATATTAATAATCTTCATAACTAGTTTAACTTAACTAGTTTAACTTAAATAAATACAGTTAATTTTAAAAGTTACTTTTAAAATACACTTGAAACTTACCCACCCAGTGAAACCGTGTAAAATTAAATAACTTCAGCAATACGCAAATTGTGTAACTACCCTATCAGCGGCGCCAACTTATGTATGGACCCATGGGGCGCAAACCCACCCAATAATTTGATCACTCAATTTCAATTCATTAAATTCATAATTCATTTTTTATTTATTTAATCGCTGAAATGAAATTTGATTTTATTAACGTTCTCAAAATAATTTTGTTCGAAAAGTAGTAAGGACATGAATAGACTTACAGGACCAACAAAAACTCCTTCAGCGGATGTATAGTTAAATTTCTCACGAAAACCAATTTACTGCCTATTTTGCCATCTGTTTTGATGTCTTGAATTGATAAAGCACTTAGATGACTGAAATATATGCTTTTCTTGACATATAGTTTTTTGCACTTTCAATATAGTTAGCGATTCCAATGTTATTTAAAATAAATATTAATGTATTTATAAGGAAGAACTTATAAAAAAGTAATTTTAAAAAATAATTTATAAAATTATAATAATTTAAAAATTTGCTTAGAAAAAACATAATTTCATTTCTAATTATCGTCTTTAGTCATTCGCTCCTCCCATCTCTCTCTTTACGCACATACACACTATGGGAAAAAAGTTATATGTGTTATTTTACTAAAAAATTTTTAGCCCACCCAATATTTTTCAAAAGTTGGCGCTACTGTACCCTATATATATATGTACATAATCCTAATTAAATGAATATATGAAATCATTTTGTGAAACCATTTTATGAAACGACTGATTATGTTTCACAGCTATTTCTCCTAAAATGTGGATCGTTTGGCGGTAAAATTAACACCAATTATCCGTATTGATCCACAGGTATCAAACGTGGTATCAGAATTTTAAAATTTGAATTAGTTTTCGGGATATTAATTTTTTTTTCTAATTTTAATGACATTTCTCCAAGATGACAGCTAAATTACTCCATCTATTATGAAGAAAAGCGACAAACACGGGGATTATTGGATTTCTTCTTTTTCGTCATTTTCAAATTAAAATTTGAATTATATTTTGCTTCAATCAATACCTTTTATTTTAATCAAGACAATGCTGTGATTAAATTATGTTTTTCAAGAATATTTGGAGATATAAAAACTTATTTTCACATATTCGATACTCAGGAATCTGTTTATTTTGGAAAACCAAAAATCGTCTGTCATTTTCATAACTGACATAAATTCCATTGACTTGAAAAAACAATTCCATCGTAGCTTTTTTCAGATTTTTCAGTTCCCAAAGGCGCTTAAAGCAGAAATGATTTTGAGAGAAAAACACAATTTTCTAAGCATTTATCTTAATTCATAAATTGGAAATATTTTGAATAAATTCGTCCAAATGACATAATTTATGCAAACGCTTAAAAAAGGGTTTAAAAGAAATTAATGGGGATTATTATTATTATTATTATTCATATCATTTTGTCGTTTTTTAAAAATCTTAATGAAACGAATTTATGAATCAAATTTATAAAAACACTAATTCGGATATATGAAACGAATACTTGGATATAATAATTGTTCAACTGAATGCAAGAAGGATAAAATTTCTTATTTTGTTTTCTTTTCAGTTTTTAAGAGAAAATGACATCAATAATGCGAAAATTACGTCATTTACCCTTTTCCCTGTCTCTCATCTATAGCAAGAAAAAAAATCCGCTATAAGAGAAATGCCATTAAAATTTAACAAAAATTAATATTTAATAATATTACTTTTTTAATATTTCATATAGAAATATTAATAGAAATTTTAAGAGTTATTATGAAACTTTGGAACCATTCAGATAGCTGAAAAGAGTATATGAAATAATAGATGCCCAACTGAATGCAGAGAGACTTAAATTTCCTCAATTTGTTTTCTTTTCAATTTTAATAAGAAAATGACATCAATAATGCAAAAATTACATAATTTACTCTTTTCTCTCTTTCATACTCAGCAAAGAGAAAAAAAATGTTGAGAAATGCTATTAAAATATTTACACGCAAATCTCAAAGAGGTCATATAGTATTAAAACTATACATTTAAAAATATTTTTTATGAACGATATTCCCGTGACGACACATTGGGAATCGCATGGTGCAAAACTAGCGCGTCTAACAAATTTGTTTAAATATTTCAGCACTTGATGCAGAATAAATTGAGGTAAATGCCTGCACAAAATATTTACGATTTATTTTCTACGAAGTAATTCGATAAATACTTATTACAAAATTGGTATATAACTTATTAAATAAAATAAAAAAAATTACATTTTAAAAATAAAATGAAAATATGCATAATGCTGCATTGAAATAGAGATAATATAATTAGAAATTGTTAGTGCAAATATTTAAAAGTCGATCAAAAAATAAACGTAAAATTTCAAAACACAGTGCATTTCCGTAGTTCCGAATATTATTTTATTCCCAAGCAGACGGATTTTTTTTTCTTTTAGCTCTTGAACCCAAAGGAAGAATATTGTCTATGTTAAAATGAAGTTTTTGTTTTTATGTTAATTCATATTTTGTTTCACGTGAACTGATGACATTATGCATTGATTAGTTGTTCAGCAGTACAAGACAACTAAGCTCGTGGTATTTAGAATAGAAAATGTAATAGACATAATGGCTGTTCTTTTTATCCATATTCATGCTATTAAATTCTACGGTACTACTTACAAGGAAGGTTTCCTTACTGGGCATACTCAGAATATTTTGAAAAAAATACCAATTAAACTACTTATGTATGTAATAAAGGATCAGTCAAATTTAGCGATGGAATTACGGTAGAAAGTCTGTAAAAGAATAAAATACTTTCGAATATTTGGCGCGAAAAGACGAAAGCGTCATGCGATTTGGCGAGCAGTACTTTCCCTCTTCAAAAGCAAACGATTTTAATGCACCTGAAAATTGTTTGTTAATTCATTTTTAGAATGCGTGTAAAAAGTATTTAATGAATTTAAATACAAACAAGGAGAGAGTTTAATAAATACATTTTTTTGTATTACATATTCATGTTGCTTGTTATTTAATTTTATTGCTTTAAAAACAATTTCATATATAAAAAATACTGTCATACATTTAAGCGTATTCCAAAATGAAGGCAAGATTCATTTACCAGTTATTTATTTCAATATCAAAGAATTCGTCGTTCCCATAGCAACAAAATTGAATCCATAGTGCTCAATTGGACTTAATTTTGAGATATTGAAACAATTTTAATTTATTTTAATTTTGTTTTGTTTCATCAAATTTGATATTTAACTTTCATTATAAATATATACATATATATGACAAATCTATAGTTAAATCAAATTAAAACTGGTAAAACTAAAGTTATTTACATTAAATTTATTTAAACAAGTTCAATATAAAGCATTTTTATCTTAAAGAGTATTCGACATAAAAAAGTATTTTTCGAAATTTCATTTCATCGCCAACCGATGATAAATCGCCAAATAAACGAAATTTTCATTATTTTTTTACGCACGTTCTATCGAGGTTCCGCCAAAAATGTTTTTATAAACATATATATCCACATGAGAAGAACATTCTGTATTTTTTTCACATTTTTCTGAATATGCCCGTATGGAGACCTTCCTTGTTAGTTATCCCGTCGACCAAAAATCTCTGGCCAAACTATAAGATTAAATGGCAATAATGATTGATCGTAAATGTCACATTCACTTGACTTTAAACAAGTTACACATGTTTACGTCATCAAGTGATTTTGATTTGGACGTTTTATTTGTATTTTTATTAATGTTATACTAATTTATTTGTTCTTTCGTTATTTAAAATAAAAATTAGATCAATTTGTGTAATTTGGCGAGTGGTTTGGGGATTTATATAATTTGGCGAAATTGGTCGACGGGTAACTAAGTAATACCAATTCTTCTACTAGTTTTTCACTTCTTAATAATGCGTATCTTTCTGTTTAATGCGTACTTAACTTAAATATCAATCAACTCAAAGCTATCACACTCTGCATGTCAGGATAATATTTTTAATAGTCTATACTATAGCATCGTTATAAAAATCTGAGAGGCAGCGAGATTTTAAACCTAGCCATTTTACAAAAGCGAATTTTCAAATGTTTAACTGATTTTATTTATCAATTACAAAATTAACCGTTAGCTGTCGCGACAACGGTTAATGAGGTCGTAGTAATCGAAAAATGCCCCATTCAAACGGAAAAGCATGGCAACATGATTATACAAAATAGTCCTTGTGCGTGATAATATCATTCAGTCTTAAGTAACCTGGTAATATTTTTAAAACAAGGCACATTACCATGTTTTTAAAGTCTGAAACGGGCGTTGGCGTGCGTAGTACGGGGGGCAGAGTCCCGTAGTATTATATAAGCTTATAGGAAAATAATAAACTGTTTCATCGTTTAAGTTCATTAAGCACTGAGCATTTAAGCACTCATTTAACAAGCGATTTCCAAATGCATTAAAATCGCTTGCATAGGTACTGCTCGCCTAATCGCGTGGTGCGTTCCTCTCTTCGCACCAAATTTTTGAAAGTATCAAAACTGCATATATATTAAGCGTACAATGTCAATACTGGAAGCTGGACCATATTGACACAGCTGCGCCATCTGGTGGACGGGGTGAATAATGCAAATACGCAAGTTTTCAGTATGACGTCATATGACAGAATATCTACTATTTGCGCATCTCTTGCGCATATTCTCTGAATCTTTACTCATTTATGAAAGATGAATCTTGTTTACCAGATTTATTGCAAAATATTTTTACTACAGTTTGTTTTGATAAAATTATGTACATTTAAAAAAAAAAGTCGCAATATAATTTTAATTTCGGGAGAAAAGCACTAATGCTACGAAAGCATTACTGCCTTTTGCTCTTAAACGAAAATGGCATTGCGACTTTTTTTTAAATACATATATTTTTATCAAAACAAGCTGTAACAAAAATATTTTGCAATAAATCTGGCAAAGAATATTCATTTTTTGTGAGTAAGTAACAATCTGAAATTCGTAATTGAATTTTTAACAGGGATTCTCTAAATGGCTTTGTCTGCTTCAAAAAAAAAAAAAAAAAAAAAAAAAAAGAATCTAATCTGGCGAATTTAGTGAAATTATTGAAGTTATTGCCTAGGCTCGCAAAATATTTAAACAAATAAATGAACAACACTTGTTCGTTTAATAGTACAACATTTAATGCAAGCATTTTAAATTAAAGTGATTCGAAATATAAAATGAAATGAGTTTTAAATTAAATGAATGAAATATTTGTTAGTTAAATAAGATGGTTGCAATGCGATTAAGGGAATATTGGAAATTTATGGTTTGCGCTGGATAAGCGAACAAAAGCACTTAAAATTGAATATTTTATTTATAATTAAATTCTATACATATTCTAAACATTCATAAACATTGTATTCTCATCGGGAATACAACTGAGTAAATAATTTTTTATAACTTTAGCACATCAAGAATTGAGTAAAAAATAAGACTACAAAATTCAATCTTTACATATTAACTACTACTTACTAATTTTTATGCGTCATTTTTCATTTCATTAAAAGAAAATAATTAAAATCGAGCGTACCTAAATCAACAACATTTGATAATATATATTAAATAATATTTTATCTTTTTTAATAAATTAAAATTAAAATACGTAACTAACTTGTTTTACTCTTTGGAAAAGGACAGATATGAATTCTATGAGAAAAATAATTTTCTTACAATTTCGAAAACTGCAGCTATTCGATGGTCAATATTTTGCCATTTTAACAAATAATATTAGTTCTAAAAAGAACTGTTTTTATCTAAATAATTAACTATAATAAATAAGTCAAAAAACACGAATAAAAATTAATCGAATATTCTATTACTGTCAGAATATAAATGCTACAAACAAATGAAAACACGACGTTTGCGCTTGCGCAGTTATTTCACAGATGGGCAATTAATAGATTATCCATAAAGAAGAAAACAGTTAGGCATCGTTTTGTATTTCACCCTGTCCGCTACGTGGCGTCAGGGCTCGACTAGCAAGTTTCTGTGCCCAGGGCACTTTCAATTTTTCGTGCCCCCTTACACTGATTGATTTACAAATACTAGTTTTTTTACATATTACACATTTATTCAAAAAGTGACAATTTAAAAAAATTGAGTTTTCTGGAAAATTGAAAAATGGTTCTAGGTATAAAAAAATATTTTTTTTTTTTTGTCTATTATTTATTGAAATATGCTTTTAATCATATATTGAGATATATTTTTGTCATTTCATCGTATTATTATATCAAATATCACATTTTTCACAATTATGGTTTTTTTAATGGAAATTTAGATGGAATTCTGAAAAAATTTGTGCCCCTCAGAAATTTCGTGCCTAGGGCATGGGCCCCGGGTGCCCTTGCGATAGTCAGGGCCTGCGTGGCGTGCGACCTTAATTGATGTGACCCCGCCTTTAATCTTGCGGTTACCTCTCCCATTTAAGATAGGACGCTTACTTATATCGCTTTAGAAAGTATTTTATTATTTTACAGACTTTCTACTGGAATTCCGCTGCTAAATTTGACTGATCCTTTATTGCATACATAAGTAGTTTCGTGAGCATTTTTTTTTCAAAATATTCTGAGTATGCGCTTTAAGGAGACTTTCTTATTAGACACAGAAATAACAAAGCAAGTGACAGGGGAATGACAAAAAGTAAGGTTTCCTTGTATACTATCATAACTATTATATACACAAAAATTAAAGTACTACTTGATTATCCCTTCGACCATAAACTGTCACCAAACTGTAAGATTAAATGCCAATAATGGATTATCGTAAATGTCACATTCACTTGACATTAAAGATGATACAGGTGTTTTTTACGTAATCAAGCCTTTTTAATTCGACGTTTTATTTGCCTTTTTATAAATGTTTTGCTAATTTATTTGTTCTTTCGTTATTTAAAATCACTGCAAATTTTGATTTTTTTCTTCAATCCCTATATCTAATGTTTACACACATTTTACAGTTATATCCGTCTATGTTTTTTTTTGATTAAATAAAAGAGCATTCGGTTCCTTACAATATTTCGTTATCATTGATATTTATTGTGGTTTTTAATAAATTCGATTATTACATTTAAAATACTTGAATTTTATTCACAAATACTATAACTTAAAAATATCCGTTTGTTTATGGTTTAATTCAATAATTATGCCTTTAAATACGCAAACTATTAATTCTTTTGTCGGAAATATTTGGTAAGTTGCTATGCCATAAGTGAACGTCATTATTAAAGCAACCCTATTCTTTAGTAATTTTTTTAAATTCATTAATTTCCCTATCTTAAAAATTTTAGAATGGCAATATCCTTCCATTTGTATAATTTGTCGAATAGTTTGGCGATTTGTATAATTTGGCGAAATTGGTCGACGGGATAATCAAATAGTACCAAAATTACTTGCACTTAAAGATAATTTTAAAAACTCAATATAAATAAGACTTAATTGCTAATTGATCTTTCATTATAAAATTAAGGTAAATAAAAGAGACAGGGTAATGACAGTCAATAAAAATACTTGCCAAAATATAACTGAAAATCCGTAATCTTTATTTATCCATGCTTGTTTTTGCAAAAAGAACAATACAAGAGAGCTTCTCTTATGATGCCATTGCTCTCATGTGGAATTTTCGGATAATATGATTGTTGCCAGACAATCATTATTTTCATTTTAGGACAGGGGAATGACATAATCAACGGACATTTTTAATTATTTTTTCGGAAAAATACAAACCATGAAAAGTCATTGCCTTTTTCAAGTTTTTGTATTATATGATAGTTATCAATAATTTAAACAACAAATTTATCGTAAATATATTTGGATGGTGAACAACTTTTAAGAATCACTTTTGTACTAAGATGGAGGCAGGGATACACAGGTAAATGACATTTATCACATAAAAGAATTTATTTAAGTGGAATATATTTATAAACAGTATGTTTTATCCCGTTGTACAAACATGTGAGCAACGTATTCTAGGATTCTGTGTCATTTCTATATTTGTTTATTCACTATTTAAGTGCGTTCGAAATGATATAAATATGTAGCACCTATAGTCTTCGCCTGGTCCGTCCATCTGCCTGTCCGCTTGTCCGCATATAATAGCGCAAAAACTACTCAACCGAATGGTTTGAAATTTAATATTTATAAACGCTGCAGAATTTTGTCGTGTCATTTTAAATTTTATGAAAATCGAGTAAAAACTTAAAAGATATTAATAAAAGTTTTCTTCATTCTATTAAATCCTGTCATAAGTAATTATATGCTATCCCATGATAGGTAATGATTCTAGGTTGGCATGGTGATTACGTCCTATTTAAGATGGAGTTATACTATTTCCGTATTACTGAATTTAATGTATATAATCGTAATAAATTTTGCATTCAATTCATGCATTTTTGCATAAGAGTGCATTAGCTGTTGCACGAAGAGCTAGCTGACTTTATATAAAACTAATTATGGTACGAAGGCAGCTCATTTGCCACGTTTGTCATACAATTTCCGAATTGTTTTAAAGCGGAGACAGGAATTTCGCTGTTTAGAGAAAATGGCCCATCTACGTTTCCATCGTTTAATGGTGTTCCATTTTCTTCGGTATGTTCTATTGAGATATACCGAACCCTACATGGCAGAGCAGATGCTATTGCCAATAAGGTTATCTGAGTGAAATGTGTCCACCGGTTGTTGATCCAAACAGTTCAATAACGTTGGCAATGTAAGTCAAAGGTCTAGGTTTCGATTCCCGGCCTGGGCATTTTTTCACTCATTTGGAAAAATTCAATTTCTATTATTGGTGTATTTACTGGCGTATTCATCTCCATTTCGTTGGTTCCAAAAGTGGGACACAAGAAAAATACACGAGGATTTATTACTTTGCCTGTTTATTTTTTTAAATGTTTTTTTTTTATTATTATTAAAGAAAAATTTTAAGTTAACAGAGCAACAACCGTCTCATAAAATTAATATAGCATCTTAATTAATGAAAAATTAAGATTAACACAGTTTTAACAACTCTTAGATAGTTTTTGAGCACGGAGAAAAAAATTTCTTTTAGTTTTTAGGAAAATTCATTCTACAATAAAGTATGGAAAAGAAGAAAAAAAAACTATCTGAATTTACGAACAAGTACAGGAAGGAATTTACAAAATATGCCCATAGTCCTGCTTAGGATAGGAACAACCCGAAATTTTTAATATAATATAATGCAAATTCCTAAATATAATATTTTATATAAATGTAATCTATACTAATAAAAGAATGTTTTGCTCTGTCTGGGATGACTAGGAAAATCTAGTACACGTACAAGGCTGAAAATTTGTATGAGGGTAGTCCAAGGCAGGTCTGAATGCATCGAGACTAAGAATTTTAAAATTTTGATAATTAGCCGAGATATTAATTAAAAACTCAACAAAAAAATTCCATTAAAGGAGCGAGAGTTTGCAACCTTTCGCAGAATCATGCAAAAAAGCAAAAGAAACGCATCAACACCCATTTTGGCTGTTCAGAGCTGAAGAGAGTTGCTACATAAATCGGTGTCTCCACAAGATACGAGAGCGAGAGATTATAAGGTAAAGCTATTTCGGTAGGGGTTTGAAAATTGGCATATATACGCACAATAACATCTTATTTCAGAAATTAAAAAAATGGAGAAAATCCGCCGATAACATTTTATTTTATTAAAGAACTGTCTCTTATACGGATTTTTTTTTTTAATTCTCGAATAAAACCGCAGTCAGAAATTATAATGCATATCGAAATTTTCAAAACTATTTCAGCTAGGAATTTGAAAAGTGGTGCATATACGTAAATAATATTCAATTTCAGCAGTTCGAAAAATCGAAAAAAAAAAATCCACTTGTAACTTTTTATTAGATCAAAAAACTAATTTTATTAAGGAAAAATAAATGTTTTCTGCATTTAATCCTATCGCAAATCATTTAAATCGTAGCGTTTTCTGCCCTAAATATCATTATTTTAAATCAGACTTTTTTCATGGAGCCCTCAGATACATATTTTTTATAGCATATAAAAATTTTATAAGGAAGGGTTGAATTCCGGAGACGGGATTCTCAGATACAGGGTAATTCAAAATTGCTTGACAAAACGCTTGACTATCTTGACCCCTAATTATCTGAGCCACTTATAGCGCTCCTTCTTGAAAACTTAACCAAAGAGGCATCTCGGTACGGTTTCTGGTTCGGTTCGGCTTGGTACGGTTTGCCCCCTGGGTGCACATTTCTAACTTTTTCCGACTACCTCATGTGATATATCATTGGGTAGCCCTTTGATCATTCTTTCAAATTATGTATCCCCCTACCCCCTACTGCCTCCCCGTTTCAATTATGGGTTAAATAGCTTAAATTAAATCATTGGTTAAGTAACTTGTCCCCTAATTACCTGAGCCCCTTATATCACACCTTCTTCAAAACTTGAGCAAGTGTTTAACTCGGTAAGTGGCGACTGTTTCTGCCCTCCGTTTGCCCCATGACCATTAGGGCTTAATTTCCAACACTGAGGGGACATCTTTGTAACTATTTTAGACCCCCTCATGTGATATATCATATAGCCCCTTGCCCACTCTTTCATATTATGTACCACCGCCACCCTCCATCACTTGCCTTCAGGGGTTTCCTCTTCTTTGAATCCCCACCTCCTCAACTAATATCTCCAGATAGTTTGAATAACGGAATTTCGTTCGGATAAAAGTTTGCTTACAATACAGTTCAACCCCTGGCGGATGAAAGTGGAACTAACAGATTTTGGGTTTTAGGTATATTTAAGGTTATTATCACGAGCCAGTGCACCGGCTAGCTGATTAGCTGGTATATATATATATATATATATTCAAAATTTCTGGATAAAGTCAACCCAAAATCCGTCTCGACAGGAAAAAAAAAATCGTCAACTCAGAAATCGAACCGAACTTGAAACAATTTATTCCGAACCCGAAATATTAAAACATCCACCCTGAACCGGAAGTGTAAAAGAATGAATCCATATTTTAATACAATTATTGAAAAACAATCTACAATTAAATCTCTAATATCAATTTTATCTTTTTTTGTATAAAAATATACTCATAAAAATTCGAATGTACAGTTTTTTTTTTTTTATTTAAAAAACATTCAGAACTTTCTTTCGAACGGTCAACCCAAATCGGATTCGAAAGAGCCAAAACCCAACTCGAAACCGACCTGAACATTTAAAGTCAATACGAACCGAACTCGACCCGCAACGAAAAAAGAAAGTAGTGTCAATCCGACTCGATCCGAACCGCGGGTGGGGTCGGGCTCGCGTGAAATCGGGTTCCCGAACCGATGCAGTATTCTAACCGTACTTCAACTAATAGGGAAAAATTAAAGAATTTATTTTAAATAGCAAAACCGAAATAATGAAAATCGTGAGGACAAATGAAGTTAGATTACTATGAAATCCCACTTATTGATCAAAATTACCTCTTATTCTTCATGCTAAAATTACGGCGGTCTTTGTTTTTCTCACCAAATTTTTTTTCCAAAATTAAAAGTACGCAAAAGAAAGTTACGAGTGAAAATACCTTCTTTTTAAATAAAAAAAATATAAACAAAGATAAAGATTCTACTAGAGTCAAGACGTAATAATTTTACATACGCGATTTAATGTAATATAACCACAAATGAAACTATACGATAACCTCTGCGGAGTTAATCACGATTTCGTAAAGCCTTTTTTACCATTAGAAACTTCAGAAAATAATCTATTTTCGAGACTTAACCCATTTTCGGAGAAAGGTGCATAAACACCCCATTTCAATATATATTTTTTTATTAACACTGTGGCGAATATTTTTCACTAATTTTAATTTTCTGCTATTTTTAAGGGTTCTGAAGTGCTATAAAATATTAGTAAATCAATTGGAGTAAACACTTTCTGTTGAGAAATTTTCAATATAACCTAGTTTTTTAATTTGAAACGATTGTTGACAAATTCGACTTTTTGAAAATGTATAATTATTCCACTTGATATTAATCATACGTTTTTATAATGGATTAAAGCTGCATGTTCTGTAAATAAAATAATAATAAAACAAATGTCATAAAAAATTAAAAAAAATTATTAATTTTAAATTTAATGGTGCGTTACTGCATCATTCACCGAATGCATGAAAATGTCGAATGCATTTTATTTCTGAAATAAAATACTATTTTTCATGCACGAAACTTTTTTGTGTCTTAATGAATGCTATTTCAATGGAAATAATATCACATTTTATAAAACTTCTATGCTTGGCCTAAAATGGGTTAAAGAAGTATTTATATTTTTTAAAAAATCTTTCTTTTGCTGTCACTGATTTTCAGAAATGTTTCCAAATAGTTTTTATAGTGTTAAAATCTCTTTTCTCAACCTATAATATATTTTTTTCGGATGCTGTCAATTCTCAGTTAAACATTTCCATACTCATCAAATATATTTCACAGGCTAAGATGATAAATTAACAGCATTAAAAATCCTTCTGTATATAAAAAAAAGTAACGATTTGGAAAGGAACCAATGAAAATCTGCGTAGATCTTCCCGCTACACCGGTATCCAGATTTTTTGTGACCGGGGGTCTTTCTTCGTTAATATTAAGAAAACTGTTTCATACAAAAATATGAAAATTGGTGATATTATAGAGAAACGTTTGACAAACACGCTGATGCAAACAGTTTTTAAATCGAATAATTAATTTAAGAGATATTTAATGTTAAAGTTGGTCAAAATCGTTCCATTAAAAAAGTTTTATAGGAGCAAAAACTATGCATAGAAATTTAAACATTTTTGGATCATTTTATATATTAGTAGTTCCCGATGTGCAAACTGCATTTATTTTTTTAATTTGACTCATTTTTTGAGAATTTATTTCCATTTTAAATTCAAATTTCCAGCACTTCGAGAGATATTTTTTACATATTTTAGAAAAGGGTATTATTTTAAACTGTTGCCAATTGTAAAAACAGCGCAAAGAATAATATTTCCTTCAAATTAAAAAATTACTTACACATGGCTGTTATAAACAGAAAAAGAAACTTTCAAATTAGAATAAAGTGATTACGTGTTAAAAATCAGGAAAATATTGAAAATTACGTCATAAAAAGTATAGTTATACGTGAATTTTAAAAGAGAAAGAAAATGTTTAAGTAATAAATTCATTATTATGCTTTAAAAGTCGTAAATGGAGGGAATTACGTCATATTAAGGCCAAATAATTAACAGTTGGCAAAACAGTTTAAATTTAAAAATATATTTGCGCGAGAAATTTTCTCATATTTTGAGATAATCTTTTCAACTATTATCCTGAATTCCAAGACAACGTTAATAATATCCCCTTTCTAACAACAAAAGAATTTTCATGTGAATATTAAAAAGAGAAAGAAAACTTTGATGAAAATTACGTCAGATTTAAAATGATACATTTTACATGTCTTATTTAAAAGAACTTTCTTATAGCGTTCTTAAAAAAATACCGAGATACAAAGACTCTGCACTGTAAGAAAAAAAAAAAAAAAAAAATGGACTAAAATACGGAAATACTACTAGCAATCTAGACGCCAGTACTATTTCCGTATTTTAACGGAACTTTTTCCCGGTAAATTACAGAAAATTTTCCGTTTTTTTTTTTTTTTTTTTTTTTTTTTTTGAATTTAACGGAAAGTTTTCTGTAATTTATCGGGAAAAAGTTCCGTTAAAATACGGAAATAGTACTGGCGTCTAGATTGCCAGTAGTATTTCCATATTTTAGTCCGTTTTTTTCTTTTTTTTTTTACAGTGTGTTTACTTCATTCATTTTACATTAGCTTATTTTCTAATTTTTATTTAATTTTTATTTTAATCAAAGACGAAAACAGCCATTGTTAGCTTAGCAGCGGCTTTTTTAAACTTAAAATCTCAAATCAGAGGAAAATGAATGAAAACCTTTTTACAGGCAGAACGCTTTTTTTTTTTTTTTTTTTTTTCTTTAACATTATAATTCAATCTTTTTCAAGCCGATGAAATTAGCGTGCTTTTAGAATTTGGAGGGGGGAAGGGATCTGAACGGGGGTTGGCGAACGGGGGTTGGCGGGGGGTAGCTCGTAGGGCGCTAGTAGGGCCCTAGTAACATTAAAATTAATATTAAAAGAAAAAACTTTTGGACTTATAAATTCAGTTACGCAGCTGAAAATGCTTAATTGAGAATAGATAGCAGCCTTAAACGATATTTCGGTTTAAGAAAACTGTTTAATACGATATAAAACTACTCGGAAACGTTTCCGAAAATAAGTGACAGCAAAAGAAATTTTGGTTTTATAAATGCTTCTTTAAATCTCGAAAATATATTGCTTTCTGAAGTTTCTAAGGCTATAGAACGCATTTCGGAATCATGAGTAATATAGAAGTGGTTATTGTATATTTTCGTACGAGATAATAATATATTAAGGCTGTTCTCAAATCCAAAAGGGCAACTTTATGCATAAGTTTTAACTTATTTTTGTTCGGAAATGCATGAAACTAGCTGGTGTTGTTGCTCAGAAACTATGTCATCAAGCTGTTTTTTTTTCCTTTTTTTTTCTTTTTTGCAAACGCAATAGATTTTTTCTTTTTTGCAAACGCAATAGATCTTTCAGAAAATAGTGTCAAAGTGGGCGTTTTTAGCCAAATTTCCGCGCGAAAGAATAAAATCACTCAAGAAAGGGCGAAAAACGTGTTTGTCACGTGATCAAAATCGCTTATAGCCCAATAGATAATTTATTGATCAAAAAATGGAAAACGCAGTTCGATTCCAAACCGCTTCCATGGTCAGGCTTTCCCATTTTATATCTTTCCGATAAAAAATGACTTTGTAAATATGTCAAAACCTTTTGCGCTTGTTGAGCTGAGCAGTTGAGAACACAGCCTTAAGAAACACTTGCCTTTTTTTTTTTGACAGTGTGTGCATTTACATTTCTGCGTACATTCATAAAAATGTTCGAATGTAATTGTTATTAATTATCATTATTATTTGTTATTATTATTATTTGTAATTATTATTGTTATTATCGTTGTTGTTGTTGTTGTTATATCCCTAAAATGTTTTACGCTTAACTGAAATGAACCATTCAAATAGTATGCTTGTAACTTCGAAATCTAGAGTATTTTTAGACACTAATATGCTATTTCTTTCAAACAACAATTAAACTATCGTCACTAAAAAATAAGGATACACCTAACCATAAGCCACCCGTAAAACGAAGCAGGTATATCATTGTACGGTTAAATACTGATAATCTACAGCAACTTTTTAAACATCTAAACATGGCGCATTTTCAAATTTTACACTGTCGTATAAGGGAGAAAAAAAAAGTACTTTTAAATGCAATTTGTTTGAAAACTGCATCTCAGTTTATTTTTGAGATATTAATTTTTTTGTAAGTTTTATATGCCATTTCTGTATTGGCAGCAACTAAAGTACTCCATTTCTGTAGAAAGTAAAGAGAAAATAGTAGATTACTATATATTTTTGTTGCCATTATCTCATAACAACAGAATTTTTTTTTTTTACAATTAAAATACGTGCAATGCCAAGAATGTCGTCTGCTATAAAAATGTGTTTTAAAGAATATTTGTGTGACTTATTCTCTCCGCATTTACTTAATTCCTATCAAAAAGCTGAATAATGCAATTTTATTAGTCCGCGTGTAATAACATTTTCCGTGTTTTGAAAAAATATATAAATGAACGATTTCTGATAAAACATAGAGCTGATTTAATTTTCAGTATACATATTAATGTTACAAACAAATGAAGGCATATGAATCATTAGACAACCGATTTTTTATGTCGAGTTTCTTGAATGACGACATCGCTTTTTGCTGGGTTTTTGTATTATTCCGCGATAGTGACTTCATATGCATACTTTTCTATAGATGTTGTTTAAGACTGGATCGTAAATGTGGAATACTTCTTCAGCGGATCGAATGACGTCATTTTATATAAAATAACAACGTGTATTTTAAGTCTTAAAACTGAAACATGTTTGTATTATCTATATTTATATAACGTGGGGGGCAACACTACACTACATATGTATTACAACAACAGAAATCAGGTTAAATTCTTTTGATACTTTTAAATATGATATTCTATAATTCTAGATTTCCTAGGTGTCAGGTCATTTTGTGAGCTACTGTTACATCGGTTTAAAATTTCCTTCTCCGAGCATTTTCACTTCTGCACCGCAAACTTTTTCTCTCTGACGAGGAGAAGCTTTTTGCGTTTCCTTTCCGTAGGACGCGCGCCATTTTCGATCCCTCATCTCCCTGTTCTTGTAGGGTGACTACCCCGCCCTCCATTATGAATCCATCCGCATCACAAAAGAGATCGGGAGGTGAGTAATACAAAGGACAGACGCCTTCCTTAAATCTCACAACAAGAGCACGCGCATTCAACTCCAATGATTTATAATGTGGACTTTTAACAATACCTTTATTCAAAAATTAATTTCTTGAGATTTTTAAGGCTATTTTTACAGCGATTTCTTGCATCTCAATCTATTCTCAAATTCAAACGCACTACACTTTGTTGCATTCATGAAAGTATTTTTATCTGTATATGCGTAAATACTTGCATGTGTGTCAATAAACTATTCTTTGCACCACAATCTGTCCAATGTCACAAAATTATTATTATGTTTTTTATCATTTTAAATCTATTGATTATGGTTTCTATTTATCCGGAAAATACTTGGACCTATGGACCTATTCTTTAGCAGCGTAAAATGCCTAAATTATTGTTCATATTTTGTTTTCTTGATGGCAACACGGATGACAAAACAAAAAATTCTGAACTTGTTAATACAGGAGACAAATATAGAACTTGAAACGGAAAATAATTTAAGAAGAAGAAAAAAAAAATGAACTTTTCTTTACAGCATCTATAGCGCATTTATTTGAGGATGCGAGTTTCAAAACTCGCCTTATACACAAAATCAAACCTGGGGAAATCGCGAAAAACGTTTAATTGTGTCCATTGTAAACCAAGATTTTACAATGCCAGAAATACACGATAAAACTAGTTTTTTTTTTTTTTTTTTTTTTTTTTTCAGATTGTAGAGAACTTACCTATGTAAAAAATCTATTTTTGGAAGTCTCCAGTCTTTTTAATTTTACAAAATTTACGAACTTTATTAGCTCCCTATATGCTATTTCTTTCGTATAGCAATTAAAATGTCGTCTCCAAAAAATAACCTCCCATTATACACGGTGTCCGGTCTCAACAGTGTCCAATGGCTAATTCCTAAACCGTTAGTCATAGACATATAGTTCCAATTACAAAAATGTTTTAAATCAGGTAAAGAGACATTTTAAAAGCAATTCGGGTCAATAAAAACATTTCTTAAAAAATTACGAAATTTAAATTTTTATACGGTCCCTTGGTCCTATAAGTTATATTTAGTAATTTTTTCCTATTACACTGTCAAGTAAGACAAAAAAAGTCCCATTCATATAACGCTAAAATTGAGCGAGTTATGAAACTTTAAAAATGCATGACTTATGCCACTTTTCTACTCTGAAAACAAATGAGTTCGGCTTGGCTTTGAGGGATCATATACCAAGTGTTTAAAGTATTCGAAGATCTTACTTCATGTGTATCTGCGCTTAAAAAAAAAATCCTACAAGTATTATGATTAAGTCTCAAATTGGCTAAAATAACATATGTTTTATTTTGTCAGGATTTGAGACTGTTCCTTTTATGATTTCTTTTAACAAAAATTATGTTTTTTTATAAGTTTTTATGTTACTTCAACAATCGTATGTATGTTTTTCCAGTTAAAAATTTGTACTCGAACTTTAACCGACTTTTAAATATCCGATCGAGATTGCATTTTACATACTTGGCGCAAATCCGATAACAATCTAACATTATTAAGATTTTCGGTGGTTACCATTTATACTTATTTTACAGGATAACACAAAAATTTCGGATAGATTTCTGCCAAGGAGTTTAAAGAAAAAGTTTTAGATTAGATAATACAAGACTGCGATTGTTGGGTTTTTAACTTTTATGAATCCGAAAATTAACTTAATTTTTAACCATCATGTCAGGATATTTCGCAAATCATAAATTTTCAAATTTAAAGAATAACAAAAATCGAATACTATAAAGTAGAGGAGATGGTTGTGTTTTTTAACTTTTGATAATTGATTTTTACGCACTTTTTAGCACTGAATCTGAAAATGACCTTCATTTTTAACCATCACGTTAGAATTTTTTTGCAAATCGCAAATGTGTAAGTTAAAATATAGCGAAAATCTCATTTTATAAAACATATGTAAAACATTTTTTATTTTATTTTATTTTATTTTATTTTATTTTATTTTATTAAAAAATTTATTCGATATTTTTACTTATTCTGGGATTCTTACAGCTAAACAGCTGAGTGGTCCGATGAGATGGGGAAGGAAATTCAATTTTAACATTGAACTTCTTAACTTTGAAATTTGCAATTTGAGAAAAATCCTGATATGATAGTTAAAAATGAAGGTCAATTTCGGATTCAGCGGTACAGAATATATAAGAACCAATTTTCAAAAGCTAAAAAACATGACGTAACCCAACTTTTGCAGGCTTGTGCAATCTAAAAATATTTTAATGTACGTATCATTTTGTAAAGAATTGAGGCTGTTAATTTAGAATCATTTTATTTAACAAAAATTCTGTTTTTTCTTTCTTCTTAAATGTTTATTACAAATTGTATATTTTCCATTAATATGCCAGAATGATTAAAAATTTCAAATTTATATTGCAATGTTGATTTTACTCCCAAACATTTTTTATATCTGACGAAATTATATTTCGACTAAATTTGTGAATGACCCCCAATTTGCAGCAAAAAATATGCTCCAACTTTAAACAGCTATTACTCGGTCAATTTTAATCGTAGAATAACGGGACTTTTTTTGTATTACTTGTCAGTGTAAAAGGAAAATTTCACTAAATATAGCTTATAGGACCGGGGGACCGTATAAAAATTTAAATTTCGTAATTTTTTAAGAAATGTTTTTATTGACCCAAATTGCTTTTAAAACATTTCTTTATCTGATTTAAAACATTTTTGTAATTGTAACTATATATCTATGACTAACGGTTTAGGAATTAGCCATTGGACACCGTTGAGACCGGACACCCTGTATAAGCCAGCCGTAAAACAAAGCAGATGTATCATTGTACTGTTAAATACTCTAGTGTAGTTTTTTTAACTTCTAGCATCACACATTTTCAATTTTTATACCGTCGTATTGGAAAAAAAAATTGTTTTAAAATTGTTGTTGGGGTTTTTCAAAAGCAATTTGTTTGAAAACTGTATCTCAATTTATTTTAGAGATACTATTTTTTTTTTTTTTTTTTTTTTTTTTTGTAGTTTATAAAGAATTTTTTCTAATGTTGGCAACTGAAGTACTCCATTTCTGTAGAAAGTAAAGGAAAAATAGTTGGAAAATAGTAATTATATCTTTTTGTTAACATTTTCCCATATCAACTGAAAATAATGTATTAAAATACGTACTATTTTGAAAAAAAAAAATGAATGATTTCTGATAAAACATGGAGCTATTACAAAATATATTTAATTTTAAGTATCTATATTTGTATTACAAATAAATGAAGGCATATGAATCATTAGATAGCGATTTTTTTGTCGAGTTTCTTGAATGACGACATCTCTTTTTTTTTTTTTTTTTTTTTTTTTTTTTGCATTTGTGTATTATTTAGCGATAATGACGTCCTATGCATATTTTACTGCAGATGTTGTTTAAGGCTGTTCTTAACTGCTCTGCTCAACAAGCGCAAATTTTTTTGACATATTTACAAATTCATTTTTTAGTGGAAAGATATAAAATTAGAAAGCCTGGCCATGGAAGCGATTTGGAACTGTTTTTTCCATTTTTTGATCAATCAATTACCTATTGAGTTATAAGCGTTTTTGATCACGTGACAAACACGATTTTCGTCCTTCGCGGACTGGTTTTTCTGCTTTCTTCGGAAACTGTGGTTCAAAACATGAACTTTGACACTATTTTCTAAAAGATCTATTGTGTTTGCAAAAAAAAAAAAAAAAAAAAAAAAAAAAAAAAAAAAAAAAACGGAAAAAATAGCTCGATTACATAGTTTCTGAACAACAACACCTGCTAGTTTCATGCATTTCCGAACAAAAATAAACTAAAACTTATTTCAGAGAGTTGCTCTTTTGGATTTGAGAACACCCTTAAGGTTGTTCTCAAATCCAAAGGGTCAACTTTCTGACATAAGTTTTAATTAATTTTTATTCGGAAACGCCTGAAACTAGAAGGTGTTGTTATTCAGAAGCTATGTCATCGAACTGTTTTTTATATTTTCTTGTAAACGCAATAGATCTTTCAGAAATTACTGTTAAAGTTGGCATTTTGAACCAACTTCCGAACGAAAGAAGAAAATCCAGTCAATAAGGGGAGAAAAATGCCATGCCACGTGATCAAAATAGCTTATAAATCAATAGTTAATTTATTGATTAAAAAATGAAAAAAACAGTTCGATTCCAAATCGCTTCCATGGTCAGGCTTTCCAATTTTATATCTTTCCGTTAAAAAGTGAATTTGTAAATGTGTCAAAACGTTTTGCGCTTGTTGAGCTGAGCAGTTGAGAACAGCCTTAAGAAACAAGATTGTAAATGAGGAATTCTTCCTCCGGATGCGAATGACGTCATTTTGTAAAAAATAAAAGTGTGTGTTTTAAGTCTTAAAACTAAAATATCAATATTTATATACAGATGTATATATTTTTTTTCCACCGGAGGCTACACTAAATTCTGAAAAAGCAGAATTCCTATTTTTAGGTGCGTTCGTAATTATATAAATACGTAGCACCTATAGTCGTCGTTCAGTCCGTCCGTCCGTCTGTCTGTCTGTCCGTCTGCATGTAACAGAGCAAAAACTACCCAACGGAATGGTCTGAAATTTTAAATATATGATTATTGCAAAATTTTGTCGAGCCATTTCAAATTTTATGAAAATCGGATGTATAGTTTAATTACAGTGACAGTCAAAAGTTTTCCGTAACATTACGGCCAATGGGAAAAATTATTGCAAGTGCAGTTTAATTTATGTTACAGCCTTCCAAATGGTCTGAAATTTTAAATATATAACTGTTGCAAAATTTTGTCGAGCCATTTCAAATTTTATGAAAATCGGATGTATAGTTTAATTACAGGGACAGTCAAAAGTGTTCTGTTACATTACGGGGAATGGGAAAAAAATTATTGAAGTGCATTTTAATGATGTTACAGACTATGCACCTTATGAAGTGCAAAAAATTATACATTCAGTACAATATGGTGTACAAAAAATAATTATAAAACTAGTTATAGTACGAACGCACCTCGTTTGCCACGTTTGACGAGCAATTTCCAACTTGTCTAGTTTTAGAAATAACGAAGCAAAACTGTTCAGTTGTAATTTAATTTTAAATGTAATGTAAATTTAAATACATTTTTGGCATAAAAAATAACTCAATATCGCCGTCTATTGAGAATCATATGAATAATTTCTATTAGCTGCTGTGTTGGGATATAGCAGTAATAGATAAAATCGTCTTTTAAAGCACACTGTATAAGTAAAAGTAACATTGGCTTTTAGGTATGTTGCAGATATGCAACGCGGTGATACAAAAGGTTAAATCACACCTTAAGCTACTGCATTATGATCTACTGCAATTTTTTTTCATGCATTTTTTTTTTTTTTTTCAGTTACTACAATGAAAATCAAAGGATAAACATAAAAAAAAAAATACTTACCCGTGAGAAATTTAATTTCTTAGAGGTAATTAATTAAAGTGGTACTTTAAAGTACCGTCAGTAATAAGGAAACAGAAAAGAAATACTCGGAAAATTATTACTACACTACATTTTAGTACAGTAGAACCTCTTTTATCCGAAACCCTTTTAACCGAAACTCTCGATTAACCGAAATCCATTTTTAAAGCTTTTTCCTTTTTTTTTTTTTTCACAATTTTTCTGAATTATCCATTTTACAGATTCAAGCCGGATATTATTCTAACGGTGAGTCCATTGTTATATGCTTTATTATGCAGTTAGTTGACATACCTGAACTGGAACTTGCATTTAAAAATGAACGAACAAATAAAATTAAATTACTACATAAATTCCTATTTGTTGCTGAATGTGATCGATCTAATAGAAAGAGAATACGTGATTTTACTGGTTTCGGTTTTCAAACCGACATCACCGAGTTCAAAAATAAAATAACTAAAGTTCAAACTGATTTTAATTTAAATGATTTGATTACAGTGTGTAATTTACTTTGTATTTCTAATGAAGGATCTTTAAATGATCTTGCAACCCGATTAGTTACATACCTTTCAGACATGAGTTTACTACAGACTAATATTATGCAAAATGAAAGTGACACTGACTTGGAACCCGAATTGCCTTCAAATAATATGACTTCAAGTAATAACACCGAACTATCAAATGTTGAGAAAAACAAGCAACTTCCAGTTCAAAGTTTTGTGCCATCATCTATTAGTTTTACTGATGTTGAAAGTGTTGTACCTCCTTTTGACGGAAGTTCTTTTAGTGATATAAATGTCTGGCTTAGTAATTTCGACGATGTCAGTAGCATGTTTAACTTATCTGACTTTCATAAATTCATATTTTGTAAAAGATCCTTACGAGGAAAAGTCCAGTTGTTAGTACAGACAGAATTTCATATCAATTCATATGACAAACTTAAACAACTCTTAATTTCAAAATTCAGTACCACTTATAATTCTGACGAGTTACATGATATATTAAATAAACGAAAATTGCAAGAAAATGAATCAGTAGAAGAATATTTTCTTGTTATGAAACAATTATGCTCGCATGGTAACATCGAAGATTCGGCATTAATGCAAATATCATAAATGGTATACCCGACCCTGTTTTTAGAAAAGTAATGTTATATGGATGCCAATCCATTGTAGAATTCAAACAAAAGCTCAAAATTTATGACAAAATTCGACATGACTATGAGAACACTAAATTTCGTAAAGTTAAACCTGAAATGCCAGTGAAAGAGAAATCCTTTCGACCAAAATCTGATCCTTTTTGCTTTAATTGTAGTTTGTCAAATCATAAAAGTAGCTAATGCAGACATAAAGATAAAAGGTCCTCGTTGATTCAATTGCTCGAATTTTGGCCATAAATCGGAGCAATGTGATCAACCAAGGAAGCCTAGAGTTAAGTCTGAACCCTCCAATGTTTCCACAGTTATGTCGAACACTTTCATGACCAAACAAGTCATTATTTCGTCTGTACACGTTCATCATTGGTAGATACGGGCAGTGAAAGAAGTTTGCTAAAGGAAAGTATTTACCTCAAACTCCCTACAATCTCGAACCTTGAACATTCAACCATCCTATTAACTGGATTAGGAAATATTATAATCAAGCCCCTGGGTTTTTCTCTACGGACATTATAATAGATGATTTTAATTATACAACTAATGTTTATGTAGTCCCAGATTATTCCATATCTTTTGATCTTATTATTGGTATAGATGTTATGCAGCAAAGTATATTAACAATTTCTAGAAATAATATTTCGATGCAAAAAATCGAGAAAAAGGACAATACGTTCAATAATTTTTTGATTCATGTTGCTCATGTGTTAGTTGATCTTAATCTTGAATTATCTCATATTACCGATGAAACAATACGTTCAAAAATTTCAGAACTTATTCAAAATTATTCTCTCAGAAAAATAAATACAACCGATGTTAAATTATCAATTCATCTGGAAAACGAAACACCTGTCACTTGTCCTTCCAGACGCTTGGCGCCAATAGAGAAAAACTTCGTCGAAAAACAAATTTCTGAGTGGCTCGAAAAGGGTAGCAAAGCTACCGTAAAAGCACTAGTAATTTTTTATCACCTATTGTCCTAGTAAAGAAGAAAGATGGCTCATATAGATTGTGTGTTGACTATAGGAAGTTAAATTCTAAAACATATAAACAATGTTTTCCCCTCCCAGTAATTGATAACATTATTGATCAGTTGCATTCTGCAAAAATATTTACTACTCTTGACCTTAAAAATGCATATTTTCATGTCGAAGTAGAAGAAAATACTAGAAAATATACTTCTTTCGTAACACATTCTGGTCAATTTGAATTCTTATATATGAATTATAGCCTTAGCGATGCACCCTTAGTTTTTCAAAGATATATTTATAACGTTTTCCGAGACCTCATTAATGAAAAAGTACTTATTGTCTATATGGATGACTTCGTAATACCAGCTAAAAATGAAGTCGAAGGACTCCAGAAATTACAACGCGTCCTTACAACTGCATCCGAATATGGTTTAGAATTGAATCTTAAAAAATGCCATTTTTTACAGAGAGAAACTGATTTTTTGGGTTACCACATTGAAAATGGTCAACTGCATCCATCTCCCTTAAAAAATAAAGCTGTCCTAAATTTCCGAGAACCTGAAAGTATAAAAGATGTACATTCATTTGTCGGACTAACTTCATATTTTCGCAAATTCATTCAAGATTACGCTTTAATAGCTAAGCCTTTAACAGATCTCCTCAGAAAGGACACTAAATTTCACTGTGGGGGACAGCAACGAAATGCATTTAATCAGCTGAAACACATCCTTTCTTTAGGTCAAGTCTTCTATTGACAATCAGTATCACCCTGTCTATTTTATGAGCAAAAAAACTACAGATGACGAACATAAATATTCGAGTTATGAATTAGAAGTTTTAGCTGTCATAGAAGACCTTAAAAAATGTCGCGTTTACATTCTAGGCATTCCTTTCAAGATAGTCACAGATTGCAACACATTTGCCCTTACTATGAATAAAAAAGATCTTTGCACCAAGATTGCTCGATGGGCTTTAATGTTAGTTGACTATAACTATACAATCGAACACAGACAAGGTACACGCATGCGCCATGTCGACGCTTTAAGTAGAAATGCAATATGTATGATCATTCAAGATAGTTTTACTTCCAAAATCATACAATCACATAACACTGACGAACATATACAGGCCATCAAAGAAATTTTGAAAACAAAGCCATATGACAACTATTTCCTTAAAAATAATGTTCTCTATAAAAATCCTAAAGTTATCGATGTGGTAGTTGTGCCGGATGAAATGCAGCTAAATGTCATTAAACACATTCACGACAAAGGACATTTTGGCCGTAAATATTGTGAAGAACTCCTTAATGAAGAATTTCTCATCTCTAATATGTCAAATAAAATTGATAAAATTATAGCAAATTGTGTAACATGCCTTTTGTATAATCGCAAACGTGGGAAACAAAAAGGTGAATTACACCCCTTACCTAAAAAAGAGACTCCTCTCCAAACCTACCACATTGGTCATTTAGGCCCTCTTGAAACAACTAACAAAAATTACAAACATATTTTGTCTTTAATAGATGCATTTACTAAATTCGTCTGGTTGTATAACTGTAAAACCACTTCTGCTACCGAAGTTATATCAGAACTACGGCAACAAAGTTATACTTTTGGCAATCCTTCCACCCCCATTAGCGATAAAAGTCCTGCCTTCACAAGTAAAGAATTTGCTGATTATAGTCAATATGAAAATATAAAGCACGGGACAGTTACAGCTAACCTTCCCCGTGCCAATGGTCAAGTAGAGCGACTTAATTCCACCACAATTTCTGTAATCTCTAAAATGTCCAAAGATGAACCGACCAAATGGTTCAAACATGTTTCTAAAATTCAACAAGCCATTAATTAGACTTACCAACAAAGCATTAAGAAAACACCGTTTGAAATATTATTTGGTACAAAAAATAAAACAGAAAGAAGATGTGCAAATTATTGACCTCTTAAACAGTGCAGTCGAAGAACAGTTCATAAAAGACAGAGAAGAGCTCCGTAAAGAAGCCAAGAAGAATATTCTGTAAATTCAACAAGAAAATCGCAAGCACTATAATTTACGACGTAAGAAACTCCGGAAGTACAACCTTGATGACCTCGTAGCAAATAAGAGATCCCAGCAAGGACCAGGTTTAAAGTTGAAATCTAAATTCTCCGTATAAAGTAACCAAAGTGAAGTCTAACGACACTTACGACGACATAGCGAAAATCTCATCAACCGAAGGACCGATAAATACTAACTCGTGTGCTGAATACATGAAACCTTGGCCTGACAAAAACTGAAACCTAAAAAAAAAACTTTTTTAAAATCTTTTCTTCTTATGTGTTTGTGAATTTTTTTTAAGTCAATGCTTTTAAAGAAATTTTCATATGATGTTACGCCACTTCAAATAGACTGAGTGATCTTTCTGACGTGCAGATTAATTTCCCCCCCTTAAGAACAGTTACTGATTTTTATTTTTGTTTCTTTTTCAGATTCTATTTTAGCGCATGTCGCTGCGCCAGCTCCAGATGTCAGGAAGGCCGCATGTGGGAAATTTCGCAAGAAACACCCGACGCTGTCTCCATTTCAAAATTAAAAAGGTAACGAAGCTGCGTGAAGTGGAAATGCAGAAAAAATAAATAGAACGAGAAAGAATTCGACAACGGCGTTTTTTTTTTTTTTTTTTTTTTTTTTTTTTTTTTTTTTTTTTTTTTGTTAAAAGGAACTGAATATTTTCGACGATATAAAATAGAAGATTTAAATGACGTATGAAAATCTTAGAAATATTCGACGATGCTAAGTAAATGAAGCCAAAGTTTGTTGCTTTTAAGCTAAATATAGATTGAGAAGAGTGCTATTAACTGTATTTTTGTTTTATCTTCGTCTTAATAAATGTCAGTGTTCGTCTTAGAAATGAGTTATGATTTATAAATAGAGTCTCATCCCACATATATAATCGTAATAAATTTTGTATTCATGCTTTTTTGCATAAGAGTGCAACAGCTATTGTGTCAAGATCTGAATATTTATAAAACTAGCTATAGTACGAACGGACCACATTTGCCCCTCTTGACGTACAATTTCTGATTTATTTTTGTATTTTAACCCCCCTGTGGATATTTTCTAGCATAGGGGCCTTGGCATTTTAAAAAATCCTTGGCACAATTCGGGCTTCAGAAAGTGAGATTCGGTGCCAAATGATATAAACAGCTAAGAAAATAAACCTGACGAACTTTTTTGTTTGTTTATATATTTATTTATACGTATATAAACTTAAACATATTAGTATTATTGTTTTATATTTACAATTTACTCCTGTTTGTATTTAAACACAGATAAATGGTTTCATTATATTAAATAAATTGTATATTGAAAAAAAAAGAAAAACTTGTATATGTGAAACAATGAATAGCTTGCTAGAAAATATGTTGCCAAATTTCCTTCTGTCGCCAAGATCATTTTTTCTTATCTCGCCAAGGGTCTTATATTGGAAAAGTAGCCTCCTGTGTTTAATTTTTAGGTGTGTTCGTAATTATATAAATAGTAGCACCTATAGTCGTTAATTTTGTCCGTCTGTCTGTCCGTATACAATGGAGCAAAAACTACCGAACTGAATTGTCTGAAATTTTAAATATATAATGGACTATATTCCAAATCTGGGTTCGAGGCTGAAAAAAGTCACGTGGAACCGGTAATTTACCCAAAGACTTTCTAACTGATAAGAAGGGAGGCTACTACTGTTTTCCGCATGAACTGTTTCACTGGTTGGTGGGGATTTACATTACTCCTTACGGAGCGATAGAGACTGTATAGGGGCTCTACCTAGTAAAATTCATGGTAGTTCTGGAAAAAGGCTTACTATTTGTTTTTTGTGTCGCTGAATCCGAATTTTTAACTTCCCACCAAAATTTCTCCCGGCAACCCCCCAAATTTTGGTAAAATGGTCCCCAAAAAAGGTTTTTATTAAAAAAATCAAATTTTTTATTGTTTTAGGAGAAAAGTATCTAGAAATTCAGAAAGTAGACAAAATTTTCAACAAATTAGATATATGACATTATGACGTAGGATGAAAGGGGAGGGGGGATCTGCCTCGGAACATGCGCCGCGTTGCTGCGTGGACTAAGTTGCGCAATTCCACTTAACCACTCACATCGTTTACATTTGCCGCCCCATCTCCCCTCTGAACTTTCCCTATAAGGTTTACTTTAAGTTTTTTGGGTCGCTGAATCCAAATTTTTAACTTGCGACAGAGTCATGCGACATAATGTCGCATGACTCTCGCCTGCTATCAGTCAGCACTCGATAGCCGTTCTTTCTCTCCCTGGATGTAATGCGACACGCCTGGCCGGTTTTTAACGTATTCAGTTTTCGAAGTGCACGAAGGAAATAAATCTCCTACAGAGTTAAGAATCTGCACCGAACTGGAATCTCAATTCTATTGCAAAGCTAAATCTCAAATCAAAATCTGTCTAAAAATGCTCCTGCATTTCCTTATATTATCTCGGCATTCTCACCGAGAATAAATGCTATTTTTTCTAGCCACTTAAATCACTAGTACGTGATGTCACTAACAAGGTTCAATCTATAGTACGACAGAAAGATCGCTGACCTCAAGATGGAAATAATGTAAGTTTGTACTCCCCCAAGATATGCGGGTGGTCAAACGGCAGGATGAAAGAGAGGCTTCGTCGCCCTCCTCTTTGTGAAAGCTTTCACTTTAGTGTCAACTGAGAGGATTAGCTATGACGGGCCGAAATCTTTTAAGTTTTGCGACATATTTATGGGGTTAGAAGAGAAACTGAGCAGAGATCATTTTACATGGGTTTTTCCTATACTAGCTTCTGACCACTATCTAGGGGATTCTAAGTGAGATATAGTAGATTTCTCATACCACGATTCTCAAGAAGACCCATTTAAAAGAACCAGCATCTTTCAAAATTCTGTCATGGAAAGACTAAATAAAGCATTAAGTATCCATTTTCAACCATTGCAAGAATTTTAAAGGAATATTTTCGATAAAAACTCGGAAATTTGCAGACGATGTCGATCATTAATGTGTAGCAGCTAGTGGCTTTTACCATCGTAATCTAGCCTTTAAATATATGTCTTCATTCCATTGAAAAATTTCCACCACTCGATTACTAGTTCTGAGGAGCATCCCTCTTCTCAAACTTGCCTCTTTTTCCTGCTCTCAAACAGGCCAAATAATAGCGTTTGCTTAGAAATAGGAATCTATTTCGAATTTTCATTTTCATATCATTATGAGTGTAATTGTACTTTTACAACAAAAATCGCACCTTTAGAAAACATATAAATTGTACACTGTAAGTTTGCTTACGCAGTGTACTTCTATATTAAAAATAAAGTTATTTATTTTAAATTACTTATCTTAAAATTTGATTTTTTTTGTATGAACAAAATATTTGCCAGTTTTTTTGGTCCTTACTGTACTTGAAACACACGTCAATTAAAACATTCAAAAATAATACAAGAAATTATATCAATTTAGCACCAATCCATATCAAAGTATATCTGAATTTGAAGTTTGATGAAAATTCGTGCATTAGTTCTTGAGATAGAGCTATAGCGGAAATTCTGAAAATGTAGTATAGCAGCGCCAACCTGTTGAGCGATTTACACCGAAAGATAAGCAGCACTAATTGATATCAAGGTATACCTGAATCTGAAGTTTGTTGAAAATCCAAGCATTAGTTCTTGAGATAGAGTTATTGCGGAAATCGCAAAAAAAACGCTGCATAGCAGCGCCACCTGTTGAGCGATTTACACCAAAATGTATAAATCGTCAATTTATGTCAAGGACCAACTGAATCGGAAGTTTGATGAAAATCCATGCATTAGTTCTGGAGATTGGGCTATTGCGGAAATCGTGGAAAATGCTGCATGGCAGCGCCACCTGTTGAGCGATTTACATCAAAAACTAATCAGCGCCAATTTATGTCAAGGACTAACTGAATATAAATTTTTATCAAATTCCGTGCATTCGTTTTTGAGATAGAGCGCCCACAAAATGTGTGTCACATACAGACAGAGTCACAGACTCACAGACAGACATTTTGTAAAAACATGTTTTTCGGAATCTCTGACCCCTAAAATGTGTAAATCCGCCGAAAACCGGAATTCGAAAATTTTCACGAATCCAATACTTTCTTCTTGTAAAGATAGGAGAAAGTAAAAATATGCGTATATAGCCACGGGCTTAGCAAGTTGTTTATATATTCAAAAAATAATTCATAGCTCATCTTTTATGAAAAGATTGGTTGTCCCATGTATTCCCAAATGAGTGAGCTGTTTTTGAATCTAAACTGGCTATTTTCTGGCACTAACCGTTTAAAAAGCACCCACAAGACAAGACTGTTAAGTTATACTGCAGGAAACAGTTTCTAGAAAAGAAAGTGTGTTATAGTGTTATATCCTAGTGAGTAGATAGTATCCCAAGGTGTAATTTAACATAAGGCAGGATCTGCTATATTCTTGCCTTGAAAAGTAATTACTATTGTGTTTCACATAGCTGTTGTAAATGTTGACGTATGTTGTAAATAAACATTCAATTTAATATTTATTTGAAATGTTCTAGTAAAGGGATTTTCGAACTTATATCGTGTGTCCGTTATCATGCATCTATACCGGTGGTGGCAGCATATTAACCAACGGGATAAAGTATCTTCAAGTGCGGTGGATTGAAATTGGAGTAATATTCAGGGTGTTCATATTAGAATGTCCCAGTTTCAATGGTATATTATAACCGCTTAATTTAGACTATTTACAACAAGTCATACATCAACCTTGAAGGTAAACTAACCTAGTTCCTCTTACAAGTGTACCTTTAGTTATAAGGTACACATTAGTGATGGGCGATTCTGGAAAATTTGAGAATTGATTAAAATCGACATCGTATACAACAGAATCGATCGCAATAAGAATCGATTCCCATATTCTAGAATCGATACTTGAATCGATATTTCGATGTTCACAGATTCCCACAGATAAGCTGAAAAATAGTAATTCCAAAACGTAGGGAATCAACAGGGCCGTAACGACTATCTCTCACCCCCACCTCCATTTATGGGGGCCCTAGACAATGTTAGCGGCCCAGAAGTAAGCTACTACAGACCTTTGAGTCAAATAATAAGGTTTTTTAACTTTTAATATTATTATTTTTAAGATGTAATTTTGATAATAATTTATATTATATTTAAATTTATCTTTAAAAAAGATCTCGGTCATATATATATATATATATATATACATAAAAAAAAAAAAAAAAAAAAAAAAAAATGATTTTTTTTTTTTTCATTCGGAAAAGATGTACTTTCTACTCTTATTTCCTTCAACCAAACAGATGGGGACTTACTTCGTCTTACTTCGTTCATATAAACTCCTTAAAACGTGTATAAACTTCTTAAAAATGCGCAGATGAGCGAAATTTTGAAAGCTCTAAATTTATTTAAAAAGTTAAATGGTTTTTCAGTCTTTTTTAAGGGTCTCCTATAAGCGTGGGGGAAATGCAAATATTACAAATCTTCTTTTGAAATAGCTGTGATGAATGTAATTAACCAATCATCACATACTAATTATCCCCCAATTAATAATCAAAATTCTCCTTTTAATAATATATTTAACTAAAATTTCTTTCCCTTTTTAAAATATATGTCTCCTTATCTCATTTACAGTTTATAAATATCTTTCTTTTTAATGTTTACCAAATTTTCAGCTGTTAAGAAAAAAAAATGTTTTCATCCAGCCATTAACAATGAAATAACATACTTTTCTCTGGTTAACAAATAAATAAAAGTATATTCCTTAATCATATGTTTCTTTTTTTTTCCAGCAGTAATCTAAAAACTATAAACAGTTATTGACTCATTCGATGACATGCAGAGTGCACTCACTGAAACAATAATAAATAAAAAAGAAAAGTATCGAGTTAAACTGATGGCATTGAGCTCACAGTCTACTCATACTAAGTGTATTTTATACTCTTACTTCAAAGAATGCATTTCGAAAAATAAATTAAGGGGGATTAAGGGGGAATCAGCCCTCCCCCCCCCCCCCCCCCCCGTCACATCTCTATACAATAAGCCTCCAAATCTCATCAGGGAAGCGCTTTATCAGAATAAACTGGTTACCAAATTTGAAGCAAATCAGATAGAAAAACCCATCTATCTAAATTAGGGGGGTTAGCCCCTGTTGCTCCCTTTATATTTAAACAATGAACGTCCAAATTTAATCAGGGAAGCGTCTTATCAGAATTAACCGGTATACCAAAATTGATGCAAATCTGATAATTCTGCATGAAAAACCCATTTATCTAAGTGTGGGGGGGAATAGCCCCCGTACCTCCGTCCTTTATGCTTAACCAATGAACCCCCAAAACTAATCAGGGAAGCGCCTTATGAGAATGAACCTAGAAAAAAAAATTTTGAAGCAAATCGGGTATTTCTATCGAGAGTTATCGCGTTACGTATGTACGTACATACAGAAACAGCGGGCACATTAGCTCTCAGGCTTTGATAGCCTGTGAGCTAAAAAGAAAAGTGCCCAGTTAAACTGATGGCATTGAGCTCACAGGCTATTCACAATAAATGTATATTATGCTCTTATTTCAAAGAATAATGCTCCTCGAAAAATAAAGTAGGGGGGATTGCCCCTCCCCGTTTCCCTTCTTTATACTTAACCAATGACCCTCCAAATGTCATCAGGGAAGCGCCTTATCGGAATAAATCGATATACCAAATTTGAAGCAAATCGGATAGCAAAACCCATTTATCTAAATTAAGGTGTATTAGCCCCCTGTTCCCCTTCATATTTAACCAATGAACTTCCAAATCTAAAGCGCCTTATCAGAATAAACTCGTATACCAAATTTGAAGTAAATCGGATAGCAAAACCCATCTATCTAAATTAACGAGGGTATTATCCCCTCGTCCCCCCTCCCCCCTTTAGACTATAACAATGAACCTTCAAATATAATCAGAGAAACACGTTATCAAAATTAACCGGTATACCAAAATTTGAAGAAAATCTGATAATTCTGCATGAAAAACCCATTTATTTAAGCTAAGGGGGGGATTAGCCCCCGTTTCCCCTTTATACTTAACCAATGAGCCCCCAAAACTAATCAGGGAAGCGCCTTAGCAGAATGAACATAGAAAAAAAATTGAAGCAAATCGGATATTTCTATCAAGAGTTATCGTGTTACGTACGTACATACATACATACATACAAAACCGACGGGCACATTAGATCTCAGGCTTTGATAGCCTGTGAGCTACAAGTGCCAAGAGCGTGTAACTAGTGGGGGGGGGGGGGGCAGAAAATAAAAGAGGACATTAAAAGCTTTCCAACAATATGTTACACGAGATGGTTTGGAATAAACAATAAGTATGCCACCCGGGGGACAGGTAAGTCTCAAACGGTGGGAGGGGTGACCTCAAATGTATCTTTGGTGAAGGTTTCAAAATGTGGATTTATAATAAAATAGAACGAGAATTGGGCATTTTTAAAATAGCATGCATATTTTGAAAGGCCCTGTAAATTAAGATTGGGGAGGAAGGGGGGGGGGGGCGGAAAGGATTAGAAGGGACGAACTTGAAAAATACAACATAATAAACTAGTAACCCAAATAACTAGGCTTCTAAACAAAAGTATAACGATTTAACCTAGTATTGAATTCAGGGGGTGACCCGGGAGAACATTGGAATGTCCCTCCCGAAAGTTTTGAAATTTTATGCTTTTTAAAGGACAAATGTGCATCCCCTCTTACGAGACTCTAAAATCTCCCCCCCCCCCCATCCCGACCGGAACAGTCTAGAAATCAACCCGTCATTCAACACTGAACCTAGATAGAAAAAAAAAGGCTCTTATACAAAATTTTACAGTAATTCTGCCACTAAAACAGTAAAATTGGAGGAATCTATTCAACCCGAATCGTGGATCATGCGCGATGCCATTTGAATTGAAGTAAATCAAAAAATAACAATTTCACCCGCATCTAAAAATCGGCATTGAATCTGAATTGAATCGATTCGCCCGAATCTAAAGAATTGCAGTAAATCAAAAAATAGTGATTCTGCCCGCATCTAAAGATCGACATCGGCATCGAATCGAAACTTAATCGATTCGCCATTTCTGATCTTAATTTACGGGCAGAATCGATGCGTTAATTTTTTCTTGCTTTCTTTTGTCTTTAGAAAAATAAAGCGTTGGATTCGTGAAAAATTTCGACTTCCGGTTTTCGAAGGATTTATAGTTTTAGAAGATCTTGTCTGGAATACGATTTGACTATTTTTATACATTGTCTGTCTGTCAGTCTGTCTATTTGTTTGTCTCTGACAAAAAAATTGTTGGCGGTCTGTTTCAAGAACTAATGCATGGAATCTGTTGAAACTTTAGATTCAATTACACTTTCATATAAATTGGTGCTGATTACTTTTTGATGTAAATCTACCGGCAGGTGGCGCTGATATGCTGCATTTTTTCCGATTTTCGCAATAGCTCTATCTCAAGAACTAATGCACGGATTTTCATCAAACTTCACATTCAGTTAGACGTTGGCATAAATTATTGCATATTAGATTTCGGTGTAAATCACCCAACAGGGGGCGTTGTTATGCAGATTTTATCAGCAGTGTTGAATTCAGACAATTTTCTCCGGGAGGGATATCTGCGGATCCAGAGAGGGAAAGTTCAGAGGGGAAGGGGATTGGACTTTTGTACATTAAGCATAATATCTCAAACCTTCTGGGGGGACATTTGAATGTTGCACGGGGGGGAGGGGCATGTCCCTCCGGGCTACCCCCGGAATTCAACACGTTTTTCTGGATTTAAACGATTTTAGGGATCATATCTCAAGAATTAATGAACGGAATTTCATCAAACTTAATATTCTGGCATAAGTTGTTCATGATTAGGTTTTCGTGTAAATGATATAACAGGTTGTGCTGCCATGCTGCCTTTTTTTAGCAGTGTTGAATTCAGGCATTTTTCTCCGGGAGGGATTTCTATGGTTCTGGAGAGGGACATTCTAGAGTTTCGGGGGGGGGGGGTTGCCCACCCGTACCAGCACCTGAATTTAACACTGCTTTTCAGAATTTACGCGATATTAGCGATAATATCTCAAAAAGTAATGACCGGAATTTCATCAAACTTAATATTATGTGTCATTGACATAAGTTGTTCCTGAGTTTTTCGTGTTAACCATGTAACAGGCTATACTCGTTTTTTTTTTTTTTTTTTTTTTTTTTTTGCATGATATTCGTGATAGCCATATCTCAAAACTAATGCACGGAATTTAATCAAACTTCATATTCTGTTACACTTTCAGATAAATAGATCCTTATTAGGCTTGGGTGTATACTGCCCAACAGTTTTATGCTCTTTGAATTGGGATTTTCCGTTGCGGACATCTAGGCTAATATCAGACGAACGTCTTTTTGCACGCTTTTTTTTCGCTCTTACACCGTCCCTACACATGATAGCGAAGGTGTAGGGATGGCGTAAGAGCGAAAAAAGCGTGCAAAAAGACGTTTGTCTGACATTAGCCTAAGAGGGTGTGGGCCGAAATTCAATGATTTGTTAGGAAAATGCAATGCTTATATTTTCTTTTAAAATGCACATACTTCAACGAACCTATCCTTTTTAAATCCCCATGATGCGCATAGGTTATCATTTAAATTTGACACTGTGATAGCGAATTTTGAAGTTTTAAGATTTATGAGGCAGATGAAAGTTTTGGGATTGGCACATCCAACTACTTTATCTTCAATTTTTCAAGGAAAATGAAAATGATATTACCTTATTTTTTCTTAGAGACATCGATTAAAAAATTCATAGTATCGATTAAATCGAGTTGGCCATAGTATCGATTAAATCGATTAAAAAAATCGAAATGCCCATCACTAGTACACATCCAACCTAAAGTCCAAATCTTACCACATTTCGGTTAACAAGTTCGGAGTAATGGAAGCAATAGCCTCTTCAGTTCTGTATCTCAACTCTGGCTAATCATTAGGTAGCCGATCATTAGGATCACAATTAACTTTTAAATGCCTGATTTTTCAAAAATCATTGTAATAATGTTTTTCGGTTTTCATTTTTTAAATAAATCATGGGGAAAATACTTTAAAAAATCATATTTTGTTTTAAGTATGGTTTACAGCTAAAAAACAGTTTGTTACTAATGGGCAATACTGGTGTTTAATTGAAAAAACAATTTCCCTTGATAAAATTGTATAATATTAAACACACAAGAATTTTAGGAACTATAATAAGAAATAAATTTTACTTGCTCACTGCAGGTCAAAATAGGGTATTTCGCAAGCTTCCAAACAAAACAAAAAGAACAAGTAGCAACATTTGAAAAAATAAATTTATTTTTATTCTTAAACAGCACAAGTGTTGCCATCTAAATGTTGAAAATCGATTTAATAATATTTTCAGAATGTATTTTATTGGCAACATTAGGCATTATAGCTTCAATATTATTTTAATTGTATTTTAGAGCCTAAATTGGGTATGTTGCCGAAAAGCAACACCAGGCATTTAAGGGTTAAACTTTAAACGAAACTTACGTTGAACTGGAATTGTAGATTCAGTCTTAGCAAATTGCAGAACACAAAACGCTTTACGCCCAGGAGTTTCCATTTTGCATATGTGGCACTACAAGCGAGTCAATAACAAAGCAGAACTGGCGCATGCGCTTATCTAAAACTGTTTTAGTTGCTCTTTATTTATGATCTTGAACCAACACTCTATAACGCTTACAGTTGATACTATTAAACTTTATAACTGGGACATTATTTTTATGAACACCCTGTATATCACATGTTCTGAACTCAGTTGTCGCACACTGCTCCCAACTTCTTTCCTTATAGTCAAGATTTCAGCTTTTTACAAGGGCTATATTAAGTTATATAAAAATTTTTATTGAGTGTTATTAAATATTTGTGTCTGTTTATATTTATTTTAGAATTTCATATATGGTATCTATATATACTGAAGTGTATGCAAAATATATGATTCAACAAATTATGTGACTTTCTTATGACACATATTTTCCTATAGTTTCAACTTATTATAAATTATATTAATTTAAGTGATTATTTTTTTAGCTCTGTTTAATTACGTATTTTGTATCTCATACAACCAGTTGTTTGTTTTTCAGTCAAATATTTATTTTCAAAGACAAAAGAAATGTAAGTCATTTTATTTTTTAAATCCTTGTTATGGATTTTACTGAGTAATTATGGAATACTGAGTAATTAGTGAATATTTTTATGTGTATTAACTTGAAATTTTTTTTAGTCCTTGGCAGTCAGAATACTCAAGATATTCTTGACTTCTTGTTTCTTTACTACTTGCAACTTTTTAAATGTTGATTGTTAAATGGTACCAATTCAAATATGATTACAAATTTTCATGATCTCAATTTTGAATACTAGCTGTAAATATGTTTAGCATTTTATATTATTGTCATAATGTTTTATGACCTCATATTTTAAAATGGAAGGTGTTGCCTGTAAACTTACTTAAAATTGTAAAATTGGCATATTATTTTACAGTTTAATTGATGTACAATATTGAAATTTTGGAATGTATATTATGATATATAGTCTTTTTTCCCCCCTTTTCCTTTTGGTTACTGGATACTTTTGTTTTGCAGCACTTTAACTTTAATTTTAACTTCAACTTTTAAAATTTGATTTTTTATTTATCTTTGGCATTCAAAATTTTGTCATCCCATTTTTGTAAAAGGCTTGTATTTAACTTTACTTCTGGTCTTCAAAAAATTTTATTCGGTGAATGGGGGTATTGCGAAAAAATCTCACAGTTATTTTTTAATTGAGTATTTTTCAATTTGTTTTCAGCACCATTTCTATTCAGCTTACTTCGCGATCGGTGTTTCACGCGGTACCCTACTTCGTTAAGACTTACTTCGGCTCGAGCCGCAATTCGTTGTCTTTGTTTTGGAGCTGCCTTCTACGGAGGTCTGTTCCTTTTCAGCTATCGCATGTATTTGAAACGTGCATGTTCGTCATTTCTCCTCTCAATGGAGAAATTTCACGTTCGACTCTTCTTTTTGATAAGAGCGTGATTTCTTTGCTTTCCCTTTGCGAATCAAAATTCTATTTTTAATTTCAGTTTTCTCATTTGTTTTATTAGGGGCTTCGTCATTATTTAATTATCTAATCAACTTAAATGTTTACGTTTTATTACTTTGTTTGCCCCGTAGGTTTCGTTTATATTCAAAATTCGTTATTTGTCGCTTCAGAATTCTGTGTGATGACTTGTCATGACGTAAAGTTAAGCGCAAATTTATTTGGCGAAAGCAGGCCTCGATGCCTGCTTTCGAAATGCCGAAGTTTGGAGACGTCTTAAGTCGCTATTGTTTTCTATTTGTTATGTGGACAAGTTTGTCACGCTTTTCTATTATTTTATCAGTGCTGCCTATAATTTGAGTAGTTTATGGAATATAAGATTTTGTTGAAGATTTTATAATTAAAGTTATTTCCTACCTCTAAAAACGTGACCAAGAGTGAAAGTTATAATTTTTCTACCTTTGGATTGTTAAATAAACAAGTTTTTGTTCCACCATCAAGTGTTCTTCATTCCAGCCTAAAGCTCATTTTATCTTCAACATTTGCATAACTTTAAAGTAAGATCCATCCTTTATATTTTATTGTTCTCGTCATATTTTAACTCAAGTTGACCTAAAAAAATTAAGCATTTAATTTATACTGCAAGTTTATTGTGATTCACAACGCACTTTAGAATGTTCTCTATTTCTCCAGTACTCCAGTTGCGATCATAATGTCTATTTTCATCTTTTATTTAAACACAGCACATAAATTAATAGTACCAAATTATTTACACCACAGAAGTAGCGATCCGTTATTGGTAGTTACTAGTTGCCCGTGATCGGTAACGGCGACTAGGCGAAGGATGCGCGAAATACACTAGAATTTCTTGTACAACTCCAAAGGGTTTCAGAAAATGGTTGGCGTCAAATAAATGTTAGAAAACCTATGGTTAAATTATTTTCATAATCATTCTTTATAGATATCAATAGAATAGGTTTCAAAAATAAAAGTGTCTAATTTAGAAAAAACCGCAACAAAAATCGAAAAAGTAAAAAAATGTTGCTCTAAGTTATCCAGTGTGCATATATATATATATATATATATATAATTTTTAATGATTATTAATGGTTTTATATATACATATATATATATATATATGTGTGTGTGTGTGTATTTAAAAATACTGAAATGCAAACGAGATATTTTAAAAGAACCTTCCCATAGGTTTAATGTTAGCTTGCCTTCTTCATGCGATTGAAGTATTCCTTTAACTGCTGATATTGCTCTGCTTATTTTCAATTTTTACAGTTACTACTTTATTATATATACGTATATGTACCTATACAGTTACAGTTATTTTTACAACTACAGATACTGGTGAAATTTCGTTTCTTTCGGAGCCCTAGTACTATTGCTTGGTATTTCTTCATCTTTAGACTGCTGAATAGATGAATTTTAATTATAATAGTCCTGTACATAAAGTTTAGTGCGGATATGCTATCCTGTGAGTTAATCGAGCCTTTTATAAATCTTTTTATTAAGGCTGTTCTCAAGTGCTCTGCTCAACAAGCGCAAAACGTTTTGACACATTTACAAATTCATTTTTTAGAAGAAAGATATAAAATTAGAAGGCTTAACTATGGAAGCGATTTGAAATCGAACTGTGTTTTCCATTTTTTGATAAATAAATTACCTATTGAGTTATAAGAGATTTTTATCACGTGACAAAGACGTTTTTCACACTTTTTGGGCTTGTTATTCTTCTTTCGTGCAGAAATCCTGTTCAAAACGCCCCCTTTGACAATATTTTCTGAAAAATCTATTGCGTTTGCAAAAAAAAAAAAAAAAAAAGAAAAGAAAAAAAACCAGTTCGATTGCATAGTTTCTGAAAAGCAACGCATGCTAGTTTCATGCATTTCCAAACAAAAATAAATTTAGACTTATGTCATAAAATTGCCCTTTTGGATTTGAGAACAGCTTTAAGCAGTCTTAGAGACTGCTCAGAGCAGATATGCAATAATATCTTCCACAGCAGTCAAGAGTTAACAGTAAAACGGTTGATTCGCAACATCTTAGTACCAATTCAAAGAGTTTCCCACATATATTTTAAGATTTTCTTCTGTGTAATGATTTTAATTTAATGTCAAATGTCTACATAATATTGTACAGAGGTATTTTACTTAAAATAGATTTCTTTGGTAATATGAGCACCGCATCACACATTTCCTGATTATCGCGGTTGTTACCTCCCTCACCTAGTCATAATTTTGAGAAATTTTCAATGCTTAATGAACTAGATATGTGGTCACATCAGCTTTGCCTTTACATGCTTGGTAATAGTCTAAATTCACAAATAGTCTAAAATCGTGAAATTGTAAAGTTTTCGTGAAAAAAAATAAGCAAAAATATTGATTCCAAGTTCACGTAAGTGAGGAATGACTCATTAACATTTGGTATTTCTGTTTACTGCCAGTAGCATGTACAGGGTGATCTTTTTTAAAGTGACAATGTTTGGAGCGCCCTGTAGCGCGATCTAATAGCTGAAATGGCACCAGACTATTTAGACTAATCAAGACATGGGAAAAAGGATTCAGTGAAAAAATTTTAGTTTCAAAAATCGCCGCTAGGGCATTTTGTCGCTCTTTGCAATATCTAAAATGTGAGAAAAGAAAAATACTAACACATACAATCGTACAGTTAAATTATTAATGTTTATTTACTACATTAACTTCCCGGTGAGGAATTAGACCACCTTCAATGTGAGCACTGTTCTCAGAAATAACACCGTGCATTCTGTGCACAACGTTCTCCACAGCTGTACGGAACATATAACGAGGAATATTTCGCACTGTCTTTGTTATGCTGTAATTTAGAATAGACAAATTTGATACTCCACCAACATAAACTTGAGATTTCAAATAACCATAGAGCCGAAAATCGCATGGCTTGAGGTCAGGGGAACGAGGCGGCCAAGCAACTGGAAAACTCCGACTTATGACTCTATCATCAGTGAAGTTTTGGCGCAACAGCTGCTTTACCTTATTTCTAATGTGTGGCGGAGCTGCATAAAGATTGCATAAAGATTGTATGTTGGAGACGGTTTCTTTGCTGAAGTTGTGGAATAACAAACGTTTGCAGCATTTCGTGGTACCTCTCTGCATTTATGGTGCACGTTTCGGGTCCTGTCGGAGTGATGGTCTCAAAAAAGAATGGCCCAATTACGAATTCGGCTGTAAAACCACACCAGACAGTGACTTTTGGGGAATTTAATGGGATTTCATGCACGGTGTGGGGCTGCTCAGAAGCCCAAATTCGGCTATTTTGTGTGTTTACGGGCCCATTGAGATAAAAATGGCACTCATCTCCCCACAGAATGTGCCATGGGAAAGCATCATCAATTTCTACCTTGGCAAGAAACGATGGAGAGAATGTCACTGGCTTATCATAATCACTTGGTTTCAGTTCGTGCAAGCGGCCGATTTTGTAGGGGTAAAATCTAATAACGCGCCGCAAAACTTTCCATACCGTGGAATAATTCATGTCCAATTGTCGAGCTACACCCCGGGCGCTGCTAGTACCAGCAATGGTACCCTGCGATCCTTCGACAGTTGCAGTTGCCACATCAGTTATTACATCTTCTAATACTTGTTCACGTCCTCTCCCAGCGCGAATGGTCAGTGACCCCGTTTCCTCGAACTTCTTAATCATTTTCTTAAGACCATTCAGCGATAAAGGCCCCTTTCGTAATTTTTTTCTGGTTCGAAATTCCCGAAGAGCTGCGGATGCATTAAAATGATTCATATACTACAGCTACACCAGTAACGCACGTTCCGGTAACGTGAGAGGCATGTCCACTGGAGCTCGTTTACTTCAGCTGAGATTATTTGTTGGAGCTGTCTACTAGTTGCTTTTATAGCCCCTATTACTGGCGCTGTCATCGCACAACATTTGCATTTTTCTTTGATACCCGTGTTTTATGCTAATTATCGTTATTGTAAGCTACAGCAGCGCCACAAAATGCCCTAGCGGCGATTTTTAGAACAAATTTTTTTTACGGAATCCTTTTTCCCATGTCTTGATTAGTCTAAATACCAAGTTTGGTGCCATTTCGGCTATTAGATCGCGCTACAGGGCGCTCCAAACACTGTCACTTTAAAAAAGATCACCCTGTATTTGTAGTATATCTTCTAATTAGTAAAAAACTCTGTCGGGTTTCCTCTAAGTCCATACAACTTTGAAGAAATTCTTTACTTTTTATATGCTTCCACCACCGATATGATTACGTGATATCGGTCACGCTATGAGAGGATTGTTGAAAGGAAAACCAACTCTTTCAAATAAACTGGACTGACAATTTAATTTCTTTACACATTATTTACAGATAACAAGACACTATTTACAATTAAGAACTTGGATATAGGTGATCCGGTTCAACATTAAATTAAATACAGTAAATGGGGCATTCTCACAATCTTTTGACTTTCATGTCCCTGAATAATAATTTTTATTTTAATACACCTTTTTGTGTTTTTTTTTTTAAATTTCAAATACTTGGGAATATCCCATTGCATGATTGCGCAACAATATTAACGAGATAAATAAGTTTTGGACGACGTTGGGGGTCCAAACACCTGGAAAACTCATATACCGCCCTGTGTCCCTGATGTTGATTTTTAAGTTTGGAGCTGTCTGGATAAAATTGTTTCAATAAAAATAATTCGATGTAATTTTTTTCTGAACCTGGAACTATTGTTTTATATAAATACGTAGCTAAAAATTAAACTGCACACATTTTAGAGTTGTTAGTATTTTTTAAACTCTGTTCCTGGGTTTTAGATTCCTTACCATCCCTCTTCTAAAATTATACAGAAAATCAATTCAGATGCAGCCACAGAATTTTTTTCAAGTTTTTTCTCATGCAGAAGTATTCTAGAGAAATAATGTCTAAAATTCTTTGGCAGGAAATTTACTGTAGAATTTAAATCAGCATTTAAATATCAATTTCAAGCATCGTGTCTTTATTGGTAGTCTCACCGTCCCCGAGGTTTATTCCTGCACTTTTCGAGGTAAATTAATTATTTTTTTAATTTAATCCAATGTAAATACCTGTTTCTAAAAATCAATGAACATTTTGACTACCACTTAGTCTTAACATGATCTGCCTAAAATAGGTGGTAATTTTCCTTGCTATTCCATCCTTGCCGTCCCTTTTTTTCTCATTTCGTCCCTTTTTTCCTATACCATCCCCCTTTTTTACATTACCGTCCCTTCTTTAACAGTCCTTTAAGACAATGTTATACCAAAATTTTGTACTAAAAATACTACATTGTCATTATTTCTTATTTGAATGCCCTGTGGGTACTATGCAAATGCATTATAAGTAAAAATTTAGAAGAAAATAAAAAGCTTTAGTGGTAAAATGGTAAGGAAAATTAAACTCGTAAGTTTAATTTAAACCTCAGTTAAATAAAAAAAATTTTCGCTGCTGACCATTTTTTCTTTATTTTGAATCATTAAGGCATTCGTCTATCAGATTAAAATGTTATTTTAGCAAGTTTAATTTCACAAGATTTTTTTCTCCCCAAAAGTCAAAAGATTGTGAGAATGCCCCAAATACTTGCTGTGAACTGTTAAACTACTTCATATTCCTCTCACTCTACGCTAGTTAAATTAGATTTAATGGAGATCACTATTAATCTCCCAACACATTAGCTCTATACTCCAAGAGCTTCACCGCATAATCACGCCCTATCCATGAACTACTCTGGAACTACCCACACATTGAGTTCCAGGCACCCACTGTACTCTGCGAGAAAGCGACCCCCCACTTTCAGCTATACGCCTTCACTGATCTCCTTAAGCTATATCACTCCTCTCACCCCCCAAAAACAAAAACGGGGTTTTTTCTCCTGTCATGAGGTTCCCCTTCCCTTCCTCCAATACATCGAACCTCCCCCTGTCATCTTCCATGACGTCCGTTATTTCGTTATCTGGTGAAATCCTTTTTTCTGCCTTATCTCAGGTATGCATTTGAATAGCAGGGATCCCACTCTCTTCATAAACTACATTCCTTCACCTACTATGTATAACTCACTAGCTCGGATTAAATTTCAGATAAAAAAAGAGTGTTACTTTAAAATTCTCAGTACACAGACAATATACAAGCAAGAAAATAATATATAACCATAGTTCTAATAGTATATGTTTCTCAGAATCTGACACTACCCACCTTAGCGGAAAATATGCCATTTAGGGGCTAATTTTTCCGAACATATAGTAATATCAGAGAAGAGTTCAACAGTTCCTTTGCAGGTTTCTTCGTTATTACACTGACGGAAAAAAATCCCAACACCAAGAAAGACTTGCGATAGATAAACGAAATTTGGTAGGCGTGTTTATACATCTGAAAGATGACAACAATTCAAATTTCGCGCTTCGCGCATAAGTGTGGCGTGACTCAATAGTTTGCAATTTATGTTTGCTTTAAATGAGTGCTGTAAAATTCGTGAGCGTTATTTATCTTCAAAATGTGACGTATTGAGTTGATGTTAGTCAAGAATGCCTTTAACCCGGTGGAAGGCGCGCGGGGTACCTGAGTCACCCCAGTCTCATAAAAACTTCTATTCTGGAATTCGTATTAGTCCGTCATTATTCATCCCTTCAGTAGCTAACTTTTAAAATGTTTTCTTTCAATAGCACCTGCCATCAGCAGGTGTTTTTCTTTTGTTAGGGAGAAGCAATCATTTCCTGGAAAGCCACCTGCCACTGGGGTAACCTAGCAACCCCGCGCGACCGCATTTTACAGCAATTCCCTCTCATTAGTTTTCTGCTCGCATAGATAGTGGACGCTTGATTTTTTGTTCTTTTCGAAAATGGCAGCTAAACGAAAATTGACGGAATATGAGAAAGAAATGGAGAGATTGAGAGGGCTGCTGGATACTGTTGAAACTTCAGATGAAGAAATAGACTCTGCTAGTGAAGATGAAATTGATTATGAAATTTATAGTAGTCACGACAGTGACAGTGAATTTGAAGCTGCCAATATAAGCGGTGAATCCGATCAAGAAAATGACATTTACGTAGGAAAAGATAAAACAGTCTGGAAAAAAGATAAACCGAATGCAAAAGTGAGAACTAGCTCGTGCAACATCATTATTCATCTACCTGGACTAAAATCAGTTGCATCAGGTATTACGGAACCTGTTGAAAGTTGGGAACTCTTTTTTGATTCCAACGTTATAAAAAATATCGTGGATTGCACTAATATTTTTATTGATAAAATATCTGCAAATTTCCAACGAAGTCGTGATGCTAGAAATACGGATGAAGTGGAGATGAGAGCGCTATTTGGTCTCTTATATTTATGCGGGCTACACAAATCATCCCATACTAATGCAAAGGATTTGTGGAGCGCCGATGGAACTGGAATTGAATTGCTTCGAAAAACAATGTCTTACAAGCGGTTCACATTTCTTCTCAGATGCTTGAGATTTGATAATATAAAAGACCGTGAAGATCGACGTCAATTAGATAAACTGGCAGCAGTGAGAGATTTTTTCAGTGCATTCAATAAAAAGTGTCAAGAGATATATTCAGTTAGTGAATATGTCACTATAGACGAGAAGTTAGAAAAGTTTCGAGGTCGTTGTGGATTTCGGCAGTACATGCCGAAAAAACCGGCAAGATATGGAATTAAAATATTCGCCTTAGTCGATGCGAGGACATTTTATACATATAATATGGAAATTTATGCCGGACAACAACCAGAAGGTCCGTTCAAAGTCGACAATTCACCATCTGCAATTGTAAAACGACTCTGCACCCCGTTATTTGGATCCGCAAGGAACGTGACAATGGACAACTGGTACACAAGCTATCCATTAGCAAAAGAGCTTCTATCAAAGAAACTAACTATCGTGTGAACTTTGAAGAAAAATAAAGCTGTGATTCCTGTTGAATTTTTAGAAGCAAAAACAAGGGAAGTTTTTTCATCTATATTTGGATTCCAAAAGGACGTAACATTAGTGTCTTATGTTCCGAAGAAATCGAAATGTGTAGTTTTGTTGTCTACAATGCATCATGATAACACGATAGATGAAAACTCTGAGAAAAAGAAGCCGGAAATAATACAATTTTACAATGAAACAAAGGGAGGAGTGGATACTGTTGATGAAATGTCTACACTTTATTCTACTGCGAGGAAAACAAATAGGTGGCCGATGGTTGTTTTCTATTGTGTGTTGAATGTGGCAGCTATAAATGCGCGAGTTGCACTTATGTCCACCAAAAATGCTCCTCTGCAGTACAAAAGTAGGCGAATGTTCTTGAAAACATTGGCATTGTCTCTAGTTAACCAACAAATTATGAAAAGATCAACTATGTCAATGTTGCCCAAGGAATTACGAGAAAAAATTAAATCTGATTTGCCCTCAACAGAAAGTAATGATGATCCTGATAATAACTTGCCAAAGAGAATAAAGCTTGGTAAAGGACGATGTGCAGTTTGTCCTCGAGCTAAGGACAAAAAAACCACAATTAGTTGTATTAAATGTGAACAATTTACTTGCAAGGATCACTCTAATTACGTCTGTGACAAATGTATGTAAAGTCCAATAAAGGTATGTAATTTTTTTTTTTAAATGAGTAAGTTTTTTTTTTTTTTTAAGAATTATTAGTGCAGATATTTATTTAAATATATTCTGAAATTGAAACTTATATCTTAAAAATATATTTTATACATTTTTTATATATGTTTGAATAAATTTACATGCGTAAATTGCATTAAACTTAAGTTTTTCGGTGGGGTTATACAGGAACCCCACGCGACCAAATGTGCGCTAATGAGTGCGCGCCTTCCACCGGGTTAAGAAGACGAAGAAGTCATTATCAACAGCTCACCGAGTTGGAACGAGGTCGAATAATAGAGCTACGGGAAGGTGAATTTTCTTTCCGCGATATTGCAGAAAGACTTGGCCGGAATGTATCCACTGTGCATGATTGTTGGGAGCAGTGGTCAAGGGATGGTACTGCCTCAAAAATACCAGATTCCGGGTGGCCACGTGGTCCTACTGAGAGGGAAGACCGCCGTATTCGGCGTACGGCTGTGCCACATCGTGATTGTGTCTGCGGCGGAAATTCGAGCTGCAGTTGGTACCACAGTGTCACAACGAATTTTTAGAAATCGGCTACTTCAAGGGCAGCTCCGAGCTAGGCGCCCTGTAGTGTGCAGTCCACTGACTCCAAGTCGTTGCCGTTAGCGACGCCATTCGTGTCATGATAGAGCTCATTGGAGGACGGAATGGAGATCTGTTGTGTTTCTTTTTCATCAGAAAACGCAACGGATCTCCACTCCGTCCTCCAATGAGCTCTGACTTGACACCAATGGCGTCGTAAACGGCAATGGCTTGGAGTCAGTAGTATGCACGCTATGGGGTGCTTGGCTCGGAGCTGTCCTTGAAGTAACCGATTTCTAACAGTTTGTTGTGTCACTGTGGTACCAAATGCAGCTCGAATTTCTGCCGCTGACGCAGTACGATACGCCACAGCCGTACGCCAAATACGGCGGTCTTCCCTCTCAGTAGTGCTACACACTCAAAAATGAATACTCAGATTTCACGAAATTTTCTTTGTTTTTGACGAAACCGTTTCCTGGGAAATGCTCCGAGCGAATATTTCATCAAATTGATGAAATTACTTTCTTCACTTGCTTGACGATATAAATTTCGTCAAAAGTTTCGTCAAAAGAGGGCTGGTGGTGCCATCTATCGAACAGTTTGGAAGCTCCTGTATTTATTGACAGGGAAGAGAAAAAATTTACTTCGGGTTTTCCTCAGTTTGATTCGAACCCGCGCCCTTTGGCGTGGAAGACCGTTGCTCTTCCAACCTCGCTATTGGGTACTTGTATAGACGTGCTTTTAGATTGATGTAAGGAATTCTGCTGCATGTTTATATTTTTATAAGGTAAATTGTAATTTTATCGGTACTGCTATAATTTCTGAAGGTTTTAAGTAAGGCTAATTTATTATTATGGTTTTCTCATGGTCAATGAATAATTATAATATGGCTTCATTAAATAATTTATTAGTGAAGTTTTCTTTGATCAATGAATGATTAGAATATGGCCTGGTTAATTTGTTGCTCACAAATAACGAATTGTGAAGTGCATATTGCGTGAGATTTTATCACTTTGAGTAGGTGGATAAGATTTTAACACTTTACTGCTTATAAAAGGGAGAGGGATCAATTATGTATTATTTTTAATTTGATTTAAAACAGAATATACTTCTTAAATAAATTATTAAAAAAGATATCCTGGAAGTTTGAAATTTTATTGACCAAATCTTCTTTTTGAATGGTTTTGAAGAACACAGGAAATTTATTCTTTTCGAATTAAAACATAACGAACAAAAACATATAAATAAATAAATAAATAAAATAATAAGCATTTTTAAATTTTTAACAGCTAAAAAATAACTAATGAGGAAACAATAACTACCTATATTTCAGTATTTTCCGAAAAGCACTAAAAAGTGCCGTTTTAAAATAAATTATTACAAGACTAACATAAATATGCAAATATCTGCTTGCTAAAATCGCAGGATTTGAGGCGGTACAGTAACTGTTTCCTTAAAATGCATTGAGTCTGACCGTGATTGAGGCAAAACTTTCGTCAAATATTTAAGCGTTTACGTTTTGTTAAAAGTCACGAGATGTTGATAGGAAATTATCGTCATTAACGACGAAATACAGCTCAAGGATTGCTGAATCGTCAAAAATGAGAGTTTTATTTCCGAGAGTGTACGTGGCCGCCCGGAACCTGGTATTTTTGAGGCTGTACCATCCCTTGACCACTGCTCCCAACAATCATGCACTGTGGATACATTCCGGCCAAGTCATTCTTCAATATCGCGGAAAGAAATTCTACCTTCTCGTAGCCCTATTATGCGACCTCGTTCCAACTTGGTGAACTGTTGATAATGGCTTCTTCGTCTTCTTAAAGACATTCTTGGCTAACATCAACTCAATACGTCACATTTCGAAGATAAATACCGCTCACGAACTTTACAGCACGCATTTAAAGCAAGCTTAATTTGCAAGTTCTGCACACTTATGCGCGAAGCACGAAATTTTAATCGATGTCATCTTTCAGATGTATAAACACGACTACCAAATTTCGTTTATCATAGTCTTTCTTGGTGTTGGGATTTTTTTCCGTCAGTGTATTATTACATACATATTTCAAGGTGTCTGAACATTACCTACTGACATTTCTAATGAACCGTATACTAATATGATTATTAAAGAAAAATTACACATGCTAATACACTTTTATAAACACAAGATTCAAATACAATTACACATACACACAAAAAAAATTCGACCATGATGATTACACGTTTAAGGTTTGTCAATTTATTTAGTCATTGATGCCGATGGACTAAGCTATTGGCTGGTCTTCCCAGCTCTTCCTGTGTAGTCTAGAAATTGCGTCAGCATTCAAATGTTGTGCTTCTAAACGGTGAGAAATACTTGGGTTGCAGCGTTGCAAGGCAAGAACCCATCAAGTGAGTTTGAGTGACCTTAAGTTTGTTTCAGTGAGAAATTTTAATGGATTACGATCGGAGATGATCTCAATTTGAGATCCATATGTCCATTTTTCAAACTTTCGCAACCCGAAGAGAACGCTCCAAGCCTCTTTCTCTATACTCGGCCAAGCACGCTGAGCCCCTGATAATTTCTGACTGGCAAAAGCTATTGGCTTAAACTGACTCTTTTCATCTTTTTGAGTAAGACAACATCCTACTGCCAGGTCTGTAGCATCGGTGTGAAGCTGATATTCTAGGTCTACCGTAGGTGTAGCCAAACGCATCACATTACATAATTCATCTTTAAGGGTATTAAATGCTTCTTCTACCTTTTATCCCATGGTACAGTATTTCTAACCTCTCCTTTAGTTAATTTAGTTAACGGTACAACAATTTCAGCATAATTTGGAATATAAGATCGGTAAAGTCCCATTAAACCCAAAACAGATCTAACTTCCTTTTTAGTTTTTGGTCTCTTTAAATCCCTTATTGTTCCTATTTTCTCTTCATCCACTGCATGTGCTCCACCCCCCCCCCCATTACATGACCTAAAAACTTAGTTAACTTCTCTCCAAATTTACCGTAAAATTTCGATTTTTAAGTTCCTCGATGACTGCTCTAACATACTCACAGTGCTCCTCCCAACAATCTGAGAAAATGATGACATCATCAATATATGCTTGTGCATACCTCCGATGAACTTGAAGAACCTCATTCATATCCTTTTGGAAAGTAGCAGTCGCCCCTGATAAACCAAAAGGCATAGTACGCCACTGATAAGTACCATTATGAGTTGTAAATGCTGTCAAAGGTTTACATTCCTCAGCCATTTTAATCTGCCAATAAACACTCTATAAATCAATCGAAGACAAATATTTAGCTGCCCCCACAGTATACATGATTTCCTGCGAATCTTTCATAGGAAAGGTTGGAACCTGCGTTACTGAATTTAAAGCCCTATAATCTATACAAAGTCTAACAGTTGCGTCTTTTTTCGCCACGCAAACAATTGGATGACTAATTTCTGCATTTGATACTTTGATTAGATTTAATTATAATAACTCCTGGACCTGTCTATCTACTTCCTCTTTATAAGTAACAGGTACACTATATAATTTTGGCTTTTTCATTACAACACCCGGTTTCAAATCAATACGGTGCTTCCCAGCTTCCGCTGGTCGCATAGGACCCATAAATACCTCTTTATTTTCCTCAAAATGGACTATATATAAATGACTTGACTATTAGGTAACCCTTTTATTTCAAAACTTTCTATGTCTCACTCTACCTCTTGTTTCAGGTTTAAAATAGGAATTTCCTCAACTTCTCCAAATTTTTCATCACCTTCAAAAACAATATTAACTAGGGGTAACAACCCTAGTTAACACCCCTATTGCGGTACACCTGATAATATATTCTCCTTTATTTTGATACACATACTTTTTGCTACCATCCTCCAACTCAACTAAGACTCTATCACTCACTTTCACTTTTCTAGATAATTGACATTCTAGACATAATTTACAAAATTTTTTAGTTTCTTTAGCCATACCTTCCCAATAAAAAGATTGCCTAATTCTCTCTAAGGTTTTCTTTGCCGCGTGATGTTCTCCCTCATTAGACACATGCGCTGACTTTAAGATTCCTTCTCCTTTGACTTTAGGCACTACTAATTGAGCTATAGCTTCTCCTACCAATTTCTCTTTATGATACAATAAAGCATTTTCAATACAATAACCACCTTTATCAATTTTAGTTAATTCCCAAACTCTCTCTAAATCTTCACTCTCCAATTGGGATTTTTTAAATATATCTGAATTTCTTATCGTAACATTACCATTTTCCTCTACTTCCGTCTTTTCTTCATTTTGACTTTGTAAATTTCCTGATCTCGTTTCTATTGCGTAAACATTACAATTCTCGCTACTCATACCTTCCTTTTCGCTCAAGTTATCAATACCAATTTCCGAACTTTCTAATTCTTGAGATTCTAGCAATGACTCATCGCGCTTGACCCCTGACAACTCATACATCATCAACTTCGGAATGTAAAATAACTTGCTCATTAATGTTATCGGTTACCGCGCAAAGTACTTCCTGATGAATTACATTAGTTTGTCCGAATTGCGGAATAGCTAATGGTAATTTAACCAGTGGTGATTTAACTGCTTCACCAAATAATCTGTGTAAAGAAATACTACCAGCTCCTTTTAATTTGTCTTCCGGTACGAAATCTTTATGCACGACACTTATTTCACATCCAGAATCAACCAACTTTTTCTCTTTCTGCCCGTTTACACTAATCTCAATTTTCTCGAGTTTATTTAATTTCTCACCAATAACATTAGTTCTCTTTTTAGCCTTTGCCGATATCCCCGCCACAACAGCTCCTTTAGGTTTACTAATTTAGGCCCTTAGTTTTTTTTTTAATTCAACGTTTTAAAACTGTATAATTATGTACAACTGAAGAAGCTTAAACTATTTTGAAACGTATTCACATCAATTTGATGATACTTAAAGAGAAAAAATATTTCAAAAATCTATATCCAAGCTTTATTTACAAGGGTAAACAACTTCTTAGACAGCTAAAATATAGTATGTCTTTGTACTGTAGGGCTTTTAGAAGAGATATCTAGAAGCATTCTAAAGTTGAACTCTTTTTGAAAAAGGGGATTAAAATGTTGAAAGGAATGCACCTGTATTGAAGGGAATTCTATCCCAAGAAAAAAAGGATGCAAAACAGGGACATTATTATTGAGTTTTTTTTTTCGGGTGGGGGGGGGGGGGGGGAGTCAATCATTGGGAGATGACCACTGTCCGCTTTTATCTGTCTATAACCTAGACCCATATGTAATTACTTAAAACACTTTACCATTCGCCGATTATCTGCGAAAAATAAATTATTTTTTTGCTTACTCGTGTATAAGTCGACCCCCCCCCCCATTTTCAACTCCCTAATTTTGTCTAAAATTCTTCGACTTATACACGAGTATATACGGTAATAGTTTTTAAATAAGAAGCTTGTTTTCTTGAAAAAAAAAAAAAAAAAAAAAAAAAAAGACAGCAGATGTTACCCTGACATCAGGCCTCGGAGCGGTCCCATTTTATCAGGGCTGCGGAGTCGGTGGGTAAAATGGACGACTCCAACAACGCAGACCTACTTGTAAAATGGTCGATTCCTACTCCGACTCCGGGAATTTTAACAGGTTCGACTCCGACTCTTTCGCTCAAAAATGGGTCCGACTCCGCAGCCCTGCTTTTTATAGAGACTAAATCGATACTTTTAACTTCACTATTTCCGTACGAAAATTTTCGTTTTAGATTTATCTTGGGAGTGTCATTGGTACCCACTTCATGGAGAACTTTTTAGTGCAATTCTTGTAGTAATATGCCATAAAAATAATTAAAAAAAAAATAGTGGTAGCTGGTAGCAAAAAAAGTGACCACTTCGAGGCCTGCCCTGCCATACACAGGGGCATACATAATCGAACATCGAGATTTGGGATTTAAGCTCATTAAATAATTTCAATATTTAGGTTAGGAAAAGTGTCACTGCTAATGAGCCCTACATGATCTTTCTTCTTCTTCTTCTTCTTTTTTTTAACCCCCGGTATGCTATTTCTTTCTCCCAGCTTATTTTATGTCGTCTCCAAAAAATAACGTTACGTTGTATAAGCCAACCGTAAAACAAAGCAGATGTATCATTGTACGGTTGAATACTCTAATGCAGTTTTTTTAAACTTCAAGCATCGCACATTTGCGATTTTTATACCGTCGTATTGGGAAAAAAAAGTACTTTTAAATGCAATTTGTTTGAAAACTGTATTTCCATTTATTTTTGAAATATTAATTTTTTTGTAGTTTTTAGAGCCATTTGCTTAATATTGGCAACGGAAGTACCCCATTTCTGTAGAAAGTAAAGGAAAAATAGTTCTAAAAAAGTAATTATATATTTTTGTTACCATTTTCTCATAACGACTGAAAGAAAATGTAATTAAAATACGTGCTATTTTGAAAAAATATAAACGAATGATTTCTGTTAAAACATGGACTATAAACTATATTTAATTTTAAGTATCTATATTAATGTTACAAACAAATGAAGGCCTATGAATCATTAGATGGACTTTTTTTGTCGAGTTTCTTTAATGACGGCATCTTTTTGCTGCATTTGTGTATTATTTCGCGATAGGGACGTCCTATGCATACTTTACTAGATGTATTTAAGAGTGGATCGTAAATGTGGAATTCTTCAGCGAATGCGAATGACGTCATTTTACATAAAATAAAAGCGTGTGCCGTAAGTCTTAAAATTGAAATATGTTTTGTACTATTTATATATAGTACATATATATGTATATATTTCATCGGGGGCGACACTAAATTCTGAAAAAGCAGAATTCCTATTTTCTAGTTTACTTTTATTTTATTTTAAAATTATATAAATTGCTTTGCTCTATAGTTATTATTATTATTATTATTATTATTATTATTATTATTATATATTTTTTTTTTTTTTTTTTTTTTTTTTTTTTGTACAGACATGTTCGTACTCACATACATTTTGATTTTGAAAAAAATATTTTAAAGCTCTGTACCAGTGTGAATAAAAACGATTCCTTGCCGATTAACCAGGCAGATTCATAAAAGTCAATTTACGATATTTTTATATCTATATTATAAAGAACAGTGCGTAACGCATACGTCATTTTGCGAATGGCAACACTTTGAAATTTGAAATAAAATTTTGGATTTGCAATTTTCTCTACTGCAAATTTTTAAACTTCTAAACATCGCACATTTTAAATTTTTACACCGTCGTATAAGGAAAAAAATGCTCTTTTAAATGTAATTTGTTTGAAAGCTGTATCTCAATTTATTTTTGAGATATTAATTTTTTTGTAGTTTTTAATACCATTTTTCTTATCGTGGCAACAAAAGTACCTCATTTCATTGAAAGTCATTGAAAGTAAACGGAAAATAGTCGAAAATAGGTGATACTGTATCTTTCTGTTGCCATTTTCTCATAAAACCTAAAACAAAAGTTGAAATTAAAATATGGGCTATGTCAAGAATATTGTCTGTTATTCTGTGATAATGACGTCATATGCACACTTTTCTATAGACGAAGTTTAAAACTGGATTGTAAAAGTGGATTGCTTTAGCGGATGCATATGACGTCATTTTATAAAAAAGCGTGTATTTTATTTCTTAAACCTGAATTATGTTTTGTAGAAGAGCGTCATTTTCACAGCCCAGCTGCTTTGAAATTCTTCACAGGTGAAAATGCTTCACATTTAAAAATAATGTAATCGAAATCACACACTGATAAAACGCAATGTTTTACAAAAATTTAGAGTATCTTTATAAAGTATATTTTTCAATCTTCTGACCATCGTTACATTTTCAATTTTCGTCGCATAGAGGAAAAAATTACTTTCAAATGCAATTTGTTTAAAAACTTTATCTTAATTGACTGATGTATTATATTTTCTAAAATAATTTTTAAGCATGATTTTTTTAAAGTTTATCTTATCACGTGCCGGTTTCAATACATAATAATAATAAACATTTTTCACATAAAGCAACAAACATTTTTCAGCATTTGTTTCTGACTATTTTTGCATAACGAAATTAATACTTCCTTTATAAACAAATAAAAGAATAATATTAAAAAAACCACCAATCTAACATATTTGTGAAAGACAAATTAACGAAATTAATACTTCTTTTATAAACAAATAAAAGAATAATATTGAAAAAACAACAAATCTAACATATTTATAATCGTACAATTTAAATTTTTAGATCACCAAATAGGATTTTTGTTTTAATGGAATAACTTTGCAAAGTCCATCTCAGTTTACTGTTTGTCTATAGTTTTAAAAACAATTTTTAAGCATGAAATATTTTTTAATTTATCTATATCGCGCGAAGCTCGATTACGAAAGATTAATCCGTTTGCCCTTAAAACAAAATACAGACTTCATCATTTTCTTACGGCTAATATCCATTAAAAAAATTCCCTATGAATAAATAAATAATATAATATAAATAAAACACAAATTTACCAGACATGTATAAGCTCTGAAATTATCAGAATATAAAAGGATGCCATAAGTAGCAGAATCTTGGCAAATAACTCTTAGCATGCGGCTAATAAGAAAATATCGCTTTTGACAAATTTCAAAAATTTATTTGATTGTATAATTCGTATTTTCCATATGAAAAATGCTTTTTTAATGTAAGTTGTCAATCTAAAAATATTATGGAATATAAAAAAATTATTAGTTTTCAATTTTAAAAAATGATTTCACCTATATTCTTTAACCCGGGAAGCCCGGGTACGTTCCCCTAGTTTAAATAAAAACTGAAATTTCATGTTTGATGTATAGAAACTCTGTTGAAGTTTGCAAAGAATGTCCGCTCAAATATCTAGAAAACCCCGGAAAGGTAAATTATTAGATTTGAAACTGACACTTCATTAAAAAGAAGTGCATTCATAATCTGCTTAAAAACTATTTCATTCAATTGCAGGCAAGTCAATACGATTCACTACGAAATAGAAATGATACCCAATTACAGAAATTAGAAAATAATGTAAACTAAAATATATAGGTGCCATTGCTAGAAATATTCTTGATATAGACAGATATTTCAATCATTAAATGCAATCAATAATTTCAATATTTTTTGCCTACTTCATTACAACTCCTGGAAATTAGATGCATGAAATTCTACTCACAAATTCCACTCAGCTTGCAGTTTTTATTCGCAAACATAATTGAGAATCTTTTCGAAATTACTCTTATCATCGGTACAGCCACACTGTAAAAAAATCCAAACAGTATTCCTGTAGGAATCGGAAAAATAGTTGCCCTTATCGTACCGGAAAATTTTCCGACCCAGCTTGGAATAAAATCCGTAAAAAAAAGGAAACATTAATTAAAACGGTACTTTACGGATTTTATTCCAAGTTTACGGATTTTATTCCGATTTTACTGATTTTATTCCGAGCTGAGTCGGAAATTTTCCCGGTACGATAAGGGCAACAATTTTTCTGTTCCTACAGGGAATCTGGTCCTTTTTTTTTTTTTTTTTTTTTTTTTTTTTTTACAGTGTACGTTAGCTGATACTTTTCACACAATTTTAAAAACTTTGACTGAAAAAAGTTTGTTGTTTAACAAGTTCACGCCGGCGCGATGGGTCACACTCGACTGTCTCAGAGTTGTTAAGTCTCCGGCTTTTTGCACACCACTGTGAGATGAAATCTCACACTGTTTAAATCATGTTACTTTTTTATTTCTTTTGGCCTTATACATCGATGTTCCTTCAACTTAAATCCATATTTATTTTTGCGCGGTCGATTTCGTTTCGACCGCATATCGGCAAGTTCTCTGATGTTCCGCAGCGCCTGGCATGGGGTGCTTCTCCTTTGAGATCTGTACAATTGTGATGATGTCATCGGAGCAAGTCTCTCAGTGCATATGCATTGAATGGATGTCGATCTTTCGGAGGTGTGTCTAATCGCCGAGCGTGGAGCAAATAAAAACAAAACTTTTTAAATGTGTTCTTTCGGATTTGTTTATCAAGATATTGCTTAATATTTTAAATTCTCTAATAGATTTAAATCTTTTTGTTCTCTAACTTTTGAAGTCCCCGTATTCTTACTATAAATTAAAAATTTCGTTAATTTTAAATCAGAATCTGTTTTGTTGGTGATCTGTTATGAGTCAGTTTTTGTTTTAAAAAGGCTGCGGGCTCCGGCTCGCTTTTTCAAGAAGGCTCACGTTTTGAGCACTTTATCGCCAGAGTAACGGTTGGCGCGAGGATGAATTCAATGCTACGCACCCTTTCTTGTTCCTGACGTCTTGCGCGTAGCGAACAGCAACCCCATTCTTTTCTGAGAGCTTTTTGCTTTTAAAACAAAGAGCTTTTTCGCATTAAAAGGCTTTTAATTGCACAATATATATAATTCAAACATAAGCTATGTTTTTCTGTTCAACAGCATTCATTTATTTCATTAATTCGCTATGTTCGAAGAAATTGAGGACGTAATTTATTTTTTAGGAAAAATAAAAACAGACGTAAAGATTTTTTTGTAATAAATATAATTCTATTGATCGTGTTTTTATGACACAATTGAACTTAGTTTTATTAGCATTACTACTGAATTAATTTAGTGGGGTTTTTTTTGCTTTTTTTTTCTAATTAAGCGGCATAATTGTGTGACGTGTTGATTGCATTAATAAGACATATTTTCACTGAAATAATTCATTAAAAATTAATTGTTCTTAATTTAATTGCGATTAGACGTTAATAGGAAGTTGAAACTAAAATCAATTCGATTGTAAATAGATTGAACGATAAATCAAATTATTTAGCTGTATCCTGCAATTAAATCAATCAGTTACAATAATTGCAAGTTGATGCATGCAATTAAATAAATCAATTACTATTACATTTTAATGCTGTTAAATCTTTATAATTATTTGAGTTTTTATAAAAAAAAAAAAAAAAACATTGGTCGCCCCTAGTGCACAAAATTAAAAATCTTTAAAATTCTTCAGGTTTTTATTTTAAAATTTTTGCCATATTTTAAAATATTATTCCTTCCTAGTTGTTTTATTTGTTATTTAAAAATAGTCATTCGTCATATTTGAATAAATCATCTAAATTCTCTCGGATGAAATCCACCTTCCACTACACACGCACTCCATTTTTCGTCATTCTGCACACGTATTGCATTATTTATTATGTTGAAATGGCAATAAAATAATGATCAATCGTCTGAGGCAACCTCCCATTTCGAATTTTGTCTTCTCCCCCCCCCCCTCCTCTCCTCCAGCACACTATTTTTTGACCATTTAAAATTCATTATTGCTTGCATAAAAGATTAGTTAAAATTGTGTTTTGCTCTATCTGTTGATTTTTAAATAGAAAATAAATAATTTACCATAAAAAAAAGAAAAGGGAAAAAATAGGATGAACGATAAAAAAAAAATAAAATAAAATAAAATAAATAAAAAATCAGGATTAACCTTTTGTGCACACGCTTTAATTTTATTTTTTTATTCTTTACATTTTTAAAAATTTTCTATCCTATTTATTACTTTGAACTAACTATAAGTAAAGGACCCATTATTCAAATTCTGCCCCCCCCCCAAAAAAAAAAGTTACATATTCTAAGATTTTAATTTTTTGGTTTATTTTTCTATTTGTTAATTGATAAATTTAACTATTTAAATCTGCAGCCCCTCACTATTATACATAATTAAAAAATTTCTCTAGTGATTTTATTTGTTACTTTGAAGTAACAAAAGATAGTCATTCAATATTCCTTCTCCTCCACCTCCCCTTAAGAATTTCATCTGGCATTAAAAAGGCAATTTCTAAACATCCTGGATCGTGGTGTGATAGGTTTTTTTTTTTTCCTGGTTTAGTTTATTTTCACTCGACTTTGGGTACTGTTTCTGCAGAATGATTTGGTATTAAATTATATAAGTTCATCGCAGAAAATATAGTAATTTTCTGCCACAGGTATTTTTTTTAATCAGCATTTATATACATCAAAATGCACTGAAACTGCATTAATTCATCATCCCCATAAATCCATCTTTATATGTAATCAAATATCTAGATTTATGAAGGTAATGAGTTTTTGTTTAACAGGTATGGAATTAATAATACTCAATTGAATGAAAATGTAGATTTTTGAGGGGATCAAATAATCAAAATTTTAGTCTATATCATCAAAAGTAATAAAGGCATTTGATAAAACAGAGTATAAGAGTTCGTAATAAAATTTCTTTCGAAGAAGATTTTTTTTTCATCTAGAACACATAATTGAAAATTGTTGCGAAATCACGTAACTCCTCTTACCCCTTGAATAAAAAACAAGAACAAAAACGCACCTGCAATGTGTTACGTCAGACCGAATGATCCTACTGCGCAAGAGCGGACAGAACTTTTTTTCTTTTTTTCTGTGAGAATTGACTCAGATTTAGATTAGAACAGAAACTAGATATGAACGTAGAAAAAAGAGAATAACTTTTAAAAAAGAAAACTTTAATACTCGAATTGTAATATAATGTAAAGAATTTTTGTTTTGTGAGTGTCTAAGCATGTTGTGTACGTCTACAAGAATGTTTAATGTAATGTAGCTTTTTTGTTTCGAAAATTCAAGACTTATTATTTGGATGTTGTATTATTTAATGCATAGAATCCCCGGCTATTTCTCCTTATGCGAAGGAAAGAACAGGTAGGACATTTAACTTTTATTTTATGATTGTATAAGTTGAAAGCTTTTTATTAGATAATAAGATTAATAAGAAAATTAGAAACAGAGAATAAGATCAGTAGTAACATAGTATAAGAGTTCGTAATAAAATTTCTTTCGAAGAAGATTTTTTTTTCATCAAGAACACATAATTGAAAATATTTCTTTAATTTAGGTGGGACTGTTATTCTAAAATATGCTAGTTCGTCTTCCGTCATTTCGGTTCAAAACAAAACACAAGACGACGATTGGCGTTAGAGCTGGCTGAACGTTCTCGCTTCCGCCAACTCGCCAAGGATGGTGCTGAAAACGTGAGCCTTCCTGAAAAAGCCTCCGGCTCCGGTCTGTCTGCCGATGGATGTGGAATCCGGTGAAAAGCTTTCGAAAACGATGTCTACGATTTTAATAATTCCTGTTAAATTTATTTTCTGTTGGTTTATAAAGGCTTTAATTGAGATTTTTATCTATAGAAAATTCACCTAGTGCTGCATCTTACATTTTAAAGATTTTATCGGCAACGTTTTTATTTTGAAAATCGGCGACCAACGGGTGAAGGCCTCTTACTTCTCTTCTACAAGATGAATAAAAAGTTTGATTTGTGCTTAAAAGTCTCCTCATCATTTCTTTACAGATATACAAGTAAGAAGTTTCCTTTTTTATTTTTTACAATTGCTGACCTCAAAGAACTGAGGGTTTTATTGCAATATTACACAACGCATGTTAATAAAAAGAACTTCCAATTTAAATTTTACCTTTTAATTAACGGCCCATATTATGGATAATAATATTACAAATTATTTCCATCACATTTTGGTGCCGAAAAAAAAAGCAATGGTTCTGAAGAAAAATTTTAATTGATGTAAAGAATATCGTAATATTTTAAAACTTTTGTTCTCAGAATAACTTTTTGAAAATTTTTTGATGTGTTTAATAGAATTCAAGATTTGTTCTTTTAGTGAATTTTAAGAAATATGGAATATTTTATACAAGAATTTTTTTTTTTGCATAACGGCATATGAAAATGTTATTTTTACTATTGGAAGTTTCTGTTCTGAAAAAAAATTCTTGCATAGGTTTTTGCTATTTTGAAGAATTAAATTTTATAATTCTAGAATGAATTTGTTCTACTCCATCTTGAAGAATATAATATATTTTGCTAAGTTTCCCATATTTTTTTTAAACAATTATTTAAATTAAGATCAATTTCCTACTGAAGAATAGTCATATTTTTGATGATGCATAATTATTATTCCATTTAATAGTTTTATTTGAAAGAATTTCATCTACATATTCTTTTATTTGTAATGAATTATTAGAGAACATAATTTTTTAAAGAATGATTATTTGGTATATATATATATTTTTGAAATGAATTATATATTGTTCTTAGAAAAATTCTAATGAGTTTGAAATAATAAAATTGTTCTCAAGAACATATTTCATATTTTAAGAGGCTATGATTTTTTGTTTTTAAATTAAATTTTATTATGGCACTATTAAATTGCAACAAATTTGCAAATTCTATATATATTTATAAGAAGCATTATTTCTGAAATCATGATTATTGGTACTGAGAAATTTTATTCTTACGTCATACTTATTCTTCTGAAGCTGAAATTCTTCACAGAAGTTATTAGTTGTAAATATCCTATATAACATTCTTAGATATTTCTATGCTTCTATTCTACAAATTTCAAATCAAGATATTTTGTTTAACAATAGTTTGAATACTAGAGTTTGTTCATAGATTTATTCTTATGCCATCTGGACTGTGATGTTCTATTATAATCATACAGTTTGGCTTAGTGAAAAGATAATCTGCAACTTACAAATTAAGAATGTATGCATTTAAGAATATTTTCACATTTATTTTGCAACTGTTCTCATGTTGTTTCTAAAAGAATTCTGTGCTGACAAAATTTTATATTTGAAAAATTCATGATGTTTCATTATTTTTTTTAAGTTAAAATTTTGAAATTGGGACCTTTCCACTTCATCGTATGTGCAGACTATGACAGTTTTCAACAGACAAGATTCTCATGTTGCTCTCAGAAAAAGAATGAAAGCAGCATTATTTTTTTTTTTTACTCTTGAGAAGAAGTAGGCATGGGGCTGCTTCATTCCTGTTACAGTTATATTCTTGAAATTATTTTACGTCATCTATTTAAAAAAATCTTATGTTTTTATACAGCTTTTAAAATAAGTTCTCATATTGTTAGTGTTCTCTGCAATAATTTTAACTGTGTGTTACTGCTGTTTCCCATATTTAAAGACTCTCTCTATATATGCTGCTCTAAGAGTTCTCTTCCAACCTGTTAAAAAAAAAAATACTCACCTGCAAAAAAACTTTGTTCCATTTTCAACAGTTTCTTACCTGATAAAGTTGGCCATTCACTGATGAGTTGTATCCATTTGTGCTGACCTCTTCTCTAGTATTTTCCTTGTTTTATGGTAGAAGATAAATATATTAATATTATACTTACCTGCTTAACTCACTGTTTTATAACAATAACTTTAAAATTTTTGCTTCATTTTCAACGCTGAAGTAACTATTGAAGAAGAGTCATGTCATGTTTGAGTCATTTTATCCTTACAATGTCTGATTCAATTCAATATCTTCGATGTTTGTCTCTAAAGCTAAATAAGATTTGCCAATAATCTCAAATGTTTTCTCAAGTATTAGCTGTCACAAGACCTGATTATGGAAGTTTTGTTGGTTGCCCTTTTCTCTTGTGAGACGTAAATTATCCTACTAAGTGGATTGGTTGACTTATCTGCTCCTAAAAATCAGTGTTGCTATTTTTGCAAAATATTTTTGCTAAATCATGAAAATTTATGAAATATTATAAAAATTAGTTACTTTCAATATTGATTTTTTATGATGCATGTTCTTACATATACCTGCAGTTACAAGAGTTGTATTTTGATTCATGAATTCTCAAGATCAATTTATTTTCTGTTTAAATTCCCCATATTTCAGAAATTTTATTGTGCCTTTGTTTTCATTTGTGAATATACCCAAAGTCTCTCAATTTTTTTATGTTGTTATATGCCTCATATTTTTACACAAGTAATTAATTGAATGAATTCTGAAGATTTATTATTAATGAAGAAATTAGAAATTTTTTAAGCATCAAATTAATTTCTATACAAGATTACACAAAAAGAAAAGAAAAGCACAGTTCTTAGTAAATATTTAACAGCGCCTTTTGATATAGAAGTGTTCCTTAGTGAATCTTCAAAATTACTAAGAAATTTAAAGAAAAAGTGCTTATTGATATCATCACCTACCTACTTATGTCTTATTTTTCCCCCAAGATGTGTGTGTGTGAATACATCATAAATTCTCATCAAATACAACATCATTTTATCATCTTCAGTGCTCTATAATTCATCCTTTTAGTGTGTCCAGAAATAGTGATTACTGAAAGTTAATGATTAGCTTCAAAAGAAGTGAAGCACACAGATGTTGTGTTGTCGCCAAAAAAAAAGTTCTCGTCCAATGTTCCTGTATAACGTCTATTCAACTGTTAAGTTGATGTTGCCTTTTTGTGTGTATCATCTAGAGATATGTGTCTACACGTTCTCTAACGTGTTTCTACATGGTAAACACAATGTTTACACCTTTGCAACAATACACATACCTGATGTCTTTTTGTGTACCAAAACTTTCAGCGTGTTTTTGAACATGCTGATAACATTTATTTATTTTTCATGCAAACTTTAAATTGTGTTTATAACGCTAAGGAATCAAGGATCTGTAAAGAAGGACATTGCTGTTATTTTTGCAGTTATGGGGTGGTATATTGTGCTATTTAGTGTATATATTTCATTTTTTTTCTCTTTTTGCACAAGGTATCAGGAGCCTTTGTTTAGGGAGATCCAAGCCACCTGAAACCTTGAGTAAGATGAGTAGTCACAGTGTATATTGTTCTATGATTGTGGATAATAGTATATTTTTGACATATTTCTCTTGATTTTTCTGCATGAAACATTTTATGTAAATGATTTTTAATCTTTATATTATGGTACACTTAAAATTTAAATTTACCATGATAGTCTCAATTTTCTTTCATTGTATATGAAAGCATTTATTTTTTCTGGGGATCCCCACCCACTCAACCAAATATCTACTTATTCTTAAAACCATGGTTTGTCTGTTTGTCTATAAGTTTATGAGTTTATCTTTATGCATATTTAAAAATTGTATTAAGTGATGTCTCATATTTTAAAGAATAGTATATACTTTGAAAATTTTTGATGAGTAAATAATACAAAAAGTATTGGTGTTTGTTGATATATTGCTTTTGCAATACATATTTTCAGGTTCTATGAAAAGTAGTAAAAGTATATGTTTCAGCAATATAACACTTAATTCCTTTTAGACATGTCTCTCTTATATATATTGTTGCAACTACCTTAACTATCTGTGTTTTACATGTGGGTGGTCCTTTAGTGCACAATTTGGCCACTTGTTCATGTGGAGTACAGCTGTTTGTTTGAAGTCACATATTTAGTACTAAATTAAATTTAAAAAAATGATGATGAATATTGTATTATGAAAATTTTACTAAAGAAATTGTTATGCATGGCCAGTTTATATTTAGAGTAACTGCAAATAAATGCTCTATTTTATGAATTATAAGTCCTAGGCTGTGATCAAATATTGAAGTTATTTTTATCTTTGTTGCTTGTAAAGTGCAACTTTTCTTATATGGTATACCAATTTAATTAAATGTTTGATAATGAGCTCATTTTATAATTCTCATTTTGTATATGCTAATTCTGATTTTGTTTAGCATTTTTACTTAAGTAATACATAGGATTTTATATATTCTAATTCTCATTTTCTTTAGCATTTGTACTTAAGTATTATTTTTGAAGATAAGTTTATGACATCATACTGCAATTACCCTAAATAGGCAATAGACTTGGCATTTTTTTTGTTATGTATACTATTTTGAATATACTATGTATACTTTTGATGTATTTTCTTTTTCTTCTCTCTTCCCTTTTGGTCACCACTAATTTTTGTTTGCAGCAGTTAAACTTTTGGGTTTACTTTAATATTTTATCTTTTTTCTCTCTGTCTTTGGCATTCAAAATTTTGTCATCCCGTTTCTGTCAAAGGTTTTTTTACCTTTTACATTACTTGCTCTGCCAAAATTTTACTCGGTGGTAAATGGGGGTATTGTGAGATAAAATCTCACAGTGTTTAAATCATGTTACTTTTTTATTTCTTTTGGCCTTATACATCAATGTTCCTTAAACTTAAATCCATATTTATTTTTGCGCGGGCGATTTCGTTTCGACCGCATATCGGCAAGTTCTGTGATGTTTCGCATCGCCTGGCATGGGGTGCTTCTCCTTTGAGATCTGTACGATTGTGATGACGTCATCGGAGCAAGTCTCTCACGGCATATGCATTGAATGGATGTCGATCTTTCGGAGGTGTGTCTAATCGCCGAGCGTGGAGCAAATAAAAACAAAACTTTTTAAATGTGTTCTTTCGGATTTGTTTATTAAGATATAACTTAATATTTTAAATTCTCTAATAGATTTAAATCTTTTCGTTCTCTAACTTTTGAAGTCCCCGTATTCTTACTATAAATTAAAAATTTCGTTAATTTTAAATCAGAATCTGTTTTGTTGATGGTGTTATGAGTTAGTTTTTGTTTTAAAAAGGCCGCGGGCTCCGGCTCCGGTCTGTCTGCCGATGGATGTGGAATCCGGTGAAAAGCTTTCGAAAACGATGTCTACGATTTTAATAACTCCTGTTAAATTTATTTTCTGTTGGTTTATAAAGGCTTTAATTGAGATTTTTATCTATAGAAAATTCACCTAGTGCTGCATCTTACATTTTAAAGATTTTCTTAAAGAGGAATAAATTATTTTATCGGCAACGTTTTTATTTTGAAAATCGGTGACCAACGGGTGAAGGCCTCTTACTTCTCTTCTACAAGATGAATAAAAAGTTTGATTTGTGCTTAAAAGTCTCCTCATCATTTCTTTACAGATATACAAGTAAGAAGTTTCCTTTTTTATTTTTTACAATTGCTGACCGCAAAGAACTGAGGGTTTTATTGCAATATTACACAACGCATGTTAATAAAAAGAACTTCCAATTTAAATTTTACCCTTTAATTAACGGCCCATATTATGGATTTTCCATCACAACCACTATTAATTTAGAGAAAATGTTGTTCCTTTAAATCGCCCAATTGTTATAATTAAAACAAACAACATTTTCTGTATTAAAATACTGGTATCTAAAAAGCCGGAGACTTGGCAGCTCCGAGACAGTGGAGTGTGACCCACCGCGCCGGCGTGAACGTGTTAAAAATGTAAGTTTATATTGCAAATAATTACGCTTCAGCAGCAATTAGTTTTTATAAAAAGAAGCAATTACAAAATTAAAAGAAAAATACAAAGACTAGGATAGTAGGGGAGACCGGGGCTAGTAGGCGCAGTTTTTAGTTATTGATTTTTATTAATTTTTTGTTTAATTTGAAAGTTTAACTGTACTTTTAAAGAACAGGCATTGGGCTATAAATACCCGGAGTTTTGAGTTTGTAGCTTTTGTAGTTTATGTTTAGCGGAAGCCTAAAGTAAAAGGAAAATTGTGCGCCAACTTACCCCGTCACGGGGCAAGTTGCCTATACCTATGGGGTAAGTTGGCACACGCTTTATAAAAATTTAAATAAGACACGCAGTTAAGAGAAATTAATTTCCTTATTACCAGTAGGTTTTATCAAAGGCATTATCGCCGTACAATTTAAATTCTAAATTATACAGACATAAAAATAATGAATAAAACATTAACATTGAGTAACTTCTATCCTACTCGATAACATCATCAGAGTTACAGTTGTCAATAATAAAAGTACGAGTGTCTCCGTTTGGGCAAGCCCCGTGTGCCCAAAATCTTGCATTGCAACCACTTTTTTCGATGTTTGCTGTTTTTCAAGGTACCAGCATACACCAGACACCGAGCCAACTTACCCCGTGTTCAATGCGCCTACTAGCCCCATAATAAATTTCTTCATAAAAGGGATACTTAACCATCTAAGCATAAATAATCCAAGTAAATCACATATGGGGTAGGTACAGTTAATCATACACTAAGAAAAATTGCACAAGTTAAATCGCAATTAATTAGATAAGTATTAGAAATTAGAAAAAGAATGAAGCAACAAAAAATTACTTATGAGCGCAAAAAACAGAAAAATCGTAATAAATCTCGACTGCACTTAGGTAACGCTGCAAAACTACAATGAGGATTGTAAAACACAAGAAGAAATGTACTCTGTGTCTGGTTGCACAATCTATCCACAAACAGGCGATTTATGGGGGCTGCGCCTACTTACCCCTGTAGTCAACTAGTCCCGGTCTCCCTACACTTAATATATTTTTGTGCCATTTTGATTGTGATTTAAACTTCTTAATCCTAGATAAGTATTTAAACAACTTTTTATTTTTATCTAAACGTATTTTTACCAATGTTCGGTAGCGCACTTTTATACATCCTTGCTATTTTGTGTGCTACATAATACTGAAATTTTGGAAAGATTAAGATTGTTGTCTTTTATTTATTAAATATTTCTTTTAAAATATTCCGGTACTATTAAAAAAATTTTCCGGTAGATAGTTTTGGAATTTTGCATACTGATTTTTTTTAAACAAAATTTTATTTTGTATGTAAAAATTTCATTCTGTGCAGTACATCGGCGCACTCACGGGAGGAGCTCAGGGGGCTGAAGCCCCTCCCAGACTATATATTTCTTTCTTTTTTTTTTTTTTATTATGAAAGTGTGTTGTTATTTTTATAGGTCCTTAAAAAATTGGAATTTTTGAAAAGATATTAATTATGTCACACAATTTTTTTTCTATAAATTTTATTATGAAATTCCAAATGTTAGCATGCTTAAAATATACTTAATTAAAAATTTAAGACCCTGTGAATCGTCTTGCTCTTGCTCTTTTTAACATTCATAGTATTTTGATAATTTAATAATAAAACTTTAAATCGTTTGATTGCAAACGCACTTTAAAATTATCCAAATACAGAAACACACCAAAAAATCGTAAAAACTAAGATATATTTAGTATAGTATTTCATTATTTAACATGTTAACCAAAGCATTTAGAATTAGCTCCACCAAAACTTTCCAGAGCTTCCTCTGGCTGGTTACGACTCTGCTCAAGTCGGCAGAAAAAATGAAGTCGGGACCTGATCCGTCACGTCCCGCAAAATCAAATGAAAGAAAGACACAGCTCGGCAGGGCACATATAGGCCTCTAAAATATGCTAGCCCCCTCCAAAACGTAATTCTGGATGCGCCACTGGTGCAGTACGATAGTAATAAATTAAATTTGCTCCATTTTTTCTTTTTTGTTATGTGACCCGCTGCTTTGTATTGAAGGCTCACTGTGGTGAATGAGTTTGACATCTGACGACTCTGACATGCCTGCAGCGAGGCCTGCAGTAGATCTTTAGGAAAAAGTAAAGCTTTGAATTAAAAACCCCACAATGAATATTTTTATAGTGCTGCCATCTATCATCTTTAGAAAACGATAACACTGTAGCCCAAAACTTTGGTACATTCTTATTTATTTATGTTGCTTCTATAAAAGAGGGCCTGCCACCTGTTACTGTACGTTAGAAGTTTGATACAGTTATATGAACAGAATATATATATTTTTTAACTTCTAAATTTTTTTAAATGCTGTTTTTGTGTAGAATGAGGATGAAAAATATCGTTTTTTTTTTCTGATTTAACACACACACATATATATATAATCAAGATTCTTATTTTATATATCTTTCTTTAGTGGGAAGCTTTCCATACAAAAACATTGCAACGCGCTATGTGTAAAGTTACAAGCTGTCTGGTTTGGTTGGTGTGGAAAATTGTTTCCAATTTGTTTCTATTTCGTAGCAAAAACATTTAGTTACGTGTGAAGATCGATGTATGAATAATATGTATTTTGAAAGAGAAATAATAAATTGTACAAACTTTTAAATTGGAAGTTATCTTTTTTTCAAAAATTAAATTAATTAAAAATAAGTTGACTAAAAGTTAATAAAAATTTTTTAATAATAATCATTAATACCTTATAATATGTGAATACATATATTGGAATTTTGCACACTTCTTCAAAATAGGATTGACTAGTGATTGAACAAAGGTTTTTTTTTTTTTTTTTCGATTACAACAAATTTTTCAATGCTATATACGTAGTGTAAGTTGTACCAAAATTTGTACTCTTTTGCATACAACTCTGCCATGGTACACAGTGAGACAGCAGCCACTTTGACATATAGTTGTAGTTGTAATTGTAACTTTTTCTCGAAGCTGGCACACACACATAACGACCTTATGTTATGCAACACGTGGAGGTAGTTTCGGCACTTCAGTTACTCGTCCGACAAAATAGTAAATAATTCTTTATTTTATAGTGATTAAAGTTACATAAACTTCTATTTTAGAGTTTATTTCCTTCAATATTACATATATTTACATAACCAAAGACCAAACATAGCTATATCTTATAATAGACTATTTCGACAAAACGACATAAAATTTTTAAAGCGATGAAATTGATGTAACAGATTTCGTAACATCCATTTCGTTACAACGTAACGAAAGTACACAGTGAGACGTGTCTCATTGTGTGCCTACTATGTGATTCTGATGTTAAAAAAAGTTCTTTATTAATAAAAGAAAGTTTCTCTCTCTCTCTCTCTCTCTTTCTGTGTGTGAGTGTGGACGTGCGATGGCTAGGGAAATCTACTAAATGTAAGAGGCTAAAAATTTGCATGGATGTAACCCAAGGTTTGCCATTGTTTACCGGAGGCTCATATTTTTAATATTTTGAAAATATAAAAATGTTAATTAGAAATCATAAACTTTAGAAAATTATTGATCTAGTGTAAAAATGTATGATTTATGAAAATATATACATTGTCTTACTGTGTACCACAAGTGGTACACAGGGAGACAGTTTCCGGTACTCCGTTATGCCGCTTATGTGTTTTTATAAATAACTTTTTAAAAACCATTTATACATTAGTGTGTAGCGTATTTGTGTAGCTTAAAGATGTTGCATTTTTTTTTCATTATTATATTAAAAAAAGAGAGTATATGCTTTTTTTAACTTTCGAAACCCATGTATGTAACCCCTTAAAACCCATTCGCGGAACTAGCGCTCGGGATGCCAGTAGTCTCTCTTTTTCATAATGTACAGTAGTAGAAAAAAAAGTAAACACCCCCTACTAACTCCTCAACAAATTATCGTAGAAGAAAGTTACTGGTACCGAACGATTGAAAATAAAGTCTACTTTTAAATGATGTGTATAAAATTTGTTTAGGCGGGCCATCTACATATTAAAACGAACCAAAACTTCATTTTCTTCAATGGCAATACCCAATTTTAACGAGATATTTCAAATCTTCGGTTCAAACTATGCCTAGACACCAAATTTCAAGTCATTTCAATGATATGTTTTTGAATTATAAACATTCAAAATTTAGTGCTTCTCATGTTAAATTACATTTTCATATTTCCATTAATATCTCTTGAAATTATATTCCTAACGTGCTAATTGTTTGTGTAGCATTAATGTTAAAATACCCAAACATAAATACGTTGAATTTGCAATTTTTATAATTTTATGATATGAATTATGAATTACGGAATTAATACTCGAAAAAATTATGAATTGCAACCTACAATTTTTTTTAATGGATTTAGATTTATTAAGTCTTGCTTTATGGAATTCCAAAATTTCACATTTTTCATCCAAGTAGTTTTCAAATTATGCTTAAAAAACGGCAAAATGATGGTTTAAGGCCTATGATAGAAGTGACTATATATTTTGAAATTTCTTCTATCTTGTAATCTAGCAGTCTTCAATGATTTCTTGAGTGGCACTTAAGATGCCTTGATCAAGGAGGGGGCTCTCTCGGTCAACAATGGAGTACCGAACTTAAATCTGGATACAGCCCCTAAAATACGCTCGTTTTAAAACAATTAATTTCTGGAAAACTTGTCCTATACGAATTGCATAAAAATTTGTTTTTAGGCTAATTGAAGGGTGTAGAGTTCATTTATGCTATCAGAATTGTGTACTGCTATCGAAAAAAAACAAAGTTATGGTTCGTTTTAATATGTATATAGCCCCCTAAGCAAATGTTATATACATCATTTGAAAGTAGACTTTATTACCAATCGTGTGGTACCAGTAACTTTCTTGTACGTTAATTTTTCGCAGAGTTAGTAAGGGTGTTTACTTTTTTTTTCCACGACTGTACAATTATAACCATGTAATAGTCATAATTAGATTGATAGGAAAATAAACATTAATGCTTCTTTCAGTGTCTTGCTATTCGTTAGTTTGCATCGAGTGGAGCATTACTCAGTAAATCTGTTAAAGCTCGACCTGCCTCTAAAAGAATAATTTTACGGTCTCGCCAAAAGGAATTTGCCTACTCTGACGGAAACTTGTATGTACCGGAATATTTTCCCGGTCCTTTTCGATTTTATTTTTACATGTTCTTAGATCAATAAATCCTGTAAAAACGAAACATACCTATAACTAATCCCGTCTTATACATAAAGCATTCACCATTCATGGTTCCTACGGAAAGAATACCATACAGTTATAACTGCTCAATCGAAAACCTCTCCAATACGGAATTTTGTTTCGGTCACTTTCACAAATCTTACTCTCGAAGAGTTGTGTTTATTCAATACAGTAAAACCTACTAAGACGGAGTCTGTAGTAACCGAAGAAAGATTCCATTTTAGACAGGTTTTCGCAATAGCAGGTTTTTTTTTTCTTTTGGTACGCTTTTCTTTAAAACCATGGGCTTTTTACATTTAAGACAGATTCCGTTTTCATAGGATTTGCTGCACTTTTTTCGTTTCAATATAGAATTAATTATCCAGCTTTTTCTGACTTCCTGTCCTGCCTTTTTTTTTTTTTTTTTTTTTTTTACAGTGGATCTGGTAACACTACTCACTCACAAGGACCTCTGAACATGTCTGTTACACATAAGTAAGATTTATGCAAGTAGTACGTAACTAAAAATGCAAATAAGTATGAATGTAAGATAGTGTATTGGGTCGTTCGGAAAGTCGTGTCCGTTTGGGAAAATCAATTTGTACTGGAAAATTCCATCATTTAATTAGTAGACATCGATTTCGATATGGGTCATTCCACGTAAAATGAGCAAAAAAATTAAAAAGTCGTGGCCACATAGTAACCGATTTTAATAAAATTTTATACACATGTTCAATTCATGTTAAAATAGCTCTGCAAAATATCTTCACAAAAAATAAATTATTTTTTAAGTTTTGGACATTTAAAAAACTTGTGATAAAGAATGGCATGTGTGCAATCGTAAAAAGTTGCAAGTTTAAAGTTCTGTATCTTGAAAACTATTTAACAAAAGTTATTTTTTTTAGTAATATTCTAACCTCTAAAAAATAATCTTCCTATTTATTGAGTAATAATAATCTGGTAACACCATGATTAATCTTTAATTGGTTGTAAAATTTGAAAATTTGTGAATTTTGAGAAAATTAGAAACGTTATAAAAATGAAAGGAATTCAAAAACATCTGTGAATTTGATGCCTGATGTAGTATTACATATGAAGATAAAATTCTCCAATTTTGAAAGTTGCCATTTATTGCTTTCATCTTCAAAAAAAACTTAGAAACTTTAAAAAAAAAAAAAATACAAAATCATAATTTTTCCTCTTATGTATGAGCAAAAATATAAATAAAGGAAACGTCCGACATGAACAATATTGCACAGATATAAAGATCAACAAGTCCCTGATATGCTAAAAAAAAATCAAGATTGCCTTTTGATTCCTAACATAGCAAAAATGGGTTGAAAAAGATAATATCTGTTACATTCCATGAGTAATTCCTCCTTGAATTCACGCTCGTTTCTTAAAATATTGCACGATTTCAAGGTAAAAACGACTGCTGCCATCTATTTTTTTAATCTGGATTTAGGATTAATATGTAATTTTTTTGTCCAAACTGAATAATTTTTTCTACTTTAATTAAATATATTCTTGAGGTAAAAATAAACTGAAAGCAAGACTAAAAGTTTCTATATTTAAAATATACACTTTCATCTATAATACCAAATAATTTAAAAGATTTAAAAAGCTTCTCTTCACTTTCAAAGAAAGTGATAGAAATATTGTATTTTACCCTCAACATTTTTTACTATTTATTTTTTTCTCATTAAGTAGCAGGAGTATTAGAAATATTATTAATTAGAATTGCAAGAACTTGAAGTAAAAGAACACAAGATCTTGATTGTTTTATGGTATTTATTTCACTAGATAATAGATAACATGTAAAATATACAGGGTGCCCAGTGGCTAATTCCTAAACCGTTAGTTATAGGTATATAGTTCCTATTACAAAAATGTTTTCAATAAGGTAAAGAAGTATTTTAAAAGCGATTTGGGTCAAGAAAAAACATTTATTAAAAAATTGCGAAATTAAAATAGTTATACGGTCCCCCAGTCCTATAAGTAATTTTTAGCAAAAATTTCCTATTACATTAAGTTGTAAGGCAAAATAAATAAATAAATAAATAAAAAATAAATAATTAAATAAATAAAAAGAAAAAAGGTCCCATTCTTCTACGATTAAAACTGACTCAGTAATAGCTGTTTAAAGTGGAAGCATCTTTTTTGCTGCGAAAATCGTTCACAAATTTACTAGAAGTATAAATAATCGTCAGATATTTAAAAAAACAATAATTGTTGAGAGTAAATTAACATTACAATATAAATTTGAAATCTATTTTCCTTCTGACGTATTAAGGAAAAATATACAACTTGTACTAAAATTATAAGTTAAAAAGGTAACAGATTTTTTGAAAAGTAACAGTAACAATTCTTTACAAAATGATGCATATTTTGAAATGCTATTAGATAATCTAATCTAAAACTTAATTAATGAAAATTAAAGTTATCTTAAAACTTGCTCGAAGTAACTCTTTCGGCTGCAATGCAGAAATGTACACACGAAATAAATCCTTCTAACACTTTGTGTACGATCCATCGAACCTTGGCCCAACTCATTTGTGTTCAATTGCAAAAAATTGATTTAAGTCATGAAATTGAAACTTTCATAACTCTGTCAATTTTAGTGTTAGAGGAATGATACTTTTTTTTTTGTCTTACTTATTAGTGCAACAGGAAATTTTTACTAAAAATCCCTTATAGGACCGGGGGACCGTATACAAATTTTAATTTCGTAATTGCTTAATAAACGTTTTTCTTGACTCATATTGCTTTAAAAATACTTCTTTAACTCATTTAAGACATTTTTGTAATTGGAACTATACAGATATGACTAACGGTTTAGGAATTATCCATTGGACATCGTTGAGAGTGGACACCCTGATCAAGCAAGTGTGACAACATGTGACAGTGACATAGAGAGAGGGAGAAATGAAAAAAAAAAATACAAAATTTGCACGATGCCTTTAATGGATAATCTTTTATCAAAAACGAAATATCATAAATAAAAATTAGGCAGATTTATAAGAAGAAAATTCTGTACTCACGCACCTTTTATTTTATTTTATTTTTATTATAAATAAAAGGCAAGAATAAAATCATCGACACACTGTTTGTACTCTCTTTAATTGTTACTTGCTTCAGCTAGTTTTTTCATTTTATATAAAAGCACTTGTTGCTTATTACTAATTTTGAAATGATTTCTGTAGCCAAGGCGACTTAAAATAAGGCAGTGCTGTTTGTTAGTAAGAATTACTTCTAATTTCCGAATTTGTTAGATTTGAAATGATTTTTTACCCAAAATTCTGTATTATTTAATAAAATGGTACTACTTACTTAGCTACCCCGTCGACCAAAAATCTATCGCCAAACAATAAGATTAAACGCCAATAATGGTTGATCGTAAATGTCACATTCACTTGACTTTAAGCAAGTTACACGTGTTTATGTCATCAAGTGATTTTTATTTCGACGTTTTATTTGTATTTTTATTAATTTTATATAAATTTATTTGTTTTTCCGTTATTTAAAGTAAAAATTACGTCAATTTGTATAAATTGGCGAGTGGTCTGGCGATTTATATAATTTGGCAAAATTGGTCGACGAGATAACTAAGTAGTACCAATAAAATTTACAAATGAAATGTTTTAACAATATTTTAACTATCTGTAGTATTTTCACCGTGCTTAAAGCTTTATATAATTGATTGTAAATAAAAAAAATTCTAAATTTTCATCCGGATTTGGAATACAGCCACACATGTGAGTGGTATTGATAAACAAAGTGTGTCGTATAATGAAACGGTGTATAATCAGTAGTCTACTGCAGCACTTATTTTACATAAAATGTTAATTTTTGCACACTCATACTTTCATTTTTCAAAACAATTTCTTACTAAAAATTGGATAGATTTTATTAGATTTTTATAAGCAACGGCAATTCGAGTTCTTAATACATTTGTATACATAAATATAATTTTCTGAAAAAATTAGTTGCTCCTAATTAAAATGCTTCAGTTATGGATTCTAAGTACCGGTACAGTATAAGTTCTTATACTATCAGCCTTATTCTTAAGTACCGGACATGTCAATAGTGATATCATCTGTAGGGCCATCTTCCTCCAGTATTCCCGTCGTGTCCCACACACGTAGCGTCCCATCTACGGACACTGTGTATAACTTATCGTAAGTTACCTGTAAATAATGCAAAATTTAAAAATTAAACTATTAATATTCGCAGAATGCTACAGTATAAAATATTAATTTAAATTACATTTGATAAAAAATAAATTTTTTTAAAGTATTTTCAAACCACAAAAAAGCAACGCTTTTCGAAGCTTTTTTTTCCTGTTAAGCAGATGCAAACCCGCCCAGGGATGCCGCGGACGCGCTATAGCGCGTAAATTACGCGAAAAATCGGATACGGGACGCAAAAAAAAAATAGCTCTTACGCGTCCCGTGGGACGCGTAATTTCGTGAAAAAATCGCGGAAAATAGACGATTTTCGTCAAAGAATCGCGAAAAAAGCGTAAATCTCATCAAAATATCGCGCAAAAGCAGCGATTTTCGTAAAAAAGCCGCGAAAAAATAGCGTATTTCGTCAAAGCATCGCGAAATAAAAAGCGAATTTCGTCAAAAAATCGCGTAAATAAGCGCAAATTTCATGAAAATATCGCTGAAATAAGCGCAAATTTCATCAAAATATTGCGAAAAACGCGATTTTCGTAAAAGGGCTGCGACAAATTAGCGTATTTCGTTAAAAGATCGCGAAAAAATAGCGAATTTCGTCAAAAAATCGCGGAAAAAAGCCGAATTTTGTCAAAGGATCACGAAAAAATAGTTGTTTTTCATCAAAGGATCCCCCAAAAATAGCAAATGTCGTCAAAAAATAACGTAAAAAAGCCGATTTTCGTCAAAGGATCGCGAAAAAAGCACAAATTTCGTGAAAATATAGCGGAAAAAACGCTATTTTCGTAAAAGGGCTGAGACAAAATAGTGTATTTCGACAAAAGATTGCGAAAAAATAGCAAATTTCGTCAAAAAATCGCGAAATAAAGCCGAATTTTGTCAAAGTATCGCGGAAAAAACACGATTTTCGTGACAGACTCGCGAAAAAATAGCGAATTTCAACAAAAGGATCGCGGAAAAACGCGAATTTCGTCAAAGTAACGCGGAAAAAACGTGAATTTAGTCAAAGCACCAAAAAAGATGTGCAAACTAAACTTATAGGTAGAAAATTCATAAAATGGGATTTAATTTCTTTTTTATGAGATTCTTAAAAGTACAGCATGATTTCAGTGTACTTTGATAATATTTATATTCATTAGGTGGACCAGTAAAAATCCCCCCCCCCCCCCCCCTCGTTCTTACTGCATTGAAATGTCTCCCGCCTTCAGAACATTTAAGATTTGATGCTTATTAGTGATTTAGATATAAATTTCCCTTCCAAGGAAAATGTCTGATTCCAACACAGATCTATGCTGACAAATAATTCAATGGGAAGTATAATAATGAAAGCACCCATTCATTCAACGAAAAGTACACCTTTACTTAACATAAGTGTTCTTTTTTTCAGCAAAAATATCTTTTTCAATAAACCCGCCTTGACTCTTTTTAAAAGAATGCGAACATTTGTGATACTTGTTAGTGGAACTTGGTATCTTCTACTCTCAAATAAACATTATTTTACAATTAAAATTGTATCTTGCATTTTTACTTTTAAAAAAGTAAAGAAAATTTCTCTTAATATTTTTTAAAAATATCTTATTTGAGTGCAAATAATGCTGGTTTTAATTCATTATTTAATTATTGTTAAAACAATAATTAATGCATTTCATTTATCTTAATAAACAACTTTCATTTATTCCTTTAAAATATAAATTTATTATTGATGGGGACCCGCTTTTGTAAAAAAGGGACCCAGATTTTTGGAAATCCTGGGTCCCGGGGACCCAGGTTTTTTCAAGTACAGCGGCATCACTGCCGCCAAGTGCAAAAACAGATCCGAGTTTAAGGGTGTATTCCGATCCAAACTGCTTATTTTCTGATTCATTTTAAAATTCATTTTTGCTCTCAAACGCATCAAACTGGGAAATTCTCTTATTTAGAAACTACATAATGTGCCGTGCTTCTTAATTTTTTGATAAATGCAGAAAATACTGTAAAAAACGCTGTCAAAGTTGGCGTTTTGAACCGAATTTTCCGAAGCGGGCGATCTGGGAATGAAAAAAAGGGTCATACTGAGAAAATAATTGTTTAAAAATCAAATTCTAATTAATTGAGCTGAAAATGAAATCACACGGCATGTTAAACATGTCTTCAGATATCACCCCAGCAAGTTTCATGTTTTTACTTTTAAAAATGAGTCTGAAAATGTCTCAGAAAATTTCGAGCTGTTGAGGGTGGAAAAATATTTTTTCGAATACACCCTTAAGAGAATCTTTTACTTTACGAAATGCTAATAACTATACTTAAAAAAAAAAAAAAAAAAAAAAAAAAAATCTGTAAAGTTACTAAGAAATTTCTAAGAAACTGGAATGCGTAGAACTTTTTTACGTAACGGCAACAACAAAAATTCATGTAACAGATACACTTTTGCGCTGTAAATCAAAAAATCTGTATGGTTACTAAGGATTTTTTAGGAAACTGGGATGCTCAGAACTTTTTATGTAATTGCAACCCGGGTTATAGACAAAATTTTAGTAAGATTACTGTAATTTTAGTAGATTATTTTGTAAAGCTACAGATTTCTGTAGTTTTACAAAAATTAGCTTTGTAGATTTACATCTTTTTTTTTTTTTTTTCTTGTACAGTGAACAGATAAAATTTTAGTAAGTATACAAATTTCTATAACTTTATATCTTTAGGATTACATTTTTTTTTCAGTGTAGAATTGAAAATAAATCATAAATACAATTAAGGCCAAATTACATTAAATATATATGATAGTTTACATAATACAGAATGCACAGTAAGTACGATATAAGAAAAAATATTGTATCTTTTGCGAATAAATATCTGATTTAGCAGTTCGCGTGTAGAAACATTTTAAAATGGTAATTATGTACAGACACAAGAAGTAATGTGAAATTTTTTTTAATAATATTAATGTAATAAACCTGTGGACCCGTGCGAGACTGGCGTATTGCAATCTTTGAGATTATTTGTGGTTATGTTTTTTCATTGATTTTTAATTAATTGCAATTTTTATGTGTGTGTACTGCGTCAAAAGCCTGTTCAAAAACCATTCGAATGATACCCCATTCGTCATTGTGTGGTTTGTGTGTGCATAAAAAAAAAGGAATCATGACATAAGAAATAATAGGTATGATAGTAGATTAAATGGAAAATAGCTCAGGCTTTTTTACTGAATCACTAACGAATATGCAGAACAATTATTTCTGCTCTCTCCTAGTTGTTACATAGATTGTCGGATTAGACAGTGTAGAAATAATACCTGAGACTCCAAACGTTATAATTGAATAGATCAGAAGTGGGGAAAATATGGTTTGTATTGTAAAAAAGTACACTTTAGAAATGGCAAACGATTTCTACAAATACAAATGTTGAGGACACTTTTTTACTCAATATTAAATTTGTGAAATAGTTCAACAATTGGACAAAATAAAGAGCAATATTTATTGCAACAATAATAATAATTAAGCAAAGTGAAACACAATTTCTGAAGATTTCTGAAAACATTAAAATAGAATATTCAATGCGTTAAGCTTTTTTTTAAATTTTAAAATATATTATTTTTTATAACAATGAATGAATCTCAATGATGAATGGCTCAATAAACCGCTTTCCATTAGGGATCTATCAAGGCACGGAGATATTGTATTAGAACTCTGTGCGATCAAGGCAGCGGCTTTACTCATCCCTTCAGCTTTGCGTTTCGTTTCTAAAAATGAATTTAGTCCCATTTATCGTCAATTAACATACACAAAGAAACTTTCTGTTAAAATCCCAGTTTTTTTTTTTTTTTTTTTTTTTATAGAAAATATGCAGGACGCATTGATTTGATTCAAGATAAATTTTTAAAACTTCAGCTATATAACTTTAAATTTTCATTCAATATAAATAAGTTTATTTCATCAATTTTTAAGAGCTTAGCTTATATCCACTTGGAATTGGCTTGCATTGTAAATAAAATTTATATTTCATATCAAATATAATTGTAAAGAATATTCATTTGAGAACAACACCGTGTATATTGTACCATATATCGTACAACATCATGTTATGTACTACATATATTAATTATATCAATGCAGGTAAAATTTCGATTTTTAACATAACATTTGAACTTAACTTTGGAGTGAAAACAAAATTGTAATTTTTAAATTAAGGGATAATACCACTTTGACCGTTTCAAAATTTTGAATTTTGAAAGTGCTCTGTATACACACTAAAATAATATTTTATTAGTTTGAAAGTGATATCGGAAGTAAAAGGTCGATTTTGGAACTAAAGAAGTAGAGCGCGCCAACAGTAACGAAGACTTTAAATGTATTTTTATCAGAACATCATTAACAAAATCGCACTCTTTCTAAACCAATTTTCAGCCACGGTGACGAAAACGTTAAATGTATTTTTATCAGAACAGCATTTACAAAATCGGTGTACACACTTTCTAAACCAATTTTCAGCCACGGTGACGAAAGCGTTAAATGTATTTTTATCAGAACAGCATTTACAAAATCGGTACACTCTTTCTAAACCAATTTTAAGCCACAGTAACGAAAACATTAAATTTATTTTTATCAGGACAGCATTTTCAAAATCGGTGTACATTCTTTCTAAACCAATTTTCAGCCACAATAACGAAAACTTTAAACGTATTTTTATCAGAACAGCATTTACAAAATAGGTGTACACTCTTTCTAAAGCAACTTTCAGTCACAGTAACGAAAACTTTAAAGGTATTTTTATCAGAATAGCATTTACAAAATAGGTGTACACTCTTTCTAAAGCAACTTTCAGCCACAGTATCGAAAACTTTAAAGGTATTTTTATCAGAACAGCATTCACAAAATTGGTGTACACTCTTTCTAAAGCAACTTTCAGCCACAGTAACGAAAACTTTAAAGGTATTTTTATCAGAACAGCATTTACAAAATCGGTGTACACTCTTTCTAAAGCAACTTTCAGCCACAGTAACGAAAACTTTAAAGGTATTTTTATCAGAACAGCATTTACAAAATCGGTGTACACTCTTTCTAAAGCAACTTTCAGCCACAGTAACGAAAACTTTAAAGGTATTTTTTATCAGAACAGCATTTACAAAATCGGTGTATACTCTTTCTAAATCAATTTTCAATCAATCAAATTGATCTTTTTGAAAATTACTCGTCAGATATTTTTTTAGCGAAATAAGTAAGGCTTGTTTCGAAATAATGATATCTGGCTCTTCTGTGTTACTTTAAATAACGAAACTTTTGTTTGAAAGTTTACATCTTACTTTGAATCAATGCCATTTAATTAAGCTGCACACTTCACTAGATTTTGGACTAAAAAAAGCTAATTTTGTTTGTTTCAATATTCTAGGCAAAATCTACGAGGAGTTATTGTGACCAACGCTTAACCCTCTTTTTCAAAAGGGCTCCCGTCCATCACATATCAAGCCGCCGTTTTCTAATATGTCAACTCAAAAAAAAAAATATAAATATATAATTTTCTATTTTATTATTTATATGTAATAAATTGGTGCAAATGAATTTTTATAAACACTGCACATTCCTTTTAAAAATATTCCAAAAAAATATTCAAAATTCCCCCTAAGTTTCAGGGCATCAAAGTGGTGTTACCCTTATAATGGTGTTATCAAAAATTTAATAAATACACCAGAGAATTGGTGAAAGTTACATTTAATGAAACAACACACACATCAGTGTAGAGTCAAAGATTCTAATACAAGACTGAAGTAACCCAATGTGTCACTAAAGTGATCGTCTGATTTATATTGTTATTCCTTGTAAACAAATAATCGTATTTGAAGGAAACGCTTTAAAAGAAGGAATGTTCCAATTTCGTTTCCTTGGAGCTGGCTTCAACATTTGGTACTTTATTTTTGGGCATGCCGCCTCTCTCGGACTGGCATAGTATTGCCAGGTCCACTGCCACAAACAGCGGGATAGGTAAATAAAAGAAACGGGACAACAGATTCTAAATGGGGACGCTGTGTTGAAGAAATATCTTCGATATGTTTTCAAAAATCCATTCTATAAATTCACGCAACTATATTTCAAGAGGTAAAAAAAAATTAATGTACTTTCATGACTTTCGATGAATTTGGTATCACAAGAAGCAAACAGTTCTATTTTTCTAGGAATACTATACAGGTAACGAAATAGTGAAGAGCTTTGTTTGCCTTCGAAAGGTTTCTACAAAATAATTCAATCACTGAAATTTTCAATATGTTGACAGGAATTAATACACTAATTAACAGTGCGAAATTCAGTCGGTGTTTTTCAGCATGGATGATGTATCCGACTTTCGAATACGGTTTAGTTGTCCCATTCTAGTTTGTAAATGTATAATTTGAACAGCTAAATTAACTACTCTGTCACACTTTTCATTGAAATTGAACATATTAACCCACATTTGTAATTAAAAATAAAAGTTGTCATTTATTGTGAAGAAATTTTGTGTTCGAAGTTTCATTTGGCAATTGCGCATTTATTTATAACAAATATCATTCTTGCAGCGCCAAAAGATCCCCAGTGACATCTTTTGGTGCTTTATTAACCATTTGGAAAAATGGTTATTGTCCTCGGTCAGGGTAGGAAATCAAAAACATATCTGAAGCGTTTTATTAGTTGAATCCCGCATTTTATTCGTGTTCTGAGTGGTCTATGCAATAATCTGTATTTTCCCTTTACTTTCAACAGAGATGGATACTTCTGTTGCCACTATGACAAAAAAGTAATAAAAACTACAAGAAAAAATTAATAATTCAGAAACAAATTGAGATACAGCTTTCAAACAAATTGCATTTAAAAGTACATTTTATTTCTCTATACGACGGTGTAAAAAGTAATATTGTGGGATGTTTAGAAGTTTAAGAATGAAATTTCATTTAAAATGGGTCCAGGAATATTAATGTTTAATCCATGACGTACGTAATGTATGACCAGCTCCGTAGAAGTTTAAAAATTTACAGTACCGAAAGTTGTAGAACTGAAATTTCTTTTAAAATTTGTTCATGATGGGTCCAGGAATGTTCATGTTTAATCCATGGCGTACGTAATGTATGATCAACTCCGTGCGATTTTTTATGTCTTACATTTTAGTCTTTGAAAAAATCATTTTCCAAATGGTCGCTGTAATTTGTTAAATTGCTTTTTGTTGTTGTTGCTGTTGTTTAGAAATCCAAACCGCATGCTTCAGTGTGTACGTACACTAAACGGTGTTACATTTCGTCCAACAGGTTACCCGTTCGGGGGCTCGGAACATCTCACATTATTTTATGTTTACACTATAAGGAAAGGGCATGTTTACAAACAAACACTTACTTCAATCAATCTACCAACTACATTTTTGCTTTAGCGATCATTGCAGAAATCATCATGGCGACGTTGACCAACCGTACCACAGAGATGTGAATCGTAGACCAATCAGATTGCCTGAATTCCTGTGTACAGTAGGAGTCGTAAATAGAGAAGAGACCCACAGTAACGTCAGCTGCCCTTTCCTTATACAAAGGGTACTAGGAAAGTTTTGCAATATGATTAAACAAAAAGTCGCAGGTGGCTGCTTGTGGCTGCGGGTTGACATAGGTTCATACTTATGCACCTGCACGTAACCACAAGTCTGTAGGCTCAGTTATTCATTAGCTGTGGTCGTATGAAGTTCTTCCAGTGGTGTCCTGGTCACGAAGTGAGATAAGGGCAGTTTTGCGGTGTAACTTCGCACGTAGTTTAAACATAAACCAATGCTTAGAAGAAATGACTTTTGCCCTTGGTGATGATTGTTCACATCGTATGACTATACAGAGATGGTACAGAGAATTCCAAAGAGGACATTTCTCCCTGGAGGACGCTGAAAGAGAGGGAAGGCTCCGAACGTCAATTACAAAGGAAAAACATTACTGCTGTGAGGAAACTGCTTGACGAAGACAGACGAATAACGTACAAGCATATAGAGGCTACCTTGGGCCTAAATGCACCAGCAATTCATTCAATTCTGCATGATCATTTGCACATCAAGAAACTGTGTTGTCTCTGGGTGCCACATAGACTGACTGAGGAGCAGATGACACAAAATGTGACTTGGTGCTGGGAGATACTAAAAATGTTTTGTAAAGGATAATCTCGGTATGTGAACAGCATCGTGACAGGTGTCAAAACCTGGCTATACTATTAAAATGTGCCGACTAAGTCTCAAAACAAAATTTGGGTCTTTGATGATGAGGACACACCGGTAGCTGTCAGAAAATCTCGATCTGCCAAAAAGAAAATGATAGCTGTATTTTTCAAATCGAGTGGAATTGTTGAGTGTGTCGTTTTGGACACACAGAAGATAGTTACTGCTAAGTGGTACAATGAACAATGCCTACCTAAAGTCATAGAATCTAAGAAGAACATGTGACCAAAGTCAAGAATGAACAAATGGTTCCTCCATCATGACAAAACTCCAGATCACCGGGCCAAAGCCTGGACTGAATATTTGGACACTACAGGACTGAAACTTCTTGAATACCCTCCTTACAGTCCAGATCTTGTCCCCTGCGACTTCGTACTGTCCCCGCATGTGAAACTGAAGGAGAAGGGGATTCGGTTTTCCAGTGATGAGGCACTTCTGAGGGCTTGGGACAATGAGTGTTCCTTACTCCCAAGTGAAACTTGGCAGATCTGGTTTAAGGACTGGTTTCGGAGTTTGGAGAACTGTATTGCTTGTAACGGAAATTACTTTGAAAAAGTTTGATAAATAAATCCGTATTGCAAAACTTTCCTAGTACCCTTTGTACTGACCCTGCGCTTTATATCATTGTTAAAATACTCAAAAGCACTCCAAGCCTGAAATATTTTTAAACTTTTTAACTATTTGGAAAAATGGTTATTGTCCTCTGTCAGGGTAGGAAATCAAAAACATATCTGAAGTGTTTTATTGGTTGAATCCGCATTTTGTTCGTGTTCTGATTGGTCTATACAGTAATCTGTATTTTCCCTTTACTTTCAACAGAGATGGATATTTCTGTTGCCACTATGACAAAAAAGTAATAAAAACTACAAAAAAATTAATAACTTAGAAACAAGTTGAGATACAGCTTTCAAACAAATTGCATTTAAAAGTACATTTTTTTTTCTCTATACGACGGTGTAAAAAGTAATATTGTGGGATGTTTAGAAGTTTAAGAATGAAATTTCATTTAAAATTGCTCCAGGAATATTAATGTTTAATCCATGGCGTACGTAATGTATGACCAGCTCCGTAGAAGTTAAAAAATTTACAGTACCGAAAAATGTAACCCATGGCGTACGTAATGTATGATCAACTCCGTGCGATTTTTTATGTCTTAAATTTTTAGTCTTTGAAAAAATCGTTTTCCAAATGGTCGTTGTAATTTGTTAAATTGCATTTTTTTAAAAATACCTATAGCTTACCTAAGTAGGAGAAATTTCGTATCATACTTACTTCTAATTGAACAACAGCTTTTGTATGTCCTTTGAAGACTCTTTTGCATTCACCAGTTTTGGCTTTAAACATCCTGCTGTAAGTATCAGCACACCCAGTATAGACTGCAAAAGAAAAACACATCTGTTATGATCAATTTCATGTGTTTATCAAAATTCTGAAAATCTGTGCCATGTTGCTGAGCAAAGCCTGATTAATGCATGGAGCCTAAACTCTATAATTGATGAATTTATCCAACAACTTTTTGAAAGAAATAAAGAAGAAAAGTATATTTTTCTAAAGGTTTTTTTTTTCATGCATGACGTAATATTTAAAATGAAACTAACAAAGATAGTAGATAATAACTAGAAATTATCGCTAAACGAAGTGAAGTTTATATCTTCTTTTTGAAGATTAAACACACAACCGAACTTTGCTATGTTGAAAAACTATAATTCGTATTTTCGACAAATTAAAACAGTTTTCAGTTTAAAAAATATTGTATATAAGGTGTCAGCTTAAATATAACTTTCATTTTGTAGGATTAAAAATTATATTGTGATCTTATTTTTTTCCCTTAAAATTCCATTATTTAAAAGCACAATTTTTCATTCAGTAAAGCTCCTAAACTCGGCGAGAAAAAAAAAAAAAATTAGAGCCTTCAAATTGTTGTAAACTTTAATATAATACATGTTGAATATTTTGCATATGTAATACAAGAAATAAAAACCAATTTAGCTTAACTTTATATTAATTTTATGTTCCTCATAAATTGAAATCTGCCTTTTCATTGAGAGATTTTAATTTAACGCCAAAGTGCAGTACATTTAGTGCAATATCTTAGTTATTTGATCTTACGTATAATCTGCTTTTTATTCTTTTTAATTTGCTCCAATTGTGGTAACTTTACACCAGTTACTTTACGTTATTGTACATGCCATTCATTGTTGAGATTGATTTTTTTAAATATTCATCCTTACTTTTCTTAAAAATCATTAAATTAAGTTTCAGTTTTAAAACAGATTTTATTCGAAAGTACATTTTCGATTATGAATACATTTTCGACATTACTCGATGATGTAGAAATTAAAATTATACAAATATTAGAAGAGGTGTATGAGCGATAAACAAACAGAAGCCAATTTTTGCCACACGTTCAAAAGTGGACTAAAGATTTCTGACAAAGTCTGTAATAAAAGAAATAACACTTTGTCGCTAAAAAAGAAAAAAAAGTTTTAATTTTTTCTGTAAGCCGATATTTATCAAATCTCGCTGTATTTTTTATTTCTTTTAGCGTTTCGAAATATCGCAAATCATTTGTAATTTTCAAATAATATGACAACGCTGAACGTTTAAGGATGTTTTCAATCTGATCTCTTTGAGATAGTTATATAAGCTCTATAGGTGAATATTCACAAACTCAAACTAAATTAACAGTATAAATCCTGTGATTATTACTTAATCTTCACGTACATTTTCTATAAAAACTTCTAAACATTTTTCAAATCATATACCAATGTTTTTACAGTATAAATTACCCATTTTAAATGTACAGTCGTGAAAAAAAATAAGTAAACGCCCCTACGAATTCTACAACAAATCATTGCAAAAGAAAGTTACTGGTACCAAATGATTGGAAATAAAGTCTACTTTTAAATGATGTATATAAATTTGCTTAGGGGGTCGTCTACATATCAAAACAAACCCCAAGTTTTTTTTTTTTTTATAGCAATACCCAAGTTTGATATCAACTAAATAAATTCTACACCCTTTAATTAGTCTAAATACAAATTTCCATGAAATTTGTACGATTACTTTCCGAGAAATTAATTATTTTAAAATGAGCCTATTTTAGGGGCTGTATCCAAATTGAAGTTCGGTACTCGATTGTTGAAATGCTACAGAATGACTTTGCCACTTCTATTAATGTCTTATTTCTTGTCAATAGGACCATTCCGCTTGCTTAATATTTTTCGACTATTGCCAGCCCAAATGAGTAAAACATATTTTTTTTCAAATTATACTTTTCTGCACATCATAGATGGTTAAATCATTTTAACCATTTTAATGATGGTTAAATGACTTAAACGATCATTTTGACTTTTTTAAGCATAATTTGAAAACTACTCGGAAGAAAATTTTGAAATTTTGAATCCGCATAAAACAGGACATAATAAATATAAATCTATCAAAAAAATTGTAGGTTGCAATTCATATTTTCTTCTAATATTAATTTCTTAATTCATAATATAATTTTTTTATTGCAAATTCAGTGTATTTATGTTTCGGTTTTTTAATATTATAACTATAACCATCTAAAAAATATCACATTAGAATTATAATTTCAGGAGATATTAATAAAACTTTAAAAGCAATGTAACAACTCTTTCCTGAAGATGGTCACAGATGATGACCGAAACGTCGATTGATATAATTTATTTTAATCTTTGTTTAGTTTTTGACTTTACAACCTTTTCTAAACACATTTTGTAGAATGACTTTACACCAAGTAAATTTGTGATATTTTATTTTCACGTTAATTTTGAACTTTTCATGGTATAAATGTCCAGCTCTTTTATTATTTTTATTATGAAAATGTACTTTAACATTAGAAGCTCTAAATTTCGAATGTTTATAATTCAAAAACTTAATATCCAAATGATTTGAAATTTCGTATCTAGTTATAGTGTTAACCGAAGATTTAAAATACATTTTCAAAATTGGGTGTTGCTATTAAAGAAAAACAAAGTTTGGTCTGTTTTTGATTTGTGGACGGCCTCCTAAGTAAATTTTATGCCATCATTATTACATCATTGTATGCAAATTTATTACATCATTTAAATGTAGACCTTATTTCCAATCGTTTGGTACCAGTAACTTTCTTCTACTATATTAATTTGTTACAGAGTTAATAGGGTTTTTTTTTCTTTTTTTCCCACGGCAGTACACAGCTGCCAACCTTACGTTTTTTTTTTTTTTTTTTTTTTTAACCATTTGGAAATGGTTGTTGTTTTCGGTCGAGGATGGGGCCAAATGATGCTCGCATTTTATTTTTTTTAACGAAATTCAATGATGTTCTTTACTTTTAGAAGAATTTTTATTTGAATAGGTAATATAAAGGCATAAAATCGTTAAATTGTTTGAATAGGTAATCGAAAGGCATAAAATCGTTAAAAATTGAAAAAGTTACAAAATGGGTAGACGCAAATTATCAGATATGGAAAAATCCAAAGCCAAAGAGCGACGCCGAAATGAAAATCGTCTTGCAAAGCAAAAATCGAGGTCTTCAACTCATTATGTAGGCCATGAAAATCGAGGTCTTCAACTGATTATGTAGCCCATGAAAATCGATTACAGAATAAAAGACGAACGCGAAAAAGGAAACAACCTAATGTTTAATCGACTGATAGTAAAAGGCCATGTCTCGAGGGGCTCCAATCCACTAGCCACTGCGTTTTACAATAGGTCGATTCTAACCGGGAAAAATTGAGCTCAACGTAGGTAATTTGTCTCAATCTGTGGATGATTCGGTGGAACTGCTTTCGATTTGTAAACCGTTTTTCTTCTCGAAACGGGACTTGGAGAGTTTATCAATGAAGGTTTTGGTCGTCTGAAGTTTGATCTTTGCCGATCTGTTGTTGAAGAGGATGCGACGGAATTTGGCGGACGAAATAAATTCTAAATAGTCGTTGTAATCTATTAAATTACAATTTTTTTTTCCCAAGTGAAATAATCATATTTGATACAGATATTTTATTTAATAAGTGAAATCAAATTTAAATCAAGAGATTACCACATGGGAACAAGACACACGTAATTAAATTAATTTTCTAGTTCAAGTTCAAAGCGTTTGATTTTTTAACACTTTCCAACATAGTTGAAAAGTGTTTATGACTTCGGTTTGTCTCTCCACGCTCTGACTCGCATAAATAGACTCGGTATTTCATACAACTGGTATATTAATGATGTTTACTATGACATGTTCGTTATTGAACATCCAGCGTGTAGCATTAATAGTTCATTTACAGGGACACTCAAAAGAATTCCGTTACATTATGGTCTACGGGGGAAAATCTTTTGCATTGTATTTTTATGACATGACACTATTTCAAACGTATTGAAATTTATATAAATCCATGAAGTTCACTACAAGATGATTAGAATAGGCATTTATATCATTTATAGTTCATTTATAGGGACACACAAAAGAAATCGGTTACAGTACTGTCTTTGAAAAATAATTGCTGGAAGTGAGTTTTCAATTTCGGTAAGTACTTTTAAATTTGACTAATTATTTTGCATGTTACTCGTTGTGTATGGATTCTATACCTCGTATGCAAGGCTGCATAAAGGAATCCACGTACCTTATTAGCGGAAATTGCTGAAGTGGAATTTTCAACTGTCGTATGTATTTCCTAACTGAACTAAATTTTTGCATGCATATAGTTTATAAATACAAATCTTTATATCGTATACAGAGCTGCTCATAGAATTCGAATAATTTTCCGACTGTAGATGGGAATGGCAGACACTGGGTTTTCAAATATGTTATGCGTTTCCAAATGGTCCAGTTATAGACATCCTATTTCACCTTTTTAAACTGAGAAGCTTCGTTACATTATTCTAAATGCGTTCGAAAGTGTTTCATAATCTATGCTTGACAAATTATTATTCTTTCTTCTTTTAAAAATAGAAGGTTGGCAGATATGAATATGTAAGGCCGAATGTGTAAAATTTTCACATGCATCTTCAAATATTAAAAAACAATTTATCATATTAAATCTTGTGGTTATTTGAATACTTAACTGTACCCATCAAAGTACTTAATGCAGGTAACACTATGCAGGTGGCCACGGTACACTTTAATGCATTCACCATAATCCATAATCCACGCTCTTGCTGTTTGGTCTAAGCTACAAGAATACAGCATTTTATTATGGCCCTGAAAGAAAAAATTTAAATATAAAATTATAACTATTTCTCGCCTTATATTAGATTTCAAAAGTTCTGTCAAATGATTATGTAACACAGTAATATTATAATGAAAACTGCCAACCTTCTGTTTTTTTTTCCAAAGTCAAATAAGCATAATCGAGGCAGAATTTTTTTTATAAAATGTTTCAAGTTTTTATGCATTTATTAACTTCTTTTATTAAATAGCATTTCTGACATTTGATTAAAAGAAAACCAGAAGGATGGCAGGAATGCAAGACGTAAAAGATATTAACATATTTTACCACATTTTGAAAACTAATAATGGTACAAAGGAGTTTAAAAGCAGCTATGATGTAGATAATTTCGGATCAAGTAATATTATAAAGAGACCATAAAGGGTCTTACTTACGTATTAACATTGAGCCAGTGCCGACTTTTGAAATTCTAAACTATCAACTAATAGTTTTTGTTGACAGGATTAGATACTTCATAACATAGGATAACACTGGCTTCAATGTTATTGCAGTGCGAGTGGGTTAATCATGTAGGGCTTTCAAAACCTTCACGGTTATCTCATAATTATATTTTTTTTTAATCTGGTGTTTTACCCTAAAAGGATCTTCCTGGAAGCCTATTCTCCATTTAAACATAGTCAAAAACTAGAAAATGCCTAGTAATGCCTCTCTTGCTCATTTCTTTTTTCATCTAACGCAAAAATGTACAGATCGCAGTCCACTTCACTATGTATTACAGCAATTTTAAGAAGTATTGTCTCGATTTCAGCCTAATTTCTTTCACTTGGAAGAAGATTGCCACAATACGAAAAACAGTAATTTTATAAAAGAAACATTTGAAGTTTGACAACATTACGTTGGCTGCAATGTAAGCCTGCCACGACTTTTCTCCGGCCTTAAATATTGAAATTGAAATTGTTGTCTTGAAAATTGTCGGAGAACAGCTCCGGGTTCCCGTGGAAATTACACTTTTGTAAACACGATAGCGTCCAAAATATTTGTCGCTTCGATAGCAAAATTAGGCTGGACGTCGGTGGGGCCAAAATCTCGCCGGGCATTGAAAATTAAAAGTATTCGTCAACTCTAACGCCCTGAAACGTCGCCCCAAAAATTTGCAATTTTTCCCATAGAGATAGCATTGTGATTGTTTAAATTATTCATTAAAACATCAGCTCCATTGTTGTAAATTATGCATGTTAACCTCTTTGTTATCCGCATCGTTTCGCCGTCAACATTTGTGACCGGTGATATAGATAGACTTTTAGAATACTTCATACATAGATAACGACCACGTGTTTTTTTTTTCTTTTTTAGTGCGAACTGATAGGTAGCCAAATTAAACCTTACATTCTCCGTAATCTTCTAAATCGATAAAATTCAGTTTGAATTTAAAAAAAAGACATCCTATACAAATGCTGAGAATATGAATTCGGGTACTTCGTATTAGCCGCATGCCAATGGATGGTAACCAACAAAGATATCGAGAAAAATATGTCATGTATGTATTAGCTATGCGTATATTCGTATGTATGTATTCATATGTATATATGTTTGTACTCACATGTATGTGTTTGTAATGGGAAACTTCCATAATCGGGTTCGCAGACAACTGGCATAATTTAGTGAGCATTATTTGACGTGAGCGTGGTGCAAATTTGACAATTTGCACACCACTGCCACAATTACAGCAGGTTACTCAAAAATTTTAAAATTCTGCATAAGTGAACGCGTTGCACCTGAAACGCAAGTGAACATTCTGAAGTGAATGAGATAAGCATTTTAAGTCAAGATGTGCACTTGAAAACGAAAATATCTAGATTACAATATAAAAAAGTTATTCCGCTCTGTACTGGGAGGAAAGAGTAGCTTCCTTATTAGTCCAGGGGAAATGTACATTTTACCTTGCAAAAGGTCGGGGAAAAGATTTTTTTTTTCTAAATTATTTATAATGATGCCAACATGGAAAAACCAAGTTTTCTAACAAAATTTCTTAAGATTAAATTTTCTGTGGTCGAAAAACAACAAAATTTTGGGACATTTTTAGATTTTTTGAAATATCTCGAGACTCGTTGCCGTAGCATATTATTTGTCAATTACAATATTAAAGAAGATAAAATTCTATACAACTTTCATATTTATAACTTTTTTATACACTCAACAGTACGCTATTTCAAAAATGGGACAATTTTTTTCAATTTTTATTAAAAACCGTGAAAAACGTAGTTTTGCCTCGATTATACAAATGTTCCCCGCTGATTTAATTGTATGTGTCGACTTCTAAAAATTGGTAGCAGTAAATTATCTATCATTTGCACACTCATATCTTTATTTTCATCTACACAGACATTTTATATGCAATACATTTATATAATTTTAAAAGTAGGGCAGAGTGTAGATGAATGAGACAATTTTCGTATTTAGACAGTAACTTTAAGTGTATACAATGTTAACTTCAAAGCATTGTTTAAAAGAATTTTTCAATCTATAGTAACTTATTGGCACGATAGTTTCAATTAAAAAAGATTTCTTGCTTAATTTTAATAAATTTTATAATTTTTATAATTTTTATAATGCATACATATTTTTTCAGGTATCAATGGAATAGGTGGGTCATTTTCAAAATCTGTCCATGTTTTGGAATAACAAAATCAAATTTTTAGAAATAATCAGAAAGTTTTAATTGTTTATAAATAATTACCTTACCTCATAAACATTAATATACAAGCATCAGCTGAGACCAAATTACTAATTTAACATTTTAAAACTAATTTTTAAATTTTAATGCACTTGATATAATGACATAAGTGAGCACGGTAATGACAAATTAAGCAAAATATTTTTATTTTTCCCCAGGCATAAATGGCAGCCATTATAGCTTCTGGCCCATACAATGATTTTCTATTTCTCATATAATGAAAGCAGATTAAGAAATTCATTTAATTATCAATTAGAATTGGGAACGGTAATGACTTACAAAAGAATACTCACCAAAGCATTAAGTCTTTGCTTGTTTTATTGAAACTATAAAACTATTTACTCTATTGACCTAAACCTGATAACAAGTTGACTTTTAAGGAGTATTTTTGCCTTGATAAAAAGGCATGTGCTGTCCTCTAAAAAAATCCGGAGTAACTTTTTGTCAGAAGCATGGCAATGGCACTCTTTCTTGGGACAGGGTTAATAAAATTATTAAGAATTATAGATAAGTTTAATTAATGAAAATAGATATATTTTAATTAGTAGCATTTTAATAAATAAAAATGTATAAAAAAATATATAACCATCTATTTTAAATAGAACTTTGTCAAATCTTTACCTAATAAATTGCTTGTTGGGACAACCTACGGTAATGATATTTTGACTACAAAAGAATATATTTCTTATTTTTAAATTTTTTATAAATAATAATATATCTATAAATTATAATTAAAAAACATGATAGTTAAAACGCAATAATTAAAATTATGATATTTAACTACTTTTCTGTGCAAATGTGAAAGGACAGTAAAACATGAGACTTTTTTTGAAAATCACCCAGGTATGAAAATTTGCAAAAAACATATTTTATTCCCCACTACAATGGTATATTTTATTTACCAATTATTAATAACATATGTTTTAATGTTTTACTGTTTTAAAGATAGCAAACATTGAATTGTAGTTCCATATAAAAGGGGGGGGGGGGGCTCAAAAGATAAATATCTTTTACGAAAGAAGTACTTTTACCTCATAAAATAGCTATAATAAAAATGACACCATATTATTTCACTAACTAATGTTATGCATTTATATCTTTTAAAATTTATAAATTCTGTTAATAAAATATTTGAGATCACTAGTTTTTTAAAAAATATTTAAAATATTAGTTTTAAAATATATTGTCAATTTTTTTCCACTTATATCAATAAATATAACAAGAGATTATATCATTTTAGCATGCAAAAATATGTAAAACTTTAAGAATATCTATTAATTGACTTCAAAAACCGTTGTAAGTTTTCGTAAAAACTCAAACAAATTTTACTTCACCCTTTCTTATCATATAAATAAAAACATACATTTATTTTACTTAAATAGGTGTCTCAAATAAAAATTAAAATATGTTATATTTTAATTAAACATATTTTAATTTTTATTTGTGACACCTATTTAAGTAAAATAAATGTATGTTTTTATTTAATTGCTTTAAAGCTCAAACAGAATACTTTAAATTTCAGAACGGGTTCCAAACAGTTTTCCAAAAATGAAAGTGTCCGAATATATTAAAAAAAAGAAGCAACCAAACCCGAAAAAGTGCAAAAGCACAACATTAGATATTGATATCAGGTATCCCATGAAAAAGAAAATTATTTAAAAGTAACAAAGTGCGAGCGAGATATTTGACAAGAACGCTCCCATAGGTTTAATGTTACCTTGCGAATGTCTTCGTGTGACTAATTTAGTCCTATAATTCATATAACTGTGGCTTTAAACGCCACAATACAACAACTACCGTAAAATCTTTGAAAATGAAATCTGTATATACGGAATTCGGTCTTTAAAGAAAAGTATATATTTTTTCAAGAGAAGGAACATGAACAATTATACCTGCTAAGATGAAAACTTGTTTAAAGCGGAATATATTTCGGTTCCTTTCGGTACGGTTTTCAAGGTTTTAATGAATCAATATTTGGCAAAGCTGATTACGTAGTACAGCATTACGTATTTAATGCTTACACTCTTAAAATTTTCAAAATCCGGCTATTAGAGATTTATTAAAATTCCCGTGGTAAATTTTCTTTTTAAAAGAGGGGGCACCAAAATCCATGTTTGGCACGGGTGCAAAAAAGGCTAGTTTTAGCCCTGCAACACGTATTTTACTGCTACTAATATACAGAAGTTGACATACACGATTAAATCCGTGGGAAACATTTGAATAATCGGGACAGAACTGTGTTTTTCACGGTTTTTAAGAAAATTGAAAAAATTGTCCTATTTTTTTGAAATGGCGTACTGCGCTTGCTATTCAGTGTATAAAAAAGTTGTAAATATGAAAGTTGTAGAGAATTTTATCTTCTTTAATATTGTAATTGACAAATAGCATGCTACGGCAACGGGTCTCGAGATATTTAAAAAAACCAAAAAAGGTCCAAAAATTTTCTTGTTTTTTGGCCACAGAAAATTTAGCCTTAAGAAATTTTGTTAGAAAACTTGGTTTTTCCATGTTGGCATCATTATAAACAATTCAGAAAAAAAATCTTTTACACGACTTTTTGCAAGGTAACCCCCTTTTTTGGTACATTTCCCCTGGACTAAGATTTTAAGATTTTTAGCTTATTTTACTCGAAAACACGAAGAACCCGATCAGAGAAGATTTATCAATATTAAATTTGAATGGGAATTTCGTCGAATTAGTCAGGTAAACCCAAGTTGACTTCATTTATTACGACTTATTTTTTGTCACCACATTTGGCGATATTTCGCCAGATATCGCCAAGATTGCCAAGAATTTGATGCTAACATATATGAATATATAGCTTTCTGCTTATGATTCGAAAAATGGCTAAAACAATCAAATATAATTTGGGGGAAATTACGTTTACTAAAACTCAGAAACTAATCCGTGATATTTTTTAATCTGTTGCCTAGATTTAGCACTTTTTAATTATGAAAATATTCTTATATGTGTAACGTTATATAGAGAGGTTGCAAAAATGGCAGTTAAAAGAAAGCAGTTAGTTGAGATGAAGAGTTGTGCAGCGTAATTTTATGTGAAGAACTCGCATAACAAGAAACCAGTTGCCTTCCGAATTTTTGGAGAGTAACGATATAACAACTCAAATGAATGAAACTATCAAGTTTGGTACAGAATTATCGCAGACCACCTATGTGTGCTGTAATACATGTTACAAAGCTTTCCCTGATACCATATTAAATAATACTGGGTTCTACCAGACATGCAAGTCTAGAGAGGATACTTTCAAGTTTTCTGCCGCTATAACTCGATGGACCCAGTTCCAGTTTTTAATTGTGTGTGAGATCTGAGCTACATTGAACAAATGGTAACCGCACAAACACATCCAATGGTTTTTCTTTATCGTACACTCTCTTATCCAATGGTTTCTCTTTACCTTCAACATTTTTTAATTATCGTATAAAACAACAATTTACAGTGCATCAAAATTATGATAATTCTAACATCAGATTTAGAGATGAACAGCAGGAAGTACTACAGTTATGAACAGAACAGCTTTAGTCTTTACAAATAACAGTTATAAATTTCTCTAAGTGAACTTTTATTATTGAAAAGGCAATAGCTGGAAAAATACGGTAATCAAAGAAATTCGTAATAGAATCACTGACCAATTAGGATCAAAATCTAGCATGATTTTGACTCCAACAGGTACTGCTGCACTTAATGTCGAGGACAAGGCAATTCACTCTGCGCAAAAAGTACCAACGTGTTTTAAATCGTTGTCTGATTTAGGAAGTCAGGCGGCAAGAAATCTACAGCTCAGTATGGATCCAATGTCATTTATGATTATTGATGAATTTTCAATGATCGGATGTCATCTGATGGCTGACCTTGAACAAAGATGTCGCAAAGATAAAGCAGATAGCACTAAGCCTTTTGCAGGCTTATTTGTTTAAATCCTTGGAGATATTAGGCAGCTATAGCCTATGAAAGACATCTATCTATCTATATTATAAAGGACAAACATATCTGTGCGTAACGCATACGTCATTCTGCGAATGGCAACACTTTGAAATTTGAAATGAAATTTCGGCTTTGCAATTTTTGCTACTGCAAATTTTTAAACTTCTAAACATCGCACAGTTTCAACTTTTACACCGTCGTATAGGGGAAAAAATGTACTTTTAAATGCAATTTGTTTGAAAGCTCTATCTCAATTTATTTTTGAGCTATTAATTTTTTTATAGTTTTTAGTACCAATTTTGTAATTGTGGCAACCGAAGTACTCCATTTCTATTAAAAGTAAAGGGAAATGGGAAATATTTATTTAACTGAATAACAAACATACGACTTGTGTGCTTGACATAAAGCCCGCTTATAAGTCGGAGACAACATAGCACAAGGAAATATTACAACACAAGAGAAATACACCATGGGAGTTCCACACAAAGTGTGTGTGTGCAATGGAACCAGCGGGAATCGAACCCACAAACTCTTACGCACAGGCGATTAGCTGACTGGTGCTTGACCACTCAGCCGCAGAGCCCCCAAGGGGAAATAGTCATGGTTTATTTTTATTGATTATATCTTTATTGATGCCATTTTTACATTACAAATAAAAGTAACTTTTTTCTAATTTTTTAACAGAAAATGACGTCAGCCATTAAAAAAAACACGCTTAATAAATCAAAAGATTGAAGCAGATATTTCAATATTTTTACATTACGCTGATACTGAGTTTGAGACGCTAGGTAAAATGATTCAGTGAGTAAAAATTATTCATATTTAAGGGGACAAGGGACCTTAAAATGATTTTTTTTATTTTTTGTAAATTTCACCTTAAATATTATTCAAGGGTACATTATATGCATTATAGCATGCATTAATCACAAAAAAAATGTAAAAAAAATTTTATTTTTGAGAAAAAAATGGCATTTTACGTGTCGTCTTAGAAATCTTCGAAATGTCGCTTGCGCATTCCATATCAATGAAAATCCCCAATATTTTTTATAAAAGTCTGTTTTATATATATAAATAAAATAGAGCATCGAATTTTCTATATTTGAATTTAAAGGTAAAAAAAAAAAAATGAAAATTTTTAAAAATTTTTCGAAAAAATTTCCAAATTTCCAAATTTTTCAATTTTTTTTTTTTTTTTTTTTTTTTTTTTTTGTAAATTTCATCTTAAATATTATTCAAGGGGACATTATATGTATTATAGCATGCATTTATCACAAAAAAAAAAAAAAAAAATTATTTTTGTGAAAAAAATGGAATTTTACGCGTCGTCTTAGAAATCTTCGAAATGCCCCCTATGCATTCCATATCAATGAAAATCCCAAATATTTCTTTTTTTAATTTGATTTATATATATAAATAAAATAGAGCATCGAATTTTATATATTTGAATTTAATGGTTAAAAAAAAAAAATTACAAATTTTGAAATTTTTTCGAAAAAATTTCAAAATTTTTCAATTTTTTTTTATTTTTTGTAAATTTTATCTTAAATATCACTCAAAGGTACATTATATGCATTATGGCATGCATTTATCACAAAACAATTTGTAAAAAAATTTATTTTTATGAAAAAAATGGAATTTTACGCGTCGTCTTAGAAATCTTCGAAATGCCCCCTGCGTGTTCCATATCAATGAAAATCCCCAATATTTTTAATAAAAGTTTGGTTTATATATATAAATAAAATAGAGCATCGAATTTTATATATTTGAATTTAAAGGTTAAAAAAAAGAAAAAAAAAATGAAAAATTTTGAAATTTTTTCGAAAAAATTTCAAAATTTTTATTATTTTTTTTTTTTAACCTTTAAATTCAAATATATAAAATTCGATGCTCTATTTTATTTATATATATAAAACAGACTTTTATAAAAAATATTGGGGATTTTCATTGATATGGAATGCGCGAGCGACATTTCGAAGATTTCTAAGACGAAGCGTAAAATTACATTTTTTTCATAAAAATAATTTTTTTTTTAATTTTTTTTGTGATAAATGCATGCTATAATGCATATAAAGTACCCTTGAATAATAATTAGGTGAAATTTACAAAAAATAAAAAAAATTATTTTTAAGGATTTTAAGGTCCCTTGTCCCCTTAATGCAAAACAATCATTTTCTTTGATAAAACTAAATATTTGACCAATACTAAATGATCAATACTATGGCAATTAAAGGCAAATTTCTGAATGGTAAATTTCCGCGGGTACTGAGATTAGAACTTAAATTTCATGCGAATGTTCACATGAAAAGTTGTATCGGACAAACGTGACTTTAAGTTTGGAAATACATTCATTAATAATGTATTGCGCGTTAAAATACTTTTAAATTCTGAATTTGAGTGGTGCGTATGTAAAGTTTGAGAATGTGAAAATAACGTATAGTTTAGATTTTACGGGGGAAATTTTTATGATGTGACAAAGCGAAATCCTTATTTCTGATCCCGTAAAAACAAACGTAAGAGCCTCAATCATAATTACATAACACATAATTACTCATCTTGATTACATATTCTAATACAATTTAATTTTTCAATAATTTAAGCAGTTGAAGCTTTTGGAAATAATATTTTGGTAATTTTAGGTTAAAAACATTATTTGTTTTAAGAGTTAGATAACCAATGCGAGATGAATTTTTATTGTAATTATTTTTGTAGGTGTATTATAAATTCGATCTAAGAGTTCCATTCTAAACATTTTAATTCGTCGAATTTCGACGGTTTCCTACTCGTATATATAAAAGAAAGTCTGGATTTTGTATTAATCAACGCGCAGCCAAAACTACTGAACCTAAAATCTTGAAAATCGTGGTAAAAATACTTCTTATGATATAGAGTGCCGATAAGAAAGGATTTTTCAAAATTCCACCCCTAAGGGGGTAAAAAAGAGAACGAACTTAAAAAAAAAATTCCTTAAAAATCTGATTTTATAGTTATTTTTCAACTGATAACATATTTTGATGTATTTTTGTATGCTGAATCGAATGGTACTAACTAAATTCTTTTAAGCCCAATAGTTCGAGAGATATTTCATATTTTTCTAATTTGGCACTATATTTGGCGCCAAAACCTGAATTTTGCAAGTGATAATTTCTAAAAACTCGTTCTTTTCATTCTGTTATATAGCAAGGGAAAAAATTCAAATTGAATAATTTTTTAACCAATCCTTTTGGTTAAATAAAAACAACTTCGTCAATTAGAAAAAAAAAATTCAAACGCCTCAAAAACTGAAACTAAATAATAATAATAATAAAAAAAACTGTGGTACTTTTTCGTTCTAATTTTCGTCGCGATACCATGCCAAAATGTATGGTATCGCGCCATTTATTTCAACCCTAATCGTGCAAACGATTTTTATTTCAAACCGTGCCACACATTAACATTTGCTAATTATTGAACGTGAATATTTTTATGCAGGAATTTTTAATGATGGAATTTATTTTATTCCATCATAATCTCGCAAAACTTTTTAATTTGTTATTTTTTGAATGGAAAATATTTATTACTGATACTGATATAGATTTTACCATTTCGCAGTTATCTGATGATGAGGAAGCTACAATAAAATTATTTCAGAAGTTAGGAATTATACATATAAAAATGTTTTGTTCAAAAAACCATGAATGTCTTCATTGAAAGAATGAAATGTTTACTGCAATGTGAGACATACGTATTACGTACGCCATACTTCAGTAGTAAAAGACATTTACAATTTCAAGACTGCAAGATTTCAAGATTTCAAGACTATATTTTATTACTTGCAAATTATTTATTTATTCTTATATTTTAAGTATTTATTTTGGTACCCGTCGACCAATTTCGTCACATTATATAAATCGCCAAACCACTCGCCAAATTATACAAATTGACATAATTTTTATTTTAAATAACGAAAGAACAAATAAATTAGTATAACATTAATAAAAATACATTTAAAACGTCGAAATAGAAATCACCTGATGACGTAAATACGTGTAATTTGCTTAAAGTCAAGTGAATGTAACATTTACGATCAACCATTATTGGTATTTAATCTTAGCAATCTTGGCAATAGATTTTTGGTCGACGGGATAACCAAGTAGTACCATTATTTTTATTGATTTAAAAAATGGTAAGTCAATGTCTGTAATTTTCAAAAGTTATATTTTTTAAATGCTCATTTTTTTTATCAACAAAATTATTTTTTTTTTCAAATGTATCATTTCATTTTTGTACCAAGTATTACGCTTGGTGACAATGGTGTTGGCATAACAGGGAAATACCAAAAACAGTTACTGATTTTATTTCAAATGTAAAGAAAAAAGGTTTAATGAGCAATAAATATTGTAAATATGACTATAACTCAGATTCTACTGAACAGAATTTTGTAGAACTTACACTGTTAAGTAGTAAATTTAGTTTATAAATGGTTTAATGTAAAAACAATCATTCTAAGTTGCTACGGGAGTTCTAAAATTAGGTGAACTCGATTATGAAAGATTTCAAGTCAACTAATTAAATGCACAGTAAGTTAGATAATATTTCAGGGATTTTTTCAATATTTATCATATCATTCTGTGTTGTTTAGTTACGGAGCTATGCGGAAAAAGTTCTCAGTGGCACAGTAAAGAAAATTGGAAGATATACGTTACAGAGATAGGGTATACTAAAGAGTATATATGCTATAGTTATGGAAGTTGAGCTGAGATCCTTAAAAAATTCAGAAGTGATGCAGTATATACCTACCACTACCTCCCAGAGAGTTCTATAATCAGGTTAACGCGATTATGAAAGTTATATTTAACTATCTCATTATATATATAATGCAAAGAGCTTCATTCCGGCATTCAGAGATTTCATTCCGGCTGCTTATATCTTGAGTTCTGCTGAATAGATTTTGACGGGACTTGTATTGTTAGTTAGATAATTTTTCTAAAAAGATGTTAGTATAAAACATAACGTTCTACGTTGCTTAGTTAAATAATTATGGGGAAAGTTCTAAATCAGATGAACCCAATTTTGAAAGATTTGCTTTTTTTAAAGGTTCCACTGAATGAATTTTTATGGGATTTAAACTGTTAATTAGATCATTTTCAGGGAAAGTTTCGGTATATTTTCCAGTTTAAAAATTCTGCTAAGTGGATTTCGATGCAACTTGATCGGTTAGTTAATTTTTCAGTGAATGTTTTAGTATAAAGCACATATCATTTGCTGTTACTTGGTTGTTAGGTTGCTTGATTGTAGAATTATAGATGAAAGTTCTAGAATCAGGCGAATCTAATTATTATGAATGATCAGCCTTTTCAATAAGTCCAATTAACAGATTCTGATGAGACTTGCATTGATAATTTTTCATGAACGCTTTTAGTATATTACATATTGCTCTATTGTTCTTTACCGAATCCTACTCTAACAGATCAACTAAAGAAATTGGCCCTTAACAGTCTAAATTTTGTATGACTCAATAAAAGATATAATAGCGTAATGGCATTCATATTGCTTTCAGCAATTCAGTTGGATACACCAGGTAAATGTCCATATTGCTTTAAAACGCATGATCAAATTCACATATATATTTTGTTTCATTCAAGATTTCTTTAGAAAAACCGACCAGCGTAGTGGGCGAAGGCGGCTAGTCCTTCTATATAAAAGACATTTTGGATTTGCGCGGAAAAACAGTGCTTACGACTTTTTAAAAATGTTCCCCTTTAACAAAGTCAATGCGACAAAGCTACGATCAACAAAGACAGTTTCGAAAGAATCTTGAATTGCTTTACGTGTGTCAAGTTACACGCGAACACTCATCCCTTATGCAACTGCGCAAAGCTATACTGCCTCCGGATGAACTTGAATAATTTCAAGATGCCATATGCCTTTTTCCCAAAAGCAAGCTAGTTAAAGAGTATAATCAAGAAATACTTCGTGAATCAAAATGGTCAGTGGCAAGAATATTAGCGGACCACAATAAACAAATAGCAGTGAAGATGATCACGCTCATAGACTTCTAATATAACTCATATTCTACTAATTTAACATTCAACTAATATTCAATTCCCACTCTAAGATCACGCGTCTGGACTTCAGCTGGATTTTTCTTGCAGGAGTTATATTACGAACTAATATCTGGACAGTGGGAGGATTGGTAAACGGTGCACTTAGTACGTTAAACGATATTGTCTATGGCCCAGGATTTCACCCTCCAAGCTTTCCACAGACTGTAATGGTTGATTTTGATGATAATCATGGGCCATTCCTAACTGAAAAAGTCCTTCCGGCCAGTGCCGGGAAGAAGAGGTAGCTTTCATATTCCTTATTTTTAAAAAGCCAACTTATATTATTCAAACACACGAAGCTCAATTTAGTGGAAACCGAATATAGGAGATTCAATACTAATTTTTATCAATACTAAATCATTATGAATGAAAATTTCGCGAAATTAGTCAGCTTTATCCAAGCTGCTTTTATTTAAAGTAACTTATATTTGGCTGCCAAATTTGGCGATTTCTTAAAGTGCCTGCCATTTTAAGACAACATGGTGGATGAGGCTAACCAGTGAACTTCGTCGAGACCTTAGTAATTGCTGTGCACATGCTCACTCACATCGGAATCGGTTGATATATACGAGTGCTGTCGCAGGCAAAAAATCAGATTTTCCAAAATGTCACCCATATTAGAAATTGAAACTACTATATTTGGGCCATTTTTAAAGATAAAAACAAAAAATGCTCCTGAATCCTTATATCAAGGTCAAATACTTAAGAAAAAAACCTTTTTCAATTTCTAATTTTTTTGCACCTCACTTTAAATATAATTTTTTTAATTTAATGGCCGCCATTTTGAAAAAAATAGCTGATGAAGCTGGCCAGCGAACTTGGTCGAGATATTGATGTATACTATCCACATGCCTTCTTAAATCGAAATAGGCGAATACGTGTGTTATAGCGTGACAAATATAAGATGGTTTCAAAATGTTAGCCATGCTAGAAATTCAAAGTGCTATAATTCAACCATTTTTTAAGATATAAAAAAAATAACAAATTTTCAGAAACAAAAACTGCTCCGGAATCTTTGTATCAAGGCTAAACACATACAAAAATCTTTTTAATTTTCCAATTTTTTAATATCTCATTTTAAATTTTAAATTTTAAATTTAATTTTTTTAAAAATTGGAACCCGTTTGAAACAAGATGGCGAATGAAGCTGGCCAACGAACTCGGTCGAGACATTTGTATGTACTATGTACAGATCAAGTTACATCCAAATCGGTTCATAAATACGCCTGTTATCGCGTGACAAAACTCAGGTCGTTTTAAAATATCAGCCACAATAGAAATTCAAAATGCTATAACTCAGCCATTTTTTTAGATATAGACAAAACAAAAACTGTTCCGGAATCTTTGTATTAAGGTCAAACACATACGAAAAAATTCTTTTTCATTTTCCAATTTTTGGTATCTCATTTTAAATTTTAAATTTAAAAAATTTTTTTAAATGGCCGCCATTTTGAAACAAGATGGCGGATGAAGCTGGCCAACGAACTCGATCGAGATATTTGTATGTACTATGTACACACCAAGGTACATCCAAATCGGTTCATAAATACGCCTGTTATCACGTGACAAAAATCAGGACGTTTCAAAATGTCAGCCACGCTAGAAATTCAAAATGCTATAACTCAGCCATTTTTTAAGATATAGACGAAACAAAAACTGCTCCCGAATCTTTGTATCAAGGTCAAACACATAAGAAAAAAAATTTTCAATTTTCGATTTTTTGGCACCACATTTCAAATTTAATTTTTCTTAAAAATTTAAATGGCCGCCATTTTTAAACAAGGATGCGGAGGAAGCTGGCCAACGAGCTCGGTCGAGACATTGGTATGTACTATGTATAAACGAATTTACATCCAAATCGGTTCATAAATACGCCTTTTATCGCGTGACAAAATTCAGGACGTTTCAAAATGTCAGCCACGCTAGAAATTCAAAATGCTATAACTCAGCCATTTTTTAAGATATAGACGAAACAAAAACTGCTCCCGAATCTTTGTATAAAGGTCAAATACATAAGGAAAAAATATTTTTCCATTTTCAATTTTTTGGTACCACATTTCAAATTTTAAATTTTTAAAAAAATTTTAAATGGCCGCCATTTTGAAAGAAAATGGCGGATGAAGCTGGCCAACGAACTCGGTCGAGACATTTGTATGTACTATGTACACACCGAATTACATCCAAATCGGTTCATAAATACGAGAGTTACAGTGTGACAAAGGTCATATATATAATTACTCAGTTTCCAGTAGATTATCCCACTAATTTGGAATTAACGGAAAACCTTTTATCTAACAATACAATTAACTTCTTAGATCTTAAAATTACAATAAAAGACAACAAAACAATCACAGATTTATATGACAAACGTAAAGAATTTAAATTCAAAGTTAATACATTTACAAATTTTAAATCTTGTCTACATCATTCTGTATTTCGAAATATAATACTTAATCATTTATATAGAATAAAATGTTTATGTTCTTCTCCTCTAATTAACAATAATATTAAAAAACTAATTTATGATGCATTAAATCATGGTTTTCCAAAAAAATTCATATATTCATTAATATACAATTAGTATTTTTCTTACATGATCTTTTAAAACAAATTAACACATGCGTAAACAAAATTACAAAAAAATTATAAAATAAAAAAATCTCTATAAAAAATTAAAAATTGTAAAATAATATAAAAAAATTATTATAGGTTGGATGGGTGGGTAGATGTTAGAGTACGGAGGAGGGTGGTGTTGTCTGGATAATACGCAATGGTTAATTTATAAAAAAAAAAAAAAAAATTGGTGGCTTTTGTATTATTACTATATTTTTGATACGTATTTTATAAGGATGTTGATTTGATATTTTATATGTAATTGGTGAATTTCATTAATAATTAGCTTAATTATTGTTTAATCTTATTTACAATCATTTGTTATAAATTTTAATTTAATAAGGACAATATCATATTAATTACTAATAGTATGCCATTTTTATAGTGATTAATATACATATAAGTATATTTAATATAAATAAAGTTATACTGTATGTATTAAAATTGGGTAATTATTTTTATTATTATTCCTCTATTCTTATTAATATTTTAATATTTATCTATTTTCACTTTGTGTTATAAAATTTATTATCGGTTTAATGTTTTTGAATGTCCCACATTCATACTTTTAGGATTTTTATGGATGTATGAAAATAATCCACACATTATATTTGTGCTTTTTAGGTAATCGGAATTTAAGTATCTGTTTACCTTCTTTATACTCCCATATGTTTTTTATTTCCTGTTCATTTTATAATTATCTTATATATAATAGTTTTTATTAAAGATTTTTATATTTTTAATAATTATTTATATTAATTATTAATGAATTTAATTTGTTTTATAGCATATAGCTATATGCTATATATTATCGATGTTCTAGAATTATTTAAATTCTTAGTGTAGTTTAAATAAGTTAGCTAGTAGAATATTTTGTATGCTTTTTAAATTTTATTTTAAAAATACATTGTGTGGTTTATATTCAGCTTATAATTATCTATATATAAGGATTTGTTTGGTTTTGCTGTTAATAAAACAATTGTTACATTCAAATGCTTACAACTGTTTATCTTGTGACAATTGAATCATAAAAGTAATACTAGATGGCAGCACCAAAATTTGTATTTTTTCGATAAGTTCTAAATTTTACTTTTTCCAGCTACATTTCAGTTATAATTTACTACACCAGGGGGAATTTTTAGCTAAATTTTGACGATATTGTTAAACAGTTTTTAATTAATTTAATAGTACATTTTAAATATGTAATTACTTTCTATTTATTTTATTTTATATTATATTAAAAGTTATTTAACATTTATTTCAAAATGTATTAACTGCATCCTATGGTATCAATTACTGTGATTTCTTAACTGTTTTATTCACCTTAATCTTTACGATATTTTGGGTGCCATGTGCGCGTGGATTTATTCTAAAATATTGAAATATTAATCGGTATGGTGTTTATTATTTCTATTTTATATCCTATAAATATTTAAATAGGTTTTATTGATTTTCCCATTTCATATTATTTGTTTCTATTCTGTTTTCATTTTTAATCAATTCACTTGATTTTAATGGTTGTTTGGGCACAGGGGAAAATAACTTTTAGCTTTAGCTTATTTTTCTCACAGAAAACACCATTTTGCTTATATCATTGAATTCTGTGCCCTTGACAACGTAATTCAATATATAAGCATTTCCATTATTTGTCGGCGAGCTTTAATTCATAATATTACGGTTTTTGATGGTGGTAGGTTATGTTTAATTAATGGTTATATATATATATATATATATATATATATATATATATATCAATTTTGAACAGAGGGTGGTTTCGGGGTCTGGGTGTCATGATCGATGAAAATATACCAAAATTTTTTGAAATAGCTTTCCTCCGAACGGCTGCAATATGTAGCTTTTTGTAATGAAAGCTACCTAAAACTTTTCCTTATCAAACCTATTTCTAAATCTTGGAAAGAAGAAAATGTCTCATGCTCACGAATTCAGTTGCCTTTAACACTCGCATATCTTGCCACCATACACAAATCTGAGGGTTAATTTTATCAAAAACTGCTGTGAATATTGGCCCAAAGGAGTTGTCACTTAAAACAACTTATGTCCCTTTTAGTACACTGTAAAAAAAAATTTGTAAGGTTACTAAGAATTTTGTAGGAAACTGGGATGCCTAGAACTTTTTATGTAACCACAACAAAAGATAATCATGTAAAATTACAAAAGTTTCTTCAGTAAGTGTTACTAAATATTGCTTAGTAAACGTACTAGTGATTTTTTAGGGAGTTTACCAAAAAAACTCTTGTAAATTTACTAAATATTGTTTAGTGAAGTTACTAATGCTTGTTTAGGGAGTTTACTAAATAAGTTTTAGTAAATTTATCAGTGAATATGTTGTAAACGTACTATTCCTTTTTAGGGCGTTTTCTAAATTTTTTTTTGTAAATTTACTAAATATTGTGCTGTATATTTACTAACGGTTTTTCAAGGGAGTTTCTCTAATTAGCTTTTGTAAATTTACTAAATATTTCTTAGTAAACTTACTAGCGATTTTTTAGGGAGTTTACTAAAGAATTTGTGGTAATTTTTCGAAAGAAACTTTAGTAAACGTACTAAGGATTGTTTAGAGAGTTTTCCAAAGAATTCCTTGTAAGTTTACTAAATATTGTTCAGTAAACTTACTAACGATTTTTTAGGGAGTTTACTAAAGAAATTTTCGTAAATTTACTTAGGATTATTTAGTCAAGGTACTAACGTTTTTTTAGGTAGTTTCCTAAAGAGTACTTTGTGAATTTTCTAATGATTTTTTAGTACACTTACACAGGAATTTTTAGTACATTGACTAAGAATTTTTTTTGTAAATTTGCGAAGGATTTCATAGTACATTTACTATGAATTTTTTTAGTATTGTACCCAAAACTTTACATATACATTAGCAAAAAATTGTTGGTAACTTTATTAAAGTACCGTCAGAAAAATTACCAATGATTTTTTAGTATTGTGTCTAAAACAGTTTTTGTATTCTCGCCAGAAAGTTTTTTGTAACCGTGCAAGAGATATTGCAGTAAATTCAAAATCCTTCGATCAAAATAAGTAATATGGCCTGACGTGTTTTTCAGTAATACCACAGCAATTGCCAGAAATATTTGTATGTTATGCATTAAAAAACTGACTGAAGCTTCACTGTAGATATTCAAATAGGTACAAAATCATTTCCATATTAAATGAGCATTATAACAACAGCAGTAAATAAGCAGATAAGCAGAAGCAGATCTTATGGTTTTTGGTTAAATTAAAAAAGCGAATAGAAACAATAATGAAAGTAAAGTATCATTACCGAGTTTATAAAATATGCCTAAATTTTTAAAAAATGTTATCGATACACTGTTAAAAATAAAGTGTGATGCTTCACCAAGAAAATGGTGAAAAGTCGCTGAAATTTAGCTGCAAACAAGATATTGGTGATAAGTTTTACCAGTTTATTGGTGCTTTCTCAAATACCATTATATTAGTGAAATGTTAAACAATGATTCAGGCTTTTTATAAATCCAATTTTCTGGTGAAAGGTTGAACCATAAATAAAGTTTTTTTTTAATCCAATTTTCTGATAAAAGGTTTAACTATAAATCAGGTTTTTTTTAATCAAATTTTCTGGTAAAAGGTAGGACCACGAATCAGGATTGTTTTTAAATCCAATTTTCTGGTGAAAAGTTAAATCATAATTCAAGGTTTTCTCTATTCCAATTTTTGCTAAAAGTTTGAATCACGATTCAGGATTTTCTCTCATCTTTATGGGGAATGGTTACACCGGATTGTAGCTCTCTTTTCCCCCCTCACTTTGGTTTTCAATTTATCATTTTATGGTGTAATAATAAACAAAATTTCAAATTATGCGAGATTATCTTGCAGTAGGAAAGCTTTTTTTTATTTTCATTAAACCGAAAATTATTTAAGTTTTAATTATTGATTCTATTGTCTTTGAAATATATTTAAAAAACAAATGCAAACCATTTTGATCTAATTTAACAAAATAATTACATTTTTTCCCCACAAATATTACCATTCTGTCATTTTACATTTTGGAATATTTCTTCGCACTCAGTTACACTTATAGTCCATTTAGTGTTTGCTTATTCACAAAGAAAAATAATAATAATTTTCTTTAGATTTAAATACATACCCTGTTTTTATTATTGTTTTAATTAAAAAGGCAGCTATAAGTAGCAGAATCCATTTAACCTCTAATATCAGCTAATACAAAAGTATTACTTTAAACTTTAAAGCTTTTTTTTTAAATACACAATGTATTTCTACAACATATTAAATACTTACTTTGAAGGGTTAATTTAATAACGGCAGTGTCGCCACCAAGCGACTAATTATTCTTACATATAAGTATTTTTTCAGTATTCCTAAATGATAATCTATGACGACGATTTATTTATTTTTTAACTATACTCGTAAAAAAGAAAAATATTCATCATCAGCAGCCTTGCAATAGCTGAAAAAGAAACGGTTACAGACACTATTAAATAGCAACACATTTAAGTTGGTTTGCGGTATGCCGCTCCATTTATTGAAAATACAAATTATATAATCATTAAATTATATGTATAGTATGTCAGACTAATATTTACTGTAATATAATATCATTTTACATACAGTTTCTCTCATACAGTTTTAAGAGGGTGCTGCACCCTCTCTCTGACCATTCAGGTCATCAAATAAAAAGAATTCTTGAAGCTTAGTATGTTCTAAATCAGGATTTCAAGTCTGGTAAAATGGAATAGATCCAAGCATCAGGTTAAATTCTCCACCTGTTTTAAAAGAAAGAGTAAATATTTTAAGACATAAAATATTTCTTGTGCAAACATAACAATAATCAAATTTCACACAGGGGAATTAATAAAAAAATTAAACAGTATATCAATTCAAATCTCTTTTACAAGGAAATCTTCAGCATTTAAAAAATCAATCAGTGTTCGAAATCATTGGTGGTCCGCTGGCCCCAAAACACCAAAAATTCATTTGAACCACTAATTTGAAAATTTAATGGTCAGCAGGAACAGTAACCACCCCCCCCCCCCCTCTAAAAGGTCATAGGTAAACTTAAATTTTCCCGTCTCGGAGAAAACGGCAACCTAACACAAATCACACAGTTTTATTTATTTTAAAAAATAAATAAAACTGCATTAAACCTTAGTCAATTGAAATATTGGAATTAAAATATCTAAATAATTTTATAGTTTTTCTTTATGTGCTGTTTATTTAATTTTTAGTTATAATTTTATATTTTATTAGGCTAAAAATTTTGGATAACTGCAAAGAAAGTTTGTAAGAAAAAGCTGCAAAATTCTCCATTTGTTAGGTAAAAGAAAAATATTGTGAAATTCTTAAATGTAAAAAAAAATATTGCAAAAAGCGTCAGTTGGTTGAGGGAAAAAATTCGTCAATCAATCGTGATTAACAAAAACTAATGCTTGCCATTTGGCTGCAATAGGGTGTTAACGATTTTAATCAACGATTAAATCACGATTTTAATCAACTGATTTTTTTTGGAAAATTTGTTATTTTAATCAATGACTTTTTATGGTCTATTTCAATGGTATGTAGGGAAAAATCATTTGTAGTATATTGGAATGATATTACACTATTTCAAGCATATAGAAATTGATACACATCACTGAAATGTACAAAAAGATGCTTACTATAGAACATGATGAGCATAGCATTAATCGTTTATTTATGGGGGGAAACAAAAGGATTCGCTTATAGTACTGTATAAATAAACAATAATTGCTGGAAGTTCGTTATTTGTTGTGGTAAAAGTTTTCTTTTTTTTAATTTAACTAATTTATTTACTTCGTATGTATAAAATCTGTAAATCATATACAGCCTGCAAAAAAGATGTATGTATTTCCGTTTATTGACGAAATATGTTGAAGGGGAATTTTCAACTGTGAAAATGCGTTTCTTAAATGAACTAATGTTTAGCATACTATTTGGTATATATTCAAATGTATAGATCATATATAGCGTTGCACAAAGGAATTCGGATATTTTTTCGATGACTGATAATAATTGCTGAACTTTAATTTTCAAATGTGTTACGTGTTTTGTAATTTGCTTACTTAGCCATCATATTTAACTTTATTAAACGTTGATTTTTTTTTTTTTTTTTTTTTTTTACATAATTCTGAAAGTGTTGGAAAATTATAATCTGTCGTTGAAACTTGATTATTTTACGTTCTTGTTTAAAAAATTTTTTATTTTGTATGTGTGTATATATATACATATGGGCGAGTTGTAAAAAACAGGGTAGGTGGGTTAAACCGGGTAGCACAGATCCCTCCTTCAGTTGTACTTCTGTCTATCAGCCAACACGAGAAATAACATGTCGGTAACCATTATGGCATTTATAGCTGATTGAAACGTTACTGTGTGCGGTTTTTTTTAGTGTGAAGGAATTAGTTTCAATTACTCTTAAAAAATTGTTTTATTTGATTCTAGATTTTACGCGTATAACCACGTTTTTTCAGCATATTAAATATTCCTGAGTACTATATCTAATTCTTTCCTTTCCTGATAATATTTTAAAATTTTTACTGATCTTTTGCTTATAGGATTAAGAGTAGTGACGCTATGTTTAAACTCTGTTATGTTGAAGTAATACCGGGTACTTAAGAGTGGGTCAGAACTGGGTATACCCGATTTTGTCCGACACTCATAGAATGTATTTTTAGTAAAGTTAATAAATTAGCATGGAATTTTAATTTGCATTCTTAATGCTGTTAAGTTATAATATAATTCTAAATCTATCTAGTTATAATGAAAAAACTTTAATTTTGATTTTGTTTTATATTAAAAAGTGGGTCTAATTTTTAACTTACATTTATGAAATTAAATAATTTGCAATTATTAATGAACAAAATAATGGTACTAATTAAGGCATAATTTTATATTATGCTTATTACATTTTAATAAATAACTTTCTAATCTGAGGTGTAATAACTTGCGTTATGGGTCCACTTAAAATGCAAATATATTTCGTGACTTGTTTCTCTAAATAAAATAATCTGCCCAAATTGACAAATAATCCAAAAAATCCCAATCCTATATAACTAGGCTATATAATCTATAGCAGAATTTTTTTTATCAAATATTAAACAGGCAAAAAAAACCCCTCTTGATGAATGAAACTTTCCCCCAGACTCATTTGCTGTATATAATAGGAGTGGATGGATTGCGAAAGAGGTCTTCATTTTATTTGGTTAAAAAATGTACAGATTTTTTCCAATCCTTGTCCTGAAAAGTCCGTTCTTTAAATCCTTAATAGGTGTTCAATTCATATAAAAGAATCCAGTTAATCTAGTAAGAGAAAGCAATGTATTTATATATGCTTCTTTCCTTACGCAACGCATCGATTTCAACCCCTTGATGTGTCTTTCAAGCATCTCTAAGCTCATACTAAGAACAAGAGGTGAAAAAGTGGTTATTTTCCAATTCTGCGCGATCTATAACAATTTACCAAGTTGGAAAATTATTTAAAACTGCATTTTCGAGAGCAGCAATTGTAAATACTGCAATCAGAAGGTTCGAGAAAACAGGGATTTTCCCCTACAACAATGTTTTTCCAATCTTTTTGCTCCTTCGGAAGTGACAGAGAAACCCATGAAAGTCATCACAGGATAATGGAGCTCAACCTTCCGAACATAAACGAGTTGACAACATCCAACAGCTTTCACGCCGAGCTGCTTCCAGATGCAGCAGTTAACATCACAATCACAGGCGTCATCACTCATTCAAAATGTTACATCAACAGAATACATTATTAAAATTATCCATTCGACATCTTCAGACTATGTAGCCCAGCAATCTGTATTTCCAATTTCGCCTAAAATGTTATTATCCCCTTCTAAGGAAGGCTTTAGAATTGAGAAATGAAAGGGAAAAACTTATTTTGATTTCTTCTCCCTATAAATTACAGATCGAAGCAGATATTAAGGAGAAATACGCCAAACAAACTGCAAGACGAAAAAAGAAGTTTCTAGAAACCAAAAAAGATTGCGGACACATCTTCAAAAGAAGAGGATAATGAAACCTGTATGTTTTGCTATGAACTTTACTCAAATTCTAAATACAAATACGATGTTTAAAATTCCACGATTAGACACACGAAGCATGTAGTAATGCAGAAGAATATGATGACAAATTCATCTGTGATTTTTGAAGCTAAAAGAACTCGAAAACGTACAGTGTAAAGTAAGCAAGCCTATACAAAGTAGAAAATTTGCCAACGAATTATTTTTTTACACATGGAAGAACACATGTGCAATTTCGTTTTGTTAAAAATAATTAAAATGTATTTTTTACTATATTAAGCAAGATCTTTTTGGCCAAAATGAGTTTCCAGTAGTTTTAAATGAATACCCAATTTTACCCAACCAGCGAGGTAAAACCAGATTTTTGCATACGTTTGAAATTAGCTATTTTTTAATATAAATAATTATATATATTTTTTTTGTTTGAAAAGAACGTTTTATTATAGCCAAGGATTCATTTTACATTAAAAACAGTGTTCAAAGTTTGTTTTCCCATTTCACAGCATTTGAGACTAACAACTTTTATGGTACCCGATTTTGCCCCACCTTCCCTACATATATTTAAAGGATGCTGTAGAAGAAAATAGCATGAAACATTTATTAGCTCCTTTATACATCTGTTTCTACCAAAATTTTTGGTAACATGCCATTTATCTTTTAAAATAAGCAATTTTTCTATTCGCATACACTTTACGCTAGTTATCGCGATATATCACCAATATTAACACGTTGATATATTCAGATATTAAATTTACGATATTCTCCCCACCTAGCAGTTAAAGTTCTGAAAAAAAGATCAAAAAAGTTTTCCGAAAGCTTGTAGCAATTTATTCCAGGATGATATTTTAGAAGTATCGGCAAATATGTATATATATATGCTCTAAAAGTTAAAATCTTCTAACTGATGATGCAATTGATTTTTAAAAACATGAGTTTTAACTCTTTCAAATACATTGGTGAGCGTAGGTCACTTCATGCCTCACAAAGACTATATTTTTTCTACCATAAAACTAACTAAACGTCCGTATTTTAACACAATCTTTTTAGAGCAAATCAACAGGCGAGATTTAGATTTACCTACGAAAATTTCTTAACATTCGGACAAATATAAATATTTTTTACTAAATAAAATGTGCAAAAACTTCGACAAAATAAGCAAAAACCTCAGTTACATCGTGGTAAAAATCTTACCAGCCTTTTTCCCCACAAAATATTAATATTTTTTCACTCGGGATACGAAAGCATTATGTTTTTACCATCTAAAAATTTCAAAGAGTCTAGATGATAACGACAAACTTTAAGAATTTAAAATACTGGAAGAACCTTGTCCCTACCCCACATCCCTTTCCAGGCATATTTCAAAATTACATATAAGACTCCAAAAATCAAATTATGCAGAATATTAATACCAAATAATAATAACAATACCAAAAAGCATATACTTTCAATTCTCTTTGAAATACTGCAATACATTTAAAAAAATAGAAAATTAATCTTTTAAAAAAATTCATTGTTCGAAGTCACTTTTCTGTTTTTCTGCGCATTTTACTGTACGACTCACATTACGTATATATTATTTAAAAATACACACTTAATGTTATACAGTAGCTTTGAAATGATCGAGTATTGATTTGGCTCAGATGTAAATGGATTTAAGGGTGAAAAAAATTAGTTTGAAAAGAAAAAAAAACACCAAGATTTTGATATGAAAATAAAATCTATATCTATCAATATTATAAAAAACAAATATATCTGCGCGTAACGCTGATGTCATTTTGCAAATGGCAGCACTTTGAAATCTGGAATGAAATTTAGGTTTTGCAATTTCCGTGTTCAGCTTGTCGTCAGCTTAAAATTCCGAGTAAAATGAGAACTCTATTTAATATTTTTGTTGAACATTGTCACAATTCTATTTCAAAGATCCGTGATCGGGGGATGTAACTCACAATTATGTGGGTGGGAAACTGGACATTGTTTTAATCCCTTCCGTTTAGGTCTAAAATGAAAGTACCAAGTTTTATCCCACGTACTAGGTGAACATTAGAAAATATGTACATATTTATAGTCGAAAAACTTTTTTTAAATTATCTTAACAATATCTCAGAACAATTAATGCTTCCAAAAACCTTGTCAATACAAATGTTGTAGAATTTGAAATTCTGAATAAAATGAGTACCCATATTAATATTTTTGCTGAACATTAAGGTCGCAATTCTATTTCTAAATTTTGCCTTAACCGCTAATCAGGAGAGAGACAGAGTTATCAATCCACCCTGCCTCCGTTTATTACATACATGTATTTTCTTTAAGTTGTTGAGGCCCTTGAGATGTTTCTGTAAATATGTTAATGCTTTATTTTGTATATTTTGAGGATTATAATTTAGCAGTTATCGAGAAAGAGGTACATAATTGACAGCCGTTTTACATGCCATTTCTCAACTGATATCGTCAACCTTAAACCTTAGTTTAAAAAAACGTAAAGCTAACTTTAAGCTAACTAATAATACTTTTTTTCAATATTCCGAAGGTTTTAAAATTTTATGAATTTAACTTAAGATGCTCGTATACTAGTCGAATATAATTTTTATTAAAACCATCTTAGTCCTTTTCGTAAAATATCGAAGTTTAAAATTGTGCTATTGGTTGACCTATTCCTCTAGCGACAAGAATCCTGCACACTCATTTGTTCCCTCGCTCCTCCCCACTATTTTCGACCTCCTTAAATGTGATGCATACGCACTGTTATTCACTATATATGTCAAATTAAATACGACGCATAATTCAAATACAATATCAGAGATCATAAACAATATTTCCCACCATTTACAAATCATTTTTGAAATATGCTAAAAATCATGAAATAGTGCACTTTTTAAGTTATCTATTTGTTCGTAGCGGCAAAGCCGCACCTAGTAGGGCGGGAAAACTTAGTAAGTACGTTTATTTCTGACCTATGTTGAAGGGAGTAAAACAATTTCCAGCTTTCCCGTATTTAATTCCGAATTCGGCCTTTTTTTTTTTCATTTCCTACCACTGGGCTATATTCCGTAATCAAGAGTTTAAGCCATAACTCTGAAAATATCCAAAATAAAGCCTAAAATAATTACAAAATCCTCAATAAATTAATATATATATATAAATTAGAAACAGGGTGAACTGATAACCTCGTCTGTTCTGGCTTCAATCACTTGATTAACGAATTAGGCAAAACTTTGCATTATAATTGTAAAAATTCAACAAAAATATTAAGTACACATTTCCATCAGAATTTTAACCTCTACAACATCTGTATTGACAATGTTTTTGATAGAGTTAGTTTTTTTTAGATATAGTTATGGTAATTAATAAAAATGTGTTTTTTGACTATAAATCTGTACATATCTTCAACCACTCACCTAGTAAGAGGGGGAAAACTTAGTACATTCATTCTAGACTTTAAGTAAAAGGATTAAAACAATTTCCAGTTTTCCCCTAATTAATTCCAAATGCGGCCCTTTTTTCCTCCTCTACCACTGGTCTATAAAGAGTTTTAAAGACTTTAAAATTCTATGTGCTCTAAGTTTTTATTTATTTATTTATTTATTTTGGGGTGGGGGGGGGGGATGCCAATTTCGAGTGCGAAGAAAAATCTTGATTATTTATTGTGACAATAAAATGACACAGAACAGTTTTTTTTTTTTTATATAATTTAAGCAGTTTTAAAGAGTTTTGAAACTTTAAGTATTATTACTGTGAGATGTGAAGAAAACGGGGAAACGAAATTTTGAAGGTGAAATTCAGATAAAATTTTAATGAAATGGATATGATGGAATGAATAGTTAATGAAATTTAGGACTGATTATTTTTTCATTTAAAGTAACAAATACAGTAGAGCAATTTTTTTTTAACCTTTAACTGATGTCAAAGAAATTGTCACATAACTAGTGTGAAGCGGTCTGTGAGACCGCTCCAACAAAAGATGAATAAAATCCGCGATAAATTCATAGGATGTTTTTGTACTAAACTTTTTGCACAGGAATGTTATAATTAAAATTCACCTATTCAAAAGTCTCTGGTGTTAGTACCAAAGTGAAACAAAATTTCAGTAGTGTTTGTAATAAACTGAAATTTGCAAGTTAAACTATGAAAATTGAAAAAAGCACTGGTCTGTGAGACCGGTAACATCAGTTAAAGAATAAAAAAAAAGTTTTAAACAGTTTAAACTTTGGTATTGTGGAGAAGGGAGTAAAAAGGGGAGGTGAAATTTCAGAAGAAAGGTTAGCAATGGCGGTTTTATCTTTATTTTTTGAATCAGAAATGAAAAGAGATGCAGAAGAGTTCCACACCCCGATTAAGAAATAATATGACAGTAAAGCATTTTATAGGGCTTTTAAAAAATTTTGTATGAAAATAAGCACTTTCAAGCACAAAAAAAAAACCTTTTGAAAAATGAAAGTACTTTTAAGGACCGTACGAATCCTGATATATTGAAAATTTTCCGACTACAGAGTAGTCCTGCACGGGTCAAGTTGCACCAGACAAAACCGAATATTATACTTAAGTCAACCCGCAACTCGACCCGAACCCTCCAAAAATATTTCCTCGATCCGCAACCTGACCAGAATCAGCCAAAATAATTTCCGGCAACCTGCAACTCAACCCAGGCCTATTTCAACACGAACCCGAAATAAAAGGAAAGGAAATCCTGTTTTATTGATATTATGAAATGTAATCTACAATTAGGGGAGACCGGGGGAATGGCGACACCTTAAGGGAATTTAAATTTTTTCACCTCGAAAAAAGGTTTATTTTTTAATAGTAAAAATTCTAAAGCTGAATCATGATCTTTAGTATCTGTATAAATTTAACCGTAATCACAACTATAAAGTAAGCATACATAAAAAAATATTTTGTAAACCTCTGCACAGTGGCGGGATTACCCAGGAGACTGGGGTAATTCCGCCACTGTACCGGGGTAATGCCGCCACTCTTTAATGACGTAGTACATGCATCAAATGGATACTTGGAAACACACAACCTACTGAAAATAGTTAGAAAGCAATGTAATTGAGCAGAATAATGGTTAAGCTTACAATTTACTTCATATTGCAAAAGTCACTCTTCTGAATCGGCTCCACTACATTAAAATGACGCCATTTATCACCCGATTTGCATGGCGGCGGCATTACCCCGAGAGGACAATATGGCGGAAATCCCCAAGCAAAGCCGAAAGAAGAACCGAACTTGTTCAACACATTGCATCAAAATGTCGGCGAATGCATGTAGATTACGAATCATATTATCTTAAATACCTAATGTTACAATAAAAGGTGCTTATCTCTACTCATTTGAAGCTCCAAAATAATAAGCAACTAGATGAAAACTACATTTTTCACTAGAACAAATGAACGACGTACAGCAAAGTCACTCTCACTTTAGGCACTGTTTATATTGTTGGCCGCTATAGTGCAGGCACATTCACTATCTCAAACTGCCCTTAGTTTTTAAACTAGGTGGGGTGGCGGCATACCCCGGGTTGACGGCATTCCCCCGGTCTCCCCTACATCTCTAATAGCAATGTTTTATGTAGGAAAATGGACAAATGTATATGCTTTAATATTCAAACATATGTGGGTATTGCGCCCACAAGTATTTGAAGTGAGGACAGCTTGTTAAAAAGCGCCATCGATATTCACCATCATGGTTGATCTCAATGGCGCTTGCTGACAAGTTGTCCACAACATGGCTCACAATCACATGACACACCTAAGTGATGTAGGATAGGTGGGGGCTAAAGTTACGCACTTATCATTAATTTTGATTTTTAACGAGCACATTGATCTAAACTTATGTGACGACTGATTAAAATGTTGTATTAAAACCTTAGGCACGTTCCACTATCAAACGACCACTATCAAACGACATTCTGTCAAATTATAATTCCGTGAGAAATTGTAATTTAAAAAAAAATTGCTCTGCGTATCTTTGCCCTATTCGTTGGGCTAAAAGTACGCAGTGATGAGGCAAAAGATTCGCAGTGCGCATTTCCCCCCCCCCCCCCATTACGGCCGGATTTTGCCCCTATTTTCACTAAAATGAATGAGTAATGTAAAAGCATTAGTAAATTTTGATAATATTTAAACTGAAAATTCTAAACTAGACTATGAAAAAAACAGCGGTCTGCGAGATCGCAAATAGCAGTTAACCTCCAACTGTTGTGACAAAAATCGTTTCATAAATACTGTAAGCGGTCTCCGAGACCGCTTAATCGTTGATTGAATAAAATGGTTGACTGACTCATAAGAGGCGGTTTCTGCGCTAAACTTTATGCAAAGGGCTATTATAGTAAAATTTCCCGCATTCAGAAGTCTTCAGCTATACTTCTAATTTACCAAACGAATCAAGATTAAACTAACATAACTACTTAAATTGAAAATTACAAGTTAAACTGTGTGAACTGAATATTGCAGCAATCGGCGAGACCGTTAACAGGAGTTAAGGATTAAGGTTTAAAACAAAAGCGATTCATGAAACAATATTGATTTTTAAAAGTAGGTAGGTAGATACCTACGTTCTATATTTTAAAAAAAAACTTAACTAGAAAAAGGAAAATGTAGTTTACTAATTTATATTAGTTAAGCAGCTATTATATTTTATATAATATAAATTTAGAAATTGTGAAAAGCTTTGCATCTAGCTAAAATGATAGGGCAAAGTCCCATATCTTAAACATGTTCGTATCTTTGTCCCAAGAAGGATGCGTACTTTTACCCTATTCTACAGTATTTTGCTTAACCGGCTACCTATAAGTATAAACAAATGTCATCGAGGTAAACTACGGCATGTAGAAGCTAAAAATATTTCGATCTCCACTAAAATTTTTGATTTGTAAAAATTCCAGGTACTATCAGCTAAAAAATAAAGTGAAATTTAAAAAATATTAGATCAAAATTCGAAAATTTAAACTTACCTCATTTTCTTAGCACAAATTGCTACTTTTAATCAAAGGTTTAAACAAATGACTAGTACACTTGAAACAAAACTGCCACCTATTGGTCATGAGAGCCGAAATGTTGCTTCATATGAAATCAGCCGGTGCGTATTTTTGCCCCGTTCGTATCTTTACCCCTACCTACCCTATCTCTCTCTTTGCATGAGAAAGTAAAAACTCTGCATTTTATCGCTCAGAAACTCACGTAAAATTAAAATGCAGTTGTTTATATTTAGGTTTTTTCCAAGTCTAAGATTTTCAGAAAAAGTTTGAGCAGAACAATTTTTCAGATAAAATAAATACATATTTCAATATGAATGAGCTATTATTAAATTTACTCCTTAACCTTTAGCTGATGTCACAGAAATTGTGCACAACTAGTGTGAAGTCAACTAATGTGAAGTTGTCTGTCAGACCGCTTTATCGAAAGATGAATAAAAGGCACGATTAACTCATAGGATGGTGTTTTTGTACTGAACTTTTTGTACAGGACTGTTATAATTAAAATTCACCTATTCAAAAGTGTCTGGTGATAGTACTAAAGTTCACAACGGAACAAAATTTCGGTAGTGTTTGTAGTTTAACTGAAAATTGCAAGTACATAAAAAATTGCAAAACTATAAAAATAAAAAAAAAAGCTGTGGTCTGAGAGGCCGGTAACATGAGTTAAAAGTTAAGAAAAAATATATATATATAAGAAATGTGATAAATTCTTTTTATTTAAGGCACAGTTAAGAACCATTTATCCTTCTCTAGGAATAGAAAAAATTTACCAACATTTCATTTTTCATATACACGCAAACATATGTATAATATTTCTGATTGTTTTAAAACACATACCCATGATACGTGTGTATAGATACAAAAGTGCCCAATATTCAGAGTTAGAAGCATAGGAGAGAGTATGGAGGAATGGGACACATTTTACAAAAATAAGAAAATGAACTTTGTTTGACACAAAAACAATATTTCAGTTTATAGAATACCAAATGAAACACTTTCTAATGTCCCTGAACAATATAGAAACATAATTTTCAGAAACAATTTTATAATTAAAGAAATTGCAAGTTTCAAAATTTGTCCCATGCTTAGTTTAATCTATGCTTAGAACCATTCTTTAAGGCTTAGCTTATATTATGGATAATATACAGTATAATGTTCCATAAATAGGGAAACTATTACATCTATGCATAAACAAGACATTAATATTCAGAAAGCATAAAAAGTATATGAAGCAAAATCACTTCTGATCTTGAAATAATCTTTTACTTTATACAATTGAAATCTTATGCAACTTTTTTCAACTGGAGATTGAGCTACCATTGCTTCATCTAGTGTGCGATTGATGAAATGTCTAGAATGATCATATTCAAAAATTTTTATTACTACCAAAACAAAAACAAATTTTGCAGGAAATTTTGCAGGAAAGTAAAAGAATATATAAAATTTATTAAGTTAAACCAGCTCTTTGCATGTTCGCCAACATAAATGAAAAATAGTGGAACTTCGAAGGATCACTTTTGGCTTTCTAATTGGTTTGATTAAGAGTATCAACAATAACACATATTATAAAACATGTGAGGGGGGGGGGGGTATGAAGAAATTTTTTAAAGTAAAATTTTTATTGTATAAATTTTTTTTATAAACAAAAAACTTTGAATTTTATCCATTGCTGGCACATCTGCCCTATACCTAGATTTTTAACCTGAAAAAAAAAATATTTTGGACATTCTTTTGAAAAATCAGTCAACCCGAACCCGACACACCAGATTCAAAACCCAAACCGACCCGATCCGAACCAAAAAAGTAAGGTAAACCCGACCTGATGCCGAAATCTAGTACAATAAATACCGATTACACGGCACGACTCTAATATTAAGAAAGATAATTTTGGTATACATTTTAAGTATTCTGCAAAAGAATAGTGGAATATTTAGCCTTCATTATCAGTCAAAGGGGGGGGGGGGGGGTACTATTCATTGCATCACTAATTAAAAATAAAATATTTAATCTGCTAACCATATTGCAATAAAATATTATTTTTTACATAAAACATTGGAAATTGCACGCATGCAGTAAACACTGGTGTAAAGAATAGTCATTTGACTGAACGATAAATATTTAACAATAAAATAATAGGATGATTACGCATTAATACCTGCTAAAATCATGTTACATTATAATTCGAAATCAAACGGTCTTACTGTGTAGTTCATTTTTACTTATTAGGAATCAAGGAGAATGGAAATATAACAAAATTTAACTCATAAAGACGAAATATTTACTTACATCCTAATTTGAAATCATAATCAAGATGGATACCTTGAACACCTCTGTGGTTGCCTGAATAGTCATTACGTCATCATTGAAGTCCTTTCTCATTGGCTGACATGGGAGACTAAGATATTTCATGTATTTCTACTATGCGAGTGGTAAATATTATACCCGGTTACAGATAAAATTCTAGTAAACATGCAGATTTCTGTAGTTTTACAAAAACTAGTTTTGTAGGATTACAGATTTTTTTTTACAGTGTACAGTTTGTCGTTTAGAGGAATTTCTCACTGAAGCGCCTTTCGCAAAGGATAGGCTCGATCCAATTAGAAGAATAAGAGCACAAGCTGAAAGATTAGCATTTTAGCATTATATTTAGCAATTTAGCATTTTAGTAGCCTGGGCAACTGGTGATAGAATAAACACTTGAAAATGGAGATTCAACAGCTGTTATTTCAAACTTAATTTTATACTATTAAACAATAAACATGAAAATAAAGTTTTTTTTTCCAAATTTTATCTTTTAAATTTATGCGACTCCATGCTCCGATATTTTGACCTGGCAGATGTTAATATATACCTGATGATATGCTTTTTAAGTCGAAAATAAAGAGGAAAATTTTGTATTGTGACTTTTTTTAAATGAATGATATTTCAAATGCTGTCAAATTAAATTATTTGTTTTATTACCTTTCTTTATAACAATACATAGTAAATATATATAGATTTAATAATATAAGATAAATAAATTATATATTTGCTAGCGTTTCTATCGTATTTCTCTTGCTAATGCTCTCAAAAGTCACACAGTAAATAAATGTTATCCTTCCTTTTAACAGTTCTTTGTATCCCTGATCTAGCATTTATACAGTCTATTCAAAATGAAGAGAGAAAACAAATAAATAAAAAACAAGTCTTTTTTGCGACTTTCAGTTTCTTTACTACATTTCACCGATAAACATCATATTCAGCACAGTGATAACAGCATAATTCTTGTAAAAAAAAAAAAAAAAAAAACTGGCACAAATCGTGTTTTTGAGCAATAATTTTTTATCATAAGTGCCACAGACTTAACTTTTAAAGCTTAAATTTGAACCTATGTGCACGATTGTTTATATAATTTAGATCGTGTGAAAATTTGACTTGGGGATCATGCTCCATGTGCCAATATGGTGGACCAATGTTTGTTTCAAGTCCGTAGGGCAAACTTACCAATTACCTCGCTCAGTTCAATTTTGCCCAGGTCCCGCATGTGTTTACCTAATAGCAATTGCGTTCAAAGACTGGCCTGTAAAGGGCTGAACGGCTCTATCGAAACGGCACTATCATATCCTTTCTCCTGATAAAGGGATGGAAATTTTTCAGCTCGAAATGTAAGTTAGGATTTATTTTATTAATTAATGATTTCATTCAAAAGTTTTTTAGACGTTTACTTTAATAAACGTTTAACACCTATGGCAATGATAAAAAAAAAAAAAAAAAAAATGCAATTTAACAAATTACAACGATCATTTGGAAAATGATTTTTTCAAAGACTAAAATTTAAGACATAAAAAATCTTACGGAGTGGATCATACATTACGTACGCCATGGATTACATTTTTCGGTACTGTAAATTTTTAAACTTCTACAGAGCTGGTCGTTCATTACGTACTCCATGGATTAAACATTAATATTCCTGGACCCATTTTAAATGAAATTTCATTCTTAAACTTCTAGACATCCCACAATATTATTTTTTACACCGTCGTATAGAGAAAAAAATGTACTTTTAAATGCAATTTGTTTGAAAGCTGTATCCAATTTGTTTCTGAGTTATTATTTTTTTTTTGTAGTTTTTATTACTTTTTGTCATAGTGGCAACAGAAGTATCCATCTCTGTTGAAAGTAAAATGAAAATACAGATTACTGTAAAGACCATTCAGAAAACGAATAAAATGCGGATTCAACCAATAAAACGCTTCAGATATGTTTTTGATTTCCTACCCTGACAGAAGACAATAACCATTTTTCCAAATGGTTAATAAAACTTTTAATACAATATACAATTAAGAAAACTTTCTTTTTTTAATAATAAATAATTATCAAAAAATAGATTTAAGATGTTAAATTTGAAAGATGAAGACTTTTAAGAATATCTCAGACTCTTTTAATATAATCGATGGCAATTTAGTATCCTCTAGAACAGTTTTAAAAATCCATCAGTTACACGATGCTTGTTATGATGTCAAAACCATAATGTTATTTAAAATTGTTAATCAAGAATTTCTCTTTCGTTTACTATAGGAATCGACAGTTTAAGTCAGTGGTAAGTACTCACTAAAATGTATTTTTGAAATTCCTTGAGATTGTTTTTAAAATCTGATAGAATAAAAATAGACATAATGCTTTAATAATTTTTTTCTAATTAATAACCGCATTACTGGAATAAAATACTACACGCCTAATCTATAACATTTCATCTCACCTTCAGAAACCTCCCCTATTAGCTAATTCACCTTATCCATCACGCAGTTAATACTAAATCATCAATGGTTAAAATTATTATTTTTGTTTTAATAATTGTATATAATAGTATTTCCTTATAACAGATAGATTACATAGACATATGACTCCAAAAATGTAAGTAAGGCCTCTTTACGAGATTTCGGCAATTACAAAAATATCAGTAAGTATAAATTCTTTAGATATTTATATGCGACAAGCTGGGTCAACGGCACGCGCACCACGTGAGAACATTGTTCAATTCTGCCTGTTTTTGGTTTGTGTGTGATTACGAGAGATGGTTGATGTCGGTACAGATGTCGCAGATGCACCGCTGTTTCTTTTTGGTGCCAAAATGGCGATTTTTTTTACCTGGCGTGGCAACCCAGTCTACCAGATCGTGTGTATTAATCAAAGCCTTCCGATATTAATAGTTGAGCCCGTTACATTCTTGACAGTATATGTGTTTTAATAAAATACACATATACGCCGTACACCTTCTGAATTTTTGCAATTTTTGTATCTTCTGTTTCTTAATTAAAGTAATAACGTATACTCTCTTGCATACAGTAGTATCCTCTGCCTGTAGGGTATAATCCTCTGGTGTTTTTACGATTACAGCGCTCCAAACCCAGAACGAAATTCCTAATAGTTTTTATTTTATTGAAATTTAACATTCGAAAGATACTTTCGGACAAGTTCATAAACAAATATTTTTCTTATAACTTACAATGAGTCCCATGACTGCGCTCTCATGTCCCGTCATTTTTCTCACTAATTCTCCTGTAGCAATGTTCCAGCAACAGATAAGCCCGTCGCCGCCACCACTGAATAGGGTTTTACCTTCCGGATCGACCACCAGGGCATTGATCGTACCTTTGTGATCTTTCAGCACCTGAAAATCGAAAGCAATATTGACATAAAAATATTAGGCGTACCGGGAAAAAAAAAAAAAGTTCTACCCGTTTTTGTTATGTGAAAAACAGTTGCGCGTAGGTTACTAATTCTTGTACAAGTAAACACACCTAACTGTATTCTACAAATAGATTACGTGCGTAAGATATTAAGTTTAAATATGTTACAAAACTAGTGCTCTGTATTTAGTGGAATAAAAGAGGTTGTGGGGTATTACGAGACCTTTAAATCCAAGAGAAACTGTTATTAGCGAACGTTATGTTCTTCAATTAAATTGTTTGGCATAAAAAAAGGAAACATTACACTGGACACGAGCGCATATGTTACCAGGGTCAGTAATATAACAGCACCACAACGGAAGGGAAAATAGAAGTTCCATGACCTGCAAAACCATAAACCGCCTGCAATGGAAAATTTCACCACATTCGGCGCACTCATCATACATATTGCACCATGCGATTACTATCTCTTTAGCTCCTTACAAAACAGGCTTAGCAAAGCAGCAGTTTCAGTGAAGATAAGGTACGAAAAACAATCTATGAAGTCATAGGTCAAAAGACCAAACCATTTTTCATCACGGAATCCATCAGCTGCCTGTGCGTTGTAAAAAGGTTGTAGTGGCTAATGGTGGCCATGTTGATTAAGGCTTTGTTTTTTAAATATTATTAAAACAAAAATGTGCTAAAAACGAGCAGAACATTTTTGTACACTGAATATATAATACAGGGCATGCACATGAAACCTCTCTGATTTCAAATCTTAATTGTACGGAAACTATGAGTCCTAGAGATTTGAGGTTTGCGGTGTCATGAATAGCAACACAAGTTTATTTTGCTACAAAATTTTCTACCGAAGCACTTAATTTTTGTTATATGCACTATTGATATGTCATGTAATTGCCATAATTTTATTGCAGGTGTTGACCTATGAGCAGAGATGACAACAGCACAAGAGAGAGCCCAGTGTGTGATATGGTACTCTGAAACGAAACCACAGATTACCGCCGTACAAACGGGAATCACCAGACAGGTTTCTAGCTACAGGTAGTGTTAACCGACAGCCTGACTCGGGGAAGAAATCCATTTCTGAGGTGTTGCATAAAAGACAGCGTATGTGTGTCTATAAAGCTCTAATCATTCAGGCGCTAAAGCCCGAAGACCTATCAAAACCTAAAAACTTTGCTATTGAGATCCTGGATCGGATCGACAACGCTCTCAATTACCTAGAAAATGTGATATTCAGTGACGAATCAACATTCCACACACCTGGAACGGTTAATCGTCACAACGTTCATATTTGGTGTTCAGAACAACCTGACGTTGTTCGGAAATATGTCAGGGACAGTGACAAAATGAATTGTGTGGTGGGTCTGATGCATGACAGAATCATCGGATCATTTTTCTTCACGGAAAGAATAGTAACTGGTCCCATTTATCTTGACATGCTGGATCAGTTTGTTTTTCCACAGCTACTCTCTTTGCAGCCAAATGGGATATTGCAGCAAGTTGGTGCTCCACAACACACGAGTTTAGACATTCGCCATTCCTAGACGAAAGATTTCTGAAGCAATGAATCAAACGAGATGGACCCACTGCTTGGCCTCCGCGATCTCCAGACATAACTCCTCCGGATTTCTTCCTGTGGGGCTATGTCAAAGATTGTCTACGCTACACCTGTACGTGATTATTGGGATATCCGCCACAAAATTTCGGAAGCCGCCGATTCAGTCACACCTGACATGCTGCGCAACACATGGATTGAGATTGAATATCGACTGGATATTCTGAGAACTACGAACGGAGCCCAAATCGAAATGCATACATAGACAAAACAGCAACTTTTCCAGACAAATAAACTTTTGCAGCAAAATAAACATGTTGTCATGACACATGAATAATGCATATACAACAAAAATTAACTGTTTTGGACAAAAAAAAAATTGTAGCAAAATAAACTTGTTTTACTATTTATGATACCGAAAACCGCAAATCTCTAGGACTCATAGTTTCCGTACAATTAACATTTGAAATCAGGGAGATTTCATGTTGGCACCCTGTATTTTAAGGGACTAAAACTCGAACTATAAATTTGAAATCAGAAAACTAAAAATAAGATAAATGTAAAAATTTTTGCATTTGCGCTAATGTAAATACATAGTATGACATGTGAAAACCATCCTTTTTATTACTTTCTGACCTTTCAAAGGAAATTAAAATAGCATTTTTGCTACAACACTCAAAAATCAAATTTTAATTTCCTTTCAAAATACTTTCATCCCCTTTATTCGCTCAGTGTATGGTTGTTATTTTGAATAATTTTAAACTTTCTGATAATTCTTGAAAGTACGTCAGAAATTTCTCGCTAAAATGTACTCTTTTCCAAATCCAATTACTTAAAGCTGTTTCCAAATCCAAACTGACCACTTTCTAACATAATTTTTAATTCATTTTTGTTAGCGAATAGATGATATTGGCAGGTGCTTTTATTCAGAAATTTTGTAGAAAATGATGCCAAAGTTTTCGCTTTGAACCGAATTTCCGGACGCAGTAACATATGAAAGGGAAAAAAGGGCTGTCCTGAGGGAATTATCGCTTATAACTCAAGATGTAATACATTTATTGGAAAATGAAAAAAAAAATGTTCGATCAGAAATCACTTCAGTAACCATGCCTGCATGTATCATACATTTAGGTTTAAAAATTATTCGTAAATATGTCAGAAAGTTTCGCGTTGTTGAATGGGAAAAAAAATATATATATATATTTGTTTGTTAGCAAATAGATGATATTGGGAGTTGCTATTATTAAAAAATTTTATAGAAAATGATGCCAAAGTTTTCGCTTTGAACCGAATTTCCGGACGCAGTAACATATGAAAGGGACAAAAGGGCTATCCCGTAGGAATTATCGCTTATAACTCAAGATGTAATACATTTATTGGAAAATGAAAAAAAAAATGCTCGATCAGAAATCACTTCAGTAATCATGCCTGGATGTATCATACATTTAGGTTTAAAAATTATTCGTAAATATGTCAGAAAGTTTCGCGTTGTTGAATGGGGAAAAAAAAAAAAATATATATATATATATATATATATATTTTTTTTGAGAACCGCATAAAAACACCACTTTGAGTAAAGTTTTACTGCACTTTTTATATTATTATAAACAAATAATTTAAATGTCTATCATTCAGTGGTTTGCTCATTTTTCCTTATTTAAGTTAACGTTATTAATTACATTTAATATAAATATCTTAAGTCAACACAGGAAATTTAAAATCTAGAGGCAGTCACCAGACTAAAAGATCGTCACACTTTTTCACTAATTGAAAATTCTTTGTTTATCACTTGAAGATACAATGTGGTGCTTTTTTAGCAATTTCAAAACTGAAAAGTGTTTATAACTTCACTTTGACTAGTTGTTCTTCCATCTGTCGGTCTGCGCTCTAACTTCCATAAATATGCTTGAATTAACACGTAATTGATATAGTATGTTATTGAAGATACAATGTGGTGCTTTTTTAGCAATTTCAAAATTGAAAAGTGTTTATAACTTCACTTTGACTAGTTGTTCTTCCATCTGTCGGTCTGCGCTCTAACTTCCATAAATATGTTTGAATTAACACGTAATTGATATAGTATGTTATTGAAGTTAGAAAGGGCATATTCCCTATTGAAAATAGAGTATCTATCACTTATAGTTCATTTACAGAGACATTAAAAAAGAATTCGATACATTGTGGCCTATGGGCGAAATTGTTTGAAGAATATTTTGATGATGGTATAGTGTTTTCAGTTAGGTAAAAAGTCTGTTGATGGCAGCACCACAAGTATATTTTAAGCCACTCTTGTAAGGAACTAGTTCTTATGTAGTTGTAAATAGTCTCTAAGCGTATGTTTACGTTTTGTGTTCCTTATGTAGTGTAATAAATATTTGAAATGTGCATTTTAGTAGTGCTTCCTCGTACAATTGATGTTATTTTTATAATTAAACTAGAAAGGTAGCCCGTCAAAAATGACGGAAATTTAGATATAAAGATATATACAACTCATGTGCAAGAATATGAGTTTTCTCGCTTGTTCCTCAGTGATAGATGAAAATAACACATTTTAAGAATGAAACACATTTATCAAAAACTGTGTACAGTAGAAGACCACTAATCTGCACAGTTTGGTTCCAAGTGTTATGCAGATTTGAAGCTTTTTGCCGTCATGTCTATTCAATCTTTGTTTACATTTTTTTTTAAATTCATATATTGGACAATTTAGATTGTTAAGCCTTAAAAATAAATAAATTACACACTTGAAGTAAGGTAAAAAATATTAAATTATCGTATACGATTTCATGAAATGGTATTATATGTGTGTGCTTCACGATCTTGGTTACGATGTTGGCGAAATTCGCTGCAACTTGTCATAATACTAATAGTGTGGGCCGCTATAACAAAAAAGTAACCAGTTTTTAGTAAAATTTCTGATATAGAGTAGTTTTCAAAAACTTGTGTAAAATTGCTGGCCGTTCTCATGTTATGTCAGTCCTAGGAATAATATTTCTAACACTGAAGAGTTTCCATGTATATGTGGAATTTATAAAAGCTTCTCCAAAAGAAAGGTCCTGAAATGACATTGTAATTCCTCTAACTTCAAAGTTTAATCGGGCCCTGATGTTGTTTACTGAAATCTAATAAATACAGTTATTTTGAATATTACAATAGAATTAAACAGTTAAACTTATTTAACTTAAATCCGCTGTTACTTCCCGATGCTATTTTTTACTATTAAGAAAGAAAATTAATTAAATTTTTCAAATCATGCATTTATAATTTTTTTCCGTCTTTAATAACTAAATAATGAAAAAAATATGCTTTTGTTCTGAGCTCATAAATATGACAATAAAATAATGTAACTAAGAAACATTGCAAAATTAAATTTTTGTGATTTCAAACCATAAACAAACGATATCGCCACCATTTTACCTACTATGACGTCATTAGAATATTGTCCATTGATTGTTGGAGAACTTACTTTGTGAATGATTACCTCAATGATTTAATATTTTTTACGGTTCACGATGAATGAATCACTTGTGTTTGTTTAGGTTTATGGAAAGAGATATTAAGGTGTGAACCTAATTTTAACTGAAGTTATTCAAGGATATATGTATTTTTAATCGAAATTAAAAAGAATGCTTTGATCTCGAAATAAAAAGTTTTAGCTTGTATAATTGGTTATTTCTGTTAATTATTTATTGAGGTACTTTTCCATTATAGCGCATTTTTAAAAAAAGCGTGGCGCAATTCGAGCATCAGAAAGTGAGATATGTTGCCAAAATATATAAACAGCTATGAAAACAAATCTAATTAACTTTTATTTTTGTTTATATATGCACTTATATACATAAAAAATCGTTTCTAAATATATATAATTTTTTTTATATACAAATTACGGCACAGATTTCAGATATGAACCGGGATATCTAACTGGCGCCAAAATGGTGTTATTTTGCCTGCTATGGTAACCCGGCTATTGCTTATTTATTAATAAATTGTTTATTTACTTTTATTTTCTGTTTTTAATTATACAAACTGTTTTGTTCTATAGTTATTATTCAAACTTTTATTTATTTATAGTTATTTCCTTTTCAAAATGATAAGTAACTGGTATTCGAAAGCGAGATTTCTGCCAAATTGGCGTCAGAGAAAAATCACGCCAACCCCATGCGTATATGACATCTGTGCAAAAATTACTTCTGTTTCTTTACAAAAATGGGTAAATAGCGTTTTTTGTATATTAAATAAATTGAATACATATAGAAAAAATTGCTTGTGAGTATGAAGCAGTAAATAGGTTACCAGAAAATACGTTGGCAAACTTCTTTCTCGCCAAGAAACTTTTCTCCGAAGTATTGTACATAAACAATGATTGCTAGAAATGCATTTTTAATTATGATATGCACTTTTATGTTTCACTACATTTATGTGTGTATAAATGCTACAGTTCATATGCAGGGCTACACAAAAGAATTCGTAAGGGTTACTGAGTATGAGAGTAAATTGCTTAAACGTGTTTTTTAAAGGAAGTATGCATTTTTACGCTGAACTGCATTTAGTTTACTAAGAAATGTTTGTAGAATATAGATAAAATGATATACATTGTCACGCAAAGAAATGGATGCATAACCGTCTATGGATGATAATATCTGGAAATGTGATTTCGGTAGTTTTAAGAGTAGTTTAAATTAAATTTTAGCTTAATAGTGGCATGTAATAACGATACTATTGGCTATGGACGGTAACTGCTGTAATCAATTTTTAAAAAATTTTATGCGTCTTCTAAAATGTTTACTTAGTTATCTTATTTACCTTATTTCCTCAAATAACGAAGTTTTGTTAAAGCATTCAGGATGTGTTGGAAAGTGTTTCATATTCTATGCTTATCGCATGATTTTTCTTTCTTCTTTAGTCTTCTTTTGCATTTATTTTATTCTTAATTTTTTAGTCTTATACTGCTTTATAGAAACTTTGGCACAGTTGTCATATACGCGATTTTTTCCGACGCCAATTTGGCGAAAATATCAACAGCATAAACAACAACATCCGGGATACCATATCAAGCAAAATAACGACACTTTGGTGCCAGTTAAGTACCCGCTGTGTATATGACATTGGCGTCAAAAAAAATCGCGCCAATATGGGGGCGTATATGACATCTGTTCCGAAACTTTAATATTTAATGTTTAAACTCTTCGCTCCACCCCCCTTGCATATAGTACAAACTATAACACAGAAAGCGCAAAATAATAGACAGTTTGGTACTTTCCACTGTAGGGGCTTTGGCGTTTTTTTAAAAAAAGCTTGGTGTAATTTGGGCATCAGAAAGTGAGATTTGGGTACTTTTCCGTTATACGGATACCATTGTCGTCAAGCGTAATAGTTGGCGCAAAATGAAAATCACGTGAATTGAAGCATTTGAAAAATAAAAGAAAAAACATTGTCGATACTAAAGTGAGCATTTAAAAAAATATAACATTTAAAAATTCCAGACTTTTACGAACTATTTCATTAAATCACAAATATATACTTAAAATAAGTGAACAAATAACTGTTATAAAATAAAGCAATAAAATAAAACTCATATTAAACTGCTGGCATAAAATTACAAATATCGGTACTTCTTAGTTATCCCGTGGACCAATTTCGCCAAATTATATAGATCGCCAAATTATACACATTGACATAATTTTTATTTTAAATAACGAAAGAACAAATAATTTAGTAAAACATTAATAAAAATACAAATAAAACGTCGAATTAATAGTTTTATTAGTCATTATTGGCATTTAATCTTACAATTAATTAACTAATGGCAACCATTATTGGCAATTAATATTTCAATTTGGCGACAGAAATTTGGTCGACGGGATAACTAAGAAGCACCCAAATATCTTTTAGCATTTTGAAATAATTAGCGCCAGTGGTGTAGCCAAGGGGGGGGGGTCCGGACCCCCCCGAAAGTAGACCTGGTTTACTGAATCATGGATACAAATACAACAGTAAAAACTGCTAAGACAGAATCACAAAGGATCTATAAAAAATTCCGCTTTAGAGAGGTGTTAGTCTTAGAAGGTATAATTCAAAGGTATGTCTTTTTTCGGGGCTATGAACTTTTCTGTTTTAGACAGGTTTCCGTGATAAACACTTTCCGTTTTCACAGTATCCCTTAAAACTGCTAAAACGATCTCACATCCCAAACTTTTTCTTTCACGTACTCCTTTCTTAGGTTTTTCATTTCGGAGTACCCCCATTTCTCATAAACACGTCCCCCTCCCCCCCCCCTCTCCACTCAAGGAGATAACGTAAACATGCTTTTTTCCATTAGTAATCTTCTTATTACAACCATATAATAAATCGATGCAAATTACATTGATATTCCTAACATTTTTGTGACTTCCATTACCGATATCATTTTCACATACCCCAGCAGACCCGCCACGTACCCCCAGGGGTACGCTACCGCAGGTTGGAAACCGCTGCTATAACACCACCTCTGAAGAGCATAATTCTATTACAGGAAAATGTGTGAAGATGACCTATCTCAAATGAAAACAATTCAAGATTCGACGAAAACAACACTATTTGTGCTTGCTAACGTTTGAAACCTATCTGAAATGAAATTTGTTCCAATTGTGAATCCTTCTTGGCAGGTTTTCTGAAAACACGGAATCCTCTCATAAAAAAACATTTTAATGTCCCGAGACGGAAGGATAACTAAACAAGTATACCTGCTATTCCGTTTACACAAATTTACTGTAACTAGATTAAACGTAAAACTTCTTTATCTTGGACTTCGATGGGGTTCTGTTGTCGACCCTTATGGGAAAGAACGAGTTTATTACGAACGCAATAACGGTACATTGGTTGAGTTTCGTGACCCTTATCTTTGTTCACATTATAACGGACAATATTAACAATTACTTTAAATCTACTGCCTGCAATTAATAAAAGTAACTATATTTTTGGACCGGTTTTTTGTTACCACTTTCAAAACACTGGCGAGAAAAAATAAAGGAACAACCATAAAAAGGTGCTTTATGTTAATTCTATTAAGGGAACTTCCAGAAAGGTAACTCAATGTCAACGTTATCACGTAGTCCAATGGGATTAACATTCGCTACAGAAATATATGCAAATTTTTCAGCCTCAGCCCATTCTTTCGGTTCACGTGTGAAAAGGAGCACACGTGGGTAATTTGAAGTCTAATTTTAAGGAATGTACGTGAAATTAGGTAAAACTTTGCTTCTAATAGGTAGAATATGTCGTCCAGAAGACATTTGACCGATTTTGAGAAATTGCGTGCGATAGGGAGAATGGAAGCAGGACAGACACACTTAGGGGTCTGTAAAGATTTATAAATAGCCAAAAGCGTCATGTCAAGAATCTGTAAACGGTTTAAAGACACTGGTATAATGTCCACAGACAACCAGGTCAAGGTAGAAAACGCACCACAATAGGCTCTCAGGACTGTAATTTGCCAACGATTGCTAAAAGAAATAGGCAACTGACGTCAGTTCAGATTGCAGGGAGTTTGCTGCAGCAACAAGAACTCGACTATCCTGGTTTACTGTGAGTGACAGGCTGCATGCAAGGAAACCTATAATTTGTGTTCCGCTAACTCCAGTAGCGAAATGAGCCCGGTTAAAGTGGTGCAGAGATCATCGTCATTGGAGTACCACGGACTGGAGCCGAGTTCTCTTTACCGATGAATCCCGACTTTGTTGAGAGAGTTACCACAGATATGTTACCATATGGAGGGAGAAAATCACATGCAATAAGGCTGCAAACATCCGTGAAAGACATCGATACAAGGTCGTGGAATTGTGGTATAGACGGACATCATTTTGAATGGCCGCAGTGACCGACACATTTTTACCAGTGCAACTGTGAATGCTGAAATACACAGAGTTGAGATTCTTGACTCCCCTGTCAAGTTGTTTAAGGGTGCAATCGGGAGATTCGGAATTTTATGATTATTAATGGTCTAGAAGGGCGCTACCCCCTTCCACGGAACTCCTAAGTATCCCTTCCAGAGCTGCATAAATCCGACCCGTCCGAAGCTTACTGCTGAACTTGGAGAATGTTCTAAAACTGTTTTAAACCATCTAAAATAAATTGGCTGGGAAGTACAAAAACAGAAACCACCATGAACCATTTTTTACACATTCTAATACTTCCAAAATAGTCCTAATCCATCACAAATAAACTTCTTACAAAAATTTAACTTCCTTAAAGACGACCAGATATCGGAAGCAACTATTAGATCGAATATGGTATCAAAAGTGGCGAGACATGAAACATGGAAACCCAAAAGAATTATGGCTGAATAAGACAATTGTAACAAAACTGCTTTTTCCAGCATGAACTATATTTGATGTGTGTGCTTCTTACATTACTAGTTTCTGTAGCTGAAAATACAAAATATTTTTCTTAAAGTTAAAACCTTCCCTCATAGCATTTTTAGTTTGCAGAAAATTTGCAACAGTTTTTCTTTGAAAACCTGCAAAGTTGCAGTAAGCGTAGCATGACAAGACTGAAAGGTCATAACAAGATAACCGAAACTCCGAAGTCACCACAATTTGAACTTGCAGCTAACTTGCCGTGCAAGTTAAATTCATACTGTATCAAATTCATTGCAAACTAACGGCAAACAAGTAATCAAAAATGCTGCAGACTTACTGCAAAGTAGTAATCTTTCCATGTCACACTATAAGTTTAACCCCTTCGAAGGGGTCCATAGACCTGATCAAGTCTAGTGATGCGAAAGCGCCGTCAGAAGGTGCATGCATCGGTTTTATCACCACAAACAAGTTTAGGTAATATTTGTACTTTTCATTTCGAGCATTTTTTGGTATTTAATAAGTATAGCGCTTAGAAAAAGCGGTGCCTACCGAATAAAATTTCTGCAATTTCTGTGTATGTGCTGATTGTCTATTCTCTCAACAGAGGGATTTTTTGCTTTCGTCACTTTCGTGAATGAAAGACAGTCTTGCATCAGTTTCACAACAAACTACTCATGCAAGTGGGTGATGGTATACCTTGCGGGAGATTTGCTGCGAATTTCTCAATTCGAATTTGTCACGGCAAGATAATATCAGAAAAAATAAACTTGCTGCTAATGTTCATGCTAACTGGGTTATCTCAAAAGCTCGCATGGGGAGCGCGGCGGATCGCATGAATGTCTCATGCGATTGACACTTATGTGAAATCATTATCCAATATCTATTACAGCACAAGTTCTTAATTCAATGGCAAGAAATTAAACATGGAAATTGCTGTTTTAAACTTAACCACTTGATCCTAACTTTATTGTAGGCAAATGTAATATGTATTATGTAATATGAAACTTGATTTAACCCATTCGCTGCCAAAACTATAAAGTAATAATTTTCAATTTTTTTGTTAAAAGTCGTTTGCTACCACAAATTCAGAAAGGTAAATTTCGCTTTACTAATACAGCGAAGTTTCTGCCAATAAATGAGGCATTTTTTTAAATTCTAAAATAGTGGTGACAAAGTAATTAAAAAATTAAAGCCACGAGTATACTCGTGGATGACAGCGAATGGGTTAATTAAGTTTAACTCTTCAGTATGCTCTCAGCTTTTTTCATCATAGTGAATCTTTTTCATTGGTAAATATTAATGTAACTTCAATGTATTATTAGTTGCAGTTATAGAGATTGACCTTACATTTTTTATCCATACTTTTTTTTTTTTTAATTAAGAAATTAAATAAGGTTATACCTAAATTCTTAAAGTTACTCGAAATACTTCTATTATACATACACAGTCAAGACAAGATTCAAAGGGACTGGTAAAAAGTTCCATTTTAGACAGGTTTCCATAGAAAGAAGTGTAATTAATTATGCTTCTAAGATACACAACCTCAATGAGATCTATTGTTCGTTTCGCAGGGATTCTGAAACTCTTCCGTTTGAGACAGGATTGCGTTATAGAAAGATTCCAGTTTCACAGGTTTCACTATGTTTCACTAAAGAACAATGAAAATCCCCTTTCAGACAGGTTTTCAGCAAATTTAATTGTATCGCAATTCATATTAATACCATGTAACGCTTCCGTTAAAGACAGGATCCTGTTATAGACAATTACTATTTTAACAAGTTTTATTCTATTCATATGACATAAATAAGTATATTTATATAAATACACAAAACTTGTAAAAATGGAACCTGCCTAAAACGGAATTCTGCCTTAAACAAAAATTTTCCGTGCTACGGAAAAGAATACTATACAAATACACCTAATAATACGAAAACCTGCGTAAAACGGAATTCTCCAGCAATATTTACGATTTACAATATTGACAGGTTTTACTATATATATATATATATAACCTGAAGGAAAAATTTTGCCCCCCCCCCCCCCCCGAAACGAAATCGCTACGCCACTGATTAACGCATTAGCATACATTTTGGCATGGTGTCCGTATAACGGAAAAATATCGAGATTTGTTGTGAAATCACATAAACAGCTATGAAAACAAACTTGATGAGCGTTTTTGCTTGTTTTATATGTTTATTTTATATATATATTATTGATTATTGATGTTTTTATGTACAAACTACATCTGTTTCTGTATAAAATTAAAGAAACGGCTTTTTTATGTTAAATAAATCGTATAAATATTTAAAAAAAATGCGTGTGTATATTAAATGAAACAGTGGATAGGTTCCCGGAAAATATGTTGCCAAATTTCCTTTTTCGCCAAGGCACCTATACTGGAAAAGTACCTAAAGCACAATAAAATCGCGCAGTTAGGAGCTCACACAGAACAGCGTCGTCTATTGGCGGTTATTTTATTAGTAGCATCGGGAGGAAGATGTAAAGATGTACTTTAAATTCTCACTCTTAGATTTTGAAAAAATATCTTAAAAGAGCGGAGTTTAAATTAAATTTCGGTGACCTCCTTTATGAAAGATTAATGGTTTTCGCCAAATTAGCCAGCTATCACCAAGTTGGCTAACAAGTCGCTACTGTGGTAACCCTGCATTAGTATTTTTCAACAATTATTCATTTCAATGAAGCGGTCCTACCAGAATTGTGAGGGACACACAGAGACTTGGATTTTATATAAATAGAAGATAGTAAAAACACAATAGATGGTAAACTACTTCAAACATTACGAAATTGACATACATTATATAGATGCTCTAGGCCTACAATATATTTTCTACTGCAAAAGAAGTGTGTAGAACTTATAGTTAGGGACATGCAAAATTATTCAGATACATTATGTGGTCTATGGTTTTCAGTGCATTTTACTGATATTACACTATTTCAAGCATTACGAAATTGATATGCATTACGGGCATGCTCTATTATAGCACGTTTTTAATGACACATAGTGTACATTGCATTCTATAGATCATGTACAGGGCTACACAAAAGAGTTTGTAATAATCTATGGATTTGAATTGAATTTAATCGGATTATGGATTTGATCTTGAAAGTCTGTTTATAAATATGTTTACGCTTTTTTCAGTTGAACTAAATTTTAGCACACTGTGATATTAACATATACTCCCTTAATACTAATAGTATTAAAGGGGTAGTGGTAGTACAGACAAACTGATGTACGTTTCACAAAATATTTCGAATACATTACTGATATTGAAAAGTAATAGCTAAAAATGGGCTTTCAAATGTATTATGCATTTTCTAATTTTTATTTATACATTTCCTTTCAGTATAAAAAAAGGTGAAGTTGCGCAACAGCACTCTGGCAGTGTTGAAAAGTATTTTATAATCTATGCGTGGCGAATGATTTTAATTTCTTGTTTTACTTATTATTTAATGCTGTTTATGTGTCAGTAACACTTCTTAGATTCATATATAAAAACCATTATGTATTAATAAAAATTCTTTGAGTTGTATCCATGGTTTGATTAAAAATTTTAAAACTTTTAATCGAAATAGGATCAATATGCTAATATATGACAGCATTACATTGCAAAATAAATAAAAATAAATAAAAGCATGAAGAATCAATGGAGCATTGTATTGGATTCAAAATAGCATTTCATTCTAAATTAGCCACCTTCTAATCGCCAACCTCAAATTTATGACTCTACTTCACGTGCAGAAATTCCACGTTCTCTCTTAAATAAAACTTAATAACCATATTATATTAAATGTCTAACAATTTCAAAAATCGAAAGCCTGGAAAAAATTTTAAAGAGATAATTATATACTTACATGGAGAAGTCTTCCTGTCTTCACAGACCATATTCTAATACTCCTGTCGGAAGAACCAGTAATAAGTATATCGTCTTCATGGAAAGTCTTGCCATCCAGATCGCTTTTGTCGTCAGGAAGGAATACAAGAGGATAGACGGCCTTAGAGTGACCCTGGAATAGGCAAAGATTTGACTCTCACATCAATAGTTTATTCCATTAATAAAATATCGATCCGTTTGAATAGAAAGTTCCATTTCTTTTATACAATGAAAAACCGTACGCTATGGGTTATTTATTGTAATATTGAACGTAAACTTTATTAACACTTTGAGGTCTAAGCCCGAGTGTCACTCGGGTTGCTGTTTTCGGTGTAGCGAACTAAGCCCGAGAGTCTCTCGGGGTCAACTTTTAACTCTCTGAGCTATAAAAGTACGTACTATATTACGTTCGCGGTCTTTTCAGATATTATCTACGAATCTTTTATTTTGAAAAAAGAAACTGGTGGCAGCATTAAACAGAAGTAAGCATATGAAAATACAGTAAAACCTCCCTAAAGCAACCACGTTCTGTTTCAATAAAATTGGTCGCTCCGAGAGGTGGTCTCTTAATGGAGGTCATGTTTAAATCTAGATTTTAATTGCTGAAAAAAGGTAACAATTAATGTTAACTAAAATTTATTTCACATTAGGAAAAAACATAGAAATTTAAGTATAAAAACAAAAGTAAATTACATAAGTTAATTACTGCAGAATTTAAAAAAATGAATACATTTTAGGGTTTTACCTTTTATAACTTTTATTTCCAAGTCCTTTGGAAGTTCAATAAATAAATTTTTTAAAAAAATGGAAGGGAACAAATAATGACGATTTCATTAATTTATCTATTTCTTTGAGAGTTTCCTGACAGAATAGAGCAGACGAGTTTATTGACCGTCATTCTTAATTTGTCATCAGAGTTGAATTCATTGCCTAAAAAGGCATAAAGGGGTTTAAACACTTAAAAGTTACCGGAAAAATAAATTTCTAAATTTAGTTTAGAAGTTTGGTGAATAATGCGCTCTCCGGAATTACTTTTCTAATAAAACCTTCTTCAAGTGACCAGGAAAAAACGAATTTGTTTCATTTTCTTCAAAGAAATTGGTTGCTCATGGAGGGAGCTCAACTGGGATGGTTTCTGAATGGAGGTAAAATTAGTATTGAGCCTATGGGAATAAATTTCGTTCCATGAAAAAAATTATCGTTCAAGGAGGTGGTTCTGGTTGCATAGGGAGGTTTCACTGTGTTTAGAATCAGCGCTTAATTCGAACTTATTGTGAATCGTGTGGTGTTGCTCTTTGTGCTTTGAAATGTACCACACAAAAGCAAATTTTACTAAATTATGTTTATATACAAATAAAACCTATTTTCAGATATCTGTACAACAATAGGGTAAGTTTTTTTCCAGTCTATGTAAAAGTTTATGTTAAAAAATGTTTTCTTATGCGGAACTTTTTTTAAAAATATAAAACATACTTTTTTCAATAATTTCTCATTAAATATTAATTTTTAGTACATTTAAATAGTTCCTTCATTATGAATGAGAACAGTTTGAAGTTCATAAAAATATTAAAATACATATCTTACAAGTATTTTTTTTTTCTTTTTAAATCATGAAAAGTACCAAATACCCTCAGTTCAGAGGAAGATAATGCGGTTGAAATAGCTCAGGCCTCAAAGTGTTGGAGATTGAGCAGCTATTCAAAAATTATGGAATCAGCTCAAATACGGGTTCATTTTCAAATAAATTATACATTGAGATTATCAATAATTTAAAAAATATTTATGAGGTACTTCGAAACCGGTTTCGAAAGTGAAAGTATCCCCATAAGGGAAAAAAACTGCAACCAAGATAAAAAAAGTAGAAAAGGACCTTCATAAAGATCGACTTCAGCTAGCCAATGCAAAAGAAAAAAAAAAAAATAAATAACATAAAAATAAAAATAAAAATATCGAAATGCAAATGAGATATTTTAAAAGAATCCTCCCATAGCTTTAACATTAGCTTGCGACAGTCTTCGTGTGGCAGAAGCAACTATTAACCTACATTCATTATTTTATCATCCTACAAGAAAGTGATCAGCTAATTCAGAATAGAAATACAATGATAAGAATAATAATACTAATTTTAAAAAAAAAAGAAAAGAAAAACCTTTAGCTGATTCAGAATAGAAATACAATAATAAGAATAATAATACTAATTTAAAAAAAACTTTGGCTGATTAGCAATATAAATACAATGATAAGAATAATAATACTAATTAAAAAAAAAAAAAACTTTAGCTGATTCAGTATATAAATACAATGATAAGGATAATAATAAAGAATAAAAAATAAAACCTTTTCTAAATATCAGACTTAAAATTAAAATGTTATATGAATGACACTTAGCGCTGAATATTCAGCAGTACATAAAATAACGTTTAGAGAACCAGGAAATCTACAGAAATTGCAGAGCGACCTAATTTGAGAAAATTTGCTCAAATCACAACATGCAGGCATAAAAATGATTCAGAGGGCGATTTTTGACAAAAAAAAAAAAAAAAATTGGCTAACCTACCACGTACTTCCCGAAAAAATGGCTTTGTATTAAATTAAAAGAGCTTTTCAGTTGCCTTCTATTCTTTATGAAAAATTAGAAAGGGGGTAAAATAACTGCAACAAATTCATTAACATATACATTATTGACGCTATCGAAGTCGACGGAGTAAAATTCAAGTAGGGCAAGGTTGTTGGGGGGTTTTTTTGTGGGGGGGGGGGAGGGGGTAGGGGTAGAGGAGAAGTTTTGTCACACGTAGATGCTCTTATGGCAATAAATAACATTTGTACACATTTAATTGTTTTTTCTAGGTTATGAAACATTCTTCTTTTCGCCTTGCATTCTAAAAGTAACGTGTCGTATTCCCAAAGAAAGTTTTTATAAAACGCTAGCTGACCCGCCCGGCGTTGCCGGGCTTGTGATAATAAATATAAATGAACCTAAAATTTGTATGATTATATATCTTTAATTTGATTTTGCCTGAATTTATATTAGGTTGAGCAAAAAGTTCTGGGAAATTTTTAATCTAATAGTTACCAGAATTTGTATCGTATATAAGAGTACTATAGTGGTATATTTATAGGAGTTCAGGAATTCTTTTTCGCCTGTCCTGGACATTTATGTGGATCATATGGAACTTTTTTTTTTTCCTACTAGTTCTACTAACAATTTTTTCTTAAAAATTGTCTATCTCTTTAGCTTTCACTCTCTATTCTTTCGTGGCTACTAGCCGCGTTTAAACGCTCTTTTTCCCAAGGCTCCCATTGCATTGTAACACAATATACTCTTAGCCTGGATGTAAAGTTGCCATGCAACTAGGGAATCCACACACCTGCTTGATTGTTCCATTGTTCCAGTTCAGGAACTTTGGCTTAAAATGTCCATTGAACAGTATGATTTGCGTGTGTTGACCCGGCATTATTCGAGAAAAGGCCGAACGATTCTGAAAGCCGTCGATGAGGTTAATGAGGATGAAGGTGCTGAAGTGTGCTTTTGGCGACAAACTTAGCCAGCAAATCTGGAATCTGGCAGAAAGTCGTGGACTATATCTCTAAGAATAGTCCTTGTTGCTTTTGTTGTTAATTTGCGCATAACAACGCAATTTTCACAAATTTCCCAGAACTTTGTACTCAACCTAGTATTTTTAAAGGAAAAAAATCGCGAAAAAAATATTCATTTTTCGTGGTAAAAGTACTCCTAAGAAGACTTTTTCATTTGAGTTAAAGGACTTCTCCTTTCGTTACAAAATGTAATTTTTCAAAAAAATACAATAAATTTCACAACATATAATTGTCCAAATGATTAGAGATTTAGATATGTTACGTAAAATGCGTGTCTGCTGAATGTGTCGAAAGCGAGCGAAATCGTAACGAAACACTCGGGTTTTTACTGTTTTCGTCGAAATTTTCACACATTTTACTTTGTAAAGAATAGTTCTACCATCCGAATGTTTCGAAATTTTTGTAGATGGGGTAAATCTGGTGTATTAGAGATGCTCTATAAAGATCGTTCTAAAATACTGACGTTTCGTTACTTTTAGTGTAGAAAAAATATCGTCTCTGTGAGGTGCGAAGTGACCTGCGTTCACGGGTGTATTTAAAAGAGTTAAAATTCGCATTTTTTAAAACCGATTACACCATCGATTAGAAGAAGGTTTCCGCTTTAAAAACATATTTTTGGTTTGTCGGCATCTGTAAACTTGCGCCCTGGAGGGATGTTGCCATAAGGGAGAAAATTGTTTTTCGAAAAAACGACCCTTTTTGAAAAGTTTTTTTTTTTTTTTTTTTTTTTTTTTCAAAATGTTAACTGCGATATTTTTTGGAATTGATTGCGGCATTTGAAACGTAAGAGTACGATCTTTCGGAATATCTCTTCCAATTTTAACTGTACTAAGTGGCTTGGCCAATTAAGCTTAAATCAAAACTGTGAAAAAACAAAAAGAAAATCGAATAGTAGGTTCTTCGCTACGATGTTCGTTTCCTCCCGATGCGTAAAATTGTTTCTGGGCATGCGCGAGCGCTTTTCCGAGCTCACAATGAAAAAGGTGAATTTTTGATGAGAGTTCTTTGTCATTTATAATTAATATCTCGACTAATTAACAAAATATTAAAATTCTGAACGTCAGGTGCACCAAGAGAGGCCTTAGAATACGCTCACAAAAATTTTCAGCTTTGTACGTGCGGTAGATTTCGCTAGCCATCGCAGATAGACACTTACACACACAGAGCGAAACTTTCTTTTATTAGTATAGATTTTTGATTAATTTAACCCTTAACTGGAAACAGCAGCAGTCTGTGAGACTGCTGCGTTAACCCATTTACCCGTTACGCCAAAATGTCCGACATTTTTAAAACGTCTGTTTCTGCTACCACATTAAAAATTTGCCCCTGCTTGGTGCATCGGTATTCAAGAATAAATGTATTCGTTCAGTTTATGGTAAGTTATTAATAGGTTTTATTGCGTACTGATATTCAGCGTTTCCGTTTAAGGGTTAATGTGTATTTGATGAAAAATAAAGAAACATTTAACTTCAGCTTAATGCTGAATAGTTTCTTTCATGTAATTGCTGTTTTGTTACGAGGACGGTGAACTTTCAGATGAACAAAAATCAACTGAAAACGCAAATTTTTGTTTTGTGTTATTAATATTTACATAGTTAATATCAATGCATTTGAAAGTATGTTTTCACGCTGTTTAAAGTAATAAATATAAAAGGTAAAAAGGAAAATAGCATGTAATAATTTATTTCAAATGCATTTTTCCCAAACAAAATTTTCAGTCTATTCATCTTTAAAATACCCTTTGGGTTAAATTTTTGATCAGAATTTTTAATATCTAAAAGATATAATTTTCATACATAATTACAATAAATCAGTACGTTCGTTTTAGAATGCTGATATATTAAGGTTCTCAAATTAAAAATAAAGTCTATTAACATTTAAAATTTTAATAAAATTCAGTTTAGTTCTAGATTTTTAGCTCACGGGCTATCAAAGTCTGAGAGCTAATGTGCCCACAGGTTCTGTATGTATGGATGTACATATGTACGTACGTACGTACGTAACGCGATAACTCTTGATAGAAATATCCGATTTGCTTCATTTTTTTTTCTAGGTTAATTCTCATAAGGCGCTTCCCTAATTAGCTTTGGGGGTTCATTGGTTAAGTATAAAGGGGGTACGGGGGGTTAATCCTCCTTTAACTTAGATAAATTGATTTTTCATGCAGAATTATCAGATTTGATTCAATTTTGGTATACCGGTTAATTCTGATAAAGCGCTTCCCTGATTAGATTTGGAGGTTCATCGTTTAAGTATAAAGGGGGGATCGGGTGGTAATACCCCATTAATTTACATAAATTGGTTTTCTATGCGATTTGGTATACCGGTTTATTTTGATTAGAATCTTGTATCGAGTCGAATAACCATATTTTATCAAAGTCGGTCGTGAGTCAGATTTGAACAAAACTTGGAAACCCGATCTTCCCGAACCGATACAAGATTCGAATCTGAATTCTACCTACAGCCAAAAAGGGGGAAAAAAGAAAAAGATACCAGTGACACAATAAAATCGGGTCTGATTCTAATAAAATCTGACTACCGGACCCGATGCAGTATTCTAATCCGAATCCTGTCAACAGAAACAAAAACAGCCAACTCAATAAGGTCGGATAGGATTTGGGGTAAAACATGGTAGCTCGACTAGATGCAGAATCGTCCCAAATATCGCACTTTCCACAAATTAGGCACACTATATGACGTCACAGAATGACTTAAAAATGGTCATAGTAATTCCACATCCATAACACTGTGACTTTACATTCGACGTCCTGAATTTTGTTCTGACAGAGGGAGGGGTCAAACATTATTATACATAAAAATCAAAAAAGAAATTGAAACATTTCTAGTTTTTGGTGGAAATGTTATTAAGCTTTACCTCAAATGTCTTCAGGCAAGTGTCGGTCGTTGCCATATATTTTTCTGTTAACAGTGTCCAGGCTTTTGCAGTGTGGTCTATGGATGTAGAAAAGAGAAAATCGCCAGCACACACAAGTCTGTTTATTCTCTCTGTGTGACCCTCGTATACGAAGAGACATTCATGTGTATTCAGACACCATTTCCGAATGGTGGTGTCATTAGACCCTAGAAAATCACATTAAATTTAAAATATGAGATGAAAATTATTTTACACAATTTATTAATTGCTTAGAAGCTTTAATAATTTAAATCTTTTGAAATTTATTTCCACTAATTTTATAATTATTTAAACAGAATTTTTTTTCTCTGGGCCAGTCACAAATATTAGAAAAATAATAATCTAGATTGGCTAACACAGAATTCTATTTCACCCTTATCGAGTGCCCAACTATGACTTTTGGAGGCCTTGGATACAGACTTGATGCGAGACTTCTTAAGGTGAGTAAGTTGAAATAATTTTCACGGGAGCATCACTTATACAGGGTGATTCATAAATATCGAAACAATAGGCTATCTTCTTAAATATTGCCCCTGGGCACATACTTCCAATTGAAAAGTTTCATAAAAAAAGGTGCAAAATTTGATGAGATAAGTTTCAACTCCATGGGGGTCTATATGAGAAAATACAAAAATTAAATTTTTATACGGGCCCCGTAGAGTAAAATTCCCAATTAGGAAATTTTTCCTTATCTATTCCTGAATTAAACACAAAAAAATTCATCTTGATATCTTTAAAATTCGCAGAGATATCAAAATCCAAAATTCGTGACTTACACCATTTATCCATGCCTCTGAGCGACGAGTTTTTGGCTCATTTTGAATGCAAGATAGGGATCAGCCACAAATTGTACATTATTAAAAGTCGATATAAGACAGTGCCTCTCCTTTGGACATAAAACAGGCAACGTATAGATTGTACGTTAAACTTGTTTTCAAAGTATGCTGGTGGTCTGCACTAGAGGTCAGCACGGGTCGAAATATCTAGGTCCGGTCCCGAACCGACCCATAGGAATAAAAGTTCGGCCCTGCCTGGAAAAGAGTTCAAATCGTAGCCTCGCCCGACCTGACTGAATTTCTACATAGTTTTTTACATCGATATGGTTAAAAGTTGTTTCGTATAGAGGAGTTCTGGCCAAAAACACTTATTATATCTTTTCTTTTTTCATGTTTATAATTATTATTTTTAAAGAAGTGCCAAAAGCTGTGATTATTTGTTTTATTAATAAATCTCTATTTATATGTAAATGATTCACTTCTCCTTTAATAACGTTAATCCATATTCCATGTGTTAGAGACAATGAAAAATGCTATAAAGTAAAATCTTTTAAGATGGAATCACATAGGAAAGAAAAAAAAAAGCGTTGTAGACAAGTTCTCTTCTTAGGAGTTGTAAATGTAGTCTATTTTTTCTCAGGCATTATTATATTCATTTTCCATGAATCAACAGATTTTTCCGTTTAAGAAAGGATTCCGTCATAGGCAGATTTATTTTCACTAGTTTTACAGTATTTTAAATTTTTTGCCTTAAAATCTACTATACTTTAAAAATATGAATTTTAAAATTTTATTGTAAAATAATGGCCATTTAAAAATATATGCATTTGTTGTAAAGGTTTTTGGGCTGAGCCAAATTTTAGTTATTTTTGCACGGGTTAGGTCAGTCAGAGATAATGATTTTAATATGGGTTGTCTCGAGACCAGGACTGAAAATTTCGTCCAGAGGAGACCTAGGAATAAGGAAGCAAGTCCCGGTTCGGTATAACCAGTGGCCGAGAGGTTCTGCTCTCATGCTGGATTCGAACCCAATCGTGTCCTTCGGCCCAATCGTTCGGAGTTTTCAGTGGTTTTCATCGAACCTTGGATATCCTTGCGTAAATGAGGGTTAGGTTCCCTTAGAAAGACCTCCACGGAAGGCACCCCCCCTTCCGTTTCGCACCCACATCCCTCGTATAGATAATTGGCCGTCTTAAATCACACCAACACCCGCTTCGGTATGAAAAAATACGATCGACCAGGCCTGGCCGAGTCTTCAGAAAAAAGTCGCCGACCCCGGGTCTGGCCCGGCCCCAGTATACAGACTTTTTTATCGGCCTCGCCGGGGCGATAAAAAGCCTGAATTTGTAAGGGCTAAAATTATGAAAACTCTTAATTGGCATGTTTGAAAAAGCATTGCTTCAAATTCTACATTAAACATTTATTTATGGACATTTAAGTTGTACAAAAAGGTGGTGGAAACGGCAAAAGTTAAACTGAATCGGAAGTTTAAGCTACCGAAAGAAGTGACTTTTTCACGTGCAATTTTTAAAAATGTATTTAAATATTTTATTAAGAGCCAATCAATGTTTAAAACTTTAAATGCGTTTTTCTGCATGATGCTTTTTTAATCGTAAATTAAAAAGGTGCAAACTTGGAACATGTCTTTTTTGATTATTTTACATTAATTTTGTTTCGGCAAATTGAAAAAAAAATTACTTTTGGAAATATAATTTTTTAAAAAATAAGTTGCATATTTTTTTAAGCAAATATTTTTAATATTTTTAAAATTAAAATTAAAAAAATTCCTGAAACAAAACTAAAATTATACTTTACTCTTTAATTAAATGAAAAAAATTTGAAATCCGATGAATAATGTTTCGAGTTATAAAGATTTTAAATTAAATCCGCTTAAAAAAATACTAAACATTTAAATTTTTAAAAAACTTTATGCGAAATATTAGGATGTGATTTTGTCTGCAAATTATACGGTTTACCATCACAAAAAAAGAAAAAAAATCAAAATTCTATCTCAACAAGTATATTTTTTACGTTTCCTAGAACTCATAAACTAACATTGTTTCTTCGATTGCACGCATTTCAATTTGTGTCTAATCCCTTAAAACCTGATGAATTATTTAAACGGCCATAACTCTGCGAGTTTTTCAGATATGAAGATGCAATTTTTTGTGCTTAATTCAGGAATGGATAAGGAAAGTTTTCTTGATTGGAACTTTTACACTACGGGGGCCGTATAAAAATTTAATTTTCGTATTTTTTCAAATAGACCCCCTATGGAGTTGCAGCTTATGTCATTAAATTTTGCTCCTTATTTTATGAAACTTTGCAATTGGAAGTATGGGTCTAGGGGCAATATTTAAGGAAATAGCCTATTGTTTCGATATTTATGAATCACCCTGTATAACTGTTAAGTGTATTCATAATTCGACATTTCTAGTACCACAAACGTACTAAATTATAGTGTATATCCCGTAAGCTATACATCGTTTAGCATATTCTTGGAAAATAAAAAAATCTCAAGAACTCTTAAAGGGAAAAAAAATCCCAGAATGTTATATTTATTTATAATGAAACAAATACAGTAACAGTATATACTATATACATAAAACATTGCAATCCGAGTAAACATATTTACACACTTAGTAAACTTTTAAAAATTTCCAGATTGAAAGTAATATTAAGTATGAATCAGCTTTAAAATTCCCCTTCACTGATCCTTCAAGATCGCAAAAATCCATGTTAGCCTATGGGAAAATGTAATTAGGTGATTACTGATTACCTAACGTCATTATTAAATGATTGGTGGTAAAATTACAATCTTCACTTTTTAAGATGATAAAATTTGTAAATTTTTTCTCAAATTGAAATTTCAAAGCTTAAACTGTTTTTTAACTGTTGGGGACGAGCGACCCGTACACGTGCCGCATGAAGCGCTCAGAATCCTTGTTTTTCCTCACCAGTAAAATTTTACTGCAAAATTTGCCTTATTTAATCAGCGCATTTTCTCGATTCAAGAAAACACAAATTTCTGTTTTTAAAAAACAGTGACAAAAGATTAAAAATTTCGTAAAAGGCTCCCGTTTTGAAGGGGTTAAAATACTTAAAATATTTAAAACACTACTTAAGAGACATTAAAAAAAAAAAAAAACCCATTACATCGGCATCGGATTTCGACTCTCTGGTGGTGAAAACCGTATTTTGTTATTTATATTGGATAACAAATAAAACCTAATTCAAATTTCTCATAGCTTAACATGGGATTTCGCGAACAATTTTCAAAACAAATCAACGTTTTAAAGAAAAGAAAAATCATTGTAATTCAAGTTACCTCTTTATTTTATTTTATCGTAACTGAAAAAGCATATAATGAAAATGTAGCAGGTACATAGAACTTGAAAATATAAAGAAGATAATAAAACACCAAATAATAAATTTAGTCAAGCATATATATAAACTCATATATAAACTCAATCGTGATATGCGTTTTTAAATTTGACTAATTTTTTGCATATTACTTGGTGTGCATAAATTCTATAGATCATATACAGGGCTTCACAAAAAAACAATACACTGAAAAAATATATACATTCGATTGCCTGTACAATTTTCGTATTTTTACGGAATTCTTTTTTTCGATGAAAATGATTTCGTGAATAAGCTCAAAAAATAATTAAGAACATGGAATTCAGAGTATCCTTGAGAGAAAATGTTAAATTTTCACTTCTCTAAAACTGATGGATCTATTTTTATTATTACAATTCAAAAGAAAAAAAATCCGAAAAAATTCCGAAATTGCACTGGCAAAATACGGTTATTATTTTTAGAGAATAATAAACAAGAGCAAAAAACATGCGTGCAGCATGGATTATGAAATATTTTGCAACGTATTCAGAATACAGAACAAAATTTCACATTTTATTAAGGGGAAATATGATGTCTAAATAAACAATTTGGAAAACGCATAACGCCTTTAACAACCCAATTTCTGTTATTGCCATCAATAGTCGGAAAAAATCTGATTTTTTTTTTTTTTTTTTTTTTTGTGCGTTCCTTTATATGATCTACCCGGTGCCCTAAAAAGGACTGACTGATTTTAAAATTCAATAACTTGCAAACAGTGATAGATATTGAAAAAATTCTTACAGGAGGATTATGCATGAGGTCAAAAGTATTTTTGCAGTGATTTTCGATTTTAGTTCGAATTACAAATAATAGATAGCGGTGTGAGCAATAGGCGCTAAATACAGGCTCAATTTTTTGGCCTTTCCCTTCTTCTATGCGGAAAAAGCAGATTAAAATGTATTGAGTGTGTCCCGAAGTGCCAAAAATCGAGCCTGAATTTAGCGTCTATTGATCGCAGCGTCATCTATTGTTTGTAATTCGAACTAAAATAAAAAAAAAAAAAACTTTTGACTTCATGCATAACCTTCCTGCAAGAATATTTAAATATCTATCACCGTTTGCAAGTTATTGAATTTTAAAATCAGTCAGTCCTTTTTAGGACACCCGGTATATAGATTTGTATATACTACATAATATACTAAAAGCTAGTTCAGTTAAACGAATAGCACAGATTGAAATTTCCATTTAACAATTTCCATGAATAAACGGAAATATACTTAAGAAATTTTGTGCAACCCTGTATAGGATCTATAGCATTTATACACACCAAGTAATATTTAATAAATAGTTCAATTTGAAAACGCGTACCACAACTGAAAACGTAACTTCCAGCAATTATTGTTCATATGCTTCGATAGATCAATTATTGTTCAATTTCTTCTGTAGCCAAATTCTTTTGTATGTGGCTGTAAATGAACGATAAGTTCTATGCACACCCTGTTCTAAAGTAAGCACCGTGAAGAACATAACAGTGATATATATAAATTTCATGTTTTTAAACATGCCAATAAAATTACACCAAACTCTTATTTTTCAAATAGAAACAGCGACTTTTGACACATGCAGTCTTGAACAGAGCATAATTTATTAACATTTTCTTAAATCTTCATAATACTTTTATTCAAACTAAAATTTCAGCCACCACACATTCGGGTTTTTTTTCTTTTTCTAACGTACAGTTGGAAAAGTATTCGAATGTTTTGCGAAGTCCTGTATAGTGATGTGGAAAGGGTAAATACCCAGTGGGTAGGTATTTATTTTTTGGGATTTATCCAAGCCTCGAGTAATAATCCAAAATTGGGTATTTTCACAAATTTTCATATGCTCTCTGTAAAATCTAATAATCTTCAAAATATTCTTGAAATCACACTGTGGAATACTTCAAATACGATACCAGTTTTTAGTTTAGTTAAAGAAAAATGCCTGAATGTTGTCCGATTAAGTGGCCTTCCAAATCTTTCTATTTACTATATTCTGACATTTTAGGATGCTAGTCAGTTAAGCATTTTTTTTTTTTTATTTTTTTTTAACAATTGTAATTGGTATAGTGAGAACCTTCGGTCAAAGTAACCATTTACATGCAGTTCTTCACTTAAATTCAAGATGAGGAAGTAAAAAACAAATCAGATTCTTTGAAAATGTCAGGAAAAACTAAATGGGGAAGTTATTTGTATAAACCTTTATGTTCCAACTATTTTGAAATTTGTTTTTAATCGAGTTCTTTTCTCTAAATATTTTTTGAACATAAAAATTAAGGACTTCCAAAGTTTTGTCTCATAAAACCAAAGGAAGACACTTCTTAAATACACAATAAAAAAAGCTAATGCAACGCAATAGTGTAATATTATTAAAATACCCCGCAAACAATTTTTCTCTATAGACCGTCATGTAACGGAATTCTTTTGAGTGTCCCTGTAAATGAAACGTAAATGCTACACACTTCATTTTCAATATCGAACATGCCATAGTGATACCCAATAATATTTATAAATTTCATGGCAATCGAACTATATTTACGCGGGTTAGACCACGGACACACGGCAGACAGACAAACCGAAAGTATAAACACTTTTAACTATGTTGGAAAGTGTTAAAAAGAAAAGAAAAATCCCAAACCCTAAAGCTAATGTCAGACGGACGTCTTTTTGCGCGCTGTTTTCCTTACGTACTATCCCTACACAATGCTATAGCGGCATTGTGTAGGGATGATACATAAGGAAAAAAGCGTGCAAAAAGACGTTCGTCTGACATTAGCCTTAGCGAAAAGGACAAAGTAATTAGACTTGTAGTACTATTATCTGTCAATTACATTATTAAATCCATATGCACTACTTTCTGATACGTTTACAAAATCATTTCATCGGAGAAAAAAGCTTCTGTACATACAGTCGAACCCGGTTAAGACGATCACGGTTAGTACGCGATCCCGTTTAATACGTGAATTTTTCCGATTCCTTAAACATTGCCGATAAGACTAATGCAAAATTATCACGTTAATACGCGAACGGTTATTACGTGATCCCGCTTAATACGCCATAGATTTTCGGTCCTTTGAGCCAAAAAATCACGCTTAAGACAATTAATCAAGATGCAAATTCCTCTTATCTTCTCAAGTGTTGCTGATTTAGAGGATTTTTTTTATTCGGATGAAAAATAATTTTCGAATTATGAATTTAATAATAGATTAACTAAGGCGAACATTACAAATCGGAAATAGTGATAGATATTTGAATAATAATAATAATAATAATAATAAAACCGCTAAATTAACAACACTGCAATTCTTCTTTGATTCCGCGTCCTATTCTTTGTCTTTCTCCTCATGTTTGGTTTAACTGTAGTAGAGAGAGAGAGAGACGAATTCAGGATACTCAGATACTTCATACAAATTATTATGAATAGAGATGATTATACCTGTTGTTAGTAAGGTTTTAAATGTACTTTATATCACTACACTACTTTTTTATAATGCATGTTAGCCAAATATAAAATGAAACTCGTACAGGATTATTATTATCACAAGTACTATATATGAGTTTAACAACTGGATTTTATATTTTTATATCTTCAACGATTAAAAAAAAAATTCTTTTTTGTTAAAACAAAAAAAAACAAAACAAAAAAAAACAAAAAAAAAAAACAAAAAAAATTAGTCTAGCAGGAAAATTGTTTTTTTGTTTTATTTTTGGTTGTAATGTATTAATCGACAATAAACAATGTACGAATCTATAATTATTTTTAGTTATTATTCCAGTCGGTCCGATAAAATGAAAAAAAAAAGAGTTAAAGCTGAATACAATTAAATTGTAATCTAAATATACGTAAGACACAATTTTCGAAAGTAAATGTTTAAATGAAACCTCTAAAGTTAATTTTGACGATTAGATGTGTAAATAAACTCAGCCTGCACATCATCATAGAACTCATACGCGATCCCGCTTAATACGCGACCTTCGTCCACTTTTTTGAAACGCGTATTAATCGGGTTCAACTGTATATCGAAATTGTACTGGCAGTCTTACTGGAATTGTGGTATGCTTTCTTAAATTTAACTAATTTTCTGAATATTACATGGTGTGTATAAATTATATAGTTCATATACAGGACTCCTTCTTGATAAACTTATCTTTTATGCTTCTAGTCTTTTATAATTCTTTGGGATAATAATTTCCCACCATAGGTAAAATTTTACATTATTAGTTTCTAAAAGATTAACCCGTCATATTGGTTCTTTTGTGTGCGTTACTAAATCCCAGCCTTCCCACTCATTTCCCCATGCAGCTGGATACAGATATAGTTTAATTTTCTCGTCCGCTGTTGGGGCATAAACACCATTTTTTTTCTAATTTTGGACTAAATCGCTGTTTCCCATTAGAAAGTGCTAAAATTGATATGATGAACATCCTACTTGTACAGCTCATATTCAAAATATTAATATATATATATAGATATAGATATTACGCTAACGTACGTGGCACAGAAATCGCGATTATTTGCTATTGTTTAATGGCAACGCCTGAGAAACGCATCTCATTGGTTATTGTGTAAAAGTCCTTTGGCATGATTTAGGGCGATCGAGTTTATTTACGTTTCGTTCTTTCATTGCAATCTCTTACCCTGCAATTATGGAGCTTCAAAACATTATTTGAAATGCCCGTAAAAGATCTCGACGAATGTTTGAAAGTTAAGAAAAAGCCGAATTAAGAAGAGAAAATCGAAATAGGTTCAATCGAGAACACAGAGCATAAGCGATCGCCAAATTAGGCTTAATAACTGTAGCACGCACGCGTTGCTTCTGAAATCCAAATTACTGATTTAAACGTTCCGGTGTCTCTACCCCCCTCTGTATGGACCTGCAATACAAATTTCAGTTTCATTTAAGAATATTATTACGGGTCCAGCAGAAGTAAGATGCAATAAAACCTGCTCAGACGGAAACAAAAACGACCAGTGATAAGTTCCGTTTTATGCAGGTTATTTAAATTGAACGAAGCATAATAGCATTTTTGGGGGGAGGGGGGGAGGGGGGAGCTGTAACTTTTTTTCGTTTATTTCAGGATTCCGTTATAAACAGGCTTTACTCTATTAGAAAATACATTTGCTGGAAGGTACTTTTTTAAGAAAATCTATTTAGTAATATATGCTTACAATTTTATTATTTCTTTTTCAGTATTGCAGTTTATGTTGCATTTGTAATTGCTTTTTCATCTAAAGATTTTAAATAAAAAATTAAATCATTTAAAATTTAATTAAATTTTGACTGAATTCATCCATTAATTTGGAATAAAAAAATTTTAAAGTATGAGGCATATAAAAATTTGAAAACTTAAAATGTGACTTTACACAACTTTGGAACCGAACAAGAGTTGATCCCTGGTAATTTGCACCATCCCCTCCCCCCTCTGTACGGACCTGCGATAAAAATTTCAGATTCATTTAAGAATATTATTACGGGCCCGGGCAACGCCGATCAGGTCAGCTAGTAGTTATGAAAAAGTAACAAGAAAAAATTATGTTCCATTTATTTATTATTGATACAAAGTAAATGCAATTATATTTTTTATAAGTTAAATCTGGCATGTTTAGATAAGATTTTAACTTTTACAAAATATAAAATACAGTACAATAAAATAGGCATAAAACTTTCTGAAACACATCAAGATATTAGAATAAAATTTAGATTGGCTCAACATATTAAAATATTTTATTTTACGCAACAATATTACCTTATGAATATGAAGTACTTGGCAGTTAATATTTTGTAGCATCCCCTTTAGCTTTCATAACAGCGTACAATCGATCTTGCATACTATATAAAAAGGTGTTTCAAACATTTCTATCAATATTAGCCCAAATAGACTTTATAAGTCCCACTAACTCAGTTTTACTTGAAGGAGCATTTTCTTGGAGTTTTTTCTTCATTATACACTATAAGTTTTCGATGGGATTAAGATCTGGTGAGTTTGGTGGCCAAGGAAGTACCTTAATGTTGCGTTGGCGGCACTAATTCTTAGTTGACACCGAGATATGCGGTGACGCTAAATCTTGTTGAAAGATGAAATCATCTTCAAATAAATCTTCTGATGATGGAATCATGTAATATTCTAAAATTTCTTCATATATCTGAGAGTTAACCTTTTCGTAGACGATGCATAACTTTCCAGGTCCTTTTGCACTCATGCAACCCCAAACCATGACACTAGCAGCAAATTTTACGGAACGTTTAAGGCATTCATTATCAAATGCTTCTTGCCTCCTTTTTCAAACTCGAATACCTTGATTACCATACAAACACAAAACATACTTTCATCACTAAATAATATATTTTTCCAATCTTCTTCGCTCCATAAACGTCTTGATTTGCACCAATTCAATCTTATATGCTTTTGTTTTGCAGTCATGAGAGGTTTTGTTTTCGATACACGAGATTCAAACTTAAATTATGGAGACGTCTTAATGTTGTAGATGTAGAAATCTTAATGTTGTAGATCCTTCTTCTTTCCATTTTCGGTGCAAGAATAACACACTTTTAAAACGGTTTTTATAACTATACGCTTCAGTTTCCTGTCATTTATAGCAGATTTTTTTGGTTTTCGGCCACCATTTCGGCGATTATTGTGAAATTTTCCATTTTTTTAATATTGTGTTACTATTTTACTAACGCTTGATTGCCAACAATGCAAATAATTCGCTATATACGAGGGTTGGAACTTTAATAGTGGCAACTATTTATTTACATGGAATACAAAATATAAACAAAAACATGTCACCATGTTTTACAGTCCTTCAATATAGTCGCCAGCATTGTGTATAACCAGTTTCCAACGATGTGGAAGTCGCAGAATACCTGTAGCAGCGCCTGTTCTGTTGATAGTTCGAATGGACCGGTCTATTGCCGCAAGAATCTCTGGAACAGTTTAGAAGCGAATGCCACGAAGTGGTTCCTTCATCTTAGGAATTAAGTCAAAGTCACGAGGGCTTAGATCTGGAGGGTGTGGTGGATGGTAAAGCACTTCCCAGCCCCGTCGATCGAACAAATCAGTCACATCTTACGCTGCATGCGGCCGAGCATTGTCCTGCAAAATGATAGGGGCGTTCTGCAGAAAGTATCGCCGCTTTTTTCTTAAAGCTGGTCTGAGATGGTGCTCCAAAAATGAGCAGTAATACTGCTCATTAACGGTCTGCTGTGGGGGAACGGTATGCGTTAAAATGGCACCATAACAGTTGTACACAAGAATCACCATAACTTTCACATTGCTGGGGTTCTGACGAATTTTCGAACTTCGTGTGACCCGTAATGACGCCATTAATTTGATTGGCGTTTTAGTTTGGGCTGCTACGATCTGCCCCAAGTCTCATCCAGCGTAATGATACAGCGTAAAAAAGTCTCTCCTTCGCGCTCATAGCGCTTCAGGTGGGTTCGAGCAGCATCGTATTGTAGCAACTCATCGTGAAGCAATTTTTCTCATGCCCAGGCGTTCCTTTAGAATGTGCAGCACAGTCGTATGCGCAAATCCTGTCTCTCGGGCCGTCTCACGAATCGTTTGGCGTCGATCACTGTCCATTAGTGCGGCAACAGCATGCACTTCTGCTTCTTCGCTGACATGAGGACGATCTGGCAGATGCATGTCTGCCACATTTTGGCGTCCTTCATTGAAGGCTTTTACCCATCTTGCTATAGTTCTGTAAGGCAATGCAGATCCCCGCAAGCCTCTTGAAGCCCTAGATGACATTGTCGTGCTGTACAGCCTCTGGCACATTCAATTTTTACCCAACTTCGTTGTTCTTGTTTTGAAAACATCCTGAAAACACTTACTTTAGACCGCAAGCTAATGCAAGGATCAGTTCTTCGTGTCACTCCGCATGCGCGTGACGTAGGAAGGACGAGTCTTTTTGCAGAGAGGTAAGGTAGGTACATAGACTTCTCATATAACTAACTCATTAACAGACCTCTTATCTTTACTCTGTGGGTAAGTATGTAGCTCACGTGTGGTATACGCGACATTCTTTGGTTTTGTTGCGTAGCGCTTTTACAGCAGTGTTGCCCTATTAAAGTTTCAACCCTCGTAACATTGATTTTTACCGTGCCGATACAAATCAACCATACAAAGTTTAATAGATTCCAGAATATCATTCACATGACCAGTAAGACGAAAAAGCAAACAAACTGCAAAAAGAATACTGATTTTAAATAACATTGTTTGAATTTAATCAATGATGCCACCAGTTATGAATTGGTGATAATTAAAGGAGAATTAATGTGAAATATTCTAATATTTTGAACCACTTGAATAAATATTCTAATATTTTGACTATTCAAAATATTTTTTTTTTCAATTAATCTTTTCAAAAATGATATTAATTTTAAGATAATAAATAAGTTTAATCAATAGTAAGTTCTTAATAAACATATCGTTTGCATATTTGCATTAAAAGACATTAAACTACCAAACGATATTTTCAATTTGTAAAAAAAAAAAGTAACTATTCTAATATTTTGAATATGAGTTGTATTACATACTACCACTACGACAGGGAGAGGGATGAGAGGGATGACCGCCCCGGGAACCCAGCTTTCGCTTTAGAGTATAAGTGCAATCCCTGGGAGAAGCCACTACAAGAACAGAAAGAAACCTTTTTCTGTTTTTCTACTGGCTGTTAGGACAGAACGGACTTTTAGTGACTGATAAAGAAAGATTTTTGAAACGTGTTGCATTAGCTTCTTTGTATTGTGTATTTAAGAAGTGTCTTCCTTTGGTATTATGAGACAAAACTTTGGAAGTCCTTAATTTTTATGTTCAAAAAATATTTAGAGAAAAGAACTCGATTAAAAACAAACTTCAAAATAGTTAAAGCATAAAGGTTTATACAAATAACTTTCTCATTTTGTTTCCTGACATTTTCAAAGAATCTGATTTGTTTTTTACCTTCTTTATCTTGAATTAGAGTGAAGAACTGTATGTAAATGGTTACTTTGTTCGAAGGTCCTCACTATATCAATTATAATTGTTAAAAAAAAAAATGCTTAATTGACTGGTATCTTGAAATATCAGAATATAGTAAATGGAAAAGATTTGGAACGCCACTTAATCGGGCAACATTCAGGCATTTTTCTTTAACTAAACTGAAAACTGTTATCGTATTTGAAGCATTCCATACTATGATTTCAAGAATTTTTTCAAGATTGTCAGATTTTACAGAGAACATATGAAAATTTATGAAAATACCCAATTTTGGGTTATTTACTCGAGGTTTGGATAAATACCCAAAAATAAACACCTATCCACTGGGTATTTACCCTTTCCACATCACTGTGCAGGACTTCGCAAAAAATTCGAATACTTTTCCAACTGTAAGTTAAAAAACGAACGTGTGGTGGCTGAAATTTTAGTTTTAATAAAACTATTATGAAGATTTAAGAAAATGTTAATAAATTATGCACTGTTCAAGACTGCATGCGTCAAAAGTCGGTGTTTCTATTTGAAAAATAAGAATTTGTTGTAATTTTCAATATGTAGATGACCCATTATAACAAAATAAGCCACATAAAATTATAAAGAAATTTATTCCAATTAAAACAGTACTCTTTCTTTCACTAATGAAAACAGGAGTTTTAACCATCGCTCGATTCTCTCTCTCTCTCTTTTTTCTTAAGTGTTGTATTTTATATTTATATTTGAACGATTGATTATATTACTGATATATTACGGATTTTCATCTTTTTAGAAACAATGTTTTACTTTAATGCGATTATGAAGTAGACCACGGAATCAGTTGACTTATTCCTGAATAAAAGATGTAACTTAATGATACAGTAAGTAGGAAGAAATAAGTTGCCTTAAGGTACGAGAAACGAATGTCTTCAAATGTGTGCTTACTTTTGTAAAAACGATTTTCTATTTTTTCCAGCAAGCGTTTGATCAAGTTGAGTGCATAATTTTACCCGATGTTAAAATATCTCGTGTTCGCGTAAATAGACTTACAATTATTATGGCCTCAAAACATTATCGTGATAACATCAATATTTTCGATGTTCGATCGAAAGTTTTCTCCCATTAACTAATGTTTAAAGGCACGGAATCATTTATATATGTTACGGTTACATATTTGTTCCTCTTGATGCCAGGTAATAAATCTCTGCTTTTGTCGGATGTACATTTAGTCCAGGGGCCAAAAAAACCACCAACCAAAAGTACCAAAAAAAGAGGGTTACCTTGCAAAAGGTCGGGTAGAAGATTTTTTTTTTTCACAAAAAAAGTATTTGCACGCAGACAATTTTTTGCATAAGTAGCCATAGAAAGCAAATTTGATACTATTCTCTTAATTATTCATTTATTTAAATAAGAATAAAATTAAAATAACTACCCATTTTCCTTAAACAGTAATATTACACATTTTAAAAAATAAATTAATATTTTCTCATACCTAAAAAGTGTTTGCACAAGAAGCATTCACTGTTAAAAAAGGCATTAAATGTGAACATTATGCAAATGTTTAGCATATCAGTCCCGCAGTACATTAGCCCCGCACTTTAAAGTCACGTAATATATTAACTGGAGCAGGGATTCTGGGAAGTTTTTGTTCTAATGGCGCCGAAAACGTGTGAACTGTCTGTTGCTACTCGTGAGAAGATTATATTTCTTCACAATTCTGGATTAAGTTACCGAGGAATAAGTAAAAAATTAAATCTAAACTTTTCTAGTGTTCGTTATGTAACTAAGAAGAAAAAAGAAACTGGTTCGACAATAAATAAGCCGCGAACTGGGCGTCCAAGAAAGCTAAATACCAGGCAAAGGAGAGCCATCATAAAAGAATCTTCAAAAAACCCTTTTCTAAGTGCTCGATAATTGGCTGCTGATGTCGCTTCAACGTCGGGAACAATAGTTACACCACAATCAATTAGATATATTCTTCATGATGCAAATATTCGAGAAGAGCCCATCGAAAAAACCATTTATTAGTGAAACAAATAAGGTGAAAAGACTTGAATTTGCAAAAGCTTATGTCAGCAAACCACTAGAGTTTTGGAAAACTGTTATTTTTTCCGTTGAAAGCAAGTTCAATATTTTTGGCTCAGATGGTAAGAAAACTGTATGGCGAAAGTCAAATACTTCTCTTCAAATTAAAAACTTGAAACCAACTGTAAAACATGGCGCTGGTCATGCAATGATTTGGGGATGCATGTCTTTTAACGGAGTTGGCGAAATGACCTTTATTGAAGGCAATATGAATGCTAAACAATATATTAATATATTGCGAGATCATTTATCTAATAGTGCTCTGAAATTAGGAATTCCTAATTCATATTATTTCCAACAGGATAACGATCCGAAACACACTGCATATATTACGAGGTTATGGTTGCTTTATAATGTAAAAAATCAATTGAAAACGCCACCACAATCACCAGACCTCAATCCGATTGAAAATTTATGGCATATTTTGGATGTGAAAATAAGGAAAAAGAAAATTTCTAACAAATCAGAACTTAAGCAAGCTCTTAGGGAAGAATGGCTACAAATCAGCAGTGATACATGTTACAAATTAATAGAATCAATGCCCAGACGATTACAAGCTGTAATTGAAGCAAAGGACATGCATACTAAATATTAGCACTGTTTTTAACTTATAAATAATTCCTCTAGTTCTACTTTTATTGCTAGTGTGCAAATATTTTTTTGGCAGTACAAATGCTACTTTTTTATGTTTTCATATTTTAAATATAATTATTAAGTCAGACATTAAATATGTTTATTTGTTTGGTATTTTTAATTCTTAGTTGCTTTTTATTTATTTATACATATGCTACAACAAATTTACCTGGTGTGCAAATACTTTTTTTGCTCACTGTATACAGATTTCATTTTCAAAGATTTTACGGTAGTTGTAGTATTGAGGCGTTTAAAGCCACAGTTATATGAATTATGAGACTAAATTAGTCACACGAAGACATTCGCTAGGTAATATTAAACTTATGGGAGCGTTCTTGACAAATATCTCGCTTGCCTTTTATTATTCCCCCCCCCCCCCCAATGGGATACCTGAAATCAATATCTAATGCTGTGCTTTTGTATTTTTTCGGGTTTGGTTGCAATTTTTTTTTTTTTTTTTTTTAAATATTTGGACACTTTTGATGCTACCACCAAATGCAAACCTGGTTAGGAAACAAACAAACAAAAAAACAGAGAAGTGGGGTAGGGGTGAACATAAATCACAGGCTTATACCCATTGAGACAATTAAAGATCCAGTGCCTCAATCTTTGCTACAAATAATTTCTTGTTCATGTAAAAAGGGTTGCGGTAAAGTATGTTCATGCCGAAAGACAGGAATAAAGTGCTCTTCGATTTGCAAAAATTGTTACGGAATCAATTGCGGAAATGTTGTTAAATTTCCTCCAGATGAAGATGAAGATGACATTATGGTAATACTAGAGAGAGTGCAAGAAAAGGCTGATGAATGGGAAGTATCAGGCTGTATAATGCTAGATGATCCAGATATCTGTTTTATTCAGGATAAAGATATTCGTTTGAAACGGGATGCTAATAATCCTACAGCAGTGCCATCAAAGAGAAAAAAATATTGTTAAATAGCCTGTAGAAATTATTATTAAAATACATTTTTTCATTTAGCTTATGCAATCATATTGCGTACCTTACTTTGTGTTGGGAAGGTGGAATTGAATGAAACAGGTGATCAATGCGAAAACAAAAATGTTTATATGGTCTACAATCATAAATAAATTGATATTTCGTTTGATAAATGGTATCACTAATATTATTAAATAGATATAGTAGTTTCAAAACAGTACGTATTACAGAATATTAGAATATTCCACAGAGTATATTTTTCAACAACCAAAGTAAGTTTTTCTGTTTGAGCTTTAAAGTAATTAATAGGTAATCTTAAAGTTTTATTTCATTTTGCACGCTGAAATGATATAATCTCTTGTTATATTTATTGAAGTATTCTTTTAAACAATGTTTTGAAGTTAACATTGTATACACTTAAAGTTACTGTCTAAATATGAAAATTGTCTCATTCATCTACACTCTGCCCTGCTTTTAAAATTATATAAATTTATTCAATATAAAATGTCTCTTGAAATTAAAATAAAGACGTGAGTGTGCAAATAATAGATATTTATTGCTACCAATTTTTAGAAGCCGACATACACGATTAAATCCGCGGAGAACATTTGAATAATCGGGCAAAACTACGTTTTTCACGGTTTTTAACACGTTGAATGTCACGTCAGTCACCGGTGACCGACACCGATCTTTCCGTTTAGGCCGCGTCAGTCATCAGTGACTGACACTTATATATTCTGTAACGAGAGTCTTATTTCATGGCCTAAACGGAAAGACAGACAAAATAGACTTGGCATTCAACGTGTAAAGAAAATTGAAAAAAAATGTCTTATTTTTGAAATGGCGTACTGTGCCCAGTGGTTAGGGAGTTGAATTCGGAAATAATTAGGGGAAAGCTGGAAATTGTTTTAACTCCTTCAGTTCAGGTCTAGAATGAATATGCTACGTTTTCCCCTTCGTAATAGGTGAGCGTTAGGAATTATACATTGATTTATAGTAAAAAAACGCGTTTTTTTTTTTTTTTTTAAACACCATAACACTATCTCGAAATCACTAACTGTTTCAAAAACATTGTCAATACAAATGTTGTAGAGCTTAAAATTCTGAATAATATGAGTACCTACATTTAATACTTTTGTTGAATATTAAGGTCACAATTCTACTTTAAAGTTTTAGCCCCGTGGTCAGAGGGTTGAACTCAGAATTAATTAGGGGAAAACTGGAAATCGTTTTAATCCCTTCAGATTAGGTCTAAAATGAATATTCTATGTTTTACCCCTCTATCGAAAATGTGAAATAAAAGGCAAGTGGCGCTGCTAATTCGATATCCCCCCCACTTGTGAAGTGAAATGAAGAGAACACTTCAGTGCTTGTTGTTGAACCACCGATGTAACGATTTTGTGTAATGTTAGCTTCAAAAAGAAGCTATGAAGGAGTGATCCTTATAATATCTTGGAATACCCATGACGAAGTAAATGCGAATAAAATATGTTGTGAAGTGCAGAATGCTATTGAATATAATAAAAAAATATAGACTTGGATTAGCAGAATTAATACGAGGATAAAAATTATTAAAGAATCGAAACAAATTACGCTTCCCAGTCCTGATAGTACACCGCAAAGGGTTATATCTAATACTAGCAGGCTATGCCCGCTACGCTGGTCTGCTTATCCAAATGAACCTTGAATTAAACAAAATGTATCATTGAATTTGACATTGTGATTTAAAGCAATATGGAACCTTACCTGGAATGTCCTTTCGCACTGCTGAAAACGATAAGAACGCCAATGTGCTATTATATTTTCTAATGTGTAGACACATTTTCAGCTATTAAGGTCTTAACCCTTTTAGTTGATCAATAACAGTAGGATTGGTAAAGAAAGATAGTACAATACGCAATACAATAAAACAAACCCTGAAAAATTATATAACTACTTGTAATAATGCAAACAAACAAACGGACAAAATCCATCCAGTAAAACTTTTTTTAAAGGTTGATCTTTCATAAGGGGTCCATCTGATTATAGAACTTTCCCCCATAATTCTGTAACTCAGCAACGTAGAACGATACGCAATAAACTAAAACCTCCGCAAACATTGTCTTATCAACAAAGAAAGTATTATCAATATCCGCCATCTAGAACTTTTTGAAAAGTCTAATCTTTCATAATCGGTTTCATATGATTATGGAACTTTCCGCCATTACTTTATGACTAAGCAACGTAGAACAATACTAAAACCATGTCTGAATAGATATCTAACTAAAATGAAATTCCTATCAAAATCCGTTCTGTAGAACTTTAAAAAATATTAAACTTTCATAATCGGGGTAGTATATACTAAAACTCTGCCTGAAAAATTATTAACTAACAGTGAAAATTCAACCGTAATCAATTCAGCTGAATCTTTTAAAAAGGTTAATCTTTCATGATCGGGTTCGTCTGATTATATAACTTTAAATCATAATTGTATGTATAAACAACGTAGAACGATATTTTCTATACTAAAATCTTCCCTGGAAAATTATCTAACTATCATTATGATCAAAATCCATTCAGGTGAGCTCAAGTTATATGCAACCGGGACGAATATCCCATTTCCATTTTACTCTAATATATATAGTAGAAGCAGAAGTAGATAGATAGATAGATAGATAAGAATATTGATTATTAAAATTTATGAAACTGCAAGTTTTTTCTCGTTGTCTCTGCTGAATAATTTTAAAGACTTTTCAATCGGCGAGTATTGAGACTTACTATTATGTCTACAACAAATGTATTTCATTTTGTACCAAAACATTGTCGTTAAAATGAGCCAATTTGCTGTGGGTTCCGATGTTATAAAATATTTTTTTTTTCAAAATCGCCTACTACGCGCATGACATTTTAAGTGTCTCTTGGCACTGCAGTAAGCATTTCCATGTTTTATTCAGCGAAAAATGAAGTTATAACTTAATTTTACTTGATAATAAAAAATACTTCCACCTTCAAAAAATAGTAAATTAAAAATTTTTGCAGTGTTACGAATAAATAATAATTAAAGCCAAAAGAAATTCGCGTTCAATAAATATCAAGCCCCAAAGTTTGGCATCGTTTGCAATAAAATTTGGTACTTTTCTTTTCCACTACAGGCGCCTTAGCGTTTTTTTAAAAGCTTGGCGCTATTCGGGCATCAGAAAGTGAGATTTATTGCCAATTGATATAAACAGTTAAGAAAACAAACTTGATGAAATTTTTTGTTTGTTTATATATGTACATTATAAATGTTTTTTATATACAAATTACTTCTGTTTCTAATTAAAATGAGATAAATTGCATCTTTATGTTAAATAAATTGTATAAACAGAAAAAATGCTTGTTTATATGAAATGAAACAGTGAATAGGTTGCCAGAAAATATGTTTCCAAATTTTCTCTCCGCCAAGGCTATTTCTCTGTTTCGCAAAGATCCCTATACTATAAATTACCAAAAAATTTTGCACATTTAGGATTGAAATAAATAGCGCAATAGCATACAATTTGGTATGGTGTTGGTATAACGTAAAAATAGGAAAAGGTCGCCAAAAAGTTTTCTTTCAAATCACGCCAATTCTGTGTTAATTCGGTTATAGAATAGCTCCGCTTTAAAGACACAGAATCAGTTTAAAACTTTTCCTAAGTTAATTATGCGCCAAACCACGCCAGGTAACATACGCCAATTGTCTGTAGACTCAATTATGTAACTTATCGGTACCAAATATGCCAATTGTCTATGGATTCGATAACGTAATTTATCTCCTTAATTTATGCATACTTTACAAACTACATCTACTTTCCAATTTTCCTGATTATAAGATCAATGGGTACTGTTAGATGTTAAAATGCTTGGCGCAATTCGGGCTTAAGAAAGTGAGATTTGTGGCCAAATGATATGAACAGCTATAAAAACAAATAAAATGAACTTTAAGCTTTTTAAAATATGTATTCATATATATATTCCTATATAAATTTTTATTTATGAATATTAATATTTTTGTTATTTATATACAATTTACTTCTGATTTTATATAAAAAAAGAGATAAATGTATTCTTTATAGTAAATAAATTATCTAATTACTGAACAGAAAATATGGATGAAAACTTTCCTTGTCTCTCCAACCCCATTTTTTCCAACTCGCAGCTATACTGGAAAATTACAGAATTTAACCCATTGCTCTATGACTAAACAGTGTCGAGCAATATATTATATACTAAAACTATCTCTGAAAAATTGTCAAACTAATAATGCAAATTCTATCAAAAACCGTTTATTTTAATTTTTAAAAAGGCTATTGTGATAATTGCGTACACCAGACTATAGAATGTTCCCAAAAACGGTATGGCTGAACAATATGGCTGAAGGGCAGGTTGTATACTGAAAACGCTCCTGGAAAATTATCTAATTAACAATCCAAGTTCCATCGAAATGCATTGGGCAGAATCATTTAAAGAGGCTAATATTCCATTATCAGGTTCATCTCATTAAAGATCTTTAAACCATAATTCAATACCAAGAAACGTAGAAAGACGTGTTATGTACTAAAAAAATCCCGAAAAATTACCTATCTAACAGTGTACGTTCAGCAGAACTCGAGTTATAAGCTAAGGAATGAAATTTCCATTTGAATTATATATATATATATATATATATATATATATATATATAAGTAGAATTGGGTATTTCCAGAAAATGCTGTCGTTTATTGAGAAATAACCAATATTGTGAACGTCGCTCAAACCGATGGCACGCTCATGCATTTTTGGCTTAAAATTAAATCGTTTGGCGATAAAATGAAATCGCAAAAAAACATACAATATGCAACTCACAAGTATCGTCATTTTTATAATTACATCTGCTAGTTTCTTCTGTATGTCACATGATGGTCGAGTTAAATAAAAATAAAAAGTAAATTTAAAAGAAATCAAAAACAAAAACAAAATTGTCACTCAGATATTATTTTATAAAATTTTCTGATGCATTTTATTTAACCGGACGCAAGAGATAAATTGCCAAATATAGTTTAAAACTGCAATCTTTCATATTGAATAAATTTTTAAGCATTACGAACATTCTCTTTCATGTTTAAATTCGATATTTTCGTTTTCCAACATTACCACTCGTCAATTTTTTTTTTCATTTTCTCTCTTCTTTTCTTTTTTTTCCTTTTAAATAAAATTAGTAACAGTTTTTTTCCGCGAAGTACAGCCATTTCAATTTATTTATCAAAAAATTCATCGCCAATAAAATAATGGTAACCCTTTCGCCCAAAATAACAGAACTTTCCGTCATAATTCTATAACTAACCTACGTAGAACGATGTGTTATAGCTTAAAACCTTCCCTGAAATAATACCTATCTAACAGTATAAGTTCCGTCAAAATCCATGCATTAGAATTCGAAATCTAGGTGTTCGGAACGAAATTTTCGTTTGGATTATATATATATAATAGATTTTATATATAAAATAGATAGAATAGATAGAATAGATAATAGATTATGTGTTATGAACTATCTCAAAGTTTAAAACAGATCGCATTGTTAGATTTCCTAATTTTAACAATATCGCGTTATGTTAGTTCCACATTCCACCACCAGGGAGCGCACTCTATTCTTAACGGAAGCGTATGTGAACGAAACTCCTTCATGCAACCTTTCCGTAGATACATGAATCGGGAGGGTGGCGGTCTTAACCAATAATTTAAGATAATTGCTGAAATTACCACGAAAAATATTTTAAAGGGGCTCTGCGCGGGCCCCTAATAGAGTTAGAGGAAATCGGAAGACGGCAAAATAATCGCGGGGAAAAGTTTGCTTGGGTGCCTTGGAGCTACTTTTGGCGCGAGATCTAAGCTCTACGACCAATAGGAGCCCAGATATTTAAGGAAATATGAAGTAACAAAGTCCAAAATAATAGAATTTTCCGTAATAATTCTATAACTAATCTAGGTAGAATGATATGTTATAGCTCAAAACCTTCCCTGAAACGATACCTATCTAACGGTATAAGTTCCGTAAAAATCCACGCGGTAGAACTCGAAATCTCGGCGTTCGGAACGAAATTTCCGTTTGGATTTTATATATATAATAGAAACCTAGCGAATCACCTGAAAATGCAGGAAATAATAGTTTAAACTTTAATAATGTAACAGTGAAATTGCCTAAAATTGCGATTGCAAAGTATTATGGTGATCCATGTTTGTGGATGGAATTTTGGAATCAGTTTCAAAGCTCTATTGATAAAAACGAAAATTTGTCAAAAATAGATAAATTTTCATATTTAAAAACTCTTTTAGGAGGGGTCGCGTTCAATGTTGTAAACGGATTTGCTTTGTCAGAGGAAAATTATGAAAAAGCAATAAAATTACTAAAACAAAGGTTTGGTAGACAGGAATTAGTTGTTAACGGGCATATGTCAAAATTGTTAAACCTTAATACCGTCAAGGACTCAACTAATATATTTGAGTTAAGAAAATTATATGACATTGTTGAAATTCAAATTCGAAGTTTAGAGTCGTTAAATGTAACGACTGAAATGTACGGTCATCTTTTGTATCCCATTCTGATTAGATTAATCCCAGATGATCTCGCTCTAAATTTTAATAGAAAACGTTTAGAAAAATCAGATGAAAATGAGTTTAATGTTTTAGAACTATTGAGATATTTAAAAATCGAAATTGAGTGTCGGGAATCTTCTCTTATGCTAAATTATTTGAAAGATACTAAACGAAAGTATACAGGTCCCCCTGATAAGCAAGGTAGTAAAAATTATTTTAAGGGTTCGAGATCTGCTAGCGCTCTTAATGCACAAATTCAATCATGCATATTTTGTTCTTCTCTCCATGATTCATTCAAATGTAGCTTGCCCCCGCAAGATAAGTTGAAGATATTGAAAAATTCTAGTCGCTGTTTTAAATGCTTTAAACTTTTTCACAACAGCAAAAAGTGTAGAAGTAAATTGTCTTGCTTTAAATGTAAAAATCAATATCACCATGATTCTATTTGCACAAAAGACAGCAGATGGTTAAATGCCGCTCGGGAGGATAAAATAAGCAATACGCGGCAAAATTCTGAATGTCCTAATTATGGATTTGAGGCGACAGTAAATGCAAACAATTCTAGTTCCGAAATTATTAGTTCTGTTTCGTATTGTAATAATAATGTGACGCATTCTAAAAATGTATATTTGCAGACATGTAAAGTAGTCGCGAGTTCTGATTTCAATTCAAAGTTAACTAGAATACTTTTAGATAATGGGAGTCAGCGGTCATTTGTCAGTGAAGCATTAGTGGATGCTTTGAATTTAAAGTCAGTAGGTCAGGAGATTTTATCAGTGTATTCTTTCGGAATGCAAAGTGCGGTAGAGAAAGTATATACAATAGTAGAGATAGAAATTAAAAGCTTAGATCAATCTTTCAAAGCGAAAGTCCGAGTGCTTGTTGTTCCTCGGATATCTCGCGCCGATATGTACGAACCGTCTGCACAAATTGGGGAGTTTATGAGGGATAATAAAATGGAAATGGCTGATGCTTGTGTAGGAAAAGATTTGATGAATGTTGAAATACTAATTGGATCAGGCTTGTTTTGGGAATTTATTTTAAACGAACGAATATCCATTAATAATGAATCAGGCGGCTATAAAAACGGTTTTTGGATGGGTAATTACGGGACAGGAATTGAGAAAAGGAAATAGTTGTTCTCAAAATATTGCAGTAATGAAAAATGCGGTTGAATTAAATGATTTAAGAATATTTTGGGAAATTGATTCTATCGGAATTTCGGACGAGAGTGATGAATTATCTCAAAAGGATAAATTGTTAATAGAAGAGTTTGAGAGAAAATTGCAATACAAAAATAATAGGTACACAACTAATCTTATTTGGGATTCAGGTTCACATGAAATTAATAATAATTTTTGCATTGCTAAAATGCGGCTCGATAATTTGAAAGAAAAATTGAATAAAAATAAATTAGTATTCGCTGAGTATAAGAAAGTTATCGATGAGCAGTTTCGTGAGGGAATTGTAGAAGAATCTAAAAATGATGCGTTATTGTCTGGATACTATATGCCTCATAAGGCTGTTTTAAGACCAGATAAAGAAACTACGCGCGTGAGGATAGTTTTTGATGCGTCATCAAAGGAAAACCATTCGAAATCTTTAAATGATGTTTTAGAATCAGGTCCAAATTTAAATCCTAATTTATTAGACATGATACTTAAATTTCGAACATATGAAGTTGCTTTTTCTTCCGACATTGAGAAAGCATACTTAATGATAGAAATAGCAAAAGAAGATAGAAAATACTTAAAATTTCTTTGGTTTAAAAATGGTGACTCTAACTCCTTTAGGGTGATGAATATGACACGTTTACCTTTTGGAATTAGGTGTAGCGCTTTTGTCTTAGCGGCCACAATTAAGGCACACATTAAAAAATATAAAGAATTTTATCCTGAGGTTTTTGAAATGTTAAATAACTCCATGTACGTTGATGATCTTTATTCTGGGGCAGATACAGCTGAAAATGCTTTTAACCTTTCATCCAGTGCTAACACTATACTTAAGGATGCTGGCATGAACTTGCGTAAATTTAATTCAAATTCAACTGAGTTAAAAGAATTGTGGCAACAAAACGGTATCTTAGATAGCCCATCTGAGCGGTCTATGTTATTGGGACTGGAATGGGACACCAATAATGACATTATAAAAATTGATTCATTGGAATTTCAAAATGTTACAAGTAACACTAGTTTGGCCACTAAAAGATCAGTCCTGCGTGCTGCATCAAAAATCTATGATCCCGCTGAATATATAGCCCCCTTTATAATCAGAATTAAGCTGTTAATGCAGAAAATATGGCAAAAAGGGCTAGGAGGGGACGAAGAACTTCCCGAAGACCTAGATATTGAATTTAGAAACTGGTTAGTGGACGTTCAAGATTTGAAAAACATATCAGTCGATAGAAAATATTTTCTGGAAGGAGCCTATCCAACAGAAGTAACTATACATATTTTTTTGCGATGCTAGTGACAAAGCATATGGAGCTGTCGCATACTTCAGATACATAAACAAAAGCGGAAAAGTGAAAACGTCTCTTATAATGTCAAAATCACGTGTTGCTCCTCTTAAGAATCTAACACTGCCTCGTTTGGAGTTGATGGGAGCAGTTATAGCAGTGAGAATCTATAAATATTTGAATAAAATATTCAATGACTATTGCACAAATGCACTTTTTTGGACCGATCCGCAAATCATTTTGAGCTGGATCACGAGTTCGGCAAAAGAGTGGAAACCATTCGTTTGTAACCGAGTGACAGAAATCCAAACATATCGGATCCTAAAAATTGTAACCATTGCTCAGGTAAAGAAAACCCAGCAGACTTGTTGACGAGAGGATTGCAATTGAGGTCTTTAAAGGAAAATTCATTATGGTGGCTAGGACCGCCTTGGTTAACTAGTTCCACAGACTGACCTGTGCAATCGAAAAAATTTTCAGGTACTGACAACGAGTTAGAACGTCGGAAAAATATTTTGGTTAATGAATGCACTATTGAAAACAATGAGCTCATAAAGAATTTAGGAAAGTTTAGTAGTATGCTAAAACTACTTCGAACAATTGCATGGGTCGCTTTATAAGGAAAGTTAGAAAATTACCTGGAAACGATGGTCCCTTATCTGCCGATGAAATTCAAGATGCGGAAATATTCTTCATTAAGTCAGCCCAAAAACAATTTTATAAAGCAGAAATTGATTTGCTTAAATCGACGAGTGAGCTTCCAAAACAATCTAGCTTACTATCATTGGCACCGTTTCTTGATGAAAATGATTTATTAAGAATAAAGAAAAGACTGGACGAGAGTAAATATACTTATGCAGAAAAGCATGCAATCCTCCTGCCAAAGGACTCTCGATTTTCAGAACTGCTAATATTAAGAGAACACAACAATATGCTTCATAGTGGTATTGCAGCTACACTATGTAAATTGCGTGAGAACTACTGGATTCCCAAGGGGAGGCAAGCAGTCAAAAAAGCCATCAATAAATGCCTCATATGTCGAAAATATGCAGTGAAGCCAGCAAAACAAATGACGGCGCTACTTCCTAGAAATCGAATCTCAGAAACCCCGGTATTTTCTGTCTCTGGAATAGACTTCACCGGTCCTGTTTATATAAAAAATGGAGATAACACCGAAAAGGCTTATATAGCTCTGTTAACGTATGCTGTGACTCGTGCTGTCCACCTTGAACTAGTTTCAGACTTATCAACTAAAAAGTTCATATTGGCACTTAGACGTTTTCTTAGCCGAAGAGCAAACTGTCGTATATTCTACTCCGACAATGCCAAAACCTTCAAATGTGCAAATAAAGAAATTCAATATTTCTTTGACATACTTAAGCACCAAGATTTTCAAAATTTTATCTCTTCAGAAGGAATAACATGGAAATTCATCGTTGAACTTGCCCCATGGTGGGGAGGTTTCTATGAGAGGCTGATGAAAAGTGTTAAAGACCCCCTAAGAAAAATCTTAGGAAAAGCTTTGCTTACTTTTGAAGAGCTTATGACTGCGCTTGTAGAAGTGGAAAATGTTCTCAACCACAGACCTCTAACATACGTTTATGAGGATTTCTCTGAGCCTGAGCCGCCAACACCGGACCATTTCCTGCTTGCTGGACACAAGGTAGAATACCCCTTTAACTTTAACGAACTGTTTAACGCCTTTATAACTAGGACTAGCCTGATTAAAAGAAAAACGTATCAAACAAAACTTTTGAGCCAGATTTGGGAGAAACGGAAGACTGAGTATTTACTAGCAACTAAAAGCTTGCATTCTTTCGGAACTCCTAATGCTCAGAAAGACTTGAAAGTCAATGACATTGTTTTAATTGAAGGTGTAAGTAAATCAAAGTTCCTATGGAACTTAGGACGAATTATCGAGGTCAATAGAGGTCGTGATGGACTAGTCAGGTTTTGTGTTGTCAAGATCAAAAAGGGAAATTTAAGACGACCTATTCAACTTATATATCCTTTTGAAATTGCTGATTAATGTAAAATTGTAAATAAATTTTCTGTAAATATAACAATATTTAAATTTAGTATTGTGTTTATGTAAATAATATTAATAACTTATTCTTTTACTGTATTATAACTGTAATATATTTAGCTATACTGCAAATACTGATATTATTCAATTTTGCATTTATTGTGTTATTTTATGAAAGTTTCTTGAAAAAATCCTGGCCAGGTATATTTATGTTTTACATATTGGTAAGAAACATATGTTTGTAATTATATTATGGTTGTTTATTTAGTGCTTTATTTCAGATTTTCTTAAAGGTAAAACTTTCTAAAATCTATTGTTTTGAATAATTCTATATTGTATAATTTTGACATGTATATTGGTTTCAATAATTATTGGTAAAATTAGATTAAAAATATAGTGTGATAATTTTGGTAATTATCAGGTGGGGAGTGTCGAAAATGTGAAATAAAAGGCAGGTGGCGCTGCTAATTTGATATCCCCCCACTTGTGAAGTGAAATGAAAAGAACACTTCAGTGCTTGTTGTTGAACCACCGATGTAACGATTCTGTGTAATGTTAGCTTTAAAAAGAAGCTATGAAGGAGAGATCCTTATAATATCTTGGAATACTCATGACGAAGTAAATGCGAATAAAATATGTTGTTAAGTTTAAGAAGCCACTATATCATTTTAGAAGTAACACATCTTATGTAAATATCTACAACCGGCATAAATTGGAACGAAGCCAATTGGGTTTCTATACCCTCGTACCAAGTGAGCGTTAGGAAATATGTACGTATTTACATTCGAAAAACATGTTTTACCTTAATATTTTTAACAATATCTCAAAATAATTAATGCTATCAAAAACCTTGTCAATGCAAATGTTGTAGAGCTTAAAATTCTGAATAAAATGAGCACTCACATTAATATTTTTGTTCAAAATTAAGGTCGCAATTCTAATTTCAAAATTTTGCCTTAATCGCTAATCAAGAGCTTGAAGTCCGGCGAGACCAAGTTACCTAAGAATATCTCAAAACAGCTAAGTCTATCAAAAAAGTGCCAATACAAATGTTGTAGAGCTTAAAATTTTGAATAAAATGAATACTCACATTAATATTTTTGTTTAAAATTAAGGTCGCAATTTTATATATTGTTAATAATATTAAAGAAAAATGTCTATTTCAAATGTAAATGTGTACATATTTCCTAACGCTCACTTAGTACGAAGGGGAAAACATAGAATATTCATTTTAGACCTAATCTAAAGGGATTAAAACGATTTCCAGTTTTCCCCTAATTAATTCTGAGTTCAACCCTCTGACCACGGGGCTAAAACTTTAAAGTAGAATTGTGACCTTAATATTCAACAAAAGTATTAAATGTAGGTACTCATTTTATTCAGAATTTTAAGCTCTACAACATTTGTATTGACAATGTTTTTAAAAAAGTTAGTGATTTCGAGATAGTGTTATGGTATTTAAAAAAAAACATGTTTTTTTACTATAAATCAATGTATAATTCCTAACGCTCACCTAGTACGAGGGGGAAAACGTAGCATATTCATTCTAGACATAAACTGAAGGGATTAAAACAATTTCTAGCTTTCCCCTAATTATTTCCGAATTGGGCCTTTTTTTGCTCCCCTACCACTGGGCTTTTGCTATTGAGTGTATAAAAAAGTTGTAAGTATGAAATTTGTAGGAAATTTTGTCCTCTTTAATATTGTAATTGACAAATAATATGCTACCGCAACGGGTCTCACGATATTTAAAAAAAATAAATAAAAAAGGTCCCCAAATTTTGTAGTTTTTTGGCCACAGAAAATTTAGCCTTAAGAAATTTTGTTAGAAAACTTGGCTTTTCCATGTTGGCATCATTATAAACAAGTCAGAAGAAAAAAAAAATCTTCTACCGACCTTTTTCAAGGTAAAATGTACATTTCCCCTGGACTAATTGTCCATAATTAAACGACGCTATTTTAAAGTTGACTACACACAAAACTATTGTTCAGAATATTGTTAAATTATGTGGAGGACATAATAAAGGTATGGAAGTTTGTTCGAGCGAAAAAAATAGTTCAAAATTTCGCCGAGAGAGGGCGTTTTTTAAAGAATTACGCGTTTAGCATAAATACAATTTTACAACAATTTACAAATATTATTACAACCAAACATGTTCCACATGATGGTCATCCTTTTCAGGTACCACCTGGAATCGTAAGATAACATGTTCTACAGTTGACCTCAGTATGTTCAGGGAAATGCTAAGAACATATCGTGAAGTGCAGTCTTTAAGATCATGTAAAGTTAATAAATAAAGATTCTAAACTATCGTAAATGTATGCTAAATGTGTAATTCATTAAACCGTCCTCTAGTGGCAAAATTTTGAACAAATTTTTTTCGTTTAAACAAATTCCCATTCCTCTATTATATCTTTCACAAAATTTCACAACTTTATGATCAATAGTTTCGTCTGTGAACAACTTTAAAGTGGGTTAATTTTATTGTGGACACCCTGTATAAGTTTTTTATATTTAATCTGTACTGTATTATTTTCCAAATGGATGACTTACCTGAAAGTATGTATTTGTCATGAAAAGCCAAGCACTCGATATAGTCAGTGTGCCCTCTTAATACTGCTTTGCTCTGAGTAGGTGTGGTATTCACCCTCCAAAGGATAATACTTTTATCTTCTCCACCTGTAGCCATAAGATATTTTTCGGGTTCCATGATCATGCAGTTAACACCTCGTTTGTGTTTAGTGAATTTTTCGAGGATGTATCCTTTTGCAGCGTTTGGATTCACATCTTTTGATGTATCGCATCCCATGTTTACTCGAAATTAAGTCTTTAGAATGTCTTTTGCATTATTTTTATAAAGTTACTAATGAATTTTGTAAATTTTGATAAATTATTTTCGGACGGTCTCAAAAACATCTGATTTAGCGGGTTATTTTTTAATTTTCTAAATAAAGCTTTATAAGTAATAGATATTATGAATAAAATGCAATTATCAATAGTATCTGCCGATACGCTTCGTTAATTATAAAAGCCTGGTACCGATTGTTATTTATTATATCCTTTAAGTAAAAAATTTGGAATATTTTTTTTGCTCGATATTAAGCAAATTTTAAATAAAATTCTATTATTTAGAGTTTTGTCTTTTTCAGTTTTGAAACGTCGAAGGACATTAAAGGCACTTAAAATACTACATTTTTATTTGAATATTATATATTTGTTTAGGAGTAAAATTTTACATATTTACATTAAAATAGTTTCTTAAATGCAATACCGTTTTTATTCTTATAAAAATATTTTAAATTATTCAAATTATTTTGTTTCTATGATAATTAAAGCTCTATTAGATAATTTTCAAAATTCCACAAAAAGTTTTTGAAAAGAACATGCTTAAAATCCTCCCATGCGTAGCAATTTCCGAGGAAAATTGCATTTATATTCAGACATTTTATTTATAACAATTTACTCTTAATTATGAATTTAATATTCCTTTTTAATCTGTTTCAGAGGCATATGAGATACAGTATGGATTACTGAAATTTACTCAGAATATAAAAGTTCACTTGAGGACTGCTTAGTGATCATGTTTATCGTACTTGAGTAAGCCTGGAAAAAAAAGAATAGGTTTTAGCATAAAAATAAATTAAAAAATTCTATTCACTAAATGAAAAAAATATGTAGGAAGAACTGCTATTTGATTCTTTTTAAGAAACAACACATAATAATGATTTTACGACTAAAATCTTAGATCTATAGCTCTTTAATTTTTACAATTGAATATATAGCGTTAAAGCAGTACCGTCTTTACTGGTGAGCAAGGAAGGGGGCATAGAACACAGAACTCTGATTCAGTCAGGAGCCTCTGATCAGCAGATTATGCTATCTATAACTGGGTAAAGTCCCTGTGTTTATCAGGATCTTTAACCTTTAACTGATGCTATCGGTCTCAAAGACCGGTGCTTTTTTCAAATTTTATAGTTTAATTTGTAACTTTCAGTTTAACTACAAGCACAACTAAAATTTTGTTTCGTTTTGAACTTTAGTGCTATCACGAGAGACTTTTGAATGGGTGAATTTTAATTAAAACAGGATATATTTTGTACAAAAAGTTTAGTACAAAAACACCATTCTATGAGTTAATCGCGCTTTTTATTCATCTTCAGATGGAGCGGTCTGACAGACCGCTTTACAGTAGTTATATGACAATTTCTGTCACATCAGTTAAAGGTTAACCATGTACCGCGAGCTACTGGCGGCGGATGGCCCGCCGTGTTATTTCGAATATTAATATCAAAAGGTTTTCAGCGGCATCAAAAGATTTCTGAAATGCTTTATTAGAGTAAATCCATAGATTATACCTTTTGCGCTGTTTTCCTCGTCAAATAAACTAGTTTAGAACCGGAAAAGGTATTTAAAAAAGTTATTCACGTTTTAATGTGACCCTTTTTTTTTTTTTTTGTCAGCCCGTCTACTTCTCTTTTGTTAATGATAGAGTTAGCAATTTTCTCGCCACTCCTCCTGATCCTCTCCCCGATATTCATGCAATTGTTAACCATAATATCAAAAATCTCAAAAACCTCAAAGCCCCTGGGTATGATAATAATACTAACAATGTTTACAAATAGTTACCTACTAACCATATTCTCTATATCACCAATTTGACTAATTCTACCCTGAAATTCTGCTACTTTCCGAAAACATCTCCCTATTTCTAAAAATGCTTCTGATAATATAGTGATCCCACTAATTTTCGACTTATTAGCCTTCTTTCACGGTTAACTCTTTTAGGTTTAACTAATTGTGTTTCAGTAATGTTGAATTGACACAGGAAATTTCGAAAATTTTTATTTCCAAATAAAGAAAAGCAATTTTACAACTTTTTTCTTCCAAAGTTATAAAATTGAAATTTAATTAAAAGTTTCTGGTGCAAATCGTGATTAAAAATAGATGGGATATAATATATCCCACCGCCCCTCAAGGGATTAAGTAAAGTTGTTAAATGTGTCAGTTCCAGCTCCACGACTTCTTCCACCAATTGTGAAACAAGTTTGTAGTGTTGTTAAAGGTTAGCCTATTGTGATAGAAGAAAGTTCTAGAAAAGTAATAATAGCACTTTTGCGATTGATTTTGATTGATTTTAAAGAAACTTTCAATTGTTCAGGCATTAATGCTTGAACAATTTGGCTTCAGAGCTAAACATTCTGCACAACACCAGTTGCACCGGGTTGTGGAATTTTTAAAGAACTTCAATGCGAAGAAACCAATTGCTGTCATATTCTTAGACATTGGCAAGGTCTTTTACAAAGTCTGGCGCGATGGTCTCATTTACAAATTATTTCAGCTAAAAGATTTGTCCGGACTTACAGTTACAGTCTTCATAAATTCTTCCCTTGGTGATCGTACTTTTTAAGTACGCATTAATAACACCTTATCTAAACTCCAATTTATCATTTCAGGTGTCCTTCAGTATTCGGTTCTTGGACGAGAACCAGACCAACACTTTTCAACTTATTTTTTAACGATATACCACGTACAATGTTAAGTTACCTTGCTTTGCTTTATATGCGGTAGATACCAATATTTACGCCTCAGCACACTATCCTTTTTTTCATACAGAAACTTACAAAGCCACCTTGGCATGTTCATAGACTGGTGCAACTTTTGGCGCGTTAAAACGAATGAATCAAAAGTGCAACTATTACTTTTGTAGAACTTTCTCCTACCACAATAGACTAAGGCTGCGTATAGACATTTCTTTTGCCATCCTTCTACAGTTTTCATAGAAATCTTTTGTTCAGGACCCTTCTGCGGTTTATTCACAAATGAATGAAGGGAATCAACAATGAGTCAGTAGATAAGGAGCTCAACCCTACTTGAAGGAAGGTCTCTCTTTTGCAGGACATCAGTTCCTTTTCTTTTAAAGTCATTAAAGATCAAAAATACTGCGTGGCCACAAGAAAAGACGCCGATATTGATAACAGTTAGAAGGATGGCCTTTCCTTGGAAAGATGATACCAAAAACCTTGGTGTTATCCTTGATAAAAGACTTATCTTCAGAAAACATGTTCCTAACATAAGAGCCGGAGCTTTCAAATCTGTTGGACCTCTCCTTAGGAATCCTGCTCTATCAGTTCGCAATAAAACACTAATATAATATATAAAGGCCGTATTCTCTCTATCATGACTTATGCCTCATTTAAGTGCCATCAGAAAGGGTTGCAGACGCGTCAGTAATATAATCAACGGACGTTATTTAAATATTTGCTCCTTTATAAAACAGGTCAAAAAAATTTCTAAAATTTTTTACAACAAGTAATATAATTTTTTTTAAAGTCAATTCCTACTTAGGTCATCAAAGAAAAATTTAATGTAATCCCTTAAGCTAATATTAGTTTTTGTTACATTAAAATATCTCAATTAGTTGATTTTCTATAAGCAAGTAGGTTTACAATGGAAGTCTATGGGAATTTGGCGAAATATTAGAGATATCGCCAAGTTGGCGTCACTTTTAGCGATTCATTTTGGTCGCCAAGTTGGTGATGAACTTGGCGGTATTCGGTGACAGAGCAGGGTCCCCCCTATGGTAACCCCCCTTATAGATATGAAGATGCATTAAATGCTGTTCAATAACCAATGGCCGCCATTTTTCCCATATAAAGCTAAAATTAATTAATTAAAATTTAATTAATGAATTACTATTTGAAAAAAACTGCATTAACATCAGTTATCATCCAGTACAAGTTTAAAAAAATTTATTTGAGCTTGATAGGATGAATAATAAGTATTTTATTAACGATTGAAAATTTTAACTAGAGAACAGGAATTCTGCTTTTTCAGAATTCAGTGTCGTCCCGGCATTTCAATTACTTCATTTTCTTCTAATGGACTGATAGCTTCCATTATTATGAAACAGCCATTATAAATGAAGCGTTAGGTGAAGATGAAAGAGCAGCCGTAAGAAGTTAGAACTCTGATTTTCTGGTCAGAATGGGGGGAAAAACGGCCATAATTGTTTTTGGAAAAAAAATAACCGTTTTTTTTTTTTTTTTTTTTTTTTGAAAAAAAACTTATGGCCATTCCCCGCTCCCCTTATTCTGACCAGAAAATCAGAGTTCTAACTTTTTACGACTGCTCTTTCATCTTCACCTAACACTTCATTTATAATGGCTGTTTCATAATATTAGAAGCCACCAGTCCATCAGAAGAAAATATCTGGGTTAAAGCGAAAACTCGGTTAAGCGCGACTCGTATAATCGGGACTCTACTGTAGCTCAGTTTTAAAGACTTAAAACACGCGATTTTATTTATATAAAACGAAGTCATCCTAATCCGCTAAAGAATTTCTCATTTACGATCCAATCATAAACATCTACAATAAAGTTTGGGTAGAATGTCACTATCTCAAAATAATACACAAATGCATCAAAAAGAAATCAGTTCATTGATATATTTTCAAAATAGCCACTTATTTTAATTACTTTTTTTTTCAGTTTTTATGAGAAAGTGGCAACAAAAAGATATAATTGCTATTTTCCGACTATTTTTCCTTTACTTTCTACAGAAATGGAGTACTTGAGTTGCCAAAATTAAAAAAATGTCGCTAAAAACTACAAAAAAAAAATAATATTTCGAGAATAAATGGAGATACAGTTTTCAAACAAATTGCATTTTAAAGAACTTTTTTTCCCCAATACGACGGTCTAAAAATTGAAAATGTGCGATGCGTAGAAATTAAAAAAATTGCTATAGAGCATTTAATCGTACAATGATACGTATGCTTTGTTTATTGCTGGCTTCTGTAAGGTAACGTTATTTTTTGGAGACCAAATAAGCTGGGAGAAAGAAATAGCATACCGTACCGGGGGCTAAAAACTATTGGCAAACTATAGGATTTAATGCCAAAATTGCATGATCGTGGCGTCACATTCCCTTGACATTAGATGTGTTTCACGGGTTTCTTATATCATCAAGTGATTTTTAATTAGACGTTTATCTGTATTGTTAATGGTGTTTTACTGATCTGTTAGTTATTTCGGTACTTGCGTATTATTCGGACGAGGAGACAGATGGCCAAAAAGGATTGTCAATTGTCAATCTTGTTTCACGGTGTCAATCGTGTTTAAAACAGTAACTTAACATCTCTATAATAAAAATCTGAGTCATGTTACTGTCATCAACAGTTCCGGGTTGACCACTTCACTTTTTATATGCCATTTTGCTACTTTTATGTTAGCTAGGGGCAGCTGATTCAATCTCTATAATAAAAGCCTAAGTCAATTGTAACAAGTGACTGTCATCAACAGTTCCGGGCTGACCGCTTCACTTTTTATCTGTCATTTTCTTACTTTTTTGTTAGCTGGGTGCAAGTGATTCAATCTCCAAATAGGGTTCCATCGCCATCATTTCATTTTAAATATACTGACTTCATTTAAAATACATGATTTTCATTTAAAGCCAATAAATTTAAAATACATATATCAGATACATTTAAAATACACATCTTTCTTCATCTCATTTAAAATACAATAAGTAAATAAATAAAGGCACTTTTTCAATATAGGTACTTGAAGAAAAGGTGCTTGGTGAGAAAAGATATTTGGCAACGGATTTTCTGGCAACCTATTTACTTTTTCATATACACAAGCATTTTTTCCCATTAGAATACAACTTATTTAATATAAAGAAGCCATTTATCCTTTTTTTATATAGAAATAGAAGTAATTTGTACCTATAAAAATACTAGTATCCGTCAGGCCGAAATGTCGGAGCATGGAGGCGCGTCAGCTTAAAAGATATTGTTTAAAAAATGTTTTATTTTCTAGATTGCTGTTTATTAGCATAAAAGTAAGTTTGATATAACAATCGTCGATACTTCATTTTAAAGTGTTTAACTCAGTCGTCAATTGCCTCGGGTAATGCACAAATTCTAATCTGTCAGCAGGTGCTACCATACTTTTAATTTGGGTAAAGCCTGTCCTTAGCGAATACTGCTTCCAACAGAACTTTCTCTAAATGAAAAACTACAGTAAAAATGACATAAGTTTTTTTTTTTATGTGACAACACCTTTAGATGGATATCCACAGCAGTTTTTGACAATGTTAAACTCGAGGATCTATGTATGGTGGCAAGGTATGCAACAGTTAAAGGTAACTAACTTCGTGAGAATGAAACTTTTTCTTCTTTCCAATATTTGCAAATAGGTTTGATAAATATTAAAAAAAAATACAGTTAGAAATGGCTCATGATACTCAACAAAATGAAATATTATGGCCTATGGCAAGCCTCGAGGTTGAAAACGTGGGCCATAGGCAATATCTTTTACTGCACTTACGTTTACCAATTCTCACTCCGTTCAGATATTGGTATGTAGCATAATGCATAACCCTGCATCCAGCTGCTGAGGAAAGTCTAGACTGAAGTCCAGACGCGTGATCATCTTCACTCCATCTTGCTATTTAATCATTGTGATCTTCAAAGATTCTTGTTTATTGGCCCCCGCTTTGATTTAAAAAGTGCTTCTTGATTATATTCTTTAGCTTGCTTGGTTTTGAGAAAAAGACATATGGCACCTTCAAATCATTCAAGTTAGCCGAAAGCAGTATATCTTTGAGTTTTTGCATAAGGGGTGAGAGGTAGTCAAAAACTTGACTCACGCAAAGTGAGTTCAGAGTTTTTCGGAACTGGGTCTGCTGATCGTCGTTTTGTCTCAATGAATTTGTTAATGTGAAACATTTTTTAAAAGCTCTAAGCATTTTTTGTCCGCGAAGAATCAAGATGACTTTTAAAGAATGTCTCTTATATAGAGGGATGTCTTTTACGCGATGTAACTACCTAATATGTCAAAGGATTTAAACAAATAAACCTCTAAAATGCTAAATGCTATCTATTTTACCTTCGCGACATCTTTGTTCAAGGTCAGCCATAAGACGACATCCTATCATTGAAAATTCGTCAATAATGAGAAATAACACTGTATCCATTCTGAGCTGTAGATTTATTAAATTGGCGAACTATTTCAAACACGTTGGTTCTTTAAGCACTGAGTGAGTTATCTTGTCTTTGATAGTAAATGTAGCAGTATCTGTTAGTGCCAAAAAAATGATAGCTTCTGATCCTAACTGCTCTATGATTGTTTTACTAATTTCTTTGATTTTTGTACATTTTACAGCTCTTCCTTTTCTAATAATGAAAGTTGATTTAGGAAAATTTGTAACTTTTTTGTAAAGACAAAAGCTGTTCAGTGCATAATTGAAGGCAGCATAATTTGTTGTTCTTTAGAATAATTCAGAAATGTTAAAAGTAAAGAGAAACCATTGCATAAGAGAATCTACGGTAAAGATAAAGAATTACCCCCTGATGTATTTGAGAGATTTTGATTTTTTTAATTTAGCTCCGATCTTTGAGAACTTGATCCATCGAGTTAGCGGCAGAAAACTTGAAAGCGCCTTCAAAGACTTGCTTGTCTGGCACAGCCCACACTTATTTAATATGACAATAGGTAAAAATTTGTAACACGTATGTAACACACACTCATAGATAGTCTGCTATACTCATCTATCAAACTTGATACCTTTATTAATCTGAGTTGTTGTTATATCGTTATTATGAAAATATTAGGAAGCATCTGAGCTATTTTTTTGCGACTTTTCCACATAGAATTAAGCTGAATAACTCTATACCATTTGAATTACTTTCTTTTAACCGTCATTTTCGAAACTTCTGTGTATAACGTTGCACATATAAAATAGGTATATTTTTTAAAATGTACACTAAATCTAGGTAGCACATTAAAAAAGATCAGGGATTGATTTATGACTTTTAGTGAACATGATTCCTGACGAATTATCTTTCATTGTTGTATCCATTTCTCCGATCATAAGCATAAGCGATCATAGTCATATACATTAACGTCGCATTTATAGCTAAGCTTCGCGACATTTGGACGAAATATCGCCAAATTTGGGGGCCAAAAATATGTCGTCAAAAATTAAGCCAATTTGGCTGTAACTGTCTAATTTGGCGAAATTTCCATTGAAATTCAGTACTGATGATTCTTTTCTAACCGGGTTCTTCGCATTTTAACTTCGTGTTCTCCAGTAAAATTAGCTAAAATCTTAAAACCAAGAAATAGGGAAGCTATCTTTTCCAACCCGTACAGGAATTTTTTATTTTGTAACCTACGTATTTCTGTTTTCTAGTGTACATCTTGACAAAAAAAAATGCTTATCTCTTTTACTTCAGAATGTTCACTTGCATTTCAGCTGAAATTTATTCACTTACGATGAATTAAAAAAAAATTGAGTAACCGTCAGTAATTGGGACAATAGCAAGTAATTGCAAATTATTAAATTTGCTTATCAAACAATGCTCAGTAAATTATGAATTTGTCTACAAACCCGATTACGAAAATTTCCCAATAGAAACATACATTCGTCTGAATGCAAACATGCATACATAAGAATACATACATATAAGTAAAGTAAATCGAGAAAAATACATGACATTATATTTTTCTCGATTTCTTTGGGTATCACTCGTAGCCATTCGACTAATGCCCAAAAACGTATTTTCCGTATTCGATTTTTTTTTTCGTTTCTCTTAATTTAAAATTCAAAATGAATTACCTCGATTTGGAAGCTTACAAAGAATGAAAAGTTCGAAAAAAAAAAATAGTGGTTGTTGCACACGTAGAATGTAAAACTTCTGAAAGGGATGGGGAGGGGGGGGGGGGGGGGTCAATCTATATCTCAGGTCACCAATGTATGAACTTCGACTTCAACATTCGACTCCATAATGATCCGTATGAGGTTAAAATGCATAATTTACAGCAATGGAGCTAATGTTTTAATTAATAACGGGATGAATCTCGGCGAATTTCGACGAAAGAAATTGTTTAAAAACGAACTCATACATAGGTTACTACTTTGTCTCTTAAAACAAATATTATTTTTTAACTTAATGTTACCAAAATACTAATTCCATAGACTTCGACTATTCAAAATATTAAAAAATTAAACTGTATTATTTATTATACCTAATCAAGATATGTAATTTTGTTTAAATTACCCATTGAGTCTATTATGTTTAAAAGGCACAGATGTCATATACGCCCCATATTGGCGCGATTTTTTTCCCACGCCAATTCGGGGAAAACGTTAATAGCACAAACAATAACATCCGGGTTACCATATCAAGCAAAATAATGACACTTTGGTGCCAGTTAAGTACCCGTTGCGTATATAACATTGGCGTCAGAAAAAATCGACATATATGACATCTGTGCCGTTTAAAATTGCCGATTGAAAACTTAAAAAAATGATTTCACCTTAAGTCAATCATGGAATTATTTTTCGCGTAAAATCTAAACTTAATGTTATTTTCACCGTCTCATAATTACGCATCTCTTATATTTACATTCACCATTTCAAAAATATTACAATGCGCAATATGTGATTAATACATATATTTCTAAACTTGAAATCAAGTTTGTGTTGGGGCGCTGCTTTTAACATCAATGTTTAAACTATATTCGTATTTTCAGATATTATAAATCTTACGATTAAATATATTTAAAATGATTCACAAATCCCACTTATTTATTCGTCGAACATCCTTTATTTTTACAAAACAAAACTGAAACTTTTGAGCTGTTGCCAACTCAACAAAACTAAATAAATTTAAGCTACAACAGTACTCTCCTCCCAGTAACAAAGTTACGTTACAATATATACAAAAAATGTTAATTACAAAAATAACAATGCACTAAAATTTGAACATTACTTAAAAAAAATATGTATGTGCTAGTCTCGAAATCTCACAGGAAGTTTAATCGTTCGTCCCGAACGTGACTGTTTTTCAGGAAGTTTTTGGTCTTGAATATGAGAGTCATGTGGTGCTTTTGCAGGTTGTATTTTCTGTGTTGGTTGCTTTGTAGCAAAGTCTGGTGTTTGCAAGAAGTATGCAGGCTTTAACCTATCAACAGAGACAGTTACAGTTTTGTCTTTGATTTTGAGCGTGAAATATTTTTCGTTTCTATCAACGACTGGAAATAGACCTTCGTATGGGGGTTCCAGTTGCTTTTTAACTCTGTCTTTGCGAACAAACACATGTGACGTGGTTTTTAAATCTTTAGGAACAAATATTTTTTGTACATACTTTTTTGACACAGTTCTTGGTCCGACTTCTTCCATCACTTTTTGAAGTTGTTTGGCAAAATTATCAGGTGGTGTAGGAATTGTACTTTCATGGAAAAATTCTCCAGGTAAACGTATGTTTTGTCCATAGACCATCTGGGCTATAGTATGTGCAGAATCTTCTTGCATGGCAGTGCGTAGACCAAGAAGAACAGTTGGCAGTGTTTCACTCCAGGCTACATTATTGTGTGCCATTAGTGCGGTCTTTAGAGTTCTGTGTAATCGTTCGACTTTTCCATTGGCTTGGGGGTGGTAGGCAGTCGTGTGCTGCAATTTTATCCCACACATTTTTGTCAGGATGTTTAAAAGCTCTGATCCAAACTGTGAACCACGATCTGTGACGAGTCGATATGGAGTTCCAAATCTAGAAATCCAATTACCGTAAAATGCTTTAGCAACTGTGTCGGCTGAAATGTTGTTCAGCGGAATCACTTCCATCCAGTTAGTATACCGATCTATGCAGGTCAGGCAGTAGATATTACCGTTTGATGGTGGTAAAGGTCCTATCAGGTCAATATGAACATCACTGAACCTTTCCGATGGAGGTTGAAATTCACCGAAGCTTGATTTGGTATGTCGATTGATTTTGCTCTTTTGGCAGGCCATACATGACCGGGTCCATAGCTGTACATCTTTTCGGATGTTTGACCAGATAAATTTTGATGTCAGGAGTTTTACAGATGATTTAACCCCAGGATGAGACATTCCATGCATTTGATGAAATATTTTCATGCGATAGGATTTAGGAATATATGGTCTTATATTACTTGTTGAAGTTTCACACCACAAAGACTTTCCAGAAGGTAGCGGATACTGCTTGAATTTCAGGGAAGTTTTGGATGTCTTCAAGTTTCGGAATTCTTCATCTTGACCTTGCTCATCAGCTATTTTATCATAATCGATCAAAGAAATTTCTTCAACTCTAGATAGTGTATCAGCAATGATATTTTCTTGACCTTTAATATGTTGGATATCAGTTGAAAATTGTGAAATGTAGTGTAAGTGACGAAGTTGGCGAGGAGATGCTTTCTCAGGTTTTTGTAGGAATGCAAAGGTTATGGGTTTGTGGTCTGTATATATCGTGAATTTTCTTCCTTCTAATAAATGCTTGAAATATTTGATAGAGAGATAAATACCAAGTAATTCTCTATCGTAAGTACTGTAGTTCTTTTGTGCATCATTTAGTTTCTTAGAATAAAATGCGATAGGTTTCCATCCTTTATCTTCATATTGTTGAAGTACTGCTCCAATTGCTGAATCTGAAGCGTCTGTACATAGTGACAGAGGTAGTTCAGAATTCGGAAATGATAAGAATGCAGTATTGGCTAAATCATCTTTGCATTGTTGGAACTGTTTTTTCGCTTCATCTGTCCAAGGAATTTTTCTTCTATCTTTCTTTCTTGCTCCCTTGAGGTAATCATGTAAAAGAGATTGGTTTTTAGATGCATCTTTTAGATATCGACGATAAAAATTAATCATGCCTAGAAATGTTCTAAGTTCATGAATAGTTGTTGGAAGTTGATAGTTAAGAATGGCTTGAACCTTGTCAGGTAAAGGACGTGAGCCTTGAGGAGTAATTAAATATCCCAAAAATTCTATTTCTTGTGCTCCCATGATAGATTTGGAAACGTTTATTCGAAGACCGTAAACATTTAATCTTTCAAACACTAACTTGAGGTGATTTTTGTGTTCTTCTTCACTAGTAGATGCAATAAGAATATCATCTAAATAGGTGAAAACAAAATCTAGACCTGAAAAAACTTCATGTACAAATCTTTGGAACGTTGCTGGTGCGTTTTTCAAGCCGTAACTCATCACATTAAATTCATACAAGCCGAATGGCGTGATAACTGCAGTTTTACACCTATCTTCTTCGGCAATGGGAACTTGATAGTAGGCTTTAAATAAATCAAGTTTAGAATAGATAGTTGTATCTCTCAAAATGTGATGAAAATCTTCGATTCGCGGAATAGGGTATCTATCAGGAATAGTTTTTGCATTTAATTGTCTGTAATCTCCACATGGGCGAAAAGTGCCATCTTTTTTCGGAACCATATGAAGAGGGCTTGACCATTGAGAACTAGAAGGCCTGATTATATTATTATTGAGCATAAATTGGAATTCTTGTTTCGCTATTGCAAGTCGTTGATGATCTAACTGTCTTGCTTTAGAATGGACAGGCTGACCTTTTGTAATAATATGGTGTTTAACATTATGTTTTACACTTGATAAAAATAAATTTGGTTTGGTTATTTCAGGATATTGCCTTAACAGAGTATAAAATTTAGTGGAATTACTAACTGTGCCGATATTACTATCTTCACTGATGGAAGCAACTTCGCCATTAATACTTAGTTGAGTTACTCCATCAATTAGTTTCTTCTTATGTAAATCAATTAACAAGTTAAATTTGTTTAGAAAATCAGCGCCCAAAATACCTTTGTTTATCTTAGCAACAATAAAAGGAAATTGGAATTCTCGCCTAAGTCCTAAATCAAGTGTTAGCATCTTTATACCATACGTTTCAATTTCTGTGCCATTTGCAGCATATAGTTTGTAATCAACGGATTGTTTATCTTGAGAAGAAGCTGGTAAAATACTAACATCTGCACCGCTGTCTACCAAGAAACGCACTTTCGATGTTTTATCTCTAACAAATAAGCGAAATTTGCGACAATCCGAAAATCTCTCTGCAGTTGAATTTGTCGCTACATCTACCGCAGATCTTAGTTTTCCTGTTTAGAATCGGTCTTTTTATTCCAGGCACAAGGCTGGGTGCATTTATCAGGAAAACAACGATTGCCGAAACGGAAATGAAAATAACACAGTTTGCCATTAGGATTGTAGCGCTTACGAGATCTGCTTCGCGAGTCAGAACGGTATTCCTTATTTCGAGAATTAGCTCTGGAGTTTCGTGAAACGCACAGTTGCGAAATTTGCTGTTCCAGAGAAGCAATTCGATTTACAAGTTCATTATTAACGTGAGATCCCGCATTATCATTAATATCAGATTTATTATTTGTAGAAAAAATTTCAGGTTTTGAATTCATATCACTGATTTTATCTGCCATTACAGCTAATTTTTCTAAGTTTTCTTCGCTGACCAGCAATATATTTTTTATGCCGTCGGGCAATTTTTCAAGCCAAAGTGTTTTAATTAGGTTTTCAGAAACGTCAGAAGTAGCTATAGTTCTTAGCTTTTGAAGGAGCTGACTAGGTTTCATATTTCCTAGTTCAATTCCGGTTATCAATCGCTTAATTCGCACGTTTTCGCTTTCTCTAAATAAATGTAGCAACCTAGCTTTGGAATCGGAATATTTGGTTAAACTGTCGCTATTTATTATATCCCATACATTCTCTACAAATTTAGATTCAAGTTGAGCAACTAAATAATTAAATTTTGTCTCTTCCTTAGTAATATCATTAATTTTAAATTGTGCTTCAACTTGAAAAAACCATATTTCTGGTCTATCAGTCCAAAATGGAGGAATTTTTATGCTCACCTTGTTTAGTTCCGGCGTTTCTTTCACAGAAGGATCATTACTGTTCGGCGATTCACTTTTAGACATTTTTGAGCTTCACGGGTCACCAGTTTGTTGCTGGTGCTGCTTTTAACATCAATGTTTAAACTATATTCGTATTTTCAGATATTATAAATCTTACGATTAAATATATTTAAAATGATTCACAAATCCCACTTATTTATTCGTCGAACATCCTTTATTTTTACAAAACAAAACTGAAACTTTTGAGCTGTTGCCAACTCAACAAAACTAAATAAATTTAAGCTACAACATTTGTCAACTACGACATTGCATGTGAACATTCGCACTCTTGACTTATGATTCTAATCTCTGTATCGGCGAGTAAAATTCCAGAAATTTATATCTTTTAGAGGCGTTCTTAGTAAAATATTTGCTTTTATCAGAGAAAATAATCCTTTTCATTTAAATATGACGTCATTTTGCCTCATTGAAGCATTTCACCAAGCGTCTCAAACTCAATGAATGAAAAAGAATTGAATTACAACAGCTCTTTGCGGAAAACATGAGTATTTTATTAAAGCATGACGTCATTTTCTGTTCAATTTTTTCAGAAAGTTTATTTTGAATTTTATGAGAAAATGGCACCAATAAAGATAAGCAAACCTTATCATTTTTCCTTTCTTTACAACAATGGAAGTAATCCAATTGCTACCATTTTGAAACAAATTCATAGAAATTTAATTTTTAAATTTAAGTATAAAAATGAGAATATTTAAAAAAAAAAAAATAGCTAGTGTGGGCAAATCTACAAAGAAACAGTTTTCATAAAAAAAAAGAATTATTAAAATTGGTGCAAAAAAAAAAAAAAAAAAAAAAAAAAAAAGCTTAGGGTACATGACTAAAAAGAGAAAGCCTTATCTTTCAAATATATAGAATTAACCTCGCAATGTTATCTCTATGGGAAATTTTTGAGCCGACATTTCAGGCTGTTAGGGTTGACGAATATTTATGATTTTCAATACGCGCCGAGATTTTGGCACTACCAACGTCCGGCTCATTTTTTGTGTCGATGCGTCAAATATTTTGGACGCTATCGTGTTAACAATAAGTGTAATTTTTGCAGGGAAGCCGGAGCTGTGCTCCGACAATTAATAGTAATAAAAGTAACGGAACTTGTTAGTTATTCCGTTGACTACATTACTGTCGCCAAATTGTAAGATTAAATTCCAACAATGGTTGATCTTAAATATCACATTCACTCGACAACTCGTGTTTACGTCATCAAGTGATTTTTATTTCAACGTTTTATTTGTATTTTTGGAACTGCTTAGCTATCCCGTCGACCAATTTCGCCAAATTATATAAATCGCCTAACCACTCGCCAAATTATACAAATTCACATAATTTTTATTTTAAATAACGAAAGAACAAATAAATTAGTACAACATTAATAAAAATACAAATAAAACGTCGCAATAAAAATCACTTGATGACGTAAACACGTGTAACTTGCTTAAAGTCAAGTGAATGGGTACGTCTTAGTTATCCCGTCGACCAAATTACTGTCACCAAATTGTAAGATTAAACGCCAATAATGGTTGCCATTAATTAATTAATTGTAAGATTAAATGCCAATAATTGCCAATAAAACCATTAATTCGACGTTTTATTTGTATTTTCATTAATGTATTACTAATTTATTTGTTCTTTCGTTATTTAAAATAAAAATTATGTCAATGTGTATAATTTGGCACGTGGCTTGGCGATTTACATAATTTGGCGAAATTGGTCGACGGGATTAACTAAGAAGTACCAGTGAATGTGACATTCACGATCAACCATTATTGGCATTTAATCTTATATTAGATGTAAATTTCCAACTGGGCGAAAAATGTCCCGACCAGGATTCGAACCCGGGACCTCCCTGGCTGAAGCCGCCAGTGCTCTGCCATCTGAGCTATCCCGGACGATTCTGGTCGAACTTTTTCACCCTGCTAACCTTGAAGATTACAGCATCTGGTCTGAAACCTGGTTCAGTTCAACAGAATAAATCTCAGGTAATGGAACTCCAGAAATCGCTGGATACGAAATTACACTAGATTAATATTAACACAATTATTCTAATTGGTAAACATATCATATTAGATGTAAATTTCCAACTGGGCGAAAAATGTCCCGACCAGGATTCGAACCCGGGACCTCCCTGGCTGACGCCGCCAGTGCTCTGCCATCTGAGCTATCCCGGACGATTCTGGTCGAACTTTTTCACCCTGCTAACCTTGAAGATTACAGCATCTGGTCTGAAACCTGGTTCAGTTCAACAGAATAAATCTCAGGTAATGGAACTCCAGAAATCGCTGGATACGAAATTACACTAGATTAATATTAACACAATTATTCTAATTGGTGAGCACTGGCGGCTTCAGCCAGGGAGGTCCCGGGTTCGAATCCTGGTCGGGACATTTTTCGCCCAGTTGGAAATTTACATCTAATATGATATGTTTACCAATTAGAATAATTGTGTTAATATTAATCTAATTTAATCTTATAGTTTGGCGATAGATTTTTGGTCGACGGGATAACTAAGTAGTACCGTATTTTTACTAATGTCATACTAATTTATTTGTTCTTTCGTTATTTAAAATAAAAATTATCTCAATTTGTATAATTTGGCGATTTATATAATTTGGCGAAAATGGTCGACGGGATAACTAACAAGCACCTTTGATTTTTTAGAAAAATATTTAAATCAATTGGTAGCACTTAGTTATTCCGTCGACCGATTTCGCCAAATTATATAAATCTCCAAACCACTCGCCAAATTATACAAATTGACATAATTTTTATTTTAAATAACGAAAGAACAAATAAATTAGCATAACATTAATAAAAATACAAATAAAACGTCAAAATAAAAATTATTTGATGACGTAACTTGACACGTGTAACTTGCTTAAAGTCAAGTGAATGTGACATTTACGATCAACCATTATTGGCATTTAATCTTATAGTTTGGCGATAGATTTTTGGTCGACGCGATAACTAAGTAAGTACCTAAATAAATAACAAAATAGGCACAGATGTCATATACGCACCAATTGGAGCGATTTTTTTTCTGACGCCAATGTCATATACGCACCGTGTACTTAACTGGCGCTAAAGTGTCGTTATTTTCCTTGATATGGTAACCCGGATATAGATGATATAGCAACGAGGCTTTCGGAAAATTGGCGTCGTATATGACATCTGGACCACAAAATACTATAAGCTATAATAAAATAAACGATCAAGTGCGAGCATTACTGGCGTACAGACGGTTCCGTAGAATAAATGTATAAATTTGTAATTGTATTAAAAAAAAAAGTTACTAAAAGAATACTAAGACTTTGTAAAAAACTATACAACGTAGGGTTGGGTATAACTGTATATATTAGAAAAGTGTAAATGGGTATACCATGAAAGTTCAAAGAGATATGGACCCTAAATAATATCAAATATAGCTATTCGTATAACTCTTTTTTTAATATTATCCTAATCTGTTTATGATGAACTTAATTCGGTACTGACAATAAAAGTAGTGCATAGTTAAACTTCATTTGGCATTTCATGAAACTAAATTCAGCGTAGTAATAACCTTTATTTCTACAGTGTAGCTAAAACAAAACCTTTGTTCAAAGTTTAAATTTGGCATTGTGCTAAGCGCGCTTCGAATTAAGGTCTCAAAGTTGCAACGCCGCCTTGGTTAGTGCCGCGTTTCTCCAGATAGGTGTTTAATTAACTTTTAAGGTCACTCGAGGCGTATTGAGAGATACAATCAATGCAAACTATCGCGAATCCCACAGTATTTATGCGATTCATTCTAATTAAATCTTTCGAGGGCGATGCCCTTAAAAAACGAACACCTAATTTTAATTCCAAAACAGACAAACGGCACCAAGAACATTTAATTAAAAATTTCCTTTCATCATGTACGTGAAAATAAGCAAGTTCGCATTTTCTAATAAATTCGTTTATAAATTCTGGTGTCAGTTCATTATTTCATAAGTTTATAAATAGAATTACTCCGTGTCGGAAAGGATTAAGTTGTCGCAGGACTCTTAAAGCTTCAAAATTTAAGAAATTTTAATTTTTTTAGATGTTAAACTCCTATCTTTTCTGAATATTTTGATATAATTGTTTACTTGAAATTCCCATTAGAACAGAAGTTTTGGCTTTTAGAATTATACCCGCTCAATAGTTGAAGCGGCGTTTCCGAAACTTTAAAGTCATTATTTTCCAAATGGCGTTTTTTGGTCATAACGCGCAGGATACCTCAAAAACTTCTGAATATTTTTTCATGAAATTTTCAAAACATATGTTCCATGTTATTCTGTATAAACTGAATCTAAAAATTTCCTTTTTATTGTTCAAAAAAATATTTTTTTAGGTGATTTTACTGTTGAAATTTTCAAAATTTTGTATTAGCAAAATGCAACATTGCATTAAAAATATAAAAATGCTTTAAATACAAATTTATTTAAGTTCAGGGAAATTATTACAATCTGAAGTATAAGTAAGCACCAAAATTTTCATTCTAGTTGCAATATTTATTTTGTAATCCTGCGCGTTAACTGTTATGCCAATTTTTTGTTTGACAAATGTCTAACAGTTTCGAGCCCCCTATAAATACTAATTCTGTATCTTGCAATTTTATATCCCAATTAAAATTGTGTTTTAAAATTATATACATTTTAAGACATTAAATGTTGAAAATGGTCTTTTTTTCATTTTTTCCACTTTTTAGAGTCCCGAGACCCCTTAAATTTGTATTTTTTTTAACAATTTGACGTTTATTGCTTTTATACTGTTACTGGAGATTACATTACACATATATATCATTAAAAGTTGTTAACTAGGCATAGAGTACGCCGCCCCTGTCCTTGTGTATGTCCAAACTGACCGTACCTTTAAGGGTTAATATCTCGGCTAATTACCGATGATTTTTTTCGAAAATCATTATCAACAATGCTTTTATTCTTCTGCAGCGACACGTATATTCAGCGATGCTCAACAATTGTTCTGAATGAACGTAAATCGAAATTTGTGTATAACAGAAAGATGATAATTACTCAAAATCTATGTGACCTAGGGTAATCGCTGTAATTTTCCGGCAAGGTTTATATTAACGCCTAATACCTCTAATTTTTTTCATAATTTTAGTTTCAGTAGATTCGGAATTAGATGGGGGGGGGGACATATTTTTGCGCTACATTTTCAGCAATATCTTTGAAAATATAATACCTAAAATTAAAAGAAGTGTATTTTTGAGTTCAGCGTTACAAAAGCTTTCACAGGATACCCCACATGATATGCAAAGAAAAGATTTTTTTTTTTCAACTAGCATAATTAGCCCCTCTACTTTTTTACTAAATATATTTATGAATGTTTATTAATCTGAAAATATGTGGGTCAATGGTCTTTATTACTTCCCCGAATTTGAACTTTCCACGTTCCATAGTTTGCGAGTAAAATGGCTGTGACAGACAGACACAGGAGTGATCTTATAATGCTTCCGTTTTTACTTTTTAAGTACGGAACCCTAAAAAACAAATAGTAGTTAAATAGACTACACGTATTTAAGTATTGCGCGGCAGCGCAATACTTATTTATTTCCAGTGTCACTTCTCAATGTTAATTTAACATGGAAAAGCCTATGGAGATAACTATTTATTTTTTTCTTCCCACCTTTTTGTCCCTGATGCCACTCATTTTTTATTCTTTACTAATTCTAATAATATTATAAATTTAAAGTGTAAAAATGTTTGCCTGACGTCAGGGTCAAAACGAATGGTAAAATGGCTTTGCATATGGGTGAATTATCACCCAGAGAAAAACATGGGCCATTTCTTTTTACATAATTCAAATATTTTTCTTAATAATTCCAATTTTCGCTTTTTTCATTGAAAATCAATGGACATTTTTCATAGAAAATGTAACACTTTTACTTCATTGTTGCAAAAATTTCAAAAGCCGTAATAATAATTTATTTCTTTTTAGTTGAAAGATTTTCACGTGAAATATTAAATTGAGCTTTTTTTTTTTCAAATATTAAAAAGGTGAATATGGCGTCATAGTGGAAATACGAAGGATATTTTCAGAATAAGTTTTTGCTTTGGTCAAGTTTATATTTTAGTAAAACGTTTCTAATGGATAGCTATTTTTACGCAAGTAGCGAACTTAGTGGGGAATTACATAACTTAAATTCTAAAATGTATTTTTTTTCCGAGATGAGAACTATTTATACCCCAAGTTAAACTTAGAAAATAATTTTCTGATGTCTTTACATCACCCCTTGGGAGAGAATAAAGTTTAAAAATTAAGTAAAACCTTTATTTTTTATTGTATCACAGATATAATATTCTTAAATATTAGCAGTAAGGATTCAACACAATTTACATTTACATTGATAGCATTCCTAAGTGGGAAATAGGGTATCTAATTTTAAGTGAAGTTAATTTTTTTATGTTTTGATTATAGATTTTTTATGTTCAGATTGGAGTTTTTGTCCAAACTACCACAACCTGCATTATTACAGTGGAGAAACATCTTGAATTACATATTGGTAAACTAAATCCCACATTGTGATGCAATACCGCATACATCAAAGCCTGATGATGATACTCTCTATTAATTTTGAAATGCATACGTCTGAGTGCAGTAATTATTAAAAAAACTTGACATATTAAACAAAAACATAATTTGAAGAACAAATTAAAAAAACAAAATTTATTTCCTACATTGTTTAAGCCCGAGAAGGGACAGATATTAAGTTATTTCATTCCATTAGTTCTACATTTAATGTTAAAATTTTTTAACAAATTATCTAAGCCAATTGAAGATTAAAAAAAAAAAATAAAATCCATACAATATAATACTTAAAACACCCTAAAAAATTAGATTCCGTTCAAATGAAATCGAAATAAATCTTAGACTTTTTTTTAAATTTTGTATTTTGCATGCATCTTATCATTTTATGCACAATTGTCATAAACATAATACAAAATCTGCAATACAAATACTTTCAATTAAAAATGGAAGAAGTCTAATATTTATTTCGATTTCATTCTACATATAGTTGTCAAAAAATAAGGGTTACTTTAATTAGTATAATTGGCGATATGCTGGGCGCAATTGTATCTGACCTGGCCCGGATAATACGTAAGTATCGTTATTTGATTAATTAAAGTAACAATTACGTTCTTAAACGGCGAGGATATGATATTAAAAGAGAAAAGTCATTGAAAAAAATTTTTCGATGCATAGTTACGTACAATATATTCGTTTCGGTACAGAGTCCTCAGGTGCACCGGGATATCTATTTGGCGTCAAAATGACAATTGTATGTCTGGACAATCCGGCAATTTTGGTTCGTGTGGGAAATTGGTAGAACAGATTGTCTGTGTTTTATATTAAATTAAGCATTGTGTCTTTTATAATAAAATAATTTGTGTGTGCTTATAATGAAAATTGCGCCTGTTTATAATAAAAAATAGTGTGTGTTTTGTAATAAAACTGTGTGTTTTTCATAAAATAATTTGTTGTTTTCGCAAACTAAGTCTAAGAGTTACACTAAAACGGAATTTTCTCGCCAAAATGGCTAAAAAAAAAAAAAAAATCGCGTCATCCTTGGTGCGTCTAAGACATCTGTGTCTCAGTTTCAACAAACGTCACAAACATTCACTAGCCAACAGTTATAATTAAGAAAAATAATCTCTCTATTCTAAAAAAAAGTAACTACCGCTGTCACCGCCGCCGCCGGTTTTGATTTTTTTGTGACCGGAGGCCTTTCTTCGTTAATATTAACAAAAATAATGCATACAAAAATATGAAAATCGGTGGTTTTATACAGAAATGTTTGATAAACACGCTGATGCAGACAGTTTTCAAATCGAAGAATTATTTTAAGAGTTATTTAATGCTAAAGTTGGACAAAATCGTTCCACTGAAAAAGTTTTATAGCAGCAAAAACTATACATGGCAGTGTAATCATTTTTAGATCATTTTATGCGTTAGAATTTGCCGGAGTGCAGATTGCATTAATTTTTTTATTTTGACTCATTTTTTCAGGTTTTATTTCTATTTTAAATTCAAATTTTCAGCATTTCTAGAGATATTTTTTACAGATTTCAGAAAATTGTACTAATTTAAACTGTTGCCAACTGTATAAAAAGCGCAAGCAATAATGTTTGCTTCAAATTAAAAATTTATTTACACGTGACTATTATAAACAGGAAAAAAACTTTCAAATTAGAATTAAATAATTACGTATAAAAAGCAGGAACTTATTGAAAATTACGTCATAAAAAGTATACACGTGAATTTTAAAAGAGAAAGGATATTGTAAAATAATAAATTCATTAACATGCGTTAGAAGTCTTAGGAGAAATGACGTCATATTTACGTCACATTATAGTTATTACATAAAATGAACACAAAATAATATTGCAAAAAAATTTAAATTGCGCTAGACATTTATTTGATATTTTGAGAATTAATTTAAAATATCTCATTTAAAAGAACTTTCTTTTCGCTTTGTTAAAAAATACCAGGAGAAAAAGACTCTCTTGACTTAATTCCTTTTATATTAGCTTATTTTGAAATGTTGTTACACGTGTATGCGTCATCAAGTTATTTTTATTTCGACGTTTTATTCGTGTTTTTATTAATGTTGTACGAATTTATTTGTTCTTTCGTTATTTAAAATAAAAATTATATCAATTTGTATAATTTGGCGAGTGGTTTGGCGATTTATATAATTTGACGAAATTAGTCGACTGGATAATCAAGTAGTACCGCAGCGGATTTGGCGTTAAAATTCCCCAATCAAAGAGAAATGAATAGAAATCCGTTTATAGGGAGATCGCCACTGTTTTTTAAATTATAATTCAATCTTTCGAAATCTTTTTAAAGCCGATCAAATTAGCGTGCATTTACAGTCTGCGGTGTCTGGACGGGGGTTGGCGAGCGTAGCTCGTAGGGGGCCGAGCCCCCTAGTGTAAATAAATAAATGTCCAAGATTTTTTTTCTGTTTTCATCAATGTATTATAAAATTTGTTGTTTAAAGGTACTACTTGGTTATCCCGTCGACCAATTTCGCCAAATTATACAAATCGCCAAACCACCCGCCGAATTATACAAATTGACATAATTTTTATTTTAAATAACAAAAGAACGATTAAATTTGTAAAATATTAATAAAAATATAAATAAAAAGTCGAATTAAAGGGAAAAAAATTCACGTCGTATTTGATGTCAAGCGAATGGGACATTTACGATCATTCATTATTGGTATTCAATCTTATAGTCTGGCGATAGATTTTTGGTCGACGGGATAACCAAGTAGTATAGTTTAAAGTTATTGATAATTGGTTAAGTTAAATAATGCTATAAAAAGTGATAAAATATCTTTATTTAGATTGACGAATGTTTCATCGCACAAACGGCGACATTTTCAAAATCATTCATTGATAATTGTGACTTTTGTGACTGGGGCTTTTCCAAATTTTTTGTATTTTTTAAGATTTTAATGGCAACATTCTTGTATCTGTTTACTGGGCGTTACAGTCGGGCGAATAGTTTGGCGATTTTTTTTTATGGAAAGTGGGCTACAGGATAATGGAGAAGTACCAAAAAGGGCTTGGCACAGATGTCATATTCGCCCCATCGGCGCGATTTTTTTTTTTTTTTTTGGTTTCCAATTTGGCTAAAACATCAACAGCATAAACAACATAATCAGGGTTACCACATCAAGCAAAATAACGACACTTTGGCGCCAATTAAGTACGCGTTGCGTATGTGACATTGGCGTCAGATAAAAATCGCGCCAATATGGGGCGAATATGACATCTGTGCCAAGGGCTTGTGTACATAAAGCAATGAACAGTTCGCCAGAAAATATGGGTACTTGTTAGTTATCCCGTCGACCAAATTACTGTCGCCAAATTGTAAGATTAAATGCCAATAATGGTTGATCTTAAATGTCACTTTCACTTGACAACACGTGTTTACGTCATCAAGTGGTTGTTATTTAGAAGTTTTATTTGTATTTTTATTAATGTTATACTAATTTATTTGTTCTTTCGTTATTTAAAATAAAAAATATGTCAATGTGTATAATTTGGCGAGTCGTTTGGCGATTTATATAATTTGGCGAAATTAGTCGACGGGATAACTAACAAGTACCAAAATATGTTGCCAGATGTCCTTCTCTCGCCAAGGCCATTTTCTCTATCTCGCCAAAAACCCTATACTGGAAAAGTACCCAAGAATTTATGTAAACCCGATTACAATGAGTATTGCCCCACAGATCACCAATTTGGCATATGGCATGGTCTTCAATTATGGAAAATTCAGTGGAACAGATGTTACATATTCTCGCGGTCGCCATCTTGGATTTCTTGGCGATGTTTTGTTGACGTTTATCGATAAAGCAACTCCGACCAGTGACGTGTTCTGGCAACTCCGTTAAGACTAAAATGGGCATAAATCTGCTTGGCGACATTTACTTGGCGGAAAAGGAGTTTTCACGTCAAGAAAAAATTCAAGATGGCGGGTCCGCGGAAATATATAACATCTGTTCCGTGTCGCCAAGCAGCGATTTATGCCCATGTTAGGCTTCACGGGGTTGCCAGAACACGTCACTCGTCGGGGTTGCCTTATCAATAAACGCCAGCAAAAAATCGCCAAGAAATCCAAGATGGCGGCCGCGGGAATATATAACATCTAAGCCACAAAAAATAATAATTTATTATAGCAAATAAAACATTTAAAAAATTAAAATACACTTAAAAACAAATTTTATTAATAATTTAAGAAAATGAAATGATTTGTAAAATTTTATAACGTATTATGAATCTGGAAAATGCTAAACTTCCAGCATAATTCAAAGATAAGAAGTTAAGTAATAAAAGCTAATAACTTATTACTGTCATAAAAGTATTAGGGAAAAAACAAGCAAGATATGTCTCTTTACTTTTATTACTTTATTGCGATGATCTGACTGATCTAACTTTTATACAAATTAATCACGTGTGATTTATGATAAATCAGCTTCTGCAAATTTTGGAGGAGAAATCGTGGTGATTTTCAAGAAGTTATTCCTGTTCTTCAGCCATTTTTGTACGTCGTCGACGAGAAGTGGAATGCTTGCGTCTTCTTCCGCTGCTCGAACGCTTGCGTCTTCTTCCACTGCTGGAACGTTTGCGTCTTTTTCCACTGCTGGAACGTTTGCGTCTTTTTCCGCTGCTGGAACGTTTGCGTCTTTTTCCGCTGCTGGAACGCCGACGTCTCTTAATTCCAGACTGTTTCTTAGACCTCGACCTGCGTTTAGGCTTAGCTTTTGAGCGACTTCTACTACGTGATTTCCTGCGCCTTACAGCTTCATTGACTTTATATTTTCCATTAGCCAACTTCTTCAGAAGTCCTTTATCAACAGCATTATTGAGATTCGACTGGACGATGGTTTCCGAATCCACCATATTCAGAAGTTTCTTGGACGACAAATATCGTAGAATATCGACTAAAGAAGAACCTCTAGTCTGACCAAGATGACGAATGACTTTCAAAACTGCTTTTTCGATGTCTGTCGATGTATTTCTTACTTGCGACATATTTTCACCCTCTTTCGTATTAGGGATAATAATTTAGCAGGAATTCAATAAAACTTTCGCAAAAAATCAAAATTTTCGATATAAGAGAAAACAATTAGATACCAGATTAGAGAGCTTTAAAAATTGAACGAAATATTTTATTCCAGAAAACTAAATTTTAACATTGCTCGTGGTCATCTGCACGAAAACAAAATTATGATCATGGAGCTTCTATGAAAGCATGCAACCCAAGATTAATTACACTAAAGGTACTACAACGTGAAAATGATTATTGCTTCTGCATAAAACATCTTCAGAAAATCTTAGTTCTGGAGTAACGAAATATTGGCGAAAACAGTTATAAAAATAAATGTTATTAAGAGCAGTAGCAAAATTAACATTATAGAAAAAAAAAATGAAAGCCCTTTAAACATACGTGAGTAAAGAATGAGGAATTTTGATTAAAAAACATGCAACCCATGAAATGTAAGAAACGTGCCATGGAGTATGATAAAACAAATCCCTCAGTTACGCAGCGTAATCTCTCTCCTTCTCTTTGCTAATTTTCATATTTACCCGGTGCCACAGAGTCAAGAAAAAGAATAGAGATGAAGTATGGTGGCTGGAGGTGACGCCTGAAATCCACTATGTTCGGCCCAAACACAAATATGTGCTTTCGCAAAAAAGATGAAATATTTTAATAATACAATTTTTAATTCATAATACAATGAAATGCTACTTTAGAATGCTTAAATATAAGCAGACCACTTAGAGAAAAAATGCACGGGTTCACAAAGAATTCAATCCCTGTTCCACGTACTTTTTTTTGTTTGGGCCGAATGAGGGCATTTAAATTTGAGCGATAACGCGCATCATATTGCAAACCGTTTTTACGGCATACTGCATCTCCATCTATCTGCTTCCTCCATGACCCTCTACCTTCAAAGTTCCAGGACGTTTGTGGAACATTAACATTATGGAATTGTCCTTGCTAAAACGGCTAATATATTTAATTTTTCAAAGAAAAAAAAAGTTCTTGCTAAAATAACCAATTATCTGTGTACCCGATCGCAGAACATCTACAAATTTGACACTGCTGACTAACCAAACCAAAATTCTTCATGAAAACCAACCGCTACTACTAAATTAATACGTTGCTTTTTTAGTTCCCGGAACGGTATGCTATTTCTTTCTCCCAGCTTATTTTGTCTCCAAAAAATAACGTTACCTTACAGACGCTAGCAATAAACAAAGCAGATGTATTATTGTACAATTAAATGCTCTGTAGCAATTTTTTTAATTTCTAAGCATCGCACATTTTCAATGTTTATACCATCGTATTGGTGAAAAAAAAGTACTTTTAAATGCAATTTGTTTGAAAACTGTATCTCCATTTATTTTTGAAATATTAATTTTTTTGTAGTTTTTAGCACCATTTGTTTAATTTTGGCAACTCAAGTACTCCATTTATATAGAAAGTAAAGGGGAAATAGTTGAAAAATAGCAATTATATCTTTTGTTGCCATTTTCTCATAACAACCGAAAGAAAATGTAATTAATATACGTGCTATTTTGAAAAAAATATAAACGAATAATTTCTACGAATAATAAAACATGGAGCTATTATAAACTATATTTAATTTTAAGTATCTGTTGACCTTTTCAGTGTGACGTCAGTCTTTGGTTGGAAACTGACTCCAAACAAACGGTTGCTATGCGTCATTTCTTTTTAAATATAAATCGTGGAAAATGTTACCAGTACATATCAAGTATTAAAACACTTAGATGTAAGATATAGATATTAGATATAGCTGCAATACACAAACAAAATAGAAAATACAACATAGCAACCATTTGTTTGAAGTTAGTTTCCAACGAAAACGTCATGACTGATGTCACGACTGAAATCGTCTATATTAATGTTACAAACAAATGAATGCCTATGAATCATTGGATAGCCGGGTTTTTTTTGTCCAGTTTCTTTAATGACGGCATCTTTTTGCTGCATTTGTGTATTATTTTGAGATAGTGACATCCTATGCATGCTTTACTGTAGATGTTTAAGAGTGGAACGTAAATGTGTAATTCTTAAGCGGATGCGAATGACATCATTTTACATAAAATAAAAGCGTGTGCTTTAAGTCGTAAAATTGGAATATGTTTTGTACTATTTATATATACATATATTTTTTTCATCGGGGGCGACACTAAATTCTGAAAAAGCAGAATTCCTGTTTTCTAGTTTATTTTTCTCTTTCCTCTTTCAAGCAGAAAACAAAGAAAATTAAATAAAAAAACAAGATTTACTTTGCTGTCAAAGCACTTATCATACAATGGCTTTGTTTGCTTCAGAATTAAGTTGAAATCTGTTCTATTGAATTCTAATACTAGGTTGAGCAAAAAGTTCTGGGAAATTTGTGAAAGTTGCATTATTCTGCGCAAATTAACAACAAAAGCAACAAGGACTATTATTAAAAGTAGAGATCATCATAGTCTACGACTTTCTGCCATCGTTCTTCCAGATTCCGAATATGCTGGAAGTATTATGGCGGCTCCTTGGAATTGAAAAACCCTTTGACATGCTTATTCAACTTCATTAAAGGATTCAGATTGGCGGCCATTCAAAAAGTCTTGCATTAATCGAAAGAGGCCATAATCGGATAGAGCCATGTCAGGATTGTAGGCGGGATGTGGAAGAATTTCCAAGCCGTCCAACTGTGCAAACTCATCGACGGCTTTCAGAATCCTTAAACCTTTTCTCCAATAATGCTGGATCAACACACGCAACTCATACTGTTCTATAGGCGTTTTGGAGCCGAAATTCTGAACTCCTATAGTTATAGCACTATTACTCCTATATACGATACAAATTCTGGTAACTATTAGATTAAAATTTCCCAGAACTTTTTGCTCAACCTAATATTAGTTGAGTGCATAATTTTTTTTTTTATGGATGTTTGTTTGTTTTATTGAACAGATACATCAGACTTGTGGGCTTGACACCAGGGCCCGCCTATAAATCGTCGTCGATATACAGGGACGAGTTAGCACAAGGAAATTTACAACACCAGAGAATTACATCCTTGGGGCTCCACAAAGAGCGTGCAACGGAACCGGCGGGATTCGAACCCACCCCTACCTACGCTCTCAAGCGATTAGTGGCTTGGTGTATTATCCACTCAGCCACGGTGGGTCCTTTTATGGATGTGATCTAATCAGGTTGTCTAAGAAAATATTCCGCCGGTGAAAATGATGTCCGCACTTAATTTTCGTGACGTATATAAAAAAAAAACACTATTAATTCGAATATTTAATTGTGCTTTTTTTTATACACGTTTTAATATTATTTCCAAGGAGTTTGAAACTTATTTTTGTTAATAGGAGGTTCTCGTTGTTATCCACAGTCATGACTACGCTGTAAAGAATTAGAACGAAACCCACCAAATATTTTTTTTTTAATTTATGCTACAAAATATTTTCTTATTTGCCGAAGTTGGACCCCAAAATAATCTTGTGTCGCGTATCAGTCTTTGTTCACTCAGTTAATTACTATTAGACCGGGTGGCGGTTGCACAAACCGTCACCTCGTCGAGTTCACGGCTGAAATTTTAGAATTAGTAAAAACTCGATTAGCATATTAAAATGCAACTGGTTTGCCAAGTCATATCTTGGTGGAAACCACCTCCATACTCGCTTTTAATGATTGATTGGTAGTTTCCGATTGTGTTTACCTGCATTTAATCCTCCATGTTTTCATACCTTTGGGTGCAGGAAAACACAATGAACCTATCGATCAACTACTAGAATCGGGTCTGCATATATTTTCCACCAAGCTATGATTTGGCTGACCAGTTGCAGTTTAATATGCTAATCGAGTTTTAACTAATTCTAAAATTTCAGCCGTACACTCGATGAGGTGATCATTTGTGCAACCGCTGCCCGGTCTATATGCATTAGTGAGGTGCACCACAATATTTTTACTTTCTTCTATCTTCAATAGAAAAAAGTATTGTAATCGAAATTTTTTTCGACTTCCGATTTTCGACGGATTTACACGTTTTGGGGGTCAGAGATCCCAAAAAACATGTTTATACAAAATGTCTGTCTGGTCTGTCCATCCGCCTGCCCGTGTGTCCGTATGTCACCATTGTATCATAAAAACGTGTATGAAGTTGTTATGCATAGAATTGAACCAAATTTTTTCTGTATATATTTGGCTGTGGCAAGCAGGTCCTCCTTCAATTTAGAAATATTCTGCCCGAAGGGGGCGCTGTAATAGCAATTTTTGTGCCATTTTCCTTATTGTACCATCGGAAAGTGTATGAAGTTATGCATAGAATAGAACCCAAATTTTGTGTGTATGTTTTTGGCTATGGCCAGTAGGTCTTCCCTAAATTTGAAAAAAATCCGACGGAAGAGGGAGCTGTAATAGTGATGTCTGTGTCATTTTCATTATTCTACCATGTACAGTGTATGAAGTTATTCATAGAATTGAATCAATTTTTTTTGTATATGTATACAGTATGATAGCGGTTTTTGTATAATTTTATCGGTTTTTCGTAGTTCTGTTGTCCATCGGTGGCTCTTGCAGCGACGGGAACTTGCGCCCTGCTAAGCCGGCTATTCGCAAACAGCTGATGTACAACAAAATAACGAAAAAACTATTAATTTTAATATGGGGTAAAAGCACCAATAGTCGGCCACTTAAGCGCTTTCTTTTAGTATATACCGGGTGTCCCAAAAAGGACTGACTGATTTTAAAATTCAATAACTTGCAAACGGTGACAGATATTAAAAAAATTCTTGCAGGAGGGTTATGCATAAGGTCAAAAGTTTATTACAGTGATTTTCAATTTTAGTTCGATTTACAAACAATAGATGGCGCTGTAAGCAACAGTCGCTAAATTCAGGCTCGATTTTTGGTACTTCGTGGCCCGGATAATATATTTCCATCTCCTTTTTCTGCATGGAACAAGATAAAGGACCAAAAATCGAGCCTGTATTTAGCGACTATTGCTTACAGCGCCATCTATTGTTTGTAAATCGAACTAAAATTGAAAATCACTGTAATAAAACTTTTGACCTTATGCATAACCCTCCTGCAAGAATTGTTTTAATATCTGTCACCGTTTGCAAATTATTGAATTTTAAAATCAGTCAGTCCTTTTTGGGACACCCGGTAGCTTAAAGCGGAATTTTAAAAAGCAATACAACATTTTTAACAGTGACACATGTTAATGTATCCTTTTCTTTTACTGTTCCAGCAATTGCTTTTAAAAAAACTGATTATAATTCTTATTTATAAAAAGTTAAACTTAAAAGTAGCAAAGTCGCTAGTAGTCAGCCACTTAATTCTAAGTGTTCGGCCATCACTGGACCAGTTGTCGGCCACTTAAATATTTTGTTATTGTAAATAACTTAAAGTATAATTTTAACAACAAAACAACATTTTAACAATAAAATGTGTTAATTTATACTTTTTTTTATAATGTTTCAATAATAATTTAAAATATTATAATAGTTTTTAACACTTTCCAACATAGTTTAAAAGTGTTTGTGAATTTGAATTGTCTCCAGTTTGTCCGAGCTCTAACACTCGTAAATATACTCGAATCTCCCTGAACTTTTTGTATGTTATTGACGATTACAATAGCATGATCTCTATTGAAAATAAAGTGTGTAGAATTTATACTTTATCTACAGGGACAGTCAAAAGTATTTTGATACATTACGCTCAATGCGAAAATTGCTTCAAGTTTATTTTAATGATGTTGGTCATTTCAAACACAATGAAATTGATTTGCACTTATGAAGTGCACTAAACTTTGAATTGTGGACAATATGAGGTCCAAACTACTTATTATTCATTTATAAGGTCACGCAAAAGAATTCCTTTACATAATAGTGTCAGGGGAAAAACGGTTTGCAGCGTATTTTAGTTCTGTTACATTATTTCAATTATAATGAAATTGATATACATTACTGAGATTTACTACAATTTGCTTGTTGGATAACATGATATGCATAAGATTTATCGTTCATTTACAGGGGCACAGAAAAAATTCGGATACAGTACTGTATATTTCTATTAGCGATAATTGTGGAAGTGTGGTTTCGTTTATGACATACGTTTTTAAGTTTAATTAAATCTTTGCTTAGTGTGCGGTGTGTATAACTGATATAGATCATATACAAGGCTATACAAAAGAGTTTGTAAGCTTTGCGGAGTATCAGTGTGAATGGCTTAAAAGAGGCTTTTAATTGAGTTATGCTCTTTCAAGCTGAACTATATTTAGTATTCTAAGAGATGTTTGTATAATATAAATAAAATCATATACAGGGCCACGCAAAGAACTGAATACATGACCGCCCAGGGATAATAATGTGTGGAAGTATGATTTCAGTAGTTTTAACCATGTTTTAGCCTGAATTAAATTTTGGTAATAAACATGGCTGTACAAAATAATTCAAATATATTTTAGTATAGTGGTAGAAATTGCTGAATGTGAATTTTCAATCTGTAATGCATCTTCTTAATATACTAAGTTTTATCATACTATGCATAGAATAATATACAAATCTTTAGGTTAAATACAGGACTGCACAAAAAAATTGGACTACTTTTCCGGTTAGGGACCGTAATCTGGTTTTCAAAAGTATTATGCCTTTTCTAAAATGTTTACTTTTTTTTTACAGTATTAAGCAATTAAAGAATTCTGCAAGTCATGGGAAGTGCTTTCGTAATCTATTCTTTCATTCTTGTTTCTTATGGAAAGTAAAGTTAAAAGTACCAAATTATCTAGTAGTCGGCATTTCAAATTTTGGTTTAGCCATCGTAGACCAGGTGACGAGCAGAGAAAAAATTATTACGTCATCTTGTTTCAAAATGAAATTATGATATAGTACAAGATTATTAACAGAACATAGATGACTGATCTGTCGATGCATATCTTGGTATGATATTAGCAGCAGGGAGTGCCAAATCGTCATTTTAGCGTTACTATCATGTCATCGAGTTTCGGGATGAAATTTTAATACGTTGCATATCTTGACTAGTACAATGCAAATATTTCAGTTTGTCTTGGGATTTCATGGTTAGATATGAACAGAACGCGGCACCAATTCTTCATTTTGGCGGTACTATCTCGTCATCAAGTTTCGAAATGTAATTTTAATAAGTTGCATATCTCGAATAGTACATTATAAATATTACATTCTGCCTCGCAATATCTTTGAACGGTATGAGCAGAATGAGGCGTCAATACTTATTTTGGCGGTACTATCTGGTCATCTAATTTCGAAAGGAAATTTTAATATGTCTCTTTCGATTAATACGATTTATGTATTTCAGCTTGTTCGAGGTATCTGAATACTATGTAAGCATAATGGGTCGCCAACTCATTATTTTAGCGGCACTATTTCGTTTGCAATTTTGAACATGAAATGTTAACGATTAAAGTTACACAGTAGTACATTACAAATGCTTCAGTCTGTTTCGTAATATCTCAATAAGATATGAGAAAAACGTGGCGCCAAATCTTCCTTTTACTTGTACTATCTCATCAGCGAATTTCGAAATGTAATTTTAATATGTTGCATATTTAGATTAGTACACTAAAAATATTACTATTTGCTTCATGATATCTTGGTATGATACAATCAGAATAGGGCGTCAATCCATCTGGTGATATTAACAGATCGAGTTTAGATGGGAAATTTTAACATGTCATAGACATCGATTATTGTATCGATTATTGATATTCTGTGTAATGTATATTTTAAAGTGCATTTCCTTTGAAAATAAACAATGTTAGATTCATTTTTTTTTAAATTTAAGTTCTATAGAGGCAGAAGATGGGATTTTGAAACCCAATAATTACCCTCTAGTTAATATTATTGCTGACTATTAAGTTAATAAAACAGATAATCAGTTTTATTTTATATTATTGAAAAGCTATCACAATCCGTGACTTTCTGGTTATTGAAATACGGCAAATCATATTTGTGTGCTTATTAACATTAGGGAGAAATTATATTTGTGTGTCTATTAAAATTAGGAAGAAGTTATATTTCGGCAGAAAATTTAAATATTATTAAAACGCAATTTGTAGGAATTTCATCCTAATAACCCGTTAGATGATTGTGAGAAACATTACACCCCTTTAAATTTCAAATATGTCATTAACCTGAGAATATTTATCTTAAAAGCAAAACACAAGTAAAATTTTAAGTTTCTAGCAATAGCCTTCGCAATTACCAAATAAATCATCGTTTTAAGTATGCTTTCCGCACATTTCACACATTAAAATTTCCATATTGAACTAGTATGTAGTGGCCATCACAAAACTTTCTGCTATATAAATCATGCCAATTAAATCATTTATATAGTACAAGAAATTACATGAATTTAGCACCAGTTCATATCAAAGTATATCTGAATTTGAAGTTTGATGAAAATTCGTGCATTAGTTCTAGATATAGAGCTATAGCGGAAATACTGAAAAATGTAACATAGCAGCACCATTTGTTGAGCGATTTACACCAAAACATAAATAACACTAATTGATATCAAGGTATACCTGAATCTGAAGTTTGATCGAAATTCGTGCATTAGTTATTGAGATAGAGCTATGGTGGAAATTCTGAAAAAGTAGCATAGCAGCGCCACCTGTTGAGCGATTTGCACCAAAACATAAACAGTACTAATTCATATCAAGGTCCTACCTGAATCTGAAGTTTGTTGAAAATCCAAGCATTAGTTCTTGAGATAGAGCTATTGCGGAAATTACAAAAAATGCAGCATAGCAGCGCCACCTGTTGAGCGATTTACACCAAAATCTATAAAACGTCAATTCATGTCAAGGTATACCTCAATCTGAAGTTTGATGATATTTCGTGCATTAGTTATTGAGGTAGACCTATGGTGGAAATTCTGAAAAATGCTGCATAGCCTGTTGAATGATTTACACCAAAAAATGCAAAACGTCAATTCATATCAAGCACTAACTGAATCTGAAGATTGATGAAAATCCGTGCATTATTTCTTGAGATAGAGCTATTGCGAAAATCGTGTAAATGCTGCAAAATGCAGCATAGCAGTGCCATCTGTTGGGCGATTGCACCAAAACGGTACCAGCACCAATTCATATCAAGGATTAACTGAATCTGAAGTTTGATGAAAATCCGTGCATTAGTTCTGGAGATTGAGCTATTGCGGAAATCGTGAAAAAGGCTGCATAGCAGTGCGACCTGTTGAGCGATTTACACCAAAAACTAATCAGCACCAACTTATATCAGGGACTAACTGAATATAAATTTTTATTAATTTCCGTGCATTAGTTCTTGAGATTGAGCGTCCACAAAATCTGTGTCACACACAGACAGACAGACAGACTCACAGACTAACAGAATCACAGGCTCACAGACAGACATTTTGTAAAAACATGTTTTTCGGAATCTCTGACCCCTAAAACGTGTAAATCTGTCGAAAACCGAAAGTCGAAAATTTTCACGAATCCAATACTTTCTTCTTGTAAAGATAGAAGAAAGTAAAAAACCTGTTCTGTGCGAGTAAGCAACAGCTATGTCGAGTTTCAATCCAATATTTAAATTACTTTTACTTCTATCCCTAACAAGTATAACATTTTTTGATTAATTTATCTTTTTAAATTTCATATTTATCATAACTATTATGCACAAACATTTACGTTTTATAAATAACTGTCATTTAATATTTCAAGTCTTTATCCTTAACATTTTAATATTAATCATAATTTTCAACGTTTTTAGAATCTTTTCTACTCATTTCAGCATTTTATATTTCGCTTTTTTTAGAAACTGTTTTCAATGGGCATTTATCAATTTAAAAAACACCATGTCAAGTTTCAAATATCTAACACCTTCAGTATTACAAAAAAGGGACATTTTAGAAAGTGTTTTGCTTCTGCAGAGACTGTCACCGTCATTTTTCACTTTTACTTTTAAAATTGATTCGGCAGTTCCAAAGATTTTCTCCTACAAAAAAAAAAAAAAAAAAAAAAAAAAAAAAAAAATAACGTTAGTGTATTAGAAGTCTTCATGCTGGTCGATTTTCCCAAACGAAATATTTCGGTGAATTTAACCTTGTTAGGTTAAATTCACAACAAGGTTAAATTCACAGTTTACATATTTTCCATCGCCATCATTACAAATTTTAAAGCAAAATGAACCTTTGTCTGAAATGTCATTGCGAATTGAAGTAAACTATACGAATACCATTGCACTATTATATGTTTTAATTTGTCCCACAAAATTTTCGCTGTTAAGAATCATTGAACAATCATTGAGTTGATCATTTACAGTAGGTAACGATAAAATAGTAGTAAATAACGGTTGAATGATTTAATGCAATATACTAAAATGTCTTTAAAACAATCTCTAATTAACAATAAAAATCTCATCAAAATTGTCTAGTATTTTTTTTTAAAATGCTAATACTACATAATCGAGTTCACCTGATTATATAACTTTCCCCCGCGATGATATAACTAAGCAATGTAGAATTATATACAATAAACTAAAACCTTTCCTGAAAAATTATCTAGCTAATGAAACAAGTTCCATTGAAATCTATTCATCAAAACTAAAGTTATAAGCGGCCGGGAAAAAATTCTCATTTGCATTTTATATCAGGTGTCCTGGGGTATAAACGCCAGGATGAGTAATAACACCAAGTGCTAATATTAGGCGTAGTTATGACGGGAAAATGGCACTATGGGTTGTGCGCTGAAAGGCTCTGAGTCATCTAAATCACAAACAACCGCTAAAAGTTAATTTGTTACATTTGTAGCCCTTATCGCTGGAATAAGTTCATAAGAGTCAACGCCCGATCTAAAATTTTCTAGGTAAGTTCTGTGATGTGAAGACTATATATTTGTTAGGAAATACTTTGTTTATTACATAAATGTGTAGTGTATTTCATGTACTTTCAAAATGTTGTGGGAGATTTTGTATGTATTCGAGAGGTAGTTTGTAATTTAAAATATACTGCGCAATATGCATACCGGCGTAATAACGCCATCCATTACTGTTATTACCCCGGTTGATTCTTTTGAGTGGCAGAACTACTTTTTTATTTGATTTTTTTTAATATTTTATACACGAGAGACCATTATTGTCATTGTGTAAAACTAAAAAAGATAAAGAGAAATTTGTACTTCCTAAGAAAAATTTGTACGCCTTAAATGCTGCTAATTTTTTTCATGTCAGGAATAAAATATCATATGATTATTACTGCATCCTGATATCGCAATTAATGGTAAGTAAAAGCAATTTCTCAATTTCTAAAGCTGCAGAGTTTGTATATTTAGAATTGGACAATTTACATGCCATTATTCCATCTTATTTTATAGTTCTCGTTGCATGGCGTTATTACCCACTAGTTGGGTATTAACGCCAAATAGCATTGGTCAAGAAATCACACCGCTACATTTTATGAATATATATCTGCTAAAATAGTCTTTCTTATATACATAATCAATAAGTTGCTGTATGAAATCCTATATTTGTTTGGGGAAAAAATCTAAAACTAAGCCGTAAAAATTGGTAGAAACTTAACGTGGCGTTATTACACCAGGACACCTTATATATATAGTGTGCTTAAAAAATACAAGTAAAAGGCTATATAAATCTCAAATTGCGAAAATCAAATTATGAAAAAAATCAAACTATTAAAAATAGGCTCAAAAAAGTGAAATGGGCTTTTAACCAGTAGTCAACCGTGGTGGTCGATTACTGAACATGTAAGTAAATATAATACCCAATAGTCGGCCACATTTAAATTAATTAATACAAACACACTTTAACTTTTATACTGAAAAACATTAGTTTATTAAACTTTTTAATAGCACAGTCTTATATTAAAAAGCAGAAAAACCAACGTTTAAAAATGCACAAAAAATATATGAAAAACAGCAAACAGCTGTTTCGAATCTACTAGCGAGATTCTTCTTCAGTGCAAGATAGGGAAAAAGGAACAGCTTGCTAGAAAAAGCAAGGCTTAGCTGACATTTTTACTTGGCTCAGCCTTTCTTTTTCTAGCACGCTGTTCCTTTTTCCCTATCTTGCACTGAAGAAGAATCTCGCTAGTAGATTCGAAACAGCTGTTTGCTGCTTTTCATATATTTTTTGTGCATTTTTAAACGTTGGTTTTTCTGCTTTTTAATCTTGTTCCACAAAGGCTTTATTTGCTAATTTTATACAGTCTTATAATTTTAGAAAATAATAAAAAATAAATTAATACTAGTCTTTTAAAAATTTTGTCATCGATTAATAAAAAAATAGCAAAAACGGTTATTTGACCGCAACCAAATAAAAAATGGCTGATTACTAATGCAATAAAAATACCCATAATTCTTTGCTGATGGCTTATGACATATAAAGGATGGCTACATACAGGAGAATTGAAATATTTAAATTGAAACCACAAATAAGCTATTTATGACGTATTTTATCTCAATGTGGCCGACTACTGGGGGGTGGCCGACTATTGGTGCTTTTACCCTATATCATGATCGAGATGAATTCATTTTTACTAGGCTTCATTGACTGAAGCAGAAATTTAATATGAAAATCAAAGTTGGTATAGTATCGAACTAATAATATTGCAGTACTGACACCTGTAACAACTTTATGAAATACTTGGGGGCTCTGCCCCTACGAGCTACGCTCGCCAATCCCCGTTCAGACACCGCAGACTCTAAAAGCACGCTAATTTGATCGGCTTTGATTTCGAAAGATTGAATTATAATTTAAAAAACAGTGGCGATCTGCTGTTAAAAGATACAATGACTTTTTTCGTCTTTGATTAAATAAAATCAGTTAAACATATCAAAATAAGCTAATATAAAATGAATTAAGAAAACATAGTCTTTGTTTCCCTGTTTTTTTTAACAATGCGAAAAGAAAGTTCTTTTAAATAAGACATTTTAAATGTATCGTTTTTAATCTGATGTAATTTTCACCCAAACTTTTATTTCTCTTTTTAATATTCACGTGTAAATACTTTTGTTAGAAATGAAATTTTATTTGCGTTGTCCTAACAAAAACAGTTGAAAAGATCTTATTAAAATATCAAATAAATGTCCCGCGCAGTTTTTAAATTTAAACTGTTTTGCAATATTATTTTTTGTTCATTTTACATAATAAGTGTAATGTGACATAATTGCTCCTATTTAAGACTTCTAACGCATGTTAATGCATTTATCATTTTACAATATCCTCTCTCTTTTAAAATTCACCGGTAAATACTTTTGTTAGAAGTGAAATTTTATTTGCGCTGTCCTAACAAAAATAGTTGAAAAGATCTTATCAAAATATCAAATAAATGATGTCCCGCGCAATTTTTAAATTAAAACTGTTTTGCAATATTATTTTTTGTTCATTTTACTTAATAAGTGTAATGTGACGTAATTTCTCCTATTTAAGACTTCTAACGCATGTTAATGAATTTATTATTTTACAATATCCTTTCTCTTTTAAAATTCACGTGTAAATATAGTTTTTATGACGTAATTTTCAATAACTTCCTGCTTTTTATACCTAATTATTTAATTGTAATTTGAAGGGTTTTTCTGTTTATAATAGTCACGTGTAAGTAATTTTTTATTTGAAGCAAACATTATTGTTTGTGCTGTTTATACAGTTGGCAACAGTTTAAATTAAAACCATTTTCTAAAATTTGTAAAAAATATCTGTGGAAAAGTTGAAAATTTGAATTTAAAATAAACATAAAACCTCAAAAAATGAGTCAAATTAAAAAAACGACTGCAGTCTGCTCATCGGAAACTTCAAACAAATAAAATGATCAAAAAATGATTAAATACCCATGTACAGTTTTTGCTGCTATAAAACTTTTTTAATGGAACGATTTTGTTCAACTTTAACATTAAATGTCTCTTAAAATAATTCTTCGATTTGAAAACTGTCTGCATCAGCGTGTTTATCAAACATTTCTATATAATACCACCGATTTTCATATTTTTGTATGCAATATTTTTCTTGATATTAACGAAGAAAGACCTCCGGTCACAAAAAATTCAAAACCGGCGGCAGTGACAGCGTGAGTTACTTTTTTTTAGAATAGAGAGATTAAGATAAGATGTATGATATAGAAGCAAGTTTTGGGATTGGCACATCCAACTAGTTTCTATAGATTATTGAGCGCGTAGGATTTATCGTTGATTTAAGGGGACATTCAAAAGAATTCAGTTATAGGACTTACTAAGTAAGAACGATAAGTGGTGTGTGTGTGTTTTCAGCTGTGGTACGCCTTTTTAAACTTAGCTAATTTTTAGTGTATTATGAGGCATATCTAATATATAAAAATGAAAATTTGCCTGTCTGTCTGTCTGTAATGCTATACAAATCCGCAATTTGGAAGCCAGAATTGTGAAATGTTACGTAGATGTGTATTAAAACACGGCCGACGCAACTAAAGTAAATCCGGAATCGGAATAACTTGTAGTTTATTTTTAATTAACTAGGGGGTCTGCCCCCTACGAGCTACGCTCGTCAACCCCCGTTCAGACACCGCTGACTCTAACAGCACGCTAATTTGATCGGCTTTCAAAAGATTTCGGAACATTGAATTATAATTTGAATCTGACAATTATAATCTGACGTAATTTTCACCAAACTTTTTTTTCTCTTTTTAATATTCACGTAAAAATGCTTTTGTTAGAAATGAAATATTATGATCTTGTTAAAATATCAAATAAATGTCTCGCGCAATTTTTAAATTTAAACTGTTTTACAATATTATTTTTTATTCATTTTACGTAATAAGTGTAATGTGACGTAAATGTGACGTAAATTCTCTTATTTAAAACTTATAACGCATGTTAATAAATTTATTATTTTACAATATTCTTTCTCTTTTAAAATTCAAGTGTAAATATAGTTTTTATGACGTAATTTTCAATGAGTTATATTTTCAATGATAATAGTCACGTGCAAAATAAATTTTTAATTTGAAGCAAATATTATTGTTTGCGCTGTTTATACAGTTGGCAACAGTTTAAATTAATACAATTTTCTAAAATATGTAAAAAATATCTCTCGAAATGCTGAAAATTTGAATTTGAAATAGAAATAAAACCTCAAAAAATGAGTCAAATTAAAAAACTAAATTCAATCTGCACACCGGGAAATACTGACGCATAAAATGATCTAAAAATGATTAAATTCCTATATGTACAGTTTTTGCTCCTATAAAACTTTTTTAATGGAACGATTTTGTCCAACTTTAACATTAAATATCTCTTAAAATAATTCTTCGATTTGAAAACTGTCTGTATCAGCGTGTTTATCAAACATTTCTCTATAATACTACCGATTTTCATATTTTTGTATGCAACAGTTTCTTTAATATTAACGAAGAAAGGCCATGCTTAAGCATTCAAATTGGATGACGACCTGCCGGGAATATCTACGCAGATATCCATTGGTCCATTTCCAAATCAAAACTATTTTTTATATATAGAAGGATAAAAAACCACAAACTTAACAGCAATTTCCTATCAAATTTAAACATTTTTCGTTATAGCTGTTGCCAACAATTAAAAATCCACAATAAAATTCTTACCACATCAATTACTTTTCTATTGCAAGATTTCCACGTGAAAAAAAGAAATAAATGGTTTGACGAATTTAAAAAAAGGGAATATTGCATCATAACTTTTCTACCGCGAGATTTCCAAGTGAAAAATGAAAATAAAATAAATAGTTTTATTTGACGAATTAAAAACAAAAGTGAATGTTACGTCATATTTTTTCTGTTTTATGATTTTCATGTGAAAAATTATATTTAATTAATTTGACGAATAAAAAATGATGGAATATTACGTCATATTGGAAATATAAAGGACGTGGTGAATATATACCGTCATATAAGTGTGAAACAAGAAATAAAAATCATGCGCACGCCACAGATTGTGAAACACTTTCCAACACTCTCTGAAAGCTTTAACAAAACTTTTTTATTTAGGGAAATGAGGCAAATAAGATAACTAAATAAACGTTTAAAAAATTGATTTCAGCAGGTACCGTCCATAGCCAAATATGCATCCCAATTCCTTTGAACAGCCCTGTATTTGATCTGTATGTTGATATATATACTATATAATAGGAAAATTTAGTTTAGCAAGAAAACGCATAACAGGTTGAAATTTCTTTTCAGCAAGTTTTGCTAATAGATAGAAACATACTTAAATACTTTTGTACAGTGCTGTAGTTTACCTAGTACATTTATGACACGCCACTATTTAGCTAAAGTTTAATTCAAACTAAAACACTCTTAAAACTACCGAAATCATATTTCCAGAAATTATCATCCATAGACGGCATGCATCCAGTTCTTTGCATGACCCTGTATATATCATTTTATCTTACAAACATTTCTTAATAAATTAAATGCAGTTGAGCGTAAAAATGCATAATTCATTTTAAAACCACCTTTAAACAATTTGCACTCATACCCAGTAACCCTTTACGAATTCTTTTGTGTAGCCCTGTATATAAATTATAGCATTTATACATACCATATAGTATGCATAAATATAGTGAAACATAAAATCTCATATCATATTGAAAATGCATTTCCAGCAATCATCGCTAATGTTCAGTACTTCTGTTACAATATGATCTGAAATCTTTTGTGTATCCCTGTAAATGCTCTGCACTTCGTATTATACATGAAATAACTTATAGTAAACCTCAGCGACGTATATCAAATTCATTATATATGAAATAGTTTAACATAATTAAAATACGCAGTAAACAACCCCGCCCTCCCCCCTTCAATATCATTATGTAACGGAATTCTGTTGTGTGGCCCTGTAAATGAATAATAACTATTCTTTGAACCGCATATTCTACAGAATGCATATTTTAGTGCACTTCATAAATGTATATAAATTCTGTTATGTTTGGATGCGTGTAACATCATTAAAAATCATTTGAAACGATTTTTTCCCATTGGCCGTAATGTAACGGAAGTCCTTGTAGATGAACTAAACATGCTTACAAATATCATTTGAAATAGGTTTCGTGTTAGGTTCGGTAAATGTCAATAACATTCAAAAATTTCAAAGCAATCCGAGTCTATTTATGAGAGTTAGAGCGCGTACAGACGGACAGATAAGCCGAAGTCATAAACACTTTTCAACTTCGTTGGAAAGTGTTAAAAATGTATTGAAGCATGATAAAAACTCGACTATGGAAATGTTGGCGTATTTTGACATTATTGCTCCAATGATGTATGGAAATAAGTTCATTTATAGCTGTATTATTTTGCGTCTGTTATATAAATTTATACACTTTTATATTGGGTTTTCGTTTGATTCATGTGTACAATACTTCGACTGTTTTTTGTTGTTTTTAACACTTTCCAACAAAGTTGAAAAGTGTTTATGACTTCGGTTTGTCTGGCCGTCTGGCCGTTTGTCCGCGCTATAACTCCCGTAAATATACTCGGATCGTTCTGAAATTTTTGTATGTTAGTAACCTCTACCATAGCACGAACCCTATTTCAAATGAAGTTTATAGCACGTTTAGTTCATTTACAGGGGCAGTCAAAATTTTTCCGTTACATTACGGCCTATGGGAAAAAATCGTTTAAAAGGATTTTTACTTACGTTACATGCTTTCAAACATAATAAAATTGATATGCAATTATCAAGTGTACTAAAATATGCATTCTGTAGAATATGCGGCGCAAGGAATAGTTATTATTCATTTACAGGGCCACACGGATTCCGTTACATAATGATATAGGGGTGGAGGGAATTTTTTCCGGCGTATTTCAATTGTGTTAAATTATTTCATGTATAATGAAACTGATATACGTCGCTGAGGTTTACTATAAGTTATTTCATGTATAATACGAAGTGCATAGAATTATTTACAGGGACACACAAAAGATTTCAGATACCATATTGTATCCGAAACACTGTACATTAGCGATGATTGCTGGAAATGCATTTTTAATTATGATATGTGCTTTTATGTTTCACTATATGTATACATTGTATATGGTGTGTAAAAATGCTCTAATTGATATACAGGGCTACACAAAAGAATTCGTAATGGTTACTGGGTATGATTGCAAATTGTTTAAAGGTGGTTTTTAAATGAGTTATGCATTTTTACGCTGAACTTCATTTAGTTTACTAAGAAATGTTTGTAGAATATACATAAAATTAAATACAGGGTCACGCAAAGAATTGGATACATGGCTGTCTATAAATGATAATTTCTGGAAATGTGATTCCAGTAGTTTTAAGAGTGTTTTACTTTGAATTAAACTTTAGCTAAATAGTGGCGTGTCATAAATGTACTAGGTAAACTACAGGGCTGTACAAAAGTATTTAAGTATGTTTCTATCTATTAGTAAAACTTGCTGAAAAAGAAATTTCAACCTGTTATGCGTTTTCTTGCTAAACTAAATTTCTCCATTATGTAGTATCTATATCAACCTACAGATCAAATACAGGGATGTTCAAAAGAATTGGAATACATATTTGCTATGGAAGATAACTGCTGAAATCAGTTTTTCAAATGTTTTATGCGTTTTCTGAAATGTTTAGTTAGTTCTCTTTAGTTGTACTTTATTTCCCTAAATAACGAAGTTTTGTTAAAGCATTCAAGAAGTGTTGGAAAGTGTTTCATAATCTATGTTTAACGCATAATTTTTCTTACTCTTTTTTTTTTTTTTTTTTTTTTTTTTTTGTTTTGTTTTGTTTTGTTTTTATGTTGTATTTTAAATTTTGAAAATGGTTTTTCAAAACAAACATTCTTAAAATTCCGGGCAACGTCGGAACGTACCTTAGCTAGTAGATGATATACAGGGCTGCACGAAAGGATTCGCGCTTATTATCCGCTGCAGGCAACAATTGCTGAAAATGGATTTTTTACTGTATTGTAAGTTTTTTAAATTGTTTATTTAGACACTTCGTTTTCATTGTATGAAAAAAAAATTGAAATTCCTTAACCATATCTCTCTATCTATATTATAAAGGACAAATGTGTCTGTGCGTAACGCTGACGGCATTTTAACGGTGGAAACAGCAGACGATTAAACTTAACTTTTATTAACTTTCATTCCAATTTTTTAAACTTTTAAATACCGCACATTTTCAATTTTTGCGCTGTCGAATAGGGAAAAAATGTGCTTTCAAATGCAATTTGTTTGAAAACTATATCGCAATTTATTTGAAAACTGTACCTCAATTTACTCAATTTGTATTGTTTTTAAATTAATTTTCAAGCACAATTTTTTTTTCAAATCTATCTCTATCGCGTGCGGACGATTATAATAGATAAATCCGTTTGCACTTAAATGAATATAAATAGCTCATTATTTGTTTCCAGCATATATGCCATAACGGAATTAAAAAACATTTTTCGTTCAATAATTCCTCGGTAAAATAATAAAACATAAGTAAAATGCAAATTAAGACATCTAATCGAATTTCGCGCTTAATCCACTGAGATGATCAGAATCAAAAAGGCTGATTTTAAAAAAGCTATCTTTGGCGATTTCCTCGGCTATTAGCTTAGGCCAATGTGAAAATATCACTTTTACGTTTTAAAATTTTATTTGAACGCATTATTGCTATTTTTCGTGTCAAATGATTTTTGGTATTGCTAGTCGGCATCTCGCTATTCTAAAAAAAAAGTAACTTAAGCTGTCACCACCGCCGCCGGTTTTGAATTTTTTGTGGCCGGAGGTCTTTCTCCGTTAATATTAAGAAATATAGTGCATACAAAAATATGAAAATCGGTGATATTATAGAGAAATGTTCGATAAACACGCTGATGCAGACAGTTTTCAAATCGAAGAATTATTTTAAGAGATATTTAATGCTGAAGTTGGACAAAGTCGTTCCATTAAAAAAGTTTTATAGGAGCAAAAACTATACATCGGAATTTAATCATTTTTAGATCATTTTATACATTATAATTTCCCAGTGTGCAGAATGCATTTATTTTTTAAATTTGACTCATTTTTTGAGCTTTTATTTCTATTTTAAATTCAAATTTTCAGCATTTCGAGAGATATTTTTTATTTATTTTAGAAAATTTTATTAATTTAAACTGTTGCCAACTGTATAAACAGCGTAAACAATAATGTTTGCTTCAAATTAAAAATTTATTTACACGTGACTATTATAAACAGAAAAAAAACTTTCAAATTAGAATTAAATAATTACGTATAAAAAGCAGGCACTTATTGAAAATAACTTCATAAAAACTATATTTACACGTGAATTTTAACAGAGAAAGGATATTGTAAAATAATAAATTCATTAACATGCGTTAGAAGTCTTAAATAGGAGAAATTAGGTCACATTTACGTCACACTACACTTATTACGTAAAATGAATAAAAAATAATATTGCAAAACAGTTTAAATTTAAATATTGCGCGAGACATTTATTTGATATTTCGAGATGAACTTTTTAACTATTTTTTTTGAGACAGCGCAAATAATATTTCATTTTTAACAAAAGTATTTTCACGTGAATATTAAAAAGAGAAATAAAAGTTTGGTGAACATTGCGTGAGATGAAAAAAGATACATTTAAAATGTCTTTCATTTATTTATTTATTTATTGAACAACAAACATACGACTTGTGTGCTTGACATGAGAGCCCGCTTAAAATGTCTTATTTAAAAGAACTTTCTTTTCGTTTTGTTAAAAAATACCGGGAGACAAAGACTCTGTTTACTTAATTCATTCTATATTAGCTTATTTTGAAATGTTTAACTGGTTTTATTTAATCAAAGAGGAAAACAGCCATAGTATCTTTTAACAACAGCTAATTTTTCCTTAAAATTTCCCAATCGAAGAGAAATGAATAGAAACCCGTTTATAGGGAGATCGTCACTGTTTTTTAAATTATAATTCAATCTTGCAAAATCTTTTTAAAGCCGATCAAATTAGCGTGCTTTTAGAAACTGCGGTGTCGGAACGGGGGTTGGCGAGCGTAGCTCGTAGGGAGCCGAGCCCCCTAGTTCTTAAAAATATTATAAATGTAAAAAACCTATTAGAATTATCAATTAGAAAGAAAAAAAACAGTAGACCCGTGCGAGGCTTTCTTGCCGAAATCTTTGAGATTGTTTGCTGATACGATTTTTCATTAATTTTTGATTAACTGCAATTCTTTTTATCAAGCAACGTGTTTAACGATAGGTAATATAAGTATATACTACGTCAAAAGTCGCTTGCGGAACCTTTCGAAAAATACCTCATTCATCGCTGTACCTTTTAAATTGAACAGATGAAAAAGCATGTTAATATCAGAAATAATTAAATATGATGTTTTTAGCCTATACTCCCGGGAAGGCCGGGTTTTTTCCCTTGTTCCGATAATGCTGGAAAGTGTTTTATAATCTAAACCCTGGTGTGTGACTTTTCGTCCTTTCTTTCCTTATAGACCTGGAGGCGGGAACACAGACAATCACCTCATCGAATTCACGGATGAAATTTTAGGGTTAGTTAAAAATCGATTCGCATATTAAAATGTAAGTGGTCTGTCAAGTTATTTCTTTGAGCAAACCACCTACAGAACCCGATTTTAGTGGTTAATTGGTGGATTTTCCATTGTGTTTTCCTGCACCCATTCCTCCATCTTTCCATACTTTTGGATGCAAGAAAACACAATAGTAAACCTTCAGTCAACCACTAAAATTAGGTCTTCAGGTGGTTTCCACCAAGATATGACTTGGCAGACCAGTTGCATTTTAATATGCTAATCTAGTTTTGACTAATCCTAAAATTTCAGCTGTAAAGTCGATGAGGTGATGGAGTGTGCAGACGCCTCCCGGTCTATTATAAATGTCGGAATTCTAATCTCACAAGGAAAGTCTCCATGCGGGCATACTCCGAAAAATCTGAAAAAATTATAGAATATTCTGCTCATGAGGATAGATATGTTTACAAAAATTTTTTTGGCGGAAACTCGATAGCGTGTCCGTAAAAAAAAATAATGAAAATTTCGGTATTTGGTGATTTATCACTGGTTGGCGGTGGAATAAAATTTCAAAAAATATTCAAATGTTCAAAATTTCAAATGTTGAACTTGTTTAAATAAATTTAATTTAAATAACTTTGTTTTGTCAGTTTTAGTTTGTTTTAACACTAATTTTGTGACACATATATATTTATAATGAAAGTTAATTATGAAATTTTATGAATTAAAACAAAATTTAAATTAATTAAAATTGTTTCAATCTCAAAATTAAGTCCAATGTAGCACTGTCGATTCAATTTTGTTGCTATGGAAACAAAAACTTCTGTAATATTTAAATTTATAACTGCAACATTCTTTATGTGTACTTTATTTTGGAATAGGCTTAATAAATATATGAAAATATATTTTTCAATATGAAAATATTTTTACAGCGATAAAATTGAATAGCTGTAGCAACAAACAACATAAATATGTAATACAAACAAATCTATGCATTAAACTCTCTTGTTGTTTAAGTTTAAATTCATTAAATACTATTTACACGCATTCTAAATATCAATTATTAAAAAGCACGTTTCAGATGCATTAAAATCGTTTGCTGTTGGCGAGAAAAAATGCTGCTCGCTAAATCGCTTGACGCTTTCGTCTTTTCGCGCCAAATACTCGAAATTATTTTATTTTTTTACAGACATTCTACTGTAATTCCGCCGTTAAATTTGACTGGTCCTTTATTACACACATAAGTAGTTCAGTTAGTATTTTTTTCCATAATATTTTGAGTATGCCCAGTAAGGAGACCTTCCTTGTCAGTAGCACTCTAGTCAATCTGGCAAATATCCTCTACTATTTATGGAACACTATTCCTTTAAGTGCGTTTTAGTGATGTTAATGAACTTTATGCATATGCATCATACATATTATACACATGCATATAAAACGTAATACATTTGCATTATGCATATTATAGATATGTGTATGATACATAATACATATGCATCATTATGGCATCAGAATAAACAAAACATTTTTCGTCGCCAAATTTGAGAATTGACATGATATATTACAAAATTTGGCGACACTTTGCTAAATGTCGCTAAGCTTAGCGAGAATTTGACTCTAGTGGCTATTTTCCTTGGAGTTAATTATTAGTGCGAGCCATCTATTTATATTTTTCCGTATAGCATCTGATTAGTTAATGGTATAACGTATGAATGTTTCCAAAGTGTCAATAGTTTCGTCACTGCACAAAACCTCTGCTATTGTTATTATATTGTCCTCTTATTATACTTACTGTTACTATGTTGTTAGTCTTTACTCTGTTAAGACTTTTGTATCATATAAAGAGAATTTGCAGAAACTATTAAAGTACCGAAACTGACAGTTCTCCTTATGATTATTATAATTCTATAATACGTAACTTGTTTATCGATATGTACGTTAGAATGTATCTTTTGTAATCGGGTTCCTCGCATTTTAGTTTTCAGGTTTAGTAAAATTAGCTAAAATCTTAAAACCAAGGCACATTGGCACATTGTTCAAGACGATAAGATGAGAATAATGATAGATTTTCTAATGGATCGTGGTAGTGCGCCGGTAGATTTTCTATTCTTCCGTAATCGAATCTACTGAAAAGGTTAGCGTGAAACAAAACGATATTAGCATCAATATGGTTTAATATAAATGCAGATGTTGTCAAAGGATTTCATAAGAACCATTTCATTTGCACCAAATCGTATCAGTTAAAATACAATAATTGGCAATGAACCCATTTAGAAAATATTACTTAATAGGATTAAAAATCTCCGCAATATAGAACGTATTGCAGCTGATAAGCAAACATACAAATTAAGCATAAGTGAGTTAAGATATATTTGTCACGAAAGATGAAATACATAAAACACAAAATATATATGATGTGCTTCCATGATCGTAAAGAGTTCTTGATTTCTCTATCAAATGCTTCCATGATCGTAAAGAGTTCTTGATTTCTCCATCAAATGCTTCCGATTTGGCGAAAGAATGGGTAAGTAAATTATCAATAACAGTAACATAATGCAATGCTTAACATGCATTTAAGGAGAAAAAATTGCTTGCTAGAGAGGGCTAGCACTTTAATATAAAAAGAAATAAAGTATAAATTTGTAAAGCTCAATATAAATTTAGGTATTTTTATGTAAGACGGGCGCAAGTGGCAAATCGCCAAATACTGTTTCCATCTCCATCGTTCATATGGAATTAATTTCATTTAAAAATATAAAATTGTAAGTCATCTCATTTAAAATGATGCCTTTCACTCATTTTATTTAAAACATAGCAATAAATAAATAAGAAATAATAACATAAACCAAAATATTTTATTTGAAAATCAAAGCATTGTTTCTAATTTACACATGCGAAAAATGAAAACTGCTATTGGCGAAAAGTCAAAATGCTATTAAGGAGATTTGCGCCCGGCTAACATAAAAGTACCGAAATTTTAAAAAGTTTTATATTAATGTCGTTTAGAAAAACACACTTGAAGAAACATACAAAAAGTAGTGAGATCCCAACAAAAAGTTTTCTGTAAAAAAAAGCGCCAAGTTCTCCTTAATGTTTCGGCTAGAAAAAGTAGTGATATCTGAAGTTCGCACAAGTTGAAAGCCAAACATCCCAAATCTTTCATTGAAAATGGCTTCCTGCGACTTGGCCTTTAATGCCTTCGAGAGGGATTTTCAAATTCTAAAGTATGTACTAGTGTGACTACATTTGAGCTACATGCCAACTACATTTTTTGAGGATTTTAGGCATTTTGTGGCACAAAGTACAGAAATAAAATACACATTTAAAAAAAGCATATAAACCACTTCAGTCTATTTAAATGCTTAGAAGTTAAAAATAATAAAATACCTGTATTCAGAAGATATATCCCTAATTGCTAAAACACAATTAGTATCAGCTTTTAGCAGTTTAAAGCGAATAAGTGCATTATAAAATTATTGAAATACCTCTTAATGTACGCAAACTATAATAAATGATCAAATGAAAAAAATCCCTTTTGTCAATGCACAAGATTTCAATAGTAAACATTAAAATATAATGTAACACATTGTGAGATTTGAAGAAAGTAAATTTTGTTTTATTTCTTGGGTTTTGTTGGGTTTAGACCGTACAAAATGACAACAAATGACCGTACAAAATTAAACCATAAATAGACTAAATGATTCGTAATCAAAACTAATGTTTGTTGAAACTTGCTGGTATTTATTAGAAATCTTTTCCTTATAATGTCTTCATGTGAATTTGCCTCTTTGCATTCTAATATTACTTTTAATATTTATGTTTGGATGTTTGGCTTTTCTTGTGCGAACTTCAGATATCACTGCTTTTTCCGGCCGAAATATTAAGGAGTACTTGTGGCGCTTTTTTTTTTTTTTTTTTTTTTTTTACCAGAAAACTTTTTGTTTGGATAGAAATTATTTCTGATTTTAACACCTTTTTTTTTCTTCACATAATAAAGGCACAGCTATGAATGAAATATTTTTCCGAAGGTTCTGCAAACGGCTTTAGGCCTTTCTATACTTATATATCGTTAAAACACATTGTTTGATAAAAAGAATTGCAGTTAATCAAAAATTAATGGAAAAATATTATCAGCAAATAATCTCAAAAATTGCGGTGCGAAAGCCTCCCACGGATCTACTGTTTTTATTTTATTATTTTTTTATTTATTATTATTATTATTATTATTATTATTATTTATTATTATTTATTATTTTTTTTCTAATAAATTTTTTACGTTTAATATATATTTAGATGCCCATTAACAGTACTAAAAATCAAATCATATTTATATGAAAAATAGCAATAATGCATTCGAATAAAGTTTTGAAATGTATTAAAAGCGATATTTTCATAGTGGCCCCACGTCTGGAAACAGCCGAAGAAATCTCCAAAGACCGCTATTTACAATAATCCTTTTTGATTCTGGTCATTTCAAAGTATTAAGCTCAAAATTAGATTAGATGTCTTAAATTTGTGTTTTATTTATATATTATTGTTTTATTTATTGATTGATGGATGTTTTAGTTTCGTTATGGAATATAAGCTGGAATCAAATGATGAACTATTTATATTTATTTAAGTGCAAACGGATTTATCTTTCGTAATCGTCTGCACGCGATAGAGATAGATTTGAAAAAAAAATCATGCTTGAAAATTAATTTAAAAACAATACAAATTGAGCAAATTGAGGTACAGTTTTCAAATAAATAGAGATATAGTTTTCAACCAAATTGAATTTGAAAGTTATTTTCTTTCCCTATTCGAATTCGATTATTCGAATTTTCCCTATTCCTAAAAATTGAAAACGTCCGGTATTTAGAAGTTAAAAAAATTGCGATAAAAGTTAATGAAAGTTAAATTTAATCGTCTACTGCTGTCACCATAAAAATGACGTCAGCTTTAAGCACAGACACGATTGCCCTTTATAATATAGATAGAGTGTTTAGAGTTAATGAGATAGTTAGTGCGTTTATTCAGTATATAGAGGATCGTCCTTGGCAAATCGAAATACCATGTGATATTATTATGCTTCTTGAAATATATGATATTTTATTACAATTACAGTATGCGTGTACCATATTTGTACCATATTTGTAGGGTATCATATGTGTCACATCGTATCAAATAGATGTAAATTAATATCAATACAAAAAACCCTTAACGGGTTAGAAGTTTGTGACGCAGCACTTTATCTTATTGCTATAAGAATTTTAAATATGGAACTTAAAAATAATGATATCAAATTTTAAGTGACGCTATGCTATTAATTAATGCATATGTATACATACATTTATATTATTTATTTCATCATTTTATTTTTGTTTTATTTATAATTGCATGTGTAAGAATTATGTTAAATTTAAAAGGATGCATAAAATTTATTCATTGATGCTGTATCATTCACATCTTTCATAAATTCAAAATATGAGTTTTAAAAGATATGATATCAAAATTTAAGTGACGCCTTGATGTAGCTTTAAACAATGTTTTAAAATTCAATTTCAATTGTTTTCGGTTTGGATAAATATATTTACACATGTAACCAAAATTTTTATTTTACCAATACACTGTTAAAAACATCACTCTCACTGAACGTATACAATGCACTGCAATGTATTTATATGAAAAAAATTGATTTATCTTTTTTGCCACACTATCCAAAATCAAAATTTATGTAAATGATTTTTTTGTGCGTCATATTATCCATTTGCATACATTTCGTTTAGTTTGGATACAATGACGCACAGAAATCATGTAAGGAACGTGCAGCAAATTAAATTTCGTCCAACAAGAAAAAGGTCATTAATTCAACACTAACAATTTTCGCTATTAAATCAATGGCAGTCAGTTTCTTAAATAAATACATTTAAATTTTTTTATTAAAAATTCGAAATCAGTGCATATCTATTCTTAACACATAAATCCGAAATACCATCGAATTAAATGCAAGACGGAGAAAGAAAGTACTTACCTGAGTTATTTTAATAACTCTCATCGTGTTGACTGTAACCTTGCCTGACTGTGGATAGTTTGTATTTGTACGATGTGTTGAGCTACCTAAGTCTGGATTCCATTGCATGGTCGCTATGGAATCCGAAACGCGAAGCTTTGCACGCAATGAAGATTTTAGCGCTGTGCGTTAAAATTTCGACGATTGCATTCAATCTGAATGTAATTAAGTGATTATAAAACAAAAAAGGTCAGGGCCGGTTAAGAAAGAAAATTCGGTATTCAGAGATTCGATTTTTTTCTTTACTTTTTTAAAGAATGCTTGTAGCTTTTTTTCACACGGACTTGAGATCCAGGCATATTTTTAATTCTTTTATATATGTATATATATATATCAGGACGAGAAATTCAAAACTTTTTTTTTTTTATTCAGGAAAGAAATTTTGGTATACCAAGTTTTGTCCCCAATTCGCTGGTATATATGGAGTTTTGAAAGTAAACTAAGATTTTACAACATTAAAAAATAGACTATAAGACTATTTTTGCTCTCGGTTGCTTTGTTTTTTTTCGGTGCAAGTTTTTAAACAAAATAGATCAATGGAAAAAACACGTCTTTTCGTTTTTTTTTTTTTTTTTTTTTTTTTTTTTTTTTTTTTTTTAACCATTTGGGAAAAATGGTTATGGTCTTCGTCAGGGTAGGAAATCAAAAGCATATCTGAAGGTTTTCATTGGTTTAATCCGCATTTTATTCGTTTCCTGATTGGTCTATACAGTAATATGTAGTTCCCTTTACTTTCAACAAAGATGGATACCTTCTGTTGCCACTATGACAAAAAAGTAATAAAAAATACAAAAAAAATTAATAACTCAGAAACAAATTGAGATACAGCTTTCAAACAAATTGCATTTAAAAGTACATTTTTTTCTCTATACGGCGGTGTAAAAAGTAATAGTGTGGGATGTTTAGAAGTTTAAGAATGAAATTTCATTTAAAATGGGTCGTCAAATTTCTACGATGGAAAAGCCTTTTACCGAACAGCCAATGAAATGCTTGGATCATACATAAGTTTCAGGTACGTACGAGTCGCAGGCGATTTCTGTCGCTTGGAATTTTTATGTGTAATAACAGTATTAATGTTTAATTCATGGCATACGTAATGTATGATCAACTCCGTGCGATTTTTATGTCTTAAATTTTAGTCTTTGAAAAAATCATTTTCCAAATGATTGTTTAATTTGTTAAATTGCTTTTTTCTTTTTTTTTTTTTTTTTTTTTTGATAAGGCGAGTTTTGAAGATCACGTCCTAAATAATATTAAAATAATTTTCACTATGTAATGAAATGTTATACCTATTTATGTACAGTCGTGGGAAAAAAAGAGTAAACACCCCTTACTAACTCTGCAACTAATTATAATAGAAGAAAGTTACTGGTACCAAATGATTGTAAATAATGTCTACTTTTAAATGATGTGTATAAAATTTGCTTAGGGGGCCATCTACAAATCAAAACCAGACCAAACTAATTTTTCTTCAATGGCAGCACCCAATATTGACAATCTTCTATTCAAACTATTCTTAAATTTTCTATTCAAATTATGCCTAGAAACGAAATTTCAAGTCATTTGAATGATAAATTTTTGAATTATAAACATTCAAACTATAGAGCTTTTAATGTCAAATTACATTTTCATATTTTTATTAATATCTCCTGAAATTATGATCCTAATGTGATAATTTTTTGTGTGGTTGAAATACTAAAAAACCAAGAGGGAAATACATTGAATTTGTAATTTTAAAAATTTTTATAATATGAATTATGGAATTAATATTCGAAAACAATATGAATTGCAACCGAGATTTTTTTTTTTTATGATAGATTTATATTTATTATGTCCTGATTTATACGAATTCTCAATTTCAATGTTTACTTCCGAAAAGTTTTCGAATTATGAATGAAAAACGTGAAAATGATGGTTTAAGAAAAGCATAATTTGAAAAAAAAAAAAAAACATATTTTACTCATTTTACTGAAACATTTGGGCTGACAATAGTCAAAACATATTAAGCGAGATAAATAGTCATATTAGCAAGAAATATTTCAAATGAAAATCAAATTTCGAAGTAATTGCTTAAAAGGCGCAAAGGCCAACATAGTGAAAAAGTATAGCGCACTGACGTTCTACCGACTAAACCACTTGGAACGATACACAGCTCGGAAAAGTACATACACAGCTCAGATAGTGAGAAATTTTCCGAGCAGGGATGTAGTGGAGGGTATACGAGGGTATACGTCGTATACCCTCTGGATTTTTTTTAAGAACACCGTATACCCTCTGTTTCTCAAGAAAGCTATAGTATATATGCACGAGGGTATACTCTCTGCCTTGAGCGTATACCCTCTGCTTAGAACGTATACCCACTGTTTTTTTTTACGACTACACCACTGTTTCCGAGCTGTGTAGCGTTCCAAGTGGTTTAGTCGGTAGAACGTCAGTGCGCTATACTGATGGCCCGGGTTCGAGTCCCAACTTGGAATCTTTTTCACTATGTTGGCCTTTGCGCCTTTTAAGCAATTACTTCGAAATTTGATTTTCATTTGAAATATTGTATCCAAGGCGAACGTTTCTCTCTGGAATAATTTCCATGTATTAATATGGCAAGAAATAATACATTAACAGAAGTGACATCGTCATTCTGTAGCATTTCAACCATCGAATACCGAACTTCAATTTGCATACAGCCCCTAAAATAAGCTCATTTTAAAATATTTAATTTCTTTAAAACTAATCGTACGAATTTTATGAAAATTTATATTTAGGCTAATTGAAGGGCGTAGAATTTATTTATGGTGTCAAACTTGGGTATTGGGTACAGATGTCATATTCGCCCCATATTGGCGCGATTTTTTTCTGTCGCCAATATCATATAGGCAACAGGTACTTAACTTGCACCAAAGTGTCGTTATTTTGCTTGATGTGGTAACCCGGATTATGTTTTTTATGCTGTTGATGTTTTCGCCAAATTGGCAACCGAAAAAAATCGCGCCAATATGGGGCGAATATGACATCTGTACCGGGTATTGCTATTGAAAAAAAAAAAAATTGGGTTTGTTTTGATAAGTAGATGATCCCCTAAGCAAATTTTATATACAACATTTAAAAGTACACTTTATTTCCAATCGTTTGCTACCAGTTACTTTCCTCTACAATATTGTTAGTAGGGTATGTTTACTTTTTTTTACACGACTGTACGTACATGAAAATAAAAAAAAATAATAATATTTGTTTTAATGTTCATTCATCTGATGAAACAATATTCGTCTCACTCCTCTGTCTGTCTGACACAGAGTTCATTCTCGGAAACTATATAAGTTAGAGACTTGAAATTTTGCATACTTATAGCTGAATATCTCCGATCACTCGACAAATCATAAAATTTTGAAAAAGTCTTATATTATTTTAATTAAATGAATTAATTTAATGACAGCTGAATATTTTAGCGATTTAGATCTTAAAACAGAACCTTAATTCCAGTCTCTTTCGCGCAGCTAGATGGCTCCAGGGTAACGCATTTGTTTGCTAATCAAAAGTTTGCCAGTTCGTACCTCGGTGTCGGAGTTTGAAAATTTTCTTCGGAATAGATTTCATTATCTAATAGATTCAATTTTACAGGGTTTTTTTTTTTCTTTTTTGTCATTTTAAGATAAAAAATTGTTGTAAAATATTTTATCAATTATATTTTTAATACAAATTTTTTTTTTTTTGAGAAATTGTGAAATTTTAAATTAACTACATTTCATTATCCGATGGATATAATTAAAAGAACTTTCGTATTTTTTGGCCGTTTTAAGGGTTTCGTCTTTTAGCTAAAATTAAATCATATATATTAATTAAATATGCTTTTCAGACATACAAACATATGCTGTTACATTTGCCTGAAAAGAGTTCTTGAATATTTTAATTTGATTAAAAGAATATCTTTCAATTGTAAAAAAAAAATTAATTAAATTTAGCGGTGCTGCCATCTATGTTCGTATTGAAAATGTTAATTTCAGCATTGTTACAGGTTAAATTAATGCAGAACTGTAAAATTTTAACTATTTTTTAAATTACTGTAGGCAAAATTTCTGAGATTCTTTATGGGCATGTCACTTATTTCATCTTTATACTTATTACAGTTTTTGGCTTAGATGCCTTATGTTCCCTCAGCCGTTGTTTTGAATTGTTTAGCGATTTTTTGTTGGCGTGTTGGCGGTGTTTATAGCTATGGCAACTTCGATATGTGGAACCCCGTGTGACGTGTGTATTCTGACGTGTTGTGTTCTGGCAACCCCTGAGAAGTGGTAGATTTTGTGGATGTATTTTGATATCGTGTTGTATAGTTCTGTCTTTTTATTTTTGTTAAATTTATTGGATGAATTTGACTGACTATGCTTTCTGTAATCCGTTTAAACGCTTTTGCTGAGGTAATTAAGAAATATGAGGAAATTTTGAGAAGAAAAGTAGGTTTGTTTATTGTGTCTCAATGCGTATTCATAAGCCTATTTTGGAAAATGACGGTGGTGTTATAAGAGAGATTTCGTGCTGAAGCTTTCAAGAAAGCAGATATCTGTTAAGGTATGTTAATTTTATGTATATTTTGCTGCTTTAAGAGTTTTTTACATTTTGAGATTGCTAGAAAGCGAGAACTGCTGAATTTTGAGAATGCTAAACGGGGAGAACTGCTGAATGCAGTGATGTTTTTTTTTTCCGGTAAATGTGCGCGAAGTGTTCATACAATATTACTGATTGCCACTTTAGCGAGTTTCGTTTTTTATGTAGATTTTGCTGCTTTAAGAGTTTTTCACATTTTGAGATTGCTAGAAAGCGAGAACTGTTGAATTTTGAGAATGCTAAACCGGGAGAACTGCTGAATGCAGTGATGTTTCTTTTCGGTTAATGTGCGCGAAGCGCTCATACAAGATTACTGATTGCCACTTTAGCGAATTTTGTTTATTATTTACATTTTATTTTCGTTAAGCGAAACATGCGTATAAACCAGTGCTTGGCGACATTTACTACTTGGCGGAAAAGGGGTTTTCACGCCAAGTAAAATTCCAAGATGGCGTACGTGGGAACTTATGACATCTGTTCCCAGTTTTTGAATTCAAAATTTCTGATCCTTTTCAAGGATATTTTGTACATACAAATTGTTAACATAAATAATCTGCAGTCGACTTGTATTTTTTATTGTTATATTCTTATTTATTGTTTCAGAAATTGAGCAAAAACGATATTTGGGAAAATGACGCAAACTAAAAACAACAAACAACATAAATAACAAAATTAAAACGAATTTAAGTTGATTTAATTTCGAACGCGAATGAAATATACATTTTTTATTTCAAGTGAGATTACCTGGCTATTCTAAGTGTATTGTCATGAATGTGAAGCTGTTTCCTAATTTATTAATACTTTATTTATTTACTGTAAGAGACACAAAAAAGGGTAAATTATGTCATTTTCTCTTTAAAATTGAAAACAAAACCTTTTTTTTAGTCTATGGAATTTGAAGATGAGATACGACTTTTGGTGTCTAAAATAAACTGATTCCTGGTGATCGAAATGTGAAAAAGTTTTTATTTTTTCAAATTTCCCTGATAATTTAATCACAATATTGTCATCACTGTCGATTGAAATAAAAGATAATTTCAGTCTTAATTTGACAATGGCAAAAATAAAAGAAGTATAATTTTCTCATTTTTCCATAAAAAGTGGGGTAATGTAGTTGCTATCGTTACAGAAATGTCATTAAAATTAGAAAAAAAAAATAATATCTCGAAAACTAATTCAAATTTCAAAATTCTAAATTCAATTTTGTTTTTCTAAATTACTCACATTAAAATTTAGTTAATTTGTAACATTTTAAACGCATTCACAATTGTGTGTTGCAACAAAGATTACGGTAAACCGAATTTCAGCTGTCGCCATATACGCCATATACGGCATAAAAAAATATTCATTCTTAAAAGTTGCGCGTGCGGCTCGATTTTGACACTTCCCACTCCTAAAATATAGACTGGGAGACGGCTGCACAAACCATTATCTCATTGAGTTCACGGCTGAAATCCCAGGATTAGTTAAAACTCGATTAGCATGTTAAAATGCAACTCTGTCTGGCAAGTCACATCCTGGTGGAAAGCACCTGCAGACCTGATTTTAGTAGTTGATTGGTAGATTTCCCATTGTGTTTTTCTGTACCTAGTCCTCCATGTTTTCGTGCCTTTGAATGCAGTAAAACAGAATAGCAAACCTACCAACCAACCACTAAAATTATATCTTGGTTTCCACCAAGGTATAAGTTGGCAGACCAGTTGCACTTTAGTATGCTAATCAAGTTTTAACTAATCCCGTAATTTCAGCCGTCAATTGGATGAGGTGATGGTCTGTGCAGCTGTCTCCCGGTCTACTATGGGTGACGCATTTTTAGCGGTATGATTTATAATAGTTGCCCTGCGCTATTAATTTTTTTTTTTTTTTACATCTATTTCCAAGTAATAATCTTCGTCATCAATATTTAGTAGAAATCTAATAAGAGATTATTATCTAGAAATAGTGGTAGGGAAAACAAAACAAAAAAATATATAGTCACCTAGGACAATTCTTCGCCGCGATTTTCACGTGAACTGTGTTAGCAGGCGAACTTGATAACCCGCGGAAATCGAAGGAGCCGTACATGGAGAGTTAAAAACGTTTTATCCACATGGCTATTTTGTAGTTTATGTGCACTATTTCGTAAAAACCAGCTGATCAGCGTTTCACAAAATTTTAACATCTGTTTAACAAATGAAAGTGCACCAAATAGCATAAAATTTTTTATCCATCATAGTTGCTAAACATTCCCTTTTTTAAAATCACTAGTCCTGAATAGTAATTATGTGTATTAATTAGTATTTAATCAGAAATTTCTGCCATTAAATGAAGTGTATGTCTATATTCGAAAATAATTGTACTAGCTCTGTGCTTTAAGTCTTAAAATTGAAATATGTTTTGTGCTATTTATATATACATATATATTTTTATTCACCGGGGGTGACACTAAATTCTGAAAATGCAGAACACCTGTTTTCTAGTTAAGATATAACTGATTTCTAAGAATATTTCCTAAAAAAAAAATCAATATTTAAAAGGAGTGAAAATACGCGAAAAGCATTCTAAAAAACGTTCCAAATTGCGATTTTTACACAATCTCAGGAAGTATCAAACCGATTTCAAAAATAATGATGTGAAAATGATCGTGACAGGCTCTATACTTTATGTCAGTGTCACTACAATCTGGGGGTTTCAGGAGCAATAAAAGCGTTCTAAATTGCGATTTTTCTGTTACTGAAAAGCCTAAGTGCATGAAATTTGGCATGGTAGTTACTTATTGCATATAAATTATCTCTAAGAACCTTTTTTTAATAAATTCGAAATTTAAAAGGGGTGAAAAAGCGCGAAAAGAGTTCTAAAAAACGTTCTAAATGGCGATTTCTATGCAATTTCAGCAAGTATCAAACCGATTTCAAAAGTAATGGTTGGAAATTGATGGCAACAGATTTTGCTCTAACATACGCTCTATTTCATGTCGGTGTCACTACCACCTGGGGGTTGCAGGAGCAAAAAACATTGCAAATTACGATTTTTGTGATACTGCAGGGCTAGCAACTTGAAATTAGGCATGGTAGTTACTTATATATTATAATTGATCTCTAAGAACATATCCTAAAAAATTCGAAATTTAAAAGGGCTGAATATGGGCGTAAAGGGTTCTAAAATCGTTCTAAATTCCGATTTCTACGCAATCTCATGAAGTACCAAATCAATTTCAAAAAGTAATGGTTGGAAATTGATGGTGAAAGCCCTTGCTCCAACATAGGCTCTATTTCATGTCGGTGTCACTATACCACTTGGGGGTTGCAGGAGCAGAAAACGTTCTAAATTGCGATTTCTGTGATACTGAAGAGGCTAGAAACTTTAAATATGGCATGGTTTGTACTTATAAAATATAAATGCTCTCTAAGAACTGTCGAAAATAAATTCGAAATCAAAAAGAGGTGAAGCGAAGGCAAGGATCGAACAGCGTACTAAAAGTCCTAAATTACGATTTGTATGCAATCTCAGTAAATAATAAACTGGTTACAAAAGTAATGGTTGCGAATCAATTGTGACAGTCTGTGATTCCACACAGGATATATTTTATGCCAGTGCCATTACCACCTGGGGTTGGCAGGAACAACAAACGTTCTAAAAAAGCCTTTAAAAACTTTCTAAGTTATTTTTTATATGGAATCTTAGAATAGACCAAACCGATTTCAAAATTAATGGTGACAATTTCTGTTTCAACATAGGCATTTTATGTTAGTGTAACTACCACCACATAGGTGGTAGACCGACCGCCAACAAGCTTGGAATTTGACATGATGGTTAATTTTAAGATGTAAATGCGTACTGAGAACGGTTTCTAAAAAATTCAAAATTTCAAATGAATACTGAAATGAGCGCATGAAATGCTCAAGATACTTTCTAAATTACCATTTATTTTGAATTAGTTTAATATTTCTTATTAATTCAAGTCTCATTTCTATCTAATTCAGTGTAATAATGAAGTTTAGTCACATTGTGGCTAAATTAGTAACTTTTGATTTATTCCTGAAAATATAATTTTTTCTAATAAAAATTAGACTTACAAATATCACTTGGCATATTTCAACTATTACGCGAGCAAAGTCGCAGGTTTTGCTAGTATATAATATATATATCTATATTTTTAAAAAATAAAAGAATAAAATATGTGGGAGTTAAAATAAAAAAAAAAAAAAAGAATGTAAAAACATGACAAGAAGAAAAATGAAACTTATAATGGGAAACACTTTTTCAGGGTCAGTGTACCGCAGTATAATTAAAACATAATTGATTTCTGTTTGAGCAAATCCTGCCATAGCATTATTACTTTACTCAAATTGCCCGGCCGATTTTGATACGAAATTAAAAATAAATTAAAAGGCAAAACTAATAAAACGGATTTCCAATAATCCAAAAAATATATTGAATAGCAAAATTTATGAACAGAAAATAGATATATAAAAATTTATTAAACAATTATATGCCGATGTAAATATTTTTCAAACATCTAGCTAACGTATTATCTTGAAAACTAACGAGCAGACGGAGTTATTGTATAATTACAGTTAACAGTTAATTTACCAATTGTAAAATAAAAAAATATATATATATTTTTTTTTAAATAAAAACCATGGTAAAACTATAAAAATTAATATATAGAGAAGATGGCAATTTTTTTCAAACGGAAATCACCGTTAGAATAGATAAACTTAAAAAAAAACAGATTTCATAAAAATAAAATTAAACTGATCGCCAGGAAGCTTAGAACAAGAAAATGATTAGCATCCTCGCTTCTGATTAGTGGGCACTGCTGCTTAGTAATGGTATATCTGAAACAAACAAGGTTTTGAAATTGTAAACTAAATGCAAAAATCTGGCAAACCACTAAAATTTACAAACAAATTACATTAGTATTTCTTTTTTAAATTAAAATTGTAAAAGATTTTCTTAGAAGCCACTTTTGTCTAGGGTGCAAAAAAATCATAATTTTTTTTAAATAAAAAAAATCAATTTTTTTTAATTTAAAGCAGATTTTTTTTATTTAAATCAGATTTTTATGTTTTTTTTCCCTCAGCGTTCAAATACTGAATAGCTACCAAGAGTTTTAGGTTTCCAAAACAATTAAACCACTAATTGCTAACATAATCTACACTGTAAAAAAAAAAAAAACGACCAGTTTTCCTGTAGGAATCGGGAAAATAGTTGTCCTTATCGTACCGGAAAAATTTCCGACCCAGTTCGGAATAAAATCCGTAAATTACCGTTTTATTGACTATTGCCTTTTTTTACGGGTTTTATTCCGAGCTGAGGAGCCCTACCACAAGCACATCGAATTCTCCCCTTTCTCGGAAAATCTTCTGCATTTCCCGATGTGACGTTGCATTCCGATGACCCTGGGATAAACGCTACCACGACACAATCGAGACCGTCTTCCATGGGATTACTGTCATCGAATACTCCACGAAAACTTCCGACCCCTTTGAAGGGAGTGAGAAAGACATATATTGTCGGAAATGCGTCTTTGGGGAGAGATTTTAAAGCGGTTGATATTGGTTTCTCTGTTTAGTAAAGATACCATCGACACACGCCTAATTAAGATATTTTCATAATCTTTTTTTTAAACGAGAATGAAATGTTCAGATTTTCAGTTGTCAAAATCTCAAAGTGATATGACGGATAGTTATTTATAAAATGGAAAATAAAAATGAAATTTGTTTTTTCAACCAAGCAAGGGTTTTTCTTTGAAAATTAATAAAAAATTAACATGTTAACCTACAAATATTTAATTAGTATCATAAGAAAGGTCTTATTCTAGATTTTTAAATGGTATAAAAAGAAAAGTGTTTTAAGTTCTTGTTAAGTAAATATGGGTATAAATACGCCAAAATTTCAAGAAATTCTACTTAAATATAAAATAACTGGGAAAATATTATAAGTTTTGAAACTAATTTTTAGCACTAATAATAAACGTTGTTTTGTTTTTTTTCTGCAAATACTGCAAGCAATTTTTTGTAGATTTAGATTGATTTTTCTTTGTGATACGCTATCTTTTTAAAATGAAATGTTAACTTAAAATAACAAAAACTAATGCTAATTTGAAAAAAAGTAATTGAAATGCTTATTAAAACATAGTCTAACAAATCATCACGCACAATGTTATTAATCTGCTTTAAATAAACAATGCGCAATACCAAGAAAGTTAATTATATCATAGTTCTTGCACAAATAATTAGCAGTGTGACCAAGCGCTGCATATGCCCCAAAAATAATTGACCATATACTTTTACTAAAACTTCTGTATACTAAATATAAAATTTATGCTAATATTTAAGCCCATGTGCTCTCTATCATTGTTTACTCTAACAAAATAATTATCCAAAATTTCCAAAAGATTTTCCTTTTCTTTTTTTTAAATTATTATTAAATGCTTGCTGCATCAATTTTAATGACTTGTTACCCGACTACGGCAAAGCCAAAGGAGGGTTATGATTTTGACAGGCTATGTATGTATGTATGTATGTATGTATGTATGTATGTATGTATGTATGTTCATCTGTTCCCTCGTAACTTCTAAACCACTAATCAGAATTCGACAAATGACATATCATTAGAAGCGTCTTAATTGTCCGCTGGTTATAGGCTATATAGATTTTCACCAAATTCAATGTGGCGCCTTCTAGCGGACAAAATATACAGAGTAAAAAAATAAAGTTAAGCTAGATATGCCGTGTTTGGTATCATTTTAAAGCGCTTCACTTCAAAACCATAGAGGGTTTGTTTATAAGTGCCTTGGATCATAATAAGTTGCTTAAAAATCCACATGACAGTCAATCGTTAGCAGAATTAGATAGATTAAGAAATCTTCCTAGGTCATCTTAATACATGAAACCTTCAATCTACATTACACATTTACACATTACACTAACGACCTCATCCACTAATCGGTCCATTACCCATTTGCTGCCATCGACGGATATGTGCGTCACTACTACCAAATACTGGAAGCGTCATACGTCAAAAAATAAAGTTAAGATAAATATGCCGTGTTTGGTATCATTCAAAAGCGCTTTACTTGTACATTTTGAATATATCTATATATTACTAGCATTTGCTTGTGACTTTACCTGTATTCATGGGGTACTTTTATACTTTTTCAGCGTAGTTTTTTGTCGTAGTTGGGTTTTAGTTTTTTTACTTTATCTTGTTGTATAATGTATATAGCTATATATAAATATATAAAATCTTTTAATAACATCCAATGAGAATTTCCGATTAGTACAAAATCAAAATTTTCAATTAAAAAATTTCTAAAAGAAAAAATCTTAGGAAAGTTTTGCATGTTTTTGAACGGGCATATTTTATTATGGAATTTAAATAAATTGTAGCGTTTCTAAGATCATCAAAAAACAACGTATTTCCTCGTAACTTTTTTACAATAAATTTCGAAAACTTTCAAACAAACAATATATATATATATATATATATATATTGTTTGAAGATGATGTGAATCAGTCTTCTTGACTTTTCATTTTTTTCTGCCTTTGATTATAAAACTATTTTTTCGGAATATAAAACAAATATTGCTCAAATTAACAAAAGAAAAAAAGAAAAAAAAAAAAAAAAAGGGAAGTTTCGATATTAAATAAAGCTTAATATTAGGATCGCCAGAGAGTCCTCTTTTTGTGTGTTTGTGTGTGTGTGTCTGTAGATTGAGTAATATTTAACTTATATTTTGAAATACAGTTGAACCTCGTTAACACGAACACGCTTAACGCGAACTACTTTTAACACGAACTGTTTTCAGTTGTCCCGTCAAATTGCATAGGGATTTACTGTTATTTTATTCCTTTTAACACGAACACGCTTAACGCGAAATACTGTTTATCACGAACTGAAAATGATCGGCCGTTGAAATATTTCCTACTGATAGTACGAACGAATCAAGATTTCCCAACCTTTCGGTGCAATTGTACTGAGTTCTTTTTTTTTTTTTTTTCAAACTCCAAATTTTTGAAAAGATGTTCGTCTGGGCAGGGGGAAGGAGGTGTCTTTTGTTTTGATAACAGAAAATCAGCTATTGTAAAATTGGCAGGTCCAGGTTGTGTTGTCTCTTTCTGCCCTCTCAAAAGGTAAAATGCTATTGTAAGGATTACACTGAGGGGTGAAAATAACTTTGTGAAATGCTGGGTAGGAAATTCCACTGGTCAGAAAATCTGCTCATCCTTTTTCGCGCTTTAAAGCGTGTCTAGTTTGACGGTAATCGCTTTCTTGACAACTTTAGGATTTCATTTTCGCAATGAAATAAACGAAAATATAGAAGTGAAAGTGAAAGAGTATTGAATTCGGGGAGGGGTTAGCTTCAAGAAAAGGTTGCCAATCTTTCGCATACTCTAGTGTTAAATCTAGTGATCTGTGGTTTGCACGCACGTTTTCTTCTAAGTTCCATAAATTTGTTCAAGTAAAAAAAAAAAATGGATAAAAAAGTGCAGAAATCGTTGAGTTTAGAAAAGATGGAGGAAATTTTAAACAACGTAGACGATGGTAGATTGAAAAAATCCGAAATTGCTCGAAAATTTGGAATTGCAAAAAGCACATTATCGACCATTTTAAAAAATCGGCAAAAAATTGAATGTGCTTCTGTTGTTAACGAATTCGGACCTTCCCGTAAACGAATGAGGAATGCTAAGAGTGAAGAGGTGGAAATAGCACTTATGAGGTGGATAAGAGAAATAAGAGCACAAAACGTTCCTCTCACCGGAGCAATTTTGCAAGAAAAGGCTCGCTTTTTTGCTGATGCTCTTAATGTGAGCGATTTTCAGTGCTCGTCTGGATGGTTACAAAGATTTAAAGACAGACATGGAATAGTTTGCAAAAAAGTTTGTGGCGAAGAAGGCAGTGTAAGCGTCGAAACCGTAGATGATTTTCTGAGAAACAAATTGCCTACGATTTTGAAAAACTATGCATTACGTGACATATATAATGCTGATGAGACTGCGATTTACTGGAAAGCACTTCCTACCCGCACCTTATGCTTAAAAGATCAGAAATGTTCTGGTGGAAAGTACAGCAAGGAGAGGTTGACGGTTTTGGTAGCATGTAATATGGATGGAAGTGAAAAGCTACCTTTGTTAGTCATAGGAAAATCATCACATCCAAGGTGCTTCAAATCATTAAAAACATTACCGGTGAAATATGAGTTTACAAAAAAGGCCTGGATGACTTCAGACATTTTCACCAAATGGGTAAAAGAATTGGACCGAAAGTTTCAGCAACAAGATCGGAAAATATGTCTTCTTTTGGATAATTGTAGCGCACACTCCCCAATTTATGGATTAAAATCTATTCAACTTGAATTCCTCCCTCCAGGTACTACATCTAAGTTACAACCTTGTGATCAAGGGATCATACGCAGCATGAAAGCCTTTTATCGTAGAGAATTGATTCGCAACACAATTCACTGTTTTGACGAAAAGAAAGAATTCAAAATTAATTTGTTAGAGGCCTTGGTGTTGCTTCGAACAGCATGGCGAGAAGTAACATCTAAAACAATCATAAACTGTTTTAAAAAAGCGGGATTTTGTATAGATGATATTGCAGAAGATGTGGCAGAACATACAAAAGATGAAGTAGAATCTGACTTGATCAACGCGGCACGAGATTGGGGAATACTTCCCGATAGCATAACATTTAATGCATATGTCTCAATGGATGACGATGTTATGACATGTGACGTCACAACAGATGACGAAATCATTCACAGCGTGAATGAAATGATGAATCGCTTATCAGATAATAATAATCATTATTTTTCTGATACAGACGAAGATATAGAAGACAATGACACTTCCGTGGAAACTCCAGTTAGCCTCATGGAAGCTTTCACTGCATTACAAACAGTGCGTCGTTTTGTTATGCAAGAAGCTGATTCTGGAACTACTTTAGAAACTGTAGAAAGACTCGGTGACTTTTGGCGAAAATCTTCTAACAAAAAACGTAAACAGTCCACTATTACAGACTTTTTTAAACGTACTCCAGCACTGTAAATGTAACCCGGCGTATACAAATACTATTTATTAAAATATATTGTTTAAAAAATTGATTGTTTTTTTTAAGTCGAGCTTTAGTGGTTCTCATTGGATATAGCGTAAATACCGACCAGTTTCCATTGAAAAGACTATATTCTTGATGGATAGATCTTAGGAAACAAACCGAACACCAGCAACACAGCAGATTTTGAAGGTACGTATGCTTATATGCTTATATTTATTCATGTTCCATGTAATTATAATATTTTTAATATATGGATAACGCGAACTACTTTTAACACGAACAAAAAAAAGTTTCCCCTTGGGTGTTCGCGTTAACGAGGTTCGACTGTACTAGTTTTATATAGAAATTAAAGACAGAGACAAAAAAATAAAAATCTAAGAAGATTGATTCACATCATCTTCAAATAATATATTTTTTATCTTTTCGAAATTTACTGTAAAATTACTATGAAATACGTTGCTTTTTTATGTCATTAGAAACTTTACAATTTATTTTATATCCAATGAAATATGAAGTATAAAAAATGTAGTATCTTAAAGTATTCAAAATCCTGCAATACTTTCGAAAGATATTTACTTCTTTTTTTTTCTTTTTTTTTTGCGCAAAAATTTTAAATTTAATATTTTTATCTTGTTCTAAAAAGAAATTCTCTATCTATTTACTAAAGTATTTTGTTATTTATGCAATAAATAACAAATCTTAAAACTGATACAACTTTTAATAATCTATATAAATAAATATTTGGAGATTTTGAATATTTGGTTTATTTGGGTAAACAGTGATAGTACACACATGGGCTTCGATATTTGCAGAAATGTTATATTTACTATAAAGAAGTTTTAGCAAAAATATCTAGTCAATTATTTTCTAGTAAGCACAGCATGTTTTCTCTGCTAATTTTTTTATGCAACAACTATTGTATAATTAGAGTTTTCTTGGCATAACACACTGTTTATTTAAAGGAAATTAATAAACTTACACATGATATTTTGTTAAACTACATTTTAATATGTACTGCAATTATTATTTTTTAATTCATAGTAGAATTTATTTTTTAATTTTGCGTTGAATTTTCCTTTCAAACAGACTCCATACTGCATCAGTCTAAACTACCAAAAACTGCATGCAATATTTTCAAAGTACATTTATTATTAGTGTTTAAAATGAGTTTCAAAGCTTAAATATTTTCCCGTTTATTTTGTATTTAAGCAGAATTTCTTGAAATTTTTGGGTATATATGCTAATATTTATTTAACAAAAACTTATAAAAAATTAATTTTCATATCATTTTAAAGTTTAGAATAAGGCCTTTCTTATGATAGTTATTAAATATCTCTATAGTAACTTGTTAATTTTTTTATTAATTTTTAAAGAAAAACTCCCGCTTAGTCAAAAAAAGCTAATTTCATTTTTATTTATCATTTTCTAAAGATCTACCGGTCGTATGATTTTGAGCTTCTAACAGCTAAAAATCTGTATATTTCACATTTGTTAAAAAAAAAAAAAAAAAAAAAAAAAAGATTATCAAAGTATTTTAATTGGGTGTGTGTAGTTGGCATTTTTAATAAACACAGAAAGCAAAATTAAACATTTGTTTTCTTTTCAAAGGGGAGAAAAAGAGGGAAGGTCAGTGAGAACTGTCTCGTAACTGAAGTGGTCAGTCTATTACATAGTTTTATCCGATGCCTACTTGATAAGGAATCTTAATCCGTGAGCTATTGCCGAGCGCTTCGTGGTAGGACATAATCTGTGTATCGGAAAAATTTTCGGGAAACATGTAAATTTGACCTCAGGTTCTTCTCGTTTCGGAAGGAACTCGATGCGCTTGTGGTAGGGCCCGTCGGAAAATTTTCCGGTACGATAAGGGCAACTATTTTTCCGATTCCTACAGGAAAACTGGTCGAATTTTTTTTACAGTGTATGTTTTTACACTTTAATTAATAAAATTATAATTATTAGTTAGTAATTACAGAAATTATAAAAACTGCAAATTAGTAGTCATTAGGTAGTACATTAGGTACAATAATACTATATACATATATACATTATATATACATACATTACATTACATATATATATATATACATTAATATTGTAATAATTATGTAAAACTTTATAAATACTAGTGATATTTAACATTTATAAAAATTATTAACTGCATTTTATATTAAATAGTTATCACTACTTCAAATTAATAATTATTAAACAATTAACTCTCTAATTAGGAGCATATTATAAATTTTTAAGCGTTAATTATTAAAATAATAATTAATAATGTAGTATTCATTTTAGAAAGAAAAAAGGACAGGATGCTAGTTCAAAAAAGAGCATTATTTCATGAGGAAATAAATTAGTAATGTGTTTAGTAATGATGTAAGAAAAAAAAAAGAGAATAATTTGTATGATAAATAAAGTGTCCTTAATTTTTAATAATTTTATAAATAACAAATTGAAAAATACAATTAAATGACATAATTAAATAACATAATTTAATAATATCCTGTTTTTTTTCTAAAGAAATAAAGTTCTATTATTTTTGCAAGATCTTGGGCACAGGAATTTAAAAATACTGTTGAATGGGGAAGCTTTTTACAAGAAATCTCTGGCTACAACTACAGGTGAATTTAAACTATTTTTTTTTTTTTAATGCACGGTGCATTTTGCCAGTTTCAAAAGGGGCAGGGTGCGGCACCGTTAAAAAAACGGCCTAGAAGAAACAGCATAAGTAATTACAGAATTAATAAAAACTGCAAATAAGTAATTTCATTAGTTGGAAGGACAAATAACAAAACTAACAAATATTATTTTCAGCTCGTTTTGCATTTGTATTTAGAAAAAATACTGTTAACCACCAAAAATCTAAACTTATACACATGTATGTGTATGCTAACCAAAAAAATTATGAAAATGAGTTAAACTCATTCATACAGAATAAATATAAGTATAGCCACTTATATCTGAAATCCTCGAAATATTTAAATAACAGCATTATTACCTCTCAGTGCGGATTATGCAAAGTAAAAAAAAAAAAAATTCAACGTATGCCGAAGAAGTTCTTGCTGTGCTTAATTGTTTTTATAGCAATTAGTTCTTTTTCTCTTATGCATTCATTTACAATTTAACTGTTGAGCAGATGTTACTCTTTCATTCTTCTTTAACTTGAGATCGCTATTAATTACTATTTATTCTTTTACTTGTAGAAATGTATTGCTATGTGTATTTTATATAAAATAATGCATAAATTGATTACCTAAAGAAAATTATGACATTGCAAATTATGTTAGATTTAAATATCATTTTTAAATGAAAGTGTTTTAATTTGGATAAAAACTTAAAAGCAACGCTTTTTACAAACTTAATTGTTTTTAACGTTTTACAATACTCAGGAATTAAGCTTAGAAACAATTATTTAAAGCGCTTTTTTTGTTTATTCATAAGGCAAAATACTTGTAGAAACTTGCTCGATGATTTAAATCGCTGATTTAAATCAACTGATTAAAATCGTTGACATCCTACCTTTGTCAAAAAATATATCCGTTATAAAGACAAATTTAATGGTTCAATAGATAAGTATATGTCTCATATAGTTCCACTGTATAGTGGAAGTCGATTGCTTAATTATTAAATTTTCTACAATGCCACTCATTCAAAAACACTACTTTGAGAAAAATGCCCTTAAAATTTTTGGAAGCAGCATTTGTTAGAACTGAGCACTGAACAAAGTGGAGTTGGAAACGGGAGAAAAAAAGCTTTATAGCTTTATTTATTTATTTTTGAACACCGGCATATACCTTAAATAATTTTTTTTTTTTTTTTTTACAGGCGCAAAAGGAAAAGCGTTTAAAACATTTTGCAAAAAATTGTAAACTTTCATTACTTTACCAAAGCGAACAAATTCGAATTGCGATTCGAACACAAAACAACTAAATAAAGCAAAGAAACTTCAAACAGTAACTCGTTCACACCTTTGTTTAAAAGTGGGACAATTATAGTGGACGTTTCAGTGGGTCAAGATTGTCTTGTCCATTTCATTTATTTGTTTTATTCTTTTCCTTTCTTATGTCTATGTTTAAAAATGTTACTTGCTCTAAAAGTTGACTAAAGAGACAAGTTTTAAAAATAAATTATTTCACAACTTTTTTAGACAAGGCTGTTTTTTGTTTCCATATTGAAACATGTAGGAAGTCAGAATAAAGACTAGTTTTTATAACAGTTCTACAGAGGGCTTGAACTCTGTTTTAGAGATCATTAGTTTAAAAAAAATAAAAAGAAGTTCTTTGGCGGAAATGAAGAATGATTTTTCATTCATTTGTTTTTCCTGTTCTTGTACATTTCCTACACTATTTTTGGGTTCAAAGGGCATTAGAAACACTATTGTAACAGTTAATGAAAAGAAATAAAATAAAGAAAAGGAAGAACCGTTTAATGAAAGAAATGTATGCCTCTCAATTTCTATTTACAGTAGATCACCATACACTGTAAAAAAAAATACGACCAGTTTTCCTGTAGGAATCGGAAAAGTAGTTGCCCTTATCGTACCGGAAAATTTTCCGACCCAGCTCAGAATAAAATCCGTAAAATACCGCTTTACTGACTATTTCCTTTTTTTTACGGATTTTATTCCGAGCTGAGTCGGAAATTTTTCCGGTACGATAAGGGCAACTGTTTTACCGATTCCTACAGGAAAACTGGTCGGATTTTTTTTACAGTGTATATAGCGCGCAAAATAAAGACCAGGTACACTGAAATACGAATAAAGCTAGAGTTGTGAACAAGTGTCTAAAAAAACTAAACCTGTGGCTTTACGATCTAATAAGGATCAGAGCCTACAGTGAACAACTCTGTTTTCTTGACCCTGGGCCTCGAGGTGGCACATATACATACAACACAAGTTCTGGTTAGTTGGTCAGCCTGACGCGGGACCCTCGGTGTTTAGTTCCCAAGTTAGCTTGGTACTCATTTTATCGACCCCGAAGGAATGAAAGATTGAGTGAAGCTTGGCTAGCCTAGAGTCGAACTCTCGACCGATAGCGTAGCTGACAAGAGCGCTGACCACCACGCTACTGAGCTTCTAAACAAAGTGCCTATCTATAGTAAAACGACTATGTGTTATCACAAGAGAGTGATTGCAGTGTCTTAGTGGAGAAATTTGGAAGTTATCGACCGTATCTCGAAAACTATGAGTGATAGCGAAAAAAAGTAAATTCTAAAAAAAATGTAGAACGGGCTTGATCTACACTGTAAAAAAAAATACTGCCAGTTTTCCGGTAGGAATCGGAAAAATAGTTGCCCTTATTGTACCGGAATAATTTCCGACCCAACTTGGAATAAAATCCGTAAAAATAAGGAAATAGTCAGTAAAACGGTATTTTACGAATTTTATTCCGATTTTATGGATTTTATTCCGAGCTGGGTTGGAAATTATTCCGGTACGATAATGGCAACTATTTTTCCGATTCCTACCGGAAAACTGGCATTATTTTTTTTTACAGTGTAGTATGAAATAATGAAATGTGTTTTTACATGTAAAAATAGTTTTATTGGAAATACATACTGAGTATACTCAACTTAATTTTCTTATTAAAATAATTTGTACCTTGTGTGCATGTATTAGTGTTATTACTAAATATACATGTGTTTTGTAATGTCACACAGGGCTCCCACTCGGCCCGTTTTTTGAATACCACTTTTTTAAAGAAACAAAATTCATTTTAGATTTCTCTTGCAAATTTTCCAGAAACTTACCCCTAAGTTTATTATTATTGCAAACGTTGAAAAAACGTAACAGACCGGTGGGACCATGGCGGCATATTTAAGTCTGTGATTCGTTATCTAAAAAATAACATTTTAAGGATTTTAATAAAGTTATTGTTACATATGACAAACAATTTCACACTAAATTGAAGACGCTCTACACTTTTATGTAGAGCGCGTAAATGTTTTATGAGACGCTGAAGTGTAATATGATTCATATGATAGTGTATTGTGATTTTACTATAAGTACAGGGTAGCCATAATTAAAGTACACGTGTTTGAAGGGTTCTACAAGTCAAACTATTTGGAATATTTTTAAAAGAATGTGCGGAAACGAGTTATGCAATAAAAGTTATTAGTTTGAAATTTTACCGATAGATGGCATAAATGAAAGATGTTTTATTAGGAAATATTAACAAAAATAACTGATTTTAAATCAATATCTTTTGAAACAACGATAATCTTTCATAGTAGTGCTAGAATTGCTATCATTTTGATAAAAACACCTTTAGGCCAGAAGGCAGCTACACAAACAATCACCTCATCAAGTTGACGGCTGAAATTCGAGGATTAGTTAAAACTCGATTGGCATATTAAAATTCAACTGGTCTGCCAAGTCATATCTTGGTGCAAAAAAAACCGGAAACCCCGATTTTAGAAGTTGACTGGTAGGTTTAGCATTGTGCTTTCCTGCTCCCACTTCTCCATGTTTTCATGCCTTTGGATAAAGGAAAACACAATGATAAACCTACCGATCAATCACTAAATTCGGTTTTGCAGGTAATTTCCACCAAGATGTAACTTGGTTGACCAGTTGCATTTTAACCCTCTAGTGCATACTGTTGCCAATTGGCAACAAATACATTTTTCTCTCCTTATCGTTTATTTACTTTTGCCTCTTCATAACTTTATGCTTTATGACCCTATGCTTAGGTTACATTAAAATACCATAGGCGATAATAGTTGTTTATGAGTTACAAATAAAAAGGAACTTTTGAAGCCTTCCATTTTCCTAGCCATAGATGGATTTTTAACACAAATACAAAATTTCATTTGAAAAAAGTATTTTTCAAAAGAATATACTTTTAAAAGTGATTTTAAATAATTTTCAGTAAGATTTTTTGCAACAAATATTGCATGCATGCGAATATACGTTTGTTGCCATTTGGCAACACCATGAACTGAGTCCCGCTTTCATTTACATTTATAGTATTAGGGGGCTCGGCCCCCTACGAGCTACGCTGGCCAACCCCCATTCAGACACCGCAGTTTCTAAAAGCACGCTAATTTGATCGGCTTTAAAAAGATTTTGAAAGATTGAATTATAATTTAAAAAACAGTGGCGAACTCCCTATAAACGAGTTTCTATTAATTTCTCTTTGATTGGGGAATTTTAAGGAAAAATCTGCTGCTGTTAAAAGATACTACGGCTGTTTTCCTCTTTGATTAAATAAAATCAGTTAAACATTTCAAAATAAGCTAATATAAAAGGAATTAAGTAAGGAGAGTCTTTGTCTCCCGGTATTTTTTAACAAAGCGAAAAGAAAGTTCTTTTAAATAAGACATTTTAAGATTTTAAGCGGACTCTCATGTCAAGCCCACAAGTCGTGTGTTTGTTGTTCAATAAATAAATGAAAGACATTTTAAATGTATCATTTTTAATCTCACGCAATTTTCACCAAACTTTTATTTCTCTTTTTAATATTCACGTGAAAATACTTTTGTTAGAAATGAAATATTATTTGCGCTGTCCCAACAAAAATAGTTGGAAAGTTCATCTCGAAATATCAAATAAACGTCTCGCGCAATTTTTAAATTTAAAATGTTTTGCAATATTATTTTTTGTTCATTTTACGTAATAAGTGTAATGTAACATAATTTCTCCTATTTAAGACTTCTAACGCATGTTAATGAATTTATTATTTTACAATATCCTTTCTTTGTTGAAATTCACGTGTAAATATAGTTTTTATGAAGTAATTTTCAATAAGTTCCTGCTTTTTATACGCAATTATTTAATTCTAATTTGAAAGTTTTTTTTCTGTTTATAATAGTCACGTGTAAATAAATTTTTAATTTGAAGCAAACATTATTGTTTGCGCTGTTTATACTGTTGGTAACAGGTTAAATTAGTACAATTTTCTAAAATAAGTAAAAAATATCTCTCGAAATGCTGAAAATTTGAATTTAAAATAGAAATAAAAGCTCAAAAAATGAGTCGAATTTAAAAAATAAATGCATTCTGCACACCGGGAAATTATAACGTCTAAAAATGATTAAATTCCGATGTATAGTTTTTGCTCCTATAAAACGTTTTTACTGGAACGACTTTGTCCAACTTTAGCATTAAATATCTGGGACTACTTGCGAATACGCCCGGATTGTTTGGCACTTTTTTTGGCGATTTTTTAGCTTCTTTTGGCGATTTTTTACTGGCAATAATTTTCTCCCGTTGGACTTCCGCCGTTTGCAGTTTCTGGCAACCCTAGAGTTTCTACGTCACTCCTGCGAATATTCTGGTCGCGCCACTTTGATTTTGGAAGCAGGGTTGCCAGATTGGCCTTTTTTAGGCCAAATCTGAGAAATCTGGCCTTTTTTCAAACTCGATTGGCCTCAAAAAAATCATTTGGCCTTTTGGCTTTTTTCTGGCCTTTTTAGTATTTTGAAGTTTTTTTTTACGTTATTCATTTTTAAGTAGCATCGAACTTGTTAGTTATGGTTGATAGCATTTAGTGATCGTTTGGAATCCTTCATAAAATCCCTCACCATAGTAAACAGATAGGCTGGCATGGTATGGGATGAAAAAAGATACGCAGATAAATAATAATAATGTGTAAGTTAGAGTGCCTCAATATGAGAGTGGCGACATACGGAATATAGGTTGGTTGGTTGGTTGTATTTTTGTCGGCCAATTATCTGCACGTGGGATATAGGCCCTAAGGGGGGGGGGTGTGCCTTCCGTGGAGGTCTTTCTAAGGGAACCTAACCCGTATTAACGCTTGAAAAACCAAGGTTCGAAGAAAACCACGAAAACTCCGAACGATTAGGCCGACGGGCGCGATTGAGATCGAACCCAGCACCTCCCGTCTACCAGCTACGAGAGCACAACCTCTCGGCCACTGGTGGGGCCATACGGAATATAAAATGTGGCTGTTTTAGACATCTCCGGACAAAAGCGAATTGCCAAGCATCTTAGCATGTATGAATAAATAAATGCTCAAAATATCTCAAATTTAACAGAAAAATTCTACTTTATGAACATTTTTGACATTCTAGCACATTCTGAAAAGCAATTTATGAGAGATATTAGAAGAAAAAGACTCTATTGTTTAAATACAGTTGAAAGAATTGCATATTCTTTGCCAAAAACTTTAGAGATAACTCGTAATTTTGTTGCTGTTGTTGTTGGAACAGTAAATAAAATTAGATTCATTAATGATATAATCAAAAATCTGAAAATTTCGTGCAAAAATATTAAGTAATTTAAGAAATATTGTGTACTTAGTTAAAAAAGAAAAGTAACTTTAAAGTATTCTTTAATCATCTTTTATAATCATTGTTTAGAGTTGCCATCTAGTGCAATTATGATAATTTTTTATGTTTGGCCTTTTTCTGGCCTTTTTTCTTCCTCGATTTGGCCTCAACTGATGAATTTTATCTGGCAACCCTGTTTGGAAGCTGGACAGTGAGGACGTGCGTTTGTTCGTTTGCTATCTTCTGCTACACGTGGTCAGGTTGTATTTTTCCATTTTGTTTTTAATGTTTCTTTTTGATAGAGCGTGTTATGATAAAAAAAAATCCATGTTTTCAATAAATTTGTGGAAATTATAAGGGAAATAAACTGGGAGGATTGTAAAATAGAAAAAAAGCGATGATTATTTTGTGCTCTCGATTGTGTTGTGTAAAGATAAAATTGAGTTTATTTTTTGTATAATATTTAAATATTGTGTGGTTTATTGTGCTTTTTATTTAATCTAGAAATTTTTAATCTCATTTTTTCGCATATTTAATTAAGAAAAATTTGATTTACATTTGCATATCATTTTGTCCTATATTTTTGTAATCAAGAAATTTATAATCTCATTTTTTCGTATATTTAATCAAGAAAAAATTATTTTGTGTATAATAAATTTTGATTAATCGCCCGGAAATGGTCTCCTATTTTTATTAGAAATAACGAATAGAGTGCTGTTTTCTGCTAAATTTGCATTGTTTTTTATTTAAAATTGAATATTTGGTTTAATCTACTGCTTTAAAGGGTAATTTTTAGCGATTTTAGGCTTGAAAACCTGAAAATTCAGACATTAAACACTTAAAGAAAAGCAAGAAAAAAAAAATATGAAAATTACTGCTTTGTGTTATAAATTTCTTTTTTTTTTTTTTTTTTTTTTTTTTTTTGCTTTTCTTTAAGTGTTTAATCTCTGAATTTTTAAAAGTTTTTTAAGCCTAATGTCGCTATAAATTGCTCTTTGGCGAAAATTGATTGGCGCGAAAACGGGTTTTTCACGCCAAAAAAAAAAAAAAGATGGCGGACTCCGGACGAATTCGCAAGTAGTTCCAAATATCTCTTAAAATAATTCTTCGATTTGAAAACTGTCTGCACCAGCGTGTTTATCAAACATTTCTCTATAATACCGCCGATTTTCATATTTTTGTATGCAATATTTTTCTTAATATTAACGGAGAAAGACCTCCGGTCACAAAAAATTCAAAATCGGCGGCGGCGGTGACAGCGTTACTTTTTTTTAGAATAGAGAGATTCTGTTCAATGAATTTGTTGATTGTTTCTTCTTGCTTTTTGTCTATTTTTTCATCAAAAAATTTGGTCTGATAGAGCCTCATCATGTTCAACATATATTTTAAAGCAATGATACTAAAAAAAATATTAACAGAAGAAATTTGAATTGGATTGTCTAGTGAAAGTGACATTTTTTACAATGACAGGGATCACGATCCACCTTTTGATCGAAACCTTCTGTTCAAAAACGGTTCAGATACGTATGATGAGACTGATTGTGATTTACAAGTAGATAAATCAGCTAATGAAATTGACTAGAATTTTGATGCAAACGTTGGGATAGTGAATATTCCATCTACATCAAAACAAAAGAAGCCAGGTAAACGTAAACAGAAAAAAGTGAAAACTTCAAATTCTTCAGCCAGATCCTTCTTGGATAAAGATTATTGAAGATGTTTCTCTGCCTGAAAGTGTTTTATCATTAAAAACACCATATAAATATGTTTTCTATTTTTCCACCCAGTACGTTTCGAGCATATCTCTCAACAAACAAGCCTGTATAGCGTTTTAAAACATATTCAAAAGCCACTCAATATATGCTCGAAAGATGTAAAAAAGTTTCTAAGGATTTGTATATTGAGTAGTGTGGCAAATTTTAAAGTCATAAGATTGTTTGGGAACCCTATCATTCATGTATCACTAGGTAGTTGCACTAAGATCTTGAATACATTTGAGAGTGAACGGTATACGGCAATTTTCCCATCTGAACGGTAATACACAGTCTAATGGGAAAGATAAGTTTTTCAAGCTGAGACCAATAGTCGGTACCCTGAATGGAAATTCTTATCCATTCCCATCAAAAAATCTCTCTGTGTTTATGAGCAAATAAGTGCGCCAAAGGCTCGTTTCCATATGAAGCAGTATATCCCTCCCCCCCCCCCAAAAAAAAATATATATATATATATATATATATATATATATATATATATATATATATATATATATATATATATATATAATAAATAAATAAATAAACAAACTATCATAAATGTGGTTTTAAATTGTTGTTTTTCGCAGGAGTATCAAGATTTGCGTACAATTTTGATATTTATTGCGAAAAAAATAGAACCAGTCTGCCAGGTGGACATGACTTGGAGGTTAGTGTTTGAGTCAATGCTAGACTAACTCATCCAGTTGTTGAACCTGTAAATCATGAACTGTATTTTGATAACTATTAAACATCAGTGAACATAATGACACTTTTAAAATCAAAAGTAATTTCGTGCCTTGGAATAATAAGAAAAAACATAACCCCGTGCTGCAAAATGCTACCCGACAATTAATAGAAAAAAGACCAGAGAATTACCGTAGAATATGCTTAGAATACGTTTAATGCTTGGTGTTGGCATTTGGCAACCATTAAAAAAAACCAAAATACGGAAAAATATAAAAGTGATAACTTTTTTAGTATTTTTCCTTTAATGTATGCCGGTTAAGGAATCAAATATATTTTTTTAAATGAAAAATAAAAAATCAGGTACTAGAGGGTTAATATGCTAATCGAGTTCTGTCTAATCCTGGAATTTCAGCCGTCAACTCGATGAAGTTATGGTCTGTGCGGCCGTCTCCCCGGTCTATTTACCATGCGAAATTTTCCATAAAAAACTTTCAAAATTTAACTGGCAGGAAATTCTCCATTTTTCGTGTATATATAGTGCCATCTGTTTTAATTTTTTTAAATTATTTTATTTTTATTGCAGAACTCAATTCCGCATACTCTAAACTGAATAAATACCAAATCTTTTTTAATGCACTAGGGGGCTCTGCCACCTACGAGCTACGCTCGCCAATACCCCGTTCAGATACCGTATACTCTAAAAGCGCGTTAATTTGATCTGCTTTAAAAAAATTTCCAAAGATTGAATTATAATTTAAAAAGCAGTGGCGATCTGGTTTCTATTCATTTCTCTTTCATTGGGGAATTTGGCCAAATCAGCTGCTGTTAATAGATACAATGGCTATTTCCGTCTTTGATTAAATAAAATCAGTTAAACATTTCAAAATAAGCTAATATAAAATGAATTAAGTAAGCAGAGTCTTTGTCTCCTGGTATTTTTTAGCAAAGCGAAAAGAAAGTTTTTTTAAATATGACATTTCAAATGTATCGTTTTTAATCTGACGTAATTTTCACCAAACTTTTCTTTCTCTTTTTAATATTCACGTGAAAATACTTTTGTTAGAAATGAAATATTATTTGCGCTGTCCTGACAAATATAGTTGAAAATATCATCTCAAAATATACAATAAATGTCTCGCGCAATTTTTAAATTTAAACTTTTTGCAATATTATTTTTGTTCATTTTACATAATAAGTGTAATGTGACGTAATTTCCCCTATTTAAGACTTCTAACGCATGTTATTGAATTTATTATTTTACAATATTCTTTCTCTTTTAAAATTCACGTGTAAATATAGTTTTTATGACGTAATTTTCAATGAGTTCCTGCTTTTTATATTTTCTGTTTATAATAGTCACGTGTAAATAAATTTTTAATTTGAAGCAAACATTATTGTTTGCGCTGTTTATACAGTTGGCAACAGTTTAAATTAATGCCATTTTCTAAAATATGTAAAAAATATCTCTGGAAATGCTGAAAATTTGAATTTAAAATAGAAATAAAACCTCAAAAAATGAGTGAAATTAAAAAAAAAATAAATACAGTCTGCACACCGGGAAATTCTAATGCATAAAATGATTTAAAAATGATTAAATTCCCATGTATAGTTTTTGATGCTATAAAACTTTTTTAACGGAACGATTTTGTCCAACTTTAGCATTAAATATCTCTTAAAATAATTCTTCGATTTGAAAACTGTCTGCATCAGCGTGTTTATCAAACATTTCTGTATAACACCGTCGATTTTCATATTTTTGTATGCAGTATTTTTCTTAATATTAACGAAGAAAGACCTCCGTTCACAAAAAATTCAAATCCGGCGGCGGTGACAGCGGTAGTTACTTTTTTTTTAAGAATAGAGAGATATTTCAAATACACTGCTCAAAACAATTAGAGGAGCACATGGTTTTAACGAAATTACGCAAATATTTACACCGATAAGTAACGTAAAATAAAACATCCATAATTTAAAGTGTTGTAGAAAACAGATAAAGAAAACTTCACATGTAAATTAAAGTTTATGACGTCAAAAACTAGAAAAAGAGATAACTGCAGAAATCGGGATTTTGCAGAAACGTCTGTTGCACTGCCTCAGTTGTAAAATTCAATTGCTCAGGTTGTGTTTTGAGAAAAAGGTGGTTTGAAAATGTCACAACAACATGATTTACCGCAATCCATGATTTGGCGTGTTATTGGGACAGTTGAATTTGGGGAAACACAACGAAGTGTAGTGGACGCTGTTGGAGTCGCAAGCAGTGTCTATGAAAGGCTGTGGAATCGATTCCAAGACTAGTGGAATGGTAGTCATGGACAAGTACAAGGTTGAAAATGTGCTAACACAGAAACTGATGACCGATATCTACTGTTAACATCTCGTCGAGACGGAACGGACAATGCTACTCAGCTACAAACACAGTTGTTCTTGGCCTCAGGACGAAGGGTGTCCAGCCAGACAGTCCGAAATAGGCTTCATCAGGGTGGTCTCTATGCACGTAAGCCAATGGTCTGTATTCCGTTGACTTTAAGCCACTGTGTGGCCCAAAGAAGTTGGGGAACTGAACATCGAGTTTGGAGGCAACGTTGTTGGAGTCAAATTCTGTTTACAGACGTGTCCCGTTTTAGTCTGGATGTGACATCTGATGTGTTTTGGCATGGAGAGAAAGAGGCAATCAAAATAATCCCACATTCGTTCGTGAGAGATCACATTACAAACGAGGTGGGTTGATGCTATTGACTTGAATCAGCATAGGTGGACGTACGGGCCTGCGTATCATTTGGAATGGCACTTTGACGATCCGAAGTTATACAGACGAGATACTGAGACCGCATATCGTATTTTATGTTGCAGAAATTGGTGATTCTTTTTTTCCATGCATGATAATGCCAGACTTCATACAGTTCGTCTTGTGGAAAACATGCTTGAAGCTAAAACAATACAGTGTATGGAATGACCAGCATGCTCTCCTGGCCTAAATCCGATCGAACATGTTTGTGACATACTCAGACAATCACGATGCATTGCTGCGAGACCGAGGCCTCCTTTCACTGTCCGGGACTTGGAGCTTGTAATTCTTGAGCAGTGGAACAGTATTCCCCAAAGTCTTATCGATAACCTCATCGCATCCATGGAAAATAAGTGTGCAGCAGCCTTAGCTGTTCGAGGAGACCACATGTCATGTTAAAAATCTTGCATCATTTCTAAACAATGCTTTTTTTTTATCATTTACATGAAAACAAATTGTTGCCCTAAACCATCTTTTCATGCTCATTTCATCTTTTCAAATAATAAAAGCTCCCTTACAATTTTCTTTGCGTCTTTTTTTCTGCATTCGCGTTCATACACGTGTACATTTTATGCCCATAAATGGCTGTCTTGCACTGTTCTCTTCACTTTTTTGCTTGCTCCCCTAATTTTTTTGAGCTGTGTAATTTAGCTTGCAGAACCCTGGAAACACGTAAATTTTAATTATGACCAACTGGTAGATATTTGATAATTTTTTAATAATCGTAATTCTACAGTTATTTTCATTGTTTAATAGTGATTATTTAAGACCCTCCTATAATTTATGGATTGATACGCCTTTATATAATGTCAGATCATAGTGTAAAATAGACAGAATATATAGAATAGAACAATGGAGTTGTGAATAAAGAGGAGAAGACATATAGTGTAGAGTCTACCAGTTGCCAACGAAATAACTGAGAACACATGATAGCGGCTGTTTTTGAAGTGAAAACTTCTTTAGGCGCGTTGAGCTTTTTTTTGAGATAGGGAAAAACCACTGATTTCGAGACACTGTAACGTAACGACATGCTAGCATTTTGACACATAGACACTAGCGCGCCAAGCGGTGAATGACAGGAACTTTTCCCTCTTCAGCTCAATCCGCAAAAGAAGAAGGAAGCTAAAACTCACTTTTTCTCCCGGCGTATTGCTAAAACAAATTATTATTTTTATAATAAAACACACATACTACAATATATATTAAAACACACATACACACATAAATAACGCCTGCATCCAACAGTTAAAGGTATATATAAATATTATACAGACATAAACACAATAAAAAACTCGAGTTGGGTTTATTGTACTTTTTGTGTTTATGTCTGTATAATATTTATATATACCTTTAAATTATTATTTTGTTTTTCGTCAGTTAAAATGAATTATACCGTATTCGTGACCTACCTATTTCGTGTAACTAAAAACCGATAACGCTGTATTTTATCGTGCTGATGGTCTGGTCAATAACCAACAGTATTGGCGGGAATTTCGATTACGGAAGATAAAATACGGGGCACAGATGTCAGATACGCACTTGGGTAACTAATTGACAGCAAAATGGCGTTACTTTATTTTACAAGGTAACCCGCCTACTGTTGCTTATTTATTAATAAATTGTTCATTTACTTTTATTTTATTTTTTTAAATTGTACAATTGTTTTGTTCTATAGTTATTAATGAAATTATCGTTTATTTATTGTTGTTTACTTTTTAAAACAATAGAAAATAATTTAAAAATATATATTGTAAATGGTATTGGAAAACGGGCTTTCGCCAAATTGACGTTAAAAAATCGCGCCAAACCTGGTTCGCATATCACATCTCTGCCAAATTCTCGGTTTTTTGATTTTTCGACTTTTTATCCAAATTTTCCGGATTTTTTAAATTTTCCCTTTCATTGTATCCCAAACACTACCTTCATACCAAATTTCAAGATTCTAGGGATACAGGACGTACCTCTGAGTTTTGATGATCGGTGAATCAGTGTCGAAAAGGCGAAAGTTTAAGTTCATATATCTTCTGAAATAAAAAAGATAGAAACGTGAAATTTCAGCATTTAGTTCCATTTCCACATTACTTTAGATTTACGAAGTTTCAAGTTTCTGGGAATCACCAACACAAAGATATTGCGGGTAAAAAGTACCCTGAGTTGCTTCCAGAAAAAGATGCTTACGACTGTGCTTTCAAGACTTGGCAGGGGCACTGCCGTGTCCCCAGATGCTTTCATTAGTGCTGCTACACAATTCAACGCATAAAACATTTCCTGACGATTAAAAAAACACAAACGTAATTGTTGAAGTTTTCACTTCTATTGGCACTCCCAGAGTGCCACTGTTTTTTTATTTTTTTTTCTTTCCTTTCGAATCAACAGTTTCTGATTACAACCGAAGCAATCTTCCACCAGTAAATTTTGAATAGAAAAATTTCGTCTTTTTTTAGCGTCTTATTAATGCAAGATTTCTCTCACAAAACGGGTAAAAATTCGTTTTTACTAATGTAAGTTGGCTCGGGTATTATAACCTCATTGGTAATCTCATTCAGGTTCCTTAGGTTGTCATAATATGGCGGAAACGCAGGGCCTGACAGCCGCTGAAATAAACTTCCACCAGTAAAAATAAATATCTTTATTGGCCATAATTATGACTGACATTCCGCAATTGTAAGGTGTTTAAATTATGAGAAATTTTCTTATCAAATTTACTGCTGGAAGCCAAATGAAAATGTTTTTCATTTGTACTGGAAAATGTTGAATTTATTTTTCCAAATACAAAATCAATTACAAAAAAAAAAACAGTTCTCGTTTTTTCTTTTTCCTTTTTACATTGTTTATTCATTGACAACGCATATTTTATTCCTATATAAAAATAAATAAATTTGAGAGACTGACACTTTTATGGAATTTCACTAGAGTTATTTTTCATTCTACTCATTGCAGACTAACAATACGTGTTTAGTGACGTCAGTTCTTTTCAATATGAAGTTGCAAATGATAGTAAATTCACTTCACGCAAACATTTGTTTGCTGTAAACAGTCTGACAGTTGCTAAGTTGTGTCATGAATTAAAAAGTAAGAAATTTAGCGACAACAGTTAAAAATAAAATGGCGTTTAGTTTCCTCTTTAAAAATGTTGTTTGTGTTATTAATCTTTCAATAAAACAACAACAAAAAATAATATTTAAGAAAGTTACTTGGGCTTAAACAAAAATAGCTGTAATATAAAAATGCGTACTGTTTAAATATATTTTCATTGAGGAAGAAGGGGTGCCAATTTTTAACACTTTCCAACATAGTTAAAAAGTGTTTATAAGTTCGGTTTGTCTGTCCGTCTATCTTTCCGTACTCTAACTCGCGTAAATAGAGTCCGATTGCCATGAAATGGATATATGTTATAGGGGTTTAGTATGGCATGTTCCGAATTGAAAATGAAGTGTTTAGCATTTTCGGTTCATTTACAGGACCACTCAAAGGAATTCTGTTGCATTACGGTCTATCGGAAAAATCACTTGCCGTGTATTTTAATATTACGGTATTTAAAACATATTGAAATTGATATACATCACTGAGGTGTACTACAAGGTCCTTAGTATAGAATAGGGTGCGCATAGAACTTATCGTTTATTTACAGGGACACACAAAAGAATTTGGCTATAGAAGAAAATGAGTAATCATTGAACTATTGAAGCCTACGAACAATAATTGCTGGAAGTGCGTTTTCAGTTGTGATATGCGTTTTTAAATTTAACTATTCTTTAAATATTACTTGATGTGTATAAATTCTACAGATCCTATACAGGGTCGTACAAAAGGTCTCGACAACATCCGTTTATTGGCGGAAATTTTCAACTGTGCCATGCGTTTCACTGAACTAACTTTTAGCATACTATGTAGTATGCATGCAAATCTATAGATCGTATACAGGGCTGCAAAAAAAAAAGATATTTTTAATAATAGCTTACGCTTGTTTTTATTGAAATGTACCAAGTGGTATTTGTGTATCTAAGAGCGCATGAGCGCATGCGTGCAAAAGCCTTTTTAGCCCGGTTTAAAAGCGAAAAGCTTGATCCGAACCCAGGCCTTTATCAATTCTTAAAATTCGGACCGTGCCCAAACCGGTATAAAAGCTAAAAGTTTGGCTCGTCATCGGCCCAACCCATTTCCTACGATCCATGGTCGATATTTCTGAAGCAATATTATCCTACATTTAAAATTCTTCAAAAAGCACACTTGCTTAAGCATAAATTTTATCTTCAGATTACATGTTCGCAATTTATGGAACACGGAATGGCAATAGTATTAATGACGACTTAGGCACTAACGTACGTAAACACCCATTTAAAAAAAATTGACTTAGACAATTACATTTAAATAAAGATTCAGTTATAGAAAATCAATGTAGTTTAGAAAGAAAGAAAATCATAATTTTAAAGCTCTACAAAGAAAAATAATTGATGTTTAATAATATTTCTCAGTAATTTATTAAACCAAATTAAATTTCTTGAAATTTCGTTAAACAAAAGTACAATATCCTATTTATATTTGAAAAAATAAATAAATAAATAAAATGCAAGTCTAAGAGGTCTCGAAGAAGAGAATGAAATCTAAGCTTGGATCGGCTCGGAAAAAAAAGTCCGAGTCTGTAGAAAAGAGTAAGGACCGGCTCCGCCCCGAATCTAATGAAAGAAAATTAGCTCATCCCATGCAGACCTCTAATGTGATTACTAATATAAAGTGGAAAGTATACTGCTACATATAATTTAAATATTACTATTAACCAGTGTTCTGGTGAAACATCATTCTTGTATTGGCATAAGATGAACGTGTTAAATAAAAATATTTATTTAATACTTGAAGCAAAAAAGAAAATATTTGTTCCAACACATTTGCAGCTACCTGCTTTCAAAAAACGGATAAAATCTAGTGCACTTGTACACCACGCCACCTAGCTTAGAGTGAAAGAATTTTTAAAATAGGTTCGGTTGTTTCCGAGATTCTTCATGGGAGGGGGGGGGGGGGTGTAATTGATTCTTCTTTATTGTATTAGCATAGCTAGAATCACCGTAAAAATATAAATAACATTAAATAATAAGTTGAAAACATATGCTCAATATATTTAACCATAAATTTTGCTCTTGTAAAAGTCAAAATATGAAGTACTTGGTTATTTGGTTATCAGTCACTTTTATTCATTAGTACTGTTATTTTAATTAATCTGCAGCAGTTACTTGCACTTGCGTTTTGTCCCATTGATCAGAAAAGTTGGCGTGATCTTGGCAAGATTTTATCTAACACTGAAATAACAAAAAAGTAATTTTTTTTTTTTTTTTTTTTTTTTTTTTTTTTGAGTTTTAGGATTTGAGTAAGTTTTCTGAGAATTTTTGTTATCATTAGTTCAAGAGTAATCAGTTTAGACCAGGCTCGGCGAACCTTTTCATGTGCGCGTGCCGAAAATTCACAAACAATATCTATCAATAACGTAACGTGCCAAACTTAAACAAAGATAATTTTGAAGAGTACGATGTTTATACGAAATTCTGGTTATAAAATCAGTTGTTGTCACGCATTAATAATTAAAAAATATTAAAAATCAGAATGCGATTTTTCTGTATAGTGGAATCAGCCATTAAATGAATGAATATTTAATTCATAAATAGGATTCATTTATGCGGTATGTACAGTAATAAGGGGGGAAATACGAGTTTTTATTTCACCAATTTTTAACTTATTGTTAATGCAACATCTCGGTTATAATTTTCCAAGTTGCATTAAACAATGCACTAATAATGTATTGATGAGATTTTTGCTATTTTTACAAATATACATAGCTAAATTGGGTCCATTTGCTATTTTATTGCAGTGACTGTCAAACGAAATTTATTTGAAAATTGCGTCTTTTTAAATTCCTATAGAAAGACAAAATACATGTCGAAAACGCTGCACAGCATGCCAGGAAAAGAAAATTATTCTGATGTGTTAATTGACGCAAAAAATAATTGCATTATTTGTGATCTGCACGTATGGATAAAATTTATTGGTTATAACAGAAATAAAAAATGGATTTGAACTGTATAACGATTACCAAATTAAAATTTTTAGCGTGCCTGAAAAATTAGCTCACGTGCCAACTCTGGCACGCGTGCCATAGGTTCGCCAACCCTGGTTTAGACTATTATACACTTATTTTTCCCTTTTCAATGTCGATTTTTTTAAACCGCTCTTAGAAGCATTTATGTCTTAAAAGTAACCACCGAGTTAATTTTCAAGTTTAGCCCTAATAGTTTTTTAAAAAAATTGCTATTTTAGAACTTTTTTCATTCTTTCAATCGCTTGGGGAGCTTGGGTACTGAGATATAAAGTAGCCTATCTCTGAGCAGAGGCTTCTACCATCATTTTGTAATTTGGCTCTAGATAGTTTTAATTCTAGAGATTTACCTCCTACAAACAAACAAATGTTTTAGCTTGTAATATTAGTACAGATTTAAAATAATTCTGAACTCGCAGTTTCATTTCTATCGTATTAATAGTAGTAAATAGTTTCATGAGTTTTAACTGTTGAGAATGGATTCGCGAAATGCCATTACATGCACTGATAATAATCCAAAGCTCTTTATTTTCCATTAATACTTTTTATTATGTCAGGCAGAGTGAGCCTGACTCTCCTTCAACCACCCCGGTGTCTCATTAATTTGATAATTATCGCTGTTTAGACTTCAATTTCTTATATATAAGATAATTAAAATATTTATTTTGTGATATGACTTAGTAATTCCTCTAGACGATTAATGATTCTCATAAATATTGTATTAACTGTCTTATGAATGACCTCATATGAAGTTGTATTGTAAAGCAATCTGCAAATAACTACAGTACAGCCCCGATAATCCGCAGAATAGGGTGGCAAGGGTACCGCGGATAACAAAAATCGCGGATAACCCGAAAAAGACTGAAAATGTGGTGCAAACACGAAAAAAAAAGAAAATTCAACATAAAAACTATGTTTAGTGTACAAAAAACATAATAAAACGTTTAAAATACATACATATGCACAGTACATCAGAAACCGTTTCTTTACGTCTAAATCACTAAAACAAGAAACAATTCCATACATACTCAACAAAAAGAGCTGAGTTACAAAAAAAAAAAATAAATAAATAAATAAATAAATAAATTAGTCACTTGTTTTTGCTTCTTGCTTTGGAAACACCTTTTCTTTATTTTAAATTGTAATCTATTGTTTTTCTTTTAGTATGGAATAACTTTTATCTCGAAAATGAAGTTATTCTTGATATGCTCTCCTGGAATTTATCACAATAGTCTTATTTAATTGTTAAATATTTTAATTGCTGTGTTTACGTTTGGTTAATAAAATCAAGAAAAGACATCAAGACTTTATATCTGATATTTCAAACATGGCGACCGAATCTAAAAATATTCTTCTATTACTTTCGAATACATGATTTTTTCTGTTTATATTTATTAGTAGGGCTTATTGTATTTTCCTTGCTATTGGCTTAAATTAAAACAAGTAAGAAAAATCATGCGTACAGCATAGATTATGAAACACTTTCCAACACTCCCTGAAAGCTTTAACGAAACTTCGTTACTTAGGGAAATAAGGTAAATAAGATAACTAAATGGCTCTAAATGGTTTACATTACTGGACTGTAAAAAAGGATTTTGGCAGCTAAAAGTGACAGAACGTACTAGTCGATACCTGACTATGGCCACTCCTTGGGGTAGATTTTCCTACTTGAGAATGCCAATGGGTTTAGCATCTGCTCCGGAAGTTTTCCAGCAAATTATGGAACGTCTGCTAGGACATATTGAAAATGTTGAATGTGCGATGGATGACATTCTGATACATGCTTCATCTAAAGAAAAATTGGAAAAAATGACTTCAAAAGTCATAAAAATTCTCACAGAATCTGGTTTGACTTTGAATAAAGAAAAATGCATATATTCACAGAACAGTGTTAAGTTCTTGGGACACATAGTTACTGATGTAGGACTGATAGCCGATCCTGAAAAAAATCCAAGCTATTATTCAGCTAAAAGTTCCAGAAAATGTAGCATCGTTACAGCGTTTTCTTGGAATGGTTACCTACTTGGCTAAATTTGTTCCGAACTTGTCCGAATTAACTCGACCGTTAAGAGCATTATGTACAAAAGACACCGAATGGATTTGGGAGAGTGAACAACAGACAGCATTTGAAAAGCTGAAAGAAATATTAAAGAGTTTACCTGTATTGAAGTATTTTAATGTGAATTTACCTATAACATTGTCGGTAGATGCAAGCAAACATTCTGTAGGAGCTGTAATTATGCAAGAAGGACGCCCTGTAGCTTATGCAGCCAAAGCATTAGACAAGACGCAGCAGAATTATTCTCAAATAGAAAAAGAAGCATTTGCAATCAAATTTGGATGTCTACGTTTTCATCAATACGTCTGGGGATGAAGAAAACTAACTGTGGAAACGGACCACAAACCGTTAGTATCAATATCAAAGAAGCCATTACATTTAGCGCCTCCTCGTCTGCAAAGAATCATGTTGGACATCATGCCTTATCGTCCTGAAATTATTCATAAAAAAGGAACTGAAATGTTTATAGCTGATACTTTGAGCAGAGATTGTAATCTTAATTCTAATTTAGATATGCCTGAATTACAGATGGAAATTCATTTAGTTGTTCCGATGACTGAATCTAAAACAACTGAACTGATTCAAGCATTGAAAGATGATAAAGAGTTAAGTATGCTAATTAAGATGATTCAAGATGGTTGGCCAGAAGAATTAACTAAAGTTCCTGATAGTCTAAGAAAGTATTGGACTTTTCAAGATGAGTTTGCCGTTTATGATGACATCCTGTTCAGAGGTGATCGAATAGTCATTCCGCGCAAGCTTATGGAACCTACGTTGAAAGCTATTCATCTTGGTCATCAAGGTATTCAACATTCCCTCAGTATAGCTAGAGAAAATGTCTACTGGGTTGGCATGAATAAAGATATTACGTTATATGTTAAACAGTGCAAAGTTTGTCAACAACGTCAAAGAGATAATCCCGAAGAACCGTTAATGTTGAATGAAGTACCAGAGAGGCCTTGGCAAATTGTTGGCACAGATATTTTTCATTTGGATAAAAAGAAGTATTTACTTATTGCAGACAGCTATTCGGGTTATTTTGATTTTTGTGTGCTGAACAACTTGTCATCTAGTACAGTTATACAAGCTTTTAAATGTTGGTTTGCAACTCATGGTATTCCTGAAATTTTATGCTCTGATGCAGGTACTCGGCTAATTTCTAAAGAAGTGAGACATTTCGCTAAACAGTGGAATATAAATCTGCAAGTATCCTGTCTAGAACACAAAAGATCCAATGGTCTAGCTGAACGTTATGTTCAAGAAGCTAAACAGCTTATAGCTAAATGTGCTGCAGATGGTTCTGACTTATATTTAGCATTGTTAAATAACAGAAATACACCTAGAGAAGTTTTAGGATCTCCTGCACAACGTCTTATGGGAAGAAGAACTAGAGGAATATTGCCAGTAAGCTCAAAGTTGTTAAAACCATCTATCATAAAAAATGTTCCCTCTAACCTTACAGAAAAGAGGATAAAAGAAAAAGAGTATAGAGATAGAGGCTCAAAGCCAAAAAAGCCAATTTCTATTGGTCAGAAAGTGTGGTTTAGAAAAGGTCATAGAAAGTGGAGTCCTGCTGATGTAATTGCTCCAGCTCAAGGACCAAGATCATTTATCATTAAGATGCCAGATGGTGCAACTTATAGAAGAAATACTTGGTTTCTCCGTCCAAATGCTACTCCTGAGAAACCTTCAGTTTCAAGTAGTTTAGATCCTACACTTGAAGAAACTGACAGTCCTGATCCTACACATTGCCAAAGTGAATCACCGCCAAAAATGTCTGATGACTCGGGTATGGTAAGTGATGATGCTTCTCCGAATCTGTCATTTACTCCTGTTCCTAAGATCAAAACTCCTGTGTGCAAGACAGATACTGGTATAAAAACCCGTTCTGGCAGGACTGTTAGAAAACCTGATAAACTTGACCTGTAAAAGAAAAACTGTTTCTTTTTATAAAAAAAAGGGGATGTCATGATATTATAATGTAACTGATATTACCTGTAACCATAACTGTGTATGCATTACTTGACATCCTGTAACCGTTAACTGTGTTCCAAATATATCTTGTTGTGTATGTGCGTATCGTCTATTAACTTATTGTTAGTTGTTATTAATTGGTATTAATATGACGTTCGTATGAATCGTAAACGTTAAAGAATGCAATTGAAATTTTAAAACTTTTTAAGCTAGAAGTAGCTAGGAGTCATTCGGTAGCTTCATCGCCCCGAGCCCAACCCTTCCCGCTTTTCGGTGTCTTTAATTTGTGTAATTTCCCTTTTAAATTTGTATGGTTTCAATTTTTGATTTTTTTTTTTTTCAATCTGGCTTTCGCTAGAGAGTCTTTCATTCGGGACGTGGCTGGGGACCTAAAAATCTTGCTTCCGCAAAAGAGTCGGAGTAGAGTAGAAGAATAAAGGGCTGCGGACGAAGATGGGCGTGTTTATGGCATTTGATGACTTGAACTATTATAATATAGATGAAATGATGGGGATAGAATAATATTTGGCGACTTATCACCTGTGCCTGGATAACATTAAAGTATCAAAATGGTACCTAGAGTATAAAAGTGTTCCGCCCGGAACTGTTGATGATAGTCACGTGATTTAGGCTATTGTTATAGAGATTGTTTTAAAATATCGGTTGACAAAGACTCTGAATGCTTAATTCATTTTATTTTAGCTTCTTTTCAAATGTTTAACTGATCCTCTTTAATCAAAAACAAAAACAACCATTGGATGTCTTAACAGCAACTGATTCTCCATTAAATTTCTGCAATTAAAAGGAATTGAGTGGAAACCCGTTTACAGGGAGATCTGCACAGCTTTTTCAGTATAATTTAATCTTCTCTAATATTTTTAAAACCCATTAGATTTTTAGATTTTCAGATTCTGCGGCGTCTGAACGGGGGTTGGCGAGCGTAGCATGCAGGGGGCAGAACCCCCTAGTACATATATATGTATGTATACACACATATATATATATATGTATACATATATATACATATATGTATAAATATACATATAGTATATGTATATATAGGTATACATACATATGTATGTATAACACTAATCGAAAAGTACCGGAAAGGGCTGTTAACTTGGTGGTTTTTTATTAATTAAAAATGAACTATAAGTTATTTCGATTCCGGATTACTTTAGTTGCCTCGGCCGTGTTTTAATACACATGTACGTAACACTTCAGAATTCTCGTTTCCAAACTGTGTATTTGTATAGCATTACAGACAGACAGGCAAATTTCCATTTTTATATATCAGATAAACTTCATATAAAGTTCAATAATACATATTTGTGAAATACAGTTGGAATGCCAAATTTGTTTCTACATGGGAAAAAATTTCCCAAAGAATTTCAAGTTGGCAAAAACAAGGGGTTTGTTCCTAGTTTCTCTTAATGTATCTTTTAAAGTATCACAAAAAATTATACCAAATAATAATTTTATAGCGCCTTTAAACCTATGTGATGTTCATTTTATAATTTTGTAATAAACGTAAGGTTTCCAAAAATTCAATGTGAATTCTTTTTGATAATCAATTTTAAATATATTTGAAGTACTATCCACTAAAAATATTTCTTGCATGAGAGAGTTAATTATTGATAATAATAAATGCTCGGTTTATTTCAAAATGGTTATATAATTTTGTTATAAATGTAAATTTCCAAAAATTCAATGTGAATTGTTTTTAATAATCCATTTTAAATATACCTGAGGTGCATTTTTTTTTATCCACTAAAAGTAATTCTTGCATGAAAGAGTTAATTATTTATGATGATAAATGCTCGGTTTATTTCAAAATGGTTACTTGAATACCACCGCTAACTTTTGAATTGATACGCCACTGCTTAGTGCATAAGTGCTTGCTTAGTGCATATGCACTGCTTAGTGCATAATCCTTTCAACGTGGTATCAACAACAACAAAGTCATTCCGTCTCAATCGAAAAGAGCAGAACAATTTCTTTCTTTCTTTTCTTTTCTTTTCTTTTCTTTTATTTTATTTCTTTTAATTGGTATAGCATTTATATCAAATATAAATTAAAAATATATTCTATACTAATATTATAAAGAGGTAAAAATTGTTCATTTGTAGGAGGTAAGCTCTGGAACTACCGAACCGATTCTAAAAGTAATGGTATCAAAATGATGGTGTTAGTCCAACTTAGAACATAGGCTATATCTTATGGCCGTGCCAGTGACCAAAAGGGTGTGCAGGAGCAAAAAACGTTCTAAAAAGGCGATTTTTGTGTCACTGAAAGGCCTAGAAACATGAAATTTGGAATGGTAGTTACTTATAAGACACTAATGATCTCTAAGGACATTTCTTAAAAAAATCGAAATTAAAAAGGGGTAAAAATGCGCGAAAAGCGTTCTAAAAAACATTCTAAATGGCGATTTTTACGCAATTTCAGAAAATACCAAACCGATATAAAAAATAATGGTGTCAAAATGATGGTGATAACCCTTGCTCTAAGATAGGCTACATTTTATGTTGGTGCCACTACCACTAAAGGAGGTGCAGGAGCAAAAAGCGTTCGAAATTGCGATTTTTGTGTTACTGAAGTGTCCAGATACATGGAATTTGGCATGGTAGTTACTTATTAGACATAAATGATCTCTAAGAACATTTCTTAAAAAATTCGAAATTTAAAAAGGGTGAAAATGCGCGAAAAGCGTTCTAAAAAACGTTCTAAATGGCGATTTCTACGCAATCTCAGATAGTACCCAACCTATTTCAAAACTAATGGTTGGAAATTGATGATGACAGCCCTTGCTCCAACATAGGCTCTATTTCATGTTGGTGTTACTACCACCTAAAGGGGGTGCAGAAGCAAAAAAAAACGTTCTAAATTGCGATTTTTGTGTTACTGAAGGGCCTAGAATCCCGAAATTAGGCAAGGCAGTTATTTATAAGATACAAATGATCTCTAAGAGCATTTCCTAAGAAATCGGAATTTAGAAAGTGGTGAAAATGAGCGAAAAGCGTTCTAAAAATCATTATAAATTGCGATTTCTATGCAATTTCAGGAAGTACCGAACCGATTTAAAAAATAAGGGTGTGAAAACGATGGTGACAGCCCTTGCCCTCATTTCCAACACATGCTGTATTTCATTTAGGTGAAGGAGCAAAAAGCGATCTAAATTGCTTTTTTTGTAATACTGCAGGGGCTAGAAACTAGAAACTAGGCATGGTAGTTACTTATAACATATAAATGATCTCTAAGAACATTTCCTAAATAATTCGAAATTTAAAAGGGGTGAAAATGGACGAAAAACATTCTAAAAAAACATTCTAAATTGTGATTTTTGTGATACTGAAGGGGCTAGCAACTTGAAATTTGGCATGGTAATTACTTATGAGATATAAATACTCTCCGAGAAGAGTTCCTTAAAAATTTGAAAATTAAAAGGGGGGAAATGAACGAAAAGCGTTCTAAAAAAGTTCTAAAAATAGCGATTTCTACGCAATCTCAGGAAATATAAACCGATTTCAGAAGTAATGGTATCAAATTGATGGTGACAGTCCCCGCTCCAACATAGCCTATATTTTACGTTGTTTCGCTATCACCTGGGGGGTTACAGGAGCAAAAAATGTTATAAATTGCATTTTTGTGTTACTGAGAGATCTAACATTTAAATTTGGAATGGTAATTACTTCAAAGATGCAAATGCTTTCTAAGAATTGTCGAAAGAAAATTCCAAATTTAACATTATGAAGTGAGCAAAAATTGTTCTATAAGCGTTCTAAATTACGATTTTTATGCAATCGTATGAAATACGGAAACCGATTTCAAACATAATGGTTGCAAATTGATGGTGATAGAACCTGCTCAAACATAAGCTATATATTATGTCGAGGGTTGCAGGAGCAAAAAACTTTCTAAATTGCGATTTCTACTGTACTGAAGAGGCTAAAAACTTTAAATATAGCACGGTAGTTACTTATAAAATATAAATGTCCTCTAAGAACAGTGGAAAGTAAATCCAAAATTAACAAGTTGGAAATTGCTCGTCAAACGTGGCAAATGAGGTGCGTTCGTACTATAACTAGTTTTATAATTATTTTTTGCACCCCATATTGTACTGAATGTATATTTTTTTGCGCTTCATAAGTGCATAGTCTGTAACATCATTAAAATGCACTTACAATAATATTTTCCCCATTCCCCGTAATGTAACGGAAAACTTTTGACTGTCCCTGTAATTAAACTATACATTCGATTTTCATAAAATTTGAAATGGCTCGACAAAATTTTGCAGCAATTATATATTAAAAATTTCAGACCATTCGGAAGGCTGTAAAATCATTAAAATGCATTTGCTATAATTTTTTCCCTTTGGCCGTAATGTAACGGAAACCTTTTGGGTGTTCCTGTAATTAAACTATACATCCGATTTTCATAAAATTGGAAATGGCTCGACAAAATTTTGCAGCAATATATTAAAAATTTCAGATCATTCGGTCGGGTAGTTTTTGCTCTGTTATATGCAGACGGACAGACAGACGGACTGAACGACGACTATAGGTGCTACGTATTTATATAATTACGAACGCACCTAAAAAGGGGTGAAGCGAAGGGAAGGAGCGAAAAGCATTCTACAAGAGTCTTAAATTACGATTTCTATGGAATCACAGGAAGTAATAATCCGATTACAGAAGTTATTGGTTGCGAATCAAGAGGGATAGTCCCTGATCCTATACGGGCTATATTTTATGCCGGTGTCACTACCACCTGGTTGGCAGGAACAACAAGAAAGCCTTTAAAAACATTTAAATTACGTTTCCTATAAAATATTAGGAAATACCAACCGATTTCAAGGTTAATGTTGGCAAATTAATGGTGACAGTCTCTGTTTCAACATTTTTTGAGACATTCTATTTCAACTCTGTTTCGGCATTTTATGTTGGTGCCACTAACACCAGAGAGGCGGTAAACTGTTAGACAGGAAGCTTGGAATTTGACTTGATGGTTAATTTTAAGATGTAAATGTGTTAAGATTGTTTCTAAAAAATTCAAAGCTTCAAATGAATACTGAAGAAGACTTTCTAAATTATCATTTAATTGGAATTAGTTTTAGTTGTTCTTATTAATTAAAATCTCATTTATGTCTATTGCACTTTTATAATGAAGTTTAGTCAAACTGTGGCTTAATTTGTAATTTTTGAAATATTTCAAAAAGTGTTCTTCTAATAAAAAATAGTCATGCAAATATCACTTGGCATATTTCAATTATTACGCGAGCAAATCCGCGGGGTTTGCTAGTCTAATATAAATTTAAAAAATTGGTCTTATTCCCGTCAAACTCAATTTAAAAATATAGTTTAACGAGCAAAGAGAAATTTGACCATACAATGTAAATAAAATTTAATTACAGTTTTATAAATTACTTATTTGGCAAGGATGGTGTAAAACAAAATTTACCAAAGTAAACAAATCCTAAAAATTTTATGTAAATTGAACAAATTGAACAGCATGCAATTAACTCGAAATGTATCCCCACTGACCATAATATTATTCACACTTCCAAAGGGCCTTTATTTTCGAACGAATTGGAGGGGTCTTCTTAATTAATAAACTCATACCAGTTATTTGCAAAATGAATACATTGTCCCAATTTGGTTTGAATTAGTTCAGCATTTCGGATGTTGTCGTGATGGCAAGTTTTGCATTAAATAGAGATAGATATATAAACGAAGTCATTGCAGTTGATCGATTTCTAAAGGAATCAACCTTAACAAAACAGAATGAAAGGTGATTGAAAAATTTTCGATTTCCGGCAAATCATCATGTCACTTTCACTAGACGAACTGTGATAACATCATCTTTACACGAGTCAAGAATGAATGCCAAAACGAGGCCATTTCTACCTCATTAAGTATTCAGACTTTCCGGAAAAAAACAAAACAATGTTTATTTACCTTCTTTTAGAAACTTCCGTATTTATGTCTGTTATTTCATGTTGTGCGCATTCAGTTCCTCATTTCTTACAAATAAATTCAACTTTAGGGTTGATTAAAATAAATGAGGAATATTTTCAACCTCAATGGGTCATTAGATGTTAAATCCCAGTTCCTGATTAAAACATCGGCCTACTGGGCCATGGCCATGGGGTCTCAGCTTTTCAGAACCCCCGAATTTGGTGTGCAATTTTTGTGAAGCTGACGTTTTAAAATTCTTTTGTCTTTGCACTGATTATCATCAATATTTTGCATTTATGGATTAAGATAAGATTAAAAATAAAAAATGTATTTGTCTAAATATGTATTTATATATTAATATCTGCATTTTAAATTCAAAGAAATATAAAATGTTTAGCCCTTTTTTTTAAGTGTAAGTTATTTCCTGTTCATTAACTTTTTTTTTTTTTAAACCGCTTCTAGAAACTTATTTTTGAATGTTCCATATTTATCAAATGATACATTTCTCTATTGTTCTTCGTTTTAATATTTTTAAAATTTATCTTGCGCTGGGAATTTTGATAAAAAATTCTTTTCTTAGCTTATACTTCATGGGTATCTTCATCTTAAGAACGCGACCTAGTTTGTTGACCGCATGCACATGTGTTCCAAAATCTCGTACCTCCCTGAATTTTGTTCTGCCGCTCGCTGCCTGTGGAGAGACATATCGCTAAAATCAAGTTATGTAACTTTTGAAATAACATATTAAAAATTTCGGTGAAACAAAACATATCTATGCACATGCTTTGCATCAATTTCCTTAGTGAAATTCATAAATAAAAACTCAAGGCCAAATAAATAATATTTGCTTATAATATTCTACTTGCCAACATTAAATAATATTTGACTGCACAACTAACTGTTGTGTCTGTATTTTTTCACTAGACCAATTAACAATAATACTAATAAAATAATAAAATAAACTGTTTTATAAAGGATTCAATAATTCGTTACCTAAATAAATATAAAGATGAAACAACTAACATGGGTTTATATTAGATATCAGATAGCTCATAAATTGTGCACACAAAAATATTAAAACTAGTCTAAATTGTTAGCAGTTGGTTGAGTTGTGCTATTCCAAACTGTAAGAATACTCATAATAAGGGGCAAAACTCACCCAAAGATCTCAAATTTTTACTTTTTATCCCATTTTGCTATTGAAACATGAAAAAATGGTTTGTATTTTGAAATTAATCTTAGAATTCTTACATTTAAAGCAGTGCAGCACGATCTATTGGGAAAAAATTAACTACTTACAATATTGATGTACACCAAATTTATGAGCTGTCTCATAAAAGTGAAACTTATTTCATTTTTATATTTATTATCTTTAATGGATTACTGAACCTTAAAGTTAGGGAATCCTTTATGAAAATCTTGTATGATAAAAGGATACGAACATGCTGCTTGACGGCAAATGAATGGATAAGAAACAAAATAACCTCTTTAAAATGTATTTGTACACCTACATTTACCTTTCAATAAAAGAGACTTTCTCAACCTTTTAACTCAAGCGCCCAAAGTACAAACATTGCAGATTAACGTTACAAGAAAATCAAATACAGTAAAACATGCTAAGATGGAATCGCATGAGACCGAAAAAGATTCCCGTGTTGATAGGTTTCCATCTTAAGGGTGATAGTCACTCAGCTTCGAATTCCTCTCAGTAATGTTAAGTCTATGGGCGTTTGATGCATTCGTATATTCTACGTATAAAATATCTCCACGTGAAATTTATATTTTAAATTTCGTTTTTCTATGTACTCTTTTTAAAGGATGACTGCTTGTCAAGACTGCAGCAAGATAACGCAAACTCCGAAGTCACCATACTTTGAACTTGCAGTTAACTTGTCGTGCAAGTTAAATTCTTGCTGTATCAAATTTATTGCAAATTAACGGCAAACAAATAGAAAATTTAGTTTTGTCATGACTAAAGTACTGCAAATTCTTTGCAAGCTAGTAGAAAAGTTAGATTTGTCTTGTCAAATATGCTGAAAACTTATAGCAAAGCAGTATTTTTGCCATGCCACACTATCTGTTTTCAACTGTTACTCTAGAAGTTTAAACCCTTCGAAGGGTTCAATAAACCTGATCAGGTCTATCGACAGAATGTGCATATATCGTTTTTGTCACCATTAACAACTAAAAGTAATATTTCTACTTTTAACTCCGAGTCTTATTTGGTATTTGATAAGTATAGCGTTTAAAAACACGGTGCCAACCGATTAAAATTTGTGTAAGGGATGCAGTCCCGAAAGGGTTAAAAATGATAGGCTCGAATGGGGTTAGAGGCAAAAATAAATAAATAAATATCAACATGGTTCGTATTGGTCTTTGAATTTTCAGACTAAGAAATTCTTTGGTACCAGTATTTCCTTATAGAATTCTCTTTCTTCCTTAGTTCTCAAAATATTTCTAAAATACAGACTTAATTTTATATGAAGTGTTAAAGTCTTACTCGCAATTCGTCAGCTTTTAACACATAAAATATTAAATTAAGCATAGATTTTAGAAATATTTTGAGAACTAAAAAAAAAGAGACATCTTTTAAAGAGAGTACACAGAAAAAAGCAATTGAAAACATTAATTTCCTGAGGAGATATTTTAAATATACAAATGCATCTCATTCCCATAGACTTAGCATTAGTGAAGCGAATTCGGAAGCTGAGTGACCTGCAGCCTTAATAGGCAGGGCCGTGGGTGACAAACCGGGTGGTTGATCAGGGCCCCTAAAAATAGAGGCGGCAAAAATCTCACACTGGAAATAACAAAAATTGTTCTGTATCCGTTTCCAGCCTTTAAAAACTCCTCTAAGATAAAATAACAATATTTTTCTAAAAGTTTGGGGAGTTTTCTATTATTTTCTCTATTGCTTCTTTGGACCATATTTGCGAAGATTCACCTGAGCCTATAAAATCTTTGAATCATTACTGCTTATCCTTACAGAATTTTTTTCCCTCTGTTGTTCAAGATTTCTGGACTAAATTTGTTATCGAAGAATATGGAATCGGAATGTTTTGTTTGATTGCCGTTCATTCCAGTAGCAAATTTTTATATAGTATCCGTATCAACAACTACATTTTACATGTTTTAACTAATTGTGTATGGGCATATTTTATTGGGCTCGAATTTTGAACTACTTTTCGTTGTTATAAGATTTATTTTGAATGTGTTACATAGGTTGTTGAAATTGAAACAAAAATCAGCTTGACGGTAAAGTCATCTCTTTAAAGTATTTTTTGTTTGGCTGGGTGTTAACTGACACGTCTACAAATTCGTTTTGGCTCTTTCGGATATCAGAGAATGGCGGCCTTAGGGGATTCTTTATGAAAGGAAGACCTAAAGTCGCTAAAATATTTACACACAACAATACTTACAATCAGTAGCACCAACTTTTCAAAAATATTGAGTGGGCTCAAAACGATTTTAGTAAAATGGCACGGCCTGTTTGTTTTTCTTTAACGGGTGGACAAATTGTGAAAGATGACAACTCAAAGCCAAGTTATCATGTTTTAATAAAGTTGTAATTTTATCAAATTATATTCTCGCGCGTTTTTCTTGAGAAAGACACTAATACTTATCATTTCATCCTACTATGAATATAACTACAAATTAAAAAGGCAAACAGTTAATCACGGAGCAAAACATTTCAGTCATTTGGGATTTATGGGAGTCAGAGAATAAAAACAGATGGTCATTGGTAAAATAAATTTTGTTCCAGGCTGAAAAATAAATAATGAAATAATAATGAAAAAATAAATGAAATAGAAAAAATAGAAATTGGACACGCTAGGAGGGAAAATTATTGGGTGGGTTCGAGCCCCATGGGCTCATATAAGTTGGCGCCACTGCTTACAATACTTATAATACAGCTTAGGTATGGTGCTTTTAACAGGTACAGTGTCTCTTACAATTGTATCGTATTTTTTTTTAACTAATATCATAACTTGTTTTCCTCAGAAAGTCCTCAGTATTTTCACTAGTCGAAAACAAATCAAACAAAGATGATCAAACAAATAAAATGCTTCATAAAGAAAAAAGAAGATCATGTTTAGCTCTTGCTCCCAAAAAAGCGAACTTACGGAACAAAACTCTTAGATCTATCTATTGCGTTCCTTGATATTTTCGTTATGTTCTTATTTTCATAATAGCATTCCTATTAAATCGATTTGGAAAGTTATTAAAACTATCTCTGGGCGGACTAGACAACTTGTATATTATTCCCAATTCGGAAAAATAGCTAGTTTTCAGCATTGATCCTCGCAGCCAGCCATTATTATTCGTCCTTGAAAAATTGTCCAATAAGTAACGAAAATAGAAAGGGATTTATTTGTTAATGTATATGACACTCACAACTAAGCGACTAGCAGAATTTAATTTTTTAGCCCCCGGTGCGGTATGTTATTTCTTTCTCCCACCTTATTTTGTGTTGTCCCCAAAAAATAACGTGGGCCTATATCCCTCGTGTAGATAATTGGCCGTCAAAAATCAACCCATCCCAACCCAAAAAATAACGTTACCTTACAGAAGCCAGCCGTAAAACAAAGCAGTACGATTAAATACTCTATAGCAATTTTTTTAACTTCTAAGCATCGCACATTTTCGATTTTTATACCGTCGTTTTTCGGAAAAAGTACTTTTTAATACAATTTGTTTGAAAACTGCATCGCCATTTATTTTTGAGATATTATTATTATTATTATTATTTTGTGGTTTTTAGAGCCATTTGCTTAATGGCAACGGAAGAACTCCATTTCTGTAGAAAGTGAAAGAAAAATAGCAATTATATCTTTTTGTTGCCATTTTCCCATAAAAACTGAAAAAAAGTTAATTAAAATACGTGCTATTTTGAAAAAATATAAATGAAGGATTTCTGATAAAACATGGAGCTATTAGAAACTAAATTTAATTTTAAATATCTATATTAATAATACAAACAAATGAAGGCCTGTGAATCTTTAGACAGCCGATTTTTTTGTCGAGTTTTTTGAATGAAGAAATCGCTTTTTTTTTTTTTTTTTTTGGATTCGTGTATTATTCAGCGATAGTGACATCCTAAGCGTACTTTACTGTAGATGTTGTTTAACACTGGATCGCAAATGATGAATTCTTCAGCGGATGTGGATGACGTCACTTTATGTAAAATTAAAAAAATTGCGTGTTATAAGTCTTAAAACTGAACTAGAGTACAGTCCCGATTGTCGGAGTTTTCGCTTTCACCGAGTTATTTTCTTCTGATGGACTGATGGCTTCCATTATTATGAAACAGTCATTATAAATTAAGTGTTAGGTGAAAATGAGAGAGAGAAAATTATGGCCACCCCCCCCCCCCCCCCCCCTTCTGACCAGAAAATCAAAGTTCTAACTTTTTATGGCTGCTCTTTCATCTTCACTTAACACTTCATTTATAATGACTGTTTTATAATAATGGAAGTCATCAGTCTATCAGAAGAAAATGATCCATTCCAAAGGCATAAGTTCAATTAACTCGGATAATCGGGACTCTACTGTATCTACATTTATATACATATATATATATATATTTTTTTTTTTTGTCATCGGGGACGACACCAAATTCTGAAAAAGCAGAATTTAGTTTTTCATTAAATTGTGCTTTTTCCCACCATTTGTATCTGTTAACTACTTTCTTTCTCTGTAGCATCGGGAACTCTTTCAAAGTCATCGGCAAACTTACCGTTTTCAGAATATCGTACTACAGGTGCTCGCATATTTTTAAGATGATTTTCATGGTATGTGCAGGGCTATTTTAAATAAAATATTTGTGTTTTAAATGTTCACTTTGGTAAACCTTATTCTGAACTACCTTTCTACGTCTCATTTTCTCTGAAAATAATGCATTTTGTAGTTTTGCAAGAGGTATTTTGGACCATTTCTCTTGAAAAGTTCATGAAGGGTTCTAGGTCGGCGACGTTTCAACAACGTGCTTTTTTAAAAGTTCAAAAAACGTAAAATACATGGGTGATATACAGGGAAACTCCTTTTAAAGGCCACCCCTATTTAAGGGCCACCTTTATCAAGGGCCAATATTTTTAGGAACGAAATTTTCCCCATAGACATAATGTTAAATTTACTCCTATTAGGAGCAGCATCTACCCCTCATAAAGGCCATTTTTTTCACATGTGCCTTAAATTCCAAACAGGTGTATTGAATTCCTGAACCAAAACATAAGAGTTCAGTAACCAACTGCACTTGCAACAAAGAAGGCAGAGGGACATGGGGAGGATTTAGTAACACAATGAAGGACCACAAACTTTTTCGCAAGTTGTTCCTCACACTTTGTTTGACCTTTCAACCTGTAAGGGTTAGGTTGGAGAGGAAACTTGACCCTTTGTTGTGGGCACACAAAGGATAACAGGTTACCTAGAAAAACTGATTCCACATTTACTAAAACTGCGAATGCATATTGAAGCACAATTTTTACACCTATCAGGAAACGCTAACAGAAATAAGTAAATTAATATCTCATTCTAAGGCATTAATAAATTATGCAAATTTAAGTAAATTGTTCCGTAAAGTAAAAAAATCATTAGAAACCAAAATTGTCTGCGGAAAAAATTATGAAAAGTAAACAAACTTCAATAGAAAATTTTTTCAATCACGTATAGACTTTGAAAATGTTAATAAACAGTTTTTCACCTATGTAGGTTTTGATTTCCTTATTTTAGTTTTTTTTTTTTTTTTTTTTTTTTCTGTCGCCCCTATTCAAGGGTCACCCTTCATAAGGGCCAATTTTCAATGGAACGGCAGGTGGCCCTTACAGAGAGGTTTCACTGTAGTAGGATATTTAGCAGGTATATCATGAAGTGTATAACTCTGGTATCTGCTTCTCGTTCTGTTTTTTCCAGGAAATTAACAGCAGATTGTGATGTGTGGCTTGCTTTATCTTGATGCAGTGAACATATTTTTAGCACTGGGGGTACATAGATGGTATTTCATATTTGAAGACTGGGAGTAAAATATATTTCTGATAGTACGTGGAGTTTATCTTAACATTTTTAGCTACTCTCTTTATTTTTAATTTGCCGTTATATGAAAAGCCAACAACAATCATAAATCCTTTGCTAATACATTCTTTAGATATATTGAACCATCTTCTAACATTTTTCTCTTTTGTGATAATAAATGGATAATTATAAATAAAGAGCTTGGTGCAATATAATAGAAGCGTAAAAAATACAACGTTAAAAGCACCAAAAATTTTAAATTTTAAGCATACCGGTTTCGGTAGCATATAGCATACCTTCCTCAGCACTGAGGAAAATATGCTATATGCTACCGAAACCAGTATGCTTAAAATTTAAAATTTTTGGTGCTTTTAACGTGTATTTTTTACGCTTCTATAATAAATGGATCTCTATTATTTTCAATCATTTAAACAGACCCAAGCTTCATCTATTGTAACAGCATTTTTTCATTTTTTTCCCTCCCGATAAATGCTTCTCATAAAGAATTCTGCATCGTGTTTTACGTTCGGCGTTATATCGTTGAGAAAGACGGTGAACATTGTTTTTTGGCCTTTTAAAAATTTAAATCAGTGTTAATGATTTTGTTCATAGTTAACACTCAGCATTTTAACGATTTAGCAACAGTCCTTTGACTTGGAGGATTTTCTTTTACCATGGATGATTTTATCTTTGCAATATTCAAAGAATTCCTAATTGTTCTTCGGTACATATTTGGAACAATTTTTCCACTTGAAGCCAGACATTCACATTTTTTCCTTGTCTTATTGACAATATTAACTACTGTGGCTTTTGATATAGAAAAACTAGGCTTTCCACAGCATTTTTTAATAACCGAATACGAATCTCTTTCTCTTCGGAAAGTGCAGAAATGTAGCCTTCTATCCATCGGCTCTTTTAAAAACGCCATTTTGCATGTAAACAAAAAATTCAGTTGCCAGACGATACTGTATAATTTCAAAAACATATTAGCTGCAGGGTTGCCAGTTTGGCCTCCACTTTTATCCCGAAATTTCGACTTTGGAACTTTTTGAAGAAGAATTTTTACTTTTAGTAATCAAGAAAAGTCTGACATTAAATAAATCGGAAAATTTTACTTTTTACATTTTCTGGTGTGAATCCGAGTTTTTTAAATAAAAGTGGATGCCAAACTGGCAACCCTGATTAGCTGTGAGAAATAATTTCTCTATTCAAAAGGGTTTTTTTTTTTTACACCAAAGCAAACTTTTCTAAAAAATGTGCGAATAGCCTCTGTATTACTTATATTCATGAGGAAATTCATTACCACAATTACGTTTACTTTTGCTAGTGTTATAAAACTTTTTATTAATTTTTTATTGAATTAATTGTAGTACATTAGTTTGCATACAATATAATAGTATACTATTTGGTATATATAAAAATCTATATGTCATATACTGGGCTACAAAAAAGAATTCAATAAATTTCCGTCTATGGATGGCAGTTACTCAGATTGGATTTTCAATTTCTTAGGGGTTTTTTTGGGTGTAATGTATGAATCCTTCCCCCCATGGATTTGAAATATTTATAGACAAAAAACTTGAAGTGCAATTTAAAAAAATAGATCTGTGAACTACTAATTTTTTGTTTCTAAAATGAAATTCGGTCAGAAACACCGTAGTAATCATAATCAGCTGCCTTCCTAATTTTCAAGATCTAGTACATGGTTGTTTAGACACTGTTTATAATGGCCATTTCATACCGTCAACTTCCTTTTTGTTTTTTGTTTGTTTGTTTTTCAAATAAACATTATTTGAAAAAGAAAATTTATTTAATAAAATGTGTCTTGTTTCTATGTACAGACGTGGGAAAGTTATTAGAATAATTGTGATTTTTTTCAGTTTTTTTTATTAATATTGTATATACTTGCAATGTTTCATGAAAGGTAATTTGTTTTGTTGATCCAGTCAATTTTTCACTCCTTTAGAATAGTTTTAGGGATATAATTTTGTTAAATGTTGCCATTTTTTAAAAAGAAAAATATTTGATCCAAAGTAATCAAATTGTTTGCATTGCATAAAGAATTTGTTTGATTAACAAACGAATTTAAAATAAAATTTTAAAATCGTCTGCTTGCCGTGCTAGTATTTTCTTTCTTTCCTTGAGTTGGCATCAGTATCATGTTATTCTTAAAACAAATCTTTTCGCTGTTTTGATCAGTTTATACTTATTGGTAGCTTTTTTTCGTTTGTCAAAGGATTATTGCGTGATTATGGGTAAAACAAGTTATATTTCTCCTAGAAAAATAGCTGTAGTAAAGTGTCTCATCCAAGAAATCATTATACACAGAACGAAATCGCTAATAAAGCAAAACTTTCACAAGCAACTGTGTGTAGAATAAAAAGATCTTTGGACTCCAAATGTGAATATGAAAAATCTAGAGTATGGAAATGCGGAAGGAAAAGTAAATTTACTGCAAGAACAGAAAGGAAGTTAATCCAGATTGCTAAAGCAACAAAAGAGTACCTAGTCATGAACTAAAAATCTCTTTACAAGCGTATGGAGTAAATGTACGTGATTCTTCTATCCGTAGAAAGCTCATCTCAGCTGGACTCGGTGCTCGTCGTCCTCGAATAAAGGCTAAAATCACATCTCCTATGGCAAAGAAGAGACTTGCTTGGACAAAAGTTGTGCAAGAACAATTCGGAAATGCCTGGAGCAAGGTGAGAAATATCAATTTCCTTTAATTAATCAGTTGAATTCAAGTTGTTCGTTTATTTTCTGAAATCGTGTTTTTTGCATACTGATTAAAGATGCAGAACTGTTTATAAATTTCATTAACAATTTCTTTATAAGAATATTTCTCTACAAATTACATACCTTAAAGTATTTTTTGTCTTTTAGGTACTTTTTTTCCTGATGCATCAATATTTGCGATATCAGAAGAAAGCAGTCAAAATGTCAGGAGAAGTACCAATGAAGCATTTTCCCCTAATTGCATAGCACAAACGGTTAAACATCCTACTAAAGTAATGGTTTGAAGCGTGATGTCTGCTCAGGGTACTGGACGTTTATACATTGCAGAAGGCCTGATGGATCAGTATAAATAAAAAAAGTGCTTGATCAAAGATTAATTCCACAATTAAAAGACTGGTTTCCAAATGAAGACTTCGTATTCATGCATAATGGAACTCCGTGCCATAAAGCTTAATCTGTGACTACATATTTGGATGAAAAAAATATATAAACACTTCCATGGCCTAGAAACAGTCCAGATACGAACTCCATAGAGAATCTTTGGGCCATTGTAAAAAAAAAATTAAAGCAATGCAACATCACAAACAAGAATGGTCTGATAGAAAGACTCATCCAAATTTGGCACCATGGCAACGAAATACAAATTAATTGCCAAAAGCTCGCCAAGACTATCGAATCTTTGATAAAAAAAAAACAAGAAGATACACACTAAATATTAAATGTATCGATATTTTTGAAATAATGTATTATTTCTTTAATATAACAAGATTTTATTGTAAATTTCACAATTATTCTAATAATTTTCACACGTCTGTAGTACTTAAAGGAATAATTTATTAAGCAAAATTTCTGGTTCAAAATGTTTACTTGACTTTGAAAAAAAGCGTAAGGTTACCACTATGTACTCTATATTTTTCATTTAATAAGTAGATTACGACTTTGGATTCCTATTTGACATGTATTACCGCCCCCTTACAATTAGCTATACCCACAATTACAGTTACCTACTTACAGTGGCGGCAAAAATTGTGGACATTTTTTGAAATTTTCATGTTTTATAACATTGTGTGCTTATAGAATATATTAATTTTCACTTAAATACAAATGTTTATACATCAAATTCAAGGAAATTTAATGTAGAATTTAATTAAAAAAAAAACAGAATTAAAATATCTGCATTACAAAAAAACTTTCACTTACTTTAGTCTAAGATGCAAACACAATTAGTCATGAATGCTGAAGTGTATTGTAATAAAAGTTTCCTAGCCATTTACAATGATTGTTCTGAGAACCAATCAACTGCCAGTAACTAAACTGTAGTATATTTTGATTTGTAAAAGTGGTATTTTGCTGGAATGAATTTTGCAGAAGGGTGAATACTAGTGTAATTAAATAGATTAATTTTTTTTTAATATTTCTATTTTTTTCTTAATGCAAATAATTTAAAACAATGTCATCAACAACACGAACTGATTACACCTACAAAAAGAAGCAGAATTGTCATATTGAGAGAAAATGGTCTCTGTTATGCTGAAATTGCAAGACAGGATGGTAGATCAGTCACTTTATCTGGCGTACGAAAGTTGTGCTTACGTTATGAAGAAAATAAATCAGTGATAAATAAGGCAAGATCAGGCCGAAAAAAATGCACAAGTGCTTCTGACGATAGAAAGATAAAAAGGATATGCCTCAAAGATAGAAGAATTTCATCAGATGCTGTTAGACGTGAAATGATTGCAGTGGGTATTTCAGTTAGTTCAAGAACAATAAGGAGAAGATTAGCAGGTTTTGGACTGAAAGGTAGAATTCCGAGGAAAAAAAATATTTTTAAATCTTCAGCAACGCAAGAAACGAGTTCAGTGGGCAAAAGAACACCTTAATTGGCCAGAAAATCAGTGGAATCAAATAATCTGGAGCGATGAGAGTAAAATATCGCCCTTTGGTAGTGATGGGCGAAAATATGTGAGACGTAAAATAGGGGAAGAGCTGCATCATGATTGCATTGAAGCAACTACAAAGAACCCAACAAATGTCATGATTTGAGCCTGTATGTCTGCAGATGGTGTGGGCCGCATTCAAGTCATTGATAGCATTCTGAATGCAAAAAAATACCTTGAAACTGTGCTGGAACCATAATTTATACCTTCCTTCAGGGATCTCTTCCCCAATAAAGCACCATTTATCTTTCAGCAAGATGCAGCTCCATGCCATACGGCAAAAATATGCAAAGAATGGTTTAAAAATAAAAGCATACAATTATTTCCCTGGCCAGGAAACAGTCCTGATCTGAATCCTATAGAAAATTTGTGGCGACGTTTGAAAATCCTTGTTCCAAAAAAGCGTCCATCTAATAAACTTATTGAAGCTATAATGGATTCTTGGCATCATGTGATTAAAAAGGATGAACTCCAAACACTAGTCTCTCAGTGAAAAGACTCTGTGAAGCTATAATAAAAAATAAGGGTTATCCTACTAAATAGTGAATGTGTAAGTGTAACTTAAAATATAATGAAATCTAAGATAGATCTTATTTTTTGTAAGTGTAACTTTTTTTGTAATGCAGATATTTCAAGTATGCTTTTTTTTTTTTTTTGTATTAAATTCTACATTAAATTTCCTTGAAATTGATATAGAAACATTTCTATTTAAGTTTAAATTTATTATATTCTTCAAGCACACAAAGTTATAAAACATGAAAATTTCATAAAATGTCCACAGTTTTGGCCACCACTGTATATGCAATAGGTAAAAAGTTAATGCGCTTTTCAATCTTTTGGGGAACTTTGTGTGTCCAAGTACATTTTGATTTTTTATAGAATTCAATACAGTACTGAAGAAGTAATAAGCATCATATAAAAAAAAAATTATTTTCATATGTAACCGTCATCAACCTTAGAAAATTTTATTTGTTTACATTGAGACCTTCCCACATAATACAACTTCAAACAACGAAATTTAGACGTGTAAATAATTCTTTTGAAAAAGAAAATCAAATTTTCAATTCTAATTCCTTTTCACAATCATTCTAAAAAAAAAGTTTGTTTATTGTTGGAAAGAAAACGTGATGAATAAGAATTGAATCATATTATTGTTTACCCGCCATAAGCGCTGATACACTTGACCTTCGTGTTTTACCAATGAAATTTTAAACATACAAAAATAGCCTGGGAAAAGATCTTTATTATATAATATTCTGAATTTTAGAGAGTGTGAGCTGGCATAACCGGCTATGTATTATGTGTAAGGATTATGCATCTGTGCTAAGATTATTATGTTTTGAAATCAAAAGTATAGATTTTAGAAAAAGGCTATTTCTTTAAAGCATATTCAAAAACATTTATTAAACAAATGATTCAAGTTGCGTTCGTTGGGAAAGCTATTTTTAATAAGTAAAGAATTTAACGACTGTTCATCGTTTCTTTGATGTGTAAAGGTAAGTTATTAAAGTAATATTTTCATCGTTTCAAATTATCTGGCCATCAGTGTTTTTAATGTTGTTTATAATGCTTGGGGCATAACATTTTATAATTAAGGCATTATATACAGGGCCCGATTAAGATTCTTAGAAGTTCTAGACACAGCATTCTTAAGCATTTTTTAGTGTCCCATCAAACACTACTATCCTAGTAGCTTCGGCATCTTTTTTCACCTAATATACATAATTAAATGACGTCAGTATTGCGAAAATTCTATCTCTATGGAGTTTAAATCCAAATATTATCCAAAAGTCATTCTTCAAAATAGCATTTTAAACAAAGTAGCCTCCGAAGCTACTGACGAAGAATATATTCGGAAATAATACGTATTTTCAATTACCATTGAAAATATATAAATAGAGTTAAGTGTGGTTTGAGTCTACGATTCTATTTCTTTTATTCTTTATTTATTCAGTCAATTCATTACAGGACTGCATTCGTTAAATCCTAGGCACAGTTTTGTTTCGAGACCCATCAATCACTACTCTGCTAGAAACTTGGCATCTTTTTCCCCCCTTCCCTCATCCATACTAAAAATTAAGTTTATACTAATGCATAATTAAATGACGTCATTATGAATGACTTTTGCGAAAATTCTATCTCTATGGAGTTTAAATCCAAATATTATCCAAAAGTCATCCTTCAAAATAAAAGGAAATACAAAGTAGCCGTATATTGCCGAAGAGGAATATTCGGAAATAATATTTATTTTCAATTATCATTGAAAAAAATATAAATAGAATTAAGTATGGTTAAGTCTACAATTCTATTTATTTTATTCTTTGTTAATACAATTAATTAGTTGCAGGGGGGCACGACCCTCAGCATTTAAAGCTTGCTAAACAGACTGAAAATTCTCTTCTCTAACGTTAATCACATGGGTTTTGAATGCACGCACATTTTTCCCTTTTCGTATCAGAAAATTAAAGTTTTTAACCTGTTTTTCTGCATACGTTTATTAAAGGGTGTCTCTGCTTTTCGCTTGCCAAAATATTTATAAAATATATCATTAATTTCATATTTCAAGTTTTAAAGTTGTCGAGACTTAAATAAGATTTTTACACATAAAATAAAATAAAAAATATATTTTAAGTATGTATTTTGTTAAGCGAAAAGCAAAGAGATATCCTTTAAAATGGGTATACAGAAAACAGAAGTTAAAATATTTAATTTTCTGATGATAAATTTGAAACATATGAATGCATTTCAAGCACACCGGTTTAGCATTCGAAAAGCCCAAACAATCGAACAACAAGTGGCGCTGCTATGCTGCATTTTTCACGATTTTCGCAATAGCAGCTCTCTATGTCAAGAACTAACGCACGGATTTTCATCAAACTATTTCAACTATATTCAACAAACCAGGCATACCTTGGTGCTGATTAGGTTTTGGTGTAAATCGCCCAAAGGCGGCGCTGCTATTCTACATCTTTCCGGATTTGCACGATAATAGCTATAGTTATATCTCAAAAACTAATGTACGGAATTTCATTAAACTTCAATTTCTGTTAGATATTGGCAATGTTGGTGCAGATTAGATTATCGCTAAATCATATAACAAGTGACTCTGTTATGTTGCAATTTTCACGATTTTTACAATAGCTCTATGCCAAAAACTAATGCTCGGAACTCCATGCTGTTACACTTTCAACATAGATCCTTATTAAGCTTGGGTTCTTGGGTGTATACTGCCCAACAGCTGTCGCTTTTATGCTCTTTGGGTTGGGAATATTGGTTGCAGACATCTAAGAGGTTGGACGCCAAAATTCAATGATTTGTTTGAAAAATGCGATACTTATATCTTCTTTTTAAATGCACACAATTCAACGAATTTATACCGTTAGAATCCTAATGATGGGCATATATTGTCATTTAGTTTTGGAGTTGCGATAGCGAAATTTGAAGTATTAACATGTATAAGATAGCAGACAGTTTTGGGATTGACACATCCGACTAGTTTAAATCTTAATAAAAGTTATTTTTGCAGGATCTAAACTGTAAAACATATTATTGTTTTGGAAAAACCGTGTTCTAAAAAAGTATCTTTTTCTACTTTTTTAATGCAAAATATATGCATATTATCTATTATCTATATTATAAAGGACAAACATATCTGTGCGTAACGCATACGTCATTCTGTGAATGGCAACACTTTGAAATATGAAAGGAAATTTCGGTTTTGCAATTTTCGCTACTGCAAATTTTTAAACTTCTAACCATTGCAAAGTTTCAATTTTTACACCGTCGTATAGGGGAAAAAATGTACTTTTAAATGCAATTTGTTTGAAAGCTCTATCTCAATTTATTTTTGAGATATTAATTTTTTTATAGTTTTTAGTACAATTTTTTTTTTGTGGCAATTGAAGTACTCCATTTCTATTACAAACAAAGGGAAAATAGTCATGGTTTACTTATTTTTATTGATTATATCTTTATTGATGCCATTTTCACATTACAAATAAAAGAAACTTTTTTCTAATTTTTGAACAGAAAATGACGTCAGCCATTAAAAAAAATACGCATTCTTCTTCATAAATCAAAAGATTGAAGAATATATTTCAATATTTTTACATTACGCTGATACTGAGTTTGAAACGCTGGGCAAAATGATTCAGTGTGTAAAAATGATGTCACATTTAAAATAAAACGACCATTTTTTTTGATAAAACTAAATATTTGACCAATACTAAATGGCCAATACTATGGCAACTAAAGGCAAATTTCTGAATGGTAAATTTTCGCGGGTACTGAGATTAGAACTTAAATTTTATGCGAATGTTCACATGAAAAGTGGTATCGGACAAACGTGACTTTGAGTTTGGAAATACATTCATTAATAATGTATTGCGCGTTAAAATACTTTTAAATTGTGAATTTGAGTGGTGCGTATGTAAATTTTGAGAATGTGAAAATAACGTACAGTTTAGATTTTATGGGGGAAAATTTTATGATGTGACAAAGCGAAATCCTTTTTACTGATTTTTCATCCCGTAAAAACAAACGTAATTGCCTCAATCGATAACTTCAACATAATTACTCATCTTGATTACCTATTCTAATACAGTTTAATTTTTTGGTACTTCTTAGTTATCCCGTCGACCAATTTCGCCGAATTATATAAATCGCCAAACCACTTACCAAATTATACAAATTGACATATTTTTTATTTTAAATAACGAAATAACAAATAAATTAGTAAAACATTAATAAAAATACAAATAAAACGTCGAATTAATGGTTTTATTGGTCATTATTGGCATTTGATCTTACAATTAATTAATTAATGACAAACCCTTATTGGCATTTAATCTTACAATTTGGCGACAGTAATTTGGTGGACGGGATAACTAAGAAGTACCAATTTTTCAATAATTTAAGCAGTTGAAGTTTTTGGAAATAATATTTTGGTAATTTTAGGTTAAAAAAATATTTGTTTTAAGAGTTAGATAACCAATGCAAGATGATTTTTTTCTTTTTTGTAATTATTTTTGTAGGTTCATAATAAATTCGATCTAACAGTTCCATTCTAAACATTAATTCGTCGAATTTCGACGGGTTCCAACTCGTATATATAAAATCCAAACGGAAATTTCGTTCCGAACGCCTAGATTTCGAGTTTTACTGCATGGAATTTTACGGAACTTATGCCGTTAGATAGGTATCGTTTCAGGGAAAGTTTTAAGGTATAACACATTGTTCTACGTAGAATAGTTATAGAATTATGATGGAAAATTCTGTTATTTTGGACAGAAAGGTTGCCATTGGCGTATGATTTTCATCTTGGCATTATTAAGCTATCTTTTTGTTAAAGAATTGAAACGTCTATATCATTTATAAATTAAAATATACAAACAGCCCGAAAAAAAACTGTTACTGATTTTATTAAAAATACAGAGAAATAATAATATAAAAAGAAAATATTTAATTTAAATATGAAAGAAATTTGTTTGTATGGCTTAAAAGGAGATTAATTTTCTAAGTCGTTCCATTGAAACAATAATTGGCGATTTATCATCTCTGTGGTTTATATTTCGCACCTGGATAAGAAAATATTAATTGAACTTTTATTTAAATAAAGTAGCGGGTTTTTTTTCTTTTTTAAAGTTTGTCAGCGTTGATTTCAAAAGTACAGGATGCATTTTCTTTATCATTTACACCATTGGATAAGTTTTCGGAATCATTTGTATGCATGATATACCTATATAACTATTATTATTATTATTTAATCAAAATTTTGTGTTTCTCTTTTTTTTTTTTTTTTTTTTTCGGGCGCAAAGGTTGCTGTTGGTCATTGTTTCTCATCTTGGCGACGATATGTTATGCTTTTATTGAGGAATTAAAACGGCTATATTATTTAGCAAAAAAATATGAACAGCATGGGAAAACTGTAATTTTGGTAGTTCTTAGTTATGCCGTCGACCAATTTCGCCAAATTATATAAATCGCCAAAGTACTCGCCAAATATACAAATTGACATAATTTTTATTTTAAATAACGAAAGAACAAATAAATTAGTATAACATTAATAAAAATACAAATAAAACGACGAAATAAAAATCACTTGATGACGTAAACAAGTATAATTTGCTTAAAGTCAAGTGAATGTGAAATTTACGATCAACCATTATTGGCATTTTATCTTATAGTTAGGCGATAGATTTTTGGTCGACGGGATAACTAAGTAGTACCTTAATTTTATTTAAAATATAATTTAAAAAAAATAAAACGAAAGGGAACTTAGAATTATTCTTAAGTGATTTGTGTAATTACGCATTATTAAAAAATTTTTCATAGTGAAATAAATTTTTATGGGTTTTTTTTTTTTTTTACTTCAGTACTTTTTAGTATAACTGCGTATACATCCCCATTTTCCTGATAGGTGATTACAGAATTTTTGAAAAATCTTCCATAATTGAGTACCTCCACGCAATTGGCGTATAAATTATGTTATTGGAAGAATCTTTCATGTTTGAAGAGTATTCTTCAGGATGAATCCTATTACAAAAGATGAAGGAATTTCACAATTAGTGATTATTTAGAAATTTATTGTTTTTTACTTAATCAGTTTTCACATTGGCACACTCAATGCAGTAATGAACAATCTGGCTCAGAGTGAAAAACTGAGAAGCTTGGGCCGTTATTCGTGGGTTTGAATATATATATATAATTATGATTTTACGTAATAAAATTTGCTTTTTTTTCTCTTATGCGGGAGCAAATGTTTCCAAAAATGAATTTCTTTCATCATGGCTACAACATATGTCAATATTCTTGGTTAAAATTTTTAAACTTCTAAACCAGTTAGATAAATATAGGTAACAGTTCCATATACTGTTCCCGTTTTTATGGCGAGTTTATTTTGGCGATGAATTTTTCGATGTGGTTGTTACCATCTCCAGCATTTGGGATTGCTTTTCTTATTACTTGAATGTTACTGGTGAATAAGTAACAATTTTGAATACTTTTTTATAATTAGTTTTATTCTTAATATTTATATTTTTTAATTTATAATTTTCCGGAGATTTTTTAAACGATATTTTTCTGTATATGTAATATTATGTAAATATACATAAAACTAATACATATGTATATTATTTTCGATTTAAAAATAAATAATTATAAATATTTAAAAAATATATTTTTGCCCCATCTTGGAAATTTTGGTAAGATGCCAAATCGGCCTATTGGTGCCATTTTGGATTCCTTCGCCAATCGCGCCAACCGGGACAAGATACGATCCTGAAAATGTAAAATGTCATGCCCTTTATTTTGCTTTTTCTTTTCTTTAAAATTTTTTAGTTTTATATTACTATTAACATCTCAGTAATTCGGAATTCAAGATTATTCTAACGGATATTTATGCAATTATGTATTAATATCATTTTCATAAATATTGCTATTTTGGAAAAGAAAAAATATGCTTCTTTCAGAAAGCTTAGATCATCTGTTTATTAGGTACTACTTGAATATCCCGCCGACCAATTTCGCCAAATTATACAAATCGCCAAACTATTTAGCCAAATTATACAAATGAAACTATAGAATGATTCTAAAATTTTGCTTATTATTTATTTATTACTATTATTATTTGCGAATTAAATTTTTGTAAATTAATGAATTTAAATTAAAAAAGTTACTAAAGAATAGGGTTACTTTAATAATGACGTTCACTTATGCCATAGCAACATACCAAATATAAAATTTGATTTATTTAGATGATTTCCAACAAAAGAATACTAATAGTTTACGTATTTAAATGCATAATTATTGAATTAAACCACATACAAAGCGATAATTTTAAGATATTGTATTTGTCAATAAAATTTAAGTACTTAAATGTAACAATCGAATTTATTAAAAACCGCAATAAATATCTATGATGACGAAAATTGTAACGAATCTAATGTTCTTTATTTAGTCGTTGCTAAAACATGCATGTAAACATTAGATATAGAATTGAAGAAAAAAATTGAAATTTGCAGCAATTTTAAATAACGAAAGAACAAATAAATTGGTAAAACATTAATAAAAATGTAAATAAAACGTCGAATTAAAAAGAATTCATGTAACAAACACGTGTATCGTGTTTAATGTCAAGTGAATGTGGCATTTACGATCATCCATTATTGGCATTTAATCTTACAGTTTGGCGACAGTTTTTGGTCGACGGGATAATCAAGTATAGTACCGTTCATAGCATTTCGGGCTAATATTTCGTAGCTGGATATCTTGCAAATTGGCGTATTAAATATGATTTTGAAAGCATCGTTTTTGTTTGAAGCAAAATCTCCATGACGTATTCCATTACAGAAAATTATATCATCTTTTACCATATTTTATTTGCATTTCAACTGAACGGTTTATATTATGTTGACAGAAATTACAATCTTAGTCTTTGGGGTTAGGTATACAATACATTGTTCTACAACGTTTAGTTATAGAATTACGGGGAAAATTTTTAATTCTGTGAACTCGATTATTAAAGATTACCTTTTTTAAGAATTTCATGAATTAAAAGAAGTTTTTTTTTTCTTTTTGAGAGAGCTTTTCGTGACAGATTAAAAAGAGTGCTGCATTTTAACTGATGATGGAAGCTAAAGTATTGTTTACTGTTATTACACTTTTATCTGCATTTTTTTCTGCTAAAATGGAAATATGAACAACTGTGACAGAATTGTGTTTTGCGAAATATAACAGAACATTGGGCGATATAGCATTTAAACTACCAGAATCACACATGACGCACAACTGAAAAGTTCGGAATTTAAAAGATAACAAATGAGAATGAATCGCCTGAACATTATTTCGATGCGACGGACATTCTCTGCTATCATTATAATGCACTTCATTTCAGTAGTGTAGCTATTAAAGGACATTTTGATTCCTGTTGCCATAACGGCTTCATTTTCCTGCTAAATCAAACTGTAATTGATCAACTAAAATAGTAGTTGGTGCTTAATAACTCAGATTTTGTCCCAACACATTAGTAAATACAATATTGCCATTATACATCGTTTACATCATTTCTCTAAATCAGGAAATACATTCCACAGATATATTTTCTTTGATTCAAGTTGGAAAAATAGGACCAGCGTAGCGGGCGTAGCCTGCTAGTAACATATAATATGCAAAATATATGCATATTATAACATATAATATGCATATTATATTGCATATTATAACAGAACAGAAATGTACATGAAGTGCAATTTAAAAAAAATACTAAAATAATTATTTTTGACTTTGTTTTAAATTATTTTTCTCACTATCTACATCAGAAATGAAAAGACATAGCGGGTATCCTAAAATGGACCGACTGATTTTAAAATTCAACAACTCGCAAATAGTGACAGCTATTAAAAAAATTCTTGCAGGAGGTTTATGTAAGATGTCAGAAGTTTCTTTTACTGAGATTCCCGGTTTTAGTTCCAAATAGCAGCGATAAATGGCGTTATTTACAGCTTTCAAAATTATGTATGATTGCTTGAAGTTTAAGCTTTCTTCTCCTACTTTATTTTTGTTTTTATAGTTTTTTCTATTTGAGTGGCAACAGTAAAACCGTTTGAGGACAATTTCATGCCACATATGGTCTGAATAAACTTCTTCCTGCACCTCATAATATCTGATATAAACTCATTTATTTGACCTCATTTTGTTCATTGAGCACTTCTAATACTTTTCCAAATTACAAACAAGAAAATGTCTTTTGCTTTTATTGTTTTATCTTAAATCTTATAAATGGGGTAAAATGGGTATAGGGTTAGGCTTAACGTTTGTAGTATATTTAAGATGTTAAATAGAACTTTTCTGAATAAAATTCTTTATTTTACTGGAATTAGAATAGAATTAGTTTTAAAAATACTGTAAAATGTTTATATAATGCACATACAGGGCCGAAACTAAGGGGGGGGGGAGCAGAAAGGGCATGTGCCCCGGGCACCAAATGAAGATTTTGTTTGCCAATTTTTCAAGTCAATGTTTAGCACGGTATTGTTAAAATTATCCTGGCTGGGGTATGCCAAAGCATAGAAGAATCTAAGGATGATATGGCATAAGGATCCTGTATAAAGCGGATTTTTTTTTTTTTTCGATTCCATTTTCAAGATTTTAATGAATCAATATTTAACAAAGCAGATTATGTAGTATTACATGTATTTACATCAGTATTACGTAGTTTAAATTTTAAAATAAGTCGGCTATTAGAAAATTAGTAAAATTTTCTTTGTAAATATATTTTGCTGAGGGGGGGGAGTGGAAAATATATGTTTGTTCCAGATGCAAAAAAGGCTAGTTTCGGCCCCAGTGCATTATTCTTAAGATCAGAAAGACTTGAAATTCATTGTATATAATTTAGTTAAATCATTGCCCACTTCTAGAAATATTCGTTTTCTAGATGACATATCAGGTGCTGATAGGATTTGAAATTTTAAGAAGAGATGGTCGAAAGAGTTGGGAAATAGAATCAGAATTGTCGAGAAAAATAAAAGCAGTGTGGCTTTGACACATCCTTGCTTTCTCGACACCTATCAATCTGCCACACCTCCAAATAATCTTACAATAAACTTCAAAGCTGAAACATAACCATGTCAAAGCAATAGCAGATGAAGTTGTAATAAATGAAGACATTTAACTTAATGTGTGGAAGATATCCCGAAGTAAAAATAGATGTATCTGTAGATGCATGATTGAACGTCCAATATTTGGGAAAAAAGAAAAAAAAATTCAGTGGCAAAACTATGGCTACTGAAGCAGATGAAACATATGAATATGAAGTAAAATTCTTGGAAAAGTCCAAGATTGGTTGCGTTTTATGTTTTCCCTGATGCTGAAGACACTGGGGTACATCTATTCATTACTCTTGTGACCATTAGAGCACTTTTTCAGAAATACTTCCAATTATTTTATTATTAGGATAAAAATTGATATGACTAGTTAAATATCATTGTGTTTTCACTCACATAAAATATATCTAATTTGAAACAAAAAACATTTTACTTTATATAATAAATCAGAATTTTATTACAAATTAAATATATTTTATGAGAGTCTACCTAATTTTTAACAAAATTTTTATCTATTATATATATTTAATGGGAGTGGAGCATGATGGTAGGTATTTAACTGGTTATTTCAATTTTATCCACATTATATTAACTAAATAATTGGAAGTTTTTCTCAAACTTTGCTCTAATGATCATAACAGTAACAATGGACATTCTCATAGATTATATTGTAAAAAGAAAGCACATAATAGAAACATTAAATGAATCAACATTTACATAATCTGGGTCATTATGCTTTTGATAAATAGACTTTTAACACTTAAAATATAAAAGTGTGAGAATACGAGTTGATAAAAGTGTAGCCAGAAAATGTTTTCATTTACACCTAAGCTTGATTCATAGTAAACATCTCATTTATCTATTAACTTAAATTCCATATTTAAAAAGAAAAACATTTTTTAAGACTTATATAACATTGTTTTCCATATTACTTCATTATATAATCTCTGGTAAATCTATTTATACAGTATTCATTGTTAAACTTTTATATACCCATTTTACCCCACACTATACCCATTTTCACCTGCGTGGGGTAAAATACATATTTTTGTAGCCTAAAAAATAAAAATTGTGTATTTCCATTCCAAGAATATGCAATGTAAAGAAAATACCAAAAAAAGTTTTAATTGTTTAACATTTATGAGAAAATTTTAACTGAACATTTAAAAATAGTGAATTTTATACCCATTTTACCCCACCTGACCCTAGGCACTAAATCAAGGTCCGATATTTTTGGCCTCGCTTTACTTCCGGCATTGATGCAAAAAAAGGAGATTAAATATATGTAGTGGGTCTCACGCAATCTTGTGCTTTGGGACCCACTCGATATATGTAATCTCCTTTCTTCGAATCAATGCTCGGAGAAGAGCGAGGCCAAAAAATCGGGCCTCGATTTGGCGCTTATTTCCTGCAGCGCCATCTATAGCTGTTATTTGTAACTAAAATTGAGAATCACAGCAAAAAAAAAAAACACTCGTGACATCTTACATAAACCTTCTGCAATAATTTTTTTAATACCTATCATCATTTGCAAGTTATTCAATTTTAAAATCAGACAGTCCATTAGAGGGCACCCGGTATATTTACTTCACAGGAAAATAAAAAATCGTGCACTATAGAGTTAAAAATAAGGGTGGGCGTCTAACACAAGGCGCGGAGTATACAAAAAAAAAAATGCGCTAATAAGAACTATTTGAGAAATACTGTATTCTTTTAAATAAACACCTTCTGCAAGTGTCAGTTACAGATACGGTCTTTGAGGTAGAAAATAAAATAAGAGTAATGTAAGTAAATTAAAAATATATTCTTCATCACATTTTTGGAAGGCATTCTTCGGGGATATATTCATTCCGTTTTATAATGTAATGAGCGAAATCATCACTCTCTTTTTCCGATTAACTCACGAGTTTGATACACAATAAAAGGCACACTCCAATCCCCTCGTTAAATTATTTTTTTTAAGGAAAAGGGGCATTAGTTCCGCCCCGCAGAACACGTGTTTCACCAACTGATGGAGCAGATTTTTCTTCTTTCTCTTTATTATGTGGGTCATTTGTCGATTTCTTTTTCAGACTTATCTTCGATCAGAAACAGTGTTTTCACTTTCAAATGAGGAAGTTTCCGCCGACTTTTTTGTGGGAGTGAAGTCTACCAGAGAAACAAAATGCCCAGTCGGTGGAGTGGTTTGTTTTGGACTGTTTTGTTCATCTTGGTGCGAGGTAAGTAAACCTTTATTACCGGCGGCATGCAGCAGAAGTGTAAACAAGATATTAACATTTAACAGTTATGCATTTTTACAGCCTAATGCAGGACCGGAACAGTGTTGCATGGGACCCTGGTAAAGCATTTTTAGGGCCCAATGTCTCTGAATGAACTTAAATGAGCAAAATAAGCCCAATATTTCGAACAGAAGGAATGTTATTTTGAGCTAGACAGAGGAGGACGGGATCCCTAATAAAACCCCAACAGACACGGGAACCTGAGTTGCTCCTACCCCCTGCTTTTAAAATGGTTACACGGGACCTACCTGTGGCCCTCGGTGTCCCGTCTTTGTGAGCCCCAAAATTTGGCGTGCTCTGTTTCTTATGCAAATGCTAATTCCATTTAATTACACCTGTTAAGACCAGTCTAAACCAGAATGTTTTTCCGCTACCCAGCAATTACGTTTTAACGGGTTTTACTGATTTTTATTGATTTGCTATAGGTTATATTGTAATACTCTCGCATGATATGTGTGATAAGTATCTATATTTTGCTTTATCTCCCATTATAAGATTTATTTACTGGATTTTTTATTGAATTGTTGATCCCGTACTGATTACACTGACAGAAAAATTCTTATTTATACGCGAAATTGTTCGTCATTTTTAAACAAATAATTTCCGTACTCCTGGAAAACATGATTTTCTCTTAATTCTTCCCGGAAGTCTATAAACAGGGGAAATTTTCATTTATTCCTTGCACGCATGCGTTTTGGCTGAATTAATACTGAAGTTCGAATTTATTTTTAAAATGAAAAACCGAAAATTCAATAAATCAAAATTTCTAATTTATTTAAAAACATACAAACAAAAATAATGCTTTCGAATTTGATAAAGTAGCGATTTTCTCATTCGTTTAAACTTATTCGCAATTTATTTTTTAGAGTTTAAAAAAAAAGTATTCGCATATAAAATATATTCTAAACAAACACATTTTAAAAATATATCGTAAGTTCAATCAACTTAAAAAAATCGAATTTATTCAAAAAAGCAAACATTTCTTTTTGAATTTAATTAAAAATATAATATTCATATTTATATCTAATAATCAAATTATATCTTTTTAAAAATATGTCTAATATGTAATAATTTGTATCCTCTATTATTCTATAAGTGTTAAAACACCAACCATTATTTCATAGCGACGAAATGTCCCTGCGTTTAAGTTTAAATTTCCGAGCTTTCTGAACAAGAAATTTAACAAGCTTTACCCCATTTGAAGTAAAAACCCATATCTTCATTTTAAACTCGTCTTTTGCCAAGCTCTCGCTGGCCTAGTGGTTAAGATGCTCGATTTAAAACCTGGGACGCTCGATCGCGCCCCATAGAAGTATTACACATACATAGAAGTATTTTTTTAACTCTTTTTTTATTTTTCAGATTACGGAAATTTTCTGTCCTTGAACGGGAAAAAAATAAGGGAAATTTCTTCAATTGGCGAATATTTTCTTTCTTGTCACACAGAAAAAAAGAAACGGACATTCTTCAATTCTCGGATATATTCTGGTATCAGTGCTGCCAGGAATATTTCCGTGAATTGAAGAAAGTATTTCTGAGAGTGTATAATCAATACTTTGCACTTTTAAAGTAAGGCGAGATTTATTAACCTGATATGTACTTCTTATGTACAGTTGTGGGGGAAAAAAGTAAACACCTCCTACTAACTCTGAAACTAATTATAATAGAAGGAATTTACAGGTACCAAACGATTGGAAATAAAGTCTACTTTTAAATGATGCATACAAAATATGCTTAGGGAGCCATCTGCAAATCAAAACGAGACTTTTTTTTTTTAATAGCAAGACCCAATTTTGACAATATGTTTTAAATATTCTGTTCAAACTATGCTAAGAAATGAAATTTCAAGTCATTTGGATGATAAGTTTTTGAATTATAAACATTCAAAATTTAGAGCTTCTAATGTTAAATTACATTTTCATAGTTTTATTAATATCTCCTGAAATTATAATCCTAATGTGATCATTTATTTTTGTTTAATTATAATACTAAAAAACCCAAACAATAATGTGTATGACACTCATTTGATATGTAATTTAAAAAAATTATAATATAAGTTATGAATTATGAATTATGAAATTAATATTCGAAAAAAATATTAATTGTAACTTACAATTTTTTTGATAGATTTATATTTATTATGTCTTGCTTTATGCAAATTCTCAATTTCAAAATTTTCTCCCAAGTAGTTTCCGGATTATGAGTAAAAAACGTCAAAATAACTGTTTAAGCCGTCTATGATACACAGAAAAGCATAATTTGAAAAAATATTTTTTACTCATGATGTTCATATTGGCGAGAAATAATACATTAATAGAGTGACATAGTCATTCTGTAGCATTTTAACAATCGAGTACCGAACTTCAATTCGGATACAGCTCCTAAAATGTGCTCACTTTAAAATAATTAATTTCTCGGAAATTAATCATACGAATTTCATGAAAATTCGTTTGATTTAGGCTTTTGAATCATCAAATTTAGATTTAGGCTAATTGAAGGGTGTAGAATATATTTATGGCGTCAAACTTGGGTATTGCTATTTAAAAAAAACAAAGTTTGGGTTTGTTTTGGTATGTAGATGTCCCCCTTAGCAAATTTGATATACATCATTTAAAAGTAGACTTTATTTCCAATCGTTTGGTACAAGTAACTTTCTTCTACAATAATTTGATGCAGAGTTAGTAGGGGGAAGTTTACTTTTTTTTTCACGACTGTACCTTATATATCATAGGGGAGCTAGGGGATGTTTGGGACAAGGGATGGATGGGACATTCTCAATATTTCAGGCAATAAACATTTATTTTAAATTGCTTCCTAACCTCATATACCTCTACCACAGTGTGCTTCAGAACTAAAAGTAGGACCACATTGCTGTTTTCATCTTCCTTCAAAGTTGCATTTTCTGAAATCTCTGCTTAAAAGTAAGTTTTTTTTTTTTACATTTGAAGATGTGAAATATCTTATACAATATAAAAAATTAAGCTATGTTGTAGTTATTTATTTTAAGGTTTAATATCAATAATTAAAATGAATGAATAGTAACCATTGTGACAAAATAATTTTTGGGGTAAAATGGCTGAGAAGGGATATTATGCATCATGGGGATGATTGGGACATTTCAAATGGGGATGAATGGGACATTCTCACTCCTCCCTAGAGATGTTGAAAATTTTATTTATTAATTAAATAGTATTATATAGGATGATAAATCAATAATTTACGTCAATTAATAGTATTAAATAGTATTACAGTAAACTCTGTCTAAGACAGAATCGATAGGGACCAAGAAAATTTTCCGTTGTAGACAATATTCCGCCTTAGACAAATTTTACTCTATGTCTATGGACTCGCAAGGACTTGAAAATCTTTCCGAGTTTCCGTCTTACACAGGTCCGCTTTACAGAGAGTTTACTGTATATGAGTTGTTATTGTTTAAAATTTCTGAGTGTTACTTATTGTATTGTAATAATTATTAATGGATTATCAAAAAATTGGTACTAAAACTTAATCAAAATAGATAAAATTGATAAAAATAGTATATGTGTATTGATCAAATGGGGGAAATTATATTGAATTTTGAAATGTTGCACAAATAAATCCCCACCCCTAACATATTGGGTCAATCGGAAAGTCGGGTCGTGTTGGGAAAATCAATTCGTACCGGAAAATTCAATCATTTAATTATTAGACATTGATTCCGATATCTAATGTCTAATAATTATCGGGCAGAATTTTCCGGTACGAATTGATTTTCCCAACACGACATGACTTTCCGATCGACACAATAATTTCCGTTCTGCATGTTTCTACCATACATTTAATTAATATTAATTAATAAGTTATGATTGAAAATTATTAGCTATGCTATATTTAAAAGACATTTTGCACTTTCATTTCAAATCTAAAATGCCTCATAAGTGGAAAAAAAGAACATGTTGATAGCCGAAGTCCGCATTAAAAGTTAAAACTGCAATAAAAGAAGTTATTGAAAAAAAAAACATATCGATTCGTGCTGTAAAATCATATATTACAAATATAATTTTCATATAAGGTTATAAATATAAATTTTAATTTGGTAAAATTGAATACAGGGAGGAAAATCTTTGTGTCCCATCCATCCCTATTAGTGTCCCATTCATCCTTGCTGTGGGGATGATTGGGACAGGGAGGAACTTTTTTTGATTTCATAATATTTTTATGAATAAATCATAATCTAGAATAAATATTGTTCATATATGTTGGCAAATACCTAATGTATGAAATGTGATATATAATATTGATAGTAACTTAAATAAAAAAATATAAAAAAATATTTGTCTATTAAAAAATATTGTATAAAATCTTAGTCTTCTTCCATTTTTTAGACTTTTTTTTTTTTTTTTTTTTTTTTTTTTTTTTTTTTTTTTTTTTTTTTAAGTTTTGTATTTTGCATGCATCTTATCATTTTATACACAATTGTCATAAACATAATACAAAATCTGCAATACAGATATTTTCAATTAAAAATGGAAGAAGTCTAATATTTATTTCGATTTCATTTGAACGTAATCTAATTTTTTAGTGTGTTTTAAGTATCATATTGTATGAATTTTATTTTTATTTTTTAATGTAGAACTAATTGAATGAAATAACTTAATACCTGTCCCTTCTCGGGCTTAAACAATGTAGGAAATAAATTTTTTTTTTAAATTTGTTCTTGAAATTATGTTTTTGTTTAATAACATTTTGAAAAACTCTTATCCTTCTATATATATATATATATATATATAAAAAAAAAAAAAAAAAAAAAAAAAAAAAATTTGATTTGTAAATGGACCAATGAAAATCTGCGTAGATATTCCCGGCAGATCGGCATCCAATTTGAATGCTTAAGCATGGCCTTTCTTCGTTAATATTAAAAAAACTGTTGCATACAAAAATATGAAAATCGGTAGTATTATAGAGAAATGTTTGATAAACACGCTGATGCAGGCAGTTTTTAAATCGAAGAACTATTTTAAGAGATATTTAATGCCAAAGTTGGACAAAATCGTTCCATTAAGAAAGTTTTATAGGAGCAAAAACTGTACATAGGAATTTAATCATTTTTAGAACATTTTATGCGTCAGAATATCCCGGTGTGCAGACGGCATTTAGTTTTTTAATTTGAATCATTTTTTGAGGTTTTATTTCTATTTTAAATTCAAATTTTCAGCATTTCGAGAGATATTTTTTACATATTTTAGAAAATTGTATTAATTTAAACTGTTGCAAACTGTGTAAACAGCGCAAACAATAATGTTTGCTTCAAATTAAAATTTTATTTTACACGTGACTATTATAAACAGAAAGTGTAAAAATCAGGAACTCATTGAAAATTACGTCATAAAAACTATATTTACACGTGAATTTTAAAAGAGAAAGAATATTGTAAAATAATAAATTCATTAACATGCGTTAGAAGTCTTAAATAGGAGAATTTACGTCACATTATACTTATTACGTAAAATGAACAAAAAATAATGTTGCAAAACAGTTTAAATTTAAAAATTGCGCGAGACATTTATTTGATATTTTAAGATGATCATAATATTTCATTTCTAACAAAAGTATTTTTACGTGAATATTAAAAAGAGAAAGAAAAGTTTTGTGAAAATTACGTCGGATTATAATTGTCAGATTCAAATTATAATTCAATCTTCCGAAATCTTTTTAAAGCCGATCAAATTAGCGTTCTGTTAGAGTCTGCGGTGTCTGAACGGGGGTTGACGAGCGTAGCTCGTAGGGGGCAGAGCCGCCTAGTATTATTTAAAAATAAATGAACTAATTTAATGACATCCGACCATTTTTGCGATTTAGATTTTAAAACAGAACCTTAATTTCAGTCTATTTTTCGCGAGACTTGATAGCCCAGTGTGCAAGTGCATTTTAATCGAAAGGTTTCCGGTATGATATTCAGTTTCGAAGTTTGAAGTTTTTTCCGAGGAAAATCTTTCATTATCAAACGAAATATACAAATAATATTATTAAATTTTATTTAATTTAAATTTAATTTAATAATAGTTAAATTAAATTGAAAATTATTTAGTTTTAGCTTAAAGAAAAAAAAACTAAACTTTTCAAATGACAAAAGATTGTTCTATTATATTCTAGAATGATTATATAGGGGACTCAGTACCCTACCATTATCAAATTTCGTAAAAATTTCGATTTTCAGATTTTTACCTTATCATATAATACCACACACTTTCGACTACATCCTCACAAAATTTCTGACTGACACTATATATAGAATCACAGTTACGGCTGATTTAACAAATATTTAATATCATATTCACCCTTTAAAAGTAATCTTTAAACTCATTTATCTCAGTTTGTGTTTTTCAGATTTTCCCGGTCTTCAAAATGCTAAGATTTTCTTTATATGAATGAAAGGGCTTGAATTTTTTTTTTTCTGTCTAAACACCATACCATATACAACAGATCCAAGGATCGGATTTTTAATATTTTGATAGCTTTTATTTTTATAAAAAATTGTACAAAAACTAGTCATTTTCTCTTTTTTTTTTACTTGTATTTAGTTTCGTTTTGTTTTTTTCTCTAAAACTATTGCTATTGAAAAAAAATCCCATCCTTAAATCTGTTTATCATTGCTCACCTGCAAAATAAAAGCCAGGGGAAAATTTTAAAAAGTAATGTACTAATAGCGTGTTTAAGCAAAACTTAGTTGTTTAAAATTGAAATTTTCTGAAATTTTGCGAAAAATTAATTTTAATTAAAAAATAAATTCTCGATTAAATTATTTGTAATTAACAGTTACATAAAAATATTTAAAAATGTCTTTTCTTATGTTGATAATTTAAAAAAAAAAATTGGGGAGGAGGGTGCCGAGTCCCCTTACATTAATCTGTCGTGGTCACCGAACCCGATTATGGAAAATGCACCGCTTTTTTTATGCTTGATAGAAAGCGCCAGCTAGTGATGGATTTATTAAAACATATTATCATTTTTACTCTGTTTCATTTTTACTTTCTTCTATCTTTCTTTACAAGAAGAAAGTATCGGATTATGAAAAAAATCAACTTTCGGTTTTCGACGGATTCATACGCTTTAGGAACGTTATACGAACACGATTTGATTGTTTTTAGAAAATGTGTCTGTGAGTCTGTATGTCTGTATATGACAAAATATTTGTCGGCACTCCATCTCAAGAACCAATGCACGGAATTTAATAAAACTTTAGATTCAGTTAGACCTTGATATAAATTGGTGCTGGTTAGTTTTTGATGTAAATGGCCCAACAGGTGGTGCTGCTATCCTGCATTTTTCACAATTTACGCAATAGCTCTATCTCAAGAACTAATGCACAGATTTTCATCTAACATCAGATTCAGTTAGACGTTGACATAACTTATTGCTGATTAGGTTTTGGTGTAAATCGTGCAACAGGTGGCTCTTCTATGCTGCATTTTTCACGATTTCCGCAGTAGCTCTATCTCAAGAACTAATGCACAGAATTTAACCAAACTTCATATTCTGTTGCACTTTCACTTAAATAGATCCTTATTAGGCTTGGGTGTATATAGCCCAACAAGTGTCGCTTTTATGCTCTTTGGGTTGAGAATTTTGGTGCAGACATCTAAGAGGGTGGGTGCCGAAATTCAATGATTTGTTTGAAAAATGTTATGCTTATTTATCTTCTTATTAACCCTTTGTGTACTGAATTATGAATTCATGAAAATTTTACCTTCAAAATCATTTTTCGTAAATTGTTTAAACTCATTAGAAGATTTACATAATCCATTTAATAAATTTTAGAAGGATTTTAGAAGGGTAAGGATGTAGAAGGATTAATTAAATTTGAATTTATAGGGATTTTGTGCAATATTGGTACTCAATTTTTTATCACTCAAATTTCTTATTTTAAATATTTTTGTTAGTCTTTGGAGGATTAGGAAATATGCAAATAAAATGTTCTTACAATAGAAATATAGAAATATTTCCGAATTGGAAACCCCCCCCCCCTCCCTCAACGCCAAGAAAGCTGAAAAGATGCAAAGGCAAAATAAATCATCCTTTAATAATATTTTTGTTTTGTGTAACCAATAATGCTTTTGGAACAAGATAAAGTAATGCATCTATAACTCATTCTAAACTGTTTTACAACTTATAGATGTAATGAAATGAAATTCATAACAAGTTATTTTAATGGTACTTATAAATACCGTCAGTAGATAAAGGGTTAAATGCACACGATTCAACGAACCTAAACTTCTAGAATCCTCAGGATGGGATAGATTGTCATTTAATTTTCCACTGTGATAGCGAATTTTGAAGCATTAACATTATGAGATACACTGAGAAAAAAATATGGTTCTGGCATCTAGAATCTAAATTCTGGCTCTAGAAAAAATAGTTCCAAGTCATCCCTATAAATTCTAGTTCTCTTTGCTAGAGAGTTCTAGAGTCTGCTTCTAGAATTCAAGAGCGTTTTCCTATATTCTCGAGGTCAAACGTATTTAAAAATCTCTGCAAATAGATGCGAACACAAGAGGTGTGTTAGTTTTAGTAACTATAAGTCTAGTTTATGAAACCATTCCAGAAATCAAGCGACAATTTCTCGCTACTGAAACGATTCATTATCGTTTCGTCACCGAGAAAACAAGAGACTAGAAATTCTGGATCATTTCGTCTATTCAGTTGTTAGGCATTCAGAAAATGACTACTTATTCATTCTAGCTGGGTGAAGGGGGTATTTTTTTTTTCTCAGTGTAGAAGAAAGTTTTGGGAATGGCACATCTGACTAGTTTAAGATATGGCAACAGGAAAGAAAAAAAGCATTATTTAAAACACCTTTGTAGGTTTGATAAAATGATAGGGAGTTGAAAACACTTTTTCTCTGCGTATAATCATAATTTCTAACTTTTAATTGATTAATGCGTATTTTAAAAATATATTATCCTTTATTTACATTTCTACTTTCTTCTATCTATAATAGAAGAAAGTATTGTAATCGAAATTTTTTTAGACTTCCGGTTTTGGACGGATTTACACGTCTTAGAAGGGTCAGAGAACCCGAAAAACATGTTTGTACAAAATGTCTGTCTGTCCGTGTGTCTTCATTGTAGCATCAAAAAGTGTATGAAGTTATGCATAGAATTGAACCAAATTTCAGATACATGTTTTTGGCTATGGCAAGCAGGTCCTCCTTGAATTTTGAAATTTTCCGCCAGAAGGGTGCGCAGTAATAGTGATCTTTGTGTCATTTTCATTACTGTAGCATCGAAAAGTGTATGAAGTTAATGCATAGAATTGAGCCAAATTTCCGATATATGTTTTTTGGATATTGCAAGCAGGTCCCCCTTGAATTTAGAAATATTCCGCCGGAAGGGGCGCTGTAATAGCGATTTTTGTACCATTCCATTCTTGTACCACCTAAAAGCATATGAAGTTATCGGATAGAACTGATCCAACTTTCGTATATATGTTGTAGACTATATGGCAAGCAACGTCCTCCTTGAATTTGGAGATATTTTGACGGAAAGGAGCTCTGTAATAGCGATTTTTGTGTAATTTTCACGGTTTTTCGTAGTTCTGTTGCACATCGGTGGCTCGTGCAGTGACGGGAACTTTGCATCCTGCTAAACAGGCTATTCGCAAACAGCTGACGTACAAGAGAACAACGCAAAAATATTGATTTTATTAAATATCAAGATCGAAATTAACTCATTTTTACTCCGATTAATTGACTGAAGCAGAAATTTAAGATGAAAAACGAAGTCGGTATACAATGGAACTAATAATATTGAAGTATTAACATTTGTATAGTTATTTTTTTAAATATTAAATTTTATTAGATAGAAGAAAGTTTTAGTATTGACGCATCCAACTAGTTTACTATATAGTGTTTAAAAATATCGTTGTTGCAGCTTCACAGCCAGTTGGCCTTTTTCTAGCGCATAATTAAATCCATTGTTGTTGTTGTAACTCTAACCCGTGAACAATTATAAATATAAAAAAAGTGGCAATGTATCATCTGTGGCGGACTAAAAATACCATTAAATTAAGTTATTTGTTTATATTAAAATGTTATATCGTCATCGGAAACAGAGCTTCGAAAATATTTTCTGTAATTATAGTATATCAGAAAGTGAGATAAATATCGATTATAAAATTCTATCTTTACGTACAAAAAAGAGGTTGAGTTAAATAAAAGAGTATTAAAAAAATCCCTATATTTTGTACATCTTTTTTTTTTTTTTTTTTTAACCATCATTTCGATGATAAAAATAGGGGTACAACAAATACTTGGGTTATTATTATTATTGTTATTACTGATATGAAATTTCCTTCGAGGAAAAATTAGAGCAATTAAAAAAATGCCTCTCTTTAAAATAATTCTAACATCATTAAAAAATAATTAATATATTAATATATATTTTTTTAAAATACAGTTGCTGTAAGTTAGTTGAGGGGACAGTGGAAGATAAACAAAAAATTCCTTAATTTTCATCATAGAGATATGAAATATTATTCGAGGATGGAGTATCACAGTTGACGTTTATTCCAACAGAGCGAAAAATGTCCAGACCAGGAATCGAACCTGGATACTTGGCGTGCCGTGCCAATGCCTTACCTGTTAGGCTATCCGGACGATAACTGGCTGGCATAATTCACTCTTACTTGTTGGGCTTGGCTGCGAACTGCAGCGCTAGTTTCATTCATCCGAGCTATAACTATAGCATTTACATGATGAAAGTGTGTTTTAACACGGAAACTCCTGTATACCTGGTCTGGACATTTTTCGCTCTGTCGGAATAAACGTCAACTGTGATACTCCATCCTCGAATATGATTTAATCCAGTTGGAAAAAAATATTCGTTCCCTTCATTATGAGATATGAAATTTTAGGAAAATGCGCATTTCGCCATAAGTATATAGAACACCTTAAAATAAATTTTCAATCTCATTAAAATTTTAATTTTTTTTTTTGAAAAATTTAAATTTTAAACGAATATTTAAAATGCTCCATGCGTCTTAATTTTTGAGATATTTCCTCGATTTCGCATTTTAATCAATTAACACTCTATATTGCAAACAAATCTGTGTATCGAATTTTTAATACCTTGAATAGTTAATTTTTTAGAGATTTTTTTCAGAATTCCATATCGATTTTCATCAAAATTTTGCCTTTTAATAAGTTAAAAATCCAATTTAATTATCTTAATGAAGTCGAATTTAAAAATGCATACGCAGTTTCTTTATAAGTACACTGGTGTCCAAAATTAAGGACAAGTCACAAAATGCTAATTTTTAAGTAAGCGAATACACAAAAGGAAATCATATAATTCAAACAGCTAGTCCATATAGCATCTTATTCATGTCACAGATAGTCACAAGTGTCACAGTCACTACGGTAAAACAAAAAATAGGACATTCCACACGTCTCATTATGAGTCTCAAATGATCACTATATGTGACTCCACTGAGACGTCAATGTGACTGCTGCTTTGTGACGAGTCACCAGGTGATTTTACAATATAGCTACATTGTGACTATCATGTGACCATCCTTTTTAGACTCAATTTCAATGTCATCATTGAACGTTGCATTATGATAAGTCACCAAATAATATCACATTATAGTCACATGGTGACTTTTCACAAAATAGCACAATGGTGACTTCACAGTAGTCTTTCTGTCACCTGAAAGTCATCATGTGACTTTAATGTGACATTATTTGGTAACTTATCCCATTGCAGCGTTCACGATGATTTGAAATTGAATCTGCAGATGACAGTCACATGCGAATCACAATGTAACTACATTGTAAAGTCACATGGTGACTCGTCACAAACCAACGCTCACAATGACGTCTCATTGGAGTCACATATAGTGATCATTTGAGACTCATAATGAGATGTATGGAATTTCCCATTTTTTTGCTTCGCCGTAGTGACTGTGACACTTGTGACCATGTGTGACATGAATGAGATGTTATATGGACTAGCTGTGCTGCAGAGATAGTAATTATTCGAACTACATTATTTCCTTTTGAGTATTCGCGTACTTGAAAATTGGCATTTTGTGATTGGTCCTTAATTTTGGACACCAGTGTACTATCAAGATTCAAACTTATCAATTTCATGAACTTTGCTAAAAAAAATTAAGACGAATGGAGCATTTCAAAAATCTAAAAACGTTGAAAAATCAGTTTTGAGAAAAACAGATTTAAAGTAGTATATTAAAGGGCCGAAAAATTGTTTATGTACAAAATTCAAAAGCTTGTACCTTTGCGAAAATAATCAGTAAATGGCTCAAATGGCTCATGGTAAATGGCTCATGGTTTTCAGTAAATGGCTCAAAACAAACTGCAGAATAATAATATGCACAAAAATAATTTTCGATTTTGGGGTCATTTTTTGCTCAAGTAAAGATCCACAGTCTCCTTAAGTAGTATTTCCCCACTGAATGCCCAGCAAAAGGGCTAAATTGTAAGGTTGTTTTCTCTGTATTTTATTTTTAATACTAAAAAAAGACTATTTTCATATCTGATATAAAAAAAACTTACTCACGTATATGAATATAATCTTTGAGAGTATTAATCATTATTCAATGTTTTAAAAATTCATCGTATCTGCAGAATTATATTAATTTAAATAATGCTTCCATTGCAGTGAAACCTATAGAGCTTAGTGAACGGATATATCAGCGGCGTTTAGAAGGTTTAGAGTAAAAACAGACCCGTTAGTCAGGGGCGCGCCAGAAGTATCCGGCGCCTGTGTGCAGAACTTCACTTAGCGCCCCATATACCCAAACCCCTCCTCCCTACACCCCCCCCCCCAAAAAAAAAAAAGTTCAATAACTATAAATACATACCTGCCAAGCCAACCTTCCGGGGTTTTCTCCAGGTCAAATAAACAAATTTTGAATTTAAAATTTTGTTTAATGAAGTGTGCCTTGTTTCTATGGGGTTCTTTTTTATTTTATTTAATAAATTAAATTTCTTGTTCAAAATATTTTTGTTTGACTTTAAAAATAAGGAATGTTGAAAGCTATGTAAATAACGGACATCCCTAAAAAATGGGTGCTTCAGCTGCTTGCTACCTCCCACCACAATGGCATACCTCCTAAGAAATTAGCTTTTACCATCTCTCCCCGAATTTTTATGCGTTCTTCTTTATTTATATTTGTACTTAATGCAGTTCAAACAAACTTTAATTAAGAAATATAAATGTGTTCAAATAATTAATGGTAGCACCATGACACAAGGAAAGGGGTGCTCGTAATACGGTAAATATACATAAAGGTAAAAAAAATATTTTCTCTAATTACGGAGCGAATTATAATTTTTTTATTGTAAGATGCGATTTAAACAATTACCACACGTAAATCATAATTAGGGGTGCATTTTTAAATGTTTCCCCCGTCCTAGAACGATTGGTTTTATATTAGCAAATATAGAACCGCTATGCTGCTTATATAATAATTGTCAAAACGTATCTTTATCTTGTCACATGCTTAACCCTTCCTTCTTTTTCGGATTTTTTTGTCTTTTTGATTTCAATTATAATTTCTTTTTTTGTTGTTGTTGCTGAAAATTAATACAGTGAAAATTCTTTTAAAGGCCACTCCTATTCAAAGGCCACCTCTATTAAGGGCCAATATTTTTAGGAACGAAAATTTTTCTCATAGACATAATGCTAAATTTACTTCTATTAGAGGCCGCACCTATCCCTCATAAAGGCCATTTTTTTCACATGTGCCTTAAATCTTAAACAGGTGTACTGAATTTCTGAACCAAAAGGTAAGAGTTCAGCAGACAACTGCACTTGCAACAAAGAAGGCAGGGGGAGATGGGGAGGATTTAGAAACACAATGAAGGACGACAAACATGTGTTCCTCACACTTTGTTAGACCTTTCAAGCTGTAGGGGTTGGGTTGGAGGGAAAACTTGACCCTTTGTTGTGGGCCCACAAAGGATAACAGGTTATCTAGAAAAACTGATTCCACATGTACTAAAACTGTGAATGCATATTGAAGCACAATTTTTGCACTTGTGTGTAAAAACGCTAGCATAAATAAATGAACTAATATCTCATTCTAAGGCATCAATAAATTATGCAAATTTAAGTAATTTGTTCCATAAAGTAAAAAAATCATGAGAAACCAAAATTGTCTGTGAAAAAATTATTTAAAGTAAACAAAATTCAATAGAAAATGTTTTCAATCATATATATAGAGTTTGAAAATGTTAATAAACAGTTTTTTCACCTACATGAGATTTTTACTGTTGTATGTTCGATGGAGAATGCTTTATACCTGATTCATATTTTGATAGTTTTATAAATTGGATCCATTTGCCATCTTACTGAAGGGACTGTCTAAAAAAATTAATTTGAAAAATACAGCATTATAAAAATCATACAGAAGGGCAAAATACATGTCGCAAACGCTGCATAACATCGCAAGAAAAGAAAATTCTTTTCATGCAAAAATAATTGCCTTATTTGTGATAGTCTGTCCGTATGAAACAAAATTTTATTCATTATAATAGAAATTAAATTTCATCTGTATAATAATTATAAAATTTATTTTTTCGCGTGCCAGAGAAATTGTCTTACGTGCCAACTCTAGCACGCGTGCCATAGGTTCGCCAACCCTGTCCTAGATCATATAGTTTTCCAGAAAATCGCACTTTTCCGTTATACATAAACTTTACTTTGCGGGCGCTCAGTGAGGAAATTAGGGGGAGTTCGAGGTACTCATCGTCACGAAATCATCCAAGGATTGCTGATAATAATTTTCAAAAAGGATATTGGATAATTAGCAGATATTAATTAATAACCTTTCTAGATAAAGGCATCACAGATCAAGGCGGCGATGCAACTTTGCAACATCCTTTCAAGGCGCATTTGTCACAATGTCAACTTTAAACTTTGTACAAGGTCTTTGTTTTAGGTAAAGCGAATCATAACGATAAATAGTCACCCTTTTTCATTGCAATTGAATTCAATTATTGATTAATATTTAATAGAACAATGGCAAGTTTTTTACAAAGTCAACGCTTAAATTTATTGTAGGGAACTTTTTGTACGCGAGTGAAACTCGCACTTGACCGATTATTCTTTGTTCAAAGCAAATCTAATAAATACAATTGAAATTTCCATGAAACGTAATTCAGTTTGAAGTTGTTCTAAAAAATATTTTTACCTCCTGAACAACATGAAACTTTCTTACATATTCATGGGCTCATTTTTATGCGTAAAAGCATAAAATGATAGGCGTGACTATTAAATGGGTTTGGAATCGAATGGCGCTTTTAATTTTTTTTAAGCATTGCATTTTAAATTATATCCTGTTTTACTTATTTATTGTTTCAGCTATATGTAGCCAATTAATTTGTGCTTTTTTCGGTAATTTACATGGGAACCGTGCATAGCCTGGGGCTTATGTTGCTTTATCATTGTGCAATACAATTACATTCAAAATTGTATTTATTCATGTATAGGGGGAAAAAAACCTTTCCTCCTTCAAAATTACGTGTTATATTCTATTTCAAATCATTTTAATGCTATTTTGATCAAAATGAAGGGAAAACAGAAATCATGTTGTTCTATTTCAAATTAATTACATTCATATTTATGTCGGCGACGTGTTGATACGGAGCCACTGAAGAGACTGAACGATGAATTTGCTTTCAATTCGATTTTCTTTTGTGACAGTAGGGTAATTTTTTATTGGCTTTTTTTTCTAATATTTAGATATCATATCTAACCTGAAAAGAATATTTTCTGTTTTTAGCCAACGAGCATCAGTTTCATGTTTTTTGTCTTCTATTGCGTACGAGTATAAAAGACACGTTAGTGGTTTTTCTATTTATTTTGTATCATGAACATTGCCCCTGCTAAGGTTCTGCTCTGCAGATTTACGAAGTCAATTTCATTTGTAAGTAGATATAATTGCCATGTATAGTTATTCTGATAGAAAGCAATCAAGCAGTGTTTCCCCCTTTTTGTATAAAAGCACCGAATCTTTCCGATAACTGTGTCAAATTTTTAATCTAATCTGATTTTCAGGGACTCGCCACAAAAGATTGCTACTGCTAATCAGAAGAAATCGATTATAGTTTAAGATATGCACCTTTTATAGGAAATTGAAAAACATTAGTCCATTTTTCAGCAAATAAATATTAATTTCGGTAAATTTCATTTTATTTTTTTTCTTAAAAATGCGTATCTGCAAACTATCCTTTTTTGTGTTAACACTATTTCCGAATCATAATCCTTAACATATTTAATCGAAGAATTCTGCAATTAATTAACATTAAAATTAGGCAAAGATTACTATTTAAAAGGAGTGATAACTAGAAAGTGGAATAGTTGACAGCCAAGTATATGCTGATAGATATTATTTAATTTTTACTTTCTTCTATCTTTAGAAGAGGAAAGTATTGGATTCATGAAAATTTTCGAATTCCGGTTTTCGACGGATTTACACGTTTTAGGGGTCGGAGAACCCGAAAAACATGTTTTTACAAAATGTCTGTCTGTGTGTGACACAAATTTTGTGGGCGCTCTAGCTCAAGAACTAAAGCACGGAATTTAATAAAAATTTATATTCAGGTAGTCCCTGATCAGAGTTGGGCAAAATACATCGAAAAGTCATTTTCGATACAAAATACATTAGTTTTAGAACCTAAAATACAAAATACAAAATACTTTTCGAATTTTAAAATATCCAAATACAAAATACATGTATTTTCAAAATACATTGAAAATACAAAATACATTTAAAATTTTAAAAGTTTGGGCATAAGGTTACAGGTCTGCACCGGCCGTGCCTGGCAGGTCAATTTTCATTCAGAACACTCTGATCGAGCCGGACCTGGATTTCACTCTTTCCGGGTCAGGCACGGGTTTTATGTTTTTCTGAAGGCTTGGGCCGGTCAGGACCTCGACATCATTCTTTCCGGTCCGGGCCTGACTTCTTTTTTTACGTGTTGAATCGAGGCTTAGTTCCTTGGGGATGAGCATCTTATACAGAATTTTTAATCTTTTATCATCGGTTTTTCATAACAGAAAATTTGGCCTAATTGGATCAAGAAAACGTCCTGATAAAATATGGCAAAATTTACAATAAAAAAGAGCTGGTGGGGATAATCAAGATTCTGAACTTCATTCTTCATAGAGGTCTGCACTGTCCAAAATTTTCAAGCTCGGTCACGACCCAACACGTATGAAAATGTTTGGCCCGTCCCTGCCCGGTCTGGCCTATGCAAAAATCAGTAAAATCTGGCACGGCCCAACAGTTTTTGCACAAAATGTATATTTTTAAAAATCGCCATTATTCTACAATTAAATTGCTAAATTTATTATTTTTAAAGAATAGTACATACAGTATCTCTAGGCAATGAAGTTAAAGCACAGAAAAAGAAACTGTGAAAAAGAACCTGCCTAAGACGAATCATGTGTAAAACTGAAAAAAATGTTGATCCATGCAAAATGAATATAATAACACGCGCGAAAAGAATACATTTACAACAAACTATGTACCTGCTAAGAACGAAACCTGTCTATAACGGATATTCTCCTTTCCTGTCGATTCCGTCTTGGAAGATTTTATGCTATAGCATTTTTCATACATTTAAGTCTCCACACCATGGAATGTGGATTAGATTTTACATGATAACTAAGATTTTTCCATACAAATACAGATACATTTAAAAGATAAATATCGCAGTCCAGCATGTTTTCTTAAAAATGAAAAGTATAAACATGAAAAAAAGCTAAAATAAGTATTTTTTGTCAGAATTCCTCATACGAGACGATTTTTAACCATATTGGCGTAAAAATCAATATTTTGTTGAAATTCAGTTGGACCGGGTTATTCAAGGTTTTGTACGAGCTGGGATCGGGCCGAACTTTTAGCTTTTATACCAGGCTGTGCCAATATTTATTTATTTATTTATTTATTTATTTGTACAGGACGGGACGGGCTAAAAAGATTTTTCTACGGGTTGGGCTCGGGCCGAGACCTGTTATTTCGGGCCGTGAATGTTTGCGTAGTAACAGTTGGACAAAATAATAGTTTTTTTTCATTTTAAACAATATAGTGAAGTTTATTTTTAAAATAGGTTAACAAACCAGCGATGTAGTGGAGGATATACGGAGATATACGCCGTATACCACCTGGATTATTTTTAAGAAGCTCTGTACACTCTCTGTTTAATCAATAAAGTTACAGGGCCTACCTCTGTTTTCACAGCCTAAGAGAGACTGCTCAGATGAGGATATTAAGAACATAGATCCCCCCCCCCCCCTTCCCGACAACTCTTATTAAGGATTTTAAAAGTGCAATTTTTTCAGCTGGAACTGAATCCGCAGGAAACCGTGACTTTTTTCTTACGATTTCAGCACTGTTTCAAACCCATCCCGCAAGTGTCAACTAGAACAGACCAGAACTCGAATTAGGGTCAAACCAACTCGAACCCGACCCACAATGAAAGAATGAGCTTCCACCTGACCCAAACGGCATCTCTGGTTGATGTGCGTTCGGGTAAAATCTGGTTACTTACTTGGTGCAGAACAGTAATTCACGTTCATTTTACTTAATTCCCTTAGCTATTTAATATCGCTCATTTTGACGTGCAGTACACGATGAATGATATTAAAATTTCGTGATGATAGCTTCATTTTTACGAAAGTTAATGCTTATTAAACCAAAACAAGGTTTATAGTATTGTCCTGTTGAAATCGAAACGTTATCACCTTCAAACTAAACCCTTTCTTAAAAAAAAAAAAAAAAAAAAAAAAAAAGTAGAGGAAGAGTGAGCGAGATTGAAAATCGTAGCATCAGTTCAAGAGTTATGCATGGATATACACGAATTGCATAACCCCCTTTGTTGGAAGTCTGTATATATATATAAATAGATAGATAATTCATTAATGCCTCGATCACTGCAACTCAAATATGAGTGCTTCACATGAATAAAAAATAAGGAATAATTTAAAGAGAAATATAAAATAAACAACATGCTAAATGTTTTTGTTTAAGACCTAGGAATATCATAATATGCGGAAATGACACCAAATAATGTTTTTTCTTATTTTTTTCTTTTAGTAGTGAGCTTTAGTAATGATCTTTTAGAGTTTAATAAATTAAAAGTGCCTGTAATCAATGCATCGCTCTTCGTCGTGGTCTGTCTTAAAGTTTCATCAATCTTGAATAAGTGATTTTATTAAAATGACTTTAAATTTTCATAACGTATTGAATATCTCATTCATTTATATTGTAAAACTGTATTTAAACACATACATACTCTATTTGTAATAATAAATACATCAGTAAATAGAACTATATTTATGTAATAAAATTCATTCTCCATTTAATAAATATCACGAGTGGGGTAAATTATACCTGAACATTAATACAATGAATACAAAGGAGCTATAAAAAATAATGTTTCAATCAATGCATAACCGTTATAAAACCAAAAATTTTATCTTTAAATGAGTTTTAAAGTTAGTTGTGGCTTGAAAAATTCCACTTATAAAAGTAGACTTTGTTTTACACATGCATAATGCGTTAACTTTTTAACAACATTATCAACAGAAATTATTTTTTTTTAAATTCCCGCCTAATACAGCGCAACTGTACTATCCCAAATAATTAATTCACTTGATACATTACCAGCGGGGGCTGAGTCATTCTTTCATGAGTCTCCTAAATAACTAACTGCAGTATATTTCTATGGTATTTAAAAAATAGAATACACAGCAAAACTCTAAATGATTCTTCCTGTTTATCACACAGTAGTTTTTCATTCTCATAGCAACGTTAGAACTATAAAAACTAGAACGTTTTGTAATCATTCAGCAAAAATATTTCAGCAGAGCAGATGCATTCATTATAATCCTAAGACGAAACAAAACAGTCAGGCACGTATTTTACTTTTGTGAATCTTAGATTTTGCGGTTTTAAAAAAGCAGCTTGAAATCGACAGAAATGTATTTTGAGTATTTTTAAAATACAAAATACTTGGAAAAATCATTTCAAAATACATTACCAAAATACTTTCCTTTAGTCCGTTTAAAATACAAAATACAAATGTATTTTGAAAATGTATTTCAAATACATGTATTTTCGATACTGCCCAACTCTGTCCCTGATGAAAATTGGTGCTGATTAGTTTTTGGTGTAAATCGCTCAACAGGTGGCGCTGCTATGCTGCATTTTTTTCGATTTCCGCAATAGCTGTATCTCAAGAACTAATGCACGGATTTTCATAAATCTTCAGGTTCCGTTAGTCCTTGACATAAATGGATGCTGTTTACGTTTTGGTGTAAATCGCCCAACAGGTGGCGCTGCTAGGCTGCATTTTGCAGGATTTACACGATTTCTGCAATAGCTCTATCCTCGGCTCTATCTCAAGAACGAATGGACACATTTTCATCAAACTTCAGATTCAGTTACTCTTTGATATGAAATGATGCTGACTACGTGTTGGTGTAAATCGCTCAACAGGTGGCGCTGCTATGCTGCATTTTTCATGATTTGCGCAATAGCTCTATCTCAAGAACTAATGCACGAATTTTCCCCAGACTTCATATTCAGTTAGACGTTGACATAAGTTGATGATAATTAGGTTCGGGTGTAAATAACCCAATAGGTGGCGCTGCATTGCTGCATTTACACGATTTCAGCGACACCTCGAGAACTAATGCACGGAATTTCAGCTTTTTAGAATTCTCATGATGAGCACAGATTGCCATTTAATTTGGCACTGTGATAGCGAATTTTGAAGCATTGACATGTATGAGATAGAAGAAAGTTTTGTGATGACCACAACATACTAGTTTTATTTTGCTAAATAAAAAAAAATGCTTTAAATTTTGCAAATAATGTACGATATATAAATATGCAGATTGGAGTGACAGGGGGGGGGAGGGGAAACGGTACGGTTGTTAGTAGCGGTACCGCAAAATACTAGGGCTCCGGTACTTTTTTGTTAGAAATTAAGCCCTGATCGTCAGTATGTCTATCGCTACCAATACTACAATAAGATACAAGTGTTACATATTTTCAATCATTTGAATAATGGAGTCCATCCATATTTGCCACCAGCTGCAATGCGCATCCTGTTTTCGGAAAGGTTGGAAAAGCCTGATCTAGAGCAGGGATGCCAAACACGGCATTCGCGGTTTCCTTTCCGAATTTGTAAAGTTTCTAGCTTCTTTTTTTTTAATGTATTTCAGTCGCTTGAAGGCGTCGTTAAAACTTATGTGGCGCCCTTCGGCCATTAACATTCAACTTATCTTTCGACACCTTGGCGCCTTTCGGCTTGAGACTCCCCCCCCCCCCCATCCCTCCTAAAGCTACGCCGCTGAAAAACATCTGCAAATTATATATATTTTTAAAATAAAAATAAATTCATAAATGTATCAGAAATAAACCACTTTCGAGTTTAATAAATTTAAATTAAATAAAAAAAATTCAAATATTTCAGCTTCGCCTAAAATATTTGGCACCTTTAGTATTCTGGCGCCTGTGTGCGGTGCACACTTTGCACACTGGGTCGGCGCGCCCCTGCCGTTAGTTTTCTGGAGTATTCTAGAATGATAATAATAATAGTAATAATAAACTAAGTTTGCGAGAGAGCATTTGTAAAATTTAAAAACTCCATTGTTATATTTTTCCGCAAAGGAAACCGCTCTTAATTTAAAGAACTGCAGTAAAAAATATTTATTTCTTTATTTTTAGCCATTATAATTTCACAGCACATACAATGTGATTAAATGTCTTAACTTAGATTGATTAATTTTCGACAGAAAGGACTACTACAGTGGCGGTCAAAAGTTTCCGGCCAGCATAAAATTTTTGGTTAATTTGTAAGTATACCCATATGAAGAGGAATCTCAAAGTGATATTTATATACTTTATTGACATAATAGATAGGAACTTATTTATGGAATAAAAAATAAATATTAATAAATTTAATTGACAGAATTAATTACAAAAGAAAACGCATGTTCTCAAAAGTTTCCGGCCACCTTGGCAAGTTTGGAAAAAAGTGGTGTTGTAACAGAAAATAACAGTGATCAACAACATTTACAATTAGTATTTTGTATTCATACATTTAGCAATAAGTACTGCGGCGCAGCAACGTGGCATCGATTCAATGAACGGTTGTAGATCGTCAATGTTTTTTCCACGGTTCTTGCAATTTTTGTGAAAATGCTGCTGAATTGGAATATTTATAATTCCACACACGTTTTCAAGTTAGTTTCAAAGATTTTCTATGGGATTCAGATCGGATGATTGGGCTGTCCGTTTCAAAAGAGGAATTTTTTGTGCGAAAGCCACTGCTTGACGATCTTGCATGTATGCTTTTGGTCGTTATTAGGATGAAACAAATAGTTGCGACCGCAATTTTTCCTCCAATAAGACAGCAAATGATCTTGCAAGATATCCTTATGCATTGCACTATTCATCGTGCAGCGGATTTCAAATAACGGACAGACACATTTTCAAGAAAATGCTCCCCACAGCATAACGTGTCCTCCGCCATGCTTCATTGTAGGAATAACATATCTCGAATCTTATCTTTTGATTTTAGGTCGTCGGTTGTAATGTATGTTATCACTCCCAAAAAGATTGAACGTCGATTCATCGGAAAATAGTACTTTTTCCAGTTTTCAGTTGACCAGTTTTTGTATTCCTTGGCAAATGCCAGTCGGGCCCTCTGATTTGTTTTACTTATGAAAGGTTTTTAAACACCGACTGTTCTATTAAGTCCTATGTCACATAAGCGTCTTGACACGGTAGACCGACTTATTTCAGCAATATTTTAACACCGGAAATCGCGGGGAATTGCAGGGTATTTTTATGCGGGTCATCAACTGCTTATCTCCTGATAATTCTGTACACAACAATAGTCGTTTTCCGGGGTCCCCCGGACCGTGGCAAGTTCCAAAGGCCATGACCATCTTTATATATTTTTTTAAAATATCGTACACAGAAAGTTTTCCGATCGACAATTTTGCCGCAATCTCACGAGAGGATCGTCCCTTTAGCGACAAACAAATCACTCGTTTAGGAACAATAAATTGTTCAACTTTTCATTTTTGAATTTCAAATATGTTATTCACATTGATTAATTAACAAACACCGCCAAAAAAACACTTTACCGATATCAAAAACTAACGGATGACAAATGGCCGGAAACTTTTGCACACGCGAATTTCGAATTCCTCCCCTTTCCATCAAGTATCTTCAGTATCCAATCAAAATGATCACGTGGTCAGAGGTACTTTGCTTATTCCTAACTTTTGGAGCAATTGTGCTTCTTCTTCGCTGAGACGTTCTGTCAAAGTACTGTCAAATAAATCAAAGAAACTAACTGGCCGGAAACTTTTGACCGCCACTGTATATAACGCGTCTGTTATCAAGCAGCATTATTGGTCATAAAATCACCTGCAATCTTGAAGCTGGTAAATATAGAAAATCGCAGGAAGTAAACATAAAAATTGAAATAGAATGTGCTCTTTTGGATGGACAGGAGTAACTCAAAATTTACTTTAAATCTGATTATGAAATTAAAATTGCTAATGCGGCTAGAGCAGTGGTTTCCAACGTGGGGCATACGCACACACCACAGGGGGTCAATTTCCCTTTTTAGGGGGGCAATTCCAGATTTGTTATTAGGCCATACCCTGTATTTTATTTTTACTTTATTATGGAAAAGTAATTTTGTAAGCTAAAAATAATAACTACAAAATTGAAAAATAAAATAGTTTTTATTCAGTTTTCACAAAAATTACCAATCAAGAGTGGAAAATAGAACCTACATTAGTATATCATACGATTTGAATTTTTCCAACTCAGAGAGAAAATTCCCAAGCCAGGATTCGAATCCAAGAACCTTTGACTTGCATTGCCAGTGCTCTACCGATTGAGCTAACCGCACCGCGCCGATAACCGGCAGGCATATTTCACTCAGATAACATTTTTGGCAATAGCATCTGGTCTGCCATGTAGACATCTCAACAGAATATACCGCAGGTAGCGAAACATAAAACGTTGGGTACGTAGAGGCACGATTATTTTTAACTCAATCATGCTTATTGGTAAAGATATCATACGATTTGAATTTTTCCAACTGAGCGAAAAATTGCCCAAGCCACCCAGAACGTTGAAAGTCACAGGTTCTGGTTTCGAATTCCGTCGTGGGCATTTTTTCGCGCAGTTGGAAAAATGAAAATCGTATGATATTTTTACGATCAGCATGATTGAGTTAAAAATAATAGTGTATATCAGAATAATTACATGAAAGATCTTTAATAGAACTAATTAAATTTAAAAAATCAAAAAACCCGACTGCGTAAAAAGCGAACTAATTAATTAATTTTCATCAATGTGAAACTATTTTTTATATATTACCTACCTATTTTTTTTTTATTTACTTGTATTGATGACTTTTAAGTTGTGTTTAATTGTTAGTTCCTATCTACAGTGGCGTAGCTACATTTTCAGCGCCCTGGAGCAAGTAAACTTTGGGCGCCCTCTTGTCACTCGGAAAAGTTCTGTGCAATTTTGTTTTGAAGTTTAAAATTTATATAATATTGTTAATTTGATTTAAAATGTTGAAAGTCAAAGTATTTTAACAACGTGTTAAATACAAATAATAAAAAATAAATAATGAAATGAATTACAGTTCTTTCAGTATGGGTACCTATATACCAATATTTTCTGCGAATTGGGCAAGATTTTCGTTTTAAATGCACCGATGGGTCAGTACAATCTGCCTCCCTTAATATCTGTTTTTCTTTTCAAGTGTTTTGAAGCAGTGAAGAATTCTAATAAAAAACACACCACTGTGAAGATTGTTTTACTTTTTTTTTACTTTTCGCATATGAATGAAACACGTTTTTCTGTTTTTAGTGCAAAAAATACTATAATTCCATAATATTCAAAGTATTAACTCGGTAAGTTTCGGTCGTACAAAAAGGAATTTTTTATTATTTTATCTGTTAAAGCACAGAGAACATTTTTCTAAATATAACTTATAGAATCCAGGGACCGAATAAAAATGTAAACCTCGTAACTTTTAAAAAGTATTTTGACATAATTACTTTTTAGAGGATGAAGAACAATTTTCAAACTTTTTTACTTTGGAGCTATAAATCTACAGCTAATGGTTTAGAAAAATAGCCAATTTACGATAAAAGTTGACACCAGTGTTCTCACTGGCTTTTGACTAACTTGATCAATTTCGCTAATGGCATAAGAAAAACTAGCCAAATTCAAATAATAGCAGTAATAGATTCGTAATGAAATACCAAGATTATCAAAACACAAATAATGAGATATAGAAAAGGTTTCATAGTACATCATTGAGAGTGTCGCCGAACGAAAAAAATAAACACATCTCTTGTGCGTACGCGTTTTCAATCTTTAGTTTTCTCGCTAAGTAAAACATTTTGGTATCGAACACACTTAATAGAATATTTTTATATTTTCAAATACTCTAAATCCGTTCTCACAATTTTTACGTGGCGATCGGAGGAGGGAGTCCTGATTGAAACCCTTATACATTACTCGAGATTTCAGTTTTTACTTTCCATACACATACAGTGTAAAGAAGGAAATAAGAAATCCTTGTAATCCCAATAAAAATAAATGAATATAATAGAATATTTTTCAATTTTCAAATACTCTAAATCCGTTTTTACAATTTTTACAATGAATCAATATGTATGTGTGTACGTACTAGAATCACCTCACGTTTTCAGATTCTCAGACCACAATTTTGTGTATTTTTGATGTTGTCGCAGATATGTTTTAAATCTGTCGCTAGAATTGTATTAATTTTCGAAGAAATCGGCCGACGCGACGGATTTGATATCTAAACTATTTCTCAACCATTCTGTGACAATAACTGATAAGCATTTTCTCTTATATCTCAATTAAATTAATTTTATTGTTCACGTTCATCTTATATCTATACAATAAAGTTTCACCGCAGACAGTGGCGGTTCAACAAAGAGTTCACAATCACTTTACTACCAGTAATTTCATAAAAAATAATTATACTTGTTTGATCGTAGAAAATTTTATAAACCAATATTCTAGTAGAAAAGTGATTGTGAACCCCTGAATAGTAGCTACTGAACGCAGGGTCTGACTCGGTCACTGTCAAATATGCAGATCTTGGGTTTTGGGGGAGCAAAACATTTTAGAAAATCTTTATTTTACCACCTTGCTAGTAGAAACTAGTAATATATATAATACCATTCCAGTTTTTCTCTCTGGGGGGAACTTTCAATGTTGGAACTGGAACTGAAATTGAAAGTATCTCTCTATTCTAAAAAAAAGTAACTACCGCTGTCGCCGCCGCCGCCGGTTTTGAATTTTTTGTGACCGGAGGTCTTTCTTCGTTAATATTAAGAAAAATAATGCATACAAAAATATCAAAATCGGTAGTATTATACAGAAATGTTTGATAAATACGCTGATGCAGACAGTTTTCAGATCGAAGAATTATTTTAAGAGATATTTAATGCTAAAGTTGGACAAAATCGTTCCACTAAAAAAGTTTTATAGGAGCAAAAACTGTTCATAGGAATTTAATCATTTTTAGATCATTTTATGCGTTAAAATTTGCCGGAGTGCAGATTGCATTAATTTTTTTATTTTGACTCATTTTTTGAGGTTTTATTTCTATTTTAAATTCAGATTTTCAGCATTTCTAGAGATATTTTTAACAGATTTTAGAAAGTGATATTAATTTAAACGGTTGCCAACTGTATAAACAGCGGAAACAATAATGTTTGCTTAAAAAAAAATATTTATACGTGTAAATAAATTAAAAATTTATTTACACGTGACTATTATAAACATAAAAAAAATTTGGAATTAGAATTAAATAATTATGTACAAAAAGCAGGAACTTATTAAAAATTACGTCATAAAACTATAATTACACGTGAATTTTAAGAGAGAAAGGAATTTTTAAAGCAATAAATTTATTAACATGCGTTAGAAGTCTTAAATAGGAGAAATTACGTCATATTTACGTCACATTACAGTTATTACGTAAAATGAACACAAAATAATATTGCAAAACGGTTTAAATTTAGAAATTGCGCTAGACATTTATTTGATATTTTAAGAGGATACTTTTCAACTATTTTTGTTAGGAAAGCGCAAATAATATGCAAATTTAATTTCTAAGACAAGTATTTTCACGTGAATATTAAAAAGAGAAAGAATAGTTTGGTCAAAATTACGTCAGATTAAAAACGATTAATTTAAAATGTCTCATTTAAAAGAACTTTCTTTTCACTTTGTTAAAAAATACCAGGAGACAAAGACTCTGTTTACTTAATTCCTTTTATATTAGCTTATTTTGAAATGTTGTTACACGTGTCTACGTCATCAAGTTATTTTTATTTCGACGTTTTATTTGTATTTTTATTAATGTTGTACTAATTTATTTGTTTTTTCATTATTTAAAATAAAAATTATGTCAATTTGTATAATTTGGCGAAATTGGTCGACGGGATAATCAAGTAGTACCGCAACGGATTTGGCGTTAAAATTCCCCAATCAAAGAGAAATGAATAGAAATCCGTTTATAGAGAGATCGCCACTGTTTTTTAAATTATAATTCAATCTTTCGAAATCTTTTTAAAGCCGATGAAATTAGCGTGCATTTAGAGTCTACGGTGTCTGGACGGGGGTTGGCGAGCGTAACTCGTAGGGGGCCGAGCCCCCTAGTCCTTTAAAAAAAGTCGAAACAGTATAAAGATAACCATTTAGACATCGACCTCATATATTTTATGCAATAAGTCATTTTAAAATGTTGAAATGTAAATGAGAAATTTGTAAAAAACGCATTGGTTTAACATTGGCTTTCGAGTGACTAGTGTAGTATTTCTAAGTATACATAATTTTAGCACTAAATAATAATGTTTTGATTAATGAAACCTATTTTAAACTCTTTTTGCAGCGGGAGGAGAAAAAAAATATCATAATGCAGCCAGTACTAGTATAAAGAAACGTGTAAATATTATTAATTTGATTTTGAAACAGAACATCTTTAAAATATATTTTTATGCAATAAACTATGTCTACAAATTTGCGTAAGGCAGATTTCCCTCTAATGCAGAGTACGCCTTAGGCAGAATGTAAAGGCAGTATTAAAAAAAAAAAAAAAACATTATAACCGAAGGGGAGCAAAAAGAACCTCTAAAGGTCACGCGCCGTATAGAACAGTTCTGTTCAAATGTCTATAAAAAATGACTGACTGCCGTTATGATTATCACATTTATAAACAATATTGAAAAAAATCACGCTTCATATTAAAATGTAAGTTTTAACAAAAAAGAATTGTTGATTCACCCCTTCTTTGCCGAAAATATTCTTTATAAATATTTTCGTTCATCAAGCGCTAAAATCTATATAATAGACATCTATATTGGCACGGCTGCCAATGGGTGACAATTTTTCGATTCTAATCGCACCACTACTTTAAAAAAAAAAAAAAAAAAAAAAAAAAAAAAAAAAAAGAAACCAGATTTTGTAGTATATTTCTCTTGCAAATATTCTCGAACCAGTATGTCAACACGTTTTTGTTTTGAGAAAGTGGTATAAGGTAGAATGCCTGTGTCAGCTCTGAACTGGTGAAATTACAATCACCAGGCATTTGAATTCATATACGAATACACGGAGCCTACACATTTCAGACAAATATTCTAAATAAATGTTTTTACAACAAACTAAAAAGAAATATTGGCGACTCTCTTTGGTGATAGAGAGGAAGAAAATTCTTGGGGCAGATCATGCCACCATTGGTAACAGACAGAATTACAGAATATACATTTGGTTTTGAAAGTCTTAAATGGTCCTCTGAAACAAAGAAACTTTCTAGACAAAAAAATCAGTTCTGATTTGCAAAAAGAAAAAAAATGCTTCAAAAAATTGAAATTTTTTAAAAGTTGCTATATAATTTAAGATTGTTGAAATCTAATGCTTATAGCAAATTTTATTATTAACTTCACTTAAGAGAGGGCGCAGCTTTACCTGGTTTAGGGAGCACCGACTCGCAGGTCGGTTGCCTTGTGGTTCAGTCTGAATCTGCTAGAATGGGATTTAATTTAGTAAAATCCTATCTTTTTCTATTTTTTTATACGCCTTGTTTCAGCACAGGCGAAATGAAAATTTGTTGAAAATTATTCGAAAATGTTTAAGCTTAATGAATGAAAGTACACATTCTCTTTGAAACACTAGGTATTTATCACCAGAAGAAATATTTCAACTTTGTATAAAATTCGGAATTAAATTTTTATTCATTGTTTACAAAAATAATTGTTTTGAAAACACAGTATTTATGTAATTTGTTTGGAAAGTTGAGTAAAGTAACGCGAGATTTTTTTTTTCACTAGGGGGCTCGGCCCCCTACGAGCTACGCTCGCCAACCCCCGTTCAGACACCGCAGGCTCTAAATGCACGCTAATTTGATCGGCTTTAAAAAGATTTCGAAAGATTGAATGACAATTTAAAAAACAGTGGCGATCTCCCTATAAACGAATTTCTATTCATTTCTCTTTGTTTGGGGAATTTTAACGCCAAATCCGCTGCGGTACTACTTGATTATCCCGTCGACCCATTTCGCCAAATTATATAAATCGCCAAACCACTCGCCAAATTATACAAATTGGCATAATTTTTTTTTAAATAACGAAAGAACAAATAAATTCGTACAACATTAATAAAAATACAAATAAAACGTCGAAATAAAAATAACTGGATGACGTAGACAGGTGTAACAACATTTCAAAATAAGCTAATATAAAACGAATTAAGTAAATAGAGTCTTTGTCTCCTGGTATATTTTAACAAAGCAAAAAGAAAGTTCTTTTAAATGAGACATTTTAAATTAATCGTTTTTAATCTGACGTAATTTTGACCAAGCTATTCTTTCTCTTTTAAATAATCACGTGACAGTACTTTTGTTAGCAATGAAATATTATTTGCGCTTTCCTAACAAAAATAGTTGAAAATATCCTATCAAAATATTAAATAAATGTCTAGCGCAATTTCTAAATTTAAACTTTTTTGCAATATTATTTTGTGTTCATTTTATGTAATAACTATAATGTGACGTAAATATGACGTAATTTCTCCTAAGACTTCTCCTGTTAATGAATTTATTATTTTACGATATCCTTTCTCTTTTAAAATTCACGTGTATACTTTTTATGACGTAATTTTTAATAAGTTCCTGCTTTTTATACGTAATTATTTAATTCTAATTTGAAAGTTTTTTCCCTGTTTATAATAGTCACGTGTAAATAAATTTTTAATTTGAAGCAAACATTATTGCTTGCGCTTTTTATACAGTTGGCAACAGTTTAAATTAGTACAATTTTCTAAAGTCTGTAAAAAATATCTCTAGAAATGCTGAAAATTTGAATTTAAAATAGAAATAAAACCTGAAAAAAATGAGTCAAAATAAAAAAATTAATGCAATCTGCACTCCGGCAAATTCTAACGCATAAAATGATCTAAAAATGATTACACTGCCATGTATAGTTTTTGCTGCTATAAAACTTTTTTAGTGGAACGATTTTGTCCAACTTTAGCATTAAATATCTCTCAAAATAATGCTTCGATTTGAAAACTGTCTACATCAACGTGTTTATCAAACATTTCTGTATAAAAAAACCGATTTTCATATTTTTGTATGCACTATTTTTCTTAATATTAACGAAGAAAGACCTCCGGTCACAAAAAATTCAAAACCGGCGGCGGCGGCGGCGGCGGTGACAGCGGTAGTTACTTTTTTTTAGAATAGAGAGATTTTATAATTCGAAAATTCTTTGACTACTGATCAGATGGTGGTGGTGTGTGAAGGAAGGGAGCAGAGCCTGATTACTGCCTAAGCAAACTCACATTACTATTTTCGGAAAATATGTTTTGTCTTATTTAATCGTAAAATTCTACGATTAAATAAGGTTTAATTAAAAAAAATACTTTTCCAAAAAAGTGTGTAAATTTGCATTATGCGACAATCAGGTCCTAAGGAACACTGAATTTCATACTTAACTTTTTTTTTCTTTTTCAAGGAAAAGACTTATTAATTCTGCACTTGAGATCTGCCATATTTTCAAAATCTCAAATAAATACTCACAAAATTTCATGCGCCGCTTCCCCCTCAATCCCCCCCCCCCCAATTCAATCGCTGTGGACAGGTCAAAATCCGGCTCCTCTTATTGTTTTGTAACCTGCATTGATGCATGTTTGGTTTCTCTCTATTCTAAAAAAAAGTAACTACCGCTGTCACCGCCGCCGCCGGTTTTGATTTTTTTTGTGACCGGAGGCCTTTCTTCGTTAATATTAACAAAAATAATGCATACAAAAATATGAAAATCGGTGGTTTTATACAGAAATGTTTGATAAACACGCTGATGCAGACAGTTTTCAAATCGAGGAATTATTTTAAGAGTTATTTAATGCTAAAGTTGGACAAAATCGTTCCACTAAAAAAGTTTTATAGCAGCAATAACTATACATGGCAGTGTAATCATTTTTAGATCATTTTATGCGTTAGAATTTGCCGGAGTGCAGATTGCATTAATTTTTTTATTTTGACTCATTTTTTCAGGTTTTATTTCTATTTTAAATTCAAATTTTCAGCATTTCGAGAGATATTTTTTACAAATTTCAGAAAATTGTACTAATTTAAACTGTTGCCAACTGTATAAAAAGCGCATGGAATAATGTTTGCTTCAAATTAAAAATTTATTTACACGTGGCTATTATAAACAGGAAAAAAACTTTCAAATTAGAATTAAATAATTACGTATAAAAAGCAGGAACTTATTAAAAATTACGTCATAAAAAGTATACACGTGAATTTTAAAAGAGAAATGATATTGTAAAATAATAAGTTCATTAACATGCGTTAGAAGTCTTAGGAGAAATTACGTCATATTTACGTCACATTATAGTTATTACATAAAATGAACACAAAATAATATTGCAAAAAAGTTTCAATTTAGAAATTGCGCTAGACATTTATTTGATATTTTGAGAATTAATTTAAAATGTCTCATTTAAAAGAACTTTCTTTTCGCTTTGTTAAAAAATAGCAGGAGACAAAGACTATCTTTACTTAATTCCTTTTATATTAGCTTATTTTGAAATGTTGTTACACGTGTATACGTCATCAAGTTATTTTTACTTCGACGTTTTATTTGTGTTTTTATTAATCTTGTACGAATTTATTTGTTCTTTCGTTATTTAAAATAAAAATTATATCAATTTGTATAATTTGGCAAGTGGTTTGGCGATTTATATAATTTGGCGAAATTGGTCGACAGGATAATCAAGTAGTACCGCAGCGGATTTGGCGTTAAAATTCCCCAATCAAAGAGAAATGAATAGAAATTCGTTTATAGGAAGATCGCCACTGTTTTTTAAATTATAATTCAATCTTTCGAAATCTTTTTAAAGCCGATCAAATTAGCGTGCATTTAGAGTCTGCGGTGTCTGGACGGGGGTTGGCGAGCGTCGCTCGTAGGGGGCCGAGCCCCCTAGTCTACAAAACAGCAACAAGGAACTTCAAAATTTTCGTTGTCTTGGTTTTTCGTTTGTAAAATGGTCAACAATTTTCTTCTTATTAAACTGTTTTTTTTTTTTTATCGTAAAATAACTAAATAGCAAAGGCATTGCTGTTACATCGTAACTATAGGTTTTTCAGCGGTGACATCTTTGGCTACCATAATTTCCGTACGGTACTAATCATCAGGATAAATTTCTAACACATTTTCAATGGAAATGTATCAGGAAGATTACTGTTCGGAAATAGTGATAGCCAATAAAGTGACCGATGTAAATAAGTTTTTATTACTTTAAGATTTGAAACTCTTCAACTGTCTTCTACGGAAAAGTTACAGAAAAATGTCCGGCATGCTGAAACGATGTTAGAAAAGTTACTTGAGGCTGCAATATGATATGAATTAAAATAAAACTTCAGGAATAAAAATAATTTATTTTAACTCTGCACAAAAACATGTTTAAAATCGAAATAGTTGAGGTTAAAGACAAGGTAAAATATCATAGGAATATGCTGATTGTAACAAAATTCATTTATTATTTGATTTATAATGAAAAAAATAGGCAAATATTTTTTACAAATCTTTATTTCGCTCTTTCTAGTTTTGCGCCCTTAGGATTCATGCGCCTGGAGCAGTTTGCTCCAACTGCTCCACGGTAGCTACGCCCCTGCCTATCTGTATAAACACTGTTTTGATGAGGCCTATAGATATCTATGAGCGTTAGAGTTGCAGTAAAGTTAGAGATCCTACATGCACAACTTCCAGGTTGTGTAATATTTAAACGGAGCTTCTGATTGTAAAATAGTCAATGAAATATCGTCTTCAATTTGAAAGACCTATCCAATGATATGCCACTTAATATGGTGCGTAATTTTTTTTTTTTTTTTTTTTTTAGTCTCTACCGCCATTTTGTATTTTACGACCGCCATTCTGAGTTTATAAAAACCAAACCTAGCCTATAACCATTGACTGTTAAGACGAATCGATAGAGACCTCATTCATTAAAATCCATCCAGCCGTTGGGATGTTTCGAGGGTATAAAGAAATCCACATACACAGATACTCGTGAAACACATAAACCTTCTTGGCAGTCGGGTAACAATATAAGACCATCAACGCATTTTTTGAAGCTTTATAATTTTTGTGATTATATTGTATTTTATAACTTTTCTGATTACATTGTATTTTATGACTTTCCAAACTATTTATTGAATTAGACTTGTGCTTTTATTTGTTTGCTATATGTCACCATGCTGATGTCACATGAAGAAACTCTTACACTTGAAACTACTTAAGAGTATATCTAAAACTGACTGTCTTGATTACCTTTAATCTGAAAAATACTTGAAATATCTGAATGGGGTACTTACAAACCATATAAAATGTGTAAATTCCAAATGTGCTTCAAAAAATAAAATGGGTAAATAGCAAATTTCTTATGTCTCTAGTATAGGCCTCATACACAGTAAATAATTATATATCATGACATATACATTAAATTTTAAAATCTGACTATACACGGATGTTACGATGGAAAAGAAATTCTTCTCATTCTTGTGTATTGTGTTACTTACAGTGAAATCTTAGTGTATCTAAATACATTTCACTAATTCTGTTTCACACAGAGGTAAGTTGTTAAACACAATAAAACTCTTTACGGCATAAAGGGCAATTCGCATGGTCTCAGCGCTTTCATAGAGTTATTATGTAGAAAACATATTTGTGACAGAAAAATGACCTGTTTGATAAGCTAAAAAAAGGAGTGCGAAATGACTTATTATTATTGTTAAAGTCCTTTTTGGCTCCCCCCATGAGAAAATAATTCAATTTTTAAATAATTCAAATTTTATATATCTTCTTTTTTTCATCAAAGAATTCTGATTTGGAAGATATTGCTCATCACAATTAAAAGGTAAGATAATATATTATTATATTAAATATAACTAAAATAATTGAATATAAAATTTTTTATTTATTGATCTATTTTCTGTTAAACTTCCATATAAGATACAATCGACCACCGAAAATTGGGGCACAATAGACCTTCTGTATCCCATGTGATTGTGTAAGTTGGGCGTTATATGTGAAATTAAGAATTAATAAGGAAAAGTTTTTTTTAGAAGTAAATTAACCAATGATTCATGTAGTCTACATTTTTTAGGTGTTATCTATGTGTTACACTTCCAAATATCAGAATTAATCCAAATTAGAGGCCAAAAAATAGTAAAGGGGGTCCGGGGCTCAAAATTTTATTTATTTATTTATTTTTTTTAATATAGGGATTTTGTTATGAATTTTATTTTTTTTTTTGAAGTACCTTTTACTATAATAAGAATATTGCATATAAAAAAATGTGAAAATTTTTTTAATATTTAAAAAAAAAATTTCAATCGTAAAATTTTAAACATATTTAATTTTTGATATAACTCTGGAAGTACTTACACGATTTACAAAATTTTTACACTTTTGTGTACAGAAAATGTGTCATTTTAATTTGTCTTCAGGATTTCTTAAAATATTGATTAGAAATTTTATAAAAAAAAATTAAGTAAAAAAATGAAGTTTTTTTATGAGTTTTACATTAATTAGCATAGTATTTTCCCAATTATCACTCAAAATTATAAATCCTGAAGACAGTTTGTTGGAAATATAGCATAAAATCTCTGTTTAAAATTTCATACATATATCTTGCAAGGAACCTTAGATATATTGTTTTAAAGCTGACAAATTGTGAAAACTTTCATTCTGAGATAAATGGAGCTAAAGCTCTCATCGGTGGGCAGCTGATGCATCGCTTCTCAAGGCAAAAGGCGTTATATCTCTGGATCTAATGAAGATAAAAGTATGCGATTTGAGGTATTTAACGCTAAAAACTCAGTATTTTTTTTAAGCCAATTAAAAAATATTGCATTTTTTTGAGAATTTTTAGCCCCGGAACCCCCTAAACAAAGATTTTACTTATTCATTTATTTGTTTGTGGTTTCTTCTTATTTACTTTTTATAAACATTCACTTAATTTTGAATTAAATTAGAATTAAAGGAAATAATACATTTAAAAAAATTAATATACCTATTAGTTTGTATTTATAGATATTATAGATAAATTAGAAGTGTCAAGTGAGATAAAATTAATTTTAAAAAGATGTAGTGCTGTCACAAAAGAACATTTTCGCATATGATGTAATGTAGACATAAAAAATTCTAATGTTTTAAATTATTATTTTATAAGTAATATTTTAGTTTAGCATAGTTATGTTATTACAAAGGATATATTTAACTTTATTTTTCATATATTACATAAAAAGGATATACTTAACTTTATTTTTCATCATTACATAAAAAGAATACATTTGACTTTTTTTTTCATCGTTGCATAAAAAGTATGTATTTAACTTTACTTTTCATGAGTACATAAAAAGGATATATTTAACTTTTTAAATATTTATTTTAGATATGCCAAGAAACAAGGCTAGGAAAGTATAGAGTAACAATCAAATGGCCATTCAATAAAAATATCTTTCACGATGTTGAATTTCATTCAGCATAGGCGACTGATTAACCCTCACTAGATGGGGACCTACCAAGCACAGCTGATCAACAACCAAGCACATGACAATCAATGGTGGAAAATCATCAGCCAAAAATCCTATCACCTTTAGAATTACGTCCTCTACCAAAAGATTGTTTGTAAAACTTGCAAGGATTCAACATCATCAGTTCTAACTGATACATCAGTGAAAAAAATTATTGAAGAAGCAAAAAAGAAGGAACAGAAGAAAATTGAAACATAAAAAAGGAGCTTCAGTTAAAGCTAAAAAAGAATTTAGAAATAAAGTTTATTTCTATTAAAAAGAAAGGTGATAAAGCTGAAGATCCACAACGTGTTTCAGGGCAAAAAAAAAAGCAAAATTATGTATCAGAAAGTTCGAATGACTCTGTAGTGCTACAGAATACAGTGATAAAGAAATGATTTCACGGCATAATGCTAATTTTGGTAACGAAATTAAAGTTGGCAATTATATTTTGATCAAATTTCTGACAAAAAAGACAGTGGTTTATTTTGTTGGTTTGGTAACAGAGAGAAAAAAAAGATGAAGATTATGTTTTGTGAGATTCATGGAGCGAAAACCAAACCAAAACATGTTTATTTTTTGCTGATGTTGATAAATCTCTTGTGAGTGAATGTTCAAGATATTGCGATGTCCCGAACTCTACAGTTTCAAAAGAAAACAGCAGACCTTCAGCGACACAATAATCTTTTGGTACTTGCTAACTTTAACGCTCGTTAATTTTAAATGTATGAACTGAAGCCACGAATAAACAAATGAGGACGTGAATTTCAAAACCCGCCTTATCCAGAAAATCAAATTTTGGTAAATTGCGAAAAACCTCTAACTGCATCCATTTGTTTCCATTGTAAATCAAGATTTTACAATGCCATAATTACTGGATAAAACTAGTTTTTTTGCAGATTGTTGTGTTTTTTCGGTGCAGGTTTACCAATAGAATAGATTGATACAGAAAACACGATTTTTTTAAAATTTTGGATAAGGAGAGTTTTGAAACTCATGTCCTTAAATATAATACAGCCTTTGATTTCTGCCATTAAAGAATGTACTAGATAAAAAAAAAATTATTATTATTTACCTGTAGTTCACTTAGCCACTTGCTATTTAAAACATATACAAAATAGTATGTATAATTATTGGTTTTGAGTGAATGAACTTAATTTATCGATAACATGCATGTATTTTTTCAAACACAAAAAACACTAGTACTTTGAGAATAAACAGTCAAAATATGCAAAAGTGGTCCATTGCACCAAATTCTCCCCTATCTTCCGTTTGGCTGTTTTGTGTAACAGCTTAGTTAATTTTTTCAGTAGAAATAGTGAATTACAAATTCGTAGTTATTTTCACACTAGATGGTACCCGTCAAGATTTGACGGTAAATAACTTGAATGTTTCATCAGAAAAATTCTTGAATTTTTAATGATTTGCTTTTAAGTTTATTATTGAAATTGCGACAAATTTCTATATTGCATAAGTGATTCCTATTTCTTTAAAGCGATAGAGGGTAAAGTCAGCCAAACCTATTCAATGAAGTAACAAAATTTTAACTTTATAATTTACAACCCATTATGCTTCTTTTTACCAGAAATTTAACTAAAAATAGTGGGTAGAGAATTTATTTTTATTAACTATGGTCTCATTTTTTCGAAAAAATAACAGTATTTATTTTTATTTATTTATTATGATTTTTTAACTACATGACCATTAAAAACTGCCATGAATTTTATTTTTATCAGTCTCATTCTCTAAAATCCCAAATTTGAAACTTGGTGCAGCATATAATTTTTATCACTTGAATTTTATTTTACATTTTTATACATTTTTAAAATATTAAACAATGGATATCAAGATCATTTTTTTAATAGTTCTTATATGAATATCTTTCTTTCTTTCCGTTTTCTTTTTTTAAGGAAAAGAAAGGCAAAGTTTTCTTTTTTACACACACACACACATATATTCTTGATAATGGTCAGAAGATATAACAAAAATTGTAGATGAGCTCAATTTATTTAATTGATAATTACATTAAAAATATTTTAGCTTAAATATTTTAAATATAAAATTATTATTATTATCATTTTAAATATTGTTCAGCGTTAAATTTTATTTAATTATATTAATAATAAAATAAAAATCATAACTTCTCCTCCTAATAAAATATGTCATTATTGGAATAACTTATCGCGAAAAATATTACAGAAATCATTTTGCCGGAAGTTGGGTTCGAACCTGCTATCCACTACAAAATATCGGCTCCTTAAACTGCTGCTTTAGACAGCTCAGCCACCGAGAACTCGTTCTCAGTCCCTCTAAATTGAACACGGTTGATGCATCTGCAGATGTCCCAAAATGGGTCTACTTAAAATTTTACCTGTGCGTTTTAATATATATGATGATTTTAGAGTTTTTGAAGGATTTAAAAAACTGAAGGAGGATAGATGTTATACAACGTAGATTAAATAAGGCAGTTGTTCGACTTATAACGCGGCATCGGAATGCTTAAGCCTAACATGGCCGAAATAAAATGGCTGATTTTAACGAAAGATTATCAAGATCCGGATGAGTTCACTCGGGAAGCGTTATACACTTTGCGTCATTATATATATAATTCGTAATTGAAAATTATGTTTGCATTAGAAATGTGTTTAAATTCTAAGTAATCACCGCCTTTTATCTGGGAAAAGTACTCCTGTGACATGAAATTTTTTTAAGTTGGGGGATGCTACGAATTTTGAAAAATTAAGTTACTTTTAACACTTATATGATTATATGATTGATATGATTAATATGATTGAAAGATGTTTATGACTCCAGTTTGTCTGGCTGACTGTCTGTCTGCCCATGCTCTACTTTCATCGTCTAACAAAAAAAAAAAAAAAAAAAAAAAAAAATGTATTTTCTGTCGCAAAATGGAAAAACTAATGTACTAATTCCTTTAAAACATGGTACATAGATTAGGAACAGGTTGCTTATATATGTAAACATGTAGCAGTTAAAAATTTTCAAACTTTGCTATTTGAATGCATGTGTGATACATTTCATATAAAAACTCTTTTCGGTGTAATTGGCCGACAAAGAAAATATACTAAATGAAAAAAAAAAATTACATTTTTCAATAAAAATATATTTTTACTTATATTCTGTACATCAAACAATATATTCCGTGTCACGGGTAACCTGGTTTCAATCAATGGTCACATTAAATATGAAATACTGTTAATGAAAAACGTTTTATTTATCATTTTTATTCAGTATCTGTGGTTTAGTTTGTATTAAAAATATTCCGATTCAAGTAAAACTTAATAAATATATACTGTAAGGTAAAAGTCACCGGACATTTTTGAAGTTTTGTCAATTATCTGAAGAAATATTTTACAAATTGTTCTTGAACTTCAAGAATGCTAAGAACATTATTTTGAGATAGTATTTTTCTATGAAGTTAGGGCAATTACGTGACTAATAACAAATTGAACAGATAATATATATAGTACTTGTGATTACCCTGCATCGTAAAATACTCGAAATCATCTGTAGCTGTAACAAATGCCTATATAAGCATTATGCAACTTTTGTATGCACATGTGTAAGAATAAGAACGTAAATAAATTTATGAAGATATAAATGTTTCTTAAAAGAAATATTTTAATTTCAATATGTATTTTGCTTACTGCATGTAAGGTTTTCAACCAAATTTTGTACCACTTCCCGAATATTTGACAAGGTACAGTGGAAATATTATACAACAGTTACAAAATTAATCTCTCTATTCTAAAAAAAAGTAACTACCGCTGTCACCGCCGCCGGTTTTGAATTTTTTGTGACAGGAGGTCTTTCTTCGTTAATATTAAGAAAAATAATGCACACAAAAATATGAAAATCAGCAGTATGATACAGAAATGTTTGATAAATACGCTGAGGCAGACAGTTTTCAAATCGAAGAATTATTTTAAGAGATATTTAATGCTAAAGTTGGACAAAATCGTTCCACTAAAAAAGTTTTATAGGAGCAAAAACTATTCATAGGAATTTAATCATTTTTAGATCATTTTATACGTTTGAAGTTCCCGGTGTGCAGACTGTTTTTCTTTTTTTAATTTGACTAATTTTTTGAGGTTTTATTTCTATTTTAAATTCAAATTTTCAGCATTTCTAGAGATATTTTTTACAGATTTTAGAAAGTGATATTAATTTAAACTGTTGCCAACTGTATAAACAGTGGAAACAATAATGTTTGCTTCAAAAAAAATATTTATATTTGTAAATAAATTAAAAATTTATTTACACGTGACTATTATAAACAGGAAAAAACATTTGGAATTAGAAGTAAATAATTATGTACAAAAAGCAGGAACTTATTAAAAATTACGTCATAAAAACTATAATTACACGTGAATTTTAAGAGAGAAAGGAATTTGTAAAATAATAAATTTATTAACATGCGTTAGAAGTCTTAAATAGGAGAAATTACGTCATATTTACGTCACATTACAGTTATTACATAAAATGAATACAAAATAATATTGCAAAAAGGTTTAAATTCAGAAATTGCGCTAGACATTTATTTGATATTTTAAGCGGATACTTTTCAACTATTTTTGTTAGGAAAGCGCAAATAATATTTCATTTCTAACACAAGCATTTTCACGTGAATATTAAAAAGAGAAAGAATAGTTTGGTCAAAATTACGTCAGATTAAAAACGATTAATTTAAAAAGTCTTATTTAAAAGAACTTTCTTTTCGCTTTGTTAAAAAATACCGGGAGACAAAGACTGTTTACTTAATTCCTTTTATATAAGCTTATTTTGAAATGTTGTTACACGTGTCTACGTCAAAGACGAAAACAGCAATTGACATATGTATTTTTGGTACTACTTAGTTATCCCGTCGACCAAAAATCTATCATTCGCCAAACTATAAGATTAAATGCCAATAATGGTTGATCGTAAATGTCACATTAACTAGACTTTAAGCAAGTTACATTTGTCTACGTCATCAAGTTATTTTTATTTCGACATTTTATTTGTATTTTTATTAATGTTGCACTAATTTATTTGTTCTTTCGTTATTTAAAATAAAAATTATTTGAATTTATATAATTGGCGAGTGCTTTGGCGATTTATATAATTTGGCGAAATTGGTCGACGGGTTCATCAAGTAGTACCGCAGCGGATTTGGCCTTAAAATTCCACATTCAAAGAGAAATGAATAGAAATCCGTTTATAGGAAGATCGCCACTCTTTTTTAATTTATAATTCAACCTTCCGAAATCTTTTTAAAGCCGATCAAATTAGCGTACTTTTAGAGTCTGCGGTGTCTGAACGGGGGTTGACGAGCGTAGCTCGTAGGGGGCAGAGCCCCCTAGTATATTAAATATATGATGAGATATGAGTATTCGGCTGAAATAATTTTAATTGCGCATGCGAAAACGATGACCCTTTTTTTCAATAAAAGTATTTCCTGATAATTTGGTAGTTAACTACATGGGGCAATTTATATAAAAAGGCCAATCGAATGTCTTAAAGATTCAGAAAGACATCGGTGATATAGTTATTTCAATTTTAGTAGCTTTCTAAATGTAGCTGAATGATAAGAGATTTTCCATAAATTTTACTCCACATTTTTTACGAAATGAATGTAACATTTTTTGTTCCGGATTTTTAACACTTTCCAACAAAGTTGAAAAGTGTTTATGCATCCGGTTTGTCTTGTCCGTCTGGCCGTCTGTCCGTCTGTACGCGCTCTAACTCCCGTAAATATACTCGGATCGTTCTGAAATTTTTGGATGTTAGTGACCTCTACCATAGCACGAACCCTATTGCGAATGAAGTTGTAGCATGTTTAGTTCATTTACAGGGACAGTCAAAAGTTTTCCGTTACATTACGGCCTATGGGAAAGAATCGTTTCAAATGATTTTTAATGATGTTACATGCTTTCAAACATAATAAAATTTATATTCATTTATCAAGTGCATTAAAATATGCATTCCATAGAATATGCGCTGCAAAGAATAAATATTATTCATTTACAGGGCCACACAAAAGAATTCCGTTAAATAATGATATACGGGTGGAGGGAATTTTTTCCGGTGTATTTTAATTATATTAAATTATTTGATGTTTAATGGAAATGATATACGTCGCTGAGATTTACTATAACTTATTTCATGTATAATACGAAGTGCATAGCATTTACAGGGACACACAAAAGATTTCAGATACTATATTGTATCCGAAATATTGTACTGTAGCGATGATTGCTCGAAATGCATTTTTAATTATGTTATGCGCTTTTATGTTTCACTATATTTGTGCATTGTATATGATGTGTATAAATGCTGTAATTCATATACAGGGCTACACAAAAGAATTCGCAATGGTTACTGGGTATGATTGTAAATTGCTTAAAGGTGGTTTTTAAATGAGTTATGCATTTTTACTCAGTAGTTTTAAGAGTGTTTTAGTTTGAATTAAATGTTAGCTAAATAGTGGCGTGTAATAAAGGTACTATGTTAACTACAGGGTTGTACGAAAGTATACAAGTACGTTTCCATCTATTAGTATAAATTGCTCAAAGAGAAATTTCAACCTGTTATGCGTTTTCTTGCTAAACTAAATTTCCGCATTATATAGCATATATATCAACCTGCAGATCAAATACAGAGCTGTTCAAAAGAATTGGAATACGTATTTGATATGGATGGTAACTGCTGAAATCAGTTTTTCAAATGTTTTATGCTTTTTCTAAAATGTTTACTAAGTTCTTTTATATACATTATTTCCCTAAATAACGAAGTTTTGTTAAAGCATACAGAAGTGTTGGAAAGTGTTTCATAATCTATGCTTAACTCATGATTTTTCTTACTTTTTAATGTATATGGGAGGACCATTTAAACAAAAAGCCCTTTAAAAAAAGGAAAAACCTTAAAGCATTTGCTCAAAAAAAATGCATACATTTTTATTGGATCGATTAATAAAAAATGATAATTTATGGAAAATTCCTTATCATCCAGCTGTTTTTAGAAAGCAACTGAAATTTAAATCACTATATCGCCGACAGCTTTATAAATTTTCATTACATTCGACTGGTCTTTTTATATAAGTTGCACACGTCACCGGTTGCGCATGTGGAATTAAAAATTATTTCAGGAAAATTATGCTTCTGCAGCACTTCAAGTTTTCTGAAAGTGAGATAAATCTCGAAAAACTCTGCATGATATAAACAAGTCCCCCACGTCAAACGTGGGAAATGAAGTGCGTTCATACCATAACTAGTTTTATAAATATTCAGACCATGGTACAATAGTTGTTGCACTCTTATGCAAAAATGATGAATACAAAATTTATTACGATTCTACAATATTAAATTCATTAATACGGAAATAATAGGACCCCATCTTAAATAAGACGTAATCACCATGGCAACGTAGAATCATTACCTATCATGGGTTATCATTGAATTAATTAGATATGATAGGATTTAATGGAATGAATAAAACTTTTGTTACTACCTTTTTAAGTTTTGATTCGATTTTCATAAAATTTGAAATGACAAAATTCTGCAACGGTTATATATATTAAATTTCAAACCATTCGGTTGGGTAGTATTTGCGCTGTTATATTGCGGACAGACACACAGACGGACGGACCAGACGACGACTATAGGTGCTATGTATTTATATAATTACGAACGTACCTAAAAAAACATGCGATTTTCTTTTCTTTGTTTTTTAATTTTAAAGAAACGTTCATGGATATACAGGCTATTCTTAGACAAACGCGTACAAACGTTTTTCGCGGTCCATATAGTAAAAATGCAAAATCAAGCACGTTCTTTCCATTCCCGAAGTTCAAGAGCAATTCGTCAAATATTTCTCTAGATATTTGACAAAACGTCTGAAATCCAAAAATGTCCAGTGGTCATACAAAGTGTACGCGGATATTGAGAAATCTGCCACAATCACATTGTCCTATAGTTTTTTACGAGGTGAAACTCTTCAATTTTTGACAAAAGAAAATATTTAACCTTTTTAGGGGCAACTAATTATGTTTCTGTAATGTTGAATTGACACCATAATTTACGAGTAATTTTACTTCCAAATAAGGAAAAGAAATTTTACAGCTTTTTTTTTCCACCACTAGGGGGCTCGGCCCCCTACGAGCTACGCTCGCCAACCCCCGTTCAGACACCGCAGTTTCTAAAAGCACGCTAATTTGATCGGCTTTAAAAAGATTTTGAAAGATTGAATTATAATTTAAAAAACAGTGGCGATCTCCCTATAAACGGGTTTCTATTCATTTCTCTTTGATTGGGGAATTTTAAGGAAAAATCAGCTGCTGTTAAAAGATACTATGGCTGTTTTCCTCTTTGATTAAATAAAACCAGTTAAACATTTCAAAATAAGCTAATATAAAATGAATTAAGTAAACAGAGTCTTTGTCTTCCGGTATTTTTTAACAAAGCGAAAAGAAAGTTCTTTTAAATAAGACATTTTAAGCGGGCTCTCATGTCAAGCAAACAAGTCGTATGTTTGTTGTTCAATATAAATAAATAAATGAAAGACATTTTAAATGTGTCGTTTTTAATCTCACGCAACTTTCACCAAACTTTTATTTCTCTTTTTAATATTCACGTGAAAAAACTTTTGTTAGAAATGAAATATTATTTGCGCTGTCCCAACAAAAATAGTTGAAAAGTTCATCTCGAAATATCAAATAAATGTCTCGCGCAATTTTTAAATTTAAACTGTTTTGCAATATTATTTTTTATTCATTTTACGTAATAAGTGTAATGTAACATAATTTCTCCTATTTAAGACTTCTAACGCATGTTAATGAATTTATTATTTTACATCTTTTCTCTGTTAAAATTCACGTGTAAATATAGTTTTTATGAAGTAATTTTCAATAAGTTCCTGCTTTTTATACGTAATTATTTAATTCTAATTTGAAAGTTCTTTTTTCTGTTTATAATAGTCACGAGTAAATAAATTTTTAATTTGAAGCAAACATTATTGTTTGCGCTGTGCGCTGTTTATACAGTTGGCAACAGGTTAAATTAGTACAATTTTCTAAAATAAGTAAAAAATATCTCTCGAAATGCTGAAAATTTGAATTTAAAATAGAAATAAAACCTCAAAAAATGAGTCAAATTTAAAAAATAAATGCATTCTTGCACACCGGGAAATTATAATGTATAAAATGACCTAAAAATGATTAAATTCTGATGTATAGTTTTTGCTCCTATAAAACTTTTTTAATAGACCGACTTTGTCCAACTTTAACATTAAATATCTCTTAAAATAATTCTTCGATTTGAAAACTGCCTGTACCAGCGTGTTTATCAAACCTTTCTCTATAATACCGCCGATTTGCATATTTTTGTATGCAGTATTTTTGTTAATATTAATGGAGAAAGACCTCCGGTGACAAAAAATTCAAAACCGACGACGGCGGTGACAGCGTAAGTTACTTTTTTTTAGAATAGAGAGAAACTTTTAAGAGTAAATTTTAATTAAAATTTTTTGGTGTAAATGTTGATTAAATTGCCTCTAAAAAGGAACTATTAGATTGATTTATAATAAAGCTATAAAATTAATTACAATAAAAAACCCATCTTATATTGATTAGATTAACTCTTAAAACAAATATAATTTAAACTTAAAGTTACCAAAATACTATTTTCATAAACTTTAGTTATTCAAATTATTGAAAAATTAACCTTTATTCGTATAAGTAATCAGTACAGCATAAAATCAAGATACCGGGTGCCCTAAAGTGGACTGACTGATTTTAAAATTCAATAACTTGCCAATGGTGACAGCTATTAGAAAAATTCTTGCAAGAGGGTTATGCAAGATATCAAGAGATTTTTTTCTGCGATTCTTGTTTTTAGTTTCAAATAGCAGAGATAGGTGGCGTTCAAAGCAATAGGCACTAAATCCAGGCTCGATTTTTTTACCTCTCTCTTCTCTCAGCATTCATGCAAAGAAGGGTATTTAAAATGCATTGGCGACAGATACTCATTCCATATATTTAATCTCCTTCTTGCGCATCAATGCTGGGAAACGAGAGGCCAAAAACCGGGCTGTGGTACAGCGCCTATTGCTTGCAGCGCCATCTATCGCTTCTATTTGCAATTAAAAACGGGAATCGCAAAAAAAAGAAAACTTCTGACATCATACATAACCCTCCAGCAAGAATTTTTTTAATAGCTGTCACCGTTTGCAAGTTATTGAAATTTAAGTACAGTCAGTGCATTGTAGGACACCCGTTAGGTAATTATAATGAAGTTATCAATCGAGGCTCGGACTTGCGAAGCGAAAAATCAGCAAAAATGAATTCACTTTGTCACAATCATAGAATTTATTTCTCTGTGAAATCTAAACCTAACATCCTTATAGTCCAAAAGTCGACAGCACAAAAACCTATGTTAGCAAGCACAAGAAAAAAACTTTATTTTATGGAAGAGTATAAAAGTAGGGGAATCTAATGATCCATGCCTGCTGGAAGTGAAGTGATGCATAAGCCAAAAATGAATACCACTAGTGGTTGACTCGTAGGTTTATCATTGTGTTTGTCCTACAAACAAAGATATGAAAACATGGAGGACTGGGAGCAGGAAAACACAATGATAAACCTACGAGTCAACCACTGGTGGTATTAATTTTCGGCTTATGCTTCACTTCACTTCCGGCAGACATGGATCATTTAGATTCCCTACTTCTACTCTTCCATAAAATAAAGGTTTTTTTCTTGTGCTTGATAACATAGGTTTTTGTGCTGCCTGCTCTTGGACTATTATCACCGTCTCAAAATTCATACGCACCTCTCATATCCGTATTCACCATTTAAAAATTATTTTAACACGCATTAGGTTATTAATAAATATATTTCTAAACTTGAAGTGATGTTTGTCAGCTTACAACTTTACATGTAAACATTCGCACTCTTGACCTGAAGCTCTGATCTCAGTACAGGCGAATGAAAATTCCAGAAATTTACATTTTTAAAACGCATTTGTGCTAAGATACTTCGCTTTATCAAAGAAAATAATCGTTTTGTTTTAAATCTGTCGTAATTTTCACTCATTGAGGCATTTCAACTAGTGTCTCAAACTCAGTTTCAGCTGAACGAAAAAGTATTGAAATGTAACAGCTTTATGGGGAGAAAATACGCATTCGATAGAAAGCGGGAAGTCATTTCTGTTCAAAAAAACTTTAAGTTATTTTTAATTGTAATAAGAAAGCGCAATCAGTAAGGATATCCTTATCATTTTATAAACGTGCGTGAATGTTTGAGTCAAATCGACGCACAGTGGAGTATTTGGTGGATTCAGCCGCCCAAAAATATTTCTTATTGAAAAATTGGAGTAAAGTTTCTTATTGATTAAATTTTCAGATTATTATTACTTTTTAGTAGCTTTCTTTGAAAATAGGATTTTTTTAAATCTATATACAGGGTATATGGAAAACATTGTAACATGTAATATGCACGTGAATTGCAATAAAATATTAATGAATACACAATATTAATCTTTTCATATAGAGATAATCATATAGAGTAATCATATAGTTTCATACAGAGACTCATCTTGTCATATAGAGTAAGTCAAAAACTAAAATTTGTAACACTATATTGCAATTCCTTTTAAAAATTCGAATATAAATAGTATTTTAACCATTTTGTTATCAAGAGTTTGTGGATGTTTTAAAATCGATATCAAATTACACTATATTTCAATAAAAATATGTTCAAAATTTTCAAATTTACTTTTTAAATGTTAGGTCTACCGGAAAATTCTGTCGTATAATGTTCATTCACGCCTACTTTTTTAAAATTCAGATTTCTTCATTGGCACCACTTTTTTGAAATGGTGAAATTCTTATTGTTTTCCATCATAGATATTTCCGTTTAAGGTTACTTTTGTACCTTCTAGTGTTCTAGTGTGTTGCTTTCATGCTCAATATACGAAATCTCTTCCATAGTGATACACAGACTCTTATACAAACTTGATTCTCATGGGTCGACAGAATCTAGGCGATGAACGCATTGGAGTTTGTCAAATGATACTTTTGTATATCTTTAAAAATTAATCTATTAATCAAACAGTATTTAAAAAAAAAATTATTGGTCAGATATGTAAATTGGAACTTTTTTATGACCGAAGACATTCTGACAACAATTGCAATTTATATATATTAGAATACATTTCGAATTGAAAGGGAAATGAAAACGTTATCATTTACAAAAACATGTGCATTTGTGTGTTTGAAAGGAATTCTTCTAAATTCGCAGTTATTCGCATCTACTGTTTTTAAAATTATTAAATACATACTATATTGAACTCTCATTTAGTGTAAAAAAAATCACCGGGACCCATCCTGATGTATTACAAATGTTTTATAGAATATTGAAATTAACCATACAAATTTCAAAAATATACGGCACATTTTATGTCGCTTTATCATATCTGTTAATTTAACAAATATAAATATATTCATGTGAAATGTAAACATATATACCGGGTGTCCCAAAAAGGACTGACTGATTTTAAAATTCAATAACTTGCAAACGGTGACAGATATTAAAAAAATTCTTGCAGGAGGGTTATGCATAAGGTCAAAAGTTTTATTACAGTGATTTTCAATTTTAGTTCGATTTACAAACAATAGATGGCGCTGTAAGCAATAGTCGCTAAATACAGGCTCGATTTTTGGTCCTTTATCTTGTTCCATGCAGAAAAAGGAGATGGAAATGTATTATCCGGGCCACGAAGTACCAAAAATCGAGCCTGAATTTAGCGACTATTGCTTACAGCGCCATCTATTGTTTGTAATTCGAACTAAAATTGAAAATCACTGTAATAAAACTTTTGACCTTATGCATAACCCTCCTGCAAGAATTTTTTTAATATCTGTCACCGTTTGCAAGTTATTGAATTTTAAAATCAGTCAGTCCTTTTTGGGACACCCGGTACATGGACTTTAACAATCCATAACGATATGGTATAAGGAAAAGTTTAGGTAGAAAAAAATCACACTGAAATAAACAGGCACAAAATCGAACCGTAAAGTACAAATAAAAAACTTACTGATACAAGCAAGTTTTACCTTCCCTGAAACTCGTTTGCTCAAGCAAAGGAAAAATTTATATGTATACGGTGAATTCCCATCTATTTATCTTCACAATTAGCTACATTTTTCTCTCCTCAACTGCGTTTCGAAAAATTGACTTTTGGCCGTCTAAATTGGTAAAATACTCCACTGTGCGACGTCCAAACGGATGAATTAATACTTTTGTATCTTTGCATATACATGGATTATAACCCGGAAATGAACATGGGCTGTGTTTTATTTATTTTATTCAAATATTTTGCTTAATAATTCAAAATTTCATTATTTTTCGTAGAGAATCATTGAATTTTTTCCTATAAAATTTAACCATCTTTCTTTTTTCGTTGCCAAAAAATGAAAACCCGGAATAATAATTTCTCCTCAATAATTAATTTTCAATTGAAAGACATTCATGTGAAATGTAAACATGGGCTTTAACAATCCATAACGATATGGTATAAGGAAAAGTTTAGGTAGAAAAAAATCAGACTGAAATAAACAGGCACAAAATCGAACCGTAAAGTACAAATAAAAAACTTACTGATACAAGCAAGTTTTACCTTCCCTGAAACTCGTTTGCTCAAGCAAAGGAAAAATTTATATGTATACGGTGAATTCCCATCTATTTATCTTCACAATTAGCTACATTTTTCTCTCCTCAACTGCGTTTCGAAAAATTGACTTTTGGCCGGCTAAATTGGTAAAATACTCCACTGTGCGACGTCCAAACGGATGAATTAATACTTTTGTATCTTTGCATATACATGGATTATAAACCGGAAATGAACATGGGCTGTGTTTTATTTATTTTATTCAAATATTTTGCTTAATAATTCAAATTTTCATTATTTTTCGTAGAGAATCATTCAAATTTTTCCTATAAAATTTAACCATCTTTCTTTTTTCGTTGCCAAAAAATGAAAACCCGGAATAATAATTTCTCCTCAATAATTAATTTTCACGTGAAAATGAAAAATTAAGAATTTAAAAAACATATGAATGTGACGTGATATTGTAAATAAAACGGAAATTTTCAAGTGGTATTTCTTAATAATATACGGTGCATTAAAAGGAGTAAGTAAGGAAAGCATGTGAATATGACGTCATATAACGGATATGCTATGATGTTGAAATAAAATGGTCTTGAGTTATGGCATCAATTCTTATTATATAAAAAAAAATTATTATCAATCATCAAAACTTGACGGTTTGTCGTCTGCGCAAGGTTAACATAAACTTTTAATTTTTAATTTAAAATTGGAATAAGTTCAAAAAATGTTTTAAATAAAAATGAATAGTAAATTTCAATAATTTGCACCGCAAAATTATCCATGTCGGAAATGACGTATTATGACTAGCGGGAAATAGTTATTTTATTCTTAAAAACTATAAAATTAACTGGATTGCATAAAAACTAGTCGGATGTGGAAATCCCAAAACTTTCTTCTATCTAATACATGTTAATACTTCCTGAAAAATGCAGAAAAGCAGCGCCACCGGTTAGGCGATTTTCACCAAAATCTTATCAGCAACAACTTATGTCAACTTCTAACTGAAACTGAAGTTCGATGAAAATCCGTGCATTAGTTTTTGAGATTGAACTGTTGTGGAATTCGTAAAAAATTATGCATAGCAGCGCCACCTGCTGGGCGATTCACACTAAAAACTAGACAGCACTAATTTATATCAGAGACTAACTGAAACTGAATTTTGAGGAAAATTCGTGCTTTAGTTCTTGAAATAGAGCTATTGCGGTAATCATGAATAATGCAGCATAGCTGCGCCACCTGTTGGGCGATTTACCCCAAAAATTAATCAGCATCAAATTCAAATTATATCAAGGGCGAACTGAATCTGAAGTTTTATGAAAATCCGTGCATTAGTTCTTGAGATACAGCTTTTGCGGAAATCGGGAAAAATGCAGCATAGCAGCGCCACCTGTTGGGCGATTTGCACCAAAAGGTAATCAACTCCAATTTATATCAGGGACTAACTTAATCTAAAGTTTTATTAAATTCTGTTCATTAGTTCTTGAGATAGAGTGCCCGCAAAATTTGTGCCACATACAGACAGACAGACTCACAGATTCACAGGCAGACATTTTGTAAAAACATGTTTTCGGGGATCTCTGACCTCTAGAATGTGTAAATCCATCGAAAACCGGAATTCGAAAATTTTCACGAATCCAATACCTTCTTCTTCTAAAGATAGAAGAAAGTAAAAATTAACGAGTGTTAATTCTTATATCGGTTCATTTCAGAAAATAGGAATATTTTTTTTTAACAAAGTTGCATTTTTGTTCGTAAAACATAAAGTTTTAATTTAATATGATTGCGGAAAAAAATATAACAATTTTCTCTCGACCAGTATCGAAATTAAGGCTCGGGAGCTCGAAGTATATTAGAGACACGTTTGTAAATCGCAGTTTGGCAACCGGATTTTAATTCCACATTTATTTAGCTTTATAATTCTAAAAATATTGTGTCATTTTTAAGAACAGCTTTTTAAAATATATTTGTTATAATAGATTTTGTAAAGTCTTATACAGGATGCAATGAATACATATACAAATTTCACACCAAATAACACCTAAAATATACTGTTGTGGTAGAATCCTCCCAGCGTAGTTTTTACTTTCTTCTATCTTTACAAGAAGAAAGTATTGGATTCGTGAAATTTTTCGACTTTCGGTTTTCGACGGATTTACACATTTTAGGGGTCAGAGAACCTGAAAAACATGTTTTTACAAAATGTCTGTCTGTGAATCTGTTAGTCTGTGAGTCTGTCTGTCTATCTGCTTGTATGTGACACAAATTTTGTGGGCCCTCTATCTCAAGAACTAATGTACGGAATTTAATAAAAATTTATATTAAGTTAGTCCCTGATATAAATTGGTGCTGATTAGTTTTTGGTGTAAATCGCTCAACAGGTGGCGCTGCTATACAGCCTTTTTCACGATTTCAGCAATAGCTCAATCTCTAGAACTAATGCGCGGATTTTCATCAAATTTCAGATTCAGTTAGTCCTTGACAGGAATTGAAGTTTTGTACATTTTGGTGTAAATCGTACAGCAGGTGGCGCTGCTATACTGCATTTTTTACGATTTCTGCAATAGCTCTATCCCAACAACTAATGCTTGAATTTTCAACAAACTTCAGATTCAAGTATACTTTGATATGAATTAGTGTTGTTTGTGTTTTGGTGCAAATCGCTCAACAGGTGGCGCTGCTATGCTGCACTTTTCAGAATTTCGATTATAGCTGTATCTCAAGAACTAATGCCAGAATTTTCACCAAACTTCAGAATCAGTTAATCCTTGGCATAAATTGACATTTTGTTATAAATCGCTCAACAGGTGGCGCTGCTGTGCTGTATTTTTCAGAATTTCCACTATAGCTGTATCTCAAGAACTAATGCACGAATTTTCATCAAACTTTAGAATAAGTTGCCCTTGACATGAATTGACATTTTATACAGTTTGGTGTAAATCGCTCAATAGGTGGCGCTGCTATGCTATTTTTGTGATTTCCGCAATAGCTCTATCTCAAGAACTAATGCTTGGATTTTCAACGAACTTCAGATCCATGTATACCTGGATGTCAATTAGTGCTGTTTATGTTTAGTGTAAATCACTCAAAAGGGGGCGCTGCTATGCTACATTTTTCAGAATTTCCGCTATAGCTCTATCTCAAGAACTAAGGCACGAATTTTTATCAAATTTCAAATTCAGATACACTTTGATATGAATTGGTGCTAAATTGATGCAATTTCTTGTACTATTTAAATGATTTAATTGACGTGATTTATATAGAAAAAAGTTTTGTGATGGCCACAACATACTAGTTTTAGTTTTACGAAGAAAGATTCGTCGAATTCCACGTTTTTACTCGGACTTCCTTTTTACTTTCTTCTATCTTTACAATGGATTCGTGAAAATTTTCGACAGATTTACACGTTTTAGGGATCAGAGATTCCGAAAAACATGTTTTTACAAAATGTCTGTCTGTGAGTCTGTGACTCTGTCTGTCTGTATGTACGTACAGTCGTGGGGAAAAAAAAGTAAACACCCCCTGCTAACTCCTCAACAAATTATCGTAGACGAAAGTTACCGGCACCGAACGATTGGAAATAAAGTCTACTTTTAAATGATGCATATAAAATTTTCTTAGGGAGCCATCTACATATTAAAACGAATCCAAACTTCATTTTTTTCAATGGTAATGCCCAATTTTAACGAGATATTTCAAATCTTCGGTTCAAACTAAGCCTAGACACCAAAATTCAAGTTATTTGAATCATAAGTTTTTGAATTATAAACATTCAAAATTTAGTGCTTGTAATGTTAAATTGCATTTTCATATTTTTATTTATATCTCCTGGAATGATGCTCTTAATGTGCTAATTTTTTTACTTTCTTCTATCTTAACAAGAAGAAAGTATTGGATTCGTGAAAATTTTCGACTTCCGGTTTTCGACGGATTTATACGTTTTAGAATGCCCAGAACACGATTTGATGGTTTTTAGAAAATGTCTGTCTGTCACTCTGTCACTCTGTGAGTCTGTATGTGACAAAAATTTTGTGGGCGCTCTATCTCAAGAACTAATGCACGGAATTTCAGAAAACTTTATATTTAGTTAGACCTTGATATAAACTGGACCTGATTAGTTTTTGGTGAAAATCGCCCAACAGGTGGTGCTACTATGCGGCATTTTTTACGATTTCTGCAATAGCTATATCTCAAGAGCTACGGCACGGATTTTCATAAAACTTCATATTCAAATAGTCCAAGATATAGTTTGGAGCTGATTAATTTTTTGTGAAAATCGCCCAACAGGTGGCGCTGCTATGCTGCATTATTCATGATTATCGCAATAGCTCTATCTCAAGAACAAATGCACGAATTTTCATCAAACTTCAGATTCAGTTAGACCCTGATATAAATTAATGCTGTTTAATTTTTGGTGTAAATAGCCCAACAGGTGGCGCTGCTGTGCTGCATTTTACACGATTTCCGCAAGAGCTGTATTTCAAGAACTATTGCACGGATTTTCATCAAACTTCAGATTTAGTTAGTCCTTGACATGAATTGACATATAAATTAGTGCTGTTTAAGTTTTGGTGTAAATCGCTCAACAGGTGGCGCTGCTTTGCTGTATTTTTTGCTATTCTCGCAATAGCTTTATCTCAAGGACTAATGCTTGGATTTTCAACAAACTTCAGATTCAGGTATACCTTGATATCATTTAGTGCTGTTTATTTTTTGTGTAAATCGCTCAACAGGTGGCGCTGTTATGCTACATTTTTCAGAATTTCCACTATAGCTCTATCTCAAGAACTAATGCACGAATTTCCATCCAACTTCAAATTCAGATATACTTTGATTTGAATTGGTGGTAAATTGATGTTATTTCTTGTACTATTTAAATGATTTAATTTAAGTGATTTATATAGAAGAAAGTTTTGTGATGGCCACAACATACTAGTTTTTGTAGCAATAATACTATATACCCAAACATAAATACGCTGAATTTGCAATTTTTATAATTTTGTGATATTAATTATGAATTATGAAATTAATATTCGAAAAAATTATGAATTTCAACCTACAATCTTTTTGATGGATTTAGATTTATTAAGTCTTGGTTTATGGAAATCCAAAATTTCACATTTTTCTTCCAAGTAGTTTTCAAATTATGCTTAAAAAACGGCAAAATGATGGTTTAAGGGGCCGCCTGTGATACAAGTGAGTAGATATTTTGAAATTTATTCTGCTATTAGGTAGCTTTCATTACAAAAAGCTACCTATTGCAGCCGTTCGGAGGAAAGCGATTTCAAAAACTTTTGGTATATTTTCATCGATCATGACCCCCAGACCCCGAAACCACCCTCCGTTCAAAATTGATATATATATATATATATATATATAACCATATATATATATATATATATATATATATATATATATATATGACCTATGTCACACTATAACTCTCGTATTTATGAACCGATTTGGGTGTAATTCGGTGTGTACATAGTACATACCAATGTCTCGACCGAGTTCGTTGGCCAGCTTCATCCGCCATTTTGTTTCAAAATGGCGGCCATTTAAAATTTTTAAAAAAATTTAAAATTTGAAATGTGGTACCAAAAAATTGAAAATGGAAAAAGATTTTTTTTTTATCTATTTGACCTTTATACAAAGACTCCGGAGCAGTTTTTGTTTCGTCTATATTTTAAAAAATGGCTGAGTTATAGCATTTTGAATTTCTAGCGTGGCTGACATTTTGAAACGTCCTGAAATTTGTCACGTGATAAAAGGCGTATTTATGAACCGATTTGGATGTAACTTCGTTTATACATAGTACATACCAATGCCTCGACCGAGTTCGTTGGCCAGCTTCATCCGCCATCTTGTTTAAAAATGGCAGCCATTTAAATTTTTAAGAAAAATTTAAATTTGAAATGTGGTCCCAAAAAATTGAAAATTTAAAAAATATTTTTTTTATGTGTTTGACCTTGATAAAAAGATTCGGGAGCAGTTTTTGTTTCGTCTATATATTAAAAAATGGCTGAGTTATAGCATTTTGAAACGTCCTGATTTTTGTCACGTGATAACAGACGTATTTATGAACCGATTTGGATGTACCTTGGTGTGTGCATAGTACATACAAATATCTCGACCGAGTTCGTTAGCCAGCTTCATCCGACATCTTGTTTCAAAATGGCAGCCATTTAAATAAATTTTAAAAATTTAAAATTTAAAATGAGATACCAAAAAATTGGAAAATGAAAAAGATTTTTTTCGTATGTGTTTGACCTTAATACAAAGATTCCGGAACAGGTTTTGTTTCGTCTATATCTAAAAAAATGGCTGAGTTATAGCATTTTGAATTTCTATTGTGGCTGACATTTTAAAACGACCTGATTTTTGTCACGCGATAACAGGCGTATTTATGAACCGATTTGGATGTAACTTGGTCTGTACATAGTACATACCAATGTCTCGACCGAGTTCGTTGGACAGCTTCATTCGCCATCTTGTTTCAAAAGGGTTGTCATTAAAAAAAATGTAATTTAAAATTTAAAATGAGGTAATAAAAAATTGGAAAATGAAAAAGATTTTTTTTTTTGTGTTTGGCCTTGATACAAAGATTCTGGAGCAGTTTTTGTTTCTGAAAATTTGTTCTTTTGTTTATATCTTAAAAAATGGTTGAATTATAGCACTTTGAATTTCTAGCATGGCTAACACTTTGAAACGATCTTGTATTTGTCACGCGATAACACACGTATTCGCCTATTTCGATGGAAGAAGGCAAGTGGATAGTATACGAAGTTCACTGGCCAGCTTCATCAGCCATCTTGCTTCACAATGGCGGCCAATTAATAAAACTACTTTAATAAAAGCAGCTTGGATAAAGCTGACTAATTTCGCGAAATTCTCATTCATAATGATTTACTATTGATAAAAATTAGTATTGAATCTCCTATATTCGGTTTCCACTAAATTGAGCTTCGTGTGTTTGAATAATATAAGTTGGCTTTTTTAAAATAAGGAATATGAAAGCTACCTCTTCCTCCCGGCACTGGCCGGAAGGACTTTTTTGTAATCTAACAGGCTTCATTGACTCCTTGAGTGGCACTTCAGGTGCCTTGATCAAGAAGGGGGCTCTCTGGGTTAATATCAAGTACGGAACTTCAATTTGGATACAACCCTTAAAATACGCTCGTTTTAAAATAAATAATTTCTCGAAACTTATGGTACGAATTGCATAAAAATTTGTTTTTAGGCTAGTAGAAGGACGTAGAGTTCATTTATGCTGTCAGAATTATGTACTTCTATTGAAAAAACCAAAGTTATGGTTCGTTTTAATATGTAGATGGCCCTCTAAGCAAATTTTATATACATCATTTAAAAGTAGATTTTATTTCCAATCGTTCGGTACCAGTAACTTTATTCTACGATAATTCGTTGAGGAGTTAGTAGGGGGTGTGTACTTTTTTTTTCCACGACTGTACGTATGTGACACAAATTTTGTGGGCGCTCTATCTCAAGAACTAATGCACGGAATTTAATAAAAATTTATATTCAGTTAGTCCGCGATATAAATTGGTGCTGATTAGTTTTTGGTGTAAATCACGCAACAGGTGGCGCTGCTATGCAGCCTTTTTCGTGATTTCCACAGTAGCTCAATCCCCAGAACTAATGCACGGATTTTCATCAAACTTCATATTCAGTTAGTCCTTGACATGAATTGACGTTTTATACATTTTGGTGTAAATCGCTCAACAGGTGACGCTGCTATGCTGCATTTTTTGCGATTTCCGTAATAGCTCTATCTCCAGGACTAATACTTGGATTTTCAACAAACTTCAGATTCAGGTATACCTGGATATGAATTAGTGCTTCATATGTTTTGGTGTAAATCGCTCAACAGGTGGTGTTGCTATGCAGCATTTATCAAGATTTCCACAATAGCTCAACCTCCAGAACTAATGCACGGATTTTCATCAAACTTCAGATTGAGTTAGTCCTTGACATGAATTGTCGTTTTATATATTTTGGTGTAAATCGCTTAGCAGGTGGCGCTGCTATGTTGCATTTTTCGCGATTTCCGCAATAGCTCTATCTCAAGAACTAATGCTTGGATTTTCAACAAACTTCTGATTCAGGTATACTTTGATATGAATTAGTGCTGTTTACGTTTTGGTGCAAATCACTCAACAGGTGGAGCTCCTAAGCTGCATTTTTCAAAATTTCCACTATAGCTCTATCTCAAGAACTAATGCACTAATTTTCATCAAATATCAGATTTAGGTATACCTTGATATGAATTGGTGCTAAATTGACGTAATTTCTTGTACTATTTAAATGATATAATTGACGCGATTTATGTAGAAGAAAGTTTTGTGATGGCCACAACATACTAGTTTTATTTGTTGCAATTTTATTTTCGCAATTGTTCATGTTATTTAGCACTTTTTTTTTAGCCCCCGGTACGGTATGCTATTTCTTTCTCCCAGCTTATTTTGTGTCCAAAAAATAACGTTACCTTACAGAAGCCAGCAATAAACAAAGCAGATGTATCATTGTACGATTAAATGCTCTATAGCAATTTTTTTAATTTCTAAGCATCGCACATTTTCAATTTTTATACCGTCGTATTGGAAAAAAAAGTACTTTTAAATGCAATTTGTTTGAAAACTGTATCTCCATTTATTTTTGAAATATTAATTTTTTTGTAGTTATTAGCACCATTTGTTTAATTTTGGAAACTCAACTACTCCATTTATATAGAAAGTAAAGGGAAAATTGTTGATAAATAGCAATTATATCTTTTTGTTGCCATTTTCTCATAACAACCGAAAGAAAATGCAATTAAAATACGTGCTATTTTGAAAAAAATATAAACGAATATTTTCTGTAAAAACATGAAGATATTATAAACTATATTTAATTTTAAGTATCTGTAGACGCTTTCAGTGTGACGTCACGCTTTCAGTCACGACGTTTTGGTTGGAAACTGACTCCAAACAAACGGTTGCTATGCGTAATTTCTTTTAAAATATAAATCGTGGAAAACGTTACCAGTACATATCAAGTATTAAAACACTTAGATGTGAGATATATATATACGGTATAGCTGCAACACACACAAACAAAATAGAAAATACAACATAGCAACCGTTTGTTTGGAGTCAGTTTCCAACCAAAACGTCATGACTGACGTCACGACTGAAATCGTCTATATTAATGTTACAAACAAATGAATGCCTATGAATCATTAGATAGCCCTTTTTTGTCGAGTTTCTTTAATGACGGCATCTTTTTGCTGCATTTGTGAATTATTTTGCGATAGTGACATTCTATGCATGCTTTACTGTAGATGTTTAAGAGTGGATCGTAAATGCGGAATTCTTAAGAGGATACGAATGACGTCATTTTACATAAAATAAAAGTGTATGCTTTAAGTCTTAAAATTGAAATATGTTTTGTACTATTTATATATGCATATATTTTTTTTCATCGGGGGCAGCACTAAATTCTGAAAAAGCAGAATTCCTCTTTTCCAGTTTTTTTTTTTTCTTTGTTGACTGGGTTATGTCGAGGCCATACAGATAAAAAAATCCGTATTGTCTCCTATAAAATATGATAAAGAGTTGGTTAATTATGTATGTTTTTATTTATGGGGAGTGAAATGCTTTGCTTAATTAATACATTTATCTTTCTTTTAACGTTACGTGAACGAAGTCAGGGGTAACAGCTATAGTACTCAATAAAGATAAATAAACCCCATTTTTCTCTTTCCTCTGCAACAATGGAAGTAATCCGATAGCTGCCATTTTGGAAGAAATTTCATAAAAAACTTTTAAAATGAAATTTGATACATAAAGATTGGAATATTTAAAAAAATAACTTATGCAGGCACATTCACAAATAAACAGCTTCCATTAAAGAAAAAAATAATAATAAAATTGGTTTAGTTGCAGATGACTAAAAAACTAGTATGTTGTGGCCATCAGAAAACTTTCTTCTATATAAATCACGTCAATCAAATAATTTAAATAGTAAATCAATTAAAAATTACATCAATTTAGCACCAATTCATATCAAAGTATATCGAATTTGAAGTTTGATGAAAATTCGTGCATTAGTTCTTGAGATAGAGCTATAGCGGAAATTCTGAAAAATGTAGCATGGCAGCACCACCTGTTGAGTGATTTGCACCAAAACATGAACAGCACTATTTCATATCAAGGTAATACCTGAATCTGAAGTTCGTTGAAAATCCAAGCATTAGTTCTTGAGATAGAGCTATTGCGGATATCGAAAAAAAAAAGCATAGCAGTGCCACCTGTTGAGCGATTTACACCAAAATGTATAAAATGTCAATTCTTGTCAAGGACAAACTGATTGTGAAGTTTGATGAAAATTCGTGCATTAGTTCTTGTGATACACCTATAGTGGAAATTCTGAAAAATGCAGCATAGCACCGCCACCTGTCAAGCGATTTACACCAAAATGTATAAAATTTCATGTCAAGGACTAACTGATTCTGAAGATTGGTGAAAATTCGTGCATTAGTTCTTGAACTATAGCTATAGTGGAAATTTTGAAACATGCAGCATAGCAGCGCCACCTGTTGAGTGATTTACACCAAAATCTAATCAGCACCAATTCATATCAGGTGCTAACTGAATATAAATTTTTATTAAATTCCGTGCATTAGTTTTTGAGATAGAGCTCCCACAAAATTTGTGTCACATACAGACAGACAGACAGACTCACAGAGAGACATTTTGTAAAAACATGTTTTTCGGAATCTCTGACCCCCAAAACGTGTAAATTCGTCGAAAACCGAAAGTTGAAAATTTTCACGAATCCAATACTTTCTTCTTGTAAAGATAGAAGAAAGTAAAAACATTCTTTTTTTAAAAAAAATACTAATTAAAGTACCCCGCGTTGCTCGGAATTTTAAGAATGTTTGTTGTGAAAAATCAATTTCAAAATTAACAGATCAACAAATAGATCAAACAGATAAACAAATTCAGAGAACCTCAAAATGTTAAAATATGCCAATATTTCTATAATCGGGTTTCATCACGTTTCAATACGTTTTTTCAAACTCATATGTCGTTATTTATTCACCTGCTGACGTCCATTATATTTCCAATATGAAGTAATATTCACTTTTTTTTTTCGTCAAACTATTTATTTCATTTTCATTTTTCACGTGGAAATCTTGCAACAGAAAAGTTATGACGTAATATTCACTTTTCTTTTAAATTCGTCAAACTGTTTATTTCATTTTCATTTTGTCGCACGGAAATCTTGCAACAGGAAAGTTATGATGTAATATTCACTTTTTTTTTTTAACTCGTCAAACTATTTATTTCATTTTCGTTTTTCATGTGGAAATATTGCAATAGAAAAGTAATTGTTGTGGTAAGAATTTTATTGGGGAGTTTTAATTTTTGGCAACTGCTATAACGAAAAATGTTTAAATTTGACAGGAAATTGCTTTTAAATTGGTGGTTTTTTATCAATTAAAACTTAACTATAATTTGTTTCGCTTCCGGATTACTTTAGTTGCCTCGGCCGGGCCGTGTTTTAATATACATGTAGTACGTAACATTTCACAATTCTGGGTTCCAAACTCTGGATTTGTATAGAATTACAGACAGACAGACAAATTTACATTTTTATATATTAGATATAGACGAGTCGAAATCGACGAATGAAAATATTTAAAAGAACTGATTAACTGAATTTATAAAAAGTTAACAAAAATAATTACGATCATTAATGAATATTATATTGCTTAGCCTAACTCTTAAAACAAATATTATTAAAACAAATTATACAAAGAAGTTCTAATCTGAGTGCCGGCGAAATCCAGGAATTTACTTTTAGGCGCATTCGTAGTAATATTTTGTTTTATCAAAGAAAATACTCATTTCGTTTTTACTATGACACCATTTTCACCCACTGAAGCCCTCTGAGACGAATTGAAATGTAACAGCTTTATGATTAAAAATGCGTTATTCTAAATCGTGACGTCATTTTCTGTTCAAAAGTTTTTAAAAAGTTATTAACCATTTGTAAAAATGGTTATTATTCTCGTCAGGGTAGGAAATCAAAAGCATATCTGAAGGTTTTTATTGGTTTAATCCGCATTTTATTCGTATTCTGATTGGTCTATACAGTAAGTAATATGTATTTCCCTTTACTTTCAACAGAAATAGATACCTTCTGTTGCCACTATGACAAAAAAGTAATAAAAACTACAAAAAAAAATTAATAACTCAGAAACAAATTGAGATACAGCTTTCAAACAAATTGCATTTAAAAGTACATTTTTTTCTCTATCCGACGGTGTAAAAAGTAATATTGTCGGATGTTTAGAAGTTTAAGAATGAAATTTCATTTAAAATTGGCCGTCAGATCTCTTGGAAATTTGACGATGGAAAAGCCTTTTCCCGAACAGCCAATGAAATGCTTGGATAATACGTACAATTCGCAGGCGATTTTTGCGCTTGCAATTTTTACGTGTAATAACACTATTAATGTTTAATTCATGGCGTACGTAATGTATGATCAACTCCGTACGATTTTTTATGTCTTAAATTTTAGTCTTCGATAAAATCATTTTCCAAATGGTCGTTGTAATTTGTTAAATTGCTTTTTTTTTTTTTTTTTTTTTTTAATTGTAATACAAAAATACCATCCGTAATGATATGGGGATTCCCATTGTTTCCCTTCTCTCTTCAACATTGGAAGTGAAGTAACCCGATTGCCACCAATGTGAAGAAATTTCATAAAGGATTTTTAAAATTAAAATATAAAAATGGGATTAATTTTAAAAATAGCGAGTGCGGGCACATCTAAAAATGAACAGTTTTCATTTTTTTTTTTTTTTTTTTTTTTTTTTTTTAATAATTATCAAAATCGGTTCGGTAGAAAGAAAGCTTATGCCAGATGACTAAAAAAACAGTCTTGTGTTTTAAATCTGTAGATAATAAAGCTTTTTCATCAGTAAGAAGTAATCTCATCTCTGTCAATAAAAGTTTTATATGATGCTTTTTAGCCCCCGGTATGCTATTTCTTTCTCGCAGCAAATAATGTGTCGTCTCCAAAAAATAACCTTGCGTTGTATAAGACAGCCGTAACACAAAGCAGATGTATAACTGTACTGTTAAAAACCCTACTGCAGTTTTCTAAACTTCTAAGCATCGCACATTTTCGATTTTTATACCGTCGTATTGGGGGAAAAAAGTACTTTTAAATGCAATTTGTTTGAAAACTGCGTCTCAATTTATTTTTGAGATATTAATTTTTTTGTAGTTTTTAGCGAAATTTGATTAACTTTGGCGTCTCAAGTACTCCATTTCTGTAGAAAGTAAAGGAAAAATAGCAATTATATCTTTTTGTTGCCATTTTTCCATAAAAACTGAAGAAAAAAAATTGTTATTAAAATACGTGCTATTTTGAGAAAGTATAAATAAATGTTTTCTGATAAAACATGGGGCTGTTATAAATTAAATTTAATTTTAAGTATCTATATTAATATTATAAACAAATGAAGGCATATGAACCATTAGATAGCCGATTTTTTTTTTCGAGTTTCTTGCTGATTTCTTTTTGCTGAATTTGTGTATTATTCTGAGATAGTGACGTCCTATGCATACTTTATTGTTGCGTCCTATGCATACTGATGTTGTTTATGACTGGATCGTGAATGAGAAATTTTTCTGCGGATTCGGATGACGTCGTTTTATATAAAATAAAATCGCGTGTTTTAAGTCTTAAAACTGAACTACAATAGAGTCCCGATTATCCGAATCTCGTTTAACCGAGTTATTTTCTTCTGATGGACTGATGGCTTGTATTATTATGAAACAGCCATTATAAATCAAGTGTTACTTGAAGATGAAAGAGCAAAAAAAAAAAAAAAAAAAAAAAAAATGGCCATAATTAAAAAAATATATATGTGGCCATTTTTTTTTCACATTTTGACCAGAAAATCAGAGTTCTAACTTTTTACGGCTGCTCTATCATCTTCACCTAACACTTCATTTATAATGGCTGTTTTATAATAATAGAAGCCATCAGTCCATCAAAAGAAAATGATCCATTACAAAGGTATAAGTTCGATCGAAAAAAAAAATATTTAATAATTTGAGCAGAAAGAAGAGGCTACACCTGCAATTTACATGACACTAACAGAATCGCATAGCTGCCAATTTGTACGGTTTTGTTACCTCTAAAATTTAATACAAATTTATGTACATTTTTTTTTCATCGGAGGCGAGGGCAACACTAAATTCTGAAAAAGCAGAATTCCTGATCTCTAGATTTTTCATATACTGTGGAAAATGCTTCATAAAGAAAGGAATAAAAATACTCTATTGCAAATGAAATCAAACGTATTTTTAGGCGGATTAAATTCTGAATGAAGATTTACGTTTTAGAACAGGTAGTATGAATGAGCGAGCCAGAATAGATTTTTTGCTTGACCAGTTAAGAAGAAAACCCTTTCTTGCTCAGACAGTAGCAGTCTGTTGAGATAATGCCATCGGCAGTAACGAGATAGTTTGTGAACTAATTAGATTTTTTTTTCAATCCGCTTTACTGCAAACAATGAACATTCAAATCAGGTGCCCCATTATATGTATACGCACTCCACCCAAAGTTGTTAATTGCCCGATTATAGAGCGGATTATGGAGCTTTACTGTGATTTTTTGTACGGAGTTCCACGCACGCAATGAGGTGCAAAATTTCCGGTTGATACAGAAACTGAAAATTTATTTTTGATTTTATTCGTACCGTATTTATTCGAGTATTTTTCTCCTTTTTTCCATTGCCAAAAGCATGGCTGCCAACCTTTGTGTGTGCTAATGTGTATTCAAACTGTTTAATTCTAAGATATCAAATGTAATTTACTAAAATTATGAACACGCTCAAAATAGAAAAATCTAAAAGATAATATTAAAATGAGCTTTAAGGAAGTACTTTAAAGTATCAAACACAGCACAAAGAAAAATTTCACTAAAGGGAAGGGAGGGGGGGAGCCTTTGCAAATGTGCATATTATAACTATTTCTTTTTAACACTTTCCGAAAATTGTTTATGATTTCGGTTTGTCTGCTGACGTCTGTCCTTGCTCTAACTCGCGTAAATATAGTCGGATTGACGCGTAATTGATATATGTTATTGATGTTTGCCATGGCATGTTCGGTATTGTAAATGAAGTGTATACCATTCATAGTTCATTTACAGGAGAACTCAAAAGTATTCCCTTAATGGTTTATGGGATAAAATTATTTTCAATGTATTTTAATAGTGTTACACAATTTTAAACATAACGAAATTTATATACATTATTGGGGTGCACTAGAAGATGGTTCCTATAGAACATGTTATCTGTGTCACATACAGCACTCGTACAGGAGAACTCAAAAGTATTCCGTTTTATTATGGTCTGTGAAGAAAAATCGTTTGCGACGTATTTTAATGATGCTTCTCAGTTACAAACATGATGAATTGGCATGAATTTTTGAGATGCACTAAAGCATGCTTTCTGTTGAGTATGGGGTGCAAAGCATTTATTATTCATTTGCACGGTCGCAAAAAGAGTCGGTTATATAATAATCTACCGGGGGGGGGGGGGATGCTGTTCGCAGCGTATTTTAATTATGTTGCACTATTACAAACATGATGAAATTGATACACATTATGAGGTTCACTACAATATTCTTCCAGAAGAATATAATGTGCATCACACTTATCGTTCATTTACAGGGGCACATAAAAGATTTCGGATACAATACTATATCCGAAGTATTGTCTATTAACGGGAGGATTGCTACAAGAACGTTTTCAGTTATGGTATGTATTTAAAGATCAACTAACTTTTTGCACATGTGTTGTATATAAATTTTATAGACCATACACAAGACTACACGAAAGCATTCGTCAGCATTACTGAGAATGGGTGTCAATTCTTTGATGGTGTTTTTTTTTTTAATTTGAGTTATGCATTTTCAAGATCAACTATGTTTAGTATACTCAGATCAGAGATGTTTGTAGCATAAAAATAAAATCATATGCAGGGCTAAGCAAAAAACTGCATAAATGTCCGCCTATTGTTATACCCCCTGTAGGAAAAATCGGCTTTTCAAGGACAAACGTCCTCTTTTCATTTTCCCTTCGTTACCATAGTTACTAACCTAAGATAAGTATCGGGGAGTGACCAACGAAAGGATAATGAAAAGGGGACGCTTTTGCTTATCCTTGAAAAGCTAATTTTTCCTACAGGGAGTTTAGTAATGCCTAGAAGTGTGATTTCAGTAGTTTAAACGTGTTTTTGCCTTAATTAAATTTTTGCTTAAGGGGATTCTTCGCGCACTTGAAAACACCCGCTCTGTAACTCCTATGGGCAGGTTATTTTCGAATCTCGTTTCAATTTGAATATTTTTAAACATTTTTTTTTTTGCATAGTATAGCTGAGCTCAATTTTTAATATGACTCTTTTTTACTTTTTCGATTTTGGTTGCTGATTTTTTTTAAAAAGGTACTTTCAGTTTCGAAACCGGTTCGGAAACTGAAAGTACCTTTTTAAAAAAAGTCTGCAACCAAAATCGAAAAAGTAAAAAAAAAGTCATATTAAAGATCGACCTCATCTACCCTATGCAAAAAAAAAATCGTTTAAAAATATTCAAATTGAAACGAGAAATTCGAAAATACCTTCCCATAGGAGTAACATTACGGCGCGGGTGTTTTCAAGTGCGCGAAGAATCCCCTTAATATGTGGCGTGTATAAAAATCTGTATATTCTTTTTGTACATGGCTGTACAAAAGTATTCAGGTACGTTTCCGTCTATTGGTAGAAATTGATAACAGTGAATTTTCATTTGTGTTATGCGTTTTCTAACTAAACTAAATTTTAGTATACTGTGTAGAAAATATACAAATCTGCAGATCATGTACAGACTTGCACAAAAGAATTGGAACACTTTTCCGGCTATGTGCAGTTATTGTTGAAATCTGGTTTTCAATTGTGTTATGCGTTTTCTAAAATGTTTTCCATTCTTAGGTATCTTCTTTAACTTATTAAGCGAAAAAATTTTGTGAAAATATCCTAGAAGTGTTGGAAAGTGTTTTATATTCTATGTTTGATGCATGATTTTTCTTTCTTGTTTTACGCGTCGTCTTAGGAATCTTCGAAATGCCCCCTGCGCATTCCATATCAATGAAAATCCCCAATATTTTTTATATAAGTTTGGTTTATGTATATAAATAAAATAGAGCATCGAATTTTATATGATTGAATTTAAAGGTAAAAAAAAAAAATCAATGTTGGCGCCGAAATTCGTCTGACAAATAAATTTTCAAAATCCAAGTGAGATGGGAGAGCAATTAGAATAAATAGTTTATTAAATAAAACTGAAATAGTATGTAAATTCTATTCATCATTAGAAGTTAATAATTGTTCCATAATAGTAATTCTCCGTATTTAACAGAGCCAATACAAAAAAAAATGTGTTCTCTGCTTGGTTGCAGAGTCAGGACTTCCACTATACACTCTGTATTAAACAGAGCCATGATTTAACAATTGGCATCTCTGATTACAGAGTCAGGACATGTTACATGTTCTCTGCTTGGTTACAGAGTCAAGACTTCAACTATACACTCTGTATTAAACAGAGCCATGATTTAACAATTGGCATCTCTGATTACAGAGTCAGGACATGTTACATGTTCTCTGCTTGATTACAGAGTCAAGACTGACCATTTTAAAAATGATACATATTATATAAAATAAACATCAAAATAAAAATTACAATATGCAGTTATAAATCTTCTAAATAGCTATAATATTCATTTAAATGACATCCAAGTAATTATAAAACTAATAAATCACCATCAATTCAAAATTATTATAAAGTAAATAAATCTATATTACATGACCTTGAAATCATAATGTTACTCATAAATATTGATTCAGGGTTATAAACAATTTAGATAAACAGATTAGATTTTTTCTGTCAAAAGAAATCACTTTTATAATTATGCTTTACAACATGAAAGATAAACAGAGTTAAATTATAAACAAATAAATTTGAGGTTATTTACGCCGTAACATCCTCCGCCTCCATGAACGGAGTTCATCGAACAATTATAACTTACCAAATTTCCACTATCACATACTAAATAATCAAATATTAAATACAAATTTAAAATATTACCTTAAATGTTAAGTATAACTAAAATGAAATGCAATTAAATCCTACTACTTCTATAAAAAACAGTTTCTGGAACAACTAAAAATAGAAAAAGACATTAATATACAAAATAGTTCAGAAAGTTACAAAAATTAGACATAGAAAAAAAATAATAATAATAAAGTTAGTTAAAATAAAGTAAAATTCTATTATATTAAATGTCCATCGGTAGAGGAGACAATTTTGTGATAGGGCGTTTCAGTTCACCAGTAGAAGTCTTTAATTTGACAACACGAACAATATTATCATCCCCAGGAAATAGTTCAATTATTCTGCCCAATTTCCACCTTAATGGGGGCTGGTTTTCTTCCTTTATCAACACCAAGTCATTGATTTTTAAGTTCGGGTTGCTTCTAAACCACTTTGTACGTTGCTGCAATTGTGAGAGATAGTCTGACGACCACCTTTTCCAAAAACTTTGGAAAATCTTTTGTAGCAATTTCCAACGTTCCAAAGGAGTTACATAGGTAGAGGAGATATCAGGCTCAGGTAAGGAGGTCAAGGGTGCTCCTATAATAAAATGTCCTGGCGTCAGAGCCATAAAGTCATTTGGATCAGAAGACTCAGCGACAAGCGGTCTTGAATTTAAGCATGACTCAATTTGTGCAATTAAGGTCAAAAATTCTTCATAAGTTAAAATCTGATCACCAATTGTTCTCTTCAAATGATTTTTCATTTGTTTTATTCCCGCTTCCCAAAGGCCTCCAAAGTGAGGGGCGGAAGGTGGGTTGAATTTCCATACTATCATTTCGTCAGTAAGATACTTGTGCAATTTTTCATCAGAAGCAATTAGAGACATCATTCTCTTTATTTCGCGGTCTGCCCCTACAAAATTTGTACCTCTGTCGGAAAATATTTCTAGAGGTTTTCCACGTCGAGCCACGAATCTTTTCAATGAGGCTAGAAAGGTTTCAGTTGTAAGATCAGTGACTAACTCAAGATGGATAGCTTTTGTTACGAAACAAACATACAGACAAACATAATGCTTAAAGGGTTTCACACCACGTCCCTTACGAGGTTTGATCAAAAAGGGGCCGGCTAAGTCGACTCCTCCTCTTGAAAATACTCGAGCTTGTGTCACGCGTGCTGATGGCAGATTTCCCATCAACTGAGATGAAAGGTGTGATGAATTTCGGAAACATTTCATACATTTCCTTATTTCTCTTTTCACAGCTTCTTTAGCATTAATTATCCAAAATTTTTGTCGAATTGCTGAAATTGTCAATTGAGTCCCGCTATGAAGATGTTTCTCATGAAAATACTTTATTATCAAGTCTGTAACATGATGCCTTTTAGGGAGAATGATTTGATGTTTTTGATATTCAGACAAGTTTGCATTTTTTAGCCTACCTCCAACACGAAGAATATCATTTTCGTCAAGAAATGGATGTAAAGGAAGGAGTTTGCTTTTAGAATTTAGGATCTTTCTGGATTTTAGAATTTTCAGTTCGTCTCCGAATTCATGGTTTTGAATTAATTTCACAATAGCATTTGTTGCCCTTTCAAGTTCTGGAACAGTCAAAAAACCATAGACTCGTTCAGATGGGCATGTACTATTTTTGATGAATCTGAGGCACCAAGCCGTAATTCGTTTTAATTTAGACCAGGATGAAAATTTAAATAAAAGCTCAAATTCTGGAATATTTTGGGATATGGAGCAAACAAGCGTTTTACGTTGTTCTTGCAAGACCTCTTCATCAGGTAGATTAGGTTGAGTTTCAGGGGGAAATACTGGTAACGATTCTTCCTTCAGCCAGCTAGGACCATGTAACCATACCTCGTTATTAATCAATTCAGATGCAGAGCAACCACGAGAGAGAACATCTGCAGGATTTTCCTTTCCTTTACAAAATTTCCATTGTACAGGAGCAACAAGTTCCTGAATTTCGCGTACGCGGTTTGCCACAAAGGGCTTCCAGTTGTTGGCACTTCCTTTAATCCAGTGCAAGGTAATTTGGGAGTCACTTAGACAAAATATATTTTCATTCACAATTTTAAATATTTCCTTTAAATAATTCGCTAATCTTGCAGCCGTAAGTGCTCCAAGAAGTTCGATGCGCGGCAATGTAATTTTCTTGAGAGGCGCTACTCTCGACTTTGCTATTACAAATGAAGTTTCACAAGAAGAAGAATCACGTAAATAAGCCACTGACCCATACCCCTTTAAACTAGCATCAGAAAATATGAAAAGTTGAGCGGTTTCAGGATTTAATTTTGGGATAGTTACAAAATATTTTCTAAGAATTTCAAAATTTACCAAGTCTTTTATTTCATTATGCCATTTTCTGAATTTTCCACTTAAAGAATCTGGTAATGTAGAATCCCAGTCAATTCCATGTTCCCAGAGTTCTTGCATTAAAAATTTAATTCTTATCACGAAAGGGGAAATGAGTCCAATAGGATCATAAATTTTTGCCACAGTTTGTAAAACAATACGTTTGGTAATAATTTTATGGTCAAATTCTACCAAAAGTGGTTGTATGTCTATTTTCAAGGTGTCACTTTCTGTTATCCATATAATTCCTAATACCTTCGAAAGATTTTGTTCAAGAGTGTCTTCCTCAAAGTTTATTCCATGTTCCTTCCATAAAAATTTTAAATCGGAAGAATTGGTTTTAAATTTTCTGAGTTTCATATTGGCCTCACTCAATATCTTCTCTGCACCGTTTGATAAAACAAAAGCTTCGTTTACTGAATCAGCTCCATGAAACAGGTCATCAACGTATAAGGAAGTATCCAGCATATTAACTATTTTTCCAAACAAATCTTTATACCCCTCAATGTGATGTTTGATGGTTGCAGAAAGGAAAAAGGGTGAAGTTGTTACACCAAAAGTTACACGGGTCATGCGAAAAACCTTCAAAATGGGATTGTTACTAGTGATATTGTCAAACCACAGGAACCTCAAAAAATTTCTATCTTCTTGTTGTATCTGGATTTGCAAGAATGCCTTTTCTATATCGGCCAAGAAAGCAATTTTGTGGAGACGGAATTTTAAAATAATGTCCAATATGTTAGGATTTAGATTGGGCCCAGGAAATAAGCACTCGTTTAACGATTTTGCCCCCTTATCTTTGGATGACGCATCAAAAACAATTCTTACTTTAGTTGTCGATTTATCTTCCCTTATTACTGGTCTGTGAGGCATGTAATACGTGTTTATTTCATCTTTATTAAACTCACATTCTTCAATTATACCCAAACCACATTGTTCATTTAATATTTTCTCATATTCCTTAAGTAACCATTCATTTTTGCACAATTTTGATTTTAATCCCCAAAGTCTATGTTTAGCTACATCAAAATTGGATTCCAATTCATTTTTATTTACTTTCCACAAAAGTTTAGTTTCATATCTTCCATTTACAAAATTTAAATTATCATAAAATAAATCAAGAGCATCTAAATCCTTTTGTGAAAATAATTCATTTTTACTATCACAAATACCCAAAGACTCTAGTTTCCAAAACTTTTGCAAATCAAAATTTTCTATTTCATTAACAGATACAAGATGAGCATTAACTGTTTCGTTACCTTTAGAGTTTATTTTTCCCACTATTGTGTACCCAAAAAGTGTATTAGCTACATATAAATGGTCATTAATTTCTTCAATGACACCTCTCTGAACATTCCAGAAATAATCAGCTCCAAGTAAAATTTGTACTTCGGATTCCTCGGGCGTAGGGTCGGCTAACCTCCATCTTTTACTTTCAATGTATTTTATAACTAGAGGGTCAGAATTGGGAACCTTCAATGTTGTTGCACTTATCAAATCGGTAGCTAGCACCTCAACATCTATAAAACGATGATAATTCATTTTACTTCGCAATTTAATTTTAAAAACATCATATTCTTCTTCGCGACCTTGATCCATGCCAAAAGCGAATACAGTTAAATGTTCTTTTCTTAAAACAGGCAAATTTAATTCACGAGCTAATGCTTTTGTTATGAAGCTTTTTTCGCTTGCAGAATCAAGTAATAATCGAACTACCTTTGATTTAGAATTACCTTGAGCAGTTACACAACATGTTTGCAATAAAACAGCATGCTTAGAATTTCTAAAATTACAATGAGAATTAGATACAACTGTTTGATTTTGATTTTCATTAATTTCCGGTTTCAAACTTTTCTTAAAGCAAAATAATTTGTTATGTTCAGTGCTTTTACAATTTAGACATGGCTTTAATTTTATGCGGCATTGCGAAGATAAATGCGATTTCAAAAAGCATTTGTAACATCTACCCTCCTTACGTAACATTAATCTTTTCTTATCATCAGCTAAATTTTTACACTCGGAAGATAAATGATCATTACCTTTGCAAAATACACAAAAAACTTTAATAGTGGCATTTAAGGTATTAGCATGTTGATATTTATTTGATGTTTTCTTTTCACGAAATTCAGTTTTATTTTTATGTACAAAAGAAGAGGATGCATCATTTTTAGAACTTGTCATTGACAAAGCCTTTTCTCTACATTCTATTTCACATTTCAGAAAGGCAATTAGATCGGTTACATCTGACTCTTTGCTAGTATCACGTTTTCTATGATATTCAATCACTAATTCATGGGGCAATAGCTTTAGCAAAATAGGATTTAGCAATTGTCCATAAGAACTGGATGTTACCCCCAAATTTCTTAAACTTCTAATATTAACTTCGCACATGTCATGCAATCTTCTTAATGCATTTAAATTTGAACAGTTTTTAACTGGTTCCATATTTAATAAATTAGTCATGTGTTTATTAATAATAACATCAACCTTACCAAAACGGTCCTTTAATAAATCAATACAAGTATCATAATTTTGTTCTGTCAAAGGAAACCCTTCTACCACATTATAGGCCCGATTACATAACAAGGATTTTAGATAAGCGAATTTTTCTATCTTAGATAGTGATTTATTCTGGTGTATCGATGTTTCAAAACAGTTAAAAAATTCGACCCATTCTTCGATTTCACCAGAAAATTTTGGAACATTTAATTTAGGCAATTTCATGGCAGAACTCGTTTCTGTTCCACTAGCAGAACCATTCAATGAATTTACACGACTAGTTGCTATCATAGAAACATTATCCTTTTTACATTTTCTTAATCTATTTTTAATTTTAAATTTAGCACTGATCAATTGGTCAGTGTACTTTTCACTATTAGCAATGTCCTTTTCATATTCTTTTAAGTCGGATATTTGAGCTTCAATATCACAATTCAAACTTTGGAAAGCCGTTTCTTTTAAGAGAAATATTTCTTGAAGCTCTAATAATTCATCGGTTTTCGTATTATCAATGTCATCATTTAATAATGTTTCTAATTTTGTAATTAATTTCGTGAAACTCGTTCGTTCAACAGAACGTTTTGCTTTCAGCTTTTCAAGATTTTCCATTTTAAATAAAGAATAATTCTTATTTTAAAACATTAACCATTCATAGAAAATGAAAAAAATATTTTCTTACCTGTTAATTCCAGGTAATGTAGATGGCATGTCGTAATCCAAATGGCACAATAATAATTCCACACTAATCACAGGTTGAAATATAAATCACACTTGTTAATCACAAATCACTTTGACAAACTGCTCACTATTCTTTCAAAAAAATGTTTCGCGGGTTGCGAGGCACCAAAAATAAATGTTGGCGCCGAAATTCGTCTGACAAATAAATTTTCAAAATCCAAGTGAGATGGGAGAGCAATTAGAATAAATAGTTTATTAAATAAAACTGAAATAGTATGTAAATTCTATTCATCATTAGAAGTTAATAATTGTTCCATAATAGTAATTCTCCGTATTTAACAGAGCCAATACAAAAAAAAATGTGTTCTCTGCTTGGTTGCAGAGTCAGGACTTCCACTATACACTCTGTATTAAACAGAGCCATGATTTAACAATTGGCATCTCTGATTACAGAGTCAGGACATGTTACATGTTCTCTGCTTGGTTACAGAGTCAAGACTTCAACTATACACTCTGTATTAAACAGAGCCATGATTTAACAATTGGCATCTCTGATTACAGAGTCAGGACATGTTACATGTTCTCTGCTTGATTACAGAGTCAAGACTGACCATTTTAAAAATGATACATATTATATAAAATAAACATCAAAATAAAAATTACAATATGCAGTTATAAATCTTCTAAACAGCTATAATATTCATTTAAATGACATCCAAGTAATTATAAAACTAATAAATCACCATCAATTCAAAATTATTATAAAGTAAATAAATCTATATTACATGACCTTGAAATCATAATGTTACTCATAAATATTGATTCAGGGTTATAAACAATTTAGATAAACAGATTAGATTTTTTCTGTCAAAAGAAATCACTTTTATAATTATGCTTTACAACATGAAAGATAAACAGAGTTAAATTATAAACAAATAAATTTGAGGTTATTTACGCCGTAACAATCAAAATTTCAAAATTTTTCAATTTTTTTTTTTTAATTTTTAAGTTTAAATATATGAAATTCGATACACTATTTTATTTATATATATAAATTAAACTTTTATAAAAAATATTGGGGATTTTCATTGATATGGAATGCGCAGGGGGCATTTCGAAGATTTCTAAGACGTGAAATTCCATTTTTTCACAAAAATATTTTTTTTTTTTTTTTTTTTGTGATAAATGCATCCCATAATGCATATAATGTACCCTTGAATAATATTTAAAGAGGAATTTACAAAAAAAAAAAAAAAAAAAAAAAAATATTTTTAAGGATTTTAAACTCCATTGTCCCCTTAAAATCATATTGTAAGTTGAATAAAGTATGCATTTTTATTAACATCACAAAATAAAAATTTTGACCAAAATATTAATTATATATTTTTACTTACAATATTTCGCACGATATACAAAGTCCTGCACAATACACATTGTACTAACATTAATATTATGTTGTAAAATAAAAATGAAATCAAGAGCATGACGCGATAAGAGTATCTCTCGTTAAGGCTGTTCTGAAATCCAAAAGAGCTACTTTCGGACACATTTTTAATTCATTTTTGCTCGGAAACGCATGAAAATGGCAGGTGTTCTTATTCAGAAACTATGTAATCGAAAGATGTTTTCCACTTTTTGGTAAACGCAAACGATCTTTCAGAAAATACTGTCAAAGTTGGCGTTGTGAACCTAATTTCTGAGCGCAACATCGCGAGATAGTAGGAAAACCAATCGTCACTTGACCACAATTGCTTATAACTCGATAAATAATTTATTTATCAAAAAATGGAGAACTCATTTCAATTCGAAATCGCTTCAATAGTCAGGTCTGCCAGTTTTATGCCTTTAGGTTTGAAAATTCGTAAAAAAGGTGTCAGAAAGTTTCGCGTTGTTGAGCAGGGAATTTGAGGACTGCCTTAAGAAACAACTTGAAAAAAAGTGTCATTTCTAGCAATCAATGTGTAGTGTGTAGTAGAAGTAGTTTCTACACCTAATGTGTAGTAGATGGCATTCTTTCAAAAGTAGAGGTGCGAGGAATGTGAGCGTTATTTTCTTTTTTATTGATATTAATTTTTCTCAAAGGAAAACTGGAATATCTAAAAAAATTATTGTTTCTTAGATGATTAATAACTGTGTGAGCGAAGCTAAGGCTAATACACACCGCAATATTGCATGCCTCTGTTGACTGTTCGGGACTTTGATATAGTGTTTTTTGGAGACAGAATTCTCTAAACTTATATCAACAACCTCATCGCATCCGTGGAAAATAGATATTCAACAGTCTTAACTGTTCTTGGGGACCACACACCACATAAATATCATTCATTCGCTTCAAACAACATACTTTTTATCATTTACAAGTATTCAAATAGGAGCGGAGCGTCTGTTTAGGTCCTTGACGTCCTTTCAAAGAGTTAAAATGTTAAAATTCCGATATACGATGTTTTAGCGTTTTATTTTCTATATTACCTTTAATGTATTCCATACTTCCAATTTTATACCCATGCATGGCTGTCTTACATGGTCAATTTGCCCAGTTTCATCATTTGAATTTGTGCCATTATATAATTAATTATAGTATCTGATTTTCTTTACTTGTCAGAAGTTATTTGCAAATTTCCCCATGGTGAATAGAAATAAAGTTAGTTAATAAATTGAAATAATTAATTAGCGATCTTTGTTACATTATACAATGAAATGCCAATAGAAATTTCCCTCGGACATACTGAAAAAATATTATAAAACTAGAAAGATAGCCCATCAGAAATGACGGAAAGTGAGATATAAAGATGTATACAATACATGTGAAAGAATATGTGTAGTTTTTCTTGTTTCTTCCGTACTGATGGATGAAATTAACACATTTTAAAATGTGGAATTATATTGCCAAATTTCCTTGTTCGCTGAGGCAGTTTTCTTTATTACGCCAAGGCCCCTATACTGGAAAAATATCGAGAATTTAATTTCTGTACCTAGCTATGTAAATCACATTAAAATTGCGCAGTTAGGAGCTCAGAGAGTACAGTGCCGTCTAATGGCGGTTATTTCATTAGTAGCATTGGGATCAAGATGTAAAGACGTAAATTTTCGTACATTACATTTTAAATTCTGACCCATAGATTTTTTTTTAAAAAACCTTAAATGCGCGGAGTTTAAATTAAATTGCGGTGAGCTCGATTATGAACGGTTAATGGGTTTCCATGGGAATTTCGCCAAATTAGCCAGATATCGCCAAGCTGGCTTCATATATGGCAATTTAATTTTGTCGCCAAATTTGGTGGTATTTCGCCAAATTTGGTGGTATTTCGCCAAATTTGGATGTATTTTGCCAAGTTGGACAGAATTTGGCGCTATTGTGACAACCCTGCCATTGCTACTTTTCAATAATTACGCATTGTTGAAGCTGATATCGATATCTCCATAGGAAGCCTAACATGAGCGCGATCAATGAGGCGGTACAACCGGAATTGTGAGGGACAAAACAGAGACTTGGATTTTATATAAATACACTGCACAAAAAATTAGGGTAGTAAGCAAAAAGTGAAGAGAACAGTGCAAAACAGCAATGTATGAGCATAAAATGGATAGTACACGTGTAGCAATGCACAATGTATAAACAAAGATGCAAAAAAATGGTAAGGGAGCTTTTATTTTTTGAAAAGATGAAAAGAACATGAAAAGATGGTTTAGGGCAATAATTTGGTTTCATGTAAATCATGAAAAAAGAGTATTGTTTAGAAATGATGCAAGATTTTTAATATGGCATGTGTTCTCCTCGAACAGCTAAGACTGCTGCACACCGTTTTTCCATGAATGCGATGAGGTTATCGATAAGATTGGGGAATACTGTTCCAATTTTCAAGAATTGCAATCTCCATGTCCCGGACAGTAAAAGGAGGCCTCAGTCTCGCAGCAATGCATCGTCTGAGTATGTCCCAAACATGCTTAATCGGATTTAGGTCAGGTTAGCATGCTGGTCATTCCATACGCTGTATTGTTTTAGCTTCAAGCATGTTTTCCACAAGACGAACTGTATAAAGTCTGGCATTATCATGCATGGAAAAAAGAAATCACTAATTACTGCAACGTAAAATACGACATTAGGTCTCGGTATCTCGTCTGTATTACTCCAGACCGTCAAAGTGCCATTCCGAATGATATGCAGGCACGTACGTCCACCAATGCTGATTCCAGCCAAGAGCATCAACCCACCTCGTCTGTAATGTGATCTTTCGCGAACGAATGTGGGATTATTTTGAGTGCCTCTTTCTCTCCATGCCAAAACACATCAGATGTCACATCCAGACTGAATCGGGACTCGTCTGTAAACAGAACTTCACTTCAACAACGTTGCCTCCAAACTCGATGTTCAGTTCCCCAACTTCTTTCGGCCACACAGTGGCTTGAAGTCAACGGAATACAGACCATTGGCTTACGTGCATAGAGACCACCCTGATGAAGCCCATTTCGGATTGTTTGGCTGGACATCCTTCGTCCTTTGGCCAAGAACAAATGTGTCTGCAGCTGAGTAGCATTGCCCGTACCGTCTCGACGGGCTGTTAACAGGATATATTGGTCATCAGTTTTTGTGTTAGCACATTTTCGATCTTGCACTTGTCGATGACTACCATTCCATGTGTCTTGGAATCGATTCCACAGCCTTTCATGGATACTTTTTGCGACTCCAACAGCGTCCACTACACTTCGTTGTGTTTCCCCAAATTCAACTGTCCCGATAACACGCCAAGCCATGGATTGCGGTAAATCATGTTGTTGTGACATTTTCAAGCCACCTTTTCTCAAAACACAAGCTGAGCAATTGAATTTTACAACTGAGGCAGTGAAACAGACGTTTCTGCAAAATCCCGATTTCTGCACTTATCTCCTTTTTCCAGTTTTTGACGTCATAAACTTTAATTTACGTGTGAAATTTTCTTTATCTGTTTTCTACAGCACTTTAAATTATGGATGTTTTATTTTACGTTACTTATCGGTGTAAATATTTACGTAATTTCGTTAAAACCATGTGCTCCCTAATTGTTTTGAGCAGTGTAGATTATTATAGTTCAAAAGTACTTCCACAAAAGTCATGGTGCATTTGTAAAAATTTTAAAATTTTCAGTCATTTGCATATTTTACTGAACATAGTCATTACTCCTGCTGTATTTACAGTCCATGTAAATGCATTTGCTGTTATCTCAGCAGAAGAAATCTCATGGGAATTTTTAAAAACGACGCAAAAAGAACTTAAAGATAAAGAAACGAAATTAATTATTAATCTCAAGGTTCGCGCACTCCTTGGAATTTCTAAGGACTCTGGCACCACTATTAATGATAAGAAAATTTACATTTAATTTTTTAAACACAGAAATCGCAGTCACCACCTTTATTAACAGATTTTACAATATTTTTCTGCCGTGAAATGATTGGAAAATACTGTTAAAATTTAGTGGTAAAACTGTACGAACCCTGTAATCTTCATGAAAAAAAAGGATAAATCTTATAGTGAGATAGATAAAGTAATATCTAGAAGCCATTTCACCACAAAAAAAAATAAATAAATAAATAATAGGTGCAAAAAAAGAGGATTGCAAATGAAGCTCGAAACGGACTTCCTAAAAAAATGAACACCGAGAGATGTTAGACTAATAATATTCTGAATTTCTGAAAATCCCTCGATTAGTGCTAGAAAAATAACAGAAGATTTGCAAAAGCATGGCAATTAAATAGTAAAGAAACTATCAACAGGGTCATTAATGATGCTGAGTTTAGATCAAGACCTGCAAGGAGGAAACCGTACATATGTCCGGTCAATAGGTAGAAAAGAATAGAGTTTGCCACAAAATTTTTACATGCATTTCTGAAACATGTAATTTTTTCAGATGGGTCTAAGTTTAATATTTTCATCATAAATGGATGGATTGGAGCTTGGAGGAGAAAGGTTGATGCACAGAATCCCAGATATTCGACAAAAACTGTAAAGCATGTTGGAGGAGTTGTAATGATTTGGGGCTGTATGTCAGTTTCAGGAGTATAAAATTTAGATTTCACTGAAACTATCATGAACAGATTTGAATAGTTAAATGTTTTAAATAAAGTTTGAAGGGCAGCGCATAAAAATTAGGCGTCGCACAGGACTGTTACTTCCAATAAAATAATGATACCAAGTACACTGCTCATATTGCCCGACTATGGCTGCTCTGCAATGCCCCCACTCTCTTGCCACCCCTTCACAAATTCAAAATTTAAATCCCATTAAACATTTATAAAGTATCTTACAGCAGCAAGTGAACAGTTTTAATACTAGAAATAAAAGGTTGTTGAAAAGTGTTTTACTTGCAGAATGAATAAAATTCAGAAAGGTTTTACAGAAAATCTGGTAAAATCAAGCAATCCTGAAAACGAAAGGATATGCAACTAAACATTAGAAAAGGATTTTCTTTAATAATTTTTAAACACTTCCAAGTATACCATAAATTTTGTGGAAGCATTTTTGAACTTATATTTTATGTATTTTTATTTTGAATATTTCTAAAGGAAATTATTATTGAATTTTTCTTGTATAATCAGCAAAAATTGTTATTAAATATTTCTGATTTGTTAATACAATTTTATTTGCACTCATCACGGTTAAATTTGCATATTTTATGAAAAGTACTTCCTGTGTCATCACTTTTGTGAAATACTGTATATAAAGTCATAAACAACAAAACATATTTATGTCGAATAATTTTGGCTCAATTTTATATTAATTGAATATTTTTTCTGGATTTTAATAACAGGAAATTCATATGTCAAATTACAGGTTATGTCTCCACCTTGATAGACTTAGGAAATATGTTGCGAGTCATGACGAATCGCAATCCTTTGGACTTCGTTAATTATGGAAACTGGTGTGGACTGGGTGGTAGTGGATATACGTTAGACGAAATTGACAGGTAAGTACAATTTAATGTCCAATATGCCTTAATATAAATCCTTAATGTGCTTGCAGATGGGTCTGATGCTTGCAGATGAGTGAAGCAGGGGCACCGTTTCAGAACTTTCTTGGTGGTGGTGGGGGAGGGGGGAGGACAAACTTTGAGGCAGGACAAAAAATTTATTTCATCTTGTTTGATTGCCTAAGACGGACGGCTCAGACAAGGAAACTAAGTCTGTAGAGCATATTGTCCCTCTTGGTCGTCTTCATTAAGGTCTTAAAAAAATTCTGTTTTCAGCCAATACTTGGCCGAAGCCGAGTCCGCCAGGCCTGGGCCTCACGTGGCGTCCCTTTTCAAACTCATCCCAAACCTAGCCTGCCAGGCCGGTAGAATTCTTTAGGTCTTTTAGGACCCGTCTGACATGGGAGGGAAAACCGGGAGTTTGAAATCTATTGAATGGTTCTCTGTTGCAGCCTTGGCCAGAGCATCGGCCCGTTCACGCCCTCAATGCCAATGTGGGCCGATGCGTGACCAACGGAGGTTTTATGGATTAGTAACGGGAGTTGTTGCTTTATTTTTAAGATTATTGGGTGCTTGGTGCTGTGTGTGAATATTCCCTGTATGCGGGAGAGACTAACACTGTAGACCATAACGAATGGAAGAGACTGCTCAGAGATCCATTCCAGTGCCCGCAGGATTTCAAGAAGCTCCGCTTGGTATACGGTGTTAAAATCTCCAATTCCTGCTGACTCACTGGTGGGTCACCTCCCCATTTCTCATTGTTGCCACGCCTCATTCGGTTCGGGATCCATCAGTGTAGACGGTTGGATCTCTGGTTGGTTTTTAGGAGTGCTTTATTGGATTTACTTGGAGATGAGATGGCTCCTTCGCAGGATGCAGGATCCATCTGCTAACTTTCGTCTGTATGTCTGTGTTTGGGAAGAATGTGTGTGTTGTTGTGTCGTGCTGTAAGTGGAGTATTTTATTTCTGAGGTGTTCATATTCTAGTGTGATGGTAATGGAAGGGATCCCCGTTATCACTGCGAGAGCCTCTGTGGAGATCGTTTTGTATCCTCTACTCATTTGGAGTAAAAACATCCTTTGAGTAGAGATTAGCTTGTCCTGCACCCGTTTGGTGAGGTTGTCTTCCCATATGTCCGTGCAGTAAAAAACGATCCGTTCCACTATGGTGTAGTACCAGACCTTTAACATTTGGAGCTTTATGCCCCAAGTTTTTGCTGTGAGTTTGCGAGAGTTATTATATAATTTAGTTAACTTTTCTCTAGTGTTGTTGATGTGAGCCATCAAGCTCATGTTTTTGTCAATTGTGAGTCCTAGGAGAGTTAATTTTCCTTCGTGTTTCACCACCTGCCATCGATTCTCATCGTGTGTGTGGGGGGGGGAGACGTTTTAGGTCGTGAAGTTTGGCAAAGGTTACCTCTTTAGATTTGCCTGTGGAGAGCTGGAGGTGTAGGCAATTGAGCAGCTGGAGGAAGAGGGGAAAAGGCTCGAGCTGCTTGATCTTCGATGTCAACACGCCGGCGACCCGAGAGGACGAAGTTGAAATTATCAGCGAACGCGTACAGAAGGAACCCGAGATTTTCAAGTTCCTTCAGGATTACATTTGCGATAAGAAGCCATAGGATGGGTCCTAAACAGGAGCCTTGTGTGCAGCCCTTCTGGAGGTTATGGCTCTAGGAGCCGAAGACCCAGTTAATTAATATGCTGCATTCAGAGAGGTAGGAGCTGATGGTCCCAACCAGGTTTCCCGGGCAGCCAATTTCTATTAGTTGTAGGAGGATATCCCGCCACTCGACGTTGTCTTATGAACCTTTGATGTCGAGTGAGACGAGGGAAGTGTAGTTTCTTGTGACTATGCTGGGGGTGCAGGAAGATAAAATATCGTACAAAGCTTTTTCGCAGGATCTGCCCTCTCTGAACCCATATTGCCTATGATGTAGTATGCTATTTGATTCCAAGAAGTGTACAAGTTTAATAACAATGAGTTTTTCCAATAATTTGCCTAGAGTAGGAAGCAGGCAGATCGGTCTGTATGAGGTTGGTTCAGAGGGATCCTTCCCTTGCTTCTGGAAATATACGACTCCCCCTTGCCTCAGAGTGAGCGGGAAGTAGTTGAGCGATAGGCAAAGATTTGACCAGCGGGTGAAAATTTTAGGTATGATTTTGAATGTAAGTTCCAGGATTCTGAAATCTATGCAGTCTGGACCCGGAATTTTTGAGTCGTCCAGTCTGTGCAGGGTTGGTGATAACTCTGCTTTTGTGAAGGGAGATCTGGGGATGAGTTAAACTGGAAGTCTGAGTTTGTCTATGTTGGGATAAGCCGAAGGTCCGAAAAGTTCTTTGGTAAGGTGCTCAAGGTTTGCTTGACGTAAGGATTTGTACGAGGGCAGCTCAAGTCTGATCTCATCGGGTTTAAAGAATTTACCAGTGAAGAATTTTGTGCCATGCGGGTTTGTTTGATTGCTGCAGAACTTCAGCCATGCCGCATTCCTGGCGTCCAGAACACTGCGTTTGTATTTTGATGCCAATATTTTGTATTTTGCAGCTAGAGTACGGAAGTACTCCGTGTCCTCATCATGCAGTCTAAGGGCTTTAAGTTTTTTGCCCAATGCTGTTAGCTGATTGCATTTTGCCCTGAGATCTGCCGTCCAGTAGAAGAAATTGTCAGATCTCTGTCTGTTTTTATATCTGAAAGATGACTTTGCTGCCTTTTGCATTGTTTCGATGAGGACTTTTGTCATTGTATTAATTGAATTTTTATCGGTTGCATCTTTCAGATGTTGGGTGAGGAGAGGCTTATGTGTCTTAATAACGTGTGTGAATTTACGCAGGTTCCCCCCTAGTGGTATTGAATCCTGGTGTATATTGTTGCGTATTCTGGTGTGATTTCGAAGCAGAAAGAGATGTATTTGTGATCTGAATCGCTGTGAACATCTGATACGCACCAGTTCCTAATTTTGCTATGAGCCAGTGGATTGACCAAGGTATGATACGGAAATCCCTTGGCCATCACTACGCCCGCGCTATTTGTTTTTACGAATGTGTGGTCTGTATTGTCTATGGTTGCTATGAATAAGTTGTGTTTGATCCGATGTTCAATGAGAGGTTCACCCCACGAGATCTTCTTCTCATAGTTCCAAAGGGGCGTCTGAGCATTGAAGTACCCGCTGTAGATGAATTAATTATCTCCTGTGTGTGATTAAGTGTTCCCACTCCTCGAGGGTATCCTCAAAGTCGAGTCTGGGAGCTGCATATGTTGTTCCTGCAATCAGTTGGCCTTCTTTTGCCGTGATTTTAATGAACACGTAGTGATCTTCCGTGAAGAGGTGTGAGTGAGTCATATTGGTGTTCCAAACGACCAGGTGTGCTATCCCTGCTTTCGAGGAGAAGACCGGCCAGGACGGCGGAATGTCCTGTCCTTTGCCGTTGTGCCTTCTGAGAATTAATTAATGCAGCTTTATTCGGAACTATCTATAGGAGGGTTATGGTCAATTTTGGAACGATTTTGATCGGTCCCAGCTCCAGGGTGCGTAAAAATGCTTTTTTTTTCGAACCACCATTTTCAAATGGTAGTTTTCGTGTAATACCAATGTCCTTATAATCATAAAATTAAAAACAAAAATGTATTGTAAGCTCTGTGCTAAATTGGACGATGTAAGCTGCATCATAATGTAAATTTGCGTACATGTAAGCCAGCAAATAGCAAACAAAACTTTTATACCACCTCTGAAAAGGTATTTTTCATTCCACTTGTTCTAGTGACTGTGGAGGGATTTATTAAGAATATTAATTTATTTTTGTTTAAGAAAAAATTAGAATTTAAGTTATTCATAGTTACTGAAATTATTTTAAGTGAAACAACTGGGTATTTCTAAAAATTTTAATTTTAAAAAAATGGTAGTGAACACCATAACAGACATTTTGTTTGAAACATGTGAGCAACTGTGAAGGAACAGTAGAAAAACATTACAGTTTCATAAACAAAATTATATATATTATATTGATAATAAAATCATTTTCGGATGCAAGAGCATTTGTACCCATACAAATCCCAAATTCTCACTACATTTGGCAATTCTTGACACAGTATCACAAATTTGGCGCTAAAAACTATGCCAGATTATTGCTATTTCGAAATTTTGGCAAAATTTTCATATAAACGCGATTATTACCTTTTGTTTAACCATAAATTGGTCTATAACTCATATGTCGTAATTTTCTAACGGGGCGAAAAATGTCCTGCCCCGGACATTTTTCGCCCCAGTTTCAAAATTACGATTCATATGAATTATTTACCAATTTGAGTAATTGTGTTAAAATTAATCTAGTTTACTAGCCGCCCTTGGCGACCAGTTTGGTCTCCTTTAAATCTATGCTAAGCATTGTATCATGTTACTTTTACTCATAATTTAATTTACTTACTCAATCCGTCGCCAAATCGGAACATTCTGATACAGAAATCATGAACTCGATATTTTTATGTAAGCCGAGTGCAGGTGATAAATCGCCAAACATTGTACCCGTCATATTTTTTCTTATTTCATTAATTTCCTTTAAAATATAATATTTTCACTCATTTTATTTAAAATACATAACTTTAATTTAAAACTGAAATACTTAAAATTTATGACTCTCAATTTTCTCTTATTTCTTTAAAAAAAAAAAAAAAAAAAAAGAATGAAAAGAAAAGAAAAAAAAAAGTAATAAATAATACTTAATTCATATTTAATTTCAACATCAAAGCTTTGTTTTAATTTACCTCGCGAAAAATTGTTTATGACAGTCGCATGAGATAGACTGTTATAATACTGATGATATGATCGCGATGGAACAGTGTTTGGCGATTTATCACCTGCGCCCGGCTAACATTAAATTACCAAATTGGCTCTTTGGCATATAAAAAGTGAAGCGGTCCACCCGTAACTGTTGATGACAGTCACATGACTTAGGTTATTATTATAGAGATGACTGTCATATTTCAATAGAAGACCATACCTTAAAATGGTATGAATAGGAAAGGTGGGGTGAGAAGGAACAAAACCATAAAAAGAAAAAAAATCATAAAAAAACAATAGCAATAGCCTTTTTAAGATTTTTACCTTTTTTCAATTTGTTAACATTATAATCAGCTAGAAAATTAGGTCCATGTGGCTTAATTGGAATCCAAACTATGGCATATGTGCTTTATTTTTGCCCATTACTGAATCCTTATAGAATCCAGCTTCTTAGAATGGCCGTTCCAAATGGACATTCCTGGACCCCTAGTCGGAATACTCTGTTAAAAAATTATTATTTTGACTCTTTTTTGTCATTTTATTTCAAATATACTACATATTCTGTAACTTCCTTACTTTTTAAGACATTTATTTCTATTATCTATGCATGTATTACATTTTCATGGAGCACGCTGTACGAAAGTTTCGTAATTTAAAACAAGAAAGAAAAACCATGTGCTAAGCATAGATTATAAAATCCTTTCTAACACTTCTGAATGTTTCAACAAAACTTCGTTAATTATGGAAATAAGGTATATAAGATAACTAAATAAACATTTTAGAAAACGCATAAAACATTTGAAAAACTGATATCAGCAGTTACCATCCATTAGCAAATATGTACTCCAATTCTTTTGAACAGCCCTGTATTTGATCTGTAGGTTGATATATATACTATGTAATTTAAAACAAGAAAGAAAAACCATGTGCTAAGCATAGATTATAAAATCCTTTCTAACACTTCTGAATGTTTCAACAAAACTTCGTTAATTATGGAAATAAGGTATATAAGATAACTAAATAAACATTTTAGAAAACGCATAAAACATTTGAAAAACTGATATCAGCAGTTACCATCCATTAGCAAATATGTACTCCAATTCTTTTGAACAGCCCTGTATTTGATCTGTAGGTTGATATATATACTATATAATTGGGAATTTAGTTTAGCAAGAAAACGCATAACAGGTTGAAATCTCTCTTTCAGCAATTTATACTAGTAGATGGAAACATACATGTATACTTTTGTTAAGCTCTGTAGTTTACCTAGTGCCTTTATTACACGCCACTATTTAGCTAAAATTTAATTCAAACTATAACACTCTTAAAACTACTGAAATCAGATTTCCAGAAATTATCATTTATAGACGGCCATGTATCCAATTCTTTGCGTGACCCTGTATAACATTTTATCTATATTCTACAAACATTTCTTAGTAAACTATATGCAGTTCAGTGTAAAAAAGCATAACTCATTTAAAAAACACTTTTAAGCAATTTGCACTCATACCCAGTAAACATTACGAATTCTTTTGTGTAGCCCTGTATATGAATTATAGCATTTATACACACCGTATACTATGTATAAATACAGTAAAACGTAAAAGCGCATAACATGATTAAAAATGCATTTCCAGCAATCATCTTTACTGTACAGTACTTCGGATACAATATAGTAATATAGTATCTGAAATCTTTTGCGTGACCCTGTAAATGCTATGCATTTCGTATTATACATGAAATAAGTTATAGTAAACCTCAGCGACGTAGTATATCAATTTCATTATATATGAAATAATTTAACATAATTAAAATACGCCGCAAACAGTTCCCTCCGCCCCTATATCATTATGTAACGGAATTCTTTTGTATAACCCTGTAAATAACTATTCTTTGCACCGCATATTCTACACAATGCATATTTTAATGCACTTCATAAATGCATATCAATTTTATTATGTTTTAAAGCGTATAGCATCATTAAATATCCTTGTAAACGATTTTTTCCCATAGGCCGTAATGTAACGGAAAACTTTTGACTGTCCTTGTAAATGAACTAAGCATGCTACAAACTTCACTTGAAATAGGGAACGTACTATGGTAAGCGTCAATAACATCCAAAATTTCAGGGCAATCCGAGTATATTTACGGTAGTTAGAGCACGGACAGACGGACATACGGACAGACAAACCGAAGTCATAAACACTTTTCAACTTTGTTGGAAAATGTTAAAAAAAGTGCTATATCCTCAAGCATAAAATAACATGCTGAGTAGGCTGATACAATTTAATGTCCAATATGTTTTCATATAAATCCTTAATGGGCTTGCAATAAGAGAAGAAGGGCACCATTTCAGAACTTTCTTGGGAGTGGGGAGGGGCAAACTTTGAGGAAGAACAAAAATTTTATTTGATCTTGTTGTGCCATCTGAGAAGTAATTAATAGAGTTTTATCAGGACGAGATAGCCCAACTGGGAGCGATTTTGGTCGGCGCCATTTCCAGGATGAGTAGAAATGCCTATTTTTCGGAACCACCATTTTCAAATGGTAGGTAATCTTTGTTTTATTTAATTGAATAATTCTATGAAGATTATTATTCTGAAATAGTGGTACTCAAAATTAAGCACTTTTATGCACTTTGAAGTCACTATCCAGCATATACCAGTATCCGTATAATCATAAAATTAAAAACAAAAATGTATTATCGGATCTGTGGTAAAATGGAAAGCAATCAAAATGTGCACTAAAATATTGTGTGCAAGTTGATAGACGGGGTAAGCTGCATCCTAATATAAAATAACGTACATGTAAACCTGGAAATAGCAAGCAAAATTTTTATACCACCTCTGAAAAGGTATTTTTCATTCCACTTGTTCTAGTGACTGTGGAGGGATTCTCTCTATTCTAAAAAAAAGTAACTACCGCTGTCACCGCCGCCGCCGCCGCCGCCGCCGGTTTTGATTTTTTTGTGACCGGAGGCCTTTCTTCGTTAATATTAACAAAAATAATGCATACAAAAATATGAAAATCGGTGGTTTTATACAGAAATGTTTGATAAACACGCTGATGCAGACAGTTTTCAAATCGAAGAATTATTTTTAGAGTTATTTAATGCTAAAGTTGGACAAAATCGTTCCACTAAAAAAGTTTTATAGCAGCAAAAACTATACATGGCAGTGTAATCATTTTTAGATCATTTTATGCGTTAGAATTTGCCGGAGTGCAGATTGCATTAATTTTTTTATTTTGACTCATTTTTTCAGGTTTTATTTCTATTTTAAATTCAAATTTTCAGCATTTCTAGAGATATTTTTTACAGATTTCAGAAAATTGTACTAATTTAAACTGTTGCCAACTGTATAAACAGAGCAAGCAATAATGTTTGCTTCAAATTAAAAATTTATTTACACGTGACTATTATAAACAGGAAAAAAACTTTCAAATTAGAATTAAATAATTACGTATAAAAAGCAGGAACTTATTAAAAATTACGTCATAAAAAGTATACACGTGAATTTTAAAAGAGAAAGGATATTGTAAAATAATAAATTCATTAACATGCGTTAGAAGTCTTAGGAGAAATTAAGTCATATTTACGTCACATTATAGTTATTACATAAAATGAACACAAAATAATATTGCAAAAAGGTTTAAATTTAGAAATTGCGCTAGACATTTATTTGATATTTTGAGAATTAATTTAAAATGTCTCATTTAAAATAACTTTCTTTTCGCTTTGTTAAAAAATACCAGGAGACAAAGACTCTCTTTACTTAATTCCTTTTATATTAGCTTATTTTGAAATGTTGTTACACGTGTCTACGTCATCAAGTTATTTTTATTTCGACGTTTTATTTGTGTTTTTATTAATGTTGTACGAATTTATTTGTTCTTTCGTTATTTAAAATAAAAATTATATCAATTTGTATAATTTGGCGAGTGGTTTGGCGATTTATATAATTTGGCGAAATGGGTCGACGGGATAATCAAGTAGTACCGCAGCGGATTTGGCGTTAAAATTCCCCAATCAAAGATAAATGAATAGAAATTCGTTTATAGGGAGATCGCCACTGTTTTTTAAATTATAATTCAATCTTTCGAAATATTTTTAAAGCCGATCAAATTACGTGCAATTTAGAGTCTGCGGTGTCTGGACGGGGGTTGGCGAGCGTAGCTCGTAGGGGGCCGAGCCCCCTAGTTATTAAAAATATTAATTTATTTTAGTTTAGAGAAAAATTAGAATTTAAGTTCTCTGTTGAAAATAAATTATCTTTAATGGACTTCTAAAAATTTCTTAACATTCCAAATAGTATTTAAATGAAAAATGAGCCCTTATTATTACCTTTTATTATGGGAACGTTTATTTTCTTGTTTTTTCGCTGAAAATTCTTTTAAAATGCTGTCGAAATTTAAACCCTTGCTGATTGGAGATTAACCCTATCACTATGTCCTATCGAAACATGCCCTGTTGTGACCTGGGGTCTTCTCGGACCCCATAGTATAATACACATGTTTAATATGGTTTAAATATCTTATAAATTACTTTTTTAATTTATTTAGTTAAGTTAAAAATAATTAACGCTTATTCTGTTGTTTTCATAATAAATTTTATTATTTATACCCAAAAATATTAAATTTACATTAATTTTACCATACTCTTGACAACTTGTTGAAAGTGCTTGGGGTCCGCGTGGGCCCCAGGACATACTGATAGGGTTAAACGGACATAATTGCTAATCTCTTCAGACGTTCTTGATGAATTGGTGATGAAATATTGAAAAGTGTTCATGAAATCGGTTTGTCTGTCTGTCTGTCCGTCTGTGCTCTAACTCGCGTAAATATAGCCGGATTGCCGTTAAATGGATATATGTTATTAAGACTTATTATGGCATGTTCGGTATTGAAAATGAAGTGTGTAGAATTTATAGTTCCTTTACAGGGACATTCAAAAGTTTTCCATTACATTATGGCCTATGGGGGAAAAATAATTTGCGGTGTTTTTAAAATGATGTTTTGCCATTAAAAACACATTGAAATTTATATATCTCTCTGAAATGCACTACAAGGTGCTTACTATAGAATATGGTATGCATAACATTCAGTGTTCATTTACAGGGACACTCAAAAGAATTCCGTTACTTTACGGTCTTGGGAGTAAAATCGTTTTATTCATGTGCATTTTATTCATGTTACACTATTTCAAACATATTGAATTTGATATATATCTCTGAGGTGCAGTGCCAGATGCTTACTATAGAATATGATGTACATAGCATTCATCGTTCATACACAATACAGGGACACACAAAATAATTCGGTTACAATACCATCTATACCAAGAATTGCTGGAAGTACGTTTTCCGTTGCTGTATATGTTTTTAAATTTAACATTTTTTTAAATCTTAATTAGTGTGCATAAATTATACAGGTGATATACACAATGTATAAATTTATATAACAGACGTAAAAGAATACAGCTATAAATTAACTTATTTCAATTCATCATTGAAGCAATAATGTTAAAATACGCCAATATTTCCATAATCGGGTTTTTATCACGCTTCAGTACGTTTTTTCACACTCATATGACGTTATACTAATTCACCACGTTCGTCAAAACTATTTATTTCATTTTTTATTTTTCACGTGGAAACCTTGAAATAGAAAAGTTATGATATAATATTCACTTTTATTTAAATTCGTCAAACTATTTATTTCATTTTCATTTTTCACGTGAAAATCTTGCAACGGAAAAGTTATGACGTAATATTCACTTTTTTTTTAATTCGGCAAAATATTTATTTGATTTTAATTTTTCACGTGGAAATCTTGCAGTAGAAAAGCAATTGTTGTAGTAAGAATTTTATTGTACATTTTAATTGTTGGTAATTGCTATAACGAAAAAGGTTTAAATTTGATAGGAAATTGCTGTTAAAAGGGTGGTTTTTATTAATTAAAAATTAACTATAAATTATTTCGATTCCGGATTACTTTAGTTGCCTCGGCCGTGTTTTAATACACATGTACACAATTCTGGCTTCCAAACTGTGGATTTATATAGAATTACAGACAGACAAATTTTCATTTTTATATATTAGACTAGAAAGGTAGCCTGTCAAAAATGACGGAAAATTAGATATAAAGATATATACAACTCATGTGCAATTCATATATTGGATAATTTAGATTGTTAAATCTTAAAAATAAATAAATTACACACTTGAACATATAAGTAAGGTAAAAACTATTAAACTATCGTATACGATTTAATGAAATGGTATTATATTGCATTAAACGAGTGTGCTTCACGATCTTGGTTACTACGTTGGCGAAATTGGCTGCAACTTGCCATAATCCAGGAATATGTTTAGGAAAATTTTAGGTCCTTTAAAGGACCCTTCACAAAATAATTTATCTTAAAACAGGACCCTTCACAAAATAATTTATCTTAAAACAGGACCCTTCACAAAATTATTTATCCCCAAACAGGACCCTTCACAAAACATTTTATCCCAAAACAGGACCCTTCACAAAATTATTTGTCTCTTAAATAGACCTTTCACAGAATTTTTTCACTTTCAAAGTGAACTTTTCACAAATTTAGTCATTTAAAAATAAAATCTGGCCTCTAAGTAAGCAGTTGAACTCACCAAAGAGCATATTACTTAGCTTTTTATACATGGAGGATAGGACATGAAGGCATCGATAATTTAAAATTCACAAAATTATGACTACAATTTTCACAAAAATAAGAAAAACTTCACAATTTCACAAAAACAGGACCCTGTGAGAAAAGTCTGGACAGACCCCTGTAATCATAATTGTGTGAACAAAGAAGTAACCAGTATTTAATAAAATTTCTGATATAAGGTATTGTACTACTTAGTTATACCGTTGACCAATTTCGCCAAATTATACAAACTGACATAATTTTTATTTTAAATGATAAAAAAACAAACAACATTATAGAAGAAAAGATTATAACATTATATATGATATAGATAAAACGATTATAACATTAATACAAATACAAATAAAACGTCGACATAAAAATGCCTTGATGACGTAAACACGTGTAACTTGCTTAAAGTCAAGTGAATGTGACATTTTCGATCAGCCATTATTGGCATTTAATCTTATAGTTTGGCGATAGATTTTTGGTCGGCAGGATAACTAACAAGGAAGGTCTCCATACGGGCATATTCAGAAAAATCTGAAAAAATTACAGAGTGTTCTTCTCATATGGATATATATGTTTATAAATTTTTTGGGGCGGAACCCCGATACAGCGTCCGTAAAAAAATAACGAAATTTTCGTTTATTTGGCGATTTATCACCAGTTGGCGACGAAAAAAAAATACGCTTTTATGTAGGAAAAAACTTTTTATGTTGAATTTCTTTATATAAGTTTATTTAATTTATTTTAACTACATTGTTAAAAATTCCGTGCTACTTTGAACCGAAATTTGGTGCTCAGCAGCTATAACCAGCTGCCACCATAGGATGGTTCAACTAAAACTCCAAATCTTGGAACGAGATTTCACCATCTTATTCGAAACAATGGAACTATGGTTCAACCGAAGCTCCAAATCGTGGAACGAGATTTCACCATCTCATGGTGGCAGCTACTAAGCACCGAATTTCGGTTCAAAGTAGCACAAAAATTTTAACAGTGTATAGTTTTGTCATTTTTTGTATGTTTTAACTATAGTTTGTCATACAACCTGTAGCCAGAAAGTTCGGTGAATGAATTTTTATTTCAAATACAGTATTGTACAGCATCAAATACAATTTACTGTCCTTCAAAATAATCTCCATGGATGGTAATGCACAATTTGGAACGAGTATATAAGTCCTGGAAACTCCTGTAAAACAGTTCTTTCGGAATGGCTTTCAGCTCGGCCGTCACGGCGGAGTCCGCACACCGCCTTGGTTGTACAGCAGTTTCTGACCGCGAATGGAGTTGTGACACTTGATCACCCCCCTTATTCACCTGATTTGGCTCCTGCAGACTCCTTCCTCTTCCCCAGATTGAAGTCAGCCCTGAAGGGAAATAGATTTACGGACATCACCGACATTCAACGCAACGTGACGGCCGAGCTGAAAGCCATTCCGAAAGAACTGTTTTACAGGAGTTACCAGGACTTACATACTCGTTCACAACAGTGCATTACCATCCATGGAGATTATTTTGAAGAACGGTAAATCGTATTTGATGCTGCACAGTACTGTATTTGAAATAAAAATTCATTCACCGAACTTTCTGTCCACAGGTTGTATATATTTATGTGTATTTATAATAATTTTTGTTAAGAATAAAACAATAAGTTAGTCAATGACACCATTTTTAAGGAACTCTTCGCAGTGAACTGTATATTTCTTTATTTTAAAACAATAATTGTTAAGAGTGAAACAGTCTCTCTGGCCGTTTCCAAATCAAACATTCCATTATCTCAATAACAACAACAACAAAAATTCAGTGTTTCCACTCACTAGTAACTAAATTACAATCTATCGTCAACACGCAGACGATTGGAATAATAAATAAAATTACGGCGCTGACACAGCGCCCTCGTACGGGAGATTTTAATTACGATCAGTAACATACTCCCGACCGTTGAAACCTGCAGGTTTCAAAACTACTCTAATATATAATATAAAATTACATAATACTACATATAACAATGCAAAGATATAATTAATAACAAAGGAAAAATGGCTAAATTACTTTACATTTGAATACAATAAAACATACTATAGAAATTAAACAACAAAATATATTCAAAATATACCAAATATATACATTAAAGAAATTAGTTTCCATTAATTGGAAGGGGACAAATACTTCTCACATCTCTCTTTATTATTGTACCGTTAGGCAGACGAATGTTCACTACTCGAACTTTTTTGTCCTTACCGAGAAATATCTCGGAAATCCTACCTGTTGCCCATTTTGTGCTGAGCATATTTTCATCTTTGATCAATACGAGAGAACCAACATTTATATTGTTTTTATTTATTTGCCATTTATTACGTTGCTGCAAGGTGTTCAGATAGTCTCGCTTCCATAATTTCCATATTTGCTGGCTATATTTTGTTATTTTTTGCCAGTTGCTAAGTTTGTTTTCCGAAATTTCAGTGAGCTGGGGTTCAATAATAGACGTTAAGGGCCTACCTATAAGAAAATGACCCGGTGACAGAGTCTCGAAATCGTCGAAATCTGATGACAATGGGGACAGAGGTCTTGAGTTCAAAACACTTTCAATTTCTAGAATTACTGTCAGAAATTCCTCTAAAGTGAGGTGCGCGTTACCAATTACACGTTTTAGATGGAATTTGAATGATTTAACCCCTGCCTCCCAAAGACCACCGAAGTTCGGCGCTTTCGGAGGAATAAAATTCCATTCGATATTTTCCCTTGCAAAATAATCAGCTAATGCTTCATCTGGGTGTCTAACCAAATTGTGAAGCCTTTTCAATTCTAAGTTTGCCCCTACAAAGTTTTTTGCATTGTCAGAAAATATTTTTGAACACTTTCCCCTTCTGCTAACAAAGCGCTTAAAACAAGCAATGAAGGCTGCAGAAGTGAGATCTGAAACGAAATCTAGATGAATAGCTTTGGTGCAGAGACAAACGAATATACATACATACACTTTATTATATGTACCTTTCCTTTGATTTTTGAATTTAATGTAAAAAGGGCCGCAATAATCAGTTCCAATAATGGAAAATGGAAATGAAGGTGTAACACGCTCTTTGGGCAAGTCACCCATGACTTGACTCGCTAATACAGGCTTGTTTTTAAAACAAGTGACACATTCATATGTTATTTTGCGACAGATGTTTCTACCATTAGTTATCCAAAATTTACGACGAATATGGTACAACAATGTTTGTGATCCTACATGTAAATACTTTAAATGAAAATATCTTACAATAATTAAAGTAAGGGGATGCTTACTTGGCAGAACCATAGGATGTTTTTCATTTGTTGTCAAATATGAGTTACCCAATCTACCCCCAACTCTTAAAATATTACTTTCATCTAAGAAACAATTTAAAGAATTTAGTTTACTTTTATTTGGTACCGAATTACCTTTCTGAAGACATTTTATTTCTTCCTGATACTCACTTTGTTGAGCCATCTTTATCAGTGATAATTCTGCAGCATTCAATTCTTTAGAAGTAAGATGATCTTTCACTCTATTAACATTTCGAAGGTTATGAATAAATCTAAGCACATAACATAAAATACGAATGATAGTTATATAATTATTACTAACACTAATAATATAATCTAATAAATAATTTTGATCATAAATAGCTAGAGTAACTAAAGAGTTATCATTTTCACATTTAACTGTTTTCTTTAGTTCATCAGAATAGTCATCTGGCGAATTTTGGATGTTGCAGTCATTAGTTGGGAGAACAGTTTCTCTCAAAAAGGGGGGACCTTTAAACCACAAATCCTTTTCTAAGAGCATATCAACACTGACGCCTCTGGTAAGGAGGTCGGCTGGATTAGACTTTCCCGGACAATGAAACCACGAATTGGAGTCAGTCAAAGATTGAATCTCGTTGATACGATTCGCTATGAATGATTTCCATCTTTTACTAGAACCTCTAATCCAGTACAAAGTGATTTTCGAGTCTGTCCAGAAGAACACATCTGATGGCTTCTTATGATCTACTATTTTTTTGACTGCATTACCTAGTCGGGCAGCAAGTAAAGCTCCCAATAGCTCTAATCTTGGTAAAGTGATTTTTTTAAGAGGTGTAACTCTACTTTTTGAAGTCACAAGGTTAACTTCAATAGCATTTTCTTTTACAATTCTGAGGTATATGACAGTGCCGAAGGCTTTCTTACTAGCATCGCAAAAACAGTGAATCTCTACCACATCTGAATTTTCTTCTTTCGTTGAATTTAGCACAATTCTTGGAATTTTTAGGTCGGAGAGGCGTGGGATCTCAGAACACCATTGAAGCCACTTTTCTTTAACATCTATTGGTAGATCTTCATCCCAAGCAATTTTCCTCAACCACAGATCTTGAAATAGGCATTTCATGCGAATAGTATAAGGAGTGAGCAAGCCAAGAGGGTCGAATATTTTTCCAATAGCACGCAGGATGAAGCGCTTGGTGTTTTCATTTTTTGATAACATTTCTAATAAGCCTTTTACATCTACGATAAAGCAATCTTCACTCGTATGCCAAGACATTCCTAGAACCTTTGTTGAGTCAAATCCTAATTCAATTGGGTTGTGTAGAGGCTGAGTATCAAAACCTTCTTGTTTCCATTGCTCCATCAAATCGTTATCATTAGTTGACCATTTTCTGAGTTTCATACTTGCCTCGCTCATAATATAAACAGCATTTCGAGAGATTTCTAACGCATCTTGCAAGTTGTCAGCACCAGCGATGAAATCATCAACGTAGAGGCACCTATCTAATAACTTTGTTGTTGTAGGATATCTAACTTGAAATTTCTTGATATGTTTTCTTAGAGTAGCAGCAAGAAGAAACGGGGAAGCATTCATACCAAAAAGAACTCGGTTGAAGCGATATATTTCTATACCTCTATCTCCAATCCATAAAAACCTCACTGCATCTCTGTCTTTCTCCGCTAGGGATATCTGCAGAAAGGCTTTTTCTATATCACCTATCAATGCTATTTTGTTTAATCTAAAATTGATAAGTAGATCGAATATGTTTGGATTTAGATTTGGACCTGGCCAAAGACAATCATTTAACGATAATTCGCCAACATCGTGTGAGCTGGCATCGAAGACTACTCTCATTTTTGTTGTCAGGCTTTGTCTAAAGACAGGTTGATGTGGAAGATAAAAAAGTGGTTTCTCCACTGGCTTGTGCGTTTCCGCTATTTTTTCTATGATTTCTTTATTTTCATAATCTTTCAAAGTCTCACAATATTGAGCACGAAGCTCTAATTTTCGCTTCATTTTCACTTTAAGACAGTTTAGTCTATTATTGGCTATTTTGAGATTGTCGTTCATTTCTCGCCAATCTTTTTTCCAGGGTAAGGTAACTTCGTAACGTTTATTTTTATAAGATACAGATTTTTCGAATATTTCTAATGCTCTATCTTCGTCAGTACATGTGGGATCGTCTTTTATCCCTAATGTTTCTAACTGAAAGAATTTTTGAACTTCTTTTGTCAAATCTTCATAGTTACAAACAAGCCCACAATGAGTATTTTGCGTGATTTGATTGTCAGGATTTAATACGCTTCCACAGGCAATGAATCCAAATACCGAGTTTTGGAATTTTAAATTAGAATTGGGGACTTCAATTCGACCGACTTCTAAAAGATCATAAAATATTTGAGCTCCCAAAAGAACATGAATTTTTCCAGGTTTGTAAAATTCTGGATCCGCTAATTTAATGTTATTAAGGTATTGTTCTGTTGGAACGTTAATCCGATTTACTGGAATAGTATCCGATATTTTTGGTACACAAAGAAGTTCTATTTCCGCCTTAAAATTTGAATTGTTCGAAATTAATGCTTTTACCTTGGAGTTAATATTCACGGAGATGCCATTTAATCCTGAAACCGCAACTTTTATTTTTTCTTTCTTAATTCCTAAATAATCAGCACACTGAATCGTAATGAAATTACTCATTGATCCAGCATCAATCAAACCTCTTAACGGCTTAAATTCACCAAATTTATTTCAAAACCCGAGGTCAGTGATTGCAATACCCAAAACCAGAATCAAATCGTAGCGCATTCAAATCTAGACCCGAATGCTGAAACATTTCACATTTCTAACGAAAGAGCATTTTCAGGTACATCTGTTTGTGAGATGAATTATTTAAGTTCTGGCATCTTATCAACTGTCATTGTTTATATTAAAAATAAATTTGGTGAATTTAAGCCGTTAAGAGGTTTGATTGATGCTGGATCAATGAGTAATTTCATTACGATTCAGTGTGCTGATTATTTAGGAATTAAGAAAGAAAAAATAAAAGTTGCGGTTTCAGGATTAAATGGCATCTCCGTGAATATTAACTCCAAGGTAAAAGCATTAATTTCGAACAATTCAAATTTTAAGGCGGAAATAGAACTTCTTTGTGTACCAAAAATATCGGATACTATTCCAGTAAATCGGATTAACGTTCCAACAGAACAATACCTTTGGAATTTTAAATTAGAATTGGGGACTTCAATTCGACCGACTTCTAAAAGATCATAAAATATTTGAGCTCCCAAAAGAACATGAATTTTTCCAGGTTTGTAAAATTCTGGATCCGCTAATTTAATGTTATTAAGGTATTGTTCTGTTGGAACGTTAATCCGATTTACTGGAATAGTATCCGATATTTTTGGTACACAAAGAAGTTCTATTTCCGCCTTAAAATTTGAATTGTTCGAAATTAATGCTTTTACCTTGGAGTTAATATTCACGGAGATGCCATTTAATCCTGAAACCGCAACTTTTATTTTTTCTTTCTTAATTCCTAAATAATCAGCACACTGAATCGTAATGAAATTACTCATTGATCCAGCATCAATCAAACCTCTTAACGGCTTAAATTCACCAAATTTATTTTTAATATAAACAATGACAGTTGATAAGATGCCAGAACTTAAATAATTCATCTCACAAACAGATGTACCTGAAAATGCTCTTTCGTTAGAAATGTGAAATGTTGCAGCATTCGGGTCTAGATTTGAATGCGCTACGATTTGATTCTGGTTTTGGGTATTGCAATCACTGACCTCGGGTTTTGAAATAAATTCATTTTTTCTATCGCTGTTTTGAATTTGCTTTTCATTTTCATTCTCGAAATGCAATAAACTCGAATGTTTTTTCATACATTTCTGACAAGAATAAGTAGATTTACAATTTCTAACCGAGTGGAATTTTAAACAGTTAAAACAAATATTATTTTTCTTTACGAATTCATATCTAGAAGCCACTGAAAGATTTAAGAATTCTGGACATTTGTGCAAACCGTGGAATTCATTACTCTGACACTTAACACATTTAAATGTTTTTGAGTTTTTACCATTAGATGTAGATACCATACTAGTGATTCGTTGTTGAGCATTGCGTTTAGGAGTTACATTATTTATAAGAGGTTTGGAAACTTGCAGTGTTCTCGCTTGTCTTTTTAAAAACTCGATTAATTCTTTTAATTTTGGTAGCTCGTCTTTTTTTTGTTCACGTTCAAACCATAATTTTGTGGACCCATCTAATTTCTGCCACAATATATAGGTTATTATTGTATCCGCAAACCCTTCAATTTTTTGATCGAGAATTTCTAGAGATCTGATACATTCACTGGCGGTATCTGCTAAATTAAGAATAGCACTAGGTGTTTCACTTTGTATTGAATTAATGGACATTAATTTTTTAATGTGAGCAAACACTTGTTGTCTTTTATTGGAATATCTTTCCTCTAATAAGGACCACGCTGTTTGATAATTATCATCTGAAATCGTTATACTTTGTACAACTTTTGCAGCTTCAGAATGAAGCGAAGATTTCAAATATGATAACTTTTGAGCACCCGAAAGTGCGCTATTATTGTGAACGCTAGATTTAAAAAGATCACTAAAATATATCCAATCCTTGGTTTCCACTAAAAGAAGGTAGATTAATCGTGGGAAGTCGAACTTCCGTTACACTATTCTCTTGTTTCGGCTTTGATTCATTAAGAACATTTATTTGTTTTTGTTTCGCTCTTTTAATTTTTAACCAAGTTTCATCTAACTCTTTTTCAATCGATGATTGTTCATCGATATATTTATCAATTTCCTCCTCATCGCACAATGAATAAATTTTATCAAACATTTCTTTCAATTCTGTATTGAATTGATCACATTTCGTATTTACAAGTTCTAAAGAACATTCATCAGAGTCACTTAATTTAATTTCACTCACAAATTTAGTAATTTTACATTTTAAAACTCTTTTTTTTGTCAAAATATTTTTTAATTCAGTAGCCATGTTAAGGAAAAAGTCCTACCTTATTCGAAGAAACCAAGTCTCGTCGCTGATTCTTGACTCTAAAAGCAAACGATAAATCCGTTTACTTTGGCCTCGAAGGACCAATGGTTGTTAAGAATAAAACAATAAGTTAGTCAATGACACCATTTTTAAGGAACTCTTCGCAGTGAACTGTATATTTCTTTATTTTAAAACAATAATTGTTAAGAGTGAAACAGTCTCTCTGGCCGTTTCCAAATCAAACATTCCATTATCTCAATAACAACAACAACAAAAATTCAGTGTTTCCACTCACTAGTAACTAAATTACAATCTATCGTCAACACGCAGACGATTGGAATAATAAATAAAATTACGGCGCTGACACAGCGCCCTCGTACGGGAGATTTTAATTACGATCAGTAACAATATTTAAATATCATATTTTACGATTTAAAACAAAATTTAAATCGGTTTAAATTATTACAAGCTCAAAAATAAGGCAGATAGAACACTGTCGATTTGATTTTGTTGCTATGGAAACGACTTCGTCTTCGATATGGAAATATATTATGGCAATCAAATGCCAGCTGACTATAACTTAAAATAGATATTTGCAACTTGCAAAGCATAGAAAATATTTTTACACTGATAAAATTAAATAATTACAGCAACAAGCAACATACCGGGTGTCCCAAAAAGGACTGACTGATTTTAAAATTCAATAACTTGCAAACGGTGACAGATATTAAAAAAATTCTTGCAGGAGGGTTATGCATAAGGTCAAAAGTTTTTTTACAGTGATTTTCAATTTTAGTTCGATTTACAAACAATAGATGGCGCTGTAAGCAATAGTCGCTAAATTCAGGCTCGATTTTTGGTGCTTCGTGGCCCGGATAATACATTTCCATCTCCTTTTTCTGCATGGAACAAGATAAAGGACCAAAAATCGAGCCTGTATTTAGCGACTATTGCTTACAGCGCCATCTATTGTTTGTAAATCGAACTAAAATTGAAAATCACTGTAAAAAAACTTTTGACCTTATGCATAACCCTCCTGCAAGAATTTTTTTAATATCTGTCACCGTTTGCAAGTTATTGAATTTTAAAATCAGTCAGTCCTTTTTGGGACACCCGGTATATATGTAATATAAAAAATATATAATAACCTCTTTCATTGATTAAGTTTAAATTCATTAAAAACCGTGCATTCTAAAAAAAAAATTAATAAACAATTTTCAGATGCATTAAAATCGTTTGCTTTTGGCGAGGAAAAATCCTGCTCGCCAAATCGCGTGTCACTTTCGTATTTTCGCGCCAAATATTCGAAAGTATTTTATTTTTTTACAGACTTTCTACTGAAATTCCGCCGTTAAATTTGACTGATCCCTTATTACATACATGAGTAGTTTCACTAGCATTTTTTTCAACATATTCTGAGTATGCCCTGTAAGGAGACCTTCCTTGTAAGTAGTACCATAGTATTTTTCAAAAACTTGTGTAAAATTGCCGGCCGTTCTGATGTTATGTCAGTCCTACGAATAATATTTGTAACACTGAAGAGTTTCCATGTATATGTGGAATTTAGAAAAGCTTCTCCAAAAGAAAGGTCCTGAAATGACTTTGTAATTCCTCCAACTTCAAAGTTTAATCGGACCCTGATGTTGTTTACTGAAGTCAAATGAATCCAGTTATTTTGAATATTACAACAGAATTAAACAGTTAAACTTATTTAACTTAAACCCGCTGTTACTTCAATGTTATTTTCTAGTATTAAAAAAGACAATTATTTAAATTTTTCAAATCATGCATTTATAATTTTTTTCATTATTTAATTACTAAATAATGAAAAAATATACTTTTATTCTGAGCTCATAAATATGACAATAAAGTAACGTAACTACGAGACATTGCAAAGTAAAATCTTTGTGAATTCAAACAAATGATAGCGCCCCATTTTACCTACTATGGCGTCATAAAAATATTGTCCATTGATTGTTGAAGAACTTACTTTATGAATGATTACTTCAATGGTTTAATATTCTTTACGGTTCACGATGAATTAATTACTTGTATTTGTTTAGGTTTATGGGATGAGATATTAAGCTGTCAACCTAATTTCAACTGAAGTTATCCTAGGATATATGTATTTTTAATCGAAATTAAAAACAATGCTTTGATCTCGAAATAAAATGTTTTAGTTTATATAATTGGTTATTTCTATTAATTATTTAGGTAGTACTTAGTTATCCCGTCGACCAAAAATCTATCGCCAAACTATAAGATTAAATGCCAATAATGGTTGATCGTAAATGTCACATTCACTTGACTTTAAGCAAGTTATACGTGTTTACGTCATCAAGTGATTTTTATTTCGACGTTTTATTTGTATTTTTAATAATGTTATACTAATTTATTTGTTCTTTCGTTATGTAAAATAAAAATTATGTCAATTTGTATAATTTGGCGAGTGATTTGGCGATTTATATAGTTTGGTGAAATTGGTCGACGGGATAACTAAGTAGTACCATAATTTATTTAGGTAGTTTTCCATTATAGTGCATTTTTTTAAAAAGCTTGGCGCAATTCGGGCATCAGAAAGTGAGATATGTTGAAAAAATATATAAACACCTATGAAAACAAACCTAATGAACTTTTATTTTTGTTTATATATGTATTTATATACATAAAAAATCATTTCTAAATATATATAATAGTTGGCACAGATGTCATATACATAACCCCATATTGCGCGATTTTTTTCTGACGCCAATGCTATATACGCAACGGGTACTTAACTGGCGCCAAAATGTCGTTATTTTGCTTGATATTGTAACCCGGATGTTGTTGTTTATGCTGTTGATGTTTTTGCCAAATTGTCGTCGAAAAAATATCGCGCCAAGTATATGACATCTGTGCCTAATATTTTTTTATGTACAAATTATGACACAAATGTCATATACGCACTCGGGTACCGAACTGCCGCCAAAGTGATGTTATTGTACCTGATATGGTAAGCCGGCTATTGTTTTTTATTTATTAATAGTTGCTTATTTTCTTTTCTTTTATTTTTTTTAATTATATAAACTGTTTTGTTCTGTAGTTATTAATTAAACTTTTATTTATTTATTGTTATTTCCTTTTCAAAATAATAGCAAATAATTTAAAAATATATATATATAACTGGTATTCGAAAGCGAGATTTTTGCCAAATTGGCGTCGTCAGTTGGTTGTATGGGGGTTTTATGGCGCAAAATCCCTTAAGGGACATACTGCGCCAGTTGGCGTCGTCAGAAAAAATTGGCTTCATATATGACAACTTATTTTTGGCGCCAAATTTGAAAATATTTCGCCAAGTTAACCAACATTTGGCGCTACTGTGGTAACCCTGCATTAGTATTTTTCAACAATTACTCATTTCAATGAGGCGTTCCTACCGGAATTGAGAGGAACACACAGAGACTTGGATTTTATATAAATAGATATTTAACATAATTGTCATCTGTATTATTAAATCTACTAAAAAACAACTTTTCAAAAGTAAAAAAAAAAAAAAAAAAAAAAAAAAAAAAACAAGCAAAAAAAAAAAAAAAATGAAAATTGTGGCTAAAAAATGGTGTGATATCAAATTTCCAAGCCTATATTATGGTACTTATTTAACATTTTCCCTTAAAAACTTACCATATGTAAGTCGAGTGCCTACGTATGCGTTGATAGAAAGCCTTTTCTCCTTTACTAAATACATCATAACGTGTTTCTGAAAATTATTTTTTTTTAATTATGCATGATGGGCTTGGCAGCCATCTTTCCATACTCTACACAAATTTCTAAGAAGACAAATCCGTAGTTAAAATCGGAAGTTCGAAATTGTTTCTAAAGCAAACATTTTATGCTTTTCATTTATGGAAATGTGTGCCTATATTAGATATTTAACATAATTATATTATTTGCATTATTAAAAAATATTTAAATAATATTTTTTAATTAGATTGTTTAGAAAAAATTTAAATGAATGGAAAAATTGAGAACAATATAATACAACCTTTTGCTAATACATTATTTTTAAATTAAGATCATTTTTAAATAATTTAATTAAATGTCAAAATAGTGAAAAATGAATGCAATTGAAATAATAATTAATAATCAAAAATAATCTAATGACAAATGAAAATAATCTAAAAATTAAACCCTTGACTAATTGTATCACAATTAAATATATATCTTGCATCTAACAATAATGAGAAATTATCCTTCAATATATAAAAAAAAGTAACGCTTTGGAAATGGATCTATGAAAATTTGTGTAGATACCTCGAAACACATCTGATAGGTCAGAGCTTTCTGACGCTATAAGGGGGGTTTTAAGGGGGGGGGGACCCGGCTCTGCCGTCAAACGTCGCCAAGTTTGTCACCAACTTGGCGATATATCGCCAAAAGTGACGAAAACTTGGCGATATTTCCAGGATTTCGCCAAATTTCCATAGACTCCCATTGAAACACAATAGGGTTTACTTGCTTGCAGAAAATCAACAAATTGAGATATTTTAATGCAACAAAAACTAATATTAGCCTATGAATAGAGCTTAATTGAACTATTTACATTATTTTTAAGCACAAATAATAATCTGGGGCTGGCTAGAAAATAGGGATTGCTTCTTCGCGATACCGAATGGAATCGCGAAGCGATTACGTGGGGGTTTGGTGAGCGTAGCAAGCAAGGGGCTGGAGCCCCCCTAGTTATGAAAAAAAAAAGTGGAAAGAGCACATATCTGAGTTGGACTAGAATATTTAAAATAATAATAAGAAGAAGAATTTCAGAATTGTTTCTAATTTTTAATTTTCAAAGGAGGGAAAACGGGTGTAAAAATTAAAAAATATATTATATATTATTTCCGTAGTGCCAGCGAAAATTTAATCATTAGAAAACATGGAACTAAATCAATCTTCTCTAATTAGAAAATGTTTAATAAGCGACTAAATATATAAATAAATAAAATCTCGTAAGGGAGAGACGTATAAGTAGTGCACCCATAAATTAGTAAATTGCTTTAAAAAAAATTTTTAATATAAAAAAATTATTTTCTTGTCTTAAATTTTCTATGCAATTTCATAAATCGATCTAATTTATTTCATTTTCTCGTTTACTACAACACTTTTTGTTTCTTTCATTTTCTCGGATGAGAAGCGTCATTGAAAGTTTAACCCCTTCGCGACGGGAGCCTTTTACGAAATGTTTATTACTTTGCTACCGGTTTTAAAAAACAGAAGTTTGTGCCTATTCAAATCGGGAAAATGCTCGAATTAAATAAGGCAAATTTTACAGTAAAATTTTACTGGTGAGGATAAACGAGGATCCTTAGGCCTATTTCCGGCACGTATACGTGTCGCTCGTCCCCAAGGGGTTAAAGCGTTGTATATTGCAACCTTTTGTCCCAAAGCGATATAAGTAAGCGTCCTATCTTAAATGGGAGAGGTAACCGCAAGATTAAAGGCGAGGTCACGTCAATCAAGGTCATACGCCACCCAGCGGATGGAGTGAACTACAAGAGGATTATTAACTTCTTTCCCCTTTGTGGGTGATCTATAAGTTCGATATCTATGAAATAACTATGCGCACGCGCAGCCGTGATTTTATTCGTTTGTCGTCTGCAGTACTTTATTGTTGGAAGTATAGATATAATTCGATTTATTTATTCGCGATTATTTAATTTATTAATTGAAGTTAGTTATTTAAACAAAATCAGTTCTTTTAAGAACTTATATTATTTGAGAAAATGCCACGTTGGCGTTCTAATTATTGCAGTTTTCAAAACTGCAAAAATAACTCTCTATCTGAGAGAACTCATTTTTTTCGCTTCCCAAAAGAGAAAAACAGGTTAGTTTTGTGTTTTATTATAATTTATAAAAAAGTTAAAATATTATTTAATATATATTATTAAATGTCAGGGATTTTAATACGTTCTATTTGAATTATGTTTTTGTAATGCAATGAACAAGGACATATAAAAATTAGTTAATGTATGTTAAGGTAGAATTTTACAGCAGCGTTTTTAATTCAATTCCTGATAAGATAAAGTTATAAAAATTACATAAACATGTGTATTTCCAATTAGAATTAAACGTTTTATTACGCTTAGAGTTTAAGTATAAATTATTTAATTAATTTTAAGGCATATTTTTCATTTACCGGGCGCAGGCGATAAATTGCCAAATTATCTCTTGACCGAATTGTATTTATAATATTTAAAATACAAGCATTTCATTCATTCCATTTAAAACTCATTTAATTTTACATTAGGATCCACTTTAATTTAAAATGCAAGCAGTAATTCTTGTACTATTAAACCAGCAATAATTGATTATTTATAGTTTTAAATATTTTGAGAATTTTAGACAACAGCTTTAAAAAAATTCCTAAAATCGACAAATTACTTTTTTTTTTTAAATCTAGAAATATGTCGGTCATTGTGTCATATCCGGGAAAAATAGTTTTCATGGGATACCTGCACTTCGCACAGGTGAATAACATTGCAGAAAGCATACAGAGCATAGAAGAAACTTCAAAAATTGGAACAAAATATAAAATATTTACAAATAGTACGTGGTATGCTCAATTAAACATTTATTATCTTACACCGGTTCTTCGCAGGGGTAAAATGGATAACTTTCCGTAATCGGGCCGATAGCCATGATTGGCGTCAAATGAGAAAACAGTATACAATTGTAACTGTATAAAAGTTAAATAGTGGTTAGAAAATGAAAGTAACTTTTATCGAAATAACCCAATTGCGGAACATTCTCCAAATTTGAAAAAGGCTTATGAAACACACAACAACTGCCAATAACTGAAAACTATAGACTAATAATAAGCTCGACGTAGCAGTTGTCGGTCGGTAGCCAATAATTTCAAATTTCCCTTTTAATTTTGTCCGGTTTCAATTTTTGATTTTTTTTCTTTTTTTTTTTTTTTTTTTTTTTTTCAATCTGGCTTCCGCAAAAGAGTCGGAATAAGTAGTAGAAAAAAAGGGCTGCGGACGGAGATGGGCCAATTGAACGTATTAAAATCACTGACATTTAATAATATATATTAAATAATATTTTAACTTTTTTATAAAACATAAAAAAGTTAAATGTTACAAGTTAAAACAAAAGTTAAATAACACAGTGTGGGCTGAAAATCACGTTTAAGATGCTTAAAGGTTTTAAATATTTGTCTTTTGCAATTTCCCAACCAGTTGGTATATTTTAGAAATCGTAGTTTGTTACATAACTTACTCAATTGTTGTACTTGTATATACCGTTGTAACAACCATAAATAATGTTTAAGGATTTATCAGCTACGTTTAGATAACGTAAAATTAATTTGCTAATTTATAATCAAGTTGTAAAAATACTAAAATGTTGTATTGTTACTAGAAACACATCCATGTACATAATTTTTATTTTTCTAGCATATCTGGGAGGGAAAAATCGATTAAATTTTTTTATCTTTTCATATATATGAACAGGGTTAGATTAAATAAACAGTGTAAAGAAGTACTTTTATGTTAGCCGGCCACAGTTCATAAACCATCAAATATTTTCCCCAATCATCAGCGTTTATGTTGCATTCATTTCATTCAAAATATAAAATCATCATTTTAAAAATGTACTCGTCATTTGAAAAACATAACTTTAGGTCATAATGAAGGGAACAAATATTTTTTCCAACTGGATTAAATCATATTCAAGGATGGAGTAGCACAGTTGAAGTTTATTCCAACAGAGCGAAAAATGTCCAGACCAGGGATCGAACCTGGATACTTGGCGTGCCGTGCCAATGCCTTACCTGTTAGGCTATCCGGACCGATACCTGGCTGACATAATTCACTCTTATTACTTGAATATGATTTAATCCAGTTGGAAAAAATATTCGTTCCCTTCATTATGACCTAATGACATGGTATACAGGAGTTTCCGTGTTAAAGTAGTTTCATCATGTAAATGCTATAGTTATAGCTCGGATGAATGAAACTAGCGCTGCAGTTCGCAGCCAAGTCCAACTAATAAGAGTGAATTATGTCAGCCAGGTATCGGTCCGGATAGCCTAACAGGTAAGGCATTGGCACGGCACGCCAAGTATCCAGGTTCGATCCCTGGTCTGGACATTTTTCGCTCTGTTGGAATAAACTTCAACTGTGCTACTCCATCCTTGAATATAACATAACTTTATTTAAAATACATACATACTGGTATATTACATCAATTTAAACACATGTTTTTCGCTCATTATATTTAAAATACATTTTTTTTTCTAATAAATAAAAACCCAAGGTGGGCAAGTTTCTTCCAACGTGGAAAAAAAACCTGGAAAAAACCATGGAATTAAAAGTTACGTCTATAACTTTTATTAACAAAAATGGTTTTCTTTTAGCCTGAATAGCTTGCATAAAATTCAGGTCTATTTGAAGATATTTACAATTTAAGAGTTATAGACGGAAAAGCAGACAAAGCCATTTTAGAGAATACCTGTTAAAATTTTAATCGTGAATTTCAAATATTTACTCACTCATGGAAGATTAACCTTGTTTACCAGATTTATTGCAAAATATTTTTGTTACAGCTTGTTTTGATAAAAATATATGTATTTAAAAAATAGTTGCAATGTCAGTTTATTTTCGGGGCAAAAGGCAATACTGTTTACGTAGCATTAGTGCTTTTTCTCCCGAAATTAAAATGACATTGCGATTTTTTTTTAAAGATACATATATTTTCATCAAAATAAAGTGTAACAAAAATATTATGCACTTAGAGGAGGAATTGAATAGAGAGCGAATCCCATTGTTCTCATCTGTCGAACCTTGATGCACTCATGTCTGAGATTTCCTCGCCAAAAGGTTGTCATTTTTTGGCGGTGATCCCTTTCTTGGCAATTTTCCGCTTTCATTCTCGTGATAAAAGAAACGCTCCAAAACGAACGCAGACGAAATAGGTCTCGTTGGGATGCGGGAAAAACCGGTTTGGCGCGCATTCTCCCCACCATCACGTGATGGTGGGGAGCATGATATGTGAAAACCTCAAGAAAAGGTTGCCATTTCTGCGTCCAGTTATATTAGAAGTCTATGATTATGCAATAAATCTGGTAAACAAGGTTCATCTTCCATGAGTGAGTAAATATTTGAAATTCATGATTAAAATTTTAACAGGTATTCTCTAAAATAGCTTTGTCTGCTTTTCCGCCTATAACTCTTAAATTGTAAATATCTTCAAATAGACCTGCGCACGAGATGCGCAGATGGTAGATATTCTGTCATATATGCCGTCATACAAAAAACCCGCGTATTTGCGTTATTCACTCCATCCACAAGATGGCGCAGCTGTGTCAATTTACGGCAGATTCCAGCATTAACTTTGTACGCTTACTTATAGCGCTTTGTTTTGTCCTCTTGTTTGGCGTATGCGATTATTGCCCCTTAAGGGTGTATTCCAATCCAAACTGCTTATTTTCTGATTCATTTTTAAATTAATTTTTGCTCTCAAACGCATCAAACTGGGAAATTCTCTTATTTAGAAACTACATAATTTGCCGTGCTTCTCGGTTTTTTGATAAATGCAGAAAATATTGTAAAAAAGGCTGTCAAAGTTGGCGTTTTGAACCGAATTTTTCAAAGCGGAAGATCTGGGAATGAAAATAATTCTCATACTGGAAAAGTAATTGTTTAAAACTCAAATTTTAATTAACTGAGCGAAAAATGAAATTACACGACCACGGAAATCACACCTCTTCAAAAATCACCTCAGCAAGTTTCATGTTTTTACTTTTAAAAATGAGTCTGAAAATGTCTCAGAAAATTTCGAACTGTCGACGGTGGAAAAACATTTTTTGAATAGACCCTTAAGATAGCTTTTCTGGGGTACATGTTGTTTGTCGAATATCCTAATTTGCACAATTCTGGCAACAGATGGCGCTGTCACGGTTTTCCAGCCTTCATTTCTTCGTCTGTAATTTCCTTAACCCTTTAGTGCGCAGCTTTGCATATATGCAAACAACAGTGTTGTGAATTTAATAGATTTTTTTATTCGTATATACCTAATTCAAACCAGAAAATCAAAACAGTAATGTTTGCTTTAATTAATAACAGACATTCTGTATTTAAATAAAGCAAAAATAACCATTGAAAATTTTTGGTGTAAAGTCAGATTCTCTGAACTACGTAATTTCTAGAACGTATTCTATCATGGGACTTAAAGGGATAAAGTTTAAGTTTTATAAAATAAATAATTATATAAAATAAGTTATTTGGAGACATACTCCTTAAAATATTAATACTAACTAATTTGCAATATTTTAGCGTAAAACAGCCACACGACAGTAGTCTTTACTTGTATTGCAGAAGTGCAACAGAAGAAAAGATTGACATATTATATGAAAAATGTATCTCTGATTTTTTTTCATTATTTTTCCTGTGTAATAAACCTTTCAGAGAACCATATATAATTTTTTCAAAACAAAATAAAAAATCATGCATCTAAGGGTTAATCTACGTCTTTTTGTCTGGCCATTATCACACAACCTACAACGCAATGAACGATCAGTACATTGTAAGAAAATGTCTGCATATGATTTGTATTAGAATATTGGCCCTTAATTACTTAAGGCGCCGATCGAATTTCAAAAATCGGACCACGTTATTACCTCTCTTCTAACTATCATGGAAGACGGTAGTATTTCGAGTGACACAGCCTTAAGCCTAAAATCGTATCGTATCGTATCGTTAAAATCGTATCGTATCGTATCGTATCATAGAATTCGTAGATGGCGGAACTCATATATACAGCTAACTCGACATCAAAGAAAACGCGAAAAGCCGCCTTTTAATAACTCAGCAGATATATGTCTTATTGTTCTGAATTTTCTAGAACAGTCTTATATCTGCAGTCTAATCGTATACTGAAATTTTTGCATTTCTACGTGCAGTATATTTTGAGATCTAAATAGCCATTTTTAAAGTGAAAACGTTGGTATAATATCGAGGAAGTTCCTAATTTGAAAATCTCGAAAACGGTTCTAACGATTATTTTTAAATTGATACATAATATAACGGTGATTAAGGCGAGGTGAATAACACTTTTCTTTTTTCTGGGAAAACTCTCGTTCGTTAAATAATTCGATTTTTTTTTCTCTCGAAAATGACACGGGCGATTTTTTTAAAATCAAATAAATATGTTTCAGATGAACCAAATAACAATTTACTTGTTTCCAGCAAGACTCTTGTTCGTTTTATAATGCGCATGAAAAATCGGACTATATTTCTTCGCCATTCTATGGAAATTTCACCGAAAATGCATGACACTGTATTCATACACATGCTTTCTTTTTAACCACTTTTGGGGAGAAAAATTTTGTCTTCCCACTGGCTGAGTGGCTAAGGGCCATCGTTTACTGACCTTAAGATAGGCAGTTCGATACTCCCTCGTACGTGTTTTCACATGTGAATGTTTTTTTTTTTTTTTTTTTAAGTCTGCTAGTTGACCATTATTCTCAGTTCCTTTGTAATTTTTTGAATTGCTATTAAGTTAAATAAAATTACAATTATAATGACGCCAATTTGATGATGATTATTTCTTGGCAATTTTTCAACAATAAAAATATTACCATAAATTTTATAAATATATTTAATTTCAATCACTTTACAAAAAATATACATTAATAATTATTATTTGAATATAAATCACACGATCAGAAACGTAAAAAAATAATTCATTTCAGCTCTTCTTTTTATAATATCATTTTTTATTATTATGACGGTCAATCAATATATAATCACTGACATCCATAATATTATTATTATTATAATTATTATTTTCCTTGCATAAAAGCTATTGTGATGTAATAATTCTTTTATAATAAATAATTTAGTTGAAATGTTTTATTTATAAATATCAATGAAGTTTGATAACCCCGAGACAATTCTTTTTATTTAACTTTGCAATATTTACAGTTTACATAATAAGCATATCAGAATTCTGGTGTCGCCATCTTTTGACGCAATTGCGTAGTATTATAGAGAAATGTTTGATAAAAACGTTGAATTAGACAGTTTTTAAATCGAAGAATTATTTTAAGAGATATTTAATGTTAAATCTGAATAAAATTGTCTCATTAAAAAAGTCTCATAGGGAAAAAAAATATACATGGGAATTTAATCATTTTCATTCAATTTAATCATTCAATAGAAACTCGAAGTTTGCAGAGTGCATTTATTATTCTTAACTTGCCTAATTTTTTGACGGTTTATTTCAATTTTAAATTAAAATTTTCAGAATTTCCAGAGATATTTTTTACATATTTTAGAAAAGGTTATTTTAAATTGTTGCCAAATGTTAAAACAGCGCAAAGAATAATATATCTTTAAATTAAAAATTTATTCACACGTGACTATTATAAACAGAAAAAAATCCTTTTAAATTAGAATTAAATGATAACGTGTTAAAAGAAGGAAAATATTAAACATTACGTCATAAAAATTATTTTTACACATGCTTACTTAAAATGAAAGAAAATTATAAAATAATCAATTATTTTCAAATTAGAATTAAAGGATTACACATTAAAAGAAGGAAAACATTGAAAATTACGTCATAAAAATTATATTTACACGTGAATATTAAAAGAAAAAGAAAATTTTTAAATAATAAATTCATTGATATGTGTTAAAAGTCGTAAATGGAGGAAATTACGTCATATTGGCCAAAGTGGCCAAAACAGTTTACAAAACACATTGCAAAACATATTGCAAAACAGTGTAAATTAAAAAACATATTTATATGAGAGATTTATTTCAAATTTCGAGATGATATTTTTAACTATAGTTGCTAATTTTAAGGTAGCGCAAATAATAATATTATCTTTCTAATAATAAAAATATTTTCAGTTGAATGTTACAAAGAGAAAGGGAAGTTTGGTGAAAATTATGTCAGATTTAAAACGTTACATTTAAAATCTCTTATTTAAAATCATTTTCTTATAGCGTTGTTAAAAAATACCATAAAGCAAAGACTCTGTTGACTTAGTTCCTTTTATATTTGGTAATTTTCAAATGTTTAACTAATCTTATTTAATCAAGCAGGGAAACAGCAACTAACATCAGCTGATTCGGTTTTGAAATCCCCCAGTAAAAGGGAAACCCGTTTACAATAAGATCGCCATTGATTTTTTAATTATACAGAGCAGCCTCGATTATCCGAGCTAATTGGGACTGTTAGTAAATCGGAATCGGAAATCTCGGTTAATAGAAACTGTGTGTAAAAACTCGCCGTGCTTGCGAATTTAACATCTCTTTTAAAAAAATATATAGAACGTTTTTTAAATAATAAAAGTAAATATATGTAAAGTTCTGTTTCACAGCTTAACAAATTTAAAAAGAAAATCAACTACCAGCAGTAAATTTTAAAATGCAAATTGAAAAATTTACGAAAGTTCACACAGCCACTGGAAACAAAGCATTGTTCGCTATTGACTTCTCAGGGTCCAATGTTTCTTTGGAGTTGAGGGCTTTGGGGGGAAGAAGGGCCTGTATAGCACGGACAGTGAGCTAAAGAGTGTGGTTATTTTTAAGGCTCATTCAAAAGAAAAAAAAAAAATCAGACTTTGTTATCGGCTCGGTTAACAGAAACCTCGATTAATCGAAGGTCGGTTAATCCAGGTTCTACTATAATTCAATCTTCCGTAATCTTTTTAAAGCAGATCAAATTAATGGACTTTAGCACAAAGTCACATAGCTGATAACTGCCATGCTTGTTGGCCACCTTTTTTTCAAAAAGTTTGCTTCACCTTATTCAATTAATGAGATATCTCCGATAAAATAAGTCACATTTTCCCGTTCTAAAATACTGGTATCCAAAAATCGTAGCATGTAACTGACACTACAAGTACTCATGGAACTAGGCTATTTTAAGTCTGATTTTTATTATAGACTATATAAAATTATTTAAAATATATATTATGATAGGAACTAGCGGGCTTCGGCCGCTATTTACGTTACGGATATAAAAATCATGTTTTTTTTTAGGGAAAAAGAAATAAAAACCTATTTGACGATAGGTTTACAAAGACACATTTTGTATTTGTTATATTTCCGGGGATGAGGAGAGGGGGGGGGGGCTATTTTGATTAAATATCGCAATTAGTCTACATGGCAGATATAATTATGATAGACACTAGCGAGCTTCGCCCCTCTATGGCGCCTTATGGGTCCAGCTTCCATAACTCAGAAACTACCTTTCGGACATCAATGCAACAGATTCCAAACGTTATAATTAACTTAATAATCACCCTATATAGCATTAAAGTAAATTTATGAGTACTGCATACTATTTTTTTATCGTAATTTCTGAAGAGAAAAAATTATTTCGGTTCCATTCTTAGGTACTGGTCTGAAAAATTTTGAAAAAGGGGGGAAGGAGGGGACATGAGACTGCTGTTTGTCAAACAACACAACGGGCTCTGGCTTATTCAACTTGGTTTTTGATGACTTCAATTGGAAGGTGGTTTGTTTAAAAAAGTGCGTTCCCTGCCCCATGAAAATTGGAACTATTGGTGCTACATGTATGTAAGGATTTAATAATTATAAATTAACATTTTGGATTTATTAATTTAAGGATAAAGTGTTTTTAAAGGAATATCAAATGAAACCCTCTGTGCGATCTGCGATTATACTTACCCAGTTGTTTTTATATACAAACTGCTATAAGGAAAATTGTAATAAAATAGTAAAAATTAAATCTGCATTAAATTCCATAAGTATCTTTTTTTTTATCATTTTATCACTAACCTCAAAAAAGTAATGATATCAATGCAAAAACCCTTGACGGGTTAAAAGTTTCTGACGCAGCACTTTATCTTATGCTCTAAGAATTTTAAATATGGAACTTAAAAATACTGATATCAAATTTTGAGTGACGTTATGCTATTTCTTAAAAAATATATTTGTATTTATTTCACCATTTTATTTTTGTTTTATTTATAATCGCATGTGCAAAAGTTATGTTCATCATGAAAAGCTGCATAAAATTTTATTCGCTGTTGCTTTATCATTTACATCTCTCATAAATTCAAAATATGTGTTTTAAAAGATATGATATAAAATTTAAGTGACGCCTTGATGTGACTTTAAAAGGTTTGTTTTTTAAAATTCAATTTAAATTATTTTTGACTTGGTTAAAATATTTTTTTTACATCTACACAATACTTTTAATTTTCCAATTCACTGTTAAATATATCACTTTCATTGAATCTATACTATGCATTGAAATGTATTTATTTCAATAAATTGATTTATCTTTTGTGTCACGCTATTCAAAATTGTGAGTAAGATTTATGTAAATGGTTTCTTTGCGTCATTGTGTCCAAACTACATGAAATGTATGAAAAAGGATAGTTTGACGCAAATAAACCATTTACATAAATCTTACTCACAATTTTGAATAGCGTGACACAAAAGATAAATCAATTTATTGAAATAAATACATTTCAATGCATAGTATAGATTCAATGAAAGTGATATATTTAACAGTGAATTGGAAAATTAAAAGTATTGTGTAGATGTAAAAAAAATATTTTAACCAAGTCAAAAATAATTTAAATTGAATTTTAAAAAACAAACCTTTTAAAGTCACATCAAGGCGTCACTTAAATTTTATATCATATCTTTTAAAACACATATTTTGAATTTATGAGAGATGTAAATGATAAAGCAACAGCGAATAAAATTTTATGCAGCTTTTCATGTTGAACATAACTTTTGCACGTGCGATTATAAATAAAACAAAAATAAAATGGTGAAATAAATACAAATATATTTTTTAAGAAATAGCATAACGTCACTCAAAATTTGATATCAGTATTTTTAAGTTCCATATTTAAAATTCTTAGAGCATAAGATAAAGTGCTGCGTCAGAAACTTTTAACCCGTCAAGGGTTTTTGCATTGATATACACTGAGCAGTTATATTTAATCTTATAGGTGCTGCAAAATGCACGACTTCTGTTACGACAAAGCATATGCATCAGTGTGCAGCGAAAAACCGCATCTGGCGTCCTACAAGTGGAAGTATGCAGTTGGGAAGATACACTGCAGTAAGTATATTTCTTAAAATTATTGCTTATATAAAAAATATCATGCATTTGAGATTTTTCCCAAACCTGAGAAAGCAACCCTTACTAAAACAAAACCACTAAAATTTTAACAAGCCTTTTTATTACTTTCTTCTATCTTTACAAGAATAGTATTGGATTCGTGAAAATTTTCGACTTTCGGTTTTCGACGGATTTACATGTTTTAGGGGTCAGAGATTCCGAAAAACATGTTTTTACAAAATGTCTGTCTGTGAGTCTGTACATCTGTGAGTCTGTCTGTCTGTCTGTATGTGACACAAATTTTGTGGGCGCTCTATCTCAAGAACTAACGCACGGAATTTAATAAAAATTTATATTCAGTTAGTCCCTGATATAAATTGGTGCTGATTAGTTTTTGATGTAAATCGCTCAACAGATGGCGCTGCTATGCAGCCTTTTTCACGATTCCCGCAATAGCTCAATCTCCAGAACTAATGCACAGATTTTCATAAAACTTCAGATTCAGTTAGTCCTTGACATTAATTGAAGTTTTGTACATTTTGGTGTAAATCGCTCAACAGATGGCGCTGCTATACTGTATTTTTTACGATTTTCGCAATAGCTCTATCTCAACAACTAATGCTTGGATTTTCATCAAACTTCAGATTCCAGTATACTTTGATATGAATTAGTACTGTTTGTGGTTTGGTGCAAATCGCTCAACAGGTGGCGCTGCTATGCTGCACTTTTCAGAATTTCCATTATAGCTGTATCTCAAGAACTAATGCAATAATTTTCACCAAATTTCAGAATCAGTTAATCCTTGACATGAATTGACATTTTGTACATTTTAGTGTAAATCGCTCAACAGGTGGCGCTGCTATACTGCATTTTTTACGATTTCCGCAATAGCTCTATCTCAACAACTAATGCTTGGATTTTCATCAAACTTCAGATTCACGTATACTTTGATATGAATTAGTACCGTTTGTGTTTTGGTGCAAATCGCTCAACAGGTGGCGCTGCTATGCTACACTTTTCAGAATTTCCATTATACCTGTATCTCAAGAACTAATGCAATAATTTTCACCAAACTTCAGAATCAGTTAATCCTTGAAATGAATTGTCATTTTGTACATTTTGGTGTAAATTGCTCAACAGGTGGCGCTGCTATGCTGTATTTTTCAGAATTTCCACTATAGGTGTATCTCAAGAACTAATGCACGAATTTTTATCAAACTTTAGAATCAGTTATAGTCCTTGATATGAATTGACATTTTATACAGTTTGGTGTAAATCGCTCAATAGGTGGCGCTGCTATGCTGTTTTTGTGATTTCCGCAATAGCTCTATCTCAAGAACTAATGCTTGGATTTTCAACGAACTTCAGATCCATTTATACCTGGATATCAATTATTGCTGTTTATGTATTGGTGTAAATCACTCAACAGGTGGGCGCTGCTATGCTACATTTTTCAGAATTTCCGCTATAGCTCTATCTCGAGAACTAAGGCACGAATTTTTATCAAACTTCAAATTCATATACACTTTGATATAAATTGGTGCTAAATTGATGTAATTTCTTATACTATTTAAATGATTTAATTGGCGGGATTTATATAGAAGAAAGTTTTTGTGATGGCCACAACATACTAGTTTTTATTTGTAGTATTTACTAGCCTTATAATAAATAGAGATTTTATCTTGATGCTTGGTGGCGATCCCCCTGTGAGGTAGGTCCTCTTTAACACTTCCAAACATAGTTGAAAAATTTTCATGAATTCCGTTTGTTTGGCCCTGCTATAACTCGTGCAAATATACAAGGATTGTCATGTGATTGATGTATGTTACTGAAGTTTACGATGACATGTTCGGTATTAAAAATGAAGCATATAGCATTTATAGTTCCTTTACAGGGCACTCAAAAGAATTTTGGTTCAATATGGTCTATGGGAGGGGGGGGGGGTCCTTTGCGATGCATTTTATTGATGTTACACTTTTTCAAATAAATTAAAATTTATTAACATCACTTAAGTGTACTACAAAAGGCTTACTATAGAATATTGTGTGCATAGCACTGTCGTTCATTCACAGGGATACGCAAAAGAATTCGGTTACAGTACTATCTATGAGCAATAATTGCTGGAAATGCGTTTTCAATTGTGGTATACGTTTTTTGTTTTATTTATATATTTATTTCATATTACTTGGCGTGTATGAACTCTGTAGATCATACACAGAGCTGCACAAAAGTATTCAAATGCATTTTCGCTTATTGACAGACGTTGCTGAATGGGAATTTTCAGTTGTGTTACGAAATTCGGCAAAAGTGACTTTCGCAAATGAAATAGTATTTTCAAAATGTTAATATACGTATTTTTTGAAACGGAAGACGTCTTTTAAAATCTGGATGTACACTCATGAAATTGTTAACATCTAATCAACACGTGCTGCTACAGCAAGATCATACTTTTGTAACTTTTTTAAAATCCCACTTTTGACTCCTGACACTTAGACGTTTCCAAAGTTTTCCATGTTTACCATGGCTTTTAAAAGATGAGTATATTGACTTTTTTACGATGCATCCTAGAGCCATTATTTTGAAATTCAGACAAAAAAGTGATATTTTAATAGTTTTATTACTTTCGTCTATCTTTTCAAGAAGAAAGTATTGGATTCGTGAAAAATTTCGACTTCCGGTTTTCGACGGATTTATACGTTTTAGAATGCCCAGAACACGATTTGATGGTTTTTAGAAAATGTTTGTCTGTGAGTCTGTCTGTCACTCTGTGAGTCTGTATGTGACAAAAATTTTGTGGGCGCTCTATCTCAAGAACTAATGCACGGAATTTTGCAAAACTTCATATTTAGTTAGACCTTGATATAAATTGGACCTGATTGGTTTTTGGTGAAAATCGCCCGACAGGTGGCGCTGCTGTGCGGCATTTTTTACGATTACAGCAATAGCTATATCTCAAGAACTACTCCATGGATTTTCATAAAACTTCAGATTCAGTTAGTCCAAGATATAGTTTGGGGCTGATTACTTTTTTGTGAAAATCGCCCAACAGGTGGCGCTTCTATGCTGCATTATTCATGATTATCGCAATAGCTCTATCTCAAGAACAAATGCACGAATTTTCATCAAACTTCAGATTCAGTTAGTTCCTGATATAAATTAGTGCTGTTTAATTTTTAGTGTAAATCACCCAACAGGTGGCGCTGCTGTGCTGCATTTTTCACGATTTCCACAAGAGCTGTATCTCAAGAACTATTGCACGGATTTTCATCAAACTTCAGATTTAGTTAGTCCTTGACATGAATTGACGTATAAATTAGTGCTGTTTAATTTTTGGTGTAAATCGCTCAACAGGTGGCGCTGCTATGCTGTATTTTTTGCAATTTTCGCAATAGCTTTATCTCAAGAGCTAATGCTTGGATTTTCAACAAACTTCAGATTCAGGTATACCTTGATATCGTTTAGTGCTGTTACTTTTGGTGTAAATCGCTCAACAGGTGGCGCTGCTGTGCTACATTCTTTTCATAATTTCCGCTATAGCTCTATCTCAGAAACTAATGCACGAATTTTCATCCAACTTCAAATTCAGATATACTTTGATATGAATTGGTGCTAAATAGTTGTTATTTCTTGTACTATTTAAATGATTTAATTAACGTGATTTATATAGAAGAAAGTTTTGTGATGGCCACAACATACTAGTTTTTTTTAATTGGCTTCATTTTTTACTTTCTTCTCTCTTTACAAGAAGAAAGTATTGGATTCGTGAAAAATTTCGACATCCGGTTTTCGATGGATTTATACGTTTTAGAATGTCCTGAACACGATTTGCGTTTTTAGAAAATGTCTGTCTGTCACTCTGTCCGTCACTCTGTCACTCTGTGAGTCTGTATGTGACAAAAATTTTGTGGGCGCTCTATCTCGAGAACTAATGCACGGAATTTCACAAAACTTTAGATTTAGTTAGACCTTAATATAAACTGGACCTGATTAGAAATTTGTAAAAATCGCCCAACAGATGGTGCTGCTATGCGGCATTTTTCCCGATTTCAGCAATAGCTATATCTCAAGAACTACTGAACGGATTTTTATAAAACTTCAGATACAGTTACTCCAGGATATAGTTAACTGCTGATTAGTTTTTGGTGAAAATCGCCCAACAGGTGGCGCTGCTATGCTGCATTATTCATGATTATCGCAATAGCTCTAACTCAAGAAAAAATGCACGAATTTTCATCAAACTTTAGATTTTAATAGTTCCTGATATAAATTAATGCTGTTTAATTTTTGGTGTGAATCGCTCAATAGGTGGCGCTTCTGTGCTGCATTTTCCACGATTTCCGCAATAGCTGTATCTCAAGAACAAATGCATGGATTTTCATCAAGCTTCAGATTCAGTTAGTCCCTAATATAAACTGGTGCTACTTAGTTTTTGGTCTAAATTGCTCAACTGGTGGCGCTGCTATGTGGAATTTTTTACGATTTGCGCAATAGCTCTATCTTAAAAACTAATGAACGGATTTTCATCAAACTTCAGATTCAGTTACACGTTAACATAAGTTGTTGATTATTAGATTTTGGTGTAAATCCACCTATCCGGTGGCACTGATATTCTGCATTTCGCATGATTTACACGATTTTAGCGATAGTCCTATCTCAAGAACTAATGCACAGAATTTCATGTCTTTAGAATCCTCATGATGGACATAGATTGCCATTTAATTTTGGCTCTGTACTAGACAATTTTGAAGTATTAACATGTATGAGATAGAAGAAAGTTTTGAGATTGGCATATCCGACTAGTTTTATGTTGAAGTAGATCATATTTAATGAATATTGGGAAATTTTGAAGCCCTGAAAAAATTTCCTGTTTCCCGTAGAAAATGTCAAAGTTCAAGATCATTAATCCCCTTTTTTCATGAAAATTCAAATGCCAGTATGTTTGGATTGCTATATCTCTGGAAAGCAACAACGTCCCAAAATTCTTTTGTCATAAACTGTTAGTATAACACTACATGCTTAGTAAAATTTACTTGGTTCCATGGGGCATTGTTAATTTTCATTGTTATGTTGCCACAAAATGCAATCAAAATGACATTTTTGTCCGTTTTCTGCACTTATTATCTTAGTTAAGCAATAGTACCCCAAAATTTTTCTTATAGAATATGAAACTTTACTATTAGGACAAGCTAAGTAATAAAGAACTTCACCAGGATATCGATGCTGTTAGCAGATATAACCTATTAAATATTCAAAAGTTTCAAAATCTGCAACTTTTGAATTAGACCTACCTCAAAATAGCATCACAGTTGAATAAAACAAAATATATCAGGTAGTAGTTGAACATATGTACAAAAACATAGAAACGAAAAATAAGTGGGGTTTTATGCTATGTTCAGAAAAAAATGACAAACATTACAAAAAGGCAGTGTCAATATCAGGCTTTTTCCCTATCAGAAAATGAGTTATTTCGTTTATCTTTCCCTTTCCTATGTTTTCCGCTATGAGGAAATGGAACATCCCTTTTCTCTTTCTCCTTCTAGGGGAAAAGCCTAATTATTACACTGCCTTTTTGTAATGTTTGTCCTTTTTTTCTGAAAATAGCATAAGACCCCACTTATTTTTCGTTCCTATGTTTTTGTACATATGTTCAACTACTACCTGATATATTTTGTTTTATTCAACTGTGATCTATTTTGAGGTAGGTCTAATTCAAAAGTTGCAGATTTTGAAACTTTTGAATATTTAATAGGTTATATCTGCTAAGAGCATCGATATCCTGGTGAAGTTCTTTATTACTTAGCTTGTCCTAAAGTTTCATATTCTATAAGAAAAATTTTGGGGTACTATTGCTTAACTAAAATAATAAGTGCAGAAAACGGACAAAAACGTCATTTTGATTGCATTTTGTGGCAACATAACAATGAAAATTAACAATGCCCCATGGAACCAAGTAAATTTTACTAAGCATGTAGTGTTATACTAACAGTTTATGACAAAAGAATTTTGGGACGTTGTTGCTTTCCAGAGATATAGGAATCCAAACATACTGGCATTTGAATTTTCATGAAAAATGGGATTCATGGTCTTGAACTTTAACATTCTCTACAGGATACAGGAATATTTTTTCAGAGCTTCAAAATTGCACATTATTCATTAAACATGATCTACTTCAACAACAAAAAAAAAAATTAAGCAAATCAGAAAATACAACTATCGCACTTTGTCTGATTTTCAAAATAATGGCTCTTAATCTAATAGTTTTAGGAGCCTTGTTCTATGTAAATTGTCACGGATTCGATGCTCCGGTGCCCAAAGCACACTGTCGTGCACGGTTCTGTAACAGCCCCCCCCCCCCTAAAAATAAATAAATAAATAAATAAAATAAAATAAATAAAAAATAAATAAATAAATAAATATAAAAAAAGATATGGTAACAGAAGTAATGTGTCACTCCAGTCCCGGTTACCTAACTACAGGTGTCATAATCATGGTTATCAGTGGAAGGTTAAAATTGTCTATATTTGTCATAATTAGAGGCTAAATCGCTTAAAACAATTGAAACTAGATGCTGTGGCCAACACAAAACTTCTCTATACCATTTTATATTAATTGATTTATAATAGCATCTTCGATTAGGAATATAAAGCATGATGCATTTACTCGAATTTAACGCGAGGGGTACGACGATCAATGAATTAAAAGAAGAACAGAAAAACAACTCCCTCTGTTGGATATTAAAGTTTAAAATTAGATTAGCATTTACAACTTTAATCATTAAACTCAAATACAAAAATTGATGCATTTCTATACAATCTATATTCATAAAAATCAGTATTTGAGTGTATGTTCCTTATACAAATGTAGTATAAAATTTAACCTTTATACACATACATTTTAGAACAAGACTAAAATTACTGGTTACTTTTAAAATTTCACTTCCCCTCTTTTTCCAATCAACTGTCATAATTTATCTTTATACAAATCTTTTTTTTAATGCATTTTTTACTTTCCTGTTGTCACACAATTATACAAAAAAAAAGTAAGAAAAATCATGCGTTAAGCATACATTATGAAACGCTTTCCAACCCTTCCTGAATGCTTTAACAAATCTCGTTATTTAGGGAAATAAGGTATTTAAGAAAATTAAGTAAACATTTTAGAAAACATATAAAACAGTTGAAAAACTGATTTCAGTATTTACTGTCTATAGCCAAATATGTATTCAAATTCTTTTGAACAGCCCTGTAATTGATCTGCAGGTTGATATATGTGCTACATAATGGGGGAATTTAGTTTAGCAAGAAAACGCATAACAGGTTGAAATTTCTATTTCAGTAGTTTATACTAATAGATAAAAACATACTTGAATAATTTTTTACAACCCTGTAATTAACCTAGTACCTTCATTACACGCCACTATTTAGCTAAAATTTAATTCAAACTAAAACACTCTTAAAACTACATAAATTATCATTTATAGACGGTCATGTACCCAATTCTTTGCGTGACCCTGTATATCATTTTATCTATACTCTACAAACATTTCTTAGTAAACTAAATGCAGTTCAGTGTAAAGATGCATAACTCATTTAAAAACCACTTTTAAGCAATTTGCGCCCATACCCAGTAAGCCTTACGAATTCTTTTGTGTAGCTCTGTATATGAATTATAGCATTTATACACATTATATAGTATGCAGAAATATAGTGAAACATAAAAGCTCATATCATAATTAAAAATACATACATACATACATATCATCGCTAATATACAGTAAATTGGATAGAATATACTTGTCTGAAATCGTTTGTGTGTCTCTATAAATGCTATGCACTTCGTATTATACATGAAACAAGTTATAGTAAACCTCAGCGACGTATGTCAATTTCGTTATACATGAAATAATTTAACATAATTAAAATACGCTGCAAACAATTCCCTCCACCCCTATATCATTATGTAACTGAATTCTTTTGTGTGGCCCTGTAAATGAATAATAACTATTCTTATACCGCATATTCTGCAGAATACATATTTTAGTGCACTTCCTTAATGCACATCAATTTTTTTTATGTTTGAAAGCGTGTAACACCATTAAAAATCATTTTAAACGATTTTCTCCCACAGGTCGTAATGTAACGGAAAACTTTTGACTGTCCCAGTGGATGAACTAAACATGCTACAAACTTCATTTGAAATAGGGCTCGTGCTATGGTAGAGGTCACTAACATCCAAAAATTTCAGAACGATCCGAGTATATTTAAGGGAGTTAGGGGCGGACAGACGGCCAGACAAACCGAAGTCATAAACACTTTTCAACTTTATTAGAAAGTGTTAAAAAAAACTGCGTATGTATAATATTTTTATCAGCCGATACAAATTCAGACACCCTCGCTATATTTTCGCATCAGAAACTGACGTAATCCTGGGCAGATAATGCGCATTTTTCGTATATAAAATCTAAAAAATTTGCTATAAGTAGTTTAAAATGACGTAGTAAATTAATTTAAGATATTTGGAGTTAAAACATATTCTGTAACACAGACATTTTAATTTCAAGAAAAGTATTTAAATAAATAAAAAAAATGCATATTTAACAATTTACAACGACCATTTGGAAAATGATTTTTTCAAAGACTAAAATTTAAGACATAAAAAATAGCACGGAGTTGATCATACATTACGTACCCCATGAATTAAACATTAATAGTGTTATTACACGTAAAAGTTGCAAGCGAGAAAAATCGCCTGCGACTCGTACATATTATCCACCTGAAACTTAAGTATTATGCAAGTATTTCATTGGCTGTTCGGAAAAAGGCTTTTCCATCGTCAGATTTCCAAGAAATCTGACGGCCAATTTTAAATGAAATTTATTTCTTAAACTTCTAAACATCCCACAATATTACTTTTTATATCGTCGTATAGAGAAAAAAAAAATGTACTTTTAAATGCAATTTGTTTGAAAGCTGTATCTCAATTTGTTTCTGAGTTATTAATTTTTTTGTAGTTTTTATTACTTTTTTTTGTCATAGTGGCAACACTCTGTTGTCCATCTCTGTTAAAAGTAAAGGGAAATACATATTACTGCATAGACCAATCAGAAAACGAATAAATTGCAGATTAAACCAATAAAAATCTTCAGATATGCTTTTGATTTCCTACCCTGACGAGGACAATAACCATTTTTCCAAATGGTTAATAAAAAATGATCATTAAAATATGATGCCACTTTCTATAAGATGCTTCCAGTGAACAGTGGGATGTTTTGATGATCTAGGTGGACAAAATTATTTCGTTGAAGTTTAATTAATTTTTGCTGATTTTTCGAATGTATCCCTAATAAAATAGCTCAAATAGTGAGAAACAATGGGCTTTATTGGCGTGACGTCATAAACCACCATCATGTGGCCTCCATGCTGTGTTTATATTTGTTTATTTTGCATCTGCTTCGTTTTTCGCAACTTCTTGCTTCCCTTTTCTACGCCCCTATGACGTCAAAATGATGTCACGAAGGGGGGCGTTCCGCCAAATTTTCGTACTCGGACGAAGCCGGAATTCGACTGATAGTATATGGTGGTAGACTGTATATCTCACCAAATTTCTCGCCAGTTGTTGGCGCTGTCTTTAGGGTTATAGGTTTTGATCACGTGACATTATTTATATTTACAAACGGCTGGGCTTGTCGTGGTGCTTTGCAAATTAAATTAATAAGATAAAAATTTTGTTTTGAAACTTAACTAGCATCGTTTATTACACGTACTTCTACGTACTTACTTCTAAGAGAAAATCTTTAATCTTAGCATATTTTCAAAAAAAATATTAAGAGATGATAAAAAAAAAACTGAGATGAATCCTTAGTATTTACATTTTAATATGACATTATTGAAAGTTCATTTAATAATAAAAATTATGTTCTAATAAAAATGTTTCAGGGTGTTCAATGGATCATTCCATATGAACAGGGACAATACCTTCCTAAGACATAAAATATTTTGTAATATATTTTGATGAATAACTACTTTAAAATGTACCTGCATTAGCAACAGTTTATGGCACAGATGTCATATTCGCCCCATATTGGCGCGATTTTTTTCTGACGCCAATGTCATATACGCAATGTATACTTAAGCGGCGCCAAAGTGTCGTTATTTTGCTTGATATGGTAACCCGGATGTTGTTGTTTATGCTGTTGATGTTTTCGCAAAATCGGCGTCGGAAAAAAATCGCGCCAATATGGGGCGAATATGACATCTGGGCCGAAGTATTTTAGTAGAAATACAACTTTAACTTTTATACTCATAACTGAATGCTTTTTTGGTAGCATGAGTTACCGGATTATTTTGATTAATTTTTCCGCAAATTAACTACTTACACAATTTTAAAGAAGGACATAAACTAGAATTATTGTGATTTCTTATAAAATAAAAAAATGGGTACTTACGTATTAACGCCACCGCAGCAATAATAATAATCAGTATATATAATAGGCACAGATGTCATATACGCTCCATATTGGCGCGATTTTTTTCTGAAGTCAATGTCATATACGCAATGGGTACTTAACTGGCGCCAAAGTATCGCTAATTTTCTTGATATGGTAACCCAGATGTTGTTGTTTATGCTGTTGATATTTTCGCCGAATTGGCGTCAGAAAAAAATCGCGCCAATATGGGGAGATCTATGTATGGCATATGGGCCATATAATAATAAGTATATATATATATATATATATATATATATATATATATATATATATATATATATATATATATATACATATAACCATTAAATTAACATTACCGATCACCAACAAAAACCGTGAACTTATGAATAAAATGACATTAACAAATTAAGAATAGAAATTATGTCAATTTGTATAATTTAGCGTATGGTTTGGCGATTTATATAATTTGGCGAAATTGGTCGACGGGATAACTAAGAGGTACCTCATTTTTTAATGGAAAGCAATGAAAAGAAATATTATTTTCTTTGCAGAATTTATCACTCGACTAGTTTGTAGATCCGTACGCTGCACAAAATTTCGGCATCTTTATTTATATTTCTATTCTCATAAAAAATAAAAATCGCATGCATATATTCGATAGGAAATCCCAATGGTAAAATACCACCAACACGTGACTTCCTGCAATCTCGAACCCAGATTCCCAATAAAGCCCATTGGTTTATTTAACAGTAATGTTTAAATAAAAATATGATGAATTACAAAGAATGCGTTAAACATACTTATTTTACTATTAAGTAAAAAACAATTTAATTCGCACATGTAAGTTAACATTCATTTCTTATTTTATTTTTGTCTACTTAGATTTGCTCTAGAAATATGTATAGTCATCCTGAAAAATAATTTTTTTAAATTAAATCATATTATAAAAAAACTTTAATGTTTTGTGTTACCCTGCAAAACATATAAATGCTACCTAAATTATTTTCAGTTGAAAAAATGTTGTTGTGTGAATAAATAACCTATATGAATTACATTCAATTTGAAATGAAATTTCTACATATAGACGGTAATGTATCCGAATTTTTTATGTGTTCCTACAAAAGAAATATAACTTCTACGCACTTTGTTTTCAATTTTAAAAAATGCTATTGTGTATCTCAATAGCCTGTAGTAATTTCCTTGAAATTTAATTAATTTGAAATTTTTGTTAAAACTTCTGTTTTCTGGTGACAATCTTTCCACGATCTTTTGTCTGGCCCTATTAAAAATGCATAATTTCTACGTTCTTCAAATTATAATTTAATAGAATTGTCAAAAAACACATGTAGGCAAAGTTTTAGCTTAATTAGATAACTGAAAGTGGTTTAAAATTGTCTTGCAAGATTTGAGCTAGTTCTTATGTGGCCCTGTAAAAAAAAGCCTAACAGCTACGTTCCATAAACTATAATAATATTGCATTGTCATCAGAACTACATGTCCTGGGCAAAGTTTCAGCTCAATCAGATTATTGAAATTGGTTTCAAATTAATTTGCAATTTTTAATCTAATTTTTTGTGAATCCCTGTAGAAACAATATCCCAAACAAACTTCTACGTTCTTTAAATCATAATAATATTGTATTGTCATTCAAATTAAACATGTATTCGTTGTTTCGGCTCAATAGGATAATTAAAAGGGATTTAAATTTCACTTGCAATATTTGAACTAAACATACATGCATGCACTGGAAGTTAATATGATGCTTGTTTATTAATAAAAATTTACTTATCTGCAGCTATCTGCAAAAGTTTGTTTAATTTTTCAATATTTTAGGAATGACACTTTGATTTTAAAAAAGGCTTATTGCTGAATAATTTGTTGAAAATCAAGATGAAATTTGTAATCAACATCAAGGATCATCCAGAATTTCAGCATTTGGAAAAAGCGGTAAAGCGGATTTAATATCGCTTATTTTTTAACAAAAGAGGGTTAAATCTAACCTTGACAAAGCTGTAACATTAGATCAGCAAACTCGTGCTTTTAAATAAAACAGAATAGTCACGACCTGCTTCCAAACTTACAGAAGCTAGTACAACTTATGAAACTCCCTCAAAGCAACTGAGCAATTGACTCCTTTACGGTCATAATTAATCGACACCTTTAATTTTTTAAGCCAAAACTAGTGGTACGGATCTCGAAAATACAGACATTCAGCTACCAGTACACGCGGTTTTGTCAAATTCCGAGATAATCGGAAAAATGGATTTTGTCCACCTAGATCCTCAAAACATCCCAGTGTGCAGCGTGACGAAAAACCTCACTCTAAACAAATGGTTGTGTATTTTTAGACCCCCGATATGCTATTTCTTTCAGGCAAAAATTAAAGTGCCGTCACTAAAAATAGCGTTACGTTACATAAGCCAGCCTTAAAACGAAGCAGATGTATCACTGTACGGTTAAATGCGATAATAATCTCTACTGCTATTTTTTAAACTTCTAAGCATCACACATTTTCAATTTTTATACCTTCGTATAGGTGAAAAAAGTACTTTTAACTGCAATTTGTTTGAAAATTGCATTTCGATTTATTTGTGGGATATTGATTTTTTTTTTTTTTTTAATGGCATTTCTGTAATGGTGGCAACTGAAGTACTCCATTTCTGTGGAAATTAAAGGAAAAATAGTTGAAAAATAGTAGATTACTATATATTTTTGTTGCTATTTTATCATAACAACTGGGGAAAAAATTGTAATTAAAGTACGTGCTATTTTGTAAAAAATATAAATGAATGATTTCTGATAAAACATGGAGCTATTATAAACTATATTTAAATTTCAATATCCATATTAATGTGGGGAATTTCGCAAGCAACACCTGCATCAGACTGAGTGTCCCCGTATTTTCCGCTTCGAGATTAAAAAGGAAAACGAGCCTTAACGAAGCTGTGTGAAGTGGAAATGCAGAAGAAGTAAATAGAACGAAATGAGTTTGACGAAGCAAGGTTTTGTTCAAAAAGAACAGAACATATTTCGGTGAAATAAGATTGAATATTTACACGACGTAAGAAAATCTCAGAAATATTCAACGACGTTTATAAACGAAGCCTGAATTATAACCTTTAAATTATTAAAGAACGAGAAGAGTGTTTTTTTCTGTATTTTGTTTGTTTGTTCGTCTCAATAAATGTCAGTGTTCGTCCTAAAAGTGAGTTGTGAGTTATGTATGGAGTCTCACCCCATAAATTGGTGTCAGAGTGACAGTTAACCCACCAGTATTACTAATTAGAATTATTCATCATATTCAAGCCGGATATTATTCTAACGGTGAGTTCATTATTATTATTTTATTATGAAGTTAGTTGAGATACCTGAACTGGAAGTTGCATTTAAAAACGAACGAACGCATAAAATTAAATTGCTGCATAAATTCCTATTTGATGCTGACGGTGATCGATCTAATAGAAAGAGAATACGTGATTTTACTGGTTTCGGTTTTCAAACCGACAGCACCGAATTCAAAAATAAAATAACCAAAGTTCAAACTGATTTTTCATTAAATGATCTGATTACAGTGTGCAATCTACTTTGTATTGATAATGAGGTATCTTTAAACGATCTCGCAACCCGATTAGTTACATACCTTTCAGACTTGACCTTACTACAAAATAATATTATACAAAATGAAAGTGACACTGACTCGGAACCCGAACTGCCTTCAAATAATATGACTTAGTAATAACACTGAATTATCAAATTTTGACAAACAGCAGCAATTTCCAGTTCAAAGTTTTATGCCATCGTCTATTAATTTTACTGATATTGAAAGTGTAATACCTCCTTTCGATGGCAGTTCTTTTAGTGATATAAATGTATGGTTTAATAATTTTGAGGATGTTACTAATATGTTTAATTTATCTGACTTTCATAAATTCATATTTTGTAAAAGATCATTACGAGGAAAAGCCCAGTTATTAGCACAAACAGAATTTCATATCAATTCATATGACAAACTTAAACAACTCTTAATATCAGAATTTAGCGCCACTTATAATTCTGCCGAGTTACATGATATATTAAATAAACGAAAATTGCAAGAAAATGAATCAATAGAAGAATATTTTCTTATCACGAAACAAATATGCTCGCGTGGTAAAATCGAGGATTCCGCATTAATGCAATACATCATAAATGGTATACCCGACCCTGTTTTCAGAAAATCAATGTTATATGGATGCCAATCCATTGTAGAATTCAAGCAAAAGCTCAAAATTTATGACAAAATTCGACTTGACTTTGAGAACACTAAATTTCGTAAAGTCAAACCTGAAATGCCAGTGAAAGAGAAATCCTTTCGACCAAAATCTGATCTTTTTTGCTTTAATTGTGGTTTGTCGAATCATAAAAGTAGCCAATGCAGACATAAAGATAAAGGTCCTCGTTGTTTTAATTGCTCGAATTTTGGCCATAAATCGGCTCAATGTGATCAACCAAGGAGGCCTAGAGTTAAGTCAGAACCCTCCAATGTTTCCACTGTCACCTCGAACACTTTCATGACCAAACAAGTCATTATTTCGTCTGTAAATGTTACATCATTGGTAGACACAGGTAGTGAAAGAAGTTTACTAAAGGAAAGTATTTATCGCAAACTCCCTACAATTTCGAACCTTGAACATTCAACTATCACATTAACTGGATTAGGAAATACTATAATCAAACCCCTAGGTTTTTTCTCTACGGACATTATGATAGATGATTTTAATTATACAACTAATGTTTATGTAGTCCCAGATTATTCCATATCTTTTGATCTTATTATTGGTACAGATATCATTCAACAAAGTATTTTAACAATTTCTGGAATAATATTTCGATGCAAAAAATCGAGAAAAATGACGATACGTCCAATAATTTTTTGATTAATATTGCTCATGTGTTAGACGATCTTAATCTTGATTTATCTCATATTACCGATGAAACAATACGTTTAAAAATTTCAGAACTTATTCAAAATTATTCTCCTAAAAAAATAAAGACAACTGATGTTAAATTATCAATTCATCTGGAAAACGAAGAACCTGTTACTTGTCCTCCCAGGCGCTTGGCGCAAATAGAGAAAAACTTCGTCGAAAAACAAATTCCTGAGTGGCTCGAAAAAGGAATTATTCGTAAAAGCACTAGTAATTTTTCATCACCTATTGTCCTAGTAAAAAAGAAAGATGGTTCATATAGATTGTGTGTTGACTATAGGAAGTTAAATTCTAAAACACATAAACAACGTTTCCCCCTCCCAGTAATTGATGACATTATTGATCAGTTGCATTCTGCAAAAGTATTTACTACTCTTGACCTTAAAAATGCATTTTTTCATGTCGAAGTAGAAGAAAATAGTAGAAAATATACTTCTTTCGTAACACATTCTGGTCAATTCTTATATATAAATTATGGCCTTAGCGATGCACCGTTAGTGTTTCAAAGATATATTTATAACGTTTTTCGAGACCTCATTAATGAAAAAGTACTTATTGTCTATATGGATGACTTCATAATACCAGCTGAAAACGAAGTCGAAGGACTCCAAAAATTACAACACGTCCTTACAACTGCATCCGAATATGGTTTAGAACTGAATCTTAAAAAATGCCACTTTTTACAACGAGAAATTGATTTTTTGGGTTACCACATTAAAAATGGTCAACTGCACCCATCCCCCTTAAAAACTAAAGCTGTCCTTAATTTCCCAGAACCTAAAAGTATAAAAGATGTACATTCATTTGTCGGATTAACTTCATATTTTCGTAAATTCATTCAAGATTACTCTTTAATAGCTAAGCCTTTAACAGATCTTCTTAGAAAGGACACTAAGTTTCACTTTGGTGACCAGCAACGAAATGCATTTAATCAGCTGAAACACATCCTTTCTTCAGGTCCTGTTTTAAGCATTTATAACCCTAGTAACGAAACAGAAGTTCACTGTGATGCATCTATTGACGGTTACGGAGCAGTCCTCCTTCAAAAGTCTTCTATTGACAATCAATTTCACCCTGTCTATTTTATGAGCAAAAAAACCACAGATGCCGAACGTAAATATTCGAGTTATGAATTAGAAGTTTTAGCTGTCATAGAAGCCCTTAAAAAATTTCGCGTTTACATTCTAGGTATTCCTTTCAAGATAGTCACAGATTGCAACGCATTCGCACTTACTATGAATAAAAAAGATCTTTGCGCCAAGATTGCTCGATGGGCTTTAATGTTAGCTGACTATAACTATACAATCGAACACAGACAAGGTACACGCATGCGCCATGTCGACGCTTTAAGTAGAAATCCAATATGTATGATCGTTCAAGATAGTTTTACTTCCAAAATCATACAATCACAGAACACTGACGAACATATACAGGCCATCAAAGAAATTTTGAAAACAAAGCCATATGACAACTATTTCCTTAAAAATAACATTCTCTATAAAAATCATAAAGGTATCGATCTGATAGTTGTACCGGATGAAATGCAGCTAAATGTCATTAAACACGTTCATGACAAAGGACATTTTGGCCGTAAACGCTGTGAAGAACTCCTTAACGAAGAATTTCTCATCCCTAATATGTCAAATAAAATTGATAAAATTATAGCAAATTGTGTAACATGCCTTTTGTATAATCGCAAACGTGGCAAACAAGAAGGTGAATTACATCCCTTACCTAAAGAAGAGACTCCTCTCCAAACCTACCACATTGATCATTTAGGCCCTCTTGAAACAACCAACAAAAACTATAAACATATTTTGTCTTTAATAGACGCATTTACTAAATTCGTCTGGTTGTATCCCTGTAAAAGTATTTCTGCTACCGAAGTTATATCAAAACTACGACAACAAAGTCATACTTTTGGCAATCCTTCCACCATCATTAGCGATAAAGGTCCTGCATTTACAAGCAAAGAATTTGCTGATTATTGTCAAGATGAAAATATAAAGCACGAGACAGTTACAACTGGCCTTCCCCGTGCCAATGGTCAAGTATAGCGACTTAATTCCACCATAATTTCTGTAATCTCTAAAATGTCCAAAGACGAACCGACCAAATGGTTTACACATGTTCCTAAAGTTCAACAAGTCATTAATTCAACTTACCAAAGAAGCATTAAGAGAACACCGTTTGAAATATTATTTGGTACAAAAATGAAACAGAAAGAAGATGTACAAATTATTGACCTCTTAAACAGTGCAGTCGAAGAACAATTCATGAAAGACAGAGAAGAGCTCCGTAAAGAAGCCAAGAAGAATATTCTGGAAATTCAACAAGAAAATCGCAAGCACTATAATTTACGACGTAAGAAACCCCGGAAGCACAAGCTTGGTGGCCTTGTAGCTGTTGCTATTTTATCATAACAACTGAGGGAAAAATTGTAATTAAAGTACGTGCTATTTTGTAAAAAATATAAATGAATGATTTCTGATAAAACATGGAGCTATTATAAACTATATTTAAATTTCAATATCCATATTAATGTTACAAACAAGTGAAGGCATATTAATCATTAGATAGCCGATTTTTTTTTTTTTTTTTTTTTTTTTTTTTTTTTTTTTTTTTTTAAGCATTTGGAAAAATGGTTATTATCCACTGTCAGGGTAGGAAATCAAAAACATATTTGAAGCGTTTTATTGGTTGAATCCGCATTTTATTCGTTTTCTGATTGGTCTATACAGTAATCTGTATTTTTCCCTTTACTTTCAACAGAGATGGATACTTCTGTTGCCACTATGACAAAAAATTAATAAAAACTACAAAAAATATTAATAACTCAGAAAAAAAATTGAGATACAGCTTTCGAACAAATTGCATTTAAAAGTACTTTTTTTCTCTATACGACGGTGTAAAAAGTAATATTGTGGGATGTTTAGAAGTTTAAAAATGAAATTTCATTTAAAATTGGTCCAGGAATATTAATGTTTAATCCATGGCTTACGTAATGTATGACCAGCTCCGTAGAAGTTTAAAAATTTACAGTACCGAAAATTGTAAAAGTGAAATTTCTTTTAAAATTTGTTCATGATGGGTCCAGGAATGTTAATGTTTAATTGATGGCGTACGTAATGTATGATCAACTCCGTGCGATGTTTTATATCTTAAATTTTAGTCTTCGGAAAAATCATTTTCCAAATGGTCGTTGTAATTTGTTAAATTGCTTTTTTTTTTTTTTTTTTTTTTTTTTTTTTGTACAGTTTACGGCATTGCTGTTTGTGTATTATTCCGCGTGTGTGTGACGTCATATACTATAATAGATCGAGGCTAACGAAAAAAACAGGCTACCGCGGTGCATCCCACGTGTCCTTTTTTATAGACCGCTAGAGCGACGTGATGCTCTTTTCGGACACCTTCATTCGTGTATTCGAGCATCACCTGACTCCAGCGATCTGTAAAAAAAGATACGTGGAGTGCACCGCGGCAGGGGCGCGCCAGAAGTATCCGGCGCCTGTGTGCAGAACTTCACTTAGCGCCCCATATACCCAAACCCCTCCTCCCTACACCCCCCCCCCCCAAAAAAAAAAAAAAAAGTTCAATAACTATAAATACATACCTGCCAAGCCAACCTTCCGGGGTTTTCTCCAGGTCAAATAAACAAATTTTGAATTTGAAATTTTGTTTAATGAAGTGTGCCTTGTTTCTATGGGGTTCTTTTTTATTTTATTTAATAAATTAAATTTCTTGTTCAAAATATTTTTGTTTGACTTTAAAAATAAGGAATGTTGAAAGCTATGTAAATAACGGACATCCCTAAAAAATGGGTGCTTCAGCTGCTTGCTACCTCCCACCACAATGGCATACCTCCTAAGAAATTAGCTTTTACCATCTCTCCCCGAATTTTTATGCGTTCTTCTTTATTTATATTTGTACTTAATGCAGTTCAAACAAACTTTAATTAAGAAATATAAATGTGTTCAAATAATTAATGGTAGCACCATGACACAAGGAAAGGGGTGCTCGTAATACGGTAAATATACATAAAGGTAAAAAAAATATTTTCTCTAATTACGGAGCGAATTATAATTTTTTTATTGTAAGATGCGATTTAAACAATTACCACACGTAAATCATAATTAGGGGTGCATTTTTAAATGTTTCCCCCGTCCTAGAACGATTGGTTTTATATTAGCAAATATAGAACCGCTATGCTGCTTATATAATAATTGTCAAAACGTATCTTTATCTTGTCACATGCTTAACCCTTCCTTCTTTTTCGGATTTTTTTGTCTTTTTGATTTCAATTATAATTTCTTTTTTTGTTGTTGTTGCTGAAAATTAATACAGTGAAAATTCTTTTAAAGGCCACTCCTATTCAAAGGCCACCTCTATTAAGGGCCAATATTTTTAGGAACGAAAATTTTTCTCATAGACATAATGCTAAATTTACTTCTATTAGAGGCCGCACCTATCCCTCATAAAGGCCATTTTTTTCACATGTGCCTTAAATCTTAAACAGGTGTATTGAATTTCTGAACCAAAAGGTAAGAGTTCAGCAGACAACTGCACTTGCAACAAAGAAGGCAGGGGGAGATGGGGAGGATTTAGAAACACAATGAAGGACGACAAACATGTGTTCCTCACACTTTGTTAGACCTTTCAAGCTGTAGGGGTTGGGTTGGAGGGAAAACTTGACCCTTTGTTGTGGGCCCACAAAGGATAACAGGTTATCTAGAAAAACTGATTCCACATGTACTAAAACTGTGAATGCATATTGAAGCACAATTTTTGCACTTGTGTGTAAAAACGCTAGCATAAATAAATGAACTAATATCTCATTCTAAGGCATCAATAAATTATGCAAATTTAAGTAATTTGTTCCATAAAGTAAAAAAATCATGAGAAACCAAAATTGTCTGTGAAAAAATTATTTAAAGTAAACAAAATTCAATAGAAAATGTTTTCAATCATATATATAGAGTTTGAAAATGTTAATAAACAGTTTTTTCACCTACATGAGATTTTTACTGTTGTATGTTCGATGGAGAATGCTTTATACCTGATTCATATTTTGATAGTTTTATAAATTGGATCCATTTGCCATCTTACTGAAGGGACTGTCTAAAAAAATTAATTTGAAAAATACAGCATTATAAAAATCATACAGAAGGGCAAAATACATGTCGCAAACGCTGCATAACATCGCAAGAAAAGAAAATTCTTTTCATGCAAAAATAATTGCCTTATTTGTGATAGTCTGTCCGTATGAAACAAAATTTTATTCATTATAATAGAAATTAAATTTCATCTGTATAATAATTATAAAATTTATTTTTTCGCGTGCCAGAGAAATTGTCTTACGTGCCAACTCTAGCACGCGTGCCATAGGTTCGCCAACCCTGTCCTAGATCATATAGTTTTCCAGAAAATCGCACTTTTCCGTTATACATAAACTTTACTTTGCGGGCGCTCAGTGAGGAAATTAGGGGGAGTTCGAGGTACTCATCGTCACGAAATCATCCAAGGATTGCTGATAATAATTTTCAAAAAGGATATTGGATAATTAGCAGATATTAATTAATAACCTTTCTAGATAAAGGCATCACAGATCAAGGCGGCGATGCAACTTTGCAACATCCTTTCAAGGCGCATTTGTCACAATGTCAACTTTAAACTTTGTACAAGGTCTTTGTTTTAGGTAAAGCGAATCATAACGATAAATAGTCACCCTTTTTCATTGCAATTGAATTCAATTATTGATTAATATTTAATAGAACAATGGCAAGTTTTTTACAAAGTCAACGCTTAAATTTATTGTAGGGAACTTTTTGTACGCGAGTGAAACTCGCACTTGACCGATTATTCTTTGTTCAAAGCAAATCTAATAAATACAATTGAAATTTCCATGAAACGTAATTCAGTTTGAAGTTGTTCTAAAAAATATTTTTACCTCCTGAACAACATGAAACTTTCTTACATATTCATGGGCTCGTTTTTATGCGTAAAAGCATAAAATGATAGGCGTGACTATTAAATGGGTTTGGAATCGAATGGCGCTTTTAATTTTTTTTAAGCATTGCATTTTAAATTATATCCTGTTTTACTTATTTATTGTTTCAGCTATATGTAGCCAATTAATTTGTGCTTTTTTCGGTAATTTACATGGGAACCGTGCATAGCCTGGGGCTTATGTTGTGCAATACAATTACATTCAAAATTGTATTTATTCATGTATAGGGGGAAAAAAACCTTTCCTCCTTCAAAATTACGTGTTATATTCTATTTCAAATCATTTTAATGCTATTTTGATCAAAATGAAGGGAAAACAGAAATCATGTTGTTCTATTTCAAATTAATTACATTCATATTTATGTCGGCGACGTGTTGATACGGAGCCACTGAAGAGACTGAACGATGAATTTGCTTTCAATTCGATTTTCTTTTGTGACAGTAGGGTAATTTTTTATTGGCTTTTTTTTCTAATATTTAGATATCATATCTAACCTGAAAAGAATATTTTCTGTTTTTAGCCAACGAGCATCAGTTTCATGTTTTTTGTCTTCTATTGCGTACGAGTATAAAAGACACGTTAGTGGTTTTTCTATTTATTTTGTATCATGAACATTGCCCCTGCTAAGGTTCTGCTCTGCAGATTTACGAAGTCAATTTCATTTGTAAGTAGATATAATTGCCATGTATAGTTATTCTGATAGAAAGCAATCAAGCAGTGTTTCCCCCTTTTTGTATAAAAGCACCGAATCTTTCCGATAACTGTGTCAAATTTTTAATCTAATCTGATTTTCAGGGACTCGCCACAAAAGATTGCTACTGCTAATCAGAAGAAATCGATTATAGTTTAAGATATGCACCTTTTATAGGAAATTGAAAAACATTAGTCCATTTTTCAGCAAATAAATATTAATTTCGGTAAATTTCATTTTATTTTTTTTCTTAAAAATGCGTATCTGCAAACTATCCTTTTTTGTGTTAACACTATTTCCGAATCATAATCCTTAACATATTTAATCGAAGAATTCTGCAATTAATTAACATTAAAATTAGGCAAAGATTACTATTTAAAAGGAGTGATAACTAGAAAGTGGAATAGTTGACAGCCAAGTATATGCTGATAGATATTATTTAATTTTTACTTTCTTCTATCTTTAGAAGAGGAAAGTATTGGATTCATGAAAATTTTCGAATTCCGGTTTTCGACGGATTTACACGTTTTAGGGGTCGGAGAACCCGAAAAACATGTTTTTACAAAATGTCTGTCTGTGTGTGACACAAATTTTGTGGGCGCTCTAGCTCAAGAACTAAAGCACGGAATTTAATAAAAATTTATATTCAGGTAGTCCCTGATCAGAGTTGGGCAAAATACATCGAAAAGTCATTTTCGATACAAAATACATTAGTTTTAGAACCTAAAATACAAAATACAAAATACTTTTCGAATTTTAAAATATCCAAATACAAAATACATGTATTTTCAAAATACATTGAAAATACAAAATACATTTAAAATTTTAAAAGTTTGGGCATAAGGTTACAGGTCTGCACCGGCCGTGCCTGGCAGGTCAATTTTCATTCAGAACACTCTGATCGAGCCGGACCTGGATTTCACTCTTTCCGGGTCAGGCACGGGTTTTATGTTTTTCTGAAGGCTTGGGCCGGTCAGGACCTCGACATCATTCTTTCCGGTCCGGGCCTGACTTCTTTTTTTACGTGTTGAATCGAGGCTTAGTTCCTTGGGGATGAGCATCTTATACAGAATTTTTAATCTTTTATCATCGGTTTTTCATAACAGAAAATTTGGCCTAATTGGATCAAGAAAACGTCCTGATAAAATATGGCAAAATTTACAATAAAAAAGAGCTGGTGGGGATAATCAAGATTCTGAACTTCATTCTTCATAGAGGTCTGCACTGTCCAAAATTTTCAAGCTCGGTCACGACCCAACACGTATGAAAATGTTTGGCCCGTCCCTGCCCGGTCTGGCCTATGCAAAAATCAGTAAAATCTGGCACGGCCCAACAGTTTTTGCACAAAATGTATATTTTTAAAAATCGCCATTATTCTACAATTAAATTGCTAAATTTATTATTTTTAAAGAATAGTACATACAGTATCTCTAGGCAATGAAGTTAAAGCACAGAAAAAGAAACTGTGAAAAAGAACCTGCCTAAGACGAATCATGTGTAAAACTGAAAAAAATGTTGATCCATGCAAAATGAATATAATAACACGCGCGAAAAGAATACATTTACAACAAACTATGTACCTGCTAAGAACGAAACCTGTCTATAACGGATATTCTCCTTTCCTGTCGATTCCGTCTTGGAAGATTTTATGCTATAGCATTTTTCATACATTTAAGTCTCCACACCATGGAATGTGGATTAGATTTTACATGATAACTAAGATTTTTCCATACAAATACAGATACATTTAAAAGATAAATATCGCAGTCCAGCATGTTTTCTTAAAAATGAAAAGTATAAACATGAAAAAAAGCTAAAATAAGTATTTTTTGTCAGAATTCCTCATACGAGACGATTTTTAACCATATTGGCGTAAAAATCAATATTTTGTTGAAATTCAGTTGGACCGGGTTATTCAAGGTTTTGTACGAGCTGGGATCGGGCCGAACTTTTAGCTTTTATACCAGGCTGTGCCAATATTTATTTATTTATTTATTTATTTATTTGTACAGGACGGGACGGGCTAAAAAGATTTTTCTACGGGTTGGGCTCGGGCCGAGACCTGTTATTTCGGGCCGTGAATGTTTGCGTAGTAACAGTTGGACAAAATAATAGTTTTTTTTCATTTTAAACAATATAGTGAAGTTTATTTTTAAAATAGGTTAACAAACCAGCGATGTAGTGGAGGATATACGGAGATATACGCCGTATACCACCTGGATTATTTTTAAGAAGCTCTGTACACTCTCTGTTTAATCAATAAAGTTACAGGGCCTACCTCTGTTTTCACAGCCTAAGAGAGACTGCTCAGATGAGGATATTAAGAACATAGATTCCCCCCCCCCCCTTCCCGACAACTCTTATTAAGGATTTTAAAAGTGCAATTTTTTCAGCTGGAACTGAATCCGCAGGAAACCGTGACTTTTTTCTTACGATTTCAGCACTGTTTCAAACCCATCCCGCAAGTGTCAACTAGAACAGACCAGAACTCGAATTAGGGTCAAACCAACTCGAACCCGACCCACAATGAAAGAATGAGCTTCCACCTGACCCAAACGGCATCTCTGGTTGATGTGCGTTCGGGTAAAATCTGGTTACTTACTTGGTGCAGAACAGTAATTCACGTTCATTTTACTTAATTCCCTTAGCTATTTAATATCGCTCATTTTGACGTGCAGTACACGATGAATGATATTAAAATTTCGTAATGATAGCTTCATTTTTACGAAAGTTAATGCTTATAAAACCAAAACAAGGTTTATAGTATTGTCCTGTTGAAATCGAAACGTTATCACCTTCAAACTAAACCCTTTCTTTAAAAAAAAAAAAAAAAAAAAAAAAAAAAAAAAAAAAGTAGAGGAAGAGTGAGCGAGATTGAAAATCGTAGCATCAGTTCAAGAGTTATGCATGGATATACACGAATTGCATAACCCCCTTTGTTGGAAGTCTGTATATATATATAGATAGATAGATAATTCATTAATGCCTCGATCACTGCAACTCAAATATGAGTGCTTCACATGAATAAAAAATAAGGAATAATTTAAAGAGAAATATAAAATAAACAACATGCTAAATGTTTTTGTTTAAGACCTAGGAATATCATAATATGCGGAAATGACACCAAATAATGTTTTTTCTTATTTTTTTCTTTTAGTAGTGAGCTTTAGTAATGATCTTTTAGAGTTTAATAAATTAAAAGTGCCTGTAATCAATGCATCGCTCTTCGTCGTGGTCTGTCTTAAAGTTTCATCAATCTTGAATAAGTGATTTTATTAAAATGACTTTAAATTTTCATAACGTATTGAATATCTCATTCATTTATATTGTAAAACTGTATTTAAACACATACATACTCTATTTGTAATAATAAATACATCAGTAAATAGAACTATATTTATGTAATAAAATTCATTCTCCATTTAATAAATATCACGAGTGGGGTAAATTATACCTGAACATTAATACAATGAATACAAAGGAGCTATAAAAAATAATGTTTCAATCAATGCATAACCGTTATAAAACCAAAAATTTTATCTTTAAATGAGTTTTAAAGTTAGTTGTGGCTTGAAAAATTCCACTTATAAAAGTAGACTTTGTTTTACACATGCATAATGCGTTAACTTTTTAACAACATTATCAACAGAAATTATTTTTTTTAAAATTCCCGCCTAATACAGCGCAACTGTACTATCCCAAATAATTAATTCACTTGATACATTACCAGCGGGGGCTGAGTCATTCTTTCATGAGTCTCCTAAATAACTAACTGCAGTATATTTCTATGGTATTTAAAAAATAGAATACACAGCAAAACTCTAAATGATTCTTCCTGTTTATCACACAGTAGTTTTTCATTCTCATAGCAACGTTAGAACTATAAAAACTAGAACGTTTTGTAATCATTCAGCAAAAATATTTCAGCAGAGCAGATGCATTCATTATAATCCTAAGACGAAACAAAACAGTCAGGCACGTATTTTACTTTTGTGAATCTTAGATTTTGCGGTTTTAAAAAAGCAGCTTGAAATCGACAGAAATGTATTTTGAGTATTTTTAAAATACAAAATACTTGGAAAAATCATTTCAAAATACATTACCAAAATACTTTCCTTTAGTCCGTTTAAAATACAAAATACAAATGTATTTTGAAAATGTATTTCAAATACATGTATTTTCGATACTGCCCAACTCTGTCCCTGATGAAAATTGGTGCTGATTAGTTTTTGGTGTAAATCGCTCAACAGGTGGCGCTGCTATGCTGCATTTTTTTCGATTTCCGCAATAGCTGTATCTCAAGAACTAATGCACGGATTTTCATAAATCTTCAGGTTCCGTTAGTCCTTGACATAAATGGATGCTGTTTACGTTTTGGTGTAAATCGCCCAACAGGTGGCGCTGCTAGGCTGCATTTTGCAGGATTTACACGATTTCTGCAATAGCTCTATCCTCGGCTCTATCTCAAGAACGAATGGACACATTTTCATCAAACTTCAGATTCAGTTACTCTTTGATATGAAATGATGCTGACTACGTGTTGGTGTAAATCGCTCAACAGGTGGCACTGCTATGCTGCATTTTTCATGATTTGCGCAATAGCTCTATCTCAAGAACTAATGCACGAATTTTCCCCAGACTTCATATTCAGTTAGACGTTGACATAAGTTGATGATAATTAGGTTCGGGTGTAAATAACCCAATAGGTGGCGCTGCATTGCTGCATTTACACGATTTCAGCGACACCTCGAGAACTAATGCACGGAATTTCAGCTTTTTAGAATTCTCATGATGAGCACAGATTGCCATTTAATTTGGCACTGTGATAGCGAATTTTGAAGCATTGACATGTATGAGATAGAAGAAAGTTTTGTGATGACCACAACATACTAGTTTTATTTTGCTAAATAAAAAAAAATGCTTTAAATTTTGCAAATAATGTACGATATATAAATATGCAGATTGGAGTGACAGGGGGGGGGGAGGGGAAACGGTACGGTTGTTAGTAGCGGTACCGCAAAATACTAGGGCTCCGGTACTTTTTTGTTAGAAATTAAGCCCTGATCGTCAGTATGTCTATCGCTACCAATACTACAATAAGATACAAGTGTTACATATTTTCAATCATTTGAATAATGGAGTCCATCCATATTTGCCACCAGCTGCAATGCGCATCCTGTTTTCGGAAAGGTTGGAAAAGCCTGATCTAGAGCAGGGATGCCAAACACGGCATTCGCGGTTTCCTTTCCGAATTTGTAAAGTTTCTAGCTTCTTTTTTTTTAATGTATTTCAGTCGCTTGAAGGCGTCGTTAAAACTTATGTGGCGCCCTTCGGCCATTAACATTCAACTTATCTTTCGACACCTTGGCGCCTTTCGGCTTGAGACTCCCCCCCCCCCCCATCCCTCCTAAAGCTACGCCGCTGAAAAACATCTGCAAATTATATATATTTTTAAAATAAAAATAAATTCATAAATGTATCAGAAATAAACCACTTTCGAGTTTAATAAATTTAAATTAAATAAAAAAAATTCAAATATTTCAGCTTCGCCTAAAATATTTGGCACCTTTAGTATTCTGGCGCCTGTGTGCGGTGCACACTTTGCACACTGGGTCGGCGCGCCCCTGCACCGCGGTAGCCTGTCTTTCTCGTTAGCCTCGCTATAGATGCTGTTTAAGACTGGATCGTAAATGTGGAATTCTTCAGCGGATGCAAATGACGTCATTTTATATAAAAAGAAAGCGTGTATTTTAAGTCTTAAAACTTAAATATGTTTTGTAAAATTGCATCATTTTCACTCCAGCGGCTTTGAAATTCTTCACAGATGGAAATGCTTCACTTTTGAAAATAACGCAATCGAAATCATACACTGTTAACACTCAAAGTTTTACAAAAAAGATAGAAGAGCAGTGATACGAGGGTCACTTTGAAAATTTTGAGATACAACTAGGTTTTTAAAGTTATACTTACAAAATTTTAGGTGTGTTCAAAGTAGTCTCCTCCAGCATCAATGCACTTTTGTACACGAATTTTCCACAGATTAAATGCCTCAAGCCATTCATTTCTTGGAATAGGTGAAAAAAATGCATTTATAGCCACATCAATCTCTTCTTCTGAATGAAAACGACGTCCACGTAAGTTCTTTTTTAGATTAAAGGATAACCAAAAGTTCCACATAGCTAGATCAGGTGAATACGGCGTATATTCTATCACTGTAATTCGTTTTTGTTTAAGAAACTGAACTGTTAATCTAGCTGTATGTGAAGATGCGTTGTCATGGTGAAGCATTAGTCCCCTAACATTCACTTCTTGTAGGATTTCAGGAAGACATTTAGTGGTATACCAGTTTGCTGTTACTGTCTTCTGTCCTTCCAACTTGATGGCTTTGACCAATCCCGTACTTCTGAAGAAAACGGCATACATCACTTTTTTCAGTGCGCGTTGGCTTTTCACCATTCTCGGCGTGGGATCATCTTCAAAGACCCATACTTTGCTTTCTTGAGGTGTTGGAACGTTAAAAAACGGTATGTACGTTTCATCACCCGTTACAATTTTAGAAATGATGCGGTGGCCACCATCATTTAGCAATTTAAGAGTTTCTTTACTGATTCTGACACGCTCCTCTTTTTGGTGCTCAGTTAGATTATGGGGAACCCAACGGCAAACTACTTTTTTCATATGCAATTCTTCATGAATAATTTTGTGTATGGCTGCGGATCCAATGTTAAGTTCCTTCTGTATCATTTGATAGGTACAGCGATTATCATCCATTAACATTTTTCGTATGGCAGACACATTATCCGGGATTACTGCCGACGGCGTCCTTCCTGTGTGTTCTTCATCCTGAAGAAAATTGCGACCTCTGCTAAATTCTTTCAACCATAGAATACAGTAGCACGAGCTGGAGGTTCATCACCAAATGCTAATTTCAATCGTTGAACGCATTCCTCTTGATTTAATCCTGCTTTAAAATCGTAGAAAATCATAGCGGGAAAATGTTCTCGCGTCAACTCCATTTTCTCTTCTGTTTAAAATTTATTCTACGCTAAATAAGTTGAAGTAAGTCAGTAAAAAATCATCTGCTGTGTTAAAATACTTTGTATTTTAAAATTAAACCGTTATTTTTATTTTGTAAATTCTCGTCTGCGCGTATCTCAGTAATTTCAGAGTAACCCTCGTATTTAGGTTAAAATAATATTTGCTTTAGAGTTAGACACACCAATATAACATGCATTTTTTATTGTAACTAATTTTGCAAGTTTATTATAAATTAATGAAAAATAAATTAGTTCCTTCTTAAACATTTTCTTTCGTCAAAATTCGACGGGTTCCACCTCGTAATAACAATTATATATATATATATATATATACCGGGTGTCCTAAAAAGGACTGACTGATTTTAAAATTCAATAACTTGCAAACGGTGAAAGATATTTAAAAAATTCTTGCAGGAGGGTTATGCATGAGGCCAAAAGCTTTTTTACAGTGATTTTCGATTTTAGTTCGAATTACAAACAATAGATGGCGCTGCGATCAATAGACGCTAAATTCAGGCTCGATTTTTGGTACTTCGTGGCCCGCTCAATACATTTCCATCTCCTTTTTCGGCATTTAAGACAAGATCGGTCAAAAAATCGAGCCTGTTTTTAGCGCCTATTGCTTACAGCGCCATCTATTGTTTGTAATTCGAACTAAAATCTAAAATCACTGTAAAAAAACTTTTGACCTTATGCATAACACCCCTGCAAGAATTTTTTAAATATCTGTCACCGTTTGCAAGTTATTGAATTTTAAAATCAGTCAGTCCTTTTTAGGACACCCGGTATATGAAAAAGCAGAATTCCTGCTTGTATTTCCTATCGCATTTGTATACTACAGCTATATCATATCTTAGTTATAACTACACCTTATAGCTAAGAGCACTGTTGATGCAGTGGTAACATTTTCTACGATTTATGTTAAATGGAAAATAAAACAAAACTTTTTTCTTTTCTTGAGTTAGTTCTTTCATTTTTTTTCAAGCAAAACATGACTAACGTCACGACTGAAAGCGCCTAAAAAAGACACAAATTACGAAATTCAGCTTAAACGCAAAATAGCCAGGCCGGCATTTTCATGCAATCATTGTACATTTAGTTTTATGAATGAAAGTGTAAACTTTTTGCATTTTTTTTCGTATTGTCGGTGAAATAGTATATTTTCCAGTTACAAGCGCCAAAGAAAACGCGCAAGGGGCAGTTGAGGGATTTTACTATGATTATGCCAAAGTAATGCTGTGTCAAAGCCCGCGAATGCATAGAGCTCCGTTATTATGATTGCCATATTATTGCATTTTTATTTATTTTACCCTGTAAGCCCCCATAATTAATACTGGCAAAGCCATGTGGCTCTGATAGCAGAAAAATTGATGCAGCTATAATGTTTATCGCAAAAAAAGCATAGGGCTAATATTCTGTAATCGGATATACAGTCAAAATTTGGCGTTGAAAATGAGCGAATCTGGCAGCAGTATGATTAAAAGTGTATAAAAATGGAGTCGGTAATCTTGCAAAGCACACTCGCTAAATTCTATCAATTGATTGTGGACCCGATTAGGATTCTTACACCAAGCATAGAATAGTAGCGTCCCTTGTGGAGAGATCAAAATCAAAATTGAATCAGCATCTATTTGTGTCAAGGTCTAACGGTCTAACTGAATCTAAAATTTAATTCAGCGCATTAATTATTGAAATAAAGCGTCCACAAAGTGTATGTCACACACAGAGTAACAGATAGACAGACAGACAAACACAGAGTGGATTAAAAAAACTACAAAATTTGCATGGCGTAACTAATGAATGACCCCTAAACGATCTGAGAATAAAGGCGGGTGTATCATTTTTTTTTCTTTTTTATTGGCTGTACAAAGAATGCCTACTAATCAGACTAGCTTACAAATGCTAGAGAGAAAACCATAGCCCCATAAGATTTAAATAAAGCCTAAAGTTAATTGTATTTCAGAAATTACAACGGCACTTTTTGGAAACACTACCTTATCTTTTGTCAGGAATTCCCTAGGTAAATTTTCACACAGTCCCTTTTTGAAAAAAAAAAAAAAAAATCTGTTGAACTATGAAGACGTTCACAACCATTCAAGCTTAAGAAAGAGTACCTGGTACACCGAGCATCACTCGGTGATTTTTTTATTCTGCGACCATATTGCATTGAAAGAATGTTATTTATTTATTAATTAAGCGTATTTATTTCTACATGAACATGTCATTTCTACTTTCTAAAAATGATAATAACACATACTAAATATTCGTTTTTTGAGCTTTCTATTTATTTACAAATCTATATCCCTTTCTTAGTACTTTCTAGTAAACCATTTTGTTACATATTTCTACAGTCTTTTAAATACTAAATTGATTGGTTGTTGGTGTATTCAATACTTCTTTCCATTCAACATTATGATCGTGATGAGGATTTTCTGTAGGTAGAAGTACCTTTAAATTGCTTTGCTTCTTAACCCTAGAAAAAGCAACGTAGAGCCTTCCATGCATAAAAACAGGTGTCCGTAAGTCGACTCCAACAAATTCGAAGGTCTGACCTTGAGCTTTATGTATAGTTATTGCAAATGCTGGACTCACAGGAAATTGATGCCTTTGCATCGTGCATCCAAGTTGACCTCTGCTTGAATCGAGAGTTATTCGTGGAATATGTACTTCGATACCTGAATATTCTCCTGTGATTATTTTTGCTTTGATTATGTTATTGCAAAGATGTTTAACAATTAGTCTTGTTCCATTGCAAAGGCCTTCTGAAACATCTAAATTGCGCAATAGTATGATTATTGCGTTATTTTTAAGCTTTAACTCATGAGGTGGCAAATCAGCTATTTCGATGGAATTGAGAAATTCCGTTGTAAACTGGACTGCTCCTTCAGGTTGGTCTTTGACGGAATCGTAGTTGTGGTAGATTTTATACTCTCCAGGAAGCTTTTCAATAATTTCGGCCTTAATCTTGCTGACATCTTTATTTAATGGCGCAAGGATAGCTCGATCCTTCATTTCTTCATAACTTCCTTTCTTTATGCAGTTTCCAAAGACTTCATCAATGAGATGACCATTTGAAAGTATATCTACGGGTAGTTCGATTTCACCCATCGCGTTCTCAGGTAGCTCCCCATTTCCAAGTTTCAAAAGATATTTGGCAAATTCTCTTTGTTCCGGATCAACGCGCATGTTATCTGTTAATGAAATTGAATTGAAGTGATGCCACAGCTCACTTGTTTTGATTGATAAATACAATGTTTCACTTCTGTTTTCTCGTAGTTGGGCGGATAGACATTGACGGAAGTCCCCTCCTAGGACCATAATCTTTCCACCAAATGGCAAAATTGGATTTCCAATAGAGCGCAACAATTGATCTATGTTGTGAAGTCCGTATTTTGGCAGCATAGGAGCTCCATCCATCAAAAATACATCAATTTTGCTGAGTTCGACTGCTTTATCAGATCTAGGTTTGATGTTAGAAATTGAATCCGATGTCAATGGAACTTTAAGTCGAAAAGTCTTGTGTGAAGTACTTCCATCAGGAAGCAGAATAGAAGCAATCCCAGTGAATGCCATGCACTTTACTTTATGCTTTTGTCCTGAAAGGATGTAATAAAGAGTTTTGTATACAAAAGTCTTTCCAGTGCCTCCAGGTCCATCAGTAAAGAAACATTTTGATCGAGGGATTGAATCGTTTACTGAATGTAAAATGGTATCAACAATTTCAATTTGTCTCCCTTTAAGAAGTTGATACATATGTTCTCCAATAGAAATAGACTCATTGGTGTTCATAGTTTCTCCATTTAGCACGTTCTCGTATCCATCAATATTGTCCATACCAAGTTGATGATAAACCCAGTATAGGAAATTCCTACCTTCAGTAGCTTCTGTATTTAACTTGAATGCGATAATTCGATAAGCACGTTTAAGCGCTTCTCCGACAGAATTAACCATCCGTCCTGTTTCTCGGATGAAGTCTTCAGCCAAATCTTTCTTAAACATTTCCCATAGGCATCTTGTATTTTCAGGAGATCCAAAAATGAGAATCTGTGTAAACAGCGTTCTCATGACTTTAGGCATCTTCGACATAGCAGATTCTCGCAGACTTTCAATCCATTTCTGATCATCGTAAGTTAGTCCACGAACTAAATAAACTTGTTTATATGATTCATATGTAATGCCATCAACTGTTAGCATATCTTCGAAGCTTCTTGCATTCTTAACATGGTACAGCAACATTCGTAAGTGGTAGAGTTCTGGCTGAGAGATGAAATTTACGTTATGTATTCGACCAATAACGCGTATACGGCGACTTCTCTGAATCCATTCATGGATTTTCCATCCCATTTGAAGTATTCAGGAATTTGCCAATAGTAGTGATATATAACTTCTTGAGAATTTCCGTTCAGGAGATAATTTTCTTCTATTTGTTTTAGCCCTCGATTATGCCGGAAATATGCATCTAATATCGAACCTTTCTGACCCGTATCTGCTAAATCTTCTTGTGCTAAATCGATGTTTGGAATTCGAAATTGACCTGGTAAATGAATATCTAAGCGTTGAACAGAATGGCTTTTCTTTTGAATCTCGTTGCCAAATAATCGCCAACATGCTTCTGGTTGAGTGATACATCGACCTTCAATATAGGTGTCTACTTCATTGTACATTCTTTGGTTTTCAACGATCTTTATTGTTGCACAATCATGCCCTTTGTAAATATATTTGTAGAGATATTTTACAGCACGAATATTTCCTACATATTCAACGTTTATATGACACTTGTATCTCTTCAACATATAAGCATTATATGGAGCTACGTGACGGTTATCTCTTGTTATTTTGCAACCAATTATATCCTTTCGATAAACAGCATGCTCGTGCGAAAATTCTAAACTACGTTGATCCAACCGTGGATTATATCTACGTCGATAATTTGGTTTTCCATCGTCCGCTAAAGAAGTGATTTCATTAAAAATTTTGTTTTTTGTGGAAATTTTCAGCAAATGGATGGCATTTTATAAGAGACGCACCAATTCATATGGAAAAATGGGGAAGTCAAGCTTAATTCGTCCATGTAAGCAGCAGTCGCCAAATGAGTCCTGGTTAATTTGATAAGACACACGTTCTTCTGGAAAATGAATTGCTTTGCAATGAATACATTCAATGTTAAAAGAACCCAATTTTTGGTATGTTGCTTCTTTGTTAACTGCGCACTTCCATGTTCGCATTCGTTTCTTTACTAAAATTTGCAGGCGCCTTATGTTACGGCGTCTTTGTTCTTCTAAATCTTGATCTTGTCGCTTATTTATTTCATTTGCTATGTGCTGAATGGAACAATGCTGCATTTCACGTATGGGTTGAATGCGGCTTTCGTTTGTTTTACCAACACTTTTCCGTCTTTTTAATGTACACAATTGATCTAATTCTTGGGATCCAAATTCATTAAGACAATACATCATTTCTGCGATCTTTTGTCGGCTTCTTTCTTTAGCAGCACACATTGGTTGAAAATACGTTGAAATATCATTTTCAATTTCAGTATTTCTAATCGGACTCGGCATTCTTTCATTAAAGTTGAATTCTCGTTTTTTTTAGGCCGTCCTGCAGACATAATGAATTTGCAATAATACTAACTAAATTTAAAGAAAAATGAATACTTTAGTTCTAACTTCACAGTATTAGAAATATTTACTTTTTTCAGTAACATAGAAAAGTGATAGTTACTAAATATTAGTAGAATATCAATAAGTCATGGAGTTAACGTTTGTATTTACGGCTCCTAGTCTTAGCACAGTCAGAAACTAAAAGTCAGAGAAAATGATGTCATAGATGGGCAAAAGTTGAGATACTTCACTTTTAAATAGAAAAATTACTTGTTTTCTTTTAAATATGGTGTCATTTATTCAGTGGGGGGAAGAAATATAAAATTTAAATATTTTATTCCGAAGTATTTATTCGAGTACGTAAATAATATATTTTTAAGTAAAAAAAGGAAAAGAAAAGAAAACTTTGCATATAGCCGGAAATTTGGATTGCCATATATGAAAATAAACTATTTTTATATGCATGCGATTATCAAGCATATCCTGAGTGCTATACTCCATGTTTTATAAATTAAATGATTATTAATAAGTTACGTTGTCTAAGTCTATGTTTGGCGACAAAAATGAGCTATGAGGAAACATTGACACAGAAAAATGATCTTCCTTTTAAAATTGTTGCTAATTTTGCGCCAGGGTATATCGCCATCGCAACAAACTATACAGATGTTTGTAAGAATATGGCAGTTGTTTTAAACTTAGCAAAAGTATAAGCACAGTTATTTATCAAGAAATATTACTAATGCTTATGAAAATATTTAACTTCACGAAATTTAATTATAATCAATAATTATAATCAATAATTATAATCAATCAGTTTTTTTTTTTGTTGTTGTTCTAGCCAGTTAAAACAAATTTTACCGTATTTTTGATCAATATAAGCCGTTATCTAGTGCTCTATTGTGTAGAAGGCAATCTTTTAGTGCCACTTTCGAGATTACCTTTCATTGTGTTGGCGAGGATTCCGATTACGGATAATTAAATATAAAAAATTGCTTAAAATTACATTTTTTTTCTACCTAAGTCGAGACTTAGTTGGAATGTTTTCTCATATTAGAATAAAGTATATTTCATAAAAATCGTCAATTTTTTTTTTTCAATTAATACCACTTTTTAAAGTAATGTGCTTCTTTTAACCACAGAAAACGATTTTTCTCGAATTAATGACGTAGCTAAATCGATTTCTTGAGCTCGAATTAGAATAGGCGTAAAATTTTATGAAAATCGCTAGAGCCGTTTTTGATATATAGCAACATTTTCAGTGCTGAGTTTGTTTTAATCGATAAAAACGAATTTTCTCGAATTCGAAACCTAGCTAGATGTGTTTCTAGTGCTCGAATTAGTATAGAAAACACGTTTCATGTAAATTGCATGAGAATGTTTCGATTTATAGCAAGCAGAAGTTTCGGCTAAGATCTTGTTTTACCCTGTAAAAACGAATTTTCTTGAATTCGGGACCTAGCTAGATCTTTTTCTCGTGCTCGGTTTAGTATATGCATCAAGTTTTGTGAAAATCGTCAGAGCCGTTTTCGATATACAACAACATTTTCAGTGCTGAGTTTGTTTTAATCGATCAAAGTGAAATTTCTCGAATTCGAAACTTAGCTAGATGTGTTTCTCGTGCTCGAATTAGTATAGAAAACACGTTTCGTGTAAATTGCATGAGAATTTTTCGATTTATAGCAAGCAAAAGTTTCAGCTAAGATCTCGTTTTACCCTGTAAAAACGAATTTTCTTGAATTCGGGACTAAAGCTAGATCTTTTTCTCGTGCTCGATTTAGTATAGGAGGCAAGTTTCATGAAAATCGATCCAGTAGTTTACGATATCATCCGTAATCGGGAAAATCGCCTGCTCGTTTAATATATATGATAAAATTCAGATTTCATAGTCTCAAATAGGCAAATTCGACTTCTGTTGGTCAAATGCGTGTTCCACTGTAAAATCACAAGAACACCAGTAATTCGCCTGTAAAACTAGTTTTTTAACAAGGGCACATTCATTGCAGAAAAATTGGATTACGTCTATTCCCAAATCTAAATTCGCTACTACCGGACACATTCTCGAAATCGTTTTTCATTGGTAAAGGTATAAAATTTGCAGGCATTGTTATTCAAGTTCTAAGGAATAGAATAGCACTTTTCACTTTGCTTTAACCCCTTCGGGGCGAGCGTCTTTTACAGAATTTTTAATACTTTATCACCGGTTTTTCAAAACAGAAATTTTTGCCTAATTGAATCTGGAAAATGCTCGGATTAAAAAAGGCTAAAATTTACAATAAAAATTTACTGGTGAGAGTAATCACGGATTCTGAGCACCTTACGGGGCAAGTATACCGGTCGCTCGTCTCCAAGTAGTTAAGAGGCTAATTCACTCACGAACTCCAGCTTACTAATGTTATTCTTATAGGAGATTTTTTTTTTTTTAATATCTCGTACGTATTTCAATTTTTTTTTTTTTTTTTTTTGCATTGTATAGCTGAGATCCACCTCTACAAAGGCCGTTTTTAGGGTTCTCTACTTAAAAGGTAAAAACGGAACCATTATGAGATCACTCCTGTGCCTGTCTGTCCGTCTGTCACAGCCATTTTACTCGTAAACTATGGAACGTGGAAAGTTCAAATTGGCTGAAGTAATAACGGCTATTGACCCACATATTTATAGATTGTTAACCATTCATAAGTATGTTTAAGAAAAATGTAGAGGGGCTAAAGTTACATGAAAAAAATCTTTTCTTTGTATATCTTGTGGGGTATCGAGTGAAAGCTTTCGTAACGCCGAACTCAAAAATACATTTCTTTTAATATTAGGTATGATACTTTCCGAGATATCGTCGAAAATGTAATGCAAAATTATGCCCCCCCCCCCCCCCCCAATCTATTTCTGAATCTACTGAAACCAAAATTATGAAAAAATTAGAAGTAGTAGAAGTTAAGTTAAACCTTGCAGAAAAACTATATAGCGATTACCCTTGGTCACATAGTTTTTCAGAAAATTGCATTTTTCCGTCACACACAAATTTTGATTTACGGGCGCTCAGCAAAGGAGTTGAGAAGCACTGGAGGTATCTATCGTCGCAGAAGTATAAAAGGATCGTTGATCATGATTTTCGAAAAACTTGTCGGTCATTAGCCGAGATATTAACCCTTTAAGACACGGGCGGTTTGGACATACATAAAGACACGGGCGGCGTACTCTCTGCGCCATCGGCTTTTAAAGCCTAGATAACAACTTTTAATGATATATTTGTGTAATGCAATACGCAATTACTAATTCATATATTTATTGTACGGAACCCTCTGTACGCGAATAATACTCGCTTTTTAACCATTTTGAAAAATGGTTATTGTTCTCGTCAGGGTAGGAAATCAAAAACATATCTGAAGCTTTTTATTGGTTTAATCCGCATTTTGTTCGTTTTCTGATGGGTCTATACAGTAATCTGTATTTCCCTTTACTTTCAACAGAGATGGACAACAGAATGTTGCCACTATGACAAAAAAGTAATAAAAACTACAAAAAAAATAATAATAACTCAGAAACAAATTGAGCTACAGCTTTCAAACAAATTGTATTTAAAAGTACATTTTTTTCTCTATACGACGGTGTAAAAAGTAATAGTGTGGGATGTTTAGAAGTTTAAGAATGAAATTTCATTTAAAATGGCTCGTCAGATTTCTACGATGGAAAAGCGTTTTCCCGAACAGCCAATGAAATGCTTGGATAATACGTAAGTTTCAGGTGGATAATACGTAAGTTTCAGGAAATCTGACGGGTCTCAGGCGATTTTTGTCGCTTGCAATTTTTACGTGTAATAACACTATTAATGTTTAATTCATGGCGTACGTAACGTATGACCAACTCCGTGCGATATTTTATGTCTTAAATTTTAGTCTTTGAAAAAATCATTTTCCAAATGGTCGTTATAATGTTAAATTGCTTTTTTTTTTTTTTTTTTTTTTTTTTTTTTTGTTAATGACACTTTTAATTTCGGAACCAGTTTCGAAATGAAAGTGTCCTAGTAAAAAGAGCTGTAAACAAAATCTAAAAAGTTAAAAACGGACTTTGTAGAGATCGACCTCAGCTATAAAAGGCAAAAATATATATATATATATATATATATATATATATTTAAAATATTGAAATGCAAACGAGATATTCCAAAAAAATTCTCCCATACGAATAACATTTGAGAGCAGGTGTTTTCGCGCAAGTGAAGTAGCCCCTTAAAAGCAACAAATGTTTCAAAAAATGACATTAAAGTTTGCATTTTGAGCCGATTATCGGGACATCACCATGATGGGATAGTGGTCGTCAGAGGTGTAGTGGAGGGTACATGCAGGTATACGCTGTATACCTGCATATACCTCCAGAAGGTATAAGCTGTATTCCTTCTGGATGTTTTTAAGAAGCTCCGTATACCCTCTGTTTCTCAAATAAAGCTATAGTGTATACTCTAGGCTTGACGTTCATGAATTTAGCGTATGATCTCTGCCTATAACGTATACCCTCTCGTTTTTTTACGACTGCAAGACCGGTGGTTGTTGGGTTACAATACGCTGATATACCAAAATTTATAGGAAAACATTATTCGATTATTAGACATATGGATACATGAAACTTTCAGACAATTAGGAAAGAAAAGTAAGTAGAGAATGTGTTAGAAAGATTCAAGTTTCTGAGCGGGTAAAAAATATGTTTTGAGAATTTTTGTAACCCAGTGACAACAGAGCTCGCCATATGACGTGCTTTTATTTCTTTTACTATAATGCTTTTTCTACCGGTATTTTCGACACATAATTTCTGCTACTATATTTGACAAAGATTTCTATTTTTAAATACTGGTGCTGAAAGATTCATTAAAAATTGTGTACAGGACGCACATCATAAAGGAGTTAACAAAACAAAAAGACTTTAGAAGTGCTATATCGGATCGCAGGTTCGTTTGCAGTAAATTTACGTCAAAAATCTCAGTTTGAACAAAAGATATATTTTAGGCAATAAAATAGTAGAACCTTCGGCATTTCTCGAAACTGTTTCAGGCAGAAACATCTTGTATAATTCCTCGACGAAGTGAAGATCTCAAATGTATGAAACTACTAGATTAATTTTCACACAATTATTCTAATTGGTAAACAAATCATATTAGATGTAAATTTCCAACTGGGCGAAAAATGTCATCCTGGTCCGGACATTTTTCGCCCAGTTGGAAATTTACATCTAGTATGAAACTAGTTTAAATATATAGAATGTTCAAAACAAAAATAATACTTGTTCAAAATCCGCGAATATGAATTAACAACGAAGATCTCCTTAAAGTGCATTCTCGAATAAGTATAAAAGTAAAAATACCCTCCATTCCTATACGTCATGTTACTCCCCTTCCCAAAAAGCTTCGGCTTTTCTTTATTTGATTAATAGAGCTCGCTTAATTTGTTCTGATAACAATTCCCTTGTTGCAGAATTAAATTATATTAGATCTGTTGCTATCGATGTGGTTTTAGCTTATCTTATATCAATAATTTAATTTCTCATAGTCTTAATAAATGTGTTAATAATCCTTATTCTTCTGTTATTGGAGTTTCTTTTTCTAACCTTATCATTTTACCATTTTATAATAGTATTAGCTTTAAAATAGCTAATATCTTAACCCCTTGAGGGGCAAGCAATTGCGTTTGTGTAATTCTGAATTCCCACAGGAAATTTAGAAAAATTTTATTTCAAAATAAGGAAAAGCAATTTTACGCCTTTTTTCCACTAAAGTTAGAAAAGTGAAATTTCATAAAATTTTTCTGGTGCAAATCTTCATTAATCGTAGGTGGGATAAAATATATTCCACCGCCCCTCAAGAGGTTAAGGCATTAGGATTTTAATATGGTTTTTAAACTAGATAATAAATTAACTTTTTCACAGCTTAAAGACCAAATTCCTCCTCAAAATTATTGGGATGTTTACGATATTCAATGCCAATGTGGTTTGTCCTATATTGGACAAACTAAACGAAAACTCCGTTACAGAATCAAAGAACACATAAACTATGTAAAGAAAAAAGAATAGCAAAAATCCTCTATTGCTTCTCATTACTGGAGGGAGGGACATAATTTCAATTTTGACTCAGCTACCATTATCAAGAAATGCATTACTCCTCTAGATTTAGACTTTTTTGAAGCTGTTCATATCCACAGATTTAAAAACTACTTGGGTGGATGTTGTCTCATGACACTATGACACTTCACTTCCTCTTTGATTTAATTGGCTGTTGAAACTTGATGGTTTTTTGGCATTGTGTTTTCTGACATTTGGGTTTTCGCCATGTTGGGGGGGGGGGGATATTGTTTTTATAGATTTTATACACTGATGATGTGAGTCTTGGAACTCACGAAACGTATACCTCTGTTCACATTACCTTATGTATTTTATTGTGTGTTTAAACGGTGATTTTTGGTGATTTGTATTTCCACACAAGTTTTTATTTACTAAAAGTAAAAATAGTTTATAAAAAGCACTCTTTTATAAGTATTCAGTCTTCATCTTGAAAATCAAGCCTAATTTTTTAGTGCAATTCATGTTTTTTCCCCAAAAATTTCCTCTAAAATATATTCGTTTGACATGGGCACTGAACACGATTATGAAAGATTCACTACTTTTTTTTTTTAACTTTGGGAGAAAGAGCAAGTAAGTGAATTATTAAAATATATAAATATATTTTTTTCTTTTTTTTTTAATTTAGGGCAACAAAAAAGGAAAAAGAAACGTTATTTAAATTATCTTTTGTGATTTCTAAATTTATTTCTCAGCTTATAATCGTAAATTATATTAATATTAAACTATTAATTGATTAAAGCGGGGTTTTTTTTCACTCTTCATTTTTTATTTGTAACTTATTTTCTACTTTTTAGCCGTCAAAATGTTTCGTTGTTACAGTTTCACAGCCATTTGGCAAATTTTGGCGAGCGTTTATTGGGGTAACATTAAATCCATTGTTGTTTCAGCTCGTATACAATTGTACGAGTTACAGAGAATATTTGTAAATTTATCACCTGCGGTGGGGTAACGGAAAAATGCCTTAAAATTAAAATATTAGCTTAAAATAAAATCTAAAAATATTAAAATGTCATATTGTCGTCGGAAACACAGCGTAACCTCTTAAGGCAATTCCAATGGATTGTAAAAACAGACAGTGAAAATAAATGCAAGCAACATGGTAAAATATAACCAACATGTGAATAAAATAATTAATCCGTGCTGAATATTGTTTATCCCCCGGTACGGTATGCTATTTCTTTCTCCCAGCTTATTTTGTGTCGTCTCCAGAAAATAACGTTACCTTACAGAAGCCAGCCGTAAAACAAAGCAGTACGATTAAATACTCTATAGCAATTTTTTTAACTTCTAAGCATCGCACATTTTCGATTTTTATGTCGTCGTATTGGGGGGAAAAACGTACTTTTAAATGCAATTTGTTTGAAAACTGCATCTCCATTTATTTTTGAAATATTATTTTTTTTTTTAGTTTTTGGAGCCATTTGCCTGATATTGGCAACGGAAGTACTCCATTTCTGTAGAAAGTAAAGGAAAAATAGTTGTAAAATATTAATTATATCTTTTTGTTGCCATTTTTTCATAAGAACCGAAAGAAAATGTAATTAAAATACGTGCTATTTTTAAAAAATATAAACGAATGATTTCTGTTAAAATAGGGAGCTACTATATACTATACTAGGGGACTCTGCCCTCTACGAGCTACGCTCGCCAACCCCCGTTCAGACACCCCAGATTCTAAAAACATGCTAATTTCATTGGCCTTAAAAAGTTTGAATTATAATTTTAAAAAACAGTGACGTCTCCCTGTAAACGGGTTTTCATTCATTTTCCTTTGATTGGAGATTTTCAAGACGAAATCAGCCGCTGCTAAGAGATATAATGGCTGTTTTCGCCTTTGATTAAAAACAAAAAAGAAAAATCATGCGTACGGCATAGATTATGAAACACTTTCCAGCACTCCCTGAAAGCTTTAACAAAACTTCGTTATTTAGGGAAATAAGGTAAATAAGATAACTAACTAAACATTTAAAAAACTGATTTCAGCAGTTACCATCCATAGCCAAATATTTATTCCAATTCTTCCGAACAGCCGTGTTTTGCCAACTTTTATTTATTTGGCCTTTTTAAATATGACGTAATTTCCTTCATTTGTGACTTTTAACGCATTGTAATGAATTTAGTATTTAAAACTTTTCTTTCCCTTTTAAAATTCACGCGTAACTGTAGTTTTTATGATGTAATTTTCAAAATTTTCCTGATTTTTAACACGTAATCACATAATTCTAATTTGAAAGTTTTTTTCTGTTTATAATAGCCACGTGCAAATAAATTTTTTATTTGAAGGAAATATTATTCTTTGCGCTGTTTTTGAAATTGGCAACAGTTTAAAATAATTGTCCTTTTCTAAAATGTGTAAAAAATATCTCCCGAAATGCTGAAAATTTGAATTTAAAATGGAAATAAATCCTCAAAAAATGAGTCAAATTAAAAAGATAATTGCAGTCTGCACATCTGGAACTTCCAATGTATAAAATGATCTAAAAATGTTTAAGTTCCTCTGTATAGTTTTTCTCCTATAAAACTTTTTTGATGGAATGATTTTGACCATCTTTAACATTAAATATCTCTTAAAATAATTATTCGATTTAAAAACTGTCTGCACCAGCATGTTTATCAAACATGTTTCTATAATACCACCGATTTTCATATTTTTGTATGAAACAGTTTTCTTAATATTAACGAAGAAAGACCCCCGGTCATAAAAAATATGGATGCCCATCTAGTAGGAGTATACCCGGATGATCTACGCAGATTTTCATTGGTTCATTTCCAAATCAAAACTTTTTTATATATATATAGAAGGATTTAATTTTAAGTATCCATATTAATGTTACAAACAAATGAAGGCCTATGAATCATTAGTTAGTCATATTTTTTCTTTATTTGAGTTTCTTTAATGACGGCATCTTTTTACTGCATTTGTATATTATTTTGCGATAGTGACGTCTTATGCATACGTTACTGTAGCTGTTTAAGAGTGGATCGTAAATGTGGAATTCTTAAGTGGATGCGAATGACGTCACTTTTACATGAAACAAAAGCGTGTGCTGTAAGTCTTAAAATTGAAATATGTTTTGTACTATTTATATATACATATATATTTTTTTTTTCATCGGGGGCGACACTAAATTCTGAAAAAGCAGAATTCCTAGTTATTTTCTAGTTATTTATTTATTTTTTAATAGGGGAAAATGTTTTATTAGCACTTTCTTGTTGGAAAATGTTTATGCATTCGGTTGTCTGTCCGTCTGTTAACGCTCTAACTCCCGTAAATATACTCGGATTCTCATGCAATTGATAAACGTTATTTAGGATCACCAAAGCATGTTTGGTATTGTATATGAAGTATGTGGTATTAACAGTTCATTTACAGGAGCACTCAAAAGATTTCCATTCATTATGGTATATGGAAAAAATCATTTGCAGAGTATTTTAAATGAGATTACGCTATTTCAAATGTATTGAATAAATCACCGAATTTCCCTACTGGATGATTATGTTAGAATAGCGCATTCACAGCATTTGTCGTTCATTTACAGGGACACGGAAAAGAAAAATGGTTACAATACTGTCTTTGAGTAATAATTGCTGGAAGTGCGTTTTAAAATTAGGTATGCCCACAAACAATAAATAATTTTTTGCATGTTACTTGTTGTATATAAATTCTATACCTCATACACAGGGCTGCACGAAAAAATTCACGTACCATTCTCCTTATTAGCGGAAATTGCTGAAGGAGAATTTTCAACTGAGGTGTGTGTATTTCTTAACTGAACTAAATATTGGTATGCATGTAGTTAATAGATACAAATTCATATATCATATCCTACAGGGCTGCTCAAAGAATTCGGATTAATTTTCCGATTGTTGATAAGGACAGCTGAAATTGGGTTTTCAAATGTGTTTCCATATGGTTGAATTAGACATAATATTTTAACTTATTAAATTGTGCAGTTTTGTTACATTATTCTGAATGTGTTGGAAAGTGTTTCATAATCTACGCTTGATGCATAATTTTTTCTTTCTTGTTTATAGCTTTAAAGGAAATTTCTCAATTCTACTTTAAATGAGCTCAGTATATGATGTAGGAATAAAAACTCTCTGTCTCCAAATTGAATTCCCAGTGTATTAGGTTTATGCAAAAGGAAAAATTGTTTTGTTTTGAAAATTGTTTAGTAAATTAGATATTACTGAAAGAAATATCTAACATTTAATCTTCTTTATACAGATAAACGAGATAATCATTGTGGTTTAGCAACTTGTCGATGCGATGGGAAGTTTGCTGCATGTGTCCAAGTACATCAAACTTCATACGACTCTCGCAAGAAAAGAACAAGAATACCAGTCTTAAATTTATTAACTCATACTTTTATACAAATAAATAAAAAAAGAAAATGACAAGAAAAAATCATAGTTGCTCTCTTGTTTTATTTGCTCAACATATTCTGCAAATTAAAAATTACTATAAAATATTCCATACAGACTTCCAGAAATTAAGGAATATAGCGGAACATATGGGTCAATATCTAAAAACTGGACGATTTCACTGCAGAATTTTTTTTTTTTTTTTTGAATTAATGTACCAACTTCCAAATACAATTATATACTATGATACATGTTATATCATTTGATTGTTGTTGTATTTTGAGATCAAGGATGTATATTTTATGCGTAGGATAAACTTTTATGGAAGAAAGTGTCTGTTAACACCATAATCAGTGTCTAATAATTGGGACTAAGATGATGGGGACTGAGGTGATGTTTTTGTCTTAACAGCTGCACAGCCATTTTATTGAATCATTTGGAACACATGTAAATGATTAAATATTCCATGCGACATTTGTATATTACATAAATAAAGTTGCAATAAGCTTTATTTTAATAGATAAAAAGTTAAATATGGGGGACATGAATGATGCTATAAAAAATACTCATCCCTTTTCAGAACAAAAACTAAATATTTCTGAAAATGAAACAATGAGAAAAACAACTTACCTTCATCCATGGTGGATAGTTGAACTGTAGTAGCTGTTGCAATGGAAATAATTCTGCCAGCGCCACCTAGTATCTGTTACCTAAATGTGTGATTAGAGGAACAGAGATGATGGTCAACCACTACAGTATTTTACTATGTAATCTATACGAGTAAAGGAGCATTATATTTTCCCATACTGTATATATATATAGGTATAAATTTATAACAGCAAAAGTTAAAAATATTTATAAAAATGTTTACAGCATACATTTAATATTGGATAATTGTACCTAGGGACAGGGACTGAAATGATGATTTCGTTTGTTTAAAACTTAAAATTAATTATTTAAGTATTGCGCGGCAGCGCAATACTTATTTATTTCCAGTGTCACTTCTCAATGTTAATTTAACATAGAAAAGCCTATGGAGATGATAACTTTTTCATTTTTTCTTCCCACCTTTTTGTCCCTGATGCCACTCATTTTTTATTCTTTACTAATTCTAATTATATTATAAATTTAAAGTTTAAAAACGTTTGCCTGACGTCAGGGTCAAAACGAATGGCAAACTACTTTTGCATATGGGTGAATTATAACCCAGAGAGAAACAAGGGCCAATTTTTTTGTATATTATTCAAATATTTTTCTTAATAATTCCAAATTTCACTTTTTTCATTGAGAATCAACGGACATTTTTAATAGAAAATGTAACATTTTTTCTTCATTGTTGCAAAAATTTCAAAATCCGTAATAATAATTTATTTGGTTTTAGTAGAAAGATTACCGCGTGAAAAATTTTAATTGAAATAGTTTTTTTTTTTTTTTTTTTTTTTTTTTTCAAAAATTAAAAAGGTGAATATGGCGTCATAGTGGAAATACAAAGGATATTTTCAGAATACGTTTTTGCTTTGGTCAAGTTTATATTTTAGTAAAAAGTTTTTAATGAATAGCTATTTTTACGCAGGTAGCGAACTTAGTGGGGAATTAGATAACTTAAATTTTAAAATGTATTTTTTCTTCGCGATGAGAACTATATTTATACACCAACTTAAACTTAGGTAATAATTTTCTGATGTGTTTACATCACCCTTTGGGAGAGAATAAGGTTTAAAAATTCAAGTAAAACTTTTATTTTTTTATTTTTTACTATATCACAGCTATAATATTGTTAAATATTAGCAGTAAGGATTCAACAGAATTTACATTTACATTCATAGCGTTCCTGAGTGGGAAATAGGGTATCTAAATTTAAGTGAAGTTAATTTTTTATGTTTTGATTATAGATTTTTTACGTTCAGATTGGAAGTTTTTGTCCAAACTACCGCAACCTGCATTACTACAGTGGTGAAACATTTTGAATTACACATTGGTAAACTGCATCCCACATTGTGATGAAATACCGCATACATCAAAGCCTGATGATGATACTCTGTATTAATTTTGAAATGCGTTCGTCTGAGTGGTGTAGTCATTAAAAAATTTTACATATTAAACAAAAACATAATTTGAAGAATAAATTAAAAAAACAAAATTTATTTCCTACATTGTTTAAGCCTGAGAAGGGACAGATATTAAGTTATTTCATTCAATTAGTTCTACATTTAATGTTAAATTTTTGTAACAAATTAGTTAAGCCAATTGAAGACTAAAAAATAAAAGTAAAATTCATACAATATGATACTTAAAACATACTAAAAACTTAGATTCCGTTCAAATGAAATCGAAATAAATCTTAGACTTTTTTTAAAGTTTTGTATTTTGCATGCATCTTATCATTTTATGCATAATTTTCATAAACATAATACTAAATCTGCAATACAAATATTTACAATTAAAAATGGAAGAAGTCTAAGATTTATTTCGATTTCATTTGAACGGAATCTGAGTTTTTAGGATGTTTTAAGTATCATATTGTATGAATTTTATTTTTATTTTTTAATCTTCAATTGGCTTAACTAATTTGTTACAAAAATTTAACATTAAATGTAGAACTAATTGAATGAAATAACTTAATATCTGTCCCTTCTCAGGCTTAAACAATGTAGGAAATAAATTTTGTTTTTTTCATTTGTTCTTCAAATTATGTTTTTGTTTAATTTATACATCATCATATGTCCATTTATCATTGGTAATTGTGGTAACACATGTTACAATATATTATATTTTTCAGTTTCTGGATTTAGTATAATTAATGGAATATTATTGGCAATGGACGCAAATTGTCCAATTTTCAGATATTGACCCATTTATACATATATATACAAGGTGTCCATAATTAAACTGACAGAACTCATCAGAGTGTTCTGTAACGCGATCTAATCGAGAGCATGGCGCCAAATTTTGTTGAGAAGATTAAACAAGACGGAAGACGAAGGATTCCGAGGGGGAAGCAAAATAGTTCCAAAAATCACCGCTAGGGGAATATGTGGTGCTGTGTAATAGAAAAAAGAGTTTTAAAAAATGCAAAATCAATACTGAAATAAAATTACTTTTTATTTAGCACATTTAAAGATTTAACTCAAGCTCAATATGGCAACATTTTTAAACGATTGGATGTACCAATCCCAAAAATTTCTTCTATCTTATACATATTAATATTTCAAAAAGTAGTCACAAATGTTAATACTGCAATATTATTAGGTCAATATTATACTAACTTTGACTTTCATTTTAAATTTCTGCTTCAGTCAATTAATCGGAGTAAAAACGAGTTAATTTCGACCATTATATTTATTGAAATCAATAGTTTTTTCTTATTCTGTTGTATATCAGGATCAGCTGTTTGCGAACAGCCGGCATAGCAGGGTGCGAGTTCCCGTCGCTGCACGAGCCGCCAATGGACAACAGAAATACAAAAAATCGAGAAAATTATACAAAAATCACTATTACAGCACCCCTTTCCAGCGGAACATTTCCAAATTCAAGGAGAATCTACTGGCCATAGTCAAAAATATACACAAAAAATTGCTTCAATTCTATGCAAAACTTCATAAACTGTTCGATGGTAAAATACAGAAAATGGCACAAAAATCGCTATTACAGCGACCCCTTTCGGCGGAATATTTACAAATTCAAGGAGAAACTGTTGGCCATAGTAAAAAATATATATACACAAAAAATTTGGTTCAGTCCTATGCATGACTTTATGCACTTTTCGATGGTACAATAATGAAAATGGCACAAAAATCACTATTATAGCGGCTCTTTGCGGAAATTTTTTTTCAAATCCAGGGAGGACTTGCTTGCCATAGACAAAAACATACACAAAAAATTTGGTTTAATTCTATGCATAACTTTATACACTTTTCGATGGTACAATAATGAAAATGGCACAAAAATCACTATTAGAGCATCCTCTTCCGGCAGATTTTTTTTTCAAATTCATTGAGGGCCTGTTTGCCATAGCCAAAACATTACACAAAAAATTTAGCACGCTTCTGTGCATAACTTCATACACTTTTCGATGCTACAATAATTAAAATGGCACAGCGACCTCCTTCCGGCAGAATATTTTCATATTGAAGGAGGGCCTGCTGGCCATATCCAAAAACACACACAAAAGATTTGGTTCAATTCTATGCATAACTTCATACACTTTTCGGTGGTAAAATAATAAAAATGGTACAAAAATCGCTATTACAGCGCCCCCTTCAGGCAGACTATTTCCATACTGATGTAGACCTACTTGCAAAATATTTGGTTCAATTCTATGCATAACTTCATACACTTTTCGATGGTACAATGGCGACACACGGACAGACAGACATTTTGTATAAACATGATTTTTGGTATTTCTGACCCCTAAAACGTATAAATCTATCGAAAACCGGAAGTCGAAAAAATTTTCGATTACAATATTTTCTTCTGTTGAAGATAAAAGAAAGTAAAAAGCTAAAACTTTATATAAACACTGATAAAGGCTTTTTATCTGCAATTTCACTTACTGAGTCCCAAAGAAAGCAGCAGCAGCAGCAGAAGTTCTTTATTCTAGTTTCACGTTACATCCTTCGGCATAGTGCCACCTTGTTGAGCTTTTAAAGACAATGTGTTACTTTTAGAAGCTTTTTGATTGAAAGTTCAACGGAATAATGTCTCCTTCTTTAGTCGAGAGTGCGTTACTTGTCAAATCCTTTTACCTCAAACAGTGCAACACCTCAGTCGCAGTTCGTGCTTTTAGGACGCACAGAAAATGCGTAAAGGTAATGGTCCTTTGTCAGTTATTAATGGTTTAAAAGCAATGGTTGCGAAATTGAGAAAATAGGTTCTCTGAAGGTTCAGTTAGGCAAAGGACCACAGGATACGATCGAAGAAGTTGGAACGGCGATTGTCGACACAGCACAAGACAATATTGCTGCCACTTCCAGCGGTTGTGGAGTAGCTCGGAATCTGGATATGCCTTATAGTATGGTATGGAAAATGTTACGAAAGATTATCAACTTCTATCCATACAAGATCATCCGTGTACAAGAGTTACATTACAACGACCATGATAAGCTATTGACTTTTGCTCTCATCTTTCTGGCAAGAATGAAGGTGGATGACGCTTGGCCGTGGAAAATCTTATGGGGAGACAAGGTCCACTTTTACCTGAATGGAACTGTAAATACCCAGAAATGCCCAATTTGCGATAACAAATCACCAAATGGAATTCAAAGAAATCCCTTACATTCACCAAAGATTGTGTGGTTTCACATCGAAATTATCATAGTCCATTCTTCTATGAGAACATTACCCCGACAGGACCGGTAACCTGTTCTGTTACGGGAGAGAAATATTACTAAATGCTAAAACAACTTTGTCATTCCGGCGCTTTAGCAAAGACAAAGCCTGGATAAAATCATTTTTATGCAAGTTGGAGCCCCTTCACATACTGCTTTGTGGGTACAGCAGCTGCTACAACAGAAAGAGTCATTAGCTGCTGCATTCCAACTGCATGGCATATCGGTCCCCCGACCTTACCTCATCCCATGTGACTTCTGGCTACGGGGTTACCTAAAGTCCAAGGTCTATCACGGAATTGTTCAGGACCTGGTTATGTTGAAAGATAACATAACACGGAGTGTGCGGGAGATTCCTGCAGACATCTTACTTTCTGATGTTGTGCACAGAATGCAATATTTGGTCCACAAAAAAGCAGTCAAATTGAACCTGATATCAGTTTGCTAAATAAAAGGTAATTTTATTTCAGTATTGATTCTGCACACCGTTTTGAAACTCTCTTTTCTATTACACAGCGCCACATATTCCCCTAGCGGTGACTTTTGGAATTTTTTTGCAGAATCCTTCATTCTCTGTCTTGTTTAATCTTTCCACAAAATTTGGTACCATTCTCTCAATTAGATCGCACTACAGAACACTCTCAGTACTGTCAGTTTAATTATGGCCACTTTGTATATAACTTTAAATCTGAAACTCGAAAGCACACCAAACAGGAAGATGATAATTTGTACAAGCATCGAGTGCATCAAAAGTTTGTTAAAACTTTAAAAAATAATTTTAAGAAGAATAAATGATGATAAAAAGTTGTGTTTTGCATGCACAGGATTACGGAGAGATCAGATTATTATTATTATTTTTTTTTTTTTTTTTTTTTTTTTTTTTTATGTAGTCCCAAAGTCACCGGTAAGCCATGTATGAAGTAAATTTATGCGAATCCGCCAGTCAATAAAACATTAGGATGACGATGAATTCTTTAGTTGTTGCTGACAATATGATGTTCAGTATCAACCAGATCAAATACTGTTAATTAAGCTTTTATACACGAAAGCTGAATTAAAACTAACACCTGCAAACATTTCACATAACCAAAAAAAGGCCCATTTCAAATTAGAGGATATTGCAGCTTTATCAGAAGTTGTCTTGTTATTACTTTTTTTTTTTTTTTTTTTTGCCCTGTTCACATTATTTTATTACAAGCTTCATTTACATATATCACTTTTATAATTTGGCTAAACTCCTACCGGTGACTTTTAGAACTACAACATTTCTATTATTAAAAATTATCTTATCTCTTCCTGAGCCCAATTGTGTAAACTATAATTTTTTTTATCACCATTTGTACTTTTTTAAATTAATTTTTTGGCCATAATTGTAATGAACTTTAGATGCACCTTTTATAGGATAGTTGCAAATGATATCCAAAAACAACTGTTGGAGGCAAATCGGGCAGATGTGATTGGTGGCTGAGAGAATTGTAGGCATTGGTGAAGCTGAAAAAGACAGTTGCGATTGGCGGCTAGGAAGATTATCAGCTGATTGAAGCTTCCCTATATTTAAGTTTGCAAGGAATGTATATATGATATAATATCTTAAAATGGGGGAAAAGAATAAGAAGTGAATTAAATAACCCTAACTCCACCTCCATTGACTCCACACTAAAATAAATACTACACATTTTAAAAAAATTTGGGGCTTATTAAATTACTTTGGAAGGGGAGTGTTACTTTACTTCTTTCAATAGAGCCCCATCAGGGCTTGACTAGCATGCATAAAATATTTTTAAATGGATTTTTAAAAAAATTTCACTTAAAATAGATTTAAAGTGAGTTATTAAGAACAAATAATAATGTTAAAGCTCTAAAAATTTTACATTCATTCCAAAATGAATTTCTTGTAAGGTTTACAAACTTTTAAAAAATTGTCAGTAATAGCTAGCAAATATATTTAATTTTGTATTAATTTGAACTTTGAACATATTAACACAAAAAGTAAAATAAAACATTTTTCGTCACGTTCTTGCTTAGATTCAAGAACAGGAATTCTTTGAAAAAAAAAAAAAAATCATGAAGAACATAAACAAATTTGTTAAATAGATTTTCCAACTGAATATTTGAAAAGAAAAACAGTGTTTTACAACCTATTGTGTTTCACATGCATTATTGAACTTCATGTGAGGTTTATTCATGATAAAGGAGTAAAAATAAAATAGGTTTAATTTTCTTATGGTATTTCTTTAATGCAACATCATGTGAGGCTATGCAAGAAGGCTATATTATAATCTGAGAGTTGAAAAAACATTTTGAGGCTATATTGTACATAAAGCAATATGCAATATATGAGCCGTTCAGTGCACAAATCGATTAACTCCATCAAATGAAAATGTTCAATATAAACAGTTAAAGTTATTGTAATTATAAAAATATTGTATGTATATAATATTTTTCTTCAGGATATTTTGATTGAACTCATTATTTTTCTTTCAATCAAGGGTAACTTTTTATCACTGTATAAATGTATAGAAAATTTTCAATGTTCCTTTGTTTAAAAAAAACGCCACTTAAAATGGAGTTAGTCAGATTGTCTTCTGAACGCCTCGTATGAAAATCAACGTATGAGGCATTCTCACATAATTTTGACTTTTAAGTCCCATAGTAATAATTTTTATTTTAGTACATATTCTTGAGGGGTTTTTTATTTCTTATACTTAAAAACATCTCATTGCATGACTGTATAACAATATTAACGAGATAAATAAGTTTTGAACGATGTTGGGGATCCAAATATACCACGCAATTCCTTACCAACCCGTGTTCCTGATGTTGATTTTTAATTTAGGAGCTGTCTGTATAAAATTGTTTCAATAAAAGTAATTTTGTGCAATTTTTTTCCGAAACTGGGACTATTGTTTTCATAAATATGTAGCAAAAAAAATAACCTGCACATAATTTTACGTTTGTTATTATTTTTTTAACTCTGTCCCTGAATTTTAGATTCCCTGCCGTCCCTCTTGCTAAAATTATACAAAAAATCACTTCAGATGCAGCCACAGAATTTTTTTCAACTTTTTTCTCATGCAGAAGTATGCTAGAAAAAGAATGGCTAAAATTATTTGACAAGAAATTTACTGCAGAATTTAAATCAGCATTTAAATATCAATTTCAAGCATTGTGGCTTTATTGGTAGTCTTACCGTCCCCAAGGTTTATTCCTGCACTTTTCAAGATAAATTAATTTCCTTTTTTTTTTAATCCAATGTGAATAACTGTTGCTAAAAATCAATTAACATTGTGGCTATCACTTAGTCTTAACATGATTTGCATACAAATAGGTAGTAATTTTCTTTACCGTCCCTTTTTTCCCCTTACCATCCCCTTTTTTTTTTCTTACCGTCCCTTCCTTAACATCCCTTTAAGACAATGTTATACCAAAATTTTGTACTACATTGTTATTATTTCTTATTTGAATGTTTTGTGGGTACTATGCAAATTCATTACAAGTAAAAATTTAGAAGAAAATAAAAAGTTAGGAGACGTAAAATAGTAAAGAAAAATAAACTCTCAAGTTTAACTTAAACCTCTGTTAAGTTTTTAAAAAATCGTCGCTGCTGACCATTTTTTCTTTATTTTGAATCATTAAGGCATTGAATCTATAAGTTTAAACTGTTATTTTATTAAGTTTAATTTCACCAGATTTTTATTCCTGAAAGTTAAAATTTTGGGAGAATGCCTCATACGATCTCACCTAACAAACAAATTAATGGCATACTGATAAAAAGCTATTCCTAATTAAACAACATACAGAACTACTGCATGCATTTATTGCAGAACATCTGTATCATTTTTAAACCCCACATCTGCCTTATCATCTACATTAATTCAAGCCAATATGATGCAGGTTTTTTTACCCTTTTAAAATTGAAAATTCTTACAGAAATAGCATAGAGTGAAATGATTAGAATTGGCATTGCTAATGAAATGTAAATTCTAATCTTGAAAGAAAATTTTAAAAATTAACAACAAACTAGAAAAAAACTGGACTATTTTCAGGAGAAGAAAGAACCAACCCTTTTTTAGGATTTTTAAATACAGTAGAGTCCCTCAAACCTGCACAGCGCTTGAGACAAGAGGTTGTGCGGGTTTTAGAATTTTGTGGATTTCTGGTCATTGCTTTATTTAAATTTTTTAAACAGTAATTTGAATGTATTAATGCAATCAAAATTATAATGAATGCTTGTAATATAGTAAAATATTAACATAATTAAGTAAAATAATGAACTAAAATGATAAAAAATAAAATAATTTTTTAAATGATCAATTATTAAAAGTAAAGGTCGAGTAAATAATCAATAATGTATAATTAAATATGCATAATAAAGATGAGATACATTTTCCTTGAATTATTCAATGAAACTTTCCTCATAAAGGTAACCTATTAATTCACATCAAAATCATAAAGTAAGGAATTTTTATTTCAGGTTTCAGTCTTAATAACCAAAAAAGCTTGATTAATAATAAATATATATTTGGTAAAAAGGTTATGATTACCAGTGATATCAGCAATATCTTGTTTATTTTCAAAAATAAATTTATACTTCCTTCATGAAAAACCATGAGTTCAGTCATATTATCAAGAATTACATATTAAAATACATATGGAATGATATAAAACTAAGAAAAATTCTGTTATTTTTCCCCTACATCTGAACTGAAAGTTTCATTGTTTACATCTGTGATGATGTGCGGATATCAGGCGTTTGCGGATTTGAGGGAGTCTACTGTATATGTTTTGTATCTTTTAGGATTTCTGATATTATGATAAAATGCAAACTCCATAAACACAAATTAATACAATTTAATAACAAACTCTGTAATTTACAAGAATTATTATTTATAAAAATCACATTACATTAATAAATAAATATGATAATTACGAGACAGTTTTATCAGTTGCTGTATAAAAATTTACCATTAAGAAACATTGCTTCCAAATACAAAGAGGAAAATCATATACAGGTTTCTCTTACAAGGAAGGTCTTCATACTGGGCGTACTCAGAATATGTTGGAAAAAAACTGTAGTGAAACTACTCATGTATGTAATAAAGGATCAGTGAAATTTAGCAGCAGAATTTACAGTAGAAAGTCTGTAAAAAAAATAAAATACTTTCGGATATTTGCCACAAGAATACAAAAGCGACACATAATTTGGCAAGCACGATTTTTTCTCGCCAAAAAGCAAACGATTTCAATAAATCTGAAAATTGCTTGTTAATTGTTTTTTAGAATGCGCGGATTTAATGAATTTAAACTTAATCAATGAAAGAGTTTATTATTTATATATTTTTAATTATACATACATGTTGCTTGTTGCTTTAGTTATTTAATTTTATCACTGAAAAAACATTTTCTATGTTTTGCAAGAAGATGCAAATATCTATTTTAAGTTATAGCCAGCCTGGCTATAACTTAAAATAGCCAGCTTACATTTGATTTTTAATTATTTAATTTGTTTCTTTTATATTTTTCAAATTGCAAATACTATTTAGTACTTATGAGTATTATTACATTTGCAGCAATATTAATTTAAAATGTTCTATAATGTAATAAATAATTCCTCGGTTGTTGTTTTTTTTTTATTAGTAATTTGAATGAAATTTTGCCATTGCTTTATCCTCCAATCCAAGATTATTTTTGAACAGCCGCTTAAATTTAAATAAAGTCCACATGAAGAATTCTGCCGTTATACATTTCCATTTCGAAGATCTCGTTGTTTCTGATAGGATTTTGAATCTCGTTAAATAGGCGTGAGTGCGAAATGTAAATTGGGACTTAACCTTTTTCAGGATACTTATCTGCCAACGATGTAAATCCACATTTTACTTTTAATCCCAAAAAGTATTAGTTGACGATATTCATAACTTTATATTTGTAGAAAATTGTATTCTCCAATGCACCACCTTTTATGCCTCCTTTAATTAAAGAAATTGTAAACCATTATGTAGATTAAATGAAGAAGCGGTAATATTTTAAGTTATTTAATTCACACTATATAGATTGTAAATAAAAGAGTATTTTTATATGCCTCTTTCCTGGATTAGCTACATTGTTCAGAATAAAAGAAAATGCTTACATTACAATATACATAATAATAACAATAAATCAGTTCACTATAGATTATGCGTATAATTTAGCCACTTAACAAGTCATTATCTTTATCAGAATTTCAAGGTTAAATGCATTAGTATATAAAGAGCTTTAAGGCTAAATTGAAAAGCTATATTGTTTATGTAACTGAAGAAATTAGTTTATTTTTAGCACAGTTATTAATCTTGATGATTTATGTCCATCAACTCCTCCTTAATTTCTGAAGTTTCACTGTCACACAAATTTAAGTTCCTTCTATGGGTTTGAAAAACAGGTTTGGGAACTGGTTTAGTAAACAGATCTGCTAAGATCAATTTGGTTTGGCAGTACTTTAGGATGATAGTCCCTTCTTGCTTTAGTTGTTTTATCAGGTGGAACCTAATTTCAATATGTTTAGTTTTACTAGAGTGCTTTTCTAATTCTATCATCTTGATCGTGGACTGGTTGTCTTCATATAGGTTTATAGGTAAGGTTCGCTTTAGGTCAGTGGTTCCCAACGTGGGGCATATGCCCCACAGGAGGGCAATATGACTTTTCAGGGGGCAATTTCAGATTTCTTATTAACAAATTTCCTGTCATTTGTTTCTAATGAAAGTAGTGTCTTCATCTAAAAATAGAAATAATAGATGAAAAAAAATTTAAATAACTGAATAAAAATTAATTTTTGAAATGATCCTATTTAACAGTTTAAAATTACACTGACACCGGAATAATTATGTGGATTTTGTATATAATTTGATACCTTTTATATGCTAAAAAATCATTTAAATTTTTCTGGTTTTAATATTATTTTAGTAAATTACACCTTTTTTTTACTACTTATTTTAAAAAAAACTTGTACATCTATTCATAGTGTAATATGCCCTGTGAGGGAAATTTTACATATGAAATTTCATAGGGTATATCTAAAATTGACTATTTGGACATGTTTAATCTAAAAAATATTTTGAAAGATCTAAATGAGGTGCTACATTTATTAAATTAATAAAACCCTGTGAGCATCACGGGAGGAAAGGGTTGAAAGTAAACTTCTTATGGCTCTACAGCAGATCACATACAGAATATTACATATGCATTTTAAAATTTAAAATTGGAGGAAACATGGTGGCCAAATAATAATAATGCAGAAAAAAGCCTGCTATCAAAGGAGTATGTAATGAGAGGAAAGAAAATTAGCAACTTAAAATGGAGGATAAAAGCGCGAATCCGGAAATGTTACTTGTGAATTGTGTTATCCATACAGTCGTGGCGATAAACAAATATCACTTAGTCTTAATGAAGTATTAAAATCCATTATAAAATGTATCAATTCTATTAGATGTAATACAAAATATGAAAGAGATTTCAAGAAATTTTACGAAAATAAAAATTTAGACTATTTTTTACTTTTAAATTTGAGGTAAGTTGCCAAAAAACAACAAAACTTTTGCAGATGTAAATGCGAAGATCCATGACATCACTGCATTCATAGGGTTAGGTTAAAAGCATACTTGTAATAAATATATATGATTTTGATAAATTAAAGACTGAGAAATCACTTATCAGAGTTAATGCTATTTTCGGATCCATCTGGGAGTTTAATTTTTATGTGATAATGTTTATATGACATAGAAGGGAGGGGGGGGGGGGGCATTATGATTTTAGAGGCACTTAGATGGGGCACGGCCAAAAAAAGGTTGGGAACCACTGCTTTATCTTGTTCCAAAAGCATTATTGGTTACACAAAACAAAAATATTTTTAAAAGGTCGATTTCTTTTGCCTTTGCATCTTTAAATCAAGCTTTCTTGGCGTTTGGGGCGGGGGAGGGGATTTTTAAATTCGGAAATATTTCTATTGTAAGAACATTATATTTGTATATTTCCTAATTCTACAAAACACTGATAAAAATATTTAAAATAAAAGATTTGAATGGGGTTATAAATATTGCACAAAATCCCTATAAATTCAAATTTAATGAATCCTTCTAAATCAGTGGTTCCCAACCTTTCTTTGGACGTGCCCCACCTAAGCGCCTCTAAAATCATAATGTCCTCCCCCTCCCTTTTATGTCATATAAACATTGTCACATAAAAAATAAACTCCCAGATGGATCTGAAAATAGCATTAACTCTGATAAGTGATTTCACAGTCTTTAATTTATCAAAAATCATATATATATATATTTATTACAAGTATGCTTTTAACCTAACCCCACGAATGCAGTGATGCCATGGATCTTCGCATTTACATCTGCAAAAGTTTTGTTGTTTTTTGGCAACTTACCTCAAATTTAAAAGTGAAAAATAGTCTACATTTTTATTTTCGTAAAATTTCTTGAAATTTCTTTCATATTTTGTATTACATCTGATAGAATTGATACATTTTATAATGGATTTTAATACTTCATTAAGACTAAGTGATATTTGTTTATCGCCACGACAGTATGTATAATACAATTCACAAGTAACATTTCCGGATTCGCACTTTTATCCTCTATTTTGAGTTACTAATTTTCTTTCCTCTCATAACATACTCCTTTGATAGCAGGCTTTTTTCCACATTATTATTATTTGGCCACCACATTTCCTCCAATTTTAAATTTTAAAATGCATATGTAATATTCTGTATGTGATCTGCAGTAGAGCCACAAGAAGTTTACTTTCAACCCTTTCCTCCCGTGATGCACACGGGGTTTTATTAATTTCATAAATGTAGCACCTCATTTAGATCTTTCAAAATATTTTTTAGATTAAACACGTCCAAATAGTCAATTTTAGATATATCCTATGAAATTTCATATGTAAAATTTCTCTCACAGGGCATATTACACTATGAATAGATGTACAAGTTTTTTTAAAATAAGTAGTAAAAAAAAGGTGTAATTTACTAAAATAATATTAAAACCAGAAAAATTAAAATGATTTTCTAACTGATTCGAAGATGATTTGGTCGAGGAGCCCAACATCCCCGTCACATAAGATTGTGCAGGTTAAATGGAATTGATTTTTTAACATATAAAAGGTGTCAAATTATATAAAAAAATTCACATAATTATTCCGGTGTCAGTGTATTTTTAAACTGTTAAATAGGATCATTTCGAAAATTAATTTTTAGTCGGTTATTTTAAAATTTTTTCATTTATTATTTCTATTTTTAGACGAAGACACTACTTTCATTAGCAACAAATGACAGAAAATTTGTTAATAAGAAATCTGAAATTGCCCCCCTGAAAAGTCATATTGCCCACCTGTGGGGCATACGCTCCACGTTGGGAACCACTGAGATAAAGTAATGTATCTATAACTAGGGCTGGACGCTATATCAATAAAATCGATATAAAATATAAATCGTGATAACGATATCAAAAATATCCTATATAATGGTACATCATGAATATCATAATCGTGATGTAATTCGCGATTATCATAATTGTGATGCAAACCGCGATTATCATAATCATGATGTAAACAGTGATTATCATAATCGTGATGTAAACCGCGGTTATCATACTTTTTCATTAAATTGTAATCGGCGCTTCTTTAACTTCGAGTACTCAAGATTCTACCATTCTAAACTGCAGGGCATTTCGATGATCATGATACTAACGAGTAATTTATCCCTGTGTAAACCATGATGATTCCTCAAGACTCTCCCAGCCTCAACAGTCATATTAAATACCGATTAATCGATTTCGATCATCATGATACGGACGGTGTGATTTCTCTCACCCTAAACCATGATGACTCCTCAAGATTCTCCCAGCTTCAATCGTTTTATTAATACCGAATCCTCCGTTGCCAATTATCATGGTATTAACAGTATGATTTCCCTCAGAATAAAGTTTTTGAAAAGGGGAAAAAGTGATTGTTTCGATGTTTATATGACAGATGATAAATATCATACATCTGGTTTCGTATGCAATTGTCGTCAGTGGATGATATGTTGTTTTTACAGTATTGATGGTGTAAAGCTCAAAATGCTACAGATCAGATACCATGATTTTAATTTCGTTTTGGTATTTAGATTTCAGCCGTGTTGATGAATATTTGCTCTTTGTTTTTGAACAATGTGCGGATAATCAGGGCAACAAAGAAATGAAATATTACATTTTATTTGCAACAGGCGATTTAATTGAATAAATGAAATAATACTTCCATAGAATATTTATTAATGTCTATTCTAGGGTCCTTTTTTAATGCAGATATTTTTACTTCTATGAAGCATGTTTTTTTCTCCTCAGTTTCTTTTAAAAATTGACATTCGTGTGATATATGTGAGTATTTGGTATTTTACTGCATCTGGCATCATTTGTTTGTGGAGAATGGAAGAGAACAATTAGATGTTTGTTTCTTTATTTAATTTCACCAGAATTCAAAATAACAAACAAGGCAGAAAAATTAAGCAGTTAAAGTTTGTGTGCTGGCAATGAAAGGAGAGATGCAATTTTTTCTGTGTTTGGGGGAGGGGGTTACAGTTTTTTTTCTTCCGTTAAGTGGGCATTGGTTGAAACACAAGAGATCCTTATCCACCTTTCCTGGTAGCACAAGCATAAGAAATAGTCTTAAAAGTTAGGAAAAGATATATTTTTTAATTCAGAATTTTTTTATATCAAATATTTTCCTTTTTAAATTCAAAACTAGAGGCGTGACTGTAGTCTATTTTACCGTATAGTCACGTGAAAATGTGGCATTAATTTTCTTTCATTTTGCTTCGGATTCATGTTAAATATTTCGGTTCAGGTAAAAATTCACACAAGATAATTTTCACAATAATAATTGCATCCTGACACAAGTCCAAAATGGAATTATTGTATTTGTGGATTGTTAGTACCAAGCTTAAAATATAATTAGAATAAAAGTCAGCCAAAAAAAAGTTTCTTTTAGTTGTTGTTGTTTTACAAAAGAGTAGCATAGTAGCATGGTACTATAACCATGGAACTATTTTTAAGCGAATGGATTGATTGGATTTAGCAAAACTGGAAGTTCAATTACGATTGTTGCTGCACATCGTGCAAAATGCACTTGGTGTTGGTATGTTTCTCTCTCTCTCTCTTCACCCCCCCCCCCCCTCTCTCTCTGCCTTTCTCCAGTGCGGAAGATAGTGGTGTTACGTATCCTGTATTTGAAAGAGACAGTGACTCATTAAAATCCTAATCTGCTGTTGCAAAAAAATATTTATAACGCTTCATATATACAGCATACAAGGGCTTCAGAATCGGAAGAATGAAACCAAGGATAAGGTAAATTTCGAAAGACATTTGATTGTGGGCTGGAGCATAGGCAGAGCTTTTTTTTTTCTTTTTTTTTTTAATGAACAATATAAAAATTAAATAAAATAAGAATTTTCTGTCAGAGACACCACCATGTTAGACAATGTTTAAACATACCAGCCAAAAAGCAATGTAGGAATTTAAGAATTGTATAAAACATTTAAAAAGTGATTATAGCTGGATTATTACTTTTTTTTTTCTCCCTCTTTCAACGAAATTTTAGTACCTTTTTTCCTTTAACCCTTAATTTTCTACATTTTCTGCTAAGAAGATTGAATTTTACTTTTTCAAATATAAAGAAGATTTATTAAATTTCAGAATGCACTGCGATGCAGTGGCCCTCCCGCACACCTCTTCGCCAGTGTCCATGACAGCATATATTACATTAACACAGCAGCCACACATTATATCTCACCTCTTTAGATTGCACATTCAGATATATCACTCTTTTTACGTGTATACTGGGAAATAATAAATTTTACTTTACAGTAGTTTTAAATAGCTGATATAATTTCATTGGAATAAGTGCATTTATTTATTAAATGTTGTAATTTATACTAATAAAAGAAACTTTCGCTCTACCTGTGTGTGTGTTTGTGTATGTCGACGATGGCTAACAAAATCTACCGCACATACAAGTCTGAAAATTTAGATGAGGATAGTCCAAGGTAGGAATTTTAAAATTAGCAGAATTACAAGAATTTTTTAATTCTCTGAAAATCAGCAAGCGTGCCCGCTCATTTTCATTGCTCTGTCCCTAATTTCTTGAGCACACACACACACACACACACACAAAAATAATAATAATCCCCCCCCCCCCCCCCGACTATATTAATATACTGACTATTTCCGACTATATTTTATTATTTTGTTCAGTTTCATACGTTACTTGATATTTTATTACTTTGTTCATATGTCATAATATCGATATATAAAGATGCCGATTTATCATGATATATAATTCCAGACATTGCCCAGCCCTATCTATAACTCATTCTAAACTGTACTACAACTAATCGATGAATTTAAATGAATTTTATAACAAGTTATTTTAATGGTGCTTAAAAGACCTGACAGTAGACAAAGGGTAAATCATCTGGCACACAAACGGTAATCCAGTTCTGTCAATAAGTTCAATAGCATGTTTCGTCAATGTCTGTCACAGCAGCAGTGATGAGTTCCTGCATGCGACCCACGAGGTGGGCTTTTAAACTTGATAAGTGTATGGTATCTTGTCATGTATCACCTGTAGGTCATATACCTCTCAATACACAGTGTTTTGAAACCTGGTGAATCATTTAGGCTAACCCGGTATTTGTTTATTAGTGCAGTAATATTGCAGGATTTAATAACTATACTAATCCAGAAAAACCTTGCATATTATTTCTGTTGTCAATATCCCTTTCTCTGTGCACATACAAAACGCTCATCAATAAATGAGATGTCATTTGAAAGGTTTTTGAACCGGCTTCTGACATAGTGCACTCATATTTCGTTCAAACAAGCAGTTGGATTAAAAAGTGCAGTTAATTAAAAATTTATATCTATTATATATATAAAATCCAAACGGAAATTTCGTCCCGAACGCCTAGATTTAGAGTTCTACTGCATGGATTTTTACGGAACTTATACCGTTAGATAGGTATCATTTCAGGGAAGGTTTTAAGCTATAACACATCATTCTACCTATATTAGTTATAGAATTATGACAGAAAGTTCTGTTATTTTGGACGATAAGGCTTACCATTTTATTTCTTGGCGAAATTTATCATTGATAAAAAAATTGAAACAGCTATTACACCTCGAAACATAAAAGAAAAAACTGTTACTAATTTTAATTTTTTAAAAAAAGAAGGAAGAAAAAAAGAAGAAAAAAATTCGTTTTAATGAGTGATAATATTAAAAAACGAAAATATTTATTTTAACATGAAAGGGAATGTTCGTAATGCTTAAAAAATTACTCAGTTAAAATATTGCAATTGAAATAAGATTTGGCACTTTATCTTTTGCGTCAGGTTAAGAAAAATTTTTATTACTACAGTTTTGTCATATACCTTTATATGTGTATATATTAAAATTTTATTATCGTAATTACACAGTTTAAAACAAAATTTCAGTTTATTAAATTTTTTCCAAATTCAAAATTAATGTCAGATTCGGAACATTGGCAATTTGACTTTGATATTGTTAGTTTCAGAAACAAGAAATGAAGGTTATTGTTGCCATGGAAACAAGTATTTAATATAAAATGTTTAATGGTAGCATTTTTAATTAGCCAGCTACTTTTAAAACAAACTTAAAATGGTACTACTTGATTATCCCGTCGACAAAATAACTATCGCCAAACTATAAGATACACTATGACGCAAAAGTTTAGACAATGACGTCATTCAGCTTTAAAATGTAGAATTATGACGTCAGAATTACAAAAACCTGTAAATATATTCAAAAACTGATTTAAAATGCTATGTACAAAAGACAGTCGTTTTATTTGCTATAATACTAATTTTTTTCATAAAAATTCAAATGTGCTTGTCGCAAAAGTTTAGACACTATTCTAAATTTCTTTGAATATTCGCTGGCATATGCAAATTTAGAATCGATGATGTCACAAATTTGGAGTACTTAAGTTCTGCAAACGATTGCGCTTCATAGTCGACATGCCGAGAGCTCAAGAAATTCAAGTGAATGAGGTTTCAAGGGTTTGGCAGTTGAAAGGTGAAGGGAAGAGCGTTTCTGAAATTTCTGCTATTATTAATAGGTCAAAAAAATCTATTTATCGAGTTTTATCGAGTGGTTCCGAATATAAAGCAAAATGTCGGTCTGGGAGGCCACGTGTGACAAATGTACGAGAGGATCGCCTGATACAAAGACTAGCGAGTACTCAACAAATGAGCGTACGTGGAGTTCAAAGCTCATCGGGACTCTCTGTATCAAAGGATACGATTCGTAGACGAATTTTGGAAAAAGGAACAATCGTTTATAGCAAAATGCAGAAGAAACCAGCTCTGAAACCATATCATAAGTTACAAAGACTTATGTGGGCTCGAAAGTATATGTCATATGGAGAGAAATGGCAGTCAGTCATATTTAGCGATGAAAAAAAGTGGAATCTGGATGGTCCAGATGGTTGTTTATCGTATTGGCATGACTTGCGGAAGGAACCTCGACGTTTTTTTAGTCGCAGACAAGGAGGGGGCTCGGTGATGGTTTGGGCAGCCTTTTGCTATAATGGACAAGTATCTCTGACCTTCACCAGTGGTCGTCAAACTTCACAGCATTATACACAGACATTAGAAGAAAACCTACTGCCATTTGCTGAGCTTCTAGGGGGTCCTCAGTGGGAATTTCAGCAAGACAATGCTTCAATTCACACTGCAAAACATTCAAAATCTTGGTTTAATTCCCATAATATAAGAGTTTTCGACTGGCCAGCATGTAGCCCAGATCTTAACCCTATAGAAAACCTTTGGAGCATCATGTGTCGCAAAGTTTATAGCAACGCTAGACAATACTCTTCTGAAAAGGAACTTAAGACATCTATTGAGAATGCATGGTACGATATCGATCCACAAACTATGCAAGATTTAGTTTCTTCCATGCAATCTCGTGTATATGACGTAATACATAAGCATGGATGCGCAACCAGGTTTTAAAAATTGTTTATTTCGATTTTATTTAATTTGTGTCTAAACTTTTGAGACAGCAGTTTATTTTTGTTACCATTTAATTTATTGCAATATGCACAATTCCACTTTTCTTTGTTATAAATATTGTTTATATGTACAGCACATTAATTTCAAGCAGTGATTTGAAAATTGAATAAATATTTTTCAAAGTATGTAAGAACTTCTTCATTGTCTAAACTTTTGCGTCATAGTGTAAATGCCAATAATAGCTGAAAGTAAATTTTAGATTCACTTAACATTAAACACGGTATAGGTGTTTGATGCGTCATCAAATGATTTTTAATTTCAGTTCTATTTGTCATTTTACTAATGTTTACAAATTTATTTATTCTTTCGTTGTTTAAAATAAAAATTTTGTCAATTTGTATAATTTGGCGAGCAGTTTGGCAATTTATATAATTTGGCGAAGTGTTTGGCAATTTATATAATTTGGCAAAATTGGTTGAATGAATAATCAAATAGTACCCTTAAAACATTTCCAGACGGTGAAGCCATGTAAAATTAAATAACTACTGCAACACGCAATTTGTATATATTATATACGCTTACAGATAAAAAATAATACGCTAATCCTTCGTTTAAGTTCATTGAGTTTTAGGCATTTAAACACTTATTTAACAAGCAATTTTCAAATGCATTTAAATATCTTGCATTTGGGATGGAAATGTGTTGGCTAGCCAAATAGCATGGAACCTTCGTCTTTTTTGCGCCAAATACTCGAATATATATATATTTTTTTTCAGATTTTTACAGGGATTCCGCCGCCAAATTTGACTGATGTTTTACTACACACATGAGTAGTTTTAAAAGCATTTTACTTTTCAAAATAATTTGAGTATGCTCTTTAAGGAGACCTTCCTTGTGGTAACAATTTTGTTTTTGATTTGTTCTTTTTTATTTCTAACTCTTCCATCATGTGACTTACAGACGAAACTAGCAGATGTAATTGTAAAAATGATGGTACTTATGATTTACATGTTATATGTTTATTTGTGATTTTTGAGTTCACTTTTGTCGCCAAACAATTTGATTTTAAGCCAAAAAGATGTACGCGTGAATTGCGTTCAAACGATGTTTACAATAAAGGTGATTTTGCAAGTGTACGGAAGCATTTTTTGAGTATTTTTTAAAATTTAAATGTACAATATATAAATAGCAATTAATATTTTAAAAATGGAGTCTGATATTTTAATTTTAGTATAAATGTCTCCCACACATGCACAAGCACATACATACTGTAAAATTATTTAATTTTAGACATTTAAAAAATTTCTCATCACACTTTGCTGCGAAAGCATGTCGGTTTGTTTTCCCCAAAGTTGTGACTTTTATAACCTCGAAGACAGATTAGCTAATATTGTCCATTCTTTTTTTAATAAAAAAACATATCACCAATTTCCCTTATACAAACGTTCAATGCTTGCAATTTTAGGTAGTAAAGATTATTCTTAAGAAAATGTAAGCAATTATGTGTTATTTCTATCATGAAAAAAGACATTTTGCAATAAAAATTGCTTTCTGAAATCACTTTTCGATATTCCATTCCATTCGTCATTTATTTATTTTTTTTTTTTATCTTCCCTTCTTTTAGAAATGTTATAAAAAGATATTGGATGAATCTTTCATAATCAGCCACCTTACAATTGGCGAATTTACTGTATAGTGTTGGAAGATTCGTTTATATTTGAAAGGAACCGTGGACAGTAAATCCGATTTCAGAAGATTACGTGAAATTTGTACTTTTAATAATTAGCGATTAGTAAATTTATGTTTTTTTAATATGGAGCAAACGGACAAAAGAAGATTTACTAATAGATATTTTTCATGTGCAGTTATTTTACTATCATTAGAAAAAGCATTAATTTGAATGTACAAAAAAAGTTTTTCAAATGCCAAAGGTGGCCAATGGAACAATATTTATTCATTTAGCCTAGTAGACCGGGCGGCAGCGACACGAATGACTACGTCATCGAGTTACGGGATGAAATCATGATGCAGGACAAGATTTTTAGAAGTAGATTAAGGAATGACTGATCTGCCTCGACATTTCTTGGTACGATAGGCGCAGCAGCGGGCGCCAACTCGTGTACAAATGAAAACCCTATAAACATAGTATTTTACACTACATTGCCATATATACTACTTCGTATCGACTTTCAAGATGAATTTAGGGTTTAGGAAAAAGTTATTAAGAGTATGTGAAGAAAAGAATGATTCTCCATAACTTGGTACAAAGCGCGAAGAACGGGGGGCGCCAATTCGTTATTTTCACAGTGTTATTACGTCATCGAGTTACGGCTTGAAATTTTGGCAAATGAAACATACCGATTATTACAATACGGATATTTCAGCCTGCCTCATCATATCTTGGTAGGAGATGAGCAGAGCGGGGCGCCAATTCTTAATTTTGGCAGTATAATCACCTCATCGAGCTATGACTTTAAAATTTTGCACATTAAAGGAGCATATCAGTACAATAAGAATATTTCAGTCTGCCTCGTCATATCTTGGTACAAGACGAGCAGAGCGGGGTGCCAATTTTTAATTTTTGCGGTATAATCACGTCATTGAGTTACGGGATGAAGTCATAATGCAGGACAAGATTTTTAGGCCTACATTAAAGAATGACTGGTCTGCCTTGACATTTCTTGGTATGTTAGGCGCAGCAGCGGGCGCCAACTCGTCATTTTGCATCACTATCACGTCATCGAGTAACAGGATGAAACCGGTGAAAAATTAAAGGTGAAAAAAAGTCTTTTAAGAATATTTTGGTCTGCCTGCGCATATCCTGGTAGAAACCACCGGCAGACTGAAATCTATAATAAAAAAAATACGTCATAATGTACAAATGAAAACCCTATAAACATACTATTTTACATTAAACATTAAACATTCCAATTAGTACGATACGAATATTTCAGTCTGCTTCGTCATATCTTGGTAGGAGATGAGCAGAGCGGGGCGCCAACTCTTAATTTTGGCGGTGTAATCACCTCATCGAGCTACAACTATAAAATTTTGCACATTAAAGGAACATATCAGTACAATAAGAATATTTCAGTCTGCCTCGTCTTATCTTGATAGGAGACGAGCAGAGCGGGGCACCAATTTTTAATTTTTGCGGTATAATCACGTCATTGAGTTACGGGATGAAGTCATAATGCAGGACAAGATTTTTAGGCGTACATTAAAGAATGACTGGTCTGCCTCGACATTTCTTGGTACGTTAGGCGCAGCAGCGGGCGCCAACTCGTCATTTTGCGTCACTATCACGTCATCGAGTTACAGGATGAAACCGGTGCCAAATTAAAGGTGAAAAAAAGTCTTTTAAGAATATTTTGGTCTGCCTGCGCATATCCTGGTAGAAACACGCGGCAGACTAAAATCTATAACAAAAAATATACATCATAATGTACAAATGAAAACCCTATAAACACAATATTTTACATTAAACATTAAACATTCCGATTAGTACGATACGAATATTTCAGTCTGCCTCGTCATATCTTGGTACGAGATGAGCAGAGTGGGGCGCCAATTTTTAATTTTGGCTGTATAATGACGTCATCGAGCTACGACTATAAAATTTTTGCACATTAAAGGAACATATCAGTACAATAAGAATATTTCAGTCTGCCTCGTCATATCTTGATAGGAGACGGATATTTTTAATATTTTTGAATGTGATTATTTATAATATTTACCTTTAGTATTATTAATATATAGAATTATTATATATAGATATATCGTATTTAAATAAAGATAGATTATAATATATAGAATTATGATTATTTATAATATTTATGAATATTTTTTCAATATTTTTAATCTGATATACAAAAATTAAATTTAATCACGAAGTGAATTCACAATGAAAAAAAAATATTTTCCTCTAAATAAACTTTTTTTAAGATATGTGTCTAAATAGAATAAACTAATTCCTCGCTGATTCTTTATTCATATATATCTTTATTTTATTTATTTATTTATTATTATTATTATTTGTTAAAAAGAAATTTTTTACATGAAACAATAGTTTTTGTCAAGGTCTAGGTTTTTGTCTTAATAAACTTTTCCTAAACCCTTAATTCATCTTAAAAGTCGATACGAAGTAATATATATGGCAATGTAATGTAAAATACTGTGTTTATAGGGTTTTCATTTGTACATTATGATGTATTTTTTTGTTATAGATTTTAGTCTGCCGGGGGTTTCTACCAGGATATGCGCAGGCAGACCAAAATATTCTTAAAAGGCTTTTTTTCACCTTTAATTTGGCACCGGTTTCATCCCGTAACTCGATGACGTGATAGTGACGCCAAAATGACGAGTTGGCGCCCGCTGCTGCGCCTATCGTACCAAGAAATGTCGAGGCAGACCGGTCATTCCTTAATGCACGCCTAAAAGTCTTGTCCTGCATCATGATTTCATCCCGTAACTCAATGACGTGATTATACTGCAAAAATTAAAAATTGGCGCCCCGCTCTGCTCGTCTCGTACCAAGATATGACGAGACAGACTGAAATATTCTTATTGTACTGATATGTTCCTTTAATGTGCAAAATTTTAAAGTCGTAGCTCGATGAGGTGATTATACCGCCAAAATTAAGAATTGGCGCCCCGCTCTGCTCATCTCCTACCAAGATATGACGAGGCAGACTGAAATATTCGTATTGTAATAATCGGTATGTTTCATTTGCCAAAATTTCAAGCCGTAACTCGATGACGTAATAACACTGTGAAAATAACGAATTACCGCCCCGTTCTTCGCGCTTTGTACCAAGTTATGCCGAATCAGTCTTTTCCTCACGTACTCTTAATAAGCTTTTCCTAAACCCTTAATTCATCTTGAAAGTTGATACGAAATAGTATATATGATGGCAATGTAATATCAAATACTATGTTTATAGGGTTTTCATTTGTACACGAGTTGGTGCCCGCTGCTGCGCCTATCGTACCAAGAAATGTCGAGGCAGACCAGTCATTCCTTAATGTACTCCTAAAAATGTTGTCCTACATCATGATTTCATCCCGTAACTCGATGACGTAGTCATTCGTGTCGCCGCCGCCCGCTCTATAGGTGTTTTTAAAAAAGTACCTCAAATTCAATTAAAATTTCAATCATAAATTTTGGCTGATGCACACCCCGAGCAGCTGATCATAGTCACAAATTAACGTTTCTAGTTTTATTTAGGCAACAAACTGATGAATAATGACGTCTTGAAAATAAAAGCATGCTTATTTCTCCGTCTTATTATGCTCATTAGAGAAATGCGAAAAAAATCTTCGGTTTGCCAGAAAGATCACTACTAAATATTTTGCATAATTAACTTTACTTATCATTTGCAAAGAGTTTTGATAGTGAAAGATCTAAAAATCAATCGACAGCAATTTGACATTATTTAATGGAATGTAGTTTCGAGCGTAATTAACCCTGTTTTGTAGCTAACTCTGGTGCATTTTTAGCCATACTGTTACGAACATTTCTAGCGTTTCACATCAAACTTGGTTGTGGATCCGATTATGGATGATTGGGGAGTTTTTATTGAATGAAAACTAGAGGTTTAGTTTTCTATTTGAATTAGTTATAGAGGTTATTTTCCTAGGTTAATAGTTGCATGATTAAAACTGGTATGTAAAAAGAAACGGCAGTTAAAATGACATTATTTTAATTTTATTCACAAAATTCTGGTTTAAATATCCACTTTTACATGATTCACATATTTTAAAATATAAAAGTTAAATACTGTTGATTGTATTTACTCTACTGGAAATCGAAGATAAGAAACTGTAGAGAAAACCTGCCAAAAGAAGACGTATATTACCAAGTATAATGTAACGTAGAGAGAGATTGTATTTATGTTATCATATCAGCACAAAGTACCAAGCTGAGAAGCCCGGAGTAAAAGATCTAACAAACGAAAGTGAATAACCCGAACATTCTTTAAGTTAAATGGTCCATCTCTGCAATCATTGTAATTCTCTCTTTTTTAGTAGCATGCTGATATGATCGTAATGACCGCATTTCCCTCCCAAACTCTACATGATGTACTAAAGAGTTGCTTCTGAATTACCCGTATTTCGTCTAACGCATCAGATAATATAATAGCACAATTGCGTCCGATGCGTATTCAGAAAATACGGAAGGATCTTCCAGGTGAAGGTCCATATTAATTTAAAATACAGGGTCGGATTTTCCATTTCGTTTGATTGAAGATTTATTTTAAAACCGGTCCAGCGCAGGGGGCTCAGCCTGCTAGTATATATATATATAAAGCATGGATACAAGAAGCCTGCTCAAGCCAAGACTGGAAATTTTCTGAGTATTAGGAAGAGCTTAATGGAAATCAGCTAGATGATTTCTAGGTTTTGCATTATGGTTTAAAATTGTCTCTTAATAAAAGAAAGAAAGTAAAAGTTTTTGATAGTAAAATTATTGTTATTTTGCATATAAAACAAAATTTACTATTAGTCAAAAATCTTTCCAAGACTGAAATCAGTCCTGAAACTGAAGGTCTTGCACCCATGATATAAAGCTGTAAAGGAAAAAACTCTGAGTTCAGGCACAGCCAATAGCATCGATTTGCAGAAATGGTATCATAGATTCTGATATCCAAAGTCTTTGAAATGGTTAAATTAGTTACTTTTAAACTTTCTGAAAAAGTGTATTAGAGTAAAAAAAGGGACACAGGATGCTTTTTATCCCATTTAAGCATGTAGATTTGTATTAAATTCGAAATTGTGCGATTTAAATACAAAATAATTAATATATTTTATATAAAATTTTCTTTTTAACATGATGTTGTCACATTTGAGAAATGAATTGAACAAGGAATAAAAATGTATATAAAAAATGTATGTCAGTTATGTAAAAAAATATATAATTATTTTATTTCAAACGAATAAGTTTACAATAATATTCTGCATATTTATTTTTTTACTGACTTTTTTGCCCATTAACAGAAATTTGTAGATGTAATAATAACATATAGTTTTATCTAACAAAAACATAACTGTGAAAAAAAGGGAGCCAAGTTCTGTAAAGACAATGGCAAGAAAAGAAGTGATATCTAAGAGGGTGCCAAGTTCAAATAAAATTCCCTCAAACTTACCTACTGAAATATTATAGCATTTTTTAAATTGTTTAAAAATAAAAATTATTGATAGCATATTAATAATAAATCTAGAACTTGGCAAGTTTTTACGTATGAGCCATTTATTTTTATTAATGACATTACTATATCAAAACTTGTTATTTCATGTTTGGAAGTCTTAATTTGAGTGAGCTCCTTCCCCTTGAAGGGCGGTGGGATAAAATATATCCCACCTAATTTTAACTGCAAAATGCCTCGTTGACACCGGAATTCAGGACTAAAAAGTTTAATTTTATTAAATACGTGAAAAGAATCTTTTACCCATTTTGAAATAAATTTGTTTTTAAATTCTGGTGTGATTTAATCGTTTCAGCATTTTACAAATAAAAGTTCTTTGCCCTGGAAAGGGTTAAAGGGGTGCAGTCTCTAGAGTGATGAGCAAGAACAAGCATAAGTGTATCTGTCTCTTTGTCAGGCCTTTTAGTTTGTTTGCATTGAGGTTTCCGGGGGGTGAGTGGTACAGTGATAACCAAAGACGAGTGTGTTTATTGGTTTATCAAATCTTTAACCTGAGTCATTTGTTTATAATAATAACTATAATAATTTTTTTTACAATGACATTGAATTAATATTAACATCATCATTTTATTAAGACATGAAATTGATAGGCATAACATTTATCAAAAACTTGCCAAGTTCTAGATTTATTATTAATATGCTATCAATAATTTTTATTTTTAAACAATTTATAAAATGCTATAATACTTCAGTAGGTAAGTTTGAGGGAATTTTATTTGAACTTGGCACCCTCTTAGATATCACTTCTTTTCTTGCCATTGTCTTTACAGAACTTGGCTCCCTTTTTTCACAGTTATGTTTTTGTTAGATATCATTACTTTTTGTAAAGTTATAATACATTTAGACAATTTACTTAATGCTTTTTAATGTGTTTACATATGACTATTTTATTCACCAAGAAACATTCAATTTTAATTTAAATTTCGTACAACAAGGTATTTGGCTGTCAATTTGCAGCAGAAATCTATATTTTAATACTGCTATATTAAATGCATGTTTTGAAATGAAATGTATTGATTCGAAATTTTTATTGTTTCTGAAACAACAATTCCTATCAAATTCCTATATTAAATTTTCCTATTAAATTTTACAATTAAATGTCCTATAGCTGGGCCTTCTTTTTTGTACTGAAAGTGAAAAATAAAGTTATGTGCTTATGCCACACTGTGTATCATTCATCTATGGGTGCCGGCAAAGAGGCAGTGAAGAGGAAGGACATTGCCCCTCCCTGGGTTTTCAAATTTAATTAACTAAATATCCTTTTCTCTGATGATTTTGAAAATAACAAGTGGGTAAGTGTGATCACAGATCGCACAGAGGGTTTCGTTTAATATTCCTTTCAAAACACTTTATCCTTTTGAAAAATCTGTTAGTTCCACATTTCGCAACCAGGGGGCGCTCTATTCTAAACAAACCTCTATTTGAACGAAACTCATCTCCGTTTTATACACTATCCATAGATATATTAGTCAAGGGGATTGAACCCATAGCACCCGAGAAAAGTAGGCGCCCCTGGCGGCAAAAAGTGGAACTAAAATATGTAAGGCTATGGTGCATAATATGAAAGAATGGTCAAAGGGGTGTCGGCAAAAGTTGGATGCTCTCCGGGTGAAAAGGGCGGAGGTTAGAAAAATTGCTTAAAATACACAAGTTAGAACCCGGAAGAGTAAGTAATAAGACTTTTTGAAAATTTTATGATTTGTCGTGTGGTCTGAGGTATTCAGCCATACCTATGCAAAAAGTCATGTCTCCAACTTAATTAGGGGCTCCCTTAGAAAGAGTTGCTTAAAATACATATGTGGTAGCTCAAAGGGTTAAGCGCAAGACTTTTTCAAGATTTTATGATTTGTCGCCTGGCCTCAGATGTTCTGCTATAAGTATGCAAAATTTCAAATCTGCAGTTTAATAAGGGGCTCAGTTAGAAAGAATTGCTTAAAATACGCATGTGGAATCCCAAAGGGTTAAATGTACGACTCTTTCAAAATTTTATGATTTGTTTCATGATCATGTTCAGCTATAAGTATGCAAAATTACATGCCTCCAACCTAAATAGGGTCTCACTTAGAAAGAATTGTTTAAAATACACATGTGTGAGCCCAAAGGGTTAAATGTACGACTTTTTCAATCTTTTATGATTTGCCGTTTGATGTGAGGTGTTCAGCTATAAGTATGCAAAATTTTGCTCCTCCAACCTAATTAGGGGGTCACTTAGAAAGAATTGTTTAAAATACAAATGTGGAAGCCCAAAGGGTTAAATGTACGACTTTTTCAAAATTTTATGATTTGTCGTTTGATGTGAGGTGTTCAGCTATAAGTATGCAAAAATTCACTCCTCCAACCTAATTAAGGACTCACTTAGGAAGAATTGTTTAAAATACAAATGTGCGAGCCCAAAGGGTTAAATGTACGAATTTTTCAAAATTTTATGATTTGTCGTTTGATGAGAGGTGTTCAGCTATAAGTATGCAAAATTTCACTCCTCCAACCTAATTAGGGGCTCACTTAGGAAGAATTGTTTAAAATACAAATGTGCGAGCCCAAAGGGTTAAATGTACGATTTTTTCAAAATTTTATGATTTGCCGTTTGATGTGAGGTGTTCAGCTATAGGTATCCAAAATTTCGCTCCTCCAACCTAATTAGGAGCTCACTTAGAAAGAATTCTTTAAAATATCTCAATTTGTTGATTTTCTGTAAGCAAGTAAACCCAAATAAACTCCCAGTAAGTAGATAGGTTTACAATGGAAGTCTACGGGAATTTGGCGAAATATTGGAGACAGCGCCAAGATGGCGTCACTTTTGGTGACTAATTTTAGTTGCCAAATTTGGCGATATATTGCCATGTTGGCGAGAAACTTGGCGGTATTTGGTGACAGAACAGCGTCCCCTCCTACGGCAAATTAAAATTTCGCTTAATAGACGTAATGTTAAAGTAAAAATGGACACCCCTAGGTGGGTAATTCATCGATTTTCACAATTTTTTTATTTTTTTCCTTAGTTTTATAGTGTAAATGAACTTCGCATCAAATTTGAAGTCTGTAGCTGCAGTAGACATACGAGATCTTTTTGATGAGTGAGCCAGTTTGTCAGTCAGTCAGTGGTAAAATTATTGATTAACAGACATTTTCAAATGTCATTATCTCGGAAACTAATTATGTGTTATTTATAAAATTTTGGATTTTAGGTAATTAGGGTGGCCTTACTACACATTTCGTATAACAAGTACGTAGGTCTCATAGATTTTCAGTAGTAGAGCAATGAAATTTGACGAAAACAGCTCGAAATGGTTCGTGTAAATAACACACGGCTATGTCAGGCGAACTTGGCTGACACACTGCCGTGTGTCTAGATTTAATGTGTATGCAAATTTCATTTTTAAATCTGCAATATTGAAATTTCACAATAACAAATCTTTCAGTATAAGTATAACAAATTTAATCAGTAGTCCCCAGATTCAATGTAACAAAATTTTACAAAACATTGCAATTTATAAATAAAATACAAGATAGATGTTCTGACATCCATAATTTTTAACACTTGGTTCATGTAAATTCTTATGTAAGAAAAATGAATATCAGTGTATCATACTAAACCATGTATTTATTATGTCTTGTCTAGATTTTGGAACACAAGGAAATAGCAAAGATGTATGAAAATACCAAGTAAATAAATACTAATGCTTTACAAAAATAAAAAAAGTTATAAATCTCAGTTTATTATTATTGTAAACTTTGTTTTACAATAATTTGAGGAGCGTGAAATATGTCATTTAATGGCATTTACAAATAAATGTAAAAAAAAAAAAAATCCATATGTACATACTATGTACAAAAATAAAAGCATATTTTTTTGTTTCAGTTTATATAATCTGGGCACTCAAATCTTCAATGACTTCAATTCATTTAAAAATTTCGTACATTTATCTTTGAGCACATCAATCGCTTCTAATACTAATACATCTGGCATCAATGCTCCAGTTGACTCTACAGTAACTGAAAATGGAAAGAAAAGAATCTAAACACAGAAACACATAATAAACCTTAACATATGCTTACATATAACAGATAATTTTTACTTGTACTTCCCCATATGTCTTAAAAACAAAAAAATGCTGAATGTACAGAAAGAGGATTAGATGAAAGTTGAAAAAAAAAATAAATAAACATAATAAAGAATTCTCTTCCATCTAATGAGAAGAAATATGTTTGTCTGTCTGTGATGGCTAGAAAAATCTATCAGACACAGGTTTGCATATTTGCCAGGTAGCAGAAAATTCAAGACAGGACGCTGGTGTTGCAGATTTTCATTTCTCTTTTGCAGATTCATTTGTCATCGAACCTTTATTTAGCTTTATATTATGTTTAGCTCTTTATAACTTAATACAAAAACTTAAGATTATTATTAATAAAAATGAATAAAATGCATAAAGTATGTGATTGTTTGATTAATGCTTCAATTGTAAAGTATTTTACCCCGCCCCTGAAGTATCTGTCGCAGACATTTGGAGAATTGTCTGCTACTGGGCATATTTGGATAAGGATAGATGAAAATAGGTCCAAACTCACCCTTGACTCAGATTTTTCCCTTTTATGATAATTAGCAAGATATTAATTAAAAACCTTAACGAATTGTGATGCAGTAAAAGCAAAACAACTGAAATTAAATTAAAAGCTAGTTGTTTGCAACAATGCATTTGAAAACTTTGAATCTGTCCATGAGGTTTCTGTAAAATTTGAACTAAACTGTCTTTAACAATTTAAACTAAAAAGTAAAAAAAAAAAATCTTAAAAATTCTTGAATGAACCAATTTTTACATTCATTAATCATAATTTTTTCTTCATCAATAATTATTCTGCAATTAATAATTTATTAACAATTTGGAAAAATGGTTATTGTCCTTGGTCAGGGTAGGAAATCAAAAACATATCTTAAACGTTTTATTAGTTGAATCACACATTTTATTCGTTTTCTGATTGGTCTATACAGTAATCTGTATTTTCCCTTTACTTTCAACAGAGATGGATACTTCTGTTGCCACTATGACAAAAAAGTAATAAAAACTAAAAAAAAAATTAATAACTCAGAAACAAATTGAGATACAGCTTTCAAACAAATTGCATTTAAAATTACATTTTTTTTCTCTATACTGTGGTGTAAAAAGTAATATTGTGGGACGTTTAGAAGTTTAAGAATGAAATTTCATTTAAAATTGGTCCAGGAATATTAATGTTTAATCCATGGTGTACGTAATGTATGATCAGCTCTGTAGAAGTTTAAGAATTTACAGTACCGAAAAATGTAATCCATGGCGTACGCAATGTATGATCAACTCTGTGCGATTTTTTATGCCTTAAATTTTAGTCTTTGAAAAAATCCTTTTCCAAATGGTCGTTGTAATTTGTTAAATTGCTTCTTTTTTTTTTTTTTTTTTTGTTTGATTTCAAAATTCATTGTATGACTTTTCATTTACAACTAAAAGATCAGTCATATAACAATGATCAATAAATGCAGTGAATTTATAATAATTTGGTACCTACATGAAGGAAAGGACCAAAACTATTTTTACTGAATATTTTTATGATTAAACGGTGTTTGGAATTGTTATCCAGATGCATGGACCTTTTTATGCTTGTTATTTTTTTCTAACAAAATTGCATCAACATTCATAATAAAAGAGATTAATGCAATTCACTAATTACAAATGCAACTTGGATAATAATTCAGGTTAGATGCAGATTAAAAATCTAATTAAAAATCATATATTTACTAATACAGAATCAAATAGAACTAAAACAGAATCATGAAAATGCCATAAGATATTACATTAATAAAGTGATTTGTAAAATATCACTTACAAATATAGTTATTTTTCTTTTTGGAAATTTCTACAACATCTTTCAAATCATCATAAAAGTATGTGTTTCGATTGCACATGATTTTCCTTGAATCCACAATTTTGGCAATTTCTTTATCTATAAATCATAAGAGGGAAAAATATAAAAAAAGAAAATTATTAATTAAAAATATATAATATTAAAAACAGTTCGTTTAATAATTAGATTAATGCCACAGCTCTCAACATTTAATATCAGACCATAAAATAAAAGATATTTCGCAAATAAAAAGATCAAGTGAACATAGAAATTCTGCATGATTCAAAATTTTAATAATACATTAAAGCATGAAAATGAATAAGTAGCAATTAAACTAGAGAAATACATATATATATATATTATGTCAATGATCCATTAATATTCTTGGTGAAACAGAATTATAAACATTCAATAAATTCATAGAGGATACTCCCAGTGTATTGACTAGAAGATACATACTCCATTAGAGTTATTTCACCTAGGAACGAAAGGGTTAATATATTTCTAGCTTCCTTATTTTTATTTTACTTTTTACATCTTAATCTTCAGCTCAATTCTTTTTTTATCTTTATTTTTTGGAGTGGCTACAGAGCCCCTGGAAATTGCATAATGAGCCTTTAGAAAGGAGCCCTGGAGCACAGGTTGGGAACCACTGCACAGTGAATCCATTTTAGACATAGATAAATTTGCATAAAAATTCACATATCCACCACTGATAAAATTGCAAACAAATAGCCTTATACAGTAACATCAATAACATTAACTGTTTTAATTTCTTACTGGGCAGTGATATTATTTGAAATTAAAAGGTAAAAAAATGTTTGTTGTATTTTTACTCTATATCATGCAGCTGGAAAATCAAGTACATTCAAAAGTTAAAGTTACACAGTTTTAGTTGTATCTTTTTTTTTTTTTTTTTTTTTTTTTTTTTAGCGGCAATTTTTAATAGTGAAATGAACATCAACTTTTTTTAACCACCCTAGGCATTTTCACTTCAATGTATAAAAGAAAGATAATTGAAAATCTGATGAAATAAAGAAATATTACAGCACAATTAAGTATAGAAATGCTTTGGGACCAGAAAAGATCAATGCATAATCAATGATAGCAAATGTATGTAAGAAAAATTTATTAAAGATTCTTTACTGAAGTATTATTTTATTTCTGCTGGTTTCATTCTTGTTTACAACTACATGAATAAGTATATTACAGAAATAATTCGAAAAAGATGTCTAAACTAATTTTTATTATTATTATTATTATTAAAAGAAAGCATGATTTAAAAAAATAAGATCTTATTTTGTTCTAACACAGATGACATTCATCAAACATGCTTTTTACACTATTTTATTTAACGTAACTTAGTTCATGTATGCAAAGATGGAATTTTGTAATTGATTTTTATGATAACAAAATCATATATTTGTAGATTAAAGTCATTCTAAATTATTTAATATGGAATATTAAATAACAATATTACTCGTTATTTAAACAAATACATTTAAATGAAGACTTATCAGAAAACATACTGTAGATTAGAGACCTGAAAGGGCCCGTGCCTGGCACAAATATCAAATCTGGCCCAGAAATAGACAGATTTTCAAACAAACTAACAAAAGAAACTTTTTTTTTTTTTTTTTTAATAGGACGTTTGACGAAAAAAATCAAACAGACTGTTTGACTCACAAAAAAATTAAACATGCCAGTCAACCAAAACAAAAAATGTAAAAGAAGCCACATTAAGCTGATAACATATTAACAATTTACAATGGAACTGGCTGGGCCGGGAATAAGTACAAATGTGCAGCATGAGCCGATCTTATTTTAACACAATAAAGAAATTTAACATGTACAGCGTAGAGATCTGCTTGGACGAGCCCAGCCTGGGATAGTTTAGTTATATCATGTCTAAGCTGGGTTCAGGCTTGATATTTTTCCGCAGACTTGGGCTACGGCAGGCTGATTATCTGAATTAAAGCTATCTATTCTGTAGTTTAAAATAAGAGAAAAAGAGTTTAAATAAGTATAAAAGTAAAAATAGTTTTAAAAAATACACTCTTTTATAGGCACCAAATGTTCATCTTGACAATCGCGCCTAATTTTTTTACTGTAATTCATGTTTCTAACCAAAAATTTCTTTTACAATACATTAATTTGGCATATGTACTAAGCCTAATCGTGAAAAATTCACTGCCTTTTTTACACGTAGCAGAGGTAGATTTTTTATGCAGCTTTTTTACAATAAAAAGCACAAGTGCATTTATTTTTAAAAATGGATAACTTTTGCTCAGTTTCTTTTTTAACATAGGGCAACAGGAAAGAAATAAGTTGGAAATTGCACATCAAATGTGGCAAATGAGGTGCGTTTGTACTATAACTAGTTTTATTAATATTTTTTGCCCCACACATTGTACTGAATGTATGTTTTAGTACACTTCATAAGTGCATATCCATTTTATTCTGTTCGAAAGGCTGTAACATCATTAAAATGATTTTGAAATAATTTTTTCCCATAGGCCGTAATATAACGGGAAATTTTTTACTGTCCCTGTAATTAAACTATACATCCAATTTTCATAAAATTTGAAATGACTCGACAAAATTTTGCAACAATTATATATTCAAAATTTCAGAACATTTGGTTGGGTAGTTTTTGCTCCGTTATATGCAGACAGACAGACAGACCGAACGACAACAATAGGTGCTACGTATTTATATAATTATGAATGCACCTAAAAATGAAACATTATTTAAACAATCTTTTCAGGATTTCTAAATTGATTTCTCAAAGTATAATTCTGGATTAATTAATATTAAACTATTAATTGTTAAAAGCGATTTTTTTTAAATGATGAATGAAATTTTTCACTCTGTCTACAATCTTTATTTTTTATTTAATTTTTACTTTTTAGTCTTTAAAATGTTTCACTGTTGCAGTTTTACAGCTATTTGGCATACTTTGGGGCGTGTTCATTGGCACATAATTAAATCCATTGTTGTTTCAAATCACATGCAATTGTACAAGTCACAGAGAATATTTGGTGACATCACCTGTGGCAAAGTAATGGAAAAAATACTCTCAACTTAATGCATTAATATAAAAATATATTTTTAAATGTACTTTTTTTCCTTTATAGAGCTTCAAAATTATGATTTTTACACTCTTTTATTTAACTCAGCCTGGTTTTTGTACGTAAAGATGGAATTTTGTAATATATTTTCAACCCACTTCATGATAGGCTAGAATTACAAAAATTACATTAAGTTCTAAAAATATGAAAATGTTGTATTGTCATCAGAAACACACCTGTGAATGCAATTACAGTTCGCTCTCTGTTTAACAACTTTCAAAAAACCTCGAAAAATCGGCCTTAAATAGAATTTGTGGAAAAATAGCATTTGAAAAACATTTCCCTTCACAGTTTATAGACTTAGGAGTATCAATACATTTCTCAATATATTGGAGTGTTTAGAAATGTTATTATAGTGCATACAAGAACAACATTACAGCATAAAATGTTACTTAAAGTACAATACAAACATTTATAATACATTTAATTAATGTTACTTACAGTACAATAAAAATATTTATAATACATTTAATTAAACAAATTAAGTTTTTTTAAAAATCAAAAAGTGTAGATTGTTTCAATGGTGGTCTAGTTTTTAGTACCCTTGCTTCAAGCTTCTCAAGAAGATTGAATGAGTCATCTTCCATATTTGATGAAACAATGTACTGGCGAAGAATAACCAGGGCAGAATTCGCATCTGAGTAAGAAGGGGGTGGTGTCTCGCTTTCTGTATCATCACCATCTTCTGCATCTGAAGTTGCATTTTATTTTGCGATGTCTTCATAAAGATCTAAATTTCTGAAGTCGGTTGTTAAAAGTCTTCGTCACACGGGTAAAGCCCATTACACCCATCTCCTTTATAATACTCATCAAGAAACCTCGTTTAGAAAACTCATCAAGAAAACTTGTTTTTCTATCAGAGGAATGCATTCGTATACTTAAAATATCTCAAGAAATTAATATATTTACTTTTTTTCCTGTATACTCTTCTTAAGGGATGTCTCTTTTTTTTCCTAGTTGACAAAATATTTTTAAATATATGCTTTATGTGGAGTGTTAAAATCTTACAGTTCATCAGCTTTTAACACACAAGACATTAAATTTAGTGCAATTGCCACAGCTGTTCCATCATTGCATAGAAAGCGTCCCAAAAAACATCCAAAATTAGACTTATGACAGACGGAGAATACTCATCAAAAATAACATTCCTTAATATTCAAAATGGAATGATTTTAATACGAACAAGTTAGGATACTAGGCATAGAATAATGAAAATTTTCAGATGAGAAGTAGAAGGAAAAAATATATTTTGATGTGAAAATAAATAAATTAAATCAGATAAAATATAGAATTTTAAAATATATAATATATATGCACCTTTCTTCTTTGACACTTTCACAACACCTGGAAATATTTTTGCCAAAGTTTTGGCTCTATCTCCAACGATTTCTTCATGCAATTTTATTTGAGGCATTAGCCGATAAGATGCAATAGCTAGAGGGAGAAAGGCAAAATTTATGATAATTGTACTAACCATATATCTATAACATGATTTTTTTTTAATTAATGAATAAATCTTTAATTAATTTAACCCATTATTTGCTATCAATAAATAATTAAGCTTTGATATTTAAAACTGAATTTAAATTTATACTGCTATGTTAAAGCATGCAATTATTAACTGAGCATTATTAAGAATCCCCCACCCTTTTTTTAATAGTGCTATAATATTGTGTAAATTGGAATTTCCATATTCAATATTACACATTCTTGTAAAAATGTTAATGCATCAGTAACAGATGATGGATTGAACTGAACAATATCTTAAAATAATTCAAGATTAATGTTATTAAAACAACTGTGGAAAAATTTCAATTATATAGTTTACAACTGAAACTGAGAAAAGGAAAATCATAAAGAAAAATCATATAATTAGTTTTAAATCATATTAATGAATTTTAATTTTCTTGACAAAATTGGTTATTTATAGAAATAGAACTTATTACTATCATACAATCGCTTTTAATTTTAAGGCATAGGTTACACCTTGACATTGCAAATAAAAACAGATTTAGCTTACTGGTTATAATCATGTAAATTATTTATACACAGAATAAAAAATTTCTTGTTTAAAATATATGTATTTTAGTTTATGTCTAACATATATAAATATACATTTGCTAGAACATCATTTCATTCAGTATGACTGTTTAACTGTTACTTCTTACTTACCTTTGTCTAAATGTCTATGAATATAGATTAGTTGGGTAACTTTTTCTAAAAAAGTATTGCACGTTCTTCAAAATAATGCATGTATGTTAAAAATACATCATTTAATATTAAGTGTTAACTATTTTTTTCAGAAAGAAATTAATTAAAAAATAATTACGGAAACAATCCAAAAATCATAGAAAAAAAAACTAATGTTTTCCAGTATACTGACATTCATAATTTTGGTAGTTTTACAGAAATAGATTAGTTATACAAGCACAAAGTTTAAGCTCTGTAGATTTAATACCTTTTATAAAAACTGTACATAAACTTGTTACAAATGCATTCTGGAAAAAAAAAAAACTAACAAAAAGATTCAGACATTACAATGCACAGCACTATTTGTTAAGGGATTTATATTTTGCAAAACTATATAAATTAGTTTTTTATTTATTAATTTTATTTTATTTTTTGTTATTTTTTTAGTGCAAAGTTGAAAATTTGAAGCATTCTATGTCATTCGTGTGTTGTCTGAAATGATTTAAATTTCATGTTTCTTCCACACTTTACTTGTCATATAAAATCATCAATTGTAACGTACGTACAGTAAAAAGTATCTAAAACATATTCCTTTCAAAACACTTTATCCTTCTGAAAATTTTGTTAGTTCCACATTTCGCAACCAGGGGCGCACTCTCTTCTAAACAAACCTCTATCCGAATGAAACTCCGTTTTACATACTATCCGTATATATATTAGTCGAAGGGATTGGGCTTATAGCACCCGAGATAAGTAGGCGTCCCCTGGCGGTAAAAAATGGAACTAAAATATGTAAGGCTATTGTGCATAATATGAAAGAATGGTCAAAGGGGTGTCGGCAAAAGTTGGAAAAGTGCTCCCCGGGTGAAAAGGGCGGAGGTTAGAAAAATTGCTTAAAATATACAAGTTAGAGCCCAGAGGATGAGTTGTCATAGAGGTATTCAGCTATACGTATGCAAAAATTCATGTCTCCAACTTAATTAGTGGCTCTCTTAGAAAGAATTGCTTAAAATACATATGTGGTAGCTCAAAGGGTTAAACGTAAGACTTTTTCAAGATTTTATGATTTGTCGCATGATGGTGTTCAGCTATTCAAAATTTCAACTATGCAAAATTTCAGTATGCAAAATTTCACGCCTTTAACCTAATTAGGGTTCACTTAGAAATAATTGATTAAAATACACATGTGGGAGCCCAAAGGGTTAAATGTACGACTTTTTGCAAATTTTATGATTTGTTGTTTGATGCGAGGTGCTCAGCTATAAGTATGTAAAATTTCATGCCTCCAACCTAAATAGGGGCTCGCTTAGAAAGAATTGTTTAAAATACACATGTGGAATCCCAAAGGGTTAAATGTACGACTTTTTGAAAATTTTATGATTTGTCGTTTGATGTGAGGTATTCAGCTATAAGTATGCAAAATTTCACTCCTCCAACCTAATTAGGGGCTCACTTAGAAAGAATTGTTTAAAATACACATGTGGGCGCCCAAAGAGTTAAATGTACGACTTTTTGAAAATTTTATGATTTGTCGTTTGATGCGAGGTGCTCAGCTATAAGTATGTAAAATTTCACGCCTCCAACCTAAATAGGGGCTCACTTAGAAAGAATTGTTTAAAATACACATGTGGGATCCCAAAGGGTTAACTGTACGACTATTTCAAAATTTTATGATTTTTCGTATGATGTGTGGTATTCACCTATAAGTATGCAAAATTTCAAGTCTCCAATATGTATAGTTTCTGAGAACGGGCTCTGTGATGGACAGACAGACGGACGACAGACAGAGGAGTAAGACGAATAGGGTTTCGTCCATCTGACGAAACCCTAAAAACACTTTATCCTTTTGAAAAATGCTGTTAGTTCCGCATTTTGCACCGAGGGGCGCACTCTCTTCTAAACAAACCTCTATTCGAACGAAACTCCATTTTACATACTATCCGTATATATATTAGTCGAAGGGATTGGGCCCATAGCACCCGAAATAAGTAGGCTCCCCCTGGCGGTAAAAAATGGAACTAAAATATGTAAGGCTATTGTGCATAATATGAAAGAATGGTCAAAGGGGTGTCGGCAAAAGTTGGAAAAGTGCTCCCCGGTGAAAAGGGCAGAGGTTAGAAAAATTGCTTAAAATATACAAGTTAGAGCATGGAGGAGTAAATAATATAAGACTTTTTGAAATTTTATGGTTTGTCGTGTGTTCTGAGGTATTCAGCTATACGTACGCAAAAATTAATGTCTCCAACTTAATTAGGGGCTCTATTAGAAAGAATAGCTTAAAATACATATGTGGTAGCTCAAAGGCTTAAACGTGAGACTTTTTCAAGATTTTATGATTTGTCGCATGACCTCAGGTGTTCTGATATAAGTATGCAAAATTTCAAATCTCCAATTTAATAAGGGGTTCAGTTAGAAAGAATTGCTTAAAATACGCATGTGGAAGCCCAAAGGGTTAAATGTACGACTTTTCCAATTTTTTATGATTTGTCGCATAATGGTGCGCAGCTATAAGTATGCAAAATTTCTCGCCTCCAACCTAAATAGGATGTCACTTAGAAAGAATTGTTTAAAATACACATGTAGGAGCCCAAAAGGTTAAATGTACGACTTTTTCAAATTTTTACTATTTGCCGTTTGATGTGAGGTGCTCAGCTATAAGTATGCAAAATTTCACGCCTCCAACCTAATTAGGGGCTCACTTAGAAAGAATTGTTTAAAATACACATGCGGGAGCCCAAAGGGTTAAATGTATGACTTTTTGAAAATTTTATGATTTTTCGTTTGATGCGAGGTGCTCAGCTATGTGTATGCAAAATTTCACGCCTCCAACCTAATTAGGGGCTCACTTAGAAAGAATTGTTTAAAATACGAATGTGGGAGCCCAAAGAGTTAAATGTACGACATTTTCAAAATTTTATGATTTTTCGTTTGATTTGAGGTATTGAGCTATAAGTATGCAAAATTTCACTCCTCCAACCTAATTAGAGTTCACTTAGAAAGAATTGTTTAAAATACACATGTGGGAGCCCAAAGGGTTAAATGTACGACTTTTTCAAAATTTTATGATTTGTCGTTTGATGTGAGGTATTCAGCTATAAGTATGCAAAATTTCACTCCTCCAACCTAATTAGAGGCTCACATAGAAAGAACTGTTTAAAATATACATGTGGGAGCCCAAAGGGTTAAATGTACGACTTTTTCAAAATTTTATGATTTGTCGTTTATCTGAGGTGTCCATCTATAAGTACGCAAAATTTCACGCCTGCAACCTAATTAGGGACTCACTTAGAAAGAATTGTTTAAAATACACATGTGGGAGCCCAAAGGGTTAAATGTACGACTTTTTAAAAATTTTATGATTTGTCGTATGATGTGTGGTGTTCATCTATAAGTATGCAAAATTTCAAGTCTCCAACATGTATAGTTTCTGAGAACGGGCTCTGTGACAGACAGAGGAGCGAGACGAATAGGGTTTCGTCAGATGAACGAAACCCTAAAAATACATACATCCAAAAGGAAACTATTCGATAAGAATTGCATTTTAGGGTATTCAAATATTGCAATGACATGCAATTTTTCAAGAAATATAAAGGTAATTTTTAAAAAATCATTTAGTAACTTTGTTTAACATTATTATATTGAAAAAGTAAATCAGTGAACCTCTCTCTCCTAAAAATGACCTTTGTGTTGGCAATAATGTACAGAATGCAATGATCTGTATTTTGATTAATAAACTTAACTGTAAAAAGAGTTGCACATGTTTAAATATAAGAGATAAAAAAACACCATTATTTCTTACACAACCTTATATTTGTTGTATGCAACTATAGAGCAGCTAAGATGTAACATTAACTTAAATGGGAGAATCTTGAAAATGAGTATAGTTCATTATTTAATTCAAAGTTGGTAAGTTTTTGCCATAGGCAGAAAAAACCTGGTTAAAACCGTCCCAGCAAAAAAAGGCTGCCTATTTAATTTTTTTCCCCAGAAAAAGAGAAAAAATATTTCATGAAAGAAAAAGAAAACTTAATGCTTAGTTAAAAAATCAATATTTTAAATTTATTTTTGAACTCTTAATCTAAATATGTATAATTATGCATTTTATGAAAGAATACTAACTTTTATAACAAAACTATAAATGAAAAAAATACTAATTTTATATATAAATAAATAGAAAATGATTATTTATTCATGTTTATACAAATATTTTTAAAACTCATTGTATAAAGTAGCAAAGTTATATAAAACCTTTTGATAATAAAAAAAAATATTAATGGCTGACAAAATACTTTATTTAAGGGGGGGGGGGGGGGGAATTAGATATCTGATTTTTAATTTGGCTCTTAAATTCCTACGTATTAGACTGAATCCCACCTATTTTATAAAGATTTAAAACATGTAAAAATATTTAATTACATTTATTAATTAGCAAATTAAATAGAAATATTAAATGATATGTTATTAAATTTAATTGTTTAAATTAATGTGTAGAATTAAATCACTTACAGACAGGGGAGAATTTTGCATGTACTCTTCCAATATTTTTTACACAAAAGGCTTCTAAATCAATCTCCTACAATACAAAGAAAAAATAATAATTTTTATACAGATAAAATAAAATTTTTTTACAGTTTACACAAATTTTCATGATATTTAAAAAGTTATATATTTTTTTATTATTATAAGTTTTACACAGCCATAATAAAAACACCCAAATTATTTTACAAACCATAAAAAAAGAATATATCTTAATAAATTGTAATTTAAGTTAAAGCATTCAGTTCAAATACACATATATATTTTTAAAAACATGCACCATGATTCAATCACAATAAAGTATTATCAAGTTAAACAATAATTGGGTTGTATCAGATCTACTCTGAATATTAATAAATGTTATTTTTTAGCTATTACAAATATCACTATAATTCTATGTCTTAAGAGTAAAAAATATTTAATAATTTTTAGGGTTTAGAAAGCAGGTCCCAAACTTTATTATTTTGCAACTTACCTTAAATTTTCAGAATGTTTCATGACCCTCTTAGTACATAAGTGTATTAGAGCTTTCTGTATAAATATCCTATTCCAAAGGCCAAATTTCATACAAAGTGTACATGCATACATACAAAAGCCATAATATGAATTCCACATGGAAGTGTAATTTGTATTATTATAAACAAAAGCTCATTTACTATATAAGGGAAAATACTAGGAATGTAATGAATAGTGATTTGACCGAATACGTATGTGCAATCAAATTTTAGGCTGAGTGCTAACTTTCTTTTTAAAGAATATATTGATTATAATCTTTTTAAATGCTAAATTGAAAATTAATTAAAATAAAAATTGATCTTGTATCATGTGTATGTTTCAAAATTCTAACAGCTTTGTGTATTTTTTATAATATTTGAAACACCTTGGACTTTTACTAAATCTAAATTATAAACAGCATAATTTTATCTGTAGATACATGTATCCACAGATACAGATACTACAGAATCCGGCCAACTGACATTCAATATTCCATAAATCAATTATTCAGCAAAAGGTGTGAATACCAAATAGTGGCCGAATATCCATTACATCCCTAAAAAAATATGTTTATTAACTAATGTAATGTAAAAAAATATAGTTCAAAAGTCAACACAATTTATGACAATACTTTGCACCAATGAAATAGCCTAAATTATAATTAAAACATTAAATTTAGCCTCAAGGTGATCATTACACAAAATAATTAAAACACTGTATTTTGTTGATCTTATTTATCTACATATTTTTTCTTTCTTTAAAGTTGTAACATGTTGTGCTTATTATAATTTTACAGCAATTAAAATTAATAAAATACCACAAAACCTCTGAATAACATACACCTCGGGAACAAGGAATTTGTCCGTTATTCGGAAGTGTCTGTATTTCAGGGGTAAAAACATACAAATATGTAGATGTTTGGAACTGAAAAACTGTCTGCCAAAATCCAAATGCAAGTGTCCAGTATTAGGGAGTGTCTGTCATGGAGGTTTTACTGTGTTTTACAAGACCTGACTGACTGTTCCTCAACCCATCACACATGATCTGACAATGGGTCACAGCTTATAATTTGATAACTGCTAATTTAGAATTTAATTTTTCAAGGTTCTATTTGACTTTTTCCTACATTTTTTTTTTTTCATCTTATTGTCTAATTTTGTACTATAATTCAAAATAATTATAGTACATTTATTAATTATGATAATTTTTTCTCAATTACAACTATGTAATTAAGAAAAACTTTTTAACAACTGAATCATACTCAAGCAGATCATCATTAGATTCAGCTTTACTAGCTTAAGTTTACATAACAAAGTGTAATGCAATCAAACTTCAACAGAATTACTTGAAATACCAGATAATATTTTTAGAATAAAATATAAATACAAAATTATGTTCTTAACAGACAAACTAACATATAATGACAAAATGGTTAATTACATTAAAATGTGAAACACTACAAAAAATGCACATTTTTTTTTTAAACTTAAGAATAAATATATTTCATAATACAGAAAATATAAAGTGTTTTTAATAATATATATTTAGCACTTACATGGCCAGCATTCATCACAGCTATTAAAATATCTTCATGTACAGGCCTTATATTACCATACTAAAATAAAATGCATACATATATTGAATAAAAGTTTTGACAAAATACAGCAATATAACAAGACATTGACAATATATAAAAAAAATAATAATAATAAAATAAAAAAATCACATAGAGAAAAATCGCAATTTTAAAAAGTTAAAATTAAATCATTCAAGAGATGCTTCTCCTTTAAGAATTGTATATTTTAACTCAAAAACTATATTTTAAAAAAAAGGGAAAAGAAAACAATGCAATGATATGGTATACATTAATTTTATTATGGTAAAAGACTGATAAAAGTCAAGTTTTTCTGATTTTAGAATTTTTAATGTTCTTGTTCAGAAATATATTTTGGCCAAAAGTTTCTAGAAATTTTTATTATTAATTCCATATTTCATGAACATAAGAAAAAAAAAACACCACCAGCTTTTTTTAGTTCTCTAATAGAATTTCACTGAGATGAGAAAATGCTTTTGGCTTTGTAATGATAAATTTAGTGAATTGATTGAAGATATCTATTTATATAAAATCCAAGTCTCTGTGTGTCTCTCACAATTCCCGTAGGACCACTTCAATGATCGCAACTATGTTAAGCTTCCTATGGAGAAATTTGTATCAGTTTCAACAATGAGTAATTGCTGAAAAGTAATAATGGAGGGTTACTACAATAGCGCCAAACTTTTACCAACTTGGCAAAATATCGCCAAATTTTGGCAAAAAAATAAGTTACCATATATGAAGCCAACTTGGCGATAGCTGGCTAATTTGGCAGAATTCCCATTGAACTTTCATAATCGAGCTCACCGCAATTTAATTGAAATTCCGCGCATTTAATTTTTTTTCGAAATTTATTGGTCAGAATTTAAAGTATAATATATGAAAATGTACGTCTTTACATTTTCATCCCAATGTTACTAATAAAATAACCGCTACTAGATGCCGCTGTACTATCTGAGCTCTTAACTGCTCGATTTTAATGCGCTCTACATTGCCGGATACAAAAATTAAGTTCTCGTTTTTTTTTCCAATACAAGGCCTTAGCGAAACAGAGAAAACTGCCTTGGCGAAGAAGGAAATTTGGCATCATATTTTCTGACGGCCTATTCACTGTTTCATTTCATATACACACGTATTTTTTTTTTTTCAATATTTATGCAATTTATTTAACATGAAAAACTCATTTATCTAATTTTATTCAGAAACAGAAGTAAAAATATATATACATTTAATTAAAATACATACACAAACAAACAAAAAATTTCATCAAGTTTGTTTTCATAGTTGTTTATATCCTTTGTCAACAAATCTCACTTTCTGATGCCCGAATTTTGTCAAACTTTGAAAAAAACGCCAAGGCCCCTGTAGTGGAAAAGTCTCTATTATTTTGAACTATAGGTATGCACCATAGTTTGTACTATATGCAGGAGGGAAGGACGAGGAGGAGGAGAGAAACAATCTAAATTGTCCAAAATAGGGATTTTAAAAATTTAAATCAAATCCACACAACTCTTGGAACAAAGCTGTGAGGATTAGTGGTCTTCTACTGTACATAGTTTTTTATAAATGTGTTTCTTTTTTAAAATGCATTATTTTCATCTATCACTACGGAATAAGCCAGGAAAACTCATTCTTGCACATTCTTTTATATATTCCTTTTCCGTCATTTTTGATGGGCTATCTTTCTAGTTTAGAATAAAAAGGAAATGTCTCAGAAGTTCTGTTTTCACTAAATATCTAAAGCTTTCAGTTCTTTCTCTATGTACCTTTTACATACAAGGTGCAGAAAAAAGAAAACAAAAACTTTTATTTTTAAGTATAAATTAGAATAACTTTCTTTACTGACATTTTAAATATTCCAGTAAAATTTTACTTAATTTAAATGGACTTAGTTTTAAAAAATAGCAAAACATGCAAATCAAAATTTTTTGTCAATTATGATATAAAATTTTAAATATTTGACAATTAATTAAAACTTTCCAACATAATTTTTAAAAAATACTTACATACATTTATATATATATATATATATATATATATATCTTTTAAAATGATCTGATTCCCATGTTAAACCAAAAGTACAATAAATTTAAGTTAATTCAATATTTTCTTTCAAAAGCAACACTATTTTTTGAGTTACTAAGTTAAAGGATTAGATTATTCAAATAATATAATTTCACTTTTGCTTTGTAAAAAAATCACTATAACAATTGACTATAACTAACAACTGAACTTGCAGAATTTTTTGTTTTCTATGTGCATTATAAATAATTTTGAGCTAACTATTATTTAAATTTCTAGAATAAATGTTAAAATCAAAAGAATAATCTACTAACATTTAAATATTTTGTACAAAGAACAAAAGACATTGAAATGGATAACAGAATAACAAACCTAAATAAATTTCAACTATGTGCGAGAGTTGAGTTTGGGTTTTTAAACCTTAACCGGAAACGTACATCTGTGAGATGTTTGCGTCTACATATCTGCCCTTAATATTTTCTCTCTCCGACATTCCAAACTTATTTTTATGCTTTTATATTAAAAAAATGGTCCTGTTAATTTATTACTATTAAAGATTAAATGTTTAAGTTCACTATTTGGTAAATTATTAAGTGTTCTGTTTGAGCACGGGATTTTCACATTTCCGGTTAAGGGTTAAATAAGCAAATAAAAAAATCATTTGTAATTTATCAATCAGTATGCAAATATTTTCGCAACTAGTATTTTACATAAATTGTAACTAAAACTGTGTTGCAAAATCCATTGTTTTCAACTAATAGAGCCTAAATCTTCACATTAGCAAAATTTGGAAGAGCATATAAGATGCAGACCAAAAGTTCAATTTAAACCTTTCAGTAAGTGTGATAATATTTCTGCATGAGCAGGCTGCTGATGTATTTTTTGTGGACAGTAATTAAAACAATTACAAATGCAAGATATTTCATAACAATAATAACATATTACAAACCATATAATACACGAAAAAGCATGTTTGTTGTATATGCTTTTTTTATTATACTAAGGTTTGCATTTCACTTAAAATATTATGAGTCAGCCGGACTCACTAATTATGAAACTGTGAACCAGTCACGATAAACTGTGGGTTGTTTCAGGATAATCACAAGTCAGATTTTAGCATATAAAAAAAATTCTGTATGTATTTTTTTAACATTGGACAAGCTGTACACATATTAATAGCTGCTGTAATCCAAATCCTCTAGCAGCATGGGTGAAAGTCAGAAATTTTTACAGGGCTGAAATATCGAAATGTTTCCATAACACTTATATAAAACATGTATATATCTTATACATAATGTAAAACTAGATATTGAAAATCTTAATTTCCAAGAATGGCATTAACATGTATGACAAACTCAAGTTACTACTTAAAAAATGATAAATAAAAAGAATTAACTTTAATTGTAATAGTTTATAATAAATGTAGTAGTATCTGAAGCTTAAAACAATTTTGAAATTTTCTTATAAAGTTAAAAGATAATTATATTATTACAATGAATACTTTAATTACAATGTATAAATATTTTTGTTGTTAGTAGGAAACTGGAAGCCACTGGCAATTTCTTTGCGGCTCGGATTTTTAAATGAGCTATGTCCAACCAGAGAGAAATAATTTTTTCCATTTTCTCAAATATAAAAAGACGGAATTCCATCACAGGAAGGAAGGTTTTCCCTCACAACTAGCAGTTATCATAAACAAATACTTTATCAAAACTGAACTAATTTTTATTCCCTCCAAATCCAAATTTTGTCACATATACTTAAACAACATACACAAGTTTTTCCAATTATTCATTGAATATAGAATGTCAAGAACTAATTTGAGAAAACATAAAAATTGAAACAAAGCCAATTCTTTGTAAGTGCCTGTTATAATTGGGATTTTTAAAGACGTTGCCTCTTCCAATTCTGTTAAGCAACTAAAACAATTACTAAATCTGCATTATATATATATATATATATATATATATGTGTGTGTGTGTGTGTGTGTGTGGAGCAAACATTCAAACCATGCTTTCTCCTTCAGATACAAATTTTCAAAAAACACAAAAAACTGATAAATTAGAAAATAACTTGTATTTAATTCTAATATTCATTGTGTATTTTTATTACTGGTTATTAGAAAGAATCGCAAGCATACATAAGATATTAAACCTAAAACAAATTAATAAAATGCATTTAATATTTGAAAACATCACGTTTTGACCGAATTTAGAGGAGGAAACATGTTTTGATTGTTTGACAAGTGGATAAAACACTTTTTGAATGAAATACGTTCTAATTCACAAATAATACAAAAGCATTATTTTATTTGAACAAATACTGAACTTCAGTTGAATATTGATAAAATGAAATGACAGATTATGGTACCTAGTAGTATTCATTAAATATTTACTAAATAAATACTTATTTGCCAAAAATCCACTTCAAATTGTAAAACCAATATCTTCATCTAGACCATAGGTTCCCAACCTTTTCTGGACCACCGCCCCCTTTACAAGAAAAAAATATTCCAACGTCCCCTCTTCTATAATAATTAATTATGCCAAAGATTAAATATTGTTGTATATTATCTATACCTAATTTTATCTGTGTACCTTTCTATTAAGAATCACAAAGTAGAAATTAATTAAAATGACCATCAAATGTAGTAAAAAATTGTTTATTAAATATTTAAAAATAAACACAAAATCAATAATAAAATAAGATGGGTGAGGCTGGTAGACATTTAACAATTTGTCAGTATTGGGTTCCAATTTCGTTAACATCAGTCGCAAATTGCCACGTTCAATGATATGCACTGTTCTTTTTCTTAGACAGTAAGTTAGCTACCTTACTGAACTCACGCTTAGCCAAATATAATGAAGGAAAAATTTCTGGCAATTAAAAATATCTGTACTCTTACCCACAATCCAGAGTAGGGAGCTGGTATGGATTTTTGTAGCTCTTGGGTATGTATTTCTGAATTTTACTGTGAGTTAATCGTTAGTTGTGAGTTCTATGAATTCCTCCTCTAAATTTAATGATTCTACTGGATCTGCATTTGCGAAAGGATCTAAAAGTCAACTCGGAATATTCATGTTTGAAATATCCTGGAATCGCTCCCGAAATTCAGCATGAAGAATGTCTAAGTGTTGGCAGTAAGTAAGTTTATATTCATGTTTTGCAGAGACTGCTGATAATGTGGGAAAGTGCTTATATTCACATCTACCTAGATTATTTTAAACAGAAGTTTTGTCAGAAAATCAGCTATGATGTTTTTTGTTTTAATTAAATTGAATCTACGCCCTTGTAATAGCAAATTGACTTCATTAAATATTCTAAACAAGTATATCGAAAAAGCTATGTGATTTTTGGATGTAATCAGTTTTTCGTGCTGCTTTTCACCTCCGTTTTCAACGAAGTTAAGTATTGAGTCCAAATAGATTGAAAAAAGATTCAGACAAATATCTATTGTGAGGCAATGAACTTCTGTGTGCAGCAGCAAGCGATTGTAATCTTCATCAATTTCACTACAAACTTGACGAAATAATCTGTCATGCAATGAAATGCTTTTAATCTTGTTGACTACCTTAATAATGTCATAAAGCGACATATGCCGTCGTTTATGCAGACTTTTTGCAACCAAATACGATGAATTACATAATGTACAGAGAGTACAATTGATACTGCTTATTTCAAATGCGCTATTAAACCCTTATGATGCCCCGTAATTGCTGGAGAACCATCAGTAGCACCGGGCAAATTTTTTAACATTCGTAAAAGAAATTCGATTTATGGGGCCCAGCTATAGGTATGGTTGTATAGATTTTCATTTAAAGGTATATTTCAGGTTTTTATCACGGTCCCAGACAACGCCGAGGAAGTCAGCTAGTTTACATTATTATTACGTTAATATCTTAAATTGGTTTTATTACATTAATATCTTAAACTGGTAGGTACACCACGGCGACGGCCCCTTTGATTGTCTTAACACCTCCCATTTGCCTCTGGACCCACCACCGCCCCCCTGGAATGCTTCAGCGCCCACTGGGGGGCGTTACCGCCCCCGCTGGGAACCTATGATCTAGACACTTCTCCCTCTTCTTCATTGAAGGCTGGTAAATCTTGGATAATGTGGTTGTATCATTTGAAGATATCATCAGGTTGATTTTGCCATTGTCCCATACATTACCTTCAAAAATTTGTCAACATCTTTTTTTTTCTTTTCAACTGATATGGCGTGGTTAAGAGGAAGAGATTCAATAACAACCCTTTGAACATGGGCAATAGTAATTCCCTTTTTAAGAAGATTTACACCAGATTCTTCACTTAGATCTTAAAATATATAATTCTGGAAGCCTTTAACCTTAACAGTTCTCTTATTTTTCTCTAAGACAATCCGTTTCCAATTGTTATCAAATTGTGATATATATATGGTAATTTTCGAAAGTACATATTAAGTGACAACTGTGATTGGCAGACTGGAGAAATCACTGTTTGACTGAATACAGGCTTTGAAGGAAACACTCTTTGATTGAAATGTCAAGATTTAAAACTGGTTTATAATCGGATAAAATTTTTTTGGGTTAAAAATACCGTTTATTTCTGTGCAGTTTAACACAGAGTTAATAAAACTAACAATAACTCATTTTTTATTTTTTTGTGAGAAAACACGGTTTGCATGTTTTCTCCTCATATATATATATATATTAATAATAATTTTCGCCCTTTTATCTTAATTAAACTATTCCAAATTATTATTATATCTACCTTTTTTCAGGGATCACTCTAGAGAGGTTTGGCGGGGCGGCCCGCCCTCGTGCCCTTTAAAAAAAAAATCCCGCCCTTCTTGCCCCTTTTCCAGGTAGAAATCCGCCCTTCTTTTTTTCTAGGGTAGAATCTTGCCTTCTTTGTATTGTACTTTCAAAAATTCCCCACTATCATTCCTTTTTAGATTGATAAGTCTGGAGTAATTCTCCCCTTTTCCCCCCACTCTCTTTGTTCTCTTATCTGTGGTATGTCACTAGACCTCCATTGAACAAAACTTAAAGGAGTAACTGAAGCAAAAAATTCTTTGTCATTGATTCATCTCACCAGCTCTGGTGAAATAGTATTATGACCATTTGTTCTGATCTTTGACCACATGATAGCTTACAGGAAGTCTATAAAAAAAATCGAGAAAAAGAATTTTTACTTTTATTCTGTAGTCAAATCAACCCGTTTTTCTAAAAAAAGGAAGAAGTTACCTTAAGTTTTAAAAATGTCATTCAAAAATCATAGGAAAAGGGAAAATGAACGTGAATATATTAAAGGCTAATGTCAGACGAACGTCTTTTTGCACGCTTTTTTGCTTACGTAATACGCAAGCAAAAAAGCGTGCAAAAAGATGTTCGTCTGATATTAGCCTAAATACACAAACAGATGTGCTGAAGTAACGGATTATTTCACAGAAAAGATCGAGAAGGTACTTCCATTATTTTTAATGCTTTTCATACGGTAAAATTTACGTAAATTATAAATGTTCTTATAAGGAAGGGCGGCTTTAATATCTACGTTTCTTTTTTTTTTTCGGCGCCCTACGGTCGATATATTGTAAAGAAACTTAAATTTTAATCAAGAATTTTGTGTATTTTCCTTCTTATAGTTTTTAGTGCCCCGAGCAGTCCCCCCCCCCCCCCTCACTAATTACAAGAGATCTAAATTCCGTCCGAAATGAAGTCTTTTCATGATTAATTTATTATCCCATCACAAATTAAACTTCCACTCGGTCATCTTTTTCAATCGATAAAATCTTTCTCTTAAGTCTCAAATATCTTCATTTAAAAAATAAAAAAGCAAACAAAATCGCAAAATAAAAAGCGGCCTTTGTGGAGATCGATATTAGCTATTTAACACAAAAAAATCATTTAAAATGTATTGAAATGCAAACTAGGTATTTCAAAAATTTCACCCATAGGATTAACATTAGCGAGCGGGTGCTTTTGCATGAGGGAAGTAGCGTCTTACAAGTCTTACGGCTGCCCTTCCTTCTCTACTTGATATCTTGCAAACTGTAAAAGCGATTTTTAATCATGAATTAGGCGAAATCTACAAATTAAAATTATTGATAAAAGAAATTTATGTATTAGGGATGCGGAGTATTGATTCCGCATCCCTAATAAATAAATTTCTTTAGGCGCAGGGGAGACGGGATGGCGGAATTCACGGCAAAAATGTTAACTAGGAAATTTACATGAGACAAAAAAGCTGCATCAGAAGGCAGTTTGGTTCCCAAATCTCTCGGCAGAGCGCAAAAATAGCCTACTTTCAAAAGAAAAAAAAAAAAAAAATCGGCGTTCTGTATATATATATTTTATCCAAGTACGGGATTTTTACAAAATAAATGTTTTCAAGCCATTTATTTATTTCCATTTTTACCCTCCTATCGTCCTATCTTTCACATATAATACAACCAAAAACAAAACTCCTAAAATATACTGCTCAACTGTTAAACTACTTTTAGATGCTTATAAATTAAATCATGACAGAATGAAATACCTAAACTACATTCTCATTCTCAAGTACTCAAAGATTATTCATAATACGCATCAATAAACAAACATTTTTCTTGAACGTGGTATATCACGTAATCGGAATCTGCAAAGTCAGATAAAAATAAACGATAGTTGAGTTAGAATTTACTATCAGAAGAAAGAAAAAACAAAATTAACTATGCATTGGAAGTAGAGGTCTGTGCAGACCATATTTTTATGCTTCGGCACAGTGTGAAAGAAAAAACTTCGATTCGGTCCGTCCCAGCCTATAAAAAAATCAGTGAAAACAGTACCGACCCGGGCCGTGCAAAGTCAATTAAATCGGGCCCCTTTCCAGCCCGACTCAATTTCTACAAAAAAAATTCAAATTTTCTTTTAGATACGCAATTAAGATTATTTTAAGGAATGCTGCATACATATTTATGGGAAAATTTTACAGTACGTTTTAGATTACGTGTTATTATGACAAAAAATACACAATATAATAATTTAGAATAAAAGAAAAAAGTAGCTTTAAAAACATCATAACTTTTTAAGCTGTATAATAAAAACATTTCTGAAAATATTTCTCCATAATTTATTAACGCTGAAATCTAAAAGATCCACTTTCTGACACATATCTGAATTCATTTTTTTCAGAAACGCAAAAAAAATAACAGGTGCCCTTATTCAGAAACTATGTAATCGAATGGCGTTTCGATGTTTTAATACAGACAAAAGATCTTTCAGAAAATACTCAATTTTCTTATAGGCACGTTTAATTTTTTCGTCAGCTCGGCCTGGCACGATCCACGGCCGATTTTTTTATTATTAGATTCGGGCCGGCCATTAATCTTTTTTCTGCTGATATGGTCCGGATCTGGATTTCTTTGGCCATATCAGTCTGATAATTGTTTTTCAAATTGTGACAAAATGCTCCTTTAATAAAGAATGGAAAATGCAAACGATAAGACGGAATCCCCCCCCCCCCCCCCTTCCTTTCTTCTATCTTTACAAGAAGACATTATTGGATTCGTGAAAATTTTCGACTTCCGGTTTTCGACAGATTTATACGTTTTAGAACGTCCTGAACACGATTTGACTGTTTTTAGAAAACAGTCTGCCGGTCTGTCCTTACGTGACAAAAATTTTATGGGTGCTCTATCTCAAGAACTATTGCACGGATTTTAATAAAACTTTAAATTCAGTTAGACCTTGATATAAATGGGTGCTGATTAGTTTTCAGTGTAAATCGCTCAACAGGTGGCGCTGCTGTGCTGCATTTTTCACGATTTCCGCGATAACTATATCTGAAGAACTAATTAAAGGAATTTCCTCAAACTTCATATTCTGTTAGACGTTGACACAAATAGACGCTGATTAAGTTTTGGTGTAAATGCCCGAACAGGTGGCGTTGTTGTGCTGTATTTTTCACAATTTCTGCGATAAGTATATAGTTTGAACTTATGTACAGATAAGGGGTGATTATGAGTAAAAAAAAAAAAAAATCTGAAATTCACAGAAAATTTTCTGAAAGGTTACAGAAGAATGAGGGGGGGGGGGGATCCCCTCGCGACATTAACTATGCGTTTTTTCCGCGGCCTTTTGACGAGTTTCGCGTTTTTTCCGCGGTCCTTTGACAAAATCCGCGTTTTTTCCGTGATCCAATAACAAACTTTGCATTTTCTCTGCAATTCTTTGAGTAAATTTGCTTTTTTTTTCCGTGATACTATCATAGTTGCCAACTTGTACGGATTGGCCGTACAATGTACGGATTTTGTTCTAAGTGTACGGTTTTGCGCGCGGGGAAAGCGATCGCGGAAAAATGCGAATTTCGCCAAAGATCACGTGAAAAAAACGCTAATTTCTTCAAAGGATCGCGAAAAAAAACTCTAATTTTGTCAAGGGATCTCGAAAAAAGGTCCAAATTTAAAAAAAAAAACCGAGTTTCGTCAAAGATCGCGGGAAAAAGTACTAATTTCGTAAAGGGATTGTGAAAAGTACGCGAATTTCGTCAAAGATCGTGCGGATAAAACGGAATTTGTTCAAAGGATCGTGAAACGAACGCAAATTTCATCAAAGTTTGCTGGAAAAAACACTAATTTTATCAAAGATATTTGAAAAAAAAAAGCAAATTTTGTCAAAGGATCGCAAAAAAACTCGAATTTCATTAAAAATCGTGCAGAAAACCACTATTTTTGTCGAAGGATCGTGAAAAGAACGAGAATTTCGCCAGAATACGCGTAAAAACGTTAATTTCGTCAAAGGATTGCGAAAAAACGCAAATATCATCAAAGATCGCGGGAAGTAACACGAAATGCGTCAATGTTCGAGAAAAAAAAACCACGAATTTTGTCAAAGATCGCATAAAAAACGCGAATTTAGTCAAAAGATCGCGAGAGGAATGCGAATTTTGTCAAAAGATTGCGAGAAAAATGGGTATTACGTCAAAGATCACAGGAAAAACGCTAATTTTCTCAAAAGATCGCGAAAAAAACGCGAATTTCGTCAAAAGATCGTGAAAAAAAACGCGAATTTCGTCAAAAGATCGTGAAAAAAACGCGAATTTCATCAAAAGATCGCAAAAAAACGCGAATTTCGTTAAAAGATCGCGGAAAAAACACAAATTTCATCAAAAGATCGCAAAAAAAACTCAAATGTCGTCAAAAGATCGTGAAAAAAAACTCAAATTTTGTCAAAAGATCGCGAAAAAATAAAACGCAAATTTCGTCAAAAGATCACGAAAAAAACCCGCAAATTTCGTCAAAATATCGCGAAAAAAACGCAAATTTCGTCAAAAGATCGCGAAAAAAAACGCGAATTTTTCACAGGATGATGGAAAAAATGCGAATTTCGTCAAAAGCCCTAGAAAAAACTCCCGGCAGAGAATCCCCTCTTACCCCCAACCTTTTGGCTGTAGCCTTTAAGAAAATTTGCTGTGAATTTCAGAATTTTTTTTTTTTTTTACACTTAGAATTTCCCATGCAAAAACATTTTCTTATGAAATCTCACGTTTTTATTTTGAAAAAAAAAAGACTATGCATGAATATAGCATAGAAAATGTTATGAAAAATCACTTTTCATTGCATGTGCATATGTTATGCATTTTTAAGCACGTAAGAATACGTCATAAAAATTATAAGGATTTCAAAATTGACATGTTGGCAGGTATGTACTATGAGGAAATTTGCGTTTTTTATCGCGATTTTTTTGATGAAATTTGTGGGAGGTTTTTTCGCGATCTTTTGCCAAAATTTGCGTTTTTATTCGCGATCCTTTGACGAAATTTGAATTTTTTTCGCAATCTTTTGGCGAAATTTGCGTTTTTGTTCACGATCCTTTGACGAAATTTCGTTTTTTCCGCGATTCTTTGACGAAATTTTTGGTTTTATGCCTTGATACTTTGACAAAATTCGCGTTTTTTCCGTGATCCTTGAATGAAATTCGCGTTTTTTCGCGATTCTTTGACGAAATTTGCGTTTTTTCCGCGATCCTTTAGCGAAATTTGCATTTCTCCCGTGATATGAAAGTGTATTATTTCTGAGATTATATAAAAGTAATATTAATGTGTTTTCTAAATAGTATGCAGTTATTACAAAAATGCCCTTTTTTTAAAAATAATGTGCCCTTTACAAAAAAAAATGCCCTTTTTGTAATATGCACCCTGCCCTTTTTTATGTTCTAGAGTGATCCCTGCTTTTTTACTTAGCTTTAATACTATCTTAAGTATCTTTTATCTTTATTCCGTGCTTTAAATGTGTATTCTTTTATTATTCTAAAACCCTTAAATCCATTCGTCTAATCTTATAAAACCCATTAAATTACTTTTTTCATTTTATTCTGAAAATAAAATCTTTTTGTTTCGAATGTTTTAATAGCATTTGTTCTCTGGTGTTCGATTTCCTATAATTCCGTGCCAGCCTCCCACCAACATTATTTGCATAATAATTCTGACGCTGAGGCTAAGTAGTTCACATTGTCATCATGCATACTTCTCCCCTTCCCCTGGAGCTAGGTCCTATCATATCCTGCATCTTATCGCATCCTTCCGGCTACTTTTACAAGATTTGCTCTTTCACTTGTATTGTATTCATACGCATGTAGTTAGCAAAAGAGCATTTTAATTATTTACTTTATTTTTAAAAGGGGGTCAAATTAATTTATCAATAATTGACTTGCTGCAGGGATGAAAGTGCACTAAAGTCATTTTGTAGCAGCTTTGGAGCAGCAAAAATCGGATTTTGTAGCAGTAAAATCTATTTTTGTAGCAGCAAAAATCGGATTTTGTAGCAGTAAAATCTATTTTTGTAGCAGCAAAAATCGGATTTTGTAGCAGTAAAATCCATTTTTGTAGCAGTAAAAATTGATTTTGTACCAATAAAAGCTGTTTTTGGAACAGATTGAAATTCTAATACTATTAAATAAGAAATTTGCGTATTTTTCGCATATTTCTCGCGATCTTTTGATTAAATTCGCATATTTCTCGCGATCTTTTGATTAAATTCGCATATTTCTCGCGATCTTTTGACGAAATTCTCGTAATTTTAACAATCTTTTGACAAAATTCGCGTACTTTTCGCGATCCTTTTACAAAATTCCCATATTTTTCGCGATCTTTTGTTGAAATCGGTGTGCTTTTCGCTATCTTTTGACGAAAATAGCGTATTTTTCGAAATCTTTTGACAAAATTTGCGGTTTTTTGCGACTATTTGATGAAATTAGCGGGTTTTTTCGCGATCTTCTAACAAAATTCGCACTTTTTCACAATCTTTTGACCCCGTTTTGTTCGTTTTTTGAAATAATTGGTGATCTTTTGACAAATTTCACGGGGTTTTTTTTTGCTATCCTTTGACAAAATTCGCATGCTTTTCGCGATCTTTTCACGAAATTCACGTATATTTCTCGCGATCTTTTGATGAAATTTGCGTATTTCTCGCAATCTTTCGACGAAATTTACGTATTTCTCGCAATCTTTCGACGAAATTTACGTATTTCTCGCGATCTTCTGACGAAAATTGCATGTTTTGCGCGATCTTTCGATGAAATTTCGTATTTTTCGCGATCTTTTGACGAAATTTGCCTATTTTTCGCGATTTTTTGACGAAATTCTCGCAATTTTCGCGATCTTTTGACGAAATTCTCGTATTTTTTGCGATCTTTTGAAGAAATTCGCTTATTTTTCGCGATCTTTTGACAAAATTTGCGTCTTTTATGCAATTTTTTGTTGAAATCAGTGCGTTTTTCGCTATCTTTTGACGAAATTAGCGTGTTTTTCGAAATCTTTTGACAAAATTCGCGTATTTTTCGTGATCCCTTGTTGAAATCAGCGTGTTTTTCGTTATCTTTTGAAGAAATTAGCGTGTGGTTTTTTTTTTTTTATCTTTTACGAAATTAGCACTTTTTCACAATCTTTTGACTCCGTTTAGTTCGTTTTTTGAAGCAATCGCTGATCTTTTGACAAAATTCACGATTTTTTTCGCTATCCTTTGACAAAATTCGCATGTTTTTCGCGATTTTTTGACGAAATTCACGTGTATTTCACGCGATCTTTTGATGAAATTTGCGTATTTCTCGAGATCTTTTGATGAAATTTGCGTATTTCTCGCGATCTTCCAACGAAATTTGCGTATTTCTCGTGATCTTTCGATGAAATTTGCGTATTTCTCGCGATCTTTCGATGAAATTTGCGTATTTTTCACGATCTTTTGACAAAATTCGCGTATCTTTCGCGATCCCTTGTTAAAATCAGCGTGTTTTTCGTTAACTTTTGACGAAATTAGCGTGTTTTTGCGAAATCTTTTGAGGAAATTTGCGACCTTTTAAAGAAATTCGCGTTTTTAACAATCTTTCGAACCCGTTTTGTTCGTTTTTTGAAAAATTAGCAATCCTTTGACAAAATTCGCGTTTTCGTGATCTTTTACGAAATTCGCTTGTTTTTCGCGATCTTTTGACGAAATTCGCGGCGATCTTTTCATGAAATTTGTGGATTTTTTCGCGATCTTTTAACGAGAGTTTTTTCACAAACTTTTGACCGTGTTTTGTTCGTTTCTTGGCGAAGTTAGCTATCTTTTGACAAAATTCATGTTTATTCCCCGATCCTTTTTTTTTTTTTACGAAATTCGTGGTTATTTTCGACCTTTTGATGAAATTTGAGTTTTGTTTCGCCAACTTTTAACAAAATTATCGTTTTTTTTCACGATCTTTTGACCGTGTTTTGTTCGTTTTTTGACAAACTTAGCGATTCTTTGGCAAAATTCACGTTTTTCTCGCGATCCTTTGACGAAATTCGCGTGTTTTTGGCGATCTATTGAAAAAATTTACGTGTTTTTCGCGATCTTTCGACAAAATTCGCATGTTTTTCGCGATTTTTCGACAAACTTTGAGTTTTACTCACGATCTTTTAACGAAATCACGTTTCTTCGTGATCTTTTGACCGCTTTTGTTCGTTTTAACGAAATTAGCGATCCTTTGAAATTACTTTTTATCCTTTGAATTAATTGTATTCACGTTTTTTTTTTTTTTTTCCGCGACTATTTGACAAACATCGCGCGTTTTTAAAAATATTTTGACCGCAGTTTTTTGCTTTTTTGACAAAATTGGCGGCGTAGAAATTTTTTTTGTTGTTGTTTCTTGGATCGACGAAATCGTGCTAAATTTCATTTTGGCACCAAGTACGTTTTGGCGCAAAATCGAAAAAAATAGCTGTTTTGTAGCAGCTTGGCGCAGGAAAGCTATTTTGGCGCAGTCTGGCGCAATTGGCGCAGATCTTGCATCCCTGCTTGCTGTTATAAAGTTTCAGAATTATCTGGGATTAAATAATAAATTGTATGTAAACATGAACACCATTTATTCTAAAAATGTTGTCAAGAAAACATTTTCAGATATAGCCAATAAATAACGGCATACTAATAAATGCCATTAGATAATCCGAGGTTTGAATGTTTAAAAAAATTTAAAATTTGACATATTTTGTAATCTAATAATAAATTATTAATGCAAATCTATAGTCATTGCCAAAGTGAGTCATGCTATGAAATTAGGCTGCAAAGACTGTCATTTGTTTCAAGTTTAAACATTTTTACACAGTCTATTGTCCAAACACAAAGAGGAGTATATCATGTCTACATTCCATTTCACCTCAACTTGGCAGCATTGTGAAAAGTAGAGAATCTAACATTCCGCCTTGAAAAACAGTTATCCGTTATTTTTTAATCTTAAATAGCTAAAATGTGTAGGAATTTATAAGATAATGTTTATAAATTATAGAATTTCATTTTTTTATATTCGTAAAATATTGTACTAAATGGCCATATTTTTATCAAAAGCAGAGTCCAGAACTTAAAAAAAAAGTGTTTTTGCAAGCATTCCTTTGACTGTTCACTGGTATTGCAAAATTTTAAAAGACATTTCAGGATCTGAAACTGTAGACAAATTACCCAATCCTGTTTTCAGGTAAAGGTACTGACCAATTAACTAGCTGTTCCAAAACTTCAGTCAGGAACAGGTGAGGCAATAGCTTCTGCTGTTAACGCAACATTGGAGTTTTGGGGACTACAAGCAAATACAGTGTATGACTTTTGATATAACCTTTGTTAATACCCGATTATTAAGAGAAGCTTGTGCTCTTCTGGATTAGAATATGAACACAGAAATGATTTGGCTTGCCATCATCACATCCTTGAAATTATGCTTGAGGAAGTTGTTAAGTCTCTCAGAATTTCAAGCTGACCAGACATACTGTTATTCAAACAATTTAAAATTTGGTGGATGTCTATCAATTATGGCATATTTCAGACTCCCATAACTGAAATCAATGAAAAAAAAAATAACATATAATGCGTCAGAAATTACAGAATTTGCTAAAAATCCTCTTAATGATTTTCAACCAAGCGACGATTACAAAGAACTGATAGACCTTACCACCATTTTCTTAGCGGAAGTACCCGAAAGAGGTGTTTACAGTAGAGACCCAGGTGGATTGCATCGGGTTCCATTGATGGTAAATGCCATATATTCGCTCAAGATTTATTTATTTAGAGATCAGCTTAAACTCTCTATGCAGGAAGAATCTGGAGTTCGTGAAGTTTGCTTGTTTGCAGGGATGTAGTGGAGAGTATACGGGGGTATACGCCGTATACCTTCTGGATTTTTTTAAGGAACACCGTATACCCTCTGTTTCTCAAGAAAGCTATAGTATATAGGCTCTAGGGTATACGCTCCACCTTGAGCGTATACCCTCTGCTTAGAGCGCATACCCTCTGTTTTATTTACGACTACACCACTGCTTGTTTGTGGTGAAAATCTACATTCCCAGCTGGTATTTGCTGCATCACAGCCCAATAATTTATTGCTTCAGAAGAACTTGAAAAAAGACAAAAATATAAATGAAATCATCTCTTTGTGTGCTTTGAAAAAGTTCCTAGAACACTTCTGTACTTCACAGAAGAAGCAGTTGCTTTTGCATTTTTCGATGATAATATCTTTTTTTAAAGTAAAAGAGAAATGGTGTATGCTTTGAAAAATTAAGAAAATTATGAACCCTTGAAACGTATACGTGCTGATTCTGATGTCATTCTCCAAAATGACTTGTAACAATTTCTAACAAGCAGCACTCTGAGGTTTTTTTTTAAATAATGGATTTACCATCAGACTTGTTTTAAACAGATATGACTAATTAGAATGAAAATTAATCCTACAAGACATGTAAGGCACTAGCGACTTTAGTCAGAGTTGTTAATGATGTAGCCGAAAGTGGGGTAGCACTCATGAAGGAATAGAATAAACTTGATACAATAGATAAAGCACAAAAACAGCATTTCAAGGATGTGATGATGGCAATCCAAATCATTTCTTTGCTCATATTCTGTCCCAGAAGAGCACAAGCTTCTCTTGATAATCCGGTATTAGCAAAGGTTATATCAAAACTCATACATTTTACTTGCTCGGTACTCCCCACGACTCCAATATTTCATTAACAGCAGAAGCTATTGCCTCACTGGTTCCTGATTAAAGTTTTGGAACAACAAGTAACTGGTCAAAATACCTTTACCTGAAACAATAATGGGTAATCTGTCTACAGTTTCATATCCTGAAATGTCTTCTAAAATTTTGCAATCCCAGTGAACAGTCAAAAGAACGCTTGCTGAAAACTCTTTTTTTAAGTTTTGGGCTCTGCTTGCTCGGCTTCTGATACGAATATGTCCATTTAGTTTAACATTTTACGAATATAAAAAAATCAAATTCTATAATTTATAAACATTATCTTATAAATTTTTACTCATTTTAGCTATTTAAGATTAAAAAATAGTGGATAACTATTTTTCAAGGCGGAATGTTAGATTCTCTACCTTTCACAATGCTGATAAGGTGAGGTGAAATAGAGTGTAGACATGAAATACTCCTGTCTGTGTTTGAACAATAGACTGTGTAAATTTGTTGAAACTTGAAACAAATGACAGTCTTTACAGCCTAATATCATACCATGATTCAATTTGGCAATGACTATTGGATTTGTATTAATAATATATTATTAGATTACAAAATATGTCAATTTTTAATTTTTTCTAAACATTCAAACCTTCGTAGCGACCCTTAAAAAATGTTTTAAAATGTTGAAATTTTTGTGGAAGTCTTTATTTTATGCATAGAACAAAATAGGAGGGTGCCTCATAGAAAATTTAAAATTTAATTTTTTAAGGACCACCCTAGTGTGTATATATATATATATAGCCATAATATAATTACAAATCATCATCAATTCCTATTACAATAATTAATTTAATAAATTTAGCCGCAAATTATAACTGTAACATTATACAAAATACAGATGGAACCCTATACATGTAATATTAATTAAGCAAAATCCACCAATTAGCCAATGTATATATATATATATATAATATATATATGTATAGCTGGTAAGAGAGTAACATAGAAAAGAGTTCAGAAGAACAGACAATAACATCAAGATATTAGCAAAAGAGCATTTTAATTATTTACTTTATTTTTAAAAGGGGTCAAATTAATGAATCAATAATTGACTTGCTGTTATAAAGTTCCAGAATTATCTGGGAAAATAATAAATTGTATGTAAACATGAACACCATTTATTCTAAAAATGTTGTCAAGAAAACATTTTCAGATATAGCCAATAAATAACGGCATACTAATAAATGCCATTAGATAATTTTTATTTCCTATAATATACTTAATTTTTAAACACAAAAAAATTATCAATTTAAAAAATATATATAATCTTTTGGGATATATATCATAATTTAAAACTTACTCAAACATATTAGCATTAAAAATTAAACATAAAAAAAGTACTTACAAGGCTTTCTTGATTACCGAAAGGAACAAATTTTAGATGTTCAGACAACACTGTTAAAACACGGCAATTATTAATTACATTAGAAAATATAGCATGTTTAATGTTAAACTATACACTGCAATAAATAATGCAGTAAATACACCAAATTATTATACAATTTTTTTTTTTTTTTTTTTTTAATATTTATATATATATACATAACACTGACCAAATAAATTTTCACAGTAATAAAAAAAAATATTAGATGGAACACATAATATTAAATTCTCTTTTAAATATTACAAAACACCTTGAGATGCAAGTAGTTTTTTAAGCTTAACTCAAAATATGGCAAAATTAACTGTAATTTTGGGTTTGCATATTTGAAGCTTCTGAAAATCTATTTCTGAGGGGAAAAAAAAAAAAAAAAAAAAAAAAAAATCATAGATACGTATTTACTCACATACTTTACACACTTTTTTTCACACTTCAGAGCCAAAAGTAAAGGGGATGAAGAATATGCAGGTTACTTTTTAAAGTATTTATTGATATTAAATTTCCTTGGAGAAAAACTTAAAACCATTAAAGAAATGTCTTTGTTTATAATAATATAACATTTTAAAAAATAACTTTAAAAAATATATATATATACAGCTACAGCAGTTTTAAAGTGACATTTTAAAACAGAATTGTGGTATATCAATAAAAATCATTTGCAGTGTATTTTAATGACATTGTTTGCTTTAAAGAATATTGAAATTTATGTACATTAATGAGGTGCATAGCAAAATATTGATGGGTTTTACACAAAAGAACTCAGTTACAGAGTCTATGTGTCATAATTATTAGAAGTGTGTTTTCAACTGTGGCATGCATTTTTAAATTTAACTATTTTTTTGCACATTCCTTCATGTATAAGTACTATAGATCATATACAGCATTGCACTGAAGCATTAAGAGTACATTGCTGCTTATTGATGGAAATTGCTGCGAGGGAATTTTCAACTAAAAATTTCCTAACTGAACTAAGTTTTTGCATTCTATGTAGTATATATATGTATATATACAAATCTATGGATCATAAAACAGGCTGAAAAGAAAATTTTTATGTTTTTGGCAGACTATTGATAGTAATAGCTGAAATTGAACTTTCAAATGTGTTGTGCATTTTCCAAAATATTTAATTACACATATTTCACCTCATTAACCAGTGAAGTTTTGTTGCAGTATTCTGAATGTGTTGGAAAGTATTTCATAATCCATGCTTGATGTAACATTTTGCTTTCTTGTTTTAAATGGCATTAGTGCAGTTCTGGCTTAAGCGAGTGACATTTGTTGCCAAATGGTAAAACCAGCTATAAAAAACAAAATTGATGAACTATCATGCTTCTTAATGTATGTATTAAAAAACTTGTTACACACATTAGATACCTTGCTTTTGTTTTAATATAATAGATAAATTGCTTATATATATATATATATATATATATATATATAAGCATATTGCATATATTGCATATATATATAATAAATTATTTAAGTATTGAACAAATTGCCTGTATGTGAAACAGTAAAAGGGTTGCGAGAAAGTACATGTGATTTTTTTTTCTCTTACCAAGACAATTTACAGTCTCCTCAAGGCCCTATAAAATGGACATATCAAAAACAGTTCCTTTAAGTTATAGAAATTCATAACTTAAAGGGTAAGAAACATAAAGATATTGAATTTTTCTCTCAAATAAAATAATTTACATTAAAACATTACAGGTATATAAATATTATCATAAAAAATAATAATTACTCAAATCACTGTAATAAAACCTCAGGTCCAGGGATGGATGTAGTGGAAGGTATACAGAGGTATACACCATATACCTTCTGGATTTTTTTCAGAAGCTCCGTATACGCTCTGTTTCTCAAATAAAGCTATAGTGCATACTCTAGGCATAACGTTCATGATGTTAGCATATACCCTCTGGTTTTTTTACAACTACAACACTGTGCAAGTCTGTTTGAATGTGTTCATTACAGTCTGGCAAAAGCAGTAAGATCGTCAGAAAGTTGGCCAGGTTGTCTTTTTTTTTTTAATAAAACTGCATGAAATTTAATTTTTTGGAAAAATTGTGATAAAACAAAAACTTTTGAGGGATGAGTTACATTTAATATAGGAGTTATTTATTAATATATTCAAGATACCTTGAGTTGAAATTCAGCTAACCCCAGCAACCCTGTAAATAATTTGTTCACTTTTTAAAATCAATTATAACTTTTAATCCTATTCAATGACGTCAATACGCTATTACCCAATCACAGTTCAGAAAGTATCTTTGGTAAGACTGTTCATTAGTGATGGGCGATTCTTGAGAATTCGACAATCGAGAAAAATCGTCATCATAAAAAATCACAATCGATACAGCCATCGATTAATTCCTAGAATCTACAATCGAGATGTTTTACAATCGATTATAACGAGAAAAGCTAAAAACAGTTATTGGAAAACTTAGCTATTATTCTGGCCGACAATTTCATAGTAGTGATAGGGCTTAGTGATGGGCGATTCTCGAAAATTTACCAATTGAAAAAAATCGTTATCGTAAAATACACAATCGATACAGTCATCGATTACTTTCGAGAATCTACAAAGGAGATGTTCTAGAATCGATTATTGAAATCATTGTTTTTACATAAATATAAGGCAGATTTTATTAAATATAGGGTAACTGAAAACAGATGCAATAAAAAAACAACAAACCAAAGGGAGGCTATAAAGGAGCCATAAGACTGGAAAAGCCTTGTAAGGGTACCCCCTGGTTGAAAAAAGCTGAAAAAACGCGAGTAGCTATGAAGCGGTAAGGGGAGTTTAAGTATCAAAAATTAGAATTTTTCGGCAATTAGCACCAAAATGGCCAAAGAAATAACAACCAAAAGCACCCCCTAGTGGAAAAAACATGAACTAAAGGATGATAAAAGGGATCAAAAATTTTTATTGATTTTTCTATGTCATTTGAGATTGGATCTTTAATTTCCCCATTTTTAGAAAGTCTTCGACTGGAATGCATTAAACGAACCCCCACGGGGAGCAAAGTAGGGGGGAGGGGTAAAGAAAGTGCATAATATGAATAAGTGGTTACAGGACTTTCCAACGATATGTCACATGAGGGGTGTCGGCTAAATTTAGAAAAGTGTCCCCGCACGGGGGCAAAGTAAGGGGAAGGGCGCGGGCGATATATAAAATGAAATAGTATTCACAGAGCTTTCCAATGATATATCACATGAGGGGTGTCAGCAAAAGATAGAAAAGAGTCCCAACTCCCAGGATTCCAATTATCGTGCCCCCCGAAATATACCCTGCCCATCCTTCTCTTTGAAATTTTCATATATTAAAAATTATTTATCGGAGGGCTCCGTAAAAAAATCCGATCTAAAATGTTTAAAAATGCTACGATTTCAAAAAAGTTCGAAAAGTGCCTCTCTAGGGGTGCCAAACTAGGGAGGGAAGAAGAAAGGTCCATAATATGAAAGAGTAACTTTCCGATGATAACCGAAAACTTTCCAATGATATATCAAATGACTGGTCCAAAAAAAGTTTGAAATCTACCCCTCCCACGTGGGTTCCCTCTTTTATCCCAGAATATACCCGGAAATCACGCAGCCCCACTTTTAAAATTTTATATTTAATAAATAATATTTATCGGAGAGCTCCATTAAAAAACCTCATTTAATGATATTTATTGTAGAAATCTCTACAATTTAAAAAAAAAAATCACCCCCGCACAGCCTCCCCCCCCCCCCGCCCCCTTCCGGAATTCAACTCTGGGAGGAGAAAGGTTCATAATATGAAAGAGTGGTGAAAGGATTTTCCGATGATATGTCAAGGAGAGGTTTGGTAAAAGTTTGAAAATTACCCGCCCCCCCTTTGTCCACTCTCGCACCCCCCAGAATTCACTCACCTTCCTTTCTGAACTTTTTATATTTAATAAATAGTATTTATCTGAGTCTCCAGGTATGGGGCAGCTTGGCAGAGCTAAAATATGAGAAACATTGAAAATTCGGGGCAAAATGATGCTAAATTTAACAGTAAAGTTTGAAACTAGGACCATACAGAACTCAATACATAAACCACTATGCTTCATAACCCACATCAGTTAATAGCAATAAAAAGATAAGTGCCAGTTAAACTGATGGCATTGAGCTCACAGGTTATTCACACTAATTGTATATTATACTCTTATTTCAAAGAATAATGTCCCTCAAAAAATAAATGAAGGGAAATATCCCCCGTTTGCCCCTTTTATACTTAACCAAGGAACCTCCAAATCTAATCAGGGAAACTCCTTAGCTATAATAAATCAGTATATCAAATTTGAAGCACATCAGATAATTCTGCATGAAAAAAAGAAACATATCGCTAAATTAAGAATGGTCTAACCCCTTTAACCCTTTTATACTTAACTAATGAACCTCCAAATCTAATCCGGAAAGCTCCTTATCAGAACGAACATAGAAAAAAAAATTAAAGCAAATTGAATAATTCTCCATGAAAATCCATTTATCTAAATTAAGGGGAGGGGACTTGCCTCCTTTTCGCCCTTGTATACTTAACCAATGAACCTCCAAATCTAATGAAGGAAGCGCCATATTGGAATAAATCGGTATATTAAATTTGAAGCAAATCGAATAATTCTGCATGAAAAACCCTTTTATCTAAATTAAGGGGGAGACTAGCCCCTCCCCTTTATACTTAACCCATAAACCTCCAAATCTAATCAAGGCAGCTTCTTAACATAATAAACCGGTATCCCAAATTTGGAGCAAATCGAATAATTCTGCATAAAAAACCCATTTATCTAAATTAAGGAGGGGGCCTAACCCCTCTTTCCCCCCTTTATACTTAACTAATGAACCTGCAAGTTTAATCAGGGAAGCTCCTTAACATAATAAACCGGTATACCAAATTTGAAACAAATCGAGTAATTCTGCATGAAAAACCCATTTATCTAAATTAAGTAGGGGACAAGCCTCCCTTCTCCCCCTTTATCCTTAACCAATGAACTTCCAAGTTTAATCAGGAAAGCTCCTTAACATAATAAACCGGCATACCAAATTTGGAGCAAATCGAATAATTCTGCATGAAAAGCCCATTTATCTAAATTAAGGGGGACCAGCCCTCCTCCTCCCCCTTTATACTTAACCCATAAACCTCCAAATCTAATCAAGCAACTTCTTAACATAATAAACCGGTATACGAAATTTGGAGCAAATCGAATAATTCTGCATGAAAAACCCATTTATCTAAATTAAGGAGGGGGTCTACCCCCCTTCCCCCCCTTTATACTTAACTAATGAACTTCCAAGTTTAATCAGGGAAGCTCCTTAACATAATAAACCGGTATACCAAATTTGGAACAAATCGAATAATTCTGAATGAAAAACCCATTTATCTAAATTAATGGGGGGCGGACCAGCCCCCCTTCTCTCCCTTTATCCTTAACCAATGAACTTCCAAGTTTAATCAGGGAAGCTCCTTAACATAATAAACCGGTATACCAAATTTGGAGCAAATCGAATAATTCTGGATGAAAAGCCCATTTATCTAAATTAAGGGGGGGGGGGGGGTCTAGCCCCTTCTCCCCCTTTATACTTAACCCGTAAACCACCAAATCTAATCAAGGCAACTTCTAAACATAATGAACCGGTATACCAAATTTGGAGCAAATCGAATAATTCTGCATGAAAAACCCATTTATCTAAATTAAGGAGGGTGTCTACCCCCTTTCCCCCCTTCATACTTAACTAATGAACCTCCAAGTTTAATAAGGGAAGCTCCTTAACATAATAAACCGGTATACGAAATTTGGAGCAAATCGAATAATTCTGTATGAAAAACCTATTTATCTAAATTAAGGAGGGGGGGGGGACCAGCCCCCCTTCTCTCCCTTTATCCTTAACCAATGAACCGTCAAAGCTAATCAGCGGAACGCCTTATCAGAATGAACATAAAAAAATTGAAGCAAATCGTACATTTTAATCAAGAGTTATCGCGTTACGTACATACATACGTACGTACGTACGTACATGCATACACACAGAACCGACGGTACATTAGCTCTCAGGCTTAGATAGCCTGTGAGCTAAAAAGAGATTGGATAAGCAGATGGACTCCTTTGAGAAATTATGACTTAAACCAGAAATGCGGTAAGTTTGACTCTGAAAGCTTCATTTCCATCTCGCATTTCGGCAAATTTCATCTCGATGATTTTTCCAGCATTTCGACGCTTCCAGATGGGAAGCTGCTCGATGGTTGGTTCTCTCGCGGTTTTAAGCCTTTTGGGATGGGATGTCTCTCGAGAGTTTCTCTCGCCCTTTTCAGCCTTTCCCAACGGGAAGCCTCTTGCTGGATTCTCTCGTCCTTTTCGAAATCTCCCAATTTCGAGGATTTCTCTCGCGCTTTTCAACATTTCGCTATGAGAAGCTTTTCGAGGATTTCTCTCGTCCTCGGCAGAGAAGAAAAGTAAGAAAATTTATCAAGAGTACCAAGGGACGAGATAGAGAAAGAGGCATGACAATGAGCTGAGAAATGAAGCCCTAATTTTCAAAGTTTCTCTTATTTTAAGTACCAAGGGACGAGATAGAGAAAGAGGCATGACAATGAGCTGAGAAATGAAGCCCTAATTTTCAAAGTTTCTCTTATTTTAACCCTACCAAGATGTCACATACCTGGAGCCCTCCGATAAAAATTATTTATTAAATATAAAAATTTCAAAGAGGAAGGTGGGTCGGGTGATTTCGAGGGAGGAGGACGTGAGAGTGGACTCATGCGGGGTGCAATTTAAAAAATTTTACCGAACCCTTCCTGTGGCATATAATCGAAAAGCCCTTTGACCACTCTTTCATACTATGAACCTTTCTTCACCCAAAGGGGGATGGGGAAGGGAAATTTTTAAAACCGTAGCCGATTTCTATAAGAAATTTAAATATCACTTTAGATGTGGGTTTTTTATGCACTCTTCGGTAAATATTATTTATTGAACATAAAAATTTTAAAGTGGCGGCTGTGTGAATTCCGGGGCGAAAGAGTAGACCCACGGGGGGAGGGAGGGGGAGCAATTTTCAAACTTTTTTTGGACCAGTCATGTGATATGTCATAGGTAAGCTCTCGGATGACTCTTTCATATTATGAGACTTTCTTCCTCCCCTCCCCAATTTGGCCCCCACTGCGAGGGTAGTTTTTTCCGTTTTTATCATTTTAGATCGGATTTTTTTATGGAGCCCTCCGCTAAATATTATTTATAATATATGAAATTTCAGGACACTTTTCCAAATTTAGCCAAGACCCCTCATGTGACATATCGTTGGGAAGGTTTGTGACTACTTATTGATGCTATGCACTTCTGGTGGCCGCCCCCCCCCCCCCCCTCCGGAGGACACTTTTCCAAATTTAGTCAATACCCCTCTTGTGAGATATCGTTGAAAAGGTCTGTGACTACTTATTGATGTTATGCACTTCCGGTGACAGTCTCCCCCACTCTTTGCCTCCCCCGCCGGGGGACACTTTTTCAAATTTAGTCAAGACCCCTCGTGTGAGATATCGTTGGAAAGGTCTGTGACTACTTATTGATGTTATGTACCTACGGTATCCCCACCACCACTTTGACCCCCCCACCCGGGGCACTTTTCCAAATTTAGCCAAGACCCCTCATGTGAGATATCGTTGGAAAGGTCTGTGACTATTTATTGATGTTATGCACCTCCGGTGACAGTCTCCCCCAATTTGCCCCTCTCGGGGGACACTTTTTCAAATTTAGCCAAGACCCCTCATGTGAGATATCGTTGCAAAGGTCTGTGACTACTTATTGATGTTATGCTCCTCCGGTGTCCATCCCCCCATTTTGCACCCCCCTGGGGGGACACTTTTAAAAATTTAGCCAAGACCCCACATGTGAGATATCGTTGGAAAGGTCTGTGACTACTTACTCATGTTATCCACCTCCCGCACCCCTCCCCTTTTTGCCCCCATGGGAGGGCATTTTTATAAATTCAGATCCAGACTTCTCATGTGACATATGGTAGGAAAGGCCTAAAGACATGTGACGACTTAATCATATTATGCAGCTGCTGTGCCCCTCCGCTCGCTTTGACCCCTCCCCCAAGAGATCTGGTCCGAGGTTCATTCCTTTCGATATTATATTTTTTACAAAATTTTGTAGTGCGTGCACACCACACCATACCCGCCTGCTATCATATATCAGTGCCATATATAGCAGGTAACCTGTTCGGGATTTCATATTACAATATTACGTATAAATTAGGGGCCCCGATTAAACGAGGGCCCCGCTAGCGGTCGAAGTCACCTAGTCTTTATTAACATCGACTCATTCCAGTTCACCCGCACACGATTCTTGATAAATGTATGACGTATATAATACATAATATATGATTTATAAAAGAAATTTGCAAACTGTAGTCATCGAGAAAAAATTTACACAATCGAAATATATCACGATGTCCATACAATTGATAAAATCGAGAAAAATATCTCGTTATCGCCCATCACTACTGTTCATAGAGGAAATGATCAAATATAAAGTACTTCTCAGACAAATAATATTTATCTATATTAAGTAATTATGCTCTTTTAACTTTTCTTAATAAAGTATTTTATGTAGTTAGCTGGCAAAATCAGAGAAGCAAAAATAATTTTGAAAGTTTCTTGCTTTGCTGATTAACTTGCATGTCAAAGTTCAGAAAATTTTATTGTTCATATTTTGAAGTCTATTGATGATATGTGTAAAGATTTCTTTGGAAAAGGGGAAGTTTCTGTTGTAAGTTTTAATTTTCATCTACAGCTTAAGTTTTCTTTTTATCTGCTCATTTTGAAACAATATTGCTTTAAAATTTAAAAATATTGTTTTAACCAAGTTTTTTTTAAATTTATTATTTTCCTTTAATGCTTTTTATTTTTAAGCTGATTATTGAAATTCAAATTTATGTTTTGTTAGATAAATGTATTTTGTAGACAGCATCTTGCAATTTATGTGTAGAGTTAACCTACATTTTAAAAACAATGTTTATTGAATTTTTTAATTGGTTATTCCAGCCACAATCTTTTAAATGTATTAAGCTGATATTCAGGTTCAAACATTTGTTTGTTTTGTTAGATTAATGTACTTAAATAATACAAATATTTCAACTGTGAAAATAACTAATTCAAAGTTCAATAAACACTGTTTTAAAACATATGTTAAACGTACACAAACACATTTTAATCACATTTATTGTTATTTATTTATTTATTATTATTTTTTTAATCAGAAAGCTACATCTATGTATGCCATTCATAAAACCGTACATTAATTTATATTTTAGTTCTAGAATCTAGAGTTTAAAAAAAGAAAGCAAGCTAATTTTAAAATTTTGTATTCTTTCTTCTTTTTTTATGAAAATATTTCTGGATTTGAAGCAGTGATGCTAAAATTTATGAACCACAATATATTTGTCTCTTACATCAAACTGCCTGTTGCTTTGTAATTTTTCTTCTGTAATTAGCTTAAACTGTTTAAAAAAAAAAAAAGAATTAAAGAAAATGTTACTAATTTAAAAATAATAATAAATAAATAAATAGCAATGTGAATGAAAAGAATTTGTCTTGAAAATTACGAACAATTACTTCAAACTATATCTAAAATATGCATTCAAAAATGTTGAAGTATTTATCTATCAGGGCATTGGCAAAGGGATTCTTAAGTGAAAATTGTACCAATCTTGCCTCTCTCATAGAGACAAAACCATATTTTGAGCTCTATCACACCCTATAAGATGAAATTTTGTATAATAATATATTTTTTTAAATATGCACGCGTAAAAAGATTTTTAATAAAAAATTTACCCCTCAACTGGGGGGGAGCAAAACCATATCTATGGTTGTATCAAGCTCTTTAACCACTTCACTGTTTGCACTGAGATAAGTTGGGGGTAAAAGTACTGTTTCCCCATACCTGTCGCCGGTGAAGTGGTTAAAATGAAATTTGGGGAGATTATAAATTTTTTAACATACGTATTGGTAAAGGGGTTTGTAATTGAAAATTGTATCCATCTCCACCCAGCCCACCTTTTCCACTAGGGATGTGAAACCTATCTATCAGGCTCTAAAAGACATAATTTTGTGGGATGGTAGGTTTTTTAACATAGGCATATGTTAAATTATTCCTAATTAAAAATTTGATCCTCGTGCACCCCCCCCCCCCCCTCCAGGGTGCAAAACTGTATCTCCTGTTCTATCACATTTTTTAAGTGAAATTTTACAGTGCGATAATTCTTTTAAAATATGCAAGTATTAAAAAAAAATTAATTACAATTTTTACCCATGTCTGCACCCCCCTCCCCCTCCCCCGGGCAGGGGCAAAACAATGTATCAGGTTCTATCATATTTTTTTAATATGAAAGTTTGTAGGATGTTAAGTGTTTTAATATATGCACAGGTAAAGGGGTTATTAATTTAAAATTTAATGTCTCTACTCCCTGAGGGGGCAAAACCATAACTAGTGCCCTATATCTATCAAGCTCATCTATATCTGAACCCTATCTACCAAGACCTATAAGATGGAATTTTGTAAGATGAGAAAGCAGTGATGTTTCTACCACAACAAACATTTAAAAAATGTAACCAGAAAGTCAGGCAAAGCACAACTTTATGCTGCAGAGCCCTCAAAACAACCGTCTAGTTTTATATAAATATAGAAAATACCTTTGTGATTATTCAATGCAAGCTCATGTGGTACTGGTACATCTTTTGCAGCATTTGGCTTTTTAGTGCACTTCACTTTGAGCTCAAATTTTAATGTGTCTTCCTCACTGTCTCCTCCATCTGCAAAAATAGTAAAAATTGAAAAATCATGATTAATTTTAATAATTTAATACTACAATTTGCTGTACAGTTTTTAGATAGATTTCATAAGAAATACTACCTATTGCAGTCGTTACCATGGTATGACTTTTGAAAAATTCCTTCATAACTTTTCATTATATGACCCCAGGAACCCAAAACCACCCCCACCTAAAAAGTTTATATACATACATATATATATATATATATATATATATATATATATATATATATATATATATATATATATATGTATGTACTAAATTTTTGTCTGCTCGATAAAAGTCGGAAAGTCGCAATTATGCACAGATCGTCTTCAAATTCACCAAAAACATTGAGATGGCTAATATCTCGGCAGGGATTGCAAATGGGCAAAATCGGCACAAGAGGATGGAAATGGGAAGGATTAAAAATTTTGAATACCACTTTAACATAATTCTGATAAAACCAGCTCTTACAGAAAAATGAAAGGAAATTTAAACATTTTTTGTTTATATTGTTGCCAACAATTAAAAAACCACAATAAAATTCTTATTGCAACAAGTACATTTCTATTGCAAGATTTCCACATGAAAAATGAAGGAAATAGTTTGGCAAATAAAAAAAGTGAATATTACGTCACGTCATAACTTTTCTATAGCAAGATTCCCATGTGAAAAAGGAAATAAATAACTTGACGAATTTTTTAAAAAGTTAATATTATGTCATATTGGAAATATAATGGAGGTCAGCAGGTAAATATGTAACATCATGTGAGCTTGAAAAAACATATTGAAACATGATAAAAGCCCGACTATGGCAAAATCGGCCCAAGTGGATGGAAATGGGGAGCGTTTAAAATTTTTGAATACCGCCTTATCATGATTCTGATAAAATCAGCTCTTACAGAAAAATGAACTTAAAAACTCGTCATAAATAGCCAGATAAAATTGTTAAGCTGTATTTATCTCTAATCTTGCTTTAGTTTTTGTTGGTGAAATTGGTAGTTAACATCGAAATCTAGCTCTGTCTGTAGGGCAAGCCGGCAGGGATTTTTTTTCCCATAATTTAGAATAAATGAAATATAAAAGTTCCCTATTGCATATTTTTGCAAATGCCCAGTAATTAAAAAATGGCAACAACAATAATTAGGTAAATATTCTGTAAATTTAAGTCATAACAGCTCTGTCACTAAAATATTTAAATGAGTAGTAGTGACAAAAAATTGTGAAAGCTAGTGCAAGACACATCTCATTTGTTACAATAAAACTTTTTAAGACATCATAATATGAAGAAAAAAAATACTTTGAAAAAAAAAAAATCTTAAGATAACACAAACATGAAGCAGAAAGAAAGTAGGTCAAAATACAGCGGTAGATGAAAGACAAAAAACAAACAAACAAAAAATAAATAAATAAAAATGCTGACACTAGTGAATACATGGAGAAAAAAAAGAAATGGGAGGTAAATCAGAAATATAACAAAAGAGAAATATAATCCAAAATTTTAAATAATTAATAAATAAATAAACAGACAAATAATTATAAAAGATACAAATAGAATTGTAAATGTGGAAAATGTGATAAAGTAAACATAGTTGGTATGATTTTAAAGAATTTGAATCTGATTCTACAATTATCTATTCAGCTAAAGAGTACATTTAAAACTAATATATTTATTAAAATTCCTTTTATACAGACATTTTTAAATAAACATGGATTTTTAAAAACTTCCTTTTAATATGTTATACAATAACATCTGTAAAAATGCAATTACCTAGGACCCCCCCCCCCCTCCAAATAATAAAAAAAAAAAGTTCAAAAGTATACAGATATATATACTATATACAGATTTCATTTTCACAGTTTTTTGTACCTAATTTAAACTTTTTAAAATTCTTATAAGACGTATTACAAAGCAGAAGTTGCTTTATTCACTAATGAATATTAGTTTCAATAGAATAAAGAGATAAAATAAATGAAAGCCCAATGAAATCTAAAAATTTTTATGTGCAGATCAGTCAGAGTATGCTTTAACACAAGAGTCAGAGTATGCTTTAACACAAGAGTCAGAGTATGCTTTAACACAATCTAAAGGCTAAAGATTGATGTATGTGAAAATCTACTGAATTTATCATATGAAAAATTTATATACTTTTTGGTTAAAGGTTTGCTCATTGTTTTTTAAAATTATTTTATTTATGAACAAAGCATATAAAAAAAAACGAGAGTCAGATCAAGAGGAGCAGCTAATCTATGAAATTTATGGCTTCTGAGCTCCACGAGCATTTTCTTTTTTAAAAAGCTACAACATACACATATTAATTTTTGCAATACATGTTATCAAATTTTTCGAAGAACATGTGAACATACAGGCCATCAAAATTTTAGGGAAATGTGTATAGATACATTACAGTTTAAGTACAGTCCCTGAGAAGATTGAAACATCATTTACACTGTCTAATGGAATTGAGAACACATTTCGAAAGATATGTTGGCTTTTTTCTATTATTTTGATGCAATTAATTATTTTAACTATTATTTCTTTTTATTATATATGAAAACTAATGTGACAATCACTGGTCTGATGGCTTCTTTATATGAAATGTAGAGGTTAGAGCAAATATAATATATAAAGAAGAGAAGTTGATATACACCGAATTACACAATGTTGAGATTGAGCTCTATTAAATTTGAATATGTAACTTGAAAAGAGACCATGATTAATTGAAAACAGATATAAATTCATATGATGAAGTAGGCAGAAGTCTGAAACTTTTGGTAATAAATTAAAAATACAACCTCCCTGTATCACTAATATTACATTCAAGTTATTTCTCTGGCATTCCTTACTTCAGCATAAGCTTTTTCTATAAAAAGACGGTGGAAGTGGAAAAATTTTCGTATAAATGACGTATCTGTTATTTCTGCAGCCTCCTTTGTAAGTATGCTACTTAATTTCCATGAACACCAGTACGTCCTTGACCCAGGTAAATATAAAATTCTTCTCTGAGTTCTTAAGAATTTGAGATTTATATTTTAAGGTATTTTGATGAGTCAGAGTTTACCAAAGCTTGTGGTTCAGAAAAACTATGTGTGAATATCAGAATTTATTTATGTTGTGAATTATGGGCCTAGTAAACTGTTTCTTCAATTGCTAATAATTCTGGTTGAAAAACTGAATTTTGGAACATTAGCATCACTTTCTGTGAAAATTGTAAAATTGTATTTGTAAAGACACAAAAAGCATAGCCTGTCCCTTAATCTGTCATTGAGCCATGATCTACATAAAATTTCTATATACAAGAATGCATTTTTTTCTTCATACGTGTTAAACATTTTTATAGGAAAGCAGCTGGAATTTGGATATTTTTGTGAGAAAAAATGAGGGCAAATGCTCTCCTTCAGAAGTGTTATGAAGATAAATGATAAATAAGAACTACAATAATTTTTTTATTTAAACAAAATATTATATTATGCAGGAGTCATAAAAGTCTGATTATCATTTAGCATTACCAAGAACCTTTCAGTCTTCTTATTGCATCAACATTCACATGAATCCAGCCAAATAGGTATTTAGGTAAAATGCAGGACTGTGCTGCTGTTTATTTATCTATTTTGCACTTCTCCTTGAGTTTTCTGTGTTTTGCTCTGGAAAAAATTGTACTTTCCAATAGCTGAAATCAAAATATTCATATTGCAGTCAGGGACAGCCACTAGAAAATATACTTTTAAATTATCTGCAAATACTACAGTATACTCATTGTGGCAGGGTTGTAGTGGGTAGCTGCCCGGGTACCCACTCAGCTGCCCGCCTGGGTTGGGTTTTTTTTATAAAAAACCCATTTATAAAACCCGGGTTTTTTCAAATATATTTCTGGAAAGGAACAAATGATGTACTTGTTAACAGTTTATGGTTATTTTGTTTATTTATTCACTTCTTTGAATCTTAGAAAATATATCTGTACTAATTTTCTTGCACTTTTAGATTGGGAACCCTATAATTTTAATACATAAATTTAACACTAGAACGGCAGGAGGGGTCATTTTGACACCTGAGTACTTTCGCCCGTTGATTACTTTTGTTTGCTTGGGCGAAATCATTTGAAATTTTTTGGCTTTTCCTAAATGGATAACATATATTTCTAAAAAAAGATTCAGCTTTCTAGATTTGTTAGTTTTTGAAATATTGACTTGTATTCCTAGAACGGCGGACGGGGGTCATTTTGACACTTTTAGTAAAATACTCTTTGTACTCGAAGCTGCTTTTGTTGCTATACTATATGTTCGAGGAGCAATAAAAAAAAAAGTTTAGATTTTAATTAATTGTCGTCCAAGGCATGAGGAATACTATTTTGCAAAGAAACTATCTCAAGAAATAGATTCAAAGAAATAAAAAGATTTTTTAGGTTTGATGAAAAGACAACGAGATCTAGCAGACTACAGACTGCTCTTGCATCTGAAATGTGGAATAAATTTATTGAAAATTGCAAAACATGCTACCGACCAGGACAAAATATTACAGTTGATGAACAATTGTTCCCATCTCAAGATAGATATAAATTTACGCAATATATGCCAAATAAATCGGATAAATTTGGAATAAAATTTTGGTGATCTGTTGACGTTGATACTAAATACCTCTTTAATGAATTTATTTATGATATTAAAAATATGAAACAGCCAATCCTTAATTACGTTTATCGGAAAATGTTGTCATGAAATTAACAGATCCCCAACTAAACGAAGGGAGGAATATTACGACAGATAGCTATTTTACTAGCATCAAATTAGCAGAAATGTTAAAAGCTAAAAATACAACTTTGGTTGCACAATAAAAAAGAACAGAAGAGAAATTCCTATATCATTGGAAAATATGCGCAGTACTCTTTATTCATCGAAGATAGTGGAAAAGTGATAATATGACAATTACCATCTATCAAGCCAAAAGAAAAAAAAGTGTTTTTCTACTGAGCTCATTACATTCTACTATAAAAACTGAAGACGCTCTCAAGAAGTTGCCCGATTCAATAAAATATTACAACGAAACGAAGTATGGTGTGGATATCCATGATCAGATGTGCCAAAAATACTCCTTGAAATCGGCTTCTAGACGATGGCCTGTACATATCTTTTTCAATATTTTGGATCATGCAGCTTTAAACACCTGGATAATTTATAAAAGTGTAACAGGCAAGTCTATCAGTAGAAGAGATTTTCTATTAAATTTAGGGGATGTGTTCAGAATGGATCTTATGGTTTCAAAACTCCCAAAGATCTTTTCTGAGTCTTCAGAAAAAAAACACGAAAATAAAATAGATATAAAGAGAAAAAATGTGAAGTACAGACATGCAATGGAAACAAATCTCAAGAATTTTGCGCACCATGTTTCAAAGTTGTGTGCAGAAAAGTTACTGGAAAAACTGTTTTTTTTTTTTTTTTTTTTTTTTTTGTTAAAACTGAATTAATGCCTAATACGTGTGCACAATTTGGAGTATTATAAGCATTAAATAAAATTGAAACAGAATGCTTAACATATTAACCATTCAGCTACACGTATAATGAAATAACGGAAACAACAGAACAAATTTCTCATTTAGGGATTTAGAGAGTGAATCATTCGGCAAGATGAAAAAAAATATATATATATATATATTATTTTATAAATTGTGTTTTATTTTAGTTAACATTAGTTTTAATTTGTGAAAACCTTAATTTTAAATCGATTTTGATATCAAATTAATGAGTTTTTTGAGTAGTTGTAGTATGATCCAATTAATCGCCATGTAGGCGTTACATATACAGTACTTCTAAAATTCAATAAATTATCGAGTAATATTAAATATAAGTTATGAAATACACGGAAATTACATATTTTTGCCAATATATGGCATTTAAATTTGTTTTAGCATTGTCATTTCAGTATTTTCATCGAGGGGTCAAAATGACCCCTTCCCGCCATTCTAGTGTTAAGCTTTTCAGTTAGCTTCAAGAGTATTATATTTACTGAACTTATATTTATTAAATTATTTTATGTATTTTTTATTGCTGAACCCAAAAATGACCTTCATTTTTAACCATTACGTCAGGAAATTTAAATAAAAAAAGTTTTACATCTGTTTTATAGTATCTGATTTTTGCTATATTTTAATTTTGACATTTACGATTTGCAAAAAAAATTGTAATGTGATGGTTAAAAATGAAAGTCATTTTCAGATTCAGTGCTAAAAAGTACATAAAAATCAATTATCAAAAGTTAAACTCAACCATCTCCTCTATTTTATAGTATCTGATTTTTGTTATTTTTAACTTTTGCAGTTTATGATTTGCAAAACATCCTGAGATGATGGTTAAAAATTAAGGTAATTCTCAGATTCAGAGCTAAAAAATACATAAAAGTTTAAAAACACAACCATCGCAATCTTGTGTTATCTAATAACTTTTTCTTAAACTTCTTGGTGGTAATCTATTCGAAATTTTTTGTGTTATCCTGTAAAATAAGTATAAATGGTAACCACCAAAAATCATAATAATATTAGATTGTCATTGGATTTACATCAGTATGTATGTAAAATTTAATCTTGATCGGATATTTGAAAGTGAGTTAAATTTCGAGTACAAATTTTGAACTGGGAAAACATACATACAATCGTTGAAGTTAAATAAAATAACATAATATTTATTAAAAGAGATAGTCTTAAATCCTTACAAAATAAAACATATGTTAAAATACAATAATTTTAGCTAATCTGAAACTTAATAAAAGTTAACTCAATCGTTATATTTTATTATTAAATAACACAATTGGTAGCTTTGCAATTTAAAATTTGTTTATTATTTAAATTAAAGGGATCATATATATAGTTTAAGATAGGGGAAAAATATTGAGATCCTTATTAAGACTATGAAGTCATTCGCATCTATTAGACTAAATGAAGTGTTCACGAAGATTTTATTTGCAAACCTGCCAACCTTTGAAAATGCTAAATCGTAGCACCCAAAATTCAAATGAATCTGGAGGTTGGTTGGTTGGGTGGATGGGTGCTGTTTTTTAAGCTGCATATCGGGTGAACTCTGATTACTTTCGGTTCGGACCGAATTTAGATTCATGCAGGTTGGATTAACTCGATTTTTCAAAAGTTAGTCCTTTATATTCTTTCAGATTAAAAACTATATGTATCATAACAATAAACATAAAGAATAAAGATTTCTGTCCGTGTATGATGTTTCCTATGAAGAAAGCACAGAGCTGGGGTGATTCTGAATAAAAAAAAATTTCAAAAATTGTCAGAAAATTTGCTGAAAGGTTACAGCAGTGGGGAGGCGGTTACGCACTAATTATGCATTTTTTCAGTGGCCCTTTCACAAAATTCACGTTTTTTCCGCGATGCTTTGACGAAATTCGCATTTTTTAGCGATTTTTTGACGAGATTCGCGTATTTTTCTGCCATCCTTTGACAAATTTTGCGTTTTTTCGCAATCCGTTCAAGAATTTTGCTTTTTTTCGCAATTCCTTCACGAAATTTTCGTTTTTTCGGTATCCTCTGACGAAATTTGCGTTTTTCTGCGAACGATTGACGAATTGGCATTTTTTGCGAACGATTGACGAAATTGATTTTTTTTCGGGTGTGTGTTTTTTGAAAAAAATCATAGTTTTAGACCGATTTTCGTAGCATCGTAGTTTTTAGATCCAAATCGTAGAAACTACGATTTTTTCGTAGCAGTTGGCAGGTTTGTATTTGAGATCAGGATTGCCACCTATTTGGGCAATGAAATTCCTTGCGCTGTCCTAAGCAAAAAATATTTTCCCTGAGTAATTCCTCTGAGAATTTTCAAAATTTCAACGGATAAATTTTTCAAAGTACCAAAATTTAGTAAAATTTCTTGTTCTTAATATTCAAAATCCCCTCAGTTTTTCCAGTTTTCCCTATACAGTGGCAACCCTGAAGATTAATATTTGTGAGGAAGGTGGAATCATAGTCCACATTTTGGCATTTTAACCCAATTTACCCGCAGAAAATTGCGCATTTAACCCAGGTTTTTTAATAAAACCCACCCGGGCTGGGTTTTTAACAAAAAAAAAAAAACGGGTTTTTTACAACTCTGCATTGCGGTGGGAGAGTTCAAACAGCCGTGTAAACAGACTTTTATAAACTTCTACATTTCTATTAGGTCCTATAATTTTCAATGGTAGCTGGAGAAAGTACAGAACAGGGGCAGATCTCACGAATATAACTGCTTCAACCTACAGTTGTGGAATAACTCATGCTGAGTTGCATCTCACAAAATTTTATGAATGCCAGTTCTTGGCACAAACAATAGATAAAATGAGCAAAATAAATAAAATAAAGGAATACATGAATTCTCAAACCAGTAATCATTTTTTAAACCTTTCACTTCATGGTATACTCATATTTATACTTTTGTTTAAAGAAAAATAAATTCATGGTACAATCCAAAAATTCCTGGAAATCATTTAGTAATCTACAGAAGAGATCAAATAAACCTATTTAGAACCAGAATTTTTTTTTATTAACCCCTTTGGGATGGGAGCCTTTTACGAAATTTTTAATCTTTTGTCACCATTTTTTAAAAACAGAAATTTGTGTCTTCTTGAATCAAAATGCGCTGATTAAATAAGGCAAATTTTATAGTAAAACTTTACTGGTGAAGAAAAACAAGGATTCTGAGCACTTCATGCAACAGTATACGTGTCGCTCGTCCCCAAGGGGTTAAGAAAGAGAATCTAACAAATATTAAACAAATTTTGCTTTGCATTATTTAAAAACTATTTCATGTATATAATGTATTAAAACATCATAAAACTGATAACTAATAATATAAGGTATAATTTTAATACCATAAATAACAATAGGGGAAATTTCTAAAAGGCTTGGAAAACAAGAGCAACATTTCAAAAACATAAGATGAAAAATACATACCTGCAACTTTATATACAAAAAGTCGAGGATCAACTTTGATTGGGATCATCCCTATGCGATGACCCAAAACTTCATCTGGAATTACTGTAGTGTTGTTATACATGTGAATTTTGTCAATTGCAATTGTAGGAATCTGTGTGAAATAAATGTATATTTATCAAAAGTTAGTTACATAATAGTGACAATAAAGCATGCTTTGTCAGTAATTTAAGTTTTTATTGAATCAATCAACTATTCTTTTCATCTATTCCTGCCCCTCATCAAAAGAGTTAATATAACTATTTCAAATTTATTAATTTTATTTTTTATTTATCCAAAAAATAACTGGATCAATAAAATAATCTATGATTTAACAGTGCAAACTTGAAGATACAGCATGAGCCCTATTTAGTGATATTCGATTTAAAAATTATCTCAATTTAATGATAAAATTTTTAATATCATGCTAGGAAATTCTTTTATTACTACTGAATTACCATTTGATGTTCACTGCTGACGTTTTATAGCAAAAAACATTCATTTTAAACTATGCCATGTTAAAGTTTAGAATAAGAATGGTTCAATATGTTTTTAAAAGGAATTTTTTTATCAACATCACCAAAGAAATATACTTATTCTAGTCAAAATATTTTTGTGTATAAACTGCTTCATTTATGAGGGGGGATATATATTGATGTTATATTAACAATTCAAAGTTAAGTTTGAACAGTAACAATATGGCAGTTTTATTAATTAATTTGGGATCTAGGGCAAGTACCTAAAATGCCCTGCCATAAATCAGGCCATAAGCAACAGCACAAGTTATAATATTTAATGAGCTATGAGCTATCAATCCATTTCAAAGAACAATAAATAAAAAATAATTCAGATTTTTGTATCAATTAAAATACAAAGAAAAATATGGCACAGACTTAATTTAAAACAAATGATAACATTTATATTACTATAATACTTGCACAGATGAAATATCTATACTGTTTTGAAAATCTATGTTTACTTTCGACCATCATAGAAAACAGCCTTTGCTATCTAACAATGGTTTTCTCAAAAGTAGAATAATTTCTGTTTCATCATTGTATGTGTATACGCTAGAAATTTATCTGCTTATATTTGGTTGAAGTGGTTATACAATGAATTCAAATCTGACTCATTCTGAATTCTGAAAACGCAATTTTTTCCATTTTAATTTGTTTTAAAAGGTTCTTGAAATACTAAATGAAACAAATTATTACTTTAAATGCAATAATTTGTTTATACAACACAATATTCTGAAAGCAATTTTACTGGGCAAACTTTCTGGGAATCATTTTTTAAGCCAAATACAGCTGAATATTTTCAGTAAGTGTAAACTACTGCTTTTGAAAAATTTAAATTTGCTTGTTCTTTTAAGAAAACTGAATTTTTAACTATGAAACATATATGAAGCGTATGTAGAATACTTGTTATACTTGCTTTCAAACAAAAAGCTTCATTATCTGGTAGCCAAATATTAAACACTGATTTTAATCGAACATTTTTGACCAAGACGTACAAGTTATAAGACATACATGATAATATGATATGTATCTATACATGGCCTTTTATGACATGTATAGATATATTCAAATTATAGTCATATGTTAAGTCATATATGATATGTTTATAAGACTTATATACAGGCAAAGTTCTTTAATCTGTACAAGCGGGAACCAAAGGTCATACAGAATATACAGCATTGCGGATTATGAGTTATTTCCTTACTTCTGGACAACTTTTAAATACCATATTCAGGATAACATGAAATAATAAATGTGAAATCTATTAATTCATTTAATGTGCTGTCTCAAAAAATACAATTTTTCAAGTTCTTTTATTAAAAAAAATGATATATATATTTTAAAAGTATACACAGATAATTTGATATATTATATATGTATATATATTTTTTCCCCAAGGAGCATTTTCAGCAAAAAAGTATTTTTAAAAAAATGCTTAAAAAGAAGAAATTAGGCACAAAATAAGAAAAATAACCAATAAAAATACAGAAAATTACATTAATTAATGAGAAAGTATAAAATAAATTCATTACAGATACTGATCCAACCATTTTGTGAATAACCATGTGGCTCTGTGTTTTAATTCCCTGTGAAGTTCTTTTGCTTTTTCACGTAACAGAAGGTCACAGATAAGAATGTTTGAACAAACCATTCATACAGAATGGCCCCCAAATCAATCAGCAATTTTTGCTTTGCAAAATGTTTTAAGATTTGCAATGCCTTTGCTGCAATCACTGCTCATAAAAAATTTTAATATTTTCTCCTTATTTATTATTATTATTATTATTATTATTATTATTTTATATATATCATAAACAGTTCAGCAGTTAATGCCAAAATCATTGGACAGACATTGCGGCAAGTCCTTTCGTCAAGTATTTATAGTATCTCAACTTTCTGCAGAATTGTCATGACTATGTTTTCTGTTATCTATTTTGCACATATATTTGTGCAAACAGTAAAATCAATATTAACTGTATGACAACAAGTGAACCACACATTTGTAAAATAAGCTAGGGTGCAGGATACACGACAGGTACACAAAATGATGTGTTTTTACGGGTCAATTACGTTCGGGAATTTACTTAAAATGAAAATAGTGACCAATGAAAAACAGCGGTTTATATATTGAATGTGCATTTTACATCTTGCATTCAGAATGTCTTCTTAACGCAGGTGCATTCCGTAATGCAGCTTGCTTCTTATTAGTATATGTCAAAAGTATATGTATTTTAAAAAAATTATATATTTAATTATGTATATTTTACAACCTTTTTCATTACTTCTTTTGAAAAATCATTTTTGGATCAAAAATTTGTGAATTTGTTTCACTGTTTGTTTAACTTTTTATATTTGTTAAGCAAAGCACATGGGTGGGGAATTTCTAGAAAATCTGGCCAGCCAAGGATTTATTTTACCAACTAGCAAAATGCAATGTACAAATGAAAATTGTTATGGCGAAATTTACACCAACTGCAAAAATAGTTAATTATTGTAAATTCAATGCATTTTTATAATTTTTTATTTTTGTAAAATTAAGAAATATATACAAGAGAGGAAAGTTTAATATAGAATAAAACTTAGTACCATGTTTATGTAACAATAATTTGGGAAGTTGCAAAATATAGCTAGCCAGAAAAAAAGATAAAGTTTTCGGAATATCAACTATAGTTTGCAGTTTTTGAAGATCACTTAAAAATTCACTTGCCCTGTCAGAAAATTCACTCCCAGTGGCAAGTAAAATGATATATTTCCTCACCCCTGCCAAAACAGATTTTAGAAAATTGCAGATAAGAGATATTTAATGTTAAAGTTGGTCAAAATTGTTCCATTAAAAAAGTTTTATAGGAGCAAAATCTATGCATAGGAATTTAAATATTTTTTCTGAGGATATATATTAGAAGCTCGCAGTGTGTAGACTGCATTTATTTTTTTTATTTGACTAATTTTTTGGTGTATGAATTTTTGACCTTTGACTGTAATCAAAAAGGTTTTTTAAGATAAGATTTTTATTTTTATTCATTATTATTATTATTATTATTATTATTTTTTTTGGTAAATTGATTTTAGTTTCTTTACTATATAGGTTTCAACATACAAGAAACAAGAAAAAACATAAATTGTGTGGCAACCAAAAAAAAACTGTCAAAATTCTGTGGAATCCTGACACTATAGCGACTTAGCCACATAAAATAAAAGTATCATAATTGTCAGTTAAATGAATAAAAAATAATTTAAATGATTGCTTTAGGAAATAAAAGTAATTGTTTAAAGTTGTAAAATTTCATAAACAATCTAACTTAAGTCTGGAATTTAAATTTTTGAGCTTGTTATATTATCTCTCTTATAGATGCAAACATTCACTGAGATTTATTCAACTGCATAATATGTTGTGATGAGTTTAAGATGTTAATTAACAAGAGGTAACTATTTTCAGACTCATCGTTATGCAATGTCAAAAAATAGATTATATTTAAATAAAATCAAAAATTAAATAAAAGTTCTTTATTGTCAATACAAAGTAAACTTTTAGGATTCGTTGGCTTTTAATCAAATAGTTTCTAAATCATAGTTCAAATCCAGTGTCACTTCACTGAAAGTGTAATCTACCCGGAGTTTCTGAGTGAGAGGAATTTAACAGTTCACTGGTACGGTGCTTGGAGTAAGCCCTCTATGCATTGACAGACAGTCAACATCTCAAGAGTCACTTGAATTCAGGGAGACTGAGACCCCTTGTTTTCTCATGCGATCCGGCTGTAAACTACAGCTTCGGACGCAAGAAATGTCAACCTGCTAATGACAGTCTACACCAGCATTGTGATCCCTGAAGAATTAAATCTCAACTGAGATTTCCTCAATTCAGGAACTGAAACTAATTCTCTGAATCTAACCGATTCTATTTCCTCAAATCTCTGTGCATCTCCGTAGGTTGCAAAGATCAAAGGTTCCTTCCTTCGCCACCCAGGGTGCTCGGACATGAGGTCATAAACAAGTCTCTCTCCCGTAGAACGGGAAGAGGCTGCATAGCTGCTCAGTTAAAAGTTATGGTTTCATTTACAGGTTTACATCTAGCTGACCTTCAGGGAGGTCTAAGGGATACCGTCTCATCTTGTGTATTCAACCAAGTTTGACTATAATGTCAACCGTAATGATTGGTGATGATAAAGCAAAACATTTGAAGTATAGCTGCTGAGAGCTGGACTTAACCGATATTTTGGGCAAAATTTATTAGTATGCATGGAGTTTCCTACACTGGATTCTGAGCAATATAGTATGGGTCTTAGTGAGATATTGGGGAAATTCTCACAATGTTGATAATGTAAAGTAATAAGGCATTGATGACAAAAAACCTCAAATATTTTAGGTTTTAGAGAGGAAATTAAATTACTCCTTCATAATCAATAGAAATTTCACTTTTCGGACATATTTTCAGGTTTACAAGTAAATGGGAATCTTTTAAATGCATGCCTTTCTAATGTAAAGTAATCAAATTATACTTTGTTGATTTTACTATAAATAATAATGATCAAAAGATAGTCATACATTAAGTTATTAATTAACACAAATAACTATAAAACAGAAGTTTCAATGTCATACCTCTGCAATCAGAATTCTTCGCAGTGCATTTACAATAGGAGGTCCAATACCAATAATGTCAAACTCCAATATCATTTCTGTTTCGTTTAGGTTCTCAACTCTAATCTTCAAATGCTACATAGCAAATAAATAATTTTTTAAGTGACTTTAAATAACATATGTATGCATAAACACATATTACTGTTAAATAATAGCTAGTCAGTGCATTTTTATACGGAAAAAGAAAAACCAAGTCAGAGCAAAAAAGTCATAACATTAAATTTAAAATTGCCATTAATGATAGATGAACACATGGTAGCATTTAAACCAGTGTTGAATTCAGGGGATGGGCCCGGGGTGGGTGGGGGGTGGGGGACATTGTTATGTCCCTCCAGGAAGGTTTGAGATTTTATGCTTTTTAATGGACAAAAGTGCGATTTCCCCACCAGAACTCTAAAATATCCCCCCCCCCCCCCCTTTCCCAACTATAAAAATCTCTCCCAGAGAAAAATGTCCGAATTCAACACTTATTTAAACAAAAGACAAAGAGAGAGAGCCAGCAGACGCTGGTAATGAATTGAACCTGGCTTCTTAAGTATGGTACTATAAAATAAACTTGCTGAATCATTACTTTAAAAATAATACGTATTTGTATCAAACTTATATACCACTAAATCTAAATTAACAAAATATAGGAGAAAACCTATGGTCAAAAGACCTATGTTATTATACCCATTTTTAGCTACTATGGGAAACCTTTGAAGCTGGGGTTCAAGATTTTAGCCAGCTATCATGTTGATATATTGTCTCTTATTCTTCCCAATTCAATATCTCTAATTTAATATCTTTAATCCCTAGTCTTAATTATTCAATCTTTAATTTTAATGTATCATAGTTAATCCATTTTAAGTTTTCCCCTTTTAAAAATTCATTATCTTATGTTTTGATCAATCGATCAACTTTTTATCAGCTTTTATCGTTTTAATTTCTAAATTCAGTCATAACGCATCCTCCTTTTTATCAATAGTACCGTTTTGGCAGAATGCCAACTCTTTGCAAGCGTACGCTCCTCTTTCTGAATGAACAGGTTTCGCATCGTTCGTGCGCTCTTTCTCCCGTGGTCACTCCTTGGCGAAAGCAAGTTTGCCGTAAGATCCATTTTTGGCACAGTATCGTTTTGGCCTTGCTTGCCGTACTTTTTACGCGGCGATTTTGAAAACGCTCGCACGGTAAAAAGTCAGTCTGTGGGTTTGCTTCGTAGGAGATAGCTGCGTTTTTGCGCAGTACGCGGGCTCGTTAGGTTGCACGGACAACGTGTGGTCTCAGTGCCAAGATTTATCATGTGCTATGGAAGGCACTCATGTTCTACCTTCTTTTTTTAAGTAACATTTAATTATTTACCAGATCAACATAATGTTCATTAATTCCTGCTTTTTTAAAATAAATATCGCGTTTATGAGTAATCTGAAGTTACACCATCGATCAAGCCATGCATCTCCCTTCCGAAAATCTGCACATCCTGAAATAAAAAGATGTTCCAGCTAAATTATTTGTATTCTCTGTCTCCAACATCCCCACATCAAGTTTCTACAGGTAATAGTTTTGATTAATTCTTTAAATGATGGTGAATCACGAACCACCGCATGTACGATCACGTTGTCAGCTTAATGTGAACTCTTACTCCATATAAACTTTTCCTCAACAGTATTTTTAATTGTTACAAGCTTAAAATTCAGTAAAGTAATATTCAAGTTTAAAGAGTTCATAACATTTTAACAAATGGTGCACGTGCCAGCGCACAAACAATGCATTGGTTCGTCATCAATTTTAGGTAGATTTCGTAAGAAATACTACCTATTGCAGTCGTTACCATGGTGCGACTTTTGAAAAATTCCTTCATAACTTTTCATTATATGACCCCAGGAACCCAAAACGACCCCCACCTAAAAAGTTTATATATATATATATATATATATATATATATATATATGTATGTATGTACTAAATTTTGTCCGCACGATAAAAGTCGCAATTATGCACGGATCTTCTTCAAACTCGCCAACAACTTTGATATGGTTAATATCTCGGTGGGGATTGAAAATGGGCAAAATCGTTCCAAGGGAATGGAAATGGGGAGGGCTCAAATTTTTGAATACCGTCTTAACATGATTCTGATAAAACGAGCTTTTACACAACGACAGGAAAAAAATAAATATTTTTCGTTATAGCAGTTGTCAACAATTAAAAAAAAAAGCAATAAAATTCACAGCACAACAATTGCTTTTTCTATTGCAAGATTTCACGCGAAAAATTAAATTAAATGTTTGGCGAATTGAAAACAAATTGAATATTACGTAATAAGTTTTCTAGAGCAAGATTTCCGCATGAAAACTCAAAATGAAATAAATAGTTTGACGAATTAAAATATATATATATATTGCGTCATATTAGAAATATGATGGACCTCAGCAGGTGAATATGTAACGTCATGTGAGTTTGAAGAAACTTATTAAAACAACATAATAAAAACCCGACTATGGAAATATTAACATATTTTAACACTTTGAGGTTCTCTGAATTTGCTTTAGCCATTTTTAAACCTACTCCACATACATGCGTGTGTGTATTCGTGTATATTAGAATTTTCACAAAATGTTTAGCTCCCTTAGAGCTCATTCTTAGTGAAGGACCTGGGTTTATATCGAATCTTGATTTAAGTTTTGTCGTGAATTTAGAACTTCGAAATCTACCTCCGCCTGTAGGCCCGAGCCGGCAGGGATTTTTTTGTTTTGAACTTTTCTCCAATACAGTATTTTATCACAATAAGTGACTTTTATTTAAAATATGAAGATGATAACCCATTTGAAGCAAAATTTAGTCATTTTTTGATGGAAATAATTCAAAATGAAATTAGATTATAAGAGATGCTCTTTTCTACAATATGGTTGCACATGGCATTTTTTTAAATTTTCTCTATGTTCTAAATTTTCATATCAATAGTTAATAAGTGTAATGAATGTGCATATTTTTTTATAAAATTTGAAGAAATACCAATTCTTTAGAATAAAATACAGAAGATTTCAAATTCAAGTGGATATACATATAAGAAAATTTTGAATGTGTATTTTGAAGAATTGTATATTTTTTTTCTCTGAAATTTTGAATAGATCCATACATAAGTTTTTTCTTTACCATTATTTGAAGTGTACTCATTATTTAATTTAAATCAATTATGGATCAGAAGATGAACAGTGCACAAGTGTTCAGCATTGCTTTGCACGAATTTCACAAATCTTATTCCCGAAACCATCAAATATTTAATTGAATCCAACAATAGTAAATTTTCAATAGATGACACAGCAATAAATCTGATAATTAAAAGTTTTCAATTTGAAGCAAAAAATTTAATTGAGCTTCATGAACTTTTCATAGAAAATAAATTTAAGGAAGCCATTCAGGACACTGAAAACCTAAAAGAAGTTAATAAGAAAATCCTCGAAAAATTAAAACAGAGTACATCTACAGAAAAAGTAAGAATTTCAACGTGTGATGCAGACACACAAACAGATTTCGAAGACTCCATCATTCCTGTGAATGAATCCTTCAACACATCCATTTTTGATAATTCAATAGCTAATACATCTATCTCTAATGATCAAATTAATCTCTCTAATATATCTGATAATTCAAGAAAACTCAAGAAAATTAAAATAATAGTCTACAATCTTCCCAATAATATTAATGATCATCAAGTAATCCATGCAATAGGAAATACTGTTAACACGGACCAGTCACTTTAATTAAGAAATTTAGAAGCAAGGATGGTAATAGATGCAATCAAGTGATCGACGATAAGTAAGTCTACAATCGTAAGATGATCGATAAGTAATTTCAATAGTTAGAAGCACAAATATCAAAACTAACAAATATTATTTGCAGCTCATTTTGCATTTGTACTGTTAATCGCCTAAATTAAATCTAAACTTACACACATGTATGCATGTGCTAACCCCAAAAAAATATGAACATTTTTAAACCATTCATACATAGAGTAAATATAAGGAATAGTAAGTTATATCTGAAATCCTGAAAACAATAAACGTCAGCATCATTAGCATTCAGTGTTTCTAATAGTTTTGCCGAATTTTTAATCCCTAACAATTTTTATTTGGTGTATATAAGTTCAAAAATTAAAAAAACATTTATTCAAGCTTTACCAAAGAAACTCTTGCTGTGCTTAACATTTTGTACCAATTGGTTCTTTTTTTCTTATATATTCTTTTACAATAGCAGTTCAGCCAATGTCATTCTTTCTTTTTCTTTAGCTCCAGTATTTGCTATTTATTAATGCAAAAGTAGAATGAGAAAATAAGATTCTGGCTATTTTATTCCTTTACTTACAGAAATTTATTATATTGGGTGAGTGCAAAAGTTCTACCCGTTTTGAAGATATGTAAATGCTAAGTGGAGTACGGACGTTACAGCTGACACTTTGAGGACAGGAAAGTGGCCAATAACGCGTGGAGCAGTAGAGTATGTATAAGCACAACGTTTCTCAGAAGAACTCACGCCAAACAGGAAACAAAATGTAAGCAAGAAAGACCACATCAGACATTATTTACTGTATGAGTATGATAAAGCCGTTACAGCAGCCACAGTTTGCCGCAGCATTTTTCAAGTATATGAGGAGGATGCCGTAGACGATAGCACCTGCTACCATTGGTTTAGTAAATTTCTGGACGGAGACAGGAGATGTAAAGTTCATGCCCATTCTGGACGCCTATCAGTGGTTTCTGACGAGGATCTGAACACTGTCGTAACAAATTCCTCACATGCAACAATCGAAAAATTAGCGGAAACATTCTCGGTACAGAGAACGACAGTCGAAAGACGGATGATTGTGCTTGGCTTCATCACCAAGCTCGATCAGTGGTGCCACACTAGCTTACACTAAAGCAACGAGAAGAGAGGATCAGCACTCATGTTTCTGTGCTTTCGTGTAACTGTAGGGAACCATTTTTGAATCGGATTGTAACGTGTGATGACAAGTTTATATTGTACCATAACATGAAGTTTCTAAGGACCGTGTGACGAAGTTGCAGAAGGTACCCTATTGACTTAAACAACAGGAGTCCATCCCGAAAATCTTTTGCTCAGTGTATGGTGGGATGCCAAGGAAATAACCAACTACGAGGTCCTCGCACCAAACGATCAATGCAAACCTCTACTGTTAACAATTGGTCAGACTATGAGCAAAACGCACGTCTAAGCAGCCAACACTCATCAATTCCAGAGGGGTTCTCTTTCATCATGATAAAGCCAGGCCTCAAGTTGATTTAAGGACTCGGGAAAAATTACTGGACCTTGGTAGGGAAGTGTTACCTCACTCGGCGTATAGTCCCGACCTTGAACCTTCGATTTATCACCTTTTTTTTATCGTTACACAACGCCTTCACTCGCCGAACCTTCAATGATGTGGAGACTATAAAAACGGCATTACAACAGTATTTTGATTCCAAAGTAGAGGAGTTTTATTGGTGTGAGTTCACTTGTTGCCAAATGGATGGCAAGAGGTCATACATAATAATGGTACTTGCGTGAATTCCTGGATGCTTAAATATTTGTGTTCTCCGCTTTTCTGTTTTCACTAAAAAATGGGTAGAACTTTTGCACTCACCCAATACTTCTATGTTATTTTATAAAAGGATGAATAATTTAATTACTAAAACGAAATTATAACATTGCAAGTTATATTAGATTTAAAATATTTTTAAATGAAATACTTTTTATATTATGTTAGATTAGAACTAGGCGATCTAGGATCAGGAGAAATTTTGCAGAAACATATACAATTGATTTCGATTTTAACAACAAATTGCATAATTCTCCGAGATAGAAAAATTTCACTAGAAATAAAAAGATCCGTATGGCGACCGTCACAAAATCGATCTGAGAATAATATGTATCGTATATCAGGGGCGATTCAATTCCGCATTTTCAGAGAATTAAAAAAAAAAAATGGTTATCAATCTGAAAATTTAGACAAAAATAATGCGAATTTTGTAAAAAGAAAATTATGGAAAAAACGAGAATTGCGTCACAAGATCACAAAATAACCGCAAATTTCATCAAAAGACCGCGAAATGAAAATAAATTTTTTCAAAAGATCACGAAATAAATGCACATTTCATCAAAAGATCGCATAAGAACCGCAAATTTCATCTAAAGATCGCGAAATGAAAGCAAATTTTGTCAAACGATCACGAAATAAACGCACATTTCGTCAAAAGATCGCGAAAAACGCAAATGTCGTCAAAAGATCGCGAAAAAACAGCAAATGTCGTCAAAAGATCGCGAAATAAACAGCAAATGTCGTCAAAAGATCGCAAAAGATACGCACATTTTGTCAAAAGATAGCGAAACAACCGCAAATTTCGTCAAAAGATCGCGAAATAACCACAAATTTCGTCAAAAGATTGCAAAACAGCCGCGAATTTCATCAAAAGATCACAAAACAACCGCGGTTTTCGTCAAAACAGGGCGAAATAACCGCGAATTTCGTTAAAGGACCGCGAAAAAACCCGAATTCCGTCAAAAGATCGCGAATTGAACACAAATTTCGTCAAAAGATCGGGAATTGAAAGCAAATTTTCTTTAAAAGATCACGAAACAACCACAAATTTCCTTCAAAAGATCATGAAACAACCACAAATTTCATCAAAAGATCGCGAAACAGCCGTGAATTTCGTCAAAAAGAAAGGAAACAACCGCAAATTTCGCTGAAAGATCGCAAAGAAACCTCACATTCCGTCAAAAGATCACGAAAGAATCACAAATTTCGTCAAATGGTCGCCAAAACAACCACGAATTTCGTCAAAGAATCGCGCATTTCGTCAAAAGGAAGGCGAAAAAACCGCAAAACTCGATAAAAGATCGCGAAATAACAGCAAATTTCGTCAAAAGATCGCTAAAAAACGCAAATTTTGTCAAAAGATCACAAAAAAAAAAAAAACGTGAATTCCGTCAAAGGGCCGCGAAAAAAACAGTTCTGGGAGTGGATTCCCCCTTCCCCCACTCTGCTGCAACCTTTCTGAAAATTTGCTGAGAATTTCTGAATTTTTTTTTTTCACTCAGAATCGCCTCTGCCTGCCATATATACTCGGGGATAAATTGAGAAATATTTAAAAATAAATTTTCTATATCTACTGCAATACAGCATTTATTTATAACATACCGTAAAAATTCGGGGAAATTTTCATGTGCATTGAAGGAAATGGTGGGAGTAGAAACATTTTCTGAACCCCTGACTTACTGTAGTTAAACTTTTTACAATAGTCAGGAATTAAGCTCAGAAACAATTATTTAAAGCTTTTTTTGTGTATTCATAAGGGGCTGTGCAAATATAACGTTATCATTTTAGGGGGAGGGCGTAGCTAGGGGGTGCTAGGATAGGCTCAGCCCCCCGTAAAAAATGTTGAATCCCCCCCCCCCCTTCCCTGAGAAATAGTCCAAGGTCAGCAAATGGACGGAAAGAGAAGAACGTCAAGAGATGAATTTAAGTGTATCATCTTTGGTTTAATGATACTCTTGAAAAAACCGATAATATATTCAATCGATAGCTGAAATCTTACAATTTTTGATTCTAAATGAACTTGCATTATGGGATATTTATGGTATAGATGAGCCTGAGGAAATTAGTTTATTTAAAAACCTCTTTAAATACACAGGCAAAAAGGACATGATGCTTGCAGTATGCGCCAAAGCTGTGCCAATTAACGCAACATACACATCACCTGAAATACAAAATAGTGTAATACAAATCCTTGCTGAAATAGTGTCAGAGGATATATAAAATTATATTAATAATGCTGATGTTCCCTGGTTTTCGATTTTGGAAGACTGGACATATGATAAAAAAACAGGGAAAATGTTGCATTAAGAGCAAGATATGTGAAGAACGGGAAAGTAAAGGAATCAAATATCGAATTAAAAAATTGTTCTCAGGGATGTAGTGGAGGGTATATGGGGGTATATGCCGTATACCCTCTGGATTTTTTAAGGAACACCGTATACCCTCTGTTTCTCAAGAAAGCTATAGTATATATATATACTAAGGTATGTATACCCTCTGCCTTGAGCGTATACCCTCTGCTTTGAACATATACCCTCTGGGTTTTTTTTTACGACTACACCACTGGTTGTTCTGACTTGGATGCAAAAACATTTTCTGATTTAACTTTAAAGGTCCTTCATGATTGCAATTTAGATAATTCTAAAATTTTGAGTCAATATTATGATGGCACTGGAATGAGCTGCATGAGCAGTGAAAAAGGTGGTGTCTAAGCAATATTGCAGAAACATCTTAACAGGAACATCCCATACGTAAATTGCTGTAACTAAAGGCTTCATTCAGTAATCATATAAAGGCAATAAATGAGGTAACTGAAACCAAAAAGTTTTATGATCAATGTTTCATATTGTACAATTTTTGGAAAAAGGCAGCATGCTAAGAAATATGAAGGTCAATCCCTTGCTCGTTTGTTAGAACAGCGATGGAGTGGACATTTACATGTTACAGAAATTGTCTATAAGAACTATAAATTTTTTGTTGCATATACTAGAAGAAGTTTACTTATTTAAGGTCAAATGAAATTTATGACGAAATATTATCTAATGTGTGGAAGTTTCTCTTTAGTGGTGTGCTCTTATGTGCATTATATTTACTAAGTAATTATTCATTTGTAAACATTCACTATTTATTACAAAATTACAGGAACAAACACTAACATAAAATATAATACAACATATTCAATATTTCTTATCACAGTTCCCTTATTTTAACCATTGCCAATATCTGTAATTAAAAGTTGTTATTCACGTGTTGCCATATAAGTGCATAATGTTTATTTTGAATACACAACAGTTTCCTCCCCTTTCAATTAACAGCACAATCTTTTTGGTGGTCTACGGATCCTTTTAGATCTTCTTAGCTGCATTAGATTGTGAACAACTTGGGGTGTGGTAACTGTAGGAGATACGACTGGAGGCAACTCTTTGGTGGTACCCTCGGAGGTCCTAGGTGGCTCAGTCGATGTGTCTCTCTCCGTTGATGTTATTGTTGCATCAGATGGTTCATTCACATTTACTATTCTTGGTCTGTATTCAACATCATTGTGTACTTCTTTGCCTGCTGATCGAATTTGATCGATATGTCGCCTAACCAAATTACTTGCACATTTATGGTATAGTATAATTCACCATCTCGGCTGATGATACGACCGAATTTCCATTTTGTATTAGCTGCAGTGTAATCTCGAACGGCTACTTTATCACCCACTTCAAAATACCGATCATTAAAATATATATCCTTCCTAATCTTGTTTTGAATTCTTTCTTTAGGGTTAGGAGTTAAGAGGTCAATTCTCGTACGAATTTCTCTTTTTAAGAACATACTTGCTGGAGAATGCATGGTAGTCATATTGGGTGATTTCCTATATTGTAACAAAAAACAGTTAATCTTTTGATTGACACTACCAGGGTATTTTTGCATTGCTCGAAGAGATTGCTTCAAAGTATGTACATATCTTTCTGCTTGACCATTGCTGGAGGGCTTGAAAGGTGCACACGTTTTATGTATAACTCCATTATTTTGCATAAATTTCTGGAACTCGTATGATGAAAACTGCGGTCCATTTTCACTGACTAACATGACTGGCAATCCAAAACGAGCAAAACAATCTCTTAAGACATTCTGCTGTTTTCAAGGCAGTTGTCGATTTCATAGGGTAGACTTCGAGCCATTTTGAATGTGCATCCACAATTAACAAAAACATATGCTCAAAGATTGGCCCGGCAAAATTAATATGAATCCTTTCCCATGGAGAACTTGGATACTCCCAATGGTGTGTTTTTGACCTTGGAGGATCATCCTTAATTCTTGAACAATCAGTACAGTTTTTAACAACATCTTCGATGTCTTTATCTATGTTTTTCCAATTGTCATAGGATCTAGCTATTGCTTTCATTTTTATGACTCCCAAATGTCCCTGATGAAGTTCTTCCAAAACCTTGTCATGATATTTTTTAGGTACACAAACTCTTTGGCCATACATAATGCAACTATCCTGGAGAGTATATTCGACTTCCTTCCCTTTTAAAGAAGTCCCCTTTTATAAAGCATTTAGCAAAGGCGCCAAATCTTTGTCATTTGCAGTTGCTTTAGCTAAATCTTTTGCTGTTATTGAAAGTGTTTCGATTTGGGAAAGTTGAAAAACTGAAACTTCATCTTTTAATTCTAAGTCTTCAGATCTTAAGGGTAATCTTGAAAGACAATCTGCAATACCATGGTCCTTAGTATTCCGATAAATTATGTCGAACTGATAAGCCTGCAATACTAGAGCATAATGCAAAAGTCTTGTAGCAGACAAAACTAGAAGGCCCTTTTTGGAAGCAAAAATTGTTTTGAGAGGTTTGTGATCTGTAATGAGTGTAAATCTATTTCCTTTAAGGTAAAGATAAAACTTTTTAACTGCCCAAACTAGAGCTAAAGCTTCTTTATCAATCTGTGAGTAGTGTTGTTCGGTTGGCAAAAGTGTTCTTGAAGCAAATGCAATAGGCCTCTCAGAGCCATCTGGAAATCTATGGGAGAGCACTGCACCCAAGCCGACTGGAGATGCATCAGCTTTCAGCTGCAAGAAAAATGGGAAGTTTGGGGTCGTAGTGTGCTAATACTCTATCAGAACAGATTTCATCTTTTATATTTTGGACTGCTTCTTGACACTTTTTATCCCACTTCCATGGAACGCCTTTTTTAGTTAAGTTATGCAATGGATATGCTAAAGTAGCAATTTTGTTTGAGAATCTAGAATAAAAGTTAACTAATCCCATAAAAGATTGAATTTCCTGAACATTCTTAGGAATTTTAGCATTCTTAATTGCAGCAATCTTTCATCTGTTTTACATAAGCCTTGGGCATTTATCTTAAATCCGAAAAATTCAATTTCATTTTGGAAAAATTTGCTCTTATTCTTATTTATTCTCAATCCATGTTGACGACATCTGTCGAAAAATTTCCGTAATTGTGACAAATGTGTCTGGAAATCTGGTGCTGCTATCCGTGCATCATCATAAAATACTTCAACTCCTTCTAAATCATGAAATACACTTTCAATATGTTTCTACCAGATAGCAGGTGCTGAATTAACTCCATACATCAATCTTGTGCATTCGTAAAGTCCCTTATGGGTATTAATCGTTAATAACTTTTGACTGTCAGGGTGAACCTTCATTTGTAAATAAGCTTGACTAAAGTCAATCTTTGAAAATATCTTACCATCACTGAGCGAAGCAAAAATTTCTTCTGTTTTTGGAAGAGGATGTCTTTGAATTTTTAGATTTTTGTTAAGAGTGACGGAATAATCAGCACATAATCGAATTTTCCCATTTGCTTTAACTACTGGTACTATTGGAGTCGCCCAATCTGAAATATTACATTTTTTAATAACTCCGTCTTCCTCAAGTCTTTCTAATCCCTCTTCAACACGCTTTTTCATAGCAAAAGGTAATGGTCTCGGTCTACAAAAAACTGGAAAGGCATCCGGTTTTAACTCAAGACTACATTCATAATTCTTTATTTCGCCCAATTTTTCATCAAATAATTCTGCATATTCTTCTAATAGTTTTGTAAGATTTCCCTGTTCTATAACTGTAAGAGCTTTTATTCTCGCCCAATCTAAATTGATTTTATACAGCCATTCTCGACCCAAGATCGTGTCTAAATTTTCTTCAACAATATACAAATTTAAGTACTCTATTTGATTCTTATATTTTACTTTAACCATTGAGTAACCTAGTGGTTTAAGGATTTCACCGTTGTAGGTCTTAGATGTCAAGTCCGTAGGACAGATTTTCTTTCTCGAAATCTCTTTAAATTTCTTCAAACTCATTACCGATACCGTACCGCCCGTATCAACTTCCATTTCGACAGATTTACCTTCAATTTCCACAATTACTATTATGGGGGGGTCTCTTAGGAAATTCTTCTTTGATAGAAATGTTCTCAACTTCTAAACTATGAAGTGGAACTAAATTTTGAACTTCTGTTTCGCTTACATGAAACTCTTTTTGTTTCACAAATCTAGTTGGTTTAGCCTGTTTAGCGAAGTAACAAGCTCATTCAATGTGGCCAATGCGTTGGCACGCTCTGCATTTACTAGTTTTAAACTTACAGTTATATTTATTATGATTTGATCTGTTACATCTAGAACAATGTACTACGTTATTTTTCTTTTGTGTGTTCCTAGGTCATGTTGTTTTATTTTTCCCATTATATACACCAACAGCTTTAATTTCTTGAGGCTTACTCATTATATCATTAACGCCTTTAGTGGCCCGTTCTATTGCTAAAGCGATCTGAATGGTTTTATCGAGATCGATATCGTCTTCTTCAAACAGTCTATCTAAGATTAACCTATCTCGCAAACCACTAACGAAGACATCTCTCAACATAGTATTCAACATAATTTGATTGTACTTGCAAGGAATTGCTAAAGAGCAAAGTCCAGCAAGATAAGAACTAATGCTTTCCCCTTCGTTTTGTTTCCTGTTCAAAAACGTATGTCTGCTGGGTATTATTAATGGTTTAGGGTTCAAATGCTCTTGTAAAATATTTTTAAGCATTTCATATTCCTGATCACTGGGATTTTGTGGAGCAAGAAGATTTTTGAGCAAGCTATACAACTTAGCGGATAAACTTGATATTAGAGTTTTTGCACGTTTTTCCTTTGGCACATTTTGTATGTCTAAAAATGCTTCATATCTATCCATGAAAGTATCGAAACTTTCTAATGATTCATCATATTTCTCGAATTGCACACCAGAAACCTTATTATTCTTTTGAGTACTTTCCCCTTTTAGCGCATCCATTAACGCTTTATTTTGTTTAATTAATTCTTCAACTAACTTTTCCATTTCTACAGAATAATAAGAAATTTCTTACCTTGGCAATCTTCAGAAATCGTAGAAGTATTCTAACGTATCCATATTTATAAACTTGATGAATCAATCCCATCCTCGTCGCCAGTGTAAAAGTTTCTCGTTAGTGGTGTGCTCTTATATGCAGTATATTTACTAAGTAATTATTCATTTGTAAACATTCACTATTTATTACAAAATTACAGGAACAAACACTAACATAAAATATAATACAACATATTCAATATTTCTTATCGCAGTTCCCTTATTTTAACCCTTGCCAATATCTGTAATTAAAAGTTGTTATTCATGTGTTGCCATATAAGTGCATAATGTTTATTTTGAATACACGACATAATGGCCACTGAATTTCTTAACATATTTAAAAGGAAGTTATTATAAACAGTTTAATAAGAAACATAATGCCTACAATATGAATATGCACTAATTTATCTTTCTATATAATACTTTGTTTCATTACATATGTTTGTGTGTGTTTGTTTATGCGTGCATGCGTCAGATAGAAAGAAAAAATATGAGCCTCCCCTACATTTTCTTGAGCTCTGCCTATTATTCACTTCTAGCTTCAGCCCTGGAGGGGGTCTGGCACTTGATATCATAAGATATCGGTAGGGGGAGGGGGGTTGTCTTTTGATATAGTTATCATGTTTTATCCAACCAAACTTGTCTTTTCTCTGTGACTTTTTCTTCACATCAAGAAAGTAATATCTTTATGAAAATACAAAGCTATTATTAAAGCTATTAAATGTTTATAAAATCACTTCATTCCAAAATATGGTATACCTTAATGTTCGGAATTCCTGTTCATCTTGCATATGCACATATAAATCACTGTTGAAGAAACTAGGAGCAAAATATGTTTAAAATGATACTTACATTTACCAGGAAAGAAAGAGAAAGAATGTTGTCCACTGTTTTGTTAAGCATTTCTACTTTTAACTCTTTCCGGGCAGCGATAAGTGCAAAAAGACAATATTACTGTTGAATGCATTGTGTTAAAAATAAACTGTTATAAACTGTTGTTAAATACCTTTTACTAGTAACTAATTCTTTTAGATGTTATTTGATATAAATTTATTTCATGTATAATATTCATATTTTATTGACTTCTTCTCTTAATTTGAATCTGTAAAGTATACGACTAATAAATATATAAACATATCTGTATATCACTGTAAACGTAGAAAAGAAAGAAAAATAATGTAAAAATAAAAGTAATCTGGAGACATTGATAACGATATCATCAGGAGGGGGGGGGGGGGGGGGGGGGTTGACGAATGATAACCAAACGTATGATATCGCGAGGGGGGAGAGGGTACAAAATTAGTAAAATGCTGATAATGTTATATATGCATAGCCCCTAAGTCAAAATACCTGTAGAAATTTTCCAAATTACGTTCATCTTAGATTTTAATATACTCTTTTTATTTAATTTTAAACATTTGGAAAATTTATGATTTTAATCAATTATTTTTTTTTAATCAGCTGATTAAAATCACGATTTAAATTAACTGATTAAAATCGTTGACCCCTATGCACAATGTTATGTAATCCTGTGATAATTTTATTTTTCAAAAACATAATTTAATTCAAATTGGTTACATTATCATTCCTTACAGCAAATGACGAAAATGTTTGCACCATTCTGAATGCAAACATGAACACGTCGAACCAAGTTTTTTGACACACTTTGCAACATTGTTGATGCATGTTATTGACGAGATTTCTTCAGTTATGATTTGTTTTATTTCTTCGAAATTTGCAAGAATTCTCTGGAAAACCCTATCTTTGAGTTTACAAAAATAAAAATGATGAAAGAAGCAGATGATTTAGTACTCAAATCATTTGTGCAGAATCAGATTAAAAATTACTAATGATGTTCATACGAATTTCTGTTTAAAAAATTAGTTTTCGCAGTTCATTTAGAAAGTGAAAAGAATGATACCCACACATTAAATATAGATATTAAATAAGTAATGGTGTTGAAAGTCTTGCTACATATATTATAGATGTGGATAATACAAAAAACAAACAGGGGCTCTTTTAAATTGATCACCCTATTACCAATATATATAGAGGGTGAATCTGAAATGCTCCAACAAACTTAGGGGAATGATAGTACTCATCAAGACGAACAAAAAATGCAATGGTGCATGGAGTCGCAAATGACATTTAAAGGGTGAAAATCGCAAAACCAATAAAAATATCGAAATCTCGCATGCTGCTTTCCTGCAGAACTGGCTAGTAGCACAAAGTTGATTTTCTTTTCACTTTATGCATTGCATATCTGGTCAGAAAGAGATAACAAAAACTTGGAAGAAAGTCAAACAAATCTGTGAGCAGGAATCCTGAAGTCTTTGAGTGTGTCTGCCAGTCGTTCCTCTGTAGATGTACTCTGTGTAATAATGTCTGTGGTCGACACTTTGAACTATTGTTGTAAAATATTTGTTTTCTCTGGACATCAAGAGCTGTGTTGTACCTATTCTGTGCAATAAATAATTTTCTGGAGTGTTTCTTTCTTGTCTCAGTTTGTCCATTGCGCATTTTCTCGATTTTCATCCTTTAAACGTCATTTGCGACCCCATGTTACATTGCATTTTTTGTTTGTCTTCATGAGTACTATCATCCTTCTAAGTTTGTTGAAACATTTCAGATACATCCTGTATATTAATATTATTACACAATTTACATAAATGATTAAAATTGTAACATTTTGGCTATCAAAATAATTTATTATACAAAATGCATGAAAAACTTCAAATCGGATGTCAAAAATCAATTCCACCTTACATATTTTAGTTAAAATAACTGCAGCACAGAAAAATTTTAAATAATTTTGGAAGCAAGTTAATGTTAACTTTTGTTTTTTGTAAAAGTGGGTTGGGTTGATTTTTGACAGCCAATTTATCTATTCGAGGAATATAGGCCCAGGGAGGGAGTGCAACTTCATAGGGGTCTTTCTAAGGGAACCTAACCCGTATTTATGCATGGAAATCCATGGTTTGAAGAAAACCACGAAAACTCCGAACGATTAGACTGACAGGCACGATTGGGTTCGAGCCCAGCACCTCCCGTCTACCAGCTTCGAGAGTAGGACCCCTGATGGGGCTCCTTTTTTTGTAAAAAAGCTGTTACACACTACAGAAACACGACTTTCACAGCTTTATCAGTTCCTAATTTTCAAATATAGGGGAGAGGGGGGCACCTTTTAACGTTTTTTGCAAAAGAATTATTTGTGAAGTAATACTGCTTTAAAAACTGAAATTCTAAGTGCTATTTATTAAATTCATATTTCAGGTATCCTCTGAATTTTTTCCATAGTGTCTAGTCAAAGGCAAAATACCAAATTTTGCATCTTTAGTGATGTATGCACATTGTTGAAACCTGCCCCCCTGGGGGGGCAGATTTCAACAGGAGGTGGGGTACATTTCAACAATAGAAGAGAACCTACAAATATCATACATTTTGGCAAAACAAACTTTATTTACAAACTAATATAGCAGATGAATGAATATAGTGGATTGATATAGATTCCATCTACATTATTTTGTCTTTAATTAAATCAAAATTTATGGAAAATGTCATTGCAAATACAGCTCGGGCTGTTCCTCCACTTAAATTTGGTTGAGGCAGTTTCATTTTAATATCATTTCGTTCTATGCTACTAATGTCCTCCTTTTCTGGAAAATAAAATTTCCAAGAATCTTCTTTTTTTCTCATAAACTGTACCTTATACCCGTCTTCTTCTATTTCTTCAATTTTTCCTACAAACAGAACTTTTTTCTTCTTTCCACAAAACTCAACAAGAACAAAGTCATTAACTTCTATTACTGAATCATCAGTTATTTCAAAATCCATTTGTTCTTCAAATTCCGTAGTAGTAGAAGTCAAAAAGTCTTCACACTTTGATTCATCATGTAAAGAAATATCATCTGCACATTCACTATCAGAAGATTCAACAAATAATTTTTTGGGTGGTTTCGACTTAAGCTTAATTTCATTTGAGACTGATTTCTTTTTCTTTTCCAATCTTTTAATGGTTTCTTCTTCAATACGGTTCTTTTCAGGTGTTTCGGTCAATATTTTTGACTTCCCTTTCTTCCTTCCACCCTTTTTAGCCTGGGCAATTGCTTTAGGGTAAGGCCTCACATCTACAGGTGTTATTAGTCTAGGTTCATTAGTTTTACTTTCAGTTGACCATTTTCGTATTGGTGTACAAAAAGTAGGATTTTCTTTACTAGTGCTTGCGAGACTTTTTGTTGAGCATCGTTCTTCAGCAATTGAATCATCAGGAAGAATTTCAATGGAATTAACAGGATCTTGTTGAATAGAATTAACAGTTACAGAAGAAGGTTCAAAATCTTCATCAGTGAAAACCAAACGTGAAAAAGGCCAGATTCCAGTTTTTTGGAAGGCTGCTGTGATGTTTTTGCTAGTAAATGAGGCGGCATATGCAGTATTTGCTAATCCGGCTAAGTTATGTATGCTGATGGTCTTGCCTGGGTTTGATACCATCCAATCATTTTGTGCTACTCTCAACTTGGATTTGAATGGTCCTAAGACTCCAACATCCAAAGGCTGGAGGCGGTGTGAGCAGTGTGTAGGAAATGTTACTAGCACTATACCGTTATCTTTAGCAAAGAGCACAGCATCAAGTGTACAATGACTTTCATGATTGTCCATAACCAAAAGTATTTTATTGTCTACTGAACAACGAGTATGCTTTTTAATGTGCTTGAGAACCTCCAGAAACAGAGGTCCAATCATGTAGCCACTTTTGGGACTGTTAGCTAAACCTAAACTCCCTGTTGGTGCCCCAAATAACATAGAGTCATGGAATCTTGCCCTTGGGAAAATGAATACAGGAGGGACTGTATTTCCTAAAGCATTGATTATCATACACATTGTAATCATGCTTCCACGCTCACCAGAAACTGCTTGTCCTACCTGACGAGCTCCTAGCTTGGCAACAACGCTAGGAGCTTGAACAACTGTTAACACTCCAGTTTCATCTAGGTTGTAGATGTGTTCAGCTGTAAATGCACCAGAATTAAGAGCTCGCTCATAATTGTCAAAAAATTCAGCAACATTTGCCTTATTAAAAGCTGTAGCTCTTGCGAAGCTGGTGTTTTCTGGTTTTCTTAATGTAAGCTGTGGATGACGTTTCATGAAACCCTTAACCCAGTCTATTCCAGAAATTTTATTTTTGTCCCAGCTACTTGGAATTTTTAAATTGAGACGTTTTGCATAATCAAAGGCAAGTTGTCGAATTTGTCTATAAGTTAAGCCACAATTAAGAACTGAACATTTAATTATATATTCACAAAGCAGGGTTTCTTGCTCAACATTAAAAATTTGTTGACTTGTGTATTTGGAACTGTAGCATTTTGTGTTAGTTGTACATCTTCTGGTTTCATCAACTAGAGAATTAATTGCCTTGCTTTTTTTAATCTATAAAATAGAGCTGAAAAGTCCATTCCATATAAATCTGCTGCTGCTCGTAGAGATGTGCCATTTCGAACTGCTTCCATTGCTTTCTCAATGACTTCTTCACTAACTTCTGGTTTAGTACGCTTTTTCTTGTATGTTCGCACCATTTTTTATAACCTGAAAGTCAAAATAATAGGGCTAAGCATTTTAATTATTAAAATGTTAACATTAAAATAAGCGTCTGAAACTTTCATGAAAAGTAACATCTTAAACTTTTCAACTCTCCTAAATTTATACTTTAATTTAAAAACAAATGATAAATAAATAAAAAAAAAATGATAATAAATTGTCTTGAATATTTTTAGTGATTATAGAATTTTAAGAGAAAAAAAAGCTTTACTAATGCTTCTAATGAATTCTTTGTTAATAAATTCTATTTTAAAGAACAACAACAGTGCAGCTGATTAAATTTTGATTTTAAGCTTTTGAAAAATTATATAATTTTTTAAAAAATAATTACAAACATGTTTTTTGAACAAATTCATATATATTTTTTAATTTTTGAGGTATTTAGAATAATACCTCAAAACAAAATTGAATATTTTAAATGTAACAACCTTGATTATAGATATACTACTATATAGCTTACTATAGACTGTATAAGCTTAGGATTATCATGCTTCAAATAGCAATAAATTGTAAAATTATCCTGAAACTTTAAAATCTGACCTAGATGGTTGATCTAAAAAGTTACAAGCTAATTTTCATAATTATATAACTAAAAAATTGTTAGGGGCACCTTTCAACACTGTTGAAATGTGCCCCCTAAACTCTGTTGAAATGTGCCCCTGGTACAGACATTTTGGTTAAAGTATTATCAACCATCTTAAAAAAAGATTTGTGACTTATTAACAGTGTAGTTAGAAGCAGAATTAAATAAACTAGTAGGTGAATAAATATCACTTACCTGAGTAAAAGATTATTGGTTGATAAACTGTTACAAAATCAAAATTGCCTTTTTACTTTTGGGGTGTTAAAACTTGTTCCACAGAATAACACAACAGTTGTAAAAAGAAATGGCTGAAAACTAAATGTCAACAGTTAAGTATACTAAAAGCTTATTGGCTGGCATATTGGCCAATCATTGTGCAGTATTAGAAGTCAGAAATTCCAGTTGTTGAAAGGTGCCCCATGTTGAAATGTACCCCCCTCTCCCCTACCGAACAGAAAACAGGAAAAAAACATTCTACTGAAGCAGATGAAGCTATTGCAGTAAAAAGATGGTTGATTACAAATTCTTTAAGTTTTTAATATTATCCTTTTTGATAACTGTAACATTTGTCTTCGACCATTCTAAAGGAAAGAGTTCTTTCATTATATTAGATTGAGGCAAAAATTCATTGAATGGTTCAGATTTCACTTCAAACTTTAATATAATAGGCATCACCAAAGTACAGAATTTCTCTTTAGTAAACAATAATGCTGATATTTTCTCAGAGCTTGTTAATTTCTCTCCTACATAATGGGGATTCAAAAGATAGGATAATAAATGTGTTGGGCTCAATGCTTGTTTGTAATGAGCAAAGTCATACAATTTTATTTTACTTAAACTTGCAGAAGTTTTTCTAAATACAGTATAACTTCAAAAATCTGGCCTCACCGGGACCGAGATTATGCCGGATTTTTCAAGGAATCTAAAAAGTAGATATCAAAATTAGTACTACATTCTTAATGGTGCCTTTTTAGCCATAATTCAGTTTCATTATTAAGTCATAATTATGTTAGAAAAAGATAAAATTAAATTTAAAAAAAAACTTTCATTAATTAATATTTTCTGTGTTACAGAAAAAAAAAATCTGATAAAGAGTGAAATTATTTCTTCTTGTGTAATTTCGGAAGCCACTGACGTCAATTTTGTTTGCTTCAAATTTTTTGATTGTTCCTTAACAAGTCTTTCTTGTATTTTATACAAATGAAGAATGTCTATTTCAGAAATACAGTCTTGTTCCTCTAAAGCCCTTAAATCACCTCTGACAAATGAAAAAAAAGTCAAATATTTTTTTTTTTTTTTTGGCATTTATTACTTTTGAACTTGAAGCTTTTAATTCATAAACAATTGCTATTTTTCTTCTTCCATAACTTGAAAGTGTAAAAGAAAAAGGGAAGGGTAAGACGGTTTTGATACCGGATTTTTGAAGTTGCACTGTATTAAGTAATAGGCAAGCAAATATTCCAGCTTAGATTTGCTTAGTGTTGCAAATTTATTTTACAATTTGATTTAAATGAAATTTGAAACCATTTTTTTCTAGCCTTTACATTGTACTTTTTGACAAAGATTAAACTGTATCCTTCTAAAACTCGATTGATTTTCTGTATTATATAAAACTAAATTATACTAAGTGCATCAGTATGTTTGTTTACATCTTGAATTTATTTTTAAATAATTTTTAAAATCTGATTTAAATCAATAATTTTTTTTAAATCCTGATTTTCATCAATGAACCCTGTCTAGTACATTCTTTCCTTATTTGCTAATTAAAAATGCCAAACAAAATGGTGCATTTATCACCCCATGTCAAAACGTCGCTGAATCGGGTGCCAAGCAATGGTGAAAGGCACAGTTAACCTCAGGAATTTACTGATTTACATATCCAGATTAATTTTTTACTTACCTCCATCAAAAATTTCACCCCAGCAGGATCAGCAGTGTAATGTGCTTCAGTACTGGCATCCTAAATAAAGAGGAAAAAACAGCATAATTAGGCAAAATGAAAAGATAGAACAAAGAATTACTGCTTGGAGACAAGTATATGTAGATCTAATTAAATGGTAAATTCATAACAAGATTTTGAGAAATTATTATGTTTCTACTGCAAAATTTATAGAAATTCACATGAATTATATTTTTGCTGCATACCGCTAGCCTGCTATTTCTTTAATAAGAAACTGAGTTCAAATTATAAAATCTTCATTTTATGAAAACTGATCTTTCTTAAACTAGAGGCCCTAACCTGCATAATACAGCAGAACACTATTTATTTATAGATTTCACATCCCTATAATTTTCATGTTGCTTTATTGTGCTTTGAAAGTGCAGAAAGTAAATGAAGCCTTAAAGTTAAAATTTTAATTTCATTTTATGTATATTTAGTATAGCACAAAATTAGCACTCGCCACGCGTCGAGTAACACTTAAAACATGGCGATTAACATTATTGTCCTCACTCGCCAAACTCAATGGGCACCACTCGCCAAATGCGATGGTTGAAAGACCGATGCCAGGGAGGAAAAGGGTGAAATTCGTTCGGAATTTACGGCTTCCAAATCGGCGATTCTCACGAACGTAAGAAAAGAAAGTAGCAGGGGTGATTCTGTCTCGAATTTTCCGAAAATTTAAGGCATTCAATTCCGAAAAAAAGGGCATCAGTCTGAAAATTCGGACATAAAAATATCGTTAATTTCGGTATGGTCGCCGAAAAAAATCAATTTCGTCAATCGTCCGTAGAAAAAAATCACCAATTCCGTCAAAGATCGCGAAAAAACGTGAATTTCGCCCAAGGACCACGTAAAAAACGCGAATTACGTCAAAAAACGCAAATTTCATGAAAAGATCGCGGAGAAAATGCAAAATTCGTGACAAGATCGTGGAAAAACGCAAATTTCGTCAAAAAATCGCGGAAAAAACACAAATTTCGTGAAAAGATCGCGGAAAAAAACGCAAATTTCGACAAAGAATCGCGAAAAGGAATCACAAAATTCTTCAAAGTATCGCGGAAAAACGCAAATTTCGTGAAAAGATCGCGGAAAACGCAAATTTCGACAAAGAATCGCGAAAAGGAATCACAAAATTCTTCAAAGTATCGCGGAAAACGCAAATTTCGTGAAAAGATCACGGAAAACGCAAATTTCGTGAAAAGATCACGGAAAACGCAAATTTCGTGAAAAGATCACGGAAAACGCAAATTTCGGGAAAAGATCGCGGACAAAACGCAAAATTCGTGAAAAGATCGCGGATAAAACGCAAAATTCGTGAAAAGATCGCGGATAAAACGCAAAATTCGTGAAAAGATCGCGGGAAAACGCAAATTTCGACAAAGAATCACAAAATTTTTCAAAGTATCGCGGAAAAACGCAAAATTCGTGGAAAAATCGCGGAAAAAACGCAAAATTCGTGAAAAGATCGCGGAAAAAACGCAACTTTCGTGAAAAGATCGCGGAAAAAACACAAATTTCGACAAAGAATCGCGAAAAAAAATCACAAAATTCTTCAAAGTATCGCGGAAAAACGCAAAACTCGTGAAAAGATCGCGGAAAAACGTAAAACTCGTGAAAAGATCGCGGAAAAACGTAAAACTCGTGAAAAGATCGCGGAATAAACGCAAAATTTGTGAAAAGATCGCGGAGAAAACGCAACTTTCGTGACAAAATCTCGGAAAAAACGCAAATTTCGTCAAAAGATCGCGGAGAATACACAAATTTCAAGAAAAGATCGCGGAAAAATGCAAATTTCGACAAAGAATCGCGAAAAAGAATCCCAAAATTTTTCAAAGTATATCGCGGTAAAACACAAATTTCGTGAAACGATCGCGGATAAAACGCAAATTTCGTGAAAAGATCGCAGATAAAACGCGAAATTCTTTAAAATATCGCGGAAAAAAGGCAAATTTCGTCAAAAGATCGCAGAAAAAACGCAAATTTCGTCAAAAAATCGCGGAAAAACACAAATTTCGAGAAAAGATCGCGGAAAACGCAAATTTCGTGAAAAGATCGCGGAAAAAACGTAAATTTCGTGAAAAGATCGCGGAAAAAACGTAAATTTCGTGAAAAGATCGCAGAGAAAACGCAACTTTCGTCAAAAGATCGCGAAAAAAACGCAAATTTAACGAAAAGATTGCGGAGAAAACACGAATTTCATTAAAAGATCGCGGAAAAAACGCAAATTTCTTCAAAAGATCGCCTAAAAACGCAAATTTCGTCAAAAAATCTTGGAAAAAAATTAAATTATTTTCAAAGAACTGCGAAAAACCCCACAAATTTCGTTAAAAGATTACAAAAAAAAGCAATTTTGTCAAAAGATCGTGGAAAAAACGCAGATTTCGTCAAAAGATTGCGAAAAAACGCAGATTTTGCAAAAGTTCACGAAAAAACGTGAATTTCGTCAAAAGATCGCGAAATTCGTTAAATGGTCGCAGAAAAATGCATATTAGTTAGTGCCGAGGGGGTTCCCGCTCTGCTATAACCTTTCTGAAAATTTCCTGTGAATTTATTTCATTGCAATTAATAGTAAAAATAAAATTTTTCAGTTGAGTGTAATCATATCGAATGGTAAGTAATATATATTAGTAAATTACAATGTTGATAGTTAGAAAAAACACAATTTTGTATGGAGCATACACAACTTTATTACTGGCCAGTGGTTAAAAAAACTGGCCAGTGAAAAAAATCAGTGTACTGCCCAGTGGCGAGTGGGTAAAAATGTTAATTTTGACCTATAATATTTAGGTGTCATTTTTTTACAGTTCCTTGACATACTGTAGACGATCTATAACAGAATTCTACATAATGCAATTTTCTGTATAAAACACAATTTCTAAGATGTAAACAATGAATTTTGCATTTAAAAAGAATCTGTAATTCACACTGTAGAACTTTTGCTAACCTTGGGAGGACTAAGTTTCACACATTATTCAAAAATTATTAATGAAAAAATTGCTATCATTCAATTAAAAAAATTTAGAAATGAGTAATATAATGATTTTGTACAGGCATATTTGGATCGTGCTTATAAGGTAATTTAATAATGCACAGGACACGGGTCTGTCCAGACTTTTCTCACAGGGTCCTGTTTTTGTGAAATTGTGAAGTTTTTTTTATTTTTGTGAAAATTCTAATCATAATTTTGTGAATTTTAAATTATCGATGTCTTCATGGTCTATCCTTCATATATAAAAAGCTAAGTAATATGCCTTTTGGTGAGTTCAACTGCTTACTTACAGGCCAGATTTTATTTTTAAATGACTAAATTTGTGAAAAGTTCAATTTGAAGGTGAAAAAAATTCTGTGAAAGGTCTACTTAAGAGACAAATAATTTTGTGAAGGGTCCTGTTTTGGGATAAAATGTTTTGTGAAGGGTCCTATTTGGTGATAAAAAATTTTGTGAAGGGTCCAGTTTTAAGATAAATTATTTTGTGAAGGGTCCTTTAAAGGACCTAAAATTTTCCTAAACATATCCCTGGATATAGGTCCTAAGGGGGGGGGGGGGGGGGGGGGGGGGCCCTCCGTGGGCAGGGGCGTGCCGAAGGCTGTTTTAGTGGGGGGGGGGGGTGTGAACTGAATTTTGCCGACTGCAAGATTGGGGTGTGAGAAAGGCTTTGTGATAGCCCCCGCCCCCCTCCTCAGCGCTGGAGTCAACTGTTCTACAATATAATGAATTTATAAAAATCACTAAAAGTCTTAAGTGTGTCACCTGCATTCTCCTTAACCACAGTCGAAATTAAATACTGTTATTCAGTATGTGTAAATTTTTTTTAATTATTTTACTATATAAGTAGAGTTGAGAATCCTGTTATTAATTAGGATTCTGATTACGATTTAAAAGGATATGTGTACGGATGTACCGTACATTAACCAGTTCTCAAAAGTAACAATTTAAGAATGTTGAAGTACTTCGGAATTTATGTTTCTATAAATAAAACCGCATGCTGTTATGTAATGTAAGTGTATAAATTTTAAAATACATAAAAAAGAAAATCTTGCTTGCTAAAAATAAGATATATATTAGTATAAGAGACTAAAAATTATCCTCCTATATTTTTAAATTATCACCCGCCTACCCTTCAGAATAGCCCATTTTCCAGCTACACTGTCTAAATCCAACATGTCAGTTATGTCTGTTTCACAGGCTAATAGCATTAGTTCGTCCAGTCGCCCTTCCGACATGGTGGTACCCAAGTAATTTTTTACTAACTTTAACCTGCTGAAACTTCTTTCATTACTTGCCACAGTTACTGGAATAATTAAGGCCAACTTGTAGGCCAAAGAAAAGTTAGGATACAAATGAGCCTTGCCCACAAGCTTTTGCGCTTCTGCGCCAATTGTATCTGATTCAGAACTAGCTATTTCTAAGGACATGAGATCAATTTCACATTCCAAGTTATCTACATCTTTGAGATCATCAGGGAATAATTGAAATAGTTTAGAAATGTCCTCAGTAGAGCTATACTTGATCCTAGATGGAAGGAGACCGGCCAGTGGTTTAACTTTCTCAAATACCAACTTATGAATGTCTCCAAATGCAGTTGTAAGCCGATCTACCACCATCAAAATTTCTGCTTTAAAATAATTCTCTCGTGTAAATAGAATTGCAGATTCAGGATTTTCGTCGATCTTCGATGGAGGCCTCCGTCGCCTGTGCCGCAAATTGAACTCACAATCTTGATTTATTCCGTGTGTCTTGCAGATGTTGTCAGCTTCCTTAATGATGTTCATTATTGCCGCCGCGTCATCATTCAGGAGTTTCTGAATGCTTTCGTAAGTTTTCTGCATTATGTCGGTTCCCTCTAAAATGTTCAGGTCTTCACGTTGCAATTGCTCTGTTGCTAACGTGGTCATAAACATAATTGTTTTCATTGCAAATAAAGAAACAATGAAATCGTATGACATCATTTTCCTTCTTAACCCTGCCGCCTTAGACCTCCCTCCCACACAGAATCATACACAATCTTCCATCAGAAGTTCTTTCTTTTCCCATTTAAAGATGGACAACAGAGAATTGAAATGATACTGACGACGGGAGAGGGTACTTTTTGCAGGGTGTGATCTTAGCTTTCCAACTATTCTAAATTTTACCAACTCTTCCAAATAAGTGGGGGGGTGTTACACCCCCAACACCGCCCCGCTAGGCACGCCCCTGTCCGTGGGGGTTTTTCTAAGGGAACCTAACCCGTATTTACGCTTGGAAAACCAATGTTCGAAGAAAACCACGAAAACTCTGAACAATTAGGCCGACGGACGCGATTGGGATTGAGCCCAGCACCTCCCGTCTACCAGCTTTGAGAGCAGAACCTCTCAGCCACTGAGGCCTACTTGAGAAGCACGATGAGCCAAGAAATACTATCTGCGTTATCAGTACTATCAATTGAAGCTGAAATAGTGGCTGGTATTAACTATGAAGGAATCTTAAACAAATTCAGAGAGGCAAAAAGCCGAAAAGTTCATCTATTTTAATTTGTGTTTCTTTATGTAAATTTTGTCATTATTTGATTAGCAACTATACTTGTACGTACTCGTGAAATTACTGTACAATTCAGCTCATTTAACATTTTCTTTCTGACTGGAAAATGAAAGAGGCCTTGCAAAGCTGATGTCGCCGACATCTACGTTTCGTCTAGCGCCGCCATGCTTTTCAGACTTGAATTTATGCAGGTTCTGGCTACAACGTGTAAAGAAGTGAAACTAGCTTATTGTTTTTTTTTCATAAAAATGGCATTATTGGCATGTTTTCCAATGTGACTTCTTTGTATAAATTTGTAACATCACTTTTTTTGTCTACAGCAGACTGTAAAGGGGGATTCAGTCTCATGAATCAGGGTTGGCGGCTTTTAGCCAGGCCAAAAAAAGCCGGCCGGCTTTTTTTGGTTTTCACCACTTAAAAAAAAGCTGGCTTTTATTGAAAAAAGCCGGCTTTTATTTTTTTAAGTTGGTTTACAATTAATTCGTTTTAATTTTGGATTAATTAATTTTTAATACACTTATAAATATTTTCTACTAAAAAAATTATAGATTTCTATTAAATGTTGCCAAATAAATAAGTCTATAACTTCTAGAAGGCAACTGTGAAGGCATTATGTCTGAAAAAAAAAAAAAAAAGAATTATAAACATTGAAAAGAATATTAGTTAGGCTCCAAACTGGTGTTTTGAAATTCTATATTACATAGCTCCACATATACTACACATTTTAAAGATTATATTTATTTAAACAATGACAAAATGTAGCCCATCAAAATGGAAACATTCTTATGTGTCCATATGAAGAGATTAAGTTATAAATGTTAAAAGAGAAATTAGAAAAGATATAATATTTGAGGAGAGTGGTACAAAAGTGTATAAAAAATAGAGCATTTAAAACAAGAAAAAAAATTCTCTAAATAAAATTTTGAAAAGCTTGTTGCTAAGCATATTCATGCATTTGCTATTCATAATGTTTTTAATAGTGAGAAATGGTGTTTTTATTAATATGACTATGTATAATTTTAAATATTTACTAGAAATAAAATAAGACTTGTATATTAATAGCTCTTAAAATTAATTAAGTAATAAAACATATAACTTAAGTAACCATTGTCCTCTTTAATTTTATAAAGGAATACAAATGAAAAAATTGGCAGTTGGTATGGGTATATGGCCCTTTTAAAATTTAGCTGAAATATTTGCAATTCTGACTACAAATCACTAGCAAAACCATCTAAGTTTTATTCCAGTATTAATGCCCTCATTATTGAGAAATTGGGTTACTTATTAAACTCTAAATCAATTAAATGTCATTAAAACTAATTAAAAACACTTTAAAATATGTAGTTTATAATTACAATGCTTCATTGTATAAAAGCCAGTTATGGCCAAAAAAAGGCCAATTTTACCCAAAAAAAGCCGGTTAAAACCAATAAAAGCCACTGGCCTGGCTTTTTTTAATTTTAGCCGGCTTTTTTGAAACCCTATCATGAATATAACGAAAACTGGCTGGAGAAACAAACTGACAATCAAGAATTTAAGTAACTTAACGATGATTAATTTGGAATGGGAATTTTGAAAAGAATTTCCATTAAAAAAAGCATTTGCTGTGTCTATTTTTGAATACAGCCAAATCTCGAAGGATCAATCTTACAGAGTGATGTATTTGTTTGTATATTACATAATTAAAAATAATACTCATGTATATAGAAATTTTGTATAAATAAAACTTTTTTTTTTCACTTGGCTAAAGCTATTTTTATTTGGCTAGAAGTTAGTATTACTTGAGTGAGTTCTTTACTTGAGTATTATTAGTTAGTGAGTACCGCCGCGGCGAGCGGCCCATCTTCGTCCGCAGCCCTTTATTCTTCCACTTATTCCGACTCTTTTGCGGAAGCAAGTTTCATAGGTCCCCAGCCACGTCCCGAGTAAGAGACTCTCTAGCAAAAGCGAGATTGAAAAAAAAAAAAAAATCAAAAATTGAAACCGGACAAATTTAAAAGGGAAATTACAAAAATTAAATTAGCCAAAAACCTAAAAATCCCTTTATCCTAGATTAAACCCTACAATATGAATTGAAATTTAATTTTAAATAACAAAAATATATCAAAACACCCAAAAGCCCAGTAATGGACACCCTCTGTTCCAGTAATAGACACCCCTTAAAAAATAATAAATATAATTGTTTTTATGACTGTATTTAGAACCAGAATTTAATGAATACATACTAATGCAACAAAATAGTTATTTTCAAATAAATTTAACAATTAGGATACCAGTAATTAATAAAATATTTGTGATAATCATTTACTGTTTGCATAAATTATTGTAATTATCAGAAGATCGATGTTTTAATTATTTTAGATGGATAGTTTAAAATACTAAATATCAGGCAATTACAGCTATCAAATTATTGAAACAGTGGGGGGTTTAAAAGGTAATTTAAAAAAAAAGGTTTTGGAATATTATTAGTGTTTAGTTTTGTCTCACTATTTTTAACAATTAATATTCCAGAGACTACTTGATATATCATTTATAATAATTAATATTACAAAATATCAAAGAAATGATATTGTGAGTTGAATATTTTAAATACTAAATAATTTCAAAATAAAGCTAAAGATGTTTGAGGCCACTGATCTGCAGATTTACTAGTTTCATTAATATTACCTATAACTTTCATTAATATTACTTTTTTCGGTCAGAGGTGAATAAGGAAACATTTGAGACAGAAAATAGATTTTTAATAGCTTCTGTAACTTAATTGTTTTTATTTCAATGAAGAAGGATTAAGCCTTATGAGCCCTCTTTGATTGTGCTCTTAAACAATATTTTCTGCTTTCTGGCTGGTTTGATTGCCAGATTATGAAATATGCAAGGTACAAATACATTTAAACAAAGAAAAAAGAATAAAATATTGAAACTTTATTAATCACATAAAATAACTTAAAAGCAGCTGCTTATAAAAGCTTTGGTGTTCATTACATTTTGGTAAGTTTAATTTAAAAATTAAATTTGATTATTTAGGTTTGCAGTTAAATCAAAATATTTTATACACTATTTAAATATTTATATACTTGATGGTACCCGTCAAGATTTGACGGTAAATAACTTGAATGTTTCATTAGAAAAATTCTTGAAATTTTAATGAATTACTTTTAAATTAATTATTGAAATTGTGACAAATTTCTATATTGCATAAGTGATTCCTATTTCTTTAAAGCGATAGAGGGTACAGTCAGCCAAACATATTCAATGAAATCACAGAACTTTAATTTTATAATTTACAACCAATTATGCTTCTTTTTACCAGAAATTTAATTTAAAATAGCGGTTAGAGCATTTATTTTTATTTACTATGGTGTCATTTTTTCGAAAAAATAATAGTATTTATTTTTATTTATTTATTATGATTTTTTAACTACATGACCATTAAAAGCTGCCATGAATTTTATTTTTATCAGTCTCATTCTCTAGAAGCCCAAATTTGAAACTTTGTGCAGCATATAATTTTTATTACTTGAACTTTATTTTACATTTTTTTAATTTTAAACAATGGATATCAATGCAATTTTTTTAATATAGATCTAATATGAATATCTTTCTTTCTTTCCGTTTTCTTTTTTTAAGGAAAAGAAAGGCAAACTTTTCTTTCTGACACACACACACATATATTCTTGATAATGGTCAGAAGATATAACAAAAATTGTAGAATTTATTGTCAATTTATTTAATTGATAATTACATTAAAAATAATTTAGCTTAAATACTTTAAATATAAAACTATTATTATTATTTTAAATATTGGTCAGCGTTAAATTTTATTTAATTATAAAGCATTCAAATAATAATAATAATAAAATAAAAATCATATAACTTCTCCTCCTAATAAAACATGTCATTAGTGAAATAACTTATCGCGAAAAATACAGAAATCATTTTGCCGGGCATTGGGTTCGAACTTGCTATCCACTACAAAATATCGGCGCTTTAGACCGCTTAGCCACCGAGAACTCCTTCTTAACCCCTCTAAATTGAACAGGGTTGATGCATATGCAGATGTCCCGAAATGGGTCTACTTAAAATTTTACCTTTGCATTTTAATATATATGATGATTTTATAGTTTTTGAAGGTTTTAAAAAACTGAAGAAGAAAAGATGTTCTACAACGTAGATTAAATAAGGCAGTTTTTTGACTTATAATACGGCATCGGAATGCTTAAGCCTAACATGGCCGAAATAAAATGGCTGATTTTAACGAAAGATTATCAAGATCCGGATGAGTTCACTCCGGAAGCGTTATACACTTTGTGCCATTATATATATAATTAATAATTATATATATCAAAATATTTTATGCACTATACATTAATGAAATTGCATTCACAGTTTCCCCCAGATAGTTTCAGGAGGGCGCTGCACCCTGCCTGGCCTTAGGTTTACAAAATAGCACCCTTCTTGCCCCTCATTTAAAAAATTAGCTCCCTTGTTGCCTCCATCTGAGAAAAGTGCCTTTACTCTTTTGTTTATTAAGAAAATTACTTGCATAGTAAAAATTGACTCATTGCTGTCTTTAAAATAGTGTTCTGTCTACTAAATATTAAAAAATAGTTTTAAAAATCAAAAGAATGCCTTTAAAAATTTCAAGAAATGCCCTTAAAAATCCAAAACATGCCCTTTGAATCCAAAAGTGCCCTTTTCCCACAAGCAGCACCCTGCCCTTTTTTAAACCTGGGGGAAACTCTGTGCATTTTTAGCAAAATGTCTACATGGGGTGTCCATTACTGGAAAATGACTAATTAACCATTCCAGTAATGGACACCCCCCCTCTTAAAACCTTAAAAATAAATAAAATTTTGTAAATGGCTGTTGGTATATAAAATTCTAAGTTTTCTATTGCTACTCAAACAAAAACATTCAAATTTTGCATGAAAATAAATAATATATAAATTAATTGAACGAGGCCTCTTAGCCTCTTCATTAAGATTTTCACAGAAAAACAGCGAAACTTTGAAACATTATTTTCTGCTTCCTGATTGGTTTGATTAAAAGTGTCAACAATAACCCAGCTTTATAAAACATGCAAGGGGGAATTATAAAAAAATAATTAAAGCTAAATATTTACTAGTTATTTTTTTAAGAACCAAAAACATCAAGGGGTGTCCATTACTGGCACATCTACCCTACATTAAATTACCGCTTTAAACTGTTTGATGGATTAGCAACAATAAACAAAATTGGCTATTGTGAAACCTTTTTGGCGATCTAGCTACATGGCCCGGATAATATGTCCATACATGCTACGAAATTTCCTTAATTAGTGTTGAGTCTAAGTCGCTTTTGCAGGGCACAGCGCCCGCCGGCTCTTTTAAACCCTTCCAATGCACCCGGCTGCCCCATTTAACATTTCCTATGCACCCCGTGGCAATTCAATTGATCCTGGGAAAATATCGCAAATTCTAGGCATTATAAACAAACCAGTTCAAAATATTTTTGTGAACAAGGTACAAGTGCCCGCTTTTTGAAAAAAATGTGCCATTTTTTAGAATAGTGTTCTCTTTTTGAAAAAATGTACTATTTTTTTGACAGTGTTCCCTTTTTGAAAAAATGTACCCTTTTTTTGATAGAGTTCCCTTTTTGAAAAATTCCCGCCCGGGGACCCTTTTTTTCTAGAGTCAACACTATTAATAAAACCTTTTTTTCTAAATAAATATACTAAAATTCATGCAAGAAACTAGCCCATCTCGTTATTTGGATATAAAGAAAAAATTATACGCAAGTATGTATATGCATCATACGAAAATAATTTTCATTTTTGGACTACGATAAAAACCCATTTTATTTACTTAGAATTCTGACCTGAGATCAAATATTGGAAAAAAGTTGTTTTGTGCATATTAGACAATTCAAAAATGTTTCAGCAAAAACTTACGCTCCAAACATTGAATTCCTTAAGTTTATAAACAGTTTCATCAAAAGATGCCATGTTGAAATATTTCTTCTGAAAAAGTTATATAAAAAAAATGACTTTCAAAACCTCAAATAAACGTCAAGAGTTCGATAAATGTTTGTCTTGCAAAATATAAGAAATCATGTAACAATATGATGAGAAGATGAGATGAAATGCAAGTTGGATATTCGTACCACGCGATGATGTACAACAACAATAAACAAACGAAAGTGAAATCGAAATACAACACGTGCAAAAATGATTTCAAATAATTCAGAAGACTCGAAGTATTCGATTTATGTACAACCGAGAACACACAACAAAAAAAGTTAAGAATCCAGTGATTTGTTTCGCAATTTACGAAATAAGATGGACCACTTCAGAAACCTGTATTTTGCGACATTTTTTCATAGAGCTAAATTTTAGCAAAAAATACAGGCGGTCAATGGAGGATGTTCCATCTGCGCTCTGATCACGTGATCAAGGTAAAAACGTCTAGCGCAAAGAAGGGAAGGCTCCGTAATACTATGTTCACACTACGATACTTAAGATATTTTATACTATGTTCACACTACGATACTTAAGATATTTTAGGCCGCCGAACTCAATTTTGAGGTGGTACCCTCCCGGAATTGGAAACCTGTTCACATGGAAAAACTCACTTAAGATAACTCAGTGAACGTCACTGTGTTGTTTGCGCATGCGCTTAAGATAAAACCGCCCGCAACACCCAATCAGTTAATGCGAAGCTTTACAGCCAGCGAGAGTGAATGGTCGTGACTGTTTCTAGCCCGAAGAAAGTTGAAACTCTCTCAGAGAGTTTGTGGAACTCCCTCAGAGAGTTCGGAGGTTTAAGAGAGTTCCGATAACGCAGTGTGAACAGGGTTTTAGGCCGCCCAACTCTCTTAATTTTGAGGTGGTACCCTCCCGGAATTGGAAACCTGTTCACATGGAAAAACTCACTTAAGATAACTCAGTGAACGTCACTGTGTTGTTTGCGCATGCGCTTAAGATAAAACCGCCCGCAACACCCAATCAGATAATGCGAAGCTTTACAGCCAGCGAGAGTGAATGGTCGTGACTGTCTCTAGCCCGAAGAAAGTTGAAACTCACTGAGAGAGTTTGTGGAACTCCCTCAGAGAGTTCGGAGGTTTAAGAGAGTTCCGATAACGCAGTGTGAACAGGGTATAAACGTGTAATATAAATCCCCGCTAGCCAATGAAACAGTTAATCAGGCAAAGCAGTAGCATCTTCCCTTCTTCTCAGTTAGAAGTTCCTTAACGTACAAAAAACGTAGAGCAGCAGCCTGTCTTTTTCGTTAGCCTCGGTTTGAAAAATATTATCGACACCTGCAAGAAAGTACTTTTTTATCAGAGTTGTGAAAAATGAACACTAAAATTTATACGGTCGAGAGGAGTTTGGGACAAAAAGAGACTTTAAGGAACTGCTATTATTAGGCGCGCCACACTGTTAAAAATATCGTGAAAAATTACCTCTGTGTTTAAAGGCTATCCATTTTCGGACCAATGAGAACGCTACATAACCACCTATGAAGCGTTCTTATTGGACAGAAAATAGATAGCCTTTAAAAACAGAGGTAATTTTTCATGATATTTTTAACAGTGCACACACCAGGGAGACATGCGACAATAATTGTGAGACAGGAGGCAAATGAAGGATATTCCATCTCCGTTTTGATCACGCGGTCAAGGTAAAAACTTCTAACGTAAAGAAGGGAAGGTTCCGTAGACGTGTAATGTAAATCCCCGCTAGCCAATGAAACAGTTCATGAAGCAAAGCAGTAATATCTTCTCTTCTTATCAGTTAGAAGTTCCTTGGGTAAATTACCGGTATCACGTGACTTTTTTCAGCCTCGAACCCATATTTGGAATATCCTCCATTCTGCTGCTCAAACCGGTTTTTTCTTTGTTAAGAGGCTGAAATTGTCGCATGCCTCACGCTTTTGTAGCATGTCTCCCTGGTGTGTGGCGCGCCTTATGCTGCGTTTACACTATGTGGCCTGTCAGGTCTTTTGGGTCTTTCAGGTCCAAGAATCGAAAAAATTGCGTTTACACTACGGCATAAGAACTTGGCTTGCGCATGCGTATATTTGCAGGTTGGGGGAAGGGAGGGACAGTCGTGTTTGTTTGTTTACGTTCGTATTCGTATCGAAATGAACGTGTCAGAGTTGTTTGCGCCATAATTTCTTTTGCACAGACATTAATTACGTGTAAATTAATAAAAATTACGCGTTTTTCTAAGCTCGTTGCCCACAAGGGAAGCAAGAAAATGCAATTGCCCCCTAATTTTCTTTTTCTCTGACTCTGATAAAAACAAAATTTATTCTTTTCAAACAGTTTAAAATAATGAAACACAGAGAGAAAATGAATCTTTTATTGTTGTTGTTGTCTGGGAAAGGGGTACGATCCCTCCTTTCCACAAAATAAAATTTACATTTATTTTTCCTTTTGATTTAAGGGCGCAGTTTACCTTAAAATTGGTCAAAAAATTGATTTTTCATTTTTAATATTAAATGAAAGCCTGTTTAATTGTGAATATTTTGATACCTCATTTTTATCCATACCGTAAATATATCGCGAGGTACTGTAAATTTTGTTAAAACACTCAGCGCAATTACCACACAAATTAAAACTTTAAATGCTTTTTCTCCATTTTCATATTTTCTTCCCTTTCATGTTTTAAGGCTTTTTCTGTATTTGAGATAGAGATTTTTAAGCTTTTTTTTGTGCATGTTCTTTATTACATATGTGATAAATCTGCGCATGGAATTAGCCTTTAGGTTTTTTGTTATTTAAAAAAAAATAAAAGTATATGAAGATATGTTAGATTTCATCGTTTTGCACTATATATATATACCAGTAAAAAAAATCATAATAAATGTAATATTAGATATGTCTAAAAATCCATGTGCAAGTTTGTGTAGTACACATTTGAAAATCTAAAAAGAGGGCAAAAATATCAATTTTTTTAAAAAGTAGTAGGGATTTAAAACAATTCAAATTTTTATAAAAAATTTTCAAAATGTACTTTTAGTTGAACATTGAAATTCAGTGAGTTCACCATTTGAATCATATTTAAAATAAAGAAAATTGTTGAAAAGGGAAACTGTCCCTTAAGTGTTCAGAAATTACCTTAAACAGGGGTCCAGGAGGGCAAGGACGATTTTTCTTTTTGATTTAAGTGTTCAAAAATTATTTTAAACAGGGGTCCAGGAGGGCAGGGACGACCCCCTGACAAAAGAGATAACTGCTTCAATTCTTCATTTAAAAAATGGCAGTAGGAGCTTACTTTTGTTTTCTTAATTGTTATATGTATGGTTTGGCTTTAATGTTGCTACAATGTGAAATGAATACCAACACTGATGGAAAACCTAATCGAAGACATCACCAGTAATCAGGTTACCACTCATTTCACATTGCAGCAGAGCGTATGATGTTGCTACGGCAACACCACTCTCTGGTGCAACAGTTAACTGCCTGTCTCATTATTTATATTATTATCATCTGTGACACTACCTTCTGAGCAATAAATCTTTAAAACGACAATGAGGAAAAAATTAATTACTTTGACACAATAATAGTAAATTCCCGCTGTTTTATAAGGGAGAATACAGAATTTCTTTGGCACATGTAACTGGAAAAAAAAGGAACTAAATGTAACATTTCGTGAAATTTTACTTTTGGACAGTTTGAAAATAAAGCTTTTACTTTATAGATAATGGACATTAATTTCAGAAGAGAAATTATTGTCCTCACCTGATGATAAAACAATATTTTTAAATGGAAACTTACATTATCGCTTGTGAAAATTAAATCTACAATGATTACATGAAATTGACGCCATTTTCTATATACTTTCTATATATTTTCTATTTTTAGTCGTGATGTTACATTTAAATAAAGGTACTATGGTAACACTTATAGTAAAGGCTTAAAAATTTATATATGAAAAATATGCATTATCTGTTCAAAATGATGCCATTTTTGCATGTGAAAATACAGTGAGTCTGATTTTTAATTGATTTATAAAAATAATGCTCATACCCATTTTCTTTTTGTGGCAATATGAAAGAAAAAGTTGCATTAGAAAATTAAATAACATTTTTTAAAAATTATAAACTATAGCAGACGGTTGAAAACAGGGCTGAGAAATCTGATAATTGTTTTAAATTTGCAATAATTTTACTCCCATTCTAAAACTATTGTATGGTGTTGTACATATATAATGTTATCAACATTTAGGTAATTTTAGTCCCCACCCCATCATTTACAATATCATACGTTATCATTCCTTGACCCCCCCCCCCCCCCACACACACACACACACCTTAATGAAATCATCATCAATGTTTAAAAATCCTTTTTATTTTTATAGGTTTGCGTTTGCATAAAGATATGACTTTACATTTAAACAACTGTATATCAATTAACATCTAACTACACTTACTATTTAAAAAGGTATAAGACTATTTTGATGTAAAGAAAAAATTGAAGCACTAAAACAAAAAATATCGTTTGGATTTAAAAAAAAAAAAAACTTTCCCCAAAAATATCTTATGACAATCAAGCGTCAGCCCCACCCCCCCTCCCACACACATTAAAATGATAATTTTATATATGCCTTAATTTGTATAAACACTACAGCAGCAAAAGAAGGTGACATTTCAAAATTCCTCCCACAGTATTTAAAAAACTAATAAGTTGTATTGAAAATACCTTATATTATAAAGAAGCTTTTCTATGAAACCTTTAAACACATAAATGCTAAATTTTGCTTTTCATTACATTGGTTTTTATTTGTCACATATTGTATCCCACAAGGAGTAATAATTCTCCAAAACCCCTTACAAATAAGGATACTGGCTGCACCACTGGTATAAGGAATATACACAAATTATGAAAAATTAGGCATAGATTATGAAACACTCTCCAACAGTAGCTATTAAGGGTGTATTCAAAAAAATATTTTTCCACCCTCAACAGCTCGAAATTTTCTGAGACATTTTCAGGCTCATTTTTAAAAGTAAAAACATGAAACTTGCTGGGGTGATTTCTGAAGACATGTTTAACATGCCGTGTGATTTCATTTTCAGCTCAATTAATTAGAATTTGATTTTTAAATAATTATTTTCTCAGTATGACCATTTTTTTCATTCCCAGATCGCCCGCTTCGGAAAATTCGGTTCAAAACGCCAACTTTGACAGCATTTTTCACAGTATTTTCTGCATTTATCAAAAAATTAAGGAGCACCGCACATTATATAGTTTCTAAATAAGAGAATTTCTAAGTTTGATGCGTTTGAGAGCAAAAATGAATTTTAAAATGAATCAGAAAATAAGCAGTTTGGATCAGAATACACCCTTAAGAAATTTAATATTTTCCTACAATGAAATGAAATATCTAAATGTGCCATTTAAAAACACGTAACTCAGTAAAAATGCATTTTCAGCACTTGTTGTCCCCATAACACTTTTTGATGCATTATATTTATTCAATTTCACATTTAAATAGCACCCTCTATAGTGAACATCATTAGCATTTAATAATTACAATGCAATCACAGTATATTTACAAGTGTGACAAGCTGAATTCATAAATACTTTTCAACCATGTTGAAAGTGTTTTTCTCATTTTATATCTTAGCCATTTTTTTTTATAAAAAATAAATAGATAATTAAAAACAATTCTTAAATCAAGGTTTACATGATAGACAAAACAAGTAAATACCTGAAATACCATTTATAATAAAAATATATAGTCAAATAAAAGACAACAAATTTTTAATAAATTTCTTTTATTTGAAAGTACAAGTTACAGAAACAAAATAAAATTTATTTATATTATAAATATTATTGAATATAATGATTACTACGTATAATAAATGAAACAATATTAATATGTATCATAATGGTCTATGATGATGACAATGTTTTGCAGAAAACTTTATTCATCTGAAGAAAAAGGTATTTATATTTCAATCTGAAAGGAAGATAAAGCATTAGTAAAAATTGAGTAAAAATAAACTGTGTAACTAGCTAAATTGTGAACTATTAAGACAGTTTTTTGGAAAGAAGCGAGATAATCATTTAATAACTTTCAGTTGGTATAATAATTAAGAAGTAATAAATAATGCATCAAAACCAAAAAGCATGTTCTTGACATACCTAAAAAAAAGGAAAGAAAGAAAATTTCAGTCCATCAATTGAAATAAAGAATACATAAATTAGTAAATAATATTTAGTGAGACAAAAAGAAATAAGTCTAATTCAAACTGCTAAGAATATCAGTAGATTGAAGACATACAAAATGCAAGTGATCCTATTAAAAGGGAAACCTTTATTGTTTACACATCAAAATTTCTAAAAATATTACAAGAATGTATATAGAGTATTGTATATTTACTTCTCATAAATAAGAGAAACTTATTGTGTGGCTGACAGAACTGCTTTCAGGGAAGTCAAAACTCATACTAAATTTAAACAAGTTAGAAATTGTACGGCAGATGAGATGTGCGTTCATACTATAACTAGTTTTATAAATATTCAGATCTTGGTGCAATAGCTGTTGCAGTTTTATGCAAAAATGCATGAATACAAAATTTATTATGATTCTATATATTAAATTCAGTAATATGGAAATAATAGGATTCCATCTTAAATATGACGTAATCAACATGGCAACCTAGAATCATTACATGTCATGGGATATCACTGAATTAATTATGTACGATAGGATTTAATAGAATGAAGAAAACTTTTATTAATATCTTTTTAAGTTTTGATTTGATTTTCTTAAAATTTGAAATGACTTGACAAAATTCTGCAATGATTATATATATATATATATTAAATTTCTAACCATTTGGTTGGGTATTTTTTGTGCTGTTATATGCGGACAGATGGACAAACCAGATGAAGACTATAGGTGCTTCGTATTTATATAGTTACAAACACATCTAAAAAGAGCTTAAAAAACACTATTTCTGTTTCCCTTTCATTCTGATAAAAATAACATTAAAATGACTTGAAATGGAATAAGTAATTTTTAAGGGGAAAAAAGTTGTTTTATTTTTTTCTGTATGATAATAAATAAAATTGTTAATTTCAGAATGAATGAGTTCGGGCCCACCCGAGCTCGAAGAATGGTACAAAAATCGAGCCCAAGGCCATATCTCTCATCTCTAGTAGTAACATGAGAACACAAACTAAATGTTAAACCAACGGCAATGTTCTTTTCAAAATTCTTATTTGCATTTCAATACTTTGGTTTTTTTTTTTTTTGGCCTGGGCAACCTGAACCTGATGTCTAACCAAATATGTTTACTTTTTATTTCTTTGGTTACACTTTTTTTTTCTTCTGAGGACACTTTTAATTTTGAAACAAGTTCTGAAACTGAAATTTTCCTCTGAAAAACTGCACCTGAAATCAAGGGCAAAAAGATACCCAATTAGACATGTCCCACGCAAAACAGAAAAAATTACTTAAAAATATTCAAAAGCAAACGATAAATTTGTAAAGTTACCATTGGTTTAATATTAGTTTGCAAGCATCTTTCCATGAGAGTTAACATAGTATAATTAATAAATAAACTTAAAATTTCGAACCCAGAATCAAAATAACATTAATTATTAATAACATTAAAACTCTTCATTTCACGATTTGCATAGTAATATAAAAAATAATTAAAAAATATGGTACTTTTCTGTTAGTCGGCACAGGCGATAAATCAACAAATATTTTTCCTTTGTCATCATTTGCATTGCATTCACTTAATTTTAAATATAAACCATTCACTCATTTCATTCTAATACATGTGTCGCATTTAAATACATGCCTTTCACTCATTTCGATTCAATTACAGAAAAAAAATATATCATCAAAATATTGTTTCTAATTTTCATGTGTGTAGAAAAAAAAAAAGTGTTATTGGAAAGACTTGTACACGAGTAACATAAAAGTACCAAAAATACTCAGAACTTAAATATAAGTATTAAATAGCTTAACCAGCATGATTAATAGTCAGTGTAGAATAATTTAAATAGAAAAAATAAGAGAATATGCTTTCCACACGTAGAAGAATTCAATAAAACACACTTATTTATATTACGCACTATACATAAAGGTTATTTTTCCAAAAAAAGCAGGGGGGGGGGGTGACAACCAAACGCAGCTAATGCGCAATATGTTTTACTAATAAACATCATTACTTTCCATACGTTATATTTATAAACTGCATTAATTACAACTAAATAAAATAACCAAACCATACAAGTGATAAATTTTATACCTATGGTCATTTAAATTTCTCAAAACGCTTTTGAACTAAATTCTGATTAAGCAACTATGAATATTATCATTAACAAGTCAAAACTAATCTTTTGAGCTAAAAAAAAAACATTTAAAAAACTTTTACTTGCTATGCTCACAATTTCTTAGTTAATTCATATTTAAAATAAAGTATGAAGCTGCAGCTTACTTACAAAATATATTATAGGAAAAATGTAAATTTTGTGAGCGAAATCTAAAAGCATAAAAATCATAAAAGCATGGCTTCATATTTTTTATTTTTTTTTTTTAATGAATTTTGACCAAAAAATTTAGAAGACTTATTTCCAATTATAGCATTTTATGGCACCGGATACGTATTAATTCCAATTTTGATTGTCGTTGAATACTAAGGTCATTCCATAGTAACTTACGTTATAATTTAAAATAATTTACAGCGGTAATTTCAGTAATATAACACCAAAAAATTTTCAAATGTTAAGTTGACATGATTTGTTAATTAAACCTATCCAAAGGCCAATTTGGATAAAAATTACCTAGAAAATGAAAATTACATTTTTTATGGCAACTTGCGTTACTTTTTCAGTAATGTCAGTTACCATAATAAATATAACTGGCAGAGTTCAAGAAAAAAACACTAAAATTAGGCCATTATCATCTAAATTTATCTTTGAATAGGTTTAATTAACAAATCATGTTAACTTTGCATTGTTAATTTTTTTTTTTTTTGTCTTTTATTACTAAAATTACTGAAGTAAACTGTTCTAAATGTAACGTAAGTTACCATCGAATGACCCAGTGAATTATAAACATTGATTGGGCGAAACAAACAATATCACTTATTTTATTTTGAAGCTCAGAGATTTATAAAAATTAATTACAATGTTGACACATTTTAATTAAATTCTACAATACACCATATGCTCCTGATAATTTCAATAACTTATACTAATGAAATAGATAATTCATATCACTTCAAAGAATTGTAAATAAACAACCTAAATCACAACAACAAAAAAAAAACAAAACAAACAACAACATTAATAATAATAGTAATACATTTTAGATTAGTTCAACATTAACAAATACAGTGAATTCTGTCTAAGGCGGACTCTGTATAAGCCGGAAATCTGTCTACCGCGGAATTTTTTTCAAGTCCCGGCGAACCCATAGAAAATTACATTAATTCATGCTGCATAAGGCAGAATCTGTCTGACGCGGAAACGAAAAGGATTTTAAGGTCCCACCGAAACCAAAATTTTGCATAAGGCGGAAAAAGGATAATTTAAAAATGAAAAGCGTTTTGTTTATTAAACTTTAAAACTGATATGTCAAATAACTCAATGTCGAGCACGTTAGCTAAAATTCCGTAAGCTTTTGAAAAAGTTAATTCAAAAGAACGGAAACTTTAAATTTTAAGGAATTTATGCTTATGCCATTTTTTCATATGCAAAATTGCATTTAAAAGTTAATATTTCTAGTAAAATGAACATTTATGAAAATGATTACGTATTTTCGAAAGTACAATATATTATACTTTAAGATTGTACTCAAATTCAAAATTATAGCATTCTTTCTCATTCTCGGAGTTTTTTTTTTCTTTTTTTTCTTTGTGTGTGTGTGTATAAACTTCCAATATGAATGTATTATAGCAGTACTAAGAAATTGAATAAAGTTTCTCATTTATCTTTAAAAAGACAAAGGATCTTTCAGAATTTCAGTTTTCAACCGATTTTCTAGTCAGGAGAATCAATAAAAGATCGTCATCTTCCAGGGATTTTTTTTGGGGGGGTGGGGGGGGGAGCTTTTTTGCATAAACCGGAATATTGTCTACCACGGAAATTTTTCTCAGTCCCGACCGATTCCGCCTTAGACAGAGTTTACTGTATTAAATCAAATACATTAGATTATTACATATGTAGCTTAATAATTATTAAACAAATAAAAACCATGATACTATCACAGATAATACATTTTATATTATTTCAATATTAAATAAAATATATGCAGTTTAATAATTATTAAGCTGATATTAAATTAAAATTATCCAGATGTACCAAATGGAAGAAAAGGGAATTAGAAATGGAAGAGATATCATTTGATCATAGTTCACAGCTACGAAGCAATATACATAACCATATTCTCAAATATATACATTACTAATTAATTACTGTGCTTAAATTGCTTATTTAACACTGTGATCTTATTTTAGACAAATCTGATAAGTTATTCTAGCTTTCGTGCAATTTCTGAATTTTTTTAAGTCTGAGCGACACATTTTTTGCAATATCAAATCCTTGAAAAGTGTGTATAGGGAGGGAGGTAGAGGTTAACTGCTTCCCACTAACAGAATACTCATATACTCGATGTTTATATAAAACATAGTTTACATATTTACATAAACTACATTTTTTTAATTGATCCTTTAACGCCATTTTATAAATTAAAAAAACTAATGCGAAGAAAACATTGATTAAAGAATAAAAGGAATTAAATAATAAATATTGTATTGAGAATAAAATTTTCTTAGATACAGATTGATTTTGTGAGAAAAATGACGTTATATATAAAAGATAAAACAATGATAAATAAAATACAGAACATGTACTTTTGAGAAAAATGACTTACTTACAATCATCATACACGAATATTATTGAAGATTCATATCTTCAAAAAAAGAATGCAAATCTCATGTAAAAGTCGGGTCAACAGGCAATCGACAAACATTCACATAACTGTTGAAAATGTCCCATTGAAAACATCCTGCAATGTAAATGAATAGAAAAAAAAGACTATAATAAACTAATCAAAACAACAAAAACAATGTAGAATGCATTTCAAAATCCCTCGTTCTAAGCAACAGAAAATAAATATATAAAAAAACTACATACTTACAGTCAGTCATACAAGTTAGTAATGCTTTATTTATACGACAGTTCCTGATTGATGAATTTTAAGTAGAAAACAACAAAACAGCACATAGTGCAAGAGCATCAGACAATCAACTTTCTTGCAGAAGATCACAAATGGTAGTCACTTATTATAGAAGACTACACACCTGCGATATCCTGAGAGCAAACTTGGTAAAATATTTATTTATCTTGGCACCAGCAGATTCTAATCTCTACTTCAAGTATAACTTTTATAGGTTTGAAAGTTTTTCAAACTCTTTCTGAAAAAAAAAAATAATTTACGAACTTTTCAATCGTAAATCATCTCTTGTGGGGAAGTGGAGAGAAAAAATTCATGTTCTAGATTTTACAGTTTTAATATACTACTACTGATTAATTATTAAAGAAAACTACAGAAAGATAAACATATAAGATAAAATTTTAAAAAGAATAAGGGGTGGTTTATAAATTATTAATAATAATTACAAGTAAAAACTTTATTTAAAAACAAGTTTGTTCAATTTAAAAAAAGTTAAATTTTATATGTCATTAGAATTTTTTTAGGGGGAGGATAAGAAGCTAAATACAATTCAAAGTCTTCATATTACTTTTTAGATAGTACCGTATCATTGTAAAAATTAACACATTTAAAACTGATTAATAATAATGTAAATCATATATGCAGAGTTTGCTATGATCAGTCAATTATATAAAAATAATAGCGAAAACTTTGGAGTTAATTCAAAATTAATTCTATGGTTAAAAATTTGTTGCTAGTTTTAGGATAAATTAAAAAATTGTCAGTACTAAAAATGCATTGAAATAGAATATCAAATAAATTCCTGAAGGAAATGAAACTATTTATTCACAAAAAAGGCATTACCGTACATTATAATAGAATGACGACCGTATTATATTAATTTGTATTCATATACTATCAAATTTGTTTTAAATTCATGCATATGAAACCAGGTTAATTTTAAAGAATTTGGAAATGAGGAACATAATTATCTATTAACAAATGCATAGGCAGCGTTGTATGTAAATACAGGAAGATGCAAATTAAAGAATTTACGAATACATCGTTTTATAGAGTTTGGTAATATTAAAAAGTAACATAGTTAACAAATTAATTTTAGTAGCGTAGTATGTAAATACATGAAAATAGTAACTTACGATTGTATAGCTTTATAAAAGAAACTTCTACAGTTATGAAACAATGTAAAGAAATGTTAAAAAACATCTGAAAAACCATTACGTACCTTTAATTTGTAAATCCCTTATTAATTTCAAATAATCTTTAAAATCATAAGCTGTCGTCTGCTTCTTCAATCTTTTAAAATGGCGGAATACAGAAAAATGAAGCACGCTGATTGGTTGGGTCTAGTATTTTAAAGCCAAGGCCTAGACCACAGAGACCAAGCCTCGCAGACCACGCAGACCCTCCTAAACCAGGCTAAACCCACGCCTGGCAGACCTCGCAGACCTTGTAGACCTGATAAGCCATAGTGTAAACGCAGCAATAGAGTGTCCCTAAACGGTGGCGGACATACGGGCTAAAAAAATTGATTGGTTGAGACGGTTTTGGACAAATACGAATCGACATTCATTTGTCTCACTAGAGTTATAGCGCCTAGTATATATATGTGTGTGGAAATCGGCTATCCCTGTAATACTTAAAAAAGCGCTAAAATATTGTATCCCTTAAATGTGCAATGATACTGCTGCAATACGCAGATCGCAGCGACATCTGCAGGATATTTTCTACAACTGCAAGAAATTGCTAGTCTATATAATGTAATACTAGTAATACGAAAATCCCGCAGATGTCGCTGCGATCGACACTTGAAAATTTAGCAGTATCGTCGCACATTTAAGGGATACAAATTTTTAGCACTGTTTGGGTTGGGTTGGGTTGATTTTTGACGGCCAATTATCTACACGAGGGATATAGGCCCGGGGGGAGTGCCCTCCGTGGGGGTCTTTCTAAGGGAATCTAATCCGTATTAACGCATGGAAGATCCACGCCTCGAAGAAAACCACGAAAACTCCGAACGATTAGGCCGACGGGCGTGATTGGGATCGAACCCAGCACTTCCCGTCTACCAGCACTGTTTGGATAGCATATTTTCACACTAAGTATTCTAGTCGCTGTAAGAGTACTTCAATATGAGAATGGCTACATATGGGATATAAAATTTAATTGGTTGAGGCAATTCTGGACAAAAATGTATCGCCAAGCATCTTGGAGAGCCTGCCATTGTCGCCAAGCTACCTGCAATGCTTATTAACTTGTCTCACTCGTGTAATCGAACTCGTTCAGGCGACTATCGCCGGGTCAGGATCGGGTTCTGGAATGTAGGTTTGCCATTGTTTGGGCAAAAAGTCTGTCTAAGCACAGTCTGAGCATGCGCCCTTTGTGTATCTGGCCACCGTAATATAGAAGCACCCAAGTCTCACTCGTCTAAACGAATCCGTACAGTCGAATATCGCCAAGTTCTGGAAAATAGATTTACGCCACTGTTGAATTTCAGGGGTGGCCCGGGGGGGGCATTTCCCACCTCCGTAGCAATGAGATCTCCCCCCCCGGAAGATTTGAGATTTTGTGTTTTCAATGGTCAAGAAGTGCAATTTTCCCCGAAACTCTATAATGCCCCCCCCCCCCCCCGCCGGAGCCACACAAATCCCTAAAGGAGAAAAGTGTCTGAATTCAACACTGGGTTTATCATAGTTTGGACAAAACATCAATCTGAGCATGCAACCATATAGGTATCCTATCCATTATCATCCAATCAGCATGTTCGCTAAAGTAAAGGGTTAGCAAGAAATAAGTTTTCCTCTTCTGAGGGCTCTAGAATGCGTTCTTTTGGTCCAAATGAGATAGAATTTGAACTAAAAATAATGAAAATGATAAGCTTGATATTTATTAAATAAAAAATAGTACAAAAATCAGTCGATAGGTGGCTCTGTAATAGGGAAGTTGCAATCAGCTGTTGACCTTTTCATCTGCCAATCACAACTGCTCGTTGACCTAAAACCGCATCCACAATGCTCTCATCTACCAATGGAGGATATTCCAAATCTGGGTTCGAGGCTGGAAAAAGTCACGTGATACCGGTAATGGGGATATTCCAAATCTGGGTTCGAGGCTGAAAAAAGTCACGTGATACCGGTAATTTACCCAAAGAACTTCTAACTGATAAGAAAGGAGGATACTACTGCTTTCCGCATGAACTGTTTCACTGGCTGGCGAGGGTTTTCAATTACGTCTACCGAGCCTTCCCTTCTTTACGCTAGAAGTTTTTACCTTGACCACGTGATCAAAACGTAGATGGAATATCCTCCATTTACCCAAAGAACGTATAACGGATAAGAAGGGAAGATACTACTGCTTTGCCTCTTGAACTTTTCCATTGGCTAGCGGGGATTTATATTATACGCCTACTGGGCCTTCCCTTCTTTACGCTAGAAGTTTTTACCTTGACCACGTAATCAAAACGTAAATGGAATATCCTCCATTACAACCTCCCTCCAACGGTTGCTTGACCTCCAATGGTCGATTTGTGACGTCATTTGAAACTACCCTATGCACGTAAAAATGCTTTAAAATTTTTAAATAATATTTAAAAAAAATAGCATTGAAGCTGCTCAATATGCCCCCCTTCATTTTCAACATTAACATATACTATTATTTAACGTTTATAAAGCCTATTAAATGTTTTTACGTTCACACATTCTAGAGCCCTCGGAAGTGGGAAACTTATTTCTTGCTAACCCTGTGTATCCCAAGTACGAGTTAAAAAACTGTTGCGATTTCAAATGATCTAGCGCAACACTTCCATTTGCCATTATGAGATCAAAAAAGATAGTTTAGCCTTTCTATTTTTTTAGTAAAAGTACAGTAAGACATAAGGGGAGAGAGAGAGAGAGATTGAATACTCTGCAGATGTTAATCACCAAAATTGTCCCACAAAATAAGCATAAATAGTCATTCGACTGAAAATTAGGTATTTTTTAAATTTGTGTTTAAAAAATAAGCTTAATGGACAATCTTCATAATGAAATAGTACCAAAGTGTGAAATTGCCAATACGAACACCTAATTATAGGGCTACTATAATACAGGCTGAATCGTCAAGCATTTTGTTTCCCACTTAGACCAATCAGCGTTCGTTGCCCACGCGACATGGCCAATCGTTCTTCTCCTACCGGCAATTAAATGGCGGCGTCAGGGCCCGCTTCAGACTTAGAATTAGGTGAAGCCCGATGTCACACAGGGGCCCCCCTATTACTCTACCAATGGTTTTTTTATTTACTAAATCCCTTTTTTGTAATCTTAAATAATTTGAAATTTTAGCATCAAAATTTCGAGTAAATAACACTTTTAATATTAAACTAAAACTAGCTACCTCTATACATATGAAAAAGTATTTTATTGTATGTATATAAACAATTAATTTAGTAAATGACATATATGGAACTACAGTTGAGTATATTCGAGCTTCAAAATATTTTTTGAGACTTACAAATCGCAGCATAATAAGAAAAATCATAAGGGAAAAATAATGCATTTTTTACCCTGACTGAATTTTTTTAATCTAAAAATTAGTTTTCAAAAGTTAATTTGGGGGGCCCTTTGTATTTCAGTGGGTAAGCACGAGCTTCACGGGCCTATTCGGTAAACAGACACTGGGCGGCGTAAGTCAGCCCGTATTATAGGAGCCTTACCTAATTATAGTCCAAGAGCCGACAGCACAAAAACCTATGTTATCAAACACAAGAAAAAAAGCTTTATTTTATGGGAGAGTAGAAGTAGGGGAATCTAATGATCCATATCTGCCGGAAGTGAAGAGGACAAACACAATGATAAACCTACGAGTGAACCACTTGTGGTATTAATTTTTGGCTTATGCACCACTTCACTTCCGAAACACATGGATCAGTAGATTCCCCTACATCTACTCTCCCATGAAATAAACGTTTTTTCTTGTACTTGATAACATAGGTTTTGGTGCTGTCGGCTCTTGGGCTATTATGGCATCAGATGTGGATTTTTTGGTACATTTTACCTAAGGTACAAAGCAGGAAGCCATTCGGTCAGGTAGTTTAGGAATTATGGAGGTTTAAAGTTTGGAATTCCATGTTAAATTCATTTGTAATCGTTGCAAAACAGATTTTCAATGTAGGTACAGGTAGTCTTTTAACCTAAGCATAACTCAAAAGCTACTTTGCGGAATGAGCTGTAATTTTAGATTCGCAAATTTGAAGCTTATAGAAAACAATTTCTGTAAAAAAATATTTATAGATTACAATTTATGACTTTTTTGAAATTAACTTAAAAAAAATTAATTGTAACCTATGAATTTTTTTACAGAAATCTATTTTTAGAAGCTTCAAACATGATAATCCAAAATTATAGCTTATTACGTTGAGCAGTTTTTTAGTTATGCTTAAAACTACCCGCGTTGTAATACGAGGGTCACTCTGAAATTTTTGAGATACAACTAGGTTTTTAAAGTTACGAGGTGGAACCCGTCGAATTTCGACGAAAGAAAATGTTTACAAAGGAAATGTTACATCAAATTTATAATACATAGACAACAATAATTACAATAAAAAATCCATCTTACACTTGTTAATTTAACTCTCCAAAGACATATTTTGACCTAAGATTAACAAAATACTTTTTTCATAAACTTCAACTGTTAAAATTATTAAAAAATTAAACTTTATTCATATACGTAATCAGTAACATTTAATCAAGATAAGTAATTTTTATTAAGTTATCAATTGATGTTTGGTATTACGGAATGAAAAAATCAGCAAAAATGATTTCTCCATGACATAATCATAGAATTCCCCCCCTTTAAATCTAAACAAATCAAGTCATTTTCTACGTTTCACATAAATATTAACAATTTAAAAACATTTTAATGCGCAATAGGTTATTAATAAATATATTTTCAAGCTTGAAGTCACGTTTGTAAACTATTACAACTTCCGATGTTAAAATTCCCACTTCTGATTTTAGGTCTCTCGCTGTACCTGCGCGTAAAAATTCCAGAAATTTATAACTTTTATGGTGTTATTACACGAGGACTCAAAGACGCTTGGAATCCCAGGCGTCTAGCGACAACGCGATACTCCAAAGTGTATACACTTTCAGCAATCTCGTCGCCAAGTGGAAAAGCTCGGCAAATGAGAAATATCGTCAATGGCAAACTGCGCATGTTACACTGAATATTACAACCATAGAAGCTCCTGAAGTGATTTGAATGTGTTCGCAAAACGAGTCGTTCTCGTGTATTTATTTTGATGTGTTTCATTGCTTCATGAAAACATATTTCTATGAAGAGAAAGGTTAGTAGATTTGCAATATATGTCTCGTAATTTTGTTGAAATATTATTTGTAAAATAAATTCAAAGATGTAGAATTTTTATGCTGTTTTTCAGGAATGATGAGGTAATGTTGATTATACCAACATCTATGAAACGATATCGATCTTTATATTTTCTGGATCCCATAGTTTTATTAATTTCACAGATCTGTTACGATAAATAGTGGTGTATTGTGTACGCAGTCAATAGAGTATATTTTGTAGAATTTACTAAAACAAAATAGATTATTCTTATAAAGTAAAACATGTTTGTTTGGCCTCAACTGGATGATACTGGTTTAATTACATGCAAAATTTTTTATAACCTAATAATTTTATAAACGTGGTAACTTATCATTTAATATTATTATTTTCAATTAGAAGTTTTTATGAAATCCATAAAAAAAGAATACCCCCCCCCCCCCCCCAAAAAAAGTAATGTTTTTTTTTTTTTTTTTTTTGCAGTTATTTCATTTTTTAAATATTCTAATGTAACACATAAAATTTGTTAGTGATTAATGATGCAGTATTCAATTTTTTTGGCTTAGATGCCGTATGTTCCCTCCGGCGTTGTTGTTTTGAAATGTTTGGCGATTTTTTGTTGGCGTGTTGACGGTGGTTATGGATATGGCAACCTCGATATGTTGAATGTCGTGTGACGTGTTTTTGTGACGTGTCGTTCTGGCAACCGAGAAGTTAATGTTGGAATATTGTGAATGTATTTTGATATCGTATTGTATAGTTCTGCCTTTTTATTTTCATAGGCGTAACCAGCCTTTTGAACGGGGGGGTGCCCAGACTTTTTAACCTGAACATGTTGGATACAAGCAATATCTTATATAGTAAAACTGCTAAAACGAATCCCATAAAACCAATCGAATTTCCGTTTTAGACAGTTTTCCATCTTAGAAGGCATAATTGTGTGTGGTATTTCTTTAAAAAGGGCTCAAATGCCATTTTTGTTTGCGTGAGGAGGGTTGAGAAGGGGTTCAAAACATTAAAACTAAATCTAATGGTAATATATATATATATATATATGTAAATGTCCTTGCAGCAGTGATATAAGACAGTGACTAAGTGTGGTCACAACTGTTAAACCTTTTGGCACCCTAACTTCTTATAAAGATTAAAAAAGGACTTTAATCATGCTGAAAACTTCGATAGGCACAGGGGAACACTGCATGAGATCTAAAATTATCTCAGTCAAAGACTTGTAGATGAAATTTTACCGGATGATAAATCTCAGATAATACATGCGGTACATCAGTACATGCGCACGAAATTTTTTCAGAATGTGACTCCATGACTCCTTAGGGATCACCGGAGGGACCCAAGACATTTTGGAGGAAAGTCTATATAAATAATTATAATATTCATTAATAGCGTAATTTCCTGCCTATAATCCGCGGCTCAAACAATCATGTTTCGACCCAGAAATTTTATTTCATTATTTAAGTTAAATATTTATCGCGATTTAATAAGTTACGTTTTATGAAACAAAATTTCTGGGTCTGAACCTAATTGTTTGATCCGCAGATTATAGGCCGGAAATTACGGTAATTCAGGTTTTTTACCCCAGAGTGTGTCGAATATATTAGGTAAAGCAGGTCATGATAATATACACTAAATTTTATCAAGATGATAAAAATTATACTATCATGATGCGACTGTAATAATAAAGACAGGTGCTTATATGTCTCTGTGTGTGTTTACGCGCGCGCGCTGAGCTCTGAAAAAACAATGCAGCCTGCACCCGTAAGATTTGACAGGACACTGTATGCTTGAACTCATGCATATGGAAGACAATTTCTGGAATTTTTCAATTAATTTTTTATGCGAATTTTTTCGCATTTTGCGGCAATTTTTTCAAATAAGTAAAAAAGAATCCGATTTCAATATTTTACCCAGTAAACTTTGTCTTCTTTTCAATAAAGTGTTTTCGAGATTCTTACAGCGATTTTTCAATGTTTAACAATTTTTTAATGTTAACTTTAGAGGGTTTTTTTTCGCATTTCGCGGTGATTTTTTTTTTTTTTTTGACATTCCTAAAACGAATCCGGTTTAAATCTTTTACCCAATTAGTTAATTTCGTTCCCTGTGGTTTTATAATCTTTTCCGAATTTTTAATGCACTTTCTAGCGGGGATTTTCGTGCCTGAGGTGATTTTTTGACATTTTTTGAAACAGAAAAAACTCTCTGGTAATTTTTTCAATTGCCGTGATTAAATTCGAATTGGAATAATGTCAAATCAGCTCTTATAAGAAAGCTAAAAATTTAATTTTGCTCGAAATAAAAAACGCAATAATTCAAGATTCACTTGTTTCGAGACAGAAGAGGTCGTAGCTTGCTCGGGAGTACATTGCCGAAGGCAGTCCCCCCCCCCCCCCACACACACACACCAAATCCTAGATTTGTTTAATTCTATGCCCGTTTAAGAAAAAAACCAACCACTTCTCTAGTAATGAAGTTTTCTTTCAGGGATAGTGTTTGAAATAACGCGCGGGATCGTGCGTTTTGTGCACAAAAAAGGAAAATCTCTCATAATAAAAAAGCTGTGCAGTATTTCCCCCTTCAAATTCTTTCACAGACCTGTGATTTTTCAGTAAATATTTAAAAAAAAAATTGGGTCCGCGATTTTTATTTCTTTTATGGAATTTCTGAAAATCAATTCGTGAATCAGCCCCGGAAAAAAATTGAGAATTTCTTCAAACGATCGCGGAAAAATATCGGGAATTTTAATAAAAGAGTGCAGAAAGTAATCGCCAATTTCGTTTAAAGATTGCGCAAAAAAATTACGAATTTCGATAAAGGATTGACGAAATTTTTTTTCAAATTTCGCCAAAATGTTGCGGAAAAGAGTAGAGAATTTTGTTAATTGGTACGGAAAGATATCAAGAATTTTTCCGAACGGTCGCGCAATACTATCCCGAATTTCGACAAATGATCTCCCTGTAAAAATATCAGTTTCGTCAATCGGTCGCAACAGAAAATACATTTTGTCAAAGGATCGCAGTAAAAACGAGAATTTCGTCAACGGATCGCAGAAGGAAAGCGCGAATTTCGTCAAAAGATTACGGAAAGAAAAAGCGAATTTCATCAAAAAATCGTGGAAAGAAAACGCGAATTTCATCGAAGGATCGCGTGCTAAAGAAATGCCAATTCCGTCAAAATATTGCGTAAAAAATGCGAATTTCGTCAAAGGATAGCTGTAAAAACACAAATTTTGTCAAAGGTAAGTGGCGAAAAGTGCGGATTTCGACAAAAAATCGCGTAGAAAGACGTGAATTTCGTCGCACGATTTTGGGGGAAAATTGTAAATATCATGAAATGATCACAGAATAAAATCGCGAATTTGTCAAAATTTACTGCACTGGGCTAAAAGGTTGAAACGGGATTCCTTTTCCTACTTTCAAAAAAAACACCGCGAAATGAGAAAAAACTCTAAAAATCGTATACAAATTTTCAGAGGAAAATATTACTATATTGACTTGAAAGACTGCAACCATATTCCTATCAAGAATGTCAAAAAAATGGCCACGAAACACTAAATTCAACCAACCAACCAACCTGCAGATTAATTTGAATTTTCTGTGTTATTATTCAATTCCTACTATTAGTTCACACTCTCCCTATATTTATTTATATATATATTTATTTATATATCTTGTTCAAATTTTCAATCGTTAATAAAATACTCATTATTCATCCTATCAAGTTGAAATAAATTTTTTTAAACTTGTACTGGATGACAATTGATGTTAACACAGTTTTTTCAAATATTAATTAATTAATTTTAATTAATTAATTTCAGTTTTGCATGGGAAACAAAATGGCGGCCATTGGTTATTGAAGATCAATGAAAGTATTTTCAATAAGGGATTACCATAAGGGAGACCCTGTTCTGTCGCCAACTTGGCGATATATCGCCAAATTTGGCGGTCAAAATGAATCGCCAAAACTGACGCCAACTTGGCGATATCTCTAATATTTCGCCCAATTTCCACAGAGTTCCATTGTAAACCTACTTGCTTATAGAAAATCAACAAATTGAGATATTTTAATGCAACAAAAACTAATATTAGCTTAAGGGATTATATTAAATTTTTCTTTGATGACCTAAGTAGGAATTAACTTTAAAAACAAAATTTTTATATTACTTGTTTTTCATTTACAAAGGAGGCAGGGTATGTGTCCCCCCCCCCCCCCCCTTTACCTCGGCTAATCGAAATTTGGAATTATCGTTTCACACTTGCATCCCCTTTCAAATTATTTTTTGCTTCTTTCTTGACTTTAAACTACCAAGCAAAGAGACAAATAGTTTCTATCCTCAACAAGAACTTGCGTTAATTTCTCATGAAATTGCAGAAACATGCAATAGAAAGAACGGCGTTAAAAACATCTCCCACAGACAAAGGACGTCAAAGTGGGATTATAAAGCCACCTTTTTGAATTACTATGACTAATATAGATTCTTGCAAATATTCTAGTTTTAAAAAAGATAAACGACATAATTTTCTTTAAAAAAAAAAAAAAAAAAAGAAAAAAAAAAGAAAGAAAGAAAAAAAAGAATGGTTTTCTTTTTTTTATCACATTTCAAAACTTAGCCGTTTAGTTTTCTGAACTAAACTAATTGAACTCTGCTTTCACTTCTTCTTTTTTCTTTTGTAGATTTCGATTTTTTTAAATAATTGTGCTCGAGTCTGCGGAAACGGGGGGGGGGGGGTGCCCGGGCACCCAGGGCACCCCCCCTGGTTACGCCTATGATTTTTATGTGAAATTTATTGAATGTATTTGATTAACTATGTTTTCTGTAGTCCGTTTAAACGCTGTTGTTGAAATAATTAGGAAATATGAGGAAATTTTGACAAGAAAAGAAGGTTTGTTTATAGTTTGTGAATACGCATTGATAAGCCTATTTAGGAAAATGTCGGCGATAATATTTCGAGCTGGATCTTTCAAGAAAGCAGATGTTTGTTAAGGTATGTTGATAATTTTATGTATTTTACTGCTTTTGAGTTTTTTACATTTTGCGATTGCTAGAAAGCGAGAATTGCTGAATTTTGAGAATTCTATATCCGAGAAATGCTGAATTCGGCGATGTTTTTTTTTCGGAAAATGTGCGCGAAGCGCACATACAACGATTGCTGGTTGCCATTTTAGCGAATTTTGTTTTTTATGTGTATTTTTGCTTTAAAAGTTTTTTATATTTTGAGATTGCTAGAAAGCGAAAACTGCTGAATTTTGAGAATGCTATATCCGAGAAATGCTGAATTCGGCGATGTTTTTTTTTTCGGAAAATGTGCGCGAAGCGCACATACAAGGATTACTGGTTGCCATTTTAGCGAATTTTGTTTATTATTTACATTTTATTTTCGTTACGCCAAACATGCGTATAAACCGGTGCTTGGCGACATTTACTACTTGGCGGAAAAAGGGTTTTCACGCCAAGAAAATTCCAAGATGGCGGCCGGGGGGAACTTATGACATCTGTTCCATTTTTTTAAATGTATTTCACCCAATCTAATCTCTTAAATATATACTTCAACCTACTTATGAAAAGCAAAACATTTTTTAATTGTTACTTAACTTCAAACAAATATACATATCGCTCACCCGCAAAAAAAGTGACACATCTCAACAAAGTAAATTTCACGGGAAAGGCAAAAGAAAATTTGCATGACTTTACTGTAACATGAAATTATAGCCCTTACCTCTGCATGCAGGAGTAAAAATGTGTATAAAAGTATAAAACCCTTAAGAATGAAGATGTATGATGAGGTTTGGAGGGTTGGATAATTTTACCTCCCTACACAATCCACCCTTCGTCTGTGGTCACTAATGTACATACAGCGAAATAAAGTGATTTTCCGTATAACTACACTGATAAATACTGTTTGTCTAGCAAGATGCACCTATGACAGACTTATTAGTGGAATAAAATGCAAAATGAATTTTTGCGGCATGTGCCACTTTTCTTGCGGGTGAACGATATTATAGAACAAAATATTTTCCTTTATTCCATGATTTTTAAAATCTCAGTATGGAAATCTTTGCAGAAAGAAACAACCATTTTTAATGCACAGAATTCAGATATAAAAAATGTTATAATGTGTTTAAGAAGCCATTTAAAATGTTTACTCCTTACTAGGTGCATATCTGATCACACAAAATGGTTATAGGGATGTTGGGAATAAATTTTTTGTTCACACTTAGTTTGTAACAGATAAACAGTGTTGTAATAGTAAAAAAATAAAAAGTGAGAGTATAAGCTATAGCTTTGTTAGAGAAACAGAAGGTATACTACAAAGCTTGTTAGTAAAATCAAAAAGATATATGGTATATAACTCTATATTGCCTCTACCACACCTCTGGAGACACCTCTACAACTTTTTTTTAACTTAAAAGAAAAAAAAAAGCTGAATTGGTTGCATTAAAGAATATATTTAAATGATTCAAGTGGTAAGAAATAGAATATTTTTTCACTTAAGCCTAACTGCTCAGTTCTTATATCTTATTTTGTCTTGTTTTTCAAAAAAAGTATATAAATTTTGTATTATTTTGAAGAAAAATGTAGAACATTTATTAAAAATAAATATTGTATGCAATATGAAGAACTAAAACTCACCTTCATTATTATGATTATCCAAAGTTTTTCTTACTAAGCATAGCCAAACTTTATCAACAAGAAAATTCAAAATGGCTACTAAGCATAACAGTACAGCAGTAAATATTTTACTCTTGAAAAAAAGAGAAAAAATGACTGACACATATAACTTCTAAAAGTAAATAAAATTATCATTTGTATTAATTCATTTTTTCAGTTATTCAACCTAATGTAAACCAAATATAAATTAATAACTAAATTCCTCTTTCTTGCGTATGAGTATAGCTTGCTTTTATAGTTAATGGTTAAAGCACATTTATCAAATTTTCATCAATTATCCCATTATTTTACTCTGTCTGAGTTTAATGGTCTTTAGAATATTAAATGTAGATCTTGTGCATTATTATTATTTTCTTTTAGTGTGTGAAGTAAGTAGTTAGGCATATTTTGATTGAAGAAGATAATTACTCTTTCATGGTATGAATTTTAAATATTCAACATCAACTTAATCTGTATAGCTTTTCTCCACTTATGTAAATCAAAATTAATATATTTAGTGGCGTGAACCTCCTAATATGAAAAAAAAAAATCCACTATAATTCATCTATTTTTAGTGATAATTAAACATAGTTTTAGTAATAGATAAAAAAAACAATTTTATATATTGCTCGTTAGTATTTAAAAAAAAAAATGATCTGAGTAATTTTGAAATAAATATACAAGCGTACAATATTTTGTACGAAATTTTAATTTAACGATTAATATTTTAGATATCCTAAAATTATCTGTTTCGTATGTACATATATATTGTGTATTGTTATTATTAAACTGAAAATTTTATTAAATATTTATTTTTTAAACTTTAATTTTCTTTTTTTAGATCAAATTTTGGTGTTGATTTATGGCCTCTGGAGTACTGTTGACATCAGACCTGCTCCTGAAGGCATTGGTTTCACCCAAATGTACAGCTTTAATTTTACCAAGGCAGAAGTCTGACGTAGCTTGACACTTGTTTTTCATCCATTGACCTCCAAGTGACTGCACCACCGAATTTGCTTCTATTTCATTGACAGAAGCCATCGGCTAAAGAGTTGATCACAGCTTGTGCTGCTTAACTGCAATGTTCTAAAGGGAACTTCTGCTGTGTATTCATTTTGGTATGGTTGAATAAATATTGCCTGCTGTATATTGGTCCATTTGAATCGTATACGCAAGCAATATTTTTCCGACTAATGAGGAAACATACACTACTGCACTGTGTTTAGCAACCCATCTAGAAGGGATTTGTCAAAAGTATGTGTTTATTATTATTATTTAATTCTATCATTTTTATTAATATAAGATTTTTGATACTTAATAAAATGTTACATTAAAAATTATAGCATAACAACATATTTAAACTATAACGCATTAGGACAAACCAAGGCCAAAACTAAGGGGGAGGGGGGGGGGGCAGACGGGGCGTGTCAGAACAAAGGGGTGCCAAATGAAAATTTTGTTTGTCGATTTTTCTCACATCTATGTTTAGCACAGTATTATTAAAATCGTCTTGCCTCGGGTATGGCAGGACATAATATGCCTGCATGGTATGCCAAAGCATAGAAAAATGTAAGGATGATATGGCATAAGGATCCTGTATAAAGAGGATTCTTTCTCGATTCTGCTTTCAAGATTTTAATAAATCAATATTTGACAAAGAAGATTACATAGTTCAGTGTTACATATTTTTAATTTTAAAATAAGTTGGCTATTAGAAAATTAATAAAATTCACTTTGTAAATATTCTTTGCGAGGGAAGGGGGCCAAAATCATGTTTGCCCCGGCTTCAAAAAAGGCTAGTTTCGGCCCTGGGACAAACTGGAATAGTGATGGGCGATTTCGATTTTTTTAATCGATGCTATGGTGAACTCGATTTAATCGATTCTATAAATTTTTTAATCGATCCCTCTAAAGGTAATGTCATTTTCCTTAAAAAGTTGAAGGTAAAGCACTTGAATGTGCCAATACCAAAGCTTTCTTCTATCTCAAACATGTTCAAACTCCAAAATTCGCTATCACAGTGTCAAATTTAAATGATAACCTATGGTCATTATGAGGATTAAAAAAGTATAGGTTTGTTGAAATATGTGCATTTAAAAAGAATGCATTTTCCAAATAAATAATTGAATTTTGGCCCACACCCTCTTAGATGTCTGCAACAGAAATTCCCTTCCCAATTCGAAGAGCATAAAAGCGAAACCTGTTGGGCAGTATACATCCAAGCCTAATAAGGATCTATTTATGTGATAGTGTAACAGTATATGAAGTTTGAAGTAATTCCATGCATTAGTTTTTAGATATAGCTATCACGAATATCGTGTGAAATGCAGTATATCAGCGCAGCCTGTTATATGATTTACACGAAAACCTAATCAGGAACAACATATGACAATGTCTAACGGAATATTAAATTTGATGAAATTTCATTCATTAGTTCTAGAGATATGATCACTAAAATCGTGTAATTCCTGAAAAACGTATTAAATTCAGGGGTTTCCCGAACATTGAAATGTCCCCCCAAAAGGTTTGAGATTTTATGCTTAATGTACAAAAGTCCAACCCCCCCTCCCCTCCTCTGAAGTCTAGAATGCCCCTCGCTGGAGCTGCAGAAATCCCTCCCAGAGAAAAATGCTGAATTCAATTCAGCATAGCAACGCCCCCTATTGGGTGATTTACACTGAAACCTAATAAGCAACAACTTATGCCAAGGTCTAACTGAGTTTGATGAAAATTCGTGCATTAGTTCTTGAGATAGAGCTGTTGCGAAAATCGGGGAAAATGCAACATAGCAGCACCACCTACCAGCAAATTTACATCAAAACCTAATCATCAACAACTTGCGTCAACGTCTAACCGAATCTGAAGTTCAGTAAAAATTCGTGCATTAGTTTTTGAGATAGCGATAATGCAGAAATCATAAAAAATGCAACATAGCAGCGCCACCTGCTGGGCGATTTTCACCAAAAAGTAATCAGCTCCAATTTATATTAAGGTCAAACTAAATCTAAAGTTTCAACAGATTCCATGCATTAGTTCTTTAAATAGACCACCCACAATTTTTGTCAGAGACAAACAAATAGACAGGCTAACAGACAGACAATTTATAAAAATAGTCAAATCGTATTCCAGACAAGACCTTCTAAAACTATAAATTCTTCAAAAACTGGTTGTCAAAATTTTTCACGAATCCAACACTTTTCTTTTTCTAAATACAAAAGAAAGCATGAAAAAATGAACAAATTGATTCCACCCATAACATAGGATCAGAAATAGCAAATCGATTCAGTACACAGATTCGATGTCGATCTTTACATGCAGGTTGAATCGTTTTCAAGACGATTCTTTAGAGCAGGCAGAATTGTTATCCTTTAATTTACTTCAAATCGAATCGCGGTCGATCCAAGAGTCGGGATCGGGTTGAATCATTATATTTATTCTTCCAGTTTTACTGTTTTAGTGGCAGAATTGATGTAAAATTTCATATAAGGACGGATTTTTTTTTTCTTTGTTGGTCACATCAGTGTTGGATGCAGGTAATTTTCTACAAGAGGGATTTCTGCGACTCGGGAGGAGAGCCTATTTTAGAGATCCGTAAGGGGAGGGGGAATTGCACATTTGCAATTAAAAAGCATAAAATCTTAAAACTTCTGGGGGGGGGTGTTCAATGTTCCGGGGGGGGGGAATGTCCCCACTGGACCATCCCCTGAATTCAACACTAGGTTAAATCATTAAACTTTTGTTTAAAAGCCTAGTTATTCGGGTTACTAGTTTATTATGTTGTATTTTTCAAGTTCGCCCCTTGCAATCCGTCCCTCCCCCCTTCCTCACCAATCTTAATTTACAGGGCCGTTCAAAATATGCATGCAATTTTTAAAATGCCAAATTCTCATTCTATTTTATCATAAATCCACATTTTGACCAAAGATATATTTGAGGTCGCCCCTCCGACCGTTTAGGACTTACCTGCCACCCCAGGGGGCATACTTACTGTTTCTTCCAAATCATATCGTATAACATATCGTTGGAAAGCTTTCAATGTCCTCTTTTATTTTCTGCCCCCCCCCCCCCCCCTAGTTACATGCTCTTGGCATTTTTTAGCTCACAGGCTATCAAAGCCTGAGAGCTAATGTGCCCGCCGGTTCTGTATGTATGCATGCATGTACGTAACACGATAACTCTTGATAAAAATATCTGATTTAATTCAAATTTTTTTTCTAGGTTCATTCTGATAAGGTGCTTCCCTGATTAGTTTTGGCGGCTCATTGGTTAAGTATAAAGGGGGGAGGGGGCTAACCCCCCCCCCCTTTAGCTTAGATAAATGGGTTTTTCATGCAGATTTATCAGATTTTGGTATACCAGTTCACAGGGACCCAGAGCTGGAGCTGGAGCCTGGAGCCAGAGCGCTCCGGAGCTGTGTTTTTCCTGGAGCCGGAGCTGGAGCTCTAAATTTTCCCCAGCTCCAGGGCTCCTTTAGTTTTTAATGTTCTTTTAAATCTTTTTTTTTTTTTTCAGTCATAAATTTCTAGGCTTAAAATATTTTAATTACATCATTATTCAGTATTTTAATTATATCATTTTTTAGGTTTTTATTATTATAATTATTAGGGAAGGAAAACTTCCCAAAAAATGGCAACACTACTTTACTTTTACTTTCTACTTGAACTAAGTGACAACACTATTTGAAAACAAATATGGCCGCCTGTTGTTTACATGTGTAGTCGTACAATTTTGGCTGTTTGAAAAGTGTAGAAGAAATTTAAAATTTTTGTGTTTAAAATTCTACCAAACTTTCTATTTTAAAAGCAAAAGCTAAAAGATGTCATATTTTCTGAACAAGCATTTCAAGTTTGATGAGAAGAAAAATGCATTTTGTCAGATCTTTAATGAAGATAGAAAGTATTTGTGAGCAAAAAATTAAACGTGTAAATTAAAATCTGCAACTTAAAAGCGCGAAGTTGGAGCCACGGTATTTTCTCTAGGAGCGGAGCTGGAGCTGGAGCATCAAAAATTGTTCGGCTCCGGGTCACTGCCAGTTCATTTTGATAACGAGCTTCTCTGATTAGATTTGAAGGTTCATTGTTATAGTCTAAAGGGGGGACCAGGGGCTAATACCCTCTAATTTAGAGAGATGGGTTTCCTATCCGATTTGCTTCCAATTTGGTATACCGGTTTCTTCTGATAAGGTGTTTCCCTTATTAGGTTTGGAATTTCATTGGTTAAATATAAAGAGGGGGGAGACGGGGCTAATAATACCCCTCTTAAATTTAAATAAATGGGTTTTTCTATCTGATTTGCTTCAAATTTGATATACTGGTTTATTTCGATAAGGTGCTTCCCTGATGACAATTGGAGAGTCATTGTTTAAGTATAAAGAAGGGAAACGGGGGGGGGGGCAATTTCCCCCTTAATTTATTTTTTGAGGAGCATTATTAGGAAAGAAGAGTATAATATACAGTTAGTGTGAATAGCCTGCGAGTTCAATGCCATCAGTTTAATTGGGCACTTTTCTTTTTAGCTCACAGGCTATCAAAGCCTGAGAGCTAATGTGCATGTTCTATATGTACGTAACACGATAACTCTTGATAGAAATATCCGATTTGCTACAATTTTTTTTCTCCTAGGTTCACTCTGATAAGGCGCTTCCCTGATTAGTTTTGGGAATTCATTGGTTAAGAATAAAGGGGGCTAGTCCCCCCCCCTTAATTAAGACCAATGTGAGACGGGCGTCTTTTTTGTTTAGGTATTATCCATTCACAATGCTATAGCATTGAAAATGGATTATAACTAAGCAAAAAAGACGCCCATCTGACATTGGGCTTAGATAAATGGGCTTTTTATGCAAAATTATTCGATTTGCTCCAAAGTTGGTATACCAGTTTATTATGTTAAAGAGCTGCCTTGATTAGATTTGGAAGTTCCTTAGTTAAGTATAAAGGGGGCTAGACCACCACTCTTAATTTAGATAAATTGGTTTTTCATGCAGAGTTATCCGATTTGCTCAAATTTGGTATACTGGTTTATTATGTTAAGAAGCTGCCCTGATTAGATTTGGAGGTTTATTGGTTAAGTGCAAAGGGGGGATGGGGGCTAGTTTCCCCCCTTTTTAGATAAATGGGTTTTTCATGCAGAAATATTCGATTTGCTTCAAATTTGATTTACTGGTTTCTTCCGATATGGCGCTTCCTTCCTTAGTTAAGTGTAAAGGGTGGAAAGTCCCCTCCCCTTAATTTAGATAAATGGGTTTTCATGCAGAATTATCCAATTTACTTTTTTTTTTTAGGTTTATTCTGATAAGAAGCTTTTCTGATTAGATTTGAAGGTTCGTTCGTTAGGCATAAAGGGGGAAATGGGGGAGCTAATACCCCCTTAATTTAGCGAAATGTTTTTTTCATGCTGAATTATCTGGTTTGCTTCAACGTTGGTATATACCAGTTTATTATGTTAAGGAGCTTCCCTGATTAAATTTGGAGTTTCATTAGTTAAAAATAAAGGGAGGAAAGGGGGCGCTAACCCCTCCCCCTTAATTTAGATAAATGTGTTTTTATGCAGAATTATTCGATTTGCTCCAAATTTGGTATATTGGTTTATTATGTTAAGGAACTGCCTTGATTAGATTTGGAGGTTCAGTATAAAGGAAGGAAAGGGGGCTAGAACCCAACCTTAATTTAGATAAATAGGTTTTTCATGCAGAGTTATTCAATTTGCTCCAAATTTGGTATACCAGTTTATTATGTTAAGGAGGTGCCTTGATTAAATTTGGAGGTTTATTGGTTAAATGTAAAGGGGGGCGGAGGCTATTCCCCCACCCTTAATTTAGATAAATGGGTTTTTCATGCAGAATTATTCGATTTGCTTCAAATTTGATATACAGTTTTATTTCGATATGGCACTTCCTTCATTAGGTTTGGAGGTTCATTGGTTAAGTATTAAAGGGGGAAAGGGAAGGAAAGACCCCTCCCCTTAATTTAGATAAATGGATCTTCATGCAGAATTATCCAATTTACTTTAATTTACACCACCTTGCATGGTCAATAAAATGTGTTTCTTGCAGGAAGCGATTGTAGAGCTAGCCTTTTGCTCTGTACTAAAGATCTCACCCTCTGACCATGGGTACTCTGGTTCGATCCTTGCTGCCATTCATTACCTGCATTAGTGACCTTAGACAAATGAACATATACTTTACCATCTCTACTCAAGAACAACAGATAGCAACACTGAAAAAACACCCAACAAGCTAAGCCTGTTAAGCACACATAGCATGCAAAAGCAATTATAGAACTGGTTCCAAACAGTTTTTTAAAAATGAGCATTTAAATTTAAAAAAAAAAAAAAAAAGAAAAATATGTAACCAAACCCGAAAAAGTACAACATTAGATATCAACCTCAGGTATCCCATGAAAAAAAAATTATTTTAAGTATTAATAACCGTGAGATATTTGTCAATAATGCTACCATAGGTTCAATATTAGCTTGTGAATGTCTTCACGTGACTAATGTAGTCTCTTAATATTGTAATACAGTAGACTCCCTCAAATCTGCACAGTTTAGGACCAGAGGTTGTGCGGATTTCTGGTCATTGATTTGTTTACATTTTTGAAACATTAATTTGATTGGTAGTTAAGCAAGGGAAATTATAATGAATGCTTACAATAAAGTGAAACATTAAAATAAGTAAAATATTAAAATAATTATGTAAAATAAAAATTTAGAAAAATATTAAATTATTACAGACAAAATCGATTTCAAAAGTCCTATGCTGCCATCTATTGGTAAAGTGATCGTAAGATCGAAACGCCATCATATAGATATGCTAATTTATATCAAATCAAAAGTAATGTAAATTTATTTAGTAATAAATCAGCTGTAATAACCAAAAGAGAATGATAAACAAAAAATTTAGTAAAAAACACATTGCAGTAGTCGCTGATTTTGACGCCATCTTGAATTTTGTTCCTGCAACTTAACTGTAAATTTCATTGTTTACATCTGAAAAAAGACGCGGATTTAAGGGAGTCTACTGTATTGAAACTAAACTAAAAACTGTAAAAATAAAATCAGTCTATAACAGAATTCTGCCTTAAATGAAAAAATTTTCAACAAAAAGAATATCAACAATTATGTCTGCTAAGATGGAAACCTGTATAAAGTGAAATATTTTTCGGTTCCATTTTCAGATTTTAACAAATCAATATTTGACAAAGCTGATTATGTAGTTCAGTATTACGCATGTTATGATTACATATTTTAGATTTTAAAATAAATCAGCTATTAGTAACTTAATAAAATTCCCTTTGTAAAGAAAGGGGAAGGGCCAAAATCCTTGTTTGCCCCAGGCACAATAAAGGCTAGTTTTGGCCCTGATAGAATTAGCTGGCAGGAAACTTTCCTCAACAGCAGCTTTTATTTTTTGTGTACATAAATTAGACTTGTGTAGAAATAAAATGAATGAAAAGTTTATCTAGATTGTAATATGAATTTTGCTGATGGAAAATGGTATTCAGCCATTTATAATTTGTACTTTGCTAACATAAAAATACATAGGTTTCTTATAAAAAATTAGGTAGCATTCAAAATACCTATATTTTAAAATAAATTAATAGAACTTAGTTTATTATATATCTAAATAGAAGTATTTATTAGTCATTTTCAAATAAGCAGCCACTTTGAAATTATTAATATCACAGAAAAATTTGTTTGAATGCAAAATAGTTATTTCATATAGATTAACACTTGGAAAGAAAGTGATCATTTATGAGTTTTTAAATGTTTCAGGTACAAAATAAAGTTTAATAATTGACAATTTTGATTGACGTTCCTTTTAAAAACTAATATTATTAAATTTAATACTACATTGTATTTTTTCAAAAGAATTTGTACTTAAAAAAAAGTCAGGCCTAGTGATACTTGGGGAAAAAAAAAAAAACAAAAAAAAACCACTTAATTTTCAAATAAAAAAGTTATAATTTAATAAATAAGTAACCAAATATATAGTTAACATTGATGAAAGATTATTAAAAATACTTACCATTTTTCTGTGGACTCAATAATAAAAAAATAAAGTATATAATAGTTTTGTTTACATTAATAATACTACCACTTTCTTACTAACACTTCAAAAATTGTGATGCTTTGTTTACACTAAATAGGAAAAAATAATGCATCATTTAGCTTTATTATCAACTACAGATACCAGAACTTTTATAGTGTTTATAATAACTCCCATGAGATGCATAAAACACAGACATTAAAATTCAACTGTTTTATAAATATAATGATAGAAGAAATACTTGTATTCTCATATATTATACTGTATTGTCATAATATCCTACATTACAAAATCTAGTCTAGGTAAAAAGCTTTGGGAAGAACTTATTCAAATCAGATATTTTTATTTTAAATTTCTGTAATTTAAAATAACCTAACACTTAAATATACATAAACACCTTAAATACATTTCATTATAGTACTGATGTTGATGCATATGTTACATGTCAATAAGATTTTTTTAAAACTGAATATGTGTTCGAAGTTTAAAACATTAAATAGATATTGATCAATTTGAAAATCGTTCATTAATAATACAGATTTAAATTACTTTTATTCTTTCGATGGATGCTAGCATTTAAATTTTAAATACATAAATCACTGTTTATTGTTATTAAATATGCACATACACAAAAGGAAATAATACACAGGTGCTTCGAATTGTTCAAGAAAAATAAACATAAATTGACAGAAAAAGCTATGCTTACCAAACTTGAAATTGCTTTCTTTTCATCGTGGATCCATTTAATGAATTTTTACAGCGGGTTCTTCAGTATTTGGCTGGCAAGTGCACACTTTCAAAGCAGAAGAAATTATTTCACTTACTGCTTCAAAGGTGACACCAGCTGGCCAATTAATTCATAAATTAAAATAAAATGTCCGTATTTTCTTTTATATACAGGGTGATTCAGCTCGTCGGTGACAAACTTTAAGGATCGATAGAGCACACCTAGACGAACATTTTTGAATAGGGAATGTAGGGTCCCTGACGCGATGGTAAGGCGCTAGGCGCTTTCGAAAATTTGGGTGCCGAAATTCGAAACGTCATAAAAACTAGGGAAATGGTTAGATTTTCTTGCTTGTTGCGTCGAAATGATTCTGTTTGTTTAGACTTTCTTCAGTACCAATTTGATAAGCGTATCTCTTAAAACATGGATAGGGGGCGCTGCAGACTTTGGAGAGCTAGACAACAACTTTAAGCCCGTTATTTTGATAATTTAACACATGCTCGCCAAAGTTTATACTCTAACTTAAAGTTTGAACCCAAAAGTAGAGCCCTGCAAAAAGCGTAAGAGCCGGAATAAAATGTCAAAGTACAGGGTGGTCGAAACTCGAAGGCTCCTAAGAGATAAACAAACAGATTTCTTGACTTATGGCATGCATTTTCATGATTCTGTTTGCTGGGGCTCTCTGAAACTCAGTTGAACGGTACAAAAAGAAACATCGATAGGGGGCGCTTTGGGCAAAAAACATAATTCGTTGACATTTCGGACGCTAACTGGAAACGGGGCGCTACGATCAGTTAGAAACAAAACAAGAGAGTAATTTACTTATCATAAGAAGCTATTAAAACTGCAGTTTGTTTGTTTTTTTTTAACAAACATAGCTGGTTTCAATCATGCACAATGCGCGCAATAAAATTTACATAAGGTGCTTTTTGCTGATTTATGCAAAAGATATCGTACCATATCGATATGCAAAAGATACGTAATGCGTAGACGACAACGCGAGATGACGTAGTTGTATGCGCAGACATGTCTTTTGAACGTGCGGTACCTACTTAAGCTTCGGGTTACTTGTCTGCAGATCGGTAGTAGGATGGAACGGTACACAAACTCTGAATTGGCTGACATGCATTTGGCGTATGGCGCTGCTGGTTGTAATGGACGAGCCGCTCAGCGGTTGTACGCCGAGCGTTACCCCAACAGGCAAATCCCCTGCCATGCCTTCTTCGCTCGAGTACACCAGAGGTTGTCCACAACGGGATCTTTCGACGGAGGCAGGCCTGAACGGGAGCGATCAGTGAGCACCCCCGACAACGAAGAGGCTGTGCTTAACCTGGTTGAGGACAACCCAGGTCTTAGCACGAGAGATATCGCCAGACATGTTGGCATTTCGCAAGCAACTGCGTTGCGCATCTTACGTTCCCGGAATCTGCACCCCTACCACATCCAGCGGGTGCAGTTGCTCAGAGAGCAGGATTTTGGCCCTCGAGTGGAATTCTCAAGATGGTACTTGGCGATGAGATCCAGGGATCCCCGTTTTGTAAACAGCATTTTGTTTACGGACGAGTCCACCTTCAGCCGGGAGGGAATGTGGAACGCCCACAACAGTCATGTGTGGTGTGATGAAAATCCACATGAAACCAGAAGCCGAGCAGCCCAGGAGCGTTTCTCAGTAAATGTGTGGGCCGGCATTCTGGGGGATTGCCTCATTGGCCCTTATTTGTTACCTGAACGGCTGACAGGTGGAAATTACCTGATTTTCCTGGATCAAGTGCTGCCGCAGCTTCTGGATGAGGCGCACGTACCCGAAGGTTCGCGTCGCCAGATGTGGTTCCAGCACGATGGAGCTCCGGCCCATTACACGAACGACGTGCGTCTCCATCTAAACGCAAGGTATGGCCAGCGGTGGATCGGGCGTGGGGGTCCAGTTCACTGGCCTGCCCGATCACCAGACCTCACCTGCTTGGATTTCTTCCTTCGGGGTTACCTGAAGGCCGAGGTATACCATACACCTGTCAGCAGTGCTGAAGAACTTGTGGCGCGCATTGTGGCAGCTGCAGGGCAGATCAGAGATACTCCTGGCATTGTTGGAAACACACACTCCTCAATGCGACGGAGGTGCGAAGCCTGCATCATGGCCCAAGGTCGAAATTTCGAGCATCTTCTGTAGTGTTATTTTTTGTAAATAAATTTCCAGTATCATTGATGTTTTTGGTCTAAATTTATTCAGAAGTGTTGAGCAGAGGTAGAAAATGTGTTTTCATTATTACTAACTGATCGTAGCGCCCCGTTTCCAGTTAGCGTCCGAAATGTCAACGAATTATGTTTTTTGCCCAAAGCGCCCCCTATCGATGTTTCTTTTTGTACCGTTCAACTGAGTTTCAGAGAGCCCCAGCAAACAGAATCATGAAAATGCATGCCATAAGTCAAGAAATCTGTTTGTTTATCTCTTAGGAGCCTTCGAGTTTCGACCACCCTGTACTTTGACATTTTATTCCGGCTCTTACGCTTTTTGCAGGGCTCTACTTTTGGGTTCAAACTTTAAGTTAGAGTATAAACTTTGGCGAGCATGTGTTAAATTATCAAAATAACGGGCTTAAAGTTGTTGTCTAGCTCTCCAAAGTCTGCAGCGCCCCCTATCCATGTTTTAAGAGATACGCTTATCAAATTGGTACTGAAGAAAGTCTAAACAAACAGAATCATTTCGACGCAACAAGCAAGAAAATCTAACCATTTCCCTAGTTTCTATGACGTTTCGAATTTCGGCACCCAAATTTTCGAAAGCGCCTAGCGCCTTACCATCGCGTCAGGGACCCTACATTCCCTATTCAAAAATGTTCGTCTAGGTGTGCTCTATCGATCCTTAAAGTTTGTCACCGACGAGCTGAATCACCCTGTAGAATAAGTCTTACATAAACAATCGACCTGTTTCGCGAAGCACATGGCAGCTACATAAATTAAAATTACAAAACTAAAAATATCTGCCAACTAAATTATGACATCTTTTGTTCAATGCATAATAGAAAAAAAATATTTCACTTAATACAAGTAAATCATTCAAAAAAATAATATAAACGTATTTTTAAAATATCTATACTGTGTATCAAAAAGCATCTCGCGGTCGCGCTGAAAAGCAGTACGTTTTGTAGCATCGCTAGGGAGAAATACGCCAAATCCTTTGGCGAAATATTTTTCGCCAAGGACTTGCTGAAAGTGCATACACTTTGGAGTATCGCCCCCTCGTGTAATAACACCATTAGTCGTATTCATGGGGAAATATCTTGTTTTATGAAATAAAATTAATGTTTCTTTTAAATATGACGTCATTTTCAGTCGCTGAAATATTTTGCCTATTGTCTCAAACTCAATATCAGCGAAATGAAAAAATAGTGAAATATAACAGCATCATCAGGGAAATTGTGTCTTTTTTAAAGCGTAAGGTCATTTTCTGTTCAATATTTTTTAAAAATATATTTTTAATTGTAATGAGAAAATGGCATCAGTAAGAATATAATCAATAAAGATAACGCGACATTTCTAATTCCACTAGACTTCTGTTCTAGCGTCCTTCAGAACCGTTCTGATTGGCTGGCCAGATCCAGATGAAGTGGCCATACGCCCGAGCATCGTTTGCACATATTCGGATATTTGTTTTCAGCTATTTCGTTTCTGATGCTAGATAAGTTTGATTCGAATAAATTATTTTTCATTTTTAGATGATGAAACTGCTATTTTCTACTTGAAAGTATTCAAAAATACCTGTATAAAACAAACCTCCGTCATTTCCATACTAAAACCATTATTTTTTCAAACCTTTTAAGATAGAGTCATAAAGAATGTTTCATAAATTTTGAATGTTATTTATATTAAAAATTATTAAAAAAATTATAATTTATAATAAAAACGCATTTTCTCTTATAAAACGTTGCAGTTGCAGGGAGAATTTGCATATCTAAATCATGAAAAAATATAAAATCAGAAACTTTTTTATCTTTTCTTGGGGGGGGGGGGGATACCTTCTAACTGTCCCCTGCATTTGCAACTGAATCCTCCTATACCTCCATGAAACATATTTAAAAATTCCATATTCAGTGCTAAAAAAAGAATACTTTTCAGGGTTATTTTTAGTATCAGGGTTACAAAAATAAATAAATCAAAAATAACCCTGGTTTTATATTTTTTTCATGGTTTAGATATGCAAATTCCCCTGCAATTGCAGTGTTTTATAAGTGACAAACGTTTTTAATATAAATTATATATTTTATTTTATAATTTTTAATATAAATATGTAACATTTAAAAATTATGAAACAGTCTTAATCTTAAAAGGTTTGAAAAAAAAAACAGTTTTAGTATGGAAATGATGGAGGTTTGTTTTATGCAGGTATTTTTGAATACTTTCGAGTAGAAAATAGCAGTTTCATCATTTAAAAATGGAAAATAATTTATTCAAATCAAACTTATGTAGCATCAGAAACGAAATAGCTGAAAACAAACATCCGAATATATGCAAACGGTGCTCGGACGTTTAGCCACTTCATCTGAATCGGGCCAGCCAATCAGAATGGCTCTGAGGACGCTAGAACAGGTTCTGAAGAACGTTAGAACAGAAGTCTAGTGGAAATAGAAATGTCGCAAAGATAACTAAACCCGAGGGGTCTCTCAATGGGAGAAATCGTGTACGAGATTACGGAATCACCTTGATTACAGCTGATTCAGCGGATTACTATGATTACATGTGATTATACCTGATTACACCAAGATTACATGTGATTATACCTGATTACACCTAGATTACATGTGATTATACCTGATTACACCTAGATTACAGCTGTTTACAGTTGATTTCACTTGGAAATACGTGATTAAATTGCTAAAATTTATGATTTAACAGTTTTACTCGATTTTACTGCCTTCCAAACATCTGTTTTTTTTTTTTTTTTTTTTTTTAAGATTTGTCCAAAATAAGAAATAAGTATCAAGCAGGACGGTGATTTGCCTATCACCGTTCTGCCGACAGTGGCTTAGCCAAGGGGGTGGGGTCGGAATCTCACCCCAAACGATGGGCTCGTACACTAAATCATGAATAATAAAAGTAGTAACTTCTGCTAAAACGGCAATTTTTTTTATTTTTTTTACATGTTAACTTTTTAGATTTGTTAAAAATAAGAAAATAGTATCAAGCAGGACGGCGATTTTCCTATCACAGTTCTACCGACAGTGGCGTAGCCAAGGGGGTGGGGTCGGAATGTCCCCCTCTAACGATGGGCCGTACACTAAATCATGAATAATAAAAGTAGTAACTTCTGCTAAAAAGGCAATCTTTTTTTTCTTTTTTTTACATGTTAACATTTTAGATTTGTCAAAAATAAGAAAATAGTATCAAGCAGGACGGTGATTTGCCTATCACCGTTCTGCCGACAGTGGCTTAGCCAAGGGGGTGGGGTCGGAATGTCCCCTCTAACGATAGGTCCGTACACTAAATCATGAATAACAAAAGTAGTAACTTCTGCTAAAACGGCAATTTTTTTTTCTTTTTTTTACATGTTAACATTTTAGATTTGTCAAAAATAAGAAAATAGTATCAAGCAGGACGGTCATTTGCCTATCACCGTTCTGCCGACAGTGGCGTAGCCAAGGGGGTGGGGTCGGAATGTCCCCCCCTAACGATGGGTTCGTACACTAAATCATGAATAAAAAAGTAGTAACATCTGCTAAAACGGCAAAAATTCCGAAATTTTTCGTTTTAGCAGGTATAATTTTAAAGTGTTTCTTTCGCCAGAACCATTATTTTTTTCCGTTTAATACAGTATTCCATTATAGACGTTTTCACATGTATTCTCTAAAATTTATCCACTCTATAATAACCAAGGGTGGATTTAGCACTCAATTTAGAGGGGGTCATGGCTCTTTTTTTTTGGGTGTGTGTGTGTGTGTGGGGGGGGGGGGGGGGTTACACCACTTCATGATCAATTTTTATATTGAAGGCTATTCTCAAATTAAAACTGACGATTTTTCTGATACTTTCGCGAAATCATTTTCATTCCTAAATGCAAAATATTTGCAGTAGTATTCGTTAATATATATATATATATAGATTTCATTGAGATACCAAGAAATCGTAGCATTTCCCATTTTCTTATAAATGCGAAGAATGATTCAGAAATGTTGTCAAGTTAGCATTTTAAGCCAATTATTAGGACTTGAGAGCCACAGAAATGTCATCATGAGAGAGCAATTTGCATTCGCGTCCGGAAATTTAGTTTAAAATGCCAAATTTTATGGAATTTTTTGTAAGATTCTTCGCTTTTATTGAAAAATGGAAACAGTTTCGATCACATAGTTTCCGAATAAGTGCACTTTCAAATTTCTTGAGATTAGTAATATTTTCACGGATGTATCAGAAATTACCTAATTTTGATTTGAGTAGAGGTTTAAAGAGTCAGAGAGATTCGCATTGTTGAACAAACTTCGGAGGAGGGGGATTGAAAGAATTTAAGATATATTTCATTTTTAATAACTTTTAGCATTTTTCTGTTGTTTACGAGGGGGGGGGGGGGGTCATGACCCCCGTCTCCTTCCCCTTGGATCCGTCACTGATAATAACCGCTTGAGAGCATAAATGTACTATAGTTAAATCTACGACATTAGAACATGTCTGTAACGAAGCGTGCCATAAATGGAAAAAATTTAAAGTTTGACGAAATTAACCCTGTACAATTTATACCCGCTAATATAAAAGTCTATGTAAAATGGAACATTTATCCAGACCTTTGCGATTCCTTCTTTGTAGCAGTAAAGCCTGTGAAAAATTAAAAACAGAAACATTTCATGATCCCGATTACGAAAGGATGGATAATCACAGAAATACTCTGGCTAAAGCGGATACCTGTTTAAAACGGTATTTTTCCGATCTCTAGTAATTCCGTTTTGAGACATGTTATTGTAGCTAGATAAAGTGTAAAACTTCATCAACGGAGAATTTGGTGGGACCAATGTTGCTAAAACTTACAGTAAAAAACAGGGCCGAAACTAGGGGGATGCAGAGGGGTCATGTGCCCCAAGCGTCAGAACGAAAGGCGAGGAAAAGGGTGGGGGCGCCAAATGAAGATTTTATTTTTCATTTCATACAAAAATGTACGTATATTATATATATATATATATACATTAAAGACAAAGTAACTCGCAAGCTAATGTTAAACCTATGGGAGCGTTCTTTTCAAATTTGTGAAACTGAAAGTAACTTTATAAAAAAAAAAATCTGCAACCAAAATCGAAAAATTAAACACTAACCCGGTTAGAATTCAATCATTGGTTTTCAAACATTACATCTTCGGCAAATGTCCTTTAATGCTTTTTTGTTTTAATTTTGTCCGCAATAGAACATTGATCTGGAATCTTCAGAACGTTTTGTTATCCAAATCAAATTATAAAAAACTCTGCATCCTATACAATGAATTTAATAAACTCTACTCTTTCATCAAATATCGCTTTTAAAGAATCTTTTTTTTTCTACGGTGTTTCTGCCTGTTTATCTTCGTGAACTTTTATTGAACTTTATTATTTTCCTCATTCCTAAGCCTTTCGTATTTGTAAATAACTTTAAACACTGTTTTCATTTTGTTTTTATTTTAATTTTTGTGTTTACATAGAAGTCATGTGTTATTTTTGTATATGTCTATACTTTCTGTTTTTATTCTGTTTTCTTTATGATTTTGTGTTTACTTATAAGTCATATGCTTGTAAATGACTATAATTGTTGTTTCTTATACTTTTATCTATGGTGCTTGGATGCCATAGTTTTCGTAATACAGTGTTAATACGGCCCCACTTAATCGGGTAACGGATAATTGCATACCCCGCTTATATGCATAGAATGCCGTGGAACAAAAACGCTCCCCATAAGGTTAATGTTAAATATACTCGTTTTATCGCATAACAATCCCCGGTTAATTGCATAAATATCTCCAATCTAGTAATCCGCATTTTATAAATTCCTGTTATAGTGATGAATGGGAAGAAAGGAAGAACTTTTTGTTGTTGTAACAATGGTTTGTTATATCTACGATCGAAGAACAGAAACCGTCGTGAAAGAAGACTTTATTATCTAAATTCTAGGAAACGCATAGGAGTGTTGAATTTGGACAATTACGTTTTTCTTGTCTTTTAAAGCTTGTCGTACATGCAGTGGCTCAATATGCTGGGGGTACTTTTTGGAAAATCCTGGAATCGGGGGAAAATACAATCGGGATGGTCAAGAGAATAAAGGAACAATATTTAGCGCCGGAAATTGAGAAATACAGTATCCGAGGTAGGAAAAAACAAATTTCCCTAAAAGATTTTTTGTGTAGGCAACAACAACAAGAAAAAAAAAGTGATAAATTGACAAATAATTGGAAAATAAAATGAATTTATGCAGAATTTATTTATTTTCAAAGGTATGATTTAAAACAATTTTTTTTTTATTTTACTTTCATTTTAATTTTACATACATTATAATGAAAAATTAAACCATGTAACGTAAATAGTGTAATAATACATTATACCTTATTCCATATATTGTTATATAGAGAGTAATAATAAATTATTTAAAATTAATAATTAAAATCTAAATTATTAAAAGAATATTTTTTAAATTATTAGGTAAATGATGTTCATTAATATTTATCATATCTGTGGTATATAATCAATTGATAACGTATACTGCTAACATTAATTGCTGTCCTCGCTTAAACGCATAACCCGCTTAAATGGATACAATTCAGTGGAACCAACTGTATGCAATTAAGCGGGGCCGACTGTGTTTCAATATATGTGTCGCTGTTTTCTGGGTCAGTTTTCTTGGCTGATTGGCGGAGGGGTTTCTTCTGCCAGGGGTTCATGCATTTGCCATTTTTTGGTTGGCTCCCTGGTAGAGTGATTGTAGCCCTTGTAGAATTCATTCTCAGCTATTTACAGAAGAAAATAAAATCATTTGAAACTATTAATATGCAAGTGAGAAATTTTTAAAAGAACGCTGTCATAGGTTTAACATTAGCGGTCCAGTTTCTTCGCGTGAATAGTGTAAGCTCTTAACTCTCAAGCTAATGTTAATCCTATGGGAGCGTTGTTTACATATTTCCTTGTAGCATTTTAATTATTATTAAATGATTTTTATTTTTAAAGAATTTTTTTTCTTTTGCATAGGGTATCTGCGGTCGACAACTTTTATTGTGCGTGAGGAGGGGGGGGGGGGGGTCAAAATCCATATTTGTTCCGGGCTCAAAAAAGGCTAGTTTCGGCCCTGGTAAAAAAAAAATGAGTTTACATGAATACAAAAGCGGCACACTTAACATAATTTGGTGAATCTTAATTTATTTTATAATTCTATATCGAGAATTATCACCAACAGATTTAAATCTCCTACTTGAAATAGAAAAAAGTAATGTCATTGTTGGACTAGTTATTGTGAAGTTTTATTGAACTTGTTAGTTATTGCGATGTTTTGTTCGAAGTTGCGAATTTCAAAATACCTGTAAAAACCCGAATGTGATTATTCTGTTCTAAAACATGCTGATACGCTCTTTGTTGCAACAACGTCATAATTCAAAAATCGCGATTTTTTAGTTCTGATGTTGAAGTAAATGATCGATATATTATTTCAACTCTGTGAAATTTTTTGTCAATCAGCAAACAAGAAACAGGAGGCGAATTTTCTGAAGTTTTATGATCTGTTTAAAATCGTAGAATCTTTGTCAAAAGATGACTTTGATAAAATTTTCTTTTGTTACACACACAGAGCTTTAGGCAAGGAAGTGTGTGTGTGTGTGTGGGGGGGGGGGGGTCTGGATGCCCTTCCCGAATGAGGTACGAGTTTACTGAATAAATCATATGCATACAGTCAAATCCGGTCAAATCTGTTGACTACCGTAAAGATTGGTAAAAAATTTAGTTTTTGTCAGGTTTTCGACTTAGCTTTCATAATAGTATGGTATTTATTTCATTTTCATTTAAGGCAAGATTCCGTTATAGACAGGTTCATTTTTCACAGGGTTAGAGTATACAGTGTATATGTATAGGGGAATGAAGTTTTAAGTTAAATAAAAGCTTATAATATATAAATAGTTTCTCTTTTGCAATATCTTCTAAAACAGTTGTCGTTTTCTACTTTAAAGTATACACATTTGGGGAGCATACTTGTATATGCTGTATATTCTAGCAAATATAGCAAAGCTCAAATAAACATATTTACACACAGAAATGTTATTTAATAAATAACTGAAATAGTTATGCCACAATAATAAGTAAAATTTGCATTAACAAATATTCTGGATTTATGTTTGAGCTGTGTGTTAAATGCTGAAATACATGGTATGTTACTACTAAGAAACAATCTAGGTTATTTAACCCTTATTTACATTTTATTTCCGTAGAAAACTTTTTTTTTTTTAACGGTGTATATACTCAGCCTTTTTATATTATAGAGATTCTAAAATCCTTTTCTAATCTACAAAGTTATTTTAGTAATACATTCAATTACAGAGATTGGTCTTACTCTTTATCTTCATAAGCTATTTTGTAAAGTATAAATAAGGAAATACAATCTTAAAGTTTATTTAAATTGTGTTATTACACAAATATTCTAATATATATATATGTGTGTGTGTGTGCATGCATGTTTGCGTATGTAAAATATTTTATGTATGTAAAAGAAAGTCTGTATTAAAGGAATAGCAAGGGGCAGTTAAAAAAAATTCTGAGACATTTTTTTGTCTTTAGAGGTAAACGTTGAGAATGGACCAAGAAAATCTTCCTTTGTGAAAACAAAATCGTAAGATATCTAAAAAAAATCGTTTTATACAGGTTTTCCTTTTATAAGTTATATTTGCAAGTTTAGTAACTCTTCAACCGGGACAATGAATTTTTCTGTTTAAGATTACATTGTATACAGGTTCTGTTTTCATAGGTTTTTTTTTTTGGTATATATGACAAGGTTTGGACCTATTCCGAAAAAATTTCCTGGCTTCGGAACTGTCTGCCGAGCCAAGCCATAAAAAGTAACCAAGCGTCAAACAAATGCCAAGAACTTAAACGAACTTAACAATAGACAACTTAACTGCTTATTATACAGGATACAACTTTTCCATATTAAATCGAATAAACATGCCAAAAAAATCTGGTTTTTGAGTTCATATAATCTTACACTTGGCGCGCGAAGAAACTCGCAAGCTAATGTTAAATCTGTGAGAGCGTTCTTTTCAAATTTCTCACTTGCATTTTAATATCTTTAAATAATTTTGTTTTCTTAGTTTATCTGAGATTGATCTTTAATGTTTCTAGTTTGTACGTTTTCGATTTTAGAAGATTTATTTTTCGCAATCTGTTCTGAAAGTGACAAATAACATATATATATAATAAATTTGAATATATATATATATGCAACTAAAATCGAAAAAGTAAATACTGTTAACCAACCTCAGCCATTCCAAGACAGAAAAATAAAACATTTAAAAGAAAGAGATATTTTCAATAGAGCAATCCCATAGGTTTAACATCAGCGTTCCAGCTTCTTTGCGTGACTAGTTACACAAAGAAACTCAATTCTAATGTTAAACCTATGGGAGAAATCTTTATACATTTCTTGCTTATATTTTAATATTTTTAAAGGATTTGTTTTTGCATAGAATACCCGAGGACGATTCGATAGATACCCATCGTTGTGCATTTCGATTTTAATTAGTTTTTTCATATGCAAACGCTTTCATTTTTGGAACCGGTTCTGAAAATAAAATTATCCTCATTTAAAAAAACTAATCAAAATTGAAACAAACACGACAATGGGTATGGGTATCGACCTCGGGAATCGTATACAAAAGAAATTATTTTGTGTACGATAATTTAACAGTAAATTTTAAAATATTTCGAGAAATCTGTAAAGATTGCTCCTATAGGTTTAACATTAGCATTTAAGTTTGTCAGAGTGACGGAAAGGGTTGAAAAACACTCGCACGCTAATGTTAAACCTATGGGAGTGTTCTTTTCAGAATTCTCACTTGAATTTTTATTTTTTTTTTCATAAATGATACGTGAAGTCAATGAATCGACAGCTACCGTTGTGCGTTTTTACTTTTTCGTAGCATTTTTTTTTTTTTTTTAATACGAGTATACTTCGCCTTTGTTTGCATTTTTCTCGGTATTTTTACAATTACCGTAAAAAATGTGAAAATGAAATCTGTCTATAACGGAATCCTATTTTCAATGAAAAATATTGCATGTTCCCCTCGATATTTCCAAAATAAAGAATACCGACAATTATACTTTCTATGATGGAAACTTGTATAAAGCAAAATTTTTTTCGGATTGTTTAGATTTCGTTATTTGACAAGACTAATTATGTAGTTCAGCCTAGAGGTCGACACGGGCCAAACGAACAGAATTAAGACAATTTTTTCAACGGGCCGATAAAAAAATAAACGGGTCGGGTCCGTCCGGTAAAAAAATTGCACGTGCCAGCCGGGCCGGTAAAAAAATTTAGCAGGCCTGCGACCAGATATAAAAATTTAAACGAAGCCGACAAAATGAGCTATTTTCAATGAATATGGCTTTCGCGAGAATAAGTATAAATGTAATGTGCGTCACGAACCAATGCTAGTTTGACAACATCAATACAGAAATGTAACATGTCCAATGTAGAGATCGGCATCAGAGAGCTACATGATGTCTGACCCGGGCTCTTTTATTTTATTTTTTTTTTAATTTTTATTTTTAGCAGATTTGTGCTGGTCTGAGATCAGGCTTGCATTTCTTTTTATGCATGGTAGAGCAGGGCCAGAATTGTTTTCAGTATGTGTAGGGTAGGCAATGTGTTTCGTAAAAATATTAATAGCCTTAATGAACTTCTGTTAACGTACTTTTTAGAAATATACCTTAAGGTGGTTCTCAAATTCACTGCTCAACAACTCAAAACTTTGACACATTTTCTGACTAATTTTTAACTGTGAAAGTATAAAATTGACAAGCCACTGAAGGGATTTGGAATCTAATAGCATTTTCCATTTTTGGATAAATAAATCACTTGTCGAGTTATAACAGATTCTTATCACGTGGCTGCATATTTTTTTCCTTTCCCATGCAGTCGCTTCCTGAAATTTCATTCAAAACGCTAAATTTGACATTATCAAAGATATATTGCCTTTATCAAAAAACATCATTCGATTACTAGTTTCTGAATAAGAACACCTGCCAATCTTATGAGTTTCCGAGAAGAAATGGATTAAAAAAATGTATCAAAGTAACTCCTTTAAATTTGAGGAAAGCCTTAAGGGGGCTGGTCACCCAGCTTCGGAATTCTGCTCCGTAATGTTTTAAGTCTATGGACTTTTGAGGTATTCGTATATTTCAAATATCTTCCCGAGGAAATTCATATTTTTAACATCTTTTTTCGGTGTACTCTTCTTAAAAGATCTCTTTTTTTTCTTAGTTTTCAAAATATTTCTAAAATCTACGCTGAATTTAATATTTTATGTGTCAAAAGCGGGCGAACTGTGAGTACGATTTTAACACTTCATATAAAATTAACTCTATACTTTAGAAATATTTTGAGAACTAAGAAAAGAGACATCTTTTAGGAAGTGCACACAAAAAATAGAAGTTAAAAATATTAATTTCCCGAGGCGATATTTTAAATATACGAATGCATCAAATGTACATAGACTTTACATTAGAGAGGGAAAAATCGGAGGCTGAGAGACCAGCCCCCTTAATAACGGCCAGTGAAATATTTTCACGAATCTACTTTTTATTATACAGCTTCAAAAGATTTGTTTTTTTTTTTATCCTTTTTTTTCTAAACTACATTAATTTTTTAATGAATCCTTATTTGAATGTTGAAACGTCTAAGAATCTAAGTAATCATTAATGTTGCTATTGTGTATTTTCTGTCTTGCGAACACATCTTAATTTTAAAACGTACTGCATAATTATCCCATAAATATGTATGCAGTATTCTTTAAAGGAATTATATGATAAGAAAAATCTGAATTTTTTGTAGAAATTGTATCGGCTCAGGCCGTAAGGGTGTATTCCAATCTAAACTGCTTATTTTCTGATTCATTTTTGCATTCATTTTAGCACTACTTTTGCATAGTTGCATTACAATATGGATATATATATATATATATATATATTGGATGGCCAGTTTTAAAGTTTTCTTTGGCCAGTATGGTCTTGACAGATATGGGGGAAGTTTCATGAGTAATTGCCGGTAAAACCCAGCATGCAAGTCTTTAGCCTTGCAATCTGTCTCCATTGGTTGTTTTCTTTTCGTTCATGATTTAGTTAGTAAGTTTTTTCCATGGTTATTTTGTTAATTTTCTCTGTAGTTCAGTATTTTTGGGATTGGATGTGTAGTGTGTGGTTTTTGGTATTATATATATATATATATATATATATATATATATACTTTTTTTTTAATTAAGAGGTTTGAGTATTTTGGGTTCGGGTCGAAATGTGGAGGATGAAATTTTTGTCTTGCTCAGATCTCGTTTCGGGTTCGAATCTACCCTGTATCGAGTTGAGCAAACAAAACTAAACCCGACTGATAGTTTGAATCGGATCCGGCTAAACTGAATATTTTTTCAGAGAGGTTCGAATTGACTTATATTTTTCGAGTTGGGTTAACTTAAATTGCTTTTGGTGGGTGGGTTCGATTCTACCCGATTTCTCAAAATATTCTCCAAAATATACTTAAAAATGAAACATTATATTACTTGGGTATCAAGGGTTGGGTTGGGTAGATTTTTGACGGCCAATTATCTACACGAGGGATATAGGCCCGGGGGGAGTGCCCTCCGTGGGGGGGTCTTTCTAAGGGAACCTAATCCGTATTAACGCATGGAAGATCCACGGCTCGAAGAAAACCACGAAAACTCCGAACGATTAGGCCGACAGGCGCGATTGGGATCGAACCCAGCACCTCCCGTCTACCAGTTTCGAGAGCAGAACCTCTCGGCCACTGGTGGGGCCTTGGGTATCAAGGAGCACATATACAGAAATATTGTTTTTCTTCATAAAAAATATAATTGATACTAGAAATACAATTGTAGGCTACTTTTCCATTATTCCATTGTGGATTTTTATGTTTATTTTTTCAGTTTTGGGGTGGGATTGGGTTCGGATTGAAACTTGTCCGTTCTGGGTCGAAGTTTGTCAGATTAGGATCAATTAATCCAACTAATTTTTTTAAACTGGTTCAGGCTGAGTGGATATATAATTTACAGGTTCGGGTCGGGTATGACCCAAACCACGCAGGATTCTATGCTCTCAAAATAATCCGTGAGTTAAACTAATTTTTCCCTTGATTATCTTTTATTAAAACATGAAAATTTGCGCTTTTTTACCCATTCCCCTCCCCACCCAAATATATATATATTATATGCTCAACCCGCGCAGGACTCTAATCCGGCCCCCTGTCGGGATACTATGCCCCCCCCCCCCGTAGGGCAAGTTTTGGCGCCGCACCTGACTGTAACCTTAATGTTAAACCTATGGGAGCGTTCTTTAAAAAACGTTCTCGCTTGCATTTTAATAGTTTTAAATGATTTTTTTTCTATTTTCGTTGCGTATTTTTTAAATTTTACTTTTGGTTATTTTTACGTGTTTGGATTTTTTAACTGCAAGACAATTTTATCAAAATTCCATATATATATACATTTTTCTATCAAACGACAAACAAAATTTCCATTTGGCGCTCTCTTCGCCTAGGGCCGAAACTAACCTTTTTTACACTCGGGGCAAGCATGGATTTTGGCGCCCCCCCCCCCCTCTTCCACAAAGTATATTTACAAAGAGAATTTTACTAATTTTCTAATAGCCGACTTATTTAAAAATTTAAAACATGTAATCTTAAAATATGTAATACTGAACTACGTAATCTACAATGGCGGATCCAAGGGGGGGGGGGGAATCACGGGGGTCATTACTCCCCTCTAAGCACCAAGAAAAATATTCTAAAGATCATTTTAAAAATAAAATATACAGTTAGAGTCCCGATTATCCGAGTCCTGCTTAACCGAGTTTCCGCTTTCACCGAGTTATTTTCTTCTGATGGACTGATGGCTTCTATTATTATAAAACAGCCATTATAAAAGAAGTGTTAGGTAAAGATGAAACAGCAGTCGTAAAAAGTTAGAACTCTGATTTTCTGGTCAGAATGGGAAAAAAATTATGGCCATTTTTTTTTCCATTCTGACCAGAAAATCAGAGTTCTAACATTTTACGATTGCTCTTTCATCTTCACCTAACACTTCATTTATAATGGCTGTTTCGTAATAATAGAAGCCATCAGTCCACCAGAAGAAAATGATCCATTCCAAAGGTATAAGCCTTCATTTGGCGCCCCTTTGTTCTGGCGCCCGGGGCACATGCCCCCTCTGCCACCCCTTAGTTTCGGCCCTGGCCTTTCGTTCTTACGCCCGAGCAAGTGCCGCCCCCTCTGCCCTAAACTAGAAAAACTATTACCTAAACTACTACCCAGAAAAAGTTAGAAAATTGCCCCCCCCCCCCGGGTGACAATTATCACTCCCTCCTATCTTTATTTTTTTTATATGTTATAAATAATATATATCAGATTTAAAAAATTTGCTTGCGGTCCCTCTCATCTCCCGCGTATTTTAAATACACTTAGTCGACATTAACTTGTAATATATTAGAATGTAATCTAAGTTATATTTAAAATACATATAATTGGAATTGACCTACAATCCATTACAGGTTAACTGGATTATCCAATTAAAAACGTAATTGAAATCATCTTTTAATCAATTGCAGGTTAATTAGATTATATAATTAAAAGAGTAATCGAAATCCGCACGTAATCGATTAAAATTAATCTAATTAAATCTTAAAATGTTAAATAAGAATTGATTTGTAATCCTTTAGACAATTATCGGGTTATACAATTCAAAAGCTTAAAATGAAATTACTTTTCAGTGCTCTGCGTGTTAATCAAGTGCATTATGAGGTGATTATAATGTATTTTAATTTAATCAATAATTTCATTACTCTGTAATCAGATTCTGCCCCAACACTGGTCATATCCATTGAAAATTATTCATATTTTATCGGTTTCGTTTGAATTTTTAAATCGGGTTCGACAGCCCGCGGATTTTTTTTTCCTTTGTTATTGTTGCCCCAGCTCGCCCGTTAAAAATATGTCCTAATGCTGCCGGGCCGACCAGTTCGAAAGTTTCCCTCCATTACGATGGCCCCATGCCGACCGCTAATGTGATGACCGTTCTTTGAATAAAATCAAACACAAATTCTTGACAACCCCCCCCCCCCCCCCAAACACACACAGACTACTTTCTTATCTAGCTTATCTCTTTCCTCATCTGTGAGCTCGCCTTTCTGCCATTTCCGAGGGCATTTCTCATTTCTGCTTTTGCCTTCCCGCCTTCCCCAACTTCCGTCTAAACTGAAGACAGCGAGAGGAAGAAGACAAAATGGCGACAAAATAGATTTTTCTCGAGATTTTTAATTCGAGATTACACTTGATTATACATGATTATATTATGATTATATTGATTACATGTGATTACGTTAAGATTTCATTGATTACCACCGATTACATGTGATGACATGATTACGCATGATTAAGACTTGATTACAGTATGATTTCACTGATTACAGGAACGGTTGTACGAGATTACACCTCATTGAGAGACCCCTCGACTAAACCACTTTTAATAAAAATGAAGTACTTCAGTTGCCACGATTAGAAAATTGATATTAAAAAACTATAAAAAAAATTAATATCTCAAATATAAATTAAGATACAGCTTTCAAACAAATTGCATTTAAAAGTACATTTTTTTTCTATATACGACGGTGTAAACATTTAAAACGTGGGATGTTTAGAAATTTAAAAATTTGCAGTAGCGACAATTGCAAAGCCGAAATTTTATTTCAAATTTCAAAGTGTTGCCATTCGCAGAATGACGTATGCGTTACGCACAGATATGTTTGTCCTTTATAATATAGATACTTACAAAATTTTAGGTGTGTTCAAAGTAGTCTCCTCCAGAATCAATGCACTTTTGTAGACGAATTTTCCACAGATTAAATGCCTCAAGCCATTCATTTCTTGGAATAGATGAAAAAAATGCATTTGTAGCCATATCAATCTCTTCTTCTGAATGAAAACGACGTCCACGTAAGTTCTTTTTTAGATTAAAGAATAACCAAAAGTCACACATACCTAGATCAGGTGAATACGGCGGATGTTCTATCACTTTAATTCGTTTTTGTTTAAGAAACTCAACTGTTATTCCGGCTGTATGCATAGGCGTAGCGTCGGGGGGGGCACGGGGGGGCACGTGCCCCCCCAACCTTCTGTACCCCGGGCGCCAGAACAGAAAGCGTAGGGGGCGCCAAATGAAGTTTTTTTTTGTCTTTACATACAAAAATGTATATGTATATATATCGAATTTGCATAAAAATGTCTCGCAGCCGGAAAATCCAAAAGGAAAACTGAACCAAATGCATTAAAATTTACAAATAATGTAAAAAGATTCATCTATAATAAGAAGACTGCAAATAGGAAAATCGCTAACACTTTCCAAGGCCAATAGGTCAGTCTCTACTCCTCTCTTTTGTGTAAAACTGTCCCTTGCCGATAACCGATCCTGGAGGGGGGGGGGGGTGCAGAGTCATGTGCCCCGGACGTCAGAACGAAAGGCGAAAAGGGCGCCAAATGAAGATTTTGTTTGAATGTGACTACTTTTCTGTTGAAAAGATACCATGAAGGCTGTTCTATTCTTTTTGGAGCTTTCTTTTTTCCCGTCTTGCTATGGGCGCGACGTCAAATGATTGTCCGGTACGATAAAAATAAATGGGAGAAGGAGTCAGGGTTTGAAACTATGGGGGGGGGGGGAGCAGAGGGGGCATGTGTTCTGGGCGCCTCGCGCAGGGAACGTCAGATGAAAATTTGGTTTGCCGTTTTATACAATATATATATATGCGTGTGAAGTTTGTGTAAAAAATATTTTCTACCCGAAAAGGTCAAAAAGAAAAGCTTAGTACAGAGCATTAAAAATGTCAAATAGATAAAAAGATTCGCGTACAAGACAGAAAATGAATAACCCCATTCTTTTTCTTATAATTACTTTTTTACTTGCATATCACCATATCTGTCCTTAGAGGAGGCGAGGACAGGTGACCGACTGTTACAATAAAAACCAAGCGGTCGAAAATTCACAAAATAAAAAGTAAAAACTTAATAATTTTGTTGTTGTTTTGAGTCAGACATAAATTTGAAAATTAGCATTAAGTTCAGGAAATATATAAGTCTATAAATAAGAAGAGTGGTATAAGTGATAATTCCGAAAAAGTTATGTAGATAGTACAGGAAGATATTTTACAAAACTGGAATTCATTTTTATACCTACAGTAAATCCTGGTTTTTTAGTTCCTAAAACAATGTGACTCATATCACTATGACATTAAAGTGCCCCAATTGTAATAATTTGTAATGCTATAACAACAGTAAAATCTCGAAAAATGAAATCCGTCTATAATGGAGTCGCGTCTTAAATGAAAAAACTACATGGTTCCAACAGAAAGAATACCAACAGTTATACCTCCTAAGACGGAAACCTGTATAAAGCGGAATTATTTCCGCTTCCTTTCGATTTTTTCCCCAGGTTTTAATGAATAAATATTTGATAAAGCTGGTTATATATTTCAATATTATGTATTTTATTTTTACACATTTTAAATTTTAAAGTAAGTCCGCTACTAGAAACTTTCGTAAATTTCTCTTTGTAAATTTACTTTGCAGAGGAAAGGGGGGGGGGGGCGCCAAAATCGATGTTTTCCCCGGGTGAAAATATAGCTAGTTTCGGCCCTGGAAGGAGTGCCAAAAGTAAAATGTTTTAGTAAAGTCTTTTAAAAGGAAAAAAAAGAGTATAGCATTTGCAGTGGTACAGTAAAAAAATATCTCACAGGGCGCCATCATGGCTAATAAAGCCGCCCCTTCCTTTTTCCCCAAAAATGATTTTTTCTCTTCTTTTTGCCTTTTCTAGGCGTTTTGCTACCTTAGGCGGGAATTGTAAAATGCAGCTCTGTTCCTTTGGGTGCAATTATTTTTTGCATTAGTTTTGGTGCATTATTTTTTGCATTACTTTTGGGGCAATTGTTTTTTGCAACCAACCAAATCCAGTCTTAGAGAGAGGAGGCGAGCTTGGGCGACTGCCCGTAATTAAAAAAAAAAAAAAAAACCTAACCCAGGGCGCCATCAGCCGCCCCTGCTTTTACCTTCCCAAATTACATTTCTCGTCCTTTTGCCATTTCTAGGTAGGTGACAACTGAAAAATGTCGCCCATGCCTTTTACTAAAATTACTTTTTTTTGCATGCAGATCCGGTCTCAAATGGCGCGAGGTCGAGCAACTGTCAACGAGTAAAATCTAAGGGTTGAAACGTGTGCAAGATAGAACAGTAGCCCCCCCCCTTTTTTTATGTTTTTTAAAGAAGCCCGGACCGAAACTAGGGGGGGGGGGTGCAGAGGGGGCATGTGCCCCAGGCGCCAGAACAAAGGCGAAGAGGGCGCCAAATGAATCGTTTGTCGATTCATAAAAAAGTGTATATATATATATATATATATATATATGAAATGCAAAGAAACTCGCAAGCTAATGTTAAACTAAGGGAGCGTTCTTTTGAAATTTCTCGTTTTGATTTTAATATTTTAAAATTATTTTTTTTCTTATGATAGTTTAGATTGATCTTTAGCGTTGCCATACTTTTAGGTTTTGAAACCGGTACTGGAAGTGAAGGTAACTTTATAAAAATAATCTACAACCAAAATCTAAAAAGTAAACACTAACCTGGTTAGAATTTAACCTCAGCTTTTCTAAGCTAAGAAAAAAAATCATTTAAAACTATTAATATGCAAGCGAGAAAATTAAAAACGATCGCTCCCATACGTTTAGCATTAGCGTTCCAGTTTCTCCGCGTGACTTGTTTAGGCTCTTAACGCTCAAGCTAATGTTAATCCTATGGGAGCGTCGTTTACATATTTCTTGCTCTAATTTTAATTATTTAATGATTTTTATTTTTTAGGAGTTTTATTTATTTATTTATTTATTTTGCATAGGGTACCTGAGGTCAATAATATTTATTGTGGGTGAGGAGATGAAGGGAGGGGGTGGTCGCCAAAATCCATGTTTTCCCCTGGCGCAAAAAAAGGCTAGTTTCAGCCCTGAACGTACGATTGATATTAAGGTTCTACTTATTGTGCAAATTATTAAAAACCTTCATTTGTCACTGTTTTAAAAGGATATGTGATTGTGTATTATACATGGGATTTTCAGATAAATTAATGTGAAATTTATATTCACATATTTTAGGATTGTGATTTGTTGAGACTTTTACAAAAACGATAAATGGCAGTGATTTTCAGTTGCTTTTTTTTTTTTTTTTTTAAGATGCAATCAAATTTAAAACTTTTTAGTTTGTAGCATTTCACCCACTCTCTCTTCCCCCAAAACAAAAACGCTTTAGTTCTCAACCATTAATACGGTGCTGGTTGTGTTTGGTCAGTATGTTTTGTATGTCAGTATGTTTTGTTTATGTCATTGATGTTTGGTCAGTAGTTGTAATTTGATCGGTAGAAGGAAAAATTTCCCCAACTGCAAAGCTGGTCTCCAGTCACCCAAATAGTTTAATTTCAGTGAGTAACACAAGGTGGTCACACAAAGAACTTCTTTGACCTCTGAACTTGTGTTTCCCTCTTGTGCAAAGTGATATAATAGGAGCGTCTTTACCTAACCTCTCTCCACGCACTTGGCTTGGTATGATCTGGTCGTTTGTGGGAATGTACTCGTAGTTAAATGTTGTTATTACTATTTTTTAAACTGATCAGGAATGAATGAGCCACGCAAAAAAACAAACGCGATAAAAAACAGGAAATTTTTATAGAAAACTCAATAACAAGCGATGTTATGAAGCACACCATGATTCTAAATTCATTCAAGTCTGGCTTCAAAAGGACGAAAATGGAATAGAAGGTAAGAACATACAGAATTGTTTGTTTTATTAAATTAATAACGTTTTCAGAAAAATCAAAAATCTCCACTCAAAAATGTGATTATTTTTGATACATTCATAAACTCATTTCTATTCCTATTTGCCTGAAAATTACAGATGTGAGCATTCGGATGCTTAAGAATCGAGTTGCGTTCTCCCTTTTAACATTTTTCCTAATTCGAAGCAGCTTGATTTAAAGCGGATTACTAAATGTATCCGTCTTGTAATTGTCAGCCTTTGAATTTGGAAATCAAAAGTCCAACTTCGATGTTATTTTATTAAAAAAAATCGGATTTGTTTAGAAAAAAAAAACCTTTATTCTACTTCATAAAAGCATCTCAATTGTAGGGCTGCCACTGCCGAATGACACTGAAAATAGTAGCTTTAGTAGCCTCCAACGAAAAAAAAATAGTAACATTTGTTCGATAATAGTAGTCAAAATACTCGCATACCCACTTTAAAAAAAGGAAGAAAACTTCTATCCATAACAATGAAAGGACTTTATGAATGCACACATTTTATTTCACAGTTTATGCTTCTGCTCAAATCAGTGAATAAAGAATAGAGTGATTTCTTCAAATGAGAAAGCAAGTTATCCAGAAAATAAGGCCTTACTGTTTCAATTACGAAGTAACTTCCACAATAAAAAATTATGTACAGTACCTGGAAACATAGCATTAAAAACTTCTTGCAGATCATCCCCGGAACTACTTTCCATCAGGCCTTTCATTTCAAGAGTTTCTTGGAGAGAAAGAAGGAAAGTTTTATTTGAGGGGCAGGGTTAAAAATAACGTGCGGGATATCGCAAATCCCACACAAAAAAGGAAAATCCCGCATAATAAAATATTTGTTTGGATGGAATCTTTCAAATTTATTTCTTGAACAGGCATATGATTCGTATACGATTTTTTTTTTTTTAATTTCGTGAAAGCCACGATTTTTTTTCTTCGAGAAATCCACAAAATCAATTCATCAAACAATCGCGAATTTTGCCATTCGGTAACGAAAAAAAAAATCGCCAATATCAACAATTGGCCTTAGAAAAAAAAGTTTTCCATCAGTCGCGAAAAAAAAAAATTGTAAATTTCGCCTAAAGATTAAGGAAAGAAAATCGAAAATTTTATCAAACGTCGCGATCAGAAAAAAAATTACACCCGCGAATTTGGTCAAATAGTCGCGCAAAAAATCAAGCAAAAAAACAAGAACTTCCTCAGTCAGTCGACAAAAGAAAAGATCGTTTAAAAGAATCGCGAATTTCGTCAAAAATCCCTGAAACAAATACCGAATATCATTTTCGTCAACCGGTCGTACAAAAATTCACGAAATTTGGCAAAGGATCGTGTAAGGAAAATCGTGAATTCCACGAAACAATTGGCGGAAAAAAATGTGAATTTTGGTAATTCGTCGGGAAAAAAAATCGCGAATCTCCTTAAAGGCCCGTGGAAAAATATCTTGAATTTTATCAAAGGTTGTGGAAACAAATGACGATTTTCGTCCTTCGGTCACAGACAAATCCTCACAAATTTCGTCAAAAGAATATACAAAATATTACGAATTTCGTCAAACGATGAAGAGAAAAAAATCGCAAATTTCGCCAAATGGTCGCGGACAAAAAGACGGCAGGTGTAATTCTGGATTTAAAAAAAAAAAAAAAACTGAAATTCACAGCAAATTTTCTAAAAAGTTACAGCAGAGGGAGGGAAAGGGGAGGAAATCACCTCCCGGCGCCAATTATGCGTTTTTTTCCTCCAATCCTTTGACGAAATTCGCATTTCCCGCGATCCTTTGATAAAATTTGCGATCCCTCTGTGAAATTTTGGTTTTTCACGCGATTCCTAGACGAAGTTTGCGTTTTTTGCGATCCCTCGAAGAAATTCGCGATCCCTTGAAGAAATTCGCGATTCTTTGGCAAAATTAGTTTTTTTGCGATCTTATAAAGAAATTGGCGATTTTTAGCTGTGAACGATTGTCGAAATTGATTTTTTCGACGACCATTTGCCGAAATTCGCGATATTTTATTTTCCCGAATTTTTAAAATTTTCGGAACCGTATGCCTTAAATTTTCGGAAAATTCAGAACAGAATCATCCCTGAAAAGACACGAATTTGATCAAATAATCGCGTAAATAATTGAGAATTTAAACAAATGATTGCACAAAAAATCAAGAATTTTGTAAGTTGGTTTTGAAAAGGAAATCACGAATTTCGATAAACTATCGTAGGAAAGAATCGCGAATTTCGTTAAATGATATCTGAAACAAACAGCGAATACCATCAATCGATCACGGAAAAAATATATATCGCGAATTTCGACAAGTTGTGGCGGAAATAAAATTTCGCCAATCTGTCGCAGAAAAATTCGCGAATTTTGGCAAAGGATCGCGGAAAAAAATTGTGAGTTCCGTGAAACGATCGCCGGAAACAAAAACGCGAAATTTGGCAAAGGATCACGAAAAAAAGATTGTGAGTACCGCGAAACGATCGCCCCCAAAAAATCAGGAAATTTCTAATGGGTCATAGGAAAAATTGCGAAATCTCCTTCAACAATCGTAGCAAAAGATGGCGAAAAGAAATAACTATTTTCGTCAATCGACTGGGGAAAAAATCGCGAATTTTGCAATTCGTCGCAGAGAAAAATCGCGAATCTCCTCAAACAACTGTAAAAATATCTTGAATTTTACCTAAGGTCGCGGAAACAAATGGCGATTTTCATCATTTGGTCGCAGAAAAATCATCTCAAAATTTCGTCTAAAGAATGGACAAAAAATTACGAATTTCGTTTAACGATCACAAGAAAAAAATCGCAAATTTCGTAAAATGGTCGCGGACAAAAAAAAAAAAACACAAATTTGGTTTTAAAAAAAAATGGGAATTTAACCAAATGATAGCTCAAAAATTCACGAATTTTATAAAATGGTCATAAAAAGAAAATCCCAAATTTTGACAAACGATCTGGAAAAGAATCCGTAATTTCACCAAAAGATCTCTGAAACAAATAGTAGCTACCATCAATCGGTCGTAGAAAATATACATCGCGAATTTGGACAAGTGGTGGAGGAAAAAAAATCAATTTGGTCAATCTGTAGTAGAAAAATCTGCAAAATTTGGCAAAGGATCGCGGAAAAAATCGCAAAATCTCCTTCAACGATAGTATAGAAAGACCTCAGAAATAAATAGTTATTTTCGTCAATGGTTTAGGGGGGGGGGGGGGATCCCGAATTTTGGAATTCATCGCGGAACAAAATCGCGAATCTCTTCAAACAACCTTTGAAAAAGTGCGTTTGGGAAGATGACATTACAGGCGCTTTGAAGAAAAAGACCGAATATTTTCAGTAAAAATAGTCGCTTAATCCGAAAAAAGTCGCCTACTGCTTTCTTGAAATAGTCGCTTTTTAACAGTTTTCGGCCTAAAATAGTCGCCATACCCGCCGTATGCTGAAAATAGTCGCTAGGTATAGCATTTTAGTAGCAAGTGGCAGCCCTGCAATTGCATGTTAAGGAAAATCGGAATTTTTGAGAAAATGAGTCGGACCGGACCAGGCCTGATTTAATTTGTTTTTGTTATGGGCCGAGCTTGTTTTCATTGATTTTTTTACGAACCGGTCCTGGCCATGAACTGTGAAAATATAAACGGGCCGGGCTCAGGTGGAACTTTTAATTTTCACGCCGGCCTGGAAACTGTGGCCAGTACAGACCTCTAGTGTTCCCCCCAGGGCCGTGCAAAGAGGGGGCTAAAGGAGCGGTCACCCCGGGCGCAAAATTTACGCTGAGAAACCACGGTTTTATTTGTTTATTTATTCAGTTTTTGCCCGCCGAACATTTTCCGGGGAATTTTTTTCCCTTCCTTGATCATTTTTTTTCCTGTCGCAAAACATCATGAACTCTCTAACAAATAAGTGCAATTTCCTCTTGTGTTATTCAGTTGTTCTGAATTTCTAAATTAAAATTAAACATTTTAAAGTTCCAAAATAAACGCGAAATATTCATTCATATTATAAATAGTATATAATTTATTTATGTTTCTGCACTTTATCAATTTTATTACACCCATTACAAAGAGAAAGATTTTCTTTTTTTTTTTTTTTTTTTTTTTTGGGGGGGGGGGGTCGCAAAATTGAAAATTCGTTAAGGGCGCACTTCTCACGGCCTTGGTGCCCCCCCAAAATTTCTGGTCACGCTACGCCTATGGCTGTATGTGAAGATGCATTGTCATGGTGAAGCATTAGTCCCCTAACATTCACTTCTTGTAGAATTTCTGGAAGACATTTAGTGGTATACCAGTTTGCTGTTACTGTCTTTGTCCTTCCAACTTGATGGCTTTGACCAATCCCGTACTTCTGAAGAAAACGGCATACATCACTTTTTTCAGTGCGCGTTGTCTTTTCACCATCGTCGGCGTGGGATCATCTTCAAAGACCCATACTTTGCTTTCTTGACGTGTTGGAACGTCAAAAAACGGTATGTACGTTTCATCACCCGTTACAATTTTAGAAATGATGCGGTGACCACAATCATTTAGCAATTTAAGAGTTTCTTTACTGATTCTGACACGCTCCTCTTTTTGGTGCTCAGTTAGATTATGGGGAAACCAACGGAAAATTACTTTTTTCATATACAATTCTTCATGAATAATTTTGTGTATGGCTGCGGATCCAATGTTAAGTTCCTTCTGTATCATTTGATAGGTACAGCGATTATCATCCATTAACATTTTTCGTATGGCAGACACATTATCCGGGATTACTGCCGACGGCGGCCTTCCTGTGTTTTCTTCATCCTGAAGAAAATTGCGACCTCTGCTAAGTTCTTTAAACCATCTGAATACAGTAGCACGAGCTGGAGATTCATCACCAAATGCAAATTTCAACCGTTGAACGCATTATTCTTGATTTAATCCTGTTTTAAAATCGTAGAAAATCATAGCGCGAAAATGTTCTCGCGTCAACTCCATTTTCTCTTCTGTTTAAAATTTATTCTACGCTAAACAAGTTGAAGTAAGTCAGTAAAAAATCGTCTGCGGTGTTAAAATACTTTGTATTTTAAAATTAAACCGTTATTTTTATTTTGTAAATTTTCGTCTGCGCGTATCTCAATAATTTCAGAGTAACCCTCGTATGTTTTGCAACGACTATAAAAAAAAATAATTTTAGGACTTCCATTCTTTAAAAAGTCCTTATGGCCTGTACCGTGGTGGAATATGTAGTTCCCTATTCCTTGTGTTTAAGAATCAAGCTAATTTTACTCAAACACATGAAAAAAAAAATGCAAGGAATTTACTATAGAAGATTCCCAGTTTTCGCCAAAAGAAATTTTAAATGGAAATTTCGAAGAATTAGTCAGCTTTGCCAAATTGGCTTAATTTAAAGCAACCTATTTTTATCGCCATATTTGAGAGCATTTCATCAAGCATTGTCAAGCTTGGTTAGAATTTGACACTGGCAGATGTGACTGTGTAGTTTTAAGCGAACGGGAATAGCAATATTGGTTACAACAATAAATTTGCGAGAAACCACCTTTTAATATTAAAAATACATTTAATAGAACTAAAAAAACAATACATTAATGTTACATGATAAAATGAATTACAATAGATGCTTCAAGTTATTGCTCTATACAAGTTCCTCGTCAGTACAAATGTCAATCGAAAATCAAAGCTGCTGTTTACACATGCTCAAAAGTATGCATTTGAAACGTTAAATCACCAGGAAATATACACTATATTGCCATTAATGACCGGCAATTTTCAATTTTAGACATTTTGTCGAATATTTAGAAATATACTTGTCAGATTCTTCTGGAATTTCAGGATTAAAAGGAACAGGTAGGACCTCATATTTAGCAATGTCGATTTGATAAGGGGGAGAATTAAGGGGCCAACAAAAAAATCAAAGAAAAAAAATAATACTTGGGATCACCCTGTAAAATAAAATGCACGAAATGATCTATCACTACCGAATATAAATAAACAGACATTATGCAATATGTGTATTCTTTTGTATAAGAATAGCACGTATAAGCGATTTATTTAAAAAAATAAAAAAATTCTTGCATGTTTTTTGCTTATAACATACAGGGGTTTTCGACCAAATTTAATGCCGATTTCAGAAAAAAATGAGAAAATATAGTAGAAACAATGTAGTGCAATTGGAATATAAATATATTAAATATTTTAGGAAATATGAGTAGTTGTATGAAATAATTTTTATCTGCGCATGCGCGAACGATAACGAGGATAATTTTACATAATTTAATAGTCAACTCTATGGAGCAACTTATAAAAAAAAATCTAGTCAAATATCGTAAAAATTCAGAATGATATCGGCGTTAGAGTGAGCAAATTTTTAGTTGTTCTCTAAAAGCAGCTGAATGATAAGGGATTTTACACAAATTGTCATTTTTTATTAACTGACTTTCAGAAAAAAGTTAGTATTTAGTGACTAGCAACGAGTACATTTGGAAAAAATGCTTCGATTTTGATACTTCTTTTGATCATGGTATAGGCTCGCTCTGGTAGTTATCAGAGAAGAACTAAAGCATCAATAAAAAATGAAAATTATAAAAAAAAAATTAAAATTAAAAATGACAATTTGTGCAAAATCCCTTATCATTCAGCTGCTTTTAGAGAACTACTAAAAATTTGCTCACTCTAACGCCGATATCTTTATGAATTTTTACGATATTTGACTAGATTTTTTTAAATAAGTTGCTCCATAGAGTTGACTATTAAATTATGTAAAATAAACTTTTTTACCAAAAATAAAACCGACTTCAAAAACTACTGCAAAGTAAAAAATAATTTTTTTACACAATAGTTTATAAGAAATTAAATTAAGAGCATTTCACTTACTATGCGTATTATTATATTTATGTACATTAATTTGATTTTTTGCAGTCAGTGCCCGCCAAATGAAGTTAAGTATAATTATCCAAGAGACAAACATTCAAATATCTACGAGTTTTTTTGCGATTTATTATTTAGTTAAAAAAATTTTATTTTACCATTTTTAAAACATTTCATCTGATTTTATAAACGTGTATTTTCAAGTGAGATTAGCTATAATTATGTGTGCTAAATTAAGGGTTATAATAAAATTAGTGCGTTTATACCGGATATTATATAAAAAATTCGTAGCCAAACACAGATTTTCAAATGCAGGATGCTGTCAGAGTTGATTGAGAATGGAATTTTTTTTCAGAAACGTTTTTGCTGAATCTTGTTACGATTTGTATTTGTCGATTTACGAACTTGGCTTGGCTGGCACCGACTGCAAAAAATCAAATTAATGTACATAAATATAATAATACGCATGGTAAGTGAAATGCTCTTAATTTAATTTCATATAAACTATTGTGTAAAAAAATTATTTTTTACTTTGCAGTAGTTTTTGAAGTCGGTTTTATTTTTGGTAAAAAAGTTTATTTTTCACTTTTTAGTTTTTTCGAGTTACGATTTTTGCATTATTGTTTTGGAGGAAATTGCAGACTTTTAAATAAACTTTTAAAGATGTTATTTTGGTAAGTAAATACTTCTGTCCAGATTTGTGTGTACAATCAAAACACAGGTTTTTTGTGAAAATTCTTTATATACAGGGTGTCCATAATTAAAAGACCCTACTTTAAAGTTGTCTACAGACAATCTACATAATAATACATAATTTACGGTTGTCTACATAATAAAGGGATGGGAATTTATTTAAGCAAAGAAAACAAACAAATACAATAGTTCAAAATTTCGCCACCAGAAGGCGATTTTTAATAAATTACACATTTTAGCATTACGGTAGATTAGAAATTTCATTTATAGGATGTTCATAATTAAACGACCCTTTTAAAGTTGTCTACAGACGAAACTATTGTTCAGAATGGTGTGAAATTTTGTGGAGGACAGAACACAGGTATCGGAATTTGTTTGAGCGAAAAAAATTAGGAGGCCGTTTTTTAACGAATTACACATTTAACATACATTTACCATAGTTTAACAAATTTTGTTCTGACAAAAATTGTTCCGCATGAAGATCATCATTTTCAGATTGGAATCGTAAGCTAGCATGCCGCCACAGTTGATGGCAGTGTGTTCAAGGAAATGCTAGGAACATGTCACGAAATGCTGTCTTTAGAATCAGGTTAAGATAATAGATAAAATTTCTAAACTATCCTAATGCTAAATGTGTATTTTATTAAAAATCGCCCTCTGGTGGCGAAATTTTGAAGAATTGTTTTTGTTTGTTTTCTTTGCTTAAACAAATTCCCATACCTTTATTATGTTTTTCACAAAATTTCACAACTCTATGAACAATAGTTTTGTCTGTAGACAACTTTAAAGTGGGGTCGTTTAATTATGGACACCCTGTATATTAACATTTATTCTTCATTTCGGCATTTTGTTTATTTTTGGTTGATATGTATTTCATCTTTCTTGACAAAAACAGCTTAACTTACTTAAGCATTTGTGCTTCTTATTGCATCATCATTTTCAATACGTTGGGTAGTGGAGATTTTAAAACTATTAAGAAATCTACCGTTATTGGGTCCACAGCCAGTTGGCGTTTCTGAGCTAATATGATTTGGTGCGTTGAAGCGTTTTTGTGAAATAAACATTTTATGATATCCACATTTACATTAAACCACATTGTTGCTGATTTCTTTTTTGTTTCACGATCCTTAACTGTGGGTTCGATTACGGAAGATTAGAAATTCATCGTTATGCTCATTAATAGTCTTGGTTAAAGCGTCATCGGTCTGCATACTAACTGGCGTATTTTAGTGAGTACAGTACCGCAAAACATAGAAATATCGGAAGCAACTTATGATATTCGTATTTCCTTTAAACCATGTTTGCTGTTAGCACCGCGCACTTTTTGCGTTTATCGTGCAATCTGATTAAAAGTTATTTGCTCTCATTTCTTGATGCAATTCAGATGTTTTCAAAACTGCGTAAATCATTGACTTGCTTTTGCAGTTATGCTTATGCCTACTGATGTTTAAGTTCTGTGCCATGTAAACACACCGCACCAACAATGCCGTCTGCAATACTAATTACAGTAACTCCTTTTTTTCTTTCCATATTGTTAATTTTGTACTTTTCCAGTGTAGGAATTTTGGTTCAATTTCTGTTTGCATATAAAAGTAGACAAGTGGCGGTTTACAATAAATAAATTTATAAATATTGAAAAACTTGCTTGTGTATATGGTATGTATGTGTATGTATGTTAATAGGTTGTCAGAAAATATCCGTGAAAATTTCATTTTCTCTCCAAGGCCCCTATACAGGAAAGTTATCGCTAATGTTATCTAGTGGGAATAAGGCAATTATAAAGCATTCATACACATAACTGTTTAATATAATATAGATATGTATATAATATTATATATATATATTATGTGTCGCCAGTCTGATGTTATGTTTTTAATTAAACTAAACTACTGTATACTAAATTATTGTTTTGTAATTTAGTTTGCTTCTGTATTATTTAGCATTTGAAATAATGTTATATATTTAATTAAGGTACATTAAATTACTATTTTGAACGCGATTGGCAATTGAGAATTGTAAATATGACTGCCGATTAAAAAAATCCCTGCCGGCTAGGGCCTACAGGCGGAGGTAGATTTCGAAGTTAAGTACTAAATTCACCAACAAAACTTAAATCAAGATTAGAGATAAACTCAGTTCCTTCACTAAGAATGAGCTTTTGGGAGCTAAACATTTTGTGAAAATTCTAATATACACGAATACACACACACATATATATGGAATAGGTTTAAAAAATGGCTACAAAAAATTCAGAGAACCTTAAAGTGTTAAAATATGTTAATATTTCCATAGTCGGGTTTTTATCGTGTTCTAATATGTTTCTTCAAACTCACATGGCGTTACATATTCACCTGCTGAGGTCCATTATATTTCCAATATGACGCAATATACATATTTTTTTAATTCGTCAAACTATTTATTTTGAGTTTTCATGCTGAAATCTTGCTCTAGGAAACTTATGACGTAATATTCAATTTGTTTTTAATTTGTCAAACTTTTTAATTTTACACGTGAAAATTTTGCAAAAGAAAAGTAATTGTTGTGGTGAGAATTTTATTTATTTTTTTTATTTTATTTTTGGCAACTGCTATAACGAAAAACTTTTATTTTTTTCCTGCCATTGTTGTGTAAGAGCTGGTTTTATCAGAATCATGTTAAGACGGTATTCAAAATTTTTAACCCTCCCCATTTCCATTCCCTTGGGCCGATTTTGCCCATTTTCAATCCCCGCCGAGATATTAGCCATCTCAAAGTTGTTGGCGAGTTTGAAGACGATCCGTGCATAATTGCGACTTTTATCGTGCGGACAAAATTTAGTACATACATACATACATACATATATATATATATATATATATATATATATATATATATATATATAAACTTTTTAGGTGGGGGTGGTTTTAGGTTCCTGGGGTCCTATAATGAAAAGTTATGAAGGAATTTTTCAAAAGTCGCACCATGGTAACGACTGCAATAGGTAGTATTTCTTACGAAATCTACCTAAAACGCGAAGAAACAGATTGGAGAAGATCCATTATTGAATTTGAATAGGAATATCGCCAAATTAGTCAGTTACAACCAAGTTGGATTCATTTATGGCAACTTAGCAACTTATTTTGGTCGCCAAATTTGGCGGCATTTCACCAAATGGCGCCAAGTTTGGCGACAACGTATATGAATACATAGTTTTACGCTTATGATTGAGAAACCGGTTATAACAATGAAAGATAATTTGCGAGAAATCCTTCATTTTATTGGTTTTTGTTGAATTACTAAAAAACTGCTCAACCAATTTCGATTAAACGGAAGTGGTACCAATTCGAGAGTATCCTCTTTCAATTAAAACAAAAATCACATAAATCGGACGAAAAGTTCCGAAGCAATCGGTGAACATACATAAAAAAAAAAGCATACATACGCGTCGAATTGATAACCTCCTCCTTTTTTTGAAGTCGGTAATAAACTTTTTAGGTGGGGGTGGTTTTAGGTTCCTGGGGTCCTATAATGAAAAGTTATGAAGGAATTTTTCAAAAGTCGCACCATGGTAACGACTGCAATAGGTAGTATTTCTTACGAAATCTACCTAAAACGCGAAGAAACAGATTGGAGAAGATCCATTATTGAATTTGAATAGGAATATCGCCAAATTAGTCAGTTACAACCAAGTTGGATTCATTTATGGCAACTTAGCAACTTATTTTGGTCGCCAAATTTGGCGGCATTTCACCAAATGGCGCCAAGTTTGGCGACAACGTATATGAATACATAGTTTTACGCTTATGATTGAGAAACCGGTTATAACAATGAAAGATAATTTGCGAGAAATCCTTCATTTTATTGGTTTTTGTTGAATTACTAAAAAACTGCTCAACCAATTTCGATTAAACGGAAGTGGTACCAATTCGAGAGTATCCTCTTTCAATTAAAACAAAAATCACATAAATCGGACGAAAAGTTCCGAAGCAATCGGTGAACATACATAAAAAAAAAAAAGCATACATACGCGTCGAATTGATAACCTCCTCCTTTTTTTGAAGTCGGTAATGATCCTCGTTATCGTTCGCGCATGCGCAGATAAAAATTATTTCATACAACTGCTCATATTTCCTAAAATATTTAATATATTTATATTCCAATTGCACTATATTGTTTCTACTATATTTTGTCAATTTTTTCTGAGATCGGCGTTAAATTTGGTTGAAAACCCTATACATTATAAGCAAAAAACATGCAAGAATTTTTTAATTTTTTTAAATAAATCGCTATATCCTTATTAATGTACGTGCTATTCTTACACAAAAGAATACACACATTGCACAATGTCTGTTTATTTATATTCGGTACCGATAGATCATTTCGTGCATTTTATTTTACAGGGTGATCCCAAGTATTATTTTTTACTTTCTTCTATCTTCAATAGAAGAAAGTATTGCAATCGAAATTTTTTTCGACTTCCGGTTTTCGACGGATTTGCATGTTTTAGGGGTCAGAGATTCCAAAAAACATGTTTATAGAAAATGTCTGTCTGTCTGTGTGTCCGTCTGTCTGTCGCCATTGTACCATAGAAAAGTGTATGAAGTTATGTATAGAATTAAACCAAAATTTTATTATAAGTTTTTGGCTATGGCAAGCAGGACCTCCCGGAATTTGGAAAAAATTCGCCGGTAGGGGGCGCTGTAATAGCGATTTTTGTGCGATTTTAAATATTGTATCGTCCAAAAGTGTATAAAGTTATGCATAGAATTAAACCAAATTTTTATTTTAAGTTTTTGGCTATGGCAAGCAGGTCCTCCCTGAATTTGGAAAAAATTCGCCGGTAGGGGGCGCTGTAATAGCGATTTTTGTGCGATTTTGAATATTGTACCGTCCAAAAGTGTATGAAGTTATGCATAGAATTAAACCAAATTTTTATTTTAAGTTTTTGGATATGGCAAGCAGGTCCTCCATGAATTTTGCAAAAAATTCGCCGTTAGGGGGCGTTGTAATAGCGATTTTTGTGCGATTTTGAATATTGCACCATCGAAAAGTGTATGAAGTTATGCATAGAATTGAACCAAAAAAAATTTTTAAGTTCTTGGCTATGGCAAGGAGGTCCTCCCTTAATTTGTAAAAAAATCGCTCGTAGAGGGCGCTGTAATAGCGATTTTTGTACAATTTTTGGGCCATTTTGAATATTGTACCGCCGAAAAGTGTATGAAGTTATGCAAAAAATTGAACCAAATTTTATGTGTTTATTTTTGGTCATGTCACGAAGGTCCTCCCTGAATTTGGAAAAATTCTGCCGGAAGGGGGCACTATAATTGCGATGTCTGTACCATTTTCATTATTGTACCATCGAAAAGTGTATGAAGTTATCCATATAATTGAACCAAATTTTTTGTGCATGTTTCTGGCTATGACAAACAAGTCCTCCCTGAACTTGAAAAAATTCCGAAAGAAGGGGGCGCTATAATTCCGATCTCTGTGACATTTTCATTATTGTACCATCGAACAACGTATAAAATTATGCATACAATTGAACCAAAATGTTTGTGCTTGTTTGTGGCTTTGGCCAACAGGTTCTCCTTGAATTTGGAAATATTGCACGGTAAAGGGGTTCCGTGCTAGCGATTTTTGTATACTTTTCTTGATTTTTCGTAGTTCTATTGTGCATCGGCGGCTCATGCAGCGGCGGGAACTCGCTTCCTGCTATGCCGGCTATTCGCAAACAGCTGATAACGACAGAATAAGGCAAAATTAATAATTTTAACAAATATCATGATATAGATTAACTCGTTTTTAGTCCGTTTAATTGACTTGAGCAGAAATTTAAGATGAAAATCAAAGTTGGTATAGTATTGAACTAATAATATTGAAGTATTAACATGTGTAACTAGGTTTTGAAATATTAAGATGTATAAGATAGAAGAAAGTTTTGGGATTGGCACATCCAACTAGTTTTCTTTGATTTTTTGTTGGCCCCTTAATTGTCCCCTTATCAAATCGACATTGCTAAATATGAGGTCCTACTTGTTCTTTTTAATCCTGAAATTCCAGAAGAATCTGACAAGTATATTTCTAAATATTCGACAAAATGTCTAAAATTGAAAATTGCCGGTCATTAATGGCAATATAGTGTATGTCAGAACACATATTCTAGTAAAACTGCACATGCTTCGTTTAGAGAAAATTGTAATCTCGTAAACTAGCCTTCCAGAAAAATTCTATATTTTAAATTATCCAGTTATACTTACTTATTTTAATATTTTCAAAATCCAGGATGTGATCAGTATCTACTAACTGATTAACAAGTTTCCATTTTAAATTGCCAGATTTGTAAGCGTTTTCATGCTCTTCTAAGCAAATGTTGCATGATTATCCATTTTTTTCACCAATATAAACAGAATCACCATCTTTACAAGAGACACTTATAAACCATACCAGTATTCTGAAGGGGGATTTTAGACTTCAAGTTGCATAATACATTCTTCATAACATTCTGAGGTTTAAAGGCTATGCGAATATTAATTAATTTGAATAAATTATATATTTTCTTTCAGAATTTTTTTATAATATGGAAGGGAAACATAACTTGTAGAACTCCTGGAGTTTCTGGAGGATGACACAAATTGCTCTAAAAAATATCACTAGTTATGTCTCTATTCCATATTATAAACATTTGTCAGAAAAAAAAATATATATGGCATTTATTCAAATCAATTAATATTGATGCAGCCTTTAAACCTCAGAATGTTATGCAAATTCAAGCCTAAAATCAGAACCCCCCTCTCCCCCCCCCCCCAAAAAAAAAAAAACCTGTATAGTTTACATTAGCAAAAATAGTTTATTAGCCAAAAATTATTAATATCCCTTGTAAAGATTGTGACTTTGTTTATATAATTAAAAATGGACGATCATGTAACATCTGCTTAGAAGAGTATAAACGTGCTTACAAGGGCCCTCGCGGCCGAGTTGTTAAGGAACCACTCAGCTAATCGCTTGGGAACATGGGAGAAGGCATTGGGTTTGACTCCCAGTGACTCTGTTGTACACTCTTCATGGAGTTCGTCAGCAATCTTCAAGTGATTCTATTTTCTTGTGTCTAACCTGTTCTTATACATAGAATTACAAAGAATTCTATGTTCTTACATACAAGACGGCTTACAAGCAGACATTTGATGTCATTGCCAAGCAAACAAGTCAGATACTACATACCGTTTGAAAATATTAAAATAATTAAATATAACTGTAAAAATTTTAACAGATAATGCTGGTAAATTATCTTATACTTGATAATTATTATATTTCCTCACAAATTAACATACACTCAACATCCTAACACATTTGACGCCAACCACTGTACTCAAGTGCTTTGGCGAGAAAATGAACTTGGTTGTACATGCACATGTCTTATAGAGATAAATTTGCAAATGTCTGAAACAAGACTCCCTTATCATATATCATAGATATATGATAAGGGAGTCTTGTGGTCTGAAACTACTTTGAGATTTCGACCATTAAACTTAACATTTCTTGTTTGAATTATATTTCGCTTGCATTTTTGCAAGTACGAATAATAAGTCCTTATTTCATCTTTTGAATAATTATAATAAATTTTCATGTATATATATTGTGAAATATTTAATGTTATAAGTCTCCTCTATAACACTGACATTTCTTAAAATGATCACCGTAAATAAATGAAAGTTCACTATAATTACCTTAGTTATGTTGAGAGAATGCTAAGATAAGGGTTTTGTTGCTGGTTGATAATAGAGTAAATGTGAAACTTTTATTTCTTTACAACTCGTCTTTGCATGTTTTATAATCTGGGTTATTGTTGACAATATAAATAAAACCAGTCACGAAGCAAAAAATATTGTTTCACAGTTCCACTGTCTTTCAGTGAACATTTTACTTAGATGGTTTTACTTAATTCATTTATATAATCTTTATTTTCTTTCAAAAATTGTTTTTTTAAGATTTTAGGACCAATATGCTCAGTCATCTTTGAACTAGTATCAAATTTACTTTTAAAAAATATATTTAATTACAAAGAATTTGAAAAATTAAAAACCTAGCCATGCTAATTACAATTAATAATATACAACTATAGAATAATACAACTGGGACGGGCTGAAATAGTCTGCAGAAAAATATTATTTTTGAACTATGTAAAATCATATCCATAATATTCATAAACCACTGATCTAAACATCATGTGCAAACTTCGAACGACGATAAATACTGGAAACAGAATGCAGCATGCATGGCAAAGGCTTTTCTTGCCAAAGTGGTTCTGCTCTCGAAGCTGGTAGACGGGAGGTGCTCAGGGGCGTGCCGAAGGCTGTTTTAGAGGGGGGGTGTGAACTGAATTTTGCCGACTGCAAGATCGGGGGTGAGAAAGGCTTTGTGATACCACCCCCCCCCTCCCCTATTCAGCGACGGAGTCAACTGTTCTACAATACTGTGAATTTATAAAAATCACTAAAAGTCTTAAGTGTTCACCTGCATTCTCCTTAACCACAGTCGAAATTAAATGCTGTTATTCAGTATGTGTAAATTTTTTTTAATTATTTTACTATATAGGTATAGTTGAGAATTCTGTTATTAATTAGGATTCTGCTTACGATTTAAAAGGAAATGTGTACGGATGTACCGTACATTAACCAGTTCTCAAAAGTAACAATTTAAGAATGTTGAAGCACTTCGGAATTTATGTTTCTATAAATAAAACCGCATGCTGTTGTGTAATGTAAGTGTATAAATTTAAAAATACATAAAAAAGACAATTCTTGCTTGCTAAAAATAAGATATTTATTAGTATAAGAGACTAAAAATTATTCATCTACATTTTTAAATTATCACCCACCTATCCTTCAGAATAGCCCATTTTCCAGTTACACTGTCTAAATTCAACATGTCAGTTATGTCTGTTTCACAGGTTAATAGCATTAGTTCGTCCAGTCGCTCTTCCGACATGGTGGTACGGAAGTAATTTTTTACTAACTTTAACCTGCTGAAACTTCTTTCATTACTTGCCACAGTTACTGGAATAATTAAAGCCAACTTTTAGGCCAAAGAAAGGTTAGGATACAAATTAGCCTTCTTCACAAGTTTTTGCGCTGCTGCGCCGATTGTATCCGATTCAGAACTAGCTATTTCTGAGGACATGATATCAATTTCACATTCCAAGTTATCTACATCTTTGAGATCATCAGGGAATAATTGACATAGTTTAGAAATGTTCTCGGTAGAGCTATACTTGATCCTAGATGGAAGGAAACAGGCCAGTGGTTTAACTTTCTCAAATACCAACTTATGAATGTCTCCAAATGCAGTTGTAAGCCGATCTACCACCTTCAAAATTTCTGCTTTAAAATAATTCTCTCGTGTAAATAGAACTGCAGTTTCAGGATTTTCGTCGATCTTCGATGGAGGTCTCCGTCGCCTGTGCCGCAAATTGAACTCATAATCTTGATTATTCCATGTGTCTCGCAGATGTTGTCAGGTTCCTTAATGATGTTCATTATTGCCGCCGCATCACCATTCCGAAGTTTCTGAATGCTTTCGTAAGTTTTCTGCATTATGTCGGTTCCCTCTAAAATGTTCAGGTCTTCACACTGCAATTGCTCTGTTGCTAACTTGGTCTTAAACACAATTGTTTTCATTGCAAGTAAAGAAACAATGAAATCGTATGACATCATTTTGCTTCTTAATACAGCCGCCTTAGCTCGAGCATCCTTGTCAACCTTCATGTCTTCAGAAATAATTTGCAGAGTATGGATGAGGGCATCATAGGACGATAAAAAAGCTCTGACTGAATCCGCTCGCATAGTCCATCTTGTCTTCGACAAAGATTTCAAGGTAAGACTCTTCTGAAAAACTTCCATTTTCTCTCTCAGTAAGCCGAATCGCTTTGTACTCAGTGAAAAGAGGTTATAGAGATCCTGAATACTGTCATAGAACAATTTCATTATATTGCTTTGTTCGCATGCATGTTAAACACATAAATTCACTTTATGCGCGAGGCAGGGTATGTATAAAATAGATCTACCAGCTATTTCTGAAAGTTTTGATTGACAGCCTAAAATGCGGCCGGACATAGATGACGTGGTGTTCTAAGACTGTGCACGAGCTTGAGAAAGCGATATTCCAACTGACTGTAGAATTTCAGAAATAAGCTTAGCCATTCCTTCGCCTGTTTTATACAGATAATCTTTTAGTTTTAACAACCTTTCTTCTGGCTGAAACTTTGGGGTCACGTATTGGATTACAATTGAGAGCTGGTTAAGATGAGAGAGATCGTGTGTGCTATCACCCATAACGCTAAAAAATCCACAATTTTTGACATTTCCAACTATTTTTTCACGGACACATGATCCAAGAAACCCAATAAAGTCGTTTTGCGACTTATTACTAAAATAGTTGGCATGGTATGGGCGAAGATGATCAATCCAGTTTTTTAAAGTTGGAATCCACCTGTGCATTAATCTAATGATCTGAATGTAGTTATCGCTGTCACTTTCTCGTCCCTGAAATGCAAGTACTTGACGACTTAGCTACTGGTGCTGTCTAGAAGTATATTAATAGTAGGAGAGCTGTTGAACATTTTTGAGTAGGTATTTGAGGCACCCTGAAAATTTGTGCAACACTTCTTTTGTAATGCCTGAATACAAAATCGAATGTCTGGCTGAAGGATAGTGGCCCAAAAACTATGCCAGACACGTGTCAAGTGCCATTTTTTGACTACCCAAAAAAGGTATTTGAGGCACGCTGAGATTGCGACAGAATAATATTTAAACTTAGAAAAAAATATTTTGAAAATGACAGACACTTTAGTCGGCTCAAAAACTGTGCCAGACACGTGTCAAGTGCCATTTTATGACTACCCAAAAAAGGTATTTGAGGCACACTGAGATTGAGGCAGAATAATATTTATGCTTAGAAAAAAATATTTTGAAAATGACAGACACTTTAGTCGGCACAAAAACTGTGCCAGACATGTGTCAAGTGCCATTTTTGGCAAAATGGCACTTGACACGTGTCTGGCACAGATTTTGGGTCACGATCCTTCAGACAGACATTCGATTTTGTATTCAGCCATTACAAAAGAAGTGTTGCACAAATTTTCAGGGTGCCTCAAATACCTTCCCTAAAATGATTAACAGATCTTGGACTATAATAATCTCTCTGTTTCTTAGACGAATTTGCTCCGCATTAGCTGCTGCCTCTCTACGTTGACTAGATAGAAAGTTGTCAACGTGCTTACTTTTTTGGGCCAAATTATCTAATTTATACACTGCAGCTCTATGAGCATTGCTCGTAAAATGAGCCATTAACTTGCCTTTACGGTTTTTTCCTCGGCCTTTCATCTCATGCCATACACGAATACCAACACTGATCCAAGCTTCTGCATTTTCAGTCCCCGGGCCATCAGAGCAAAGTGAACAAGCAAAACAAAATGCGGCATCCAGTTTTGCTGTATTCTAAATATGGATATTCTTTATCCCAGCAGGAGCTAAACTTACTCTGCTTCTTAGGATCTATGTCATGATTCACAGGGTACGATGATCTCTGAGGTTGATAAGGTCCACGAGACAGGATGAAAAGTTTCTGGTTTTCGGTTAAATTCTTTCCAATACGATCGGCTGGATCACAACTTAGAAAAGTCGAGGTATCTTCCTTTTCAGAAACATTGACATTTTCCATAGAATTGCTAGTTAGGATTTTATCTACATATTGTACATTGAATCCGTTTTCCTTTCTGGAGGTCAATGTTTTCATTCGGATGAAATTTTCTTATATGGCGATATAAATTATTTTTTTTCTGTGAAATGTGTGTGTACGCGATCACAGTGTGTGCATAAAATTTTCACTGAATTATCCGCCATCATGCGACAAAAACAAACTTTTGAAAATCGCTCTTCTTCTGTATCCGTGACCTCATCTTTTAAATGCAGCAACCTCAAATAACTAGCTCCAATCCAGAGCCAAGAGGTCACCAAATTCTAAGAGTCAGTCCATAGCAGAAGGGAGCAATTAAAGACGCTACATGGGAAAACTTACAATAGAGATTGCAACAACACCCCCCCCCCCCTCCCTTTCACGAAAGTCTCAAATTCTCAAAAACGCGATTCTTTCTCTCTATCTATCACCTGCGCTCTCTGACAACCCCTCCCTCCCTCACAGAATCATACACAATCTTCCGTGAGAAGTTCTTTCTTTTCCCCTTTAAAGACGGACAACAGAGAATTGAAATGATACCGATGACGGGAGAGGGGACTTTTTGCAGGGTGTGTTCTTAACCCCTTAACCTATAATGACGGGCATAGCCCGCGTACGATGATCGAGCCAAATGTAAATTCTTCTTACCACTAAAATTTCACAGTAAATATAGTCTAATTTAATCGTCGAAATTCCATGATTAAACAAGGCAAAAATCTCTATTAAATTTTAGTGGTAGCTATGGATTTGCCAAATCGTAGGTTAAGGGGTTAACTTTCCAACTATTCTAAATTTTACCAACTCTTCCAAATAAGTGGGGGGGGTGTTACACCCCCAACACCCCCCCGCTAGGCACGCCCCTGGAGGTGCTGGGTTCGAACCCAATTGCGCCCGTCGGCCTAATCGTTTCGGAGTTTTCTTTGAAACCTTGGATTTCCATGCGTAAATACAGGTTAGGTTCCCTCAGAAAGACCCCCACGAAGGGCACTCCCTCTAGGGCCTATATCCCAAGAATAGATAATCGGCCGTCAAAAATCAATCAATTAATCAATCTTGCCAAAGTGCTTAGCTACAGAGGTTGACATTGTGTGTGTTAGAATGTTGAGTTTATGTGAATTTGCAACATGGAAAGCCTGGGTTTACCTTCTTGTATACATAAAATGCAAATAGGAATTTCGTTCCGGCTACTTACAACTCGAGTTCTGCTGAATGAATTGAGAGGGGATTTGCACTGTTAAATAATTTTTCAGGAAAGGTTTTAGTATATAGCACATCATTCTACATTGCTTAGTTATAGAATTAAGGAAGAAAGTTCTATAATTAGATAAACCAGATTATGAAAGATTAGCCTTTTTAAAATATGCTGAATGAAATTCGATGGAACTTGCACTGTTAGTTTGATAATTTTGGGGAAAGTATAACACATATTTTTACATTGCTTAGGCATAGAGCTATGGCAGAAAGTTCTATAATTAGGTCAACTCAATTATGGCTATTTGGCTATTTTGTATTCAGATTTATAAAACCAATAAACAATATAGTGTGAATACTGCATAATTTTAACACTAAGAGGATGGGTGTGCACGTTATAAGAGGGTACAGCATACATGAAAAAAAAACTACGAGTCCTTTAAAATTTCCCTGTTGTAAAAATATTTTGAAGCTATAACATTTGGTGAATAAATTTAAATCTCATATTTACAATTACATTAACATAATTTATCACGAGACTTGGCTACATTTTTTACATGAAATGTGCATGTGTTTGATGGGATTTCACTTATTTTTGTAAGTTCTGCTATTTTTAGTTCATATACCGTAAGTGACTGGTGGGGTAACTTTGTGACACCTGGTCTAGTTTGCATATTTCGTGTTAGAGCTTTGGGAAATAGTCGTTAGGTGATGTGTTACACCAGACTAGGAGATAGCAGTGCTTTTTGCTTTCCTACCACATTGGGATATTCGAAATATTAAAACTAGACTGGGTGTCACAAAGTAACTCCATCTTATGGTATCTTATGTACTAGAAAAGATAGAAACAAGAAATTTGGAGGTTCAGTTTCATTCGCAAAGCTCTCCAGATAAAAAGAAGTTTCAAGTTTCTGTGCATTGTGTTACTTCAGCACGAAGATAAGATATTAGGGGGAGGGAGGGATGAAAAGTACCCTGAATTGCTTTCAAGAAAGGTGCTAGCTATGGCTGTGCAGGCTGGAATTTCAATCTGAGGTATTACTAACAGATCTAGATACTTGATATTTGGCATAAAGGTATAATGTTTAGAATACAGAGAAAGACAAAATTAAAAAATCTGGAAAATTACTTTAAAATTTTTCTTTCTTTTTTTTTTGTATCCCAAACATTACCTTTATGCAAAATTTCAAGTTTCTATGACTATGAGATTTAGCTCAGAATTTTGATGATCTGTGAGTGAATCAGACGGTCAAAGTCGAAATTTTGAGTTCATATATCTTTCGAAAAGATAGAAACGTGAAATCTGAACATTTGGTTTTGTTTACAAAGTACTCTAGATAAAGCCCAGAGATATTGGGGGGGGGGGGGGGGAGTACCCTGAGTTGCTTCCTAAAAAGGGTGCTACGACTGTGCTTTCTCGACCCCCCCAAATAAAATACGGTGCTAATTAAAAAGTAAACAATTTTTAAAAATACAAAATTTCAAAAAAAAAATTAAATATCTTTTAAAATAAGCAGTTTGAAAGTAACACGAATTCTCATTCTGTGCAAGAAAACTTCTGAAAATGTTATCCAGGTTATTCACTTGGGCAAATACTTTAGTTAAACATGTGGATTTTGGATATAAGTTCTAATTATTATTTTCATTAACTTGGTACACAGTATTGTTGCTAATGAACATTCTGCAACCTTTCTTTCATTTATTTAATTTTTACTGATATATTCATAAACAAATACATCTTTGGATTTATAAAAATTATTTAAAACCTACCAGGATGAAAAAATATTAATTGAAGATGAATATCAGAGCTTTTGAAGAAAAAATTATTTACAATGCTTTTATATTCAAAGGAAAACTGCAGATACAGTAGATCTTTATAATGCAATTCTCCATATAATGCACAATTTTAAAGATGTAAACAATGAATTTTGAAGTTAAGAAGCACCTGCATTTCACTTTGTAAAATAATTGTTACTCTCTAGAGTAGGGGTGCACAACCTTTTTAAGAGAAGGGCCACATTAAAAAATGTCTGGGTTGCCGAGGGCCACATCAGTCACGCGAAGAGAATTCTATTTCGGGGAGTTGGTGGGGGTGGGTTACCCCTCTAGATTCCTCTACCCAGTCAACATATCTGATTCAGTTGGCAAGGATGTATCAACAGTTTACGTTTGTATATATAACAAGGATTAATTTGAAAGAGTGATAATATTCCTGTACTTTATTAAGGGGGAATAAATTTTATTTTATTAAAAGTGCTAAAAAACAAAAATAGGCATGAAAATGTCTGGTGCCGAATAAAAATGCGAACTTTATGAATGAATGGAGCAGGATGAACCGATCAACAAGATTTGAGATTTTTACGCGCCTGATCAACGAAATTTGTGATTTTTCCGTCCCCGATCAACGAAATTTGAGATTTTTCCGCGCATGATCGACAAAATTAGCGATTTTGCCGCACTGTATCGACGAAATTCGCTATCTTACCGCACCTGGTCGACAAAATTCCTATTATTCTGCACCCGATCGACGATATTTGCGCTTTTTCCGCGCCTGATCGACAAAATGCACGGTTTTTCCGTGCCCGACAAACGGGATTCGAGATTTTTCGGATCCCGATCGACAAAAACTCGCGATTTTTTAGTGCAAGAACGACGAAATGTCCGATTTTCCACGCCTGACCGACGAGATTCGCCATTTTTCCGCGAACGATCAATGAAATTCGGGATTCTTAATTGACTCTAATGAAATATGCGATTTTTTCAAACGGTAAATTGACGAAATTTGCGATTTGCTCTCGTGATAATCTGACTAAAGTCGCGATTTTCCCGCAGCCAATCAACGAAATTTGCAATTTTTCTGTGCCTGACAAAGACATTTGCGATCTTTCCGAGCCTGATCGGCAAATTCGCGATTTTTTCGTGCCAAACCAATGAAATTTGCGATTTTTCCGAGTCCGATTGACAAAACTCGCGATTTTTACGTGTCCGTTCGACGAAGCTTGCGATTTTTCCGAACTCGATCAACGAAATTCGCGATTCTTAACTGACTGACGAAATTTACAATTTTTCCCGCGTCAAATTAACGAAATTCGCGCATCATTAACAAAATTTTTCGTGCATCATTAACAAAATTGACGATTTTTTTCGTGCCCGATCAACGAAATTTGCGATTTTCCCGCGCTTGATCGACAAAATTTGCGATTTTCTCGCGCTTGATCGACAAAATTTGCGATTTTTCCGTGCTCAAATTATAAAATTTGATATTTTTCCGAGCCCGTTCGCCAAAACTAGCGATTTTTCCGTGCCCGATCGGCGAAATTTGCGATTTTTTTCCACCCTTCAACTACAAAATTCACGATTTTTCAGTGACCGATCAAGAAATTTGCGATTTTTCTGCGCCTGACCGACAAAATTCGCGATTTTTCCGTGTCCAATCAATGAAATTCGCGATTTTTCCGCGCCCGATCTACGAAATTCCCAAATCTTAACTCACTGACGAAATTGGCAATTTTTTCCCGCGGCAAATTGATGGAATTCGCGATATTTTCTCGCGACTTACGAAACTCACGATTTTTTCCGCAATCGATCAAGAAAATTTACAATTTTTTCTCCCATCATCAACAAAATTTATGATTTTTTCGTCCCCGATAAACGAAATTTGCAATTTTCCTGCGCCTGATCGACAAAATTCGTGATTTTTCTGTGCCCAACAAACGAAATTCATGACTTTTCCATGACCGACTAATGATATTCGCGATTTTTCCGTGCCCGAACAACAAAACTCGCGATTTTTCCGTGCCTGATCAGCGAAACTTGCGGATTTTTCCGTGCTTCATCGACCAAATTTGCGATTTTTCCGTGCCCGATCAAGGAAATTTGCAATTTTTCCGCACCCGATCTACGATATTCGCGATTTTTCCACGCCCGATCAACGAAATTCGCCATTCTTATTTGACCAACAAAACTGTCAAATTTTCCCGTGGCAAATTGACGAAATTCACGATTTTTTCCTGCGACTTTTGGACAAAAATTGCAATTTTTTCTAGTTATAAATTGACGAAGTTCGCGGGCCACACGTTACCCCATCGCGGGCCACTTTTGGCCTGCGGGCCACAGGTTGTGCATCCCTACTCTAGAGGATTATATTTGATACATTAGCTCATCTTTATCTCCTTTAGAGTTTTTTTTAATGAGAAATATGATGAATGACTTGACCCAGGAACATTTAGGGCAAGTTTATAAAGTAAATTTAACAATGTGTGAAATGATCTGCATTGCACAGGGTGATTCTAAATTGTTTTTACAAAACAAGTAATATAAAAATTTTGTTTTTAAAGTCAATTCCTACTTAGGTCATCAAAGAAAAATTTAATATAATCCCTTAAGCTAATATTAGTTTTTGTTGCATTAAAATATCTCAATTTGTTCATTTTCTATAAGCAAGTAGGTTTACAATGGAACTCTATGGGAATTTGGCAAAATATTAGAAATATCGTCAAGTTGGCATAACTTACTTTTGGCGACTCATTTTGGTCACCAAATTTGACAGTATTTGGTGACAGAACGGGGTCCCTCCTATGGTACCCCCCCCCCCCCCCTTATAGATATGAAGATGCATTAAATGCTTCAATAACCAATGGCCACCATTTTGTCTCCTATGTAAAACTAAAATTAATTAATTAAAATTTAATGAATGAATTAATATTTGAAAAAACAGTATTAACATTGTCATCCAATACAAGTTTTAAAAAATTTATTTCAACTTGATAGGATGAATAATAAGTATTTTATTAACGATTGAAAATTTGAACAAGATATATATATATAAATAAATAAATAAATAAATATAGGGAGAGTGTGAACTAATGGTAGGAATTGAAATAAGAGGGATGATAGTACCCATCCAGACGAGCAATAATTACCATAGAACCTGGGGTTGCAATCCATTTATTGAGTCACAAATACTGGGTATTCTACCCTAATCGAACATTGGTTGATGGTAATACTTTTCAGCAAACTGAAGTTTATTATAATGAAACTTTTAATTGACATGCTCACTTTTGTTGTAAATAGGATAACACACAAAAAAAAGTGGTAGAAGTTTCTATTATACGCACCAGCAGTATGCATTTGATGCTCCATATTTTGGAATGTGAAGATCAGTTCATATGATTTCATCAATTGTGTGAGTACCCTGTTTTTCCAGAACTTTTTGCGATGTTATCACATTTCATACAAAATAAGGTACATATTGTTACATTTTTATTTTTCACAAACCAACAAGCCGACTTCAGTTAGGGTGAAACACCCTGTATTTGTGACTCAATAAGTGGTTTGCGACCCCATGTTCCATGGTAATTATTACTCGTCTGGATGTGTACTATCGCTCCTCTTATTTTGTAAAAACAATTTTGAATCACCCTGTATAAAACTTTTTAAGCTGCACAACTCCTGGTCCAAAGGAATGCAATATAAAGATACTCCACTGTATTTTGATACGTTTTGAGCATATTTTTGCTGTTTACAAGGTAAGTTTAATGATGTGTGAAATGTGATCTATATGATGCAAAATTCTATATAATGCACAACCTTGCATTTTTAGGTTTGTGTTATAAAGATCATCTACTGTATTATGTTTCATTATAGTTTGTAAGTAGATGTCTCAGTTGACGTTTGCAAAATATGTGCACCACGGCACAAAATATAAAGAAAATTCATAGATATCTGAACAAACATATGGAATGATCAGTTTGAAATTGATACTTCTTAAAAAACATTGTGTATTTACCAAGCCTGTTAAAGATAATGTGCTTTAATGTAAATACAGCATTAAAAAACTAGTTATTTGCTTTGTTTCATTCAATTGTATGCAAATTGAAATCGCTCAATATGAAGTGGAAGAAATGATGTTCAGTGATGTTAAAGAAATTTTAAAATGCTATAAGGCTTAAGTAGAGTTCTATAAAAAAAGTGATAACCCCCTACTAACTCGGAACTCGGATGCAAATCATCATAAACAAATGTGAATGTTATCAATCAATTAGTAAAAAGTCTGCTAATTAACGCTATGCTTAAATTTTGCTTAGAAGGTCATCAACATATAGGAAGTCATTTAATCAAACAGCTTAGAAATTATCAAACTTTAAAGTTCGAACCTCATTGTAATTTTAGACTCTCAAAAATTGATTTCTGTTAAAAATTTCGTAGATTACAATTTACATATATATATTTTTTTATTATTAATTTTTTTTTTCAGAAATGTGAAAATCAGTTATTTACTGATTTCTAATGATTAATGTTATTTTATTATTGCAGGAAATCAGAATTTAGTATTTCATATTGGTATGAAAAATATGGATGTAGATTTTCAACATTTCTGAAATTATATATTAGTCAATCGATTTTTCAAAGTATAATGTGCAATTGGACATATTTTAGTTTGGTAAAACACTTTCACATGAAACTTTTGCTTATTTCAACTTTACTTGAAAGATGGACTTACAGATGAGTTTGGGCTCTTTTTTATTTAGCCCAAGCCCGACACAAAAAGTATGCAGTAGAAAATTGTTAACATCTTAAAAATATTTCAATATTAATTCCAAATTACATTTTTAGTTCGACTCTGATTGGTTTAACCAGATAACTCATATCCTACTGAGAATTTCTAAAAAAATTTTTCCCATTTTGAAAGTCTAATTTTTTTCAGCAAATATAGCTAAATTTGGCTACATTCTTTCATTTGGTGCCAAGTATGTGTTTTGGCACTGGTAAACTTGAAAGTCGATTTTTTGGTCAATTGCCAGCAATATTTCACAAAATATCGCCATCTATTCGGCTTAGTTTACTGCCAACAATTCAACAACTCGATAACTGTTTAAACCTTAATTCCCATTGAAATGTATTAACACGTAGTGACCCCCCAAGTAATGTGACCTATCCCAATGGTCTTCTCGTCCTGGGAAAAGGTATAATACAAAATTTTGTCAAAATCGTTTGAGCCTTTTTTAAATACAATTAGCTTGACCCTCAGCCATAGTGACCCAAAATGACCCACTAACCGAATTTTTTTGAAAATGTGACCTAACCCAATGCTCTTCTCAGGCCTGAAAATGATAGAATACAAAATTTGATCGTTTTCTAGATAAAATTAGCTTGACCCAGGATGACCTGAAAATGGAATTTTCTCGAACATCTGACTTAGCCCAATGGTCTTCTTGTCATCCAAAACGGTAGAATACAAAATTTATTCAAAATCTTTAGAGCCGTTTTTAGGTAAAAATTAACTTGACCTGTAGTGACCAAAAATGACACACTAATTGAAATTTTGCGACCATGTAATTGAGCCCAAGGGTCTTTTTGTGCCGGAAACCATACAATACATAATTTTATAAAAATCGCTTGCTATGTTTTTAGATAGAATTAGTTTGACCGTGACCCAAAATGACCCACTAATTGATTTTTTTCGAACACACGACCCAAACCAATGCTCTTCTCGAGCCCGAAAATTATAGAATACAAAATTTAATCAAAATGGTTAGAGTCATTTTTAGATACAATTAACTTGACCCTGACCCATTATGATCTAAAATGACCCACTAATCGAATTTTCTCAAGCATGCAACCTTAGCCCAACGGTCTTTTTGTGCCCAGTAACGACATAATACAAAATTTTGTCTAAATGTTTTGAGCTGGTTTTTAGATACAATATATATATATATATATATATATATATATATATAAAGCCTTTTCTTTCATTTCAATGCTATTTATTCACAGTGTAATTACTATATTTGTTGATAAATCCCCAAATATATGATGCCAGCTTGTATCCATATATCCATTAATTAGTGCCAATATAGCACACACAATATTGCACATACTACTGTATTTGGATACAGCCCCTCATCTTTTTGCTTCATTTCGGGAACAACAGATTTCGAGCTTATTCTATCACCGATAATTTCAGAATTTTCAAGCTATGTTTTTGAGACTTTCACAAAAGTTGCTCTATACACTCAGTGGCGTACCCAGGATTTTATTTCGGGGGGGAGGGGGGCTGGCTTAAATTTCCATATCTTACGAAACACGTTGAATTTTGTTGTACACGGAAATCATTTTGTCAATAATGGGGGAGGGGGGGGGGGTGCAGCCAGAGAGGGAAAGGGGGGCAGGGGGAATTCTGTTCCGAAATTTCCGAAAATTTAAGGCATGAGGTTCCAAAAATTAAAAAATAAATCGGTCATAGGATCGCAAAAAAATCAAATTTCGTAAATGGATCGTGGAGAAAACACGAATTTCGTCAAATGATCGCGAAGGAAACGCAAATTTTGCCAAATGACCGCGGAGAAAACGCGAATATCGTCTATTGACCGCTGAAAAATCGTGAATTTCGCCAAATGACTGCAGAAAAAAAAGTGAAGTTCAAGAAGGGATCGCGGAAAAAACGCGAATTTCGACAAATAATCTCGATAAAACATTCCGTCAAAGGGCCGCGGAGAAAACACGAATTTTGTCAAAGGATCGCAAAAAACGCGAATTTCGTTAAAGGATCGTAAAAATATGCGAATTTTGTGAAAAGAACGAGGACAGAGTGCAAATTTCGACAAAGGATCGTGAATAAAATGCGAATCTCGTCAAAAAGCCGCGGAAAAAATCGCGAATTTCGCCAAAAAGAGGAAAAACGCAAATTTCGATAAAGGATCGCGAAAAAAAGCGTATCCTGTCGAAGGGCCTCGAAAAACGCGAATTTCGTCAAAAGATTGCAAAAAACGCGATTTCGTCAAAGGGCCGCAAAAGACGCATAATTCGACAAAGGATCGCGAGAGAAAAGGCGAATTCCGACAAAGGGCCGCGTAGAAAAAGCAAATCTCGTCAAATCATCACAAAAAAATGCGAATTTTGTCAAAGGGCCGAGGTAAAACGCGAAGGCCGCTCTAAAGACGCGAATTTCGACGAAGGATCACGGGGAAAAAAACGTGTATTCCGTCAAAGAGCCGCGGAAAAGAAAGCGAGTTTCGTGAAAAAGCCGCTGAAAAATGTAAATTTTGACAAAGGATCGCGAAAAGACGCGTATCACGTCGAAGGGCTGCGGAAAAACGAGAATTTCGCCAGAAAATCACAAAAAATTGCGATTTTCGTCAAAGGCCAATGAAAAAAACGCGAATTTTGCCCGCGGAAAAAAATGTGAAACTCTACAAAGGATCGCGAGAAAAAGCACGTATTCCGACAAAAGCCGCGTAGAAAAAGCGAATCTCGTCAAAGCATCGCAAAAAAACCCGCGAATTTCGTCAAAGGGCCACGGAAAAACGCGAAGGCTGTTTTAAAATACGCGAATTTCAAAAAAGGATTGCGGAAAAAACGCAAATTTCGTCAAAGAATTGCGGAAAAAACGCGAATTTCGTCAAAGGGTCGCAGAAAATACGCGAATTTTGTCAAAAAGCTACTGATAAAACGCAAATTTCGACGAAGGATCACGAAAAAAAAAAACGCGTATCCCGTCGAAGGGCCGCGGAAAAGAAAGCGAGTTTCGTCAAAAAGCCGCTGAAAAAATGCAAATTTTGACAAAGGATCGCGAAAAGACGCGTATTCCGACAAAGGCTGCGTATAAAAAGCGAATCTAGTGAAAGCATCGCAAAAAAACCGTGAATTTTGTCGAAGGGACGCAGAAAAACGCGAATTTCAAAAAAGGTACGCGGAAAAAACGCAAATTTTCGTCAAAGGATCGCGGGGAAAAAGCGGATTTCGTCAAAAGGTCGCAGAAAAAACGCGAATTTCGTCAAAGGGTCGCAGAAAAAACGCGAATTTCGTCAAAGGGCCGCGGAAAAACGCGAATTTCGTCTAAATGCCACGAGGGGGATACGAAATTCGGCAAAGAATCGCGAAAAAGACGCATATTCCGTCGAAGAGCCGCGGAAAAACGCGAATTTCGCCCGCGGAAAAAAAAATATGAAATTAGACAAAGGATCGCGAAAAGTACGTGTTCCGACAAAGGCCGCGTAAAAAAAGCGAATCTCAAAGCATCGCAAAAACCGTGAATTTCGTGACCAAAACCGTGAACCAAAAAAAACCGCGAATTTCGTCAAAGGGCCACGGAAAAACGCGAAGGCCGTTTTAGATAAGCGGATTTCAAAAAAGGATCGCGGAAAAAACACAAATGACGTCAAAAGGTCACGGAAAAAACGGGAATTTTGTCAAAAAGCCGCGGAAAAATGCAAATTTCGACATGGATCGCGTAAAAAACGTGTTTTCCGTCAAAGGGTAGCGTTAGACGCAAATTTCGTCAAAATATCGCAAAAAATGCGCCATTTCAAGCAGGGTTGGACGGTATTTACCGTCTGATGGTTTTTACCGGTTATTAGCATGGTTTTTACAGTCTTTGGAAAAACATGTTTTTACCGTGGTTTTTACCACCTTAAAAAACTTATGAGTTTGACTGTTTTTTGTCACTTTTATGAAAATTTATCTTCCAATTTTTCATTTTCCCAGGAGTCAAAGTTTTCCGGGTATTTAATACCACTATTTTCATACAACAATATTCACCTAAGTTAGTTTCTGATTAGATAAGTAAAAGAATGTTATATGAAAATAGCAATTTTTAAGGAATATAAAAATCTCAGTAGACATTCATCCATGTTTACCACCTACAAGAATTCAAAATATTAATATATTATTGCACATTTATCATTATTAAAACCTAATGCTTATTATAACTACTAGCCGCCCTTGGCGACCAGTTTGGTCTCCGTTAGATGTGTGCTAAGCATTGTACCATGTTACTTTTATCCAAAATTTAAATTACTTTCCCAATACTTCGCCAAATAAGAAGGTTCTAGTAGAGAAATCAAGAACTCCGTATTTTTATGGGTACTACTTGGTTATCCCGTCGACCAAAAATATATCGCCAAACTATAAGATTAAATATCAATAATGGTTGATCGTAAATGTCATATTCGCTTGTTTTTAAGCAAGTTACATGTGTTTACGTAATCAAGTTATTTTTATTTCGACGTTTTATTTGTATTTTTATTAATGTTATACTAATTTATTTGTTCTTTCGCTATTTAAAATAAAAATTATGTCAATTTGTATAATTTGGCGAGTGATTTGGCGATTTATATAATTTGGCGAAATGAGTCAACGGTATAACTAAGTAGTACCTTTTTATGCTAGCCAGGCGCAAGTGATAAATCATCAAACATTGTCTTTCCAATCGCATTTTTTCATATTTCATTAAATTCATCTAAAATATAATAATTTCTCCCATTTTATTTAAAACTAGAAAGATAGCCCGTCAAAAATGACGGAAAATGTAATATATTGATCTGTTATATACAACACACCTGCAAGAATATGAGTTTTTCTCGCTTGTTCCGCAGTGATAGATGAAAATAACACATTTTTTAAAAAGAAACACATTTATGAAAAACTATGTATAATGAATACATAAATAATGCAATTTAAGTGTAAATTAACATTTGGTCGGACAACTTCAGGATATGCGACATTTTTTGTAAAAACTTTTTTGTTATTTAAAAGCTGACCTTGCTTTTACAGTATCTTCTACATATATTTTTAAATGTCCTTCCTCTTTGCATCTTGAAATAATTATATATAGTTGTCCATGAGAAAAAACCAGTTCTTTTAAATACAGTCCGACTGTAGAAAATGTTTATCCTTCTAACTTATTTATCATATTTGTAAATGACAGTATAAATGAAACTTTTATTCATATCAATTCATTTCTCATTCATTTCAAATGAAAAATACTATAAATTATTGAAAAAAAGGTATTTTTTGTTAAAAAACATATTTTATATTACATCTCTACTTCATTATTAATTTTCCAATCGAAGAACAGAACAAACCTAACAAAAAAAACCGTTGCCGCTTTGAGTTGCCATTATCGTCTGCATGAGAAAAAAAATAAACACTATAAAAACCAAAGAGGTAATTCAGTGTTGGATGAATGCCAACATCGGTTCCCTTTTCTCATGTAGACTTTTTCATGGTGCTGCGACCGGCATTGAAGTCATTAACACTGTATTAAAAGAGAGGCAAAATAGTAACTCAATGAGCGAAATTTTTTATGTGAACGATTCTAAAATGTCAATGACTCACCATAACAGCTCTGTGCAAAAGATGACGGAAAATGTAATATATAGATCTGTTATATACAACACATCTGCAAGAATATGAGTTTTTCTCGCTTGTTCCGCAGTGATAGATGAAAATAACATATTTTTTTAAAAAAGAAACACATTTATGAAAAACTATGTATAATGAATACATAAAAAATGCAATTTAAGTGTAAATTAACATTTGGTCGGAAAACTTCAGGATACACGACGTTTTTTGTAAAAACTTTTTTGTTATTTAAAAGCTGACCTTGCTTTTCAGTATCTTCGACATATGTTTTTAAATGTCCTTCCTCTTTGATTCTTGAAATAATTACATATAGTTGTCCATGAGAAAAAACCAGTTCTTTTAAATACAGTCCGACTGTAGAAAATGTTTACCATTCTAACTTATTTATCATATTTGTAAATGACAGTATAAATGAAACTTTTATTCATATCAATTCATTTCATTCATTACTCATTCATTTCAAATGAAAAATACTATAAATTATTGAAAAAAGGTATTTTTTTGTTAAAAAACATATTCTATATTACATCTCGGTACAGATGTCATATTCGCCCCATATTGGTGCGATTTTTTCCAGTTGCCAATTTGGAGAAAACATCAACAGCATAAACAACATAATCCGGGTTACCACATCAAACAAAATAACGACACTTTGGCGCAAGTAAAGTACCCGTTACATATATGATATTGGCGTCAGAAAAAAATCGCGCCAATATGGGGACGAATATGACATCTGTACCTACATCTCTACTTCATTATTAATTTTCCAATCAAAGAACAGAACAGAACAAACCTAACAAAAAAAACCGTTGCCGCTTTGAGTTGCCATTATCGCTGCATGAGAAAAAAAAATAAACACTATAAAAACCATAGAGGTAATTCAGTGTTGGATGAATGCCAACATCGGTTCCCTTTTCTCATGTAGACTTTTTCATGGTGCTGAGACCGGCAGTGACGTCATTAACATTGTATTAAAAGAGAGGCAAAATAGTAACTCAATGAGCAAAATTTTTTATGTGTACGATTCTAAAATGTCAATGACTCACCATAACAGCTCTGTTCTTGTTTACATTAGGAAAATTAAACACTGTTTCTCAAATGGTTTAACGATAGCGCAACACATTAAACTTTTCTAATAGAAAAATATGCTGAACATATGCTGTTTTTATAGAAAAATGTGCTGAACAGACGTGATTCAAGATAGAAGAAATAAATGTAAAAAAAAAAAAAAATTGAAAGACATACTTTCATTACTATTCACAAAAATGTATTTTATTAATGCTCTAAAAAGTGGGAAATTTTTGGGATTGAAATGAAATTGTTTTATTTTCTCGTGTCCAAGGAAAAAAAATGAAAGCTTGGGCGCCAATTCAATTTAACTTTTGTTTAAGTTTTTTTTTATGATATCATATTATGTACGTTACCTATGTATATATATGCATATAAAGTTGGTGCCCGCGCTTTCATTTTTTTTCCCCTTGGTCATGGGAAAATAAACCAATTTATTTTCAAGCCCAAATATTATTTGGTACTTTTTAGTGTATTTAAAATATGTATATATTTTTTTGGCACAGATGTCATATATGCCCCACATTGGCGCGATTTTTTTCCGACGCCAGTTTGGCGAAAACCTTGTTACCATATCATCTATATCCGGGTAACCATATCAAGCAAAATAATGACACTTTGGCGCCAGTTAAGTACCCAGTGCGTATAAGATATTGGCGCCAGAAAAAAATCACGCCAATATGGGACGTAATGACAGCTGTGCCTTATTTTATTCTTAACTTTTTTGTACAAACTATAGCGCAGATAGTGCAAAATAATAGACATTTTGGTACTTTTCCACTATAGGGGTCTTGGCAATTTTTTAAAAAGCTTGTTGTAATTCGGGCATCAGAAAGGGAGATTTGTGATAAAATCATATAAACAGCTATGAAAATCAAATAAACAAACTTTTAAGGGCATAGATGTCATATTCGTCCCCATACTGGCGTGATTTTTTTCTGACGCCAAAATCATATACGCAACGGGTACTTAACTGGCGCCAAAGTAAAATTATTTTGCTTGATGTGGTAACCGGATTATGTCGTTTATGCTGTTGATGTTTTCGCCAAATTGGCAACCGAAAAAAATCGCGCCAATATGGGGCGAATATGACATCTGTGCCCTTTTAAGTTTATTTATATAATCTATAAATATTTTACTTATATCAATATTATTGTTGTTTTTTATATACAATTTACTTCTGTGTATTAAATAAATTGTGTAAATATTGAAAAATTACTTGTGTAGTATATGAAACAGTGAATAAGTTGCTAGAAAATATGTTGCCATTTCTGGTACTTTTCCGTTATACGGACACCATTGCCGCCAAGCGTAATAGTTGGTGCAAAATGAAAATCATATGAATTGAAACATTTGAAAAATAAAACAAAAAACATGAAGATAAAGTGAGCATTTAAAAAAATAGGTACTTCTTAGTTATCCCGTCGACCAAATTACTGTCTCCAAATTGTAAGATTAATTGCCAATAATGGTTGCCATTAATTAATTAATTGTAAGATTAAATGCCAATAATGACCAGTAAAACCATTAATTCGACGTTTTATTTGTATTTTTATTAATGTTTTACTAATTTATTTGTTCTTTCGTTATTTAAAATAAAAAAATTATGTCAATGTGTATAATTTGGCGATTTATATAATTTGGCGAAACTGATCGACGGGATAACTAAGAAGTACCAAAAAGTATAACATTTGAAAATTACAGACTTTTATGTACTATTTTATTAAATCACAAATATATATTAAAATAAGTGAACAAATAACTGATATAGAATAGAGTAATAAATTAAAATTCATACTAAACAGAACAGATGTCATATATTCCCGTGGCCGCCATCTTGGATTTTTTCTTGCCGTGAAAACCCCTTTTCCGCCAAGTAGTAAATATCGTCACGCAGCGATTTATGCGTTTGTTAGGATTAACGAAAATAAAATGTAAAACATCGCCAAGAAATCTCAAAATATCGAAGATGGCGGCCGCAGGAATATACAGCATTTGGCACAGATATCATATCATATTGGCGCAATTTTTTTCTGACGCCAATGTCATATACGCACCGGGTACTTAACTTGCGCCAAAGTGTCGTTATTTTGCTTGATATGGTAACCCGGATATAGATGATATGGTAAAGAAGTTTTCGCCAAAATGGCATCGGTAAAAAGTCGCGCCAATAAGGGACATATATGACATCTATGCCCAGCATCTAAGCCTTGTTTTCCATTGCCGCCATTAAAGTTCAGCTGTACGATTGGGGATAGGAGTAAGAAAACATCCCCGTGTTTCACGACATAAACCACCTAACACCTACTGAGGAGGAAGAAAACGTCCTACGTTGCTTTTTTCTGGTAAAAAGACTTTCATGTACTTCTATAATTTTATTAGGTCCACCGATTTTTCTGTTTGGTCTTGAACACAAAGCATTTGCACAAACTTCTCTCAAATAACTATTCCAGTCAGCTGTTGTGTTGTGATTCATATCAAGTTGCAGCCCACAAAACTCAATCGATGTCAACTCTTGGCACCATAAATATATAAACCTTAAAGCATTAAGAAAAGACAACCGCGATCCTTCAAACCATGTTTTCTGTCGTATAAGGAAAGGGCATGTTTACAAACAAACACTTCCGTCAACCAATATACCACTACATTTTTTGTCATAGCGATCATTACAGGAATCGTCTTGGCGACGTAGGTCAATCGTATCATAGACCTGTTAAACATAGAACAATCAAATTTCCAGAGCTCATGTGTACAGTAGGAGTCTTAAGGAACGGACAGTTTTTTCTTGCTGTTCCACAGTAGTTCGACCAACAGTGACATCAGCTGCCCTTTCCTTATTCCTACGCTTTCCCGGCATGATTGTAAGCTACATCTCCATTTCGGATTTTCAAACCATGTTTTCTGTAGTATTACTACGCTTTCTCGGCATGATAGTAAGCTACATTTATATTTCGGATTTCCAGAACTCATTCATAATTCCATTTCATGGTTTTTTGAACACAACATTTTATTATGCAGAATTCCAAATTCCTGAAACAGTTTTATCGCAATTTTCTCATCATCTGGTAATTGCCAAATGGTAAAATCAATCTCAGCGTCAGCAGTCAAAGTAAATTATAACTTTATAAAAAAAATATTTTCAATTCGAATAGTACATTAAATTGCTTTTAAGGTTAAATAATAACATTCACGCGATTCACGTTTCATAAATAGCATATTACAATGTTCCGCATTTTTTACAATAAAAATCCTTTTCATGATCAGGGTTGAAATAATTGGCGGATTTGCATACATTTTGGCATGATGTCCGTATAACGGAAAAGTACTCATTTTCTCTATCTCGCTAAGGTCCTATACTGGAAAAGTACCTAAAGCACATTGAACTCCGGAAGTTAGGAGCTCGGACAGTACAGCTCCGTCTATTGGTGGTTATGTTATTAGTAGCATCGAGATGAAGATGTAAAGACGTACATTTTCGTATATTACACTTTTAAATTCTCATCCATAGATTCTGAAAAAAAAAAACCTGTAAAAGTACGGAGTTAAAATTATATTGCGGTGACCTCGATTATGAAAGATTAATGGTTTTAAATGGGAATTTCGCCAAAAAAGCCAGCTATCGCCAAGTTGGCCTCATATATGATAACTTATTTCTGTCGCCAAATTTGGTGATATTTTTTTCAAATTTGGCGATATTTCACCAAGTTGGTCAACCTTTGGCGCTGCTGTGGTAACCCCGAGTTAATATTTTTCAACAATTACTCATCACGTCATTACAATGAGGCTGTTCTACCGGAATCGTGAGGGACACACAGAGACTGATTTTATATAAATAGATACATAATTTTCATTTGAAATTCATGACTTTCACTTTTTCTTTCCCTTTTTTAAGAAAAAGAAAAGAAAAATAATAAATAATACCAAAAACCACGACTTTTAATTTCAATATCAAAGCATTGTTTTAATTTACCACGCGAAAAATAAAAAATATAGTCACCTGGCATATAAAAAGCGAAGCGGTCAGCCCGGAATTATTGATGACAGTCACATGACTTAGGCTATTATTATAGAGATCATTATGAGAATGCACATTACAGTATTTATTTATTATATTTATCTTAATGGAGACTAGTTTACTAATTTTTACTGAAAGGAAATGGAAAATTATAAGAGCACTTTTATCTCATTTAAAAAACTTAATCATTTTAATAAAAACCAAATGCTTACAAATATTATCACATAATACAGTTTGTACAAATGTCAGTACAATTTACCAGTCTATGCCCTTGGCGCCTTTTAGCATTTTGTAAAAAGCTTTGTAGCTTTCTGTACACTCTAGTCTATTTCTTAATTTACTGTGGATGGATACGTGAAAAGTTTGAAAAAATTAGCTCTATGGATGAAGAACTATAAGGTATGGAGTGAAGATTCAACATTAAATGTATGAATTCAGGATTAATTTCTTTGTTATTTACTGCTTTCCACCGAACTTTGGCTTTTACAACTTTTGTTTTGGAAATGGTTGTCCTTCAACTTCATATGCCAACAGGAGTGAAAGCGAATTTGGCATAAAATCTATACGCCATTCCCTTTCCTTTTGTGCTTCACTTAATAGATCTTGATTTTTGTGCATTGGATCTGTCATACATGCTAAAAAGTGAAAGGGTTCTAAAGCCAAATCAATTTGTTTTTTAACAAGATCTTTATATGGAATTAATTCACGACAATGCACTAATTTCAGCCATTCAGAAAAAGCATCTGCTCTGACAAATATTTAAGGCTTTTGATACTGGTAGCTGTTGAAACAGATCCTTCACTTGTTTAAATAAATTAGTCATTCACTAATCTTTGAATTCTTATATCAATATCTTTTACATGATTTTTGCAAATGTTAAGCAGTGCAGGACTATTCTTAACCCGTAACTGGAGACATTAATTTTCTTACACGTTCAGAGATATGTTATTTTCCATTTTTGTCTTTTGTAAACAGCTTTGGAACTTTTTTTAGAAATGCAATATATTCTGGAAATCATGTAATGATAAAAGAACTACTTGTCGGTACTGAGGAAGGATTTTATTCAAGGACAAAAAAGCACATGATAATCAGAGCAAAGAACAACGCAGAGTCATTCTGACTCCAGTCTCCAGTTACGGGTTAATAAATGTGGAGATACATTCTATATGGTTATTCTATCATACTTCGCTTGGCAACTGGTGTTTCACTTATCAGATGATGATGATTCTGGAAATACTTCTGTATATCAACATGTTTAGTAATGGATATTGGAGCTTTATCTTTTGCCAGTAAGTTCATCCAATGTGCTGTACATCCATAAACAATCATATTAGAGTACAAGTGAAATGGAAACTCTGCTTTGCGAAACCAATACTGGACATCTGTTGTTCTATTTATAGATGGGGAATAGAAAATATGGTAAAATTTCTATGATTAAAGTACCATATCAGCAGCTTTAGAGAATTCAGGGCTTGAAATTCAATTTTTCCTAGGAAGGGAGTCTCCCTACCAACATTTATAAATGGAAGGGAGTTGAGCTATTTGGGAGGGAGAAAAAAATCTTTAAAACTCACTGTTACTTTACGTGCTATTTAAAGAACTGCATTTATACAGACATGACAAAATACCATTAAAGCAATTTAAATCAACAACTCAAAATAATTATGCATTATAATTATAAATTCTCTTTTTTCGCGATCCTTTGACGAAATGCGCGTTTTCTTCCGCGATCCTTTGACGAAATGTGTATTTTTTTTTCAGCGACCCTTTAACTAAATTCGCGTTTACTCCAGGATCCTTTGACGAAATTAGAGTTTTTTCCGCAATCCTTTGATGAAATTTGCATTTTTCCGCAATCCTTTGCCGAAATTTGTGTTTTTTGCGATCCTTTGATAAAATTTGTGTTTTTCTGCTATCGTTTGATGAAATTTGCATTTTTCCGCAATCCTTTGCCGAAATTTGCGTTTTTTGCCATCCTTTGATAAAATTTACGTTTTCCTGCTATCGTTTGATGAAACTTGCATTTTTTTTTCAGTGGCCCTTTGACAAAATTCGCGTTTATTCCGCGATCCTTTGACGAAATTCGCGTTTTTCGTGATCTTTTTATGAATTTCACGACCATTTGACAAAATTGGCGACTTTTTTCTGCGAATGATTGATGAAATTGATTTTTTCGGCGATCATTTGTCGAAATTCGCGATATTTTTCTGTTATATATTTTTTTTTAATTTCCGAATTGATGACCGATTTTTCATAATCTTCGGAACCGAATGCCTTAAACATTCGGAAAATAAGGAACGGAATCACCTTTAAATTCGCCAATCGGTCACGGAAAATAACTCTAGACTTGTCAACCGATCTGGGGAAAAAAATAGTGAAATTTGTCTATCGGTCGGGAGAAAAAAATCATAAATTTCAACGATCATTCGTGGTAAAAAGCTAGCCAAATGTGTCAATCGGTCACGTGAAAATATCACGGAATTCGCAAGGCGTTTCAGGAGTTGATTGTAGTTTCAAAATGTAAAATTTTCAGGAAAAGGGCAATTTTTTTTTTTTTTTTTTTTTTTGGATGGGAGCCTCCCGCCTGCGATATTCTTTTGCGATATTCTTTTCAAAATTTTGGGCGCAAATCCCGCCATGAAATTCAAGCCATGGAATTAATTCTTTATTTCACATCAGTTACATGAAAATACAGCTTCAATCAATAGTATTTAATACAGTTTAATGACATTAGAGTTTATTGTATCCTTAGGTTTTTACCACTTTTTCCCAGGTTTTTACTGGTAAAAACCTAGTTTTTACCATGTCCTGGTAAAAACCAGTTTTTACTGGTAAAAAGCCAACCCTGATTTCAAGGGCCGCTGAAAAAACGCGAATTTCGTCTAAAGGCCGCGAGAAAAAAACACAAAATTCGACAAAGGATCGGGAAAAATTACGTGTTCCGGCAAAGGACCGCGTAGAAAAAGCGAATCTCGTCAAAGCATTCCAAAAAACGTGAATTTCGTCAAAGGACCGCGGAAAAACGTGAATTTCGTCAAAGGACCGCGGAAAAACGTGGATTTCGTCAAAGGACCGCAGAAAAAGTGTGAATTTTGACAGAGGGTTGTGATAAAACCTGAATTTCAACAAAGGGTCGTGGAAAAGAACACAGCGGTCTCTTTAGGAAACAGCACACATGCAAACAACTATGTTTATTATTATAGGTATAGTTTTTAAACTGAGGCAATATGCTGAACTAACTTTTTAAAAGTCTGATTAACCTGAAACCAACTTTCAGGAATCTACTCAACCTGAAATGAAAACAGTGTTTACCCAAAAAGCAACGGAAATAATTTGCACCCGGAAGGGATTCCCCCCTCTGCTGCAACCTTTCAGAAAATTTGCTGTGAATTTCAGAATTTTTTTTCCCACTCAGAATCACCCGTGGGGGAGAGGCACGGGCCCAATTCTGAGACCGCCCCACACCGAAATAAGTTGAAAAGCGTTAACGGGTTTTTTTTATATACTTCCATTTAAAAGAAAGTCCTTTTAGCTTAAAATCTATAAAATTATTCTTTCCACCACCTAAAATGAAGTCTCCTTCACCTTCTTTGGGTATGCTGTGGTGTCTATGCAGACTGATATGGGACTAACGAGAATGGCTAATCCGTGGTAAAACAGAAATCTAAATTATAAATTTATCTCAAACAATAAGAAAAAAAAAATCAGCACCTTTTTCATTTCATTTTCTACTATTTTGAATGGGGGCCTGTAACCCCATCAGCCCCTTCCCTCTTTGGGTATACTGTGGTGTAAATGTGTTCTGATATGGGACTAACCAGAATATCTAGTTCGTTATATTGCAGAAAACAAAGTTGCAAATTTATCTCAAACAAAAAGGAACAAAAATCAACATTTTTTAAAAATTTCATTTTCGATTTTTTTGGGAGGGAGCTGTAACCCCATTCCACTTCTTTGGCTATAATGTGGTGTCACTTTAACCAAATATGGAGCTAAAGAGAAGAGAGCGGCTAGTCTGTTGAATGATAGGGGGAAAATACTACAAATTTATCTCAAACAGAGGGGGGAAAAAGCACTATTTTTTTCATTTAATTTTCGACTATTTTGGAGGAGGGGGTGTAATCCAATCAGCCCCCTCCCCTTCTTTCAGTAAGCTGTGATGTCAATGTGGACTAACATGGCACTAACAAGAATGGCTATTTCGCCGTATGACAGAAGAAAAAAATACAGATTTATCTAAAAAAGTAAGGATTACAGAAAACAAAATTACAAATTTTATCTCAAACAAAAAGAAAAAAAAGCATTTTTCATTTCATTTTCGACTATTTTGGGAGGGGGCTGTAACCCAATTTGCCACTTTCATCTCTTTGGGTACAATGTAGTGTTTCTGTGCACTAATATAGAACTTAAGGCAAGGGAGTCTGTTGAATGATAGGATAAAAATGCAAATTTATCTCAAGCAGAAAGAAAATAAATCAGCACTATTTTTTCATTTCATTTTCGACTATTTCGAGATGAGGGGGCTGTAATTCTATCAGCCCCCTCCCCATCTTTGAGCATGCTGTGATGTCAATATGGGCTAATATGGGATTAACTAAAATGACTATTTCGCTGTATGACAGAAGAAAAAGGTACAGATTTGTCCAAAAAAGTAGGGAAAAACACTTTTTTTCATTTAATTTTCGAATATTTCGAGAGGATGGGTGTGCTGTAACCCCCATCAGCCCCTTTTCTCTTCTTTGGAGTCAATGTGGACTAATGTGGGACTAATGAGAATGGCTATTCTGTTGTATGATAGAAAAAAATAAAAAAAATTTCCAAAAAAGAAAGAAAAAAATCAGCAATTTTTTCGTATCAATTTCGAAAATTTCGGGGGGGGGGTTGTAGCCCCCCCCTTGGGTACGCCCATGTATACACTTAGCTAATACATTATGTACATTATATTTTGATTGCATGCACAGTGAAACATTTTTCAGTAAACCTGCTCATTTTCCATCCAATTTTTATTATTTTTTAATTCTGATTGCAGGATATTATGGACAATGTTGTTTGTCATATTTTCTGAAAAGAACTTTTTTATATTAAGAATTCTACAAATTATAAGCAAAAAACTTGGTGAAATTTGGTACTGCTTTTATAAAAACCTTAATTCCTCTACGAGTATACATGCTCTCCTCATAAAAATGAATACAGTATATTACAATAAGCCACTTATTAATAATCTCGAGTTTGAACGCTTTTGCTACATTAGTTTTTACAGGGTTATCCAAAAGATATTTATTCCTTTTCAATTTGTGCTCTTTTTATAAAAACTTTAAATTTCTCTACGAATATACATGCTATTCTCATAAAAATGAACATGGTTTACCGCAATAAGGCACTTAATCATAATTTCCAGTATTGAACGTTTTTGGTTGGTTGATTTTTGACGGCCGAGTATCTACTCTAGGGATATAGGCCCGAGGGGGAAGTGCCCTCCGTGGGGGTCATTCTAATGGAACCTAACCCGTATTTACGCATGGAAATCCATAGCTCGAAGAAAACCACGAAAACTCTGAATGATTAGGACCGATAGGCACGATTGAGTTTGAACCCAGCACCTCCCATCTACCAGCTTCGAGAGCAGAACCTCTCAGCCATGTTGAACGCTTTTATTATGTTAGTTTTTACAGGGTTATCCAAAAGATATTCATTCTTTTTCAATTTGTTGACGGTTCCCTATGGAGTTTCTAGAAAAAATCTTCACGGAAATATATGACCTGCAACATTCTGTTCACACACCTGAAGTTTCAAGATAATTCCTCATGTATTTTTCTAGATATTTAAGAAAATGTCTGAAATCGCAAGTGATTGTTCAACCTTGGCCATATAGTGTACATGTTACGGCCAAAACCCGAACTGGTCAACAACGCTTTAAACTGACTGGCCAATTCCTAAACTCGCTAGATGCGATTGGCCAGTTCGCGTAGTGGCCATACGCAATCAGCCAGTTCATAAAATGGGTATATAGAAACCAATTTTTACTTTTAAACCCTTTCTAACATAGTTGAAAGTGTTTATGAATTCAATTTATCTCGCCGTATGCCTGTCTGTGCTCTAACTCAGGTAAAGACTCGGATTGACTTATAATTGTTATATTATTTAGGTTTATAAATTAATTACAGTATTGAAAGTGAAGTATGAACTATTTTTGGTTAATTTACAGCGACATACAAAAGTTTTTCGTTACAATATCATCAATGAGAAAAGTTTTTCCGGTGTATTTTAATGTTGTGACATTATCTCAATTATAATAAAATTGGTATGCATCATTAAGATGGACAACAAACTGTTATCCAAAGTGTATGAAATAAGTAGCAATTATAGTTCATTTATAGAGACACTCAAAAGTATTTTGTTACATTGCAGTGAATGGTGAAAGATAATTTTTAGTGCACTTAAATGATGAATTTACTATTTCAAACATAATAAAACTCACACGCCTCACATGCTGTGGGGAGCAATATGTTTTTTGTAGAGTATTGATTAAGTAGCCATTATAGTTCGCTTATAGGGATGCCCAAAAAAATTCTGATAAAGAATTATGATATATGTGAAAAAATCGTTTATAGGGAATTTTAATGATGTTACACTACTTCAAACATAATAAAACTGTTCTACATTACTAATATGCTCTACAACATGTTTTCTATAGATTATTGACTAGGTAGAATTTGTCATTCATTTACAGAGTCACTCAAATAATTTGGTTATTGGATTGGCTATGAGCCACTATTGCTTGATGTGCGTTTTCAGCTGTGATAGACTTTTAAAATTTAATTTATTTGTAGTGTATTATCAGTTTTGTAGATCATATGCAGGGCTGCATGAAAGCTAAAAGAAACACATTACCGGCTGTGGATACCAATTGCTGAACACTTCCTATATTGGCCAAGGCTTCCCGGCCAGTTCGCGAATTGGCCGGCCAAAACCTGAAATACGCTGTTCATTTCATTTCATGTAGTATTTCAAGTTTTGGCCAGGAATCTCGGCCAATTTGCGTATTGGCCAAGCTATGGGTTTTGGCCGTAACATATATATATATATCCATGCCAAGTATTGCTGCATCAATGACAACTTTGTTCCAGCATTTTCACTGAACTGAAACTATACAAATGTGTTTATATATGAATGAGTCAAAATATTCTATTCTGAAAAGGACTGTAAATTGTCCTACCTTTTATTTATTTATTTATTTTAATCTCTGCTTCACCATTATATGATTTTCAGAAGCTCATAACAAACTGATTTTAATATCAGTTCTGCAATATATGAAGAGAAATGAACAGAATGAAATAACTGTTTTAAAAAATAGGTATGAGGGTTTAATTTCTCAGACTGCCCCCCCCCCCCTCTTCCTCTATACATACACCTAATACACTATATGGCCAAAGGTGGCTGGCCACTTATGATTTTAGACATTTTGTTAAATATCTAGAAAAACACATGAGGAATTAACCTGAAACTGCAGGTGTGTAAACAGTATAGTTATATGTCATATTTTCACAAAGATTTTTTCCCCGAACCAAAGGGGACCGTCAACAAATTGAAAAAGAACGAATATCTTTTAGATAACTCAGTAAAAACTAATGTAGCAAAAGCGTTCAAACTCAAGATTATTAATAAGTGGCTTATTGTAATATACTGTGTTCATTTTTATGAGGATAGCATGAATACTCATAGTGAAATTAAGGTTTTTATAAAAACAGTTCCAAATTTCATCAAGTTTTTTGCTTATAATTTGCAGAGTTCTTATTATAAAAAAAGTTCTTTTCAGAAAATATGACAAACAACATTGTACACAATACTCTGCAATCAACATTAAAATATAATAAAAATTGGATGAAAAATGAACAGGTTTACTAAAAAATGTTTCACTGCACATGCGTGAATACAATCAAAATATAATATGCATAATGTATTAGCCCAGTAGCAGAAAGTGCATGACGCGCGACGTGCGTCGCAGATTTATTTTGGACCTTGCAGATAAATTTGCCAACTTGGGAAAAAAAAAAAAAAAAAAAAAGTATTTCCTTAAAAAAAAAAAGTACGAAATTTTCTGACAAAAAATATCGCGAATTCGACAAACGGTAGCCGAAAAATATCAATTTCGACAATTGTTCGCATAAAAAATCGGTAATTTCTAGCCAAAGGATCACTATAAAAACGCAAATTTCGTCAAAAGAGCCCGGAAAAAAACATGAATTTCGTCCCAGGGTTGTGGAAAAAAATGCAAATTTCTGTGACAGGATCGCGGAAGAAACACAAATTTCGTCAAAATATCACGGAAAGAATACGAATTTAGTAAAAGGGTCGCGGAAAAAAAGCAAATTTAGACAAAAGATTGTGGAAAAACGCAAATTTAGTCAAAGGATCGCGAAAAAACGCAAATTTATGTCAAAGGATTGCGAAAGAAAGCAAATTTATGTCAAAGGATCGCGAAAAATGCAAATTTATCTCAAAGGATTGCGGAAAGAACGCGGAATTTAGTAAAAAAAATCTCGAAAAACGTAAATTTCTGCTAAAAGATCGCTGTACAAACTTGAATTTTATCCAAAAATCCCGGGAAACAAAAAAAAAAAAACGTGAATTTCGTTCCAGGGGCGCGAGAAAAATGCAAATTTCTGTCACAAAATCGCAGAAGATGCTTGAATTTTATCGAAGGATCGTGGGAAAAACACTAATTTACTCAGACAATCACGGAAAAAATGCAAATTTCTGTCAAACGATCGCTAAAAAACGAAAATTTCTGTCAAAGGATCGCGAAAAACGCAGAGTAATGTCAAAGGATCACGAAAAAAAAAGAAAATTTGTCAAAAGATCCGAAATTAAATTTGCGGAATTTTGTCAAAAGATCGCGAAAAAGCGCAAATTTCTGTCAAAGGATCGCTGTAAAAACGCGAATTTCGTCAAAAGATCCTGGAGGGAAACGTGAATTTCGTCCCAGGGGCGCTGAAAAAACGCAAATTTCTGTCACAGAATAGCTGAAAAAACATGAAGTTCGTCAAAGAATCGAGGAAAAATGCAAATTTCGTAAATGGTCGCGAAAAAAAAGCTCATTCTTGTCAAAGGATTGCGAAAAAAAATGGCAAATTTCGTCAAAAGATTGCGAAAAAAAAACGAGAAATTTCCTAATAAGATCGCAAAAAAACCCAGCAGATTTTGTCAAAAGATCGCGAAAAAACGGCAAATTTCATCAAAAGATCGCGAAAAAACGGCAGATTTCATCAAAAAATGGCGAAAAATTGGCAAATTTGATCAAAAGATAGAGGAAAAAACGGCAAATTTCACCAAAAAATCGAGAAAAACGGAAAATTTCGTCAAAAGATCGCGAAAAAACGCAAATTTTATCAAAAGCACGCAAAGAAAAACATAGTGCCGGTAGTGAATTTTTGCCCCCCCCCCCAACCCCCCCTCTGTTGTAACTTTTCGTAAAATTTGCTGTGAATTTCAGAAATTATTTTTGTACTCAGAATCAACCCTGGTATTAATCAGTAAGAATACTGTTTATTTTAACACTTACAATGTTTGTACATAAGAAAATGTAACACGCTACTCCCACAGACAATTTTCATCCTACTAAATTGCTGTCGCAGGCACAACCATAACTTTCTGCTACTGGGTGTATTAGCTAAGTATATAGAGCAACTTTTGTGAAAGTCTCAAAATCATAGCTTGAAACCTTAATTTCTCTACGAGTATACATGCTATCCTCATAAAAATGAACACAGTATATTACAATATGCCAATATTTTTCTAGATATTTAACAAAACGTCTAAAATCGCACGTGACTGGTCACTTTTGGCCATATAGTGTATTACATTTTGTGTATGTAGTGTAGTAGATTTTTGCATTGGTTCAGAGATTATCCAAAATTGCTTTAAATAAGTGGGTAAGTGTGATCACAGATCGCACAGAGGGTTTTGTTTAATATTCCTTTCAAAACATTTCATTCTTTAATTAATAAAGCCAAATTGATATAATTTATAATTCTTAAATTCTTAAAAACCGCCCATAAAAAGGCAAAAAACGCTAAGGTTAAAAAAAATTCCCCCCCCCCCTCCTCTTTTACGAAATTTGTCACGCCATTCTTTTGAAAACTTTTTATTATGTGTTATAAACTATCTTAAAGTTTCAAACAGATCGTCATGTTAGATTTCCTAATTTAAATAAAATTGCGTTCTTTTAATCCCACATTCCACCACCAGGCAACGCACTCTTCCTACAACTTATCTGTAGATACATTAGTCAGGGGGGGGGGGGGGGGAGGGAAGCAGTCTTAAACACCAATTTAAGATATTTGCTGAAATTACTATTCTAAAATAGTGGTATCGACACTTATGAGTTTTTTTTATATTGAAGAAGTAGCATTTACCTCAGGACTTCATCCAAAAACCGCACATAAAAAATGCATTAAAAAAAATTTAATGCTCCCCCCCCCCCCCCCCTGAGAAATTTTACATCCAGATGTAAAAAAAATATTGATAAAAAAATTTAATAATTTAAAAGTTTAAAATTCGTTTAAAAAAAATCCTAGTACGAAAAACCATGTGATCTGCTTAAATTGCTGGAGTGTCAATATGTCTGTAGATAATGATGACACCTGTTTTTAATCTGTGGAATAGATCATTTTTGCAATTTGATAAAAAATCCATGCTTTTGTTGAATTATTGAATGCCTTTCCGATCTATTATTTCCAATGCCATCCGTTAATTATGACTTTTTCAAAATTTTATGATTTGTCGTTTGATTTGAAGTGCTCAGCTATAAGTATGCAAAATTTCATGTCTCCAATATATATAGTTTCTGAGAATGGGCTCTGTGACAGATGGATGGACAGACAGACAGACAGAGGAGTGAGACGAATAGGGTTTTGTCAGATGAACGAAACCCTAAAAGAGAGGGACCTTTTGAAGGAACTCTTATATGTCTGATGGATTGGATACATTTTACATATGTTTTTAAGAGTTCAGGCCCAAAAAATTTCAACCAATTCTTATTTGTTCTTACTGATATAAAAAGATCGTTAAATTTCCTTAAATCAAATATACATACATGTATGCATATGTATGTGTATTTCATAAAAGGGAAATCAAAAAATATATGTATTTAAATTAAATGGCTCATCATGTTGAGTAGAAAAGTATTTAGAGTAATATTTTATCTAATCCACGGAATGAAAAGTTAAACATGACAATTTATGTTCTACAAAAAAAAAAAAAAAAAAACAAAAAAAAAAACAAGGAACATAAACTTTTGATATGGAAAATTTTAATGATTGAATGAATTGAATGAAATGACAAAATTATACCAGAAATGTAGGATTCCAAAACACATTAAAGAGGTAGGTCTAGGAGTATACATCACAAAATAACAAATTTATAATCTAGGGGTAAAATGAGAGTGAAGAATTTAAAAATAAAGGCACTGAGACTTGGCAGTAGGTGCTTGTTGACATATAAATTATAAGAAATAATAATTAAAAAAATAACGCCACAGTCTTAAAAATACTTGCAGCTGCTTGGAAAGAAAAAACAGCCATAGTCATAATAAAATTCAAAAGCATTATAAGGATAAACTGTCACAAGATACACAATACATTACAAATATATCACAATATTTACCTTAAGGCAAAATTATTAAGTACAGATTATACAATCAAGCATCTAAAACATTCTTTTCTTTACTCGGAACAACATTCTGATTAGTTTGGTCATTCTCATACTCCACAAAATCGTCAAACAAGCTAGGCCAAGCAGCAGTGTCATCATATGAACTTAAGTCATCACTAACCGATTCTGCAAAATTAAGAAACATATTCCAAGTATCACGTGATATACCTCTCACACTTGGATGCTTATCAAGAAACCTAAGCCAGCGTTCAAGGATCGGTGGTTCATTTTGTGAAAAGACAAGTTTCCACAGTTGGATAGCCATTTCTGACATAAGAACTCTCTGATCTGGTTCCAGACCAAATCTAAAAGTAAAACGATACAACTCTTTGAATTTTTCAGGAGATCTTGCTTCAGCCATCATTTCTGGAAACCGTGCTTGAATGTCTTGAATGCTATCTGCTTTTAAAGCACGACAACCATTAATAAATTCTTCTTTAGTGAAACAGAACATTTGCTTTGCATTAAATTTCCATGCCAGAAGCAAAACACGGAAGTCTTCAGGCTGCACGTTGAGATCATAGCAGAGCTTTTCGATACCTTCAGCAAGAATAGCATTTTCATTAGGATCTTTGTATTGTTCAAAAAGGGCTAGAATTTTACTTTCAGAAAATTCCCTTGAGTGACTAGATCGTTTATTTTCAATACAAGCTGTCCCAAGTATAGGTAGTATAAGTTTTTCAGTTAAACTCAAATTTTTATTATTAGAATTAGTTTCTACACTAGTTGTCGTCATAGTTGCAGATTCAATGCGTCCATTTTCCTCTATACGATTTCGTTGACGAGAATCAGCACCACTAAGTCCAGGCTGTTGCTCTAAAGTTTCAGTGTTAGGGACTATGTCAGTGAATTTCTCATCACAGTTCTGAGTAACAACTGTCTGAGTTGCTGGACAGCAAGAAAGGCACTTACCCATTGGATGACCAGAAACTGATTGGCAAGGAGCAGCTACCTACAATTTTGCAACATGGTATCTAAAATAAAAAATATATCAGTTAAAAAATTTAAACAAACAACAATTTTCAAAAAAATTCTGCAATTAACAAATCTAACTTAAGACAGGAAGAAGAAAACAATCACTAGTTCTATTTAAAAATTTTTTTTTTTTTAGACACCATGGCAACCTGGCAACTGGGATTTTTGAAATTCTGATTTAATAACTAACTCATCTAAGTATAAAAAAAAGTTTTACTCTTTATTTGCTATCAAATCAATACATGTATTTTCATTTATATGTGGTTTTTTTTGTTTATTTAATTTAAATAATAGTGCTTCAAAAACTGATCTGATAAATGATATTGTACACTATGTGGCCAAAAATCATTGGATAATTCAGATGTTTTATTGAATATCCAGAGAAATACTTGAGAGGAAGTCTTCAGGAATATAAAGAAAATGCTTGACCTCATAATTTTAGGCAAAAGTTTGATCATGAAAAAAATTAGGTACAGTCGTGGAAAAAAAAAAGTAAACACCCCTACTAACTCCTCAACAAATTATCGTAGAAGAAAGTTACTGGTACCGAACGATTGGAAATAAAGTCTACTTTTAAATGATGCATATAAAATTTGCTTAGGGGGCCATCTACATATTAAAACGAATTCAAACTTCTTTTTTTTCAATGACAATACCCAATTTTAATGAGATATTTCAAATCTTTGGTTCAAACTATGCCTAGACACCGAATTTCAAGTCATTTGAATCATAAGTTTTTGAATTATAAACATTCAAAATTTAGTGCTTCTAATGTTAAATTGCGTTTTCATATTTTTATTTATATCTCCAGAAATTATTCTCCTAATGCGCTATTTTTTTGCGTAACAATAATACTAATATACTCAAACATAAATACGCTGAATTTACAATTTTTATAATTTTATGATATAAATTATGAAATAAATATTCGAAAAAATTATGAATTGCAACCTACAATTTTTTAGATGGGTTCAGATTTATTAAGTTCTGCTTTACGGAAATCCGAAATTTCACATTTTTCTTCCAAGTAGTTTTCAAATTATGCTTAAAAAACGGCAAAATGATGGTTTAAGGGGCTGTCTAGGATAGAAGTGACTACATATTTTGAAATTTCTTCTGCTGTCCTGTAATCTAGCAGGCTTCATTGACTTCTTAAGGTGCCTTGATCAAGATGGGGGCTCTCTCGGTTAACAATCGAGTTTCGAACTTCAATTTGGATACAGCCCTTAAAATACGCTCGTTTTAAAATAATTAATTTCTCAGAAACTTATGGTACGAAATAAAAAATTTTTTTAAGGCTAATTGAAAGGTGTAGATTTTATTTATGCTGCCATACTTGTGTACTGCTCTTGAAAACAACAAAGTTATGGTTCGTTTTAATATATAGATGGCCCCCTAAGCAAATTTTATCTATATCATTTAAAAGTAGACTTTACAAATTGAACAAAAAAAGGACTTTGAATCATTCTGTAAAATAAAATGTTCAAAATGATCTGTAGCTTAACACATGACTATCTGAGTCCCGTACAACAGTTGTGCAAGAATAACATGTATATTCACAGAAATATAAAGGTTTCTTTAAAAAATTCAAGAAATTTCTACGTTTTTTTGTTAATAGTATGCGAGATTTTCAACTACATTTAAATTTTTTAGAGTAATTAGAGTTTTTAGAATTTTGAGAATAGTTTTTTAGAGTAATTAGTTTGAGTGTTTTTTAGAGTAATTTTTTTGTTAGAGTTTTTTAATTTCTTTTAGAGTAGAACCACTCGGTTAATGGTGGGGCTATTAGCATTTGTATGAAATAACTTTTAACTGTGCAAGCACAAACAATAACAAAAATCTGTTTGCAAATTTAGTAGTCAACTATATAAGGCAATTCATATGAAATTGCTAGTGTAATAACATGAAAGTTCAGAAAGATATTGTTATATAGTGAGTTGAACTTCAATTGCATTCTAAAAGTAGCAGACCGATAAGAGATTTTCCACAAATTGACATGTTTTATTTTTTATTGATGTTTTTAGTTATCATTGGAAGACAATAAGAACCAATCCCCCCCCCCCCCAAACAAAAAAAAAATCAAAATTCAAACACCTGTTCAAAATCTATGCATGGACATATATTAAATACATACGCCTTTATTGAAAGTCAGTTAACAGAAAATGACAATTTGAGGAAAATTCGTTATCATCTAGATACTTTTAGAAAGCATCTGAAATTCAGCTCACTACATCGCCAATATTTCTCCGAATTTTTATGATATTTGAATAATCTTTTTGTATGAGTTGCCTTACATAGTTGACTGCTAAAATTATGACAAACAAATTTTATTAACGTTCAAGATTCAGAGTTAAAAATTGTTTAACATAAAATGCTCATATTTCAGAAAATATTTTATATTCTAACTACAGTATATTTTTTCTACTGTACTTTGTCGAATTTCCAAAAAAGTGACATTAAATTTAGTTTAACCTTGCATATTATAAACAAAAAACATGCAGAAATTCCTTGAAATGTTTAAAAAACCTTTATATCAATGAATATACACTCTATTCTTACACAAATGAAAACAAGCATTGTACAAGAGCCACATAGTCATGTGCTACACCTACAGATCATTTAGAGCATTTTTTTGACAGGGAGATTGCAAATGTTATTTTGTTGTTGGCCCCCTGATTGCCCTCGTGACTAAAACTAAGATAAAAAATGTGAGATCAAACATTTTCTTTGTATGCTCGAAGTTACAGAAGAATTCATGAACTATTTCTCTAGATATTTGACAAAATGTCTAAAATCAAAAGTGTCAGGTTATTTTGGGCTATATGGTATATACATAGTTTGGGAGGGGGGGGGGGGGAAACCTTGCTATGCCAAAAGGCAGCTTAAAAAAAAAGGGAGCGATTAATTATGTCAGCGACGGCAAACCATTTCACATCTGTATGCCAAACTTTTTCAAAAATATCTGTGATCATGATGTACCAATAACAAAAAAAAAAAAAAAAAAAACCTGGATCAAAATTATTTGAATTTTAGTTTATTAGAATTTAAAAATCTGTGGGTAAAATACATCTAGATAATACACCTTAATAATTATAGTAACAATTATATTTTTTAAGCATAAAAGTAACTGATTTCTGTTGTTACATCTTGAATGCCAAATAATTGATATCAGGTTTATACTTAGTTACTTTTAACAGAAAACATGCTGAGCAATCATTTGATAAGTCATTTCTGTTTCAGTTTTTCCTAGCATTCATTTACGAAAATAATGATTCACAGGCATAGGTTGAGGGGAAAATTGTCAAAATGGCAAATTTGCTTACAATGCTTATTTTTTTTTTTTTTTTTTTTTTGCATTCTCCTAATCCTTTTTTTAAATTTGTATTTGCGTTCGTGGATTTTAGGGTCGCGGATTTAAGGGAGTCTACTGTATTAACTTTTATACCAAGCTGCCCAAAAAACTTTTTTTATTGGTCGGACCGAGCCCGGGAGTAGAAATTTCGGCTCGTGCAGACCTCTAATTCCAACATCAACACAAAACAGAAACAAACCAACATTGAAAAATCTGGAATAGGAATAGATTATGAAATACTTTCCAACACTACCAGAATATTATTAAGAAATTTCATTTTTGCATTACAATGAAATGGGATATCTAAATAAGCAATTTACGTAGTAGCATATGTTATAATACAGTAGCATTTATTAGTAGGACATGTAACTATGTGTTTCATTGCCATTTGGTGCTCTTTATACAGTGGGGTTTTTTTTCTTTGAAAGAGGTATGTGCACTCCTACCTAAACATTTTATAAGTCTGAAGACAGGAAATAAAAATTTTGGATTTCCTGCTAAACAGACTCCAGCGATATTGCAGATATTTATACAATTTATTATAATTATTTATATATTTATAATTATTTTCAGAGGTAGGCCAAATTTACAGTAGTAAAAGAAATGCCCTGTTTACTGATAATGTAGAGAGTTTGGTGTTTTTACACCATAATTTGAAATATAATAAATTTAATTATTAATTTTTTTATTGCATTTTCAGTTTCTTTATCCAAAATAAGTCTTTTCTGTTTTCCTATATATTATAAAAAAACTTATTTTTATTTGTATAAATGTGAAACTAAATTTTAATCCGGAATTATTTTATGAGGGTTTTTGTTCTTAACTTTTTCTATATTTTGTAGACATATTGTTAAATACAGAGTAAATAATTTTATGAATTATTGCATATGTTATACATTGATATTTGAATAACTTTTTACAGATCAGTTATAAGTTTATATGCTTAAAAAATGAAATTCTTACAACTTCTTACAACAGTATTGGCCGAGTACCGAGTACTCAGTACGTCTCTATATGTAAGCACTTACTACAGGTGCAATGTTTTGGACCTGTCCTGCAGTCTTAGTCAGGAAATAATTGTCGGGGGTAGGCAAGTGAACAGGATGAAGCTTCTGCTCTTTATCTGTCTTCTAAACAAATAGCGTAGAAGATCAGTTAGATTAGATAAGGTGGAGAAAAAGGAAGGAATCTAATGACACTTGGTGCTTTGTCGAAAAAATTATAAAACAGTATAGCGATTCTGACCTGACAGTAACATCAATCGTTGGGTTTTCAGTTCTTTCATGCTTTGAGTCAAAAGCTTTGATCATTATGGCATCCGTAAAAAGAAAAGTTCTATCTTTGGTATATAAAGTTAACAATATTAATGCATTGGATAAAGAGAAGAAGAAAACTGAAGTTTGTCGTGAATTTGGGTTAGTAAATTCAACTGTGTGCTCTATCTGGAAAAACAAAGAGAAAATTTTAAGTGCCTTTGAACAAAATAGCAAGAATGTTAAGCGAATGAGGAAGCCGGATACGGAAGATCTTGATGGGCCATTGCTAAAATGGTTTAAACAGCAAAGAACTATGAACGTACCAATTAGTGGTCCAATACTGATGACAAAAACTTGCAAAATTGCTAGGGCATGCAAATTTTGTTTGTTTCAACAGTTGGATAGATCAATTTAAGGCATAACTTTTTCACAAGGTATGTGATGAAGAAAAAAGTGTTGACGATAAGTGTGTTCAGATTGGCTAAAAGATGTATGGCCAAATATTTGGTATCTATTCGGCCATGTTACCGAATATTCCGTATGCTGAATATTCGGCTTGGCCGAATATCAAACTATTCTGTCTCCTGAATATCAAACTATTCTGTCTCCTGAATATCAAACTATTCGGCTGAACCGAATACTTAAAAAATCTTTTAAAGCACATTCTTAAAAACATTACACAAGTTCTACTTTTAACTGCAACTTATAAATATATATTGAGATAATTAGAAACAGAACCATATTTAAATGAAAGAGAATGTTTTTACATTATTTGCTGTTTAAGTATCACTTAAGAAAATTACCCATTAATGAGGATTTTCATAGGAATTAATAATGTACAAATGCAAGTTCCTGAACATTGTGTATTTAATCTATTTCTTGCTTTTTAACAAAAAAAGCGTGTTTCTAAGCAAAATAGAAAATCGTTCAGGGTTGAGAATAGACATCAAGACTGACAATTTTTGTCGAGGGAAACATTATTGCAATCCACTTATTCAGCCATAAATACAGGGTATCTCATCGCACTCAAGGTCAAACTTCGACAGGGCGTCTACAGAAACTGTAAAAAAAAGTTTCCTGATTTTTCCATGCTTTCTCTGACTATCTTTATCAGACTTCCCTGATTTCCATTATTAACAATACACTTGCGGTATTTTTCCATATATGCCGATTCCTCTTATAACACGACTACATATCCAGCTAATATCTCATTTGGGAGAAAAAACAAAGAAAAACATAAAAATTGCCTAATATTCATTAAGTATTGGCTGACAGTTTTATAAATCCGGACTCAAAATTTAGTCCAACAACTTCATATAGTGGCGAGTGGATATAGGGTGACCAGAAAATTTCCTCATTTTCTGAAAAATATTCAATTCTAACACTTATCTACATCTGACGGGATAGCTAATTGAATTAAGCTGGCCACCTGGTCAGGTTATGCTAATATACCATTTAAAAATGGGTAAATTCTCTTCAATATAAGCACTATCTACAGAAAATGAGGACATATGATCACCTTAATTTGCATTAAATATAAAAAACTCACCACGTGCATCTTTTTAAAATATTGGGAAAGACTAATCAGGATGTGGTAAAATATGGTATATAAAATAGACAAATCAGTCTTGTTGGCAAGGTGAAAATGCAAATATTTTCGCAAATAGACAAATTTCCCTGATTTTCAAGTATTTTTACAAAGTTCCCTGACTTTTCTCTGATTTTTTCAGATTGATAAACCTCCCTGATTTTTCCATGATTTCCTGATTCTGTAGACACCCTGTTGGATTTTCATTTGTTACTTTAACAATAACGAAGATATCATAACTATATTTTTAACGGACTTGCTTTGATTTCTATGAAATATGATATGATGAGAAGTGCTAGAAATTGTGACCATTCATATCTAAACAACTACGAGCCAGACATTCCTTTATTCAGAATACAGTATTTATTTATTTGGTGTCACTGGCCAAAATTCAGTCATTTTCAATGATATCATCACATTTAATACAAGCAAATTTAATATGAAACAAATCTCCATAAAATATCTTCATTATTGATAAAGTTGTGAACAAAAATTCATTTTCGGCTTGTAGTTATACAACCAGTGTTTTTGATTGAATGCATTGTAATTTTCATGGAATAAATGGGCTGAGATGTTTCTTGTTCAAAAAATATTTTTCTTGACCACATTATCACTGTTGAAAGTTTGTTGCAAGATTTTAAAAACAACCTTTATGTTTACAATCTCCGAAAATGATTGCCCACACCAGATGCTGATCTAGGATGCATTTAAAAACTTCCTTGTTAAATCAAAGGAATAGAAAAATTATTCTTTCTGTGTTTTATAACTATATCCTCTTCTTAAATAACTCAAAGCAGATTTTATTCAGTATAAATTTTACTTGTTCAAAACTCCTATTTATTAAAATGTAAGTTTTTTTTATTAAATGTTATGTAAAATTGAACAAATGCTTTTAAACTTTGAAATATAAAAGTGTTCGGTCAGCCGAATATTCGGCATACTTGCAGGCCAAATATTCGACATTCGGCCAAAATCAGTATTTAGTACATCCCTAGCAAGAAGTTCGACAAGGCTATGCAGACAATGACATTTTCAATGCAGATGAGACTGGCCTCTTTTTTAAGCTTACTCAAGACAAAACTCTTGCATTTAAGAATGAAAAGTGTTCTGGTAGGAAGTTGTTGATGGAAAGAATTACAGTTCTTGCGTGCAAAAACATGACTGGAACAGAGAAGAGAACCTTGACCATGATAAAAAAAAGTCTAAACGTCCAAGCTGTTTTAAAAATGTTAAAATGCTTCCATTCAACTACCAACACAGTCGAAAGGCTTGGTCTAAGTTGTTTGAAGCTGAAGTGAGGTGATGGGATAAGGAGCTCTGCAGACAAAAGTGAAAGATTCTACTCTTAGTAAATAACTGTCCTGTCCATCTTGATGTGAAAAATTTACAGAGAATACAGTTAAGTGTTTCTAGCACCAAATTGTACAAGCAAGTTGCAACCTATGGATCAAGGTATAATCAGAAATCTTAAGGGCAACTGTCAGAAATGTGTGCTCATGCACATTTTAGAATGCTCAGACAAAAATAAGATTTGCAGTATAAATCTTTTAAATGCAATTAATTTTTTAGAAAAAGCCTGGAGATGAGTTACAGAAAAAACGATTTGAAATGCATTTCGCCATGCCGGTTTTATTTCTATAGCAAAAAGCGTTTCTGAAACCCCACAAAGAGAAGAAGATTTCCCTTTGTCAGAGTGAAATCGTCGATTCAGAAGATCTGATGATTTGCCTTTTAAAGAAAATTTGGACGAGTTTGTTGCTGTAGATGACGAATTGATAACTTCGAAACCTAAATCTGATTAGGAAATTGTCCAAGAAGTGCAAGAAACAGAGGAAACTGTCAGTGATGACGAAGAAGGGCAGTAGTACCACCACTGGAATCAAAGACGCTCAGCAAACTAAGATTGTTGTCACATTATTATGAATCCCAAATCACAGACACAACAATCTTTAAATTTATCAGACACATTGAAAATCACATAGAATGAATATCATTTTGCTCAAAAAATAAATAAAAGAAGTTTGAAGATTTTTTTCTCTCCGAATATGCCCTTCAAGCTCCAATATTATCATGCTATGCAGGAATAAAATCACTTTTTCTTGCAAAACTATAGAAAGTTTAATTTATGCTCATTTTGTAATTTATTATACAACTTATACTACTATTCTTATTTTATAAAGTGTGAAATAGGGTAGTATGCATGCGTTCTTTACATATACTCCATACTTCTGACCCGACTGCGGTTATAGCGTCATAATTATTGCGGTCCCTTGAATGATGCTATAAAACCAAGTTCGGCTGTATATTATTGGAATAAAACAAAACATAATAAATTATTTTATATGCAAATTAGAAGAATTTAGAGATCATTTATTAAAAAATAGGATTGAAAAAAAAATACAGGTATTAAACTGAACACAAAGTATTTGACAAAATTTGTAGGTACTTATATATTAAATTAGTCGTTGGGGGCCACCATAATACTTACCCATCATCGATATGCATAATATAATGAAAATAAAACATGTGTAAACTATTTATAAAATGCATTGCAATTCCAAAATAAAATTTAAACATATATTTAAATATTTTTAATACATAGCAATGCCCTATTACTGAATTGCGGGTACTACTCGATAATCCCGTTAACCAATTTTGATAAATTATATAAATCGTCAAACAACTCACAAAATTATACAAACTAGCTGACCTTGGCAACCAGTTTGGTCACCCATAAAATTTATGCTTCGGAAAGTATGCTAAGCATTGTATCATGTTACTTTTATTCGTAATTTAATTTACTTGGACTCCCTTAAATTTAATTAATATAATCCCTAAAGCTAATATTTTTAGTTGCATTAAAGTATTTCAATTTGTTGATTTTCTGCAAGCAAGCAAACCCTATTGGTTTACAATGGAAGCCGATGTAAATTTGGCGAAATATTAAAGGTATCAGCAAGTTGGTGACAAATTTGGCGACGGAACACATATAGATTGGCATTTTAAATAGTGAAAGAACAAATAAATTAGTAAAAGATTAATAAAAATGCAAATAAAACGTCAAATTAAAAACAACTTGATGATGCAACAAACACATGTAACGCGTTTAATGTCAAGTGAACATGACATTTACGATAAGCCATTATTGACATTTAATCTTATAGTTTGGCAATAGTTTTTTTGGTCAATGGGATAATCAAGTAGTACCGAATTGCGTAAAAGAAATTTATAACTCCAAATATAATAATCATATTAGCTAACAGTTTACTCCGTTGGATTAAGCATCTAATTTCCAATTAAAATATATCTTTGAATTGAAATTTGAATGAAATACAGGTTCATGAAAAAACGAAGAGTGTGAAAAATATGATTACAAATATCTCGGCAACTAATTATCCGATTGACTTCATTTATTAAGAACTTATGTTTTTTTATTGTCTTTTATATTCACTCCTTCAAATAAACAATTTCGAAAATTTTTGTATACCTTATATCAGAACGAATATTTCGAGAGTCCGAAAAAAATAGTTCCGGATAATCGAGGTTACTGATATTCAATAGGCTTCTTCCCATTATTACATAAGTACACACCAAATTTCAAGTCTCTATCTCATTCTATTTCTATTGTTCGGGAGATAGAGCGTTTACAGACACACACACACACACAGACGAATGGCAAATTTTTTTTATATAAAAATATGTTTTTCGGAATCTCTAATGTCTGAAATGTATAAATCTGTCAAATTTTTTTTTCAATTTTTAAAATGATTACAAGACCTACCCTATAACTACGAGGCATGTTTTTTAAGTAAGTACCGTTTTGGAATTAAAAAAAGACGTGCAAAGATATCGCAATAATTTTATTTTTACATGAAACCCTGTACCTTCATCTACTTTTCTACATAATTTCCGTGATTATTGAGGCATTTGTCATAACGTGGCACCAGTTTTTGAATACCCTCCTCATAAAATTCTGCCGCCTGACTTTTTAACCACTGTATCACAAATGTTTTGACTTTGTTATCGTCTTGAAGATGCTGACCACCCAGGTGTTTCTTCAAGTGCAGGAACAAATGGTAGTCGCTGGGCGCCAGATCAGGGCTGTATGGAGGATGATCTAGAGTTTCCCATTTAAAAGATTTAATGAGATCTTTGGTCCGATTAGCCACATGTGGACGGCATTGTCATGCAGCAAAACGATACCCTTACTCAACTTGCCACGTCTTTTGTTCTGGATTGCACGACGCAGATTGTTCAATGTCTCACAATAAGACGCTGCATTGATTGTCTCATTACGAGGCAGAAACTCCACTAGCAATACTCTTTTTTTGTCCCAAAAAACTGTGCACATGATTTTCTGGGCAGAAATTATTTGCTTAAACTTCACTTTTTTGGGTGATGATGAATGTCGCCATTCCATGGATTGTTGCTTCGATTCTGGTGTGACGTAGGCCACCCATGTTTCATCACCAGTAACAATTTGGTCTAAAAAATCTTCACCTTCATTGTGGTACCGCTCAAGGAAAGTCAATGCACTGCCTAAACGTTGGGTTTTGTGCAAATCCGTCAACATTTTTGGAACCCAACGTGAACACAATTTCCGGTAATTCAAGTTCTTGGTCACAATGCGATACAAAACACTACGAGAATATTGAGGAAAGCAGTCGCACGATGATGAAATTGTAAAGCGTCTGTTTTCTCTCACCTTTTCGTCCACTTTCTGCACCAAATCTTCATTAACGACCGAAGGACGCCCACTCCGTTCTTCATCATGCACATTTGTGCGGCCATCTTTAAATGCTCTCACCCATTTCCTTACCATTCCATCACTCATAATGTTTTGTCCGTAAACTTCACAGATCTCACGATGAATATCAATCGGTTTTACGCCTTTAGCACTAAGAAATCGTATAACAGACCGTACTTCACAATCAGCGGGACTCACGATTGTCAGAGGCATCTTAAACACTCAGTAAACAACATATACACTGAAGAATCAGACTGTAATGGCGTCAGTGCGTAGACAAGAGATGTAGGTAACCAGCGTGCATGCGTGGAACGCCGATCGTAGCACGGTGGCGACAGAATCGCAAAACGGTACTTACTTAAAAAACATGCCTCGTACATATGATGGGTAAGTAATAAAAAAACAAAACATACTTTGCATAATGCAAACATGAAAAATACCAAAATGAAGTTGAAAAAAAAAATAAATAAAAATTTGTACTTTCATTGTATAAGGTTCATCTGCTTTTTAAGGTGCATTTTAAGGATTAAAAAGTGCATCTTATACAACAGAAAATATAATAGATAACTCTTTTCATGGACCATAGAGATTTTTGAGAATGCACCGTATATCTCCTAATCAGATGCAATTACTACAAACATAGAAAGCAAACTTTCAAAAAGTTTTCATCATTATTAGTTTTAGTAAAAACAGGCCGATTCTAAAATCATGACAAACTTTGAAGGATGGTACAGTTTATTTACATAAACTTTTTTTGCATAGGAAAGCTGGGTCACAATCCACTTTTTCAGTCATAATAATAGGATGTCTATTGTAGTTGATACCAAATGTTTGCTAGGGATAATACTAAAATGAAACCTTTAAAGTGGAAATCAGAATTAGCTTGCGAAAGAATTCACACAGATTATGCTGGTCCTTTTGAAGGTAAATATTTTTTAGTAGTAGCGGATTCTATACTAAATTGGTTAGAGGTAGGTGTGGTATGCACTACTGATAGTAAATCAAACATTAAAGTTTTACAGAGAAGTTTAGCTATAGAACTGGTCAGTGACAATGAAACTTCGCTCACAAGTCATTTCCAATAATTTCTTAAATCAAATGGAATTAAACATACACTTATTCTGCTCATACCATACATCATCGAATGGACAAGCAGAAAGGTATGTGCAAACTGCCAAAAATTATCTTAAAAAGCTAGATAAAAGTGACATAACACTGACAATTTCACGATTTCTGTTGGAAAATCATTCTACCTCCCATTCTCTGACTAGTAAGATTCTTGTAGATCCATGTTTGGAAGGGCAGTTTGAAGAGCACTTCACTTGCTATCATTACAGTCAAGGATCGAAAATCCGTGCACCCATATTCTGCAATTCTCTAAAATCCATGTTGCTTAACAAAAGCAAATATAGCGGATTTTGTCAATAAGTCGCAGACTTAAACAGATGGTCAGAGAAAAAAAGCGGATTTGGGTATCAAAAGATCACAGAAACACATACCAAATTCAGTCTAAAGATTGCAGAAACACATAACTAATTTTGTCAATCGATCATGGAAAAATATAGCGAATTAGGAACAGATGTCATAAACACTGAGCTCGACAATAGAACGAAGGGCTAACTCCCTATTCTGATACATTGAATCCAGGGGTCCGACCATGAATACAATGCCAAAGATTTTCGGATGAAAATTTTTGGCAAAACATAGATTTCCTCCCATAGAATAGTATGGGGTAGATATTTTCAAATTGGATTTTCTTTTAAAAATTTGAGATTTTATTTAAATTAATCATAAATTTTTAGTTTGATATTAGTTAAAAATGAAATTTTAGGTAAGCTCAACGAAAAAAATTGAAAAACAAATTAAATATTGCTCATAAAAATATCAAAAAGATGTAGAAAACACCAAAATTGATAAAAAGTACGCGAAAAAGTTTGAAAAAATGCTTCTAATATTAAGAAAAATGTAGGACTCATTACTTGCATGCATTGAGTGTGTTGCGGTAGCGTCAGAAAGTGGATCGGTGAGTTGGTTCTCCGTATTATTGTAGAGCTCAGTGGTCATAAATTCCCGGAGCAGCCATCTTGGAATTTTTCTTGGCATGAAAACCTTTTTTCCGCCAAGTAATAAATGTCGCAAAGCACCGGTTTATACACATGTTAGACTTAACGAAAATAAAATGTAAATAAATAATAAACAAAACTTGTTAAAGTGGCAATCACTAAATGTTGTATGAGTGCTACGCGCTCATTAACTGAAAAAAAAAAAACATCACTGAATTCAGCAAACTCCTTCTGCCGCGACCATAAAAATGCACGAAATTCGTTAAACTGGTAATCAGTAATCGTCGTATGAGTAATTGCCATGCGCTCATTAACTAGAAAAAAAATCACCGGATTCAGCAAATGCCTTCTGCAGGGATCACAAAAATGCACAAAACTCGTTAAAGCAGCAGTTAGTAAATGCACGCATGTTGCTGTTGTCCAATCTCAAAAATGCACGAAATGCAGGAAAAATATACAATAAATGACTAATAGAAAACATTACTATAAAACACAGCAACAAAATATACATAAAATTATCAACATATCTTAACAGACTATAGCAGGGGTGATTGTGACTCAGAGTGAAAAACCCTGAAAATTAATCAATACAAAGTGAAAAACCCTGAAAGTTATCGATGCAAAATATACCAATATCAATTTACATAAAAACTGATGCTGCAACAGCATGTCAATCAAATGACATATTTCTGTTATTGTTTGAAATATACAATTGCAGAAAAACATAATTTGGCAAACTTATGTTAATTTCACTGAAAGCTAAATGACTTCATCAAATGGAGAGTGCAATTTATCTTGTTGCATGCAAAATTCGAATTCTATATTCAGTAAATGAATTTATTCTAAGTACTCATGAAAAAAGTACAAATTATATGTTAAGAGTTATTCTCTTAGTAGATTTAATGCAAGTCATATCTAGTTATTTGAAAACAGTAAAAAAATATCAAAACCAATCCAATTTTACTTCTAAGTGGCTGAGTATTAGAAAAAAATAAATAAAAATCTATTTTTAAAGCTTTACTCTTTATACAATGTAAATTCCTTTTTCCTGCTTTCTTTTTGAGTATTACACATTACAGATATGCAATTCTGGACATTTTTGTACTGAGATTGAGATGGATAACACAATACCAGGGGTGATTCTGAGTAAAATAAAATATCTGAAATTCACAGCAACTTTCCTAAAAGGTTACAGAAGAGAGGGTGGAGAGAGAATCACTCCTGGTTCTAATTATGTGTTTTTTTCTGCGATCCTTTCACGAAATTTGCGTTTTTTCACGATTCTTTAAAGAAATTCATGTTTTTTCCCTGTGACCCCTTAACAAAATTTGCGTTCTTTATGCGATCCTTAGACGATATTTCCGTTTTTCTAGCGATTCTTTGACGAAAATCGCGTTTTTTCCGCGATTCTCTGAAGAAATTGGTTTTTTTCCCGTGATCCTTTAATGAAATTTCCGTTTTCCCGCGATCTTTTGACGAAAATCTTGTTTTTTTTTTCGCGATCCTCTGACAAAATTTGTGTTTATTTCGCGATCATTAGAAGAAATTTGTTTTATTTCGAGATCATTAGACGAAATTTGTTTTATTTCGAGATCATTAGACGAAATTTGTTTTATTTCGAGATTCTTTGACAAAATTCGAGTTTCATTCCGCGATCATTTGGTGAAATTTGCGGGGTTTTTTTGCGATTATTTAAAGAAACTAGTTTTTTTCCGCGATCCTTTAACGAAGTTCGCGTTTTTCCAGCGAATCTTTGGCGATATTTCCATCTTTCCCGCGATCCTTTGACGAAAATCGCGTTTTCCCCCCCACAAACTTTTGACGAAAATCGGGTTTTTCCCCGCAATCTTTTGACGAAAGTCGCATTTTCCCCGCAATCTTTTGACGAAAGTCGCATTTTCCCCGCGATTCCGGGATGGAGAAAATCTTTCCCGGTTCTAATTATGTGTTTATTCAACGGTCTTTTGCCGAAATTCGCGTTTTTTCCGCGATTCTTTAAAGAAATTAATGTTTTTTACATGATCTTTTAACGAAATTTGCTTTTTTTCAGCGATCCTTTGATGATATCCATTTTCCCACGTTACTTTGACGATATATCCGTTTTTCCCGCGATCTTTTGACGAAAATCGCGTTTTTCCCCCCGCGATGTTTTGACGAAAATCTTAGTTTAATCGCGATCCTTTGCGAAATTTACGCTTTTTTCGCGATCCTTTGACGAAATTTGTGTTTATTTCGAGATTTTTTGACGAAATCTGTGTTTATTTCGAGATTCTTTGACGAAATTCACCTTTTTCCTGTAATCCTTTGAAGAAATTGTCGATTTTTTTCAGCGAACGATTGAGGAATTGACTTTTTTCGGCGACCATTTGTCGAAATTCGCGATACTTTTTAATGTCCGAATTTTCCGCTAAACGTAACGATCTCATAAACCCGGAAGGATAGATCAAAAAACCCGGAAATCCGGGCTACACCCGGAGCACAATCACCCCTGCTATAGGTCGAAATTAACATTTTTACCCACTGGCCACTACACTGATTTTTTTCAGTGGCCAGCTTTCTTTTAACCACTGGCCAGTAACAAAGTTATGTACGCTCCATACAAAATTGTGTTTTTTCTAACTATCAACATTGTAATTTATTAATATCTTTCACTTACCATTCGATATAATTACATTCAACTAAAAAACTGGCATTAACATGTAATAGAAAAATATAACCAAGAAATTACTGCTTCCAAAATAAAAGTATTTGAAGTTTTTTTTGGACATACTTAATGCAATGTATAAAAGAGACAAGAAAATTGAAATATATTTTAAGAATTATTTTATTAAAATCTTGAATATTTTATTTGTACTATTAATTGCAATGAAATAAATTCATAGCAAATTTTAAGAAAGGTTACAGCAGAGGTGGACGGCACTAACTATGCATTTTCTGCAACCATTTAACGAATTTCGCAAACGAAATTCATGTTTTTTTCGCGATCTTTTGACAAAATCTGCGTTTTTTCGCAATCTTTTGACGAAATCTGTGTTTTTTTCGCGATCTTTTGACGAAATTTGCGTTTCTTCCGCGATCTTTTGACGAAATTCGCGTTTCTTCCGCGATCTTTTGACGAAATTCGCCTTATTTCTGTGAAAATTGCGTTTTTACCACAATTTTTTTGACAAAAGTTAGATTTTTTCCGCGATCTTTTCACAAAATTTGAGTTTTTTCGCGATCTTTTCACGAAATTTGTGTTTTATCCACAATCTTTTCGCGAAATTTGTGTTTTATCTGCGATCTTTTGACGAAATTTGCAGTTTTTCCGCAATCTTGTCACAAAAGTTGCATTTTTTGCCACGATCTTTTGATGAAATTTGCATTTTTTCTGCGATCTTGTCACGAAAGTTGTGTTTTTTCCGCGATCTTTTCACGAAATTTGCGTTTTTTTCGCGATCTTTTCATGAAATTTGTGTTTTATCCAAGATCTTTTCGTGAAATTTGTGTTTTATCCAAGATCTTTCGACGAAAGTTGTGTTTTTCCGTGATTTTTTCATGAATTTTGCATTTTTACCGCAATTTTTTCACGAAATTCGCATTTTCTGCATGGTCCTTGGTCGAAATTCATGTTTTTTTGTTATTCTTTGACGGAATTGGTGATTTTTTCCGGCAACCATACTGAAAATAGCGATATTTTTATGTCCGAATTTTTGGACTGATGACCTTTTTTTTTCTTTTTTCGGAACCGAAAACCTTAAATTTTCGGAAAATTCGGGACAGAATCGCCGATCTAGACTCCGTAAATTCTGAACAAATTCACCTCTTTCCTCCCTGGCAAAGATGTTTCAAGCATCGCGTTTGGTGTCCATTGAGTTTGGAGAGTGAGGACAATAAAGTTAATCGCCTGGTTTTAAGTGTTACTCGACGTTTGGCGAGTGCTAATTTTGTGCTATATAACAGACATCTGCTTTCTTGAAAGCTCAAGCACGAAATACCTTCTAGCATCACCGTCATTTTCCAAAATAGACTTATGAATACGCACTGTAAACAAATCTCCTTTATTCGTCAAAATTTCCTCATATTTTTAAATTACTTCAGCAAGAACATTTAAACTGACTACAGAACACATTTTCAATCAAATACATCCAATAAATTTAACATAAAAATAATTGACAGAAACATACAACACGATATCACAAGCAAAAACGGCCTTCTCGCGTACTCGCAACATAATCTCCATGAAAAAAAGGGGTTGCCAGAATACATCGCGCCAGAACACACACGTCATACGGATTCCATATCGATAAAGATCACTAACATAATATCGCCAAATCTTAAAACATCCAAGATGACGGCCAAGGTAATATATGGCATCTAAGCCGCGAATTTTGCTAATCTATCACTAAAAAATATCACAAATGTCGACAAATGGTCACAAAAACGAAATTGTGAATTTCATCAAATGATCGTGGAAAAAACCCACAAATTTTAGAGAACGATTAGAGAAAAATATCCCAAATTTTGGTCAAAAGATCGCAGAAACACATAGCGAATTTTGTCAGAAGATCATGGTCGCAGAAACGATAGCAAACTTGTAGGTCGTGGAAAAAAAATGAATTTCGTCAATCAATTGTTTGAAAAAAAAAACAAAACATGAACTTTGTCATAAAATTGTTGGGGAAAAAAGTTTAATAGATGAAATCTATCGACTATTTCCTTTTCAAACTTTGGATATGGATTTAAGATTCCACTGCATAGAATATAGTTCAATTAATGGAAATACCAGGGATTACAGTTGACACTATAATTCCATTAAGGATATAATAAAACAGTTTCGTTTAAAATGACATGCAATCACCAAAGGATATTGTTAATACAATCACTGACATGCATTATTCATGCAAGGAAGTTAAAAATGAATGCACATCAGATTTTGCAAAGTTTTCTAAAAAAATTTTAAGAGACCATCACCATGTGTTTTCGATAATTTCTAAAGCTATAAAAGTTGCTCTGTGCTGTTTGTCAAAAGTGTAACTTGTGAAAGAGGCTAAAGCATGCAAAATGGAATAAAATCTAAATTAACAAAATTCATTTAACAACCCATTTGTTAATTGCAATTAACATTAGGTGAAAGTTGAAAAATAGACATGGTATATATAAAACTTGTTTCAGTTATTTTGTTTTAATTTAAAAACTTTTGGATAATTATCTTGAGTTGTTGATTTAAATTATTTCAATGTTATTTTGTCATGTCTGGACAAATGTAATTCTTTAAGTGGCACGTAAAAAAAAAGAGGAGGGTTTAAAGATAACTTTATTCCCTTTCAAACAGTTCAACTCTCCTGCATTTATCTGGGAATATTTGAATTTTAAGCCCTGATATTCAAAGAGATATAGTTTTTGTAAATTATATTTCATACATTTAAAATGTTTTAATGATGTGTGAAACATGTTTGTAATTTATTGTTCTGAGATGGCAGTATATAAAGAAATAAATAAACAGTCACCATATAACAAAAAACATAATCTAGTGCCACATATCCGAATCTGGCAGACAAAGGAGCTTCGGATATCTGGTAAAATCAATATCTGGTTCATCTCTATCTGTAACTAATTTTGCTGTCATAATATTTCCCTTTATGAATCGAAAATTAACTGTGGCAATAGAAATAAATCAAAATAGCCTAAAATTCAGTAATGGTCAGGAAAATTTTAGTAATGGGCATTAAAAAAAATTAGTATATTTAGAAACAAAGCAAGGTATTCAAACAAACAAAAAAATACAAAAAATACATACATTAAGATAAATATACTAAATTAAAAATTTTAAAATGTAAACATACTGTTAGGTTACACTTACAATGATGTCAAGTTTAGATAATGACACAAAAAAAAAATATATATAATAGACACCAGTTTAGTTACAATCAAGACATCAGTGGAATACTGTGCAACTGTGCCATAAAAATGGTGTCTTCAATAATTAAGTTTTTGAATCAAAAAAGGTGAAACTTTTGAAGCAAATTGTAATATAAACTAAGAAAATACACAAAAATATTAAAAATCAGTTACGTGGGAAAAAAACAAAGGAAAACATCATACAAGGATGGTTTAAACGTACAATGTACAAAAAGGCTGAAAAACATACAACTTACAAGGGAAATGTACAGACTGGCACCAGACTTGCATAAAACAAAAAACTTTCCGCGCACATAAATATTGGGTCAAAAACTTTCTGCAAATTAATTTAATGTTTAATAAAATAACGTGTTATATTATTTTGACGATATGAATTAAAAACAGTAGTTTTAAAATAATTACCATTTAAATTAAAAATTAATATTAATTACAGAATAATTATGTTAGTTAAAAAAATAATAAAGCTAAAAATCCATGATAAGAAGGGGGTCTTATCAATTATTCTGCAATAAATTAAGAAACAGCCCAATCCTTTATATTGTGAGCTCTTCTCACAAAATGCCAGTCTTAATATTCACAGAAATAATGTGACATTGCTTCTGAAACAACTGAACCATATTTTGTAAGGAGAGGCCCATTCATAGGTATCCTTAAAGAGACCGGTGAGTTTTTATTGCGGCCGACGAAATTCCTATTTTTTCCGCGATCCTTTGACGAAATTTGCATTTTTTCTCGATCCTTTGACGAAATTCACGGTTTTTCCGTGGCGTTTTGACGAAATTCGCATTTTATTTCGCGATCCTTTGACGAAATTTACGTTTTTTCGCGATCGTTTGCCGAAGTTTGCGTTTTTTTTTCCGTGATCGTATGACGAAATTCACATTTTTTTCCGCGATCATTTAATGAAATTTGTCTTTTTGCACGATATTTTGACGAAATTCACACTTTTTCTGCAGCGCTTTGACGAAATTCGCGTTTTATTTCGAGCTCCTTTAACGAAATTTGCGTTTTTTCGCGATCGTTTGACGAAATTTGCGTTTTTTCGCGATCCTTTGACGAAATTTGCGTTTTTTCGCGATCCTTTGACGAAATTTGCGTTTTTTCGCGATATTTTGACGAAATTTGTATTTTTCGCGATATTTTGACGAAATCCATGCTTTTTTGGCAGCGCTTTGACGAAATTTTCGTTTTTCTTCGCCACCCTTTGACGAAATTAGTTTTTTTCGCGATTCTTTGACGAAATCTGCATTTTTTTCGTCATCTTTTGACAAAATTCGCGTGTTTTCCGCTATGCTTTTACGAAATTCGTTTTTTCCTGCACTCCTTGGACTAAATTTGCTTTTTTTCTGCGATTTTTTGACGAAATTCTCTTTTTTTCTGTGATCTTTTGACAAAATGTGTTTTTTTTCGCGATCCTTTGACGAAATTTGTGCTTTATCCGCAGCCCTTTGATGAAATTCGATTTTTTCCGCGATTCTTTTACGAAATTTGCGTGTTTTTCGCGGTCCTTTGACAAAGTTTGCGCCTTTCCCACTATGCTTTTACGAAATTTTGCTTTTTACCTGTGCTCCTTTGACGAAATTTACGTTTTTTCTGCAATTCTTTGACGAAATTATCTTTTTTTTTTTTTTTCTTCACGATTCTTTGAAGAAATTCGCATTTTTTCCACGTTCCTCTTAGAAAAAATTTGCTTTTTTTCCCGCTATGTTTTGACAAATTAGGTGACTTTTTTTCTGCGAACGATTGACAAAATTAGCTTATTTTCGGCGACCATTTGTTGAAATCCGCAATATATTTCAGTCATATTGTTTTTATGCCTGAATTTTCGGACTGATGGCCGATTTTTTTTTATTTTCGGAACCGAATGCCTTAAATTTTCGGAAAATTCGGAACAGAATCCCCCCTGGCAAACAATAAATAAATCGTACATAAAATTAGGGAATATTTTTAATTTTTCGGTATTTAAAAAAAAAAAAAAAAAAAAAAAAAAAATTACGTTTTTTTTTCCTAAAAAGTTTTTGCAAAATTCTGAATTTACGGAAAATTTTCCGCGCACGGCATGCGCATCCATATTATACAACTCTGGCTGGCACTAATTGACAACTTCCACCAATGAAGCTTTTCCACTTTTCTTTGACTTGCAAAGTACAAACTTGTCTGGCCAATTACCAAATAAGAAAAACATTCACAATATTTGTTTCCTGATATCTCACCATATTACATAATTTTTTCCAATGTGTTTTTAATGAGAATTATTCAAGCTTGTGTGATGTAGAGAAATTTCTTCTCCACCAGTTTTTCTTGTAATGTATGCCCATTAGGGCTGTACGATATCAGAAATTTAATATTGTAATATATCGAGTTAATATCGATATTGGTGATATATCGCAATAACTATCTTAAACTGTGTAACAATAGAAATATTGCTAATTTCGAAAAAAAAAAATGGTACAGTAGCAGCAACTTAAGTACCAGCAGATGTAGAAAGTAACAAATCAAGGTTTTATACCTATATATGTTCACACAGCACCATTAAAATATGTATATTAGGGTGTCCCAAAAAAATGAAAGTCATTTTATTTTATCGCATACCCTCTTATTTTTTTCCTTTTATATCAAAACAATTGTAAATGAAGTTTCATGTAATTTGAACCACGGCAACCCGTGCCAACTTGCATCTAAACATCTCAGTCAGTGCTTGTGTGCTTAGCGAGCGAACGCTGACACGTGTCTATAGCGGAGCACCCAGCAGCTGCAAATGAAAAGATTAAAAAAAAAAAAAAAAAAGGAATTCTTTGGAATGCTTGTGACAATGCGCAACCAGTGACGAAACAGAGAAAATGCGCAACCCGTGAAACATGTCAGTACCAGTTTACTCAGGACAGCGCACGTCCATGCGTCAATGTGCTTATAATTCCAAGTTCTTTTGTTAGTAAATGTTTGTATATTTTTTAATCAGTGAGCAGAACATGGCAGTGGAATTGTTTAGTTCTAAAAAAGTGATATTTTTAATAAGGATCATTAAACATCAAATAACGGGTTCACAACGTCCGTCTAATGGACAAGTTCTTGCAGTTTTGTTTTGCACTATAAGTGAATTTAATTGTTATTGAAAGTGCAAATCTCGATATTGGTGAAAGTATCATCGTTTGGGAAAAGGCACACATACCTACGAAATCGTTGTCAAATTGTGTGGAAGTTTGTTAATATGTATCAAGTTTGGAGAGACTTATACAATTTGTTCGATATTGCATCAAACGCTGCATTTCAAATAATGAAAATAGAGGAAGATAGGATGTCCTTGCAGCGCTAAAAAAAGCAAAGCTGACCCGACCCGGCCCGGTCACTTAGGTGGAGTGAATAAAAAACTGGCCAAAAGAGAGGAAAGGGCCCGAATTCGGTGTGTCAAAGAAGAAAACTGGGCAAATCAAATATGGTTCAGTTTCAACATCCTCGGCATCATACGAACCACTGCAAGAATATTCCTCTTCGAATTCTAATGGAAATGTGGATAAAGAAGATTTCCCAACACCGATCGAAAGTTCAGTACCTGGGACAAGAAAATCAGTAATGAAGAAAGATTTTATTATTTAAAAGTTAGTTGCTGCATTAGACAGGTGTCAATTAAATATACAAGATTCTGTGTTTATTCTTGAAGCTACTATGTGGGGGGTGGGGGGGAGGCATTTTAGATTTAACATTGACAAGTTTCCACTAAGTCTTCAATTCAAAGAATCCGAACAGGAAAACGGAAGGAACGCGATGAAAACAAAACCTGAGTTCCAAAACGAGGTACCAGATGTTGTGACCTTACATTGGGATGGCAAACTGTTACCTGCTTTAAGTGCTCGAAAATCAAAAGAAGAACACTTGCTTATAGTTATTTTGTATGGACTTAAAAAACATCTTATTGCTGCGTCGAGATTTTATAATTATCCATGCAAAGATCACACGCAGGTTATTTGGAAGGCTATCTTAGATTGGAATCTCAAAAACAAAGTCCAAATTCTCTGTTGTGATACTATGGCTTCGAATACAGGTTGTTTTAATGTTGCTTGTGCGTCCTCGAACAAAAATTTGATAGGGAAGTGCTTTTTTTTTTGCTTGCTGCCATCATGTATGCGCAGGGTTCGATTTAAGCGGTATCGCATCGCAATTTGCGATTGAAATTTAACTAAAATGCGATCCATGAAATGCATTAAATCGCAATCGTTGCGATGCATATTTCCCACACCCTTTGTTATGTCATGTACACTTAATTCAGGGATGCCGCGGACGCGCTATAGCGCGTAAATTACGCGAAAAATCGGATACGGGACGCAAAAAAAATAGCTCTTACGCGTCCCGCGGGACGCGTAATTTCGTGAAAAAATCGCGGAAAACAGACGATTTTCGTCAAAGAATCGCGAAAAACGCGTAAATCTCATCAAAATATCGTGCAAAAGCAGCGATTTTCGTAAAAGGGCCGCGAAAAAATAGCGTATTTCGTCAAAGCATCGCGAAATAAAAAGCGAATTTCGTCAAAAAATCGCGGAAATAAGCGCAAATTTCATGAAAATATCGCTGAAATAAGCGCAAATTTCATCAAAATATTGCGAAAAACGCGATTTTCGTAAAAGGGCCGCGACAAATTAGCGTATTTCGTTAAAAGATCGCGAAAAAATAGCGAATTTCGTCAAAAAATCGCGGAAAAAAGCCGAATTTTGTCAAAGGATCGCGAAAAAAGCGCAAATTTCACAAAAAAATCGCGGAAAAAAGCCGATTTTCGTCAAAGGATCGCGAAAAAATAGTTGTTTTTCATCAAAGGATCCCCCCAAAATAGCAAATGTCGTCAAAAAATAACGTAAAAAAGCCGATTTTCGTCAAAGGATCGCGAAAAAAGCACAAATTTCGTGAAAATATAGCGGAAAAAACGCTATTTTCGTAAAAGGGCCGAGACAAAATAGTGTATTTCGACAAAAGATTGCGAAAAAATAGCAAATTTCGTCAAAAAATAGAGGAATAAAGCCGAATTTTGTCAAAGTATCGCGGAAAAAAACACGATTTTCGTGACAGATTCGCGAAAAAATAGCGAATTTCAACAAAAGGATCGCGGAAAAACGCGAATTTCGTCAAAGTAACGCGGAAAAAACGTGAATTTAGTCAAAGCACCAAAAAAGATGTGCAAACTAAACTTATAGGTAGAAAATTCATAAAATGGGATTTAATTTCTTTTTTATGAGATTCTTAAAAATACAGCATGATTTCAGTGTACTTTGATAATATTTATATTCATTAGGTGGACCAGTAAAAATCACCCCCCCCCCCCCCTTCGTTCTTACTGCATTGAAATGTCTCCCGCCTTCAGAACATTTAAGATTTGATGCTTATTAGTGATTTAGATATAAATTTCCCTTCCAAGGAAAATGTCTGATTCCAACACAGATCTATGCTGACAAATAATTCAATGGGAAGCATAATAATGAAAGCACCCATTCATTCAACGAAAAGTACACCTTTACTTAACATAAGTGTTCTTTTTTTTCAGCAAAAATATCTTTTTCAATAAACCCGCCTTGCCTCTTTTTAAAAGAATGCGAACATTAGTGATACTTGTTAGTGGAACTTGGTATCTTCTACTCTCAAATAAGCATTATTTTACAATTAAAATTGTATCTTGCATTTTTACTTTTAAAAAAGTAAAGAAAATTTCTCTTAATATTTTTTAAAAATATCTTATTTGAGTGCAAATAATGCTGGTTTTAATTCATTATTTAATTATTGTTAAAACAATAATTAATGCATTTCATTTATCTTAATAAACAACTTTCATTTATTCCTTTAAAATATAAACTATTATTGATGGGGACCCGCTTTTGTAAAAAAGGGACCCAGATTTTTGGAAATCCTGGGTCCCGGGGACCCAGGTTTTTTCAAGTACAGCGGCATCACTGCGTTAAAATTTAAAGGTTGTTTTACACGACATACGTTGTGTTTTCACCCTCCCCAAGTGTTTATTTATAATGGAAGTACAGCGAGGAAGTACGCTTTTTTTAAAAAAAAATTTGTTGTAAATTTTCAAGATTTAAAAGTTACGTTAGCTATTTTTTACTTGCTATACAAAAGTGTCTAACTGCTATTCAAAACTGACTTTGTATAGCAGTTACTGCTATGCAACTTTCTTTTTCTAAATCGACCCCTGTGTATGCGAACTCTTATTAAAGGCTGTATTCGAAGTAAAAATTAAAGTGCCAACAAGTCCTGATATTCCACTCTTTAAAAAGCACATCTATCCCGCTAAAATACAGTGCTATAGAGAAACAGTGGAATTGTTCCGAATCGTATCTGAACTTGACAATTTGCTTGACTTTACCGCTCTGAACTTTAAAATGTTATGATCAGAGAGGACTATTGAGAGTTGATCAAACTTTCTATCATATTTTTAGGTGGAGATGCAGAAGAAAATTAAATCAGACCTCTGGGCGCTATGTATCAAGCTAGATGGATGTCCCGAGCGATTTACTCCCTAAAACTCTCGTTATTTAGTACTCATCTGAAATTAAACACCAAAGATAAGAAAGCACTGCAAACGTTGTTTATCGTGACAATCTATGTTAAACATGGCTCCAATACATTTTGGCAGTTAAAGCACCCTACAAAGGCTTGTACTTTTTGAAATCTTTGAAAGCCTGCGAAAATGTGAATGAAAGTATCTCGAAACCTACTTTACAGAACTTTCTCCTGCATTTATAGTATTTGAGTGATGAAATAGCAGTATTAGCACTTTTTGATGATAATGTGGACGAAGAAACAAAATTAAAAATGGTGGCAAATTTACATAGAGAAAATTTCTCGACGCATGAGAAAACATACATTCCATCGAAAGAAGAATGTGTTTCATTCTAAGGCGAGTTTCATATATTGATTTTGTAGTTGTTTATTTAGTTATTCATTTACATCATGCGTTGCTACCTGTTATATTATTTATATATATATTTTTTTTACAGAAAAAAGCATCGATGACCTCATATCTATCAAAATCCATTCATTGTTTTATAGACTCAAAATTGATCATAGTTTTGAAAAGTCCCTCTTCATGGGAGAATAACGCTCTATTTCCCGACGCAAAACAGACGATCTCAATGCTCAGAGCAATGAGCAATACAGCTGAAACAGCTATAAAATTGATGCAGGACTTTCATAGTTTAATAACGGTGGCAGAGAACAAAAACAGTTTTTGTTATGTTGCATACAAGAACACACGAAGGTCTGTCCTGACTGTAAAAAGCAAACATTGAAAGGAAAATAAGTTCCGTAATGTTTCTTTCACTGTAATATGTTAATAAATATCTGTTTTGAATAAAATGGTGTCTTATGTACCAAAGAAACATACATTTTACAATCTTTCCAAAGTATTCCCCGTACAAGATTTCATGTTCAAGTTTGACCTAAAGTCGGCACGGGTTACCGTTATCGGATTGCAAAAATACTTTATATTTCTCAGGTGAAATAGAAAAAAAATAGAGGGTATGCATATTTGATTTTGGAAAAAAAAATGTTCACCTTGTATGCTGAGACACCCTAATGTATATATATCTATGCAAAATAGAAATATTTTAGAAAATGGAACCAATGTTTGATATCTGTTTGCACTTATACCATTTGTTGCATAGTATATTTCTTCAAAAAAAGTGTGTTGCCTTTTCTTCGTACTTTATGGGTTATTTATTAATAACATTAACTATTTCATTACTTCGCGTATAAATAAAATATAGATATTATAAACATTATAAAAAAACAAACTAAATTAAAATAACGAAAAAAAGATTTTAAAATAATGAGATTATAAAAAAAACAAATTGAAATAAAATATTCTTAAATTTTGGACTGTGATGATTTCAATATAATTAAAATAACTAAAAGCAGGGGAAAAACTAAAATTAATTTAATGCCACATGTCATGCTAATTATACTTGTAATTAAGTAGGTTTCAGTGGATGATAATGCAGCAGACATTGTTTTTCAATCTTCTCAAAAGAATGAATGCATTCTTAATGGGAAAAATTCACTGTATTTATATCTTCCTACCTATTTGCTACAAATAAACAACACTGAAATCTTTTTTAAAAATATATAAATACTCAAATCACATTTCGAAATAGTTTTATACTAATTTACATTTGTTTTTTGATAAATATTCCTTTTAAGCTAAAATATCATGACAGGATATATTAAATTCATTTGAGAAAACTTCGCTCTAATGAAAATACAACAAACAACACAGAAGAAAGAATATCAATACACAATATGAATAAGCATTGTAAGCTGTAGCATAGTAGGCGTTACAGACTGGGAAGCTCTTTTTAAAAGCAACTAATCATCACAGTGGACGAGTGCTTCGTCCTTGATTTTTCTCTAACTTGACGAGAAACAAAAAGCAAAGTTTACCATTAGTGGAGTCTGATTGGTTGCTCGCAAACCGAGCATCCCAGCTGACGGGCTAAGGACTCTATGCTAACCAGCAAGCTACATTCTGTATTAACTGGAACTCAGCAATAATCAGAACTCGTTTGATTATTCATGCCATATCAATACCTGTAGTTATTGCAATATGTGCGGACCAATCACAACGGCAGGATAAGAAAGTCAATAAGTGTTATTCAGTATTATGCAGTCAGGCAGTGGAATATAATGTACGTTGATACAATCTGAAATGATTATACACGTTAAAAAGTAATCAAATGGAGCAGATAACGTGTGTGGAAACATTTGCTGGGAAAGGATTATCCTGGAATTGAATATGTAGATATGTAGAAGTGTGGTTTGATCTTTAAGAGTGCTGAGTAAAACATATGCTTGACATCAGTAATAAATAGTAGCATTCATTTGAACAGACATGATGACGATGTTTCACATAACAGAACGGGTATTTTGTTTGTAGGTATCACAGCTTTTAGACTTTAGGATAAAACATAAAAACACAGATAAAACTTAAACAAACATTCCAGAACGTGGTCCAGCCATCGTTCAGTAACTTGATATACTTCTTCCATTAAGGGAAGATAAAAGTGCGTCTTATTAAGATTGGAATCGTATATTTATATAAAAAGGAACGGATTGAAAACGTCGTTTCAGACGAACAAACCAATCAGAGAACGGCATCGAATCGATGCAAAGCAAGATTCCATGAAAAGATTCGATTTGAAAATGATATTCTAAGTCGCCATCTGGCGGGAGAAATATCCTTACGGAAGTTGAAACGTAGTTGAAGGAAAGTTTTTGCCGGTGAAGCATGGTAATGAAAGGAAATTAGAAACGGCAAAATGTTATAAATTACTATGGATGTTAAAGAGGCCAGAAAACTTTTATTACGGCTGGATATTGTCTAGAATCAATAGAGAGGGTAAGTAAAAGTTTAAGAAATATTTATTACTGTCATTATTTAATAAATAAATAAAAGTAAATAAAGTAAATGAATGACAATGAACTTAAAAATAAAATGAAGTTTGTGAAATGAGGTTTTATGACAGGAGATGATAAGAGGCAATGAGAAATACAGTGTTTTGTATCTCTATCAGAATAAACTCAAAGTTTCCAGCGAAGGAATATTGCAATAATTGAGATATTTCAAGAGATAACCAGCAGAAAGAAAGATAATCGAGGTATATTTTTTGTTTAGGAGATGATGGAGGGTGCAAACATTTTAATGGAATATTGGGCTATGTTTTTCAGGGCTGTGGCGGTGTGCGCAAAACATTATTTTATTTGGTTTTGAGATATTCTATGCTCTTTTTTCGAGGCTCATGTTCAAAATGCCAATGAACTCAAAACATTATTTTATTGGGATATATCAATAGAGGATTTAGATATTGTTATTGCGATATTTTAAAAATATCAATATTTGTCGATATATTGATAAATAATCCAGCCCTAATGCCTATGACATAAAAAAATATATTATGTTTGGTTTAAATAAATGTTTATTATTAGTGTCATTTTCAAATAGGTTTTTTTTAGGTTGGGCAAAATCAAGCCAAACCTGTTTAATTTTGAAAAACATGATTCAAAAGAAAACATTTAGTAATTTTTTTTTTTTTTTTTTTTTTTTTTTTATGTGCATCTTTCAATGAAACAAATGCATTAAACTACTATAACAAAACAAACTCACCTGTCAATGTAAATTTACACGTACACATCTTAAGTTTTCCATTTAAAATTTAAAATACGGATCCAAACCATTGCCAGTAATCTTTCACGATATTGCCACCTACAAAAATCAAACATGACACTTAAGAAAAATATATTATGCACCAATTCTTACCATAGAATAATTAAAATAGAACAAGTAGATATACACAATTTTTAAACATGCAAAATAATTAGATTTTAATATCACAATACAATAATTCTAGGATCATGAACAGCTTTATATATATAAAATCAGCAAGTTTTTACTATATATATATATATAGGTACTCTGAGTTTGAATCAAGAGAATTAGTTACCATTTTAGAAAACATTTTTTAAGTGACTACAGTCTATTTAAAACTTTAACTGTTTATCGGCACTCAAATTAACACAAATTATACAAGCTCTAACACAAATTTTTTTTCAGTACTCAAAAACATTCCTCTCTTTACAAAACTATGCAGATTATGAGCTTAAACATCTTTACTGTCAACAGATTAGCATAAACATTAAATTGTATAAATATCTGCAATATCGCTGGAGTCTGTTTAGCAGGAAATCCAAAATTTTTATTTCCTGTCTTCAGACTTATAAAATGTTTAGGTAGGAGTGCACATACCTCTTTCAAAGAAAAAAAAACCCACTGTATAAAGAGCACCAAATGGCAATGAAACACATAGTTACTTGTCCTACTAATAGATGCTACTGTATTATAACATATGCTACTACGTAAATTGCTTATTTAGATATCCCATTTCATTGTAATGCAAAAATGAAATTTCTTAATAATATTCTGGTAGCGTTGGAAAGTATTTCATAATCTATTCCTATTCCACATTTTTCAATGTTGGTTTGTTTCTGTTTTGTGTTGATGTTGGAACTAGAGGTCTGCAAGAGCCGAAATTTCTACTCCCGGGCTCGGTCCGACCAATAAAAAAAGTTTTTTGGGCAGCTTGGTATAAAAGTTAATACAGTAGACTCCCTTAAATCTGCGACCCTAAAATCCACGAACGCCTAAAATCCGCGTATTTTTTCAGATGTAAACAGTGAAATCTACAGTTAAGTTGCAGGAACATCAAGATGGTGCAGAAATCAGCGACTACCGCAATGTTTTTTTTACTAAATTTTTTGTTAATCATTCTCTTTTAGCTATTACAGCTGATTTATTACTAAATAAATTTACATTACTTTTGATTTTGATATAAATTAGCATATCTATATCAAAAATTTCAGGGTTCGAAATGGAAAAATCCACGAACTGGAATGCTACTTTGAAATTATTGTTCGTGGAATTTTTTTTTTTAATTATAGACAAATTTATTTCTAAACATACAAAGCAGTATAAGAAAAGCATTTAAGACTCTAAATAACAATAAAAAAATTTACGAAAAAGTTGCTAATGTTAAAAGTGCTGAAAACGAATAATGACGTATTGATCTTACGATCGCTCTACCACTAGATGGCAGCATAGGACTTTTGGAATCGAATTGAATCGAGTTTATCGGTAATAATTTAATATTTTTCTAAATTTTTATTTTAGATAATTATTTTAATAATTACTTACTTTTAAACTAATAAATTATTTTAATATTTTACTTATTTTAATGTTTCATTTTATTGTAAGCATTCATTATAATTTCCCTTGCTTAACTACCAATCAAATTAATGTTTCAAAAATGTAAACAAATCAATGACCAGAGATCTGCAAAATTCTAAAATCCACACAACCTCTGGTCCCAAGCTGTGCAGACTTGAGGGAGTCTACTATAATTCGGCTCAAGGCCGGGCTGTTATAAAAGCTAAAAGTTAGACCCGAGCTAGGCCGGTACAAAAACTTAATTCGCTCACTCCAGTTGGATTTCTACAAAACATAGTAGATTTTTACATCAATATGGTTAAAAATTGTCTTGTACGAGTTCTGACATAAAATACTTTAGGGGTTTTTTTCATACTTATAATATTCATTTTTAAAATGCACCCAGGGCTGCGAGGTACAGGCACATTTGTTCCAAAATACCTCATCTCCCTAGATTTATTTTTGTCTGTGCCCATGTAAACCACATTTAATTTTTTAATTAATCTCTAATTGTATGTAAATATATGAGTTATCATTAATAATATCATAGTAATAACTGACGCAGAGCCTGCTAAAAGAGTTGCTAAAAACATTGGATGATGCTCAAACAAAAATTAACGCTCATTGTTAATCAGTCGAATGATAAATTAAAAATTTCTGGCTTCACTAGTCTTCTATAGCACTTCTTACTCTATCAAGTAAATTATGTGAATAAAGAACTTCAGAGTAATAGCATGGGTGTTACCACGGATGGGCTTATTTTAAACCAAAAGCTTTGTAACTAATAAAAGCCACACAGGGTAAAAATTTTAATGAAGGCTTGACTGTAAAGGGCAAAATTAATCCTGGCAGCTGGTCCATTAAATAAAAATAAGTGGCTACTAAAAAATTGTATGCCAATGGCCACCTTTCCTGCAAAGAGAGGATAAATTTTTCTTGTGTTCCATCAATGATTCCACTTTCGCGGGTTGCAAATTGCAATATGTTAATATTAATATATTTATTTGAATACTTAATTTTAAACTAATACTAACAGAAATTTCAACAAACCTTTATCTTTATAGTTTAGCACTTTTAAATAAAGAAGTGGCCACTAGTTTTAAAAAAAGTGGCTGCTTTTAAAACTGCTGCTACTGGCCACTAGTGGAATAATCCCAATTTTGCCCTTTACTTGATTGATGCTAGTAAACTTGGAAGACCTAGATGTTGATCCTGTATTAAAGATTCGGAGTAAGTGCTTACATATAGAGACGTACTGAGTACTCGGTACTCGGCCAATACTGTTGTAAGAAGTTGTAAGAATTTCATTTTTTAAGCATATGAACTTATAACTGATCTGTAAAAAGTTATTTGAATATCAATGTATAACATATGCAATAATTCATAAAATTATTTACTCTGTATTTAACAATATGTCTACAAAATATAGAAAAAGTTAAGAACAAAAACCCTCATAAAATAATTCCGGATTAAAATTTAGTTTCACATTTATACAAATAAAAATAAGTTTTTTTTAAATATATAGGAAAACAGAAAAAACTTATTTTGGATAAAGAAACTGAAAATGCAATAAAAAAATTAATAATTAAATTTATTATATTTCAAATTATGGTGCAAAAACACCAAACGCTCTACATTATCAGTAAACAGGGCATTTCTTTTACTACTGTAAATTTGGCCTACCTCTGAAAATATACGTTCAGAATAAACAGTGGTTGAAGGTGCACAAGAATTTTTTTTGCAAGGCTGTAATAATCTGAAATCCTCCCCCCACCATGCAAATGGAGCGTCAGTTTTACATAAGTCTTCTGTTAAGAAAGCCTGTATCTTTTTTTGTACCTCTCTTTTTATTTTTATTTTTAATCAAAAGAAAATAAGGTAAAGTTACAAAATAAATATGAAATGTTTTGCATCTTTCAATGAATTGTTACAGTAACCAACAAACATTTTTATTTTTCATAGACAGATTTCAGGTATCAGAATAAATTGAGGGTTGAAGAATGTTTTAATGTTATATTGGTTAATAATTGTACTTGTTATGTGTCAATTCTCCTTTTTTTGCTACTGTTTTAAATTGTCAAAAATTGTCTTTAAAAAGTGCACAAATAAAATTTCAAATTTAATTAGTTAATTTATATATATACTATATATGTATATTATATGTATGTACACACAGGTGTACATATATATGTACACACAAGCACACATTATGTGCACATCAGTGTTTTTTTTTCTTATTACATAACTACTCGGTAGAGTAGTCAGTGGCCGAGTACTGGCAATCCAACAAGAAAGAAAAATCATGCATTAAGCATAGATTATGAAACACTTTCCAACACTTCCTGAATGCTTTAACAAAACTTCGTTATTTAAAGAAACAAGGAAAATAAGATAATTAAGTAAACATTTTAGAAAACGCATAAAACATTTGAAAAACTGATTTCAGCAGTTACCATCCATAGCCAAATATGTATTCCAATTCTTTTGAACAGTCGTCCATTTGATCTGTAGGTTGATATACCGGGTGTCCCAAAAAGGACTGACTGATTTTAAAATTCAATAACTTGCAAACGGCGACAGATATTAAAAAAATTCTTGCAGGAGGGTTATGCATAAGGTCAAAAGTTTTATTACAGTGATTTTCAATTTTAGTTCGATTTACAAATAATAGATGGCGCTGTAAGCAATAGTCGCTAAATTCAGGCTCGATTTTTGGTACTTCGTGGCCCGGATAATACATTTCCATCTCCTTTTTCTGCATGGAACAAGATAAAGGACCAGAAATCCAGCCTGTATTTAGCGACTATTGCTTACAGCGCCATCTATTGTTTGTAAATCAAACTAAAATTGAAAATCACTGTAATAAAACTTTTGACCTTATGCATAACCCTCCTGCAAGAATTTTTTTAATATCTGTCACCGTTTGCAAGTTATTGAATTTTAAAATCAGTCAGTCCTTTTTGGGACACCCGGTATATACTATATAATGGGAAAATTTAGTTTAACAAGAAAATGCATAACAGGTTGAAATTTCTCTTTCAGCAATTTATACTAATAGATGGAAACATACTTGAATACTTTTGTACAACCCTTATTACATGCCACTAATTAGCTAAAATTTAATTTACTAAAACACTCTTAAAACTACTACAATCACATTCCCAGAAATTATCATTTATAGACAGCCATGTACCAGTTCTTTGCATGACCCTGTATATCATTTTATCTATATTCTACAAACATTTCTTGGTTTTTATACACACCATATAGTATGCATAAATATAGTGAAACATAAAAGTGCATATCATAATTACAAATGCATTTCCAGCCATCATCGCTAATGTACAGTACTTCGTATACAATATAGTATCTGAAAAATTTTGTGTGTCCCTGTAAACAGCACCGTGAGAAAGGGGGGGGGCGAAGGGGGTGGTCGCCCGGGCGCGGAAATTTAGGGGGCGCCAAATTTGCACTACTAATTTCCGTATTTTTTTTTTGTTGTCGTCGATCATTTTCATTGGAAATTTTTTTTTCACTCTTCGATATTCTATTTTTTTGTAAAACAAAATGTGTATATTTACATGTCGGGAATTTTATTTTCCAATGAAAGTATGTACATTTTCAATTTTAAAGTTACTGCATCATTCACATTTACTTTTCATTGAGTTCTTTAGATTTGATGATTTTATAATATGCTTTTATGATATTTTATTTCAGTGTTTCTTAAACTTTTGCACTCTGCGGCCCCTTTTACATCATATACGAAAGTTTCTGCCACCTCCCACACTCAGTGAATATGAATTGCGAACCTATTCTGATTCCACTATGGGATCATTCTTATAGTCATTCGGTCATTACTTTGCTGTTAAAAAAGGTCCAGCACAGGATGAACATGCTGATTACATGAAATCTGCCGTTGCAGAAGAACGACAATTTTCCAAACTAACGTTCAAGGAAATTATACCTAGTAGAGAAATTATTAATCATGATGCGGCTTATTGGATAACTTAAGGGAATCACTGTATGTTGTTTTCCCTGTTTATTATTGGCCAATTATCATGATCGCCCTCCAAAGTTAGCCAATCCAGATTGTGGGTTTTCAAGTGGAAGAAATTAAATCCTAAAATTCCTGAGCATAAAAATGCTCTAGAACACAGGAATGCATGCATTCGCTAAAAGAATCTTGAGAGACATTTAAAATTAAATCATGCAATCGACAGCAAATTTGAAAAGAGCAAAAGTGAAAATTATTGAAAGTGAAAAAGATAAATGGCGAAATATATAGGATGAAATTATGAACCTTCTTGCCAATGAAAACGAAACAAGAAAAACGATTGTAGAAGAAATACATAGAGCAAGTATTTTTCAATTTCCTTCGATTTCACTCCATATACTGAGTGTCCTAAAATGGACTGACTTTTTAAAAAATTCAATAACCTGTAAATGGTGACAGCTATTTAAAAAAAAATTGCGGGAAGTTAATGTAAAATGTCAGTCTTTTTTTACCTCGATTCTCGGCTTTAGTTTCAAATAGTAACTATAGATGGCGCTGCAACCAGGGATGACCACCTTGGGAAGTCAGCTTACGCTTTAGAGTGATAATGCAATCCCGAGGAGCAGACCAAATCCACTAGCTGCTCGCGTTACAGATGACTTTTTAAATTCTTATACTGTAGTTTTACAATTTCACATTACAGCATAAATATAAATGATTTGTTGAAGAAATTAAACAGGTTTATAGTCAATTCAGGTTATAGCAGTATACTTTATTAAACCATATTCGTGAAAATCCATCAAGTTTATACTGAATTGACAATTATGCGAGCAATGTATAACCACACAAGCACTATAAAGACAACATCTAACGCCATAGATGCTCACTCAAGGCCAAAACCGAAATCGTCCAACACTGATGCGAAAGGAGGAGGTTAAATATATGGAGTAGGTCTCATTCTCCAGTACAATCTTATTTTTAGGGGCCTACTCTGTATATTTAACCTCCTTCCTTCACATGATGCTAGGGGATTTCAGTTTAGATCTCTATTGAGCGCTTATTGCTTGCCACCTATCGCTGCTATTTGAAACTAAAACCGAGAACCGTAGTAAAAATACTTCTGATATCTTACATAACTCTCCTGCAAGAATTTCTTTTAATAATTTCCACAATTTGCAAGTTATTGAATTTTAAACTCAGTCCAGTTTAGGAATCCAGTACACCTCACAAAGAACAAATGACGCAAATTATACGATACCGAAAATAGAAAATTTTCAATTGTGGAAAGGTTTTTTGACTACATCAAGTCAAAAAAAAAAATATATATAGCGCAAGAAATTTAAGATAAGCTAATGTCCGACAATCTCGACATTCACAGCTGCACGAGAGGTTCTGTTTTTAAAGATGGTAGACGGGAGGTGCTGAGTTCAACCCAATCGCGCACGCCAGCCTAATCGTTCGAAATTGTCCGTAGTTTTCTTCGAATCCTGCGTAAATATGGTATAGGTGAAAACTGGGAAATTGAGTTAGTAGCCAGTGGCCGGTAGACTCAGTTTCATTAGTGGCCACTTTTTAAAGTTAGTGGCCACTATAATGTTTCAAACTTTCTTGACATCTAGATAAACTATAATCGTTGTATATATACGCATTTTTCTATAAATCAGAGTTTTATACCAGCCAACTATATGTGTTATTAACGTACCACACACATTGCATACAGTTGGAATCTAAGCTGGTGAGTGTATTTCGCAGGATTAAACAATATATCTTGAAGAAAAATAATGTAACTGGTGAGCATGTGACAGGAGTCGAAAAATTGAAAATACTGCAATGTTCTTAAAACATGCTTGCATCCATGAAAAAAAAAAAAAAAAAAAAAAAAAAAAAAAAAAAAAGGAATAAATTATTTGAAATGCATGTAAAATCAAAGCTGATGAATATATTTTGCAGAATAAAACTGTATTTGAAAAAATAATCCAACTGAAGGGCAATGGCAAAAAGCCGAAATATTGAAAATACAGCTAAATCATTGTAATCTGCTTGCATCCGGTAGAAAAAAAGAATTAACCAGTTTGCTAATTAGATGTAATCAAAGTAGAGACACATATTTCTATGAAAAAAGCTATATTTCACTTGGCGATCGATAACAGATTTTTTATCGCCACTTGACGAGTGGCGACTAGGGTGGCGATCGATGGCCGATTTTTTAATCGCCACTTTTACAACTTTAATCGCCACGTGGCGAGTGGCGACCGCCAATTTTCACCTATAAAATATGGGTTAGGTTCCCTTAGAAAGACCTTACAGAGGGCATCCCCATCCCACTCTGGCCTACTATATCCAACTTGTAGATAATCGGTCGTCATGAACAATACCAATATCAACCCTTCAGAGCTCAATGTTGTGATATGGTGCAAATATGGCTTCCCAATATAATGTTGTGTAAGCTCGAATCGTCGAAGTAAATAAATTCGTCTATTTTTTACCATGTTCTGCACATTCTCTAAACTCTGAGTTCGGGCTGCTGGTGTATGTCCAAAAATTTCCGGAACTGCATATGTGTTTGTTTTTTCTTCTCTTCTACTGAAAGATGGAATATACTTATGTCCCAATTATCAGTTTATTTAAAGAAACATTGAGATACTCTATGGTCATGAAAAAAATAAAGCTATATCTGTAGTTTACAAACAATTGCCACATATTTTAAAAGCTCTGGAAGACCTTATAGAAATGAAGTAAAATGAGTAAACTTACTCAGGAGCAAAAAGCTTAATGAAGCAAATAAAGAAATTCCCCTTTATTTACGGCCTATTAGTTTGAAACAGCATTTTAAATGAAATTGAAAAAGTTAATATTATTCTCATGAAAAAAAAAAAAAAAAAAAAAAAAAGGAAGAAAATCTGTCAATGTTTTGATCGCCGGCAAACCGATTGAAGCATTAAAAAACACATTTCAGACAATAAGAGAGGAAATTTTTGAACAAGAAAGCAAAGATTTGGTTATGTCCTTAAATGTAGAGTCCTTATTTGAGCAAAATAGAAAACGTAAAATTCACAGAACAATTTGACTACGAAGCTCCTGATGAAAGTGAAGGATTTCGTGTTACGTAGAGACACTATAACCGTGCAACTGAACTGGAGGTTTAAGAAACTGAGAAATGTATAACAAAAATTTGAGTTTCTAGCTGGTGCGAATCTAAAATCAGTTACCGAAAATCTGATAATATTGCCTGGACCTTGGCCCTTTATTGCTGACTTGAATTGTTAAACGAGGTTTTAAATGTAAAAACATTATTTCTACCATTAGATAAATACTTTTATAAAAAGGATCATTTAGAAATCCTTTAGTTGCTCCACAATTTTAACTTAGGGAAAACAAGGAATTACAAAAAACATGGAGACAGCGTTCATAATTTTTAAGTATTCCAGTAACAATAAAATACTAAAAAACTACTTAAGATCTACTATGAGTCGAGAGATTAAGCAACCTGAATTTACCTTCTATAAAATCAGTATGTCTCAATCTTTACACATAAAATAATAAACGATTTTGCTACCCTAAACGCAAGAAAAATAAAGTGGAAGTAAATGATGGTTCATACACTCAAGAACAAATAAAATTCAAGCACTTTTCAAGCACTATTCAAGGACTGTTTCGATACATGCATAAAAATGGCGTAGAATAACACATAAGGAAAATAGCCACCCCATTGATTATCTATTTCAAAGAAATCTTATTGGATCTTTTAATTTTGATAAAAGGCATTTTCAAGACATTATATTATTAGAGAATTTTTAAAGAATAATGTGTTTTAACTTAGTGAGGTACAATGGAAAGAAATTTCACTTATAATAAAAAGATAAAAAAACAGAGCTTAATTTTTTTTATTTAAGTACAAAATAAATAAAAGGTATGGTATCATGCTACAAGAGAAGAAGGCAGGAGTAAAGTAGTTAAATTTTAGGAATTCTGAAAACTCATCAGGGGTCAAATACTAGCATTTCTGAAGTTGTGCATAATTTTTTACAAGTTATACTTTAATATTTTAAATAAATAGTATTCTCTGAATTCTCAAACCTTACAGCATTTGCGCTTATCCATACAAAAATAATTGGAATAAAGGTTAGATAATTTACTTTTTAAAAACAAAAGATTTAAAAAAAAAAAAAGTTTATAAAAAGGAATAAAAATTTTATTATCAGTTACACAGCGAAAAATTTATAATTGATATAATTCTGTGAAGCTTTTCCAGCTTGACACCATTTGCGATTTTTATGAATGACCGATTGACAAATTTTACAATGTTTTTCTGCAACCGATTAATAAATTTAACAATTTTTTTTGAATGACCGATTGACTATATTAGGAGGGGGGGGGGGGGGGGGCATTAGGTGAAATTGGCATCAAATTGACGAAATTTGCATTTTTTATCGCAATTATTGGACGAATTTTGTGGTATTTTTTCCCGACGATTTTTCAGAGGTGATTCTGAGTAAAAAAAAAATTACTGAAATTCACATAAAATTCTTTGAAAAGTTACAGCACAGGAGGAGGAGGGGAGAAGCCACTCCTGGCACTAACTATGCAGTTTTTTCGCGGCCTTTTGACAAAACTCGCCGTTTTTTCACGATCTTTCGGCGAAATTTGCTCTTTTTCGCGATCTTTCGACGCAATTTGCCACTTTTTCACGATCTTTCGATGCAATTTGCCACTCTTTCGCGATCTTTCGTCGAAATTTTCCGTTTTCTCGCGATCTTTCGACACAATTTGCCATTTTTTCGCGATCTTTCGTCGAAATTTTCCGTTTTCTCGCGACCTTTTGACGAAATTTGAAGTTTCCCGCGATCCTTTGACGAAATTTTCAGTTTTTCCGTGAATTTAAGACGAAATTTGTGGGTTTTTCGTGTTTCTTGGACGAAATTGGCGTTTTTTTTCGCGATTCTTTAACAAAATTTGCGTTTTTTCCGCGATCCTTTGACGAAAATTTCGTTTCCTCGCGTTCCTTTGATGAAACACGTGTATTTACGTGATCTTTTAATGCAATTCACGTTGATCCTCTGACGAAATTTGCTCTTTATTCGGGATCTTTTGCCGAAATTTGCGTTATTTCTCTATTCTTTGACGGACTATGCGTTTTTCCCACGACCTTTTGACAAAATTTGCATTTTTCAGCGATTCTTTGGCGAAATTACCCATTTTTTTTCATGCAAACGATCTTTCAAATTGATATTTTTCGGCGACCATTTGTCGAAGTTCGCAATATTTTCCAGCACTTTTCATTCCTTGAAAATGAATACTTTTTCTTCCAGCACTTTTCATTCCTTGAAAATGAACACTTTTTTTCCCAGCACTTTTTCTGTTTTTTCCAAAGCGTACGAACCATGTAAATGTATTTGCCTGATATTATATTTTATTTTATGTTAATTAAACATTGTTTCAGGTATCTTCCTTAATTAATGTACTGAAATTATAATTTATTTTTATCTTTTACATTATGTTTTGCAGGTTTTTTGTTTGTTTTGCTTTTTTAGTACTTATCGGTTGAAGGGACCACTTGTTTCCAACCTGGTTGGTAGCGATTTTTACCCATTTTCTGCAGCTTAAAGACTAACAGCAACTAAAAATGACTAGAAAAATATGTGAGAAAGGTTAAGAAAAATCTGTCGCAAAGCATCATGATCTCATTAACATATAAGTGCAATTTTCTTTTCTGTTATTTAGAATTTCTGAATTAAAATTAAATCTTTTAAAGTTCTAAAATAAACGCAAAATATTTATTCAATATAATTTATTTCTGTTTTTGCCCTTTATCAATTTTGAAGGAATGGGGGAGGGGGCGCCAAATTGACACACTGTCCCGGGCGCAATTTTCTCTTTGCACGGCCCTGCCTGTAAATGCCAAGTACTTCGTATTATACATGAAATAAGTTAGAGTAAACCTCAGCAACATATATGAACTTCATTATATATGAAATAGTTAAAAATAATTAAAATATGCCGCAAGCAATTCTCTCCACTCGTATATCATTAGGTAACGGAATTTTTTTTGTAATCCTGTAAATGAATAATAACTATTCTTTGCACTGCATATTCTACAGAATGCATATTTTAGTGCACTTCATAAATGCACATCAGTTTTATACGTTTGAAAGTGTGTAACATCATTAAAAATCATTTGAAACGAATTTTCCCCATTGACTGTAATGTAACGTTATACTTTTGACTGCCTCTGTAAATGAATTAAACATGCTACAAACTTCATTTGAAATAGGGAACGTGCTATGGTAAACGTCAATAATATCCAAAAATTTCAGGGCAATCCAAGCATATTTATGGGAGTTATGGACGCGGACAGACGGCCAGACAAACCGAAGTCATACACACTTTTCAACTTTGTTGGAAAGTGTTAAAATCAGCCTTTCGAAGGCTATGCTTAATCAAGTGGTAGATAAGTTTAGTAGAAATTTTCAGGACCTGTTCAAAGAAAGACACCTAAGAAAATATACAGCAGATCTGAAATTGAAATAGTAGGGGTAGCCCCCAAAAAGATCATAAAACTGTCTGATTTAGATGGATGTTGCTTTGTGAGGAAATGGAAACACTAAAGTCTAAAGCTAATTCTATCATCAAATACAGTCGAATCCGGTTAAGACGCTCACGGTTAATACACGATCCCGCTTAATACGCAGAATTTTTCCGATCGCTTGAACATCGATCATAAGGCTAATGTAAAAAGATCACGTTTAATAAGCGAACAGTTAATATGCGATCCCGCTTAATACGAGATAAATTTTCGGTTCTTTGAGGGGAAAAAAATCATGCTTAAGACACGAATTCATTGGTCAAGATGTAAATTCCTTCTCTTTTCTCGAGTGTTAGCAATTTAGCGGATTTTTATTAACTTCAGAAAAACACACTGCTTCCTAATAGTATTTAATTTATTTAACAACAAATTAAGGCAAAAATTACTAATCGGAAATAGTGGTAGATATTTGAATAATAAAAAAACCGCTAAATTAGCAAAACTGCAATACTTCTGTTTATAGCTTCGTGTATGTTTTTACTGTAGTAGATAGATGTAGACGAATTCAGGTTACTCAGATACGTCATGAAAATTATTATGATTAGATATGTTCATACACGTGTTGTTAGAGAGGTTTTAAATGTACTTTATATCGATACTATGTTTTAAATTGCATATTACAGGCAACACAAAATTAAACTCGTAAATATTAAATACGACTGCGATTGGATAATTCTTTCATGTTTACTTTTTGCTATAACATTTTATAAGGAGAGTTTTTCTTATTACTATATTAGTAATGAAGGACCGATTATAATGGTACTTATTATTACAAGTACTAAATATGATTTTAAAAACTGGGTTGTGCTTCAAAGATTGAATTTTTTTTTTCTTCTCTTTCAAAAAATGAGTCTAGTAGGAAAATCATTTTTGGTTGCAATCTACAATAAAGTCATGTTGGAATCCATATTTATTTTCCGCTATTATTCCAGTTTGTTCTATACGAAGAAACTATGCGTTAAAGTGGAATACAATTAAATTTCAATCTGAATATAGGTAAAAGACACAATTTTCGACCGTAAACGTATAAATGAAAGCTCTGAAGTTCATTTAGATGATTAAATTGTATAAATAAGACGCATTCCTTCAACATTATACAAATCACGTTTAATACGCGATCCCGCTTAATACGCGACTTTTGTCCACTCCCTTGAAACGCGTCTTAACCGGGTCCCAATGTATTCAGAATACCATACAAATGTTTTGAATTATTTGCTTACAACAGCAGATCCATCACATTTCTATATTTATTTCTATTTGGATTTTCTTGTCATTTTAAGCGCCTGTGGCATTTGAAAAAAGAAGTTTTCTAAGATCAAAACTTATTTGAGGTCCCCAATTCAGGAAGAACATTTGAAGAGCTTGTCGGAGTTTCCTCTTAGTCCGCACAACTTGGAAGAAAATCCTTATTATTTATATGCTGCCACCACCGATATGATTACGTGATATCGGTCACGCACTGAGAGGATTGTTTAAATGAAAACCAACGCTTTCAATTAACTAAATTAACAGTTTATTTACACACTATTTACACTTACAAACTCGGATATAGATGATCCGGTTCAACATTAAATTGAATACAGTAAATACTGGCTGTGTACTGTTAAACTACGTTAAATCACTCTCACTCTACACACGTTAAATTAGCTTTCCGGAAATCAATTTCGATCTCCCAACACATGGCCTCTAGGCCTAAGCTATCCGAGCCTCTCTCAGAGCTATCTAAGGCACGACTGTCCACCTTGCGAGCTACGCTCAAACTGACTATCCCAGCCTAAGAGACTGCCCTCCAGCAACCTCTTGCTCCTTCTCAATCTAACACCTCCGGAGCTTTTTACCTGGCTCCCATTGTCTCCCCATCTTCCACAGACATCTCAAAAGGTTGTGCACACCCCTCTCAAACTATCTTTTTTCCCCTCATACCATCTATACATTTTCACCGGCTTAGATCCAGTTTTAGATAAGGAAAGACTTATTTTAAAATTCCAGTACACAGCCCATACAATATATAATATATTAAGACAAAAAAATAATATAGAACCTCAGTTCTAATAGCAGATGTTTCTCAAAACCTGACAGAGCTTACCAATTATGTCTGTTGAATCTCCAATTACCAGGAATTAAACTTCTGAAAATTCTTTTAAAATTTTGTTGACAAAAAGGAAGAAAAACTTTCTCATAAAGGCCCTTTTTCATTTATAGTTTTGGAATGTTAAGTGATTTTTAGAAGTCTATTAACGATAATTTATTTCCAACAGCACATTTAAATTGTATTTTTTTTCCCTTAAAAATAAAGTAATATTTATAATAAATCACTTCAAAATACTAGAACAAATGGTATTATTAAAACGATGTAACTTTTCAGATATGATATAAAAATGTCGCTTGCTATTTGTAAACTTAAATGTATGCTACTTCTATATGCTCTATCAGCTTGCACACTATTTTTAAGTGCAGATTTTGATTGCTTTGCATTCTACTAGTGAGATATGGTATAGTCTATATTAGACAATGACGTATGTTAGCTGGTGACCTAAGGATGTATAGAGTGTACTTAATTTTAAATGCCACTATTTCCAAATAGTAATCTTTGAAGAATCCTTCTATATATAAAAAAAAGTTTTGATTTGGAAATGGACCAATGAAAATCTGGGTAGACATTCCCTGTAGATCGGCATCCAATTTGAATACTTAAGCATGGCCTTTCTTCGTTAATATTAAAAAAACTGTTGCATACAAAAATATGAAAATCGGTGGTATTATAGACAAATGTTTGATAAACACGCTGATGCAGACAGTTTTAAAATCGAAGAATTATTTTAAGAGATATTTAATGCTAAAGTTGGACAAAACCGTTCCATTAAAAAAGTTTTATTGGAGCAAAAACTATACATGAGAATTTAATTATTTTTAGATCATTTTATACGTTATAAGTTCCCGGTGTGCAGATTGCATTTATTTTTCTTATTTGACTGATTTTTTGAGGTTTTATTTCTATTTTAAATTCAAATTTTCAGCATTTCGAGAAATATTTTTTACAAATTTTAGAAAATGTTATTAATTTAAACTGTTGCCAATTGTATAAACAGCGCAAACAATGTTTACTTCAAATTAAAAATTTATTTACACATGACTATTATAAAAAAACACTTTAAAATTAGAATTAAATGATTACATGTTAATAGCAGGAAAATTACGCCATAAGAACCATGTTTACACTTGAATTTTAAAAGAGAAATAAAATCTTAAAATAAAAAAAATCATTATTATGCGTTAAAACTTGTAAATTGAGGAAATTACGTCACATTTAAAATGGCAAAACAATTTAAATTGAAAAATATATTTGCGCGAGATATTTTGAGATAATTTTTTCAACTATTATCGTGAATTTGAAGACAGCACAAACAATATTTCCTTCTAACAACAAAAGTATTTTCACATGAAAATTAATAAGAGAAATAAAACTTTGGTGTAAATTACATCAGATTTGAAACGATACATTTAAAATGAATTATTTAAAAAAACTATCTTATAGCGCTGTTAAAAAATACCGGGAGACAATGACATTGTTTACTTAATTCATTTTACATTAGCTTATTTTCAAATGTTTAACTAATTTTTTTTTTAATTAAATACGAAAACAGCCATTGTATCTCTTAACAGCAGCAGATTTGGTCTTAAAAATCCCCAATCCAAGGAAAACGAATGGAAACCCGTTTACAGAGAGATTGCTACTGTTTTTTTTAAATTTTAATTCAATATTTTTAAAGCCGATCAAATTAGCGTGCTTTTTGGATTTTGGTGTGCCTGAACGGGAGTTGGCAAGCATAGCTCGTAGGGGGCAGAGCCCCCTAGTTATTTAAAAAATAGTAGTTCCGAAAAACAAGCACCTGTATGTAACCAAAATTGTTCCTAAAAAACAGATTGTCACTGCACCTTCTAAAGCAGACACTAAATAAAACTTTAATTGCTTAAACATACGTCATTCTTTATAAGATAAATCATGCCCTTTTTAAAATTGGCAAAATGCAACCTGCCCCTTTTGAAAAGTAGTGAAATGTAAAATGTATTTTAATTATTCCCAGAGATCTCTCTTGTATATATCTGATGTACCACAGTATTTCTAAATCCTGTGCACAAGAGCTGCGAAAAATTATACCTCCTCTCTGGAAATCATGTGGCAATGGAATATAGGTCAAAATTAACATTTTTACCTATTGGCCACTGGCCAGTACGCTGATTTTTTTCACTGGCCAGTAACAAAGTTATGTAGACTCCGTACAAAATTGTGTTTTTTCTAACTATCAACATTGTAATTTACTAATATATGTATTACTTACCATTCGACATGATTACACTCAACTGAAAAATTTTATTTTTACTATTAATTGGAATGAAATAAATTCACAGGAAATTTTCAAAAAGGTTACAGCAGAGGGGGAACCCACCTCCTTTGGCACTAAGTAATATGCATTTTTCTGCGAACATTTAACGAATTTCGCATTTGTTTTCTGCAATCTTTTGACGAAATTCACGTTTTTTTCGTGATCTTCTGCAAAATCTGCATTTTTTTGCGATCTTTTGATGAAATTTGCGTTTTTTTGCGATCTTTTGATGAAATTGGTGTTTTTTCCGCAATCTTTTCGTGAAATTTGTGTTTTTTCCCCCCTCAATCTTTTGATGAAATTCACATTTTTTCCGCGATCTTTTCACGAAATTTGCGTTTTTTCCTCGATCTTGTTACGAAAGTTGCATTTTCTCCGCAATCTTTTCACAAAATATGTGTTTTTCTGCAATCTTTTCCCGAAATGTCTATTTTTTCCGCGATGAAGAGTTTCGTGATTCTTTGACGAAATTTTCGTTTTTTCCGCGATCTTTTCACAAAATTTGTGTTTTTTCCGCGATCTTTTCACGAATTTTGATTTTTTTCCCGTGATCTTTTTACGAAATTTGCGTTTTTTCCGCAATCTTTTCACAAATTTAGTGTTTTTTTCGCGATCTTTTCACGAATTTTGTGTTTTCTCCGCGATCTTTTAACGAAATTTGCGTTTTCTCCGCGATACTTTGTAGAATTTTGTGATTCTTTTTCGCGATTCTTTGATGAAATTTGCGTTTTTTCCGTGATTTTTTGATGAAATTCGAGTTCTTTACGTGGTCCTTGGGCGAAATTCACGTTTTTTCATGTTTCTTTGACGGAATTGGTGATTTTTTTCTGTGAATGATTTACGAAATTGATTTTTTTCGGCAACCATATCGAAATTAGCGATATTTTTATGTCTGAATTTTCGGACTGATGACCTTTTATTTTTTCCCCGGACTGATGACTTTTTTTTTTTTTTGGAACCGAATGCCTTAAATTTTCGGAAAATTCGAGACAGAATCAGCCCTGCGCTTTCTTTTCTTACGTCCGGGAGAATCGCCGATCTGGACGCAGTAAATTCCGAACGAATTTCACCCCTTTCCTCCCTGGCATCGATCTTTCAACCATCACGTTTGGCAATTGGTGCCCATTCAGTTTGGCGAGTGAGGACAATAAAGTTAATCGCCATGTTTTAAGTGTTACTCGATGCCTGGCGAGTGGCGAGTGCTAATTTTGTGCTATACAATGGAATTGTATATTTTTTATGTACAGTCGAACCTTGTTAAATGCAAACACTCACAAGGAATTTTTGTTTTGTTCGTGTTAAAAGTAGTTTGCGTTATCCAAACTTTAAAAAAATTATATATTCCATGTAACAAGAATAAATGTACATACATATTTTCAAAACTTGCTGTGTTGATGGTGTTAATTTTATTTCCTACGATCGATCCATCAAGAATATAGATCTACACGTGAGGTAACTCTTGGTGGAAATCTTTTCAAGAATATAGCACAAAATTAGCACTTGCCAAGCATCGAGTAACATTTAAAATGTGGCGATTAACTTTATTGTCCTCACTCGCCAAACTCAATGGGCATCACTCGCCAAATGCGATGGTTGAAAGATCAATGCCAGGGAGAAAAGGGGTTAAATTCGTTCAGAATTTACGGCGTCAAAATCGGCGATTCTCCTGAACGTAAGAAAAGAAAGTAGCAGGGGTGCTGTCTTGAGTTTTCCGAAAATTTAAGGCATTCGTTTCCAAAAAAAAAAAAAAAAAAACAGTCATCAGTCCGAAAATTCGGACATAAAAATATCGCTAATTTCGATATGGTCGCCAAAAAAAATCAATTTCATAAATCATTCATAGCAAAAAATCACCAATTCCATCAAAGAATCGTGAAAAAACGTGAATTTCACCCAAGGACCAAGTAAAAAAACGCGAATTATGTCAAAACATTGCAGAAAAAATGCAAATTTCATGACAAGATCGTGAAAAAATGCAAATTTCGTTAAAAAATCACAGAAGAAACACAAATTTCGTGAAAAGATCGCGGAAAAAAAACTCAAATTTCAACAAAGAATCACAAAATTCTTCAAAGTATCGTGGAAAAACGCAAATTTCATGAAAAGATTGCAGAAAACGCAAATTTTGTGAAAAGATCGCAGATAAAACGCAAAATTCGTGAAAAGATTGCAGAAAAATGCAAATTTCGTGACAAAATCGCGGAAAAAATGCAAATTTCGTGAAAAGATCGCAGAAAAAACGTAAATTCTGTGAAAAGATCGCAGAGAAAATGCAACTTTCATCAAACGATCGTGGAAAGAATGCAAATTTCATGAAAAGATTGCAGAAAGAATGCAAATTTCATGAAAAAAATCGCAGAAAAAATGCAAATTTCATGAAAAGATCGCAGAAAAATGCAACTTTCATTAAAAGATCGTGAAATAACGCAATTTTCACAAAAAGATTGTGAAAAAACACAAATTTCACAAAAAGATTGTGAAAAAACACAAATTTCATCAAAAGATCGCGAAAAAAGCAAATCTCGTCAAAAGATCGCCTAAAAACAAATTTCGTCAAAAAATCTTGAAAAAAAATGCAAATATTTTCAAAGAATGGTGAAAAAAAACCCCACAAATTTCATTAAAAGATTACAAAAAGAAATGCAATTTTGTGAAAAGATTGCGGAAAAAAACAGAGATTCGTGAAAAGATCACGAAAAAACGCAGATTTTGCAAAAGGTCGCGAAAAAAATGTGAATTTCGTCAAAAGATCGCGAAAAAAACACGACATTTGTTGAATGAACGCAGAAGAATGCATATTAGTTAGTGCCGAGAGGGAGGGGGGAGGGGGTTCCCCTCTGCTGTAACCTTTCTGAAAATTTCCTGTGAATTTATTTCATTGCAATTAATAGTAAAAATAAAATTTTTCAGTTGAGTGTAATCATATCGAATGGTAAGTAATATATATTAGTAAATTACAATGTTGATAGTTAGAAAAAACACAATTTTGTATGGATTTTACATAACTTTGTTACTGGCCAGTGGGTAAAATGGTAATTTTGACCTATATTCAAGGAGAATTGGCCCGTATTCATGTTATAACCGAAAAAATCCACGAAAGTTCCAGACAGCCATCTTGATTTATTTCTGTAGAATAGAATCCAAGTCTTCACCGCCACAGCGATGTCTCAGTTTAATTAACGTATGTAAATAACTTTGTGAAAACAACTTTAATTCGCGTTACATACTTTTTTTCACCCCTCACTGCAAATCTTAGAATAGAATTTCATCTTTTGAATAGGTCTGCTAGTCTGCGGCTATCAAGGCTACAGACATTTCCCTTCTGAAACTAACATATTTTAAGTTCGAAAAGAAAATAGAACTCAGTACAACTGAATGGAAAAGTTGGGAAAACTTGTTTCGTTCTTGCTATGAGTAGGAAATATTTCAACGGCTGATCTTTTTAATTCGTGATAAACAATATTTCGTGTTAAAAGGACTAAAATCACAGTAAATGCCTATGAAACTTAATGGGACAATTGGAAACAGTTCGGGTTAAAAGTAATTTGCGTTAAGCATGTTCATGTTAACGAGGTTCGACTAGGTATAATTCATAAAATCAGATCAAATTAATATTACTTCATTTACTATAGCTAAAATTACACATGTCCTACACTTTTTTTACTTAAACACAACAATGCATTTTCTGCAGAAATAATATCCTTTTCTTGTAAAAAAAGAAATTATTTTTTTTCCAAATAAAAAAAAAAAAAAAAAATCAGATTTTCTTTTATTTAAATTGGATTTTTAAGATTTTCTGTGTTAAGGTATTGAATGCAGTGGCATAGGAACTTTGTACAAACAGAGGGAGCTGGTGCATATTGCAGAAAGCTAGTGACGCAGATCATTTCGTTCATTTTGGAGGGTTCCTTCATAGTGTTGCACATTTCACAAACAGGTATATAAAATAGAAGCATATCAAAAGATCAACTCTTTAATCCAGTTAAAATAATTTTTAATAGATATACTTGATACATAGAAACTTAATTTATGTACGATCTTGAATACAATATTCAAATTTAAGGCTTCTCCCACTTTCATTTACCATAAATTAAAGTACTTTCTATTGTTTTGCTTACTAAATTCTTTACAAATCTCTTCCAAATCAATTTTAAAGGCCTCCTCTTTATAAATATGTTATCGGTACAGGTAATTTGTAATTGTAGTAGACCTATATAAGACCCCTATTTTTGTGGAAATCAGGAGGGTTGTAAACAATGAGAAAAAGGGGGAAGGCACAAACAAGTGTGCTCATCACCCCCTCTCTCTCTCTTCTTTATGTTGTTTATTGCGTGAATTTCTTAGAAAAAGTATACTTTATTTTTTAATTCAGCAATGTATCGTAAACAGATGTGGTGCGAGAATTTCTCCCAGGAGAGCTGAGCCTGTCTGAAATATTCCAAGGGGAGACAGAGCTCCCTCAGCTCCTATGCCCTTGATTGAATGTATACCAAGAATTGTAAAGTTTCCAACACAATTAAACCTCTAACTAGACAATATAAAAAGAGCATAGATTTATATTTATTTTTTAACTATTAAAATTAGAATTAGTAATTATAAAAATAACAAAAACTGAAAAGAAATAAGTTCATTTGTTAACAGCACAAATAACAAATATCATGGCAGCTTTTCTTGAATTTGTACTTTGTAAGATTATGAAAGGCTTAAAAGTATGCTAATCAGGAAAAAAATATGAAAATTTTTAATCACATTTGTTAAGTTAAACCATATGTATACACAGTGTAAATATAATTACAAGAATAACCAGTCATATACACTAACATAAACTTCTCAAAATGACAAACTTCTGAAAACAGGGGTCGATGCAGTTTTTTATTCTTGGGGCCCATTTTGTGAAAAGTGGAAGTTATTTTTGTGAAAAATAACATTTTGAAACGAAAGTTAAAATCCAGTTACTCAAATTCGAACCAAGAATTTATGAACAAAAACATTCTTTACCCTTTCAAACCCTTGCTAAAGTTTTTGTTTTTCATGACCTGGTTTTATTTACAAATAACACATTTTAAAACAGTTTTTATGAAAAAGAATGATACATAGGGGGCCTATTTTATTAAATTTATTTCTGTGAAGGAGCCCATTTTGTTAAATTTATTTTTGTGAAGGGGCCCATTTTATTAAATTTATTTTTGTGAAGGGGCCTATTTTATTAAACAGATTTTCATGAAAGGGTCCTAAATAGGCCCCACATTTTGCCTGGATCAACCCCTGCAAAATATTGAATATCAACATTATTCCCCTACCCATTCAGTGAGCATTATTGGCTTGCTATGCTTAAAATTAAATTTGAAGGATAATTAATATTTTCCTCCGATATATTCTTTCACAGTAGATGTTAAATTTACGTTTTTATTCTGTTCTCCTTAGCCCCAATTTATAGCTGTTATAATTACATTTGTAAAAGTAGAATGAGATTTCTCCCATACTTCTTTAATCATTATTTTATCTGGATAATTTTATAATGATTGTTAACCTATTTCATATAAAATAATAAATAATTTGATTACTCATAAGGAAGTTATTCCGATTCCAACAATATGAATTAGTATAATAGATTTAATTAACTTAATTGCTCTTTATGTCTGAAAAACTTACTACTTACAAGTACAGTAGGGATGCACCGGATATTGATTTTGCCGGATATCGGATACCACCGGATATCCGAAGCTCCTTTGCCTGCCGGATTCGGATATCCGGCAATATCCGACACTAGATATGTTTTTAGTTATATGGTGAATTATTTCTTTATATAACGCCATCTCAGAACAATAAATTACGAACATGTTTCATACATCATTAAAACATTTTAAATGTATTGAAATATAATTTACAAAAACTATATATCTCTTTGAACATCAGGGCTTGAAATTCAAGTTTTCCCCAGAAGGGGAGTTTCCCAGCCAACATTTAAACATACAGGGGAGTTGAACTGTTAGAAAGGAAAAAAAAATATCTTTAAACCCCGTTATTTTTTATGTACCACTTAAAGAATTACATTTATAGACATGACAAAATACCTTTGAAATAATTTAAATTAACAACTCAAGATAATTTATTATCAAAAATGTTTATTTTTATTAAAACAAAGGAACAAAATCAAGTTTTATATATACCATGTCTATTTTTCAACTTTCACTTAATGTTATGGGCAATTAACAATTGGGTTGCTAAATGAATTTCTTAATTTAGAATTTATTCCATTTTGCATGTTTTAGCCTCTTTCACAAGTTACACTTTTGACAAACAGCACAGACCAACTTTTATAACTTTAGAAATTATCGGAAATGCACGGTTATGCTCTGTTAAAAAATTTTAGAAAACTTTGCAAAATTTGATGTGCATTATTTTTTAACTTACTTGCATGAATAATGCATATCGGTGATTCTATTGTCAATACCCTACGGTGATTGTATGTCACTTCTGAACAAACTTGTTTTATTATATCCTTAATGGAATTATAGTCAAAACTGTAATCCCTGGTATTTTCGTTAAAATTGAACTATGGAATTTTAAATGCATTCAACATGTCCAAAAACACTTCAGTGTATATATTGTCATCATTTCTGTTCACAATTCCAATGACATCAGTTTCTGCTGACTGCAACTGTGTTTCAAAGACTAGCAACTCAACCTTAGGCCATAACTTATGTTAAAATGTTACTAACGTTTTAATTTTAATTCACTTTCATTCACTCCCATCAAGAATCTAACCAGTAGTCAACTTTCTTCATATCCACAAGTTTTAAATTTTCAACAACTTCTGCTCCATCAGTCAGTCCTTCAATCAAAAACTGTATCAACCTTTTCCTGTAATGTCTCTTAATTTTCTCAAGGAGCCGTTCTCTGCTCCAGAAGCTAATGTGTAGCTTGGCAATATTTCATTATTCAAATCTGTTTCATTGCAATTATAGATTGGGGGGGGGGGGGGGGAGAAGGCTGAGTAGTGGCATCTGGTAGGGTAAATAAGAAAGCCTCCCATTTATCTGAAAATTCTTATGGAACCCCAGTCAACAAAAATGTTTTGGTCCCATGCTTTTCAGATAACCGGAGTTTTACTGTACTTGAAAGATTAATGAATAAATGTTATGCTTATATTGAAATTTTTTCAATCTATTGAGTATGAATTAATAATATTAAATAAACTCCTTGTGAATCCTTCCTATTTATTTATTTATTTATTTGTTAAGAAATACTTTATTTTTGTAAGATTTTAAGAAACATTTATTTCCTCAAAGTAATTTCTTTTGTTAAGGGGACATTCCAGTGAAACTGGTTTTCCCTTCTCAAATCATGAAATTCTATATTAACCCATGGGAAATTTTATCAAGAACAAAAAATTATACATTAGTCATACATTATAAAACACTTTCTAACACTATCATAATATTGTTACCAAATTTAATTTTTTTTTTCATTCACATCACACAGTTAAACACTCAAGGGGACCCTTGAAAATGGCCATTCCGTAACGTTAAACCAATGGGCAGGGTTTTTTTTAATTGTTTAAATTTGAAAAGTTTTAAAAGATTCTTTTTGCATAAGATAGCTGAGCTCGATCTTTCATACGGCTGTTTTTTACTTTTTCGATTTCGGTTGCAGATTTTTTTGCATGGAATTGCAATGCATTGGAATTTTAAATCCATATCCAAAGTTTAAAAAGGAAATATTCAATTGATTTCTTCTATTACACGATAAAAGGTTGATTTTAAAAGTCATGTCCTAATTTCTGTGAATTGCAAAAATCAACTAGTTTGTTATTTCTAAACGTGTTTTTTTTAAGTTCACCAATTTTTTTTTCTTCATGTGTGCCACAAGTGTAATCTCATTTTGTTTAGTGCTGACTTTTGGCCAATTCGGTAGGGCTCAGTCTCCGGTGGCCATTACTGCCCTTTTAGTTATTTCCTGTTTTGGGCACAGGGAAAAAATATCGCAAAATACATAAATCGGTAATAAAAAGTCCGTCATGAGTAAATATCGTGAAATTCCTCAGCCGGTCGCAGAGAAAAAACGCGAAAATTTTCAATCGGATGCAAAAAAAAATCGTTATTTTCATCAGTATGTCGCAAGAACAAACAGGGAAATTTGCCAATCGGTCACAGAATAAAATTGCTATATTTGTCAATTGATCTCGAGAAAAAAAAATTATGAAATTCACCGATTGGTCTCTAGAAAAAATCGTGGAATTCGTCAGTCGGTCGTGAGGAAAAAGCACAAAATTTTTGAGTCAGATGCAGAAAAACAACTATGAATTTTGTCAATCTGTCGTAAGATAAACCTGTGAAATCTGCTAATCGATAGTAGAAAATATCACGAAATTTGTCGGTCGGTCCTGAGACTTGATCGTTGTTTTACAAAGAAACATTTTCAGAAAATGATTTTTTGGAAACAGGAGCCACCCGCCCACAATAGGGCATAATAAATAGGACACAATAATAATCTTTAGGGCACGAATCTTGCCATCCCTTCTCGAAATTCAAGCCCTGTATCTGCCATTCAAGCCCTGTAATATATATTAATAATATTGCATAAAAAATGTAATTTAAACATTAAAATATTCTGTTTATTTGTACAATGAAATGCTGATAATTGCTACTGGATTGGGATATGGGATTGACTATATTGATAATTGCTGATAATGAGGAAATTGCACGTTTTTCAATTTAACTTGCATTTTATAGAGTACAAAAGTACCAGCATTTTGATACCATTTTTACGTTTTTTTGAAACTCGGAAAATCCATTAAATCAACTTTTAAAATGCAGTTTTCGTCTTGGCGGGAAAAAGCCGCGTCACGTGATGAAAGCGGTTTCGACGTCACTGCACATGTAAACAAATCTTTGCTGTATTTCCCCCTTGCTTTTCTATGAGAATAGGCTTGGGTTACGCTGAATGGTTTCTTTCTTTTCTTAAAAATGATTAGTAGAACAAACTAAAAGCATTGTAAATTGTTGTAATGAATAATTAATATTGTGAATTCGAGTGAGATTTTTCCCCCCTCGTTTTTCTAAGGATTTTCATTTCGAGATCTTGATGTAGAAATAAAATATCGGTACAAGTTTATACTACAGTTGTATTTTATAGAATAATGTACTTTTCTTTTTCATATTAATATTCTACAATAATTGATTTCACAAACTGGTTCAAATAGTATTTCATGACCGACCGGAGGGGGGGGGGGGGGAACTTATAGAAAAGTTTTTGTATTTGTATTTTATATTTGAAATAAGAATTTGCCCTGCTTTCGTTAAATGTTTTATCTCTCCAGTTGTTAAATAAGCTATTTTTGAATCAAAAAACAGATAAACTCAGAAAGAGAGCAATTTGCTTGAGGTAGCCTTAAGATAGCCTTACAGAATTTTTATATAAATGTACCCAAAAAATTTTAACAATTCTTCAAAAATGTTTTACATGGGCAAAAAATAACAAGTTGTTATTTTAAATGCTATCAGTTTTATGAATTTCATCAGACCTTGGGATTGAAAATTTTACGCTAAAGTGCAGAATGCAGAAAACTGCAGATTTATAACTCACTGTTTAGTTTATGAATTCTATTTTTTAATTTTGTTATAAATTAACAGTATTTCAACGGAAGTTAAAAGGGCCAAAAGAGAAATTCAGGCATCCCCCGACTTACGTAAGCAAACCACTCAAACAAACAAAAAGAACTACATGCATTCAAAACTTATTCGCAAGCAAATAATACTAAAACGGTAATTAAATTATTTTTACACCTTTTTTTTTATTTAACTTAATTTTGTTTTTGCATGTAAGGATAGGATTTTGTATTCGATCTTTCACTCACTTTCAGATAAATTAAGAAATATAAAAGTTATGCACAAAGGTATGCTTGCAGTGACAATGCAACATTTTAATATTTTTAGAAGTTAATTAGAAATTAATACATTAATTTTAACGGGTGTTTTCGTTAGCCCATCACAGTTGATAAATCGTCGAATACTCTTTGTCGTTACAAGTTGTAACAACAGTGGATTTACTATTCTCTAAACTACAGTCGCCCAAAAAAGGTCAAATGGTTGTGAAGCTGCAATTAGTTTAGACAGTAAAAAGGTAGAAAATATAAGTAAAAAATAAAGAGTGTAATATATTTAAGAAATATGGTTGAATAAATTAACACTTTCATATTAATTGAACAATGATTATTCGTTGTAAAAGCAATTTAGAAATTCTAAATGATAGTTTAAATAATGTTTTTCTTTTCTTTCCTCTTTCCCATACATTAAAACAGAAATAGAACAAAGATTACAATTTTTTTCAAAATAAATTCACGAGCTTACATTTTCTACCAAATGTAAAGAAAGCAGTGAATTTTACATAATCGGGTTCGATAGCCATGCCAAAATTATCGTATTATATTGGACATTTTATGGGAAAATCATGATTTGCAATCAAAATGAGGTGTGATTATTAGGATAAACATTGGATACTTATAAAAGAGTGTATTTTTTTTAAAGTTTTTGCTTTAATGCTTATTTTTAAGTAAGCACAAAAAAATGAATAAAAGGCAATACTTATAAATTTACTCGCGTATGTTGTCGTAATTTGTTTCTGATCTATGGATACGCACTTATTACCGACAGTTGTAAATTTAAAATTTTTATTCCATAAGTCAGTATTAAGCAAAGAATTTTTTCTTATTTTCTGCATTATTGCTCAAAATTTCATTTTCTCATAGTAAATTTCAGTTAATTTTTTATCTGTAATATAACCTGAATTACACGAAATTTTATTCATAACAAAAAGTATTATTAAGCATTACAATGAATTAAGGAAACATTACATTTCAAGAACTAGATAAAGGCGATTTTACTTTACTTACGATTTATTGTTTAATAAAACTCGTTCTTTATTCTTTTAAGTAAATTAAAAATAAATGTGCCTTTTAGCTTTAGCTTCTTGTATCTTTACCCACATGAAATGCATTTTTTATGCCCTTAAAATAAATTTGAGGGGGAAAAAAACTAAATCTAGAAGGTATAATATCATATTTTTCGAATCCAATCAATTGCAGCACTTTTCTAAATGAAAATTAATACAAATGTATAAATTAATAGTACATTATATTTCGATATGTTAAAATAATCTTTTGACTCTAATTTGATTTTGTGTAAATGAGTCTTTAAAAGATGTTTATAGTAGATAACAAACAGAAAGCAATGGAAAACAGCTTGCATGCACAATGCAGATCGCTACGGAGAATCCGCATTTCATGTGTAGTGACGTCAAACCAATCCCGTCCCGTTTTCGGATCACGTGGTTTTATTTTGCTTTTAGCGGAGTTTAAAACTGCAATAACTAGTTATTTTAAATTATTTTTACAATTTCGAGTTGAGTTTCGAGGAATGTAAGATCGTCTTCATCAATTAAACACAAAAGAAAGCACAATTTAGAGTGAATGCAGCTTCCCCATTGCTAATAATTAATTAATTTGTACAATGAAATGGTGATAATTTGTATAGTAAATTTTAACCAATTAATATGCATATAATTGTAGAGTATTTTCATAAAGAAATACTACATACTTTCTTTTTAAAATTTTAACATAAAATATCTACTAATATACCCATGATTAAAGAGTTATTTTCTCCAAACATAGGTTTAATTGATGCCCTTTTTCTGTTTTAATTATTTAATATTGTTTTTGCTCTAAGTCACGTTTAGTTTTAAGTTAAATTATTTTGATATTTATAAGTAAAAAGAAAATTACTTTTAATTTTAAATATTTATAAGGAAGTTACATAAATAACTAGTTAGATTTGCCAATCCCAAAACTTTCTTCTATCTCATACATCTTAATATTTCAAAAAGTAGTTCCAAATGTTACCATAACTTAATATTATTAGTTCAATATTATACCAACTTTGATTTTGATCTAAAATTTATGCTCCAGTCAATTAATCAGAATAAGAATAAGTTAATCTCGATCATGATATTTATTAAAATCAATAATTTTTTCGTTATTCTGTTGTACATCAGCTGTTTGTGAATAGTCAGCTTAGCAGGATGCGAAATTCCCTTCGCTTCATGAGCCACCAATATACAGCACAAAAAAAACCTGCGAAAAATCGAGAAAATTTTACAAAAATCTCTGTTACAGTGCCACCTCCTGGCAGAATATTTCCAAATGCAAAGAGAAACTGCTGGCCATAGCCAAAAATATACACACAAAATTGGTTCAATTCTATGCTTAGCTTCATACACTTTTCAATGGTAAAATAATGAAAATAACACAAAAATCCGTATTATAGCGCCCCCTTCCAGCAGAATATTTTCAAATTGAAGGAGGACCTGCTGGCCATAGCCAAAAACATACCCCCAAAAATTGGTTCAATTCTATGCATAACTTCATACACTTTTCGATGGTACAAGAATGAAAGTGGCACAAAAATCGCTATTACAGCGCCTCATTTTGTCAGAATATTTCCAATTTAAAGGAGAACCTGTTGGACATAGGCAAAAACAAATACAAAAAATTTTGTTCAATTATATGGATAACTTCATACACTTTTCGGTAGTACAATAATGAAAATGGCACAAAAATCGCGATTACGTGACCCCCCTCCTTCCAGTGGAATGTTTCCATATTGAAGGAGGCTGACATCTAAATCCGTCGAAAACCGGAAATCGAAAAACTTCCTATTACAATACTTTCTTCTAAAAATAGGCCTGTTTAATTGTTAAACTTAAAAAAAAGAAAGAAAATTAATAAAGTCATACTTTAATAAAGAACTTCAAATTTTATTTTGCATTCTGAAAGTAAAGGTACAATTTTCTGAAAGAAGTAAACATAAATTCTTAAATTTATTATAAAGAGTTCAAATATCAATGTTAGGAAAGCTGGCAATTCTTTAAAATTTTGAGAATTACCTTTTACTCATGTATAGTGAACTTACTTTCATATTTTGTATTATAAACAAAATTGTTCGGCATTGTTTGGGGTCAAACTATTTCTGTTATCCTTATATATTCACTTCGTTGCGCTCTGCCGGATATCCGGCAGAGAAGTCGGATATCCGGTGATTGTGATCCGGATATCCGACGGTATTTCGGATATTGAAAAATCAGCCGGATATCCGTTGCATCCCTAAGTACAAGGAATGTTTAAAAGCTTCTTTCACTTATTTAATGCCAAAATATCTTTAGAAACACTGCAAATTATAATACTTTTCTTGCATTTTAATCAGATTTTTGTTTTTAAATTAATCTGATTAAAATAGTTGACACCCTATTTCCTACTCAACTATTGCTTTTTTTTAGAGATTACCAACTAGTTCCTTTTCCTTTCTAGAATAAACACTAAATATAATATGCTAGTGCTAGACTATTAAGGGTTAGTAATTTATGTTTTAACTTCATTGCGAAAACACAAATATAATACAGTTTCTATACTTCAGGAAATAACTTTTCGATAAATATTCGATATAATTTAAAAGGCACTGATCATTTTGATAACATTCACCATTTATTTTCAAACATCAAATAAATCAAAATATAACACTTACATTAGTGATGCAACGAATAGTGGTTTGGCCGAATAACCGAATACCGAATATTCGGCCAAGTTACAGCCGAATATTCGGCCTATTCGGCCGCCGAATAATGAACTTATTTTTGCCTAAAAACAAAATATAGTATGCACTATATGCACAATTCTTATATATTTCACAGTTAAAATGTATTGTTTTCTTTTAAAAAATTATTTATATACAAATTTTTAATTTTTGAAAGCATTATTTTACTCTGAAAAAATATTCGGCTATGTTCGGCCTAAAAATAGCCTCAATAATTTAATTCAGCCAAAAAAAGAAATTCTTAGCAAAAATTCCTCATCAGGTACTTTCTAGTTACATTTTAATAGATATTATGTGTGTTGTTACATTTTAAAATAATGACAAAATTTTAAAAGTACTAGGAAACACAAGTTTCAGCTTTCAGATGAAATAAAATAAAAAATAGGAAATCGTAATATCTTAAGAAAAACCACTGATAAAAAGGATGAAAAGAATATCCTCTAAAATGGTGGAAAGAGATCATTGTAGACTTTATAAAGCTCACATTTAACAAAAAAATTTTATTATTATCATTATTTTTTTTTCTTTGCTGTCAGCAGATAGCACTATTAAGAAGTGTATAGTGAATGTTTTCAGATTCAGAGGAAGGAAATATCTGTAAGGAAAAACAAATTACATTCATTGCCTTTAACAGTATCTGATGCTCTAACATACCAAAGATCAATAAATTATTTAATTATTGTAGGTAAAAATCGTTTACACATTTTAATCATTCGCCATTAGATTAACTGATATACAAATTAATGAATGAGTTAAAAATTCCTAAGAAGAAATTAGTTCAAAGTGTGGCAACACGCTGGAATAGCACCTATTATATGTTGGAGAGATTACTGCAACAAAAAAATGCACTTTCTGTATATGCAACTAAATTTGGAGAAATAAATAATCTGACAGCAAACCAGTGTACTATTTTAGAAAAATTGCTCAATCTATTACAACCATTTGAATAAATAACAAAGCAAATTGCTTCATCGAGATCATTAATTTCTGAAGTCATCCCAATAGTTACAGCATTAAAATCTTATTTATTTAAATCTGGAGATTTTTTTCGTGTAGGCACCATGAAAGACACTCTTCTACAAAATTTGGAGAAGCGTTTTGTATCGATTCAAGACAATGAACACTATTCCATTGCAACGGTTTTGGACCCCAGATTTAAAGTGTCTTTTTTCAACAAAGATGAAGCAAAGAATGTAGGAGTAAAGTCCAAATTAACTGCTTTAGTAAGACTAAGAAAGGCTAGTATGAAACCAGTAACAGAATGTGAACAAAATATTTCTAACATAATCATTCCATCTTCACAAGTTCCAAATTCTTTGTGGGCATGCTTTAATGAAATTGCAAGCGAATCACAGAGTGAAACTCTAAAGTTCCTTTCAATGTGAAAAAGTAAAAGAAATTAGTAATTTTCTTTCCCAGCCACTACTAGAAAAACAACAGTGTCGTTTGGAGTGGTGGGTGAAAAATTCAGAAGACTTTCCAAACCTTTCACAATTAGCCAAAAAGTACCTTTCTGCTCTAGGAAGTACCGTATATAGTGAGAGATTATTTTCAGAAGCAGGTAGCATTTACGAAAAAAAAAAGAAATAGGCTATCACCTGAGAATGCTGAATTATAATTATTTCTGCATCACAATCTACGTTTATTGAAAACATTTTAACTGTTTTTTAAGGCAAATATAAACAGTACAATGCTATTCTTGAAAAAAAAAAATGTAAAATGTAAATGCATACTAATTAAAAGAATTTAGTACTTACATTTCTTTCATTATTTAATAGGAAATAATAACACACTAAAAAGAATCACTTAAATTATATTTAACTTTTAAGCGTATTTTACTTAAAAAAACCCTTAAGTATTGCAACATATACAACTTAAATATCTTATACATATAACACATCTATATCTAATCAATCATATATTTATGTTCTTTATAGGTATAATTCATAATATTATTGAAAGAAATATTTTTTTACATAACAAGGGATAAATGTTAAACTTCCCATTATGATAAAAAAAAAAAAATTGAATTTGCTTGTACAGCTGTATTAAAACAATTTTGAATAGATTAATTTTAAATTTAACAGATTATGTTAGCTTATTACAGATACTTTTTGCGCTTACTGATACAGCATAAAAAAATTTTAACATGATTCCCAAATTAGTCTCTTATATAAAAATGGGTACATAAAACCCATTCGGGGTATGAAAGTTAATGGGAAAAAAAGTATTAGTTAATTTCAAATAAAATTTTCATTATACATGATGAATATAAATTGTCAAATTAAAAAGTTATACTGTGTAAATATAAAAACACTTATTACAGTATTATTCGGCCAAGGCCGAATAATGGACTTGATATTCGGCCGAAGCCGAATATTCGGCAGACAGGCCGAATGGGCCGAATATTCGTTGCATCTCTAACTTACATGGGTTGTTTAACATTTTAAGACTCTGCCAGAGATTAGCTCTTTAATACTATACTAAAATTAAATAAAAAGTTTCTTTATGCAACAGTATTAAAAAATTATTGCATAAATTTTGACAAATTTCCAGAAGAATGCATATTCATACGATACTCATGTTTCAGTCATTATAGTATGTTATAAAAACAAAATTAAAAAAATTTATACCTATAAATAATTTTTAAGATTCAATTTCATATATCGATATATGTATTTAAAAAATTACAATTAACACAAACTTTCTTATAAAAAAATTTCACATAATTTAATCGATATTTATTTTAACAAGAAAATAAATGAAATTCAATTTTTAGAGGTTAAAATGTCTCATTCGAGAGCTTATAAAATACGTATTTAAACCCTATATCCTTCATCATAAACAACATAAAAGGTATAATAGCTTTAATCATAATAATATGGTAGTACTGTCTAATATAATACATAGGGCCATAAAATTCGTCATTCTGGGTTAATTAAAAGATGAATCAGGATTTAAGTACATTCGATCGATAAATTAGAAGGAGTAAATCGAAAAATGCATTTGCATTATAACAAATACAGTCTAATTTTACTTTATTAAAAATACATAGCAGTCTCATACCGTCAACAACAGCCATATCAAAAAAAAAAACTAAATACAGTCCATGTTTTGTGACGTCAGAAAGAAGAAGTTCTAGTTGCGGGCGTTTCTGTTTGTGATTATTTTTTTGTGTGATTATTATTTAAACGCACACACACATTTTTGCATAGTTTTTAAAATGCCATCATAATGCAATGAAGAAATATTAACAAATATCTAATAAGAGGGATGTTATGACAATTATTTCCAAAGCAGAATTTAGGAGCATTTGTTTGAAGGCGGTCTCTGGTGGAAAACAAATTAAGCTCTCGTTGCAGGTAGACCAGGGCATAGAGTAACGACGAAGATGGAACATTTACGGCAAAATCTGTAATGGCAACAGTACTAGAGTTTGAGTGCCTAGAGTATATAGTGTGGAAATTGTCTATCCCTGTAATATTAACCTTTATACTTAAAAAGTGCTAAAATATTGTACGTGCAACGATGCTGCTGAAATATACAGATCGCAGTGACATCTGCAGGATATTTTCTACAACTGCAAGATATACTAGTCTATATAATGTAATACGAAAATCCCGCAGATGTCGCTGCGATCGACACTTAGGATTAACAGTATCGTCACACATTTAAGGGATACAAATTTTTAGCGTTGTTTGGATAGCATATTTCCACACTAGGTATTCTAGACGCGGTAGTTTGAAGAAATATGTTTACCCTCTATGTTTTGAATATCTATTCTTTCCTAAAACGAAGCAGGTGTCAGACTAGAATTAAGGCTCCTATAATCCCAGATAGCATGTAAGGTTTCCGAAAACGGTCGTTTTTCTTTACATTCTAATTATCCTGCAAAGGTTTTCGTGATAATCGTGTAGCCAACCCATGTTCGGAAATCATTATGATCCGTACGATTTTTGCGCATGCGCAACTTATTTCTTTTCACAGCCATAGCGTAGCCAAAGGACATGGCGTGGCGTCTCCTTTGAAAGCTTTCTGCAGAAAATTCGGTAAGTTTGCCATTACTTTTTACTTATTAGTATATATCATTATTATTTAAATCGTTCTTACTGTAGTCTTTTTTCTTCTGTACTGTCTTATATTTAAGATTTCTGTGTAAGTTACCCATGGGGAAAAGATGATATTTGATTCAACGCTAATTTGTTTAATTATGTTAAACACAATTTTGTTTTTATGTTTAATTATTTTAAGCTTGTAAGAATAAATTTTATCTTTTTTTCTTTTAAAGTCTACAAAAAATAAGGGATGTATACTTAAAGTTTTAAAATCACCACCACCCCCTTGCTGTGGACTGATTTACAAATCAAAACAGACTTTGACCTTCAACAAATTACATTCATTTGAAAATATATATGCTGTGCGTAGCGTATAAAACATGTAGATCATTCATTTCATTAAAATGTATTTTTAAAAATGTAGGTATATTGTTTGTTATCCCTTTTAGTGTCTATATATATTTACAGATGATTTTCTGTTGTAATTAAATAACATTCAAACAGAATTTTTTTTTTTTTTCATTTATATTAGAATTGTTAAAAGTCTGTTTAAAAAAGCTTTATATTCAAAAGGTGTTTCTTTAATATATTCCTAAAAAATTGCATTTTAAGTAAAAAAAAAAATACATTCAACCTTCGCTCTTATTTTAAGGAGAAAAAAATGTTTTATCATATGTTAAATAATATTCATATTTAAACAATAATAATTGGGCACAGATGTCATATTCGCCCCATATTGGCGCGATTTTTTTCTGACGCCAATGTCATATACGCAACGGGTACTTAACTGGCGCCAAAGTTCCGTTATTTTGCTTGATGTGGTAACCCGGATTATGTTGTTTATGCTGTTGATGTTTTCGCCAAATTGGCAACCAAAAAAAAAAAAAAGATTGCACCAATATAGGGCGAATATGACATCTGTGCCAATAATTGTATAATTATAATTTTCTTCATTAAATTTATTTGAGAATATCTTATCTGTATTGCACAAATTCCCTTTTCGCTATTCCTATATTTATAGTAGCTATGTAAAATTTAAAAACTGTCTTCAAACACAAGTAATTATTTAAAAGTTTTTCTGCAAAAAACCTCCACTAAATCATGTGCATGTTTACATCTCAAAAAATAAATTTGCTATGTGTAGTGAAGAATAAAAAAATGACTTATTAAAAATAAACATACATTTACAGTAGAAATTAATTTTCGTATGTCATTTTGCCAGCTGATTGAGAATCTGCAAAGCTTTTAATATTAAGAGGCTGTACATATATAACGTTACCAACTTTATAGTAATTTTGTAATCTTTCCGGCCTTTACAATATCTTACATTATCATTCCTGGATTATGTCCCACCCTTCCATCACTAATCATATTGTTATCAGTGTCTCAAAGTTCTTTTTAATTTTTTTCCCCTTTCATTTTCTTTTTACATATTTTCAGTTATATGCAAATATATTGTTATACATCTGTTATTTATAAAATTTTCTAATAAAGAAGAAAGAGTCAGTAAAATATCACTATATTAAATATGAAATAAGTTTATATCAATAAAAATTTTAAAAAGTATTTAATAATAGCTCTTTGTTACATAATGTATTCAACAGATATATTGTTTCTTGCCGCTCTTATCAACAAAACAGATAGACAACATTCTTCCTCTTTATTTTACTAATAAGCACAAGTATCACTTCAAACGTACTATCTGGTTTCTCCAACAGCGGGTTATATGCAAATATATAAAAAAAATAGGAAAGCCAAACGTTGAGGTATTCCACATTTCAGAATGAAATAATTGTATATAATCATTTAATGATTTTAATAATAACTTAGTATTTTCATAAAAATAGATAACTGAATATTTTGATGTAAAGAAACAGTTACAAATAGAAAAATGAATATTTTGGTTGGATCAAAAATGGTAACAGTATCGAAAATGAATCTTTTCCCTCTCCCTAGAGATATCTTAAGATATCAAGTGCCAAACTCCACCTCCCTGAAGTGATACCGTTATATTAAGCACAGCCTATAAAATCATGAGCCTTAAATGCTTATCAGTTAGCTTGTTAATTTTAAAATTGTCCATCAATACTTTTAGTTATTAATAGTAAATTGGAAAAATGAAATCAAAATAAGAATTATTTAAAAATTAAATGTTTTGTAAATTCATACAAATTCAGTGTTGTTATGATTTTGCCCGACACAAAAAACCCGGGTGGGTTTTTTCTGAAAAAACCCAAGTGGGTTTTTTCAAAATTTCAACTTTAAATTGCATATAATATATTTATATTACATATATATTGTAATATATTTCTTGATATCAGTACACCACTCATAAAGTTTATCACCATCACCCCCATACCACAAGGAAAATAATGTCCCAATTATACCCATGACAATTTTTAAAAGAAATAATTGTTACTTAATTTTGTGTAAGTATGTGTCGTGACTATCACAATTATTCCACATTTCAGAATGAAATAATTGTATATAATCAGTTAATGATTTTAATAATAACTTAGTATTTTCATAAAAATAGATAACTGAATATTTTGATGTAAAGAAACAGTTACAAATAGAAAAATGAATATTTTGGTTGGATCAAAAATGGTAACAGTATCGAAAATGAATCTTTTCCCTCTCCCTAGAGATATCTTAAGATATCAAGTGCCAAACTCCACCTCCCTGAAGTGATACCGTTATATTAAGCACAGCCTATAAAATCATGAGCCTTAAATGCTTATCAGTTAGCTTGTTAATTTTAAAATTGCCCATCAATACTTTTAGTTATTAATAGTAAATTGGAAAAAAGGAAATCAAAATAAGAATTATTTAAAAATTAAATGTTTTGTAAATTCATACAAATTCAGGGTTGTTATGATTTTGCCCGACCCAAAAAACCCGGGTGGGTTTTTTCAAAATTTCAACTTTAAATTGCATATAATATATTTATATTACATATATATTGTAATATATTTCTTGATATCAGTACACCACTCATAATGTTTATCACCATCACCCCCATACCACAAGGAAAATAATGTCCCATGACAATTTTTAAAAGAAATAATTGTTACTTAATTTTCTGTAAGTATGTGTCGTGACTATCACAAACATAAACAAAGTTTTTTAGATTAAAAAAATATTTTGATATATAATCCATTTTATGCTATACAATGGAAACTCATAACAAAATACCATATATGCTGAGAATCCTAATTATGTAGACATGTATAATTACTTGGTTTATTCTATTAATTAGTAATAATAAAAAATACTTACTTTACAAAAAATATTTTTTCCCAGTACAATGAATTTTGTTATATCCAGTTTCAATTGTATAAAACTTTGCTTAGCTTAATTAAATATAAACTACCACAGCAACTTAATTTAATAACAACACAGACTGATCAAATAATCATTAATTTATTCACATTCATTCAATAAAAAACAATTTCATTTATCTCAATCACCATTCTGTCTCAACACCTTTTGACTTTAAATATTTATACACTTTTACTATTTTTTTTGCTTTTTCGCAACCAAGTTTATTTCTGAGTTTGGACCACACCAGACCAAAAGTAGAAAAAATTCTTTCGATTGATGCTGATGTAGTAGTGTGGAGGTCTTCTAAAAATTTGCAAAAATCTGTATTTAGAAGCTTATTTTTTTTCAGATTTACAACCCATCAATTTCCACCACTTTTTGGCTTCAATGGATTCAATGACACTTTTAGAAAACATAGATTCTGGATAATAATCAGTATCTTTTATTTGGAACATCTTGAAAGAAACATCAAAAGCAGGATTCAATTTTTCTATAAGCTGTTCAGCTAAATTTTCTTGCTGCCGTGTCAATCTTTTTCCTTGTAAGGCAGGATCTGTAATATTCGCAATAAAGTGAAATGGAGTAAGAGCTTCTTCAAATCGATGTTTTATGCAATCTTTATATGAAGACAGTTCTTTACTTTCCATTACATCAAGCCAAATTTCTACTGTTTGCCCAAGAGTACAACTATCAGCTTGCAACTTATCAAGTGCTTTAGCAATAACAGATAACTGTGCCTGAAGGTTTACACACTCTCGATATAACCCTTTGTTATCCAAAAAAGTTAAAATATTTGTATCTATATCATCTTTATGTTCAATTGATATTTCTATATATTTCTGATAGTTGAATATGAACGATGAAAGGCAAGCTTCTTCAGAATTCCATCTTGTTTCATTGGGCAGTTGCGGTTTGTGCCCTTTTTTCTCAATCAACCACCCATGTGGTCTATTGTGGTTCCTGAAAAATTTTTGAATTTCAACTACATATTTCATCAAACTTTTAGGAGTGATTTCTTTGGCAACAAGGTTCATATAATGTGCCGAGTAACCAAAGGCTAGAATATGCGGATGTTTTTCAGTTATCATATCTCGAAATTTCTTCATTTTATTTTCATTATCGCAGCATGGTAAACGGAAAAAAGGTGACAGGAAAAAACGGGACAGAAAAAACAAGAGCGGAAAAAACGGGACAAGGAAAAAACGGGACCGGAAAAAACGGGACAAGGAAAAAAGGTGACCGGAAAAAACGTGACAAGGAAGTGTTAAATATTGAACTTGTCGATAAATAAATGTTAAAAACTAATCTAAAGTTTTTCCACTGTCAGTTTCTTACAGCGTAGGGGGGGGGGGGGCAGAGTTAATGGGTGAGTTAGATAATTCTAAGATTTGGTCCAAGAAAACAAAATTTTAACATTTCATTAAGAGAAGTTTAACATGACTTCTACAAGGGAAGGGCTGGTGCTTTCTACGGGGGGGGGGGGGGGAGGGGATTAAGGAAATACAATATATAGATTCTTTCAACTTCACATTCGCGAACGCCAATACAAGTATTTTTTGTTGATTTCTACGAATGCTAATATTGAAAATATTTGAAAATTCGCTTACGATAATTCTAATTAACATCACTACTTGATATTTGTTCGCGAACGGTAATAATAATAACGGTATAATACCAATATTTTCCGTTGATGTTTGAGTTAATGTCTGAGTTAGACAATTCTAAGATTTGGTCCAAGAAAACACAATTTTAACATTTCGTTAAGAGAAGTTTAACATGACTTCTACAAGGGACAAGCTGGTGCTTTCTACGGGGGGGGGGGGGGGGGAATTAAGGAAATACAATTTATAGATTCTTCCAACTGCAGATTCGCGAACGCGAATCCAAATATTTTTCGTCGATGTCTACGAATGCTAATATTGAAAAAAATTGAAGATTCGCTTACGATAATTCTAATTAACATCACTACTTGATATTTGATATTCGCGAACGGTGATACCAATATTTTCCGTTGACATTTAAGAATGCTATTATAAAAAAAATTCCTGAATATTTGCATATGAAAATTCACATTTACACTATTACTTAATTTGGACATTACGTGAATAAGAATGCTTTCCGTTGATAATTAGAATGCAAATATTGAAAAATGTTGTGAATGTTCGCATACGAGAATGCTCGTCTACATAACAACTTGTTTTTTCGACTTACGCATGTATAATATCATATAAACTTTTTTTTTTTTTTTTAATTTTAAAGAAGTTAGTTATAACAGATTCGATTAAAAAGTTTTATTTTTATTATTTTTATTTTATTTAACGCTATTTGAATTTTTTGTTTATTAGCATAAAATTATATTAATAATAATAATAATAACATTTTTTAGACTTTCTGAATCACTTATCAATTTATAATTTTTTATGTCCTGATCAGTGGCATTAGTATTTTCAGATATTAACAGAACAAATAAAGAAAAAAAAATAATAAGTAAATATCTTTGTTAAGATATGCCTAAAATTAAAAATTAGCATAGTTTGTTACTTTTCTTTTCTTTTCTTTCTTTTTTTTTTTTTTTTTTTTTTTTTTTGTTATATTAAGCAATTGATTGAAGTCAAATTTTTTGCAATTTTTGATTTCATCATGGAATTTCCAGATATATTATTCTAAACATTTAAACTAAACAAAATAAATTAAAATAAACATTTCTATAAGATACTGGAATCACGGGAAAAAAGCGCACATAGGAAAAAACTAATCGGATAAAAGACCACGGGAAAGTATCCTATTTATTAAGTTGTATACATAACAGAAAATATAATATGAAGTTTGTTTTTTAAGGAATTTAATATATATTTTTAAAAACATAGCCTTATATTTATAAACCTTATATATTTTTTTAACGACATGAAGGCCATATTTAAATAAACAATTAAAACTAAAGTGCAGTTTTTCCACTGTCAGCTTTTTACAGCGTAGGGGATGGGGGGGAGGTACTGAGTTAATGGGTGAGTTGGACAATTCTAAGATTTGGTCCAAGAAAATACAATTTTAACATTTCATTAAGAAGTTTAGTATGACTTCTACAACGGACAAGTTAGTGCTTTCTACGGAGGGGGGGGGGGGGCGGCGGTGGGGTATTAAGTAAATACAATTTATTGATTCTTTCAATTCGCTATTGATAGCTTATATATAAGCAAAGATGTTTTATATATTTATAAAACTTTAATCAATAATGATTTTTGGGTACAGTGGAGGGCGGAGGGGGAGGGAAAAATTACGTACACAGCTTGTAAAGGGAATAAAATAAAGACGAAGAGAGGAGGCATTTTCTTTAGAGGAATTTTTTCATTATACTGCTTTTTTGCTCGCAGGCTATCAAAGCCCAAGGGTTAATGTGCACGCAGGTTCTTTATGTATGTATGTATGCACTTACGTCTGTATGTACGTAACGCGATAACTCTTGACAGAAACATCCGATTTGCTTCATTTTTTTCCAGGTTCATTCTGATAAGGCGCTTCCCTAATTAGTTTTGGGGGTTATTGGTTAACAGTAAAGGGGGGGGGACTCCCCCCCCCTTAATTTAGATAAATGGGTTTTTCATGCAGAATTATTCGATTTGCTCCAAATTTGGTATACCGATTTATTATGTTAAGGAGCTTCCATGATTAGTTTTGGAGGTTCATTAGTTAAATATAAAGGGGGGAGGAGCTAGTCACCTCCTTGATTTAGATAAATAGGTTTTTCATGCAGAATTATTAAATTTGCTCCAAATTTGGTATGCCGGTTTATTATGTTAAGAAGCTGTCTTGATTAGGTTTGGAGGTTCATTAGTTAAGTATACACGGGGGAAAGGGGGCTTGACCCCCCCCCCTTCTTAATTTAGATAAATGGGTGTTTCATGCAGAGTTATTCGATTTGCACCAAATTTAGTATACTGGTTTATTATGCTAAGGAGCTGCCTTGATTAAATTTTGAGGTTTATTGGTTAAGTATGAAGAGGGGGGGCGGGGGCTAGTCCCCCCTTAATTTAAACAAATGGGTTTTTCAGGGGCAGAATTTTTCGATTTGCTTCAAATTTGATATATCGGTTTATTCCGATATGGCGCTTCCTTCATTAGGACGACAGTTCTTCAAAATACCATTAAAATAACTGTTTATAAAATTCATTTAATACATCGATTAGTAGTAATACAATTTAGAATGAGTTACAGACACTTTACTCTATCATGTGAGAAAGCATTATTGGTTGCACAAAACAAAAGTATTTTTAAAATGATGATTTCTTTGCCTTTGCATCTTTTCAGCTTTCTTGATGTTGAAAGATTGGGGGGGGGGGGATTCTGTTGTAAGAACATGACATTTGTACATTTCCTAAATCTACAACAAGGTTAAAACAATGTGAGTTCTTAAATTATTGCCCCTCCAGTGGCCGAGAGGTTCTGCTCTCGAAGCTGGTAGACGGGAGGTGCTGGGTTCAAACCCAATCGCACTCGTCGTCCTAATAGTTCGGAGTTTTCGTGGTTTGCTTCGAATCATGGATTTCCATGCGTAAATACGGGTTAGGTTCCATTAGAAAGACCCCCAAGAAGGGCACCCCCACCTTTTGGGCCCATATCCCTCGTGTTGATAATTGTCGTGTTGATAATAGTCGTCATAAACACAACCAACCAATCTCTTAAATTATAATACATCAATCTGCAATAGTTAAGCAAAAAATAATTCAGTCTTTAAACTTGTGAGGTCTCTAGGAATGTAGCATATGGCACTTCAAGGAATATTTAAAAAGGATAAATACAGCTGAGTATTTGTTCCAATAATCCCGTTCAAAGTTATTCATTATACGCTATCTCAAATTGTGTGAAATATCTAAAATCAACAGCATTACCTATTATTTACATGAAAAGATCTCATAAAAGACGATGGGTGGCACGTAAAAGTTTCACAGAAGAAATAACCCCTTTTATTATACATTATTTGTCTGTCAGATTAATAGCATTCAACAAAAACCATTCTGGAAAACTAAGGTTTATCTTCTATCACTTTCAAATATGTATATTGAAGTGAGTTGTAAAATTCCAATGTACTTTTTGTCAACATAATACCTGTCTATCATTCTTTTAAAACTACAAACTGCAAAACGCCTGTTACAATCAAATAGAAAGCAAAATATTTTGAATGATTGTCAATCAATAATAAGAGGAACCACTCTCTTTGTTGAAGGATTAAGAATTTAACCTGAAGGGTCCCATGCTTCGAAAGCATGATTTTTCGTTAAAGTTCACAGTTTGGGTACATTTTTTCTTAATAGCCATAATTATTTAGTTTGAAATATTTTAATTTTATGCAATTATATATTTTTTAGTAAGATATAGATTTTATATATATATATATATATATATATTTAACCAGGCCTTTACGTTTAAAAATATATCGGAAAATTTGTCAAAGTTTCGCGTTGTTGAGTAGAGAATTTGAGAACCGCCTAAATGTATGTATCTTTATTTTCGGTTGTCTGATTCCATGACATTTTTAACTTAATGCCGTTATTTGTTTTTTCAACCGGAAGACGAACCAAATTTAATGCCTCCCCCTTTTACCCGGGAGCCCAGGGTATACGCCCCCTAGCTTCCCTTTAGTTTAAACCCCGAGGTCATGTAAAGTTAGTTAAACAGTATTACCAAATCTAATCGTATGTAATATATTGCCCTCTCTTTAAAACAATCTAATTGCTTGATAGGAAACAAAATATTAATAAAATTAAATAAATTATAAATATTAGTTATGATATTAAAACTTATGGAATTATATTAAGACTTTTTTAAAATGATAATTGCTTGTGAATTAATTATTCAAATTATTAATTTAAAGACTCACTAAACAAACACATACTCAAAGTCTCAATTTTTCGTTTTTTATATACAGTAAAACCTCCCTGCGATCACGTTCCGTTCCAATGAAAATGGCTCGCTCGGAGAGGTTGTCTCTTAATGGAGGTCATGTTTAAATCTAGATTTTCATCGTAGAAAAAGGTAACAATTAATTTTACTAAAATTTATTTTTCATATTAGGAAAAAACATGAAAATTTTAAATATCAAAACAAAAGTTAATTACATAAGTACGCCTTATCAGAATGAACCTGGAAAAAAAATTAAAGCAAATCGGATGTTTCTGTCAAGAGTTATCGCGTTACGTATATACAGACGTAAGTGCATACATACATACAGAACCTGCGTGCACATTATCCCTTGGGCTTTGATAGCCTGCCAGCAAAAAGCAGGATAATGAAAAAATTCCTCTAAAGAAAATGCCTTCTCTTCGTCTTTATTTTATTCCCTTTACAAGCTGTGTACATAATTTTTTCCCTCCCCCTCCGCCTTATAAAACATCTTTGCTCATATATAAACTATCAATAGCGAATTGAAAGAATCAATAAATTACATTTCCGTAATACCCCCCCCCCCCCCTCCGTAGAAAGCACCAACTTATCCGTTGCAGAAGTCATACTAAACTTCTCTTAATGAAATGTTAAAATTGTATTTTCTTGGACCAAATCTTAGAATTGTCTAACTCACCCATTAACTCTGCCCCCCCCCCCCCCTACGCTGTAAGAAACTGACAGTGGAAAAACTTTACTTTAGTTTTTAGCATTTATTTATCGACAAGTTCAATATTTAACACTTCCTTGTCACGTTTTTTCCGGTCCCGTTTTTTCCTTGTCACGTTTTTTCCGGTCCCGTTTTTTCCTTGTCCCGTTTTTTCCGCTCTTGTTTTTTCTGTCACGTTTTTTCCGGAATACTTACTGCAATAATGGAATTATTACTTGTGTTGGACCACCCATCCAACATTAAAGTAATAACGGCATTTGTTAATTTATCTTCCATTAGCAAATCAACTGACTTGTTAGCCTCATCCAATAATTGTCCAGCTAACCTTTGTCTGTTAGGAGGAACATACCCCGGACGCAAAGCACTAATCATTTCTTTAAATGCATAACTATCAGCCACATTAAAAGCTATATTATTAGCATAAAAAAATTCTGATATTTTCTGATCAAGAATTTTCTTTTGATGATCTGATGTTTTAATTGCATACTCGCCCATTGATCTTTGGCGCTTTGGTTTTGATGGCTGAAGAATATCAACATCTAGACCATCAGAATCAGTGGCCTCAAGAATGCTATCTTCAGATTTCCTTTTCCTTGAAATAAATGTATCAGCAATTAATGAAAGTTCATCATTATCACTATTACACAGATGAGAGGAATTGGCTTCAAATTTCTTGCACTTACTCATATGAGAACGAATTCTTTCAATTTTTGCGCTTATTATACTATCACAGTTTTTACAAGTCACTTTGTATATGTTTGTTGTCTTATTTACCATTGTCCACTCAACAGATTGTTTTCTTCCACTTCCTTCTGCTTTTCCCATGGTTAAATATATATACTATACTATACCTATATAAATTATATAGAAGTTTGATATTTAAAACACACACACAAAAAAAAAAAAAACTGAATTTAATCAAAATATATTTGTAACAAACAAAGTATCCAAATGAAACTGTCACTGTAGCAAGACTTGGGAGATATTTTTTAGTCAACTGAAAGTGTAAGTAAATTCAGACCAGTTTCAGAGAGAGATTGAAATGCAATAGAAACCTTTCAAACTAGTTACTCCAGTTTCAAAAGAAAAGGGATTATGGAAGGGGAGTTGGAGATGTATGATACTGTTCTGTTCTTGGAAATTCCTCCTCATTGTCCTGAAGTATAAGAAGGAGAGGACCAGTACAACTCAAAGGGGAGGGAGGGAGGGAAGTTTATATTATTATGTTCTTGAAAATTCTTCCTTATTGTCCTTTCAGTTTTTCAGTAAGTAGGGAGAAGGATGCTTTGAAAAGAGAAAATGGAAAATTCCTATTTACCCCAGGCTAAAAGAATGTTACTATGCCTAAGAAAGAGTATAGCAACACATTTTGGAAGGCAAACATTTCAAAAGAAAAAAACAATCTTGCAATCTATCAGTAATCAATGTGTTTCTAAATTCAATTTTGAACAAAAATTAACTTTTTCTAGAGAAAATATTTATTATATATAGGCAATCACTTCAATTAAAATGAATAAAAATACTTTATCCTTAACAAAATATTAGTTTAAAAGTTCTGATTCAGCACTAGTTTTAGTACAGTACTTTAATGATAGTTTTATTGTTAAAATTATTACTAATAATCTATCTAAAAGCAAAGCATAATTTTGATTATTGCCATTAATTATATATACAGTAAACTCTGTTTAAGGCGGAATCGGTTGGGACCGAGAAAATTTTCCGTCGTAGGCAATATTCCGGTTTATGCAAAAAAGCTCCCACCTCCCCCTCAAAAAAAAAAAAAAAAATAAATAAATAAAATCTTGATTTTTGAGTATTTTTTGTTGATTTTCCTGACTCGAAAATTGATTGAAAACTGAAGTTCTGAAAGATCCTTTGTATTTATAGGTAAATGAGAAACGCTATTCAATTTCTTAGTACTGCTGTAATACATGCGAATTACACACGGTTTACACACACAAAAAGTAATAAACTTCGAGAATGAGACAAAACGCTATAATTTTGAATTTGAGTACAGCCTTAAAATATAATATATTATACTTTAGAAAATATGTATTTCCATAAATTTGCATCCTACTAGAAATAATAACTTTTAAATGCAATTTTGTATAGGAAAAAATGTTATAAGTAAGAATTCCTTAAAATTTAAACAGTTTCTGCTCTTTTGAATTAACTTTTTCAAAGTGTTACGGAATTTAACTGAAATCCTCGACAATGAGTATTTGACTTAACAGTTTTAAAGTTGGATAAACGAAATGCCTTTCATTTTTAAAATATCTCTTTTTCCGCCTTATGCAAAATTTTGGTTTCGGTGGGACCTTAAAATCCTTTCCGTTTCCGCGTTAGACAGATTCCGCCTTATGCAGCATGAGTTAATGTAATTTTCTATGGGTTCGCCGGGACTTGAAGAATTTTCCGCGGTAGACAGATTTCCGGCTTACACAGAGTCCGCCTTAGGCAGAATTTACTGTACTTGTAATCAATTAGCTACTATAAATTTAGTAGTAAGTACTTTTTTTTTTCAAACATTCTGAACCACCTCCTAACCCGAAAAAACCCAGTGGGTTGGGTTTTCTCTGAAAAAACCCGGGCTTTTAACAACCCTGTACAAATTAAAACTTGGTTTATTATTATTGTTGTTTAATTAATAAATATGAAATTACCTTACCATTCTTGTCCCTTCCCCCCCCCCCCTAATTTTATCTGTACTGGCATCAGATCCGTGTGAAAATTGACAGGGCATGAAATTCATACTACTACTTCTTTTTCTACTACTTGATTATCCCGTCAACCACCAAATAAAGTTAGTACATACTTTTAATAAGTGTACTTTTAGTAGTTGACCCAATAGCAGAAAATCATCCAAGTGTCTGCAACAAATACTTCAGGGGCAGAAAATAATCCGCAGGTAAAACAGGTTTGACAGGTTGCAAGTTTTACAATCGAAGTGTTAATCAAACGATCACTTTTTTTAAAAATGTTATTATGCATTTTATTAATTTTACTAATAATAATCTTAAGTTCTTGCATTAAGTAAGAAAGAGCCAAACATAATATAAAACGAAATAAGGGTTCAATAGAAAAATAACCTGCAAACGAAAAAAGAAAATCTGCGACTCCCATCTCGAACTTTCTGCTACCAGTGTAGTTGATAATAAATATAAATTGGTACGAAAATACATTACAAAATGTATTGTAATGTTAAGCCCTTCATGACAACATATGTGTGATATAAAGTGTGTACACAGTCCTTGTAACTATTACTATATCGGAATGGTAATTTTTACGGTACTTTTCGGTTAGCCAGGCGCCAGTGTTGTATACACATGTATACATAACACTGGTGCCCGGCTAACTAAAAAGTACCATTTTTACCTTATTTAATATAAATTTATTAAATAAGGAAAAAGTCACTATTTGAAAATAGGGGTATAAGGGAGGCTTGTCATGAAGGGTTTAAAAGTTTTTTCTTCATTGTTATTATTTTACGTTTTATTTTTTAGTTTCAAGAACTAATGACATCATGGTAAAGATGCTGAAGTCGTGGTTGCTAGCATGTTGAGAAAATTACAGATGATGTTGGAACAAAGTCCTAACAGGGTACAAAATTTAAAATTGCCCAGCAAGAAGTGGAAAAGACAGTAGTTTCTAAATTAACAGGTTGGTTAATTATATATTTTAACAAAATTTCTGCATAGTGAGTTCATGCACAATGATACGAATGATGTTTTCTTTTTCCTATGAAAGTTTGTACTTTTCTGTAACTGTACGCCAGTGTTAAATATATACATATATTTATACACACACATATATATAGTGAAACCTCCCTGTGCGACCACCTCCTTGACCGATCATTTTTTTCATGGAACGAAATTTATTCCCATAGGCTCAATACTAATTTTACCTCCATTCAGAGACCATCCCATTTGAACTCCCTCCATGAGCAACCCATTTTTTTTTTTTTTTAAGAACATGAAACAAATTCTGTCTTTTCCTGGTCGCTTGAAGGTTTTATTAGAAAAATAATTCCAGAGGATGCATTATTCATCAAACTTCTAACCTAAGTTTAGAATTTTTTTTTTTAATTCTTGTAACTTTTAAGTGCTTAAAAACCCCTTTGTGCCTTTTTAGGCAATGAATTTAACTCGACAAAATAAGAATGACGGTCAATAAACTCCTCTGCCCTATTCTGTCAGGAAACTCTCAAAGAAATAGATAAATTAATTCCATTGTCATTATTTGTTCCCGTCCCTCCAAAAATTGCATTTATTTACTGAACTTCGAAAGGACTGGGAACTCCCTCAAATCCACACATTATCACAGAAGTAAACAATGAAACTTTCAGTTCAGATATAAGGGCAAAATTATAGAATTTTTTAGTTTTATATGATTCCGTATGTATTTTAATATGTAATTCTTGATAGAGTGCCTGAACTCGTGGGTTTTCATGAAGAAAGTATAAATCTATTTATGGATAAAATCAAGGTATTTAGTGTTGACTCTAGAAAAAAAGGGCCGCCGGGCGGGAATTTTTCAAAAAGGGGATACTATTCTAAAAAAGAAGACATTTTTTCAAAAGGGGAACACTATTCTAAAAAAAAGGGGGCACTTTTTTTTCAAAAAGCGCACATTTGTACCTTGTTCACAAAAAATATTTTGAACTGGTTTGAAGCGGGTTAGAGTCAACACTAGTATTGCTGATATCACTGGTAATCGCAATCTTTTTAACAAATATATCTATGTATTAAACAAGCTTTTTTGGTTATTAAGATTGGCTAAACTTTTAAAAGTAAAACTTTTTTACTTTATGATTTTAATTTGAATCAATAGGTTACCTTTATGAGTAAAATTTCATTGAATAATTCAAGGAAAATGTATCTTACCTTTATTATGCATATTTAATTATACATTATTGATCATTTACTTTACCTTTACTTTCAATATTTTAATCATTTTCAAAATTATCTTACTTTTTATCATTGTAGTTTATTACTTTACTTAATTATTTTTTATATTTTACCATATTGCAAATTGCAAGCATTCTGTATAATTTTGAATGCATTATTACATTCAAATTACTGTTTAAAAATGTAAACAAAGTAATGACCAGAAATGTGCAAAATTCTAAATTCTGCGCAACCACTGGTTGTGCGGATTTCAGGGAATCTACTGTATCTAATTCTCGATATATGACTGAACTCATTGTTTTTTCTTGAAGAAAGTATAAATTTATTTCTGAAAAAAAAAATCAAGATATTGCTGATAATTGATAACCACAATCTTTTTATCAAATATATTTATGTATTAACCAAGCTTTTATTATTATTAAGACTGGCTAACCTGAAATAAAACTTCTGTACTTTACGACTTTGATGTGAATTAATATACCTTTATGAGGAAAGTTCCATTGAATAATTCCTGGAAAATGTATCTCATCTTTATCATGCATACTTAATTATACATTAATTATTAACCATTTGGAAAAATGGTTATTGTTCTCGTCAGGGTAGGAAATCAAAAGCATATCTGAAGGTTTTTATTGGTTTAATCTGCATTTTATTCGTTTTGTGATTGGTCTATACAGTAATCTATATTTCCCTTTACTTTCAACAGAGATGGACAACAGAGTGTTGCTACTATGACAAAAAAGTAATAAAAACTACAAAAAAGATTAATAACTCAGAAACAAATTGAGATACAGCTTTGAAACAAATTGCATTTAAAAGTACATTTTTTTCTCTATACGACGATATAAAAAGTAATATTGTAGGATGTTTAGAAGTTTAAGAAATAAATTTCATTTAAAATTGGCCGTCAGATTTCTTGGAAATCTGACGATGGAAAAGCCTTTTCCCAAACAGCCAATGAAATACTTGGATAATACGCAAGTTTCTGGTGGATAATACGTACGAGTCGCAGGCGATTTTTGTCGCTTGCAGTTCTTGCGTGTAATAACACTATCAATACAAAAACCTTTAACGGGTTAAAAGTTTGTGACCCAGCACTTTATCTTATGCTCTAAGAATTTTAAATATGGAACTTAAAAATAATGATATCAAATTTTGAGTGATGCTATGCTATTAATTATAATATCTCTATATATTATTTATTTCATCTTTTTATTTTTTTTATAATCGCATGTACAAAAATTATGTTCAATTTAAAAAAATGTATAAAAGTTTATTCATTGATGCTTTAACATTTACACCTCTCATAAATTCCAAGTATGAGTTTTAAAAGTCCTTCCGGCCAGTGCCGGGAGGAAGAGGTAGCTTTCATATTCCTTATTTTAAAAAAGCTAACTTATATAATTCAAACACACGAAGCTTAATTTAGTGGAAACCGAATATAGGAGACTCAATACTAATTTTTACCAATACTAAATCATTATGAACGAGAATTTCGCGAAATTAGTCAGCTTTATCCAAGCTGCTTTTATTTAAAGTAACTTATATTTAGCTGCCAAATTCGGCGATTTCTTAAAGTGCCTGCCATTTTAAGACAACATGGTGGATGAGGCTAACCAGTGAACTTGCTCGAGACCTTAGTAATTGCTGTTCACATGCTCACTCACATCGGAATCGGTTGATATATACGAGTGCTGTCGCATGCAAAAAATCAGATTTTTCAAAATGTCACCCACAATAGAAATTGAAACTGCTATATCCGAGCCATTTTTTAAGGTAAAGACAAACAAAAAATGCTCCTGAATTCTTATAACAAGGTCAAATACTTAAGAAAGAAACCTTTTTCAATTTCTAATTTTTTTGCACCTCACTTTAAATATTATTATAAGTGAATAATTAAATTAATATATATTAATGCGGATGTACTAATGAATATTATTATAATTTATTATTATAAATATTACTTATAATTTTTCTTAATTTAATGGCCGCCATTTTGAAACAAGATGGCTGATGAATCTGGCCAGCGAACTTGGTCGAGGTATTGATGTATACTATCCACAAGCCTTCTTACATCGAAATAGGCGAATACGTGTGTTATCGCGTGACCCCAGTGGCAGAAAGTTTGGTAGCTGTCTGCGACAAGCTTTTAAAATTTCATAATCTGTCTGCAAATTTTGCATGTCATTTTACTGAATAAATAATAAATTAAATTAGGAATTTTTTATCATTCTATTTAAAACATGGTAAGCATAATGCATTCTCATTAATTTTTCTTATAACTTTTCATCATCTAACTTCTTATAGAATTTCTAAAGTGTGAAGGATAAGAGAACCACACATAGGCAATAATGATGCTTTTTAAAACCTTCGGAAGTTTTAGAGGTCTCAAGAGCAAAAAGCACTGAGATTTTTCTAAAACCCTTTAATGAAATTAGTTTTTTTTTTCCAAACCTTTGACAAAATTAGTGTTTTTTCGCGCACTTCTGATGAAATTCACGTTTTTTCCCCCGACCCTTTGACGTATTTTGCGTTTTTTTTTCGCGATCCCTTGACAAAATTTGCATTTTTTTTTTTTTTTTTTTTTTTTTTTTTCTGAGGCCTTTTAAAGAAATTATTTTTTATAATTCTTTGGTGCTATTCACATTTTTTCCATGGCTTTTTGACGAATTAATTGTTTTGCCACAATTTTTAGAAATTGCATTTTTTGCGTGAACCCTTGACAAAATTCGAATTTTTCTTTTCTGCGTCCTTTGGAGGAAATTATATATTTATTTTTTTTGTAATTCTTTGGTGAAATTTACATTTTTTCCATGGCTGTTTGACAAATTTCGCGTTTTTCCCCGCAATTTTTGGACGAAATTTGCGGGGTTTTTTGCGATCTTTTGACAATATTCACGATTTTTCCACAATCCTGTGACGAAATTCGCGTTTGTTCCGCGATTCTTTGACGAAATTCGTACTTTTCCGCGATATCCTTTGATGAAATTTGCGTATTTTCATGTTCCTCTGACGTAATTCGCATTTTCCGCGATCTTTTGATGAAATTTGCGTTGTGTCCGCGATCCTTTGCCGAAATACTCACTTTTAACGCTATCTTTTGCCAAAATGCGCGCTTTTCACGCGATCTTTTGCTGAAATTCGTACTGTTATCGCGATCTTTTGCGGAAATTTGCGATTTTTTACCGAAATTTGCGTTTTTTATACGCGATTTTTTTGCCAAAATTCATGCCTTTTACCCGATTTTTTGCCAAAATTCACACTTTTTATGCGCTATTTTGCCTAAATTCGCGCTTTTTACGCGATCTTTTGCCGAAATTCACGATTTTTCGCCAAACTTCACGGCTTTTACCCCATCTTTTGCCGTAATTAAAGCTTTTAACGCGATCTTTTGCTGAAATTCACACTTTTTACGCGATCTTTTGCCGAAATTCACGCCATTAATACGATCTGCTGCCGAAATTTGTGCGATCTTTTGTCGAAATTTGCGCGATCTTTTGCCGAAATTCGCGCTTTTTACGCAATCTTTTGCCGAAATTCGCGCTCTTAACGCAATCTTTTGCCGAAATGCGCGGTTTTACGCGATATTTTGCAAAAATCCGCATTTTTTTCGCGATATTTTGCCAAAAATCGCGTTTTTTTCTGAGAAAAAATTGTCCGAAAGTTGCGGACAATTTTTTTAAATTGATTTCATTAGTGCAGACAATAATTGTCCGCAAAAAACTTTTTTTGTCCGCGACTATGTCGCCGTGTCGCGGTGTTTCTGCCACTGGGCGCGTGACAAATACAAGATCGTTTCAAAATGTTAGCCATGCTAGAAATTCAAAGTGCTGTAATTCAACCATTTTTTAAGATATAAACAAAAGAACAAATTTTCAGAAACAAAAACTGCTCCGGAATCTTTGTATCAAGGCCAAATACATAAAAAAAAATCTTTTTCATTTTCCAATTTTTTAATACCTCATTTTAAATTTTAAATTTAATTTTTTTTAAATGGCAAACCTTTTGAAACAAGATGGCGAATGAAGCTGGCCAACAAACTCGGTCGAGACATTGGTATGTACTATGTACAGACCAAGTTACATCCAAATCTGTTCATAAATACGCCTGTTATCGCGTGACAAAAATCAGGTTGTTTTAAAATGTCAGCCAAAATAGAAATTCAAAATGCTATTACTCAGCCATTTTTTTAGATGTAGACGAAACAAAAACTGTTCCGGAATCTTTGTATTAAGGTCAAACACATACGAAAAAAAATCTTTTTCATTTTCCAATTTTTTGGTATCTCATTTTAATTTTTTAATTTTTTTAAATGGCCGCCATTTTGAAACAAGATGGCGGATGAAGCTGGCCAACGAACTCGGTCGAGACATTAGTATGTACTATGTATAAACGAAGTTACATCCAAATCGGTTCATAAATACGCCTTTTATCGCGTGACAAAATTCAGGACGTTTCAAAATGTCAGCCACGCTAGAAATTCAAAATGCTGCAACTCAGCCATTTTTTAAGATATAGACGAAACAAAAACTGCTCCGAAATCTTTGTATAAAGGTCAAATACATAAGAAGAAAATATATTTCCATTTTCAATTTTTTGGTACCACATCTCAAATTTTAATTTTTTTTTAAAATTTTAAATGACCGCCATTTTGAAACAAAATGGCGGATGAAGCTGGCCAACGAACTCGGTCGAGACATTGGTATGCACTATGTACACACCGAATTGCATCAAAATCGATTCATAAATACGCCTTGTATCGCGTGACAAATTTCAGGACGTTTCAAAATGTCAGCCACGCTAGAAATTCAAAATGCTATAACTCAGCCATTTTTTAAGATATAGACGAAACAAAAACTGCTCCGGAATCTTTGTAGAAAGGTCAAATACATAAAAAGATAATATTTTTCCATTTTTAATTTTTTGGTACCACATTTCAAATTTTAAATTTTTTTAAAAATTTTAAATGGCCGCCATCTTGAAACAAAACGGCGGATGAAGCTGGCCAACGAACTCGGTCGAGACATTTGTATGTACTATGTACATACCAAATTACATCGAAATCGGTTCATAATTACGACAGTTACAGTGTGACATAGGTCAGATATATATATATATATATATATATATATATATATATATGGATATATATATATATATATATATATATATATATATATATATATATATATATATATATATATATATATATATATATATATATACCAATTTTGAACGGAGGGTGGTTTCGGGGTCTGGGGGTCATGATCGATGAAAATATACCAAAATTTTTTGAAATCGCTTTCCTCCGAACGGCTGCAATAGGTAGCTTTTTGTAATGAAAGCTACCTAAAATATATGATATCAACATTTTAGTGACGCTTTGATGTGGCTTTAAACGATTTGTTTTAAAATTAAATTTAAATTATTTTTGTTTTGGCTAAGATATATTCACACATCTAAATAATAGTTTTAATTTTCCAATATACTTTAAATATGTCACTTTCACTGAATTTATATAATGCATTTAAATGTATTTATTTGAATAAATTGATTTATCCTTTGTCCAATGCTATAAAAAATTTAAAATAAGATTTGCGTAAATAATTTTTTTGCCTCATAGCATCCATTTGAATACATTTCACTTAGTTTGGATACAATGACATTACTCAAAATGTGCTTTTTTTCTACTTCAGAAAAAAAGCACATTTTGAGTATGAAATTAAATGATATATTTCTGTGAGTTTTATTTCCACACATTTAAACTAAAAAATATGGTAATAACTTATTTACCATACCACTTAAAATCACAATTAACATTAAAATTTAATAAATAATTGAATAAATGCAAATTAAAGCCTGCGTTACGTGTGTGACTCTCCGCACGGAATCGCCCTAATTAACCATTCTTTAAAAATTTCCATGGTCATCCATTATGGCCTTCTTATTATGATGATGATACTTTACTCCCATTTGTGATAAATCTTTACTTTTAAAACAATGAGGTTTCTTGGAGTTCCAAATGACGATAGGCTTTACCTTTTCACCAGCAGCATTTACACAAAAACACACAGTGAGTCTCTGTTTAGCTAGTTTCCCTCCTTTTGCCTCTTCTGTTTTCTCAACTAAACTTTTAGTAGGTAAGGCACGGAAAAAAGTCCTGTCTCATCTAAGTTATATACATCACGATCTTCATAACCTGCCAAAATGATTGGAAGACGTGATGTCCAGTCTTCACACAATTCTTCATCAACATCAGCTGATTCACCGCATAAAGTTTTAAAAGAAATACAGTTTCTATTACAAAACTTATTTAACCATCCGTTACTTGCACAAAAATCTTCTACGCCAAGTGATTCTGTAATCTGAATGGCTCTTTCTTTCACCAAAGTACCACTTAATGGGATGTTTTTAATCCTAGCACATCTGAACCACTGAATTACAGCGTCATTTATGTCACCAAATTTTTCATTTCTCTTTCTTTTTATACCGCGATTTTTAAAATCTGCATATTCTTTCAGTAAGTTCTCTTTGTTTTTAACAATATTGTTTATTTGATTCTTGCTGCAATTAAACTGTAAAGCCAATTTTCTTGCAGATGTTCCTTGATCATGACAATTAAGAACTTTGATTTTGTCATTCAAATCCAAATGTACTCTTTGGCTTGATTTAGGTGCCATAGTTTTAAATTTTACATAAGCCTGAGCATAAAATCTCAAGGGTAAAAATTGTGCTTCAATATGCATTCACAGGTTTAGTAAATGTGCAATCAGTTTTTCTAGATAACCTGTTATCCTTTGTGTGCCCACAACAAAGGTCAAGTTTCTCCTCTAACCCAACCCCTACAGGTTGAAAGGTCAAACAAAGTGTAAGGAACATCTGTTTATTTCCCTGGTGGTCCTTCATTGTGTTATTAAACCCTCCCATCTCCCTCTGCATTCTTTGTTGCAAGTACAATTGTTTGCTGAACTCTTATCTTTTGGTTCAGGAATTCAATACACCTGTTTAGGATTTAGGCACATGTGAAAAAAATGGTCTTTATGAGGGGTAGATGTGGCCCCTAATGGGAGTAAATTTAACATTATGTCTATGGGGAAATTTTTCATTCCTAAAAATATTGGCCCTTAATAGAGGTGGCCCTTGAATAGGGGTGGCCTTTAACAGAAGTTTAACTGTATTTATTTTTGTGTTTAAATATTGTTTTTCGAAATCCTTCTATATATAAAAAAAAGTTTTGATTTGGAAATGTACCAATTAAAATCTGCGTAGATATTCCCGGCAGATCGGCATCCAATTTGAATGCTTAAGCTTGGCCTTTCTTCGTTAATATTAAAAAAACTGTTGCATACAAAAATATGAAAATCAGTAGTATTATAGAGAAATGTTTGATAAACACGCTGATGCAGACAGTTTTCAAATCGAAGAATTATTTTAAGAGATATTTCATGCCAAAGTTGGACAAAATCGTTCCATTAAAAAAGTTTTATAGGAGCAAAAATGTACATAGGAATTTAATCATTTTTAGATCATTTTATGCGTCAGAATTTCCCGGTGTGCAGACTGCATTTAGTTTTTTAATTTGAATTATTTTTTGAGGTTTTATTTCTATTTCAAATTCAAATTTTCAGCATTTCGAGAGATATTTTTTACATATTTAAAAAAATGTATTAATTTAAACTGTTGCCAACTGTATAAACAACGCAAACAATAATGTTTGCTTCAAATTAAAAATTTATTTTACACGCGACTATTATAAACAGAAAATATAAAAAGCAGGAACTCATTGAAAATTACGTCATAAAAACTATATTTACACGTGAATTTTAAAAAGGAAGAATATCAATAGTAGGAAAAGGAGAGTTCTGGCTCAGAAGGGCGCACGGGTGCACCGTGCGCAGTCCTCAGCACCCCCTCCGGTCCCGCACCCTCTTCGATCCCCCACCCAGTACTGCACCCTCCGACACCGCCTCTCTGATACCCCCTCCGCCACCGCCCCCTAGCGGGAAAAATGGCGTTTTTAGAGTATTTTCCTGCTATAACATGAGAGTTGAACATTAGACCGACTAGATTATCAGACTATAAGATGAAGATTAAATTTATATTTGAATTTTTAACAACCTTTACCTTAATGAGTATTATTAATTAAGCAAAACAATGGAAAATAACAATTTGTAAGGAAAAAAGCTGATTTTTGTAGAATTTCTTTCAACTGCAAGATCAGTATATCAACTTAAACGGGGAAACATAAACATTTATTTGAATTTTGAATGATTAACATCTTAATGAGCATTATTAATTAAGCAAAATAAGAAAAATATCAATTTTTATTGGAAAAAAGAAGATTTCTTAGGATTTTTTCTACTGTAATATCAAAATATCAACTTAAAAGATAAAAGTGAATCATATATATTTAATTTTGGACAACCTTTACCTTCATGAGTATTATTAATTAGACAAAACAATGGAAAATATCAAATTTTAAGGAAAAAAGCTGATTTCAGTAGATTTTTTTTCACTATAAGACGCTGATTAAACTTTTATTTGAATTTCGAATAATCAACAACTTAATGAGTATTATTAATTAAGCAAAACAATGGAAAATAACAATTTTTAAAGAAAAAAGCTGATTTCAGTAGTTTTTTTTCAGCTATACGACGATGATTAAACTTTTATTTGAATTTCGAATAATCAACACCTTAATGAGTATTATTAATTAAACAAAATAAAGATAAATATCAATTTTTAGTCAAAAAGCAGATTTCTTTAGATTTTTTTTTCAACTATAAAATTAGAATATCAGCTTAAAGGGGAAATTTAAACATATATTTTAGTTTTTGAATGAACAACACCTTAATGAAAATTAATAATTAAACAAAGCAATGGAAAATATTGATTTTTTTTTTTTTTTTTTTTTAGAAAAAGATGAATTTAAACGAATTTGATTAACTTTACACTAGTTTGGGATTTCTTATCATACTTTTAGACACTAGTAATGCAAAATTCTAACCCTTAGACGACCTATGCCTCAAGAAATACTCATTACTAAACAAAATAAATTAATTTTTAGTCTAATCATTAACTGGAAATTTCACAGTTTAAAACATATTTTCATGAATGTGCGTATAAAAATACGAGTTTTCAATCTAATTTTCATAATTTTACCACATTCAACTAGATTTTTCCACTTTCGAACTTAATTTTTTACACACAAACATTATTCAATAAAATTCAATACTTTGATTCAGTGGAATTCAATGATTTTTCAATTTTTTACATCTTACATTTTTTATTATCATTTAAACGTCTAAAGTTCTATTACGAAACGTTCATGTATCGTACTTGAAGATAAACATACCTCCCCCTTTAACATTTGAAGGAAAATATTAAAAAAATGACCCTTCCTCACCCCCTCATCACCCTCCACGATCGGTTGGGGAACGAACAATGCACCATTCTAGCATGTTTACCAAAAGTACTTTCAGCTATTTCTTAAGAATTTTTCAACTATGAAGGCGTGAAATCAACTTATAAGAGTAGATTTAAACATATATTTTAGTTTCTAACAACAAAACCTTAATAAGTATCATTAATTAAAGAAAAAGAAATATCAATTTTCAATAAAAAGAATTTTTAGGCAAATTTTCAACGTTGAAACACATTTGTTTATATATTGCTACAAGATACTAATTTTATTGTTAAACTTTAGCTTTGTTTAAAAGTTTGATTATATTTATATGGTGTTCATATAAATATATTTATTTATCCACGTGTTGACTACATTTTGAGATCTTGTAACCAATAGTACAAATTTCTTTTCTATGCTTGAAACTGAAAAATACTTTTTACCGCTTCAAACATTTGACATTTTAAAACTAGTCTGTGTTATTCTGCTCATAACTAGTCTGCGTTATTCTACTCGTATTATTAATCAATTTATTACATGTCTCACTCAACACTTCAAAGATTTCTGAATTATAAGACATCATGTTGTTTAAAATATGAATATTATCTTTACAGTTTTTTAATGATACAGAATATGCATGAATACAAACTTTAATTTTTCTAAGCATTTCATATTTCAAATAGCCTATATTTCGAAACAAACTGTTTGAAAGTTTCACCACATAAGAGCAAATATTAGACTACAATTTTCATTAACTTTGCTTAGATCATTCAACCATTGCTTTTAAAAAATATCAACTATCCACTTTTAGATTAATTTTCTAAGAATTATTACTAAAATACGTCAACTATTTATGAAAAGTCTGGTTTTCACTCAATTTCTTGAAAATTTAACAACAAATTGACCTTTGCCGCAATACTTATCTACATGAAACTTAATTCTTTCCTTATATATTTTGATATTACAAAATTATAACACATATTTTTATCTACACTTTACCATTTAGCAGAAAATTATTAAATCACAGAACGATTTGTGCTTCAAATTTTCACCCCTCTTCTTATTGTTCTAATAATTATCAGTTATATATTACTATCCTCACAAATATTAACTATCATATGAAACAGTAAAGAAAATTAAATATATATTTAATATTTAATAAACCCATACACGAAAATTACTACTGAATGAAAATATTATTAATCAACTTAAAAATCTATTAGATAGAAAACTCCAACTATTAAATAAAACAATGTACAAGCAATTAAATATATATTTAATAAACCCATGCACGAATATTACCACTGGATGAAAATATTAATAATCAACTAAAAAATCTATTAGATAGAAAACTTCAACTATTAAATAAAACAATGTACAAGCCAATGAAAAATTACATCTTTTTCTAAAAAAGTTCTAAAAATTAACAAAAGAATGAAAAAATATACAAATTCTCAAAATAATTTCATAGTGTCAGCAAAAATTATCACAGAGTTACCTGTCTCCATAATCACAATTGCTCCCACTATCTTTCAAAATTTAAGAATCTAAGGTTTACTATAACATACAATATCTTAGCAACGCTTATTATACTACAGTTTTGTACGCATGCGCGAGTCGTCACGTGATCAACACGATCAGCATTAATATAAATTTTCAAAAAACAGCGCACCATTCCTCATTTCCACCCATAGAATCCTGAGGGAAGGTGACTTTAAGTGTGTAGCTCTAATAAATTTCTAGATTTTAATTCAAGTGAGGAATCAATTTCTTCGTTACACTATGACGCAAAAGTTTAGACAATGACGTCATTCAGCTTTAAAATGTAGAATTATGACGTCAGAATTACAAAAAACCTGTAAATATATTCAAAAACTGATTTAAAATGCTATGTACGAAAGACAGTCGTTTTATTTGCTATAATACTAATTTTTTTCATAAAAATTCAAATGTGCTTGTCGCAAAAGTTTAGACACTATTCTAAATTTCTTTGAATATTCGCTGGCATATGCAAATTTAGAATCGATGATGTCACAAATTTGGAGTACTTAAGTTCTGCAAACGATTGCGCTTCATAGTCGACATGCCGAGAGCTAAAGAAATTCAAGTGAATGAAGTTTCAAGGATTTGGCAGTTGAAAGGTGAAGGGAAGAGCGTTTCTGAAATTTCTGCTATTATTAATAGGTCAAAAAAAATCTATTTATCGAGTTTTATCGAGTGGTTCCGAATATAAAGCAAAATGTCGGTCTGGGAGGCCACGTGTGACAAATGTACGAGAGGATCGCCTGATACAAAGACTAGCGAGTACTCAACAAATGAGCGTACGTGGAGTTCAAAGCTCATCGGGATTCTCTGTATCAAAGGATACGATTCGTAGACGAATTTTGGAAAAAGGAACAATCGTTTATAGCAAAATGCAGAAGAAACCAGCTCTGAAACCACATCATAAGTTAGACTTATGTGGGTTCGAAAGCATATGTCATATGGAGAGAAATGGCAGTCAGTCATATTTAGCGATGAAAAAAAGTGGAATCTGGATGGTCCAGATGGTTGTTTATCGTATTGGCATGACTTGCGGAAGGAACGTCGACGTTTTTTTAGTCGCAGACAAGGAGGGGGCTCGGTGATGGTTTGGGCAGCCTTTTGCTATAATGGACAAGTATCTCTGACCTTCACCAGTGGTCGTCAAACTTCACAGCATTATACACAGACATTAGAAGAAAACCTACTGCCATTTGCTGAGCTTCTAGGGAGTCCTCAGTGGGAATTTCAGCAAGACAATGCTTCAATTCACACTGCAAAACATTCAAAATCTTGGTTTAATTCCCATAATATAAGAGTTCTCGACTGGCCAGCATGTAGCCCAGATCTTAACCCTATAGGAAACCTTTGGAGCATCATGTGTCGCAATGTTTATAGCAACGCTAGACAATACTCTTCTGAAAAGGAACTTAAGACATCTATTGAGAATGCATGGTACGATATCGATCCACAAACTATGCAAGATTTAGTTTCTTCCATGCAATCTCGTGTATATGACGTAATACATAAGCATGGATGCGCAACCAGGTTTTAAAAATTGTTTATTTCGATTTTATTTAATTTGTGTCTAAACTTTTGAGACAGCAGTTTATTTTTGTTACCATTTAATTTATTGCAATATGCACAATTCCACTTTTCTTTGTTATAAATATTGTTTATATGTACAGCACATTAATTTCAAGCAGTGATTTGAAAATTGAATAAATATTTTTCAAAGTATGTAAGAATTTCTTCATTGTCTAAACTTTTGCGTCATAGTGTAGTAAGTAAAGTAAGTTTTAATGTATCATTGTAAAAATGTTAATAAAAGATCATTTACTCATTATATATTTTCTTAATTTATTAGTATATTTATTTTGTTTCAAAGATGTTGCAACAAGACAAATCAAACCAGCATAAACCCTCTATTTCAGAAATGGACACTCTGATTGATTCGACGCTGACACATATAGAGTTAAAGAATACTAAACACGTAAGTACTTTTATATAAAATATAAGAATGCTTACGCTAATCATAATTAGAGCAAATTTGCATTAAAATATTTTAAACTAAATTCTTTAAGAAGTGTTTTTTATCTGTAAAATTGAAGTGAATTCTAAATGTTTACATTTATTGCTCTTGCAGATGTGTTCTTTTTGTGATAAATACTTTTCATCTAAATGGAATTTAAAAGAACATATGCAGATCCATACCAATGAAAAACCCTTTTCTTGTGAAGACTGTGAAAAGCTGTTTACAAGAAAGCGTGAATTAAAAAGGCATCTGATGACATATGATAGTGTATCACCTATTGTATGTGAAGTTTGCAAATCATCTTTTACTAGAAAATGTGCTTTAATAACTCATATGAAAACACATTCAGATAAAAAATTGTTTAAGTGTGAAAAATGTCAGAAAATCTTCAGCTATCGGTATAGATTGAATCAGCATATGATTATTCACAATCATCCACAATTATCTTGTAATGAATGTGAAAAAACGTTTTCAAGTGAAGATAGGTTAAACCGCCATTTGAAAGTGCACCAGAACCTACATTATACATGTGATCAGTGTAAACAAAAATTTAGTCAAAAATCAAATTTAAATCAGCATTTACGTACTCACCATGCTAAAAAACCTCTAGTTCCTGTTAGAGATGAAATACCATTCTCCAGTGTCGAGTTTAAAAGGCTAAGACATCAAACATCAGCTTTCGGAGTGTTTAAAACTCTAACTTTTCGTCCCGAGAAAAATGAAGAAGGCTGCTTAATTACTTTTCATACTAATTTGAAACCTGAGTTACAATACAATCTTCAAAACGAGATAAGAGAAAAAAAAGCAATTAAATGGTTTATTGTTAGCAAAGTCTTGTTTGAGCGAGAAAGAGGTGAAGGTGATATTGAAACAATCACATCTTATTTTAGAAGTGACTGTTATATTGATCTTGTTGAGAATAGTATTACAGATCATATTGATGAGGGATATTCAAAAATTAACCAATCATTTGAAGAATTTAACAGCCAAGGATCAGATATGAGACTTCGAGAAATTGATTGTTTAGAACTCAATAATTCAAAATATAACCCCCTAGCTAAAAATTGATTCTACATCATGTAAAAGATATGTTCTTTTTAAATACTGAATTAAATTATGTAATTATAAAATTTCAGTATTTAGAATATTTGCTTAATTACACAAGAGTTCAATTTTACTACAAAATCATCAAAAAGTGAAATTTGGAAAACACACATGTGAACATACATTTTTAGACAACATGGATTTTGTTACTTGTGATTTTCTAATTGATATGAATGTAGATATTATTCCCAATGTATTGTTTAAATGGTGATAATAAATATATATACATATATGTTTGCGTGTTTATTTTCATAAAACCTACGCCATTATTGTAACTTATACGCAAATCAACATATTTATCAAGAGCATAGATCCACACTCAACAGAAATATTCAATAGTTTAAAAAATAATAATAATAACATATGAATGATAAATGTACAAAATAGTGAAAAAATTGTTACGAACTCACGGAAGTTAACAGATGAATAAAAATATGCAAGTGGAAAATTAATTACAATGTTTTCTGAAATTATTTAAATACTAACTAAAACCATATCTTTTTCAGACCACAAACCATAATTTCTTGAAAATTTAACATTGAATTTGTATGATTTTGACCATTAAACGACCTACAAACTCAAGAAATACTCATATTTAAACTAAGAAATAAATTATTATCATATCAATAACTGGAAATTTCACATTAAAACAAATATTTTCATAAATGTACATATAAAAATAAGAGTTTACTAACTAATTTCCTTAATTTTATCACATTCAACTGAATTTTTTCACGTTCAAACTTAATTTTTTATACACAAAGCATTATTTAATCATTGAAAATGCATACTGAATCATATAGTATATCATCAGTTGTACGTAAACTCTGTAAAGATATTCAAAAATAAACAGACGTTTGAAGAATTTAGCAATGCAGCACGAAATTTAGGCTATGTACCAAACCTAACTGCATAAGATTTACTACAATATCCCAACATTAAAATCTGGAAGGCATACACACTTGATGTAAAGAATTTTTTGTTATCCGTGATTCTTCCAACTAACATGAATGTAGATATTATTCACAATGTATTCCTCACATGGTTATAATAAATATATCTTTATCTACACATATCAACATGTTTATTTTTCTACAGTCCATTTCATTATAGGAATTATATCTCCTAACATTTTAAACGAAAAAACGCTTTCTCATCTTAAAAAATTTCATAAGAAGAGACAAAAATTAACTGATGAATGAAAAATATACAAGTTTACAAAATAACTTTAAACTTTTCCAGATATATTTACAAAATGAAAAATTTTCAAAAGTAAAAATTCACATTTTTTCAATTTTTTCAATTCCAAATGTGAAAAAAAATTTCAAGTTTTTTTTTTTTTTTTTTCCAAATGTGATTTTTTAGAAAAGTGAAAAAAAAAATTACAACTAGATTTTTTTTTTTTTTCAAAACTGAAAAAAATATTTTTACAATTTTTTTTTTCAAAACTGAAAAAAAAATTTACAATTTTTTTTTCACAAATGTGAAAAAAAAAATTACAACATAAAAAAATAATAAAAAAATTGCAAAATGTTTGAAAAAATGTACAAAAAAGTTATGAAAAAGTTTTTAAAAAATGGTGCTTTAAATATAGTGTATAATGGTTGCAACCATTATAATGCTATTTAAAATACCATTTTTTAAAAAACTTTTTCATAACTTTTTTGTACATTTTTTCAAACATTTTGCAATTTTTTTTTTTGCAATTTTTTGTAATTTTTTTATTATTTTTTTATGTTGTAATTTTTTTTTTCACATTTGTGAAAAAAAAATTGTAAAAATTTTTTTTTCATTTTTGAAAAAAAAATTGTAAAAATATTTTTTTCAGTTTTGAAAAAAAAAATCTAGTTGTAATTTTTTTTTCACTTTTCTAAAAAATCACATTAGGAAAAAAAAAAAAAAAAACTTGTAATTTTTTTTTCACATTTGGAATTTTTTCTTCTTACTTCTGAAAATTTTTCATTTTCTAAATATATCTGGAAAAGTTTGAAATTATTTTGTAAACTTGTATATTTTTCATTCATCAGTTAATTTATGTCTCTTCTTATGAAATTTTTTAAGATGAGAAAGCGTTTTTTCGTTTAAAATGTTAGGAGATATATTCCAATAATGAAATGGACTGTAGAAAAATAAACACGTTGATATGTGTAGATAAAGATATATTTATTATAACCATGTGAGGAATACATTGTGAATAATATCTACATTCATGTTAGTTGGAAGAATCACGGATAACAAAAAATTCTTTACATCAAGTGTGTATGCCTTCCAGATTTTAATGTTGGGATATTGTAGTAAATCTTATGCAGTTAGGTTTGGTACATAGTCTAAATTTCGTCCTGCATTGTTAAATTCTTCAAACGTCTGTTTATGTTTGAATATCTTTACAGAGTTTACATACAACTGATGATATGTTATATGATGCAGTATGCATTTTCAATGATTAAATAATGCTTTGTGTATAAAAAATTGAGTTTGAACGTGAAAAAATTCAGGTGAATGTGATAAAATTAAGGAAATTAGTTAGTAAACTCTTATTTTTATATGTACATTTATGAAAATATTTGTTTTAATGTGAAATTTCCAGTTATTGATATGATAATTTATTTCTTTGTTTAAATATGAGTATTTCTTGAGTTTGTAGGTCGTTTAATGGTCAAAATCATACAAATTCGATGTTAAATTTTCAAGAAATTATGGTTTGTGGTCTGAAAAAGATATGGTTTTAGTCAGTATTTAAATAATTTCAGAAAACGTTGTAATTAATTTTCCACTTGCATATTTTTATTCATCTGTTAACTTCCGTGAGTTCGTAACAATTTTTTTCACTATTTTGTACATTTTATCATTCACATGTTATTATTATTATTTTTTAAACTATCGAATATTTCTGTTGAGTGTGGATCTACTATGCTCTTGATAAATATGTTGATTTGCGTATAAGTTACAATAATGGCGTAGGTTTTATGAAAATAAACACGCAAACATATATGTATATATATTTATTATCACCATTTAAACAATACATTGGGAATAATATCTACATTCATATCAATTAGAAAATCACAAGTAACAAAATCCATGTTGTCTAAAAATGTATGTTCACATGTGTGTTTTCCAAATTTCACTTTTTGATGATTTTGTAGTAAAATTGAACTCTTGTGTAATTAAGCAAATATTCTAAATACTGAAATTTTATAATTACATAATTTAATTCAGTATTTAAAAAGAACATATCTTTTACATGATGTAGAATCAATTTTTAGCTAGGGGGTTATATTTTGAATTATTGAGTTCTAAACAATCAATTTCTCGAAGTCTCATATCTGATCCTTGGCTGTTAAATTCTTCAAATGATTGGTTAATTTTTGAATATCCCTCATCAATATGATCTGTAATACTATTCTCAACAAGATCAATATAACAGTCACTTCTAAAATAAGATGTGATTGTTTCAATATCACCTTCACCTCTTTCGCGATCAAACAAGACTTTGCTAACAATAAACCATTTAATTGCTTTTTTTTCTCCTATCTCGTTTTGAAGATTGTATTGTAACTCAGGTTTCAAATTAGTATGAAAAGTAATTAAGCAGCCTTCTTCATTTTTCTCGGGACGAAAAGTTAGAGTTTTAAACACTCCGAAAGCTGATGTTTGATGTCTTAGCCTTTTAAACTCGACACTGGGGAATGGTATTTCATCTCTAACAGGAACTAGAGGGTTTTTAGCATGGTGAGTACGTAAATGCTGATTTAAATTTGATTTTTGACTAAATTTTTGTTTACACTGATCACATGTATAATGTAGGTTCTGGTGCACTTTCAAATGGCGGTTTAACCTATCTTCACTTGAAAACGTTTTTTCACATTCATTACAAGATAATTGTGGATGATTGTGAATAATCATATGCTGATTCAATCTATACCGATAGCTGAAGATTTTCTGACATTTTTCCCACTTAAACAATTTTTTATCTGAATGTGTTTTCATATGAGTTATTAAAGCACAAATTTTGTAGTAAAAGATGATTTGCAAACTTCACATACAACAGGTGATACACTATCATATGTCATCAGATGCCTTTTTAATTCACGCTTTCTTGTAAACAGCTTTTCACAGTCTTCACAAGAAAATGGTTTTTCCTTGGTATGGATCTGCATATGTTCTTTTAAATTCCATTTAGATGAAAAGTATTTATCACAAAAAGAACACATCTGCAAGAGCAATAAATGTAAACATTTAGAATTCACTTCAATGTTACAGATAAAAAACACTTCTTAAAGAATTTAGTTTAAAATATTTTAATGTAAATTTGCTCTAATTATGATTAGCGTAAGCATTCTTATATTTTATATAAAAGTACTTACGTGTTTAGTATTCTTTAACTCTATATGTGTCAGCGTCGAATCAATCAGAGTGTCCATTTCTGAAATAGAGGGTTTATGCTGGTTTGATTTGTCTTGTTGCAACATCTTTGAAACAAAATAAATATACTAATAAATTAAGAAAATATATAATGAGTAAATGATCTTTTATTAACATTTTTACAATGATACATTAAAACTTACTTTACTTACTAACGAAGAAATTGATTCCTCACTTGAATTAAAATCTAGAAATTTATTAGAGCTACACACTTAAAGTCACCTTCTCCCAGGATTCTATGGGTGGAAATGAGGAATGGTGCGCTGTTTTTTGAAAATTTATATTAATGCTGATCGTGTTGATCACGTGACGACTCGCGCATGCGTACAAAACAGTAGTATGATAAGCGTTGCTAAGATATTGTATGTTATAGTAAACCTTAGATTCTTAAATTTTGAAAGATAGTGGGAGCAATTGTGATTATGGAGACAGGTAACTCTGTGATAATTTTTGCTGACACTATGAAATTATTTTGAGAATTTGTATATTTTTTCATTCTTTTGTTAATTTTTAGAACTTTTTTAGAAAAAGATGTAATTTTTCATTGGCTTGTACATTGTTTTATTTAATAGTTGAAGTTTTCTATCTAATAGATTTTTTAGTTGATTATTAATATTTTCATTCAGTGGTAATATTCGTGTATGGGTTTATTAAATATTAAATATATATTTAATTGCTTGTACATTGTTTTATTTAATAGTTGGAGTTTTCTATCTAATAGATTTTTAAGTTGATTAATAATATTTTCATTCAGTAGTAATTTTCGTGTATGGGTTTATTAAATATTAAATATATATTTAATTTTCTTTACTCTTTCATATGATAGTTAATATTTGTGAGGATAGTAATATATAACTGATAATTATTAGAACAATAAGAAGAGGGGTGAAAATTTGAAGCACAAATCGTTCTGTGATTTAATAATTTTCTGCTAAATGGTGAAGTGTAGATAAAAACATGTGTTATAATTTTGTAATATCAAAATATATAAGGAAAGAATTAAGTTTCATGTAGATAAGTATTGCGGCAAAGGTCAATTTGTTGTTAAATTTTCAAGAAATTGAGTGAAAACCAGACTTTTCATAAATAGTTGACGTATTTCAGTAATAATTCTTAGAAAATTAATCTAAAAGTGGATAGTTGATATTTTTTAAAAGCAATGGTTGAATGATCTAAGCAAAGTTAATGAAAGTTATAGTCTAATATTTGCTCTTATGTGGTGAAACTTTCAAACAGTTTGTTTCGAAATATAGGCTATTTGAAATATGAAATGCTTAGAAAAATTAAAGTTTGTATTCATGCATATTCTGTATCATTAAAAAACTGTAAAGATAATATTCATATTTTAAACAACATGATGTCTTATAATTCAGAAATCTTTGAAGTGTTGAGTGAGACATGTAATAAATTGATTAATAATACGAGTAGAATAACGCAGACTAGTTTTGAGCAGAATAACACAAACTAGTTTTAAAATGTCAAATGTTTGAAGCCGTAAAAAGTGTTTTTCAGTTTCAAGCATAGAAAAGAAATTTGTACTATTGGTTACAAGATCTCAAAATGTAGTCAACACGTGGATAAATAAATATATTTATATGAACACCATATAAATATAATCAAACTTTTAAACAAAGCTAAAGTTTAACAATAAAATTAGTATCTTGTAGCAATATATAAACAAATGTGTTTCAACGTTGAAAATTTGCCTAAAAATTCTTCTTTTTATTGAAAATTGATATTTCTTTTTCTTTAATTAATGATACTTATTAAGGTTTTGTTGTTAGAAACTAAAATATATGTTTAAATCTACTCTTATAAGTTGATTTCACGCCTTCATAGTTGAAAAATTCTTAAGAAATAGCTGAAAGTACTTTTGGTAAACATGCTAGAATGGCGCATTGTTCGTTCCCCAACCGATCATGGAGGGTGATGAGGGGGTGAGGAAGGGTCATTTTTTTAATATTTTCCTTCAAATGTTAAAGGGGGAGGTATGTTTATCTTCAAGTACGATACATGAACGTTTCGTAATAGAACTTTAGACGTTTAAATGATAATAAAAAATGTAAGATGTAAAAAATTGAAAAATCATTGAATTCCACTGAATCAAAGTATTGAATTTTATTGAATAATGTTTGTGTGTAAAAAATTAAGTTCGAAAGTGGAAAAATCTAGTTGAATGTGGTAAAATTATGAAAATTAGATTGAAAACTCGTATTTTTATACGCACATTCATGAAAATATGTTTTAAACTGTGAAATTTCCAGTTAATGATTAGACTAAAAATTAATTTATTTTGTTTAGTAATGAGTATTTCTTGAGGCATAGGTCGTCTAAGGGTTAGAATTTTGCATTACTAGTGTCTAAAAGTATGATAAGAAATCCCAAACTAGTGTAAAGTTAATCAAATTCGTTTAAATTCATCTTTTTCTAAAAAAAAAAAAAAAAAAAAAATCAATATTTTCCATTGCTTTGTTTAATTATTAATTTTCATTAAGGTGTTGTTCATTCAAAAACTAAAATATATGTTTAAATTTCCCCTTTAAGCTGATATTCTAATTTTATAGTTGAAAAAAAAAATCTAAAGAAATCTGCTTTTTGACTAAAAATTGATATTTATCTTTATTTTGTTTAATTAATAATACTCATTAAGGTGTTGATTATTCGAAATTCAAATAAAAGTTTAATCATCGTCGTATAGCTGAAAAAAAAACTACTGAAATCAGCTTTTTTCTTTAAAAATTGTTATTTTCCATTGTTTTGCTTAATTAATAATACTCATTAAGTTTTTGATTATTCGAAATTCAAATAAAAGTTTAATCAGCGTCTTATAGTTGAAAAAAAATCTACTGAAATCAGCTTTTTTCCTTAAAATTTGATATTTTCCATTGTTTTGTCTAATTAATAATACTCATTAAGGTAAAGGTTGTCCAAAATTAAATATATATGATTCACTTTTATCTTTTAAGTTGATATTCTGATATTACAGTAGAAAAAATCCTAAGAAATCTTCTTTTTTCCAATAAAAATTGATATTTTTCTTATTTTGCTTAATTAATAATGCTCATTAAGATGTTAATCATTCAAAATTCAAATAAATGTTTAAGTTTCCCCGTTTAAGTTGATATACTGATCTTGCAGTTGAAAGAAATTCTACAAAAATCAGCTTTTTTCCTTACAAATTGTTATTTTCCATTGTTTTGCTTAATTAATAATACTCATTAAGGTAAAGGTTGTTAAAAATTCAAATATAAATTTAATCTTCATCTTATAGTATGATAATCTAGTCGGTCTAATGTTCAACTCTCATGTTATAGCAGGAAAATACTCTAAAAACGCCATTTTTCCCGTTACGGGGCGGTGGCGGAGGGGGTATCAGAGGCGGTATCGGAGGGTGCGGTACTGGGTGGGGGATCGAAGAGGGTGCGGAACCGGAGGGTGCACCGGAGGGGGTGCTGTGGACTGCGCACGGTGCACCCGTGCACCCTGCTGAGGCAGAACTCTCCTTTTCCTACTACTAATATCTATATAATAAAGCCGAAGTCATGTGACTGTCATCAATAGTTCCGGGCTAACCGCTTCACTTTTTATATGCCAAACGAACATTTCGGTACTTTTATATTAGTCGGACGCAGGTGATAAATCGCCAAATATTGTTCCATCGCCATCATTTCATTAAAAATATAAACCTATCACTCATTTCATTTAAAATAAATCTTTCACTTAAAAATACACATATTTCATTTATCTCATTTAAAATACAACAAATAAATAAATAAATATATATTTTTCCAGCATAGGTTCTTATCTTGGCGAGCAAAAAAAAAAAAAAAAAAGGCATCGTATTTTCCTGTAAACTATATCCTATTTCATAAACATAAGCAATTTTTTTCCATATGTATACAATTTATTTAATCTAAAGAAGCCAATAATCTATTTTTATATAGAAATATAAGTAATTTCTATGTAAACAAATATTGTACAATATGTGTAAATAAAATGTTTATACGCAAATAAATACATATAAATAAAAATAAGTTCACCAGGTTTGTTTTCATAGCTATTTATATATTTTATCGATGTATTTCACGTTCTGAAGCCCGAATTGCGCCAAGCTTGGAAAAGTATCTAAATAAACAATTAATCGTAATAATAATAACATAAACTAAAATATTTCATTTCAATATCGAAGTATTGTGCCTAATTTACATTCAAATAAATATATATTCTAAGATAATTTCAATTGAAATTAAGTTGACATCTTTCTATTTCACTTCATAAAGTAAACAAACACAAGAGATTCATTCATCATAAACTGTAGAAAATATTAGACATCTGGTGTCATGGCCATGGTGTTAATCATTCGCAAAGAAGATTCTCCAACAATGAATGGACAATATTCTTATGTCGTCAGTAATTGGTGGCGCTAATGTTTGTTAACGGCTTGCATTCACGAGGGTTTTATTTTGCTATTTCTCTTAGTTACGTTACTATGAACTCAGAAATCAAAACTATATAAGCAAAAGTACATATATTCATTATTTAGTTATTAAGTAGTGAAAAAAAAATTATAAATGCATGATTTGCAAAATTTAAATAAATTTATTGATACTAAAATATAGCATTGAAGTAACAGCATGTTTAAGTAGAATAAGTTTAATTTAGATAATTTATGAACAAATCTCAGTTTAAACACGTGAAATTTCACTCATTTTTACAGCTACGGAAATTAAATTATCAGAATCTTTGGACTCGGGGAAGGATTGAGCAAGTCAGTTTCAGAATGAAAGTAACATGATGCGATGCTTAGCATACATTTAAGGGAGACCAAACTGGTCGCCAGAGGTGGCTAGTTGTAAAATAATAAATTCATTAACATGCGTTAGAAGTCTTAAATAGGAGAATTTACGTCACATTACACTTATTACGTAAAATAAACAAAAAATAATATTGCAAAACAGTTTAAATTTAAAAATTGCGCGAGACATTTATTTGATATTTTAAGATGATCATAATATTTCATTTCTAACAAAAGTATTTTTACGTGAATATTAAAAAGAGAAAGAAAAGTTTGGTGAAAATTACTTCAGATTATAATTGTCATATTCAAATTATAATTCAGTCTTCCGATATCTTTTTAAAGCCGATCAAATTAGCGTGCTGTTAGAGTCTGCGGTGTCTGAACGGGAGTTGACGAGCGTGGCTCGTATGGGGCAGAGCCCCCTAGTTAATAAAAACAATAAATTTAATACCAAGTCTGATTTCACTAAAAATTTCATTTTAAAGAACGGTACTAAAAGTTACGAAAGTAAAAAATTATACAATTTGCGCATTTTTTTATTTTTTTTTTTTTATGGTGGGGGGAGTTTTTTGTATAAGCCGGAATATTGTCTACCACGGAAAATTTCCTCAGTCCCGACTGATTCCGCCTTAGACAGAGTTTACTGTATATCGAATTTGCATAAAAATGTCTCGCAGCCGGAAAATCCAAAAGGAAAACTGAATCAAATGCATTAAAATTTACAAATATATAGAAAGATTCATCTACAATAGAAGACTGCAAATAGGATAATCACTAACATTTTCCAAGGCCAATAGGTCAGTCTCTATTCCTCTCTTCTGTGTAAAACTGTCCCTCACCGATAACCGATTTCCTGGGGAGGGGGAGGGGGGTGCAGAGTCATGTGCCCCGGACGTCAGAACGAAAGGCGAAAAGGGCGTCAAATGAAGATTTTGTTTGATTGTGACTTTTCTGTTGAAAAGATTCCATGAAGGCTGTTCTATTCTTTTTGGAGCTTTCTTTTTCCCGTCTTGCTATGGGCGACGTCAAATGATTGTTTGGTACAATAAAAACAAACGGGAGAAGGAGTCAGGGTGTTTGAAACTAGTGTGTGTGTGGGGGGGGGGGGGGCAGAGGAGGCATGTGGTCTGGGCGCCTCGCACAGGGGGCGTCAGAAGAAAATTTGGTTTGCCGTTTTATACAATACTAGCCGCCTTCGCCCGCTACGCTGGTCGGTTTTTCTAAAGAAATTTTGAATGAAGCAAAATATATCTATGAATTTGATCATGCGTTTTAAAGCAATATGGCCATTTACCTGGTGTATCCAACCGAATTGCTGAAAGCAATATGAATGTCATTACGCTATTATATCTTTTACTGAGTCATACAAAATTTAGACTGTTAAGGACCAATTTCTTTAGTTGATTTGTTAGTGTAGGATTCGGTAAAGAACAATATGCAATATACTAAAAGGGCTCATGAAAAATTATCAATGCAAGTCTCATCAGAATCTGTTAATTGGACTTATTGAAAAGGCTGATCGTTCATAATAATTGGGTTCGCCTGATTCTAGAACTTTCATTTATAATTCTACAATCAAGCAACCTAACAACCAAGCAACAGCAAATGATATGAGCTTTATACTAAAACATTCACTGAAAAATTAACTAACCGATCAAGTTGCATCGAAATCCACTTAGCAGAATCTTTTAAACTGGAAAATATACCGAAACCTTCCCTAAAAATGATCTAATTAACAGTTTAAATCCCATAAAAATTCATTCAGTGGAACCTTTAAAAAAAGCAAATCTTTCAAAATTGGGTTCATCTGATTTAGAACTTTCCCCATAATTATTTAACTAAGCAACGAAGAACGTTATGTTTTATACTAACATCTTTTCTGAAAAATTATCTAACTAACAATGTAAGTACCGTCAAAATCTATTCAGCAGAACTCAAGATATAAGCGGCCGGAATGAAATTTCTCTTTGCATTATATATATATTAAGATAGTTAAATATAACTTTCATAATCGCGTTAACCTGATACAGTATATACCTACGCCTACCTCTGGGAGGTAGGGGTAGGTATATACTGCATTCCTTCTGAATTTTTTAAGGAACTCAGCTCAACTTCCATAACTATAGCATATATACTCTCTAGTATACCCTATCTCTGTAGCGTATATCTTCCAATTTTCTTTACTGTACCACTGAGAATTTTTTCCGCATAGCTCCGTAACTAAACAACACAGAATGATATGATAAATATTGAAAAAATCCCTGAAATATTATCTAACTTACTGTGCATTTAATTAGTTGACTTGAAATCTTTCATATTCGAGTTCACCTAATTTTAGAACTCCCGTAGCAACTTAGAATGATGGTTTTTACATTAAACCATTTATAAACCAAATTTACTATTTAATAGTGTAAGTTCTACAAAATTCTGTTCAGTAGAATCTGAGTTAGAGTCATATTTACAATATTTGTTGCTCATTAAACCTTTTTTCTTTACATTTGAAATAAAATCAGTAACTGTTTTGGTATTTCCCTGTTATGCCAACACCATTGTCACCAAGCGTAATAGTTGGCACAAAAATGAAATGATACATTTGAAAAAAAAATAATAATAATTTTGTTGATAAAAAAATGAGCATTTAAAAAATATAACTTTTGAAAATTACAGACTTTGACCTACCATTTTTTTTTTTAATCAATAGAAATAATGGTACTACTTGATTATCCCGTCGACCAAAAATCTACTGCCAAACTATAAGATTAAATGCCACTAATGGTTGATCGTAAAAATCACATTCACTTGACTTTAAGCAAGTTACACGTATTTACGTCATCAGGTGATTTTTATTTCTACGTTTTAAATGTATTTTTATTAACGTTATACTAATTTATTTGTTCTTTCGTTATTTAAAATAAAAATTATGCCAATTTGTATAATTTGGCGAGTGGTTTAGCGATTTATATAATTTGGCGAAATTGGTCGACCGGTACCAAAATAAATACTTAAAATATAAGAATAAATAAATATTTTGCAAGTAATAAAATATAGTCAATTTAATTTGCAGTCTTGAAATTGTAAATGTCTTTTACTACTGAAGTATGGCGTACGTAATACGTAGGTCTCACATTGCAGTAAACATTTCATTCTTTCAATGAAGACATTCACGGTTTTTTAAACAAAACATTTTTATATGTATATGTATAGTTCCTAACTTCTGAAATAATTTTATTGTAGCTTCCTCATCATCAGATAACTGCGAAATGGTAAAATCTATATCAGTATCAGTAATAAATATTTTCTATTAAAAAAATAACAAATTAAAAAGTTTTGCGAGATTATGATGGAATAAAATAAATTAAATCATTAAAAATTCCTGCATAAAAATATTCAAGTTCAATAATTAGCAAATGTTAATGTGTGACACGGTTTGCAATAAAAATCGTTTGCACGATTAGGGTTGGAATAAATGGCACGATACCATACATTTTGGCATGGTATCGCGACGAAAATTAGAACGAAAAAGTACCAAAGTTTTTTTTATTGTTATTATTATTTAATTTTAGTTTTTGAGGCGTTTGAATTTTTTTTCTAATTGACGATGTTGTTTTTATTTAACCGAAAGGATTGGTTAAAAAATTATTCAATTTGAATTGTTTCCCTTGCTATAGTAACAGAATGAAAAGAATGGGTTTTTAGAAATTATAACTTGAAAAATTCAGGTTTTGGCGCCAAAGATAGTGCTAAATTAGAAAAATGTGAAATATCTCTCGAACTATTGGGCTTAAAAGAATTTAGTTAGGACTATTCGATTCAGAAAATAAAAATACACGAAAATATGTTATCAGTTGAAAAATAACTATAAAATCAGATTTTTAAGGAATTTTTTTTAAAGTTCGTTCTCTTTTTTACCCCCCTTAGGGGTGGAATTTTGGAAAATCCTTTCTTAGCGGCACTCTATATCATAAGAAGTATTTTTACCCCGATTTTCAAGATTTTAGGTTCAGTAGTTTTGGCTGCGCGTTGATTAATACAAAATTCAGACTTTCTTTTATATATATAGACTAGCCGCCTTCGCCCGCTACGCTGGTCGGTTTTTCTAAAGAAATCTTGAATGAAACAAAATATATCTGTGAATTTGATCATGCGTTTTAAAGCAATATGGACATTTACCTGGTGTATCCAACAAAATTGCTGAAAGCAATATGAATGAATGTCATTACATCTTTTTTTGAGTCATACAAAATTTAGACTGTTAAGGAACAATTTCTTTAGTTGATCTGTTAGTGTAGGATTCGGTAAAGAACAATAGAACAATATGTAATATACTATAAGCGTTGATGAAAAATTATCAATGCAAGTCTCATCAGAATCTGTTAAATAGACTTATTGAAAAGGCTGATCGTTCATAATAATTGGGTTCGCCTGATTCTAGAACTTTCATCTATAATTCTACAATCAAGCAACCTAACAACCAAGCAACAGCAAATTATATGTGCATTATAGTAAAACATTCACTGAAAAATTAACTAACCGATCAAGTTGCATCGAAATCCAGAATCTTTTAAACGGGAAAACATACTTGAAACCTTCCCTAAATATGATCTAATTAAGAGTTTAAATCCCATAAAAATTCATTAAGTGGAACCTTTAAAAAAAGCAAATCTTTCAAAATTGGGTTCATCTGATTTAGAACATTCCCCATAATTATTTAACTAAGCAATGTAGAACGTTATGTTTTATACTAACATCTTTCCTGAAAAATTATCTAACTAACAATGTAAGTCCCGTCAAAATCTATTCAGCAGAACTCAAGATATAAGCGGCCGGAATGAAATTTCTCTTTGCATTAAATATATATTGAGATAGTTAAATATAACTTTCATAATCGCGTTAACCCGATTATAGAACTCTCTGGGAGGTAGGGGTAGGTATATACTGCATCACTTCTGAATTTTTTAAGGAACTCAGCTCAACTTCCATAACTATAGCATATATACTCTCTAGTATACCCTATCGCAGTAGCGTATATATTACAATTTTCTTTACTGTACCAGTGAGAACTTTTTCCGCATAGCTCCGTAACTAAACAACACAGAATGATATGATAAATATTGAAAAAATCCCTGAAATATTATCTTTAATTAGTTGACTTGAAATCTTTCATAATCGAGTTCACCTAATTTTAGAACTCCCGTAGCAACTTAGAATGATGGTTTTTACATTAAACCATTTATAAACCAAATTTACTGTTTAACAGTGTAAGTTTTACAAAATTCTGTTCAGTAGAATCTGAGTTATAGTCATATTTACAATATTTATTGCTCATTAAACCTTTTTTCTTTACATTTGAAATAAAATCAGTAACTGTTTTGGTATTTCCCTGTTATGCCAACACCATTGTCACCAAGCGTAATAGTTGGCACAAAAATGAAATGATACATTTGAAAAAAATAATAATAATAATTTTGTTGATAAAAAAATGAGCATTTAAAAAATATAATTTTTGAAAATTACAGACTTTGACCTACCATTTTTTTAAATCAGTAAAAATAATGGTACTACTTGGTTATCCCGCAGACCAAAAATCTATTGCCAAACTATAAGATTAAATGCCAATAATGGTTGATCGTAAATGTCACATTCAATTGACTTTAAGCAAGTTACACGTATTTACGTCATCAGGTGATTTTTATTTCGACGTTTTAAATGTATTTTTATTAATGTTATACTAATTTATTTGTTCTTTCGTTATTTAAAATAAAAATTAAGTCAATTTGTATAATTTGGTGAGTGATTTGGCGATTTATATAATTTGGCGAAATTGGTCGGCAGGTACCAAAATAAATACTTAAATAAGAAAGAATAAATAAATATTTTGCAAGTAATAAAATATAGTCAATTTAAACTGCAGTCTTGAAATTGTAAATGTCTTTTACTACTGAAGCATGGCGTACGTAAGTAGGGGAATAATGGGGCTCCGACCTCAGGAGGAGGAGCGAGGAGCAGGTGCAGGTGCAGCATCTCCTCCTGCTCCTCCTCCCGTGCACCTCCTACCGTGCTCCTCCTCCTCTCGCGACTCTACTCTTGGAGGAGGGGTGAATGCGATAAGGATTTTTTTTTTTTTAGATAAAAGCGGGAATTTTCGAGAGATTGTTTATTTTGCTGTGCTATAGTACGAGGGTTATTTTTTCGATCGGTTACATAATTTTTGAGCGTTATTATGTTGAGTGTGATATAGTACGAGGGGCTATTTTTTTTACTGACGGTTAACTAATTAGTAATTAAAAATAGCAATTAAAAATCTAATGAGGAAATATTTAATGAGGGGTCTTAGAATTTTTCGAGCAATTTTATTAGTACAGTACGAGGTTCGAATGAATTATTAAAAATGGAAAATTAATTTAAAATATTAATTAATTAAAAAGTAATTAAAACTAATTAATAAGAAAAATTAATTTAGAAAGTTTAATGAGGGGACTTAGAGTTTTTGAGTTTGAAATTTATTTTTAGTGGTTATAATATGCAGTTGAATTTTAAGAATAATTAGAAATATTCATTCATTAAAAATAGTAATTAAAAATGATAATTAAAAAATTTGAATGAGAAAATAACTTAATGAAGAAAATTTTCGAGAATTTCATTTAATTTTGTTAATGAATTCAGTGTTATGAGATAGTTTTATTTGGAATAGAAATTTTTTGAAAAAAAAAAAACAGTGGAAATTTTTAATCTTTTTAGAAATGTGAATGTTTTTTGAATAAAATTTGAAAAAGGATTTTATTCTTTTCAGTGACATGTTTTTTAAAGATATTTGGGTCTTTATTAGGGAATCTCACCCGTATTTACACATGGAAATCCATGCTTCGAAGATAACCACGAAAACTCCGAACGATTAGGCCGACGGGCACGATTCGGTTCGAACCCAGTAATTCTTGTCTACCAGCTTCGAGAGCAGAACCTCTCGCCCAATGGTTGGGTGATAATTTAATGCAGAAACTTCAGAAATTTTTCGAGGGTTTTATTTGATTTTGTTAATGAATTGAATGTTATGAGATATTTTTATTTGAAATAGAATTTTTTTGAAAAAACAGTGGACATTTTTTAATCTTTGTAGGAATGTGAATGTTTTTTGAATAAAATTTGGGGGAGGATTTAATTTTTTTAAGTGACATGTTTTTTAAAGATATTATTTCGAATTGCTGTCATGTTTTCACAAATATTTCTCGGTTATATATAAATGAATTGAAAGTTTTGCATTAAACGGTTAGTAATTTTAGACTATCATTAGTTAGGTAAATGAATTTATACTTTTGTGTCGTGCTTTCTGACTAAACTTTACTTATTGAATAAAAAAAATATATGTAACTAGAAAATTTGATGAATATTTGAAGAAAAAATTAAATTTTCAGTGATCTTTTAATCTAGTCAATGCATTAAGCAAAAACAAAACTTAAAATATACTTAACAAATATTTTAAAACACACCACAAGTATTGAGAGACTTCATACCATTCCACAATTTTTAAAAAAGGATATATATATACATATATATATATATATATATATATATATATATATTAGCTGATTTCGTTTTATATAACATCAAATTTTACTGTAAGCGTGTATTCCCCATATGGAAAAACCCTTTGGTAGATAAGTGGCTCAACAGCTCGCATGATAAGTACATGACTCACTTTACTTGAGGGTTTATTTGCTAACGCAGTGAGGAATAGGGATTAGATAATTCTTAGTAGTTAAACATTAATTAAAAGGGAATTAGAAATTTGGTTTAACACTTTATTCTTTTAAATGAGATGTTTTCTAAAAGTCATTTTTAGAAATGACAGTTTTTTTGTTTTTGTTTTTTTTCAAATCATTTTTCAATTACGTTTTTGAATTGAAAGAAATGTTTTAGACATTTATCGGTTATACGCTTTGGTTTAGTCTATTAATGAATGCACTCATATTTGGTCATTTAGGAAGCTTTCAGAAATATTTTGCTAAGAATTTAGAACATATGAAAATATTAAGAATGTCATTTAAAATGTAGGATTTTCACACATGTTAATGAAGTACAATTTAATATAAAAAAAATTGTAATTCCCATTTAACTTTTAATCTAGCAAATTTGTGAAGCCACACAAACTTCGAAATTTTTCTTAATATAAATAAATATTATTTTGAGATCATTTTTTATAAATATTAATACATGAAAGAAATGTTGTGCTTTTACATTATGTAACTTTAATCATCAAAATTTCAATAAATATTTAAAACTTTCAAATGAAAGTGATAAGCCTTTCGTTTAATATTTTTCAGTTTAATTAATGCGTAATTAAATTTTTCGAAAGATTTTCAAAATTAAAACAAATAGAAGAGGAATTCTTTTCAAATTTATTAAGAAATAGGCAAGTTATTGTTAGACAATACTTCAAATCACTGCAAACTTTTAACATGATGCGTCATCACTGAGAACTTAATATTATTTCTACACATAAGTGTCATTCTGATCTTACATGTAATCAAGCGGAAGCTTTTAATTAATATGTTATTAATATCGAGGTATATGAATAGTAATACTAGTTATACTCTTTGAAATATATATATACATTCCTATATGTGCCTTAAAAAACCTGATATAGTCATTCTGCGCAGTGTTTGTGAGATACAGATTTAGTTCCCATTTATGTTACGTAATAGAGATCACGTGATTTTCCCTACCAATCGCAGTTCATTCTTTATCATTATTCTGAGCAGGGTTGGCAGGTTTTTGACACATGTCAGTTTTTGACAGTTTAAACCGTCATGTCAAAAACCCCTTGTCAAAAACCTCGTCAAAAACCTCATACTTACAGTGATCTGTAAAATTTCACATTAAATGTCACACATTAGATGTAATATTTAAAATTCACTATTACTGTAATTGTATAATTAGTATATAGTATTAGTAATAATTACAGGGTTGGCAGGTTTTTGACATGTGTCAGTTTATGTCGGGTTTAAACCGTCATGTCAAAAACCTCAAATACTAAATTGATCTGTAAAAATTCAAATTAAATGTCACACATGACAACATTACATGTAATATTTTAAATTCACTCTTACTGTATATCAGTAATTAGTACATAGTAAAGTATTATTGTTAAGTACAACTTTTTAACAGGGTAAAATTTTTATTTATTATTTTTTTTTTTTTTTTGTAAAATTGTGTTTTTCTAAAAAGCAGACATTAAGCTCACTTGAGCTGTACATTTTTTCTCTTACTTAAAATCGTTTTAATTTCGCTTACTTTTGAGATCTTAAAGCATTAGCTAGCTTTTTTTATGGGGGAAAAAAACTTAGAAAAGTGTAGATTTTTTTGTATATATAACAAGATAATGTGCATCTATGTTAGGCTTAGGTGTGTTATTATCCCTTCATTCGCCATCTTGGATTTTTTTTCTTGCGTGAAAAGTGCTTTTCCGCCAAGTAGTAAATGTCGCCAATGGTTAAATATTATTGATAGATTAATATAATATTTAAAAAACTGGAATATAATAATTATAACTATTAATTAAAAAACAGTTTTTAATTCACGCTCAAAAAAAATCCAGGATGGAGGGATAATAACACATCTGTTCCCAATGTTATTCTAGTCTAGGCAATAACCATTCCATTCAAAATTGAAATTGGATTATTAATTTTAAACATTTACAAAATAAGAGAAGTAATTAAAAAAAAAAAAAAAAGCTTAAAGTCAAAATCTTTTTAAAACATGCTTTCTTTCAATATATAAAAATGTTTTCAATTTTAAAACTGAACAAAATTGGCTCGGTCATCTAAAAGAAAATTCCTGTAAGCCCATATTGAAAAAGTGCATAATAGAAGGGATCAAATCATGAAACCATACCATTGTTTGGCTTATACTTTGCATTAGTGATGCAACAAATAGTGGTTTGGCCGAATATTCGGCCTATTCGGCCGCCGAATAATGAACTTATTTTTGCCCAAAAACAAAACATAGTATGCACTATATGCACAATTCTTGTATATTTCACAATTAAAATGTATTGTTTTCTTTTAAAAAATTATTTATATACAAATTTTTAATTTTTTAAAGCATTATTTTACTCTGAAAAAATATTCGGCTATGTTCGGCCTAAAAATTGCCTTAAGAAGACCTATTTAGACTTATATATATAGACCTATATAGACTTATTTTTATTCAGACCCCCCCCCCCCCCCGCCAAAAAAAAAATTCTTAGCAAAAGTTCCTCATTAGGTATTGTCTAGTGACATTTTAATAGGTATTATGTGTGTTGGTGTTACATTTTAAAATAATAACAAAATGTTAAAAGTACTAGGAAACATAAGTTTCAACTTTCAGATGAAATAAAATAAAAATTAAGAAATCTTAATATCTTAAGAAAAACCACTGATAGAAAGGGTGAAAGGAAAATCCTCTAAAATGGTGGAAAGAAATCATTGTAAACTTTATAAAGCTCACAATTAACAAAATTTTTATTTATCTTTGTTATTTATTTTTCTTTACTGTCAGCAGTGAAGCCTCTATAGAAAGTGTCCCTCAATGTGAAGAAGTAAAAGAAATTAGTAATTTTCTTTCCCAGCCACTACTAGAAAGACAACAGTGTCCTTTGGAGTGGTGGGTGAAAAATTTGGAAGACTTTCCAAACCTTTCACAATTAGCCAAAAAAGTACCTTTCTGCTCCAGGAAGTACCATATATAGTGAGAAATAATTTTCAGAAGCAGGTAACATTTACGAAAAAAAAAAAAAAAAAAAAAAAAAAAGAGAGAAATAGACTATCACCTGAGAATGTTGAATTATTATTATTTCTGCATCACAATCTACGTTTATTGAAAACATTTTAACTGTTTTTTAAGCCATTACAATGCTATTCTTGAAAAAAAATATCTAAAACGTAAATGCATACTAATTAAAAGAATTTAGTATTTACATTTCTTTCATTTTTTAATAAGAAATAGTAAGACTTAAAAAAAATCACTTTAATTATATTTAACTTGTATAAGCGTATTTTACTTAAAAAAAAAACAAAAAAAAAAACCCTTAAGTATTGCAACATATACGACTTAAATATCTTATACATATATCTATATCTAAATCAATCATATATTTATGTTCTTTATAGGTATAATTCAAAATATTATTGAAAGAAATATTTTTTTTTTATGTAACAAGGGTTAAATGTTAAACTTCCCATTATGATAAAAAAAAAAAAATTGAATTAGCTTGTACAGCTGTATTAAAACAATTTTGAATAGATTAAATTTAACAGATTTTGTTAGCTTATTACAGATACTTTTTGCACTTACTGATACAGCATAAAATTTTTTTAACATGATTCCTAAATTAGCCTCTTATATAAAAATGGGTAGATAAAACCCATTCGGAATATGAAAGTTAATGGAAAAAAAGTGTTAGTTAATTTCAAATAAAATTTTCATTATATATGATGAATGAATATAAATTGTCAAATTAAAAAGTTATACTGTGTAAATATAAAAAGATTTATTACAGTATTATTCGGCCAAGGCTGAATAATGGACTTGATATTCGGCCGAAGCCGAATATTCGGCAGACAGGCCGAATATTCGTTGCATCTCTACTTTGCATCCCAACCATCAGGGGCAAGGGTTGACTGCTGTATCAGCTGATTCAGCTCGCGCTTGAGCTACGGAGAGAGTTTATGGATGCTTACCCAAACTGATTGTGTATGAAGCTAGAGAATCCCCTTTCTAGTCTTCCTATTTCAGCGTTATAGGGAGGACCCCATTGTTTGGTGGAAAGGTATCACTAAATGCAACAGCTTTTTGAGCCTGCTTCAAAACTTGCTCATCTAGCAATGCTTTTGCTATCAAGTCCTACTAGCTCAGCATCAATTAAGAGACAGACTATTTTCTAACGCTTCATACACTCTAAACTCAAAAATCTTTTGGGTGTAAATCAATGTGCTAAACACGTGGTGTGCTGCAGCATGCTGCGGGGTAAAATTGATCCGGATTATTTAATTGTACAAAATTATTTTCTTCTGGTTGAAAAAAAAAAAAAATATTTTATTTCAAATAATATATTTTTTAAATTATTAAATTTCAATAAAAGATCACATAAATCATTGACTTATTTAATGTTTATCTATTGTTAAAATGTTTTAGCGTGTTACATGTATTTGGCAGTTTTCGACAGTTTAAACCAGTTTATGACAGTTTAAACCAGTTTATGACAGTTTAAACCAGTTTTTGACGCTTGTCATGTCAAAAACCCAACCCTGATTCTGAGATAGTATTGTAAGTATAATTTTTTAGGAAATGTATCGTGTTAGACAAATGAATGACCAGAATTTGAAAAATTTCGCCAAAATAATTTGCATATTGACTCACTTACATAATTTTTACGTATTAACTAACTTGCATAACTTACTACGACCATGACTTTCGAATACACTAGGATCTGACTGAAGTTTTCAAGACATATTTATCTCACATATTTAAATTTAGATATTTAAGCTACTTTTTTAATTCTTGATTAAATTTCAGAAATGCATATGCTTCAACAACAAATATTTTCTAAATGTATAAGAGAAGTAAGTATTTACATAAAAATTAAATTTACCTTTGCCGAACACATCTACTTCAAACACTCTCTTGAAAAATGGAGATGGTTGGTTGTGTTTATGTCGGCCAATTATCAACACGAGGGATATAGGCCCTATGGGGGGGGGCGTGCCCTTCGTGGGGGTCTTTCTAAGGGAACCTAACCCGTATTAACGCTTGGAAGTCCAAGGTTCGAAGAAAACCACGAAAACTCCGAACGATTAGGCCGACGGGCGCGATTGGGATCGAACCCAGCACCTCCCGTCTACCAGCTTCGAGAGCAGAACCTCTCGGCCACTGGTGGGGTGAAAAATGGAGAAGACAAGTTCTTATCTGATTCAAATGACTAACAAGCTGTGAGTCATTCATGGGTTTTTCTCACGTAGATAACCTCACTGATTAGAAGTACATTAAATTTTGGACTATATATTTATATTATTAAAGTTAGGATTGCAAGTAACACATATCCTTTAATTGATTTTTATAATAATTAAAATAATAATTCAATTAATCTTTTTAAAATAAATTAGTTTTAGTTTTATTCATTCTTAACGAGATATATAAAAATTAACAAAGTCATTTTAAATAGAAGTGAACTATTTTTCCCTATTGCTATACTCGAGATGCGCTTTTCAAATTTATTAAGAAACACGCAAGTTATTATTAGGCAATATTTCAAATCACTCCAAACATTTAACATGATGAGTCATCATTGAGAACTTGATATTTTTTACACACATAAGCGTCATTATGCTCTTACATGTACTCAAGTGGGAGGTTTTAATAAATATATTATTAATATATAGGTTTATGAATAGTAATATTAGTTATACTCTTTGAAATATATATACATTCCTATACGTGTCTTAAAAACCTGACATAGTCATTCTGCGCAGTGTTTATGAGATATAGATTTAGTTCCCATTTATGTTACGTAATAGAGATCACGTGATTTTCCCCGCCAATCGCAGTTCATTCTTTATCATTATTCTGAAATAGTATTGTAAGTATCATTTTTTAAGGAGATGAATAGTGTTAAAGAAGTGAATGACCAGAATTTGAAATATTTCGTCAAAATAATTTACATATTGACTCACATACATAATTTTTATGTATGTATATATATATATATATATATATATATATATATATATATATATTAACTAACTTGCATCACTTACTACGACCAGGACTTTTGAATACACTAGGATCTGACTGAAGTTTTCAAGACATATTTATCTCACATATTTAATTTTAGATATTTAAGCTACTTTTTTTAAATTCTTGATTAAATTTCAGAAATGCATATGCTTCAACAACAAATATTTTCTAAATGTATAAGAGAAATAAGTATTCACATAAAAATTAAACTTACCTTTTCCGAACACATCTACTTCAAACACTCTCTTGAAAAATGGAGAAGACAAGTTCTTATCTGATTCAAATGACTAACAAGCTATGAGTCATTCATGAGTTTTTCTCATGTAGATAACCTCACTGCTTAGAAGTATATTAAATTTTCGACTATATATTTATATTATTAAAGTTAGGATTGCAAGTAACATATATCCTTTAATTGGTTTTTATAATAATTAAAATAATAATTCAATTAATCTTTTTAAAATAAATTAGTTTTAGTTTTATTCATTCTTAACAAAATATATAAAAATTAACAGTCATTTAAAGTACAAGTGAACTATTTTTCCTTAATGCTATACTCGACTTGCGCGAAATAAAATAGAACCTTCCACTACTCTTACCTGGAGAGGACAGTCTGATAACATCCTCGCTTATCTACTTAACCAAGATCACGTGACATCCCCGAGCATGCGCCATGCTAACTAGTGACGTGATCGATCGTTGATAAGATTTCCTGATAAGAACTTCTATTCATTTCTTCCCAAGCAAGTGTCCGAGCTTGTCGTGTCTAGGTAAGTAGCATTTAAACTTCAAAGTTTTTTCCTTAATTAGGCTTTTCAGAAAGAAAATTTAAAAATTTTTAGAAAACTATGTCGGCCGTACTGCATCAGCGACCCTTATCATTTATATTTAGCACCTTCGCTCGCGTGGCAAGCGTCTTTGAAAATGATTGATACACTTTTAGAATTGCTCACTGATATTAACATATTGCTTTTGATCGATAGAATTTCTCGAACGGTTCGAACACACAAACATATGATCAAATATTTTATTTATATTGGGCAACACGCTAACCACCATCCTAAGTGGGACCCCATGCTTTTTTCGTGTAAATATGCTTTCTATCTTTTTAGTTTTTTAGCTACTTTTTTACATGAATATATGATTCATATGTATATACTTTATTCATTTTAAGAAACTATTGTCATATTCTATCTTTTTCATTACGATTTAAATAATTTTTGGGTTAAAACATTAATTTTTCCTAAAATAATCAATTTTTTTTATCTCTATTCAAATTTTTAATATGCACTACTTGACATTCGATAACATACATATGTACTTTTATATTTTATCATTGGTAAATTGATTAAATACTAACTATTAAAACGATAATTTCTATGACTTTAGAGTATCCATTTTAAATAATTGATTCGTTCATTATTATAAACAACAAACATAAAATTAACAAACGATTAAAATAAATAAATAAATATAAGATTCCAAAAGAAGTTTAACTATAACAATTTTATTCTTTTTCAGAAAAAATTCACTATTAAATAAAAGTTCGTTTATCAAACGATTTAAAACTTCTAAATTTTATTGTTATTTCCCAAACATACGAGAAATATATTCATATAAGTATATGTGTATATGTATGCATGTATTTATATATATATATATGTGTGTGTGTGTGTGTGTGTGTGTGTGTGTGTGTGTGTGTATTTGTATAAATTTATGTGTGTGTCTGTGTTTATTAATTTTATATGTGTGTGTAATTGCTAATGCGGGAAAAAAATAAAAAGGTAATTAAATTCAAAGCTAATAATAAATTATTTTAAAATATATATGTAAAATGTTTCAAGATAGTCTAAAAGATTTTAACAAATTGATAAAAATGCTTTGGAAAACATTTCAAATTTTTAAAAAATGTTTCATTAATATTTTAAGATCAACAAATTTTAATACGTATCTATATACATATACATGCATATGAACTATGTTTTGAAAAAAAAAATTCCTAAGTTTAAAAATGATTTCTTATTTAATTAAAAATTAACGAAATATTTATGTTTTTTCTTTACGTATGTTAACAAAACAAATTTTTTAAACATTTCGATGGTATTTCCAAGTTAGTCAATTTTTGCTTTTTTGAATATGCATATATATATTTATTTTATATATTTGTAAATTTCAATGTTTTGTGTTTAACTGTCTAGTGAATGTATTCCACCTTTCAATTATTTATACTAGCTATCGTTTCTTTACACAAAACCAACCAACCAACTGCTATTCAAACGACTATTTGTTTACCAAACAACCCAAAACCTTTTATCTGTACATGCGCAAACATTTTAATAAACTAGAGTCTACATTTTTAATCCAATAAGCAATGTCTAATCAAATAGGTTATGTCCTAACTTGAATTATACCTTTTTTGTGACATTATTAAACTAGCTAACATATCACATACTTAAGTTACTTGTAAAAATAACATGATAACTTGTTTTCACTATACTAATTTAATAATTTTCGTAGGTTTTATATAATAATCGACATGTTTGGTTATCTCTCATTATAGTTTTCTAAAATATATCCAAAAAACATTGCTACTGTTAAAAAACATGTCTATAATTTAGATAGTTTTCACTCTTATTATTTCAAAACATTCATATTAGAACATATAACACAAAAAGAACTTTAATTAAATAATCACTATTTTTCACAAGTTTGCAATATAAGTTTTTTTTTATGCTAACTAGGGTTAGTAGTATTCAGACTTAAAAATATCTTTATAGATTAAATATGAAAATTAATTTATCTAACAAACCTTTTACTATTTTTAGTTAAACTTTGTGTCATGAAATAAAACAGCAAAGCTTAAAATTATACTTTTCAGTTTTCTTACTATTACAAATTATTGTTTTAAAAATATTAAATACTATTACATTTTAATTTTAAAATTCCTATTTATATAAATACATAATAATAATACTTATCTAATACGGCAGCTAGTTGAACACACAACCATCTTGTAGAAAAACTCGTAGAGAAATGAAATAATTCTAAGTCCTTATCAGCTAATCTTATCAGTGATTAGATTATCACAAGATCTATGTGACGTCACTAGTCACGTCACGGGTCACGTGACATTTATCACGTGATTAGTGGTGCCTATTCTAGATTTCATAATTAAAAGGTCTCTTTTCTAATTGTAATTAGCACATTTCCTTTAATTAGTTTTTATAAATATGCGTTTATTAAATTATTAGACTTAATAAATTATTTTTCTAATTAGTTATTAATTTTTAATTAATAATTAATTCTAATAATTTAATAAACGCATATTTATAAAAACTAGTTAAAGGAAATGTGCTAATTACAGTTAGAAAAGAGACCTTTTAATTATGAAATCTAGAATAGGCACCACTAATCACGTGATAAATGTCACGTGACCCGTGACGTGACTAGTGACGTCACATAGATCTTGTGATAATCTAATCACTGATAAGATTAGCTGATAAGGACTTAGAATTCTTTCATTTCTCTACGAGTTTTTCTACAAGATGGTTGTGTGTTCAACTAGCATCCGTATTAGATAAGTATTATTATTATGTATTTATATAAATAGGAATTTTAAAATTAAAATGTAATAGTCTATACTCCTATTATAAAGAGGAAAAAATTGTTTATTTGTCGGAGATAAGCTCAGGAACTACCGAACCGATTCCAAAAGTAATGGTATCAAAATGATGGTGTTCGCCCAACTTAGAACATAGGCTATATCTTAAGTTGGTGCCACTACCCCAAAGGGGGTGCAGGAACAAAAAACGTTCTAAAAATGCGACTTTTGCGTTATTGAAGGGCCTAGAAATATGAAATTTGGAATATTAGTTACTTATAAGATATAAATGTTGTCTAAGAACAGTTCTTAAACAATTCGAAATTTAAAAGGGGTGAGAATGCACAAAAAGCGTTCTAAAAAACGTTCTAAATGGTAGTTTCTACATAATCTCAGGAAATACCGAACCGATTCCAAAAGTAATGGTATCAAAATGATGGTGTTAGTCCAACATAGAACATAGGCTATATTTTATGTCGGTGCCACTACACCAAAGGGGGTGCAGGAGCAACAAACGTTCTAAAAATGCAATTTTTGCGTTACTGAAGGGCCTAGAAATATGAAATTTGGAATATTAGTTACTTATAAGATATAAACGATGTCTAAGAACAGTTCTTAAACAATTCGAAATTTAAAAGGGGTGAAAATGCCTAAAAAGCGTTCTAAAAAACATTCTAAATGGTAGTTTCTACATAATCTCAGGAAATACCAAACCGATTTCAAAAGTAATGGTATCAAAATGATGGTTTTATTCCAACTTAGAACATAGGCTATATTTTATGTCGGTGCCACCACCCCAAAGAGGGTGCAGGAGAAAGAAACGTTCTAAAAATGCGATTTTTGCGTTACTGAAGGGCCTAGAAATATGAAATTTGGAATATTAGTTACTTATAAGATATAAATGGTGTCTAAGAACAGTTCTTAAACAATTAGAAATATAAAAGGGGTGAAAATGCACAAAAAGCGTTCTAAAAAACGTTCTAAATGGTAGTTTCTATATAATCTCAGGAAATACCAAACCGATTTAAAAAATATTGGTGTCCAAATGATAGTGACAACGTTTGCTCCAAGATAGGCTATGTTTTATGTCGGTGCCACTACCCCAAAGGGTGTGTAGGAGCAAAAAACGTTCTAAAAATGCGATTTATGTGTTACTGAAGGGCCTAGAAATATGAAACTTGAAGTATCAGCTACCTGTTAGATATAAAGGATTTCTAAGAACAGTACTTAAAAAATTCGAAATATAAAAGGGATGAAAATGCGCTAAAAGCGTTCTAAAAAACGTTCTAAATGGTAGTTTCTACACAATCTCAGGAAATACAAAACCGATTTAAAAAATAATGGCGTCAAAATGATGGTGAAAATCCTTGCTCCAACATAGGCTATGTTTTATGTCGGTGCCACTACCCCAAAGGAGGTGCAAGAGAAAAACGTTCTAAATTGCGGTTTTTGCGTAACGGAAGGGCCTTGAATCGTGAAATTTAGAATGGTAGTTAGTTATAAGATATCAATGATCTGTAAGGACATTTCCTAAAAAAAAATCTAAATTTAAAAGGGGGGGGGGTCAAAATGCGCAAAGAGCGTTGTAAAAAACGTTCTAAATTGCAATTTCTATGCAATCTCAGGAAATTCTGAACCGATTTCAAATATAATGGTGTTAAAATGATGGTGACAGATCTTGCTCCAAGATAGGCTCTATTTTATATATGTTTCCACTAACCCAGAGGAAATGCAGGAGCAAAATGAGCGAAAAGCGTTCTAAAAACGTTCTAAATGACGATTTGTCACCAATATCTCAGGAAGAATCAAACTGATTTCAAAAGTAATGTTAAGAAATTGATGTTGACAGCCTCTGCTCTAACATAGACGCTATTTTAAGTCGGTATCACTATCACCTAGACGTTTCAGGAGCAAAAAAGCGTTCCAAATTTCGATTTTTGTGATCGGTAGGGGCTAGCAACTTAAAATTAGGCAAGGTACATAGGTATTACATATAAATGATGTTTAAGAACAGTTTCGAAAAAATTGGAAATTTAAAAAGGGGTGAAAAAGCGCAAAAAGCGTTCTAAAAACGTTCTAAATTGCGATTTCTACTCAATCTCAGGAAATTCCAAAGCTATTTCAAAAGTAATGGTTGCCAATCAATGGTGACAGTCCCTGCTATAACATAGGTAATATTTTATGTTGCTGTCACTACCATCTGAGGGTTGCAAAAGCAAAACATGTTCTAATTTGCGTTTTTTGCATAACTGAAGGGTCTAAGACTTTGAAGTATGGCATGTTATTTACTTACAAGATGCAACTGCTTTCTATGAACTGTCGAAAGAAAATTTTAAAATTAAAAAGATGAAGTAAGCGAAAAACGTTCTAAATTACAATTTTTATGCAATCTTATCAAACACCAAACCGATTAAAAAAATAATGATAACAAATTGTTGGTGATAGAACCTGCTCAAACATAAGCTATATTTTATGTCTGTGCCACTACCACCAGAGGGTTGCAGTAGCTAAAAACTTTCTAAATTGCGATTTCTGTGATACTGAAAAGGCTGGAAACTTTAAATATGGCATGGTAGTTACTTATAAAATATAAATGCTCTCGAAGGACTGTCGAAAATAAATTCGAATTAAAAAGGGGTGAAGTGAAGGGGAGGGTCGAAAAGCATTCTAAAAAAGTTCTAAATTACGATTTCTACGCTATTTCAGGAAATATAAACGAAACATAAAAGTAATAGTTGCGAATCAATGGTAACAGTCTCTGATCCTACACAGGCTATATTTTATGCCGATGATTCTACCACCTGGGATTCACAGGCTTCACAACAAACGCTCTAAAAAGGGCCTTTAAAAGCTTTCTAAATTACGTTTCTGTGGAATATTAGGAAATAACAAACCAACTTCAAAATTAATGTTGGCAAATTAATGGTGACAGTTCCTATTTCAACATAGCCCTTTATGTTGAGAGAGGTGGTAGGACTTGGAATTTGACATGATGGTTAATTTTAAGATGTAAGAAGATGGTTTCTAAAAAATTCAAAACTTCAAATGAATACTGAAATGAGCGTATTAATTGAGCATAAAAGTTTCAAAATATTTTCTAAATTATTATTTATTTAGTTTTATTTCGTTTTATTAATTTAAGTCTCATTTCTGCCTTATACAGTGTAACAGTGATGCTTAATCAAACTGTGTTTTAAATAGTAATTTTTTTAAATTATTCCTAAAAGTAATAAGTACCTTTTAATAAAATAAAAATTTAGTTAGTACCTTTTAATAAAAATTAGACATATAAATATCACTTGGCATATTTCAAATATTACGCGAGCAAAGCCGAGGGGTTTGCTAGTATTTAATATTTTTAAAACAATAATTTGTAATAGTAAGAAAACTGAAAAGTATAATTTTAAGCTTTGCTGTTTTATTTCATGACACAAAGTTTAACTAAAAATAGTAAAAGGTTTGTTAGATAAATTAATTTTCATATTTAATCTATAAAGATATTTTTAAGTCTGAATACTACTAACCCTAGTTAGCATAAAAAAAAAACTTATATTGCAAACTTGTGAAAAATAGTGATTATTTAATTAAAGTTCTTTTTGTGTTATATGTTCTAATATGAATGTTTTGAAATAATAAGAGTGAAAACTATCTAAATTATAGACATGTTTTTTAACAGTAGCAATGTTTTTTGGATATATTTTAGAAAACTATAATGAGAGATAACCAAACATGTCGATTATTATATAAAACCTACGAAAATTATTAAATTAGTATAGTGAAAACAAGTTATCATGTTATTTTTACAAGTAACTTAAGTATGTGATATGTTAGCTAGTTTAATAATGTCACAAAAAAGGTATAATTCAAGTTAGGACATAACCTATTTGATTAGACATTGCTTATTGGATTAAAAATGTTGACTCTAGTTTATTAAAATGTTTGCGCATGTACAGATAAAAGGTTTTGGGTTGTTTGGTAAACAAATAGTCGTTTGAATAGCAGTTGGTTGGTTGGTTTTTGTGTAAAGAAACGATAGCTAGTATAAATAATTGAAAGGTGGAATGCATTCACTAGACAGTTAAACACAAAACATTGAAATTTACAAATATATAAAATAAATATATATATGCTAATTCAAAAAAGCATAAATTGACTAACTTGGAAATACCATCGAAATGTTTAAAACATTTGTTTTGTTAACATGCGTAAAGAAAAAACATAAATATTTCGTTAATTTTTAATTAAATAAGAAATCATTTTTAAACTTAGGATTTTTTTTTTTCAAAACATAGTTCATATGCATGTATGTATATAGATACGTATTAAAATTTGTTGACCTTAAAATATTAATGAAACATTTTTTAAAAATTTGAAATGTTTTCCAAAGCATTTTTATCAATTTGTTAAAATCTTTTAGACTATCTTGAAACATTTTACATATATATTTTAAAATAATTTATTATTAGCTTTGAATTTAATTACCTTTTTATTTTTTTTCCCGCATTAGCAATTACACACACATATAAAATTAATAAACACAGATACACACATAAATTTATACGAATACACACACACACACACATATATATATATATATATAAATACATGCATACATATACACATATACTTATATGAATATATTTCTCGTATGTTTGGGAAATAACAATAAAACTTAGAAGTTTTAAATCGTTTGATAAACGAACTTTTATTTAATAGTGAATTTTTTCTGAAAAAGAATAAAATTGTTATAGTTAAACTTCTTTTAGAATCTTATATTTATTTATTTATTTTAATCGTTTGTTAATTTTATGTTTGTTGTTTATAATAATGAACGAATCAATTATTTAAAATGGATACTCTAAAGTCATAGAAATTATCGTTTTAATAGTTAGTATTTAATTAATTTACCAATGATAAAATATAAAAGTACATATGTATGTTATCGAATGTCAAGTAGTGCATATTAAAAATTTGAATAGAGATAAAAAAAATTGATTATTTTAGGAAAAATTAATGTTTTAACCCAAAAATTATTTAAATCATAATGAAAAAGACAGAATATGACAATAGTTTCTTAAAATGAATAAAGTATATACATATGAATCATATATTCATGTAAAAAAGTAGCTAAAAAACTAAAAAGATAGAAAGCATATTTACACGAAAAAAGCATGGGGCCCCACTTAGGATGGTGGTTAGCGTGTTGCCCAATATAAATAAAATATTTGATCATATGTTTGTGTGTTCGAACCGTGCGAGAAATTCTATCGATCAAAAGCAATATGTTAATATCAGTGAGCAATTCTAAAAGTGTATCAATCATTTTCAAAGACGCTTGCTACGCGAGCGAAGGAGCTAAATATAAATGACAAGGGTCGCTGATGTAGTACGGCCGACATAGTTTTCTAAAAATTTTTAAATTTTCTTTCTGAAAAGCCTAATTAAGGAAAAAACTTTGAAGTTTAAATGCTACTTACCTAGACACGACAAGCTCGGACACTTGCTTGGGAAGAAATGAATAGAAGTTCTTATCAGGAAATCTTATCAACGATCGATCACGTCACTAGTTAGCATGGCGCATGCTCGGGGATGTCACGTGATCTTGGTTAAGTAGATAAGCGAGGATGTTATCAGACTGTCCTCTCCAGGTAAGAGTAGTGGAAGGTTCTATTTTATTTCGCGCAAGTCGAGTATAGCATTAAGGAAAAATAGTTCACTTGTACTTTAAATGACTGTTAATTTTTATATATTTTGTTAAGAATGAATAAAACTAAAACTAATTTATTTTAAAAAGATTAATTGAATTATTATTTTAATTATTATAAAAACCAATTAAAGGATATATGTTACTTGCAATCCTAACTTTAATAATATAAATATATAGTCGAAAATTTAATATACTTCTAAGCAGTGAGGTTATCTACATGAGAAAAACTCATGAATGACTCATAGCTTGTTAGTCATTTGAATCAGATAAGAACTTGTCTTCTCCATTTTTCAAGAGAGTGTTTGAAGTAGATGTGTTCGGAAAAGGTAAGTTTAATTTTATGTGAATACTTATTTCTCTTATACATTTAGAAAATATTTGTTGTTGAAGCATATGCATTTCTGAAATTTAAACAAGAATTTAAAAAAAGTAGCTTAAATATTTAAATTTAAATATGTGAGATAAATATGTCTTGAAAACTTCAGTCAGATCCTAGTGTATTCAAAAGTCCTGGTCGTAGTAAGTGATGCAAGTTAGTTAATATATATATATATATATATATATATATATATATACATACATAAAAATTATGTATGTGAGTCAATATGTAAATTATTTTGACGAAATATTTCAAATTCTGGTCATTCACTTCTTTAACACTATTCATCTCCTTAAAAAATGATACTTACAATACTATTTCAGAATAATGATAAAGAATGAACTGCGATTGGTGGGGAAAATCACGTGATCTCTATTACGTAACATAAATGGGAACTAAATCTATATCTCATAAACACTGCGCAGAATGACTATGTCAGGTTTTTAAGACACATATAGGAATGTATATATATTTCAAAGAGTATAACTAACATTACTATTCATAAACCTATATATTAATAATATATTTATTAAAACCTCCCACTTGAGTACATGTAAGAGCATAATGACGCTTATGTGTGTAAAAAATATGAAGTTCTCAATGATGACTCATCATGTTAAATGTTTGGAGTGATTTGAAATATTGCCTAATAATAACTTGCGTGTTTCTTAATAAATTTGAAAAGCGCATCTCGAGTATAGCAATAGGGAAAAATAGTTCACTTCTATTTAAAATGACTTTGTTAATTTTTATATATCTCGTTAAGAATGAATAAAACTAAAACTAATTTATTTTAAAAAGATTAATTGAATTATTATTTTAATTATTATAAAAATCAATTAAAGGATATGTGTTACTTGCAATCCTAACTTTAATAATATAAATATATAGTCCAAAATTTAATGTACTTCTAATCAGTGAGGTTATCTACGTGAGAAAAACCCATGAATGACTCACAGCTTGTTAGTCATTTGAATCAGATAAGAACTTGTCTTCTCCATTTTTCAAGAGAGTGTTTGAAGTAGATGTGTTCGGCAAAGGTAAGTTTAATTTTTATGTGAATACTTATTTCTCTTATACATTTAAAAAATATTTGTTGTTGAAGCATATGCATTTCTGAAATTTAATCAAGAATTAAAAAAGTAGCTTAAATATCTAAATTTAAATATGTGAGATAAATATGTCTTGAAAATTTCAGTCAGATCCTAGTGTATTCGAAAGTCATGGTCGTAGTAAGTTATGCAAGTTAGTTAATACGTAAAAATTATGTAAGTGAGTCAATATGTAAATTATTTTGGCGAAATTTTTCAAATTCTGGTCATTCATTTGTCTAACACTATACATTTCCTAAAAAATTATACTTACAATACTATCTCAGAATAAGGATAAAGAATGAACTGCGATTGGTGAGGAAAATCACGTGATCTCTATTACGTAACATAAATGGGAACTAAATCTATATCTCACAAACACTGCGCAGAATGACTATGTCAGGTTTTTTAAGACACATATAGGAATGTATATATATATTTCAAAGAGTATAACTAGTATTACTATTCATATACCTCGATATTAATAACATATTAATTAAAAGCTTCCGGTTGATTACATGTAAGATCAGAATGACACTTATGTGTAGAAATAATATTAAGTTCTCAGTGATGACGCATCATGTTAAAAGTTTGCAGTGATTTGAAGTATTGTCTAACAATAACTCGCCTATTTCTTAATAAATTTGAAAAGAATTCCTCTTCTATTTGTTTTAATTTTGAAAATCTTTCGAAAAATTTAATTACGCATTAATTAAACTGAAAAATATTAAACGAAAGGCTTATCATTTTCATTTGAAAGTTTTAAATATTTATTGAAATTTTGATGATTAAAGTTACATAATGTAAAAGCACAACATTTCTTTCATGTATTAATATTTATAAAAAATGATCTCAAAATAATATTTATTTATATTAAGAAAAATTTCGAAGTTTGTGTGGCTTCACAAATTTGCTAGAATAAAAGTTAAATGGGAATTACAATTTTTTTTATATTAAATTGTACTTCATTAACATGTGTGAAAATCCTACATTTTAAATGACATTCTTAATATTTTCATATGTTCTAAATTCTTAGCAAAATATTTCTGAAAGCTTCCTAAATGACCAAATATGAGTGCATTCATTAATAGACTAAACCAAAGCGTATAACCGATAAATGTCTAAAACATTTCTTTCAATTCAAAAACGTAATTGAAAAATGATTTGAAAAAAAAAACAAAAAAAAACAAAAAAACTGTCATTTCTAAAAATAACCTTTAGAAAACATCTCATTTAAAAGAATAAAGTGCTAAACCAAATTTCTAATTCCCTTTTAATTAATATTTAACTACTAAGAATTATCTAATCCCTATTCCTCACTGCGTTAGCAAATAAACCCTCAAGTAAAGTAAGTCATGTACTTATCATGCGAACTGTTGAGCCACTTATCTACGAAAGGGTTTTTCCATATGGGGAATACACGCTTACAGTAAAATTTGATGTTATATAAAACGAAATCAGCTAAAATATATATGTATATATATATCCTTTTTTTTTAATTGTGGAATGGTATGAAGTCTCTCAATACTTGTGGTGTGTTTTAAAATATTTGTTAAGTATATTTTAAGTTTTGTTTTTGCTTAATGCATTGACTAGATTAAAAGATCACTGAAAATTTAATTTTTTCTTCAAATATTCATCAAATTTTCTAGTTACATATATTTTTTTTATTCAGTAAGTAAAGTTTAGTCAGAAAGCACGACACAAAAGAATAAATTCCTTTACCGAACTAATGATAGTCTAAAATTACTAACCGTTTAATGCAAAACCTTCAATTCATTTATATATAACCGAGAAATATTTGTGAAAACATGACTGTAATTCGAAATAATATCTTTAAAAAACATGTCACTTAAAAAAATTAAATCCTCCCCCAAATTTTATTCAAAAAACATTCACATTCCTACAAAGATTAAAAAATGTCCACTGTTTTTTCAAAAAATTTCTATTTCAAATAAAAATATTCATAACATTCAATTCATTAACAAAATCAAATAAAACCCTCGAAAAATTTCTGAAGTTTCTGCATTAAATTATCACCCGACCATTGGGCGAGAGGTTCTGCTCTCGAAGCTGGTAGACAAGAAGTACTGGGTTCGAACCGAAATGTGCCCGTCGGCCTAATCGTTCGGAGTTTTCTTCGAAGCATGGATTTCCATGTGTAAATACGGGTGAGATTCCCTAATAAAGACCCAAATATCTTTAAAAAACATGTCACTGAAAAGAATAAAATCCTTTCCCAAATTTTATTCAAAAAACATTCACATTCCTAAAAAGATTAAAAATTTCCACTGTTTTTTTTTTTTCAAAAAATTTCTATTCCAAATAAAACTATCTCATAACACTGAATTCATTAACAAAATTAAATGAAATTCTCGAAAATTTTCTTCATTAAGTTATTTTCTCATTCAAATTTTTTAATTATCATTTTTAATTACTATTTTTAATGAATGGATATTTCTAATTATTCTTAAAATTCAACTGCATATTATAACCGCTAAAAATAAATTTCAAACTCAAAAACTCTAAGTCCCCTCATTAAACTTTCTAAATTAATTTTTCTTATTAATTAGTTTTAATTACTTTTTAAATAATTAATATTTTAAATTAATTTTCCATTTTTAATAATTCATTCGAACCTCGTACTGTACTAATAAAATTGCTCGAAAAATTCTAAGACCCCTCATTAAATATTTCCTCATTAGATTTTTAATTGCTATTTTTAATTACTAATTAGTTAACCGTCAGTAAAAAAATACCCCCTCGTACTATATCACACTCAACATAATAACGCTCAAAAATTATGTAACCGATCGAAAAAATAACCCTCGTACTATAACACAGCAAAATAAACAATCTCTCGAAAATTCCCGCTTTTATCTAAAAAAAAAAAAATCCTTATCGCATTCACCCCTCCTCCAAGAGTAGAGTCGCGAGAGGAGGAGGAGCACGGTAGGAGGTGCACGGGAGGCGGAGCAGGAGGAGGTGCTGCACCTGCTCCTCCTCCTGAGGTCGGAGCCCCATTATTCCCCTACTTACGTAATACGTATGTCTCACATTGCAGTAAACATTTCATTCTTTCAATGAAGACATTCATGGTTTTTTGAACAAAACATTTTTATATGTATAATTCCCAACTTCTGAAATAATTTTATTGTAGCTTCCCCATCATCAGATAACTGCGAAATGGTAAAATCTATATCAGTATCAGTATTAAATATTTTCTATTCAAAAAATAACAAATTAAAAAGTTTTGCGAGATTATGATGGAATAAAATAAATTCCATCATTAAAAATTTCTGCATAAAAATATTCACGTTCAATAATTAGCAAATGTTAATGTGTGGCACGATTTGCAATAAAAATCGTTTGCACGATTAGGGTTGAAATAAATGGCGCGATACCATACATTTTGGCATGGTATCGCGACGAAAATTAGAACGAAAAAGTACCACAGTTTTTTTTTAAATTTAGTTTTAGTTTTCCAGGCGTTTGAATTTTTTTTTTTTTCTAATTGACGAAGTTGCTTTTATTTAACCAAAAGGATTGGTTAAAAAATTATGCAATTTGAATTTTTTCCCTTGCTATAGTAACAGAATGAAAAGAATGAGTTTTTAGAAATTATCGCTTGAAAAATTCAGGTTTTGGCGCCAAAGATAGTGCCAAATTAGAAAAATATCAAATATATCTCGAACTATTGGGCTTAAAAGAATTTAGTTAGTACCATTCGATTCAGCATACAAAAATACACCAAAATATGTTATCAGTTGAAAAATAACTATAAAATCAGATTTTTAAGGAATTTTTTTAAAGTTCGTTCTCTTTTACCCCCCCCCCCCCACCCTTAGGGGTGGAATTTTGGAAAATCCTTTCTTAACGGCACTCTATATCATAAGAAGTATTTTTACCCCGATTTTCAAGATTTTAGGTTCAGTAGTTTTGGCTGCGCGTTGATTAATACAAAATCCAGACTTTCTTTTATATATATAGATATATATGTGCGTGTGAAATTTGTGTAAAAAATATTTTCTAGCCAAAAAGGCAAAAAGAAAAGCTTAGTACAGTGCATTAAAAATGTCAAATAGATAGAAAGATTCGCGTACAATATACAAGACAGCAAATGAATAACCCAATTCATTTTCTCATAATTACTTTTTTACATGCATATCACCATATCTGGCCTGGTCTTAGAGGAGGCGAAGTCAGGTGATCGACTGGGACAATAAAAACCAAGCGGTCGAAAATTCACAAAATAAAAAGTAAAAACTTAATAATTTTGTTGTTGTTGTTGTTGTTGTTTTGAGTCACACATAAATTTGAAAATTAGCATTAAGTTCAGAAAAGTATCTAGACATACCAATGTATAAATAAGAAGAGTGGCATAAGTGATAATTCCGCAAAGATGTAGATGGTACAGGAAAATTTTTACAATACTGAAATTCATTTTTAGGTGCGTTCATAATTATATAAATACGTAGCACCTATAGTCGTCGTTCAGTCCGTCCGTCTGTCCGCATGTAACAGAGCAAAAACTACCCAACCGAATGGTCTGAAATTTCAAATATATGATTGTTGCAAAATTTTGTCGAGCCATTTCAAATTTTATGAAAATCGGATGTATAGTTTAATTACAGGGACAGTCAAAAGTTTTTCTTTACATTACGGCCAATGGGAAAAATTATTGCAAGTGCATTTTAATGATATTACAGCCTTCCGAATGATCTGAAATTTTAAAGATATAACTGTTGCAAAATTTTGTCGAGCCCTTTCAAATTTTAGGAAAATCGGATGTATAGTTTAATTACAGGGACAGTCAAAAGTTTTTCCTTACATTACGGCGAATGGGAAAAATTATTGCAAGTGCATTTTAATGATATTAGAGCCTTCCGAATGATCTGAAATTTTAAAGATATAACTGTTGCAAAATTTTGTCGAGCCCTTTCAAATTTTAGAAAAATCGGATGTATCATGGAAGACGGTAGTATTCCGAGTGACGCAGCCTTAAGCCTAAAATCGTATCGTATCGTATCGTTAAAATCGTATCGTATCGTATCATAGAATTCGTAGATGGCGGAACTCATATATACAGCTAACTCGACATCAAAGAAAACGCGAAAAGCCGCCTTTTAATAACTCAGCAGATATAAGTCTTATTGTTCTGAATTTTCTAGAACAGTCTTATATCTGCAGTCTAATTGTATACTGAAATTTTTACATTTCTACGTGCAGTATATTTTGAGATCTAAATAGCCATTTTTAAAGTGAAAACGTTGGTATAATATCGAGGAAGTTCCTAATTTGAAAATCTCGAAAACGGTTCTAACGATTATTTGTAAATTGATACATAATATAAATGTGATTAAGGCGAGGTGAACAACACTTTTCTTTTTTCTGGGAAAACTCTCGTTCGTTAAATAATTCGATTTTTTTTTCTCTCGAAAATGACACGGGCGATTTTTTAAAAATCAAATAAATATGTTTCAGATGAACCAAATAACAATTTACTTGTTTCCAGAAAGACTCTTGTTTGTTTTATAATGCGCATGAAAAATCGGACTATATTTCTTCGCCATTCTATGGAAATTTCACCGAAAAGGCATGACACTGTATTCATACACATGCTTTCTTTTTAACCACTTTTGGGGAAAAAAATTTTGTCTTCCCACTGGCTGAGGGGTTGAGGGCCATCGTCTACTGATCATAACATAGGCAGTTCGATACTCATTGATACGTGTTTTCACATGTGAAGTTTTTTTTTCTTTTAAAGTCTGTTAGTTGACCATTATTCTCAGTTCCTTTGTAATTTTTTAATTGCTATTAAGTTAAATAAAATTACAATTATAATGACGCCAATTTGATGATGATTATTTCTTGGCAATTTTTCAACAATAAAAATATTACCATAAATTTTATAAATATATTTAATTTCAATCACTTTACAAAAAATATACATTAATAATTATTATTTGAATATAAGTCACACGATCAGAAACGTAAAAAAATAATTCATTTCAGCTCTTCTTTTTATAATATCATTTTTTATTATTATGACGGTCAATAATATATATAATCACTGACATCCATAATATTATTATTATTATAATTATTATTTTCCTTGCATAAAAACTATTGTGAAGTAATAATTATTTTATAATAAATAATTTAGTTGAAATGTTTTATTTATAAATAACAATGAAGTTTTACATAATAAGCATATCAGAATTTTGGTGTCGCCATCTTTTGACGCAACTGCGTACTACATTTTGTCTCTTATTCGGAAAAAAAGAGAAAAAACTAACGCTGTTCACCGCTTTGAAAGAATCTCTTGTGACTAGAGGTCTATTTCGAAAATATTAAGAAAATTACTGCATACAAAAATATTAAAATGGGTAGTATTATAGAGAAATGTTTGATAAAAACGTTGAAGTAGACAGTTTTTAAATCGAAGAATTATTTTAAGAGATATTTAATGTTAAATCTGGATAAAATTGTCTCATTAAAAAAGTCTCATAGGAAAAAAAAATATACATGGGAATTTAATCATTTTCATTCAATTTAATCATTCAATAGAAACTCGAAGTTTGCAGAGTGCATTTATTATTTTTAACTTGCCTAATTTATTGACGGTTTATTTCAATTTTAAATTAAAAATTTCAGAATTTCCAGAGATATTTTTTACATATTTTAGAAAAGGTTATTTTAAATTGTTGCCAATTGTTAAAACAGCGCAAAGAATAATATATCCTTTAAATTAAAAATTTATTCACACGTGACTATTATAAACAGAAAAAAATCCTTTTAAATTAGAATTAAATGATAACGTGTTAAAAGCAGGAAAATATTAAACATTACGTCATAAAAATTGTTTTTACACATGCTTACTTAAAATGAAAGAAAATTATAAAATAATCAATTATTTTCAAATTAGAATTAAATGATTACGCATTAAAAGCAGGAAAACATTGAAAATTACGTCATAAAAATTATATTTACACGTGAATATTAAAAGAAAAAGAAAATTTTTAAATAATAAATTCATTGGTATGTGTTAAAAGTCATAAATGGAGGAAATTACGTCATATTGGCCAAAGTGGCCAAATAATAATATTGCAAAACAGTTTAAATTAAAAAATATATTTATATGAGAGATTTATTTCAAATTTCGAGATGATATTTTAAACTATAGTTGCCAATTTTAAGGTAGCGCAAATAATAATATTATCTTTCTAATAATAAAAATATTTTCAGTTGAATGCTACAAAGAAAGTTTGGTGAAAATTATGTCAGATTTAAAACGTTACATTTAAAATCTCTTATTTAAAATCATTTTCTTATAGCGTTGTTAAAAAATACCATAAAGCAAAGACTCTGTTGACTTGGTTCCTTTTATATTTGGTAATTTTCAAATGTTTAACTAATCTTATTTAATCAAGCACGGAAACAGCAACTAATATCAGCTGATTCGGTCTTGAAATCCCTCAGTAAAAGGGAAATCCGTTTACAGTAAGATCGCCATTGATTTTTTAATTATACAGAGCAGCCTCGATTATCCGAGCTAATTGGGACTGTTAGTAAATCGGAATCGAAAATCTCGGTTAATAGAAACTGTGTGTAAAAACTCGCCGTGCTTGCGAATTTAACATCTCATTTTTAAAAAATATGTAGAATGTTTTTTAAATAATAAAAATAAATATATGTAAAGTTCTGTTTCACAGCTTAACAAATTTAAAAAGAAAATCAACTACCAGTAATAAATTTTAAAATGCAAATTGAAAAAATTACGAAAGTTCACACAGCCACTGGAAACAAAGCATTGTTCGCTATTGACTTCTCAGGGTCCAATGTTTCTTTGGAGTTGAGTGCTTTTGGGGGCAGAAGGGCCTGTATAGCACGGACAGTGAGCTAAAGAGTGTGGTTATTTTTAAGGCTCATTCAAAAGGGGAAAAAAAATCAGACTTTGTTATCGGCTCGGTTAACAGAAACCTCGATTAATCGAAGCTCGGTTAATCCAGGTTCTACTATAATTCAATCTTGCGTAATCTTTTTAAAGCAGATCAAATTAATGGACTTTAGCACAAAGTCACATAGCTGATAACTGCCATGCTTGTTGGCCACCTTTTTTTCAAAAAGTTTGCTTCACCTTATTCAATTAATGAGATATCTCCGATAAAATAAGTCACATTTTCCCGTTCTAAAATACTGGTATCCAAAAATCGTAGCATGTAACTGACACTACAAGTACTCATGGAACTAGACTATTTTAAGTCTGATTTTTATTATAGACTATATAAAATTATTAAAAATATATATTATGATAGGAACTAGCGGGCTTCGTCCGCTATTTACGTTACGGATATAAAAATCATGTTTTTTTTTTTCAGGGAAAAAGAAATAAAAACCTATTTGACGATAGGTTTATAAAGACACATTTTGTATTTGTTATATTTCCGGGGATGAGGAGGGGGGGGGGACTATTTTGATTAAATATCGCAATTAGTCCACATGGCAGATATAATTATGATAGACACTAGTGGGCTTCGCCCCTCTATGGCGCCTTATGGGTCCAGCTTCCATAACTCAGAAACTACCTTTCGGACATCAATGCAACAGATTCCAAACGTTATAATTAACTTAATAATCACCCTATATAGCATTAAAGTAAATTTATGAGTACTGCATACTATTTTTTTATCGTAATTTCTGAAGAGAAAAAATTATTTCGGTTCCATTCTTAGGTACTGGTCTGAAAAATTTTGAAAAATGGGGGGGAAGGAGGGGACATGAGACTGCTGTTTGTCAAACAACACAACGGGGTCTGGCTTATTCAACTTGGTTTTTGATGGCTTCAATTGGAAGGTGGTTTGTTTAAAAGAATGCGTTCCCTGCCCCATGAAAATTGGAACTATTGGTGCACCATCTATGTAAGGATTTAATAATTATAAATTAACATTTTGGATTTATTAATTTAAGGATAAAGTGTTTTTAAAGGAATATCAAATGAAACACTCTGTGCGATCTGCGATTATACTTACCCACTTGTTTTTATATACAAACTGCTATAAGGAAAATTGTAATAAAATAGTAAAAATTAAATCTGCATTAAATTCCATAAGTATCTTTTTTTTAATCATTTTATCACTAACCTCAAAAAAGTAATGATATCAATGCAAAAACCCTTGACGGGTTAAAAGTTTCTGACGCAGCACTTTATCTTATGCTCTAAGAATTTTAAATATGGAACTTAAAAATACTGATATCAAATTTTGAGTGACGTTATGCTATTTCTTAAAAAATATATTTGTATTTATTTCATCATTTTATTTTTGTTTTATTCATAATCACATGTGCAAAAGTTATGTTCAACATGAAAAGCTGCATAAAATTTTATTCGCTGTTGCTTTATCCTTTACATCTCTCATAAATTCAAAATATGAGTTTTAAAAGATATGATATAAAATTTAAGTGACGCCTTGATGTGACTTTAAAAGGTTTGTTTTAAAATTCAATTTAAATTATTTTTGACTTGGTTAAAATATTTTTTTACATCTACACAATACTTTTAATTTTCCAATTCACTGTTAAATATATCACTTTCATTGAATCTATACTATGCATTGAAATGTATTTATTTCAATAAATTGATTTATCTTTTGTGTCACGCTATTCAAAATTGTGAGTAAGATTTATGTAAATGGTTTATTTGCGTCAAACTATCCTTTTTCATACATTTCATGTAGTTTGGACACAATGACGCAAAGAAACCATTTACATAAATCTTACTCACAATTTTGAATAGCGTGACACAAAAGATAAATCAATTTATTGAAATAAATACATTTCAATGCATAGTATAGATTCAATGAAAGTGATATATTTAACAGTGAATTGGAAAATTAAAAGTATTGTGTAGATGTAAAAAAATATTTTAACCAAGTCAAAAATAATTTAAATTGAATTTTAAAACAAACCTTTTAAACTCACATCAAGGCGTCACTTAAATTTTATATCATATCTTTTAAAAGTCATATTTTGAATTTATGAGAGATGTAAAGGATAAAGCAACAGCGAATAAAATTTTATGCAGCTTTTCATGTTGAACATAACTTTTGCACATGTGATTATAAATAAAACAAAAATAAAATGATGAAATAAATACAAATATATTTTTTAAGAAATAGCATAACGTCACTCAAAATTTGATATCAGTATTTTTAAGTTCCATATTTAAAATTCTTAGAGCATAAGATAAAGTGCTGCGTGAGAAACTTTTAACCCGTCAAGGGTTTTTGCATTGATAGTTTAATTACAGGGACAGTCAAAAGTTTTTCTTTACATTACGGCCAATGGGAAAAATTATTGCAAGTGGATTTTAATGATATTAGAGCCTTCCGAATGATCTGAAATTTTAAAGATATAACTGTTGCAAAATTTTGTCGAGCCCTTTCAAATTTTAGGAAAATCGGATGCATAGTTTAATTACAGGGACAGTCAAAAGTTTTTCTTTACATTACGGCCAATGGGAAAAATTATTGCAAGTGCATTTTAATGATATTACAGCCTTCCGAATGGTCTGAAATTTTAAAGATATAATTGTTGCAAAATTTTGTTGAGCTATTTCAAATTTTAGGAAAATCGGATGTATAGTTTAATTACAGGGACAGTCAAAAGTGTTCCGTTACATTACGGGGAATGGGAAAAAAATATTGGAAGTGCATTTTAATGATGTATCAGACTATGCGCTTTATGAAGTGCAAAAAATTATACATTCAGTACAATATGGGGTGCAAAAAATAATTATAAAACTAGTTATAGTACGAACGCACCTCATTTGCCACGTTTGACGAGCAATTTCCAACTTGTTATAACTACAGTAAATCCTGGTTTTTTTAGTTCCTAAAACAATGTAACTCGCATCACTATGACATTAAAGTGCCCCAATTGTAATAATTTGTAATGCTACAACAACAGTAAAATCTCGAAAAATGAAATCCGTCTATAATGGAATCGTGTTTTAAATGAAAAAACTACATGGTTCCAACAGATAGAATACCAACAGTAATACCTCTTAAGACGGAAACCTGTATAAAGCGGAATTATTTCCGCTTCCTTTCGATTTTTTACCCAGGTTTTAATGAATAAATATTTGACAAAGCTGGTTATGTATTTTAATATTACGTATTTTATTGTTACACATTTTAAATTTTAAAATAAGTCCGCTACTAGAAACTTTTCTAAATTTCTCTTTGTAAATTTACTTTACAGAGGAAGGGGAGGGGGTGCCAAAATCGATGTTTTCCCTGGGTGGAAATATAGCTAGTTTCGGCCCTGGAAAAAGTGCACAAAGTAAAATGTTTTAGTAAAACCTATTAAAAGACAAAAAAAGAGTATAGCATTTGCAGTGGTACAGTAAAAAATCTCTCAAAGGCCGCCATGACTAATAAAACGCCCCTGCCTTTATCCTCCAAAATGATTTTTTTCTCTTCTTTTTGCCATTTCTAGGCGTTTTGCCACCCTAGGCGGAAATTGTAAAATGCCACTCTGTTCCTTTTGGTGCAATTATTTTTTGCATTACTTTTGGTGCATTATTTTTTGCATTACTTTTGGGGCAATTGTTTTTTGCAACCAGCCAAATCCAGTTTTAGAGAGAGGAGGCGAGCTTGGGCGACTTCCCGTGATTAAAAAAAGAACCTCACCCAGGGCGCCATCAGTCGCCCCTGCTTTTACCTTCCCAAATTACATTTCTCGTCCTTTTGCCATTTCTAGGTAGGTGACAACTGAAAAATGTCGCCCATGCCTTTTACTAAAATTACTTTTTTTACATGCAGATCCGGTCTCAAAAGGCGCGAGGTTGAGCAATTGTTAAGGAGTAAAAACTAAGGGTTGAAATATATGCAAGATAGAACAGTAACCCCCTTCTTTAATGTTTTTACAGAATATATTCCGTGCCGAAACTAGGAGGGGTGCAGAGGGGGCATGTGCCCAGGCGCCAGAACAAAGGCGAAGGGGGCGCCAAATGAAGATTTTGTTTGTCGATTCATACAAAAATGTATATATGTGTGTGAAATGCAAAGAAACTTGCAAGCTAATGTTAAACCTATTAAAGCGTTCTTTTGAAATTTCTCGTTTGGATTTTAATATTTTAAAATTATTTTTTTTTTCTTAGGATAGTTTAGATTGATCTTTGGCGTTGCCATACTTTTAGGTTTTGAAATCGGCACTGGAAGTGAAGGTAACTTTATAAAAATAATCTGGAACGAAAATGTAAAAAGTAAATACGAACCCGGTTAGAATTTAACCTCAGCTTTTCTAAGGGAAAAATATATCATTTAAAACTATTAATATGCAAGCGAATAAATTAAAAAAGATAGCTCCCATACATTTAGAATTAGCGGTCCAGTTTCTTCGCGTGACTAGTGTAGGCTCTTAATGCTCAAGCTAATGTTAATCCTATGGGAGCGTTGTTTACATATTTCTTACTTTAATTTAAATTATTAAATGATTTTTATTCTTTATGAATTTTATTTATTTATTTTGCATAGGGTACCCGAGGTCGATAATATTTATTGTACGTGAGGAGATGAATGGAGGGTGTGGTCGCCAAAATCCATGTTTTCCTCTGGCGCAAAAAAGGCTAGTTTCAGCTTGAACGTACGATTGATATTAAGGTTGTATTTATTGTGAAAATTATTAAAAACCTTCATTTGTCACTGTTTTAAAAGAATATGTGATTGTGTTATACATGGGATTTTTAGATAAATTAATGTGAAATTTATATTCACATATTTTAGGATTGTGATTTATTGAGATTTTTACAAAAACGATAAATGGCAGTGATTTTCAATTGCTTTTTTTTTAAAGATGCAATCCAATTTAAAACTTTTTAGTATGTAGCATTTCACCTACTCTCTCTTCCCCCAAAACAAAAATGTTTTAGTTCTCAACCATTAATACGTGCTGGTCAATCATTAATATTTGGTCAGTAGTCGTAACTTGATTGGTAGGAGGAAAATTTTCCCCAACTGCAAAGCTGGTGTCCAGTCACCCAAGTAGTTTAATTGCAGTGAGTAACATGGTCACACAAAGAACTTCTTTGACCTCTGAACTTGTGTTCCCTCTTGTGCAAAGTGAGATAATAGGAGCGTCTCTACTTCGCCCCTCCCCACACTCCTACATACACTTGGCTTGGTCTGATCTGGTTATTTGCGGGAATGTGCTCGTAGTTAAATATTGTTATTACTATTTTTTAAACTGATCAGGAATGAATGAGCCACGCACAAACAAACGCGATAAAAAACTGGAAATTTTTATATAAAACTCAATAACAAGCGATGTCATGAAGAACGCCAAGATTCTAAATTCATTCGAGTCTGGCTTCAAAAGGGCGAAAATGGAATAGAAGGTAAGAACATACAGAATTGTTTGTTTTATTAAATTAATAACGTTTTCAGAAAAAAACAAAAATCTCCACTCAAAAATGTGATTATTTTTGACACATTCATAAACTCATTTCTATTCTTATTTGCCTGAAAAGTACAGATGCTAGCATTCAGGTGCTTAAGAATCGAGTAGCGTTCCCCCTTTTCTTAACGCTTTTCCTAATTCGAAGCAGCTTGATTTAAAGCGGATTACTAAATGTAATTTGTCTTGTAATTGTCAGCCTTTGAATTTGGAAATCAAAAGTCCAACTTTGATGCTATTTTATAAAAAAAAAATCGGAGTCTTTTAGAAAAAAACCCTTTATTCTACTTCATAAAAGCATCTCAATTGTAGGGCTGTCACTGCCGAATGACACTGAAAATAGTAGCTTTAGTAGCTTCCAACGAAAAAAAATAGTAACATTTGTTCGAAAATAGTAGCCAAAATACTCACATACACACTTTAAAAAAAAAAGAAGAAAAATGTATCTGTGAGAATACTTCTCACAGAATTTAAATTTGGTTTATTTTTATTTCCTTTCAGCTATTTTTTTTTGCATTGATGTCTATTTAAATCCATCTTTATGATCGACCGCAATAATTATTTCTTTTGGCCGTATACATCGATGTTCTTTAATCTTAAATCCATATTTATTTTTGCGCGGGCGATTTTTGTTTCAACCGCACATCGGCAAATTCTATGACGTTCGGCTGCGCCTGACATGGGGTTAGGGCTCCTATAATACAGTTATAGGAGCCTTACATGGAGTGCTTCTCCTTTCTCCTTTCGAATCTACACGATTGTGATGACGTCATCGGAGCAAGTGTCTCTCCGCGTAAGCTTTGAATGGATGTCGATCTTTTCGGAGGTGTGTCTAATCCCCGATCGTAGAGCAAATAAAAATGAAACTCTCCAGATGTATTCTTTCGGATTTGTTTATTAAGATATTGCTTAATTTTTAAAATTCTCTAATAGATTTAAATTTTTTCTTTCTCTAACTTTTGAAGTCCCCGTATTCATCATTTAAATACTAAAACTCGTTAATTTTAAAATCAGAATTTGGTTTGATGTTGTCTGGAAAAGATTCAAGTCTTTTAACGTAGTTTTAGCGGAGCGCCGGCCCGTCGGCCGTTCGAATGCCGTGCCGCTTTTTGGCCGAATAAGTTTGATATTTTAGTTATGTGGATATGTTCTTTCTCTTAACTAAAAGATGTGCTGCTCTCATTAAAAGGAATCCCATGGAATTATTCTATGTTGGCTGCTATTTTTCTTTTCTTAAAAGATTAGTTCTTTTATTTTAAAATGGTGACCAGCAGCAAGTAATTTCCTAACCTTCTATTCAACTAACGTCCGAAATAAAGAATATTGTTTGTTTCATCAGTTTGCCTCTTCACTGTCTCCTGTAAAGTAAGAATTCTCCAGTTTTATTATTTCTTTAACGATCAATAATTTTATTAAAAGAACTTCACAATGTGTACTTAACCCTTTTACGATCACAACATTTAATTATCGCCACAGTATCCATAACAATTAAAGGACTTTAAGAATGTCCACATCTTATCTCACAGTTTTTGCTTCTGCTCAAATCACTGAATAAAGAATAGAGTCATTTGTTCAAATGAGAAAGCAAGTTATCCAGAAAATAAGGCCCTAATGTTTCAGTTACGAAGTAACTTGGATCTTCCACAATAAAAATTATGCACAGCACCAGAAAACATAGCAGTAAAAATTTCTTACAGATCATCAACGGTACTACTTTCCATCGCCTTTCATTTCAAGAGTCTCTTGGAGAGAAGGAAGGAAAGTTTTATTTGAGGGGCAGGGTTAGAAATAACGTGGGGGGTATCGCAAACCCCACTCAAAAAAGGAAAATCCCGCATAATAAAAATATTTGTTTGGATGGAATCTTCCAAATTTATTTCTTGCACAGGCATATGATTCGTACGCGATTTACTTATTTTAATTTCGTGAAAGCCACGATTTTCTTTTCTTCGAGAATTCCACAAAATCAATTCATCAAACAGTCGCGCATTTTGCCATTTGGTAACGAAAAAAAAAAAAATCGCAGATATCAACATTTGGCCTTAGAAAAAAAGAAGTTTTCCATCGGTCGCGAAAAAAAAAACTTGTAAATTTTGCCTAAAGATTACGGAAAGAAAATCGAAAATTTTGTCAAACTGTCGCGAACAGAAAAAAAATTACACCCGCGAATTTGGTCAAATATTCGGGCAAAAAATCGAGCAAAAAATCAAGAGCTTCCTCAGTCAGTCGACAAAAGAAAAGATCGTTTAAAAGAATCACGAATTTCGTCAAAAATCCCTGAAACAAATACCGAATATCCTTTTCGTCGACCGGTCGTAGAAAAATTCACGAAATTTGGCAACGGATTATGTATAGAAAATCCTGAATTCCACGAAACGATTGCCGGGAAAAAAATGCGAATTTTGGTAATTCGTAGGGGGGAAAAATCGCGAATCTCCTTAAAGGCTCGTGGAAAAATACCTTGAATTTTAGCAAAGGTTGTGGAAACAAATGGCGATTTTCGTCATTCGGTCACAGATAAATCTTCACAGATTTCGTCAAACGATGAAGAGAAAAAAATTGCAAATTTCGTCCAATAGTCGCAGATAAAAAGACGGCAGGTGTGACTCTGAGTAAAAGAAAAAAAACTGAAATTCACAGCAAATTTTCTAAAAAGTTACAGCAGAGAGAGGGAAAGGGGTGGAAATCGCCTATTGGCGCCAATTATGCGTTTTTTTCCGCAATCCTTTGACGAAATTCGCATTTCCCCGCGACCCTTTGAGGAAATTTGCAATCCCTTTGTGAAATTTGTGTTTTTTCGCGATCCCCCGAAGAAATTCGCGATTCGTTGGCGAAATTCGTTTTTTCTGCGATCCTTTGAAGAAATTGGCGATTTTTTTCTGTGAACGATTGTCGAAATTGATGTTTTCGGCGACCATTTGCCGAAATTCGCGATATTTTATATGCCCGAATTTTTAAAATTTTCGGAACCAGATGCCTTAAATTTTTGGAAAATTCAGATCAGAACCCCTGAAAAGACACGAATTTGGTCAAATAATCGCGTAAATAATCGAGAAATTAATCAAATGATTGCACAAAAAATCAAGAATTTCGTAAGTCGGTTTTGAAAAGAAAATCACAAATTTCGACAAACTATCGTGGAAAAGAATCGCGAATTTCGTCACGTAATATCTGAAACAAAGAGCGAATATCATCAATCGATCACGGAAAATATATATATCGCGAATTTCGACAAGTGGTGGAGGGAAAAAAAATCAATTTCGTCAATCTGTAGTAGAAAAATCTGCAAAATTTGGCAAAGGATCGCGGAAAAAATCGCAAAATCTCCTTCAACGATAGAATAAAAAGATCTCGGAAATAAATAGGAATTTTCGTCAATGGTTTGGGGGGGGGGGGGGGGGGGAGCCCGAATTTTGGAATTCGTCGCGGAAAAAATCGCGAATCTCCTCAAACAACCGTTGAAAAAGTGCTTTTGGGAAGATGACTTTACAGGCGCTTTGAAGAAGAAGACCGAATATTTTCAGTAAAAATAGTCGCTGAAATCCGAAAAAAGTCGCCTACTGCTTTCTTGAAATAGTCGCTTTTAGTAGCAAGTGGCAGCCCTGCAATTCCATGTTAAGAAAAATCGGAATTTTTGAGAAATTGAGTCGGGCCGGACGAGGCCTGATTTAATTGATTTTTTATGGGCCGGGCTTGTTTTCACTGATTTTTTTTATAAACCGGGTTTGGCCGTAAACTGTGAAAATATAAACGGGCCGGTCTCGGGTGGAACTTATAATTTTCACGCCGGCCTGGAAACTGCGGCCCGTGCAGACTTCTAGTGTTCCCCCCAGGGCCATGCAAAGAGGAGACTAAAGGCCCCGGGCGCAAAATTTATGCTGCGAACCACGGTTTTATTTGTTATTTATTCAATTTTTGGCCGCCGATCATTTTCCGGGGAATTTCTTTTTTTTTCTTGATCATTTTTTTTCCTGTCACAAAACATCATGAACTCTCTAAGAAATAAGTGCAATTTTTACCCGACTGGAAAGAAGTAGTAGGAGAGCTATTGAACATTTTTGAGTAGGTATTTGAGGCACCCTGAAAATTTGTGCAGCACTTCTTTTGTAATGCCTGAATACAAAATCGAATGTCTGGCTGAAGGATCGTGGCCCAAAACCTGTACCAGACACGTGTCAAGTGCCATTTTTTGACACTACCCAAAAAAAGTATTTGAGGCACGCTGAGATTGAAACAAAATAATATTTATACTTAGAAAAAAATATTTTGAAAATGACAGACACTTTAGTTGGCCCAAAAACTGTGCCAGACACGTGTCAAGTGCCATTTTTTGACTACCCAAAAAAGGTATTTGAGGCACGCTGAGATTGAGGCACAATAATATTTATGCTTAGAAAAAAATATTTTGATATTAGTGCCATTTTTTGTCTGGCACAGGTTTTGGGCCACGATCCTTCAGCCAGACATTCGATTTTGTATTCAGGCATTACAAAAGAAGTGTTGCACAAATTTTCAGGGTGCCTCAAATACCTTCCCTAAAATGTTTAACAGCTCTTGGACTAAAGGGTTATGTTGTAATGTAGGAGACTATGGTATACTTTAACAATGAACACAGTTGATAAATGAAGAGGCCATCGGTTGGTTTTTCTGGATTTAATATGACATTCACAAAACACAAATTTACGAACACAAAACACAAAATATAATCGCGGTAACAATTTCTACTTTTTTAACTACATCACTCGTCGAGTCACCTTCACAACCAAAAAAAAAACTCTGAGCGCTCACTCCAGCTTCTCGCTTCGGAGTTCGAAAAAACAGAACAATCTTCTATCCTCAGATGACTACCGCCATCTATCGGTGGAAAATGTTAGTTTTCTGTAATGAATTAGTTCTTTACAGACTCCTCCCCACCTGGAGAAAACTTTTCACTGTTGACGGGGAAAAGTTTCTTTGTGAATTATTGCTTTCAAGCACCAGTTCCAAACAAAATTTAGTACCGTGAACCACAACTGACTTATTCCCACCATGAAAACATAAATATATAAAATACAAATAAAATTTAAAAATATTCAAACATTATACTCAAGATACAAATGAAAAACAATTTACACATATTCAAAACAATAAATTCAAATTTAACTGTTATACAAATTATCATATTTACATATTAGCATTCTAATCAAACTTAGGCTTTTAGGGCTCGACTCAAACTATCAGCATTCTGATGATGTTTTCCCTTTTTATGAACAATTTCGTAATTAAAGGACTGTAAAAGTAAGACCCATCTTAAAAGTCTAGGATTAGTTCCGTTGTTTTTATCTAACCATACTAAGGGGTTGTGGTCCGTCTGGATCTGAAATTTTTGATGTCCATCCAAATAGCATCGTAGTTTTCGCACTGCAAACACAATAGCAGCACATTCTTTTTCGGTGGTACTAAAGTTTCGTTCTCTGTCTGAAAACGTTTTGCTCAGATATAATATAGGATGTTCTTCATTATTTTCATTCAGCTGGGATAACACTATACCAATTCCCAAATTTGAAGCATCACACTGAACGATGAAAGGTTTCGAAAAGTTAGGACTATATAAGACAGGATTTTCAGAGAGTTTACCTTTCAGTTCATCAAATGCCTTTTGACAGTCGTCATTCCAGTTTACTATTGAATTGCGAACTTTTCCTTTTAATAAATTAGTGAGAGGCGTTGCAATTACAGAAAAATTAGGAATATAGTTCCGATAATATCCGGCTAAACCTAAGAAGGATCGGATTTGAGTTTTAGTAGTAGGAATTGGAAACTCTTTTATGGCTTGAACCTTCAGTTCTCCTGGAGTTCTAAGACCCTGACCCACTAAGTGTCCAAGATATTTTACATAAGCTTGAGCGAATTGACATTTAGATGGTTTAATATGCAGGTTTGCTTCACTCAGTCTTTTGAAAACGTCTTCCAGGTGCTTTAGATGATCTTCCCAAGTTTGAGAAAAGACAGCAACATCATCCAAATAAGGCACCGCATACTCTTCACAGTTTCTAAGTAATCCAGCCATAAGTCGGCTAAATTCATACGGAGCATTTTTTAAACCAAAGGGAAGGCGTAAAGGTCTGTACGTCCCAAAATTTGTCACAAAAGTTGCATACCTTTGAGCACGTTTCGTTAACGGAATTTGCCAATAACCTCTGATCAGATCTAAAACTGAAATATATTTAGCTGAAGACACCTTTTCTATTAACTGGTCAATGTTGGGCAAAGGATAGAATTTTGTGCGAGTCACTTTATTTAAACGGCGATAATCTATGCAAGGTCTCGCTTCTCTGCCTGGAACTTCAACTAAAATTAACGGAGAGGCAAAGTCAGATTCACCTGGCTCAATGACTTCCAGTTTCAGCATTTTCTCGACTTCGGCCTTAAGGATTTCCGTTTTTCTAGGCGACATTTTATAAGGCCGGGCACAGATTGGTTTTTCTGATTCCAGCTCAATATCATGTTCAGCTAGATTCGTGCACCCTGGTTCAGTCGAAAAAGAGTCAGCATATTTTCCAATAAGTTGTCCTAATTCTTCTTGTTTGTTGACTTTCATTTAATCTGTTGTTTTTTTGTATGTCTTGCAATACTTCTAACAACGCATTGTCATTATTTTCCTCATCCAATTTAGGAATTTCATCTTCTTCTTCATCATTAGAGGTTGTTTTTATAGTCAGTAAATTTATACTTTCAATTTTTCTTTGATGGTAGGGCTTTAACATATTTACGTGATACACTTGGGACTTCTTTCTCTCTGGATCGTATATAACATAGTTAGTTTCTGATAATCTCTTCATTACTTCTCCAGGTCCTATCCAACTAACTGACAGTTTATTTGGTTTGGACGGGGCCACAATTAAAACTTTATCTCCCTCTTTAAACTCTTGTTTTCTGGCTTTTATATCATACCAATATTTTTGGTTTTGTTTCTCTTTTTCCATATTTTCTGCAGCGAGCTCTTGGCATTTCCTCATTCTGTTCATTAAGTCAAATACATAGGATATCACACTATCTTCTTCTATCTCTTGCTCAGTCAATTTTTCATAGAGTAGCATCATTGGAGTTCTTAAGTTCTGGCCATGGACTAATTCTGCTGGACTGAACCCAGTGCTATTGTGAGTTACAGTTCTTAATGCAAAAAGGGCAGGAGGCAGTACTTTCTCCCAATCAGCTCCAGATTCTAAACAAAGTACTCTGAGTATCCGTTTCAAAGTCCTGTGCATTCTTTCAACTGGATTACTTTGTGGATGATAAACCGAACTTCGCACAACTCTAACTCCAAATTTCTCTAAGAATTCCGTTGTAAGTACACTCATAAATGACTTTCCTTGGTCAGTTTGTAGTATACGAGGAAATCCAAGTCTACTGAAAATTTGCAATAAAGCATCAATAATCGTCGTAGAATACAAATTAGGTGTAGGAACCGCGTCAGGATATTTCGAAGCTAAACATATTACAGTTATTATGTATTTGTTCCCTAGTGTACTGACAGGTAAAGGTCCACAAGCATCAACATTTAGCTTTGTAAATATTTCTGAAATAACTGGAACAATCTGTAAAGGTGCTTTCTTTTTGTCTTGAGGCTTTCCAACTCGTTGACAGTAGTCGCAAGTTCTTACATAATCTTCGATATCTTTAAAGCAATTTGGCCAATAAAAAGTCTTAAACAAAGCATCTTTAGTTTTAGCTACCCCCAAATGAGTTGCAACAGTTTCATGACAAAATTTTTTAACTGCTCACGAAACCTTTCCGGGACAACTAATAATTTTCTTTCAGTACCATTCCTGTCTTTTCTTTTATAAAAAAGTATATTTTTCTCCAAAATAAATTTGCTATCTTTGCTATTTTTCTTTTTAGCTTCTTCGATAAGAAGTTTTAGCTCTTTGCTCTCCTTTTGTTCTTCAGAAAATGTCTTAGGACAAGTTTTTATAAGCTCTTGTACTGAGACAGTTTGACATACTGGCAAAATTGAGTCTTCTTGGTTTTCTAACTTCTCTTCTTCTGATTTATCTTTATCTTTTTTCACTTCCATTTTTTTGTTTTCTCTTTCTATACTATTGCTATGATTCTTTTCTACAGTTTCATCAGAAATTTCGTGCATTTCAGGTTCTTCATGAGAAACCTTCTCTGCTTCCAGAATTTTCTTCTGAGCTCTGGTTTGAACAGCATTAATCATATGCTCTTTCACTGCCTTTTCTTCTTTACAATGTTCAAATAAAGCGGCTGTTTTATTTCCTAACAAATATCTTCCTAAATCTACAGAGTCTCTTGAGACAGCAGCTTTAGTTATCACATGTCCCATTTCACAGTCTAATTCAATCTCTGCAAGAGGTAAACAGAATAGACCATCGTGTAAGGGCACCCGTACCCACAATTTTTCGTTCAGATACATATGCGGTTTGACATACCTTTGTGCAATTAAATCTATTGTCGCACCCGTATCCCTTAAAATTTCCATTTGTACGCCGTTTACTTTCCCCACACTAAGATAAGGCGTTATTGACGAATCTTGCCCAACTTCCACCTTAACATGAGAAATGATTTCTGGCGATTTCTTAAGTTTATCACATTGAGGACGAAGATGAGTGCTTGATCCACATTCGTAACAACGTAACGTTCTCTTCTTATCAAATTCTCTTTCTCTATGATTCCCAGTTAATGATTCTGATTTAATTGGCAATTTAGGCTTATTATCCTTACTTTCTTTCTTGTAGTCAAAGTTATTTGAATTTTTAAATTGGGATCGAAAATTAGACATGGTCTTTTTCGGAAGTTCTTTCTTTTTAAAACTTTCTTTGATACTTTCATAGTCATCCAATTTCTTAGCCAAATCTAAAGGCGTCACAAAATTTAACCAATTGTCTAGAAAATGTTCTTTTGTTTCCGCGGGCACTCGAAACTTTAACTGTTCTGTAATAATTAAATCTTTAAGTTGATCAAACTTTTCAACACCTAATTCTGTAATCCAGGCTGTAAAATAACTAGTGAGTTCCTGCGCATAATTCCTCCAAGATTTGTCTGGCGTTTTATGATGCCGATAAAAACATTGCTTCAGTTTCTCGCTATTCAACTTATATCTTTCTAATATAAGATTTTTAACAAAATCGTAGTTAATCGCATCTTCAGGCGATTCCCTAGCTAACATGTTTGTAACCTCTGTGGGCAAAACAGCTAACAAGTATGCAACCCATTCACTCTTCGAAACTTTAGCCATCTCTGCTCTTCTCTCAAAATTAATTAAAAAGAGACCCATCTCATCAGATTTTTCGTCGAATTTCGGAACAATTTGTGCCAACTGTATTTTTGGTCCGACATCAACCTTTCTTCCTGATCCATCGTTCTGTTCAGAAGTTCTTTGCAATTGCTCCAATTTTTTTAATTCTAGTTCATGTTCATGAGCTTCCTTAGCCATACGTTCTTCCCTTTCTTCTTGTCGAATTCTTTCTTCTTTTTCTTTCTCTCTCTCTTCTCTCGTTTTCCTATCTTCTATTACTCGGTCTAACATGAGTCTAACCTCTTCTTCCTTGTAAACTTCGCTTTCTACAATAATTTTCTTAATTTCTGGAATCTTTTTCGAAAGATCAACTTCCAATTCCAATTCATCACAAATTTCCAACAAGTCTGCTCTTCTAGCTTTTGCTAAATAGGCCATCTTAATTTTAGATAAACCGAAACAAAATCAGAATGCTTAATTTCTAATTAATAGAACTCAGAAGTCTCCTACTTAAACTAGCAACAAAAATTTTAAGCCGATATAATAAATTTTAATTAATAAAGCAATTCTAAAATCCACCTCTATCAAATTCTTAGTAAATTAAACACTGTGCAACTTTTTAAACAAATTAAATAAGTAAATATGTAATTGTGTCAAAAATACAATTAAGATGATAAAAGAATTTTTTTTCAGCATTCAGAACTGTATTTTATTCAATAAACACACCTATTTCAAAAACAATAATTAAATTACGCAATTAAAATTAAACCAATCAAACTAAGTAAATACGAGAATTTTTCTTAATTCTCAACCCTTTTTATGCAAGCATAACAAATTACTCGCAAAAAAAATATTTAAAATAACCCACTTAACATTTTCATTTCTTTACATGAAAAGAGTAAATTACAAAATATTCAACTCAATTTCTTTTTCCAAATGGAAGTAACACTTTTATCTTTTACTCGATACTTATCAAGTTTTTATTTTTTTACATAAACTCAACAAACAAAACAGAATTATTTATTTTTCCGTTTTAAACTCAATAACTTTTTTCTTTAAAAATTAACAAAACAAACATCAAATCCACATTCATTTTTCGATCAGAAATCAAAGAACGAAAATATCATCTATTCTATTTTTAGAATAACTAAATAACAAATAGAAGGAACAAATAGTAGGAAGAAGAAAAAAAAACAGAATTCATCTGCTTTCCAACAATTTTTCTTTCGAACTTTGTAATTTTGGCATTGATCCAAATAACAAAATGTTAAGATTGGAATTTTTTTTCTTCAAAATCTCGTTCCTTTAAAGAATGAAATGATACCATTTAATATTAAATCATTTTGATTCAAAAGAATTATCACCATCATAAGTATCCCCTAAAATATATAAATAAACTTTATTTATTATTATTTCAACTTTAAGAACAGATCTTAATATTTCTAAGATAAAATGCCTAAGAACACAATATTTTATAAAGATAACAGCTTAATGAAATAATTTTCAATATTATTCAAAATTTTTATTTGATATGATGGGAATAAGCTCATTATATATCAGTACTTGAAATATGCCCAATTAACCCGCGCTTTTTCTAAAGCTTGAAATTAATTTACGCAAGCAAATAAATCCAGTTAATCCAGATTAAAAGAAATTTAATCGATAACAGATGATTCAAGGTACTAATAAATACAAAAAAATATGGAACTGGCTTACTTGCTAGTTGCATCTTTACTTAAGAACACTGGTCATTTCACCATGGAATCGTACCGGGCTGCCACCATCTTTACTCGTCTGTAATGTAGGAGACTATGGTATACTTTAACAATGAACACAGTTGATAAATGAAGAGGCCATCGGTTGGTTTTTCTGGATTTAATATGACATTCACAAAACACAAATTTACGAACACAAAACACAAAATATAATCGCGGTAACAATTTCTACTTTTTTAACTACATCACTCGTCGAGTCACCTTCACAACCAAAAAAAAAACTCTGAGCGCTCACTCCAGCTTCTCGCTTCGGAGTTCGAAAAAACAGAACAATCTTCTATCCTCAGATGACTACCGACATCTATCGGTGGAAAATGTTAGTTTTCTGTAATGAATTAGTTCTTTACAATGTGTTTCACGCGTATCTGTGTATGTGGATTTCTTTATACCCTCGAAACATCCCAACGGCTAGATGGGTTTTAATGAATGAGGTCTCTGTATCAATTCGTCTTAACGGCCCGACGGTTATAGGCTAGGTTTTGTTTTTATAAATTCAAAATGGCGGCCATAAAATACAAAATGGCGGTAGAGACGAAAAAAAATTTACGCACCCTATTGAGTGGCATATCATTGGATAGGTCTTTCAAAATGAAGATGATGTTTCATTGACTACTTTACAGTCAGAAGCTCTGTTGAAATATTATACAACCTGCAAGTTGTGTAGGTAAGATCTCTAGCTTTATTGCAACTCTAACTATCATTTACATCTATAGACCTCATCAAAACAGTGTTTATAGATAGGAACTAACAATTAAACACAACTTAAAAGTTTCAATACAAGTAAATAAATAAAAAAAAAATAGGTAAGTAATATAAACAAGTAATATAAAAAAAATATATTTTAAGTCAATTCCTACTTAGGTCAATAACAGAATTTTTTTTCTCCCATTCTTCTTTCCTTCTGAGTGGCACTTAAAATTTCCTCGATCAAGAGGAGGGCTCTCTCGGTCTTAAAATACCTTGATCAAGAAGAAGGCTCTCTCGATTATTGAAAATTAATTAATTTAATTTAATTAATGAATTAATATTTGAAAAAAAACTGGATTAATATCAAGTGTCATCCACTGCAATTTTAAAAATTTTATTTGAGCTTGATTGGATGAATAATAAGTATTTTATTAACGATTGAAAATTTGAACATGATATATATAGCGAGAGTGTGAGCTAATAATAGGAACTGAAAAAAAATATAGTTTCACATTGATGAGAAATAATTAATTAGTTCGCTCGGGTTTTTTGATTTTTTTAAATTTAATTGTTTATCTCTTATGTTATTTAGTTGTTCTAAATTTCTAAATTAAAAGGAAACATCAAGCAGGACGGTCGTTCTGCCAAGCCAAGCTATAAAAAAAATGCTAACCCCGCCAATTAAACAAACGCCAAGAACCAAAAGCCAGAACCACGTAACTGCTTATTATACTGAAGACAACTTCTCCATGTTAAATCGGCCAAACGTGGCATTTTAAAATTTCAGATATTTAAGAAAGTAAACATCGCAGAGAAATAAAACGAAGACCAGAAGAATCTAAAGATGAAAATCTTCAAATTGAAACCAAACTCATCTTTATAAAATAATTATAAACAGAGATACAAGATTTTTAAAAAACGTCGAGATACTGACAATGATCACAAAAATCTTCGTCAAACATATATCAATTCAATTAAGCTAGAGACTTAAATAATGGACTGAAAAAAGTATGGAATGCATTTTTGGACTGGTAATTACTCAATCTACGTGCTTTTATAAAATTTAGTTTAAAAAAAATGAAATTTCTATCCTTAATAAGCAAAAAACTGTTAGTTAAGTCTAAAATTATCAAATTATGCCAAACAGCGATAAACCCGCCAACGAGCGAGTACTATCCAAAGTATAAAAGCACAAATCCACTTCAACTCCAATCTGGTATTTTCCATCAAGATTATTTTTTAGAATAAAACTGCATGAAAGTTACATTTTTAGAAAGATTTTTAAAATAAAAATAATTTTTTAGAGAAATGGTACCTTTTAAGAAGTATGCATTGAAAGTTATCGGCATTTAAGGTTTCGTTCCTAATGTAAACAAAACTTTTGAAAATGAATTGAGCTGAATGTGAAAAGGTTTTCAGGTAAAAAAACAAACAAACAACAACAACAACAACAAAACATGGTAAACGATAGGCACTTCGTTCGTGTACAGAGACTGAACTTACAATTAGAAAACATCTTTGACGTCATTTTTGTGTGAGTTAATGAAATAAGGTTTTACCTTGGAATGTTTCTAACAGTTTCCAACATAGTTCAACAGTGTTTATGACTTCGGTTTGTCTGGCCGTCAGTCCGTTTTCCGCGCTCTTAAGCAGGGAACCCACATGCGGAAAAATAAGACGGAAATCTGCAGCGGCAAATTTTCCGCTACGCCAAATTTCCGACTTGGAAATGAGAATCACACTTGCGTTTTTCGCTGGCTATGTTTTCAGAAAAAGAAAAAAATCAGCTGCACGTGAGAACAAGTGACGAAGTTATTTTTTAGTTATTTAAGCTATGAGGTATTCGCTACGGCTTTTGCCGGCATGACCTCAAATGATCTCAAAATGGCGTTATTTCCTTGGAACAACCTTCCTCCACGAGGAAAAAAAGGCAGAACGAAGTGACGAAATAGTGAGAAGCGTTCTTATTGGTTGATTTCTACAGATGCCGTCGCGGAAAACGGAAAAAGTTAAAACATGTTTAACTACAATTCCGCTGCGTTTTCGCATTTGTACGCAGCAAATATGGGGTGAATTTGCCGTTCCGCTGTCCAATTCCGTCGTATTTTTCCGCATGTGGGTTCCCGGCTTTACTCTCGTAAATATACTCGGAAAGCCCTGAAATTTTTGCACGTTACTGAAGAAAAGATGTTTGTAGCAATTACAATTTATTTACAGGGATAGACAAAAGTATTCCTTTATATTACGACCAATGGGGAAAAATCGTTTCAAGTGCATTTTAATGATGTTACACACTTTCACACAGAATGAAATTAATATACATTTATGAAGTGCACTAAAATAAGCATTCTGTAGAATATGTGATGCAAAGAATATTTATTATTCATTTACAGGGCTACATACAGGTAATACCTGTAAAAGAATTCCGTTAAATAATGGTATAGGTCGAAAAATTGTTCCCAGCGTATTTTAATTATGGGCGATTCCGTGAAGAGTGTCACACACGTAACACAGGCTTTAATTTGCATTTATTCAATTATTTATTAAATTTTAATGTTAATTCTGATTTTAGGTGGTATCGTAAATAAGTTATCAGCATATTTTTAAATTTAAATGTGTGGCAATAAAACTCACAGAAGTATATCATTTAATTTCATTACTCAAAATGTGCTTTTTTTCTACTTCAGAAAAAAAGCACATTTTGAGTATGAAATTAAATGATATATTTCTGTGAGTTTTACTTACACACATTTAAACTAAAAAATATGTTAATAACTTATTTACCATACCACCTAAAATCAGAATTAACATTAAAATATAATAAATAATTGAATAAATGCAAATTAAAGCCTGCGTTACGTGTGTGACTCTCCGCATGGAATCACCCTTATGTTAAACTAGTTCATATATCGTAACATTGATATACATTGCTTAGGTTTACTACAACTTACTTCCTGTATAATATGAAATGCATATCATTAACAGGGACAAACAAAAGGTTTTCGGATACTATACTGTATCCGAAGTAATGTATATTGCTGAATGAGCATTTTTAGTTATGATAGGCTTTTTTAATTTTAACTAAATTTTTGCATACTTTGTGATGTTTATAAATGCATACAGGACTACAAAAAAAAAAAAAAAAAAAAAAAAAAGAAAAAAGAATTCGTAAGCGCTACTGATTATGAGCGTAAATTGCTTAAAGCTGGTTTTTAAATGAGTTATGTATTTTTACGCTGAATTAAATTTTGCATACTAAAAGATGGTTGTAGAATACAGATAAAATGATTTACAGGGTAAGACAAGGAATTAGATATATGGTCGTCAACGGATGGTAATTTCTGGAGTGTGATTTCACTAATTTGATCACCGAAAATTATTGTTGATCGTAATCATACCTACCATTCACAATAGCCAGTGGCGTTCAAAACAATAATTTGATATGCTTTTATTACATGCATAACATCAGATTGACGAACTTTAGCTAAGATATTAGATTTTTATAATCTTCCTTAGTCGAGTCTATTGCAAAGGTTCGGGTGAAAAAAAAATGATATTTCAACTATATAAATGAATGTAACTGTGAATATCGTTAAAGGCTTTCACAGAAACACTCCATTGTACCAAATTGTATTAGCTAAATAGGCTTATTGGCTATGGACCCAAATACGGAAGATTATTAATTAGGTTTAAAAATATCCATATTATCGAACGTATTTCAACAGATAAGCAAACGGAGACAAAGATGCCTCAGACGCACTGGGGTATCCTTCTAGTGCCAAAATGGCAATTTTATTCAATAGCAAACCAGAAATTTTGACGAAATTATCCTTCATATGACAATCCTGTAGAAGAGATTGCGTGTGTTTTACATAAAATTAAACTTTGTGTATTTTATAATAAAATAATTTGTGTGTGTTTCCAATAAAAGTTATTGGCACTATCTTTTTCTGACGCAGATGTCATGTACGCAATCGGAACTCGATTGGCGGCAAAGTGTCGCCACTTTGCTTGATATGGTAAACCGGATGTTGTTGTTTATGCTGTTGATGTTTTTACCAAATTGGCGTAGTAAAAAAATCGCGCCAATATGGGCGTATATGTCATCTGTGCCAAAGTTTTGTGTATTTTAAAATAAAATTGTGTTTTTATATCAAATAAACAATTTTATAATAATTAAAACTAACTTACTACTTTCGCCAGCTAGGTCTAACAGGTACCCGGAAACGTGGTTTTCTCGTCAAACTGGCTAAACAACAACAAAAATAAGTATTGCGCCAACCACGTTGCGTTTGAGACAGCTGTGCTCAAACGAACATGAAGCATAAATGCCTACGTGAGTTAAGTGATTTTCTCAAAAAAGATTAAATACATAACAACGAAAAAGCTATACAATGCTGACATGATCGGAAGAAGTTCTTGGTACTTTTATGTTAGCCAGTCTCGAAACTCGCCAATGGTATTTTTTACCTCGCCAGTAGCAGTTTTTAATTTCTGCGTGGTAAATTAAAAACAATGCTTTGATAATGAAATTGACATTTTTTTTCTTTTCTATTTTTTTTTTTTTTTAATTAAATAAGTGAAAGACATGTATCTTAAATGTTTGTATTTTAAATTAAAGTTACACATTTTATATAAAACTAGCAAACCCCGCAGCTATGCTAGCGTAATAGTTGAAATATGACATCTGATATTTGCATGACTATTTTTTATCAGAAGAACACTTTGTGGAATAGTTAAAAAATTACAAATTAAGCCACAGTTTGACTAAACTTCATTATAAAAGTGCAATAGACAGAAATGAGATTTTGATTAATAAGAACTGAAACTAATTCCAAATAAATGATAATTTAGAAAGAATTTTCAGACTTTTATGTTCATTTCAGTATCCATTTGAAGTTTTGATTTTTTTAGAAACTATCTTAACACATCTACATGTTAAAATTAACCATAATGTCAAATTCCAAGGTTCTTGTCTAACAGTCTACCACCTCTCTGGTGTTAGTGCAAGGTTCGCACACCCCTTGGAATTTCCAAGGACTCTGGCACCACTATTAATGATTAGAAAATTTACATTTAATTTTTCAAACACGGAATTCGCAATCACCGCCTTTATTCACAGATTTTGCAATATTTTTCTGCAGAGAAATACTTTGAAATTGCTGTTAAAATATAGTGGTAAAACTGTGCGAACCCTGTAGTGGCACTAACATAAAATGCCGAAACAGAGTTCAAATAGGATGCCTCGAAAAATGTTGAAACAGAGACTGTCACCATTAATTTGCCAACATTAAACTTGAAATCGGTTGGTATTTCCTAATACTCTATAGAAAACGAAATTTAGATGTTTTTAAACGCTTTCTTGTTCTTCTTGCCAACCAGGTGGTAGTGACACCGGCATAAAATATAGCCCGTATAGGATCAGGGACTATCACTCTTGTTTCGTAACCAGTAACTTTTGTAATCGGTTTATTATTTCCAGAGATTCCATAGAAATCGTAATTTAGGACTTTTAGAATGCTTTTCGCTCTTTCCCTTCGCTTCACCCTTTTTTATTTTTGAATTTATTTTCGACTGTTCTTAGAGGACATTTATATTTTATAAGTAACTACCGTGCTATATTTAAAGTTTTTAGCCTCTTCAGTACCGCAGAAATCGCAATTTAGAAAGTTTTTTGCTCCTGCAAACCACCAGGGATTGTGGCACCGACATAAAATATAGCTGATGTTTGAGCAGGTTCTATCACCATCAATTTGCAACCATTATGTTTAAAATCGGTTTCGTATTTCATACGATTGCATAAAAATCGTAATTTAGAACGCTTATAGAACAATTTTCACTTACTTCATCCTTTTAAATTTGGAATTTTCTTTCGACGATTCTTAGAAAGCATTTCATCTTTGAATTAATTACCATTTCAAATTTAAAATGTTGGACCCCCACCCCCCTACCCGTAACACAAAAAAAAAATGCAATTTAGGACATTTTTTGCTTCTGTAACACCCAGGTGGTAGTGACTACAACGTAAAAAAAGGCTATGTTGGAGCGGGGACTGTCACCATATGTTTGAAACCATTACTTCTGAAATCAGTATATATTTCATGAGATTGCATAGAAATTGCTATTTTGAACGTTTTTAGAACGCTTTTCTTTCATTTTCACCCTTTTAAATTTAATAATTTTAAGGAACTCTTCTCAGAGGGCATTTACATTATATAAGTAATGACCATGCCAAATTTCATGTTGCTAGCCCCTTCAGTAACACAAAAATCATAATTTAGAACACTTTTTAAAATGCAACCGCAAGGTGGTAGTGACACCGACTTGAAATAGATCCTATATTGGAGCAAGGGATGAAATCATCAATCTCCAATCATACACTTTTGAAATCGGGTGGGTATTTTCTGAGATTGCGTAGAACTCGCAATTTTGAACGTTTTTTATAACGTTTTTCGTCCACTTTCACCCCTTTTAAATTTCGAATTATTTAGGAAATGTTCTTAGAGAACATTTATATCTTGTAAGTAACTACCATGCCTAGTTTCAAGTTGCTAAACCCCTGCAGTACTATAAAAAAAAAGCAATTTAGATCAATTTTTGCTCCTTCACCCCCTTTGGTGTAGTGGCACCAACATGAAATACAGCCTATTTTGGAGCGATGGCTGTCACCATCGTTTTCACACCATTATTTTTGAAATCGGTTCGGTACTTCCTGAGATATCGTAGAAATCGCAAGTTAGAAAGTTGTTTAGAACTCTTTTCGCTCATTTTCACCCCTTTTAAATTTCGATATTTTACGAAAAGCTCTTAGAGATCATTTGATTCTTATAAATAACTGCCTTGCCTAATTTCAGGATTCTAGGCCCTTCAGTAACACAAAAATCGCAATTTAGAACGTTTTTTGCTTCTGCAACCCCTATAGGTGGTAATGACAACGACATGAAATAAAGCCTATGTTGGAGGAAGGGCTATCATCGTCAATTTCCAACCATTACTTTTGAAAGGAAAAGTTCTTAGATATCATTTGATTCTTATGAATAACTGCCCTTCCTGATTTCAGCCTTCTGCCCCTTCAGTAACACAAAAATTGCAATTTCGAACTTTTTTTTGCTCCTGCACCCCCCTTTAGGGACAGTGACATTGACATAAAATGTAGCCTATGTTGGAGCAAGTGTTCTCACCATCATTTTGATACCATTATTCTTGAAATCATTTTGGTACTTCTGGAGATTGCGTAAAAATCGCCATTTAGAACATTTTTTAGAACGCTTTTTGCGCATTTTCACCCTTTTTAAATTTCAATTTTTTTAAGAAATGTTCTTAGAGATCATTTATATCTAATAAGTAACTACCATACCAAATTCTATGAATCTGGGCCGTTCAGTAACACAAAAATCACAATTTCGAACGTTTTTTTTACGCCTGCAGCCCCTTTAGGGGTAGTGGCACCGACATAAAATGTAGCCTATGTTGGAGCAAGGGTTGTCACTATTATTTTTGAAATCGGTTTGGTACTTCTTGAGATTGCGTAAAAATCGCCATTTAGAACGTTTTTTAGAACGCTTGTTGCGCATTTTCACCCCTTTAAAATTTCGAATTTTTTAAGAAATGTTCTTAGATATCATTTTTATCTAATAAGTAACTACCATGCCAAATTCAATGTATCTGAGCCGTTCAGTAACACAAAAATTGCAATTTCGAACTTTTATTTCTCCTGCACCCCCTTTAGGGGTAGTGGCACCGACATAAAATGTAGCCTATGCTGGAGCAAGGGTAGTCCCCATCATTCTGACTTGATTATTTTTTAAATCGGTTTGGTACTTCCTGAAATTGCGTAAAAATCGCTATTTAGAACGTTTTTCGCGCATTTTCACCCCTTTTTAATTTCGCTTTTTTTAAGAAATGTCCTTAGAAATCATTAGTATGCTATAAGTAACTACCATTCTAAATTTCATGTTTCGAGGCTCTTCAGTAACACAAAAATCGCCTTTTTAGAACGTTTTTTGCTCCTGCAGCCCATTTTGACCAGTGGCACGGATATAAGATATAGCTTATGTTCTAAGTTGGACTAACACCATCATTTTGATACCATTACTTTTGGAATCGGTTCGACAGTTCTAGAGCTTACCTCCTACAAATAAACAATTTTTACCTCGTTATAATATTAGTGCAGGAGATTAGTATAGATAAGTGAAAGGATTATAGTTTAAGTAAAGTTAAGGCAATACGAATAAATGAGAAGAGAACAATAATTGGCGATTTATCACCTACGTCCGCTAACATAAAAGCAACGAGTTCGTGTTTTCTCTATCAGAATCTTACTATTTGCCGAAGGATTGAGATAGTTAATTAAATTATGGATAAAAGTAACATGATGCAATGCTTAGCATACATTTAACGGTGATCAAACTGCTAGCAAGAGGCGAAAATAATCTAATAAATTCGAAATTGAAACGAGTACAACAGAAAAGAATTTTCTAAAATTCAAATTTCTGTGATACTGTTCGGAATAGTAACCGACAATGGACCACAAGCATTACTGACGTCATAAAACGTCACGATGGATTATAGCCCATTAGCTTCTTGATTTTTCCCACAAGCGCTCACCAAAAGCCAATCGAATACCCCAATGCTTGTGGAAAACATTGCAAGCTCTGCCCAGAGCGCGTGGTCAATTTGGCACATGGTGATTATTTTAAATACTCGATAAGGATGATTTCTAGAAAAGTAGAAAGTAGAAATTTGAAACCACAGAAAAGCGTTCTATGAACGTTCTAAATTATAATTTATTTGCAAGTGTTAATACTAGAAATATGAAATTTTTAATTAATTTTTCAACTACATTTCAGCAGTGAAATAACGCTTGAAATTATTGAATATTAAAGATGTGAATTCTCACATTGCTACAAAGCGTAAACCAACTTAGTGAAAAATGCATGTGAGTAAGCATGTAAAATGCATGTGTGCTTAGTGAAACATTTTTCACTAAGTTGGTTTACGCTTTGTAGCAATGTGATAATTCACATCCTTAATATAGAAATATGAAATTTGACGTGCTTTTTACTTATCAGGCGTAAATGATCTCACAGAAAAGTTCCTAAAAAATTCGAATTTTGAATGGATTTAGGCGTAAAAAACGTTCTAAAATTGCGATTTCTGTAATACCGTTCGGGATAGAGGTCTGAATTTCGGCATGCCTGTTTGTTTAAAGATGTAAATGTACGCTAAGAACTGTTAGTAAAAAATCGAAATGTTAAGAGGTGAACCGAGCGGAAAACGCTTTAAGAACGGTTTGCATTATGATTTTAAAGAAATTGTATGGGCTAGGAACATGAAATTTAACACGGGTGTTATTTTCTAAGGCGTAAATGGCCCCACCAGTGGCCGAGAGGTTCTGCTCTCGAAGCTGGTAGATGGGAAGTGCTGGGTTCGAACCCAATCGCGCCCGTCGGCCTAATCGTTCGGAGTTTTCGTGGTTTTCTTCGAACCTTGGATTTCCAAGCGTTAATACGGGTTAGGTTCCCTTAGAAAGACCCCCACGAAGGGCACTCCACCCGTTGAAACCTGTATCCCTCGTGTTGATAATTGGCCGTCATAAACACAACCAACCAACCAACCAACCAACCAACCAACCAAGGCGTAAATGCTTCGCGTTTTCTAATAAATTAGTAATTTATAAGTGTACAAGAGCAAAAAAATTCTTGTATTTTCGAATCTGTGATACTGTTCGGGATAGAATCCTTAAATCTGGCATAGTGGTCACATGTAAATGCTCATTAAAAACTGTTTCTAAATAAATCGAATTTTAAAAGGTTGAAATGAGTGGAAAGCTTTTTAAAAACGTTCTAAATTCCGGCTTGAATGGAATTGTTAGGTCGTGAACTTGAAATTTAGCATGATTAATGCTTTTAAAACGAAAGTGCTCGTCCTGAGCAATTTCTAAAAAATTCGAAATTTAAAAGGTTGCAAGAGCAAAAATCATTCATAAATTAAGATTTCTGTGAAACTGTTGAGGAGAGAAACATAAAATTTGATATGGGGGTGACTTTTAAGATGTAAGTGCTACAAAAACCCATTTCTAAAACAATCGAAATTTAAAAAGGTAAAACGAGTAAAGAAGCTTTCTGAAAATGTTCTAAATTATGATGTTTTTGAAATTCTTAGTCCTAAGAAAATCGAAATTTGACATAGTTGTAACATTTAAGACGTAACTATTCACCGTGAACAGTTCTTTAAAAAAAATCGAAATTTTTAACGGCGCAGGAGCAAAAAAGCTCTAAAAATGGGTTTATCGTGATATCGTTAAAGATAAACCTGAATTTTGGCAAGCTGTTTCTTTTAAGATCTAAGCGCTCGTTAAGAACTGTTGAAAAAGAAGTCTCTCTTTAAAGAGATTAAACGAGCAGAAAACGTTCTAAATATGTTCTAAATTACGATTTAAATAGAATTTTCAAAGCATGACCTTGAAAGTTAACATTGTTGTAACTTTTGAAACGTAAATGCTCTCAGAAATCATTTCCTAATATTTTATAAGTTAATAGTTGAAAAGGGTTTAAAAAAAAAAAAAGATCTAAAATTCCAATTTTTGTGATACCGTTCGGGGTAGAAGCCTGCATTTGGCGTACTATCTAAAATATGTAAAGTTTCACTAAGAACCGTTTCTAAAAATATCTGCACTGTTTTGTATGTCGCGTTTCATTCTCGGATTGCCGTATAGATATTTGCAAAGATAAAACAATTTTGCAAAAAATAAAATAAAAAGTTATCTTTAAACAAATATCTGACTAAATATCTAGCAATAAACAAATATCTAACTAAAAGACCAACTATAGGTCTATATGCTATTTCGACTCATATCATTTTTTTTTTACAAAATTTTCATTCTTCATAAATTTAAAATACCATATAAATTGAAGAAGACTGATACTTGAGAAAAGAAGTTGGCTTTCATTGCTTTTAAATCCTTAATTAATCTAAGAAATGAATGATATGTAAACAAAATGTACACATATCGGGTTTCCTTTCTACTGACAACGGTTCTAATAAAACTCATTTTAATTTAAGTGAGTACATTATTTAAATTATATATAATTCCTTAAAAAAAAAGAAATGATATCTACTAAAAAACAACTTTTCAAAAGTAAGCAAAAAAAAAAAAGCCAAGCTAAAAAAAAAAAAAGAAAAAGATGAAAGTTGTGGCTAAAAAAAGGTATGATATCAAATTTCTAAGCTTATATTATGGTACTTTTTTAACATTTTCCACAGAAAAATTTATCATTTTTAAGTCGAGTGACTTCGTATATGCTGATAGAAATCCTTTCCTCCTGTACTAAATACATCATAACGTGTTTCTGAAAATTCAAATGTTTTAAAATTATGCATCATGGGCTTGGCGGGCATCTTTCCATATTTTACACAAATTTCTAAGCACCCAAGTTTGTAAAGTGATAACTTTGCATTGATAACAATTTAGAACTTCTGATTTTAACTACGGGCAAATAAGATTTTTATTTCGAGGAAAAAAGTTCATTGTTACTGCTTTTAAACGATTAATTACTCTAAAAAAGTAATCATAAGAGGAATAGCGAAGACAAATCACCATTGCCTTAACACACAAATTTCTAAGCACACAATACCGTGAAGGAACGTCATAAAATGTGTGCTTTGGTAACAATGTCGAACTTTGGTTTTCAACTGCAAACAGTTGATAAATTGAAAAAGACTAATATTTTGAGAAAGGAAATATATTTTTATTACCTTTAAATGATTTAATTGACTTTATGAAATAAATCCTTTAGATAAGTCAATATTATTTTAAGAGACAAAGTTCTCCGAATTTAAGTCCGTAACGGAAAAGCTTAAATTGTCTGCTTAAGAAACAGTTTTGAATTTCTGATTATAACTATGGATTAGGGTACATAGAAATTTGTGTAAAATATGGAAAGATGGCCGCCAAGCCCATGATGCATAATTTTAAAACATTTGAATTTTCTGAAACACGTTATGATATATTTAGTACAGAAGAAAAGGATTTCTATCAGCATATACGGAGTCACTCGACTTAAAAATGGTAAATTTTTCTGTGGAAAATGTTAAAAAAGTACTATAATATAAGCTTGGAAATTTGATATCATACCAATTTTTTAGCCACAACTTTCATCTTTTTCTTTTTTTTTTTAGCTTGGCTTTTGTTTACTTTTGAAAAGTTGTTTTTTAGTAGATTTTAAAGTTCCAAAATAAACGCGAAAAATTTATTCATATTATAAATATTGTAGAATTTATTTATGTTTCTGCACTTTATCAATTTTATTACACCCATTACAAAGAGAAAGATTTTTTTTTGGAAGGGGGGGGGGGAGGCGCAAAATTGGAAATTAGCTAAGAGCGCACTTCTCACGGCCTTGGTGCCCCCCCTCCCCCCCAAATTTCTGGTCACGCTACGCCTATGCTCACTAACTCTCAAATAATCTGACGAGAACAGGATTAAAAAAGAATTCAAAATACAATGCATTTTTAAAGTGATAAAGATAAAAGAAAATATTCCCTATAATAAAGTACTTATAAATAGATATTTCAGACAAAATATACAACGTTATAAAAATACAATATGAACACAGTAGAATGTAGAATGAAATGTAAAATTCCATTAGATATTAACACTACATCAGATTTTGGACCTTCAAAAGAAGAAAAACCATCAGCAGCATTTGGGGGCCCGCAGAGTTTCCCACAGACAGTTTCAGGAGGGTGCTGCACCCTGCCTGCCCTTAGGTTTACAAAATAGCACCCCTCTTGCCCCTCATTTAAAAAATTAGCTCCCTTGTTGCCCCCACTTGAAAAAAGTGCCTTTACTAATTTGTTTATTAAAAAAATTACTTGCATAGTAAAAATTGACTCACTGCTGTCTTTAAAATAGTGTTCTGTCTATTAAATATTAAAAGTAGTTTTAAAAAGAGAAGAATGCCTTTAAAAATTTCAAGAAATGCCCTTAAGAATCCAAAACATGTCCTTCGTAATCCAAAAGTGCCCTTTTCCCACAAGTAGCACCCTGCCCTTTTTAAACCTGGGGGAAACTCTGGGGGCCCGTGCCCCGAATACCCTCCCGCAAATCAGACACTGAATATAAGAATTTTATGAAATTTTTATGATTTGTCGAGTGATCGCAAGTGTTCGGCTATAAGTCAATGGCGCAGCCAGGATTCGGCTCTAGGGGGGTTTTGAGACGTTGATAATGGTGATCGCCGGTTACTTGAATCACCGGTTAATTGAATCAGTTTTGTTAATGTATGAAATCATGATGCTTTTTTTCTCGGTTAGTAGAATCACTTTGGTACGTTGGTTGTGGTTCATTTAAACAGTGTTTACAACATTACAGTTGCAAAATATAAAATGCATCAATGAAATAACTATACTACTACTATGTTAGATTTATATAAAGTGTTTAAAAAATGATGAGGAAAACTTCAAGAGATGGAAGATCACAATACAGCAAAAAAGTTTTGTACGGAAAATCAGGAACCCATTGTTCAGTCAAAAATACACACGGGATTTCACTTCAAGACAATCCCTAATTTTTGCAAGAATGTTTTTAACTTAAAAATTAAGCAATTTTAGCAAAATTTCGCCAAATGATCGCGAAAGAAATACTAATTTCGTCTAAAGATCGAAAAAAAAACGCAAATTTCGTTAAAAGACCGCGAGAAACACAAATTCCGCTAAAAGATCGCGAAAAACGCAAATTTCGTCAAAGGATTGCGAAAAAAGCCCGTAAATTTCGTCAAAAGATCGCGAAAAAAAGCAAATTCCGTCAATGGATCGCAAAAAAACGCAAATTTCATGAAAGGATCGCGATTGAACCCCTCAAATTTATTCAAAGGATCGCGGAAAAAACACGAATTTCGTGAAAGGGCCGCGGAAAAAACGCATAGTTAAAACTCGGAGGGAATTCCCCCCCCCCCCCCCCTCTGCTGTAATCTTTCAGAAAATTTGCTGTGAATTTCAAGATAACAAAACAAATATCGCAGCCTAGTACACTTTTTTAAAAATGGAGAATACAGATACGAAAAAAGCTAAAATGAGTATTTTTTTTTGTCAGAACTCCTCGTACAAGACAATTTTTAACCGTAATGACGTAAAAATCTCTATTTTGTAGAAATTCAGTCGGACAGCTTGTTAAGTTTTTGTATGAGCCAGGCCGAACTTTTAGATTTTATACCGGGCCAATAAACGTTTTGTGAAAAAAATGGAAAAACGGGCCGAAACTTTCGATTTTTATATCGGGTCAAAATTCTTTTCTACGGATCGGTTCGCGCTCGTGTGCGGAAATTTCGGCCTGTACGGACTTCTAACAAGAAGTTTGAAACTGAAAGAGACCTATAAAGCGTATGTTTTATGTTTTTGTCTGGAAATCGATGGTCCATTATCGTTTCGAACGGAGCAAAGACAGAAATGCAATTAAAAAACTGTACACTGTACAATACAGTAGAGAGCCAGAAATCCGCACTGTTTGGGAGAAGGTTTTGTGCGGATTTCGGGATTTTAGGTCATAAAAAGAACAATAATTAATAAATAATTAATAGCAACGTACTTTTATATTAGGTTATTAAATTATTTAATATTAAATAATTCTATTATAAAGGAAAATTTTAATAAACGAAAAAAAAAAAAAGAATATTTGAAAACAATATAAACAAAACAACTTATTTTTTAAACTTTGAGAAAAATTGTTCAATTGTGACCTGTTTCAAAAGTTTAGTTTGTTCTTAGTTTTTTTTTTTGCAGGTTATAGTAGATAGTCATTAATTCCTGCTCATTTACACAATTTTGTAGCTTTAAGAATTCAATGTATTTCTCTCCCCCAAATTTAATCGCTCATCAAACTGAATTTCTCAGAATTATCCTAGTCATCATATCATCATCATCAGAATCGCTTTTGGCTGGATTCAAAACGCTCTCAACAATTTCACCAACAGTCATCTGATACTGTTCTTTGAGTTCATCAGAATTAGCCATCTAGTCCATAATCTTATTTTCATTAAATATGTTGTCATTTTTTGTTACTGCATTTGCAAACAACAATAGCTCAACAAATCCACCCCTGGCACAAACTATGCGTTTTTTTCGCGGCTCTTTGACGAAATTCACGTTTTTTCGCGATCTTTTAACGAACCTTGCGTTTTTTCGCGATCCCTTGACGAAATTTGAGGTTTTTTTTGCGCGCTTTTGATGAAATTTGCGATCTTTTAACGAAATTTGTGATTATTTTCGCGATCTTTTGACGAAATTTGTGGAGTTTTTTCGCGACCTTTTGACGAAATTTGCGGTTTCTTCGCGATCTTTTGACAAAATAAGCAGTTTTTATATAAGTGTGATATATATATAAAAACTGCTATATAAAAGTGACAGGCCAGATTTCACTTTTAAATGATTAAAATTTGTGAAAGGTTGTTTTCAACTGAAAAAGTTTGTAAAAGGCCTATTTTTAAGACAAAGAATTTTGTGAAGGGTCCTTTTTTAAGGTGAAAAGTTTTGTGAAGGGTCCTGTTTTGAATTGAAAAATTTTGTGAAGGATCCTTTAAAGGACCCAATTTCTACCTAAACAGATCCCTGATAAGTATGGAAAATTCCAAGTCTCCAAGATATATAGTTTCTGAGAACGGGCTCTGTGACAGACAGAGGAGTGAGACGAACGAAACCTTAAAAAAAAAAAGGGAGGGGGCAGTGGGCCTGAGGTTGTTTTGCAGTAGTCACGGAGAGATAAGATTGTGAACAAAATGATTTTTGAGACGGGTGTTAAAGTATTGGAAAAAAATGTTTTTTAATGTGAGAGATACATTTTCAATTTTAATATAATGTTCAAATAAAGAACTTGGATTTAAAAGATGTATAAGACTGAATATTATTTTATATGTATTGATTAGTTTAAGACTGTGACCACGACATCACAGAATATTTTGAAAGTTCAAGTCCCTTTAACCCCTTGAGGGACGGTGGTATTTCTATGAAACCAATTAATTTGCAAATCAAACAATGGCACCAGAATTTTGATACAAAACATTTCGGTTTATTTCATATGCGAAATATAGCTTTTAATTATTTACAAATAAATTTGTTTTCAAATTCCGGGGTCATTGATTAATTTCAATACTTTAGCAATGGAATTTGCTTTGCCCCTGAAAGGATTAACCGTGTCCTATTTGTTTTTTCGTAGTTTGATTAAAAATTCCGGGGGAAGAATGTTAATCATTGCAAAAAATACGAAATTTGCGAAGGCGCTTAGGGAAACAAACGTTTTTGAGGGTTAATATTGATATTTTTTAAAACCGAAAGCGGCATTGTAAAGAAAAACGAACGTAATTATTGTTTGAGAACTTTGGTTTATTTCGACTCTGATTTCCAGAGCCGATTACCGATTTTAAACACAGCACAAAAAAAAAAAAAAAAAAAAAAAAAAAAAAAAATCGCGTTACTTTTGGAAACGAATTTGTTTTAATATTTATATTTTTCGAAACAAATTGAGTATTTTGAAATGGAGATGAATGGAGAAATGATCTGGTACTTTTAGTTTTTTCCGTATCTAGAACAGAATCGCTGCGCTGACACAGAGCGTACGGAAAAGAACGTTTTTGAAAGGGTTAATATTAATAATTTTTCAAACCGAAGGCTACGTCGTAACCGAAAATGGACGTAGATGTGGTTAGGTGTCTTTGGTTTGTTTGCATTTTTATTTACGAAGCCGATGCAGAATTTTAAAAATCGCAGAAAAAGAGAACTCGCAAAAGTCAGACATGTAAAAAAGATTTTTTTTTTTTTTTAAATATTAATTTCCGTATTTTTACTTTCTTCTATCTTTACTGGATTCGTGATTCGTATGTATGCGACACAAATTTTGTGGGCACTCTATCTCAAGAACTAATGCACGGAATTTAATAAAAAAATTATATTCAGTTAGTCCCTGATATAAATTGGTCTTGATTAGTTTTTGGTGTAAATCGCTCAACAGGTGGCACTGCTATGCAGCATTTTTCACGATTTCCACAATAGCCCAATCTCCAAAACTAATGCACGGATTTTCATAAAACTTCAGATTCACTTAGTCCTTGACATGAATTGACGTTTTATACATTTTGGTGTAAATCTCTCAACAGGTGGCGCTGCTATGCAGGATTTTTTGCGATTTCCGCAATAGCTCTATCTCAAGGACTAATGCTTGGATTTTCAAAAAACTTGAGATTCAGGTATACCTAGATATGAATTAGTGCTATTTATGTTTTGGTGTAAATCGCTCGACAGGTGGGGCTGCTATGCAGCATTTTCCACTATTCCCACAATAGCTCAATCTCCAGAACTAATGCACGGATTTTCATCAAATTTCAAATTCAGTTAGTCCTTGACATTAACTGACGTTTCATACATTTTGGTGTAAATCGCTCAACAGGTGGCGCTGCTATGCTGCATTTTTTGCGATTACCGCTATAGCTCTACCTAGATATGAATTAGTGCTGTTTATGTTTTGGTGCAAATCGTCCAACAGGTGGCGCTGCTATGCTGCATTTTTCAAAATTTCCACTATAGCTTTATCTCAATAACTAATGCACGAATTTTCATCAAACTTCAAATTCAGATGTACTTTGATATGAATTGATCATTTTTGACTACTGTAAATTTTACCTTAGAATACCAAAAAGGGAATCATTCGGTCAAATAGCTTAGGAAGTATGAAGGTTTAAAGTTTTGAACTCGTAATGTTAAATTTGTTTGCAATCGTTGTAAAAAAAATTACAATGCAGATTTTTTTTTTTTTTAAGCCTAACTCAAGAAAACATTGGTGGAATGACGAATACTTTTATATTACCACAACTAAAGCTTCTAGAAATAGATATCTGTTAAAAACAAGAAAGAAAAATCATGCGTCAAGCATAGATTATGAAACACTTTCCCACACTTCCTAAACACTTTAACAAAACTTCGTTATTTAGGGAAATAAGATAATTAAGTAAACATTTAAGTAAACAAACGCATAAAACTTTTGAAAAACTGATTTCAGCAGTTACCGTCCATAGCCAAATATATATTCAAATTCTTTTGAACAGCCATGTATTTGATCTGTAGGTTGATATATATACTATATAATGGGAAAATTTAGTTTAGCAAGAAAACGCATAACAGGTTGAAATTTCTCTTTCAGCAATTTATACTAATAGATGGAAACATACTTGAATCACATTTCCAGAAATTACCATTTATAGACGGCCATGTATCCAATTCTTTGCGTGACCCAGTATATCATTTTATCTATATTCTACAAACATTTCTTAGTAAGCTAAATGCAGTTCAGCGTAAAAATGCATAACTCAGTTAAAAACCACCTTTAAGCAATTTGCGCTCATACCCAGTAACCCTCACGAACATTAGCGCCATTTGAGGGGGACAACGAGATTTTTTCTGCGACTGATTGGCGAAATTGGTTATTTCCCGTGATCATTTTCCGAAACTCACGATATTTTTTTTGACGAAATTCGCTATGTTTCCGCGATATTTTGAATAAATTCGCGATTCTTTTCTACGATCGTTTGTTTAAATTCATTTTTTTTTTTTTTTTTCCGCAGCCGAAATTTGCGATTGTTTGACGAAATTCTCGAATTTTAACGCGATTCTGTGACTAAATTTGTGATTTTTTTTACGAAACATTTTTACCAAATTCTCGTTTACTCCGCCATAACTATTCAAAAATGGCGATTTTTTTCGTGACTGATGGACAAATTTGGATTTTTTCTGCGACCGAATGTTGAAATATGCGATTTTTTTCCTACAACCGATTGACAAAAATTGTTATTTGTTTCCACAATCGTTGCAATATTTTGCCATGGGCCTTTTAGGAAATAAGATTTTTTCCGCGGTCGATTGACAATTTTGCATAGTTCCGCAAAATAAATAAACAAATAAAATATCGTGGTCTTCCATGAAAATTAAAAAAATATTATCGGAAAGAATCACATTTATTTCTGAAAGAAGTTAAGAGGGCAAAATTCCGCAAACTATTTCAAATCCCTTATTAAAGAAAACTTTGCTCTCTTCTCTCCTAAAGAATCTCTTGAAATGGCTCTTCGTCCCTGCCGTAAAACCTGCAAAGAAGTCGAAAGATCGGGGAAATAACTCTATTTTAAACAAGTCTCTATCTTAGAATATATAAATATGATGTTTTATTCATAGAAACTTTATTTTCTTTTTACCGTTTGCGAACGAATCATGTTTTTTTGACAGATTTCGTTTTACAAGCTTTACTGTAATACATCTATGCCCCTCGGAGATGTACTATAGAAAGGATGTTTTAACAGCCTTAGAGGGTACTTGTAAAAATTAACTCTGTCTATAAGGAATCATATCTTAAACGGAAAATTTTCTTAGCCAATATTTTGAAATTACACCTGCTAAGATGAAAACTTTCCTAAAATGGATTTTTTCATCGGTTCTCGTTCGAGGGAGGGGGGTGCAACTCCCCTTCTCGAACCTTACCCTTGGCTATGCCACAGAGTATGGAGACCTATTCAGAGAATCAACTCTCATATACTACAATGGCAATTTCTTTAACATGGGATTACGCATAGACAGTAGCGATTGCGGCGGATAACGCGGGAACTACGGCCGTAACGGAAGCGTGGTTGCTAATATGGCGATATATCGCTTACTTGGCGACAAATGGGGGACGAAAAAAAAAAAACGGCGGCTGCTTGTTTTGAAATTTAAGTGAAGGGGGGGGGGGGGGGAAACGGCAGCTGCTTGTTTTGAAATTTATGAATCTGAACTTCGGAAACAATCGGAATTTAACTATTTTAAAATAACTGTTGTGGTAAAACGAAGCAATTTTTTTTCCATGTTTAAAAGGATAATTTGATTTTTTTTTTCTTAAATTTTTTCAAAAATATATTTTATATTGTTTGCTTTAATATTTTTATATTTATCAAATAAAATTCTTTTTACATATAATACTGCGCTGTTTGTGTGAATTATTTGTTCTGAACATTAAAATAAATTATGATTTAAATTAATGATCTAAAAATAAGGCAAATAAAATAATTTTATTTATAAAATATGAAAAAAAAAATATATAAATCAAAGATTAAAATAAATTGCAATGTTTTTCAAAGATATTACAAGGCTTTAATAAATTATTTTAAAAGTTACTTCAGATTTAGTAAAGGTTCTGTTGAGCATTTATATATATATATTATGAAATTAGATCTATTTTAATTCACGTATATCGTAATTTCTTTTGAATAATCCATTAATTCTATTATATAAGTGAAGAACATCTAATTTTTCTACATAAAAGGAATCTGTAGAGGTTTTGTAATTGTATACAAAGTGTCTTTCAGTGGCGTAACCAGGATTTCGTTGGGGAGGGGGGTGTCCAGAATTTTTCCTTCAGGTTATATATATATATATATAGTAAAACCTGTCAAGATGAAATCGTAAATAATGCTGAAAAATTTCGTTTTACACAAATTTTCGTGTTATCAGGTGTATTTGTATAGTATTATTTTCCGTAGCCCTATGGAACATTTCTGTTTAAGACATAATTCTGTTATAGGCAGGTTCCATTTTTACAAGTTCTGTGTCTTTATATAAATATAGTTATTTATGTCATATGAATAGAATACAACTTGTCAAAATAGTAATTGTCTATAACAAAATCCTGTCTTTAACCGAACCCTTGCATGATGTCTTTTATTGCTGGTTAATAGGAAATCCCTAAACAGTCAATTTTAAAGGGATACTTTCAATTGCAATTTTTTTTTTTTTTTTTTTTTTTTTTTTTTTTTAATATTGTTAATCATCTTAGAAGCCATTCAAAAGTCAACATATTTATCTTCATAAAAGTTTATATTTGGTTCCTTGTTTCTATGAATTCTTATTTCAAAAGACATATTTTGTGGTTCTCTCGCAGAAAATAATATTCATTATTCTTTTACTGAAAAAAAAGGGGGGGGGGACAACTTGAAATTAAAATTTTTTTCACAACATTTTTTCAATTGGATATATTCCTATAAAAAGGACAGCTTATTATTTGGTAGGGATTAATTAAGAATGAAAGAGATATAGCACACCTTCAATTTTTATCAATTTTCTTTCTATATTTATATGAACTGAGAATCTATTATCTTTAATGACTTGCCAAACACAGTGGAGCACTATATATGTTTTTCAGAAACTGTCTTAAAAATATGCAACCACAACACAATGTATCCATGCTTCAAAAGTGCCATAACTCCGAAAACTAAATTTTTCAGAAAATTCTGTTATTTTTTAGCTGTATTTTCAGTGCACTATCTGGCACTGTAGGTGAATGTTAGTGGCATGAAAAGAAAGCCGGATGGCAGCCATAACTCAAAAACCACAATTTTTGAGTTGTGGCACTTTTGAAGAAAGGGTGCAATATATTTAATAATGAAAGTAAATACACAGATCTGATACATAAGATTTCACTATAATAAAATAATTTTATATAATATTGCTTAATATTTTAACATTATTAAATATCTGCACGATGGAGATTATTGAAGATAATTACATTGAAGATAATTTTAAATTTCACATGCACACAAATAAATAAATAAACATATAACAAGTGCTCCATTGAATAATCAATTTCAGAATTTCATTTATTTTCTCCCTGTAACAAATACATCATACAATACAAATTCCAAATAACACACAAACAAAAATTGACACTTAAAATTCTTTATTTATTTTGACGAAAGAAAAAAATATTTACTACACTATGTTGATTTAAAATTTCAATAATATGCAGAATTTCTCAGAAAGGGGTATAGAAACTAAAATATATGACAAAAGCTGTGAATGCTTTTTATTTCTAAATGAGAAAAGCAAAATATATCAATACTATTTACTGATTATTTTTTTTTTTCATATGCTTTAATGTTATGAAATCTATTTAGTGCAAAACAAGGCTGTGCAGAAAAACTGTGGGTTGTGGTAGTAATTTGAATTTGGGCCCCCTCCCACCACATCATAATACAATGAAACATGCACAGAAACAATCAGTAAAAATATAGTTGTTTCCATCTTTGGAAGTTTAATTGCATAATATACTTTTTGACAGGATGATGAAATTTTTCTGTTTGAACCAGGATTCCGTTACAAACAGGTAAATATAAAAATAGCAATTTTTGCCATTTCATTTTTATTAGTTGTTAGATATTTTAATTAAATTTTTTTAAGGTAAATAAGTACAATTATATTTTTTTTATGCTTTATTTTTAAAATGAGGGCCGAAGCCAGACCCCAGTAATTTGTACCAGCTCTACCTCTCTCTGTACGAGCCTGCAAAACAATAAACACTATATAATAATGAAGTACATTCAGTTTTATTTTTAATATATATTTATTATTTTGACTGTACATTTACTACTATTAGTAGCTTTTGTAAACATTTTTAACCTGTCATATAGAATCTTGTAAAAAACTCAGAATTTCAAACTTTTAAAATAAGAGCAATTGTGAAAATAAGGTAAGCTTCTAGTTTTTTTTTTTTTTCTTTTTCCCCTTGTTTAATGAAGTTATACCATTAAAGAAAAAAGTACTAAATCTAGTTCAACAATTTAAGTGTTAGGCAATTTGATGATGAAATGCCAAAAAGTGCAATAGGTAAATATCTGTTAGAGAAGGGAAAGAGACAAAAAAAAAAAAAAAAAAAAAAAAAAAAAAAACATGGTTCAACAAATCATTTTTTTTTTCTCATAATATCAATGCATTCTATTTTTTTATGAAACTTTTTTACATTATGTCAGTCATTTATGATTATTTATATACTTTTTCTGTTTAAATGAAAGAAAAATCTGTTCATTAACAAATTTCCAAAAATTACTGGTGTTTATTATGCTTTATCTATAACAGTAGTAGTTATGTAACAAATTGTGATTTGGCCACATAGCCGAATATTAATTCATAAATTTTATATAGCAATATCTTCATACAGTTCTAGAGGTAAATGGGATTTTATTCAGCTATTTTGAAATTGTCTTTTATAATTTTCATTCTGTTTGATAATATTTTATTTCTAGTTTTTATGTATCAAACAAATACATTTCCTGAAAAATATTCCCTTATCTTTTTTCTAGCTTCATAAACTTTTATTTTTTATTAAACCAAAACCAAAACAACCCCTTTCCCTTACATTTTTTTCTTGCTCAACCATTTCACAAATTATAATCTTTGATACTATTCGAAATTTCTTGTTTACAACAAGAAAACAACAATTTCTACTTCTTTAATGTGTAATACTTAAGCATAATTAAATCATTTTTATAATGTATATAAAATTCAAATTAATAAATGTATTTGAAAATTTTAAATAACTTCGTGTATTGCATGTTAAGAAAATTCAAATTATTACTAAATTTATTTTAATATTTGAAATAAAATTGTATTATAAATTTAATAAACATTTAAATTTCCTTAATGTACAACACATAAATAAAAATTTATAGTTATGTTATTTAAAATATACCAAATGATATTATTTATTATAAATGATTTTATTTTAGTACTCAGCTGAGCTAGGGTGGAGAAATTATTCTAATTTCTCTTTTTACTTTGCTTAACCCTCTAAGTGTTTGGGGTGTATTATTCCCTTCACTAAGCTCCAGGTTTCACAGCAATACAAGCAATATTTAAGATAACATAATTCTATAGATTTATGGAATTTTAAATACATTGAAGAATTATTAATACTCTTAAGGATTACATTCATATTTTTAATTGAGTTTTTTTTTATAATGTTGAAAGAATCATATTTTATTAGCATTTAAAACAAAATGCAAAGAAAACAACATCACTATTTTACCCTTTTGCAAGACGCTCGGAGGGTTAAAAAACTCATGAAAAATATATTCAAATGTGAAAAAATTTGAAGGATACAGCACTCTGCCCTTTTTTATCATATTATCATGTTTTTTATCATATGCTCTAATGCTATGAATTCTATTTAGTACAAAACAGGGGCGTGCAGAAAGACTGCTAGCCTGGGTAGTAATTCGAATATGGGCCGCCTCCCACCACATCATAATACAATGAGACATGCTAAGACGAAACACAATCAATAAAAATATAGTTGTTGTTGTAGTATCTTAGGAAGTTTAATTGCATAATATACTTTTTGGCAGGATCATGAAATTTTCTGTTTGAACCAGGATTCTGTTACAAACAGGTAAATATAAAAATAGCAATTTTATTTTTATTATTTGTTGGATATTGTAACTAACGAGGGTCAAAGCCAGATCCTCTAGTAGGGCTGGGTCCCAGTAATTTGTACCAGCTCTACCCCCTCAGTACGAGCCTGCAAAACAATAATTACTACATAATAACAAAGTACATTCAGTTTAAATTTTAATATATATTTATTATTTTGACTATTTTTTATTAATAGTAACTTTTGTAAACATTTTTAACTTGTCATTCAAATCTTTAAAAAAAAAAAAAGTTTCAGAAAGTTCAAATGTGAAAAATAAAACATTATATATATGTAATCTGAAGTACACAGATATTTCTCCTAAGATTAATACTAATATTTTTTTTAGCCAGTCCTCTCAAAGTGAAACTAAATAAGCAAAAATAAAACACACTGCACCTAAATTTTGCTGCATTATTACTTCTACAATTTGTAGACTTGCTTTTTTTGTGAAATTGTGAACTATCACACATTATATAGATGACCGAAAATCTCTGCAATCTGGATTGTCTCTTAATTCACCACGTCTTCTTACAGATGAGAATGTATTCTCAACTGCAAAAACATTAAAATTAGGAGTAGGAAATTTCCAGAAAATCAACAATTTTTTTTTTTTTTTTAATCAACTAGCAAAACACAGTGCATGACGTTGTTCTGGTGGGCTTCGATGAACAGTATTTAAAAATGCCAATGGGTTCCATCTAATAATTAAATATTATCTAAAGAGGCGCTGAAGCTAAGCTCCAACGAGCTTTGATGAAATTTAACACTGTGTCAAACTAAAATGTTAATCAGTAAGACTATTTTATAAACAGAACAAAATGTAGAGAGTAAACATAAAACTACAACGAGTAAAAGTGGCTGATACAGTTGCAATTAATTCTGGTATTCATCGTTGGCTTTCAGACAGAAAACGCTTGCTTTTACATGTGTGGCGTGCTGTATAAGCACTTTGATAAGGAAGAATGCAAAGAAAGATAATTTTGGGCTTTGCTTTTTTTTTGTTGTTGTTCCTTTGGATTCAGGAGCACAGCAGCTACGAAGTACAGTGAATTCCAATCACTTTTTAAATATTTATTAAAAACGAAGAAGTACCAGAGCTGAGATTTAAATTAAGCGCTGTCTATATGTATTCTAATCCTTAGTATCTTCCTTTTAAAATGGCACTATATCTGTCCATGAAGCTGTTGTACTTTGCTGTTATTCATCAGGTTATTCTGAAAAAATTTTAAGATACGACGCACATTGTAGAAAGAGATATTTTTCTTATTACGTTAAAAAAAATAGCTGTTCAACTCGTAACTCCAAGATTTCTGTATAATAATTGATTTAAAAGCCCTGCAATATAAAAAAGAAAGAAATTAAATAAATATGCATTTAACTACAAAACTGCAGAACAATCAATAAAATGAAATTAAAATTCAATCCGACTACTAAATTAAAAAATTTAGGGGTCCACAGGACCAGTAACTTTTTTCCCTCTCTGACAGGTAAACGTAAATTTTCCCGTCCCTGAGAAAGCTGCAATCAAACACAAACCACAGAATTTTATTTTATTTAAAAAAATAAAAATAAATAAATAAATAAATAAAAATTCATTAAAACTTAGTCAGTTGAAATAAATAATCGGAAATAAAATACATAAATTAATAATTTTATAGTTTTTGCTTATGTACTGTTTAATTTTTAGCAAATTATAATTTTAAATTTTATTATGAAAATGTGCTAACCACGTTTTGCACTTAGAAAACAAACAACTACAAAGGTTCAAAGCATATTTCAGCATATTTCAGTTCAAAGCATAATACAGTAATAACTGACTAGCTTATTTACTTTATCCTAAGTATATGTGATCAAAATTAACATATGAGCATAAAGAAAAGGCAAGGAAAAATTAATATTATATAAATAAAGCATATTTATATGATCATTTTGAAACTTTTTTGCAACTTTGAATAACATTCGTAATCTTTAATTTTAAATTTTAACTTAATTGTTTACATATCAAATACATGTGGGAATTATGAATCATTGCACATTAAAGTTCTTATTTATTTCTTAGTTTCTGCCATGCCGGTTTTAACCGGTTACAACCACTAGTTGGCATACTCTGGCAGAAACCTGCCAACCCTGAGGGTGGGGGGGGGGGGGGGGGTCACTTAAAGGGTTAAAAGTACTTAATAGAATTTTATGTAGTGGACCAGTGACAATGTCTGCGGACCAGTAAACTCTAATGTATTTACTGGTCCTTGGGACCAGTGACTTTTTTTTTTTTTTCAATTCTACCGCTGTGTATATGCACAAGCACACAAAATTAGAGACTCTTGTTTTTCATACAGATATACATAGAAATACTTTTTCATACTGTATATTTTAATGTGTTTGTGTTTTTTGCAGAGAATTGTAATTTTAGACTACTTTTTACAGAATCTGAGTGTTTAGCTCGAAATCATAGAAATTACGATTTTTTTTTTTTTTCATAGCAGTTGGCAGGTCTGATAATGTTAGAGTATGTATATTTTAAAGCAAGTAATGTTTTCCAAAAATTCAGAAAATCTAACTTAGGTTACAACATTGGTTTTAGAATTCACATAGCTAGAATCCAGCAGTTCTTTGTTTTCTTAACATTATTCAGAAAGTGAGACGTTTAAAACATTAATTTAAAAAAAATTAAATTTTTTACTTACACCGTATATGAATAAACTGTCTTGAATTTTTGTAGGTAGTTGGATAAAGATCCTCGTCCCTAATGTATTTTGGAACACTATATACTTCTGGAGTAGGGATGACAAGTTCACCTGGATGGCCATAAGCTAGCTGCGCCAATATAAGCTCACTGACGATGATGTTCCTGAAAAATAAATATAGTAAACATTAACTTCTATTAACCTAGAAAAAAAGTTTTAAGTAAATAAAAATAAAAGAACAAAAATTTTAAAATGTCACATTCTCTGTCCCCCCCCCCCCCCCTCTCCAAATTATTTAAAAAAGATGAATTAAATTTACAAAATAACTTCTCATACTCAAACAAAGAGGTTAAAATTGGAAAAGACTTACTCATGAAAATTATTATAAATACTTGAATTTTTTTTTTTTTTTTTAAGAAAAGCAACTCTGATACTAAAATAACAACGAATCAAAGAAACCTAAAGGTCAAGTTATGATTATATTTGTGAATGAAATAAACAGCAAAATCCATATTTTTTTTCTTTACTTTTATGTAGTAAACACAGAAAGTTTTTTAGTCTGAAACCAAAGTGAAATTGGATCTTTATCAGAATTTTGGACAAAAATGAAACTATTTCAGAAGAAAAATGTAAGCTATTAATGTGTGCATACATATATAGATGCAAGATATTATTCACAAATACACATACCTGTCTATTTACTAAAATGCACTATACCATTTGAAAAATGGAGCTTAAATCAGATACAGTAGACTCCCTCAAATCTGCACATCATTGCAGATGTAACAATGAAACATACAATTAAGATATAGGTGAAAAATTCAAGGTTTTTAAAATTTTTATATCATCCTGCATCTGTACACATTTTAATATATAATTCGGGTCAATATGACTGAACTCATGCTTTCTCATTGATAAAGTATAAATTTATTTCTAAAAAAATTCAAGATAGCACTGATATCAGAGGTGATGCCGATTTTTTTTTAACCTAATACATTTATGTATTAATCAAGCTTTTTTGCTTATTAAAAGCCTTCTGGCTAAACATGAAATAAAACTTTGTTATTTAAAGTTTTTGATGCAAATTAACATACTTTCATGAGAAGAGTTTCACTGAATAATTCATGAAAAATTTCTCACATTGTCATCTATATTTAGTTATGCATTGTTAATTGTTAACTTGAAATTTACTTTTAATATTTTAATCATTTTTAAAATGTTCTTAAATTTTATTATTTTTTACATTTTTATTACATTTACTTACATTACATTTTACTTTATTGTAAGCATTCATTATACTTTCCAGTGCATTATTAAATTCAAATTACCAGGGGTGGGGAATTTCTAGAAAATCTTACCAGCCAAGGAATTATTTTACCAGCCAGTAAACTGCAATGTACAGTTGAAAAGTTGGAACAGATGTAATATTCGCCCCATATTGGCACGATTTTTTTCTGTCGCCAATATCATATAGGCAACAGGTACTTAACTTGCGTCAAAGTGTCGTTATTTTGTTTGATGTGGTAACCCGGATTATGTTGTTTATGCTGCTGATGTTTTCGCCAAATTGGTAACCGAAAAAAATCGCACCAATATGGGGCGAATATGACATCTGTACCGAAAAGTTTTATGACAAAATCACACAACTCAAAAATAGTTGGTTACTATTACTATAATGCATTTTCATATTTTCCTTCTATAAAATTAAGAAATATAAACAAGAGATGATAGTAGTTTTCGGCATATCTCTGTAGTTTGCAATTTTCAAAGACTACCTAAAAATTCACTCACCAGTGGCGAGTAAAATGATGTATTTCCCCACTCCTGCAAATTACTGTTTAAAGAAATGTAAACAAAACAGTGACCAGAAATCCTCAAAATTCTAAAATCTGCACAAACTCAGGATTTAAGCTATGCAGATTTCAGGGAGTCAACTGTATGTGTAAAAGAGTTAATAGACTATTTTGATGCAAAGAACAAATTAAAGAAAAAAAAGAGAAAATTTTTGTTTGATCAAAAATGAAAATGACATCGATAAATCGCCCTCCCTCAAGAAATATTAACCCAACTTGCAGGAATCTACACTTAGCCTGAAATCGAACCGAACTGCAAACAGATAACCTCATAATTTGGTTGTTATAGGTTCTAACCTTCATCAAATCAGAGAAATATTTAATTTAGTTTTAAATAAAAACTCATGTTTTAAGTTTGTGGGGAAAAAAAATAAATAAAAGACCTTTTCAATGTTGGTGAAGATAGAATAGAATACAAATTAAAATTGAGAATGCTTTCAGCAAAATGTTACAAATGCAGCACAGTAACACCCAGAAGGGAAAAAAAAAGGGTATTTTAACTGATTTTATACAATAACAGACAAAATTTAGATGTTAAAGAATAATTAGAAAACTTAATTATGTATTGCAGCAAAATTACTAGGAGATGATATGACAAACAAAAATGAGATGAAAAATTGCGGTAATGTGCATATATGTCTATTAAATATGCAATTTTTCACACTGCTAACAAGGCGTATAACCAACAGAGTGAAAAATGTCCAACTAATGAAAGAAACAGAACATTTATAGGTAAATGGTCTTTTAATAAAAGTTTCAAGTGCACGTTTTGGATTTTAACAATTTTAATAGCAAATTTGTGATGGTGGTGGTGGTGGAGAGGGGGGGGGGGGGGGTAAGCGCATATCTGCAGACAATATTTTGAGTTTTTAAATGCATTACAGTTTTCTACTCGATTACAACAGCATTTTTTTTTTCAAAAATTTGAATTATAATCTTATATAATTTAAGTAATTATTATAATAATTACACGATACCTATAAATTTCCTCTGTATTATGTGTGATAATAAAAGTTGGATCTTTTTTTTTTTAACTATAAACAAGCATGGGCCAATCCAGGCAAAATTTGGGCACACTTCACAAAATTCCATTTCATATACCGTATTTTATCGAAGAAACGCTGCACCCGTCGTAAACGTCGCACCCGTTGTAAACGCCGCATCCATCGGAACGCTACTTTTGTCGACAGCGTCACATTGACCTAACATTAATCAAAGTTTTCTGAACAGTGTAGGATGCCTCGTTTTTAATATCTTAAGATGTCTGAAATTTTATTTAAAATATTTAAATCTGATTTTAAATATTTTTATGAATTTTTAAATTAAGGAAACTCAGTTGAAATTTTAAAAAATCATAAACGCCGCACATGGAAAAAAATTAACTTTTAAACACGTAAACGCCGCGGCGTTTCTTCCATAAAATACGGTACTAAACATTGTTATTTTGTTACCTTTTAAAATGTATAATTAGTAAACAAAACAAGTTCATCCAAAAGAAAAACTTTAATAGAAGGGCTTAAAGAAGTTATTATCAATTAACAATTGCTCCCAAAAATATCTTTTATACTTTTCACAAAATGGGTCCCAAGAAAAATTCCTGGATAAACCACTGACATGAATGGGGAATTTTCAGTGCAGTTGAAAATTAGTATGAAAAAATTTGTGCAGCAGCAGAAACAGTTAAATATTATTACTACAATACAGTCTCACATTTTTCTTTCTATTTAAACTAAGAAATACATAACATTTAGTAACAGGGTTAGAAATTAGGAACTTTAAGTGCAATTTTTTTTCTAGGTATCAAACTACATTTCATGCTTTCAATTTTATATATCATATTTTCTCATTATTTTTTTTTCGCAACCTTGTTAACAATAATATTATTTCTATTTTTATGCATTAAAGTGTTTAATATGTACAACCCACCCCCTGCCTTTACCTCTGTGTTAATCACTAAAACAAAATAAAAATTGGCTTTCTATAAAAGTATGAAATTTGATAAAACAACAATATTTGGATTCTAGAAAAATGTTAGCTTATTCTTTTTCTAAAGCATACAAAACAGATTATCAAGCAATACTATGTCCATTGAAAGAAAATATGAACTTTTAGATACAACCAGGGATAAGCTTAGTTTTTAAAAAATCCTGCGACTGACAATATACATCAGAGAATTAAAAAAATAACAAATAAATGAACCTTTGGATAAAAATCATGGTGCGGCATTTAAAAATATTCCCAAATCCATTTATTTTGAGGGGGAGGGGGGCGGTAGCACTAAAATTTTAAAACATTCTTGATACAGTATCTTATTTTATCAAAAACAGGTACTCTTGAAGTGAATGTGGCAGGCCCATTAGTAAAATAGTGCTATTAGTTAAATTATGCTAAGGTGCCAACGATAGCCTTTGTAAACAAAAATTAAAGTGAAAGAAAACTAGGCGTCAAATTTGACTACTATGCATAATTTTGTGGTCGTGAAATCCAATAATTTAGTTGCATTTGACGAATAACGACAGCTAATTTCTAACCCTGTATTAGTACCATGCGATAGAAAATGCATTATCAATAAAATTTTATACACAGAAAAAAAAAAAATTAACTTATGGTACAACAGTCATTTTAACGATAATATAAAGTAAAAATTTGTTAAAAATCTGCCAACACTGAATCTATATAAAAATATTTCATACATTATGGAACTTGAAAAATAAGAACAAAAATAGCACATGAAAATAAATCACAACTTACCGAACTTTGACGTCTTGTTCTTGCAAACAATATCACCGTATCTTCTTAACATTTTGTAGAATTTCAATGATCTTCAAAAAATAATTTAATAATAATAAATACGAAGAAATATTCGAAAAGGGAACGCAGAACATTTGCACACGTGAGAATAATGACAACAATAAAAGACGAAGACGCCAAGCAGAATAGGGTTACAGTAAACAGAAATCACGATGATAAAAATCGCCAACGCGATGATTTCGTTTGTATGTTATCCGCTAAGGCACTATTTTCAGGCGAAGTTGCGGCTCTGTATAAAATCTCCTTACTCTGTGGGCTATGCCACTGCCAAAAAAAGAAAAGAAAAAAAAACTTGCCCCACCCCAAGAAAGTTCTGAAATGGCACCCCTGCTTACGAATTGTTTTGTTTTTGTGTAGCCCTGTATATGAATTATAGCATTTATACACACCATATAGTATGCATAAATACTCGTATAGTGAAACATAAAAGCGCATATCATAATAAAAAATGCATTTTCAGCATTCATCGCTAATGTACAGTACTTCAGATACAATATAGTATCTGAAATCTTTTTTGTTTCCCTGTAAATGCTATGCACTTCGTATTATACATGAAATAAGGTATAGTAAACCTCAGCGATGTATATAAATTGCATTATATATGAAATAGTTTAACATAATTAAAATACGCAGCAAACAATTCCCTCCACCCCTATATCATCATGTAACGGAATTCTTTTGTGTGGCCCTGTAAATGAATAACTATTCTTTACACCGCATATTCTACACAATGCATATTTTAGTCAGAGTTGGGCAAAATACATCGAAAAGCAATTTTCGATACAAAATACAAAATACGTTGGTTTTACAACTTAAAATATAAAATACTTTTCAAATTAAAAACATTCAAAATACATGTATTTTGAAAATACATTCAAAATACAAAATACATTTTTAAAAAATTAAAAATTATTATGCATTAAATTGCACTTCGCAACTGCAAAACTCATTTGCAAAAAATGATTAAATTTTTAGAAATTATAATTTCCAACTAAAGAAGCAAATCAATTAACCCTTTGAGTTCTGAGGGTGAATTTCTCCCCATTTAATTTTAATCTCCAAATGTCACATTGGCACCGGAATATTCAACAAAATTTATTTGAAATAGATCATTGCATTTTTTTCGTGTATATTATAACCAGAATCTTTTGTTTACAAAATACTGGTGCCAATGTGACATTTGAGAATTTTGAAGAAATTCACCTCTGAGCTCAAAGGGTTATAACTTAACGAAAGATAGCTGAAACAAAACTGAAAGATTGCAGCAACAATGTGTTAAAAGTGTATGAAAGTTACAAGAATAACTAATAAAGAATAAACTATCTGCTGGACAGATAATTACACCTGTTTGTTTTTTTTTATTAAATATATTCAAAATTGTTAATTGGTCCAAATCATCCAAGCAACCTCATAGCAAATTGGTATATAGTTTTATATACCTTAGATTAAATAATATAAGTGATCGTATTTACCTACATTCTAGTAGAAGAGCAACGCGAAGCATTAATAAGATTAAATTATAATTCGCGTCAAAAAGTAATTATTAAATTTGAATAATTACGAATAAAATTAAGAGTTTGCGTTGTGATTTATTTAGATGAACTCTTCCACTTATGAATTAAACTAAAATTTAAGCTGTAAAAAAAAGAATTGACACACTTTAAATATTATTAATTAAATAATTACAGAAACTTTTTAAAACTTGATTAAATAATTTATTTACATTGAACAAATCTATTTACAGAAAAACATAATATTAATTCAAAAAATAGAAAGCAACACTTTTGTTTGCTTCTCATTATTTTAAGTATGTTTAATCTTTTTTTTTTAAAAAAAAAAGACAATATTTTCACGTACTCTAATTATTATAATTGTTTCTTTTTGCTAAAAGAAATACTCTCTTTCATTTTTTAAAATTACCTTAATCTTATTTAATTATTGGTTTGGTCGGATCTCAGATAACTCTTTACCGTAAAATATCAGAAAAGTATTTTTAAGTTTTTTCATATGAACTTATGTGGTAAAAGAAAATGTGTAAAATAGTACCTTCTTTTAATATACGGGATGGTGGCCTTTATTTGTCAAATTCCGAGTTGTTGCGTTGCTTAGGATCATGGCAATGTGTCATCAGGAACGCATCCTCAATTTGGCTTGATTAGGATCACTCCGATATGTAGATCAGGAAGACATCCTCAATTTGGCTTGTTTAGGCTCACTCCGATAGGTACCTCAGGAAGACATCCTCAATTTGGCTTGTTTAGGCTCACTCCGATAGGTACCTCAGGAAGACATCCTCAATTAGGCTTGATTAGGCTGGATTAGGCTCGCTCCGCTAGGTCCATCTCGCCTGGGCTTTACTAGGGCTTGCGGGACTCATTGCACTGGCTTTCAGGAGAGCTCTTGCATCCTCTACCTCTTTTTTCAGACTATCTTTTTTTTAAAACTTATTCTTCTTGCACACCAGTTCCTGCAGTGGGTGGAGCTATTTTTGTCTAGTCCACTGTTATTGGATGTGAGAAGATTTTTTTATTATACTTCGATAGGCCTATTAGCTAGCAGTCTGCAAATGGCCCCTAACATATACTTTAATATTATTATCTGCCTTAAAGTTTGGGTGGTCTGAAGAGTCATAAATTTATCCCAACACTTTTATTGAGGCCATAAATTGATTCCAACGTTTTTATGATTTTACGACTTCTAATTATACACTACTTTCCATTGGCTTGTCATAAAACGACACCATGGCGTCTGCGTATTGTTGCTGTCTGAGATCCGAACTCCATTCAATATTATACATTCATTTTACAATACAACAATTTTTTAAAAATATATATTTACTATTTAAAATCAACTTAATAATTTTTGTATGAACTTACACTCTTATTTTACTTAAATATATAAACATTATAATTTTACACTCATAATTATATTTTATAAAAAAATATTTATACAAACAGAAATAACAAATTACGCAATTTTACTTTGATTTCACCAACATGGTGCGGGAACATATCATAGTTATATGTTGCCCAGCATCTCTCCCAGTATCGGAAGAAAAAAAAAATAAAAACTGATTGCTGGTTTTATTTTTTTTTTTAAAGCTTGAAGGAATGTACGTGTCCATATGACTGTGTACCTACACAGTTTTTGATCGAAGACTGTAAAGTTCAATTATGAATGGTTCTGGTATATTTTATAAGAAGTTCTTCTATTGTTTCATAACAGAAAGTTCAACACATGATAGCATAGTTGTCTGTTGACATTCACATTTAGAAGACCTCTGTACTGACAATCAGACGTCTTTCTCGAAGCCTTTTTTCTTTACCACACACATGTTTACTAATTTTGTAACTTTACAGTTTAAGTGCCCAAAATACATTCAAAGCTATAATTTTGTCTGAAATTAATATGCCGAAATAAACCTCATTATAAGAAAAATAATGGCATACGCATTTGACATATTATTTCATCACATACAACCTTATGACACAGTGTTTTATCTAAAACACATTTTATACTGAATAAAAGTAAATACAATGCTTGTAATATGACATGTTATATTTTTACATAATTAATCTGATGTATTCAAATTATAATCAGAAAAAATATTGTATACAAACTTGTTACATTATTTTATTTATTTGTTACTTCAAACATGTATGATCTGTCAAAATGTACAAGCTAATTCATCTCCTTTAATATATCATTACGCAATGCTTTCCAATCCAACTTTACCCGATACGAGAGAAAAAAAAAAAAAAAAAGAAGAAGCAGGAGAGAATAAAACCAGTTTTTTGACCGTCGCCGATCCTCCCGAAAAGTGGGGGGTGGTCAAGCTACTAATCGCTTTCTGTGAGGTGATTTGTGCTGTGACAAAATTCTACGACTTCAAAAAGTAAGTATTTAAAACCATTTCATGCTTGTAATTACCGTATTAATTAGTATAATTTCTTGATATACTTTCTTCTTAACTCACTGTGCATGCCTGTATGTAATTTTAAACATAATCTATGCATAAACAGTGTATGTATTTGTATCGTATCTAATGTAAACCTTCTGCCTTTTTTTTTTTATTTTGCAGGGGAAAAATGGCGATTCTAGCATGTGCATTCTCCTGCCTCATACTGTAACTGAAGCGAGGGTGGCCTTTTTATGCATCCAGGTTTAAATCTAACCCAAATTGCCTTTCAGGATTAAAAAAAAAAAAAATGCATATAATTTTCTTTAACTGATTACATTGTATATTTTTAGACCTTTCTAACAAACACAAATTTTGATTCATGATATTGTTTACTATTAAAATGTAAACAACACGGAAAAATGACTTCTACGGCCTCTCAAAAATGCAAAATATGCATTACGCTGACCTTAAAAATGCACCTTCATTTAATACTATTAAATAGTGTTGTCAGAAAATGCCATTGACGAAGAAGAGAACAATTTTTTTGTCTTAAATTATTATTTATTTAGCCAACAATTCTATCTTAAAAGATTGTTAAATTTTCATATTTATTTATTTTTTTACTGAATGAAATAAAAATTTATTTATTCAAAATTTTATTTATCATTAACATTCCGTATGTGAATTCTACTATCTAAAATTTAATGATATGTTTTAAAAATAAAAGATAATAAATTATTATTATTAATCAACATTAATAATTATTATTTAATTATAAAAAAAAATGTACTTAATACACTTGTATAATTTAAAAAAAAAAAAAAACAAAAGTAAATGATAATTACTACGTAAAATCGTATGTAGCCCTCTATGAGTACCCGGCCGGACCAAAGAACTTCTGCCAGCAGAAAAAATCTTTGTATACTCACAAACAACCACATCCAATTTTTTTTATAGATCAAGTTTTTAAAATAATTACTGTACGTACTATAAAAAAAATTAAGTAAATAAATTTATTAAGCCATACTACATATTTTAATAAAATTAAGGCCAATATATATAAATATATTTATTTATTTATTTTGCTTTCTTATGTTAAATTGGCCAAATTATATAAAAAAAAAAAATTTATGAACTCACACACTCAAATTTATCAATACTATGTATATTTATATGTGTTAAATTTAGAATTGCATTTAATTCTAAGGGAAAGAAAAGAAAAAAAAAATGCTTAAATTCTAAACTAACATAAATTTATAAAATATTTTATTTAAAAAAAAAAAATCTAATTTCTAGCTGATTTCAGCAAGATGTCATTTAATATTTATATTAAATAATTTTGCTAATACATTTTATTAATTGTTAAATTCGCATATTTTTATATATACAATAAAAATATAATAGTCTTACATAAAATTTTACACTACAACAATGTTATTAATTAATTTAACTTGAATTTAAGCCTACTTTAATTCTAATTGAATACCGTTAATAAAAGTAAATTAGCTTATCAAGTTAAATATAATATAAACTATGTTTGTCTAATGTTAATTTTGATGAAAATTCCATAAATTTTAACTGTAAATGCTAATTGCTATACCTTTTGTTATTTATTTTGAAAACAACACGAACTTATATTTTTATTTATTATTTTTTCTTATTAAATCTAGGAACTATACACTGAGCTAGACACTCCATAAATGTGTAAAACCTAAAAATCAAAAATTTTCCTCAAGAAAACTCAAAATGCTGCTTTTTTACAATATAATATTACTAATTTTATTGTTTCTGAGCATAACATCTAGTAATTATACCATACTTAATTTTTTCTTCGATTCCTTTTTCAGCCAAGAATCCTGAAATTTATGCCTAGGTGAACCATATATATTGATGTATCTGTGAATTGATAAATTTTCTACAAATATTTTGTTGGTGTTGGTGCATACCCAGCCGTAGGCCAAAATTGCACCCTATACAGAAAGCCTTTGGTGAGAAAATTTTAATTTTACTTCAATTATTTATTTGTGTATTTTTACTATTATTTTTGTGTGCAATCCTGTTGAAATAACTTGCCTTGTCCATTGTTATACATATATATGTTTTTTTAAAAAACCAATGTGCTACACCAAAATCCTTTTTTTAAATTTTTTTATATAACACTTTTGTTCATAAAACTTATCCCTGCTGTCTAAATTCTAGACTTTAGCATATAAGTTGTACTTGAACTACCGGAACAAATCTTAGCACTTTTTGTATATTTTATTATATTTAGGCTTATAGCTGACCGCTATCCTAATATAGAGTGCACTAATAATTTATTCCTTGTCAACCATATATTTATATAAAAAAAAAATATATATGAGTATGCTATAAAGCTGTTCTAACTACCCTGAACCTATAGCTTACACCTACTCATTTTAAAGAGTAATTCTGAAATTTTGTCATCTAAATTGTAAGGCTATTAGCAAAGGCTACCCTTATAGAAGACAGAAAAAATTCTCTTTTTTTTTTTTTTTTTTTTTTTTTTGAAAATTACTCCAACATTATTTACTATGAAATTAAGTTTTAATGTTATTTGGCTTTGTTAAGATTTTATATTTTCTAATTCATATTCGAAAAGAAAAAAAAATATACAACGTTTGCCTGGAGCGAAATATTTCACTGCTCCATTGAAGTTTTGTGAAGCACATTACATAATTTTATAAGTATGTTTTCGGGTGCGCCCTGCACATTTGCTCAATATTGTAACCCTGAGACAAATTGGCGTTCCCATGTTCCTATCCTTTCTTATTATTATTTTGAATTTTAAAAAGGCAAGTTATTAATTCTGTTTCAAATTTTTTTTTATCTAAAAAAGAAAAATTTATTTTTAAATTTTGAAAATTTTTTTTTAAATTTTGAAATTTGATTAATTATGCATTTTGATTTATTTTTAATACCAATTCATATACCATGGATACTCTTGGGGAGGGGGGAAAGGGTAATGATCTTGTATAACATCCCCGTATAAGTTTGTATATGGTGTATAACCATATAACGACATATTTTGATCATAATGATCTGTTTGATACTGTAAATATGGGTCTATATTCTCAGAATATTTATTATTTTTTTTATAATGCGTTTTAGTAAGTTTGTCACCCTTTTGACTCGTATTTTTGTTCAATTTGAACCAACAATTTTCAGTTAAGTGCGATTTTCTTTTACAAATGTCACATTTATTTTTGTAATTTTTATCACCCTTAATTTTTTTCTGAGACCCTTGTAAATTCGTAATTTCCGCCTCTGTATGACCTGTTGCATATTTCGGAGCGTACAGCTGATCCATATGTCGTTTGATCGGCTCTATCGATTTATCTGGAACATATTGTAATAAATAATTAAAGTTTCTAAACTTTTTAGTAACTTCGTAGGGTCCTTGAAATTTTGGCTCTAATGCGCCTGGTTTTCCAATACATTTTAAATATACTGTTTGACCCAAATTTAAATCCTTTACTTTTTCGTATGCCTCTTCATCTATATATTCTTGCATTATTTTCTCCTGGTTTGCAAGGGATTGAATTTTGATTTCCTTCATATGCTGTATTCTGCTTTTAACATAAGAGTGGGTATATATTTCCTCAGAAGGAATATGGGCTGTGAAGGGATTTTTTATTTCCCTTGCGAAAAATAGCAGTGAGGGACTATATCCCGTAGCGCGGGGTTTCGAGGAATTATACGCTAGTTTAAAAAAATCCAGTCTTATGTCCCATTCCGTAGTGCGTTTCGACATAGCTACAATTGATGTTTTTAATATTTTATTGGTAACTTCACAAAGTCCATTTCCTTGCGCACGGTATACACTCACAAATTTCCTTTGTATGTTTAAAGATTCCAAATATTCTTTCATAATTTCGCTACGTAAATATTTTGCATTATCAAAGATAATTTCTTTACACATCCCATAATTTGCAAAATATTTATTTAGTACATTTAATATAGTCTGTGACTCTACGTTTCGTAGGGGAACAGCTTCCAGGAATCTCGATGTCGAATCAATTATAATTAAAATGTATCTGTTTTTCCTTAACGTGAGGTTTAAAGGTCCAATGACGTCAGCATGCAGGACTGTACCGACTTCGTGATCTTTCACCATTTTTTTAACAGGGACTTTTATTGTTGTGTGTTGTTTAGATGTGAGGCACTGCACACAATTTGCACAATACTGTTTAATGTCTTTGTACATTCCGTGCCAAAAAAGCCTTGTTTTCACATTATCATAAGTTTTTTGAAATCCGAAATGCGCTTTATGAGCTTCTTCTATGGCTGCAATTTTTAATGAATCCGGGGTAATTAAAAGCTCCTTTTTATCTGAACCAGGTTTCAAAATTAATAATTTATTTTGATTTAAAGCAAATCTCTTCGTGCTTCTATTATTTTTGTCTTTTTCGATTTTATTTATTATAATTTTTAATTTTTCGTCTGCATATTGCTCCGATTTAATATTTTCGTCTGTAAGTGCTACGTTACTTGCAAACAAATTATTTTGGAGTTCTCTGTCTGTTGTAAGATTATCTAAATTCCTGCTCAAATAGTCTGCTGGATTGTTAATCCCTTCGACGAATTCGAAGTCGAAATTAAAGTCTTGTAAATCTGCTACCCATCTGTTTATAATTTCCGATTTATCTTGTAAATGTAAATGCTGAGTTAGTGCTTTCGAATCAGTTAACACAGTAAATCTTCTACCTGAAAGCATATATTTAAAATGCATAATTGCTTCATGCACTGCTAATAACTCAAATTTAATACTCGGATAATTTTTTTCCGGTTCTCTAAGTTTTCTCCCAAAAAATTCAACAGGTAGCAAATGACCATCCTTTTCTTGAGCTAGAACACCTGAAATTGCAACTTTGCTCCCATCCGTGAATAAGAAAAATTCCTTGTTAAAATCGGGGGGTCTGAGCGTTGGTTTTTGTACAATTTCTTCCTGAATTATCAGGAAAGCTTTTTCCGCTTCTGGACTCCACTTAAATTTAACTTTATCTTTAGTCAGCTCTATTAAAGGGTTTACTTTGTCGGAATAGTTGGGTATTAGCGTCCGAAAATAATTCGCTAAGCCCAATAAAGATCTGACCCCCTTTTTCGATTTTGGTCTGACTAAATTTTTTACTTTTTCAATATTCTTTTGAGATGGAGAATATCCCATTTGATTCACCCTAAATCCTAGGAATTCTATTTCTGCTTTGCAAATTTGCATTTTTGAAGGTTCGATTGTCATGTTGTGATTTATTAATACCTGTAGAACTTCTTCTAAGGTTTTCGTCATCTCTGCTATTGTATTTGCAGATATCAACACATCATCAATGTAGTATGATACTTTGCTTTTGTCAAAATGTCCCAGAATTTTATCGATTACTTCTGCAAAAATTGCGCTAGAATTTCGTGTGCCAAAAGATAAACGAAGTGGCATATGTTTTCCAAATTCCGTAACAAATGCTAATTTTTTGCAATCTTCTGGTTTTAAATTTATTTGGAAAAAAGCACTATGTAAATCTAGCACCGTATAGTATTTTTTACCGCTTATTTTTTGTAATAAGTCTTTTACGTCCGGCATCGGATAAGTATAAGGTTGTAAAATTTGGTTTAATAGTCTTAGGTCCGTTGCCATTCTAAACTTGGGTTCTGCATTCGGGTTATTACTCGGATTTTTCTTTCTAACGAAAATAACTGGAAAAGCATATTCGGAGTCAGTCTTCTCTATAATTTTAGCCTGTAACAGTTGTTCGATTTCCCTTTTCGCATACTGTCTTACTGCCTGAGGCAATTTATATGGCTTAGCTTGTACCGGGAATTCATGATTCAATTGAAAACTTGGTGCAACAAACGCTGATTGCCCCAATGTTTGATAACTTTTTGAAAATGCATGAACATTGCCCATTAAAATTTTTCGAAATTTTTGTTGTACTTCCTCTGATAAATGGCTTAAATCGAAATCCGTCTCTTTAATTTCTGCTTCTCGCAATTTTCTTACATCTTCTATATTTAAATTATTTATTTCATAAAATGTCCCTTTCTCTATATTATCAGTTGAGTCATCTTGCTTGCACTCAAAGTTCGTTATAATTTCCCCTATTTTAGTTCCTTTCTGAATAATTAACTTTTCTAACAGTTTATTCTTTATTATAATATTTATGTTATTATTTTTTTTAACTTCGTGTAACGAAGTCTCGCATGAAAATTTACTATTTTCTTGAATGGGGTCAAAAATAATTATATCTGACATATTTATATCTTCTGGGCATTTTAATTTTACAATTTTCGATTCTGCAGGTTGGAGAAAAATTCTATTTTTAGTAATGGCAAACATACTTTTATTTGAATGTTCCCCTGAATTACATGGCGTAATGTTATTCACTTCATAATTATTTACTTCACTTGCAACGTTTAATTTAATTTGTTGATTTTTAAATTTTAATGTTTTATTGCATAAATCCAAAATCATATGATTTTCTTTGAGATAATCGTACCCTAATAACATTTGGTACTGCCTATCAAAATCATCATTAGTGACATAAAATGTGCCTGTTGTGAATATACCTTTTAATCGAAAAGTTAATTTTACACATTGTTTAAAAAAAATCTTTGAATTTGTTAAAGTTTTAATTTGGATCTGATTGCCCAAATATTTGATTTTGACGTTTGTATCTTTAATTTTTTTGAATAAGGAGGGTGATAAAAGGGATACAGCAGCTCCGGTATCCAGTAACGCTTGTATTTCTACGCCCTGTATACTTAGTGATATAATTGGCAGACTATCTTTGTCTGCATTTGTTATATTTGCGATTGTTTTATTTATTTTATCGATTTCCGTCTCTGAAAATCCCGAATCTTGATCCGATTTCGCTGTTTTCTTTGCCCATTTTTTTTTCTTTTTGCGCTTTTCAAATTGATAACCATTTTGCTCATAATTCTCAGGAATATATCCAAAATCCCTATTTCCCGAATTCCAGTTAGGTTGTGAATAATCATACATCCCATAATGCGTCGGGTAATTAAAGGAATTGTAGTAATCATTATAATATCGTTCATAATCATTATAATGAAAATTGTTATTGAAATGGGGACCCTGATAATCATTGTGTTTATTAAAGAGTTTCTTATTCCGCGGAACACTATCATCTCTAATTGCATGATTTTTTTTCTTTGATTTTTTTAGTTTTTCAATCTCCCCTTTTAATTTCTCGATTAGCTGTTTGTTTTGCTTACTTGATTCTATAATGTTCTCATAAAGATCTTTGTTTTCTTTATTTATTGCGTTAATTTCCTCAAACTTTGATTCATTATACGCACTTTCCATAAGTTTTGCTAACTCGCATGCCTCCTTGAAGGACCTGGGCGCATTTTTACGCACATCTAGTGCAATATCCTGTCTAATTGAATTTAAAAAATTCGACATTTTTAAGATTTCGATAAAATTCTCTTCCTTATTATCCACATTTTCGCCTGCACTTTCGATATAAGATTTTACACCCTTTTTAAACTCCAAAATGAAATCCTCTATCGTTTGACTTGCGGCCTGTTTTAAATTTAGGAAATTGCTCTGAGCATTAAGGAAGCTTAGTTTTGTACCAAATAACTCCACCAAATTATTTTTAAATAAATTATAATTGGTCTCGTTATATGTTTCAATCTGTTTACTTAAAATATGTTTTGCGTCCCCAGTAATTTTAGCCTTTAAAATTAATAATTTAGTTTCTTCCTGTATATCTGTCGAATTGAAAATATTCTCAAATTCCTCTAAGAAAAATATAATGTTTTTGTTCTTTTTATTGTCAAATGGTGACACTAACTTAATACGTGTATCTATATCCAGCGTCTGAGTCATTTTTAACAAGTATTAGTAATCAATGTATACTTTTTCAAAATATCAATTCAAAATAGATCCTATACCTCTTAAAAGAATATTTTGCATCTCATACTATTTTCTCTATATTACAACATATGTATGAAAATATTCTAAATTGCATAAATACATAAAAACAACAACACTAAAATTTAAAAAAAAATTTCTTAGGAGATGAAGTTGTTTTGTAGATTATTCTTTTACACACATAAATACCCCTAAAATATTTATAATACACGTATATATAAAAAACAACATAATTTCATTTAACAGAAAAATATCTGTCTTTTTCTACAGAAAAAACAATCTTATTTTTTTTTTTTTTGTAAATATTGTACTACTACTTTGTAGTACGACTCATAAATTTTCTTTTGTATCAATGTGATACAATTTCAAAAATCGTGATCTATTGACATTTCAATCATTTTTATACCAGACATATTATAAAATTTTACTCATTATTCTTATTATTATTATTATTTATACATTATATAAAAAAAATTATTTTTACAAATGTGTCATCTGTGATGTGAATGCCATTATTTTTCAATGGTAACTGAGATCCAACCACAAGAGAAAAGAGAGAAAAAAAAACAAAATTGTAATTCCTAAATTTACCTATTATAAATCCCAGAATTATTTTTCTCATTTCCTTTTTTTTTTTTTACTAACATATATTATTCATTTTATTTATATAAAATTATTATATGTGTGTCAGTATTGTTACAATAATAAAATTAATTTTAATAAAATTTTAATCAATTAAACTTACATATCTACAATATCTTTAAAATTGTAACATTAAAATAATACTTAAATTTATTTTCCTTTTTTATTATTATTATTATTATTATTATTATTTCTAATGACCTCAGATGAACGTTCCTGAGTCATAGCACCATTGTACTTAATGAACGTTCCTGAGTCACGGCGCCATTTGACTATGAAGGGGGGATGCTGGACAGATAATTACACCTGTTTGTTTTTTTTTATTAAATATATTCAAAATTGTTAATTGGTCCAAATCATCCAAGCAACCTCATAGCAAATTGGTATATAGTTTTATATACCTTAGATTAAATAATATAAGTGATCGTATTTACCTACATTCTAGTAGAAGAGCAACGCGAAGCATTAATAAGATTAAATTATAATTTGCGTCAAAAAGTAATTATTAAATTTGAATAATTACGAATAAAATTAAGAGTTTGCGTTGTGATTTATTTAGATGAACTCTTCCACTTATGAATTAAACTAAAATTTAAGCTGTAAAAAAAAGAATTGACACACTTTAAATATTATTAATTAAATAATTACAGAAACTTTTTAAAACTTGATTAAATAATTTATTTACATTGAACAAATCTATTTACAGAAAAACATAATATTAATTCAAAAAATAGAAAGCAACACTTTTGTTTGCTTCTCATTATTTTAAGTATGTTTAATCTTTTTTTAAAAAAAAAAAAAGACAATATTTTCACGTACTCTAATTATTATAATTGTTTCTTTTTGCTAAAAGAAATACTCTCTTTCATTTTTTAAAATTACCTTAATCTTATTTAATTATTGGTTTGGTCGGATCTCAGATAACTCTTTACCGTAAAATATCAGAAAAGTATTTTTAAGTTTTTTCATATGAACTTATGTGGTAAAAGAAAATGTGTAAAATAGTACCTTCTTTTAATATACGGGATGGTGGTCTTTATTTGTCAAATTCCGAGTTGCTGCGTTGCTTAGGATCATGGCAATGTGTCATCAGGAACGCATCCTCAATTTGGCTTGATTAGGATCACTCCGATATGTAGATCAGGAAGACATCCTCAATTTGGCTTGTTTAGGCTCACTCCGATAGGTACCTCAGGAAGACATCCTCAATTTGGCTTGTTTAGGCTCACTCCGATAGGTACCTCAGGAAGACATCCTCAATTAGGCTTGATTAGGCTGGATTAGGCTCGCTCCGCTAGGTCCATCTCGCCTGGGCTTTACTAGGGCTTGCGGGACTCATTGCACGGGCTTTCAGGAGAGCTCTTGCATCCTCTACCTCTTTTTTCAGACTATCTTTTTTTTTAAACTTATTCTTCTTGCACACCAGTTCCTGCAGTGGGTGGAGCTATTTTTGTCTAGTCCACTGTTATTGGATGTGAGAAGATTTTTTTATTATACTTCGATAGGCCTATTAGCTAGCAGTCTGCAAATGGCCCCTAACATATACTTTAATATTATTATCTGCCTTAAAGTTTGGGTGGTCTGAAGAGTCATAAATTTATCCCAACACTTTTATTGAGGCCATAAATTGATTCCAACGTTTTTATGATTTTACGACTTCTAATTATACACTACTTTCCATTGGCTTGTCATAAAACGACACCATGGCGTCTGCGTATTGTTGCTGTCTGAGATCCGAACTCCATTCAATATTATACATTCATTTTACAATACAACAATTTTTTAAAAATATATATTTACTATTTAAAATCAACTTAATAATTTTTGTATGAACTTACACTCTTATTTTACTTAAATATATAAACATTATAATTTTACACTCATAATTATATTTTATAAAAAAATATTTATACAAACAGAAATAACAAATTACGCAATTTTACTTTGATTTCACCAACATGGTGCGGGAACATATCATAGTTATATGTTGCCCAGCACTATCTTTTAAAGGTAGTTATTCACTAGGAATAAATAATATGGCAAACCAACCAAGCTCGCTAAATTGCATCAATTTATTGTGGATCTGATAAGATATCTCCTGCAGGAGGCATAGGATAGCAGCGCTCGATATTGAGTGTTTGAAGCCAAAATTAAGACAATATTGATTTTCAGAAAAAGCATAAAGTGTTTGGTGCAATTCCCACAATAGGTGCATATATACAAAAATCTCGGAAATCCTAAAAAACACAGCATAGAAAAAAAAATCATCTGTAGGACAATATACACCACAATATCACCCATACTAACTGAATATGATGAAATTCCGTGCATTAGACCTTGAGGTATAGCTCTCACTGCACAACTGCCAACTTCAGATTTAAAAAAATTAAATACATGTACTACGAAACAGAAAATATATTTTAATAAAGAGAAAAGTGCCCAGTTAAACTGATGGCATTGAGCTCACAGGCTATTCACACTAATTGTAGACAATACTCTTACTTATGTTTATTATTCCTAAAACAGAATTCCCTCTTTTTGAGCAAAACAGCAAATAATCAGGGAAGCGCCTTATCAAAATAATCCGGTATACCGAATTTGAAGCAAATTTCATAATTCTCCATGAAAAATCCTTTTATCTAAATTAAGGAGAGTGGTTAGCCTTCCGTTCTGCCCCCTTTATATTTAACCAATGAACCCCCAAAACTAATCATGGAAGCGCCTTATCAGAATGAACCTATTTACAAAATTTGAAGCAAATCGGATAATTTTGAATGAAAAACCCATTTATCTAAAATAAGAGGGGTTGTTAGCCCCCCCCCCCCCGGTTCCCCCCTTTATACTTAGCCAATGATCCCCTAAAACTAATCACAATGAACCTATTCACAAAATTTGAAGCAAATCGGATAACTCTGTATGAAAAACACATTTATCCCTTCAGCCCTGATTTAATTTGGAAACAGATAAAAAATAAATTCCAGGTTAAATAAGCTTGAATAGACATAACTAACTATTATATGAAGTATTATATTATTGCGATAATTAGTAAACTAATTAAACAGTGGTCTAATTATAGGACACCAGGGCTTAAACTACGCAAAATGAGCAATTATATTTTCTGTGCACATTTACAGTTATGTAAGATATAAATGTTGTGTTTTGGAGGTAGGAGGTGAAGGAATAATATTGTAAAGATATTTTGGATATTGAAATTCCAATTAAAAAATCTAGAAATCATTTTTTTTTTTAGGATCGATCGTATAGTGTTATAACACTTTATTGCGGCCACAAAAGACCACCTTGACATAACAGTCATTAATTTAAAAAAATCTGAATTTACTTATCTTACATTTGGAAATTGAGAACAAAAAAAATAAAAGGTAAAAGCATTACCTGCATTGACCTGAAAGAACAGAAAATGATGGAGACATTTGCAGAAAGGAAATAAACAGATGACAAATCTTCCTTGAAAACTTTTTATTTATGAAGCAATTTTTCTTGCAGAACATAGCGCATTATCATAGAGTACATCTCTTATTCTTTTAGATGTACTTTTTTTTTATGATGGACACATACAATCTACGTTCTTACTAAAGAAAATAAAATAATTTTTTTCCTTTGGGGAGTATGGAGGCACAGGCATTTAGATGATTTTTTTAGCATCACAATTCTACGACTCGAAATAAAAGCATGATTTGAATAAAAATAATAATAATGCCGTCAACAGAATTTTTATCCACAACCTACTGAAGAATCAGAAGTAACTGATCAAAGAATCTCGCCACAAAAAAAAAAGACGAAACTATGCAGCCAATTACACAATTATAGAGAAATATTCTTGCACTTTTAATACTTCTTACTGTAGATACGAAATCCGTTTATTTTTTTTTTTGTAGAAGGGGAAGAGGCATCCACCCATTCTCTGCGTTCGTTACAGAACACTCATGCAGGCACGGACATAATTTCTTCACAGAACGGCAAAAGGCAGCCATTCTGCATTGAAGTCCCAACTCAACTACACTGAATGCGCACGAGCTCTCCGAGAAGAGGAGTCAAAGCGATATAAGTAAGCGTCCAATGTCAATACTGGAATCTGGAGTATATTGACACATCTGCCCCATCTAGTGGACGGAGTGAATAATGCAAATACGCGGGTTTTCAGTATGACGTCATATATGACAGAATATCTACTATCTGCGCATCTCTTGCGCATATTTTCTGATTCTTTACTCACTTATGGAAGATGAATCTTGTTTCCCAGTTTTATTGCAAAATATTTTTATTAGTTTATTTTGATAAAATTATGCACATTTAAAAAAAAATAATCGCAATATCATTTCAATTTCGGGAGAAAAGCACTAATGCTACGAAAGCATTACTGCCTTTAGCCCTTAAACTAAAATGACAATGCGACTTTTTTTAAAATACACATATTTTTATCAAAACAAGCTGTAACAAAAATATTTTGCAATATATCTGGCAAACAAGATTCATCTTCTGTGAGTAAGTAACAATCTGAAATTCGTAATAAAATTTTTAACAGGGATTCTCTAAATGGCTTTGTCTGCTTCAAGAACAAATAAAAAAAAATATCTAATCTGGCGATTTTAGGAAAATTTTTGCAGTTATTGTCTGGACTCGCAAAATACCTAAACAAATACTAAATTAACAATACTTGCTCGTTTAATAGTACAACATTTAATGCATGCATTTTAAATTAAAGGGATTCTGAATATAAAATAAAATGAATTTTAAATTAAATAAATGAACTATTTGTAATTTAAATAACATGAATACAAAACGATCAAAAGAATATTGGAATAAGTTTTCGATGTATCGCCTGCGCTTGATAAACGAAGAAAAGGACTTAAAATTGAATATTTTATTTATTATTAAATTCTATACATATTCTAAACCTAGATAAACATTCTATTTTCATCTGGAATAGAACCGTGTATATTATTTTTTATAACTTTAGCACGTCAAGAATTGAGTAAAAAATAAGACTACAAAATTTAATCTTTACACATTAACTACTTACTAATTTTTATGCGTCATTTCTCATTTCATTAAAAGAAAATAATTAAAATCGAGCGTATTTAAATCAACAACATTTTATAATATATATCAAATAATATTTTTTTTTAATAAATTAAAGTTAAAATACATAACTAACTTGTTTTGCTCTTTGGAAAAGGACATATGAATTCTATAAGAGAAAGAATTTTCTTACAATTTCGAAAACTAGAGTTATTCGATTGCCAACATTTTGCCATTTTTACAAATAATATTAGTTCTTAAAAAGAACTGTTTTTATTTAAATAATTAACTATAATAAATAAGTCAAAAAACACGAATAAAAATTAATAGAACATTATATTACTGTCAGAATATAAATGCTACAAACAAATGAAAACACGATGTTGGCGCTTGCGCAGTTATTTCATAGATGTGCAATTAATAGATTATACATAAAGAAGAAAACAGTTAGGCATCTTTCTATTGTTCACTCTGTCCGCTACGCGGCGTGCGACCTTGATTGATGTGACCTCGCCTTTAATCTTGCGGGTACCTCTCCCATTTAAGATAAGACACTTACCTATATCGCTTTGAGAGGGGTAAAGGGGGGTTGCTATAATACTTGAAACAAGCCAACTTTGGCGGAACGAACATACAGGCGCCCTGCATTGGCATAAAATGCAATGCTAAAGAATATAAAAAACTGCTTTAAAAAAAGGAAATTTGATAGATTTCACTGAGATAAGATGTCAAACAGTAGTAAAGAGTTACAAATTTTGAAATTACGAATTAAACTGATTTAAATATTATTGGCTAAGGGGTGGAGCTTCAAAAGGATATGACTTCACAAATAGAAAGATATGGAACTTTCCAGATAATTCTTTTACCGGAAGTACAGATTTCAAAATGACGTTTATGATTTTAAAATGAATGAAATGCTATGCCAGAAAGAAAAACTTACAGGGGAAAGTTGAAAAAAAAAGGGAATTAAAATAATTTTGGAATGCGAATATTAAAATTAAATGGGATGAGTTCCATATCCTGTGCCGGAAGGTTTTTGGCGAAAAAAAATCTCACCAAAATGCCGTTTTGGCGACATGAAAATTTTTCCAAGATTGCAGAAAAACATTTTTAAATCTTTATATTAATTATAAATCAATGATTTTGCACCATTTTTAAAGATAGAAAATGATATAAAAACATGGATTTATAAATTACACAAAGATTTAAAAATGAAGTTTTTGCGAATTCTTGGAAATTTCGATTCTTGGAAATTCTTGCGAATCTTGGAAATTTTTTTCCGATACAATTACACAAATTTTAGCAGCATTCTAAATAAATGTCCTTTTTGAGATTAATACTTGTTATTGTCAGGGGGACTCTGCCCCCCTGAACAAAACCCTGTTCTTAAAACATTTTCGACAATAAAAAAAAAGAGAAAAAAACTGGCCAGAAACTTTTTATAAATTTCAACAATATTTCAAAAACTATTATTTTTAATGCAGGTAAAATCCGCTCACAACTACCAAAAAGAAAAAAAGTATAAAAAAATGTATAAAAATAGAAAAAATGTATAAAAATAATTTAAAGAAATAATAGAAAAGATGGAACATAGAAAAATAGAAAAAATGTATAAAAATAATTTAAAAATGCTTACACACGCACACACAAAAAAAAAAACACAGTAAGAATTTAATGTTTATAAAATGATCCCATTTAGGGTCTGAAACAGGGTACCAACTATTCATCTGAAAAAGCACATGTTTAGATTTATTTAGAATGCTGCTAAAATTCGAGCAATTGCATCGGAAGAAATTTTCAAAGTGGCGCAAAAACTTCATTTTTAAATCTTTATGTAATTTATAAATCCATGTTTTTACATCATTTTCTCTTTTTAAAAATGGTGTAAAATCATTGATTTATAAATAATATAAAGATTTAAAAATGATGTTTTTCCGCAATCTTGGAAAAATTAACAAGGCAAAATTAACATCGACCAGCACAGAGAGTAATCCGAATGCGAGTGTCAGTGTGGCGTCGGAGCAAATTCTTATCTAACCGAATTCAAAATTTGCTGACTAACAGTTCCCGTGATACTAGTAAACCAATAAGCTTCAAGATCTCACGTCAACCAGTTGTCCGGTTTTAAAAAGGAATTTCCGAAAAAAAGCAATCCTAAAGCCGTTCCAACGATCCGAAATCCGACGAACAAACTTAAACCAGATCGAAACATTTATCGCCAAATAAAGCACGCCAAATCTTCCGGCACAGGTTATGGGATTAAATGAATACAAGATTAATAAAAATATTTTCTAAATGAAATTAAATAAAAATATGGCAGTGGTTCTAAGTAACCACAACAATAAAGGACATGAGAATGAACAAAATGAAATGAGTCGATTTCATATATCCTTTAAAACAATTTCTCTGTGTGTGAAAACATAAAAATAATTGCGTATATTCACAAAAAAAGGTACTTTTATACAGGGTGATTCAGCTCGTCGGTGACAAACTTTAAGGATCGATAGAGCACACCTAGACGAACATTTTTGAATAGGGAATGTAGGGTCCCTGACGCGATGGTAAGGCGCTAGGCGCTTTCGAAAATTTGGGTGCCGAAATTCGAAACGTCATAAAAACTAGGGAAATGGTTAGATTTTCTTGCTTGTTGCGTCGAAATGATTCTGTTTGTTTAGACTTTCTTCAGTACCAATTTGATAAGCGTATCTCTTAAAACATGGATAGGGGGCGCTGCAGACTTTGGAGAGCTAGACAACAACTTTAAGCCCGTTATTTTGATAATTTAACACATGCTCGCCAAAGTTTATACTCTAACTTAAAGTTTGAACCCAAAAGTAGAGCCCTGCAAAAAGCGTAAGAGCCGGAATAAAATGTCAAAGTACAGGGTGGTCGAAACTCGAAGGCTCCTAAGAGATAAACAAATAGATTTCTTGACTTATGGCATGCATTTTCATGATTCTGTTTGCTGGGGCTCTCTGAAACTCAGTTGAACGGTACAAAAAGAAACATCGATAGGGGGCGCTTTGGGCAAAAAACATAATTCGTTGACATTTCGGACGCTAACTGGAAACGGGGCGCTACGATCAGTTAGTAATAATGAAAACACATTTTCTACCTCTGCTCAACACTTCTGAATAAATTTAGACCAAAAACATCAATGATACTGGAAATTTATTTACAAAAAATAACACTACAGAAGATGCTCGAAATTTCGACCTTGGGCCATGATGCAGGCTTCGCACCTCCGTCGCATTGAGGAGTGTGTGTTTCCAACAATGCCAGGAGTATCTCTGATCTGCCCTGCAGCTGCCACAATGCGCGCCACAAGTTCTTCAGCACTGCTGACAGGTGTATGGTATACCTCGGCCTTCAGGTAACCCCAAAGGAAGAAATCCAAGCAGGTGAGGTCTGGTGATCGGGCAGGCCAGTGAACTGGACCCCCACGCCCGATCCACCGCTGGCCATACCTTGCGTTTAGATGGAGACGCACGTCGTTCGTGTAATGGGCCGGAGCTCCATCGTGCTGGAACCACATCTGGCGACGCGAACCTTCGGGTACGTGCGCCTCATCCAGAAGCTGCGGCAGCACTTGATCCAGGAAAATCAGGTAATTTCCACCTGTCAGCCGTTCAGGTAACAAATAAGGGCCAATGAGGCAATCCCCCAGAATGCCGGCCCACACATTTACTGAGAAACGCTCCTGGGCTGCTCGGCTTCTGGTTTCATGTGGATTTTCATCACACCACACATGACTGTTGTGGGCGTTCCACATTCCCTCCCGGCTGAAGGTGGACTCGTCCGTAAACAAAATGCTGTTTACAAAACGGGGATCCCTGGATCTCATCGCCAAGTACCATCTTGAGAATTCCACTCGAGGGCCAAAATCCTGCTCTCTGAGCAACTGCACCCGCTGGATGTGGTAGGGGTGCAGATTCCGGGAACGTAAGATGCGCCACGCAGTTGCTTGCGAAATGCCAACATGTCTGGCGATATCTCTCGTGCTAAGACCTGGGTTGTCCTCAACCAGGTTAAGCACAGCCTCTTCGTTGTCGGGGGTGCTCACTGATCGCTCCCGTTCAGGCCTGCCTCCGTCGAAAGATCCCGTTGTGGACAACCTCTGGTGTACTCGAGCGAAGAAGGCATGGCAGGGGATTTGCCTGTTGGGGTAACGCTCGGCGTACAACCGCTGAGCGGCTCGTCCATTACAACCAGCAGCGCCATACGCCAAATGCATGTCAGCCAATTCAGAGTTTGTGTACCGTTCCATCCTACTACCGATCTGCAGACAAGTAACCCGAAGCTTAAGTAGGTACCGCACGTTCAAAAGACGTGTCTGCGCATACAACTACGTCATCTCGCGTTGTCGTCTACGCATTACGTATCTTTTGCATATCGATATGGTACGATATCTTTTGCATAAATCAGCAAAAAGCACCTTATGTAAATTTTATTGCGCGCATTGTGCATGATTGAAACCAGCTATGTTTGTTAAAAAAAACAAACAAACTGCAGTTTTAATAGCTTCTTATGATAAGTAAATTACTCTCTTGTTTTGTTTCTAACTGATCGTAGCGCCCCGTTTCCAGTTAGCGTCCGAAATGTCAACGAATTATGTTTTTTGCCCAAAGCGCCCCCTATCGATGTTTCTTTTTGTACCGTTCAACTGAGTTTCAGAGAGCCCCAGCAAACAGAATCATGAAAATGCATGCCATAAGTCAAGAAATCTGTTTGTTTATCTCCTAGGAGCCTTCGAGTTTCGACCACCCTGTACTTTGACATTTTATTCCGGCTCTTACGCTTTTTGCAGGGCTCTACTTTTGGGTTCAAACTTTAAGTTAGAGTATAAACTTTGGCGAGCATGTGTTAAATTATCAAAATAACGGGCTTAAAGTTGTTGACTAGCTCTCCTAAGTCTTCAGCGCCCCCTATCCATGTTTTAAGAGATACGCTTATCAAATTGGTACTGAAGAAAGTCTAAACAAACAGAATCATTTCGACGCAACAAGCAAGAAAATCTAACCATTTCCCTAGTTTTTATGACGTTTCGAATTTCGGCACCCAAATTTTCGAAAGCGCCTAGCGCCTTACCATCGCGTCAGGGACCCTACATTCCCTATTCAAAAATGTTCGTCTAGGTGTGCTCTATAGATCCTTAAAGTTTGTCACCGACGAGCTGAATCACCCTGTATATACAATCTTCCATTTTGAATCTCTGTTGCTTTTCACTCCTTTCAATAATATGGTTCATTTCATCAATTGTAATATCTTTAGAAGGCCTAACAGCAGTATTCATTTTGTTCTTTGGCAAAACAGAGCTTCTTGATGACGGCCTTCCATGTTTGATACGGATTAACGACTGGTTTTTGAGTGATAGAGCTTCTGCTATTTCAAATGTGAAATACAATAAATCCATTTGATCTTGCAAAGGAACTTCCAAGCATTTTTCCTTATTTTTATACTCTAACTAAGAATTTATAATGGCCATACTAAAATAATGAGATATTACTCGAAGTGTCCATTTTTTATTCTTTATAGCAGTTCAATAGAATGACGGTAAGAAATCATGTTTATCGAATCCCCCCATGTTTTAATTGTAGAATTTCACAACTTCTGGCCTATATACATAAATATAAGTGGAATATTTTTTGCTACATCTTTTAACAATACCCTTCACATTATCTGACAGAAATATAGATGCTAGTATCACAACTTTATTGTCATACCACTTTCCAACAGCGATTTTGCCATATTTGCTGGCACAAGTGTCACAAGTACCGCATCCATATTTTTTGTAATCGGCATCACTGTTTAATGAACAGTTTGCCAGCCTATTTCTGCGCACAAAGCTGGCAGCAATAAAATCAAGACGCTGGTGCTTGAAAAGCATCCTATGTGTCTTAAAGAGAGTTGGCTGAAGATATCTCACATATCTTTTAAGTCTGTTCGTAAAGATAGGGCCAATATTTTGCATTTGAAACGCATCGCCACACTACTGATTTCGAAAGAGCTGAATTTTATCTTATTGTTCTGCAAGAGTTTTTGGCCAAAAGCGCAACTAATGTCATCAACCAAGGACCGAACATGTCTGATATGGGCTCGAGTGACATTTTTCTGTCCACGAAGCTAAAGTTATCACTTCAGGAAAATGTTTGAGTCAATTGAGGCCATAAGAGAAAATTCTCAGAAGGAACTAAAGGCCATACCCCAATTTACCTATCTAAAATGTATGGAAGATTGGGACCTGTGCAGGCATAGTTGCATTGAACTCAGTAGGGTCTACTTTGAAGATGGCAAAAGAAATTTTGATGAAAAAAATATGTTTTGTGTGTGTTTTATATAGCAATTCTGGGTACTTTTTACACACACTTTGTTAGCTCTAAGGCCTCATGTCCTAATACTAGAACAAATGTTTGAATCGTAGTTATAATGAGATTTATCATTATTTTCTAAGTTAGATGACTAATTTAGGTAGAAACGGCCTTAATTTATAAAATATAATTAACAAGAGGTCACTAAAATATTATTACTATTTTTATTGAAAATGTTAGAATGTGTACTTACGTTTTGTCCTTAAACCTGTAAAAGCCTGCATTTTACTGCTTACTGTGGCATGTGCTGCCATGTGTGATCACAAATGAGATTAAATTGTTAATCTGCAATATATTATTAGTAGGATACATGGTTTTCAACTTAAAATTCATAAAAACGAATAATTTATAGCAATGCAAAGACGTGTTCTAATAGTAGGATGCCAGGGCCGAAGGGGTTAAGGGGAAATTAGCCCTCGTCCCCCCCCCCCCCCCACCGCTTTATACTTAACCAATGATCCACTAAAACTAATCACGGGAGTGCATTATCAGAATTCAGAATGAACCTATTTACAAATTTTCAAGCAAATCGGATAATTTTGCATGAAAAACCCATTTATCAAAATTAATGAGGTGCTCAGCCCTCGTTCTCCCCCTTTATACTTAACGAATGATGCCCTAAAACTAATCAGGGACGCGCATTATTAGAATGAACCTATTTAGAAAATTTGAAGCAAATCTGATAATTCTGCATGAAAAACCCATTTATCTAAATTAAGGGGGATTATCCCAATTCTCCCCTTTTACACGTAACCAATGAACCCTCAAAACTAATCAGGGAACAGCCTTATCAAAATGAACCTGTTTATAAAACTTGAAGCAAATCGAATATTTCTATCAAGAGTTCGTTACGTACATATATACATACGTACGTACATACATACAGAACCTACGGGCACATTAGCTCTCAGGCTCTGATAGCCTGTGATCTAAAAAATACGTACGTGCATACAGAACCTGCGGACACATTAGCTCTCAGGCTCTGATAGCCTGTGATCTAAAAAGGGAGCTTTTATCTACGTGGCATACTTATTTCATTTAAATTTGATTTACAAGTATGATCAATTTGTCAAGGGGGGGGGGGGGAAGGGGGGGGACGAGAGTTTTACATACATGTCACTGGTAATCATAAAAAAACACAGCATATCAACGCCACCTGTTGAGCGATGTACCTCAAATTTTATCACCATTAATTTATTTGAAGGCCTAAAATAATATGAAATTTGATTAAATTTTGTCCATTAGTCTTTTAATTATAGTTATTGCGGAAATCATGAAAAGCATATCATAGCAGCGCTACCTGTTGAGCGATGTGCACTGAAAGCTAATCAGCAACTATTTTTGTTCAGGTATATATGCAGTTTGATGAAATTCTGTATATTCAATCCCATAACACAGCTACCACGGAATAAAATAATTAAGCATAGCAGTGCCGCCTGTTGGGCGATAACAACACAAAACTAAGTTATACCTAGGTCTAACTTAATCTGAAGTTTGATGATTATTAAACTCAGTGCATTAGTTCTTGAGATAGCGTGGCCACAGAAATAGTGTCACACACAGACTAACAGACAGACACGTATTTCCCAAACATAGTTAAATCGCGTTAAAAAAATCCCGAAACATGTAAATCAATCCAAAAACGAAAGTCGAAAATCTTCACGAATCCAATACTTTCTTCTTCCGTATTAGAAGAACGTAAAAATAAATCAGTCTAGTATCAGTCTTTTCATTCAGTCTTTTTTAGTATGTCTACAAAAGAACACATTTTATAATAATCTGATACGTACGATGACAGCGAATAAAATTGTTATTTACATGTATTTTTATCTTTCTATATAAGGCACGCGTGTTTAATAAGATCACTCACCTACGCAAGATTTTTTAGGCCTCCCACTAACAAAATATTAGGGGCACAAATATTCGATTATGGTGCTTTTAAAAATAATGTATGCAAAATTTAAAATATGTATTACTGAATACAAAGAATTAAATGAAGGACTTAGATAACTGTTAACACAAGTTGAATTATTTTTATTAACAAAAGTACGAGTCCTTCTTTTAAAGTAAGGTAAAATATCAAACCATATATACACTCAATGAGATAAGAAATCATTTGGACTTATTACGACAGTCTTGAAACTTTTAATACAAATCAGAAAAAAATGTGAAAGCTCTTACATTTGTAAAAAGAAAGCACTTATAAAATATTCATAAAAAGTAGGAATCAGTGCAAAAATTTGTTAAGTCATAAATTTCATTTTTATCTCACAAGCTATCAAAGCCTGAGAGCTAATGTGGCCGAAGGTTCTGTATGTACGTATGTATGTATGTAACGCAATAACTTTTGATAGAAATATCCGATTTGCTTCAAATTTTTTTCTAGTTTTATTTTGATAAGGCGCTTCCCTGGTTAGTTTTGGGGGTTGGGGAGCTAATTACCTCCTTAATTTATATAAATGGTCTTTTCATGCAGAATTAGTAGATTTGCTTCAAATTAGGTATACCGATTTATTCTGATAAGATGCTTCCCTGATTAGATTTGGAGGATCATTGGTTAAGTATAAAGGGGGGGGGGGAATGGGAAAGCTAATCCTTCCCTTAATTTGCCTAAATGGGCTTTAATTTTAATGCATAATTATCCAATTTGCTTCAAATCTGGTATACAGGTTTTTTCTGATAAGGCGTTTTTTAATTAGATTTGGAGGTTCATTGGTTAAGTATAAAGGGGAAATGGGGGGGGGGGGACTAATCCTCCCTTAATTTATTTTTCGAGGGGCATTATTCTTTGAAATAAGAGTATAACATGCAATTACTGTGAATAGCCTGTGATCTCAATGCTATCAGTTTAACTGGGCACTTTTCTTTTTATTTCATAGTCAAATCGTTCCTTTAGAAGTTCATTGTAGGAATGCTCTTACTGTTACTGTCTAATGTATTTTTTACAAAATTCATATAATTAATGAAACAGACGAATTTTTAAAAATCTTATTTCGACATTTTAAAATAAAACTACTAGACTAGAAAAAAAAATTGAGCTCCTTTTATCTGTGGTCAATGGGCAGCTGTCGATAATAGAGCGCTGCACATTTGCAACTCTGAAAAATCCTTCCGGTCTATCACAATACATGTTTATTTTTACTGTAATTCCCTTAGCAACATTAAGATATATAAAAGTTATTTTTTTAACCAGTCAGCAAGAATACGTTTGCTGAAGCTAAACAATATATTCATCAACCTCCTTATCCTACCAATAGTCGAAAAGTGTGCTTATAGTATTAACTTCCAGAACAAAATTGAAAACTAGTCAAAACAGACAGACATGTAAATGTATTTCCTTTTAGTGAATCGCAAATTTTCTCTGCTGTTTAAACATGGCAGTTTGAAATCTAGAAAAAATGCATTTTGAGTATTTTCAAAATACAAAATACTTTGTAAAACCATCTGAAAATACATTACAAAAATACTTAAGATCTTATCGGTTTAAAATACAAAAGTATTTCAAATACATGTATTTTCGATACTGCCCAACTCTGATTTTAGTGCACTTCATAAATGCATATCAGTTTTATTGTGTTTGAAAACATGTAACATCATTAAAAATCATTTGAAACTATTCTTTCCCATTGGCCGTAATGTAATGGAATACTTTTGACTGTCCGTGTAAATGAACTAAACATGCTACAAACTTCATTTGAAATAGGGAACGTGCTATGGTAAATGTCAATCACATCCAAAAATTTCAGGGCTATCGGAGTATATTTACGGGAGTTAGAGAGTGGACAGACAAACCGAAATCAAACACTTTCCAACTTTGTTGAATAGTGTTAAAAAACCATAAGTTGTTTTTTTTTTTCCCGAAAAAAATATGAATTGTAACTTATGAATCTTTTTAACAAAAATAGAATTCTAAAGGCTTCAAATATGTTAATTATAAAATTATAGCTTATTTTGCAAAGTAGTTCTATAGAATTATGCCTAAAAAATACTCGCATTGCAATCTGTTTTGCAATGATTAAAAATGAATTTAACATTAGGAATTCAAAGTTTGAAATTTTCATAATACAGTGGTAGAATTGATAAAAAAAAAAAAAAAAAAGTCACTGGTCCCAACTCTCAAGGACCAGTAAGCATGAGAGTTTACTGGTCTGCAGTCATCATTACTGGCCCGCTACATAAAATTCTATTAAGTACCTTTAACCTTTTGAGTGACACCACCCCCTTCCTCCTAGAATATAAATCAAACTTCCAAACTTCTGAGCATAATAAAATGTAAAATTATAATTTGCTAAAAATTAAATGAACAGCACATACAAAAACTATAAAATTATTAATTAGATATTTTATTTCCGTTTATTTATTCTAACTGACTGTAATGTTTAATGCAATTTATTTATTTATTTATTTTTTTAAATAAAATAAAATTGTGTGGTTTGGTGTTTAGTTGCAGTTTTCTCAGAGACGGGAAAATTTACGTAAATGTTTCAAATTAGTGGTCCGGTTGAATTTTTGGTGGTCTCGGACCAGCGGACCACCAGGGACCAAGGATTTCGAATGCTGTAATACCTAAACTATTTGGTGGCCTACAGTAAAAGTTAATGAAAAAGTCAAATATGGTGTCAAAATTGGATGTTTGTGTTGAAAATTTTAGAGTTTGGTACAATTTCAGTATGAAGACAAGCACAAAGTTTTTATTTTTGGCAAAATGAAAAAATAATTTCCAGTTGAATGGCTATTTTAGTTGTTTTCGAGAAAATTTGGTAATTAAAATGCATGGAGTATTCATTTTTTCTTTTGGCCAACTGAATTTTAAAACCGTCAGATATACAGTGGTGGCCAAAATTGTGGACATTTTTTGAAATTTTCATGTTTTATAACTTTGTGTGCTTATAGAATATATTCATTTTCACTTAAATATAAATGTTTTTATATCAAATTCAAGAAAATTTAATAATAATAATAAACAGAATTAAAATATCTGCATTACAAAAAAAGTTACACTTACTTTAGTCTAAAATACAAACACATTAGTCATGAATGCTGAAGTGTATTGTAAGCCAGTTCCTAGCCAATCACAATGACTGTTCTCATAACCAATCAAATGCCAGTAACTAAACTGTAGTATGTTTTAATTTGTAAAAGCGGTTAGCGGTATTTTGCTGGAATGAATTTTGCAGAAGGGCGAATAGTAGTGTAGTGTAACTAAATATAGTTTTTTTTTCTTAATGCAAATAATTTAAACCAATGTCATCAATAACAAGAACTGATTGGACACCTACAAAAAAGAAGCAGAATTGTCATATTGAGAGAAAATGGTCTCCCTTATGCTGAAATTGCAAGACAGGTTGGTGGACCAGTCACTTTATCTGGTGTACGAAAATCAGGCCAAAAAAATTGCACAAGTGCTTCTGACGATAGAAAGATAAAAAGGATATGCCTCAAAGATAGAAGAATTTCATCAGATGCCATTAGATGTGAAATGAATGCAATGGGTATTTCAGTTAGTTCAAGAACAATAAGGAGATTAGCAGGTTTTGGACTGAAAGGTAGGATTCCGAGGAAAAATCCATTTTTAAATCTTCAGCAATGCAAGAAACAAGTTCAGTGGGCAAAAGAACACAGGGTCATGCGAAGAGAAAAACTGCGCCGGGGCAAAGTTTAAAATTTGCCCCGGGCGCCCCCCCCCCCCCCCCCCCCCCACACACACACACTCCTGAAGAGAAAACTCCTGACGAAGAGAAAAATACATTTTGTACAGTTCCGAAAAATGTCATAATTTTCGGAACACCAGAAACATGAACTCAAGCATTAGAGAGCGTGCAGAGTTGTTTAGAGAGTGTTTAGAAGATGCTAAAAAATAAGTGAATTTATAAACCATAAAATATAACTGAGTTCTACAGTAGTGAATGTCGAGTTGTTGGCCATTCGTTTATCTAAAAATTTTCGCCTGTTTTTTTTTGTTTTGACTCAACGAAGTCAAGAAACCTTTCTTCGATTGAATAATTTCTACTTTCGGTTATCTTCACATACAATTTGCATCATTTGTTCTTTGGGGATGTACCTGGACTGCAATCGAATGAAATTGAAAAATACTTTGCTTTATGGATTTCTTCTACAATCATTTTTCTTAATTCATTAGCAACAAGGTTAATAACTTCATTCTGAATGTTATTCGAAAAGTAAGATATGCGGCTTTCTGGCTATGTTGCAATCTCGACGTGAATCTTTTTTTTTTTTAATTATTTTAAAAATTGCGAAAAAATTCCGCAATTTCTTTTATTTATCTCATCTGATGTGCCTCTTAATACCAAATTGTTCTCAGCACAATGAAGGATAACATTTATTGCTGTTTCTAATATATTTCACCATTTATTTTTTTTCTTTCGATACTCTTTTCAAATTCGCTGTCATGAATTTATTTTACCCACATCCCTCTTAAGTTCCTTCCAGCGAATGTATGAAAATGCCAGTGTTCCGGAGCAATTTCATGTTTAGGAATTTTAAGATTAATTTTTTTTCCACTTGGAAAATGCACAATCTGGATTGGCTAACTTTGGAGGGCAATTATGATAAATGCCGAATAATAAACAGGGAAAATAAAATAGCGATCCCTTAATTCGGCTATATATAACCCAAGTACATCTAATTGTTTCACCGTTAGGCCATAGATTTCTTGAAACCATATCTTGGAAAATTTTGTTCTTTTGCTTCTGCAGATTTCATGTAATCAACCCTGTGCTGGTCTTTTTGCACATGCAAAGTAATGACAGAATATCTATTAGGATGCACAAGTGTACCTGGATTAGAGTAGGTTCGCAATTTGTTTTTGGTTTCACTCCACTGATCTCTCAGAATATCAGCGGTAATTTTTGTGGCAGCTGCGGTAATATTTGGTTTAAGTAATCACTCTGCTTTGATAATTTCTAATGCATTATCATTATCCTGTTGCTGAAAAGTTTTCAGTTTTAGAGACTACAATTTCAATCTCAGAGTATAAGTTTTTTTTTTGTTTTTGTTTTTAGGGTTCCGTAGTTAAAAAGTGAAAACAGAACCATTATAAGATCACTCCTGTGTCTGTCTGTCACAGCCATTTTACTCGAAAACTATGCAACGTAGAAAGTTCAAATTGGGGGGAAATAATAAGGACTATTGACCGACATATTTACAGATTATTAAATATTTACAAATATGTTTAGGAAAAATATAGAGGGGCTGATTAAGTTACTTGAAGAAACAAAATCTTTTCTTTGCATATCGTGTGGGGTATCATGTGAAAGCTTTTGTAACGGTGATCACAAAAATACACTTCTTTTAATTTTAGGTATTAAATTTTCAGAGATATCGCCGGAAATGTAGTGCAAAAATATGTTCCCCTCCATCTATTTTGAATTTACTGAAACTAAAATTATGAAAAAAATTAGAGGTAGTAGACGTTAATTTAAACCTTGCAGGAAAATTATAGCGATTATCCAAGGTCACATAGTTTGAGAAAAGTGCATTTTTCCGCTACACACAAATTTCGATTTTCGGGCATTCAGTAAAGGCGTTGAGGAACTCTGGAGGTACCTATCGTAGCAGAAGTATAAAGGCATCGTTGATAATGATTTTTGGAAAAAAAAAAACGTCGGTAATTAGCCGATATTTTAACCCTTAAAGGCACGGACGGTTTGGATATACATAATAAGAATGGCGGCGTACTCTATGTACCATCAGCTTTTAAAGCCTAAATAACAACTTTTAATGATACATTTGTATAATACAATGTCCAATAGCAATATAAAAGCAATAAACGTCAAATTTTTAAAAACAGACTAATTTAGTTAGAATTAATCACATAAATAGTATGGAATTCGCGACTAGTTAACATTGTGTGGATATCTCTATACGCCTCCCGTGTCTTTAAAAGTTAATTAAAAACCTAACTGGAAAAACGTGGCATGGACCTAGGCAGCGTTACTTCTTTGCGACCTCCTTTCAAAGCGCGCTTAGCAAAATGCCAAGTTTAAACTTTGAAAAGGGTTTTGTTTTAGCTACACTGTAAAAATGAAAGATTATTACTACGCTGAATTTAGTTTTATGAAATGCCAAATGAAGTTTAAATATGCACTACTTTTACTGTCAGTGCCGAATTAAGTTCATCATAAACAGATTAAGAGTTATACAGAATAGCAATATTTGATATTATTTAGGCTTCATATCTCTTTGAACTTCTTCGGTATACCCATTCATAATTTTCTAGCATAGATACAGCTATACCAAACCCTACATTTCATAGTTTTTTACAAAGTCTTATTTTTCTTTTAGCACCGACTTTTTAATACAGTTAAAAATTCATATATTTATTGTACGGAACCCTCTGAGAGCGAGTAATACTGGCACTTGACCGTTTATTTCTTTTGAAGTTGGAGAAGCATATCTGGGATTTGTGTTTGGGTTGTTATTGACCATTTTTGCCAATTCTTCTTCTTGCTGTTTTCCTAATTTACAAAGACAAGCTCAAGATTTTTTTGCCACGTTACTTTTATGGGTACTTACTATAACTTAAGTAGACAATCACTAAAAGCAAAAAATAGATAGGAAAAGAGACATTACAAAACTAGATTAAAAAATATTATTTTTAAATCTTAAAATTTGCTGAATATAATAACTTATTTTATTTGACATTAACAAGCTAAATCTTATTACCCTTGAACTGGAGCGTAGTTGAGAGGTGTTAAACGCAATGGGGCTGCAAGCCATTTTTTATATTGAAATAGCATAGCATAGCCTAGGCCAGCCCAGCCCAGCCCCCCCCCCCCCCCCCCCCAAAAAAAAAAAAATCGGGGACGGTTTGAAATTTTAATTTTATTTTCTAAAAAAATTATTTCCTTAAACAAACGAAAGTAAAATTCTTCCCCAAACAGATAAAATTCATAAACGCTGTGGGTCGGAGGGGGCGCGACATTAGTAGATGATGTAAAAATGTGGGGGGGGGGACGCAGAGTGAAAAAGTTGAGTGAAAAGAACCACTGCAATAAGATATCTTAAAATTATATTATAAAACCATCAAATCTAAAGAACTTAATGAAAAGTAAATGTGAACTTACTAATACTAGGGGATCGAACCCGAGCTCCTAGGGTTACAGAATATAGGTGAAAACCTTTTTTTTTTCAACTCTAATTATTTTTTTACATGTAATATATATTTTAGATTGCCCACTAACATCAAAAAGATTTTTTGTATGAAAAATATCAATTATGCAATCAAATAAAGTTTTGAAATTTATTAAAAGTGATACTTTCACATGTCACCGCAATGCCAGGAGTTATCTCAATATTTTTCGACTTACGTCAGTCTTTCCGATCATTTCGGTGATTTAAGCGTGTGGTTCAATCGCATGTCTGTTAAATTCGTTTCTTATTTACATTATTTTATTTATTTTTCTATAGGGGAAGTTTTAATTTTGTTATGGAACATTAGACGAAAACAACTGCTGAATTTTTTACATTGTTTTAAGGGCAAGCGGATTAACCTTTCGTAATCGAGCTACACGTGATAGAGATAAATTTAAAAATAATTTATGCTTGAAAATCAATATATATATTACGCTATCGTACGTGGCACAGAAATCGTGATTATTTGTTAATTGTTTAAAGGCAACGTCCGAATAAAACACATCTCATTGGTTATTGTGTAATATTTTTTAAAATGGAATAACAATAAATAAAAAGTTTAATTAATAACTATAGAACAAAACAATTTATATAATTAAAACAAATAAAATAAAAGTAAATAAACTATTTATTAATAAATAAACAACAACATCCGGGTTACCATATCAAGCAAAATAAGGACACTTTGGCGCCAGTTAAGTACCCCGGTGCGTATATGACATTGGCGTCAGAAAAAAGTCGTGCCAACGTAGTGCGTGTATGACACCTGTGCAGTCTTTTATTCATCTAATTTAAAATACCATAAATAAATAAATAAATGAAGGTAATTTTCCTGTATAGGTACTTGGCGAAATAAAGAAAAGATCCATGGCAAGAAAATAAATTTTTTTCTGGCAAACGATTTAATCAAAATATTTTTTTCGAATAATACTACATAAAAGTTGCCGTGTTAGGAAAGAGTTTGTAGTTTTATGTTACCTGGGCGCAATTCTCGCCAATAGCATTTTTTTTAACTCGCCAGCAGCATTTTTTATTTTTCGTGAGGTAAATTAAAACAATGCTTTGATGTTGAAATGAAATGGTTTATGGTATTTTTTATTCTTTTTCTTTTTTTAAAGAATTTTTTTAGAGTCATAAATTTTAAAGGCTTCATTTTTAAATTAAAGTTATCCATTCTAAATAAAATGAGTGAAATGAATATATTTTAATCTGAATTAACGAAATATGAAAAAAAAAATGTGACGTGTACAATGTTTGTTGGTTTATCACCTGTGCCCGATTAACATAAAAGTAGGGAGTTCTCGATTTCTCTATCAGAATCTTCCAATTTGGCGAAGGATTGAGCAAGTAAATGAAATTATGAATAAAAGTAACATGATACAATGCCTAGCATACATTTAAGGGAGACCAAACTGGTCGCCACGGGCGGCTAGTTGTTTTAAAAACCATAATAACCCAGTCAATTAAGATACAATTTTCAAACAAATTGAATTTGAAAGTAGATTTTTTTCTCCATTTGACGGTTTAAAAATTGAAAATATGTGATATTTAGAAATTTAAAAAATCGCTGACATAGCACGTATTTTAATTTCATTTTTCAGTTTTTATGAGAAAATGACAACAAAGAGGTACAGAAATATATTTTCTTTTCTCCATGATTATTTTATCTTTACTTTCAATCATCCACGACTTTCAACAGAAATGGGGTTCTTCAGTTGCCACAATTACAAAAAATGTATTAAAAACTACAAAAAAATTAATATCTCAAAATTAAATTGAGATACAGCTTTCAAACAAATTGCATTTAAAAGAGCATTTTTTTCCTTATACGACGGTGTAAAAATTAAAAATGTGCGATGTTTAGAAGTTTAAAAATTTGCAGTAGAGAAAATTGCAAGACCAAAATTTTATTTCAAATTTCAAAGTGTTGCCATTCGCAGAATGACGTATGCGTTACGCATAGATATGTTTGTCCTTTATAATATAGATAGATAGATAGATAATCCAAGGAAAGCTGTAGATCCAATAAGAAAATGATACTTATAAATTAATTAGAACGTTCTGCTAAGAAAGTCACAGTAAATGATCAACGGCCAAAATAAAAAAATAAAACCAAGGCTGATAATCAAAATTTGGCGCCCGGGACGGCCGCTCCCTTCGCCCCCCCCTTTCGCACGGTGCTGAAAGAACACATTAATTGGTCAGAAAATCAGTGGAATCAAATAATATGGAGCAATGAGAGTAAAATATCGCTCTTTGGTAGTGATGAGCGAAAATATGTGAGACGTAGAGTAGGGAAAGAGCTGCATACTGATTGCATTGACGCAACTACAAAGAGCCCAACAAATGTCATGATTTGGGACTGTATGTCTACAGAGGGTGTGGGCTGCACTCAAATGATTGATAGCATTCTGAATGCAAAAAAATACATTGAAACTGTCCTGGAACCAAAATTGATACCTTCCATCAGGGATCTCTTCCCCAATAAAGCACCATTTATCTTTCAGCAGGATTCAGCTTCATGCCATACAGCAAAAATATGCAAAGAAGGGTTTAAAAATAAAAGCATACAATTATTACCCTGATCTGAATCCTATAGAAAATTTGTGGTGCCGTTTTGAAAATCCTTGTGCAAAAAAGCACCCATTTAATAAAACACAATTTATTGAAACTGTAATTAATTCTTGGTATCATGTGATTAAAAAGGATGAGCTCCAAACACTAGTTCTTTCAATGAAAAGATGCTGTGAAGCTGTAATAAAAAACAAGGGATGACCTACTAAATATTGAATGTGTAAGTGTAACTTTAAAATACAATGAAATCTAAAATAGATCTTATTTTTTTGTAAGCGTAACTTTTTTTGTAATGCAGATATTTTAACTCTGTTTTTTTTTTAAAATTAAATTTCCTTGAATTTGATATATAAACATTTGCATTTAAGTGAAATTTATTATATTCTTCAAGCACACAAATTTATAAAACATGAAAATTAAAAAAAATGTCCACAATTTTGGCCACCACTGTATATGATATTTATTTGTGAAATTGGCCATCATATGAAATTAGATAGGACTAAATTTAAGACATATGTAATTATTTGCAGAGATAGAGTATATTAGGGAAAGAAAAGTTTTGTGAGAAGGATTAGAGAATATGTCCTCATTATCGGGGTAATCTATGTAGTACTAATACATTAGGTGAAATGGTATTGCTCATATTAAGTGCACCTGTTACACATATTTAATTACAAATATCTTTTAAGTAAAATTCTCCTGAATAAATATATTAGTTTTTTTACATTCTTAATTATAATAAAAAAAAAGACATTTAAATTCAATATTTAAATGCAAAATGTTGAGTTCCTTTAAAATTTAAGAGTTATAAAAAGTTTAAAGTTCTAAACCTTTCTTTCTTATTCAGTAATCCATCATAATATAATTACTAATAAACTGAAAGCAATATTTTTTTTTTTTTTTTTTTTTTTTACTGCTATATTTGATTCAAGAATAAATATCCAGGTTCAGAACAAAATGGGTATTTACCCTTAAAAATAAATACTCAAGTATTTTACATCACTGGGTATATGGCATATAACTCTGTATACCATCCACTACACACTTGGCTGTATGATAAGTATGAGATCTGTTTTAAATAGGCTATCGGTATTGGAGAAAAACTTTCAAAGATTCAGCTAACCATTCTATTTAATATTCTTTTCAATACTGTACTCAACATGCATAGTGTAAATATCATAAATAAAAAACTGCATTTCCCCCCCTTTATTATTTGCAAAAATTTTAGAAATACCTGCAAGGACTGATCAAATAAGAGAGAGAGTAAAATACAAATACCATTTCTATGATTATCAGTTATTCATAAAATTAGCAAAAGTGAATTTTCATTATCTTTTGTATACTTAAAAACTGAGTATGGTAAAAACTTTGAGTCTTTTAAAAACAGCTCTTCTTTACTTTTCTAAATTGGAAGCTGAAATGGGTAACTCATCACAAATATAGGATAATTAATACAACAACCCCCCCCCCCCCCTCCTATACCTCTCACACCAAGGAATACAACCACTTTTACAAAACAAAGCAATAGATTTTTTTTTTTTTTTTAATTCTGAGAAGAAAACTTCTAAAATAGTATCTTAAAAATTATGAATAAGTTTTTACTATGCATTTGAGCATAAAAATGTATGATTTTGTTCTCAAATATAAATAGGTATTTCTATATACCTTAGTTAATTATTTATACAGTTATTTAACGGTAAACTTACTGTGATGGGTGTGCACATAGCTGAAAATTTCTATGAGTATTTGTCACCATATATATATATATTTTAAAAATAGTATCATTTGCTTTACTTAATTGCAGACTTGTCTGAGATTATATAAGGCTAAGATTTAAATTTGGAAAAATGGGGGAAAAAAAAACAAACAAAATTTTACAGTTATGCATATATGTTTAATGATGGCAGTTTAAGCGTTAAACAGTAGAAGTAGAATATGCTTTCCGTCATATTCTGTAAATGTCTGTGTGAACTCAATAAGAGAAACAATAAGCATTCAGATAAGTTTTATTTTGCCTTTTACTCAGCAATAAATAGTTTTGAACGTTCACATAGTATACACACTCCTTAAAATTTATTTTTACAATGTCTCATATTACAATCATCACAGCTTAAAACGCTACGATGAGATTACTCCCATGCTGAGACAAAACAACGGGAGTGTGATATACATTGAGAACTATCTAACAACACAATAAAGTGTTAACAAATAAAATAGATGAACACAATAAAATGAAATTATTTCATTTCCTTATGAAAAGTGAATACTTCGAAACAAAGAAGATGTATAGTTTTTTATTCACGAGTGGAATAAATAAATGAAAAGAAATTTAATGTACTGCTCTGTGGGAGGAAAAGGCACAGTTATGGATATTAAATGTGACACAAGTACATAAAAACTCAAAATTATGCATACAATGGAACATGTTTTGCATAGAAATTTTAATAGAATATATGAAAGGGGAGTGGTGAGGTAGACAGTCAGTTCTCTATTGAAAGTGGTCATTATTGCATTATTTATTTAAGGGTAAATTATAATAGACTGTCAAATTAGTGTATATCGTAATTTAAAGTACATTTTAATAATTTTTGCTTTTTCAAATACCATGAATTATATTCCAGAATACAGCATTTAAATTGAAATATTAATATTAGATGTTTAGAATCAAATGTAATTTTTTCAGACATTTCTATGTTAGAAAAGTAATTGGCCAGATTTTTACAAAATATCTTTTTATTTAGTTTTTCTTTCTTTCTTTCTTTCAGTGTTAGTTTTCAAAATAATGAAAGAAAAAAAAAATACATTTTTTACTCTATTTTATGATATAAATGTTTCATTGAAGCAATAATATTTATACCTAGATTACAAAATAATAAAACGAAATAAAATAAAAATTAAATAAAGATATGCTCATTTAAATTGACAATAGCTGTGAACGATCTCTATTATTAACTTCACTTCGAAAAGGAATAGGACCTAATGTGGGCAAAAGCACATTTAGGCACTATAAAAATGAACACAATAACAGCAGTTGGAAAGAAAGGAATTTTTTTTAATGGATATTATTCTTATATACTTCCCTACATTTTAACCTAGACGGATTGCTTGAGTTTTTAAATTCAAAAATAACTATAGGAATCATTTTTACAACAAAAGGAAGATTCCACATTGCAGATACATTATCATAAATATATGAAACAAATTTAAAAGATGTGAAAAAGAAAAATATTTCAATCGGCTTTAAAGCACAAAAATACATAATTATGTATTAGCTACAACACAAATGATAATTATGTACAAGTATTTTAAGTGAGTTATACAAAAATATTTCTTTAATCTTTGTATAACAGAAACGAGGAATGATTGAGCTCGTGTTAGGCAACGGAGAAATCCCGTTTTATGTTTCTCACTTTTATGAGTAAATGCACAAAATCTGGCAAAAGATCACACACTAATTTACTAATGTAATGAAAGAAGAAACAGAAGATATACACAAATTTCCACAAGCAAAATTTGAATAAATTAAAATAAAGAGGCAACCAATAGATTTATTTCAAATCTGTGGCATTATCAATCAATAATATGTACAAAGCAAAATAGAACATCAGTAACCCATTAATGTTTTCATTTTGTAATATGTAGACAGCTTATTGGAGTTTGTACTAAATAACAATAAAAATAAATATGCTGATATATTACAATGATTCTGATAACACATATTTCGGAACAATTTAATTTTAAAATAGATACATAGTTAAAGTGCGACTAAAATAATAGTAGAGGAATTGTAATCTTATGCTTTTGCCGAATATTTTTCATACATAAGTAAAAGTTTTTAGGAAAAAAAAAACTGACTAGAGACTCACTCTTTGTGCATAGCATAAGAAACAGGAAGAATCCATTATATTCAATAAAATAATCACTAAACACAAAATATACTTTACAAATAATAAGAAATGCTTACAAATTAATGAGTAAAAGAAAAAAAACTTGATAGTCAACAACATATGAAAGGGAAAAAAAAATGTATAAAATACTTTATTATAATATGTTAAGAGTTTTACTTAAAAACACATACGAAGAAAAATACAAAAAGTAACAAAAATTATTACTTCTAATTAGCTTTCTACAAATAGTCTTATTTCAAAATATAATGGGTTACTAATGCAATAAATAACAATATATCTATCAACAGATGTGCTATTCTTATCACAGCCTACAGTACTTACATTACTAAATGCCACAAAAAAGAAATAATCAATGGATAGGGATTTAATGATTATAATTTAAAGTAGTGTTTTAAGTCACCAAATAGATTAAATTATCTGTAAAAATTTTAAAGGATATTAATAAGTATGAACAAGGAGTTAACATAAAATTTCCAACATTTACTATCAATTAATGCAGGACACAAAATATTAATAAGGCCTAAACAAAAAGGAAAGAAAGAAACATTGCATCTTAACATTATTTTGCAATATAGGCCAATTATAAGATTTTCGAATAAAAATAAAAGAAAGAAGGAACAGGAAAGAACATGAGAAACAAAATACCAATCATGAATGTTGGAAAGCTTTCATAAATGCTAGATAGTTCACACTGAATCAATGAATAATTAGTTTCCTTTAAAATATTAGCCCAGTTTTCATATAGGCAATGAAAAATATAATAATGGAATAAGTTTTGGACGGGTCCTAGCAACTGCATAAAACAGCTTGAAATGAAATTTCATTTCTTCTACAATACCAAGATGTGCAAAATATTTAAGGGTTAAAATTATTCAAATGCATTTGACTGAAAAACAAAATGGTAAAAATCAAGAAAAGCCTATGCTGTGTTGAATGAACAGAAATGCATGATTTCTTTATTTCATTTGATTTGATCTTTTTCAAAGTTTTCCATTTTCTTCAATTGTGTATCCATGAATGTGCATAAAAATAATTAAAAAAACATGACAAATTATTAAGAGTGAGTATTACATGCATCATCCCAGTTGGGTAAAAAATTAAAACAAGGCAGGAAATGTTATGCAATTTAAAAAATATTACAGGAGTTTAAAAAATAAAATAATTACTGTATATTTCTGTGTATAAGCCGAGTATACGATTTTCCAGTGAAATATCGTCCAAAACCAGAAACTCATATATAAGCTGATGTTCAAAAAAGGAGATGAAAAATTCAGCAAGCGAAAACTTAGCACTTTTTTTTTCAAAGCTAATATAAACATATACGCTCTCTGAAATGATTGATATCTCCTAGAGATCTTCGGTAGATGCCCAGTAGCCTTCTCTTCTTCAACAATCGGACGTTTTACTAAATAAATCACTTAAAGACAGTCTCTGCGGATGCAGCTGTTACAAATGGCGGTAATTAAAAAAAGGTGACATCATTGCTATCTCTGACTGGAGAAAGAAGCTTATCTTAAATTACCATAAAAAAAGATCGTCCGATCTTTCAAAAAATGTTGCATCAATATTGCGATGGATGGAACTGAGGATGATGCCATTTTTGAAGAAGATGGCGATGATGATGAACTAGATCCTGATGATATTCATCCTGATGTACCACTGAAAGCAATTTTAAGGAATTGCTTGAAAATTCTGATAGACTTGGACAGTAAATGATGAATGGTGACTTTTTTTTTTTTTTTGTAAAAGAATGGAGTATTAATGTATTTTTAGAGGAGTATTAAAGTATTAGTAGTCTTTTTATGTTTACCATCCTTTTTATTTTAGAATATCAAATCTGGAAACTTTCTTAGACTAGAGTATAAGCCGACCCCCTCACTTTGGAGCCAAAACAATGTCCAAAAATTCTCGGCTTATATACGGTAACTTTTTAAAAAAGATCTCTTGAAGAATTCCCACTTTAGTCAATGAGGTGGAAAGAAAAAAATTATTTTCTTAATCAATATTATATTAAATCAATTTTCAATAAGGGCAAGGAGTCTTCCTATTTTTTTTCACTGACTATGTGTTATGTAAAATTAACACAAATGCTTAAGCACTCAAATATGTTCAGAAAAAAAGGGCTGCAAAAAAAATATATATAAATAAGCTAAATAATGTGCAGATATCAAATTAAACTATTACAGAGAAAACAATGAATAGTAATGCAACATTTTTTTTTTTTTTTTTTTTTTTTTTTAAAGAGAAAATGGAATGAATAACAATACCAGTCTTTAACACACAGAGTGCTGATGTAATTTTATAATGTACAATTTAGGAAATATGCTATGTGCTAGAATAATGAAAGGTAAGTGATTCTAACAGAAATAATTAAATCCCCCTTTCTCCCTTCTATTTATAATAACAACTGATTGTCGCATTTTATCTACTAACAGTGAACATTTCATTTGAAAAGCAAAATGAGGTTCAACCAGTATCAATTTTTTAGCACTCTGTGTTTTAAAGGCTGTCTTTTTTAAGTTACAAAATGGCAAGAATGGTTTTCTAATAAACAAGAATAAAAAAATTATGAAATAAAAATATATAATTTAACTGTCATTTTTAGCCAGAGATATTTATGAAAAGAAACTTCAATTTTTGTTCTAATGCTTAAAACTTAAAAAGCAATTTAACAAATTACAACGACCATTTGGAAAATGATTTTTTCAAAGACTAAAATTTAAGATATAAAAAAATCGCACAGAGTCTATCATACATTACATACGCCATGAATTACATTTTTTGCCACTGTAAATTTTTAAACTTCTACGGAGCTGGTCATTCATTACGTACGCCATGGATTAAACATTAATATTCTCGGACCAATTTTAAATGAAATTTCATTCTTAAACTTCTAAGCATCCCACAACATTTATTTTTTATACCGTCGTATACAGAAAAAAATGTACTTTTAAATGCAATTAGTTTGAAAGCTGTATCTCAATTTGTTTCTGAGTTATTAATTTTTTTTTGTAGTTGTTATTACTTTTTTGTCATAGTGGCAACAGAAGTATCCATCTCTGTTGAAAGTAAAGGGAAATACAGATTACTGTATAGACCAATCAGAAAACGAATAAAATGCAGATTCAACCAATAAAAAACTTCAGATATGTTTTTGATTTCCTACCCTGATGAGGACAATAACCATTTTTTCCAAATGGTTAAAAAAAAAACCCAAAAGGCATTTGTCTTCATTCAGTGGGCTCCAATCCTTGTTTTCCAGAAATGTTAGATATATAAAAACACAGCTGAAATAAATACTGCAAAATTCCAACTGAATTTATAAATGGACTACAAAGTATTTTTAAACTATATCAAGAGGCAGCCAATTTTTTTTTTGGTGGAGGAGGCAGACAATGAGAACAAAGACATATCTCATTATCAGTAAATAATTTTCAAAAGTGTGACCGACAATTGATTAAAAATTTAAACTGAAAATTAGAATCTAATACATATATTTTTAAAAAGGTTTTTTAAGCATATTCCCTTTAAGTTTAAAATTGACTGACTTCATAAAAATTATGCTAGTTTCAGCCTGCATACGAAAATATTAGACAAATATCAAATTCAATTTTTAAGTTAGTCACATCTGAAATTTTCATTTTAAAACAACTGAAATTAATCATCATTTTAAATTTGCGAGTCTATAACTTTATTCATCTCAAAAATACCCTGACTGGAATGAAATATTTGTATAATAAAACACAATATAGTGGGCAGCTTCTAAAGATCACTATATCAGACATAGCTTTATATAGGAAAGCTTGAAATTTTGGAACACTTTAGGATTAATGGGCATTCTGCAAAGTTAATTACAGTATGGAACCAGTTATCCAGAATGATATTTCCAATTCATTGATTTCAGAAAAAAAGTGCCATATAGTACCAGATGTGCATTGTTTGATACAATACAATAAACATAGTATAACTTGATGTCAACATCTAGTACTTGAAATATGCGCATATTTAGTTAGATATTTGACATTTTGATTTTTATACAAAGGAAACATAAGAATTTTTGTTGGGGGGGGGGGGGGGGGGTATGTGCCCCCTCAACCGTCTGTACCTCGGGTGCCAGAACAGAAAGCGTAGGGGCGCCAAATGAAGAAATTTTTCTTTTGTCTTTGCATACAAAAATGTATATGTATATATATCGAATTTGCATAGAAATGTCTCGCAGCCGGAAAATCCAAAAGGAAAACTGAACCAAATGCATTAAAATTTACAAATGTATAAAAAGATTCATCTATAACAGAAGACTGCAAATAGGTGAATCACTAACATTTTCCAAGGTCAGTCTCTACTCCTCTCTTATGTCTAAAACTGTTCCTCACCGATAATTGCCAAACGCCAATCAATTTCCTGGGGGAGGGAAGGGGGGGGGGGGTTCAGAGGGGTCATGTGGCCCGGACGTCAGAGCAAAAGGTGAAGGGGGCACCAAATGAAGATTTTGTTTGACTGACTTTTCTGTTGAAAAGATTCTATGAAGGCTGTTCTATTTTTTTTATATCTCTCCCTAAGCACAGCTTTCAGCTTTCTTTTTTCCAGTCTTGCTATGGGCGACTTCCAATGACTGCCCGGAACAATAAAACAAACGGGAGAAGGAGTCAGGGCCGAAACTAGGAGGGGGGGATGGGACAGAGGGGGCAAGTGTCCTGGTTGCCACGTGCAGGGGCCGCCAGGTGAAAATTTGGTTTGCTGTTTTATACAATATATATATATGTGCGTGTGAAATTTGTGTAAAAAATATTTTCTAGCTGAAAAGACAAAAATAAAAGCTTAGTACAGTGCATTAAAAATGTAAATAGATAAAAAGATTTGCCTACAATATACAAGACAACAAATGAATAACCCAATTCGTTTTCTTATAATTACTTTTTTACATGCATATCACCATATCTGGCCTGGCCTTAGAGGAGGCGAAGTCAGGTGATCGACTGGGATAATAAAAACCAAGCGGTAGAAAATTCACAAAATAAAAAGTAAAAACTTAATTTTTTTGTTGTTGTTGTTTTGAGTCACACATAAATTTGAAAATTAGCATTAGGTTCAGAAAAGTATCTAGACATATCAATCTATAAATAAGAAGAGTGGTATAAGTGATAATTCCGAAAAACTGATGTAGATAGTACAGGAATATATTTTACAATATTGGAATTCATTTTTACACCTACAGTAAACCCTGGTTTTTTAGTTTCTAAAACAATGTGACACATATCACTATGACATTAAAGTGTCCCAATTGTAATAATTTGTAATGTTACAACAACAGTAAAATCTGGAAAAATGAAATCCGTCTATAATGGAATCATGTCTTAAATGAAAAAACTACATGGTTTCCAACAGAAAGAGTACCAACAGTTATACCTGCTAAGACGGAAACCTGTATAAAGTGGAATTATTTCCGCTTCTTTTCGATTTTTTCCCAGATTTTAATGAATAAATATTTGACAAAGCTGGTTATATATTTCAATATTACGTATTTTACTGTTACTTGTTACACATTTTAAATTTAAAATAAGTCCGCTAATAGAAACTTTCGTAAATTTCTCTTTGTAAATTTACTTTGCAGAGGAAGGGGTGCCAAAACCCATGTTTTCCCTGGGTGAAAATATAGGTAGTTTCGGCCCTGGAAAGAGTGTACAAAGTAAAATGCTTTAGTAAAACCCTTTAAAAGAAAAAAAAAAAAAAGAGTATAGCATTTGCAGTGGTGCAGTAAAAAAATCTCGCACAGGGTGCCATGGCTAATAAAGTGGACTCTGCCTATATCCCCCAAAATAATTTTTTTTTCTTCTTTTTGCCATTTCTAGGCATTTTGCCACCCTAGGTGGAAATTGAAAAATGCTGCTCTGTTCCTTTTGGTGCAATTATTTTTGGTGCATTATTTTTTGCATTACTTTTGGGGCAATTGTTTTTTGAAACCAACCAAATCCAGTCTTAGACAGAGGAGGTGAGCTTGGGCGACTACCCGTGATCTGCTTTTACCTTTCCAAATTACATTTCTCCTCCTTCTGCCATTTCAGGTAGGTGACAACTGAAAAATGGTGCCCATGCCTTTTACTAAAATTACTTTTTTTACATGCAGATCCGGTCTCAAAGGATGCGAGGTCGAGCAACTGTCAACGAGTAAAAACGAAGGGTTCAAATATATGCAAGAAAGAATAGTAACCCTCTTTTTTAATTTTTTTTAAAAAAGAATACAGCCCGGGCTGAAACTAGGAGGAGGGGTGCAGAGGAGGCATGTGCCCCAAGCGCCAGAACAAAGGCGAAGGGGGCACCAAATGTAGATTTTGTTTGTTGATTCATACAAAAATGTATATATGTATATACCGGGTGTCCCAAAAAGGACTGACTGATTTTAAAATTCAATAACTTCCAAACAGTGACAGATATTAAAAAAATTCTTGCAGGAGGGTTATGCATAAAGTCAAAAGTTTTTTTACAGTGATTTTCGATTTTAGTTCGAATTACAAACAATAGATGGCGCTGCGATCAATAGAGGCTAAATTCAGGCTCGATTTTTGGTACTTCGTGGCCCGGATAATACATTTCCATCTCCTTTTTCTGCATGGAACAACAGAAAGGACCAAAAATCGAGCCTGTATTTAGCGACTATTGCTTACAGCACCATCTATTGTTTGTAATTCGAACTAAAATCGAAAATCACTGTAATAAAACTTTTGACTTTATGCATAGCCCTCCTGCAAGAATTTTTTTAATATCTGTCACCGATTGGAAGTTATTGAATTTTAAAATCAGTCAGTCCTTATTGGGACACCCGGTATATAAATATATATGATATGAATTCACTAGTATGATAGAAACATATCGATCTTAAGTAGCAGCCATACACTCGTTATCTAAATCCAACCGAGAAATCAAAGTTTTGCAGTCGTGAAATCATGGTCAGAGTGGAAGATCAGGCATACATCCCTTGGTAGTTTCCCCAAAAATAACAACTGAAGCCGATATATGCATCAATTATTTATCAGAGGATCATAAAATATACCAACTCCACTAGCAATTATGCTACCTATAATCGGGTCATTGCTACGTCTTAAATGTAAACCGCTAGATGTTAAATATTAAAACAACTTGACGAAAATACAAGAAACAAAGCTCTCCAGGTGACAGCGGGTTTTGAAGGAAAACAATAATCATAAAAAATCTGTCCCTCCCAGCCAATGCAACAGGTTAAATATTTGCGAAAAACACATGCATCCAAAACAAGGCCAATCCAGCTAAGTGGGAGGGAGGGAAGAGAGGGGAGGCTATGTCAGCGATTGGACAACTCCGGAGCAGAGGGTGGAGAAAGCGTGACGTGGATGAGCTAACTATTTACTCTCAGTGGTAGATTTACAATCAAAATGTTGGCGGGAGCTGGCAAGGAGTTATGGGATATGGAACATCAATAGAACAAAATATTAAATACATTAAAAAAAAAATTATCTCAAAATAAAATGAAAGAAAGTAATTTAGTGGGTTATAAGAAGATACAAATGGATTAAGGTTTCTAGAATAATAAAATACACTGGATTTAAAGCATGGGAAAAAGATAAAAGATATTATTAAAGCTAGGTAAAATAATGGTAGATATTATAATAATTTGGAATAATTGAACTAAGATAAAAGGGTGAAAATTTTTATTATTACATATATATATATATACACCGGGTGTCCTAAAAAGGACCGACTGATTTTAAAATTCAATAACTTGCAAACAGTGACATATTTAAAAAATTCTTGCAGGAGGGTTATGCATAAAGCCAAAAGTTTTTTTACAGTGATTTTCGATTTTAGTTCGAATTACAAACAATAGATGGTGCTGTAAGCAATAGGCACTAAATACAGGCTCGGATTTTTGGCCTTTTTCTTCTTCCAGGCAGAAAAAGGTGGTTAAAATGTATCTAGTGGGTCCCGAAATTGAGCCTGAATTTAGCGTCTATTGATAGCAGCGCCATCTATTGTTTGTAATTCAAACTGAAATCGAAAATCTCTGTAAAAAAACTTTTGACCTTATGCATAACCCTCCTGCAAGAATTTTTTAAATATCTGTCACCGTTTACAAGTTATTGAATTTTAAAATCAGTCAGTCCTTTTTAGGACACCCGGTATGTATGTATGTATATATATATATATGAAATACAAAGAAACTCGCAAGCTAATGTTAAACCTATGGGAGCGTTCTTTTGAAATTTCTCGTTAGGATTTTAATATTTTAAAATTATTTTTTTTCTTAGGATAGTTTAGATTGATCTTTAGCATTGCTATACTTTGAGGTTTTGAAACCGTACTTAAAGTGAAGGTAATTTTATAAAAATAATCTGCAACCAAAATCGAAAAAGTAAACACTAACACAGTTAGAATTCAGTTTTTCTAAGCAAAAAAAAAAAAAAAAAAAAAAAAAAAAAATCATTTAAAACTATTAATATACAAGCATTTTAATATTTTAAAATTATTTTTTTTCTTAGGATAGTTTAGATTGATCTTTAGCCTTGCTATACTTTTAGGTTTTGAAACCGGTACTGATAGTGAAGGTAACTTTATAAAAATAATCTGCAATCAAAATCGAAAAAACAAACACTAACCCAGTTAGAATTTAACCTCAGCTTTTGTAAGCAGCAAAAAAAAAGAAAAAAAAAAAAATTCATTTAAAACTATTAATATGCAAGCGAGAAAATTAAAAAAGATCGCTCCCATACGTATAGCAGTAGCGTTCCGGTTTCTTCGCGTGAGTAGTGTAGGCTCTTAACGATAATGCTAATCCTATGGGAGCGTTGTTTGCATATTTCTTGCTCTAATTTTAATTATTAAATGATTTTTATTTTTTATGAATTTTATTTATTTAATTTGCATAGGGTACCTGAGGTCGATAACTTTTATTGTGCGTGAGGAGATGATGGGGGGGGGGGGGGGGGGTGGAGAGAGAGGGTTATCAAAATCCACGTTTTCCCCTGGTGCAAAAAAGGCTAGTTTCAGCCCTGGACGTACGATTGATATTAAGGTTGTAGTTATTGTACAAATTATTAAAAACATTCATTAGTGACTGTTTTAAAAGGATATGTGATTGTGTATTATACATGGGATTTTCAGATAAATTAATGTGAAATTTATATTCACATATTTTAGGATTGTGATTTATAGAGACTTTTACAAAAACGATAAATGGCAGTGATTTTCATTTTTTTTTTTTTTTCCTTTTTAAGATGCAATCCAATTTAAAACTTTTTAGTATGTAGCATTTCACCTACTCTCTCTTCCCCCAAAACAAAAATGTTTCAGTTCTCAACCATTAATACGTGCTGGTCAATCACAGGGGTGCAGAAAATGTTTCTACTCCCAACATTTCCCCCAATCCACACGAAAATTTCCCCAAAATTTTATGGCATGTTATAGGTAAGTGCTGTATTCCGTAGGTATAGAAAATTTATTTTTCAAATATTTCTCAACATATGCGCGAGTATATATGGCAAGGGTGATTTCGAATGAGAAAAAAAATTCTTACAATTCACAGCAAATTTTCTTAAAGGTTACAGCAGAGTGGGGGAAATCCACTCCCAACACTATGTATTTTTCATGGATCTTTCGACGTAATTCGCGTTTTTTCGCGATCTTTTGACGAAATTTGCAGTTATTTCGACGAAATTTGCGGTTATTTCTCCTTCCTTTTGACGAAATTCGGAGTTGTTTTGCCGTCATTTGATGAAATTCGCGGTTGTTTTGCGATCGTTTGGCGAAATTTGCGGTTCTTTCGTGATCTTGTGACGAAATTAGTAGTTTTTTGCGATCTTTTAACGAAATTTGCGATTCTGTCGTTATCTTTTGACTACATTTGCGATTTTTTTCGTGATCTTTTGACGAAATTTGCACATTTTTTGCGATCTTTTAACGAAATTTGCGGTTATATCGCCCCTTTTGACGAAATGCGCGTTTGTTTCGCAATCTTATGACAAAATTTGCGTTTATTTCGCGATCTTTTGACGAAATTTGCGGGTTTTTTTGCTTTTCTTTGACGAAATAGAAGGATATTCGCCCTGTTTTGACGAAAATCGGGATTATTTCGCCATGTTTTGACGAAAATTGCGGTTGTTTTGCGATCTTTTGAGGAAATTCGAGGTTGTTTTGTGATCTTTTGACGAAATTTGCGATTGTTTCGCAATCTTTTGGCGAAATGTGCATTTATTTTGAGATCTTTTGACAAAATTTGCGTTCATTTCACGATCTTTTGACGAAACCTGCGGTTATTTCGCGATCTTTCGAAGAAACCTGCGGTTCTTTCGCGATCTTTTGACGAAATTTGAGGTTCTTTCGCGATCTTCTGACAAAATGTGCGGTTATTTTGCGATCTTGTGACGAAATTTGCTTTTTTTCCCGCAATTCTTTGCCAAAATTCGCGGTATTTTTATGTCCAAATTTTCAGATGACCGATTTTTTTTTTTTTTTTTTTTTTTTTCCCCGGAACCGAATGTCTTAAACTTTTGCAAAATTCGGAACATAATCACCCCTGATATACGGTACATATTATTCTGAGATCGATTTTGTGAAGGTCGCCATACGGATACTTTTATTTGTACTGAAATTGTTCTATCTCAAGGAATTATGGAATTCGTTGTTAAATTCGAAATCAATTGTATATGTTTCTGAAAAATTTCCCCCGATCCTAGATCGCCAGATCGGACATATTCTGCACCCCTGGTCAATCATTGATATTTGGTCAGTAGTTGTAACTTGATTGGTAAGAGAAAAATTTTCTCCAACTGAAAAGCTGGTGTCCGGTCACCCAAGTAATTTAATTGCAGTGAGTAACATGGTCACACAGAGAACTTCTTTGACCTCTGAACTTGTATTTCCCTCTAGTGTAAAGTGAGATAATAGGAGCGTCTCTACCTAACCTCTCCCCACACTTCGCTTGGTCTGAACTGGTCATTTGTGGCAATTCTTGGTTAATTTTTAATTTTCTGAAACATTGATTTTATCGTTGTTTGTTTCAATTTTTTAGATTTACATTTCAAAATTTTATCTTGCAACTTAGGGAAAAATGTATGGTCCTGTTCAGAAATGAAAGACTGTTTTGATAAAAACACAAATAAAAAATATATATATATAATATTGTTTAAATATAAGTATTGTATTGTTTCAGAAAAAAAGCAAGGATTAAACTGAAATTTTGATTAAATAATTGCAAAAATAAATGAAACAAAATAATAACTTTCTGTTTAAAAATAAGGAGGGGGAGAGGGGAGGCATTATTGAGTAAAAAAAAAAAATCTTGACTATAAAATTTTATTGTTTACATCTAAATATGTACTGTACATTAAAATCTGTAGATAAAAGGGAGTTGACTGTGCATATTTAAAAAAAATCCCATTCATTTTTGTATATTTTATTTTAGTTTCAGTTGTATGCAATATCAACTGTTTAATCTTGATAGTGGGAGAAAAAAAAAAGATTTCTTGTAAAGAAAATAATCAAGAATTATAATAATAATAAATTTAGCTAAGTCAGATAATGAGTAAATTGAAAAGAATAATGTATGTTTGAGATATATTTCTTTTTTTCAGAATCTAGATCTCATTTATCACAAAAAAAAAAAACCATCCTGACAAAATTCAGATAAGTAAAAGATAAAGAAACAGCAGATAATTGACAATATCATATTTAGATTCCTACCTACCTGATGACTATAATTGATGTAATTACCTCATAAAAGTGTGTATATAAATACAGTATGGGATACATTATCCAGAATGCTAGGGACCTGGGGCATTCTGGATAAGGGGTTTTTCTGTAATTCGGAACATTTTAGTATAAGAAATATACGAAATAATTTCATAAATAGTGGTAAATATGAATACTAATACATGTAAATAAATTAATTACTTCATTTATTAATTTACACACACACACAAAAAAAAATATATATATGAAATTTAATTTTGAGACTTGGAAGCAGAATCCTTTGATTTGGATTTAGCAAATATTTCAATGATAGTTTTTTGCTTATAGCATGTTTCTTGCACTAATTGTTCCTGTATTTTGTACAGAGACATTATTTGCTGCTCATGAAAGAAACTTCTATGTTGCATCCCAGAAACCAACTGCTCAGTGTAAAATATCAGTTTCTTATTTGAAATCTTTTCAGCCATTTCATTCTGCTGGGAATCCTCCTCATTATTACTACTTCCATCAGACATAGTATTTGTCATCATCTCACTGTCAGTCATCTGATTACTGACAGGAGAGTCTTCATCTGCGATTTGAGACTGTGCATACAAATCACAACACAGGAATTCTGGGGTGTGATGTCACATACATAAAATCAACTGTAAGTATATTCTAAAAAGGAATTCTAGTTTTTTTTTCCATCAGGGAAATTTTCTCTGAATATGGAAAAATTTTTGAATCTGAATTTACAGATTATTAAGTAATTATTATTTTACATATAACAAAGAAAATGTTAAAATCAATGCGTAATCTGGCAACTTCCCATAACTTGTTCTTATTATTGATGCTAATCGCAATGGTGGATTTGCTGATTCGTAGCGCAGAAAAAAGACTTAATTTTGCTAAACAAAATGAAACAGCAACAACAACAAAAAAAAATGCTTCTTGTTTTCCTGCTCACCATATTTCTCCGGAACAACACTGTGCCATTAAACTACATTTAACTTTTTAAAACTAAAAATGAAGCTTATAACAGAATAAATACAGACATGTGTTTTATTTGAAAGTAGGTGGCAAAAACATAATTCTTGCCACTGCAACTGTTTTTCTTTTCACTTTTAAATTTTTCAATCATCCATACAACGATCTTTGACCTAGAATCCGTTGCTGGAATTGATAGTTTTATTTTTCTAATGTAATTGTTTTTAATGCTTTTTATCGCAATTTTTTTAATATTTATTTTAATGAATGAACGCAATATCATTTATCATTTTTCTTTTATTGACACAGAATAAGTTTTTAGTTTTTAAGTAGGAAAAAAAAATTGTTATGTTTTGCATTCCAGTTTTCATAGCATTCCGGATACCGGGACGCTGGATAACTGATCCTATACTGTACATATATATTATCAGGTTTCGCTGAAAGCATAAGTATTAGTATAGTTATGTTTTTTACAATAATGATTATTAAACATGTTTAAAAAAAAAAAAAATCCAGTTCAACATTACCAAATATAATATAGTAAAACTTGTTGAAATTGAACTAGGTGTAAAGAATCCTGTTCTAGAAAATTTTCATGGTTCAGTGAAAATAATAGCGTGCTAAGACCTGTCTAAAGTGAAATCCGGTCCTATGATTCTGATTTAGTCGATTTTACTGTACTACAAAAAAGATGAAGTATGTGGATTAAAGAATTCAATGTTGATAATCCATATTATCATGACATGAATTACACATTCCTTAAGATTTTAGAGATTCATTTAAATTTTATTACAAATTCTTAAAAAGAGAAAAGTTGTTAAATCACGGTTCAACAAAAACAGACAATCATGAAATCAGATGAAGTGTTAAACTTTGATTATGATACACAAAAGTGAGGTGTTAAATATATTAATCTGTAATTATACTGTATTTCTATTTGTAATAAAAAACTATCCTTTTCAAATTTACAGCAGATTTAATATTGTGTTGTTTCTCAAACTTAATGCATTTTTAATTGTTTAAAATAATTTTTGACAAAATAAATTATGAAAAGAGAAAAGAAGGCCGTAAAACAAATTAAAAAGTGATTACACTTAAAACTGAGCGCAATCTAGTCAATTGCATGAAAATTAAGTAAACAAGATCTTTATGTAAATGAAGTATGATATATTGAATCTGTAAATGCTGCATTTAAGTTCTTTATAAAGTAATAAAAAAATTTTGTTAACAAAAAACAAAATGCCATTTCATCCTTTTTCAAACAACTTTGAATACAATGAATGCATTTGAAAACTGGTACATGTAGTTCTATAACACACATTAAACTTTAGAAAAATAAATCTTGAACATTGAAGGATTGCTTTTATATTTTCTGCTTAGGTAATAAATATTTGGGCTTTTCCTACAGGGATGGGAGGACAGTACTGATCTTATTGATTTCTGTACATTGAGAATGTTATGTACTACTCTAAAGCCACATTATTTTAGGCAGGTCATATAAGCAACATTTCTACAAATACAAACCAATGGATATTTAATCTGTATTAAGAATATAAAATTATCTTATTAATAGGTTGAACATAAGAGGAAAAAAATAGCAAGCAACAAAAGAAATTTTAGGAACTATAATATGATGGAAGAATTTATAAAAAATTGTAAATGAAACAGAACTAAAATATACTAGGAATCATTAAAAGTAAAAAACTTTTTGAAATCAGTAACTTAAATATTAGTAAGGTTGACAAATTAAATCATGTGAACATATTTTGCTTTAACCAACTGTTGCACTTCCATTAATCAAACTACAAAGAATAAAAAAATTACATGTTTAACTTTTATTATTTTATATATATATATATATATAAAATAAAAGCTACAGAGTGCTTTTAAATCTAAAAATGTATGGTTCTTTTACTTATTAGTTTTATTTAAGAGCAAAAGATTGTTTTCAATCTTTTACCAGGAAATTAGCTAAATAAAACTAAATAAGATTTTTGTGAAAGGATGGTTAGGATGAAGATTAAATATTACAGGCCGACTGATAGTTTTGAAGAAGTACTGCATTAAAGATCCTAGATGTAGATGAATACACCAATTTCCAAAAAGATTGAAACACTAATTTTCTATCTGTTGGATATATGCAAGAAATATAAATTGTAAAAGTATTCAAAATAAGGTAGGAATTAAGATTATGTTGATGAAATAGTCGAATTGATTTTCAAAAAGTTACATTTAAAAAAATTTATACAGTCCCTAAGTAGTGTATATTTAGAAAAATGTTCATGTTCTGACAAGAACAGTAAAAATGACATTCTTCTATGACCAAAATTTGTTGTTATAATACTTTCCGGCAAAAAATGGGTATAAAAAAAAAAAGTAATTTTTTTAAAAATTAATGTCAGGACTACATTAACAACAGAATTTTAAATCCTACCTTATTTTTAACACTTTTGCAATTTACTTTGGTTATGTATCTTCAACAGATTAAAAATAAATAATAAAAAATAAATAAAGCATGTTTCAGTATCTTTGAGACACCCTGTATAGCTGTTTCTGACACAGCATTTAATCTTATGAATCTTTTGTTTTACCAAAATAAAGAAATTATAAATTTAATAAAAATATTTATTTCTGTACAGGTAACAACACTCTCAATTTATGTGCAGATTCTAAATCAAATGAATAATCAATTCAAATTTATGCATCTAGTATTTTCACATGAGTGGGGAAAAAAAATTATATGTGTGTTTTTATAAAATATATATATTGTGCAAATGTACTTAAAAATAACTATATAAAACAAAAACATCAAATTCAAATCTAACACATAAGAAACATAAGTACTAAATTTTATTTACATATCACAAAATTTCCCTTTGCATTTTGTACATTTATAAGCTGTGTTGGAACACACAAAAATTAAAGAAATGCTTTGTAACATTTTTTTGGATAACATTTACATTATTTCTAATTATAAAAATTCTATTAAGTATAGTAAAAGTCGAAACTTTATAAACATGTAACATTGTATGGAAAAATCTTACAAATGGCCAATATTGTAGTACAAGTATATTTTAGTAGTTAACCAATGCAGTTCCTTATTACTTATTTCTTTAAGATCAAGTAAAGGAAAGGAAGAAAAAAAAATATATATGAGACTAACAATTCTAAAATTTCATTAACTACATTTCTCTCAGGAAATTATTATTTACATTAAAAATCATAAAAATTGTGGCCAGACATATCTACAGCTGAATTAAAAGGCAAAACAGTTAAAACTTTCTGACTGCAATAGTTACAAAATAATACAAATGTTTAACTTATACAAGGCAGACAGTATTTTTTAAAATTCATTTCTGCCCTAGTCATATCTTAATACATAATATGGCATGTTGTACAAATGATATATGCACAGCAAAATGCCAAACAATAAAGCCCCTGATAATTATACTAAGATTTCTTTGATCAGGGATAAAAGGTAATGGCAAATTTCATCCAATGCTAAGTTCATTACTGGACACATACAAGCAAAATAGTATCATCAGCTTGAAAAATCTAAAATTTTACAAATAAATCATTCCTAAAATTTTCTTTTTTAATCTAATTATGGAGTATTTAGATACGAAAAATATCTGAAGCACAGACTTTAAATGGCAACAAACAAGCTTTGAAAAATAACAAAAATTACACATAAAAGTCTCATGTTACTTAGTAGGAGGAAAAAAAGCATATTAATAATTTATAGTGAAATATGTGTTCTGTGATTGTGTAAAGATAAGAACCAATAAGATTTAAACAGCATATCCAAGTAAAAACAATGCAATTCAGAAATATATGTATATATATATATGCCTATTTTCAGAATTGGTAGCAATATATATATATATATATATATATATATATATATATATATATAGGACTATTAATAAAACTGTATCATTAATTGATGAAAGTATGTACTGTTTTCTGCTGTGTTCATATTAAAACACAAAATACAGGTTTGAACTGTAAAATACTTTAACAAGAGATACATTTAAGTAAGTTAATACTAAAGAATTATTGTAGAATAAATTTAAAATAATTTACTAAATTTAACTAATAATTAACAGTAATATTTAGTAATTAGTATCTTATTGATTAAAATAACAATGACTTATAGTTTTACTAATCATAAAAAGTAATATGAATACAATTATATGTGAACAAATTATTATTGTTGTTATAGCAACTATTAATTACCTTAAAATTCCTCAAGGATATCTTGTACAACATTAATGATGAAAAAATTGTGTTGAATAATAATAATAATAATAATGACAGTCATCATTTATCACTATACATTTAAACTTCTATTTTTCTTCAAAAATAAATTTAAGCAAATTCAGAACTAATTCAAGAAATAGAAAAGAAAAAGTTGAAACTATTATTACAAGATACAGTGACAAATAAGTAACACAATTAAAAGTGATAAAGGAGGCACACACATATTCTAATGAATGTTTCCCATGCTATTAAAAGAGGAAATTAATTCATTAACAAATATAGTTTTTGATCTATGTGACGCTTGTTTTTAAATTTCTATGAATAACTTACTTAATGAATTACTTTCATTAATATGTTCAACATTTATAAGAAATGAAAGCATAAAGAAAAGTACAATTTCAACAAATAAGTTTTGAAAGGAGAGAGAAAAGACTTTTTCATAATGTAAACGAGTTTTGCCTGACTAAGGGGGTTTCACAGAAAACTCAAGTTTCCCAGAGATACTTTAATCAATATATATGAATTCCCTTTATTAATAATATTGTATTTATGTCAGAAGTCCCTAAGATATGGGAATTATTTATTGATACTTAAAATAAGAGGAAATAATCCATTTGCACAGAATGAAAAAACAAAATCATGAATGAGAATATCTAAATATAAATTCTGTTTTTTATTTAATTGACTAAATTCTGTGTTTTATTTAATTGACATCTTTGCTACTTAGTAATTAAAAAATGCAGTATGAAGTTTCTAATATCCTGCTCAGAATAAATTGTTCTCTTTCTAATGCAAAATTAAAAAACTCGTACAAAGTTTCTTAAAAATTTTGCTTACATTTTAAAGAATGAGAACATTTGCATTAAAATGAAAATTTTCAGAAACATATAAACAAGCCATAGATATCATCTAAAAATAACTTAAATATAATACAAAATTTGATATTAATTTTCTAAAAATTAATTTTTAAAAATCACCGTTGAAAGTAATTTGTACACATATAATAATTATAATAAATCAATTTAAGAATAAATTATATTTTCAATCCATAACTTATATAATATATACACACATATATATACACCTAAAAAGGCAATTCTAAAATATTAAATTGCTACATAATATAGTATTTAAATAAATAGTCCAATTTAAAAAAATGAAAATGTAACTTATATGTAACAATAACAACATTCTTATTGTTTTAATTTTTTTTTTTTTTTTTTTTCTTTTTGCATCTAAATAGCATCTTTGAAGCAGGAATCAGCATTGGATTAACCAATGAAGTAATTCAACACACATGAGTTTTAGAGAAAATTCTTAAAATTCAACCAGAGAGAAAGAAACGAAAAAATAATTTCAATAACATTCATTAGTCTAATAACATTAATAAATATTTCCTTTATAATGACAGTTTTATATGAATTTATGTAAGTATCAAGTGAAAGTGTTTCTTGGTTAAAATGACAATATACAGATAAAAATTTCAAAAATTATAATTTTCTAAAATATGAGTAATTATAATAAAAAAGTTAAAAAAATTTACCATTTTACACATAAAAAATAAATATTTCAAACATAAAATCAAGTTGTGAAATTATTAAAACTTTTTTTAACTAAATATTTTTATAATTACAACATTTGTTATTTTATATAATTTTTATTGAATACAATGAAAAAAAAAAAAATAATGGATTTCAAAATTACCATTAAGGTATTATTACTTAAAAATAAAGACAAAAAAAGGTCCAAATTATTTTAGAAGCATAGGCAAATTATACACAAAATACCAAACACTTCCTTTGATACTTACAAAACTTACCCCAAAAGAAACTACTAATCCATTTCCCATTTGTAATAAGCTAATAAAAATATCAGCACGTCTGAAAAAACAAAATTAACTTCAATTTAAAAGTGTTTGAACAAACAGATTAAATCACATCACGAGAAGAATGCATGTTATTTTTTGAGTCACACTTCAAGTAAAAATTTCAGCAAATGCAGAAATCAACATACATACACACACACACACACACAAAAAATTGTTTGAGATAAAATAAATATAAAAATTTAATGCTTAACTAATTTATATTTGTACAAAATACAAATTTATCCCTTTTTGTCATATTTTCAAAAACCGGTAACAATTACAAATATGTCAATAATAATTAAAAAAAAAGAAAAAAAACCATTTAAATACAAAAAATAAAGAAATGCATGATAGAAATGATAATACAAAAGCAGTATAAGAATATTTTATTTTGATGAAATAGGTCATATTTGTTGTAAAGACAAATATATAACTATTATCACCAATTAGAAATATTTTAATACTGCACAAATTTTCATAAGAGACATATTTTTTTACTTTCATAATTTTAAAATAAAGAGTTCGAATATAAGCAGATAATGAACAAAGTAAAATATGAAAATTCATATTGTCAATGAAAGAGAATCAAAGGTAGAACTTGTAAAAGTAAAACTACACTTGATTTCATTTGCTTGTATGCATCTTTTCATACATAATCATTGGCCATACACTAATCCGATGTTTCTACAATGAAGTTTTCAACCTTTTTTTTTTTTTTTGCACTTGTTTGAACAATACAAGTTTTAAAACAACAAAAACAAGTGAGAAAGCTTGACAGATTGGCCTGTTGTGACTGGCAGTGAGGACACAAAGGCAGTTGAGAAACCAGTGCATAAACAACAGTCAGGCTGCCATGCTCTCTTCAGGCTTGAGTGTTGAACACTCAGATAAGCACATCTTTTCATAATATTTTCTGAAGATGAATAAAAGTGTCTATAAGGTGAATGTTCACCATCAGTTCAAGTCTCGATCTTCAAGATACCGGTATTCAAATGTAAATCCATCCTTCTTTCTTTGGCCCCATTTTTCATAGTCAAAATAAATATATGTGCCCTAAAATGATACTATCACTTAATCAACAAGAATAAAATCATGTATTTATTATATTCTAGTTTAAATCATGCAACAAAAATTTTAAAAACCATAAAAGATAGAATCTAGGCTGAAGGATATGCATATAGTATCTAAGTCATTTCATATTCTTTTTAATAAGTTTAGTATGAATGAAGCATTTAACTAAAATTTTATTTGATCAAAAGCTTTTTTTTTTTTTTTTTTTTTTTTTTTTGGCCAATTATAATGTAATTAGTGAAGACAATCACAAGATTTAAATATATACATATACAGTACACTCCCTTAAATCGCTGACCCTAAAATCCACGTATTTTTTTAGATGTAAACAGTGAAAATTACAGTTAAGTTGCAGGAACAAAATTCAAGATGGCACTCAAATCAGTGACAATTGCAGTGTTTTTTAAGGGATTCGTTCATCTGACGAAACCCTATTCGTCTCATGCCTCCATCTGTCTGTCCATCACAGAGCCCGTTCTCAGAAACTATATATGTTGGAGACTTGAAATTTTGCATACTTATAGTTGGACACCTCAGATCAAATGACAAATCATAAAATTTTGAAAAAGTCATAATTAATGAACGTTATTAATTAAAAACTCCCAATTTTACATCTCATTAATCAAGAAACGGCATAAAATGAATACAGGTATGAACAGACTTTGGAGATATTTTCATTTCTCCTCCGGATTGCCACACACCTGCGGTTCGAGATGCGAAATTGCAGGTTTGCCAAGGCGTGCAAAAAAGTGTAGTGGACATTTATAAATCTACTTTCGTTTAGCATACAGATCGCTTTTCTGTGATGTGTATAAGTGAAAAAATCCTCTAAAAATCCATCGATAAAAATTTAATTTTCTTCCATTACGAAAGCACCTGCCGATAGATTTGATTTCGGATGGCTGCAATATTTTTTTTTTCTCCAGATAAATGGCACTTGGTTTCTCATAGGAGGATATTTTAATATGAAATTTAAACTTTTTAAATATTAATTTTTTTGATTAAATTTTCAGACATCCCAACATGAAAATTTTCACTGATTTCATTGATATCCTTTTGTAAGTCCTATCTTAATTACAAGCTGAGATATTAATTATTTAATTAATTGCTTTTATTTGTATCAAAATGCGTAGATTAAAATGGAGGCACGTGCTGTTTTAACTGCGATTTCATTTAAATTAGGGAATCTAACAGTTTGCGTGGGTTTTTTGACAGCGTGCTATGAGACAAATATTACTTATTCAATATCAACAAGTTTACAAGTGTTCATACCACTATTTACTAATAGTAATTTCAGCAAATATCTTAAATTATTGGTTAAGACCGCCACCCTCCCGACCCATGTATCTACGGAAAGGCTGCATGAAGGAGTTTCGTTCAGATACACTTTTATTAAGAATAGAGTGCACTCCCTAGTGGTGGAATGTGGAACTAACGCAACGCGATTTTGTTAAAATTAGGAAATATAACAAGACGATCTGTTTGAAACTTTAAGATAGTTTATAACACATAAGATAAAGTGTAAAAAAGAATGGTGTACCACATTCCGGTTGGGGGCAGGGAGGGGAAGGGGCACAAACAAAATTAGACAGTATAACAGGGCATTTTGTACTGTTTTGTGTGCGGTTTTTTTGATGGCGTGATGAGATAACTATTACTTATTCAATATCAAAAATTTTATAAGTGTTCATACTACTATTTTCGAATAGTAATTTAAGCAAATATCTTAAATTCTTGGTTAAGACCACCACCCCCTCGACAAGCATATCTCCTGATAAGTTGTTTAACGGAGTTACGTTCAGATACAGTTTTGTTAAGAATAGAGTGCGCTCCCTCGTGGTGGAATGTGGTATTAACAGACTGCGATTTCATTTAAAGTAGGAAATCTAACAAGGCGATCTGTTTGAAACTTTAAGATAGTTTACAACACATAAGAAAAATTTTATAAAAAATGGTGCCTGAAATTTCGGGCAGGTAGGGGTGATAGTAGTATATACCTGTTCTTGTCACCGTATGTACATACCTCCATTGACAAATCAATTTATCTTTATTTCACTATTTCTTTTATTACAGTACTTTTTATTTACAGTAATATACAATGCATTCTAACGAATTAAGTTACTTTATTTCTTTCTGATTTCTCTTCTTAAATAACGTTGTTTTATTTACTTTCCTAACTTACGTATCATACTTCTTCGTTATTTACTTTTTTCTGTCATGTTTCAAAAACTCCACTAAGTACATGATGACGTAATTCTAAGAGCTACCACGTAACGATGTCGTACAAATCATGTCATCATCTTTGCATGTGTTTGATGCTCTCAGTTGCATTGCGTAATGACTTAGTTTTCGTTTCTTTAGATCGTATAAAGTGCCGGGCAGTAGATTCTTACCTGGCCTTCCCTTCCTTGACCTACTAACCTAATGCGGTGTTTAACGAAAGACAGGAAGATGGTTGTGTGAGTAATGAAGTTCCGTACAGTTCATCGTGTTTCTTATAATAAGTTCTCAGGTGAAATGTTTTATCGTAAAGTGGATGTGATATGATGAAAGTGTTTATGTGAATCAACAGCATCGCTTTCACAATTGATATTAGAGGATTCATTTTACTGAAGTCCGGATCGGCTTATTGATTTATGGAATTTGTGACTTTAATAACGTGCTATTCATCTTGAGTTGCTTTGATAAATAACGATGGAATGTTGGCTTGCTCTGGAGCGTCGACTACATATGCTTTCCTTAAATTGAAAATACTGTCTTTCATATTTCTTGTTATGAAGCTCAGTGATATAATTTATAAAGTAAAGCGTTACATTTTTCCGTTTTAGTTTTACAAATAGATTTTGGGGTTGTTCAGCTAACAAACGTTTCTTCGGCCTTTTTAATTTAAACTCTGCTTAAACTTATATAGTTATATAATTTAATTCCATCAAGGGGGAGCGGGAGGGGTGAAATATTTCTTTTTTTTTTTTACCTTAGCATTTCATACTGTTTCAGGTGCAGTTTTTGAACGGAGTCCTCAGATACATGTTAGTTATTAAACATAAATATGTCAAAAGTTAAGTTAACACTATTTTCAGATAGTAATTTCGACAAATATCTTAAATTCTTGCTGAAGACCGCCAACACCTCGAGTAACATATCTAGTGATAAGTTCTGTAAAGGAGTTTCGTTCAGATATGCTTTTGTTAAGAATAGAGTGCACTCCCTGGCGATGGAATGTGGAACTAACAGACTGCGATTTCATTTAAAGTAGGAAATCTAACAATGTGATCTGTTTTAAACTTTAAGATACTTTATAACACATGATTAAAAATTATAAAGAAGAATGGCGTGTCGCACTCCGAGGGGGGGGGGTGTTGAAGGAGGGGTGTGAACAAAATTAGGAAATATAACAGATTGAAACTTTAATATAGTTTATAAAACATAACAAAAATTTTTTTAAATCAGGCCGCGTCAAAAATCAAGGTGACCATACCTTGCCCGCCCCTGGGGGCACTTTTCTAAATTTGGCAGATACCCATCGTGTGATATATCATAGCATTTCGGGAGGGGGTGGAGGAAAGGCACAGACAAAATTAGGAAATATAACAAGGCGAATCTGTTTGAAATTTTAAGATAGTTTAGGAATGGTTTGACAAAATTTAGAAGGTGTTCCATGGTGTTAAATGTACAGGACATTTTGAAAGGAATATTAAATAAAACCCTCTGTGCGATCTATGATCACACTTACCCACTTGTTTTTTTTTTTTTTTTGGTTTTTTTTTTTACTATTTTTTTTGTTAATGATGCTCTTTTGGCTATTACAGCTGATTAATTACTAAATAACATTACATAATTTTTGATGTAAATTAGGGGATCTATAGAAAAAAAATTGCCATATTGTAAGTCCGGCATAATATTCGTAAGTGTAAACTGTAACTGAATAGTTAGTTTATTTTTCTAGCATTTGTTACCCTGTGTTTCAATTTATATTTTTATTTTGTTAATATTACATACGCATTTTAATATTAATTCAGATAAATATGATAAAAGCTTTTTTATGAAAAAGATATGAATTTATTTCCGAAAACAATCAAGTTGTCGCTAATATGAATGATGATCATGATTCCCATGCAGTGAGAACACAAAGGTAGTTGAGAAACCAGTGCATAAATAACAATCAAGCTGCCATTTTTTTTCAGGCTTGAGTGTTGAACACTCCGATAAGCAATCTTTTCTTAATATTTTCTGAAGATGAGTAAAAGTGTCTATAAGGTGAATGTTCACCATCAGTTCAAGTCTCGATCTTCAAGAAACCTGTATTCAAATGTAAATCCATCCTTCTTTCTTTGGCCCCATTTTTCATAGTCAAAATAAATACATGTGCCTTAAAATGATATTGTCACTTAATCAACAAGAATAAAATCATATTTTTTTTAGATGTAAACAGTGAAAATTACAGTTAAGATGCAGGAACAAAATTCAAGATGGCGCTGAAATCAGTGGTGATTGCAACGTTTTTTGTTGTTTTTTTTTTACTATTTTTTTGTTAATTATGTTCTTTTGGCTATTACAGCTGATTAATTACTAAATAACATTATGTAACTTTTGATGTAAATTAGTGTATCTATAGAAAAAAAATTCGCCATATTGTAAGTCTTGCATAATATTCACGAGTGTAAACTGTAACTGAATAGTTAGTTTATTTTTCTTGCATTCGTTACCCCTTGTTTCAATTTCAATTTTGTTAATATTACATACACATTTTAATATTAATTCAGGTTAATATGACCAAAGCTTTTTTATGAAGAAGATATGAATTTATTTCTGAAAAAAAAATCAAGTTTCCGCTATGAATGATGATGATCATATATATGAATGATGATCACAATCCCCTCCCCCCCCCTTGCTTTCAAAAGGAGAAACATGTAGTGGCAGAAAACTAAGTAAAGAGCGAGTAACGTTGCTTGTTGGACAAACATAGACATATCTGAAAAGCTGCCATTATTAATGACTGGCAAATCGGCCAACACACGTTGCTTTAAAAATGCAATGTCTAAGCCTGTGTCCTACGATTCAAGTAATGGCATGGATGACCTACGAAATTTTTGAAAAATGGCTTTTAAATAGGAACAAGAAATTTGGAAAATGAAAACGAGAGATTGTCTTTCATTTTGACCATCGTACGGCTCACAACAGCATCCCCATGATGAAAAATGTGAAGGTAATTTTTTCCCCAGCCAACATGACTAGTGATGGGCGATAACGAGATGTTTTTATCGATTTTCTCGATGACTCCAGTTTGCCAATTGCTTTCATACGTCATACATTTATCAAGAATCATCTGCGTGTAAACTGGAATGAGTTGCTGTTAATAAGGACTAAGTGGCTTCGCCTGCTAGTGGGGCCTTCCTTTAATCGGGGCCTCTAATTTATATGTAATCTTGTAATATGAAATCGCGAACTGGCTCTCTGCTATATAAGGCACCGTATAGCAATCATGCATGGTGTACATGCAGTACAAAATCTTGTAAAAAAAAATCTCAAACCGAACGAACCTCAGACCAGATTCCTGGAGGGAGGGGTCAAAGTGAGAGGAGGAGCACAGCAGCTGCATAATATGAATAAGTCGTCACAGGGCTTTAGGCCTTTCCAACCATATGTCACATAAGGGGGTCTCGATCTTAATTTATAAAAATGTCCTCCCCCCTGTGTGCGGGCAAAGTGGGGGGAGGGGTGCAGGAAGTGCATAAGTGAGTAGGTGGTCACAGGCCTTTCCGACAACATGTCACATGAGGGGTCTCGGGTAAATTTAGAAAAGTGGGGACAAAGTGGGAGGAGGGACATTGGATGTTTATAACATGTACAAGTGGTCACAAGCCTTTTCCAACGATATGTCACATGAAAAGTCTTGGCTAAATTTATAAAAATGACCCTGTTCGGGGGGGGGGGGGCAGACACCAGAGGTGCATAACATCAATGAAGTGCATAGCATCAATAAGTAGTCACAGACCTTTCCAATGATATGTCACATGAGGGGTTTTGGCTAAATTTAGAAAAGTGCCCCCTTGGGGGCAAAGTGTGTGTGTGTGTGGGCGGGGGGGGGGGACAGGTGTGTAACATAAATAAGTGGTCACAGGCCTTTCCAACAATATGTAACATGCGGGGTGTCAGCAAAATTTAGAAAAATGTCCCAATGGCAAAGTGGGGAAAGGGGCACGGTAGGTGCTTAATATGAATAAGTGGTCACAGGATCTAATACTATATCACATGACGAGTGCCGGTAAAAGTTAGGAAAGTGCTCCCCCCAGGGGGCCAACTACCGCACTCCCTGGAATACAACCCCACTTTTTGAAATTTCATATATTATAAATAATATTTACCGGATGGCTCCGTAAAAAAATCCGATCTAAAATGATGAAAATGCAAAAAAGTTTGAAAATTACCCTCACAATGGGAACAATATTGGGGAAGGAGAACGAAAGTCTCATAATATGAAAGAGTTATCCGAGAGCTTTCCAATGATATATCACATGACGGGTTCAAAAAAAGTTTGAAAATTAACCTTACAAAACATTCAAGGGATGAAAATTTATATTTTTCCTGATTTTTAAAATTGTGCGCCGTCTTTGTAAATGAAAATAGAAACAAACCTAATATACCTAACTGCATCTACTTTTAATCAAGTTTATGATGAAATCTTTGGATTGAAAAATATTCATAGTAACCCTTTCAAAAAGTTAATTTCTATAAGTCTCTTTCACAATTTCTGCAATATTTAAAAAGCCAAATCTTTTCTAATCAAGCTACGAAAAAACTAAAAATATCAGTTTACATCTACGTTCATTCTCATTTTTGAGATTAAACCTTTGAAAAAAATTCGTTTTTAAAAGTTACTTATGCAAATTTTATTTTATTTAATGGTATGTTTAAAAGTTGACATCAGATTCAAAAATCAAAATACGAACAAACCAAAGATATCAAATTATATCTACATTCACTTTTCTTTACAATGTTGCTTTTGTTTTTAAAAATATGAATATTAACCTTTCTAAAAACATTCATTTCTGTAAATCACTTTCTCGAATACTGTGCCTTTTGGAATGTTTAACGTTCATGGCTGGAATTTTTAATCTAAATACGAAAAAACAAATTATTAGGATATTTCAAAAATTAAAAGCTTTTATGGATCAGGGTATGGATCCATAGTGTAAAATGTCAGTACAAATCAATTTTTTTATAGCAGCATATAAATGCTGATTTGTCATTTGAAACAATTAAAAAGTTTAAAAAAAAATTTAGCATAAAAGACTATTTAATTGATGAAGTATGAACTTCTACTACAAAAGATCCTTTAATTGATGCATTGCATAAAATATGGTCTGGCTCTTCATTTATTGAAAATCGGGATGATGATACAGATTTTTCCGGTTTTTAGTTAACCTTACCTCAAGCTAAAGCATCTGAACTTTTGCATCATGCAAAAAATTTCAAGAGAGCTTTTCAAAGAAAGAGAATTTTTGAATGGATGAACAATAAAGATGAAATTTTGGTAAATCGTGTTACAAGTGAAGAAATTATTTCTTCAACAATGAACCAAATAAATTCAATATTCAATAATGAACCTAGCTGAAGACAGTGAAACTGAGTCTGACAGTGACTGTGAGAAAAAAAAAAAGTTTGAAGAAGGTTTGGTTTTTTGGTGGAATTTCTTTCAAGTTCTTGGAGCAGCAGAGTTAAATCAATAGGAAATAATGGCTGTTTACAAAAAAATTCAAAAGAAACTTCATCAAGATAATATGAAAGTTCTCAAACAAAGGATGGTACAAGAAATGACTAAAAGTAATAAAAATAATTTGGGGGTATTAAAATGATAATGTAGAGGTAAATAAAAGGGATCAAGTTTAATTTGCTTAAATTGAGTTATTACATGCTCTTCTTGTACATGGATACAGGTAGGTTGAAAAATTAAATCATTTAAACCAGAATCTGCAAAACACTAAAATCTTCAAAATTCTAAAATTCACACAGGCTCAGGTCCCAAACTGTGCAGATTTTTCAGACTCTACTGTATAGCATTGCTTTTGTTTAATGATAGTGCAATGTAGTTTTAGAATACATTAAATTGTAATCAAATATGAAATTATAATTTTTTTCTTTGTTTATGACTAAATTTCCAAATTATGTGGATTTCTGGTGGTTTTTTTTTTGTTTTGCATACTTGGTTGAATACCTTATTTAATATATATATATATATATATATATATATATATATAGCTTTTAATAAATATTTTCGCTGAATCACCTCTTGCTACTTATGATCTTACTTACAGAATATCTCTTGAAATTAGGGACAAATGAGTAATTCACCATACCAGTAAAAAAAAATAGCTACTTAACTTAGTTCGAAACCTGTTCCAAAATGAAAGTATACTAAAATAATAATACAAAACTGCAAGCAAAATCGAAAAAGTAAAAAATGGCCTTTGTAGAGAAGACATTGATATTAGCTATCAATGCAAAACATTTAAAAATATTGAAATGCAAACTAAGTATATAAAAAAAATTTCTTCCATAGAATGAACATTGAGCAGGTGAAAAAAAAAATCATTTAAATGTATGAAATTTCAAACAAGATATTAAAAAAATTCTCTTATAGGATTAATTTAGAACGTGGGTTTTTTCTCGTGAGTGAAGTAGCCCCTTATGCAACCCCACCCATAAGAACATAGCAGGGGGGAAAACAAGAAAACTGGTTTTGTAGCAATAGCAAGTGTTTTGCACTGGAAGGCTAATATCTTTGAATTTGCTCTATCTTAAAGAAAGTAAATATGCTCATTAAATGCCATTTGTGATAGATTAGTTTCTGCATCTAGCCATAAAAAAGAAAAAATCTAAACAATTTATTTACTTCTGCAACATTTAGATTAAACCTACATAATTTTAATGATTACAAATAATTAAGGATTTATTAACTGTTCATCTTAAAAGAATGCATTATTCAAATAATTAAAAAAACATGCAACAATCCATTTGCAGTTTACCATATCCTATGCAAATAGGTTTCAAGAATGTATTTGTGCAGTTTATATTCCACAGTTTTAATGTACTTATGCAGTTTCATTTATAAGTTTAACTCTGCTAAATAATTCTTTTGATATTATTTTATTAAATCTAGGTTTTTCATACGATGCAGAGCAGGACGTTTTGATGACAGGATTTGTAGGTGGACAAAATCCCTTTTTCCGATTATCTCTGAATTATACAAAACCACGCGTATTGGTTGCTGAATGTCTGTATTTTCGAGATCCGTACTATTTTAGGTGTAAAAAATCAGAAGTGTCGATTAATTGTGATCGTAAAGTAGCCATTTGCGCTGTTGGTTTGAGGGAGTTTCAAAAGTTGCAATAGCTTCCTCTAAGTTTGAAAGAACGTCGTGACTATTTTGTTTTATTTGAAAGCACAAGTTTGCTGATCTAATGTCATAGCTTTGTCAAGGTCAGATTTAACTCATTTTTGTTTGATAATATGAGATATTAAACGTCGCTTTACCGATTTTTTCAAAGGCTGAAATTCTGGATGATCCTTGATGTTGTTTACAAATTTCATTTTGACTTTCAACAAATTATTCAGCAATAAGCATTTTTTTTTTTTTTTTAATCAAAGTGCCATTCCTAAAGTATTCAAAAATTCAACAAACTCCTACAGATCAGCAAGTTTTTATTAATAAACAAGCATCATATTTTAACTTCCAGTGCATGTATGTATGTTTAGTTCAAATCTTGCAAGTCAAATTTAAATCATTTTTAATTATCCTATTGAGCTGAAACAATGAATACATTTGTAATTTGAATGACAATACAATATTATTATGATTTAAAGAACAGAGAAATTTGCTTAGAATACTGTTTCTGCGGGGCTTCACAAAAATTTAGATTAAAACTTGCAAGTTAATTTTAAACCAATTTCAATAATCTGATTGAGCTGAAACTTTGCTCAGGATATGTAATTCTGATGACAATGCAATATTATTATAATTTATGGAACGTAGCAGTTACACTTTTTTTAGAGGGCCAAATAAAAGATTAGTTCAAATTTGCAAGACAATTTTAAACCACTTTCAATTATCTGATTGAGCTGAAACTTTGCCTACATGTGTTTTTCTGACGACAATTTTATTAACTTATAATTTGACGAACGTAGAAATTATGCATTTTTAATAGGGCCACATAAAAGATCGCGGAAAAATTGTTGCTAAAAAGCAGAAATTTTAATTAAATTTCTACAAAATTACTATAGCTTATTGAGATACACAATAGCATTTTTAAAATTGAAAACAAAGTGCATAGCAGTTGTATTTCTTTTACAGGGACACATAAAATATTCGAATACATTACCGTCTATATGCAGAAATTTTATTCCAAATTGAATAAAATTTATATAGGTTATTTATTCACACAACAGCATTTTTTCAACCGAAAATAATTTTGGTAGCATTTATATGTTTTACAGGCTATCACAAAACATTAAAGTTTTTTTTTAATATGATTTTCTTTAAAAATTTTTATTTTTCAGGATTACACAAATTTCTCGAGAAATTCCGAGTAGACAAAAATACCAGCTGAGTTAGTATTCCTATCTCGAAAACGAGATTCATGCTCAGAACGAGATTCATTTAGTATTCATGTTCACAAGGTGTCCTTTCGAACTAAATTGATGATGCTCTAGAAATTTGTCATTAACTTTTATCCCATATTTCGAACTGTTTTCGCGATACGAATGCTAATGTCGCCATTTTGCACCAGGTGGTGTTGCAAGCGGTCTCATCTAGTAGCGCATAGCCTCTTTACTATACCTAGACACCACATTTATGAATATAGATGCAGTCGTTCGGCAGTTAAGAGAGTGATAACGGACTTTAGTGGGCACCCTGTATTTTTATTTTAAGATATTGTTAAATAACCAAATATTTATCACTGTTTGAGTATTTTATTAGTGATGCATTCAAAGAAACAGCAAAAACTAACTAAACTTCAACGAAATAATTTTGTGCACCTAGATTGTCAAAACGCCCCACTGTGTGACGGTCGGTTAAAACCGTCGGATGACCAAAAACTTGCCAACCCTGCAATATACTAACAATACAGACAATGAATGATGCAGTATAAATATGGCTTAGAAATTTTGAGATTTAGATGGAAAATAATTTGTTTGAAAATAAAACATTTTCCTTTAAGATTAACATAGCATACACCTATTTCTCTAAAATTTTAATACCCTAAACCAGAGGTTCCCAAAGTGTGCTCAGCGGAGCGCTTGGGGCTCCGCCTATACTTTTCAAGGGCTCCGCGGCGTTCCAGGAAAATAAACGAAACATGAAAGAAATTAGCATACTGCAAGGAAAATTTTTCCGAAAGTATGTAGGAATTTGTGTGTGTGTGTGTGTGTGTATGTACGTAAAAAATAAATACATCACTGATTTAAAAAATACAATACTTTTACCAACAGAAAAATTTTGCATTATACATTTACCAATTTTCTGTATAATATTTTTGGTTTGAACTACTTTATTTTATGTTTCTGTATTTAATTTGTTTTAAAAATTCGATTCAAAATAGCTACAAGAAATAATATTCTGTATCGAGTGTACAATGAGAAATGAAAGAGCAAAGACGCTCCAGTGCTGTTATCTTTGCTTGCCGAACAAAAGAGAGAACAGTTTTGTTCTTTGGAACTCCGCCTATTTATACGTTATATTCTGTGTGAATTTACATTAATGTATATATATATATATATATATATATATATATATTATATTTTAATTTCCTTAATCTGTTTATGTTATTTGTATATACTGTTTTTCATAGTACAACAATATTTGTTGATTAAAACCTCTTTTTCGTAACAACTTGTATCATTTAATAAACTCTCATTAGATTCATTTAATATTTGTATACGTTGTTGTGTAAGTAGTTTTCTTTTTTCTTTTTGCAACATTAATTCCTTTAATCTGTTTATTTTATTTTTTATTAATTCTTATTTAAAATTTCTTTGCCGTTTTACATAACTGTACTTAATTTTTAAAGCAATGTATGATGCTGAAAACACATTGTTTTTAACATCTTGTATCATTTAACAACCCCTCTTTTAAATTTTGTTTTAATTGATCTCGGCATTGGCTAAGATTCTTATGTTATGATGCCACATTTTCCTATCAGAAATAAGGCTGTAGCAATTTTTGAAATATATATTGGTTCTTTATATTTGTCATCACACTAACAATCTAAACTTTTGCTCAGCTCCACTCCTTGCTTAGACTTTTCGTCAATGAGTACCCGCCCTGATATAAATTTAACCCCACCCATATATCCCGTTTCGTTAGTAAAGTTTTTCTAGTAGTTGCAGTTCTTTTAACATGTATAGTTTTAACCGTATGTCTATTTTGAGGCAAAAACAATGGTGAAAGAAAGTTTCTTTCAAAACTATAATTAATAGCTAAATACTTCAAATGAAACATCCAAAAAAAAAAAAAAGTGAACGATGCTGCACCTAACCATACAGGTTATAGATTTTGTCCTGCCTACTTAAACGACGATCTGCTTATAGATGTATTTTTAAAAAATGGTTGAAAAGAAGCTCCGTGGCGATTCATTTTCGTTGCATGTTTAGAAGTACTAGAAACGTAAACAACGAAAAAAGAATCCGTAATCGCATGATTCTATTACGGGTGGGCGGGACTAGAGAAAAGGTGTTATTAATTACTCTTGGGCGACTGGGCCTACGCATTTTCTTTCCTTTCGCTAGTATCCTACAGCAGGGATCGGACGCTTAAGGCATTTTTTAAGAAAAAATATCACTATTTGTTTATGGGAAAATAAATCTAGGTTAAACGCACAAAATTTCACCTTATTTAAGAAGAGATTTTTCCATAAGAAAATACTGGTACCGAAGAATTTCCTGGTAGTAGAATTTCAGGACAAGTACGATCCCTGCTACTGGGATTATACAGAAGTCTCTCTTTGTAAACGAAAGCTGTATAACTTACCTTTTTTACTGTGTGTATGTAGTTACTATTTTTATCTTTAATTCCGAGTTCATACTGAAAATACCGAAATAATATTTTTTATTTTAAAAAATGGATGTCATTAACCCTTTAATGGGCGGTGATGCCACCTGAAAATTTCACCCTTATAAAGTACGCGAAAATATACTTTTAATGGTTTACAAATAAATTTTCTTATAAATACTGGTGTCATTCAATTATTCAACATTTTTAGAATACAAGTACCTTGCCCATGAAACCCTGTAAGGGTTAACAGTACTGCTCGAACGTCGCTCGGGTAAGAAGAGTTTTTTTTGTTCGTTACTAACAGCTTTCAAAAAACACAAATTTTTAACTATAATTTTTGCTGCTTTTGACGGATATACAAGGCAATTCAATACAAAAAAAGTGATTTTTAGTCCTTATTTGTAATTTATTGTGTCCAATAATAGTAATATTAAATAAAACTTTTAAGGGGTTAAATAGAAAACTTTATTTTCAAAATTGTTAGTATGAATTCAGAATTTCTGTATCAAGAAAAAGGCCAAACTGAAAACATTGACCCCATGTTGGAAACTAATGGTTCAGACTCACTCTTATTCAGCAGATTTTTCTCTGCTCCATCAAAAAAAAAAACAGTTTGTAAACCATAGAGTACCGTGGGGTTAAGGGGCTCCGCCTTAGAAATTCTTCCCAAAAAGGGCTCCGGGAGCCCAAAAGTCTGGGAACTACTGTCCTAAACTGTTCTAGCTGTTGTTCCAGTAAAATTTTGGTTTAGATATAACATTTAGAAATAAAATGTGTGTAAAAAACACTTAAAACTACCATCATAATTTTCGGCCTATAATCCGCAGCTGCAATTTTTAGCGCTTATAAAAAAATTTCAGCAGATAATCTGCATCTGTGTATAATCCACGGATTATACGCCAGACTATACGAGGATCACTCATTGTTTTCAACATTCCAAAGTACTACTAATGAACCACCTCCCTATTTATTTAGTTGCTATTTATAATTGTATTAAAATAAGTGAAAAAATAATAATAAAATAATTAAAAGTTAAAAAAATACAAAATTTTTTTCCATTGAATCCTGAGATTAAATCTTACATCTAAAGCGGAGAATGTCTTGTGATCGATTTGGCTATAGATTTATGCTAATAATCGATGCCTATATCGATTTTACTATAGATTTATGCTAATAATGCCTATATCGATTTGACTATAGATTTATGCTAACTGCGATACCTATATCGATTTGGGCCTACATTTATGATAATTCCGATACCTATATCGATTTAGCTTTATATATACAGACCTGCCAACCTTTGAAATTGAGATATCGTAGCACACAAAATTTAAATTAATCCGGAGATTGGTTGGTTGGTTTTTCGTGTTTCACAGCCATCTTTTGACATTCGTAAAATGAATAAGGTTTCAGTCTTTCATCTTAATATAGCAAATTTTTTCCTCTGAAAATTTTTATACGATTTTTAGAGTTTATTTTCGTTTTGCAGCGTCTTTTTTTTTTTTTTTTTTTTTTTTACATTTGTAAAAGCAGCCTGGTTCCAATTTTTTAGCTCAGTGCAGTCAATTTTGACGAAATTCGCGATTTTTTTCCCGCCATCATTTCAGGATATTCACAATTTATTTCCCAGAATCGTAATTCACATTTTCCTATCACGATTCTTTGTTGAAATCCGCACTTTTTACCATGAACTTTTGACGAAATTCGCATTTTTTACGCGATCCTTTGACGAATTTTGCGTTTTTTTACCACGATCCTTTGACTAAATTAGTGTTTTCTTTCTGCGATCTTTCGATGAAATTTGCATTATCTTACTGATCTTTTCACGAAATTCGCGTTTTCTTTCTACGATATTTTGACAAAATTCACGTTTTTACCACGATGCTTTATTTTCTTCTGCGACCAATTTACGAAATTGATTTTTTTTTTTTACACGTCATTTGTCGAAATTCGCGATAGTTTATCGCAAATCGTGCGATTTTGCACATTATTTCAAACCTTGGCCCTCAAGGAAACCCTTCCAGAATTCTTAAAATGGCACTTTGTTTCTAAGGAAGGGAATTCCTGAATAAATATTTACAAAAACACGATTAGAGTGTTTTATGTTAAGAAGTTTTTTTTTTGCAGCCCAGAATTTTTTTTTCTCATGAGCATTTTTTAATGTCCAAATTTTCAGACTAATGGCCAATTTTTTTAAACTTTCGGAAATGAATACTTGGAAATTTCGGAACAGAATCACTCCTGAAAAATATGCTGCACGAGATAAAAAATCGCAACTAAAAACAAAAAATGCTTTTGTTTTTTGCAAAAATCGTAGTTTAAGACCAATTTCCGTAGCGTCGTAATTTATAGGTCTAAATCGTAGCAACTACGATTTTTTCGTAGCAGTTGGCAGGTATGTATATATGCTAATAATCGGTACCTATATCGATTTAACTATAGATTTATGCTAATTGCGATACCTATGTCGATTTGGGCCTACATTTATGCTAATTACGATACCTATATCGATTTGGCTATAGATTTATGCTAATAATCGATACCTATATCGAAATCATCTTCTGCTTTTTTAATAGTTAAGTTTAAATTCTGCATTGTTAAATAACACGTTCTCTCTTAGACATTATTATAACTTTCAACGTCATAACAATACACTATTTCATAAATGATTGAGATTGAAATTTTTGAAAGAGATGAGTTGAGAAACGCTTTGTTCATCATAGAAACAAAGTGTTGTTTCTATGATGCAAACATGTTGCCAAAAGGCTAAAAAAATAACATAAAAATTGGAAGACACTTCCACTAGCACGTTCACGTCATATGTGAACCAATCACGAGCAACTCCGCGAATGGTTGATAGCAGACAATCGTGCTGTAGAAACTGGATGTCTGACGTGAACTTCTGCCTAAAAAATATTTCAGCAGATAATCCGCACTGGTAGATATCCACACTTAGGTTTTTTTAACAGATAATCCGTGGATTATAGGCGGGAAATTACGGTAACGGAAATTATTCACAGGCTTCAGTAATATTATATTTATTACTAAGAAGTTTCAAAGCATTTGCACAATAAAAACTACCGTAATTTCGGGTAGATAAGCCGCGGCTTATACGTGTTTAAAAGTTAAATTTTACCTTTTGCGGCTTATCTGCCGGTGCGGCGTATACGAAGTAATAATGATTTTTTCCAGAAAAAAAAAAAAAAAAAAAAATAGATCATGTAATGTTATAGAGTGAAAATCTGAAAAATATTAAAAATGCTTCACGGATTGGAAATAACAATCATTAAAAAATATCGGAAAGTTCTTTTATTTCATTAAAAAAGGAAAAAAAAAAATGTATGCATGGTTTCTTTCTGCATAACGAAACGTATTACTCAAAGATAACGATCTCATTTTGATAACGTTCAACTTCCCACTCCACCCCAACACCGTAAACAGCAGAGTTGAATAAAACTGCAGATAAGCTCTCTTCCTTTTTATAAACTAGGGGTTTTGAGGAGTGCTGTAATTTTCTAATACCTTATTATATTTTAATAAAATTTTGTTACACAGCTTAATTTACTGTTATTGCAACTTGCTGAAAATTTGAACAAAATCGGACAATTAATAATAGAGATTTTTTTTTTTTTTTTTTTTAATAGCTAAGAAAAAACGGGTTTTGCTTTTCGTTTTTTTTTCTTTTAAATTATTTTTTCTGTTTGCTTGCAGCTCAATAATTTCTTTTTACTGCACTTACGCAAAGTGAAGTTGCTGACACATTTAAGGAATCCTTTTTAATCTCAGTTTTGCATAATCGCGGCGTATTAATAGAAAAGAAAGTAGATTCTCTTGTTTTCTTTAAGTGTGTGCATTTGCGAAAGTTATTTTTTATTTTCAATAATGAGCGCATGTATTTAATTTTTGTTTACCGTCTTGCGTATAAGTCGATCCCCTAATTTATGTTGTTAAAAATAAGAAAAAATTCAAAACTATAAGTCGACCCCCAAAAAATTAAATGATCCGCAATTCGGAATCGCCGAAGTCCGGATTTTGGATTTTGTACTGTATAAGCGCGATGGGGAGTGCGGCAGCACCGATTTGGTATCAAAGTTTTTTCTGGATATATATATATATGTATATTTTTTTTTAGGTCTTGCGTATTAGTCGACCCCCCCACTTTGAAGTTCTTTTTTAGTCCAAAATTTCTCGACTTATACGCGAGTATATACGGTGTTTTAAAACTTTCTTAGAACATTTTATTTTAAATATTTACAGAATATATCAAATCGGGTACCAATTAATTTCTGTTAATAGACATTAATGTTTACAGTTAGTATAGTGAAGAAATTAAAAAAAAAAAAAAAACTCTTTATACGTCTCTCCCAACGTTTGCCAATAGTTCATGTCAGAGCATATTTTAAGGAATTTTTACTGGGCGACAAATGGTTTAGTCTGTTGTCTCAAATAAATGTTCATAAATCAACCCCTACCCCTGATAATAGCAAACCAAATAATAAGAATATCGACTGGCTCACAAAATTTTATATCTTATTAGTTATGTCTATTGTACTTCTCTTGTTGCTGGTTAGTAAACTACAAAATAGTCATTGAAACATGTAAACCGCTTTTATCTATAGTTAGGTAAAATTAAAGAGGTTACATTCTCGTTTCATACAAATTTTTAATTGTTATGTTAGTACTGGACCAAACCAGTGGCGTGGGGTGAAAATTTTCGGTGGTCATCGCAATTATTTAAGTTTGTGGTGAAAAATTATTAACTCTAAAATTCAATGGTTGAATGTTCAAAAAAGAAACTTTAAATCTTACCTTCACTTATACATGAACTCCAAATGTTCTGCTAAAACTGGATCGTAGAGTTTTAAAAGCTTATTAAGAGTTTTAAAATATTGCTTGGTCATCGCTGCATCCAGCGATGACCGGACGCCACGCCACTGGACCAAACATAACATCTAACCTACCACATTCGCATACCTAATTAAAACTTTATGTAAGAAAATTATCATTTAAATTCAATTTGAAATATTGCTTATTAGTTTGTACACTTTCCTTTTGTTTATAACCATACTATATCAGACTAATTAAGTTGTTGGAGCCTAGAATAAATTCTGAAATTCAAAAATAAATTTGACTTGAATCATTAAATAGTTGGTGAAATAGTACCTTAACTGTAGTTTTAGACCCAATGTTGAACTAATCAAGAAAACATACTTTCCTCTTGATGGATAAAAATCATGAAATTTAAAAATAATATAAAATTACTATGTTAAATTTTATAACATGTTTCCAAAATGTAAAATGAATAATAATCGTAGTGGTTAAACATATTTTGACTTTTACAAGTTACTATATTTTGCAAAGACTGGAACTAAACAAGGAATCAGATTTTACTCTATGTTTTCAAAAATCAAACTGTATCAGTAAAATATTTCCAAAATGCTACAATAACAGATACAATGGTTTAAAATTTTAATACAAAGGACTGTCCAGATTTGTATAATATAGACGCACGCCATGCGCGGAAATTTTTCCGTAAAATTCGGAACTTTGCGGAAATTTTCAGAAAGAAACACGTAATTTTTGTTCTTGTTTTTTTTTTTTTTTTTTTTTTTAAGTATCGAAAAATTAAAAAATATTCCCAAATTTTATGTACGATTTATTTATTGTTTGGCAGTGGTGATTCTGTTCCGAAAATTTAACGCATTCGGTTCCGAAAATTTAAAAAATTCGGCCATCAGTCTGAAAATTCAGACATAAAAAATATCATGGAAAAATATTGTGAATTTCAACAAATGGTCGTCGAAAGGAAAACCAATTTCGTCAATCGTTCGCAGAAAAAATCACCAATTTCGTTAAAGCATCGCAAAAAAAGAGAATTTCGTCAAAGAACCGCGAAAAAAACGTGAATTTCGTCAAAGGATCGTAAAAAAAGATTATTTCGTCAAAGAATAGTAAAATTTTATGTATGATTTATTTATTGCTTGCCAGGGGTGATTCTGTTCTGAAAATTTAAGGCATTCGGTTCCAAAAATGTTTAAAAAAAAAAAAATCGGCCACCCGTCTTAAAATTCAGACATAAAAAAATATTGCGAATTTCAACAAATGGTCGTTGAAAAAAAAACCAATTTTGTCAATCGTTCGCAGAAAAAGTCTCCAATTTCGTCAAAACATCGCGAAAAAAGGCGAATTTCGTCAAAGAATCGTAAAAAAAGATAATTTCGTCAAAGCATCACAGAAAAAACGCAAATTTCGTTAAAGGAATGCAGTAAAAAACAAATTTCGTAAAAGCGTAGTGGAAAAAGGTCAAATTTTGACAAAGAATATCGAGAAAAAAACGCAAACCTCTTAAAAGAACCGCAGGAAAAACTAATCCTTCAAAGGATTGTGAAAAAAGAACCTGAATTTCGTCAAAGGGCGGCGGAAAAAGCTTGAATTTCGTCAAAAGATCGCAAATTTCGCCAAAGAAACGCGAAAAAAAGCAAATTTCGTCAAATCGCAGAAAAATGCAAATTTTGTCAAAGGAGTGCAGGAAAAAAGCGAACTTCGTAAAAGCATAGCGGGAATTTTGTCAAAAGATCGCGAAAAAATGCAAATTTCGCAAAGAATCGCGGAAAAAACACGAATTTCCCCAAAGAATTGCGGAAAAAGCGTGAATTTCGCCAAAACGCCGTGGAAAAAGTGCGAATTTTGTTAAAAGATTGCAGGAGAAAAACGGATTTCGTCAAAGGATCGCAGAAAAAACGCAAATTTCGTCAAAGAATTTCGGAAAAAACGAGAATTTTGTCAAAGGGTCGCGGTAAACACCGATGAGCTCATCGGTTTCTTTAATGATAATACCTATGAATGGACCTCTCCCTGCAAAATGTGATTCAGCTGTTTCAGAAGCAATGTCACATTATTTCTGTGAACAGAGTGACTGGCATTTCGTGCGATGAGGTCACAATATTAAGGATTAAGCTGCTTTTAAAAGCATGACAAAATAATTGATAAGAATTCACCCTTCTTACCATGGATTTTTAGGTTTATTATTTTTTAGCCAAAATAATTATTCTTTAATTAATATTAATTAATTTTTATTTTAAATGGTAATTATTTTAAAACTACTGTGCCTAATTCATATCGTCAAAATAATAAAACACGTTATTTTATTAAACGTTAAATTAATCTCCAGAAAGTTTTTGACCCAATATTTATGTGCGCAGAAAGTTTCTGGTTTTTACAATTCTGGGACAGTCTTATGCAAATAGTAGAATTAAGCAGGTAGAGAAAACGATTTTGTTCATGTTTAAAATTTTTTAAACTTTATTAATTATTTATAATGTTTGCGAAATCCTACAATAATATATCCGTTAAGTTATTTTACAAGTAACTGGCTTTAGCAAAGCATTTTTTGATAAACCCATGTTCTCATACGTTTCTTTATCTGGAAGTGTTCTACTTTTTACTTTGCTCTCTGGGAACCTTGCAATAGCAGGTCTTGGATCATAAAAAGTTGTTCCAATTCCATTAAGAGCAATGAACATCCTTGAGTTTAAGGCTTCTCTTTATACTAGTTCCAAGTGTTTTTTGGATTTAAGCATTGTAAGTATGGACACAATTCCATGTGCCAACAACTTTATTTGCCAACATTGTGAGGTGTCAAAGAAACATATGACAGGACCAATTTGTTTAAAACAGAGTGATGTTGAGACACCTTAAAGTAGAAATAGTCTTGCTGTTGAGAAGGACGCAGATTTTCAGCTGCTCACAAAGCCATCACATCATCATTTAAATAGGCGACTTCGTCTTTACCAAAAAAGTTCTCAATATCAAGGTGGGCTGCATTAGCAACTTCTGTTGGTCTTCGTGCATTTAACAAAGCATCTATCCTGTAGGAGATGCTTACTTTATCCTCTTCCAATCTTTGAGAAACAAATTCTTTATCAATATAGTTTCTTTTCTCACTGCAGATCAGCATCTCTTGGTACAAAACTAACGAGTTGTTTTTACATCTGCGAGGATTTTCTTCAATTTACTAATCACTTTCAGATTCCTAAGTGCCTTCATTTATTTCCATCAACTGTTCTTCGTATTCCTCAGGACTTACCCATCTTTGATGAGCGTCAAAGAATTTGTAAAAAAATTTCTTTGACAAATTCTATATCAATTCTTTATCAGACAGTGTAATGAAGGACCTTTGACTGTCTGTCTCAAGTTGAGGAAAATTGTTCCGTACTGCTTTTGTCAAGCTTTTAAAGTGTTTTACGAACTGTACTTCAAAATATGCAGAGAAACAAAAGGCACTTTGCTTTTCTGTTCCAGATATTTCTTCAAGCACTTTAACGCGTAGAGCAGAAACTCGATAAAATGTTGCTTGATGATTCCAATTATCAAATTCAAAGTTAGTCTTTACCCAAGTACCGTTTCATAAGAACACAGAGACCGCTGTTTTTGCCTGTATTTTTCTTCACCCACTTGCAGTTAAGCCTGTCAACTTATTTTTTGTGATATTCTCAGTGCACAAATTATCAAATGCAACCTTGGCAAAATCCACGAGGCCTTCTGCTCCTAGCTTACTGAATTTATATTGTACTAGAAAAACTCATTCTATGTCCTGATCTTTTGAAAAAAATTGTGCTCTAACAAATTTATTCCATATTTCTCAACAGAACGATCTACTTGGATAGCAAAACAAAAAGCATTTTGTAACTGTGATACGGTGTTTTCTTTTACTTCTATGACATCTGTTGCCATTCTTATCTCCTGAGTCAAAAAGGCAGCTTATGTTATTCACCTGTTTAAAAAAAGTTGCCGGTACCATACCCTATCACTGGGCGACAATATCGCGGTACTAGGCGACACTAGTGTCGCCTACTTTATATGTTATTTTATGCTCTGGTTCTTGTTGTCAAAATGATTATTTATCATTACTTATTTTCGGAAAATTTAATTGATTAATTATCATCAATTAATTAACACAACACAGTTGTGTTATTTAATTGATGGATTCGAATAAAAAATAGTGTTATTTGTAATTCTAGCGTTATGTTTTATATTAAGAATTCCATAAAATATATTTGTACTTGCCGATCCAAGGCTGAAATGTGCGATGCAATTGGATAAATTCACAAACCAAAAGTTATTTATTTATTTTCATTATTTGAATTAAATTTAAAATTCTAATTAAAAAAATGGTTTTAAAAAATGCGCGAAAATCTTCAATATGGCGTCTATAGTAGTACATACACCACTTTCAATAAGTGCGGCTTATACGCCGGTGCGGCGTATATGATGGAATTTCAGTTTTTTTTTACCATTTTTGGACATAGCGGCTTATACGCCAGGGCGGCTTATCTACCCGAAATTACGGTACTTAAAAAAAAAAAAAAAAAAAAAAAATTATAAATGATCCAATTTTGAAGATAAATGTGAAAAGAAATATCTTTTAGCAACAGGCCCTGCATTATTAAGTTAATTGGGAAAATTTTTCACTTAAATATAGACATTCATTCAACACTGATTTTAGGTACATTTACAGGGTAACCAGAAATAACGTAACATTGACAAGAAGTAACATCATGGTTGATAATTTTGTTATTACTCGATTCTCAGAAGTTTTTTTCACTTATTAATCTTTGTTCTAAATTCTAATTTTTTTAATAGGATGGCAAACAAACAGAACAGGATTTTGGAGCTTCATCGTCAAGGAAAGTGTGTAGTATGAGAGTTTGCTCAATTGCCTCACCCAACCATTTTCAAAGCAATCAAGGGATTCAAGGATCTTGGCCATGAAGGAGACCGACGAGGAAGAGGCAGAAAAAGGACTGAACACTTCCAGAAAACAACAATTGGCACATATCCTGAAATTATCAGGTGTTGGTGAGAAAAATAGCAAGGCAGACAAGGATTGATCTTGAATTGGTTCGACTTATGGCCAAAAAGGAGCTGAATCTTCATTCTTACAAGATCAAACAAGTGGAACTTCTCACCAATGGAAACAAATGAGTACAGCTCGAAAGATACATGAAGCTGCTGAAGCGAGCTGCAACTCCACACTGGGAGCAGATCCTGTTTTCTAATGAAACACTATTCTCGATGGAAAAATCTTACAATCCCCAGAATGATCGGATTTGGTCAACAACTTCTCCAGACAAGTTTTCTATGACTCAACATCGTCAAAATTCCAAATCTGTCATGGTGTCAGCAGGAAACTATACAACAGGCAAAACTCCTTTCATTTTCATCGATTCTACAGTCAAAATCAATAAAGATGTGTACCAAAAATAAGAGACTTGGAGATGGAGCTGGGAGCCGGAGCACTCCGGAACTGTGTTTTCTTTGGAGCTCTAAATTTTCTCTGCTCCAGGGCTCCTTTAGTTTGATATTGTTTTAAATCTTTTTTTTCTGTCTTTTAAATTACAAGGCTTAAAATATTTTAATTACACCATTATTCAGGATTTTAATTATACTATATTTTAGGGTTTTTTTTAAAATTAGAGATGGAAAACTTCTCACGAAAACATTGTAAAACTATTTCACTTCTACTTCAGCTAAGTGGCAACACTATTTAAAAACAAATATGCCCGCCAGTTGTTTGCAGGTGTAGTTGTACAATTTTGGTTGTTTGAAAAGTGTTAAGATTTTTGTGTTTAAAATTTCACCAAGCTTTCTTTTTTAAAAGTAAAAGCTAAAAGATGTCACATTTTCTGAACAAGCATTTCAAGTTTGAGGAGATGAAAAATGCATTTTGTCAGATCTAATGAAGGTAAAGGAAGAATTTGTGAGCAAAAAATTAACTGTGTAAATTAAAATCTGCAACTCAAAAGTGCGAAGTCGGAGCCAGTTGCTGGAGCCGGAGCCACAGTATTTTATCTGGGAGTGGAGCTGGAGCATCAAAAAATTTTCATCTCCTTGTCACTGCTAAAAAGAGTTACTTGTTGATGTGATACTTCCCTGGGCTCAAAAACACTTTGGAAATGGTGTTTGGACATTTTCAGCAAGATTCTGAGTCTTTTCATCAAACAAAATCCACACAGGAATGGTGTCGGGCCAATTTTCTAGACTTTAATTTGCCTCAAGAATGGTCTCCATACTCGTGTGACCTATAGCTGCAGATTCACAGTCACCAGTCGCCATGTGGTGGCTAAATTTTTTGCTTTGGTGACTAATTTCTAGTGTCTAAGTCGACATCCTTTGGTGAATTTCCCGTTTTTTTACGCGATCCTTTGACGAGAATCACATTTTCTGCGATCCTCTGATGAAAATTGCATTTTTTTCTGTGATCCTTTAGCGAAATTCGTGGTTTTTTCTTGATGCTTTGATGAAATTCGCCCCCTTTTTTGCGATCATTTGGCAAAATTTGCAGGGTTTTTTGTGGTCCTTTGATAAAATTGGTGTTTTTTCTGCAAACTATTGCCGAAATTCTTTGCCGAATTTTTTTTCCATTCCTTTGATAAATTTTTTTTCGTGATCCTTTGATGAAGTTGACGATTTTTTTTGCGAAGATTGACGAAATTTGCATTTTTCACACGATTCGTTGACGAAAAATGCGTTTTTTTCGAGGTTCTTTGACGAAATTCTTATTTTTTTTTTTCTGGAATTCTTTGACAAAATTCACGTTTTTTTCCCCCCTGATCCTTTGACGAAATATACGATTTTCCTGAGAAGATTGGCGAAATTCACTTTTTATTTTGCAATCCGTTGACAAAATATGCATTTTTTTTTTTTTGCGATTTTTTTGCGTTATCCTTTGGCAGAATTCACGCTTTTTCTGCTGACAATTGACAAAATTGATTTTTTCAGCGACTATTTGTTGAAATTCTCAATAATTTTCCATGATTTTTTTTTAAATCCGAATTTTTGGAACTGAATGCCTTACATTTTCAGAAAATTTAGAACACAATCACCCTTGTAACAGTCTGTGATAAGATTTTTTTTTAAAAGATATATTTTCTGGTGTGTTCTTGGAAAACTAATACTTGAATTTTACAGTAAACTCTGTCTAAGGCGGAATCGATCCGGACCAAGAAAATTTTCTGTAGTAGACAATATTCCGCCTTAGACAAATTTTACTCTATGTCTATGGATTCGCAGGGACTTGAAAATCTTTCCGAGTTAGACAGATTTCCGTCTTACACAGAGTCCGCCTTACAGAGAGTTTACTGTATTTTGATTTTTATAGAGCAAAATAATCTCACACATTCACAATTTTTTTTATATGCACTCTTGTATGACAAAATGAAAATAAGAAATATCACTTTCCTAATATTCCCCACTACCATGATTGCTTAGCTTATTTTTACAGATTTTTTTTTTAACCTTTTTCTTGCCCAACTTTATTTTCTGACTGTTCATAGCTGAAGATTTATATTATAGTTAATTTACATCCAAATTAAAAGAATTGTGTGATTAAGTGAAATACACACATTTGATGTAATTAATCTCATTATTTTTCACTTTGAATTCCTGAATTTTTTTCCCCATATAAATAACATTGCTTTTATGTGTTTCTTTCACGATGTGGACACTGGATTATTTGGGTTTAGGAGCCACTGGCTCCTAAAAAATTTTGGGAATCTGCACCTATAGTGTGACCTCAACCACTTGGATGGCTTGTGGTCAATTTGGGAGGCAAGGCCTTGTGCAAAGCCTCACAAAAGTTTGGAAGCTCTGAAGAGTCATTGATTCGGAATGGAAGTAAATCACCCCGGTCGAGCTGCGGTTAATTGCTGAAAATTTCACCAAACATTTGCGGCTCTATATCAAAGCAAAACGAAGATACTTTGAGGAAAAGTAATTTTTTTAAAATACGGACTATACGGTCTTCCATTTAAAAATACAAAATCAAAACAGAGTGTGCTTAGCACGCCTGGTGTATGCTGCTGAAGGCCTCTAAACTAATTTTATTCAAATAGATTTTCATTTGAAAAAAAAAAAAAAAAAAAAAAAATCATAGAAAATCAAGGAGTACACTACTAAAAGCATTGGGGCCCCCAGCATTAGGATCGTTTAGAAAGATTTACGTTGATTTTAGATATATAGTGATTGAAAGAATATTTGGCGATTTATCACCTGCACCCAGCTAAGAGAGAAATAACCACTCCCAAAATATTAACAAATAATTAACAGTGAAGATTGTATCAAAATCTATTCAGCAGAATTAAAGTTATAAACAAAATGAAATACAAATCTGCATTTTATATGTACAGTAGATATATCTTTTGTAATAGTGTTAACTTGATTATTGAGCTTTCCCCCATAGCTCTATAACTAAGCAATGTACAATGATATGCAACATTCTAAAACCATCCTTGAACAATTACCCAACTTAAGTGTAAGCCCTATCAAAATTGAGGGGTGGGGGGGTGGGGGGGTGTGGGGATTGACGGATTTACACGTTTCAGACACTGGAGATTCCGAAAAACATATTTTCAGAAAAAAAAAAAAAAAATGCTGTCCGTCTGTGTATGTGTGTGTGTCTGCAAATGCTCTATCCCCCGAACAAATTGAGATAGAGACTTGAAATTTGGTGTGTACTTAGTATATAATAATGTGAAGAAGCCTATTGAATATCCGTAACCTCGATTACCTGGAACTATTTTTTTCAGACTCTTGAAATTTTTGTTCTGATAAAAGGTATATAAAAATTTTCGAAATAGTTTAAGGAGTGAAGATAAAAAACATAAATTTTGCATAAAGAATGAAGTCTATCGGATAATTAGTTGACGAGATATTTGTAATCATATTTTTCACACTCTTCGATTTTTCATGACCCTATATTTCATTCAAATTTCAATTCAAAGATATATTTTAATTGGAAATGAGACTCTTAATCTAATGCAGTAAACTGTTGGTTAATATAATTATAATTTTTGGAGTTATAAGGATGTTTCTTTTGTGCAATTCGGCACTACTTAATTATCCTGTTGACTGAAATACTATCACCAAACTAAAACATTAAATGCCAATAACGGCTTATTGTAAATGTCACATTGACTTGACATATAATTCGATGTTTTATTTACATTTTTATTAATCGTTTACGAGATATTTGTAATCATATTTTCCATACTCTCCGATTCTTCATGACCCTACATTTCATTCAAATTTCAATTCAATTACTTGGTCTTATTATGTATGTATATATGTATTATGTTAATATGTATGTATGTAAATATTTGTTCTTTTGTTATTTAAAATAAAAATTATGCCAATTTGTTTAATTTTGTGAGTACTATGTCAATTTATATAATTCGTCGAAATTGGTCAATGGCATAATCAAGTGGTACCCGCAATTCAGTAATAGAGCATTATGATGTATTAAAAATATTTCAATATACATTTAAATTTTATTTTGGAATTGCAATGCCTTTTATAAATAGTTAACATATATTTTATTTTCAAATTTTATATTTAAGTATTGCACGGCAGCGCAATACTTATTTATTTCCAGTGTCACTTCTCAATGTTAATTTAACATGGAAAAGCCTATGGAGATCATAACTTTTTCATTTTTTCTTCCTACCTGTCCCTGATGCCACACATTTTTTGTTCTTTACTAATTCTAATAATATTATAAATTAAAAGTGTAAAAACGTTTGCCTGATGTCAGTGTCATAACGAATGGTAAAATGCCTTTGCATACAGGTGAATTATAACCCAGAGAGAAACATGGGCCAATTTTTTTTTACATTATTCAAATATTTTTCTTGATAATTCCAATTTTCGCTTTTTTCATTGAAAACCAACGGACATTTTTCATAGAAAATGTAACATTTTTACTTCATTGTTGCAAAAATTTCAAAAGCCGTAATAATAATTTATTTCTTTTTAGCTGAAAGATTTTCACGTAAAAAATTAAATTGAGCTAGTTTTTTTTTTTTCCCCCTTCAAAAATTAAAAAGGTGAATATGGCGTCATAGTGGAAATAAAAAAGGATATTTTCAGAATAAGTTTTTGCTTTGGTCAAGTTTATATTTTAGTAAAAAGTTTCTAGTGGATAGCTATTTTGACGCAGGTAGCGAACTTAGTGGGGAATTACATAACTTAAATTTTAAAATGTATTTTTTTGCGAGATGAGAACTATTTATACCCCAAGTTAAACTTAGGTAATAATTTTCTGATGTGTTTACATCACCCCTTGGGAGAGAATAAGGTTTAAAAATTTAAGTAAAACTTTTATTTTTTATTTTTTACTGTATCACAGCTATAATATTGTTAAATATTAGCAGTAAGGATTCAACACAATTTACATTTATATTCATAGTGTTCCTGAGTGGGAAATAGGGTATCTAAATTTAAGTGAAGTTAACTTTTTATGTTTTGATTATAGATTTTTTATGTTCAGATTAGAAGTTTTTGTCCAAACTACCGCAACCTGCATTACTACAGTGGTGAAACATTTTGAATTACACATTGGTAAACCGCATCCCACATTGTGATGCAATACATCAAAGCCTGATGATGATACTCTATTAATTTTGAAATGCATTCGTCTGAGTGCATTAGTTATTAAAAAACTTGACATATTAAACAAAAACATAATTTGAAGAACAAATTAAAAAACAAAATTTATTTTCTACATTGTTTAAGCCCGAGAAGGGACAGATTTATTCATTGACAGTTATTTCATTCAATTAGTTCTACATTTAATGTTAAATTTTTGTAACAAATTAGTTAAGCCAATTGAAGATTACAAAATAAAAATAAAATTCATACAATATGATACTTAAAACACCCCAAAAAATTAGATTCCGTTCAAATGAAATCAAAATAAATCTTAAGACTTTATTTAAAGTTTTGTATTTTGCATGCATCTTATCATTTTATGCACAATTGTCATAAACATAATACAAAATCTGCTATACAAATATTTTCAATTAAAAATGGAAGAAGTCTAAGATTTATTTCGATTTCATTTGAACGGAATCTAATTTTTTAGGGTGTTTCAAGTATCATATTGCATGAATTTTATTTTTATTTTTTAATCTTCAATTGGCTTAACTAATTTGTTACAAAAATTTAACATTAAATGTAGAACTAATTGAATGAAATAACTTAATATCTGTCCTTTCTCGGGCTTAAACAATGTAGGAAATAAATTTTGTTTTTTAATTTGTTCTTCAAATTATGTTTTTGTTTAATTTTGTATATCCATGATGGATAAGTATTACGGTGGCCCCCAACAAATAGTTTTAATGTCAAATGGGAGTATGTTTGAGACCACTCAGATTATTAAGGAACACTCAATATATTTAGAGTTGTGTATTTTACGATAAGTGTGATATGTCTATTGAACGGCACAATTATTAGGCAGATGAATTTATAATTGATAAATTTACTTGAATATATTTTCACCTTAAAAATTTGAGACATTCAAGAGATTGTATGACATTTGAATTGGGGACATTTTAAGTCACAGAGTTTTGAATGATAGAAACCCTACAAAAGAAAAATCTTTTGTACTTTTCCTAATAGTAGGAGAGCTGTTGAACATTTTTGAGTAGGTATTTGAGGCACCCTGAAATTTTGTGCAACACTTCTTTTGTAATGCCTGAATACAAAATCGAATATCTGGCTGAAAGATCGTGGCCCAAAACCTGTGCCAGACAGGTGTCAAGTGCCATTTTTTGACACTACCCAAAAAAGGTATTTGAGGCACGCTGAGATTGAAACAGAATAATATTTATACTTAGAAAAAAATATTTTGAAAATGACAGACACTTTAGTCGGCACAAAAACTGTGCCAGACACGTGTCAAGTGCCATTTTTTGTCTGGCACAGGTTTTGGGCCACGATCCTTCAGCCAGACATTCGATTTTGTATTCAGGCATTACAAAAGAAGTGTTGCACAAATTTTTAGGGTGCCTCAAATACCTTCCCTAAAATGTTTAACAGCTCTTGGACTATAATTTACAGATGTTTTCAGACATAGGTTGTATGTAAGTTTGATATATTGCTTGAAGCCTGCAATAAGATGGGCTGTGGGAATAAAAAAGTAGGATGTTGTAGTAATAAAAGAAGGAACATGTTGAATATAGAATCCAATACATTAATCTTTTTTTTATAAATACATAGTACTATTTAGTGTTTCCTTATTTCCACTGCTGAAGTTCGAAAGCTTGTTTTGATTATTCATAAATTTTATATTTATGTTTTAAATGTGAGCTTAAAATCTTTTTCAGATATTAATATATTTCAAAAAGATAAAATATGAAAAACATTACACAAAAGTCCAAAAAAATGTTCTTTAAGTACAATTAATATTTATCCAAAATTTGTAAAAGGTCTTAAAAAAGCAAATCCCTAAAAGTGCAAATTTCACTAAATTCTTAACCAATGGTAAGGAGTTTAAAATTTATTAGGTTATTGTAAAATGTTAAGTGGTGTCATGTAGAGATCTGCACAAGCCGGCCCATGGCCCAAAGCCCGACCCCGATTCAGCCCGCAGGCAAGGCTCGGGCCTATTTTCATTCACGGCATTCGGGCCGGGCCATATTTTTTCTGAAGGCTCGGGCCTGGCCAGGCTGGGCTTAGTGACGGACGGGGCTTACTTTTTTCCTAGGGGAACGGGCCATGCCGGGCCGGGCCTAATTTTTTTTTCTGTACAGAGCCAGGACTGGTTTCATACCTAATCTTCAAGGCCCAAAATTTTCAGTCCTAGTTTTGACGCAGCCCATATGAAAATCATTGTCTTGGCGTGGCCTGGTCCATTTAAAGATCAGTAAAATTAGCAAAAAGTTTTGCAAAAAATGTACACATTTTTAAATTGCCATTATTCTACAATTAAACATTCAAATTTATTATTTTTAAAGAATAGTAGATTTCTACACTTATTAAAATATAGCTAAATGAAAATATAATAAAACATGTGAAAAAGGAAACTGCCTATGACGAAATCCTGTTATAAACTGAAAAACATGTTGATTCATACAAAATTAATAAATATACTAATACGTAAGAATAGGATATATAATACATTTACAACTTGCTAAGAAGGGAACTTGTCTATAATGGATTTTTTTTTCATGCAATTACGTTTTAGAAGATTTTACTGTATAGCATTTTTCAGATTTTTAGCACTTCAATGCATGGAATATGGATTAAAGATATTAATGATAACGGATTCATTTACATACAAGAAATAGAGATTGATTAAAAAAATAAAAAAGTCGCAGCCTGTGCCACTTCTATAAAAATGAAGATTATAAACATGAAAAAAAAGTTAAGATATACATATTTGGTCAGAACTCCTCGTACGAGACAAATCTTTAACCAAATCGACATAAAAACCAATGTTTTGTAGAAATTCACTCAGGCCGAACTTTTAACTTTTTCATCCCCTTCGGGACGGCAGCCTTATGAAATTTTTAATCTTTTGTCACTGTTTTTTAAAAATCAGAAATTTGTGTCTTCTAGAATCGAGAAAATGCTCTGATTAAATAAGGAAAATTTTACAGTAAAATTTTACTGTTGAGGAAAAACAAGGATTCTGAGCGCTTCATGCAGCATGTATAGGTGTCGCTTGTCCCCAAGGGCCATTGGGCCGATAATTTTTTTTTTATACGGGCCGGGCCTGGGCCTGGAAATTTCAGCCCGTGCAGGCCTCTAGTGTCATGATCGAACCTGTTGACAAAAAGTAACTTTTTCCCATCTGCATGCTGTACTAATATTATTAGATTTTGAAAAGGCTCGAAATTTTTTGAGAAAGATTCTTATAATAAGGAACAGATACATAACTAGTGGGGCCTCTATGGATTATAGAAAATGATGTGGTATCCTCAGGGTGAAAAGGAAAATCTTTTCAGCCACTGTAAAGGATAACCATTATGTTTCAGGTCAGTAATCTCTTCTTTTTCTAATTGAAAAGCTGCATCAATAGCACAATATATTTCTTCTATATGGGCTAAGGTGGGCTAATATGGGGAGGGGGGGGGGGGGGGAAGAACACTCAATACTTCACAACTTTATTTTAAAAGAGAAATTCCACTACAATAATTACAAGTTTAAGTTTTGAAAAATTAAACTTCAGTCAGAAGGAATTGAACCCGCCACCTTTGGCTTGCAAGACCAATGCTCTACCAACTGATCTACTCATGCCCTGAATGAAATGCTGAAATTAAGATTATGTTTTGAAATAAAAAAGTCGCAAAAATGGTAAAATTCATTGAACTAAAGACTTTTTCAAAATTTTATGATTTGTCGTGTGGCATGAGGTATTCAGCTATAAGTATACAAAATTTTAAGTCTCTAACTTATCCAGTTTTCATGTATTGACTCTGTGACAGACAGACGGATGGACAGACAGAGCAGTGAGATGAATAGGGTTTCGCCAGATGAACGAAACCCTAACAAGCACTTTATCTACATTTGATAACTGTATGTGTTTTGTTATGGTACACAAATAGCGCAACATTACATAATTAGGGTATTGCCAAAAACATAACTGCTAATGATGCAGCAATTTTATCGCATATTTACATCAACAATATACATTAGCTTTGATGAAGGATGCACAATTTTGATCATAACCAGACTTATGATTGCATAGATTCATCGCAGGTAGTGTAAATATGCAGCCATCTCCAGTAAGGAAAATTTGAATATACAATCCTATGGTTGTAGCAAAACCTTTTTAACATGATTGCATTGTGTGCATAGAACATTATTCAACATCCAAAACTTAAATTCAAAATTGATTCCTTATAAAAATTAAAAATGAAGCTTTCTTCTGACCACTCATTTTGTTTTAGCTACTAGTTGACCTGCCCAGCATTGCTCAGGCTCATGGTAATAACATTAAATATATCATGTGTTGAATGATTTTATATTTTTAAACAAAAATCTATTCAATATAACATAGATTTGGGCCCCCATTGCCTGAATTAGTTTATATTTTTAAATGAAAATCTGTCCAATCGCATATAGAGTTGGAGTCCAAACTGCCTTCGGCAGCATAAACCAGGCTTAGTTATGTATGTTCTGGCTTACTTTGATTTTATATTTCTATACAAAAATCTTCCCAAATAAACCTAATGCTAGGAGCTTCACTGCTTTCGACAGTGCATACCTGCGAATTTGTATAGTTTTATACTTTTAAATGAAGATCTATGGAAATGAATCTAGAGTTGGGAGCACCACTAACTATGGTAGCATATAGTGGGTGCTGTTTTTACCTTTATAGTTATTACATTCAGCATACATGCTGATTTTATATTTGTAAACGAAAGACCGGCGTAGCTCGAGTGTGTGATAATAATGTCAAATATACCTAAAATCAGTGCTGAATATGCATCTGATTGTTATGTAAAACATCAGTGTTAAAATACTGATATTTAGTGTAGTGGTAAAAGGAGACATAAGAAATATTTTTCTTCCCCTTTATATTTTTTTAAGCAATCAATTGCATTTAATATTTTAAAAAATATATTTCTTCCTGTCCAGATAATTTGGAAGTTTTATATATATGATGCATAATTTTTATGTTAAAATATTGAAATTTAGTTGTAAAAAGCAGTGTTTTCTTCTCATTTCTTTTTACCATATTGAAATCCTATGAGAATTTTTTTATTTTCAAAATGATTATTTTATCCCTAAATCTCACTATTTCAATACCACAATTTTACTTGAACAGCAGCTAAAATGTTAGTTTAATGTATTTAAATTTTAGAGCATTAGCACAAAAATGAATGTACGTTATAAATTTAAATAAGAATGTGCAATGTTAACTCTATGGGAATTTTCTTTCTTTTCAAATTGATCATTTCCCCCCCAAATCTCATAATTTATGATCAAAATTATTATCGATCATTAGATAAAACTTTCGTATATTGCATTAAATTGCAGAACACTTATTTAAAATTAAATTTTTAAAATAAATTAAAATGTTCCTAATGTTAATCCTATGGGTAATAGAAACAAAAAAGATAAGTGTTGTGAAAGTGACTTTCAGAAAAGAATTATTTTGAAAGGGTTAATATTTTTTCAAATGAATACCAACATTTGAAAGAATAATGAACACAAAAGTAATCTGGCACTTTTCTTTTTTTTTATATTTTCATCTATGGAACAGATGCAGATTTTTAAACTTTTCAGAAAAAAAAAAAAAAAAAAAAAAGATTGAAATGGCATTTAGGAATTTTTTGTGAAAGGGGGCCTTGAAAGATGCACAAAAAAAAGAGAACCATTTTTTGTCGATTATTCAGTGTTAAAATTCAGTACCAAAATCGCCAGCATGAAAGCCATCTTGAGAAAAAAGAATATTTTTGATGAAAGTTTGTTGTAGTTTTTAATTAACATTGCAGTTAATTATTAAAAAAAATGAAAAACATGAGTCTCAGGTGCTTTAGGATCTTCCTTGGACTATCCTCATCCAAATTTTCAGACCTCTACATGCAGTAGATTTTCCTAAGTATCACACACACACAGAGAGAGACTTCTTTCATTTATTAATATATTATAGATATATCTATAAACACAAGTCAATGACCAATTCAGTGTTTCTAGTACTTCTATTACTTATGTATTGTATTTATGGATGTTTTTATAAGAATAAACAGCAAATAATCTTTAAGTACAGGCAATTCAATAACAGGAGCAAAAAATAAGTATAAAAATTGCATTTTTAAAAATTTATTAGTATCGATATGTTCATAAAAATATCTTGCAGAGTGATCTTGATAATTTTGTTTTCACATAGGTACATAGAATCAACAATTTATAACAAAGATGGAAAAATATGGAAGAAATAGTTACCTGTTCATATTCATCTGTGATTGTTTTTGGTTCTTCATGCCTTTGAAACCACATCATATATTTCGTATGAAACCTCCATGATTGCTTTTTTAATGCTTTAGCTGCTAAATATTGTGCTTTTGTTCCCTAAAATCACAAACAGAGTTACTGTTATTACATTTATTATTATATTGGTTTATTTATTATTATTAGATTAGTTATTTAGTTGTTGCTCATTTATAGCACATAATGCATAAAAGCTGTAAAAAAGAACAGGCTTCAAATAATTAAGTAATATAAATAATGGTATTAGTATTTTTTAAACCAAAAACTATAAATATTTAATAACAAAACACTTTTTTTATGATTAAAATATCACTAAAAGTATGATAATCATTGGGATAAAAATATGGCTAATATTATAATTTTAAAATAAATAATTCAAGAAAAATTAATAACACCTAATGGAATATTCAGTAGGGAAAAAAAAATCTTAACAGTTTTATCTGAACAAGCTGAAAAAATCCTTGATTGGTATAAAATTTTAACACATAATTTAACAAAAAATTAAAATTTTTGTTCATATCAACATGATATCAACAAGTTTTTTTCAGGGTGGTCACAAATCCTTCTATATATATAAAAAAAAAGTTTTGATTTGGAAATGGACCAATGAAAATCTGCGTAGATATTCCGGGTAGATCAGTATCCAATTTGAATGCTTAAGCATGGCCTTTCATCGTTAATATTAAAAAACTGTTGCCTACAAAAATATGAAAATCGGTGGTATTATAGAGAAATGTTTGATAAACATGCTGATGCAGACAGTTTTCAAATCGAAGAATTATTTTAAGAGATATTTAATGCTAAAGTCTGACAAAATCGTTCCATTAAAAAAGTTTTATTGGAGTAAAAACTATACATGAGATTTAATCATTTTTAGATCATTTTATACGTTATAAGTTCCCGGTGTGCAGATTGCATTTATTTTTCTTATTTGATTCATTTTTTGAGGTTTTATTTCAATTTTAAATTCAAATTTTCAGCATTTCGAGAGATTATTTTACAAATTTTAGAAAATATTAATTTAAACTGTTGCCAATTGTATAAACAGCACAAACAATAATGTTTACTTCAAATAAAAAATTTACACGTGACTATTACAAACAGAAAAAAAAACTTTAAAATTAGAATCAAATGATTACATGTTACTAGCAGGAAAATTACGTCATAAGAACCATAGGCACAGATGTCATATGCGCCCCATATTGGTGCATTTTTTTCCGACGCCAATTTGGCGATAACATCAATAGCATAAACAACAACATCCGGGTTACCATATCAAGCAAAATAACGACACTTTAGCACCAGTTAAGTACCCGTTGCGTATATGACATTGGCGTCAGAAAAAAATTGTGCCAATATGGGGCGTATATGACATCTGTGCCGAACCATATTTACATTTGAATTTTAAAAGAGAAATAAAATCTTAAAAAAAAAAAAAAAAAAAAAAAAAAAAAAAAAAAAAAAATCATTATTATGCGTTAAAACTTGTAAGTTGAGGAAATTACGTGATATTTAAAATGGCAAAAAATATAGCAAAACAATCTAAATTGAAAAATATATTTGCGCGAGATATTTTGAGATAATCTTTTCAACTATTATCGTGAATTTGAAGACAGCGCAAATAATATTTCCTTCTAACAACAAAATTATTTTCACGTGAATATTAATAAGATAAATAAAACTGGTGTAAATTACGTCAGATTTGAAACGATACATTTAAAATGAATTATTTAAAAGAACTATCTTATAGCACTGTTAAAAAATACCGGGAGACAATGACACTGTTTACTTAATTCATTTTACATTAGTTTATTTTAAAATTTTTAATTAATTTTTTTAATTAAATACGAAAACAGCCATTGTATCTCTTAACAGCAGCAGATTTGGCCTTAAAAATCCCCAATCCAAGGAAAACGAATGGAAACCCGTTTACAGAAAGATCACTACTTTTTTTTTTTTTTTTAAATTCAATATTTTTAAAGCCGATCAAATTAGCATGTTTTTTGGATTTTGGTGTGCCTGAACGGGGGTTGGCGAGCGTAACTCGTAGGGGGCACAGCCCCCTAGTATCTTATGTTAAAATTCCCTGATATTTCCAGGTTAGTCTCAAATTTGCAGGTTGGCATTAAAATAAAGAAATTTTCATAGGTAATTTCTTTTACAACATTACTCTAATACATACAGTCATTATTATTTAGGAAAGGTTTATATATAAAAAAAAACCTCACCCTCAACTTCTTGCATAGTTAATCAAAAATAGACATTACTGCTAGTTAGAATATGTAGTACTGTACAATGTAAAAATGCTGTCATATCAAAACGACATCTAGTGGGGAGCTGAATGAAAAATTACAGTGCATCATGGTAATGACAATAGCAACAAACAAACTTCAAATAAGGATAATTGGTACTTGTCTATTATCCCGTCGACCATTTTCCATAAAAAAAAATTATTACCAAACTATAGGATTTAATACCAAATACGGATGATCGTGGGGATTTTTGATTGATGATTTGATTTTTTCAATTGATGTCAGATGAGTTTACACGTGTATATTATGCCATCAAATGAATTTTAATTTGATGTTTTCTCTGTACTTTTAATGATTTTTTACTAACTTTTTAGTTCTAACATTAATTAAAATAACAATTATGTGATTAGACGATGATGTCATGATAATAAAACTGGGAAAATAGTATAACGCATAGAATCTATCAATTTCAATTAACGTCACAAACATTTATCCACAAGTCAAAACGATAAAGAAAAATTAATTAAGAACTGTTGGATTTAACTCCAAAATAACAAAATCATAAAATAATGTTTCATTTTAAATGCAATGCTAGCTTGTGGTGTACATTTTCCATTTTTGTTTATTTTGTGGATAAGTAAGTTTAGTGTTTCTAATGAATGATATTAGTTAACTTCTATGCTTTCTCTCGCTTTTGAGGAATAATGATACAGATTTGTGATCTGTCATTTAAAAGAAATGATGCAATAACCTATTTTTAAAAATATGGAATTATACCATAAAAAAAGTGTATTAATGGGCATGATATGAGACTATTTACAGACTGATAAACAATAGTAGCGTAATGTGGAAAACTGTGGTAAAAGAATATCCTTTAGAAAAGGAAGCTGGTTGGATAGCTCCAAATTAACATTTGTAACTGCATGAAGGGTCATTTATAGCTGGTCTGATGAATTAACAGCAATAAAATGGGGGGGGGGAAAGCAATTGTATTTAAGTCAAGTTTACGACATCACTTTTTGCTGGGTTTGTGTATTATTCCACAATAGTGATATCCTACCTATGCATACTTTTCTATAAATAATGTTTAAGACAGGATCGTAAATGAGGAATTCTTCAGTGGGTGCAAATGACGTCATTTTATATAAAATGAAAGTGTGTATTTTAAGTCTTAAAACTGAAATAAGTTTTGTACTATGTATATAGATACATATATTTTTTTTCATCAGGGTCAACACTAAATTAGGAAAAAGCAGAATTCCTGTTTTATAGTTTTTTAATTTTGGCTGAAACTGATACCGAAAATACACAGCAAGAATTTGTTAATAACATTTTACATTATTTCAAGATTAATATTTTTATTTAAAAGCCTTGATTTTCATGTTCCTGAAAATCTGTTAAAATAGCAAATTTGTTTTTTTATATCCAACCACTGGCAAAAAATCTGTAAAAGTCACTATTTTCATTCTTATAAAACATTGTACAATTATGGCAGAAAGACTTCGAGTTCTGTGTTCCAATAAAAAAAGGACTTCAAACAGAAAGAGGATAGATAAGAGATATGTCACAGCTTCTTTATGTTACTAACACTGACCATCCAAAGGCTTCAAAATCAGATAGAATATTTCTCTTTATATTACATTAACCCTTTCCAGCGCGGAGTAATTCTGTTTATAGACAGATGAAATAATGGGCTGATACCCGACGAATTTATTAGAAAATACGAACTTGCTTATTTTCACGCATATTATAAAAGAAAAATTTTAATTAAATATTCTTGGTGCCGTTCGTCGGTTTTGGAATTAAAATTAGGTGTCCTTTTTTAAGGAAACCGCCCTCAAAAATGTTAACAGTTAAGTTCACTTTCAGTTTTTAAAGGATTGTAAAACACCGTGAAACTTAGGCTACATTCTTGTTTCCCAATAAGAAGATATTTTTTCCTTTTTTCAATTTTCGTATAAATAAAATTTTCACCATGAGAATGAGCCCGAAGACTGGTATAAAAATAGAGTTCAAGCTGGTTTCAGGCACGGACTGAACCCAAGAGCTGAGATTATTTTTTTTTTCCTTTTAGATTAACCCTCCGACTGTCTTGGAAAAGGGCAAAATTGTAATGTTGTTTTTTTATGCATTTTGTTTTAAATGCTTAAACAAAAGATTCTTTGAACATTTTATAGAAAAAACTTAACAACGAATATAAATGCAATCCTTGGAAGTATTAATCATTGTTCAATGTATTAAAAATACATTAAATCAATTGAATTATATTACTTTAAATACTGCTTGTATTGCTGTGAAACCTGGAGCTTAGTGAACGTATTAACACGGGCTTGTCAGTGAGGGGGTTAATGCAATCATATTGGAAACTAATATTTGTTTCAATGAATTTCCAGGTTTAGTTTGAATTTCCCTGATATTTCCATGTCAACAAAAATTCCTTGATATTTCCAAGGTATCCAGTCTGTGATTACCCTGTTTAGATATGTTTACAGCTATGAAAAATTTTTTTTAAACATTTTAAATGTGTGTAAGCTAACATCAGATATAGATATGATTTCAGATTTCTTTAGAAGTTCTTAAAAGCTAAAGAAGCAGAAATAAAATACAGACAAATACGATATTCTGTTTCTATGTTTGAATTTAGAGATAACTTATTTTAGTTTTTTAAAAAGGTTGAATGCTTTGTATTTTATTTTTGCATTGATATATTGTTAAAGCTAAAATTTATATTAAGATAGCAGCATGAATATAGTTTAAATTAGGAATTTCTCTAATATTGAGAGAAATCAAGCACTCTTTGCAATCATGGCTGCATTTTGTATATTTGTTGTTATGCACTTCACATTTTTGGAATAAAGTTTGACAAAAAATGCTTTACTAACTTACTAAGGCATTTAAACTTCATGTTTGTTTCTCTATCAGAAACTTCATGTTTGTTTCTCTATCAGTTGCAATCTGTTTGCTAATGCAGAGATTTTTAAACCTACTAAAGTAATCTTCCGTAATTGAGTCTACTGCAAATTGGCACATTTTAGCTACTAATACGATTCGGTGCAATGAAGTGTTTTTTGCGAAAACCCTTTAATGGTATCCACACTCACATTAAACCTTATTGTTGTTAACACTTGTTTTGTTTCACATTAACCCCAGCTGTAGACTCAATTATGAAAGATTAGAAAATTTATCATCATTCTCATCTAATATTTTTGGATAATACGCTGTGCCATAATAAGGTTGAATACCGATTGACATATTTTAGCAAGTATGGTTTGTGAAGCACAGAACTTTTGGAAGCCATTGAAAGATTATCACATTTTGTTTAAACCACATTTGCTGACAGTATCGCCCACTTTAAATCACTATTCTCCTTTAGCGTGCAATCTAACTAAAATTCACAGGCTTTTTTTTTTAAGTTTGCATAATTCAGGATTTAGAAAGTAAGATTAGTTGCTAAATGATATAAACAACTAGGAAAACAAACCTGGTGAACTTTTATGCTTGTTTATACATATATTTACATAAACATTTTATATAATATATATATATATATATATATATATATATGGGGCATTCTCACAATCTTTTGACTTTTGGGAAAAAAAAAATCTGGCGAAATTAAACTTGCTAAAATAACATTTTAATTTGATAGACGAATGCCTTAATGATTCAAAATAAAGAAAAAATGGTCAGCAGCGAAAATTTTTTTATTTAACTTAGGTTTAGGTTAAACTTGCAAGTTTAATTTTCCTTACCATTTTACCCCTATAACTTTTTATTTTCTTACTTATAATGAATTTGCATACTACCCACAGGACATTCAAATAAGATAATACAAATGTAGAACTTTTAATACAGAATTTGTGTATAACATTGTCTTAAAGGGGTGTTAAAGAAAGGACGGCAAGGTAAATAAACGGTCAAGTGCGAGCATTACTCGAGCACAGAGGGTTCCGCAGAATAAATATATGAATTTGTAATTGTATTTTATATATATATATATATATATATATATATATATATATATATATATATATATATATATATATATATATATATATATATGTGTGTATATAAAAAAAAAGTTGCTAAAAGAATACTAAGACTTTTTAAAAAACTATATAACGTAGGGTTGGGTATAACTGTATATATTAGAAAAGTGTAATATCGGGTATACCATGAAAGTTCAAAGAGATATATGGAACAATATCAAATATAGCTATTCGTATAACTCTTTTTTTAATATTATCCTAATCTGTTTATGATGAACTTAATTCAGTACTGACAATAAAAGCAGTGCATAGTTAAACTTCATTTGGCATTTCATGAAACTAAATTCAGCGTAGTAATAACCTTTATTTCTACAGTGTATCTAAAACAAAACCTTTGTTCGAAGTTTAAATTTGGCATTGTGCTAAGCGCACTTCGAATTGAGGTCTCAAAGTTGCAACGCCGCCTTGGTCAGTGCCGCGTTTTTCCAGATAGGTGTTTAATTAACTTTTAAAATCACTCGAGGCGTATTGAGAGATACAATCAATGCAAACTATCGCGAATCTCACAGTATTTATGCGATTCATTCTAATTAAATATTTCGAGGGCGATGCCCTTAAAAAACTGACACCTAATTTTAATTCCAAAACAGACAAGTGGCACCAAGAATATTTAATTAAAATTTTCATTTTATCATGTACGTGAAAATAAGCAAGTTCACATTTTCTAATAAATTCGTTTATAAATTCTGGTGTCAGTTCATTATTTCATAAGTTTATAAATAGAATTACTCCGTGACGGAAAGGATTAAGTGGTCGCAGGATTCTTAAAGCTTCAAAATTTAAGAAATTTTAATTTTTTTAGATGTTAAACTCCTATCTTTACTGAATATTTTGATATAATTGTTTCCTTGAAATTCCCATTAGAACAGAAGTTTTGGCTTTTAGAATTATACCCGCTCAATAGCTGAAGCGGCGTTTCTGAAACTTTAAAGTCATTATTTTCCAAATGGCGTTTTTGGGTATAACGCGCAGAATACCTCAAAAACTTCTGAATATTTTTTCATGAAATTTTCAAAATATATATTCCATGTTATCTGCATAAACTGAACCTAAAATTTCCTTTTTATTGTTAAAAAAAAATATTTTTTTAGGTGATTTTACTGTTGAAATTTTCAAAATTTTGTACCAGCTAAATGCAGCATTGCATTAAAAATATAAAAATGCTTTAAATACAAATTTATTTAAGTTCAGGGAAATTATTACAATCTGAAGTATAAGTAAGCACCAAAATTTTCATTCTAGTTGCAATATTTATTTTGTAATCCTGCGCGTAAACTGCTATGCCAATTTTTTGTTCGACAAATGTTTAACAGTTTCGAGCCCCCTATAAATACTAATTCTGTATCTTGCAATTTTTTAAATACATGAAATGAAAGAACATACTTATATCTTTCATTCCAATTAAAATTGCGTTTTAAAATCATATACATTTTAAGACATTAAATGTTGAAAATGGTCTTTTTATCCACTTTTTAGAGTCCCGAGACCCCTTAAATTAGTATGTTTTTAACAATTTGACATTTATTGCTTTTATACTGTTACTGGACATTACATTACACATATATATCATTAAAAGTCGTTAACTAGGCATAGAGTACGCCGCCCTGTCCTTGTGTATGTCCAAACTGACCGTACCTTTAAGGGTTAATATCTCAGCTAATTACCGATGATTTTTTTCGAAAATCATTATCAACAATGCTTTTATTCTTCTGCAACGATAGGTATATTCAGCGATGCTCAACAATTTTTCTGAATGCCCGTAAATCAAAATTTGTGTATAACAGAAAAATGCTAATTACTCAAAAACTATGTGACCTAGGGTAATCGCTATAATTTTCCGGCAAGTTTTATAATAACGTCCACTACCTCTAATTTTTTCATAATTTTAGTTTCAGTAGATTCGGAATTAGATGGGGGGGGGGGGGACATATTTTTGCACTACATTTTCAACAATATCTTTGAAAATATAATACCTAAAATTAAAAGGAATGTATTTTTGAGTTCAGCGTTAGAAAAGCTTTCAGAGGATACCCCACATGATATACAAAGAAAAGATTTTTTTTTTTTAAGTAGCATAATTAGCCCCTCTACTTTTTTACTAAATATATTTATGAATGTTTATTAATCTGAAAATATGTGGGTCAATGGTCTTTATTACTTCCCCGAATTTGAACTTTCCACGTTCCATAGTTTACGATTAAAATGGCTGTGACAGACACAGGAGTGATCTTATAATGGTTCCGTTTTTACTTTTTAAGTACGGAACCCTAAAAAAGGGACGAAATGGTAAAAAAAGGGACAGTAAGGATGGAACGGTAAGGAAAATTACCACCTATTTTTAGGAAAATCATGTTAAGACTAAGTGATAGCCACAATATTCATTGATTTTTCAAAACAGTTGTTAACATTGGGCTAAATTAAAATTTTTTTTAAATTTACCTCGAAAAGTGCAGGAATAAACCTTGGGGACGGTAAGACTACCAATAAAGCCACGGTGCTTGAAATTGATATTTAAATGCTGATTTATATTCTGCAGTAAATTTCCTGTCAAAAAATTTTAGATATTCTTTCTCTAGCATACTTCTGCATGAGCAAAAACTTGAAAAAAATTCTGTCGCTGCATCTGAAGTGATTTTCTGTATAAGTTTAGAAAAGGAATGGTAAAAAATCTAAAACCCAGGGACAGAGTTAAAAAAAAAAATATCAACCCTAAAAATGTGTGCAGGTTAATTTTTAGCTACATATTTATATAAAACAATAGTTCCAGTTTCAGAAAAAAATTACATTGAATTATTTTTATTGAAACAATTTTATCCAGACAGCTTCAAACTTCAAAATCAGCATCAGGGACACGGGACGGTAGATGAGTTTTCCATGTGTTTGGACCCCCAACATCGTCCAAAACTTATTTATCTTGTTAATATTGTTGTGCAATCATACAATGGGATGTTCCCAAGCATATGAAATAAAAAAACACAAAAAAGTGTATTGAATAAAAAATTATTATTCAGGGACATGAAAGTTGAAAGATTGTGAGAATGCCCCAAATATATATATATATATATATATATATATATATGTATGTATGAGGAAAATTTCATAACCTGGTGCATTTGGCAAATTTTTTTTAAACAGTGCCAAGCATAGGCAATATTTGGTGAATGAGCGAAGTGAGCTGGGATAACGTAACGGTCGCAATGTGAATTGTGTTGGCGAGCAGGGGGTGAACCCCCTAGTTTACTTATGTTTGTATGTAAAATAAACATATGGCTTTTTTATATTAAACTAACTGACCCATCTGGTGCTGCCCAGCTCGAGATAATATTCTTAAATGAACCTTGCATTTGTATGATTTTATATCTTTTAACTTGATTTTGTCTGAAATACATGCCCACAGACTGTGTTGAAAAACAGGTAAAAAACTGATATTTAGCGGTAAACAGGTTTGAAATAACTGCAACGGGAAACAGGGGGGTGGCGGCATTTGTTTCCGATGGCTGCAACTTTCGTGCTAAAATATTGATATTTAAAAATCGTTGTTTTATGCGTAACTATTTACTTATTTATACATCTAAATCCAGTGAAATGTTTTGATTTTCAAACTGATTATATCACCATTAAATCCGAATATACCTGAATTAAATCAATACTTGATCATCAGCTAAAAGGCTAGTATATAGTATTAAAATTTCAGAGCTATTGTATCAAATTAAGTTTAAATCAAAATATGCGTAATATGTTAATTCTGAAGCAAAATGCACAGAAAAAACAAAAAGTGACTTCGGAGAATGAATTTTTTCAAAGTTTTAATTTTTGTATTTTCTGAAACAGTTTGCAGTGTTGCAAAGAGAATTGAAAGTATATGATGTTTTGTATTTTATTTTGTGCGATTTTGTTTTTAGGGGTCAATGAATAATTTTGAAATATGCTGGAAAAAGAGAAGGAGGGTAGTCGTCGTCCAGTATTTAAATTTTTTTTTTTTTAAGTTGTTATTGTCCAAATTCTTTTAAATTTTTAGGAGCTAAAAACATAATATTTTTGTAGCCTGTGTAAAATAATCCAGAAAAAATACCGATATTTAGTGGTAAAATGGCCCATAAAGATCTTTTTTTTAAATTCTGGTCAATTTCAGTAGTTAAAAATAATAGTCCTTGTTGTCTAAACTCTGAGATTTTCAGCAGTCATAAATATGATCGTTATGCACTTCATGAGAAAAAAATCGTGAAAAAATACAGATATTTAGCTGAAAAAGGAATAAGTTTTCTTGCTGTTTAGTTTTATACATATTTCCATTAACATACCTAACAAAAAATAGTCTTTTTAATAAAACACACATACTACAATATATATAAAAACACACATACACACATAAATAACACATTCAACAGTTAAATGGTATATAAAATATTATACAGACATACATACAATAAATACAATAAACCCAACTGGGGTGAAAAATTAGCCAGAGCCAGGAATCGAACCCGGGACCACAGTATACAAGACTGCGGCTCTAACCACTGAGCTACTCCGGCCGATACCCGAGTCTGCAATTTCTCACTAATAAACCATGTTGGGGAAGTCACCAGCCATCTATACGACAGCCTTGGATGACCGAACAGCGATGAATAGATTTTACTATTACATCGATCTATGATAAATATAATAAAACACACATACACACATAAATAATGCCTGCATTCAACAGTTAAAGGTATATATAAATATTATACAGACATACATACAATAAACACAATAAACCTAATTGGAGTGAAAAATTTATTGTATATATTGGTTTATTGTATGCATGTCTGTATAATATTTATATATACCTTTAACTGTTGAATGCAGGCGTTATTTATGTGTGCATGTGTGTTTTAATATATATTGTATGTGTGTTTTATTATATTTATCGTAGATCGATGTAACTGTAAAATCTATTCATCGTTGTCCATACTCAGGGTTCTCGCATCTGCTCGCCATTGCAACAAAATATTTCATTTGGCGAGTAAACGAACAATCAGATTCGCCAAATTGCGAGTGTCCAATTTCTGCTTTTTTTATGCGTGTGTGTGCTAATACAGTCAAGATTCTTATCTGCATTGTTGAACGATTGATCTCGCTAAAAATGTTCAACCACACTGCGCCATTTACATTGTTCTATTTAAAGAGGATACTGGCTCAACTCCAATTCAATTTAGCAACAGTCAAAGACACAGAAAGGGTTATGCGATAGGTATTTCTATATTGTCAGTTAATTACTATCTATGCGCTGGCGTGGCGTCGATAAAAACACAAATAAAATTAACTCGCATCAAACGCCAAATAGAGAAAAGGTTTGCTGGAATGCAATGTTGAAATTAGCCATTAATCATACTATTTATTAGTTGTATACAAAGTGTCATTGGCCGGCCAACTTTTCTATCAGTTAGAGTCGAAAACTAATCGCAATTTTTATAGTTTTTCAAAATCGCAAATCAAAGATGGATGTTTTGAAAATTTTTTACACTGCTAAAAGAATGTCTGAAACATTTACACATTTAGGAGGTACTACTCATTTTTATAGTTTTTGTAGTGGGTAGTAGAACTTCTATTTTATTAGCAATTACAGAAAAAATAGCTTATTTTAGAATATATTGAAAAAAAGAGATACAGTAAGGGGTTAAATAGATATTTCAGTATTTCACACCGAATCTATTTTGCTAACATTTTTTTTATTTGGCTACTGTTTTTTATTTCTTATTTGCCAAATCGCTAATGTTTGTCAAAAGTCAAGAACCCTGTCCATACTATATATATAGTTCAGGTATATTAAGAACCCAACTGGAGTGAAAAATTTATTGTATATATTGATTTATTGTATGTATGTCTGTATAATATAACTGTTGAATGCAGGCGTTATTTATGTGTTTATGTGTGTTTTAATATATACTGTGGTATGTGTGTTTTATTATATTTATCATAGATCGTGTGTTTTATTATATTTATCATAGATCGATGTAATAGTAAAATCTATTCATCATTGTCCGGTAATCCAAGGCTGTCGTATAGATGGCTGGTGACTTCCCCAACATGGTTTATTAGTGAGAAATTGCAGACTCAGGTATCGGCCGGAGTAGCTCAGTGGTTAGAGCAGCAGTCTTGTATCCTGTGGTCCCGGGTTCGATTCTTGGTTCTGGCTAATTTTTCACTCTAGTTGGGTTTATTGAATGTATGTCTGTATAATATTTATATATACTTTTAAAAAATATAGTCTTATTGTGCATTTTCTCTAATATTTTTATATGTTATAAATATAACTGTATCACCTTCTTTAAAATTGTGAAAAAAAAAATGCATATTTTGTAGTGAAAACTTGAGCCAAAGTCGAGTGAAATCCAGTGGTTTTTATTGTTTGTCAAAATTTTCACAGATTTTATTTTGTAAAAAATACTTCTTTCTACTTGTCCAAATATCTCGAAATTTTGGTAGGTGATGTAAATTTGGCCTGATGAGATGCTCTGAAAAGACTATGTCTAAATACAAAATTTTAGACACTTTTACTGTAGAAAAAAAGATAGTCTATGTAAGATGTAGTGACTTGCAGTTGCAAATTTTTTCAAAAGAGTTAAAATTCATATTTTTAAAAACCAATTGCACCGTTAAAGAGAAGAATATTTCAGTTTTACATACGTATTCTTTGTGAACCAGTACATCTAAAACTGCACCATGGGGAAGCGATGCCATATGGGAGAAAAAGAAAACTGCAAAAAAGATCCATTAATTTTTTTTTTTTTTTTTTCAAAGAGTTAACATCAGTGTTTTTTAAAACTGATTACGGCATTTAAGATGTAACAGAATATGTCTTCTGTTTTTAACTTTATGTAGCGGTTTGGTTGATGGAGATTAAAAAAGAATGACAAAATAAATCCCTAAAATTCCTGCTTTCTGTTCTTCATTTTCATCCAGCTATGTAAATCGGGTTCTGGGCACGTGCAAGCGCTCAGAAGGAACGAGATGAGTTTTTAATGCAAGTTATTTCTGATTTTAAATTAATAGCTCAGTTAATTATCAGAAATTTAAAATTCGGAGTCTCAGGCATACTTTGACTCCTCTCATCTAAATTTTTAGACTTGTACATGCTGTAGATTTACCTAGCCACTGCACACACAGAGTGAAACTTTCTTTTATTAGTATAGATAAATCATATGAACACTGAAAAAATTGCTTGTATATACAGTATGGAACCATTTATCCGGAAACCAGTTAACCGGAAAACCAGTTATTCGGAATGATATTTCTGATAGATCAATTTCAGAATCTTTGCAGAAAAAGGTGTCAAACACTGCCTGTTTGACATAAGCTTTGCTTGAAACAATTGTACAATTTGATGACAACGTTTAGTATTTGAAATGAAAACATATTTAGTTGTATTTTAGATGTTTTAACTTTATTTTAAACCATATGGTGCTAACTGTAGATTTTTGAAGCAAATACCAACTTTCTTAGAATTGTTTTCATTTTGAACAGTGTCAACTTTTTCATTCAGGCAGAATGATTTTCTTTTACCCACCACGATTTAAAAAGTTGCACACTGTGATTCTCACTTGAAAGATTAGGTATGACCCACATGCAGCACGTTTCTCAATCACATGAAGACCTAGGAATTGGCAGGCATTTTTTCTATCCGAACGACAAATCCGTGTTACTACCTTCCATAGAAAGATAGGGTGTTTCCCTTGCAATGAATGTCACCACTAATCTGGCAAGTGACAAACAATTCTCTAAAGTGCAATTACCTGTCATTGCCAGCCCACAGGACAAGGGGAGAACAATTGCATACATTCACATAGATTTCTGTAGCTACCTACTGCGCCTCTTTTTTTTTTTTTTTTTTTTTTTTTTTTTTTTCAAAGAATAGGATCTTTAATCAGTCTTCATACAACACATTATTTATTCTCTGAGTGGCAATTAAGTTGACACACTGAGGCAAATTCTTAACATGAAAAGGTAGGAAGGGGGGGGGGGGAGCAGAAGCAGAAAATGCAGCACAGAGAAGGTCAAAGATTAAGATAAGGGCATTTTGCCAATGTGGGAATTTTAAAATTAGAGGATGTTTTTTTCTAGCAATTTGAGAAAAAAAAAGTTTGTTAAGTAGAAAAAAATTGAGGATGCTATAAGCAAAGGTTTGTTTTATCCACAACTAGCAGGCTATGCCTGCTACGCTGGTGTGTTTATCCAAATGAACCTTGAATCAAACAAAATGTATCAGTGAATTTGACATTGTGATTTAAAGCAACATGGAACCTTACCTGGAATGTCTCTTCACATTGCTGAAAAAGATATGAATGCCATTGTGCTATTATATTTTCTAATGTGCAGACAAAATTTCAGCTATTAAGGTCCAACTTTTATAGTTGACCAATCACAGTAGGATTTAGTAAAGAATGATAGTACAATATGCAATATAATAGAACAAACAACCCCTGAAAAATTATAAAACTAATAATGCAAACAAACAAACAAACAACCATCCAGTAACTTTTTTAAAAAGCTGATTTTTCATATTGCGGCCCATCTGATTAGAGAACTTTCCCCCATAATTCTATAACTAAGCAACGTAGAATAATACGCAATAAATTAAAACCTAACCAAACATTGTCTAATCAACAAAGCAAGTATTATCACATTATCGCCATCTACAACTTTTTGAAAAGTATAATCTTTCATAATCAGTTTCACATTATTATGGAACTTTCCGCCATTGTTTTATGACTGAGCAACATAGAACAATATGCAAAGTACTAAAATCATACCTGAATAAGTATCTAACTAACAATGGAATTCCTATCAAAATCTGTTCTGTAGAACTTTTAAAAAAAGATAAACTTTCATAACCGGGTTCAACTGACTATAGAACTTTCCACCACATCTCTATTATTAAGCAATGCAGAACGGTATAGTATATACTAAAACCCTACCTGAAAAATTATCTAACTAACAAGGCAAGTTCAATCATAATCCATTCACTGAATCTTTTAAAAAGGCTAATCTTTCATAATCGCGATCGTCTGATTACATAAGTTTAAAATATAATTTTATGCCTAAGAAACGTAGAACTATATTATATGCTAAAATCTTCCCTGAAAAAGTATCTAACTATCATTTTAATTCTCATCAAATCCATTCAGCAGAGCTCAAGTTATATGCAGCTGGGACGAATTTCCCATTTGCATCTTAAACTCGTATATATAGTAGAAGTAGACAGATAGATAAGAGTAAGATGCTTAAAATTTATGAAACTACAAGTTATTTCTCGTTGTCTCTGATGAACAATTTTAAAGACATTTCAAGCAGCGAATATTGAGATTTACGATCATGTCTACAACAAATGTATTTAATTTTTTACCAAAACATTCTCGGCAAAATGAGCCAATTTGGTGTGGATTCCGATCACAGAATTTTCCTCATATCTTTTTTTAAATTACATAAAAAAAAGGTATTTTACTGTCTCAGTGGTAGTTTGAAGCTATATACCAGTTACTTTATTGTGTATTATCTGCACCCATGTGGTATATTACTGCTTCCATACTGCAATGTAAAAGTTCAATCGCATAAAAAATTTGCTAAAAATTCAAAAATCGCTGTACAAATTTCGAATAAACTTTTTTGAAGAGAGAACAAAATTTACTATATTGAGTTAAAAGAAAGAAACCGTATTCTTTTCACAAATGTGGCAAAATTGCCTCTAAGCTTAAAAAAGCGCTAAAAATCACATAAAAAATTAAATTAAAAAAAATCTAACAAAAAAATCGAATATCGGGCTTCGAGTTGCAAAACTTCATATGAGGAGCAAACATTCAAACCATGTTTTCTCACAAAAAATAAAAAAATGAATTATTGGTAGTTTTATGAACTCTGTTAAATTGCACAGAAATAAACGGTATTTTTAACCAAAAAAATTTTTTCTCTGATTATAAACCAATTTAAAACTTGACATTTCAAATCAAAGAGTGTTTCCTCCAAAGTCAAACAGTGATTTCTCCAGTCTGCCAATCACAATTGTCACTTGATGCATACTTTCGAAACCTATCATACATATCACAATTGAAACGGATTGTTTTAGAGAAAAGTAAGAAAACTGTTACGGTTAAAGGCTTTCAGAATTATATATTTCAAGATCTACGTGAAGAGTCTGGTGTAAATCTTAAAAAGGGAGTTACTGTTGCCCGTGTTCAAAGGATTGTTTTAGAATCTCTTCCTCTTAGCCATGCCATATCAGTTGAAAAGAAAAAAGATGTTGACAAACTTTTGAAGGTAATGTATGGTGAACAGTGGTAAAATCAACCTGATGATGCCTTCAAATGGTACAACCAGATTATCCATGATTTAACAGGCTGCAATGAAGAAGAGGAGGAAGTGTGTGACTGTCTAGATGAAGATATTGGTTTTAACATTTGAAGTGGGTTTTTGGCAAACGAGTATTTATTTACTAAATATTTAATGAATACTACTAGGTACCTTAATCTGTCATTTTATTTTATCAATAATCAACTGAAGTTCAGTATTTGCTCAAATAAAATAATGCTTTTGAGTTAACAATTGTTTGTGAGTTAGAACTTATTTCATTCAAAAAGCATTTTATCCACTTGTCAAACAATCAAAACATGTTTCCTCCGCTGAATTCGGTCAAAATGGGATTTCTCAAAATGTTAAATGCATTTTATTAATTTGTTTTAGGTTTAATATCTTAAGTATGCTTGCAATTCTTTCTAATAACCAGTAATAAAAATACACAATACAAATTAGAATTAAATACAAGTTATTTTCTAATTTATCAGTTTTTTGTGTTTTTTGAAAATTTATCTAAAGGAGAAAGCATGGTTTGAATGTTTGCTCCACATATATAGACGGACCTTTTCACCAAATTTTGTAGCTCTACGTGCAGCTGTCTTTTCAGAACATCATCGACACACTCACACACAAACTTCTTTCCTTATTATTATAGATTTAATTTACCTGGATTCCCTTAAATATAATTAATATAACCCTTTAAAGTTAATATTAGTTTTTGTTGCATTAAAATATCTCAATTTGTTGATTTTCTGTAAGCAAGTCATCATTATCGGTTTACAATGGAAGTCTATGGGAATTTGGAGAAATATTAGAGATATCGCCAAGTTGGCGTCATGTTTGGCAACTAACTTTGGTCGCCAAATTTGCCGACAAACATGGCGGTATTTGGCGACAGAACTGTGTCCCCCCCTATGGTAACACCCCTTATAGGTATGAAGACGCATTAACTACTGTTCAGTAATCGCATAAAAAAGGCACTAAAAATTCAAAAATCGCTGTACGAATTCCAAATTAACTTTTTCGAAAAGAGAACAAAATTTACTATATTGGGTTAAAAGAAAGAAACCGTATTCTTTTCACTAATGTGGAAAAATCACCTCAAAACTTAAAAAAGTGCTAAAAATAGCATTAAAAAAAAATCTAATCAAATAATCGAAAATCGGGCTTCGAGGTGCAAAACTTCATATTATAGACGTACCTTTTCCCCAAACTTTGTAGCTCTATGTGCAGCAATCCCTTCAGAACACCGTCGACACACTCAGCACAAACTTCTTTCCTTATTATTATAGATATATTATATACCTTTAAAATATTCGCCTTTCACCCATTACATTAAAAATTCAAAAAGATAACAAATACAAATAATACTATAAAAAAATTACTTAATCATGAAAGGATTGTTTCTAACTTACACATGTGATGAAAAAATAAAATAAGCTATTGGCGAGATTTGCACCTGGTTAATATAAAAGTACCGAAAAAAACTCGTGTAGCGGGGTTCTACGATATTTGTAAGAGAAATTTAAAATGAAAAATTTTGTAAGGAAATTTTTACAGTTAAAAATGAAACCACTATGATGCCTATTAGTGATTTACAGTCAAGTTTGATTGAACCCATTTTTGAATATTTACACAAAAATTGATGATGGTTAGTCAAATAGCAAAGCTGTCATTAGAGATGTCATAAACGGGTTCACCTGATTTACAGAATTTTCGATACTTTTCCACTATAGGGGCCTTGGCATTTTTTTTTTTTTTAAGTTTGGTGCAATTCGGGCTTAAGAAAGTAAGATTTGTGGCCAAATGATATGAACATCTATGAAAACAAATAAAATGAACTTTTATGCTTTTTCAATATGTATTCTTATATATAAACTTTTTATTATTGTTGTTATTTATATACAATTTACTTCTGTTTTTACATTAAAAAAAAAGATAAATGTCTTCTTTATATTAAATTATATAATTATTGAACAGAAAATATGCATGAAAACTTTTCTTCTCTCGCCAAACCAAGTTTCTCCACCTCGCCAAGGACCCTATATTGGAAAATTACTCAATTTTCCCCCATTGCTCTATGGCTAAGCTGTGTTGAACAACATATTATACGCTAAAATTATCTCTGAAAAATTACCAAACTAATAATGCAAATTCTATTAGAAACCGTTCATTATAACTTTTTAAAAAGGCTAATTTTTTATAATTGAGTTCACCAGATTACAGCATTTCCCCCAAAACTGTATCGCTGAGCAATGTAGAAGGATATGCTGTATACTGAAACCTTCGCAGGAAAATTATCTAATTAACAGTCCAAGTTCCATCGAAATACATTCAGCAGAATCTTTTAAAAAGACTCATTTTTCATTATCGGGTTCATATGATTAAGGAACTTTAAACTATAATTTGATACCAAGCAATGTAGAATGATGTGTTATGTACTAAAACCTTCCCCGAAAAATTACCTATCTAACAATCCAAGTTCAGCAGAACTCAAGAGTTATAAGCAGTTGGAATTAAATTTCCATTTGAATTATATATATATAAGAAAATAATTATAAAAAATTAAAAATGTAAAATAATAAAAAATTATTATAGGTAGATATTAGAGTATGGAGGAGGGTGCGTTGTCTGGATAATATGCAATGGTTAATTAATTAATTAATTTTTTTTTTAAAAGGGGGCATTTGATTTACAACTAGGCTGCTAATACACATTTTATAATGGATGTTGATTCAATACTTTTATATGTATAATGGTGTAGTTATATTTATCAATTCATATTAAATTTATTCACATTCATTAATGTTTAATAATGTTAATGATTAACTTGTATTTAAATTTTAGCCTACTCAGGACAATATATTAATTTCTAATAGAAAGTATACTGTCTTAAATGAGAATAAAATGCATGTTTTAATAAATTTATTATTTGTTCTTCCCTCTCCCATTAAATTGTGTATTTAATTTTTAAGAAAGTTTGTATACACATTAAATGTAACTAATTTCAAAATTTAATTATTATTAATATTAATTCCTTAGCATTTTAATTTTAATAATTTTTTTATTTATATTTAATTATAAATTAATTTAAGTGATGATGCAATATTGTCACAGGAATTTAAATTGTAATATGTTTTAGCAAGGTACAAATATTTATGTGAAACATTAATAATCACCAATTTCACCATTTTACATATGATTTTGATTTAATATATCAATTACTAATTTTTTCTAATACAATATACATATTTATTAACATATTTTTAATCTTTATTTAATTATCATATCTCTAAACAGTATTTGCTTTAAAATTTAATAAATTAATAGTTTTTATTTTACTAATAAATCAATAGATGGCAGCACCACACTGTTTCATTTGAATACATGGAGCAGTTCATTCTCAATTCTAAATTATCTATAGAGGGCACTGGTTATATATAATGGGAGTACGCTTGGCTATGCAGTATGTGGTTGTTCCTTGGTCCACCATCATGTAAAAAACTTTTTTGGCAACATGTGCGGGTGATCTCCAATGATAGTATTATGTTTTTCCTCATGCTGACAGTATGGATTTCAATTTGGTAATCTGTTTTTCCTCTATCTTTTTTAATCTTGTTTTATTTTGAACTTAATTGGTGTTCAATGGTTTATTTCTCTGTTTTATGAGTGTGGTTGTCCCAAATTCATACTCTTTAGCTAATTTATGGCTAATACAGACCTGCCAACCTTTGAAAATGAGAAATCGTAGCACCCAAAATTCAAATTAATCCAGAGGTTGGTTGGTTGGTTGCTGTTTTTTACGCTGCAAATAGGGAGCTGATTGCTTTTGGTTCGGGCCGAATTTAGATTCTTGCAGGTTGGGTTAACCCGATTTTTCAAATGTTAGTTCTTTATATTCTTTCAGATTAAAAACTATATGTATCATAACAATAAACATAAAGATTTTTGTCTGCGTGCGATGTTTTCTGAAGAGAGCACAGAGCTAGGGTGATTCTGAGTAAAAAAAGAAATCAGAAATTGTCAGAAAATTTTCTGTAAGGATTGTGTGTGTGTGTGTGTGTGTGTGTGTGGGGGGGGGGGGATTACAATCTAATTATGCATTTTTATCGCGGCCCTTTCACAAAATTCGCGCTTTTTTCCGCGATGCTTTGGCGAAATTTGCTTTTTTCTGCTATCCTTTGACCAAATTCGTGTTTTTTCCGCGATCCTTTGACATTATTTTTTTTTTTTTTTTTACCGATTCTTGGACGAGATTGGCGCATTTTTCGGCGATCCTTTGACGGAATTTGCGGGGGTTTTTTTCGCAATTCTTTGAAGAAATTTGCGTTTTTCCACAATCCTTTGACGAAATTTGCGTTCTTTCCGCGATCCTTTGACGAAATTTGGATATTTTTTCTGCGAGCCTTTGACGAAATTTGGATATTTTTTCTGTGAGCCTTTGACGAAAGTTTCATTTTTCTCGTGATCCTTTGACGAAAGTTGCGTTTTCCGGCGATCCTTTGACGAGATTTGCGTTTTTTTGCAATCCCTTGGAACAATGTGTTTTTCTTGCGATTCTTTGACAAAATTTGCGTTTTTTCGTGATCATTTGAAGAAATTTGCTTTTTTTAGCGATTCATTCACGAAGTTTTCGCTTTATCACGATCCTCTGACGAAATTTGCGTTTTTCTGCGATCCTTTGATGAAATTGGCATTTTTTTCTGCGAACGATTGACGAAATTTGTTATTTTCGGTGGGTGTTTCATTTGAAGAAAATCGTAGTTTTAGACCGATTTTCGTAGCATCGTAGTTGTTAGCTCCAAATCGTAGAAACTACGATTTTTTCGGAGCAGTTGGCAGGTCTGCTAATAATATGAAGATGAAACCACACATTTTATTTGTGGAACTTTAGGCATTTGGGACATGACAATTCTGTCTAAGTTCTACAAATTTCCATTATTCCATTTCTGTTATTCAATTTCTGCTATTTTTTACTAAGTTTTTGGAATTTAAGTTAAGTGTGTTGGGGGAAACTGTACTTTTGTCATTTTGTTAAAGTCATTTTATTCATAATTTCACAGCTTTTGTTGGTGGTCGGTAATATTTATTTAATGGTTATAGTATATATAAGTACAATTAGATCATTATTCCAAAAATGCTATTGTCTACTTGAAAAAAAACAAAAAAAACACCATTATTGTGAACGTCGCTCAGACAGATACCACGCTTATACATTTCTGGCTTAAAATTGAATAGTTTGGTGATAAAATGAAGTCATAAATAAACAGACAATATTTAACTCACAAGTACCGTCATTTTTATAATTACATCTGTTAGTTTCTTCTGCAAGCCACATGATGGATGAGTTAGATAAAAATAAAAAGTAAATAAAAAAAAAATGTCACTCAGATATTATCATATCAAATTTTCTGATGCAATATTCTTAACTTAACGCAAGAGATAGAAAGTCAAATATAGTTTAAAACAGCAATCTTTCATATTGAATAAATTTAAGCATTACGAACATTCCCTTTCATCTTTAAATTAAATATTTTCGTTTTATAACATTATACACTCGTCAAAACTGTTTCTTTTTCTCTTCTTTTTTTAAATTTTAAATAAAATTAGTAACAGTTTTTTTTTCGAGATGTATAGCCTTTCCAATTCATGTATCAACGAAATTTATCGCCAATAAAATAATGGTAACCCTTTCGCCCAAAATAACAGAACTTTCTGTCATTATTCTGTAACTAACCTACGTTGAGCAATGTGTTATATCTTAAAATCTTCACCTGAAACAATATCTATCTAACAGTGTAAGTTCCGTCAAAATCCATGCAGCAGAACTCAAATAGTAGAAAACTGGAATGAAATTTCCGTTCATATTTTATATATATAAGTAGATGCAGAAGTTTGTTATATCCACTAAATTAACATTATAAAGTATATTAAACAAAATGGGACTTTTTATCTGATTAGTTATATACCAGGTCCGTTACACCGGACTCTATTGTGTGTGTGTGTGTATATTATATATATATATATACACACAATATATATATATAAATTTTAAATATGAAAACTATGTATCTTTTACTATTATTTTTAACACAATCATACTGATTGGTAAAGTAATACAAATTGAATATTTCCAATTGAGCGAAAATATGCCCAAGCTGGGACTCAAAACCAGATCCTTGGCTTACATTGCCAATGCTTTACTGTTTAAGCTACCTGGGCTGACAACCAGCGAACACATTTCTCTCAGATAACTTTATTGGTAAACTGATAGAAATACCAAACATTGGTTTTCTCATCGCCTCTTATATCCTTTATATCATAACTTCATACTACAATCATCATTTTTTATTTATAAGTTTATATTTTATTTTTCATTTATTACTTCATTATAATATCTCATAATATCAGTAATAAATATTTTTCTAAAACTTAACTTACCTTTTTATTTCATTTCCGGACTTTATCTGTTTTACATGCTGCATTAATCCTTTTACGTCAATAGCTATTCCTATCATTTTCTGTTCACGGACTTCATTTCTTTGCAGCCTACATCGGCAAAACTACGTTCTAAACTGATTACATTTTTCCGTAACAATATTTTTCCCGCCAGATGGCGACTGGGAATACCGTATCATTTATCGAATCTAGCTTTTGCATCGGTTCGATGCCGTTGCTCCGAAACGTTTTCAATCCGGGCCATTTCATATAAATATACGATGCAGACATCGTTAGTTCGCATTTTTATCTTCCTTTAAATGGAAGTAATATTTCTAGAACTGAATGTTGGCTGGACCACATTCTGGATGTATTATTTTAACACACTTGTTATCTTAATTTAATTATGAGTTTATTTCAATTAGTTTTAATCTAAAAGTAATGTATTGTAAAGTAGTTCTTCATGTCGTAAGCAAACCGCCATTGTCATGGTGTATCCATTTGGTGTAACGTCTGGTCTGCCATGTAGACAACTCAACAGAATAAACCGCAGGTAAAGGAACTCCATATAAATGATGGATACATAGATTTAAATATATTATTATTTTTAACACAATCATACTGACTGACAAAGTTATTACACGAATTGAATATTTCCAATTAAGAGGATTATTCCAACTCAGTTGGAAATATTCAGTTCGTATGATAACTTTAACAATCAGTATGATTGTGTTAAAAATAATAATATATCTACATATCCATAGTGTTCCTTTACATGCGGTTTATTCTGTTGAGCTGCCTACATGGCAGACCAGATGTTATTTACCAATTAGGTTATCTGAGCGAAATATGTTTGCTGGTTGTCAGCCCAGGTAGCTTAAATGGCAGAGCATTGGCAATGTAAGCCAAGGATCTGGTTTCGAGTCCCGGCTTGGGCATATTTACTTACCTTTTACCTTAATTTTTTTTTGAAGTATTATATTTGTGTAACATTATTATTATTATTATTATTTTACTTTCATTGCTTTCTTCAACTATGTATCTTTACCAAAGTTTTTAAGCTGGCAATTAACTGGAATAAGATATGTCTTTAATCTTACAGAAAAATTACCTTACATGTTACATCTAATTTTAATTAAAACGCACACACACACGTATACCAAGGTGTCAACAAGCATGATTGCAAATAATTATGTGTATATAATATAGAATCATTTAAAAATCCTTTAACAATAATTAAAAGATTAAACATTGCAATTCTATTACATCTATTAAATGAAATAAACTGCATTTTAAAGACATATTAAATAGAAAGAGCCATACCTCCATATAATAAAAAATGAAAAATAATGTTTCTGTGGACAGTCGCTGGAAGAATTCAACAGTGTCACAGTGGTTTAAGACTTGAGGATAGTAAGATGGTGTTGGATATTGGTTGCGTGGCAGGTACTGCCTAATTACACAGATAAAACCTTAAATTAAAATTACATATGACTAAGGCAGCTTTCATTATTTTCTGCTATTTAGTTATTTCTTTTATTATTATAAACAGGGTAATGTGGCAGGCTATCCTTACATTAGAAACTATTTAAATTATTCTCAGATTTAAATTTCTGTCAAATAAAAATAATATGGACCTATTATTTTAAAATGCCACACCTTTAAGTTAAAGTAAAATATACGTAATTCATACAAACATATTTATAATAAATAACAAGCTTTTAAATATATTTTATGAATACATTTCAAAACTTTCAATAGATGAAAGTAACTTTTTGCTACCAGAAAATATGGATAGAAAATGTATGTTATTTCTCAGAAAGTCAAATTTTGCTTAAATCGGTCTAAAGTTAAACCTTCTGATGAAATTAATCTTCAAAAGAAATTTTGTAAGTCCAAGTTGCATTTAAATTCACTTCTTGAAGATCCCATCCTCAAAAATTAAATTCCCCTTCCCCCCTTAAAAAGAATCCAAATAATACTGTATTTTCACTTATGGATCATCATTCCATGACAAATCATCCAAAGAATATTTTAGGACTTCGATGTTTTGAAGTTTTCTGATTTTTTAGCCATTTCATTTAGCAGTTATTTCAAAAGTATGCAAATTGCAAAAAAAAATTCTGACCTTCAAATGTTTAAAAGACTATCTGAAAAACTATTAGACTTAGAAAGTCATAATTTATGCCATTTTGTTTCATTTTTAATGATTTTTCATTTGATATACTGCACAGTTATGTATTTAAATCTATAAAAAAAAATTAGTGTGCTAGCCCCCCCCCCCTTTTTTTTCCTTTAACTGAATTTTTTTTTCTTTCCTAGAAAAGGTATATTGCTTTACATACTAATTAAAAATGAATGTGAAAGATTTCATGATGGTATTTTAATGGAATCATTTCTAAAAACAATAGACTATGCAGGTGCAAAGCATTTTGTTTGGTAAAATTACAAGTAATTCTGAAAGTACTAATTCTGATTGTGAGAAACTAAAAAAGTTAGTTATTTTTTAGTTGTAAATCTTATTTCACATCTTAAAAGATTTTCCGATTAATTTAGAGGAAATTCAAAGTATTTTCAGGCAATTAAACTTACTTGAAATATAAAAATAATATCATGGCAAATATATTTTAAAATAAATTTATTTACACATTTAATTGCATAGTGAGCTATAATATATGTTAACTAAATGCTAGTATGATTAAAAATTATCTTATATCATTTAATTTCATGGCAGAATTCACACTAGAAGAAGGATGTCATAACCTTTAAAGCTTAACAAAGTCCTTCAACAAACCTTGCCCTGAAGAAATGCTCTCATTATTTAAAAAATATATCTTAATTATTCTTCCCTTTTTTTTATCTGATCAACATAACAGATGGAAATATTGGAAAATAAAATTATATCAACATTACCCATTTTGTTGTACAAATATCAAAGAATTTTTAACTTTATTATATAGTGGTGTCTGTACCGATTATGTACATTTGTACTATGAAGTAAAAGGTTTTTACAGATTGACTAGGTAGTCTTATTTATACTAGCTAAAGCGCCCGGTGTTGCCTGGAATTTTGAAGAATGTTTGTTCTGAAAAATCATTTTCAAAATTTAACATACAACATAAAACAAACAATGCAAAAAAAGTAGTTGAAGTGTTGTACACATGAACCAAATGAAAACCAAATATAAAAATGTATAAATTTATATAACAGATGCAAAAGAATACAGCAATAAATGAACTTATTTTAATTCATCATTGGAGCAATAATATTAAAATACGCCAATATTTCCATAATTGGGTTTTTATCATGCTTCAATACGTCTTTCACACGCATATGATATTATACTCTATTCATCACGTCCTTTATATTTCCATTATTACGTAATATTCCCTTTTTTTTAAATTTGTCAAACTGTTTATTTCATTTTTCATGTGGAAATCTTAAAATAGAAAAGTTATGACATAATATTCCCTTTTTTAAAATTCGTCAAACTATTTATTTAATTTTAATTTCTCATGTGGTAATCTTGCAATAGAAAAGTAATTGTTGTGGTAAGAATTTTATTGTGGATTTTTAATTTTTGGCAACTGCTATAACGAAAAATTTTTTCATTTGATAGGAAATTGCTGTTAAATTGGTAGTTTTTTATTAATTAAAAATTAAAAATAAGTTATTTCGATTCGGATTACTTTAGTTGCCTCGGCCGTGTTTTAATACACATGTACGTAACATTTCACAATTCTAGCTTCCAAACTGTGGATCTGTATAGCATTACAGACAGACAGACAGACAAATTTTCATTTTTATATATTAGATTAACACTGTTTCTTTTATTTGCAATTTCTGTAGAAGCAATTATTAATAATTTAAATAACTGCTATCCTGGAATGTGGCTACAATACCACATAAATATGCCTCAATAAGCCTGAAGAAAAAAAAAATTGTTCGTATAATTATGAAAATGAAAAATTTAGACAGACTCAACTGTTCTCAACAGAAATTTGAATATTTTTTTATAAACAAATAGTTGTGTCATGGTATTGTAATTATTTATTTTAAGCTAACTTAAATGTCTAATTATTCAATATCATTTTATCACGTAACAGATTAACAATCAGACCTGGTTTCCAAAGGTAGACTTAAAAAAAAATATATATTCAGACACACAAGTATGTTAAAATGTTGCCTTTAAACTTTTTCTTTCATTTCATTTATTTCTTTGTTTTTTAAGCAAATATATATATATATATAAAATCAGGGTCGATGAAAGGTTTTTTTCTTGCGGCCTATTCTGTGAAAAGTTATTTTTGTGAAAAATGTTTATAATGAAAAATGGAATCCAGATACTCAAATATGAACCAAGTATTAATTAATAATATCTTTTTCAAGCCCTTCTGTTAAAGTTTTGCTTTCTGGTGAACTTGTTTTATTTACAAAATACACATTTTAAAATTTAACAAAATAAAAATAATTAATGAACAGTATATTTTTATGAAATGGAATTTCGCGAAGTGGCCTATTTTATTGAGGCGAATTTTGTGAAGATGCCTGTTTTATTAAACTAGGGGGCCCAGTCCCCTGCTCGCTAATGCTCATCAACCCCCCGTGAATTGCGTAGCAATTCACATTAGGGTCGCATAGCAATCCCAGCTCGCTTCACTCGTTCGCACTATTTGTGTCAACTCTAGCCAGAATGAGTGCTATCATAAATCATTATGATGTATGAAATTTACAAATATTTTTAATGTATAAAAAAGTAATGGAAAACTTTGTTGAAAATGTAAATAAAAATGTCTTAAAAAACCTTGGAAACAGAATTAATTTAAAACCTTAGTGAAAACACAATAAAAAATAGTTTTAGTTGGGCCGCTATGCAATCCAAGTAAGCAACATATGAAATTTACAAATATTTTTAATGTATAAAAAGTCATACAAAACTTTGTTGAAAATGTAAATAAAAATGCATTTAGGTGGTGCTGCCAATGGGTATAAAACATTTTAACATTATACAATTTACAAATTTTTGAAATGAAAAATAATTCATAAAAAATAGAAAATTTTGTTGAAAATGTTAAAAATGCATTTATCAAAAGTTTGAACCTGTGACTTGTTGATCAACATTGAAAAAGCTATGTTAACTGGAAATTGATGCCGTTTAAATTTAAATGGCATGTTAGTGTCAGATGGGGTCCTTCTCCCTTCATTTTGCCTATAGTATTGAAAATTTCGGCTTAAATTCATTTATAACTATAATAAGAAGCTATAAAAGATGCTATGTATCATGCCAACAAACTGTAAACAAAACGTTTTCGCCTGTGTCTAAACACAATCTTGGATCAAAAAGCTGATTCGCTGAATTCCTCACGTCACCATAAAACGGACCAATAGCAATTGTCATTCATGCATCGCTCAAACGGTTTGTGTAAAAAGAGATTCTGTTTGGAGAAACGTCACTGTGGCTGATGCCAAATAGCAAGCTACAAATTCCGCCCTATTTTAGCATCACGCAAGAGAAATATATATATATATAGATTGATTTTTGAGAAGAAGGCTAAAATAGACCCCATATTTTATATCGATTGAGCTCTGTATATATATATGCGCACAAATATAATATATATAGGGGAAGGTGTTGTTCCTTTGACCACTTCACAATATTTTAATTTTCGTAGCTTAACTATCAAGGCTAAATTCAATTTCTGTGTTTTATTATAATCTGTATCATCTGGTTTATCATATGTAATTTTTTCAAGTTTCTAGAATTACTTTTATTATGTTTAATTTCATTTTGAAAAAATAATAACATTGTGGCCAAAGGTACAACACATAGTTGTACCTTTGACCATGGGTTGTTGTACCTCTGACCAGCCTATTGGACAACGCAATAATGAAGAAAAAAATCATTTTATTCAATATTATTGTTTCTTGCGTTTAGGGTTCATGGTTATCAAATAATAACAATACTGATATTTCAGTACTGTCTAACATTTTTCAGAAAATGTTGAAATAACTGTTGGAATATGGTCTCATTTGACCAGCCTGACGGGCTTGGAGCCCAGATTAATCGAAGAGGCGTTCTGTGAAGCATAAATGGTTTAAAGTTGACAGGGAGAAAACAAACAAAGGGGGAATGATGTTTCTGGATGCACTAACAACAGTAATCATAGTGATAGTTGTTCCCTTTTCGGCAGACGTTACCCCTCTAACTTATTTTTTTCCTAAGAGGGCTATGAGTTTAGGAGGTACATGAACTGTGCTTACCCCAGTCTACATATTTTTTTATTATTATTTATGAAAAACTGAAATAAAAAAATATCGTGAACTAATTTCAAGACAGTTGTTGTAAGTAAGTCATAAAAGTTTAAATGTTTAGAAAATTTTTTTAAGAGTGTTGTACCTTTGACATGGTCAAAGGAACAACTGATCATGTTCAGAGGTACAACACCATGCTAGTGCAAATTACAATGCATGCTACAGTTTTAGGGTTAGGATAATCATTTTCACAAGCCGCACCATATTTATAAAAGTCTATAGCTACCATGTCAAATTATTTCTATCAACAAAGACATAGCACAAAATATATTATTAGGCAACAAATAAATACTTACATTTTTATCATGGAAATGAATTACTATTATTCACAGGAATGCCCTTTGACTTGAATAATCCATAGTAGGATGCACAAGCCCTCTAGTGAAGGAACTATGCACTAATTACACCAAAATTCATAAAATGCTGCTAGATGGCGCTACAGCCTAGGTGGTCAAAGGAACAATATGGTCAGAGGTACAACACCTTCCCCTATTATTAAACGCCATCATTACCACTCAGAACATCATGCCTGATCGGAGATATATAAAACAGAATTTTTCTATAGAACTTCTCGGTTGTTTGGTGAAAGGGGTACAAGGGGGCTAGCTGGCCCCATATCTCTCTGACTCAACGGATCTCTTGTCACAGTAGTATGGTGACTTTGGCTATGCGCACATTTTTGCTAAAACAGAACAGTATCTCATTGTCTTTGAGATATCTAGCAACCTAATTTGTAAGTATTTTTGTTTTTTAAATTTTAATTGTGTGTGTATTATAATATGCTATGTTGTCATATTTTTTGTATAATAATTTTTATTATTCATTTATAAAATTCAAGAAGTAATTTTTACTGTCATATTATTAATTTATAAATTTCAAGAGGGACCTAGCAGATTTAATTAAACTTTTTATGGAAATTCCATAATTAACATAAGCATAACATAATAAAAAGTTCTTATCCGAATATACATTTAAAAAAATAAAATTTGTATTTTTTGAACTGAAATCCTACTTGCTCTTTATAAGAGACAGCAAGAAACTTTCTTTTATTAGTATAGATATATTTAAAGAGATAATTTTTCAATAATATGATTCAAAATGGCATTTTTATTATAGCATATGTTAATATTTCTCATTATATCACTGGGAATTATATTTTTTCTAATAAGATCTCATTGGCATACCATCATGAAATTAAGCACATACATTTTCCATTATTGTAAAAAGACATGCATTTTATTTTTGCAGAGACGTTAAAACACATTTTATATTTTCCTGTTAGATAATGTAATAAAAGAATTAAATTATAGCGATTTGCTGAGAAAATAACAGCTTAAAGATCTGGATTTGAGAAGTTTAAATGACAAAACACACAATAAAAGAAAACATACCTCAGCCTCTCAGAATCTGATGGGTGAGGCATATGCCTTTGAGCAGCTTCTAAAATTCGAATCTGATGGTAGCATTCTTTACTTAAAGAAACAGGACCTAGGGGAGCAACCCCTAATAATGGTGGTATGTGGACTTCTATAAAACAAAAAATACCATAATTAAAGAACAGCTTTACAACAGAATAGGTAGTTTAAGAAAAAATGTAAATTCTAATATTTATGAGCAATTATTAAGTTACAAAATCCATACTCTCAAGAAGCTCTTTTTAACTGAACAGAATGCTTTTTATACATATATACACACAGGACAAATTAAGAGAGAGGGTCTGAAAAACTACTTTATCAAAATTGTAAACCTGCAGATCAGGGGTCTCAACGTGATCTCTAAAAGTAATTATTTATTAATCCTATGAGAGTGTGGAGACTTTTCTGTATTTTCAAAAAATGCTTTTAAATCCCAGGATATATATCTATTTTTTAAAATCTCAGTTTGATGCTACAATATCTTTCATATTCCTTCATTCAATATCTCCTAACTTTTGAATGCAAATTCTGCAAAAAATCAAAAACCCGCATATAAGTCAGACCCCTTAACTTTTTACTTCAGTTTTGCAAAAAATCAAACCAAAGATTCTTTCTAGCCGCATTACAAATTATTGCCAAAACCGCGAAATCTCGCCAAATCCAGTTCGTGTGTCGATGAAATGGAGAAATGAAAGAGAGGAGTAGACATCAATCTTCGACCATGGAAAGCTTTTATGCAGAAAAATGAGTTCTTTCCCCGCTCCTGCGTCTGTCATATTTGACATTGACCGATAGCAGTAAAATTGGCAGTCTGCAGGTAGGAACAGCCTCAAATCACGTCATTTATGGCTCCTCCATCTTTTGAAACTTCCTTGGCTGATGACTGCTGCTTTGGCACACACCAAAGTTTGGAGGTGTAGTTTATATAGTGCACTATTTTCTAATATTTGAGACCATGGATAAAAATAAAAGATCAAATTATACTGTTAAATGTGGTTAAAGAAGCCAAGTTAACAGTGCAGCTGCGCAAAATTTTGGTATGAACAAGCAGCAAGTTTGAGAGTGGTGAAAAAACAAAGATATGCTTCTAAAAATGCCGCAAAAAATCAAGGCGAGGAGAGGTGGAAGCTGTAAATCGGAGGAGGTGCTTAATTCCTGGAGCTAGGAAAAATGGCTTAATAGTAAGTCGAGCGTGCATCCGTCTTTGTGCATTACACCTGCCGAAATATTTTATCTCTTTCCACAGCCGCCCACGTTTGTTTCTTCTGCGAATACTGCATATAAATGCAATATATTACAAATACTGCATTCCTTGTTACCAAGAGTTATCCAAATTATAAATTTTTGCATAATATAGGTCAGACATTGTTACATTTGCTTTATAAACATGATCCAAATATAACGGACACACCCATCTCTTATATTAAACATTTTCCAAAACGTTTATTGTAATAATAGCATTTTTTTTTAGTAAAAAGGTCTTAAATTAGAAGATAAAGTTGAACTAATGTATCAAATTTAGTCATCTAGAAAGTAGCAATATTTTACAATGTGAAAATGTAGGTGCTTTTTAACTTCAAAAATCATTGTTTACATTCGAGAAGTTGTGCGTTATATGGAGAGTTGCGTTATAAAGATCTACCGTATATCGCCCAACAGGTGGCGCTGCTATGCAGAATTTTTTACGATTTCCGCTACAGCTTTACTCAAAAACTAATGCATGGATTTTCACGAAACTTTAGATTCAGTTAGAAGTTGACATAAGCATGGTTCATACAGAGTTGGGAAGAAAAAAATCCAAAGAGTCCAAAAAATGTTAAGGATTTGGCATTTTGTTGTTGTTGTTGTTTTTAGGTGCTGCATCGTTATGTGGTATGCACACTCCAATTTTTAATGCCCAATTTGGAGAGAAAAACATTTCAAAAACAAATTTTACTCTATTAGAATCTAATTGTTAGTGCTGAAATTGCACAGTATTAACAATATATTGCTTACTGATTTCGTAAGTTTAAATACAAAATAGACAATCAACTGTTTTATGCAGTGACCAAGGGTCATATAAATAGAGATTAGTCAAACCCCAAACACTTATTATGTATATCACATACATGATACATCTTAAAGGAAATTTTAAAAGGTAAAAAAGAAGACTGCTAAATGCAACATACAAGAAAAAATATAACAAGTTTTGAATTTATTCTTTTAGAGCAGCTGTAATCGCTTTCTAGGAAGGTGAAACTTTGACGAAATTCGCATTTTTTTCGCGATCTTATGATGAAGTTCACGTTTTTTCGTGAAGTTGAGGGGGGGGGGAATTCGCATTTTTTTTCCTGCGATGTTTTGGGGGAAATTCGTGTTTTTTCTGTGATCTTTTAATGGAATTCGCGTTTTATTTCGATCGTTTGACGTAATTTCGCGAACCTTTGTCGAAATTTGCGTGTTTTTCGCGATCCTTTGACAAAATTCGCATGTTTTTCATGATCTTTTGAAGAAATTCGCGTGTTTTTCATGATCTTTTGAGGAAATTCGCGATCTTCTTTGTGAAATTCATGTTTTTTTGCGATCTTTTAATGGAATTCACGTTTTATTTCTATCGTTTGACGAAACTGACGTCTTTTTCGCAGTCTTTTGATGGAAACAGCATGTTTATCGCGATCATTTGACGAAATTTGCATGTTTTTCGCAATCCTTTGACGAAATTAGCATGTTTTTCGCAATCCTTTGAGGAAATTAGCATGTTTTTTGCGCTTTTTAGAGGAAATTTGCCTGTTTTTCGCGATCTTTTGAGGAAATTTGCCTGTTTTTCGCGATCTTTTGAAGAAATTTGCCTGTTTTTCGCAATCTTTTGAGGAAATTTGCCTGTTTTTCGCAATCTTTCGAGGAAATTTGCCTGTTTTTCGCAATCTTTCGAGGAAATTTGCCTGTTTTTCGCAATCTTTCGAGGAAATTTGCCTGTTTTTCGCAATCTTTCGAGGAAATTTGCCTGTTTTTCGCAATCTTTCGAGGAAATTTGCCTGTTTTTCGCAATCTTTCGAGGAAATCCGCTTTTTTTCTTGATCTTTTAGCGAAATTTGCAGTTTTTTTCGTGATCCGTTGAGTAAATTCGTGTTTTTTCGCTGCCTTTTAAGAAATTCGCGTGTTTTTCATGATCTTTTGGAAGAAATTAGAGTTTTTCCGCGATCTGCTGGAGAAATTCGCGTTTTTTCACAATCCTTTGACAAAATTTAGGAATTTTTCCGGGATCGATTGACGAAATTTGAAGGTATTTTTTGGAACATATTCGCGAAAAGCGCAATTTTTCTGAAATTCTTGTCTAAATACCAAACATTGATAAAATTTAAAATAAAGGTCGGTTAACAGTGTCGAAAAAAGGACTTTGCGGACCTAATAATTGAAAAACGGACTTAGTGAAAGCCCTGCTATTCAGATTATCCTAACCAATCAATGCTTGTGCTTCAGATGAATGACGTGCATAAAGGATTTACCGTGCATTTTACAATCACGATTTTTTTTTCCTCGGCAGCAATATCGCTTGCGTCCGAAGCCACAATACAATTTAAGGAGTTTCTAAGGAGTGGTTTGCTTATCTAAGTAGTTCTAAGTACTACTTAGGGCTGTTTTCATTTCTAAGGAGTTTTCAAGGAGTCTAAGGAGTCTGTGTGAACCCTGCATAAGTTGTTACTGATTAGATTTTGGTGTAAATCATCTAACCAGCTGCATTTTTCAGGAAGTATTAACACGTATGAGATAGAAGAAAGTTTTGGGACTGCGACATCTGACTAGTTTAACTTTTTATAGGAGAAGGGGAAAGAAAAAAAAATTGCGGAAGAGGTAGGATTTAGATGAGTGATTATTTATTGTTGCAATAAAGAAACAAAAAATATTTTTTAAAAATGAAACAGTTTTAAAATTTGTAAACTTTATGCACAATGAACGAAGCAGATTTTTCTTTCTTTTCTTTTGTGTGTGGGTGTGTGTGTGTGTGTGTGTGGGGGGGGGGGGTAAAAAATAAGGTTGATTAGATGCTTAGTTATTTATTGCTACAGTTATTTGCTTAGTTATTTATTGTTACTTAAGATCTACAATTGGAACTGAAAAAACGACTAGAAATTTTAAAGACTAATTTTATGTGGTAGGAAAGAAGCACAAGGGAGGGGGATAGCAATTTCAGATGTATGAAAGGTCAAAGGATTAATTATTCTTACTGTTAAAATAAAATAAAAAAAATAGAGCAAAGAAAATTTAAAAAAAATTAGAGGTTTCAAGACTTTTGGAGCTGGGGTGCAAATTAGAGGAAGAGCAAATTTTATAGGTGTGTGTGTGTGAGGGGGGGGGGGGGGATGGGAAATTTATTAGATGATTAATTACTTATCATTACTAAAGATTTATAATTAAACCGGAAAAAATAAAATTAAAATTAAACAGTTTTAAAGACTAAATAATTTCAGTGTCCAATGAAAATGGGAATGAGGCGGCGATTTTGGATTGAGGGAAGACTTCAGTTGGTTAACTATTGTTTTTATAAAGCAACAAATAGAGCAGAAAGCTCCCCCCCCCCCCCCCCCAATGTTTTAATTTACCACTAAAAAAAAAAAAAAAAAAAAAAAAAATTGCTAACTGGCGAGTTGAAAAATAGTTATTGGCAAGATTTGCACCCGGCTAGCGTAAAAATACCAAGAATTCTTTGCGACAATGCTTTTATGTAGTATTATTCAAAAAAAAAAAATAGATTTTTTAAAATCGAAATGGAAAAATTTCGGCACAGATGCCACATACGGCCCCATATTGGCGCTATTTTTTTTCTGACACCAATGTCATATACGCAACGGGCACTTAACTTGCGCCATAGTATCGTTATTTTGCTTGATTTGATAAGCCGGATGTTGTTTATGCTATTGATCTTTTCCCCAAATTAGCGTTGGAAAAAAATCGCGCCAATATGGGGCCGCATATAATATCTGGGCCAAACTTTCATATGAAAAGCGAAGGGATCATAGCGTATTTATTTATGGCAGTTACATGACTTGGACTATTATAATATAGATGAAATGATGGCTATAGAATAATATTTGGCGACTTATCACCTGTACCTGGCTAATATTAAAGTACCAAAATGGCACCAGGAATATAAAAAGCGAAGTGGTTCGACGGAACTCTTGATGATAGTCACATGACTTAGGCTATTGTTATAGAAATTGTTTTAAAATACCGGGAGACAAAGACTCTGTACACTTAATTTCTTTTATTTTTAGCTTCTTTTCAAATGTTTAACTGATCCTCTTTAATCAAACACTAAAACAACCATTGGATGTCTTAACAGCAACTGATTCGGCCTTAATTTTTTTAAATCAAAGGAAATTGAATGGAAACCCATTTACAGGGAGATCTGCACAGCTTTTTTCAGTATAATTCAATCTTCTATAATAATTTTTAAACCGATCAGATTAGTGTGTTTTTAGATTCTGCGGTGTCTGAACGGGGGTTGGCAAGTGTAGCTTGCAGGGGGCAGAGCCCCCTAGTTGTTACAATAAAGTAATAGATAGAGCAGAAAAAGTTTTTTTAAAAACAATGATTTTTAAAGTTTTAAACTTTATGAGCTGAGGGGGCAAAGACGGAAGAAGATTTTTAAAATTTTTTTAGGGGGTGAGAGTTTATTAGATGAGTTATTATATATTTACCTTACTAAAAATTGACAAATAAGTAAAAAACTAAGGAGTTTCAAAGACTTTAAATTTTATGTGCTCTTAAAATGGGGAAGGGGGGAAGACAGCAAAGGGAAAATGCCAATTTCGGGTGGTAAGAGAAGGAAGGAGAAATCTTCATGATCGATTATTTAGTGTGACAATAAAATGACAAATAGAGCAGATTATTATTTTTTTAATATTAAACAGTTTTTAAACTTTGAGTACTGTGGGGGGGGAGGGGAAGGAAAAACGGGGAAGCAAAGTTTTGAGAGCGTAAAATTCAGATGAAATTTTAATGAAATGAATGTGATGGAATGAATTGTTGATGAAATTTAGTACTGAATATTTATTCACTATAAAGTAACAAATAGAGTAGAAAAAGTTAAAAAAAATAAAGTTTTAAAGATTTTAAACTTTGGTATTGTAGAAGGAGAGCAAAAGGGGGAAGTGAAATTTCAGGAAAAGGGGATGCAAGGGAGGGGGTTAAAAATTAAAAAAAATCAGAAATTCAAAGGAATGCAGAAAAGTTTCACCCCTGATTAAAAAATAATATGGGAATAAAATTAAGCACTTTTAAGCACCAAAAATTCCTTTTGAAAAATGTAAGAACTTTCAAGGATAGTACGAACCCTGTATTATTTTTTGCATATTTTATTATTCATACCATAAAAAGTCAGAATTTTGCAGTATTTGATTTTTTTTTTTGCTTTTATTAACAACTTGCATATAAGTTGCTTATGACTAGCTCCTTGACTGCCGAGCAAAAGAACAAAATTGTAAAGCTGTTTTCTCTGTATTTATTTATTTATTTATTTTTTTTTAATGCTAAAAAAGGATGATTTTTTTTCAAAATCATAATAAAGTTAATTACATATACAAATACAGGGTCATCGAAAAATAATGCCTAGATTTTAAAAAATCATAACAAAACCTTAAGTTAAATGAGTAATTCTTTCACTACACGATAACTGGTAAACGCAAGCTTGGTTTTATTTCACCAGAATTCGTTTGCGTGTTTGTGTTATATGCGGATTAGTTGCGCAGTCATCAAGGTCAGCCGACGTGCCAGACTGAAGCTGCTCAGCTCATGGTTTTTTCTTTGAAAAAGAAAGGTCCAATAACTTTGTCATGAAATAACCCGCATACCAAATCACGCACTGTGCTTTTTGTTGCACGGTCAACATCGTAATGAGCAACTGCAGTCTGGCGCGTAGGCTGACCTTGACGACTACACAACTAATCCGCGCATAACACAGACACTCAAACAAATTCTGGTGAACTAAAACCAAACTTGCGTTCACCAGTTATCGTGTAGTGAAAGAATTATTCATTTAACATGAAAGGTTTCGATGTTATGATTTTTTAAAATCTAGGCATTATTTTTCGATGACCCTGTATAATCCTTGGGAGTACTAATCATTACTCATCATGTTTTAAAACTGCATTACATTTGTATTAATTTAAATAATGCTTCTACTGCAGTGAAACCTAATGCTCCCTGAACGTATATATCAGTTCGCAGCACTGAGAAGGTTAAACAAAATTAATTCAGCTTAACACATATCAATTTTTATGATAAATACATAGTAATATTAAATGAACATTTGTGTCTTTTTGCAGAGAGATTTTGGCTATCGAAACAAATGAGTGGTTAACCCTCTGACCTAAAATTTCCCAAAAAATTATACAACTAGTTTCAAATTTCTGATAAATACAATGGCAATTTTTCAATGCGATCGGATAAATTTAAGATCTTCATATCAAAAATTTAGCATCCATAATTTAACATTAAATCAATTATTAAAAGGTGCTATTTTATTTTCAGTTGTGCAAAAATTTTTTTTAATGTCTTGCTTCTCATAGAAATGCACTATGACATGAAAAGAAATGTTCTGCATTTTTTGGATGAATCAACCAAATTTAACCAAAAACTATGTAGCTAAATCCAGATGCGTCACTAACATAAACATACTTCCTACTTCGTTATAAACCAATTAGATGCTTTTTGCAGCAGTTATTGCGGAACAGACATGTAGACTAACAGACAAACAAGCAGAAACAAGAATTTTTTTCAGGTCTCCACAGTAAGCGTTAACTGATGTTTCGGAAATTAGCAATAACAACTATAAGTAATATAGGGTGCATTAGTCTAATCTAAGAACCATAACTCGGCAGGTGACCTTGAACGATTTTGAATGCTACAGGCAGGGTGGCCACAAATAGCTTATGTTAAAACCCCCCTTGACATTTCCAGGTTATTATTAAAATAAGTAGATTTTCAAAGACAATTCCTTTTGCAATCTTATTCTGATATATACACTCATCTCTATAATAATAGCTTAAGTCATGTGACTGTCATCAACAGTTCTGGGCTGACCGCTTCGCTTTTTATATGCCAAGTGGCCATTTTGGTACTTTAATGCTATCCAGGCACAGGTGATAAATTGCCAAATATTGTTCCATCGCCATCATTTCCTCTATATAATAATAGTCCAAGTCTTTTGACTATCATAAATAATTATGGGTTGATCCTTACGATTTTCATATGCAAAGTTTCAATTTTCATTAAAAAAAAAAAAAAATCAAAATTATTTTTTCAAACTACTAGATAAAAGTTGCCAAGGTTGCAAAGAGTTCTGGGTACATTTATGTTAGTCATGCGCAAATCTCACCAATAGTATTTTATAACTCGCCAGTTGGCATTTTTTTATTTTTCGCGTGGTAAATTAAAACAATGCTTTGGTGTTGAAATTAAATGTCATGATTTACGGTATCATTTATCCTTTTTCTTTTGTAAAGAAATAAGTGAAAGACACGAATTTTAAATATTTCATATAAATGTAGTTCTATAGTTTAAATAAAATGAGTGAGAGGATTACATTTGGAAAAAAAAAAAAAAAATGAAATACGAAAAAATGTGACGGGGATAATGCTTGGTGATTTATCACCTGCGCCTGTCTAACATAAAAATACCAGGTACCACTTGATTATCCCGTCCACCAAATTTGCCGAATTATATAAATTCGCCAAATTGCTTGCCAGATTACACAAATTGACAATTTTTATCTTAAATAACAGAAGAACAAATAAATTAGCAAAACATTAATAAAAATACAAATAAAACGTCGACTTAAAAATCACTTGATGACATAACATCAAGCGAATGTGACATTTACGATCAGCCATTATTGGTATTGAATCTTATAGTTTGGCGAAAGTTTTTTGGTTGACGGGATAATCAAGTAGTACCAAATACCGAGTTCTTGATTTCTCTATCAGAATCTTCCGATTTGGCAAAGGATTGAGCAAGTAATAAATAAATTAAATTATGAATAAAAGTAGCACGATACATCACTGCTTAGCATATATTTAAAGGAGACAAAACTGGTTGCCAAGGGAGGCTAGTTATTTAGTAAAAGTAGATATTTAAAAAAAAAAAAAAATAATAATCGCACTACAAAACAAACAGGAATCATTTAAAAAACATAATAATAATAATAAAAAAAAATCACACTACAAGATACTTAAACAGGAATAATTTAAACAACATAAATAACAATAAAAAAAATCCTTTTAAGAAACTATCAAATTATTCTATTTATTGTAACAAATAAAAATACCTTACTATTATACATACATTGTAGAACTTACTTTTTATTTATATAAATAACATCACATATAAAGAATGAGCAAACACATGATATTGAATGACGAGTCTACATTGCAAGATATTTAATAAGTAATACTATTTAAATTTTACAAAAAGCAAAAAAGATAAAAAACAATAAATTGATAAAAAAAAAAAAAAATATCAAAACTCAAATCTTTTTTTCGGTCTTTAAAAATATTTCCTCTCTTACTGCTCCAATCTCTTCCATTAATACCTTCTTTATTTGGATCCTGCTTTAATTTTTCAGTTTTAATGTTAATTTCTTTAGTTTTTTTTTTTTTTTTAAACTTCTTCAGCATCTTTTTTTTTCTTTTTTATAGCATCAGTTAGCCTTTAGCATGCAATTTCGAAACTATGAATGGGTTTCTTTGGAAATTCATAATTATTAATATGTCCCACAGATTGACTTGATTTTATCACAGACAAGTCTTTGTGCAATTAGGGTATTCTCTTTAAGACTGTCAATGAGGCACTCAGAATTTATAGAAAAGCCTCTTTCTAAATAAGCATTTCCTTGTGATAATACCATGATTATTTTCATGACCATATTTACACTCCTATAGTTATCAAATATACTTCCACAAAATATGTCAAATGTAAAATCTTGACAATAAGTTTTCAGTTTTTCTTTCATGTCATTGTAGAAGCATACCTTTAAACGTAACTTCAGCATTGTCAGCTTCACTAATACTGATCATTCTGCTGTCTACTAACATTGTGAAAAGATTTAATGTGTTTTCTGGCATGAGTTTCATTTCTGGCTATATCAGGATTAGAACAAATTAACGCTTTTGTTAGAGGATAAATAAGATAGAATCTTTCGAATAACTTAAATCATAATGCTGATGCGCAATCTTTATGGAATCTTAAAATTTTATTATAAGAAATTTTCTTTTTTTCCTTTTTAAGCTCTCTGTGCTATAACCTAAGTCAATTTCAGATGCTGACTTCAAGTTTTTATTATGAGACAAATCTATTTTATGAATGCAACTGTCAATAAGTATACTACGTTTTAACAAATCTTGAAATTATATTTCTAACTATTGATCTTATCTCTGTGTTACTCTATCAAAAAAGGCTCTACTCTTGACAAGACTTTTGGCCCCTAAAAGTTCATCTTCAACAAAATTTGCCACAGCTTTGAAGCTTGTACAAGCTGGGTTTTTATTTTTTATTTTCTTGCACACTAAAAACTTTCTAATATGTGGTAATATACCAATAGCACATTGACACATATCACTATTCTGCAGACACATAATTAACAAATTTTTTTGGGATTGTGGGGGTCTGAATCTGTATGTTCAATATATAGAGTTCGGTGAGCTAGTACATACATAAACATATTGTAAAGACTACAGAAAAAACTGATTAATGACCAATTGATCCCATGAATACCTTTTTTAGAGGCTCCATGTCAGATATGCAAACCACAGGAATTCAGTACAATTTGATAATCTTCACTGCATTCTAATTTAGCTTTAAAATCTTTTTTTTTTTTAAAGAGAAAGCAGTTTTAAAGCTTTCTTGAATTTTATCATATGTTGAACTGCCTAAAAATGTGCACATACTTTATTTTCACCAGACCACCAAAATCTTACATTTAAAAGCATTTGAGTTTTTTAGGGATATTCTGTTTAAAGATTCATCAAATCATATTGTTAAGAACTTGCATTCTGATAATTTATTTGTCCAACAATTAATTTTTTAAATATGGTGAGATTCCATATAGAACAGAATATGTAATTTTACTCTGGGGCTATTCTCTATTTCATTTTTCTGAAAATAAAAACGGTTTGTAATATTGGTAATTTTCTGATATTCCCACTGATTCATGTGTCACTACTGAATGAAGGAACATAATATTTCAGCTTTTAAGACTTTTTTATTTATAAATAGAGACTTTTGGAAATTATTAATGGAATTTTGTATTCTACAACTAAAACTTTTTCTGAAGTGGGAGTTGTTTGTTTTCAATTGATGAATAAGAAATGAAAGGCATGGATATTTTAGATAGACCTCTAACAGATGATGGAAAGGAATTGGATGAATCTCGAACAATTTGGAAACATTTTAGTTGTGGTGTCTGTAAACTTTCATTCTGCTTTTCTGCTCTTTATGTTTTGAGTGACTCGTTAAGAATTGAACAGCGTGGCGTCTCTTGCAGAGAGAAAAAGTAAAGCGGCATACCTTACACTGGGCTTTATTATTAACAGATGGAACTTATCGGACCTAATCTTTAAAATTTGGATTCTGGAGCCAATTAAAATGAAAATGGGCTGCCATGTTTGCATAAGATCTGTAAAATAAAAAGATAACATTCTTAACATTTCTGTTACTTGTTAATAATTAACATTGCTTTTAGTAATAATTAAAAACTATTAGAAGGATAAATCTCAGTAGCAGAAAATTCTCAAGGTGTCTGCGGCAGTTACTACAGAGGCAGAAAACAATCTGCAGGTAAATTTTTTTCAATTGCAGCGTTAATTAAACACTTACCTGTAACATTTTTATGTGTTTTATTCACATTTATTAAAGAGAAACTCAAGTTTCTGCATTAAACAATGAAGAGTTAAATATAATACAAAGCAAAATAAAGGTTTGATGGAAAAATAATCTGCAAAAGAGAAAAGAAAATCTGCGATGCCCGTCTCCAGTCTAGAACTTTCTGCTACTGGGGCATAAATATTTTGAGAAAATAATTGATACACATAAAAGGAAGTACAGTTTTCTTCATATAGGGCAACATTTGTGGCTGGCCTGATCAATATTTCATACTCATTTTTAAAAAAGGTGAATAGTATAATTTAGATAGTCTTTGTAAAATATTTACTGAAGAAAACAGAAATGCCAGTCTTTGTAAAATATTTACTGAGGAAAACAGAAATGCCTTATATGAGCTTTAATCTATCAGTTAATATCTGTTCTCTTGTCCTCACGATCGTTTATTTTTCCTTTCCACATTACATTAAAATAGCATTTTATTTTCCTGCTATAAGTTTAAGATGCAACAGTCAGTTTAGATATACAATTGGACCTCGTTATCCTGACATCTGGTTGTCATGTCACTCCGCTTATCACGTCAATTTTTCAAAGTCCCTATTTCTGTATATGATTTTAATGTAAATAAACTCTGGATTTTACGTCGTTGAATAATTTTCAACTCCTGATATCCCGACAGTTTCGGAAAATAGTCCATTTTTCATAATCCATCTTATAAGCATGGAAATTAAGTGCTAAGAAATGTTTTAGCAAAACTTTTCACAAAAGTGTCTAGCCCTTTTAGATAAATGAGAAATTTTACTTCAATTCTTTATCTGAATAAATAAACCCACACACTATGAATGACCCGCTTAAGCTCCAGATATACACATCAGTCTACTCGCGGTCTTTTTGAACTGGTCAGGCGGAGCTTTCTTGCGGTTACACAGCGTTTTTCATCTGACTAAAACCAAAGCATTGCAGTGAAATGACCAGAAATTTTCTAACATCCATTTCTGAAACAATGAATATTGACTACAATTCTTTGTATAATTTAGAAAAAAAGAATTGTAGAAAGCAGAAAGCACATCTAGAGATAAGCAAACCTTAATTCATCAATATTTTATGTAACAAAAAAGCAAGTCATCATAAAGCTAATTTTTATTCTTTTCAATTTTGTTTAATAATGATGTTTTATTGTTTAAAACTGTAAGAACAGTTATGAATTTAAAATTTACTTCAATTAATTAAAAATACAGCTTTCTATAAACATATTTTTCTCTAACTCCGGTTACGACGACACTTTTTTCTGTTCATTAGAGTGTCAGGATAACAAGGTTCGACTGGATATATAAGTTGGTCAATACAGCTCAAACATATTTAACAAGTATATGTAAATTATTACACATAGCAAATTAATGGAATTAATGATGTTTGTGTAATAATCATTTTTATTTCTTGAGAATTAAAAGCAGATCGCATAACTATTATAAAAACACATAAAAATTAAAAATTCTTAAGATAAAAACAGGAGTTGTGGCAAAAAATATGAATCCCACTAGAAATTATATATATGCTTCTTCATTTCCAATGCAGATTATACCTATATCTTCTCCTCTCCATAAATTCTCCAAGCCAAGAACACAAACTTTTCTAAATATCTTTAAATTACATTTTCATTGTAAACTTTTCATATTTTTAAACATACATAAAAATAAGTCTTTAATCATGGGTGCCAGCAAAGGAAAGGAGTGGGGGCAGAGGAAGGTCATATCTAAACTTCTTGATTTTGAAATATTAACTGAATAGATTTTCTTTTAAGTTAGATGACTTGGCGAGAAATAATTTATTTTTCCTAAATGACCAAAAACTTAAGAACCAAGTGAAAAGGTGTGGTTGGGAATAAAAAGACTTATTTATAACTAACTGACCCATCCAGTGCTGCCCAGGCACCTGATAACCTAAAATGAACCTCAAATTTGTATGATTTGCTGAAAAAAAGAAGGGAGATGTGAGGGGGGAGGGGTCATCTTGTATTTTAAATGTTTAAAACAATTAGTCGTTATCATCCAAACTCTGTGGGGGGGGGGGGGGGTTCTTGTCTGAACTCTGATATTTTTAGCATTTATAAATATGATGGTTATGCACTTTGTGAGAAAAAGTCCTGAAAAAATATAGATATCTAGTTGAAAAAGAAATACGTTTTCTTCTAGTTTTTGGCTTTGTTCTGTTAACATAAAAAAAAAAAAAAGTTCTTATCATCTGAATGTACAATTTTTTTTTAAAGTAATTAAATTGTATGTATTAAAGTAATTAATACATACAAAAGGCCCAAATTGACTCCTGTGCCTTACACCCAAAACTTTTTATTTTCATATAAAATAAAACTTAATTAATTCATCAACGACACAAAGATTTTCTAATTATACAAATTTCATTCAATTAAAAATATTTTAGTTTTATGTATACACACCTCGATTTATCTTTTATAATGATTTCTGTAAATAATTATCTGTTATACTAGAACTAAGTTTAGTTATATATGCATTGCTTGCTTTATAATTTGCATTCATGTCTTGAGTAGGTCATGACTGATAATTATAAACAACGAAGTTCGTAGCAATAGTCTCATTTGAGCCGATAAAGCTCAAATTGATGAATAATGTTGAAAATTTCCGAAGGAAGAAACGAGATTTTTGACATAATGACAGTTTTGGTCTGGCTGAATTTTCAGCCACATTATGTTAAAATAAATTTTCGGTGAAACTCAGATTTTGGGCCGCTTAGATTTTTTGGTCGATCTCTAGTTATAATGTCCAAAGAGAAGAGTTTCATATCCTGTTCTGTTCTTTTTTTTTTTTTTTTTTTGGGTGATAAATGTTTTGATGTCGTTGTTGCGATTGGTTGATTTCCTTTGAAGTTTCTTTCTTTTTATTACTGGAATGGACTTTATGCATTTTTTAATGTAATTTTTTTCGAAATTTTTTTTATAACTTATTGTTTTCTTAAACTGTATTTTTTTGTATATGTAATATTATATAAATGTTTTTTGTGCATTTTAATATGTTTTAAGATGCATACAACATTAATATGCATAATGTAATGTTATGTTTAATTTTGACACATGTAATAAATAGATTACATATGAAATATCTAAAATAAAAATATACAGAAGTATAAAGTATTTATTTATAGGTGTATATATTGTGTCTTTAAATATGTAAATCTGTATGTATAATTCAGACCTGCCAACCTTTGAAAATGAGAAATCGTAGCACACAAAATTAAAATTAATCTGGAGGTTGGTTGGTTGATTTTCGTGTTTCACAACATTCCTAAAAGGAATAAGGTTTCAGTCTTTGAACTCAAAACAGTAAACTTTTTCCTCTGAAAATTTTTATACGATTTTTCGTTTCAAAGCTTTTTTTTTTTTTTTTTCTTTTTACATTTGTAAAAGGAACCTGGTTTCGGTTTTCTAGCCCAGTGCAGTAAATTTTCACGAAACTCGCAATTTTTTTCCCGCGATCATTTCAGGATATTCACATTTCTTTCACACAATCGTAATTCACATTTTTCTATCACGATTCTTTGTTGAAATCTGCACTTTTTACCACGAACTTTTGACGAAATTCGTATTTTTTACCGCGATCTTTCGGTGAAATTTGCATTTTCTTACTGATCTTTTGACGAAATTCGCGTTTTCTTTCTGCGATATTTTGACAAAATTCACGTTTTTACCATGATCCTTTGACGAAATTTATTTTCTTCTGCGACCAATTAACGAAATTGATTTTTTTACACGGTCATTTGTCGAAATTTGCGATACTTTATCACAACCCATCGGCAAAATTTTCAATATCTTTTCGCGACCAATTAACAAAATTCACTACTCGTTTCTGCGACCTTTTCAGGAAATTTGCAATATTTTTCCCTCGATAGTTTATCGAAATTCATGATTTTTTGCATACTCTTTTGACGAAATTCGCAATTTCTTTCTGAACTCTTAACGAAATTAGCGATTTTATTCAGCGACCAATTGAAGAAAATCTATTTGTTTCTGAGATCTTTCACGAAATACCCGATATTTTTACACGATCATTTGAAGAAATTTCATTTTTTCTGCGATCGATTCATGAATTAATTTGGAGAAATTTCATAAAAGAAAAAAAAATTCGCATTCCAAGAAATTTCAAAATATACTCGCAAAAGAATCAGGTCTGTAGAAGAAATTGCAGAGGGAAATACTGCACAGCATTTTTCATCATGCAGGACTTTCTTTTCCCGTGAGCAAATCGTGCAATTTTACACACTATTTCAAACCTTGCCCCTGAAAGAACCACCTCTCTCCCTCCAGAAATTCTTAAAATGGCACCCCTGTTTCTAAGGAAGTCAATTTCTGTATAAATATTTACAGAATTCACTCGTGGGCAATATTTATAAAGAGGGTTTTATGTTAAGAAGTTTGTTTTGCAGCCCAGATTTTTTCCCCCATGAGCATTTATGTCCGAATTTTCGGACTAATGACCAATTTTTTAAAACTTTCGGAAATGAATACTATGAAATTTTGGAACAGAATCGCTCCTGAAAAATATGCTGCGTGGGATAAAAATCGCAACTAGAAACAAAAAATGTGTTTGTGTTTTTTGCAAAAAATCTTATTTTAAGACCAATGTTCGTTGCATCGTAGTTTATAGGTCCAAATCGTAGCAACTACGATTTTTTCGTAGCAGTTGGCAGATCTGATAATTACATATATAAGTATAATATACATAAAAATAATACATATTTATGTGGGATTATAAATACGCTCAACAATGTAACTTGACAGACTCAAGGGTTTATTTGATAAATACGCAGTATTATGGAAAATAAAGAGCATAACATGAGGAGCGTGAAAAAAAGTGCAATAGATGTGGCAACGGCTATATAGAAGAATGGAATAAGATCAAGAGGTGTTCATGTTTAGGAGCTCCATAGTTTGAATATTAACTGAACGTTTTAAAGAGCTGTCCATGGTCGAGAAAAAGGCTTGAATGAGGAATCTGGGTGATTTCCTATGCTTATATTTGTCAATATGAAAATTGTATACTACATCATTAATGTTAATCGCATTTCCAGGGATGCTGCGGACGCGCTATAGCGCGTAAATTATGCGAAAAATGGGAGACAGGACGCAAAAAAATAGCTTTTACGCGTCCCGTGGGACGCGTAATTTCGTCAAAAAATCGCTGAAAAAAGCCGATTTTCGTCAAAGAATCGCGAAAAAAAACGCAAATATCATCAAAATATCACGCAAAAACAGCGATTTTCGTAAAAACGGCTCGAAAAAATAGCGTATTTCGTCAAAGGATCGCGAAAAAAAAGCTAATTTCGTCAAAAAAAAGCGCGGAAATAAGCGCAAATTTCATCAAAACATCGCGGAAATAAGCGCGATTTTCATCAAAATATTGCAAAAAACGCGCTTTTCGTAAAAGGGCCGCGACAAATTAGCGAATTTTGTCAAAAAATCGCGAAAAAAAAGCCGAATTTTGTCAAAGGATCGCGAAAAAAAGCCGAATTTTGTCAAAGGATCGCGAAAAAAAGCCGAATTTTGTCAAAGGATCGCGAAAAAAAAAGCCGAATTTTGTCAAAGGATCGCGAAAAAAAAGCCGAATTTTGTCAAAGGATCGCGAAAAAAGCGCAAATTTCATCAAAATATCGCGGAAAAAAGCCGATTTTCGTCAAAGGATCGCGAAAAAAAGCCGAATTTTGTCAAAGGATCGCGAAAAAAAGCCGAATTTTGTCAAAGGATCGCGAAAAAAAGCCGAATTTTGTCAAAGGATCGCGAAAAAAAAGCCGAATTTTGTCAAAGGATCGCGAAAAAAAAGCCGAATTTTGTCAAAGGATCGCGAAAAAAGCGCAAATTTCATCAAAATATCGCGGAAAAAAGCCGATTTTCGTCAAAGGATCGCGAAAAAATAGCGTATTTTGTCAAAGGATCGCCCAAAAATAACGAATGTCGTCAAAAAATAACGTAAAAAAGTCGATTTTCGTCAAAGGATCGCGAAAAAAAAAAAGCACAAATTTCATCAAAATATCGCGAAAAAAAACGCTATTTTCGTAAAAGTTCCGAGACAAAATAGTGTATTTCGTCAAAAAATTGCGAAAATAGCGAATTTCGTCAAACATTCGCAGAATAAAGCCGAATTTTGTTAAAGTATCGCGGGAAAAACACGGTTTTCGTGACAGGCTCGCGAAAAAATAGTGAATTTCGACAAAAGGATCGCGGAAAAAACGCGAATTTCGTCAAAGTAACGTGGAAAAAACGTGAATTTAGTCAAAGCACCAAAAAAGGTGTGCAAACTAAACTTATAGGTATAAAATGGGATTTATTTTGTTTTTTTAATGAGATTCTTAAAAATACAGCATGATTTCAGTGTACTTTGATTATGTATTCAGTAGGTGGACCAGTGAAAATCCCCCCCCCCCCCCTTCTTACTACATTGAAATGTCTCCCAGCTTCAGAACATTTAGGATTTGATGCTTATTAATGATTTAGATGTAAATTTCCATTCCAAGGAAAATGCCCGATTCCAACACAGATCTATGCTGACAAATAATTCAATGGGAAATATAATGAAAGCACCCATTCATTCAACAAAAAGGACACATTTACTTAACATAAGTATTCTTTTTTTCAGCAAAAATTTCTCTTAATATTTTTTAAAAATATCTCATTTGAGTGCAAATAATACTGGTTTTAATTCATTATTTAATTATTATTAAAACAATAATTAATGTATTTCATTTATCTTTTCCAAATAAAAAAAATTCATTTATTCCTTTAAAATATAAATTATTATTGATGGGGACCCGCTTTTGTAAAAAAGGGACCCAGATTTTTGGAAATCCTGTGTCCTGGGGACCCAGGTTTTTTCAAGTACAGCGGCATCACTGATTTCCATAACCCACATTTGTTCGTCTAAGTAATAAATAAATACCTGAACTACTGATTGGTGATTTCCCTTGTTGCTATAAGCTAATTGAATGTTTATATAGGTTATATATTAAATCCTAGATTTATATAAACATATAATACTTATTTTTTTAACATATGACATATATAAAGTTTAAATATATGTTTATAAATATTTAAAAATCATGTTTTTCTGCAATCTTGAAAAATTTGGTAAGAAGCTAAAACGGCCTTTTCGCGTCGATTTCTTCACCAACTGTGGCACAAGAAGAGCATACGAACTCTTCCCTGTCCAAACTCTGAGATTTTTAGAAGTTAAAAACAATGTTTTTGTAGCCTGTGGGAAACAATCAAGGAAAAATGGCTCATAAGAAGACTTTTTTTTTTCCTTTTTTAACTAGATCTATTTCAGTAGCTAGAAAAAAAAATAGTTCTTGTTGTTCAAACTCAGATTTTCAGTGACCTCGTGAGGAAAATCTAGATATCTAGATGAAAAAGAAATATGTTTTCTTCTTTTCTTGTTTTTCTCTGTTCCATTATAACAAAAAAAGTTTTTATCATCCGGGTTCTTTAAAATTATAATAGGTCATAAATGCAACTGTAATAGAGTCTTCTTTAAAATTTTGTAAAAAAATATGCATATTTAGTAGTGAAAACTTTAGTCAAAAGCGAGCAAAATCGATCCAAAACAAACCAGATTTTAGTGTTTTCGTCATAATATTCACACATTTTATTTTGTAAAAAATACTTCTACTTGTCCAAACATTTTGAAATTTTTGTAGGTGATGATCTGGTCTGCAGAGATGCTCTGAAAGATTGTGTCAAAATATGAACATTTAGGCGAGTACTTTTACCGTAGAAGAAAGAGTGTCGTAACGTGAAAAGTGACCTGCGGTTGCAAATTCTTTTAAAGGGTTAATATTAATATTTTTGAAAACTGATTGCACCATCAAAGAGAAGAAGCTTTCAGCTTTACATACATATTTTTTATTATTCCGTATCTCTGAAATTCCACACTAGGGAAGCGATGCCATATGGGAGAAGAGAGTACTGCGAAAATGACTTTGAAATATTTTTTTCAAAGGGTTAACAACGATGTTTTTCAAACCGAGTGCGACATTTAGGACGTAAAAGCACGATCTTTCAGAATATGTCTTTCATTTTTAACCATACTAAACAGTTTGATTGATGGAGGCAGAGGCCGATTACCCATTAGGCTGAGGACTAGGGGCCTTGGGAGAAAAAAGGGCCCCTGTACTAAGATTTTCTTTTGGATTTTTTTTCTTCATATTGGGATAATATTTAATGCAAAAGAGAAATGATGTGCAATATTCATTGTTGCACTGATTTATAGAATTTTGTAAGTTATTAACGCGTAGATTGTATTCCAAGTGCCACTCCATTTTTAATTTCTAATATTTCCATAAAAAATCTTGAACTTTTTTTTTTGGGCTTGCAATTTGCGATAGATTTACAGACAGCCAAAGTATCCAGGGTGAGATTTTGTAAGCAACCCTATGAATAATATCTTTTAAAGAATTTCCTAAGTTTTAATCAAGCATTGTGTATTTTTGCCCCATAGTTTTTAGCACCCTGATCAGTAATCCAAACTCGCCCCCCTTCTCTTTAAAGCCATCCCTGCATTTACACATTTTGGGATATACTAAATAAGATCCGCATATTTTTTTCAGATGTAAACAATGAAATTTACAGTTAAGTTGCAGGAACAAAATTCAAGATGGCGCCGAAATCAGCGACTACCGCAGTGTTTTTGTTATTACATTTTTTGTTAATCGTTCTCTTTTGGCTATTACAGCTTGTTTATTACTAAATAAATTTACATTACTTTTGATTTTGATATAAATTACCATATCTATATCAAAACTTCCAGGGTTCGAAATGGAAAAATCCACGAACCGGAACGCTATTTTAAAATTATTTTTCGCGGAATTTTTTTTTTTAAATTATAGACAAATTGATTTCTAAACATACAAAGCAGTATAAGAAAAGCATTCAAGACTCTAAATAACAATGAAAAAAGTTACAGTGAGTGCAATAAGCTATATATACTGATAATAGCATTAACACTGTTCTCCTTGCTATCACTAGATGGCAGCATAGGACTTTTGGAATCGAATTTAATCGATTTCATTCGTAATAATTTAATATTTTTCTAAATTTTTATTAATTACTTACTTTTAAACTAATAAATTATTTTATTATTTTACTTATTTGAATGTTTCACTTTATTGTAAGCATTCATTATAATTTTCCTTCCTTAACTACCAATGAAATTAATGTTTCAAAAATGTAAACAAATCAATGACCAGAAATCTGCAAAATTCTAAAATCCGCACAACCTCTGGTCCCAAGCTGTGCAGATTTGAGGGAGTCTACTGTATTTGCTCGATTATCTCTTACATACATGATGATAGAAACATACTTCTAATTGCAAAAAAGTATATAATTCAAGTACAGATTTTAAATATAGCATTTGTTTTAAAAGGGGGTACATATATTGACATAAGAGATTTAATTTTTTATATGGTCCCTGGTTCCTAAAAAACTTTTCCATCTAATTCATTCTTTTACAACCAAAACTTACTGAATTATATTTCAAGTTTTCTGAAATTTCAATTTTTACCAGCACTAACAGTGCTTCTTTCAGCTTTTAGTTCCAGAAAACTCGGAAATTACATTAAATTCACAATTTGGTAAGTTTTGGTCATAAAAGTTTTTTTAAAATGTCCTCCTTAGATGAAGGACAACATTTTTCTAAATACAACTTATAAGACACTGAAATCATATAAAAATTAAATTAATATTTTAATATGTATGCAGCTCCTTGTAAAAAAAATGTCATATATAAAAGCTGTATTTAATTGCTGTACTTTTTCCATGTTTCTATCATCAGTGATTTATGAGATAATTGAGTAGATATTCATTTCGAATCGAGAAGGGGGCCAGCAGAAAAGTCAAATCTGCGGCAATAATCTATCTTCTTTGCCTACAGACCAAGGTACTGTATTTTATGGAAGAAATGCCGCACCCGTCGTAAGCGCCACACTTCTCAAAATGGGTCTTAAGCTTAAAAATATCGTAAGCGCCGCATTTATGGGAACACTACTTTTGTTGAAGACAATGTCTCATTGATCTATAACTTTGATCACAGTTTTCTGAACTGCGTAAGGGGCCACATTTTTAATTACTTAAGATTCTATAATTTTATTTAAAAAATTTAAATCAGGTTTTAAATATTTTCATGTATTTTTTAATTATGGAGACGTCAATTATGATATTAAAACCATTCAGAGTGCAGGACACTGACCCTTCTCCTTAGGCGCTCCACATTTTTTTAAAGTGCGGCGCAACGGAGGATGCTTTTTATGACTTTTTTACATCGCATCCACTTTAGTCTTCCTTTAGTTTCTATTTGAAGCCCTCAAAATCTGAGTTGTCAATATCCGAGTTTAAAAGTTGTAAATTTTCTTTGTCCACCTGTATGGTTCGGTATCATCATGGGAAACGTCACAGTTTTCATTATCGGCAAAGTCAAAAAATTCGCGTTGTTGAGCATGGAACGTGAGAACAGTCTTAATGAATTTTTTCTTTATCCCAATTTTATATGCGACAAAAAACACGCAAATGCCGCACTTAACAAAAAAATAACTTTTAAACTCGTAAACGACGCGGCATTTCTTCCATAAAATACAGTAGTAGTTAATCCACCTTTAGGTGGAGGTTTTAAAATAAGCAATGAAAAATCCTTGTGTTTGGTTCTTTATTTCTTTCCGATGTGTAAATTGGGTTCTTGGGCATGTGCCTTTGCCGACTTAGAATAAAAAAGACGAGTTTTGATGAGAATTCGCTGCGATTTTTAATTAATATCTTAGCTAATTATCAAAAAATAAAAATCAGCCTCAGTCAGGTGCATCAGGACCTGCCTTGGACTATCCTCAAAATTTTTAGACTTCTAGGTGTGCTAGATTTCACTAGCCATCGCAGACAGACAGACAGACAGACACACAGACAGAGCAAAACTTTCTTTTATTAACATAGATTAGTAAGATATGAGTTTATAACAGGACTCCGCATCCCCCACCCCAAAAAACAAAAAAATCCTCACATCCCGCTTATAAGGATATGACAGACGATGATAGGCAAATGTATGAAACTAATTTAGGATACATATAAATGCTTTTCTTTGAAATGAATCTATAATAACAAAAGAAAGTTTCGTCCTGTCTGCTGTCGGCGATGGTTAGCAAAATCTACCAAACATCGAGGTCCGAAAATTTGGATGAGAATAGTCGAAGGCAGATCCTGATGCACCTGAAGCTCAAATTTTTTTACTTTTCAATAATTAGTCATGATATTAATTAAAAACTCACTGAAAGAGAAAATCGACTTTTCCTTTTTGCTTTCCAAATACAGGAAGCAAAAAGATAAAAAATGAGAGATCTACTTTATTTTTTAATAGTTTTTCTAAATGTGTATCGGGGGGACAGTTGAAAATACAGAAAAATGGAAGATATATTCCAGAATTTTGTACTTTTATCTTTAAACCGCCACAATTTGTTCAAAACAATATTAATAATAACCCTTCAAAAAAAAAAAAAAAAAAAAGCAAATAGGTTCGACTTTAAGTTTTTTTTTCTCTACCTTATGATGCAGTTTGCTGTGTTTTATTAAAAATTTTTCAGTTTATTTTTATAATAAACAAAAATAATTGCTATTAATTATATGTTGTTTATCCCAGCTCTCTCCACAATCAATTTGTATGCATAACAAGCGCTTGTTTGTTTAAAACATGTTGCATACTTGTTAAAGTAAATGTAGTTTTAAGTGTTACCTGCATCATGTAAATATGTGGCAAGCAGTGTACAAAATATAAACAAAGATGGCTACCACTAAGGGAAAGAAATTGTGAAATGCTGGACTGGAAAATAATTAACTGCAACTTTAACCTGTTAGATAAGTGTACAACAGTTAAACTGGATTAAGTTTCTGCTTCACTAGGAAAGTGCTGGTATAGGTTTTTTTTTTTTTTTTTTTTTTTTTTTCCCCCCCCCCCCATAATTAAATTGCTGTTTTAACCGATACTGTAATCCTTCAACCTTTAACCGATTCATTTGTATTTATAGTGCAACTGTTAGTGAAATGTCAGATGTGCTGTACTTCCAGGCTGAGTGTAGTATGGCTTTGAAAGAAACTAGAGAATAAGTTTAAAAGTTTTTGAATAGTTTTTTTTTTTTTTTTATTATACCAAAACGGTGGACATGAGCTTTATCATTTACCTTTAACAACTTTATTAACCATTTGTTACCAGTAATGAAGTTTTTATCAACATGTTGTTGAAAATTTAAATAAAAGAAAAAGTTTAAATAACTTCAAGGGACTTTCACTTCACTTCACTTTACTGAAGTTACGATGTTATTAGTATAAAAAAAATTTCCCCAGCCTTACAACATTTCAATCAGGCTTAATTTCAGAGATTTAAAAAAATTACACTTTTAAATCTGAGACACATTGTACTTATCACCCATGAGACACATTGTCTAGCACATTGGACTTATCACCTATAAAAAATTTTAAACGCTCAGACAAGCAGAAATATTAAAAAAAAAATCTGCGAAATTTTTATTGGAATGCTCAAACGCAGGTGTTTTGGCTCATGTTTTCATGACTAAATATGTATATTTTCTACAAGGGCAAAATGTCCTATTTATAACCGATAAACCTTTCAAAGAGTTTGGACGGTCTATATACGTAATTATTCTTTTATGCTAAAGGACCCGACGGAAAAGAAAACATTTCTTTTACACATAAATATTAATATTTTTTCGCAAATTTTTTATACAGCCTGCAAAAACCACTATATTTTTAACAGATAAAAATTTCCAAGAATTCTGACAACTATTTTTTTTAAATTATTAAATGAGGCAAAGTGAAGAAACAAAAGTCTTCTTGCAAGCGCTTTAACAAATAAACATTAATATTTTTTCCCGAATTTTTTACGCAGGCTACAAAACCATATTTTTAAATCATAAAAATTTCGAAAAGCTTGGACTATAACAACTGTTTTTCAAACAGTTAAATTCCTTACAACCTCTCTCCCTTTCTTTGCTATTGCATTGATTTTTTAAATCAAAATATGAAAAAAGAAAATACTAAACAACATGTACATTCAATTCTTCTTCCAACATTGCAACCTGTTTATATTAACCCTTTGAAAAAAATTCATTCCTGAAAGTAATTTTTATCTTTTCCGTTCATTTTTCAATAGATTAACATTACATGCACATTTTGTTTAAAAAAACACTTTATTTTATACAATTACTCTGAAATTTTATTATGATATACTAACCTTTTAACTAATGATCCAAAATAAATTAGGTTCAGAAAGCTTGAGATTTAGTGGAAAAATAATCAGTGAAAATAAAATATTTTCTCATTGCGCATTCTTTTTTACACTTATAATGTAAACTTATTTTTGCGATATTGCTCTAAAATTATAATACCTTTAACTAACCTTTTAGCTGTTGTTCCAGGGAAATTTTGTTTTAGAAATAATGAGATTTAGGGGTAAAATAATCAGTTTAAAATTAAAAAATTTCCCATAGGATTTCTATGGGTGAAAACAACAACAACACTGCTTTTTACAACTAAATATCAATGTTTTAGCACGGAAATTGCACACAGTCTTCATTAACATTTTTATAACTCATACAATTTTTGAAGAGCTTGGACAATAAGAAATATATTTAAAAAAAAATTAATTCCTTCTCATTGCTTGCTATATCATGAATAGTCGGTTGGCTGGATTAAGAATTTTTTTGCCCATCAGGCAAGGCAGGTTGTTTGATGTTCAACTTACTTCTGATTTTTTAGAGAAATGTATTATTTACGTTTCCTCAGGAAGTATTGGTGAATTGAATGTTTTCTATATCTAAATGTCAGATATTAAATCAGCATTTTTATAATTCATAAAAATTTCAAAGAGTTTGGACAGCAAAAATTCCTTTTTTATTAAATGTATTCTATGTGAATATGCAGATGGTCCCCTTTGAAAGAAGGAAGGAAGGGGGGAGACATTCTGTGGATTATACTCACAAATTAATAATAGCATCATAGTTAAAGACAATAGCTTAAAATTATCGGGGGTGGGGTGCTAGTCAGTAAATAAATTATAAAATAATCAGTAAAACAAATAAAATAAATTTAGTTGAAGGATGGAAAGATAATGCAATTGATAAAACTGCTGTAGTGTCACATTTATTTGATTAGAAGATGTTAAGTGAGAATTGAAGAGAAAATAAATGAATAAATAAAGCTTTCATAGCATGAAGAAATGAAATTTATTTTGCAAGATATTTTTTTTAGCAAATAGTGGATCAATACTATATAATATTCTAAAAGATATAAACAAAATCTTTTATATAACTTCAAAGCTCTCGATTTATTCAATGTTTTTTTTTCAAATATTTGTGATGCTCTGAATTTTTATTACCGTAGGAAACTTAATAATCAATATGTAAGAATGATTCAAGCTGTTAAGCAAAAAAAAAAAATGATTTTTGAGATCCTTAACACGTTGAGTGCCACATCAGTCACCAGTGACTCACACTGAACTTTGTTTTTTAGTCACCAGTGACTGACAGTATAAAATGCGATATAAAATTTAAACAGTTACATTCTAAATAAATTTTAAGTAATTTCAGGGTTGTATCATGAATGTACTAAATATTTCTTACCAAAATTTTAATTGGTTTTACTTTTATTAAAACACAGTAAACATAAAAATGGTTGTCTTTTGCAGGTACCACAAAATGTGGCAACTTGCTTAGTTAATTTTTTGACCATTCCTTTACCAAATTGTGCCACATTTTCTTCGTAGCATAGCTTATAATACCTTATGCACTTTAGCGAGTTTTACAGTTTTTTTTTTTATACATTGTGTAATTGGAATCTTATTTTGTGGCCCAAACGGTAAGACAAAGACTTGGCACTCAAAAGTGTTAAATGATGCATTGTTTTGTATTATTACAGAAGACCCCCCCCCACCACTCATCTGAAATCCAAACCAAAATTTATTAAAGAAAATCCAATGAAATGAGTCTTGGTTTACAAAAAAGCATTAAATACTTTTCAGCATGCAAACTAGTTTATGGGGGGGGGGGGGGGGGAGATGGAAAGAAACATTTTCAATCTTTTGGGTAATCTGAATCTTTCTTTTGGGTAATCTGAAATTTTGCTAATCTAAACAAGGTTGTCCCAATTAGTTCAGAAAACTAGGGTTCTAGTGTATTAATACTATTATTTATTTGCCAAAAAAAAAGTAATGTCCGAGTACTGAACCTGGTATGATTTGAATTTAACCCATTGAAAACCAAAATGAATATATTTTTTTAAATACAATTAATGAAGAATAGTTTATAATACCTTTAATATTAATTTTACTTGATATAAAGTAATTAAATATATATAATTCATAATGTAATACAATAGCCCCCTCGCTATGTTGCATATATCAGAAGACACAAAAAAGCACAATACATGTTAATGCCTGATATAAATGAAAGCATTTAGAAATTAAAATGATTAATATACACTGTTCAAAACAATTAAAGGATATTGCAGTTTTAGGTGGATTTTGTATCTGGTAAACTGTTTAGCTGATTGATACATGGTCGACAGACATAGTAGGTTATATGAGAATAAATTACACATGTTTTACAGAAAAAAATGCATTTTATTGCGCATTTGTGTACTAAAGGAAAAAAACACAATTTGTGCATATGAGAAAAAAAGAATAAGAAAAGGTGTTTTCTTCAAAGAAAATCATTTTCAGTAGGGGGTATGGTTTCCACGGGCGGCCAGCAACGTTTGAGAACACCTTTGAGGCATGGACTCAATGAGGCTATTAATGACAAGTTGGGGTATTCTGCTCCACTCTTCCAGAAGAGCTCTTTCCAGTTCTTGGAGAGTTTGTGGGGGTTGTTGGCGGCCAGAAACTCGTTTTCCTAGAGCGTCCCAAACGTGCTCGATTGGATTCATGTCTGGAGAACATGCTGGCCATTCCATTCGAACGATTCCTTCCTCGAAAAGGAAATCCTCCACCAGGTTTGCACGATGAGGCCTGCAGTTATCGTCCATTAAAATGAAGTTATCTCCGATTGCTGCAGCATAAGGGACTACAATAGGTCTGAGGATCTCATCCCTATATCGGCGACCAGTCAGAGCTCCATCTCGAATGATGTAGAGGTCCGTGCGCCCGTCAATGGAGATGCCACCATACACCAACACTCCTCCACCGCCAAATCTGACACTTTCGTGCACGAATGCAGGATTATTCCTACTGCCACGGTCCCTCCAGATGAAAATACGCCTATTATCCAGATGCACAGAAAAACGGAACTCGTCAGAAAACAGAATATTGCTCCATTCATTTCTCCTCCAGTTGACATGCTCGGTTGCCCACTCCCCGCGGTCGCGACGATGCCTTGATGTTAATCTAACACATACCATCGGTCGGCGAGCATACAGACCTACAGCATGGAGCCGGTTTCGGACAGTCTGAGTTGAAATCGTGGTGCCTGTAGCCGAGCGAAGGTGTTGTTGGAAAAGAGTAGCGTTCATGGTTCGGTGTCTCCGAGCTGTTAACGCTAAATACCGATCTTCATTGGGCGTTGTTGCCCGTCTACGACCTTGCCCTGGTCTTCGGCCTGCACATCCACTCTCCAAAAAACGGTTCCAGATCCTGGAAATGACACTTTGTGACACTCCAATGGCTTGCGCTACTTCGGCTTGAGTTTGGCCCCCCTTCTAACCTACCAACAATTCTCAAAGCTTCTGAATCTGTCAAATGACTTCGCTGAGACATCGTACTCATCGAAACAAAGCAGTCACTGAATGCCGATCATCCTTGTCTTCATTCTCTTTTATCCAGTTGAAAGTCAAATTTCATTCGCTGCCGCTGAAGCGACGTTTTTGACGTCGAACTCAAAATTTGCATACTCTACAGTTTGAAAACCAGAAAAATTTGCATTTGTGATTCTCTTCTATTTTCGGCAAAAAAAAAATTTCATTTATATCTTTATTTTATATAAAACTTCAAATATCCTTTAATTGTTTTGAGCAGTGTATATATATATATATATATATATATATATATATGTGTGTGTGTGTGTGTGTGTGTGTGTGTCCAAAATATTAGTTTATGCAGGTATTATATCATTCTAAATAAAATAACAATAAATTATACTTATTCTAATCGAAGTTACTTTAAAAGTACAATCAAATTTTTCAGAATACATGTAAAAAGAGCAGTATATCTGAATGAGCAATATAATGAGGGGCTACTGCATATATTTTCATCTGAAACAAGATTGTGAAGATTGAATAGGCACTGGTAGAAGGAAATACGAAGTTCAACAATTAAATCATAATCTTTTAAAAAATACATATATATGTATGAATACTTACTTTTGTTCTTTTCACTCCTGAGATAATCATTATTCACAGCATACTGTAGGCGACTTATTCAGCATATGTTTCATTTTATTATAGAATTCTGAAAGCATAACAAACTTTTACAGCTCTAAAAACTTTTATTTCAATGCTACGTCACCTGAGATGACTTGATAAATAAACTAATAAAATAAAAAGGCAAGTCACATGATGGTTACTCCTTTAAGACCCAAGAAAAGCTCTAACAAGGTAGGATGTGTTTGCGTTCGTAAAGGTATTAATTATGTTTCGCCTGCACTTAAACATCACAAGCAGGTTATCATTGACATTATGATCTGTCTATTCTCACTTTTGGAGAGAAATTATCCACTATGATGCAGCAATGCAATGGCAAAACAGATTTTTTCTTCCCATCTCTTTATTATATCTTGAGTTTAAATTGATATTTCCAGGTCAGAAAAATTTCCCAATATTTCCAGATTTTCCAGGTCTGAAAAAAAAAAGTTGCTAAGAGGCACAAATAGTGCAGGAAATCGCAATATTGTGGTGGCGAGACATTGCCGCAGGCCAGATGCCCGGAGAAACCGCATTCACAGGTTAAGGTCCAAATCCCAGGAAATAGTGAAAGCTCATCGAAAAATGGAAAAAAAAATTACAGCACCCAGATATCTGTGCAGACAGATGCATTTTAGTGTTGGTCAGAGAGAGAGAGAGTATCTCGGCCGACTGCTGTTTAGATGATCAGGGCGTTGTCCCCTTTTTTTAGGTGCGTTCATAATTATATAAATACGAAGCACCTATAGTTGTCGTTCAGTTTGTCCGCATATTACAGAGCAAAAACTACCCAACCGAATGATCTGAAAATTTAAATATATAATTGTTGTAAAATTTTGTAGAGCCATTTCAAATTTTATGAAAATTGGATGTATAGTTTAATTGCAGGAACAGTCAAAAGTTTCCCATTACATTACGGCCAATGGGTAAAAATTACTGCAAGTGCATTTTAATGATGTTACAGCCTTTCGATTGGTCTGAAATTTTAAATATATAATTATTGCAAAATTTTGTCGAGTCATTTCAAATTTTATGAAAATCGGATGTATAGTTTAATTACAGGGACAGTCAAAAGTTTTCTGTTACATGACAGCCAATAGGAAAAAATTATTGCAAGTGCATTTTACAGACTATGCAGTTATGAAGTGCAAAAAAATATACATTCAGTACAATATATGGAGCAAAAAATATTTATAAAACTAGTTATAGTACAATCAACTCTGAAATCTGCAAATGTCTGTTATCCGCACTACATGTTGGGATGTAAACAATGAAAATTGTCATTAAAAGTTCAACTCAAAAGCTAAATTTGGTATTTTTTTTTTTTTTTTTTTAATCAATTTTCCAATGAAAAAATATTTAAATATAAATTATATAAGTATTTAAATTGCCTTGAGTAACAAAATTTCATCTTGGATTAAAAAGTAATGAATGCTCATAGACTACAGAAAAAAATTATTAACAATAAACCAAAACTACCATTGTGTTGTGTCAATGTTTAAAATAATGAATAATCAGTAAAAATTGTATATAATTTAACTTTTCTTTAATCTTAATTATTAAATTTATTAAACCAATGTTACATTATGTTTTTCTTGTCCATTGTAAATGTAATTTTTGTACAGTCGTTCCTATTTCATAGTCAGACTTTAAAAAATAAAATGTAAACAAAGGTATGATCTATAATCAGCTAAAATGTATAATCCACAAAACCCTCGGTCCCTAAGTGTGCGGATTTCACAGAGTTGACTGTATGAACGCACCTCATTTGCTACGTTTGACGAGCAATTTCCAACTTGTTTTACTTATGCTGAGATCTGCGGAGATTCGTATTTCACCCTTTAATTCCCTTTTAAATATTGTTGCTGTATATATTTTATAATACCTATAATCGAGAGTTAGATGTTAAGTGTTTGTACTTCTATGAATAATCAAGAGTTAGTAATTAAACATTTGTAAGTGAATAACGAATCTCGTTTCTTTTCATCTGCCTCTTTGCATAAATCCTACAAGTTTTGGGAGCTTGTCGCCGTGATGTGAAATAAACATTCCCTGGACTGAACAATTACTTTTATGTTTTGACGGAATCTACTGCCTGGACACTCAAAGGGTTTTGACGGAATAGCTTTTACAAATTGGAATGCTGAAAGCCATCATTGGTGTGCTTTGAAAGAAACAGAAAAGTTCGCCACTGGTTATGAGATAAGGACATTTGAAATAGAACTTTTTACAGGTGTTTCTGCTAAGAGGAAAAAGCAAGGCTGTTCGTATCTATAAAGAAAGCCCGTAGTGATTTTTTTTTTTAGAGTTAAAATATCGCATGTTTAAATAACCACTCAAAGTGTTTTTTTTGGGGGGGTCGATTTTGTGTGTTATTGTGTGGTGTTTTCTTAAGCTCAGTGCTTTTTTTTTTTTAATGTTTTTTTTCCCTTATGCGTGTATTTTTCTACAGAGACATTAAAAAAATCATTACATATCATTACATTGTCATCGTTACAAAGATCATACAAATCATTAAAATTGTACCGGCGGTGGAACATAATGCATTATATATGATATACATATATATAATATAATATTTTTTTAGTATTTGTATTTTTATATTTTTAAGAAAGGATTTACACATGAAAGTAAGGGACATTTTTACATAAGTATAGACGCCAACATTGTAAAGACTGTATCAGGAGTAAACCAGTTAAATTTCAGGAGTTTTGGATACTCTTCAGGAGTAAAATGTTCACGTTTCAGGAGTCATTTTCAGGAGTTGCACAAAGTTTTTTACGAGCTATATTTTTTTACAAATATTTTCAGTTCTCTTGCAGCTTTTGCATTTATCAACACAAACATAATTTAAATAAAGGTTACTTAATTTACTTTTACTTTTAATGTATTAGTAATTTTTTATAATAAATTTATAAAAATGGATTTTTTTTTTAATCTCTACGGAGTAAAAAATCTGTGATGTTAGTGTGAAATCCTGCGACCAATTAACAAAATTCGCGATTTTCACCCAGATTGACTGACGAAAATTGCGAATTTTTCGCCGCGACTGACGAATGAAAATCGCGATGTTTTGCCGCGACTCGAGGACGAAAATCGCGATGTTTTGCCGCGACTCGCAGACGAAAATCGCGATGTTTTGCCGCGACTCGCAGACGAAAATCGCGATGTTTTGCCGCGACTCGCAGACGAAAATCGCGATGTTTTGCCGCGACTCGCAGACGAAAATCGCGATGTTTTGCCGCGACTCGCAGACGAAAATCGCGATGTTTTGCCGCGACTCGCAGACGAAAATCGCGATGTTTTGCCGCGACTCGCAGACGAAAATCGCGATGTTTTGCCGCGACTCGCAGACGAAAATCGCGATGTTTTGCCGCGACTCGCAGACGAAAATCGCGATGTTTTGCCGCGACTCGCAGACGAAAATCGCGATGTTTTGCCGCGATTGACAGACGAAAATCGCGTTGTTTTGCCGCGATTGACAGACGAAAATCGCGTTGTTTTGCCGCGATTGACGGACGAAAACCTCGATGTTTTGCTGAGAACTGACTGACGAAAACAGCGATTTTTTGCCGCGGCTTACTGACGAAAACAGCGATTTTTTGCCGCGGCTTACTGACGAAAACAGCGATTTTTTGCCGCGGCTTACTGACGAAAACAGCGATTTTTTGCCGCGGCTTACTGACGAAAACAGCGATTTTTTTGCCGCGACTCATTGACGAAAACAGCGATTTTTTTGCCGCGACTCATTGACGAAAACAGCGATTTTTTTGCCGCGACTCATTGACGAAAACAGCGATTTTTTTGCCGCGACTCATTGACGAAAACAGCGATTTTTTTGCCGCGACTCATTGACGAAAACAGCGATTTTTTGCCGCGACTCATTGACGAAAACAGCGATTTTTTGCCGCGACTCATTGACGAAAACAGCAATTTTTTACCGCGAATGACTAACGGAATTCGAGATTGTTTTTGCAACGCAGCGAGTGATTGACAAAATTCGCGATTTTTATCATTGGCCGATTACCGGATTTCAGGATATTTTCCCCCCAACTGATTAACGCAATTCGCGATATTTTGCCGCGGCTGCGATTTTTATCAACGACCTATTGATGAATTTCACGATTATTTGCAGTGACTGATTGACAAAAATTGCAACTTTTTTCAACGATCGGTTGGTGAAATTTGCGATTTTCTGCCACGAGTGATTGTAGAAATTGGCGGTTTTATCGATTAATAGACGATTTTCGCGATATACTTCAACGACCAATTGCCGAAATTCGTGATTTTTTGCCGCGATCGATCGAAGAAATTCGCGATTTTTTTGTCTCAAATTTCCGTATTTTCTACCTTATTACCGTACTTCCGTATTTTATCCTACATTTCCGGAGATATTGGCATCTATGCATAAGTATGTTTTGTTTTGATATAAATATTTGACATTAGATTAAAAATAAAGATAATGGCACATTCAGTACGTGCCAAAAAGGTAGATTTATTGACAGTAGTGGTGGAATTTGGTTTAGAAGCCTCAGAAAGCTCTACTAAGCACCAGTTGGCAGGTATGATAATAAAATTGGACGATTATAATGAAGACATTGTCAAAAATTTGTTAGGGGAACTGTTACTGAATATGAGGAGGCTGATAAAAAATTTCAACTGGAAGAGGCTGAGAAATGGACCTATGAGCTTAAAAAACTAGAATTAGAAATAACTGAAAAATAAGACAAATTTCAACGTTAAGTAACGGGATGAAAAACCCCGATGTTCTGAAATTAATTACGGAGAATAATAACCAGGAAGAAATCAGTATTTACCTTACCTTATTTGAATGCCAAATAAAGCATCTGAGTGTAGAAAAGGAAAATTGGGTCACTTATTTTCTAGGTTTGTTACCCTTGGAAATAGTTAACATAATAGGTCACAAAAAGGAGGAACTCTGATGATCATGATTATGTCAAACAGTTATTATTCAAAAGATTCAAGTTCAGTCCGGAACAATTTAGGCAGAAATTCTTTTCCCATAGAAAGGAGAATTTGGCCTCGTGGAGAGATTTCTCATTCGAACTTACTAATTTTTTGGAACAATGGTTAATAGGTCTTGACATTTTGGTTATTGACCAAATACGCAAGAAATTACCATTTGAGATGAGAAAAAACTTCGTCGACAATTTGCCTAAGTTTACTAAAGTTACTGATTTTATAAGTAAACTTAATGATTATGAGGCAGCTCGCGATAATATCAGGAAGACTTCCAAACCAAGAAATCCAAATAATGATGTTAAAAGGCATTTTTCTCAAAACGTTGAAAACAAAGGTTGTAACCGAAATAACATTCCACAAAGTAGTAAATATGAAAAAAATCATCTTAACATGACAAGAAATAATCCTAATCCTTTCAAAATGAAGTACTTTTATTGTAATGAATATACTTCCCATAAATCAAATAAATGTCCTGGCAGAAAAAGAGGACCAACTTATTTTAGGGGTAAAGAAACTGAACACAGGTCTGACCAAGGTAACTTAAAATATAATAAAACAGTAAACACTACCAATAACTCTTGCCCATCTGATAAAATTATCAAAATTATTGAGATTAAGGGGGAAAATGTCAATTTTGTGGTAGATTCTGGATCCAATGTGACAATGATAAACAATAATATCTATAAGGCTTTAGGACACCCTAAATTAAATGAAAATAATGTAAAATTGACAGGAATTAGCGGAAAAGGAGAGAGTCCTAACGTTTTTTTCTATACCGATATTTCAATAGATAATATTAGTGTGAATTGTGATATTTATGCTCTAAATGATTTACAGTATGAAATGACTTTTGGAATTAACTGTTTGAATAAATTAAATTTTGAAATATCGGGTAATGGCCTTAAAGTTACGAGGCAAGCGAAATAATGAGAAAAATTATATTGTTAATATGGTAACTTCAGTTCCTTTAGAAATTCCAAAGATAGACACTCCTTTAGATGTTATAAACATTCCCAAGGCCAAATCAGTCTTGCGGTCTGATGTTACAAACATATTCATGACCATCCCAGGGTTGCGGTTAGATTACACAGACACTCCCATGACTGAAGAATCTTTAGCTGACACTCCTAAATATGAATCTGTTTACTTAGCAGAAATAGCTAATTTCGTTAATGTAAATGAAATCGATCTTACACACATTACTGACTGCGGTTTAAAAGAAGAATTAACTTAGTTGAAAATTATAAGCCTGAAAAAACTAAAAGTGTTAATCTGAAAGTTATGATATTAAACGATGAAATACCAATTACGCACCGATCCAGGCGATTAGCGTTTGCTGATAAACAAATTCAGGAATGGCTTGATCAAGGAATTATAAGGGAAAGTTGTTTGAGTTACGCCACACCTATTGTTTTAGCCAAAAAGAAAAATGACGATTTCAGATTATGCGTTGATTACAGAAAATTAAAAAAGATAATTAGGGATAACTACCGCCTTCCAGTAATAGATGATATTTTAGGCGATATCAGGCAAAGTCAAGTTTTTAGCACATTAGATTTGAAGAATGGATTTTTTCACATAGAAGTTGATGAAGACAGTAAACAATTTACTTTGTTACAAATCATTCACAATTCGAATATAATTTGATGCCTTTTGGCTTAAGTTTAGATCCTCAGCATTTTCAACGCTACATATACACATGTCTCAAAGAGCTAATAAGAGATAAAATTATTTCGGTGTACTTAGACGATATAATCGAAAACACATGACAAAAATACATGTATTTGAAATACATCCGTATTTTATATTTTAAACCGATAAGATCAAAGTATTTTTGTAATGTATTTTCTGATGGTTTTACAAAGTATTTTGTATTTTGAAATACTCAAAATACTTTTCCAGATTTCAAGCTACCATGTTTAAACCTTAGAGAATAGCTGGGATTCACTAAAAGGAAATGCATGCCTGTCTGTTTTGACTAGTTTTCAAATTCTGTTCTGGAAGTTAAAATAAACACTCTTTTCGACTATTGGAATGATAAAGAGGTTGATGAATATGTTGTTTAGCTTCAGGAAATGTATTCTTGCTGATTGGTTACAAAAATAACCTTTATGTATCTTAATGTTGCTATGGGAATTATAAGGAAAAAACATGTATTGTGATAAGCTGGAAGGATCTTTCAGAGTTGCATAGGTGCAGCACTCTATTACAGTTCGTAGGCTGATGGCGTCCCCTCACTTTTTTATTTTATCTCGAGCATCCCTAACTTTTTATTTTCAGGGGGATGCTCGAGACACGGGAGGATACAGACTTTTCAATGCTATTAATTCTTTTAAAGGATGAGCAGACCGTAACAATCTTAAGAAATAAGACATTGATTTTTAATATTTCCAACAACGATTAAAGGTGTTTATGGTATTGGATCGCTTTTCTGCCTCCATCTGTTCGTATTTTAACTTCTGGAAGTTTGTTTAAATCGCAAAAAAATGTTTTGCATATTTTTAAAGTTTATTGTGTTCATTGTAAATGATCTGTAGACCCATCAATATTTTGTTTATGAGAGAACAAAAAAAGAAATATTACGGTTTATGAGTGGAACTTGTTCGAAATATACATTAAAGAAGTTATAATGTACTTTAAATATATAAACGAAAATGACATATGGTACTGCAATTCATTACAAAATGTTCCCTATCGAAAATAGCATTTATCTTTCATTTACCACAACGTTAAAAAATATTTGATACCATGATTTTTTTTAATTGTAATTGTTTGAAATACATTTTAATGACTTTACAATTTTTTCTAGTGAAAATAATTCATAGGTACATCAGTAAGGACCACTGCTACATGTTTGCTGTGAAAAACGGAACGTGAAACGTCTATTCAAGACCATACAAAAGAATACGCACATATTATCTCTGGTTTCAGTAGGTCTTTTAATTAATAACAATAAATTAATTTTAATGAAAAGCCCGTTTCATATTGTAATGCATATTATTAAACTGTGGCAGAATCGAATAAATTGCCTTTGTTTTAAGCTAATTTTCCCTTTAATTTAAATCTATACTAATAAAAGAATGTTTCGCTCTGTGTGTATGTCAGCGATGGCTAGTGAAATGTAATCAGACCTGCCAACTGCTACGAAAAAATCGTAGTTTCTACGATTTTGAGCTAAAAACTACGATGCTACAAAAATCGGTCTAAAACTACGATTTTTTGCTAAAAACACGCCGAAAAAAAAACCAATTTCGTCAATCACTCGCAGAAAAAAACGTCAATTTCATCGTCAAAGGACCACGAAAAAGCACGAATTTCGTGAAAGGATCGCGAAAAAAAGCGCAAATGTGTTCAAGAGATCGCGAAAAAAATCTTCAAATCTCGTCAAAGGATCGCAAAAAACCCGCAAATTTTGTCAAAGGAGCACGAAATAACGCAAATTTCGACGAAAGATCGCAGAAAAGACGCGAATTTCGTCAAAGGATAGCAAAAAACGCAAATTGTTTCAAAGGATCGCAGAAAAACGCAAATTTCGTCAAGGGATAGCGAACAAAATGCGAATTTCGTCAAAAAGATCGCAAAAAAACGGGAATTTCTGAAAGAATCGAGAGAAAAATAACCGAATTTTGTCAAAGGATCGCGAAAAAAACGGGAATTTGTCAAAGGATCGTTGAAAAAAAACCATGTTTCTTCAAAGGATCGTGAAAAAAAAACCATGTTTCTTCAAAGGATCGTGAAAAAAAACCATGTTTCTTCAAAGGATCGTGGAAAAAACACAAATTTGGTCAAAGGATCGTGGAAAAAACACAAATTTGGTCAAAGGATCGTGGAAAAAACACAAATTTGGTCAAAGGATCGTGGAAAAAACACAAATTTGGTCAAAGGATCGTGGAAAAAACACAAATTTGGTCAAAGGATCGTGGAAAAAACACAAATTTGGTCAAAGGATCGTGGAAAAAACACAAATTTGGTCAAAGGATCGTGGAAAAAACACAAATTTGGTCAAAGGATCGTGGAAAAAACACAAATTTGGTCAAAGGATCGTGGAAAAAACACAAATTTGGTCAAAGGATCGTGGAAAAAACACAAATTTGGTCAAAGGATCGTGGAAAAAACACAAATTTGGTCAAAGGATCGTGGAAAAAACACAAATTTGGTCAAAGGATCGTGGAAAAAACACCAATTTGGTCAAAGGATCGTGGAAAAAACACCAATTTGGTCAAAGGATCGTGGAAAAAACACAAATTTGGTCAAAGGATCGTGGAAAAAACACAAATTTGGTCAAAGGATCGAGGATTTGGTCAAAGGATCGCTGAAAAACAAATTTCATCAACCAACCAACCAATCTGTAGATTAATTTGAATTTTGGGTGCTACCATTTCTCATTTTCAAAGGTTGGCAGGTCTGTATAATGCACGTAGAAGCCTGAAAGTTTGGGCATGGGTAGTCGAAGGTAGGTCTTGATGCATCTGAGGCTCAGATTTTTTCATTTTTTGCCAAGATATTAATTAAAAACTACAATGAACTCTCACCAAAAACTCATCTCTTCCATTCTAAACTCCATTCCACCTAGAACCCGATTTGCACAGCAGAAAGAAATGAAGAACCCAACGCAGAGATTTTTAGGGGAGTGTCGTCTTAAAAAAAAAAAATTTTTTTTTTTTACTTCCATCGCCCAAAGCATTTAGTATAGAAACACAGAAGACATGTTCTGAAAGATCATACTTTTGCGTCTTAAATGGCATCAGTTTGAAAAAATAATGTTATTAACCCTTTGAAAAACAATTTTCAAAAAGGTCCCTTTTTGCAGTTTTCTTTTTCTTTCGTACGGCACACTTCCTTAGGGCCTAATTTCAGACGTGGCAGTTAACAAAAAATACATATGCTGAGACCTTGTGTTCGACGACGCAGTCGGTTTTTAAAAACGGCTCTTCAAAATTTAACTCTTTAAAAAAGTTTGCGACTGCAGGTCACTTTGCGCCTTAGACGTTCTTTTTTTTTCTATGGTAAAAGTGACTAAATGTCTGTATTTCGACACAATTTTTGAGCATCTCTGCAGACCAGATTTACATCACCCACTAAAGTTCGAAACATTTGGACAACTAGAAGTATTTTTAGACAACAAAATGTGTGAAAATTTCAACAAAAGCACTTAAAACCGGGGTGTTCGCTTGCCGTCGGCTCAAGTTTTCACTACTAAATATGCATATTCTATCACGAAATTTTAAAAAAGGCTTAAATCATACTAGACATAGACACATCCATAGAAAATCGTTGTAAAAATAGGAAAGCCGATTCAGTGGACCTCAAAAAGTAAAAATGGGCCAAAATTTCACAGTGTTTTTTTTTTACTGTTGTGATTTCAATATTTTCCATAAACCATGCATGTCTGCAAATTAAAAATTCAATAATTTACAATGTTCTCAGGGATAACAGTTATTCAACGATTATTTTCAAAATAAATAATTCAAAACAAATTCTAACAAAAATCTTGCTGCATGAATTAATGTTACAGAATTACGATTTCTATTACAGAAATTTTCAGACACAAAATAAGGTTTTATTTTTGTTTTAATTCTGTGGTCGACCAATAGAAGAAACTTTTAATTAAATTAATTTTTTAAGATTTAATTTAATTTTTCAGTTACTGATCTCAGGAATTCAAAATAAAAAGCAAGATTCAAAATCAAGTTTGCCTTATGGGTGGTAAAGATCCTAATGTTTAAAACTATGAATATTTAAAAATTAATTTAATTAACAGTATTGTATTTTCAATAAAAACTTACAAAGCAACTGATAATAAATTAAGTTAGCTGTACATATTAAGTGACGATATTCTACAATTTCAGCTTTAAGCTGCGTCACTAGGGGTACTATCGTCTCCCATGATATTGTGTTATAATATTTTAATGAAAGCACCTTATAATGAGCAAATCATTGGAACCCTTTTGATTTTTTTTATAAACTACTTTATAACTTCACTATAAGGTGACTGTATTTCAAACTGAAAAATAGATGGCAACTGGCAGTTTCAAAATGAAAAAAAAATGAATATTTTTCAACTGTTTCCTACTTTTTGCTTTAAGTTCAACAGAAATTCCAATTACAGCCAGATAATTAAATGCGACAGTGCAAAATCTTGCAATGTTCATTATGGTTTTTAATTTCTAATTTGGCTGACTATCAAAAAATTAAAAATCTGAACCTCAGATGCATTCAGACCTGCTTTTGTCTATCCTCATCCACATTTTCAGACTTCCATGTGCAGCAGGTTTTCCAAGCCATCATGACCAGACAAACACATCTTGCTTTTATTAAACACCTTCAAACTAATTTTCTGTCTGATGCAATTTGCTCAAATTTTTTTTATAAAAAAATCATTGATTTTTCATGCGTCATAAGAAGCTTTACCCTTTAAACTTATCATGCATGGACTATAATAACATTTTTCAAAATTAAATTACTGATATAATTTCTTTTCCATGTTATTACTATTTATGTTTAATACTGTGTTTTCAGATTAATTTGAGATAACATAATGCTATATTGGCAAATAAGTAGGAGAAAATTCATCAAAAAATATTCATTACCTCTTTCTGTAGATGATGATGATGATGGAGATGCAGGAAGATGAGTTTCTAAACCAGCATTTAAAACTGCTTGTTCAGCCATTGATTTTAAGGATGACATAGGTTCTTCATTCTATGAAAAGAAAAATAAAAAATTATTTTCCAAAAGAATCTTTCTTTTTCACGGAGAAAAAACTTCTCATAAAGTAAAGCATCATGATTAAGAACAAATATTCAATGATTTCCTATTTAAAATTTAAAAGCTAAAAAGCTTTCAATAAAGCTTTAGTTTTTACAGCTTAGCTGCCAATTATTTGGAGCACTGTGTCACTTACTTTGACAAATTTAAAGGAACATGTTCTAATTCAGAAATTTTACAAGGTGTGTATTAAATTCCAGGACTGGCGCTAATACAAAGTGAATGAATAATAAAAAACAAACATGCGTTTAATAGTTCTCAAAATAATCACCTCTGGCACTCACACACTTTTGTGCATAACGGTACAAATTCTGGAAACATGTTTCGTAGTCCTCTGCAGATATGTTTCGAAGTTGAGCGGTTACATTTTTCTTTACGTCCTGAAATCTATACCCTTTCAGTGTTTCCATGCAAACGATTGTAGGCATCTCCATCATTTAGTTATTTCTTGTTCTTGTGTTTGGTTGTGTGTAAATTTCGCTATTCAACGAAATGAATCGTTGCAGTTTGTCTATCGAGGAAGCACATGCTTTGTTATTTGATGATGATTCTGGTCAAAATACTCCATCTTGGGCATTTACATAATATATTAATCTTAGTACTGCGAGAGTTAAAATCTCACAGTGTAATGTATCATTAAATAGCAATAATCATTGTTCAAGTATAATAAATGTAATATTTAAGAAAATTTTTGCAATTTTATAATTACGACTTAATTTAAAAAATTTAAATTATTAAATATATTATCTAAGTAAGTATCTTTCATTTAAAACAATACTTTTTCATCTCAAACTGCATTTTTCAAGTACTAAATAATACTTGAAAAATACAATTATTTGCAGGGATCTGTTTAGGAAGAAATTGGGTCCTTTAAAAGACCCTTCACAAAATTGTTCATCTCAAAACAGGACCCTTCACAAAATTGTCCATCTCAAAACAGGACCCTTCACAAAATTGTCCATCTCAAAACAGGACCCTTCACAAAATTGTCCATCTCAAAACAGGGCCCTTCACAAAATTATCCATCTCAATACAGGGCCCTTCACAAAATTATCCATCTCAATACAGGGCCCTTCACAAAATTATCCATCTCAATACAGGGCCCTTCACAAAATTATCCATCTCAATACAGGGCCCTTCACAAAATTATCCATCTCAATACAGGGCCCTTCACAAAATTATCCATCTCAATACAGGGCCCTTCACAAAATTATCCATCTCAATACAGGACCCTTCACAAAATTATCCATCTCAATACAGGACCCTTCACAAAATTATCCATCTCAATACAGGGCCCTTCACAAAATTATCCATCTCAATACAGGACCCTTCACAAAATTATCCATCTCAATACAGGACCCTTCACAAAACTTTTCACCTAGAAACAGGACCCTTTACAAAATTATTTGTCTTAAAAATAGCCCTTTCACAAAATTATTCCATCTCTAAACTGAACATTTCACAATCTTAATCATTTAAAAGTAAAATATGACCTGTTGCTTTTACATATAAAAGAAGATATATATATTTTAGATACATATATCCTCTTAAAAATGTACCTGGAGCAAGAACCTGGATATAATGATACTTTCAAATTCATAAAATTGTGACTAGATTTTTCACAAATGTAAAAAACTTCACAATTTCACAAAAATAGGACCCTGAAAGTGAAATCTGGACAGACCATAGATTCAATAATTATTTAATCAGGCAGTACTGCACGAAATAAAAAATATTACAAGAAACATTCTAATTTACATCTCTATTTCATTATTATTTTCCCACTCAAAGAACAGAACAAACCTCCAAAAAACATTGCTGCTTTGAGTTGCCATTATTGTCTGCATGAGAAAAAAATAAACACTCTAAAAACCATAGAGGTAATTCAATGTTGGATGAATGACAACATTGGTTCCTTTTTTTCTCATGCAGACTATTTCTTGGTGCTGCGATCAGTGATGATGTTCTTAGCCCTATTTTCCTTGATGCTCATACAGTAACTTATATAAATGGTACCTACCTGGGTTTAGTGTTGACTCTAAGTTGCTTTAGCAGGGCGCTGCGCCTGGCAACCCTTTTTATTTCTTTTTTGTGCACGGCGGCTCTTTTAAATCCTTCAGATGCACCCGGCTGCCCTTTTTAACACTTCCTATGCACCTCGTGGCAATTCAATTGATCCCAGGAAAATATCACAAATTCTAGGGACTCTAAACAAACCAGTTCACAATATTTTTTGTGAACAACGTACAAGTGTGCCCTTTTTGAAAAATTTACCCTTTTGAGAATAAGGTTTGTTTCCTTTCTGAAAAATACCCGCCCGGCAGCCCTATTTTTCTAGAGTTAACACTATGGATTCATTTACTCTAATCTTTTTTCTTCTCACTTTATTCCTGAAAGAATATATTTACAATAACCAAGTCTTATCTCCTTTTGGTTATTAGTTTTATTTCTTCCATCTATATTTTTGTTTCGTTTCAAATCGCCACGCATTCATTTTCAGTTCGCTTCAACTAAACATCGGTTATCATCCGCAGCCGTACATTCACAACTGGTATTGTTTCATCGTACGATCGAAGAAAAGACTGTACATATGGCATTTTAGCGATCACACATCGCATGTAATAGATCATTGGATCTTCTTTAATTGTTTTGCCATAAGGCAGGAATGAGTTTACTCAACTCAGCAGATCACGATTGAAATTTTTTTTAAAGAAGGGGGCATTTCATGTTTGTGATATGCCAGCTGTGAACTAGTATTTAAAGGGTCGTGTTTTGTTGGATGATAGAGATGAAGCTGGTGGTTGACGGTTTGTTTTACATTTAGTCAGTTGATCTGAAAAACTTTTAGTGATGGTGTTAATCAAAGCAGTTGAAATGCAGTTTGTTTGAATTTGAAAGTAAAGCAGATGAACGGTTTGCAGTTGTTTGAAAGTAAATACGAAAATTAAAGTAAGTTACAGATGCGTTTGCTAAATAAAGACTATGTTTTTGTGCATGAATAGTAATATATGAAAGAAGCAAATAGTTTCATTCATTGAATATGTTTGAAGTAACAGCATTTTATAATAAGTTCGTTTTGTATATTTTTCTTGAACTTTGTTTTTTTTTTCAAGTGATGCTACTTCACAATGGTGAAAGTATTTAACCACTTCACCGTTTGCTTTGAGATAAGTCGGGGGTAAAAACATTGTTTTCCCATACCTGTTGCCGGTGAAGAAGTTAAAGTTTGTTTTTTAATTTTTCATGTTTTACAATGCTGTTTGCACTCCAACCTTTTCCATGATCACCTTATTGTGAATGTGAAAGTTATATTTTCAATGTGTCGTCTTGTATTCCTCTACGGAAGTTAAATGCAAAGCAACTAGATGTTCAAATCATGAAAGTTGATATTTTCCTTTTTGATGTTGAACTGCCACTGTTAACTGCAAATTTATCTGTGAAACTGAATTTCAATGCTTATGTTTATCGGCACTGAATGACACTGCCAACAAACCAATTTATTGTTTTAAATATAATTAACTTATATTTTCTTTAAATTGAATTTATATTTTAACAATGTCTGTTTATGTTTAAGTCATATTTTTCAATTCCTACTAATAGCTCACACTCTCCCTATATTTATTTATTTATATATTTATCTTGTTCAAATTTTCAATCGTTAATAAAATACTCATTATTCATCCTATCAAGTTGAAATAAATTTTTTAAAACTTGTACTGGATGACAATTGATGTTAATACAGTTTTTTCAAATATTAATTAATTAATTAAATTTTAATTAATTTTACTTTTGCATGGGAAACAAAAATGGCGGCCATTGGTTATTGAAGATCAATGAATGTATTTTCAATAAGGGGTTACCATAGGGGGGACCCTGTTCTGTGTGCCAAATACCGCCAAGTTTGTCACCAACATGGCGATATAGCGCCAAATTTGGCAGCCAAAATGAGTCGCCAAAAGTGACACCAACTTGGCGATATCTATAATATTTCACCAAATTCCCATAGACTTCCATTGTAAACCTACTTGCTTATAGAAAATCAACAAATTGAGATATTTTAGTGCAAAAAAACTAATATTAGCATAAGGGATTATATTAAATTTTTCTTTGATGACCTAAGTAGAAATTGACTTTAAAAACAAAATTTTTATATTACTTGTTATTCTTCGTTTTAAATAAAAGTTTAGTTATTCATACAATTTAAAACTGCTTCTTTACTGGTGTCTATCTACATTCAACACTCTTTGTCACTATATTGCCAATGTTAAGTATCTTCCACGACTCTGCTACAATTTTAATCATTTCAGACTTGTCCCGGTTCATGGGCCGGACAGACGTTATTAACAGTGTATTAAATCGCCTGCATGAGTAAAAAATCACCACTATAAAAAGCATAGAGAATTCAATGTTGGATGAATGCCAACATCTGTTCTTTTTTACTCATGCAGACTATTTCCTGGCACAGCGACTGGCGGTACATAATTAACATTGTATTAAAAATGAGGTGAAATAGATATTTAATGCACAAAATGTTTTATGTGAACAATTCTCAAAAATGAATGATTCGCCATGACAGCTGAGAACTTGTTTACATTAGCAAAATCAAACACAGTTTCTGAAATGGTTTAATGGTAGCACAAAACATTAAACTTTTCTAATTTTGAATATTTTACAGAACTAGGGGGCTCGGCCCCCTACGAGCTACGCTCGCCAACCCCCGTCCAGACACCACAGACTCTAAATGCACGGTAATTTGATCGGCTTTAAAAAGATTTCGAAAGATTGAATTATAATTTAAAAAACAGTGGCGATCTCCCTATAAACGAATTTCTATTCATTTCTCTTTGATTGGGGAATTTTAACGCCAAATCCGCTGCGGTACTACTTGATTATCCTGTCGACCAATTTCGCCAAATTATGTAAATCGCCAAAAATAAATTCGTACAACATTAATAAAAACACAAATAAAACGTCGAAATAAAAAATAACTTGATGACGTATACACGTGTAACAACATTTCAAAATAAGCTAATATAAAAGGAAATAAGTAAATAGAGTCTTTGTCTCCTGGTATTTTTTAACAAAGCGAAAAGAAAGTTCTTTTAAATGAGACATTTTAAATTAATTCTCAAAATATCAAATAAATGTCTAGCGCAATTTCTAAATTTAAACTTTTTTGCAATATTATTTTGTGTTCATTTTATGTAATAACTATAATGTGACGTAAATATGACGTAATTTCTCCTAAGACTTCTAACGCATGTTAATGAATTTATTATTTTACAATATCCTTTCTCTTTTAAAATTGACGTGTATACTTTTTATGACGTAATTTTTAATAAGTTCCTGCTTTTTATACGTAATTATTTAATTCTAATTTGAAAGTTTTTTTCCTGTTTATAATAGTCACGTGTAAATAAATTTTTAATTTGAAGCAAACGTTATTGCTTGCGTTTTTTATACAGTTGGCAGCAGTTTAAATTAGTACAATTTTCTGAAATCTGTAAAAAATATCTCTAGAAATGCTGAAAATTTGAATTTAAAATAAAAATAAAACCTGAAAAAATGAGTCAAAATAAAAAAATTAATGCAATCTGCACTCCGGCAAATTCTAACGCATAAAATGATCTAAAAATGATTACACTGCCATGTCTAGTTTTTGCTGCTATAAAACTTTTTTAGTGGAACTATTTTGTGCAACTTTAGCATTAAATAACTCTTAAAATAATTCTTCGATTTGAAAACTGTCTGCATCAGCGTGTTTATCAAACATTTCTGTATAAAACCACCGATTTTCATATTTTTGTATGCATTATTTTTGTTAATATTAACGAAGAAAGGCCTCCGATCACAAAAAAATCAAAACCGGCGGCGGCGGCGGCGGTGACAGCGGGAGTTACTTTTTTTTAGAATAGAGAGAAAATACGTTGAACAGACGTAATTTAAGATAGAAGAAATTATATTATTGGATTTCCGAAAATTGAACGAAGCCTAACATGGCCGCAATCAATGTGACGGTGCAACCGGAATTATGAGGGACACATACTTTGATTTTACATAAATAGAAAAACTTGGTACCTCTCTTTCATTTTTATCTTAGACATGAGAAAATAAAACAATTTCTTTTCTAGCCCAAAAATTATTTTTTACTTTTTAGTGCATTTAAATATATATATTTTCTACATTTTTGTAAATGTTAACAAAAGCGTGTCTTTAAAAAAGAGTATGACTAAAAAATTAAAAATAAAATAAATTTTTTTTTTAAAGTCGTATTTTACATTTACAGTATAACCTCAACTCTCTATTCTAAAAAAAAGTAAATAATGCTTTCTTTGTTAATATTAAGAAAACTACTCCATACAAAAATGGGTGATATAGAGAAATGTTTGATAAACATGCTGAAGCAGACAGTTTTTAAATATAAAAATTATTTTAAGAGATATTTAATGTTAAAGTTGGTCAAACTCATTCCATTAAAAAGTTTTATAGGAGCAAAAACTATACATAGGAATTTAATTTTTAGATCATTTTGTACATTAGAAGTTCCTGGTGTGCAGAGTGCATTTATTTTTTTAATTTGACTAATTTTTTTAGGGTTTGTTTTCATTTTAAATTCTAATTTTCAGTACTTCCAGAGATATTTTTTACATATTTTTGAAAAGGTTATTATTTTAAATGGTTGCCAATTGTAAAAACTTAAAAGAATAATATTTGAATAAAAAGTTTATTTACACGAGACTATTATAAACAGAAAAAAATCCTACAAAATTAGAATTAAATGATTACATGCTAAAAACAGGAAAATATTGAAAATTATCTCTCCATTCTAAAAAAAAGTAACTTATGCTGTCACCGCCACCGCCGGTTTTCAATTTTTTGTGACCTTCTAATCAATCTTTCTCCGTTAATATTAAGAAAAATACTGCATACAAAAATATGAAAATCGGCGGCATTATAGAGAAATGTTTGATAAACACACTGATGCAGACAGTTTTCAAATCGAATAATTATTTTAAGAAATATTTAATGCTAAAGTTGGACAAAATCGTTCCATTAAAAAAGTTTTATAGGAGCAAAAACTATACATGAGAATTAATTCATTTTTAGATCATTTTATACATTAGACTTTTCCGGTTTGCAGACTTCATTCACTTTTTTAATTTGACTCATTTTTTAAGGTTTTACTTCTTTTTAAATTCAAATTTTCAGCATTTCAAGAGATATTTTTTACTTATTTTAGAAAATGGTATTAAACTGTTGCCAACTGTATAAACAGCGCAAATAATAATGTTTGCTTCAAAATAAAAATTTATTTACACGTGACTATTATTAACAGAAAAAAAACTTTCAAATTAGAATTAAATAATTACGTATGAAAAGTAGGAACTTATTGAAAATTACTTCGTAAAAACTATATTTACAGGTGAATTTTAAATGAGAAAGGATATTGTAAAATAATAAATTCATTAACATGCGTTAGAAGTCTTAAATAGGAGAAATTATGTCACATGTACGTCACATTATACTTATTACGTAAAATGAACAAAAAGTAATATTGCAAAACAGTTTAGATTAATATTAATTTTATTGAATGCGTTTAGACTGCTTTCGAGTGACTATTTAGTAATTAAAAAAAAAAAATTACAAGCTGAAAATGAAGAGTCATCAATAAAAAATATGATTTGAAAGAGAAAAATCTGTGAAGCAGAAAATGAAGAAATTGCTTAAATGGCTTAGTTAAGATTTGTTAACCTTCTGTGTCGTTTCCGTCAAAAGAAGGCATTGGTATTTGTAAAATATGTTTGCATTTTGATGCAGATTTGCTTATTATATTAGCTTATTTTCAAATGTTTAATTGATTTTATTTAATCAAAGACTAAAACAGGCATTGTATCTTTTAACAGCAGCTGATTTTTACTTAAAATTCCCCAATCGAAGAGAAATGAATAGAAACCCGTTTATAGGGAGATTGCCACTGTTTTTTAAATTATAATTCAATCTTTCAAAATCTTTTTAAAGCCGATCAAATTAGCGTGCTTTTAGAGACTGCGGTGTTTGAACGGGGGTTGGCGAGCGTAGCTCGTAGGGGGCCAAGCCCCCTAGTGTCATAAGAAAATGTTTTACATGTGAATATTTAAAAAGAAAACTATTAAAAAAATGAATTATTTAATGTGTGTTAAAAGCAGTAAATGAGGGTGAAATTACGTCCCATTAAATAACATTGCCAAACAGTGTAAATTAAAATACATATTTACATGTACACGAGCGATTTATTTCATATTTTGAGATATATTTTTAACTATTGTTGCCAATTCTAAGATGACGCAAATAATATTTCCTTTCAAACAAAAATATTTTCAGATGAATATTACAAACAGAAAGAAAAGTTTGGTGAAAATTACGTCAGATTTAAAACGTTACATTTAAAATCCATTTCTTATAGCGTTATTAAAAAATACTGGGACTCTGTTGCAAAGACTCCGTTGACTTAGTTAATTTTATATTAGCTATTTTTCAGATGTTAAACTAATCTTATTTAATCAAACATGAAAACAGCAATTGACAGCAGATGATTTGGCCTTAAAATCCCTCAGTAAAAGACAAATGAATGGAAACCCGTTTACATGGAAATCGCTACTGTTTTTTTTAATTATAATTCAATCTTCCGTAATCTTTTTTAAGCCGATCAAATTAATGGATTTTAGAGTCTGAACGGGGGTTGGCAAGCATAGCTCGTAGGGGGCAGAGCCTTTTAGTAACCTGAAAAATCCAGCATCGTTGGACAGAGACCAAGACGGATTTTTGAAAATTCCAGATTTCTGAAAGAACATCAAAAGTACTTCTGATATTCTTCATGGTGCCTTTATTCACAATTTAATTCATTGTCAAGTGATTTATATAAGGAAAAGAGGAAATTAAATATGCAATAAAAACTCACTTTAATTGATATTTTTTATGTTACAAAAAATGTTCTAATAAACAATGATGCCATTTCTTCTCCTGTAGTTTCCGAAACGTCGATGTCAATTTTATTTGCTTCAATCTTTTTGGCCGTTCTTTAATAAATTTTTCTTGGATTTTATAAAAGAGAAGAATATTGATCTTGGAAATACAGTCTTGTTTCTGAAAAGCAGGAATTAATTTTCTGGTCAAATTTATGCATTTTTCCAGTGACACCTTTTCTTTTACTGGCTCCTTGTTTTTGTTCCTTTGAGCTAGTACCAGCATTATCGGCAGTTTTATTTAGCACAGCATCAGCAACCTCGCTGCCCAGTAATCGCTGGCCTTCAATCTCCAAGTTTTTAATTTGTAAACAATTGCTGTTTTAGTTTCTTCTGCAAGTTGGAAGTATTAAAAAAAAAAAGAGACTGATGCCAGATTTTGGAGGTCACACTGTATTTTATTCTTACATTTTTAGTCTTATCGTGCTTATTTAAAATTTAACCCTTTGTAACTCAACAACCCTGATTTGAAAAATTCTTACAGATATTAAAATGCATCATTTTAAGCATGGAAAAAATAAAAAAAAATCCGAACAGAAAAATACAATTTTATTTGAAAAAATGGGTTTGTTGCATATATGCAACATCTTGCCAAATGGCACAAAAACTGAAAATATTTAAAATTTTAATTTGCATGAAAATTTTTGAAACAATTGTTAGTTTTGTTGTAGCAAAGTCCCACACCACATTTCTCATAAACAGTTTGATTAAAGTTTTTACAATCAGGTATTTACAACGTATTCTTTTTTCTGCCCAATATGACCAGTGCTTAATTTCGTCTAGGCGCACTTGTTTTGGTGGAATATGTTGAGTAGGCGCTCTATGCTTTTTCTGTTGAATTCTATTTTCTACGAGACCTTTCCCTTTTTTGCTAGCTTTGGACTTGTTAATTTTACAGAGGGAGGGGGGGGGGGAACCCCTAACTTACCCTATAGCAATTAAATAATATAAAAACAGACTAATGTTTCCCCTTTTCAATAATTATGCTTTTCTGATAGAAATGAAACTTAAATAACCATTAGAAGATATTTTCGACGCTCTTTCGATATTTTTAAAAAATCCATTACAAGGGAAGATATGGCGCGTTGTTGCAGATCTGCAACAAACAAAAATTTACGTTTATCTTATACATATTATAAATTTCCTAGCTCGAAAATGGTCTTTAAATAACTCACCTTTGAAAACAATACACTTGTAGACGTCTGGAGACTTTTTTAACTCCAGTATTTCAAACATTAATTCAGCAAAAATCACTTCAGCAAATTCATTTCGGGTTCACGTCAGGTGTGAATTGAAATATGTCAAGTTTCGGTTTGCCAAAAATTGTTTTTGCAGTTTCGGGTTGGGTTGTGGAATTTTTTTTTTATGTTGAGATCAGGTCGGGTTGACTTCAAATGGAATTTCCAGATTTGGGTCAGCTACAATCCGATCCACACAGGACCAAAGCGATATAAGTAAATGTCCTATCTTAAATGGGAGAGGTAACCGCAAGATTAAAGGCGAGGTCACATCAATCAAGGTCGTACGTCAAATCAAGGTCACACATCACGTAGCGTGTAGGGTCAGATTAACAACTTCCCCACAATATTTGTAGTTACACTGCTTACCACATCATTAAATTAATGTATTTGTATGATGGAGGCCTAAAAGATTGAGACATCTTCTGAAGAAAATAAAATAAGTTTATTAAAACTGTAGCATATATATCAGAAAATCATCATCTAGAATAGACATCACTGACACATATTAAACCAGAATTGCAGAGAATTCAAACACTTCTAAGTGCACAAAAATATAGACAAATTCATATTGCATATGACACTAAAATAAGTAGACACTTGCTACTAAAATTAAACATTTCTTAAAACAGCTCTCCAAAACTACTCACATGTTGAACTACAACCACCCCAACAACTGATTAGCAAAGACAACTTGCCAAATATATATTGCAAACACAGTAGATAAATTTGAATTACAAATGTTGCCAAAAATAAGTAAAATAAAGTTTCAATAAGTAGGACACACCCACTGGAACAAAATGACATCACTGTGTCAAAATGATGTCACTGGAAACAACAAATCAGAAATAAAAGGTTAACTTAAAAGCAACAGAAAATTAACTTCACCACCAACCATCCAACCACATGCTGAAAATGTAAACAAGCATGTACACTTACTGTAAGTACTGTACTATTTAAGATAAAAATTAAAACTTTAAACAGAAGTAAACTTTTATGTGGTGGTCATGGCTACTAAACAAAATAAAAGGTTTTTTTTTTTTTTTTAAATACTTAAACACTATGCAGAAGAGCTGGGAAAAACAAAAAATATAACTTTAACCCTACATAGCGGACGGGGTGATGAACTACAGAAAGATGCCTAACTGTTTTCTTCTTTATGGATAATCTATTAATTGCACATCTATGAAATAACTGCGCAAGCACAAACATCGTATTTTCATTTGTTTGTAGCATTTATATTCTGACAGTAATAGAATATTCTATCAATTTTTATTCGTGTTTTTGACTTATTTATTATAGTTAATTATTTAAATAAAAACAGTTCTTTTTAGAACTAATATTTGTTAAAATGGCAAAATATTGACATCGAACAGTTTTCAAAATTGTAAGAAAATTCTTTTTCTTATAGAATTCACATCTGTCCTTTTCCAAAGAGTAAGTAAGCAACTTCCACCTTTTACAAGTTTATAATGTATTTTAACTTTAATTTATTAAAAAAGATAAAATATTACTTAATATGTATTATAAATTGTTGTTGATTTAAATATGCTCGATTTTAATTATTTTCTTTTAATGAAATGAAAAATGACGCATAAAACTTAGTAAGTAGTTAATGTGTAAAGATTGAATTTCGTAGTCTTATTTTTTACTCAATTCTTGATGTGTTAACATTATAAAAAATGATTTACATGGTTGTATTCCCGATGAGAATACAACATTTATGAATGTTTAGAATATGTATACAATTTAATTATAAATAAAATATTCAATTTTAAGTCCTTTTGTTCACTTATCAAGCGCAAATAAATTTCCAATATTCTCTTAATCGCATTGCACTAATATTATTTAACTTACAAATATTTCATCCATTTAATTTAAAATTAATTTCATTTTATATTCGAAATCACTTTAATTTAAAATGTGTGCCTTAAATGTTGTACTATTAAACGAGCAAGCAGACTTGTATAAAACCAAAAACTTTCTGCGCACGCAAATATTGGGTCAAAAACTTTCTGCAAATTAAACTAATGTTTAATAAAATAATGTGTTACATTATTTTGACGATATTAATTAAAAGCAGTAGTTTTAAAGTAATTTCCATTTAAATTAAAAATTAATCGATATTAATTAAAGCATAATTATTTTGTTGAAAAAAATAATAAAGCTAAAAATCTATGATAAGAAAAGGGGAATTCTTATCAATTATTTTGTCAATGCATTTAGAAACAGCCCAATCCTTAATATCTATTTGCCCAAAATACCAGTCACTCTGTTCACAGAAAGAATACGGCAATGCTTCTGAAACAACTGAATCACATTTTATAGGGAGAGGTCTATCCATAGGTATCACCATTAAAGAGAATTGATACAGGGATGAGAGTGCACTAAAGCCATTTTGGAGCAGCAAAAATCTGATTTTGGAGCAGTAAAATCCATTTTTGGAGCAGCAAAAATCTAATTTTGTAGCAATAAAATTAAAATTCTGTTTTTGGAGCAAAATGAAATTCTTATGCTAATAAACACCTAAAAATTAAAATGACTGCTATCTTGAAAATATTTTCACATTTGAAAGAATAATTACTTAGATAAAATTTCTGGACACATTTTGCTAACTCTGGGCTAACTTTTTCTATCTTTTGACCGCGTTTTGTTCGTTTTTTCACGAAACTAGCGATCCTTTGAGAAAATTCACGATTTTTTTCGCGATCTTTTTGCGGAATTCGTGTATTTTTCGCTATCTTTCGACGAAATTCGCGTGTTTTTTCCGGTATTTTGACGAAAGTTGCTGATTGTTTCGCGACCTTTTGACGAAATTCACGTTTTTTCGCGATCTTTTGACAGCGTTTTGTTTGTTTTTGACAAAATTCACACTTTTTTCGTGATCATTTGACTAATATCGCATGTTTTTCGTGATATTTTGATAAAATTCGCAAGTTTTTCCATTTTGACAAAATCCACGTGCTTTTCACGATCTTTCGATCGCGGTTTTTTCATTTTTTGACGAAATTATCTTTTTTCTTTCAGGATCCTTTAAAAAAATTCGCGTTTTTTTCTGCAGTCCTTTGACGAAATTCACGTTTTTTTCGCGATGCTTTGACGAAAGTGGTGATTTTTTTCTGCGCAAGATTGACGAAATTGTTTTTTTTTTCGGCGACCACTTGTTGAAATTCGCAATATTTTTAAGTGATATTTTTTTATGCCTGAATTTTCGGGCTGATTGCCGATTTTTTTTTAATTTTCGGAACCGAATGCCTTAAATTTTCGGAAAGTTTGGAACAAAACTACCCCTGGCAAACAATAAATAAATCAAACATAAAATTGGGAAATATTTCTAATATTTCGGTATTTAAAAGAAAAAAAAGTTACAAAAACAAAAATTATTATTTTTTTTTTTCAAAAAAATTTTCCGCAAAGTTCCGAATTTTGCAGAAAATTTTCTGCGCATGGCGTGCGCGTGTGCATCTATATTATGCAACTCTGCGAGCAAGTGTTGTTCATTTATTTGTTTAAATATTTTGTGAGTCTAGGCAATAACTTCAACAATTTTCCTAAAATCGCCAGATTAGATTTTTTTTTTTTTTTTTGAAACAGACAAAGCCATTTAGAGAATCCCTGTTAAAAATTGAATTACGAATTTCAGATTGTTACTTACTCGCAGAAGATGAATCTTGCTTGCCAAATTTATTGCAAGTATTTTTGTTGCAGCTTGTTTTGATAAAAATATGTGTATTTAAAAAAAATGTTGCAATGTCATTTTAGTTTAAGGGCAAAAGGCAGAAATGCTTTCGTAGTAGCATTAGTGCTTTTCTCCCGAAATTAAAATGATATTGCGACTATTTTTTTTTAAAAAAATGTACATAATTTTATCAAAACAAACTGTAAAAAAAATATTTTGCAATAAATCTGGTAAACAAGATTCATCTTCCATAAGTGAGTAAAGATTCAGAAAATATGCGTAAGAGATGCACAGATATTCTGTCATAGATGACGTCATACTGAAAACCCGCATATTTGCATTATTCACCCCGTCCACCAGATGGCACAACTGTGTCAATATACTCCAGATTCCAGTATTGATATTGTATGCTTAATATATATGTAGTTTTGCGTAGGACTCTATTCTAGGGATTGACCGAAGCAGCGATTTTGTCAAATACCGAACACCGAAGCTTCGGTTAAATTGTATACCGAAAATTCAGTATTCAGCAACCGAATACGTAAAAATTTTTCATACACATTTTTACATATATTAGCCCCTTTAATAAACTTTAATTAAAATTAAATTCTTAATGATTTAATTCAATTACTTAATTCAGTTACATTTTTATTCTTAAATCTAAATACACAAAAAAGTTTTATGACTTCTTTCCACAAATTCACTTATTTTTTATTATTTTATCACTAGTCAATATCCAAAATAACCTATGAAAATATTAAATTATACAGGCTATTATTAAGGGTAAGCATCAGTTGTAATTTGCCCTATACTCCTCATGCGACAATCTTAACATCACAACTATGCATTTGCTATTCAACTGATTTCTTTTAAATTTTTTTTGGTTACTGATATAACTTATTTATTTCAAATGGCCTAATTTTGTAAAAGAAAATTACGGCCTCCTTTTTTAAATTAGATTTTAAAATTGCGTACATTGGTTCCAGCAAAAAATTACCAGATGGTACCACGGGTGCTGTCGCTTATTCGTAAAGACCACAAAGCAACTATTTTTTTTAGTTTTTATATATTTTCTTGTTAATTGTTATCATTATATCTCTTATAAATTTAATAAAGATTATCTTTTAGACGATCTTGTATGAAATATAACTCAACAAGCTTTTCTGTTTTTTCGAAATATGATTTTATTCGTAAAATTCAATAGCAGAATGAAGTTTCCTCCAAATTTCTAGCTAACTGCTTGGTAAACGGAGGAAAATGTTATATGAAGAAAACTCAGCAGAGTAGGGAGGTACATGAATTAGGTGTGTTAGATTAGGTACTCTGTGGAATGACTTAGTTGACCTTTAGGTCACTATTTGTGGACATTTTCTCTGCTTTCTGTAAAAGAAACTTTGTTCTTTTACGAAGAATGATCATTTTTTCTAAATACAGGGAAGCTATTTCACATCTTTCGCTCGTGAAACTTTTCTTTGATAAGCTGGAATATAGCATTTACAGTAAATTGATTTGTCTGAAAAATAAGCTAAAATATAATAATTTTTAGGTTTGGTTACTGCTAAAAAAATTGCCGTATCTAAAAAGAACATCTCCAACATCCTCACTTGCGCATGGAATTATTATTTATCATTATTATTTTGAACTGTCTCATCTTATTTACAAAAACCCATAGACATGCGAGATTTTCTAAGAAAGATGTGAGAAAACGAGCGCTCAAGGCATTTTTTGATTAGATTTTTTAAAATTTAAACCAGTTCTCCCCTTTCTCTATTTTCCCCCAATCAACAACGCAAAAATTTCTGTCACATTTTTAAGCATAAAATCATTACTTGTAGGGACCATTATTGAAGTGATTTGTAAGCCAACGTTTTTTTCATTTTACGATAATTGAATTACATCTTGAGCTATAAGCGATTGTTGTCTCAGGAGGGCAGGGTTTTTTCCTTGCCTACGTTGTAGCAAACAAGAACTTGATTCAATCAGTGGTAAATGAAAAGACCAATAAGAACTGCTATCTGTCATGGTAGAAATTGAACATTAAACTAGTGGGATGTGACAATCCCAAAAAATTTCTTCTATCTCATACATGTTAATACATCCTGAAAAACGTAGTATGGCAGCTCCACCGGCAGGGTGAATTACACCAAAATATAATCATCAACAACTTATGTCAACTTCTAACTGAATCTGAAGTTTGATGCAACTATTGCAAAAATTGTAAGAAATTCTGCATAGCAGTGCCACCTGGTAGTAGATTTATACCAAAATCTAATCAGGATCAATTTAGATGAGGGTCTAACTGAATCTGAAGTTCCATGACAATTCATACATTAGTTCTTGAAATACAGCTATTGCTGAAATCGTAAAAATGCTGCATAGGAGCATCACCGGTTGGGCGATTTACACAAAAAACTAAATCGCACTAACATATATCAAGGACTAACTGATTCTGAAGTTTGATAACAATTCATGCATTAGTTTTTTAAATAGAGCTATTGAGATAATCCTTAATAATGCAGCATAGCAATGCCACTTGTTAGGTAATTTGCATCAAACAGTAATCAGCACCAAACTATATCAAGGACTAACTGAATCTGAAGTTTTATGAAAATCCGTGCATTTGTTCTTGAGATATAGCTATTGTGGATATCGTGAAAAATGCAATATAACACCGCTACCTGCTGGGCGATTTAAACCAGGGTTGGGTTTTTGACATGACAAGCGTCAAAAACTGGTTTAAACCGTCGAAAACTGGTTTAAACCATCAAAAACTGCCAAATACATGTAACACACTAAAACATTTAACAATAGGTAAACATTAAATAAGTCAATGATTTGTGTGATCTTTTATTGAAATTTAATAATTTAAAAAATATATTATTTGCAATAATTTTTTTTTTTTTTTTTGATTTTTCAACCAGAAGAAAATAACTTTGTACAATTAAATAATCCAGATCAATTTTACCCCCGCAGCATGTTGCAGCACACCACATGTTTAGCACATTTATTTACACCCAAAAGATTTTTGAGTTTAGAGTGTATAAAGCATTAGAAAATAGTCTGTCTCTTAATTGGTGCTTTGCTAGTAGGACTTGATAGCAAAAGCATTGCTAGATGAGCAAGTTTTGAAGCAGGCTCAAAAAACTGTTGCATTTAATGATACCTTTTCACCAAGCCGTGGAGTCCTCCCGATAGCACTGAAATAAGAAGACGGGAAAGGGGATTCTTTAGCTTCATACACAATCAGTATGGGTAAGCATCCATAATTCTCTCTGTAGCTCAAGCGCGAGCTGGATCAACTGATACAGCAGTCAACCTTTGCCCCTGATGGTTGGGATGCAAAGTATAAGCCAAACAATGGTATGGTTTCATGATTTGATTCCTTCTATTATGCACTTTTTCAATATGGGCTTAAAGGAATTTTCTTTTAGATGACCGAGCCAATTTTATTCAGTTTTAAAATCGAAAACATTTTTATATATTGAAAGATAACGTGTTTTAAAAAGATTTTGACTTTAAGCTTTTTTTTTTTTAAATTACTTCTCTTATTTTGTAAATGTTTAAAATTAATAATCCAATTTCAATTTTGAATGGAATTGTTATTGCCTAGACTAGAATAACATTGAAGCACATTATCTTGTTATATATACAAAAAAATCTGCACTTTTCTAAGTTTACACTTAATGCAATAGTAAAGAAAAGACATATCTATGAGTAACGCTGGTATCATATTTTTGGTGGCAACAACCTAACACAACAAATTTCCCTTTTACTGCAGTTTAACGTCTAAACATTGTACATTCGATTGTTCCAACGTATTATAGAAAACAAAAGCACTTTCAGTAATATTTGTTTGTAATGTTTATCTCAATTTACGAATTTTTTATGGGTTTTAAAATAATTTTTAAGCATGCATATTTTTTAAATATGCTTGCAACCCAAATACAAAAGATTAACTCAATTGTTCAAAAACATTGTAAATAATTCAAAATTTGTTTGCTTTCATGTAATATTCAATAACTAATTGGCAAACGAAATTAAAACGCCAAAAATAAAATAAAATAAAACACTAATTTAACAGATATCAAATCGAACTACTAAAAATAACCTGATAAGTATATAAAATTCAAATGGGAATTTCGTTCCGGGTGCATATAACTTGAATTCTTCAGAACGGATTTCCATGCGACTTGCACTATTAGTTTTTTAGGGAAGATTTTAGTTTGTTGGAACATATTGTTTTCCATTGCTTAGTCATAGAATTATAAGGGAAAGTTATATAATCATGTGAACCCAATTATGAAGGATTAGTCTTATTAGCTGAATGAAAAATGCAGAACTATTTTTATCTCTAAGTATATTGACAGGTTTATCTTCAGTAATGGGGCCGTGCGCTAGGGTATTCTTATTTTAATGAGTGTGCCTGACACCTATAATGGTATGCACCTTTGTTTAAAACAATATAGAATGACTTATGTTTTAAGCGACTATTTGGCATGCAACTTGATTACAAAATACTAACCTGCAATAATGCTTAAGGTGCTTCTCCAGTTCCCTGCTCAACAACGCGAAACTTTCTGACACATTTTCTGACTCATTAAACGTAAAGGCTTAAAATTTGTAGGCCTGACTATTAAAGCGATTTGGAATTGAAATGAGTTTTTCCTTTTTTCATAAATATATTACTTATCGAGTTATGAGCAATTGTGGTTGCGTGATGGTTGGTTTTTATCCTTTATTGCACTGTTGCATCTGAAATTCAGTTCAAAATACCAACTGAAAGATCTTATACCTTTACCAACATATGGAAACTATCTTTCGATTACATAGTTTCTAAATAAGAACTCCTGTCAATTTCATGTGTTTCCGAACAAAAATGAATTAAATATGTCAGAAAGTTGCTCCTTTGGATTTGAGAACAACCTTAACTTTATGAACAGCCTTAACTTGACGTTTATGAAAAAAACTCACATTTTTAGTTTTAATTTTGGAACTCGCAAAATTTAAATTCAGAAAAAGGGTGTTCTTTTGACACATTGTGGTAATTTTTTTAACTTTTAAAATTAAAATACATGTTTTCTTTGGCGCACGTGACAGAAGTATACAATATCTTCCACAATACGGGGGAAAATGCAAAAAAATATATCCAAATGAGGTAGTAGTTACTAAAATTTTATCTGGAAAATTTGAAATTTTATTGAAATTAAATCTACAATGATTAGATGAAATGATGTCATTTTCCATAAATTTTAAATCAAGACATCTGTTAAGAATTTTTTTGAAAATGTAAATAACCACTCTCTTTTTGCTATAAATCACAGAAAATGTTAGCACTGAATCTAAACCAATACAACACTTAGCGATAACGTATAGCTATACAATATGGCTGTAGTATACAATCGAAGTAGTAAGCAAAATATAGGAGCCATATGTTTACAAAGAGTTTGATTGCGCGTTGAAAAGATTTGATAGAATGTTACATCATATCAAGCCTTTTTCTTTCTTTTTCTTAAATTGTTTTCATGAAATTTGACTGTTTGTATTAAAATAGATGTTTTAATTAAAAAAAAAAAAAAAAAAAAAACCAACAACATTCAAATTGAGGTGCTACGTTATTTTCCCGCTCTTATAGTTAAAGTTTTTATTTTATATACAAAAAAAATGTAAATTTTCTGTTTAGAATGACGTCAATATCAAACACGCAAAAATATAGCAAGAAAATCTGAATTTTTATTGGCAAATAGAAACAAAATACACGCGTTATTCTTATTTTTTTTCACATTATTGTGTCATTTTTTAGGGTGTGGCAACAGGAAAGAGACGTTTGAATTAAAAAAGATTTAAAAAGAGATATTTCTATAACGTTAAATTATGGAAGTGGTAGAAAAAAGGGATGAATAGTGGTCTGATAATTTTTTAAAGTAGACAGTGATCTTTTCTACATTCTAAAATGTATGTACACGAAGTTTCGTGCAAATCGGCCAAAAATTGAAGATTTGTATAAAGGACATACACACAAAGAATGGCTTATATATATATAGATATTACCAAATCGATGTCTATAGCAACGTGAAGATGCTGCTGAAAATTTAATTTTAATCTGGTTTGAATAAAACAACAACATTTGCTTCATTCTAGAACGGAGAGGGCGTAGCCCCCATGAGTTTATGCTTATGGAGGCAATGATTCATGAATAAAGTGAATACGTACATGGCGTTTGTTTTTGATCAGAAACACTTTTACCACTAAATATCAATATTTTAACATGAAAATTATACACAGGTTTCGGAAATGTTACATTCTGAACTCAAAAGATTAGAGGTGAAACAATAAGATTTTTTAAAAAGTTAAATGTATTCGAGATTGATTGTGGAAAAAAAATGCTACTATAATGACGATTCATTTGTTCAGAAGGATTTGGTCCATTCTACATTTGGTCACTAAAGCATAGTTTCCGATCCGGACCAACAACATATAGACTAATATATAAGCACTATTTTCTTGGTGTTTGGCAGCTGAACAATGTCTTTCTTCTACACTAGTTTTTTGCTTTCTTTTATCTTTACAAGAAGAAAGTACAGTATGGAACCATTTATCCGGAAACCAGTTAACCGGAAAACCAGTTATCCGGAATGATATTTCTGATAGACTGATTTCAGAATCTTTGCAGAAAAAGGTGTCATACACTGCCAGTTTGACATAGGCTTTGCTTGAAACAATTGTATAATTTGATGACAACATCTAGTATTTGAAAAGAAAACATATTTAGTTGTATTTTAGATGTTTTAACTTTTATGCAGAGAAAACAGAAGAATTTTTTGTTCCTAAGGGATTCCCATAAATTACCTTCTTTTAAACTCTGGTTAACTTTTGATCTTTCTTGCATTGATTTTTAATCCAAGTAATCTAATAATTTAAAATCAGAAATAATGCCACAACCACACATATTCCACAAAACTTATCAAATGGATGCTGCTTTAATGCACAACCAGTTATCCGGAATACATCTGACCCCAAACATTCCGGATAAATGGTTCTGTACTGTATTCGATTCGTGAAAATTTTCGAATTCTGATTTTCTACGGCTTTACACGTTTTATGTGTCAGAGAACCCGAAAAACATGTTTCTACAAAATGTCTGTCTGTGTGTGACACAAATTTTGTGGGTGCTCTATCTCAAGAAGATATGATCAGAAATTGATAAAACCTTATATTCAGTTAGTCCCTCATATAAACGGGTGCTGATTACTTTTTGGTGTAAGTCGTCCAATAGGTGGGGCTGTTATGCTTCATTTTTCACAATTTCTGAAATAGCTATATCTCAAGAACTAATGCATGGATTTTTATAAAACTTCAGATTCCGTTAGTCCTTGATACAGTTTAGTGCTGATTACTTTTTGGTGTAAATCGCTCAAGAGGCGGCGCTGCTATGCAGCATTATTCATGATCATAGCAATAGATCTATCTCAAGAACTAATGCACGAATTTTCACCAAACTTTAGATTCTGGTAGTCCCTGATATGATTTGGTGCTGTTAAGTTTTTGGTGTAAATTGCCCAACAGGTGTCGCTTCTAGGCTGCGTTTATCACGATTTCTGCAATAATTGTATCTCAAGAACTAATGCATGAATTTTCATCAAATTTTGGATTCATTTAGTCCTGATTAGCTTTTGGAGTAAATCGCCCAACAGATGGCGCTGCTATGCAGATTGTTTTACTATTTCTGCGATAGCTCTATCTAAAAAATAATCCACGGATTTTCACCAAACTTCAGATTCAGTTAGAAGTTGACATAGGCTGTTGCAGATCAGATTTTGGTACAAATCACTTAAAGAGTGTCGCGGCTATGCTTCATTTTTCAGGAAATATTAATATGTATGAAATAGAAGCTTTGGGATTGCCTTTCCGACTACTTTTTACTTTCTTCTATCTAATTCTAGCCTTTACCAAAAAACGAAAAAAAAAAAAAAAAAAAAGGAGAGAGAGAGAAATTAGTTTTATTATATAGTTTGTTAATAAGCGCACTTTCCAATTTTATACGTTTTTGAAGAAAAATGAATTAAAAAATGTGTCAGAAATTAACCAGTTATATATACTTAAAATTTAAGTCGGTAAATAAAACAAATACAATTTGTAAATAATATATAAATAATAACCATTATAAAATATATAGTATACTGGAAATTACCATTTATTTTAAATTCCATTTATGTCCTTTTTAATTAATTAATATTTCCCAAATTTTCCTTAATACTTTTTTTCTTAAATTTTGGTTTGGATCATCGGAATTCTACTGTTATAGAAAAACCGATATATTGATATAAGTAAGCAAAAGTATTGATGAACACACACCTATTAATTTGAGTAGTTAAATACATCAGAAATGTAATTACAAATTTAAATAAAAATTTTATAACGTATTTAAGACTATATGTCAGCGACATAGTAAAGAAATTAATGTAATTTAGAACTAGTCGTTGGGGCCACCGCAATACTTACTTACCCATCATGGATATAGATAATATAAAATATGAAAATAAAACATGTGATATTTGCTAAGCATTGTATCATGTTACTTTTATTCATAATTTAATTTATTTGGACTCCCTTAAATATAATTAAAGCACAGATGTCATATACACTCCATACTGGCGCAATTTTTTTATGACACCAATGTCATATATGCAACGAGTACTTAACTAGCGCCAAAGTGTCATTATTTTGCTTGATATGGTAACCCGGATGATATTGTTTATGTTTTTGAAGTTTTTACCAAATTGGCAATCGTGCCAATATGGAGCATATATGACATCTGTGCCATAATTAATATAACCCCTTAAGCTAATATTACATTTTGCTGCATTAAAATATCTCAATTTGTTGATTTTCTGTAAGCAAGTATTGGTTGACAATGGAAGTCTATGGTAATTTGGCGAAATATTAAAGATACTGTCAATTTGGTTTAACTTTTGGCGACTCATTTTGGCTGCCAAATTTGGTGATAAACTTGGTGGTATTTGGCGACAGAACAGAGTCCCCCCTATAATAAACCCCCTTATAAGTATAGAGAGGCATTAAATGCTTGACATTTACGATAAGCCATTATTGGCATTTAATCTTATAGTTTGGCGATAGTTTTTTGGTTGGCGGGATAATAGAGTAGTACCGAATTGTGTAAAAGAAACATCCTTATAACTCGAAAATTTATAATCATATTAACTAACAGTTTACTGCGTCGGATTAAGCGTCTCATTTCCAATTAAAATATATCTTTGAATTGAAATTTGAATGAAATACAGGGTCATGAAAAATCGAAGAGTGTGAAAAAAAGAATTACAAATATCTTGGCAACTATTTGTCCGATCGAGTTTATTCATGGTGCAAAATTTGTTTTTTTTTTATTGTCTTTTATATTCACTCCTTCAAATAAACAATTTCGAAAATTTTTGTATACCTTTTATCAGAACGAATATTTCAAGAGTCCGAAAAAAATTGTTCCGGTTAATCGAGGTTACTGATATTCAATAGGCTTCTTCCCATTATTACTCCCTAAGTACACACCGAATTTCAAGTCTCTATCTATATTTGTTCGGGAGATAAGAGCGATTACAGACATACAGACAGACGGACAAATTTTTTTTTCTAAAAATATGTTTTTCGGAATCTCCAGTGTCTGAAACATGTAAATCCATCAAAAAAATTTTTCGATTTTCAAAACGATTACAAGACTTACCCATCATATGTAGTGTAGTATAGGGTAAGTAAAAAGGTAAAAAGAAAATCCTAATTTTGAAGCTCTATAATCATAGGCGTAACTAGAACTATTTTGTGGGGTGGGCCAAGGCCCCCAAACTCATAAGTTCTTTGTGTGTGTGTGTATGTGTGTGTGTGTTGTGTGTGCGTGCATGTGTGTATATTGGGAAAGGGAAATGTCTAATAAATCCGCATTGAGACCAAACTCGTTAATTTAATGGAAAATTTGAATTAATACTAGTAACAACTCATTATTAAGGTTAATAGGCAAGAATTTTATCGATTGTAACTTTTAATTTTTATTTTAACATATTCATCGCGGAAATGGCGCGCCTTTGTCCCACCCTCTGTGCTAAGAGCCTGAGCCGCTCCTCGCAGCGCTGAAATTGAAACAAAACACAAATTCATTTAAAAATTGTTTATTTTACTTTGAAAAATAATAATCAATAGCATTTCTCACTCTAATGATTTGTTTGTCCTTACAAACATAAAAAAAAAAATAATGAAATGTCGTTTGCGTTTGGGAAAATCAATTCTAGCTAATATTCCTGGAAGACGAGTTATCTCGTCCCTAGCGATGAAAGTGTTAAGATGACCTGACGTTCCGAGACAGTTTCAGCTTTACGTTTAATGTCCGGGTGTCCCAACACATTTACTCATATTTAATATCCTTGTTTTCAACAGAAACCCTACACTAATCCGATTTTCCAAAGTTCAACTTAAAAAAAATTACTGTTTTGAATCTTACGAAATTCCTCTTTTCTATTAACAAAATGTCAAAACACTTCCCTCTGTGTAATAAAATACAGTAAAACCGGTCAAAATGAAACCTGTCTAAAAACAGAATCATCTCTTGAGAAAAATTTCGTGGTTCCGACCGAGGTAATGCCATACCTTCCATAATTAAAACTTGTCTAAACTGTAAAAGTTTTTTCAATCCCTTGTGATTTTTTTACGTGTGCACATTTTATACAGATATACAGGGTTCATACAGAGGGGAAGAAAAAATCCAAGGAGTACCCCAAAAATCCAAGGAGTCTAAAAAATTTTAAGGATTTGCCATTTTTTTTTTTTTTTTTGGTCGATGTTTTAATGTGCAGCATCGTTATGTGGTATGCACACTCCAATTTTTAATGTCCAATTTGGAGAGAAAAACGTTTCAAAAACAAATTTTACTCTATTAGAATCTAATTGTTAGTGCTGAAATTGCACAATATTCACAATATATTGCTTATCGATTTCATAAGGTTAAATACAAAATTGACAATTCATGTCATATAGGTGATTCTGAGTAAAAAAAAAAAAAATTCTGAAATTCTCAGAAAAATCTTTTGAAAAGTTACACCAGAGGGGGCGGGGGGGGGGGGAGAAATTCATGCCCGATACTAGCTATGCGTTTTCTCCATGGCTCTTTGACGAAATTCGTGTTTTTTCGCTACTTTTTAACGAAATTTGTGGGGGTTTTCACGAGCTTTTGATGAAATTTGTGGTAATTTTTAACGATCTTTTGACGAAATTTGCCGTTTTTTCGCGATCTTTTGAAGAAATTTCGGGGTTTTCGCGATTTTTCGACGAAATTTGTGGGTTTTTCGCGATCTTTTGACGAAATTTGTGGGGTTTTTCGCGATCTTTTGACGAAATTTGTGGTTTTTTTTCGCGATCGACACAATTTGCGGGGGTTTTCGCGATTATTTGACGAAATTTGAGTTTTTTTCGCGATTCTCTGACGAAATTTGCGTTTTCCCCGCGATCCTTTGACGAAATTGGCGATTTTTCTGCAAACGATTGACAAAATTTATTTTTTTCGACGACCATATGTCCGAATTTTCGGATTGGTGACCGATTTTTTAAATTTTTTGGAAATGAATGCCTTACATTTTCGGAAAATTCGGACTAGAATTACCCCTAGGTCATATAAATAGAGATTAGTCAAACACCAAACACTTATGTTATCACATGCATGATACATCTTAAAGAAAATTTTAAAAGGCAAAAAAGAAAGCTAAATGTAACATACAAGAAAAAATATAACAAGTTTTGCATTTATTCTTTTAGAACAGCGGCAATCGCTTTCTTTGAAGGTGAAATTTTGACGAATTCGCATTTTTTTTCGCGATCTTATGATGAAATTCGCGTTTCTTTCGCGATCTTCTGGGAGAAATTCGCGTTTTTTTCGCGATCTTTTGATGGAAACCGCGTGTTTTCGCGATCCTTTGATGGAAACCGCGTGTTTTTCGCGATCCTTTGACGAAATTTGCGTATTTTTCGCGATCCTCTGACGAAATTTGCGTATTTTTCGCGATCCTCTGACGAAATTCGCGTGTTTTTCGCGATCTTTTGAGGAAATTTACGTGTTTTTCGCTATCTTCTGGGGAAATTTTCGTCTTTTTGCGATCTTTTGATGGATTTCGCATTTTATTTCGATCGTTTGACGATATTAACTTTATTTTTAATGGATCTTTTGATGGAAACCGTGTGTTTTTCGCGATCCTTTGACGAAATTCGTGTGTTTTTCGTGATCTTTTGAGGAAATTCGCATTTTTTCGAGGAATTTCGCGTTTTAGGCGATCTTTTGAGGAAGCCTGTTTTTTTTCTCGATCTTTAACGAAATTCGCGTTTTATCTTGATCCTTTGAGTAAATTTCGCGTTTTTTCACGATCCTTTGACAAATTTTTCGAATTTTTTCCGCGATCGATTGACGAAATTTGACGGTATTTTTTTGGAACATATTTGCGAAAAACGCGATTTTTCCGAGATTCTTCGCTATATGTCAAACATCGATAAAATTTAAAATAAAGGTCAGCTAACAGTGTCGAAAAACGGACTTTACGGACCTAATAATTGAAAAACGGACCTAGTGGGAGCCCTGCTGTTAAGATTAATTACCCTACCCAATCAATGTTGTGCTTCAGATGAATGACGTGCATAGAGGATTTACTGTGCGTTTTTCAATGACTATTTTTTTTCCTCGGCAGCAATATCGCTTGCGTCCGAAGCCGTAATAGAATATAAGGAGTTTCTAAGTAGTGGTCTGCTTATCTAAGTAGTTCTAAGTACTACTTGGGAATGTTTTCATTTCTAAGGAGTTTCCAAGGAGTCTAAGGAGTCTGTGCGAACCCTGGATATAGTGAATTGAATCTATTTATTTTAAGCCTGAATAAGCAAAAAAAAATTACAGAAAATATTTCTAAAAATCCTTAATATAAATTCTAAATTTGTTTAAAAATTCTAAAACTAAGAAAAAGAGCATTTTGAGGGGTGAAAAGAAAAAGGGTTTTATATTGGGGGGGGGGGGAGGGATGTGTATTAATACCTGTATTATACTTTAACCCCAACACTTTAAAGCAATTTTGCATCATATTTAACATAAATACTTCCATTTTGATGAACAAGACCTTACAAGTAAACTTTACACTACAAAAAATGTACGCTTTCAGTTATTGTTTAAAAATAGGATTATCTTAAAACTTTTTAAATCAATCTCCATAGCTTCTTCTGTGAATGAAAATAAATGAGTAGAACTTTCTTATATTTATATTTTTAAATCGAAAAGAAATTTTTAAGGACCTAGAAGGAAAATTTTACAATCATATAGTGGTTTTTGTTAAAAAGGAACTAAAATAAAACAACAAATTCTATTCAAATGGTGGGAACTCAGAAAAAAAAATTGTTCTTTTTAATTTATCTATTAAGTTTTCAGGTGCACCCGAGTGGGTGATAATTTTCAGAAGTTGTAAACGTACAAGCTGTTCCTAAATTTTTTAAACAAACTTTCAGGAGAGATAATGCGGTCAAAACAAATTTTTTTTTGTACAGTAGACAGTACCGCAATCCACTTACTCCCTTACTGCAAGCTGAACTCTAATTTTCATTCGCAAACAGTAATGACGATATTTTAGAGATTTTCATCATATTAACTTTACTTTGAAAGGAATATGACGAAATTATTAGAAATGATTGAATATTGGCCAGTGACATGGTATATGCTATCAGCTGCATTTTGAATAATGGAATGTCTAGCTTACTGTTTAGGTGTGAATTTTGGCAATTTCCAGCATTTCTCGCCATGTCACCATATTTCACAGAAACCCAAATAAGTGTCTGTGGAAAATATATCATTACAATATTTTCAGTTTGCAGAATATTCAGTAGTATGATCAAATAGGCCGAATACGGAATATTCGGTGCTCCTTAATTTTAAAGGTAGAGGAATGAAACGCTCACAGGTAAAAGTGGTCATTAAAATATATTATAATTAATGTTTATTATAAATAAATTCCCCTTTTTAAAAAAATGTTTACAAAAATTCATAAATATATATTTTTAGAAGTATGCAGCTGAAAGACATTTTCAGTTTAAAATTCAATAAAACTTGCAAGTAAAATATGCGTTTGATTGAAGAATTTCATCCGTCTTAGATAGTTAACAAACCAGATCGAGTTTTAATCAGGAAATGATATTAAAACTAAAGAAACAGATCTCTCAGATCTCACAGACCGTTAAAAAAATATTTGTATTTCACCATAGCGAAATATGGACTGAATTGCTATTATTCATGAATTAAAATTCAACTTTCTAATGAAAGATTCTATGACGATTTAGCACGGAATCTTGTGTTCAGCATTAAACATTACTCTTTTCGCAATGATTACTACAGCAATATAAAAACTAAATAAATTTAAATAAAAGAAGCTAAATTTGACCAATTTCTGTCTCTATCAATTTTTATTTGTACAGGGTTCCTACGCAATTCTGATAAAAAAATTCCCTGACTTTTCCAGTCTTTCCCTGACTTTTCTCGGTAAAAATTCAGCCTACATATTGTTGTAAAACCCTCCATAATGGACTTTAATTTAGATAAATGCTAAAAAAAAAGTATGTGCTGTATGAATTTCCGATTTTTAAATTATTTTTCATATTGTTATATAGTTAGCACAAATTTCATATAAAAATTTTTGACTGGATGAATAATTAATTCAAAATTTCTTCATTTACGACGATAATAGAAATTCCGATGGAAGCAGTACATAAAAAATTCCCTGACCTTTTCAAATATTTCAAAAATTCCCTGACATTTCCCTGACTTTTTGCCTAAATTTTCGAATTCCCTGACTTTTCCCTGTTTTCCAGGTTTTCCCTGACCCGTAAGAACCCTGTTGTAACAAATGATATTAATTATAGAGCTTTGTGGAAGAACGTGTTATGTTACCTTTTCCCAAAGTATGTTTTATTTTTTCGATGAAGGTGCAGTGTATCAGACTTTATCATGTGTTAGAGCTAAAATACCCAGATTCTAATTGGTCTTTGATCAATTATTTATTAACATTTTATATTTTAATATCAAATCTCTCTATTCTAAAACAAGTGGGTAAGTGTGATCGTAGATCGCACAGTGGGTTTTGTTTCATATCTCTTTTAAAACACTTTATCCTTAAATTAACAAATCAAAATTGCTAATTTAAAATTATTAATTACTTACATAAATGGCAACACCATTACATTTAGGAATGCCCCCCCCCCCCCGAAATCATCCACTAACCTATTTAAATGTTTTATATTTCACTAATAATATTTATAAGAGGACACCATCAAAAAATCGCATTTAAAACGGGAAGGAGAGGCTTCGGATGCGTATAAAATGAATAAGTTTTCATAGATCTATTTAACGATACGTCAAATGAGGGGTTGTCCTTAAAATTTAGAAAAGTGTCCCCCGGAAGAAGACAACGGAGGGGAGGGGCATCGGATGTCTATAATATGAAAGAGTTTTCATAGACCTATTTAACGATATGTCACATGAGTGGTGTACTTGAACTTTCGAAAAGTGCCCCTGGGGTAAAAAAAAGGGGGGGGGGCATCGGATGTGTATAATATGAATAAGTTTTCATAGACCTATCTAACGATATGTCACATGAGGGGTTTACTCAAAATTTAGAAAATAGCCCCTCCCTGGAGCAGCCTCTCCTCTCCCGGGAATTGCCCACTCTTTTAATTTTTAAGGTTAAAAAATAATATTGATATGACGGCTGAGTGAAAAAACGCATTCAAAACTCAATAAACAGCTGATCTAAAGAGAAAATATCTCCCTCCCCAACACCCAAATTACACGCACCCTCGCTTTATAAATTTTTTAATATGTGTTATAAATTATGCAAAGTTTAAAAGCGATTGGTTAATTAGTTTTCCTAATTTTAACAATTCCGCGTCAATAGTCTTCTTTAGAGGGTCCCTCCCCTCCCCCGGAATTTCCCAATCTTTCAAATATTTAATGTTATAAAATAATATTTATTTGAGTGCTTACTGGAAAAAGAAATAATCAGCTGATCTGAAGAAAAAAGAGAAAATCGCCCCCCTCTCCCTCCATTCAAATTCCACGCACCCTCACTATATAAATTTTGTATTATGTGTTATAAACTATCTCAAAGCCTCTCTCTGTGCTTTTCTAATGGGGAAAAATGAGTTTGAAGAAATTGAAATTTTTAATTGTAGAAGAAAGTGGTATGAAATCAGGCATGTCTATCTTTCAAATGGTTAAAAAATATTTAAAGGAGTGTTCAGTGAAAAAACCACATTTAAAGCGAAATAAACAGCTGATAAAAAAAAATAGAAAAAAAGCCCCCTTGCCCCTCACCAAAATTCAACGCACGCTAACTTTATAATATTGTTATTATCTCTTATAAACTATCTCAAAGTTTAAAAATTGATTTTTTGATAAATCCAAAAATTATTGGCTGATTTCTTTTAAATGGACATTATTAATTAGTGTACGATTTTACATCCGGTTGCGAAGAACCAAAATTCTAAAAGCAATTTAAAAAATTTTTTGTAGGTGGTAATAAAAATCTCAGTATAAAAATTATCGGTTTTCTGTATCATGCCACGTGACCTGCAGTTTGAAAGAAGCAAATCTCAGATTAACAATATAAAATCTCCTAGTACATTGAAAGCCACCTGTTTTGGAATTTCCGTCGATGGCACATAATCTAAACAGCAGACGTCTGTCACATTTTCAAAGAACGAAAATAAAAGTTTTTATACTCTATTTTTGAAGATTTTTCGAGTTTTTATGGTACGATCGAGATAAATTTTCGAATTTCTGAAAGCTTATTTTTTTTTTTTTTTTTCACGTATTGTGGTCCTAATTTCGAATCCGTAGGATGAACGGAAAAAAGTTATCTCGGCTTAAAAGAGTCGCCAGTCCATGTTTTCCGTTAAAACCACACCTGCTTGTAATCATTTCTGCGAGAAAATCCTGAGTTTACAAAAAGTAGATGCTTTTTCTGAATTATGAAACCCGTTCCAATTTTTAATTGGGATTTTTTAATTAATAACGTCCGTTAATTACGACTTTTTCAAAATTTTATGATTTGTCGTTTGATCTCTGGTGTTCAGCTATAAGTATGCAAAATTTCAAGCCCCCAACATATATAGTTTCTGAGAATGGGCTCTAAGACGGAGAGACAGACAGAGGAGTGAGATGAATAGAGTTTCGTCAGATGAACGAAACCCTAAAAAAGTAACTAAACCCGCCGCCGCCGTAAATGAATTTCTGAGACGGGAGGTCTTTCTTTGCTTATATTAAGACAACTACTGCATATAAAAATATAGCAATTTGTAGTATTACAGAGAAATGTTTGATAAACTCGCTGAAGCAGGCAGTTTTTAAATCAAAGAATTATTTTAAGAGCTATTTAATGTTAAATTCGATCAAAATCCTTCCATTAAAAAAGTTTTATAAGAGCAAAAACTACACATAGGAATTTAATAATTTTTTCTGAGGATATACATTACAAACTCGCGGTGTGCAGACTGCATTTATTTTTTTAATTTGAGTAATTGAAAAAAAAAATTCTTTTCAGATTTCTATTCGAATTTCCATCATTTCAAGAGATATTTTATTTTATATTTAGAAAAGGTAATTTTTTTATACTGCTACCAATTGGTAAAACAGCACAAATAATTATACCTTCTCTCAAATAAAAAAATATTTACATGCGACTATTAAAAAGAGAAGGAAATATTTAAATAATAATTAAATGAAAACCTCTTAAAAGTAGGAAATAGGGAAAATTACATCATAAAAATTGTATCTCATGAATTATGAAAAGTAAGAATTTTTTAGAATATTTAATTATTACATGAGAAACGCATTTAATGGGGAAAATTACATCATATGTAAAATGCCGAAATATTAAATACAGTGAAACCTCTCCGTAAGGGCCATATACCGTCCCATTGAAAATTGGCCCTTATGAGAAGTGGCCCTTGAATAAGGGTGACCAAATTTTTCATTTCTCTTTCTTTTTATCCCACGATTTTTAAAATATGCATATTCTTTCATTAAGTTCTCTTTGTTTTTAACAATATTGTTTATTTGATTATTGCTGCAATTAAACTGTGAAACCAATTTGCTTGCAGATGTTCCTTGATCATGACAATTAGGAACTTTTTGTCATTCAAATCCAAATGTACTCTTTGGCTTCATGTAGGTGCCATAATTTTAAATTTTACATAAGCCTGAGCATAAAATTTCTAGCGTAAAAATTGTACTTCAATATGCATTTGCAGTTTTAGTAAATGTAGAATCAGTTTTTCTAGATAACCTGTTATCCTCTGTGTGCCAACAACAAAGGGTTAAGTTTCTCCTCTAACCCAACCTCTACAGGTTGAAAGGTCAAACAAAATGTGAGGAACACCTGTTTGTCTCACTTGTGGAAAAGTTTGTGGTCATTCATTGTGTTATTAAATTCTCTCCATCTCCCCTGTCTTTTTTTGTTGCAAGTGCAGTTGTTTATTGAACTCTTATCTTTTGGTTCAGGAATTCAATAAACCTGTTTAGGATGTAAGGCAAATGTGAAAAAAAAATGGCCTTTATGAGGGGTAGGTGCGGCCCCTAATGGGAATAAATTTAACGTTATGTCTGTGGGAAAATTTTTCGTTCCTAAAAATATTGGCCCTTAATAGAGGTGGCCCTTGAATAGGGGTGGTCTTTAAAGGAAGTTTCACTGTATCACCATATGTAAAATGTCTAAATTAATTAAATTATTACGACTGAAAAACTTTTAGTGGTTAAAATGTGGTCATTTTAAAATATCTCAAATAATAATATTCCCAAACATTTTTAAATTGAATAATATATTTGCACGTGAATATTAAAAAAGAAACAAAAACTTTAAATGATTAAAATATTACACGTGAAACGTATTAATGGTAAAAAATACTTTATATAATAAAACTATGCACTTAAAATGATTTTCTTTGGACAATATTAATGTGGCGTCACATTGGAACCACATGGTATAAAAAAAGCGCGGCTAGCAAATTTGTTTTATATTTCATTACTTGATGCAGCATAAATAAAGGTAAATCATGCGCAAAATACTTTCGATTAATTTTATACGAATTACTATTCAATAAATCATATTCGTATTTACTTATTAATTAAAATAAACAATTTACATTTTAAAAATAACATGAAATTATGCATGATGGTGTAATAAAATAGAGACAAAATTTCATGGATAAGCTATACCTGTTCCTGAAAATATCTAAAACTCGATCAAAAGATAAAATTAATATATAAGCATAAAATTTCAAAACAATGCTTTTCAATACCATGGTTCTGAATGTTATTCCTAACCAGATGGAGTTTTCTAACCTCGGACCCAAAGGAAGAACATTTTCTATTGCGTCATTATAAAAATCCGAGAGGCAGCAGGATTTTTAACCTAACCCTTTTGTGGAAGCTGATTTTCAAATGAGTAATTGATCTTAAGTATAAATCCCTAAAACAGCCGTCAGTTGTCGTGACAGCGGTGGATGAGGCCATGGTAAACTAAAGTTCAAACGGAATATTCATACGGCCCTATTCAAACGGAAAAGCATGGCAACCAGATTACAGAAGATAATCACCGTTGGTAATAATATAACTCAATCTTCCATAACCTGATAATATTTGTAAAACAGGGCACATTACCATGCTTTTAAAAGCTGCGAAGTCTGAACGGGAGGGGACGAGGCGAGGGGCTAGCATAGCTCGCAGGGGGCAGAGCCTCCTAGTAATTTAAATATTATTAATAATTTTTATATTTGAAAATTAAATGTCGATAAGTTTTTTTTTGAGTTTAGTTACACCTGGAGTTTAGTAGAACTGGAAACGCACTTCCACAAATTATTGTTAATAAACAGCTTAGTAGCTGAATTTTTTATATATCCTTGTAAATGAATGGTGAATGCTATGCACACCATATTCCATAGTAAGCCTCTTTTGGTGTACTTCAGTGACATATATCAATTTAGGTATGTTTGGAATAGTGTAACATCATTAAAATACACCGCAAACGATTTTTCCCCATACACCATAATATAACGGATCTTTTTTTAGTGTCCTTGTAGACAAACTATAAATCCTATACACTTCATTTTCAATACCAAACATGCCATAGCAAACCTCAATAACATATGTCAATTGCATGGCAATCCGAGCATATTTACGCGAGTTAAGAGTCGGGGATCGACTTACAGATTTTGGGGGCCCTGGGCACAAATATAATAGCGGCCACCTTAACATTTTAAGTGCAAAACTATAATGCATACAGCATAATAATTTTTGAAATTTTAAATATGTTTATTATTTTCGGAATAATGTAACTTAAGGATCCTCTAAAATCGGGGGCCCGGGCCCCTGCCCCGAATGGGTAATCACAATCCGGTAATGTAATAATCACCAATAATGTAAATCACAATCTGGTTAGAGCATGGACACGGATAGACAGACAGACAAACCGAATTCATAAACACTTTACAACTATGTTAAAAAGTGTTAAAAACAACAATAAAATTTACATCAAAAAGCTTTCATTTCAATTTGCTCGGAATTTCAATTTGGTTACATAGTACCCTTTTCCTGTAAGCACCTCCATTTATACAGAATATCAAAGAATTTGATGAAAATACAGTCTGAAATTCGAAGCGAAGGGCCACATGACAGCAACACTTCCCGTATTTTAAAGCACAGGATTAAATTGTGCACTGGTAATTAGGCATAGAAACTGAAAGTTACCCCACAGGCAGACACACAGTCACAGAGAAATTGCGAAAAATCTAAAAGGAAACCCCCTGCCAAGATGATCCTCTTTCTGGACAATTAATGAAAAAATAAGTTGACATCTGGTTTGTCTGAAAGCGTGGAGCAGCGCTCCACATGCTTTAATTACTTTTTCCTGCGTTTTCCTCTCCAAAGGTCAAGATGGGTGGTTTAGGAGGAGATTAAAGGAAGATAGTCTGAATAGGTTTGACTGCAGAGTTAGTAAAGCATCCATTTTGATGCAAAGCTACATCTTTTTTGTCTCGAATTATACTCTTTATCTAAAATCTTAGAAACTTTTGAAATTTCTCTTAAATTTAAAAATCTATTTTTATCCACTAAAGATTTCACAATCTTCAAACTGCTTACCTGAAGACTTTGCCAAGAACTCTGATAAAAAAAATTGCATATTTAAAAATAAAACATAGAATTCAAGTGCGCGGCCTTTGTTTTTCTCTCTTGAGTTTAATAACATTAAATGATGCATTTAACTGATGAATATTTTTTTAGATAATTTTTATCGACAGAAATAACTGCCTTTTGTAATGCCTGTATTTTATACTTATATTTTGTCTTTTATAGTTCAAAGGACGAAACAACTTTCAAGTTATTAAAAACATGACATATTATTTTTTTCATTCAAAAAAATCCTTATAATAGGAAAAAAAATTATACAAATATAAGGAATTTCTTGAATGAAAAAATAATGAGTCATTTTTTAATAACTTGAATAACATATGGAAAACATAGGAAAAATTGATTATTGAAAATGTTATTCTTGAATTGAAACTATTAAAGGTATAATTAAGAGATGAATAAAATATTCAAACTACTTTTTTTTTTCTTGAGTCCAATTCAAAACTTTGTAAGGGAAGCACACGCTTCTCGTGCCTATTTAATAATCAACTTTCAACTAAGTTGGAAAACGTTAAAAACCCGCATGCAGTGTTGAATTCAGGGGTGGTCCGGGAGCAATTTTCCCCCCGGAACTCTATAACCCCCCCTCCCCGGAGCCACAGAAATTTCCTCCGGGAGAAAAGTGTCTGAATTCAACACTGCCCGCATGTGAGTTTTATTGAAAGCATCCAAGGGTTTAAAAAATATCTAGTCTATGTGTGTGGGGGGGGGGGGGGAATCTGGGAGGATTCTAGCATAAAATAATAATAAAATAAACTTTAAATTATTCAAAACATGATAAGAAAACATGTAAAATATTAGAGATAAAAAAAAGGAAAACAATCCCTAGAACAAGAATAACACTTTCTTTAAGAACACTGTCTTGATTTTTGAACCAAATTTTCTCTCTCTCTTTTTTTTTTTTTGGGGGGGGGGGGGGACTGATGGGTGAAAAAAAAAAGCCAAGCTATTGTTGCATTAATACTTCGCACACCTAGTAGCAGAGATTAAAAAAAAATGGCAAGTTACACTCCACAAAGAAGAGCAAAAGGTTAAATGAAACTAAAATTTTGTCCTTTTTGTATTGCACTATACTGTTTATTGAAAATATTAGTATAAGGAAAATTTCATAAAAAGGGGTTTTAAGATTTGTTTGTTTAAACGATTAAAGAAGAAATTTGAAACTTATATTTTTTTAAAGCAATAAAAGTATTTTAAATTATCATTTGGCAATAATTAGTCGTTAGCCCAGTTTAATAAAGAAATATTTATTAAAAATATTGACTTTGATAAAGTAATTAATGTTTTATCTAAATTTGCTGAGTAATGACGGAAAAAATAATATCTAAAGAATAAGCATTACGAATGCGGAGTTTTTTTTTTTTTTTTTTTTTTTTTTTTTTAAATATATATATATATATAAAGGAAAATAATCTTGCTATTTAAATTTCACACATTTATGTAACATATTTTTACAGATTTAGATAGCTTATTTTAAACAAAAGTGTGAAACTTACAATGAAATAAGAAAATGTGTTCCCTTTTTTTACAGGGTTTAAGACTACAAAAGCTGAAAAAAGGAATTTTTTGTATTAATACCAGCTATTAATTATTCTCTATTTGCTGGGGGGATGGGAGAGAATTAACATCAACGATTCTAATGAATAACAAATACAGTATAATAATCTAAAAATTTTGGGACTTATAATAAAATTTTAAAATTGTTTTTATATTTTATTTATTAATTTATTTTTTTTATTTGGGAGAAGCGTAAGTCATTTATTTATTTTTGCACAACTTAACATTTGAAAGAAACAAGAAACGAGAAAAATATTTTAAATGTTTTAAGTTTTGTGGGTAAGGAAAATTTTACGCGGATACTTATTGTCATTACAAAGAAGCCAATGGTCAAAAAAGAAAGAAAAATTCATGATTTTAAACTCTGTGCAGGGGAGTGGAAGATTAGATGACATTAAAATTTTTAAAGATTTTTAAATTTTTAAAGAGACCCCCCTTCTCCCTTAAAAAATGAAAAGTATTCATTTATATATACATATATACAGGGCTTGAATTTCCGGGCGGGATGGCGGAATTCGCGCCCAAAATTTTCAAATCCCGCCGTAAAGAATAACGTGGGTGGGAGGCTCCCGTCCAAAAAATTTCACCCTTTTCAGGAAAATTTTCCATTTTGAAACTACGATCAACTCCTGCGAACGCCTTGCGAATTTCATGATATTTTCGCACGACCGAGTAGCACATTTTGCAAGTTTTTTATGGCAAAAGAACGTTGAAATTCACGATTTTTCCCCGCGACCGATAGACAAATTTCACATTTCTTCCCCCCGAGATCGGTTGACAAGTTTCACGTTATTTTCAGCGAGCGAGTGTCGATTTCAGAGGTGATTCTGTTGCGAATTTTCCAAAAAATTAAGGTATTCAGTTCCGAAAATTATGAAAAATCGGTCATGAATTCGGAAATTTAAAAAATATAACAGAAAAATAACGCAAATTTCGACAAATGATCGGCGAAAAAATAAATTTTGTCAATTGCTCGTAGAAAAAATCCTCAATTTCGTCAAATGATCAGGAATAAAACATAAATTTCGGCAAAAGATCGCAGGGGAAAAAACGCGAAATTCATCATCGCGAAAAAACGCAGATTTCGGTAAAGGATCACGGGAAAAAACGAGAGTTTCGGCAAAGGATCGCCGAAAAAATGCAAATTTCGTCAAAGGATCGCGGAATAAACACATTTCTTCAAAGGATTGCGGAATAAACGCATTTCTTCAAAGGATTGCGGAATAAACGCATTTCTTCAAAGGATCGCGGAATAAACGCGAATTTAGTCAAAGGGCCGCTGAAAGAAACGCGAATTTTATCAAAAGATTGCAAAAAACGCAGATTTTATCTAAATATTGCAGAAAAACCCCTTCAAATTTTATCTAAAGATTGCAAAAAAAACCCCTCAAATGTTATCTAAAGATCGCAAAAAACTCGCAAATTTATCAAAGGATCACTGAAAAAACGCAAATTCCGCCAAAGGATCGCGGGTAAAACACGAATTTCGTCAAAGGACCGCGAAAAAAATACGAATTTCGTTAAAGTATCGCGTAAACACGCGAATTTCGTCAAAGGATCGCGGAAAAAACGCAAATTTAGTCAAAGGATTGCAGAAAAAACACGAATTTTCTCAAAGGATCGCGAAAAAAAAAAAACGCGAATTTTGACAAAGGATCTGGGAAAAATGCGAATTTCGTCAAAGGATCGCACAAAAACAAGAATTTCTTCAAAGGATCTAGTAAAAGACACGAATTTCGTCAAAGGATCTAGTAAAAAGCACGAATTTCGTCAAAGGATCGCAGGAAAAAAACAGGACAGTCTCTAGAAAAAAACACTACACAAATAATTATGTTTATTATTATAGGTATAGTTTTTAATCTGAAATAATATACTGAAGTAACTTTTGAAAAAGTGAGTTTAACTGGAACCCAACTTGCAGGAATCTACACTCAGCCTGAAATGAAAGCGAACCAAAAAAAAGTTTATGGACTTGCAACAAAAAAAAATAATTAGTGCCTTGAGAGGATTTCCCAAACCCTTTCTATCCCCTGCTGTAACCTTTTAGAAAATTTGTTGTGAATTTCAGAATTTTTTTTTTACTCAAAATCAAATGAGAATCTCACGGTTACTTTTTGCGACAGACTGACGAAATTCACAGTTTTATCTCGCGGCAGATCGGCGAATTTCACGATATTTTTCCCCTCGACCGATCGAGAAAATGTACGTTTTATTTTTCCTACGCCTGACTGGCATATTTCATGATATTTTCTCAGTAAGTGTCACCGTGTGCTGCGCTATGCCAAATTGATCTAGATTCAGTACTAAGCAAACATAAAATTAGAAGGACTGCAAAGACCTCGTGGTGCACATGAAAGAAAAATTCTGAGCTCTAATTAAACATATTTAGAAACACTTAACTAGTTGATCCTTGCAATTCACTTTAATTAGGATTTGACAATTTAAAGTTAACCTACATTTCTCGTGTAATAGAAGAAATGAATCAACAGTTTCCCTTTAAAACTTTGGACTTTGTTTAAACTTTGAATGTTAAAATTTGAACATAGAAGCTTGTTCAAAGAAAATACCAGGGAGTCAGGTTTTGACTATAATTCCATTAAGGATAAAATAAAACAATTTCATTCAGAAATGGATGTTGATGATGCCAATCAACGAATATACATTGTTCAGGCAAGTAGTTAAAAATGAAGGCACGTTTTCAAAGTTTTCTGAAAATTTTTTAAGAGAACATAGCCATATGTTTCCAATAATTTCCAAAGTTATAAATGTTGTGCTTGTGCTGTCTGTCATAAGTTTTACCTTGTGAAAAAGGATTCAGGGCCCAAAATCGAATTAAAATCTAAATTCAGAATTTCATTAAAAAATCCCATTATTAAAGACCCATAACATTTGTTTGAAAGTTGAAAAATAGACTTTATAAAAGCTTGACTTTCTTTCTTTTTTAAATAAAAAACATTTTACATAATTATTCTGAGTTATTGATTTAAATTGCTTCAATGGTATTTTGTCATGTCTGCATTAATGTAATTCTTTAAATAGCAGCACGTAAAAAAAACGTGAGTTTCAAAGATTTTTTTCTCCCTCCCAAATAGCTCAACTCCCCTCCATTTATAAATGTTGGTAGGGAGACTCCCCTCCTAGGTAAAATTGAATTTCAAGCCCTGATATATATATATATATATAAAATAAATAAATAAAAAGTAGCTTTTATTTTAAATAGACTAGGGGCCTGTGCCCCCTACAAGCTACGCTCGCCAACCCCCGTTCAGCCACCCCAGATTCTAAAAGCATGCTAATTTCATCAGCCTTAAAAAGTTTGAATTATAATTAAAAAAAACAGTGACGGTCTCCCTGTAAACTGGTTTACATTCATTATCCTTTGATTGGAGATTTTTAAGATGAAATCAGCCGCTGCTAAGAGATACAATGGCTGTTTTCGTCTTGAACATGAAAGAAAAATCATGCGTACGGCATAGATTCACAGGCCTACAAAAAAAAATTTTTTTTTGGTGCCTATGATTTTTCAGCTGATTTTAGATATTTTTGGGACACTGAATCTAAATATGAAATCAGTTTTTCTCTATCAGCTCAACTTTTTTAGATATGCGAAGAGAACTAAAGATTTTTTGAACTGAAGTCAGTGTTGAATTCAGGGGGGGGGACATTCTCCCCTCGGAGCAATGAGATGTTCCCCCCCCCGGCAGATTTGAGATTTTGTGTTTTCAATGGTCAAAAAGTGAAATTCCCCACGGAACAGTATAATGTCCCCCCTCCTCCCCCCCCGGAGCCACACAAATCCCTCCCGGAGAAAAGTGTCTGAATTCAGCACTGACTGAAGTGACCTTCAACGCTTAAACTGGCTTTTGACACATGGGCCTGTCGTAACGCTCAAAGCGATTTGAGAGGCACTGAAATTTCAGAAGACCTTGAAAAAACAGATGTGCAAGTAAAACTGAGGTTCTGCGCATGCTTATGATTTCGCGCCACTCATCCATAAAGCCAAATGGAAAAGCCGCAAAGAAATAAGGTTAGTTTGTGAGTTTTCTCTGTGGAGAGTAGACGTTGTTCGATATTTGTGACTTTTGCGATATTTGTGTAGACTTTTGCGATATTTGTGTTTAGTATAGGATTCTTATAGAGTTAATTTAAAACGTACTGTATTGTAGATTGTTGTATTTGTGTTTCTGAATATAATTTAAATGAGTTCAAGTAGAAGAAGTTGTGTAAATCATCCTGATGTGTTTTGCTACATATGCGGAGAATACATGTTAAAAGAGAACAGAAAAAATGTTACTGACTTTGTAAAGAGAGCTTATCTTGGATACTTTGGTGTTAAACTTGGTGATCAAGATAAAACATCGGCACCGCATCACGTCTGTAAAACGTGTACAGAACACTTACGACAGTGGGCTAACGGGAAAAGAAAAATTCTCAAATTTGGTTTACCGATGGCTTGGAGAGAACCCCAAAACCACTTCGATGACTGTTATTTCTGCCTAGTAAATATTAATGGAATTAATCGAAAGAACCATAGTAAGTGGACTTATCCTGATTTAGTCTCTGCGAGACGCCCGGTTCCTCACTCAGAGGAAGTGCCGATCCCAACGTTTTACCAGCTACCAGAGCTCTGTGAGGATGAATACTGTCCCTCTGATTATCCTTCCGATACTTATGAAGGTGACAGTGATTATGAGGAGATGTCATCTATGCCTCAACGTTTCAACCAGGATGAGTTAAATGATCTCACCAGAGATCTCAACCTGTCAAAAGAAGCTTCTGAATTACTGGCTTCAAGATTGAAGGACAAAAATTTACTGGAACAAGGAACCAAAATTACCTTTTACCGCACAAGAGAAAAGGGTCTACTACCCTTCTTCTCCTAAGAAGACAATCTTGTACTTTGTCACGAAATTAGAGGACTCTTGAAAAAAATGGGTCTTCTTGAATATTTTCCAGATCATTGGCGCTTATTTGTAGACAGCTCAAAGCGGAGTTTAAAATGTGTCCTTCTACACAATGGGAACAAATATGGTTCAATACCAATTGCTCACTCAACGAAAATGAAAGAAGAATATAACACAATAGCTTTGGTCTTTGACAAGATAAAGTATCATGAACATCAATGGGTGATTTGTGTGGATTTAAAAATGGTAAACTTCCACCTTGGACAGCAAAGCGGTTACACCAAATATCCTTGCTTCTTGTGTCTTTGGGATAGCGGGGATAAAGCACACCACTGGGTTAGAAAAGAGTGGCCTAAGAGAGAAAACATGGATATTGGGGAAAGGAATATCATTAATAACCCCTTAGTTGGGCAAGACAAAATCATACTTCCTCCACTGCATATCAAGCTCGGCCTTATGAAGCAATTTGTAAAGGCTCTTGATAAGAACGGGTCATGCTTTGCATATATAGGAGAGAAAATGCCCCAAATGAGTTATGAAAAAATTAAGGCAGGAATATTTGACGGGCCACAAATAAGACAACTGATTAAGGATCCTGGCTTCGTAAACTCGATTAATGAGACTGAGCGAAAAGCCTGGACTTCTTTTGTTGCAGTTGTCGAAAACTTTCTGGGCAAACACAAAGCAGAAAACTATGGAGAACTGGTAAGCGAAATGCTTAATAGTTTTAAATCTCTTGGCTGTAATATGAGCATTAAGGTGCACTATTTACACAGCCACTTAGAGCATTTTCCTGAAAATTTAGGAGACACCAGTGAAGAACAGGGTGAAAGATTTCAAGGATATTAAGACTATGAAGGACCGCTACCAAGGAAGATGGGATACGCACATGATGGCAGATTACTGTTGGAGTTTAAAAAGGGACTGTTCAAAAATACATTCAAGAATGTCACGGAAAAGAAGCTTCCGAAATGTTCAGTAAGAATTGGTGTTATCCATGACTTTTTCCTCTATCTTTGTGAGTAAATGTATTTGTATAATATAATTTTTAAAAATATTATTTGAATCTATGCATATTATAATAATGACATTAACATTTGTATATTAAAAAAAAAAAATCTGTGTTTATTTATTTTTATTTTTGTTTAATTCATGGATTTAACTTAAATAGTGTAACATATATTTCACAAAAAGTTTTATATCTTAAATATTTGAGCTCCTAGGTAAAATTTAATGTCATATTTGAATTCAGGACATCGAATTCATATAAAATCAGCTCCAAAAACCTAGGCACCAAAACAGCTGTTGGCTTGTGATGAAACACTTTCCAACACTCCCTGAAAGCTTTAACAAAACTTCGTTATTTAGGGAAATAAGGTAAATAAGATAACTAACTAAACATTTAAAAAACTGATTTCAGCAGTTACCATCCATAGCCAAATATTTATTCCAATTCTTCCGAACAGCCGTGTATTTGATTTATAGGCTGATATATATAATAGAAAATTTAGTTTATCAAGAAAACGCATATAAGGTTGAAATTTCTCTTTCAGCAATTTAGACTAATAGATGGAAACATACTTCAATACTTTTGTACAGCCCTGTCGTTTACCTAGTACCTTTATTACACGCCACTATTTAGCTAAACTTTCATTCAAACTAAACCACTCTTAAAACTACTGAAATCGCATTTCAAGAATTTATCATCTATAGGCGGCCATGTATCCAATTCTTTGCGTGGTCCTGTATATCATTTTATCTATATTCTACAAACATTTTATAGAAAACTACATGCAGTTCAGCATAACACATTTTAAACCCACCTTTGAGCAATTTACGGTCATACTCAGTAACCTTTACGAATTCTTTTGTGTAGCCCTGTATATCAACTATAACATTTACCCACACCATATAGTATGCATAAATATAGTGAAACTTAAAAGCGCATATCATAATTAAAAATGCATTCCCTACCATCGCCGCTAATATACAGTATTTCGGATAGAAAATACTTGTCTGAAATGTTTTGTATGTTCCTGTAAATGCTATGCACTTCGTATTATACATGAAATAACTTAAGTAATCCTCACCGACGTATATCAATTTTATTATATATGAATTTGTATAATTAAAATACGCCGCAAACAATTTCTCCCTATACCATTTGTAATGGAATTCTTTTGTGTAGCCCTGTAAATGAATAGTAACTATTCGTTGCACCGCATGTGCTACAGAATATTCTGCATATTTTAGTGCATTTTGTAAATGCATATATTTTTTATTATGTTTGAAAGGGTGTAACATCTTTAAAATTCATTTGAAATGATTTTTTCCCATTGGCCGTAATGTAACGGAATACTTTTGACTGTCCCTGTAAATGAACTAAACATGCTACAAACTTCATTTGAAATAGGGTTCGTGCTAGGCTAAACGTCAATAACCAAAAATTTCAGTGCGATCCGAGTATAGTTACGAGAGTTAGAGCGCGAACAGACAAACCGAAATCAATAACACTTATAACTTTGTTGGAAAGTGTTAAAAAATACTTAAAAATTTGAAAGTAAGCTAATGTAAAATGAATTAAGTACACAGAGTCTTTGTCTCTCGGTAATTTTTAACACCACTATGAGAAAGTTCTTTTAAATGTATCGTTTTAAATCTGACGCAATTTTCACCAAAGTTTCCTTTCTCTTTTTAATATTCACATGAAAATTCTTTTGTAATATCTTTCTTTTTGAAATATTATTTGCACTGTCTTAGAATTCACGATAGTAGTTGAAAGAATTATCTCAAAATATGAAATAAACGTGTCGTGGAAATATATTTTTTAATTTAAAGTGTTTTGCCAATTTTTATTTATTTGGCCTTTTTAAATATGACGTAATTTCCTTCATTTGTGACTTTTAACGCATAATAATGAATTTAGTATTTAAAAATTTACTCTCCCCTTTTAAATTCACGTGTAACTGTAGTTTTTATGATGTAATTTTCAATATTTTCCTGATTTTTAACACATAATCACTTAATTCTAATTTGAAAGTTTTTTCTGTTTATAATAGCCACGTGTAAATATTTTTTTTATTTGAAGGAAATATTATTCTTTGTGCTGTTTTTAAAATTGACAACAGTTTAAAATAATTGCTCTTTTCTAAAATGTGTAAAAAATATCTCTCGAAATGCTGAAAATTTGAATTTAAAATGGAAATAAATCCTCAAAAAAGGAGTCAAATTAAAAAGATAATTGCAGTCTGCACATCTGGAACTTCCAATGTATAAAATGATCTAAAAATGTTTAAGTTCCTATGTATAGTTTTTCTCCTATAAAACTTTTTTGATGGAACGATTTTGACCATCTTTAACATAAAATATCTCTTAAAATAATTATTAGATTTAAAAACTGTCTGCATCAGCGTGTTTATCAAACATGTCTCTATAATACCACCGAATTTCATATTTTTGTATGAAACAGTTTTCTTAATATTAATGAAGAAAGACCCCCGGTCATAAAAAATATGGATGCCGATCTAGTAGGAGTATACCCGGATGATCTACACAGATTTTCATTGGTCCATTTCCAAATCAAAACTTTTTTTTTATATATAGAAGGAAAACAAATACTGCTGATGGGAATTAAAATCTCAGTTAAATACTGCGTTGATTAACTTTGATGTTGAAAAATATTTATGTATAACTGAAAAACAATGATAGATGCTAAAACTTAATAATCTTATTCATAAATATGTATCGTAAGAAATTCTTAAATTTAAAAATCGCTATTTTAGGGGTTAAAAATCATTGATATTACACATTTTGAAACATTCACAAAGGCTTAAAATTGAAAAAAGAAAAATGTAACTGCATTTTAAGAACACACAAGCTACGTAAATATTCCACTTAAGTGTTTTATTCGCGCCTTTCCTCTTGTGTGCATAAATCATAAATCTTTTTTTTTTTTATATAGTCATTCTGTAGCTATGCTTCCACTTAGGCAACAAAATGGATTCCTGTATGCATCAATAGCAAGCCAGTGCAAAGAAGAAAATATTTCCTTCTCATCTGAGCCCCGACAGACCGTTTGGAGGTGGGGAAAATTCTATTGTGTAGTTGACCCGTGCCAGATAATGCGAAGCCGTCTGAAAGGTGTTAGTTATCGCTTCTTAGACTTCCCATGGTCATTTCCGTACCCGAAGTGTAGTGATAAAAATAGAAAAAAAATCTTACCTTAAGTTTGTCGTTATTTTGTAAGAGAAAAGTTGCATGTAGCTTGGGCTCCTGCGTCCCCCCCTTCCTTTTCGCCGGCTCTGACCACAACACATGCTTATGCTTTTCCCCATCGCCTCGTCACAAAGAGCCTTCAGATAATATTTCTCTATTAGCTCCGGGCTACATAGCTGTTGCACCTTTGACAACTCCTCCCCTCACACACACATTCACATTTCGGGTGTGCATGATGCGCTTTGATTATATTAGTTCACAAATCGGAAATACATTTGTTTGTGTAACCTTTCAAACATTTAGAAATTAAAATTTTGACTATATCGTAATCATAAAAGTTTCACTTGAATTTGAAATTCTGGGGTGGGCACTGAAACTACCTGGGGTGGGCCAGGTCCACCCGGCTCACCCACTAGTTACGCCTATGTCTATAATAATAAAAAATATTCCCTCTGAAAATAATTAATTCCAAAATCGCCCGAATGTACTGAAAGGGCCAGATCCCAGCAAGATTAGATTAAATCCATTCCTTCTCTTGATGTTGGATATCTTCGAACCTTGGATTTCCATGTATAAATATGAGTTAAATTCCCTTAGAAGGACCCCCTATGGAGGGCATCACCCCCCCCCCTCCCCCTCGGTTCTATATCCCTTGGGCAGATAATCGGCCATCATAAAACAACACCTACCTACACCGTCTCTCGCTGTTTACCCGGGTTTGGATTTGATTTCAAACAGGAAATGCCGTGATAGACTTCCCAAAAATAGACTTGCCAGAAATAATTTGTGATCGCTCTTTCCGAGTGAAATTCAGCGCCATCTATTGGAAAAAGGTGATTTGGTGGATATGTGATAGATAGCTTTAAGGATAAGAAATGTCAGAGAAATAAAAGTTCATTCAAATAAAAAGAAACAATATTGTCATTAAGCTGATTTTACTGATTGTCTAAGTCTAATTATAAACATATTGAATTGGAATGTTCTCAAATACAAAAGGTATATCAATTTGTACATTTAACTATTTTCTGTCAAATTATTGATACATATTTATATTTTGATTAATATTTTAACATTGTGGTGATGAAGATAACAAATTTGAGCGATTTTAATTTAATGATTATAAAAGCTATAGGATAGGCATAGGGGTATACTTATTTGATGTGTGTATTTCCTTTAATATACATCTTAGATATACAGACTTATTTGATGTGTATAACACTTTAAATGAATTTAAATTAAGAAAAATAATGTAGAAATATAATTAAAATTAAATGATAAGGGAAAGGTACCCATCTTCCTTATATATATTTTTTTCTTTATTGTAGACAGTTGTTTTGATTTCACCCCTATGTAGACTGTTTTATGAAGGATTTTTTTTTTTAATTAAAAATGGCCTTTGACTTGTGTTTTCTAGGGCAGCTGAACTCAAACTCATGCACATAATATTGAAACTCATCGTTTATCCTATTTTACTTCTAAGCAAAAGAGAATTCTTCTACTTCTAAGAAAATACTTATCTGCAATTATTCGGCCGAAGCTGAATTTTCGGTTTACATGCCGAATCACTGGATACTGAATCGACTGTTCGGTATTCAGTCAATCCCTACTCTATTCTATATATAAGTAACAGCAATAATATAGGGTAATAATAAAAATAAAATATTAAAGAATAGCAACACACAAAAGTTGCATGCAATTTCACTACCTTACCTTTTATGTCCTGAATTATAAATAAAAAATTTCCTTATTTTAAATAATTATCCTCGTTAATGTCTGAAGATATCCAAATCAACTTATATAATAACAATTTAATTTTTAGATAGATTTTTAAATAAAACTGATTTAATAAATCGTTAGTTAGTTTTTTTTTTTTTTTTTGTAAAATATTTACAAGAATAATCAGATTAATTAACAATAAATACTGTTATGAAAACATCTCAATTCTTACAAAAACAATGTAAATAAATGTATTGTGACCCTATCTGTAACTGAGAGGTGTTTTGTAGTTGCAAATTTTTTGTGAAACATTTTTTAATAGGAGAAAAGCTAAATCTATGTAAATGGGTGAGAAAATAACCACATTAAAAAATATTTAGCTTTGACAGTTTCGTTTTGCTTATTGAATGTGATCCAGCAAAGTATTTTGTATAAAAAGTACCATATACTTTTATTCAGGGTTGCTATTTTGTCCGCTTTTTTGTAAAAAGTACGGGACGCCGGAAGAAATTGGATGAAATGGGCATAATGAATTGACAAATAAAATTATTGATATGATGTAATAGAATAATATTCCTACATTGCTTACTAATAATAAAGTATATATTTTTCAATTTATCATTTAATTAAAATAGAATGACTGCATATTAATCATAATCTAATAAATCCATAAAGAAAACGTTAATTACATTATTATTTTTCATTTAATATTTTAACTAAAAGAACATTTTTATCATTATATTTTTCCATTTCTTATTGATGTTCCTCCCATAGTAAAAAGTGTATAGACTAAATGTTTTTATGCATATATTACATTATTAATGTCATTAAAGCACAGGTTTAATTTCAATGTAAAATTTTCTTAATTAACATCAACTTGTTATTTCATTATATGATTTTTTTTTAAAGATAAGATTTGAGGCTGTCAAATATTTTAAATTTTTTTATTTCTATTTGTAATTTTGTAAACTGATTATTAATTGCAATGGAACTGCCATATGGCCAGGGTCGGACTGGGCCAGTGAAAAGGGCGCAGACCTTGGATTTTCAGAGGATGCAAAAAATTTAACGAACTCAATTCAATTTTAGTTGTTTGTGTTGTATCTGGCTTGACAAGGTTTAAGACATTCGAAAAGTACCAAGCATGCAAACGTCTTAATACAGTAGACTCCCTCAAATCCGCACAGCTTGGGACCAGAGGTTGTGCAGATTTTAGAATTTTGCTTATTTCTGGTCATTGATTTGTTTACATTCTGAAACATTAATTTGATTGGTAGTTAAGCAAGGGAAATTATAATGAATGCTTACAATAAAGTGAAACATTAAAATAAGTAAAATATTAAAATAATTTATTAGTTTAAAAGTAAGTAATTATTAAAATAATTATGTAAAATAAAAAATTTACGAATGAAATCGATTCAATTCGATTCCAAAAGTCCTATGCTACCATCTAGTGATAGCAAGGAGAACAGTGTTAATGCTATTATCAGTATATATAGCTTATTGCGCTCACTGTAACCTTTTCCATTGTTATTTAGAGTCCTGAATGGTTTTCTTATACTGCTTTGTATGTTTAGAAATAAATTTGTCTATAATTTAAAAAAAAAATTCCGCGAACAATAATTTTAAAATAGCGTTCCGGTTCGTGGATTTTTCCATTTCGTACCCTGGGATTTTTGATATAGATATGCTAATTTATATCAAATCAAAAGTAATGTAAATTTATTTAGTAATAAATCAGCTGTAATAGCCAAAAGAGAATGATTAACAAAAAATTTAGTAAAAAAAAACATTGCGGTAGTTGCCGATTTCGGCACCATCTTGAATTTTGTTCCTGCAACTTAACTGTAAATTTCATTGTTTACATCTGAAAAAATACGCGGATTTTAGGCGTTCGCGGATTTTAGGGTCGCGGATTTAAGGGAGTCTACTGTATTACTAATAAACTCTGAGTCTAGATTCATTGATATCAAGGCTAGGGTTTTCTTATTTTATTATTTTCTCAATACATACCTTATAAGACTTTGCTATATTCCCTGTGCATGATTAAAATTCAATCAAATCTGCATAATGCTACGCAATTTTCTAAAACGAATCATGTAATATCTAAAATGATAGATTTTTTCGTGATTAAATTAAACAATTTTTTTATTCAAAACAGATACTAGAATTTTTAATAGTTATTTAACAACGGAAAGCCTATTATTAAATAAGGTGAAGATTACCAACCGAAAATTATGGTGTAGATTTTGCGAATGAAAAAACGCAGGCCGCGGGATTCGACAGCCTGCAAGATTGTAATCCAGGAGTGTATTAGAGTTTGTATTCCTCGAAAAGACAACTAATCAAGATTTTCCAATCAACAGCAAAATCCCCACAAAGTTTTTTGTCTTCTGATATTTAACTCTTTCTTTTCTCAAGTTTTAAAAAAGCACGGGTTCAATTCTAGGTGTATTCAGGGGCGTTTTTTAAAGGGGTGAGGGAAGGTCAAGCTACTAAAAACTAAAGGACTGAAAATATGCAAAATATTTCGTTAAAATCCAAAAGATATCATTCAAAGAAGTGATGGGGAAAAAAGCTAACCGAGGGCGCCGTGGCTACTAGCTTTCCCTGTGCATGTTTTCTCTCTCAATCACATGCAAAGACACCAACTTTGGTTTCTGATCTTAAAATTGTTTCGATGAATCTTTAATTTCTATGTGGTTACAAAAAATACCTCTCTTATGCTACCTGTCTTTTAACTGATGATTATTCCTACACAGATTTTCAAATTTTAGTACACTATTCAGAATGTATGTGTACAACTAGGGAAAAAATAGTGGAGATGCTTAGCCAATTAGGGGCGCAAAGTTTTCCCTTGGACGAGGGCGCACTGGCCATCAGGCCGATGGGCCGGCAGGCCAGTCCGAGCCTGCATATGGCAGATAAACAAGTTAAAATTTACTGCAAATGTATATGTTTTACAATTGCTATTTAATACATTATAACTTAATATTGATTTACATTTTATTTATAAACATGTTTGTGATGTGTGTGCATGCCCTCTCGCCTATAGAAGCGCCCTCTGTGATGAAAAGAGGAGAATCAGGCAGAACCTGAGATAGCTTCACCTAGGAAGGTGAGCTAAAAAACCTGTGAACGGCTGTGGACACTTCCGGTTGTAAAGAACAAACGAAACCCCATATGAGGATTGGAATAATTATAAGTGTTATTTGTATGTGCTAGTGTTGTTCATCGTGATGTCCTCCGTGTTGTAATAAATGTCTCATGTCCAAGAAATTGGCCATTCATTCAGAGAAAAACCCACACGCGACCATCAGGTCGTTCATTACACTGGTGTCATAATAAATTGTGGGATTTGGCCAATAAGAAATATTAACGTGCGGATTATCTTTATCCTATCCCTGGATTATCATTTCCCTGGACGTGCGGATTATCTTTTCCTTATATTATCCCTATCGAATTATCTTTTTACGGAGGTAAGATTTTATTAGATTACTTTAAGTATGGCAGACAAGCTCTCAAAATTAAAAAAAGCTTGTGGTGTAACTAAAAGTTCAATAACGTCAATAATTAAAAAAATTGAAGACAATTATGTATCCGACACGCCAAACTTAGACGATCTTGAAGAGAACTTGGCTATGTTAGAACAGAAAGCTGTTAAGAAATATTAACAAGCTTATTTCCCAGTTCTCAATGCCTCTAATTATATTCAATAGTACATTAACCCTGGTAGTATAATTTACAGTTCGTTATTTATAAATCTTTATTTTTATTAAGGTCATTTCATTTAAATAGTATAAGTATAAAGTATTCTGTATTTAAAAGTATTCTGAAATTAAACTCACCTTTTATCTTGCGTTCATTCTTTTAATCCTTTAGTTATTTATTCAGCTTTACGTTTCTTTAGTTACAGTTCATTGATAACGCCGTTTCTTTATTTTTACAACTGCAGATGTTTACGTTTTCCACGCGACATAGTAGAATTTACGAGAGCGTATGACGTGGTGTACTTTTCTCCCGACAGATGGCGGGAACGGATTTATGAATGAATTAGTTGACGTAGTTCGTCACCGGCAAATCACCATCTCATAGATCATTCTGGAGAGTGGGCGTGTCGACACGTGCCGTTCCAGCTGCTGTATTTAAAGGGGTTATTTGGAAGGAAATGTTACTTACTTGTTTTATCTACCATTGCTCTCGATACGAGAATGGCTTTAAGCGTTCTCGGGATGCTGTATTTGATCTTATGGTAAACATTTAAAATCATGCGGCTTATTTTTATTTTTCGTTCTGTTTTTAAAATCATCTTTTAAAGTTACGATACTTAAGCTTTTCTGTTCTTCATGGCTTCTAAGTTAAAGTGTTTAAAATGGCTGTTTTGATTTAAAGTGATTCATTGTTTATTCATCAATATTTGGTTTATTTTTAAAGACTGTTTTTATCAAGATATTTTTACTGTGAACTTTGGATCTTAATAAAAGAAGTTTAAGCCTGGAGCTTTATCTCATCTGTCAATTTACTTCATCCACTTTTTAACATTTCTTCATTCAACGTACTTCATAATTTTTCTCATTTGCATATTTTTTTTAGAAATCCATCCTCCGATCTACTTCCACTGTTGAACTCTGTTTTATCAACATAATTTTTAATCAGTGTTACAAGTGTAAGATGTTGGGGAATTGGTATTAGTGCTAATCCCTAACAGTTTAGGTTATGGGCAGATAAGTCCAGATTTGAGGATATGGATCAATGGAGAGGATTGAATTTGATAATCTTCAGTTGGCCCTTTACCCTTTATAGAGGTCTATGAGAAATATTTAAGTTAAAAAGAATGACGCAGCGTGATTAAAAAGAGGGGGGGGGCGAAGATTTAGTACGTGTCTGAAAAAAAAATTTTTTTTGTTTTGAAGAAGATTATGAAGAAAGTTTTATATTTTTAAATTCTAGTTTTATCATTCATCTTCATTTATTTTTTTTTGTTGATGAAAAAAAATGGCCGGTAACACAATCGAAAAGCTGAACTCCACGAATTATGCTGGATGGAGTATTGACATGAAATATGTCCTAATTGACAAAGGACTATGGGACATTATAGAATCCGGTAAAGAGGAGCTGGTCCCGAGTAGTTCAGTAACTGAATCAGATGCAAGCATTTTTAAACAGCGTTCAAGGCAAGCTCTTTCGGCAATATTTTTGAATATTGAGGGAGAATTTAAGCGTGTAATTGCTGAATGTACAAATGCTGTTCAAGCTTGGAACAAAATTAGGTTACATTTCCATCCCGACTCTAGGTCATTCTTGATGAAGTCATTTAGTGAATTGATAGAATGCAGAAAGAAGGAGAGCGAGTCGATAAGTATCTTTGCAACTAGATTAAGGAGGCTTATGAGTATAATTAAAGAACAAGATAAAGGGTTTAACGAGATTTATTTAAGTTTTCAATTAATACGGTATTTACCACGGAAATATGATGGTATTGTGCAGAGTATCTTGAGGTGGTCCGAAGACGAGTTTAAGTTTGAAAAGATAGTTTTAGAATTAGTGTCTGAAGAGACCAGATTGACTGTTCGTGATCAAGATAGTTCTAAGTACGTGCCATCAGCTAATAGTGTAAAATGCAAGAAGAAACCTCGTTTTTATAAGAAATGTTGGCATTGTGGGGTTTCTGGTCACGTTCGAAGCAAGTGTCGCAAGTATCTGAACTCTCGTTATAATCCTGATCGACAGAGCTATCCAACTTATGCAGAATCTTCACCAAAATCCAGGAGTTCTTCTGATTTTTCTCCGACTGTGCCCAGAGGTAGAGGATCTCACCGACGTGATTATCGTGACTCATCGACTGATTCCACTGCTGGCCGGAGTTTTTCTCGTGATTCCAGACAGTATCCTAGATCTCCATCGCCCAGGCCTTACAGAAGATCCCGTAATTTTGGAAAGAATCATGTATCCAGACAACAGCCCAGAAAGCATGGAGCAGATATAGAGGACTTTCCTGACAGCTCACGTAAGTCAACTTATGTTGTATCTCAAGCCAGTTTATGTAATGCATCGGATGTTGACACCTGGATCTTTGATTCAGGTGCTTCACATCATTTCTGTTCTAATCGTAATTTATTTGTTAAATTTTGTAATGTTTCAGATGAACAAATGAATGTGGCTGTTAAGGATATATCTTTTCCGATTGAGGGTAAGGGAGAGGTAAAATTACGCTTTGGACAAAGAGTGTTCACCTTTACGGAGGTGATGTACTCGAGCCAACTAAGACGTAATCTAATCTCTGGCCCTCAGTTGGATAAGAGAGGCTTAACATTTCTGGGTGGTGGAGGCGTAATTGACATCATGAGGGGAGACATCATTTTATTCAATGCATTTTTGAAAAATGGGTTTTATCAGCTTTTCCCTAGGGCTCCTAAACCTTTGAAAAATGTATCTTTTGAATCTAATTCTGCGGGTAATGCTAAACGTATAAGTAAAATGCAATTATGGCACCGCCGATGTGGGCATATTAGTCCCTCTGTTTTGATTCATACATGTAAAGAAAATGGGGTCCGGGGATTGGTTGATCTGAAAGATAACGATTTTCATTGTGAAGTCTGTAAGTTGAATAAGTTTATAAGACCTTCATTTAAACCCATTGGCAGCATTCGTTCTGAACATCCCTTAGAACTTTTATTTGCGGATGTTTGGGGACCTTGTAGAACTGTTGGGAGAAATGGGGAAAGGTATTTTCTTTCAATTATGGACGACTACTCCCGTAGAGTTTCAGTATACCCAATGAGATTAAAATCGGATGTTTTTGATATTGTCAAATCTCATATTACTCGTGCAGAAAATTTCTTGGGTAGAAAAGTAAAGAATTTTAAGTCTGATAACGGGGGTGAGTTCGTCAATGATAATTTTGAAATATATTTTGATGAAAAGGGAATACATCACGAGTTGACAAATCCATTTTCTCCCCAACAGAATGGGGTCATTGAGAGGTTTATGCAGACAGCTGTCAATGGAGTCCGTACTATTTTGGCTGAAAGTAAATTGAATCCCAGGTTTTGGCCAGAGGCCTTAAAATATTTTTGTTATACCTGGAACCGGGTCTGTCCTAAGTCTTTAACGAAGACTCCTTTTGAATTGTATGGGGGCCGAAAACCATCTGTGAGGCATCTTAAACCTTTTGGGACAACTGCTTACGTGGGAATTCCTCACCAGAAACGTAATTCAAAGTTAGATCCAAAGGCAAAAAAGGGCTATCTTGTGGGTTATGCTTTTAATACCAAGGGTTACCGGATTTGGATACCTGAAGATGATCAAATTGTTGAAACTATTAGTGTTACATTTAGAGAGATTCCTGAGGGTGTTCCTGGAGGCAGTGGATTCGTGATGGGCCCGGGATCTTGTGATCCTTTCTCCATTGACTCCGGTGATAATCAGGGTGAAGATGCTGGAGGAGTAGATTCTTGGGGACCCTTGAATCCTCCCGGCATACCACCGGATTCCCGGGTTAATGGGGAGGGGGTTGCGGATTCCGAGTCTGATTCCGAAGCTGAAGACGTTAAGACCCCTATTTCCTCCAAGCGAGAAGTTAGGTGGTTACGGAAACCCGTGGTGCGATCCTCCAGGGACAGAACAGATATTTACTATTTTGAGGAAGGTAAAACTAATAGATTAAGATCAGCTGCAGAAGTTGAGAGGTATTGTAATGTAAATGGTATTAAGTATGATCCAAATCTTTTTGATTTCAGTGGCTCAAATACGTATGCTGGTTTAGTCCCTATACATTCTGAATCTGATGACGAGAACTCTGATAATCCTGAATCTTCAAATATATCTGCATGACTAGACAATATAATAATTCCTAACTCTTTTAAGCAGGCTCAGAAATCTCCGCAGCGTGCGATGTGGTTTGATGCAATGCGAAAGGAAATCGGGGTTATGAACGAACGGTCGGTTTGGCATTTGGAAAGTTTGCCAGGAAACGTGACCCCAGTGGGCTGTCGGTGGGTATACACGGTCAAGAGGGACGAAAGAGGACGAATCGCTCGTTTTAAGGCCCGTTTGGTGGCCCAGGGATTTAAACAAGTGAAGGGCGAATCGTATGAGGAGTCCTTCAGCCCTGTTGTAAACTTTGGAGTGATTCGATTTTTCTTTTCCCTCTTAGTATCGTGTTGCGGATGGTCACACGTTCAGTGTGACGTAACAAGCGCCTACCTATACGCCCCGCTACGGGAGTCTGTTTTTATGTCACAACCGCCCGGTTTCGTTATCCCCGGTAAAGAGCATATGTATTGCAAACTGGATCGGGCGCTGTATGGGCTGCATCAAAGTGGCCGGGAGTGGTATTATGAGATCCATAAAGTTTTATTAAAGATTGGTTTTAGGAAATTTGAGTCATGTAACTGTACTTACCTTTTTGATTCTGATATAGTTCTGCTACTATACGTTGATGACTTCGTAGTTTTTGGAAAATTTAAGAAGAAGATTGACATAATCCTGGATTTGCTTGGAAAGAATTTTGACATCAAGCTTTTAGGAAGAACACGTAAACTTTTAGGGGTCGAATTTGTTGACAAGGGGAATTCATTATGTATACACCAGTCTAGTTATATTGATGAGGTGTGTGATAAATTTAAGAATTTTCGAATTCCTATTTCATCTCTCCCTATTAGTAAGGGTGTTATATTATCTAAAGTTAATTGTCCTTCTTCTGATTCCGAAAAGGGGTACATGGCTCGTTTTCCTTACAGAAGCTTACTGGGTTGTTTATCATTTATTGCCAGTAGAACCAGGCCAGATATTAGTTATGCGGTTAATATATATAGTCAGTTTCAGTCTAATCCGGGTATTTCACATTGGGACGGGTTATTACGGTTGCTTGGTTATTTAAAGTATACTCGACACTACCATCTCCGGTTACGGTGTAACGAGGAGAAGTTGGTTGCCTTTTCTGACGCTGATTTTGCGGCGAATCGGGATGACCGAACATCGGTTGGTGGGCAAATAGTCATGGTTGGCAGTTCCCCCGTGGACTGGCGTACCTTTAAAGAAAGGTGCGTCAGTTTATCCACAATGGAGTCGGAATTTGTCGCCATGACTGAGGCCTCCAAAAACCTGGTTTGGTTTGACCGGATCCTGCAGGAGTGTCGGGATAGAGCAATCATACGCGATTTAGGTATCAAGTCGAAGCTTTATGCAGATAACCAGGCGGCCATTAATTTTGTAAAATCACCTATAGAAAACTATAAATCTCGTCATATAGATGTCAAGTTATTTTTTATTAGGGATTTAATTTACAGTGAAGCTTTTGATTTAGAATATATTCCTAGTAAGTCAAACCTCAGTGATGTCTTTACGAAGCCTCAGACCAAACACGATTTGTTAATTTTTGTTAGAACTGTATTTGATACAGGTTTTTAATGTTTAAATAGTTTTTCAGATTGTTTTTAGATTTTTGTTTGAAGTTTTTAGAAAATCATACTGCGTACCACCATTTTTCTTCAGTATAAGATTTACGTGTATTAAGATGTATAAAGTTTGTAATCCTGTGTACGTGGTGAGTGGCCATAGCCATTTACATGGTTTAAGCAAACGATGTTTAGCAAGTTTTTATCTAGCTTTTTATGAAGTCTCTTGATCACAATTGTTTTTCATTACCTTTTTCATCTAGCTGTTAAGCATTTAATTCCCATCCAATGGTGGAAATGGTGCCTCTTACCATTCTATTCTTGGGGGTTCGAGCAGCCCACAGTACCGTTTCGGGTGGGTGGTCCCTTGGGAGACAAATGCCAGAGAACTTTCTGAGGTAGTTTGTGTGAGAGGTAACCGCCACTGGCGGATCTGCTGCGGGCATTGTATTTTTGATTTTGTGAGTCCCTAATTTTTATATATGAGAATGTCACTAGTCCCCGTTTATCAGCTGGTTGTGAGAAGTATATGTAACTTAATTTTTAAAATTTTTGGATATATCTATTTAATAGTTTAAAGTTTTTGATTAATCTGTTTGAAGTTTAAATATATATTAAATTAAAGTTAAAGTAATAGAAATTAAGAATATGAATTTTTGTTTAGGAAATCCAGTTTCTCTTCTTTGTAGCAATAGTTTTTTTTTGAGGTTTTATGTTTTTAAGGTTGTTATACCTTTGTTAAGTCTTAAGTTGGATTTAGTACTGTTATATTTATATAGAAGTTTTGTTACAGGAATATATCTTATGATAATGGACTATTTTTGTATTGATTATGTTGTTTCTAATAGATCTTTTATTTGCAGGCATCTGATATCTTCAATGTGAATATTTGTGCGAATGTAGGTAGAGAAAATGGATATTGCTGTAAGATGTTGTCTGTAGATGGATAAGTGTACAGCTATTTATTGTTATGTCTTATTAATCAGATGCCAAGTTATTGCTTAAGTTTGTCATTTTTACTGGATTTTGGAAGCTACTGGGAGAGACTGATGAAGTTACTCTAATTAATTTTTCTATCTTTGTTCTTGTTAAATAAAAGTTATTTAAGTTTTGTATAAATTTGCATATTTAGCTGTGGTCAAGATGACGGAGTTGGCTAGTATGTATAGTTTCAAATTGAAACGTTACTTTTGTAAGTTGGTACGTATGTTGATTTTTTTTTTCATTGTGATATTTTTCAATTTGTTAAATGTTTGAATTGTGTTTATATTGTTAGAAATTTAAATTTTGAATTTTTGTAAAGAGGCCATGAATGGATTTAGGCGAGTTTTTATGCTGGATCTTTTGGCTTTTGATTTTGAAGTTTTTGATGGTTAATTTGTGGGATTTCGTTTGGAAATTTTTGTTGGGCATTTCTCGGTTTTTAATGTTAGTTGTTAAATTTAAAGCATTGGGAGTTTATTAATGCTTAATTCTTGTTAGTTGTTAGCCATTATCGGGCATTTCTCATGTTAAGTGTTAGGATTAATATTTCGTTTAGTTTTGTTCATTGTTTTTAACCGTTTTTTTATAGAAAGAAGGTGTTCCATGGTCAGTGAAGATTTTTAGATCTTTTATTTTTCGTTTTCGATTGAGACATTGAGAGGGGGGGCACTTGTTAAGAAATATTAACAAGCTTATTTCCCAGTTCTCAATGCCTCTAATTATATTCAATAGTACATTAACCCTGGTAGTATAATTTACAGTTCGTTATTTATAAATCTTTATTTTTATTAAGGTCATTTCATTTAAATAGTATAAGTATAAAGTATTCTGTATTTAAAAGTATTCTGAAATTAAACTCACCTTTTATCTTGCGTTCATTCTTTTAATCCTTTAGTTATTTATTCAGCTTTACGTTTCTTTAGTTACAGTTCATTGATAACGCCGTTTCTTTATTTTTACAACTGCAGATGTTTACGTTTTCCACGCGACATAGTAGAATTTACGAGAGCGTATGACGTGGTGTACTTTTCTCCCGACAGATGGCGGGAACGGATTTATGAATGAATTAGTTGACGTAGTTCGTCACCGGCAAATCACCATCTCATAGATCATTCTGGAGAGTGGGCGTGTCGACACGTGCCGTTCCAGCTGCTGTATTTAAAGGGGTTATTTGGAAGGAAATGTTACTTACTTGTTTTATCTACCATTGCTCTCGATACGAGAATGGCTTTAAGCGTTCTCGGGATGCTGTATTTGATCTTGTGGTAAACATTTAAAATCATGCGGCTTATTTTTATTTTTCGTTCTGTTTTTAAAATCATCTTTTAAAGTTACGATACTTAAGCTTTTCTGTTCTTCATGGCTTCTAAGTTAAAGTGTTTAAAATGGCTGTTTTGATTTAAAGTGATTCATTGTTTATTCATCAATATTTGGTTTATTTTTAAAGACTGTTTTTATCAAGATATTTTTACTGTGAACTTTGGATCTTAATAAAAGAAGTTTAAGCCTGGAGCTTTATCTCATCTGTCAATTTACTTCATCCACTTTTTAACATTTCTTCATTCAACGTACTTCATAATTTTTCTCATTTGCATATTTTTTTTAGAAATCCATCCTCCGATCTACTTCCACTGTTGAACTCTGTTTTATCAACATAATTTTTAATCAGTGTTACAAGTGTAAGATGTTGGGGAATTGGTATTAGTGCTAATCCCTAACATGAACCGGTTGTAAAGAACAAACGAAACCCCATATGAGGATTGGAATAATTATAAGTGTTATTTGTATGTGCTAGTGTTGTTCATCGTGATGTCCTCCGTGTTGTAATAAATGTCTCATGTCCAAGAAATTGGCCATTCATTCAGAGAAAAACCCACACGCGACCATCAGGTCGTTCATTACACTGGTGTCATAATAAATTGTGGGATTTGGCCAATAAGAAATATTAACGTGCGGATTATCTTTATCCTATCCCTGGATTATCATTTCCCTGGACGTGCGGATTATCTTTTCCTTATATTATCCCTATCGAATTATCTTTTTACGGAGGTAAGATTTTATTAGATTACTTTAAGTATGGCAGACAAGCTCTCAAAATTAAAAAAAGCTTGTGGTGTAACTAAAAGTTCAATAACGTCAATAATTAAAAAAATTGAAGACAATTATGTATCCGACACGCCAAACTTAGACGATCTTGAAGAGAACTTGGCTATGTTAGAACAGAAAGCCAGTGATTTGAAACAAGAGGATAACAAAATTCTATCATTAATTGATAACTTATCTGAGGTTGAAAAGGATGCTAAGTCATCGTTAGAGTACCAGGAAAAAATTACGCTCTGGAAGTTCAGAGTGAATAAGAAACTAAAACAAAAGGACGGAAAAGAACCCCCCCCCCCTGTATGTCCCGCATATAATAGGTGCGCTGACTTTCCGAACACGGTAAAACTACCGACATTTAAAATTGAAAAATATTATGGAGATATTAAACTTTTCCAGAATTTCTGGAACTCGTTTAAAACAGTGGTACATGACAATGAACACCTGTCAAATATTGAGAAAATGAATTATTTATTCAGTTACTTAGGTGGGAGTGCATATAATTCTATATCGGGTTTTGCGTTATCTGATAAAAATTACATAGAGGCCATCGACGTACTTAAAAAGCAATTTGGTAGAAAAGATTTAATTATTACCAGTCATATTAATACATTGTTGACTTTAAAACCGGTTGCGAAATCGCATGACGTCACGTCATTACGTAAATTGTATGATATCATTCAAATTCAGATTCGTAGCCTCAAGTTATTAGATATGGAATCAGACAGTTTCGATGCACTTTTGACTCCCATAATTTTAAAAGCATTACCGTATAATTTATTGCTAGAGTTCAGTAGAGAAAGTGTCAAAAATTCTGAAGAGAATTACGGCGTGGATAAATTATTATCATTTATCCGAAATGATTTGGAGGCTAGGGAAAAACAGACGCAAATTATAAATTTATCTTCTGATTATTCAAGGCCAAAGCACTTACCAGAATTATTACCCGAATTTAAACAGATTAACAAAACATCTGGCATCAGTATAGCTGAAGTGTCTGCTTTAGAGAATGTTTGTTTGTTTCGCAAGTCAGATAATCATTTAACTGAAAAATGTGACAGATATTCAATTCAGGAAAGAATTAATAAATTGAAAGCTGAGGGTAGATGTTTTGCGTGCTTGAAGCGGAAACACATAATTAAACAGTGTACCGAAAAAACTAAATGTAGGCTGTGTTTCAAATTACACCACGTGTCAATTTGTAATTCTTTAGTCAGGAAGGGTAATAAATTAGAAAAAGAGAAACATGAAAATGTGCTGTCAGCTAGAATAATGTCGAAAGATGTATTTGATTTAGGGCGGTGGCGAGAAAAGAGAAAGTTAATTGAACCACTCCAATTTATTGACTTAGAATTTGAGAATAAAATTTTGCGAGGAGTTTTCGATAGCGGTACTCAGATTTCAATTATAAAGAGTGATTGTGTACCGGAGCATTTTAGAGTGCCATACGGTTCAATTATACTTAAATCAGCTTTCGGACACGAGTTAAGAGCACTGTTAATAAACATTCCACTAAGCATAGCGGCAGATAAAGTATATTGCAGGGTGTTCCCAAAAATAGTAATAACGTGCGTGATGGTTGATAATTTAATTAATCATCTACTGTTATCTTTAAATGCTCATAAGGAGTTAAGCATGATAAGCAAATATGACGAACCCGACACCACAATAAATGATTGTAGTACTATAAATTTACACTGTACGAGAGAAAACAATGCGGTAGATTTAGATTTAGCTTGCGCTGCTATGGAGGCCGAGCAGGTTAAAATAGGAAATGCAGACGAGAATATTGATAACGATGGTAATGAAAATACCAGAAATTTCACGAACGACTCGGAAAAATTTAAATGGGAACAAAAGATGGATGCATCACTAAATCAGTGTTGGACAGATGTCAAAAATCAGCGTAATAATTATTTTGTTCAGGACGATCTGTTATACCATCGTGACAAAATATTAGGGGAAACGGTACATCAATTGCTCATGCCTGAGGCATGTAGAAAGCAGTTGCTAGAGCTCGCTCATTCAAGCCCCTGGGGTGGACATTTAAGAAAACGAAAGACCACTGAAAGATTAAAATATTCTTTTTTTTGGCCTGGGATTAAGACAGATGTGAGTGAGTTTTGCGACAAATGTTTGTCCTGTCAGCTTCGAGCGAAAGCAAATAAGTTTGATAATGTACCGATAACCCCAGTTACTCGTCCTGACGAGGCAATGCAGATTGTACATATAGACATAATAGTCCCAATAGAACCGGCTAGTGGATGATACAAGTACGTATTAACTGCGGTAGACCAGTGCACGCATTGGCCGGAAGCGGTCTGTTTACGAAATCTTTTTGCTAAATCTACATGCGATGCCCTTTTACAGATATTTTCACGGACCGGAATTCCCAAATTAATAGCTAGCGATCAGGGTAAAAACTTCACTTCGGCCCTCACGAAAGAATTTATGAAACGTTTAGGGACGTCCCCGCGTTTTTCCGTTCCGGGGTACACACAGTCAAACGGATTAGTGGAACGATGGAATGGGGTACTTAAAGGGATGATACACCATGTTATAAGAGAAAATGCCGGAAGTTGGCATAAACACATACCCTTTTTGTTGTGAGCATACAGGAAGGTACCAAATACTACAACGAACGTTAGTCCATTCCAAATGTTATATGGTAGGCGTCCAACTGGTCCTCTTTCCGTATTAAAGTCATCATGGACCAACGAAACACCTCTACCAATTGGCCAGTTAGGCTCAGTTACCAATTACTTAAATGACCTGAAAATAAAGTTAGAAAAAGAAGCCGAGCATGCCGGAACTTCTTGCAAGGATCAGCAGCAGGCTTACGCTTATTATCACAACAGGAAAGCTAGACAAAGAATTTAAACCGAATGATCGAGTTATTGTATTAATTCCGGACAGTATACACCACAAAATATACACTAGGTGGGCAGCACCAGCTATGATACTCGAAAAGAAATCTCCCTATAGTTATTTAGTACAATTGCCAGATAATAGTATAAAGCATTTACACGCGAATAAAATCAGAGAATTAAAAACTCAGACAACGCACATAGGCATCATCTATGATGATGATATCGATTTTGGTGAGATCGAAAATATCCCGCAGATTACTAAAGACGATCCGAATAACCTCCACCAAAAATTACACGTGGACCATTTAACAGAAGATGAGAGGGAGCAACTGATCAACATATTACGTAGACACTCCAACCTTCAGTCGGGAATCCCTAAAATTGCAAATGTAGGAGAACATAAAATTAAATTAAAACCTGATAACCAACCAAAACGTCAGAAGCCCTACAGAATCCCAGAGGCACTCAAAAGTGAAGTCGACAGACAAATCGAAGAATTATTAAGTTTAGGACTAATCGAGCACTCGGAGAGTGAATATGCTCACCCGATCGTATGTGTAGCCAAAAAAGACTCCTCAGTCAGATTATGCGTGGATTATCGATACCTTAACTCCCAGACAGAAGTCGACTCATTCCCTATGCCTAACGCTACGGACTTGCTCCACAAGGTCTCTCCAGCGAAATTCATCAGCCTGTTGGACTTACTGAAAGGGTACTGGCAGATAAGATTAAGTGAAGACTCCAAACATTTAACGTCTTTCACCACACACCGAGGACAATATTCCTTCGTAGTCATGCCATTCGGTCTACGTAACGCGGCAGCCACGTTTCAAAGGTCCATGAATCGCACTTTAGTCCAACATAGAGAATACGCCGAAACGTACATAGATGATGTGGTAGTTTTTTCCCATAACTGGACTGATCACCTTAAGCATCTGGACGCTGTTCTGACAACCCTCGAAGAAGCAAACCTGACGGTAAATTTTCAGAAATGCGTGTTTGCACGATCCTAGATAAAGCTCCTAGGACATGTGGTAGGATCAGGCAGACATGCTCCTGATCCAGAGAAAGTAGCAGCCATCCAAAATTTAGAAGTGCCAAAATCCAAAAAAAGATGTCAGAAGTTTATTAGGCCTTCTGTCCTATTATAGGCCCTATATCCCGACATTCTCTGAAATAGCCCGACCATTGATTGAACTTACAAAAAAATGTGCTCCTAATGAAATTACCTGGACTGAGCAGTGTGAAACAGCTTTCTGTGATCTGAAGCAGGCAATCAACCAAACGCCAATTTGTTATTCACCGAACTTTACAAAACCTTTCATCATACATGCAGATGCTTCGTCATACGCAATAGGTGCTTGCCTATCTCAAAAAGATGAAAGTGACCAAGAACATCCCATTGCTTTCATCAGCAAAAAACTATCGAAATGCCAAGAACGTTATGCCACTATAGAGAAGGAAGCCTATGCGGTTATTTTCGCTCTAAAAAAATTTGAACATTATATATATGGCTCGCAAGGGACTGTTGTGAGTGACCACAACCCTTTCAAATTCTTGACAGACTGTGCATCCCAAAGTGCGCGCCTTCAAAGGTGGGCTCTGGCATTGCAGCGATTTCAAGCCCACATAGCCTATTGACGTGGCAAACTCCACACTAATGCAGATTCTTTAAGTAGACTATATGTCCCACACTGGACTTAAACAAAAGAGACTTTGCCTTTCAAAAAAAAAAAAAAAAAAAAAACTCATGATAAACTTTTGATTTATTTTGTTTGTGATTATATGTTTCCTTCAATACTTTTCTGAATATGACATTTGTGGACAATAATTGATTGAACATTATTATTTGAACTTTAAAATATTTATTCAAGAACTCTAACGTATTAATACTAGTATCATAATCTCATATTGCATAGTATCTTAGTTATCCTTTTTTTATTTATCTTTATGTTAAGTAAGTATTGTAATTTTGATTTTTATTAATAGTGTGTTTACTAAAATGTTTATAGAGATTCCATTAGATTTTGATTAGTCTTTAAAGACTAAATCAAAACTTCGAACCGGGGAGGTGTGATGTGTGTGCACGCCCTCTCGCCTATCGAAGCGCCCTCTGTGGTGAAAAGAGGAGAATCAGGCAAAACCCGAGATAGCTTCACCTAGGAAGGTGAGCTAAGAAACCTGTGAACGGCCGTGGGTACTCCCGGTCGTAAAGAACAAACAAAACCCCATATGAGGATTGGAATAATTATAAGTGTTATTTGTATGTGCTAGTGTTGCTCATCGTGATGTCCTCCGTGTTGTAATAAACGTCTCATGTCCAAGGAATTTGCGATTCATTCAGAGAAAAGCCCACACGCGACCCTCAGGTCGTTTTTTACAATGTTTGATTAAAAAAAGCTTTTAGATGAACTGAACTTAGTTTTTTATTTCCACACAAAATATTTCACAGACTGTTGTGTATATATATATAAGTATTGATACTTTGATATAAAAGTTGTTTCTTGAATGGGAAGAATCAATATTGTTAAATTCTGCATTTTTAATTTAGAATTTTCAGTTTATTATAAGTGGACAAAGTTATATTTTGCCCGGGACTTTTTTTTCCAGAGTGGGAAAAATCTGACAACCCTGTTTTTATTAGTAGATGAATTAAATAAATTTTATATTGCATTTTCTTTAATGGGACTTAAAAGTCTCATAGGAGCATAAAGGGTTTCATTTTTGCAAGTTATATCTATGGAATGAAAAGCAAACAAGAATTAAATTATTCAGTCATCAAAATGCAGTAGTAGTAAATTTTAGTTTTAAATTTTTATAAACAAATACACAGGAATAAGTTTTCATACTCTGTACCTTGCACTTCTATATTTCATAATAATTCAAGAAATTTGTTTAAAGAAGTATGGGCAAATACTCACCACTCCTGAAAGTGAAGGCAAGTTATATATTTGACTTGAAAGTTTTGGAGATACAGGACCATTCATCATTAAGACATTAAGAGATGGCTGTGTTACATTGCTTCCTATCACATTACAAGAAGAACTTGAAGGACTGTTCTGTGACTGTGCAGAATTACTGCGTGTAACAGCAGAACCCGTTGCTGCAGCTGCACTGTACAAAGTACTACTAGCTGCAGAGGAACATGTGACAGTGGATGTTGCTGCTACACTGACTGTCGTTGGAGGTTTAATCACATTATCCACACATGAAGATGATGTAGTTGAAGAATAATGGACGCTACTATTTAAGGAAATGGAGCTTGGAGTACAGAAATTTTGCTGTTGCTGCTGCTGTTGTTGAGAGAATCCCGACCCTGTAATTTGATCAAGAATGGCTGTTGTAAACATATTACTTGATGTTGAAGTACTTGTATCAGAATGGTTTGAGTTTGTTTCTGAACTATTGTTGCCTGATGGAGAGTCAATACAGTTTGTTGATGATTTATTGTTGTTACTATTGTTGCTTTCTGAGGAATTATGAGCTGAAAAAAAACAAAAAAAAATGTTGATTTAAACTGATATAAAAGTACAGCAAATAAAATTAATATATACTTGGTTATAAAAGTATGGAAGTTAAATAAAGTTAAAAATCTTTCTCTGAGACATTAACACTGAAAAAAGGTTTTTTACATAGAAGTTTCACTTAAAATGTAAATATAAGATATGACTATGTACAGTGCTGTAGTTGGAAAAAAATATTTGTGGGAACACACCTTTTCACAGAGTAGATGTTGATGCTACCGGATTTTTGCTAAGCCAAAATCCAATTTAAAGCATTTAGCTAAAAGCCAACTTTTTTCAATTAACAATTATAATTATTATATTCCAGGGTTGAAAAGTGGACCCAACCCACAAAAACCCACCTGGGTTTTTGTTAAAAATCATTTCTGAATCTGCAAATCCCTCCTGTAGTATTTAAAAATACAAGTTTACCTCTTAAGCCCAAAGCCTAAGTGGTTTCTTTTATCAAAATTGCATAAAAATAAATAAATAAAAATCAGTCATATTTGTGGTAATCAGCTGGTAGTTTATTTCAAAATATTTTTTTTTTTTAAAAATATATTTCAAATAACTTACACAATGTAATATATGATTTTTATTATAGTTTACCAATCAAAATCACATTCATTTTGGTTTTTATGGTAATATTTATAGATCTTTACTAGTTTTTCACACTGCTCTGAGCCGCAATTTAGACCATATGAAGCCAAATGTAGAGAAAATTCTCTGGATGGAAGCAGAACTAGATGGAACAGAATGCAGATTGGAAAAAACTTCAAAAATCACAATCTAACTTGTTGTTTTTCTTTTTCTGTACTTTTTCTTTCAGAATGTCCCACCATTTTGAAGCTGAAAATTTTTGACACAATATTTTCTGAGAAAAGTGATTTAGGAAAATAGTCTATGTCTTTAATTTTAAGTGCCAATATTACAGGTAACCACTTTGAATAATACTGCATTACCATGCTTCAGCTTCTTCCTCTTCCGTTGAATTAAGCCTTTCCCCTCTAAACTTTGCATCCATTATATTAACTAAAAAATGCTCAGGCCCGATAAACTGTTTGTAGCGTTTCAGTACAACTTCCTTGTGTCCCTGCTATATGGCGTCGTAGGCAGCGGGGACCCGGTTCGAGGTTTGTTCGCTTCGAGATTTCATATTATTAGAGGCCCCGATAAAAGGAGGGGCCCGCTAGTGTGCAAAGCCAGCTAGTTTAATTATTATAGTTAGTAATTATTATAGCAACTTTAATTATTATAGTTACTACAAAAATAAAAATTAATTATTCATTATGACAACTAAAATGTATTTAAAACTGATAAGATAATAACTCACTTTTACCACTTAATAGTACCGTGTTTACTTGTGTAATAGTCGTACATTTTTTGCCAATTTTTCATTGTGTAAGCCTAGGTGTGACTATTATGTGGGGAAATCTACTACACAATATTGTACACTCTAATGCTAAAACATCACTGGTATAAAAAAAAAAAACCCATTATAATAAAATTAGTAACTTACCAAATGTTTCCAGGGTACTTTTTGGTTAGCCGGGTGCCAGTGTTATAGATACATACATATATGTATATGTGTATATGTATGTATAAATACATACATGTATACACTACACACATATATATGTACTAGCAGGAATGACCAAGCTAAGCTCGGTCAAAATTAGTTTTGTGTTTATCTTGATATATTATTTCCACTGAATCATTCTTGCTGTTTTAGTTGCAATTAACTTGACCCTGAGACATAGTGACCCAAAATGACCCACTAATCGAATTTTTTCGAATGCGACCTAACACAATGCTCTTCTCGAGCCTGAAAACGATGGAATACAAAATTTAGTGAAAATCATTAGCCGTTTTCTAGATTAAAAAAGCTTGACCCACGTTGATTCAAAAACCCACTAACCGAAATTTATCAAACATGTGAGCTATTTCAATGGTCGTTTTGTACTGTAAAACGGTATAACAAAAAAAAAATTGTCAAAATTGTTTGAACCTTATTGAGATGCCGTTAGCTTGATCTTGACCCATTGTAACCAAAATGACCCACTAATAGAATTTTCTTGAGTATGCGATCCAGCCCAATGGTTTTATCTTGTCCAGAAATGGTGTAGTACAAAGTTTTGTCAAAATTTTTTGAGCCGTTTTTTAGATACAGTTATCCTGATCCATTAGGACCCAAAATGACCCATTGATTTAATTTTCTTGAACATGCATTCCTGCCCAATGGTCTTATCATGCCCGGAAATGATATTATACAAAATTTTGTCAAAATGTTTTGAAGCACTTTTTAAACACAATTAGCTTGACCCTGACCCATTGTGACCCAAAATGATCCCCTAATCGAATTTTCTTGAACATGCGACCTAGCTCAATGGTCTTCTCGAGCCCGAAAACAATAAAACACAAAATTTAGTCAAAATCGTTTAAGCCGTTTTTTAGATACAATTAGCTGGACCCTGACCCATTGTGACCCAAAATGACCCACTAATCGAATTTTCTCAAACATGTGACTTAGCCCAATTCTCTTCTCATGCCCAGAAACGACCGTATATTAAAAAAATTTGTGAAAATGTCATGAGCCGTTTTTTAGATATAATTAGCTTCACCCTGACCCATAATGGCCCACTAATCAAATTTTATCGAACACGTGACTCATCCCAATGGTCCTTTCATGCCCGAAAACGATAGATTACAGAATTTCGTCAAAATCATAGAGCCGTTATCTAGATAAGCTTAGCTGGACCCATGGTAACCCAAAAATGACCCACTAATCGAATTTTTTTGAACACTTTACCCATTTCAACGGTCTTTTCGTGCCTGAAAAGGGTTAGATACAAAATGTAGTCAAAATCGATTGAGCCGTTCTGTAGATATAATTAGCTTGACCCTGACCATTATGACCCACTAATCGAGTTTTCTCGAACAAGAGACCCATCCCAATCATCTTTTCGTGCCCGAAAACAATAGGGTGCAAAATCTCATCAAAATCATTAGAGCTGTTATCTAGATAAACTTTGCTTGACCCACAGTGACCCAAAAATGACCCACTAATTGAATTTTCTCGAACATGTGACTTAGCCCAATGGTCTTCTCGTAATCCAAAACTGTAGAATATAGAGTTTAGTGAAAATCGTTAGAGCCGTTTTTTAGATAAAAATAGCTTGACACACAGTGACCCAAAAATGACTCACTAATCGAATTTTCTCGAACACGTGAACCATCCCAATGGTTTTTTCATGCCCTAAAATGGTTAGATACGAAATTTAGTCAAAATCGATTGAATCGTTCTTTAGATATAATTAGCTTGACCCTGATTATGACCCAAAATGACCCACTAATCGAATTTTCTCGAACACGAGACTCATCCCAATGGTCTTTTCATGCCCGAAAATGGTTAGATACAAAATTTAGTCAAAATTGATTGAACCATTCTCTGGCTATAATTAGCTTGACCCTGACTCATTATGACCCACTAATCGAATTTTCTTGAACACGAGACTCATCCCAATGGTCTTCTCATGCCTGAAAACAGTAGGGTGCAAAATTTTGTCAAAATCGTTAGAACTATTATCTAGATAAACTTAGCTTGACCCAACGTGACCCAAAAAATGACCAGTAGGATGAAAAATTTAATCAAAATCGTTAGAGCCGTTTTCAACATAAAGTTTTCATTCTCATTCTCTCTCTCTCTCTCACACACACACAATTTTTGCTCGCATTATAGTATAAGATATATAACACTGGCGCCCGGCTAACCAAAAAGTACCATTTCCAGATTATGTGCTGTTTATTAAATATCCTTTTTATGGTAATATTTATATAGATGTAAAATTTACAAATAATCTTTGTGAAAATTTTGACAAAAAATTCTTATAAATCACTTTCACTGAATGTATCAGTATCACTATTGTAATGTGAATCGGTGTCTTAAAAATCTCCGTCATTCCATAAAATGTCATCTTTTCTTCTGTCCAAAGCGTCGGAGATAACCATCTTCTTAAAACTTTTTGAAATTATATCGCTTGTCATTAAAGTCAAGCTTTGTAATATCAAACAACACAATTTCAGAGATGGACACCTTACTGTTCCACTGGGACTTTTTCTTTGTTCCCATTGATCATCCAATTTCCCTATACTCGTCTTATACTGTCTTTAAATGGTTTGTTGCAGACAACTAATGGTTGCAGAATCGATGCGAGTCCTTCAGAAATTATCAAAAGATCTGTTTTGCCTTCTGAAAGTTCCTTCTTTACATCATCAAAAAGCTGTCCTCGGAAGCTATCAAGCACCAGTATGGCTGGTTTTTTGAGCAATGATCTAGACCTTTTCTTCTAAACATTGCGAACCCAATCTTTCATCATTTTTTAATCCATCTAATTTATACGAAGAAAATATTTTGACGATTTTTTCTGCTTCAAATCGGGGGTGCGACTATTATGCGAGTAAACATGATATTCAGTTAATTATAATAGTATTATTATTATTATTAATTAATAATAGAATTAATAATAATACATAATAATAGTATCAATAATAATTAATATTATTAATATTATTAGTATTATTTTATAATATCAGTTAATAAATTTATTCTGATATTAGTATTAAGTTAATACTAATATCAGAATAGAATAAATTTATTAACTGATATTATAAATAATATTAATTAGCAATAAATAGATCAAATGTAATTAAAACTAGTTGGATGTGCCAATATCAAAACTTTCTTCTATCTTATACATCTTAATATTTCAAAAACTAGTTACATATGTTAATACTTCAATATTATTAGTTCATTACTATACCAACTTTGATTTTCATCTTAAATTTCTTCTTCAGTCAATTAAATGAACTAAAAACGAGTTAATCTATATCATGATATTTGTTAAAATTAATAGTTTTTCCTTATTCTGTTGTTATCAGATGTTTGCGAATAGCCGGCTTAGCAGGAAGTGAGTTCCCGCCTTTGCACGAGCCGCCGATGGACAATAAAGCTACGAAAAATCAAGAAAAGTATACAAGAATAGCTATCACAGAGCCCCTTTACCGCGTGATATTTCCAAATTCAAGGAGGAGCTGTTGGCCAAAGCCAAAAACATGCACAAAAAATTTGGTTCAATTGTATGCATAATTTTATACACTTTTCGATTGTACAATAAAGAAAATGGTACAGACATCATAATTATAGCGCCCCCTTCCAGAAGAATTTTTTCAAATTCAGGGAGGACCTTCACACCATGACAAAAAGAAACACAAAAAATTTGGCTTAATTCTATGCATAACTTCATACACTTTTCGATGGTACAATATTCAAAATGGCACAAAAATCGCTATTACAGCACCCCCTACCGGCGAATTTTTTCCAGATTAAGTAAGGACCTGCTTGCCATAGCCAAGAACTTAAACTAAAAATTTGGTTCAATTCTATGCATAACTTCATACACTTTTCAATGGTACAATATGCAAAATCGCTATTACAGCGCCCCCTAGCGGCGAATTTTTTCCAAATTCAGGGAGGACCTGCTTGTCATAGCCATACACTTAAAATAAAAATTTGGTTCAATTCTATGCATAACGTCATATACTTTCGGATGGTACAATATTCAAAATCGCTGTTACAGCGCCCCCTACTGGCGAATTTTTTCCAAATTCAGGGAGGATCTGCTTACCATAGCCAAAAAGTCAAAAATAAAAATTTGGTTCAATTCTATGCATAACTTCATACACTTTTGGATGGTACAATATTCAAAATCGCACAAAAATCGCTATTACAGCACCCCTTACTGGCGAATTTTTTTCCAAATTCAGGGAGGACCTACCTGCCATAGCCAAAAACTTATTACAGCACCCCCTACCGGCGAATTTTTTTCCAAATTCAGGGAGGACCTACCTGCCATAGCCAAAAACTTAAAATAAAAATTTGGTTCAATTCTATGCATAACTTCATACACTTTTTGGTGGTACAATGGCCACGGACAGGCAGACATTTTCTATAAACATGTTTTTTGGGATCTTTGACCCCTAAAACATGTAAATCCATCGAAAACCGGAAGTCGAAAAAAATTTCAATTACAATACTTTCTTCTATTGAAGATAGAAGAAAGTAAAAATGTATATATTTTTAAATGAGTACACACATATATTATATAAATATACAAGCATACAGAAAAATAACTAAAACTCACAAAACCCCGGAAAAACCCGGGTGGGTTGGGTTTTTGTACAAAAACCCAGGTTTTTGCCAACCCTGGTTTTCACCCCCAACCTCTTCCCCCTTGGCTGCACCACTGCGACCAAAAAAAGGTTGCAGGCATAATTAAAATTTTAGTTAGTTTAATGCATTTGAAACATCATTAGTTGCTTCATGGAATCTCAATCAACTATTTAGTAGACATATAACAGTTGCTTATTTGCGACTTCCTATTCCAAGAAAACCATTTTGCAGAAAATTGGGTGTTCAACAGATTAATGAAGATTTTCTAAAGCTTAAAAATGAAAATGTTATTGTAAAAAATGTAACGATGGACTGTGCCTACGATGCTTTCTCCTATACGACTTAAATAACAATGAATAGCAGCAAATTGTACCATTGCCCTGTTGTAGGACAGCCTGTACCAATAAAACTAATAAAAGTAATGGTAAGTTTTTTTTTTATTTTATATGGATATATAGGCATAGAGAAACACATAATTAAGATTTTCAAAAAATATAGTAATTGTTTCAATGTTTGGGTTAAAAAATAAAAAAAAAGAGAGAGAGAGAAAGGCTGTGCAATTTACTCAAAATTGATGCATATCATTTATTGCATAAAATTTTTTATGGATGCACCAAGTGATTCATACTTTTTTTGTTTTGGAATATAACCATGTAGATTTTCATGTGACTTTCATTACAGTCTCATCTTTTCATTACAGTCTCATCAGAAAAAATCATTTTTCACATGTTTGGGTAATAATTTAATACACTAGACTTTCTCAAATCCACACAGCTTGGGACCAGAGGTAGTGCAGATTTTAGAATTTTGCGGATTTCTAGTCATTGCCTTGTTTACACTTTTTATACAGTAATTTGAATATAATAATGCAATCAAAATTATAAAGAATTCTTGCAATATGGTAAAATATTAAAATAATTAAGTAATAAACTAAAATGATAAGAAGTTAGACAATTTTAAAAATGATTAAGTTATTAAAAGTGAAGATCAAGTAAATAATTAATAATTTATAATTAAATCTGCATAATAAAGATAAGATACATTTTCCTTGAATTATTGAATGAAACTTGCCTCATAATGGTACCCTATTAATTCATATCAAAATCATAAAATAAGGATGTTTTCAAGTTTAGCTATTCTTAATAGGGATGCACCGAACACTCATCTATTTGGTATTCGGCCATGTTACCGAATATTCAGTTTGGCCGAATATCAAACTATTTGGTATGCCAAATATTCGGTTTAGCTGAATAGCAAACTATTCGGCCGAAATGAATACTTAAAAAAAACTTTTAAAACATAATTTTAAAAACTTTATACAACTTCTATGTTTAACAGTCAACTTCTAAAGATATTCAGAATAATTAGAAACAGAATCGTATTTAAATAAGATTGTTTTTACATTATTTCTTTGCTGTTTGTTAAGTGTTATTTAAGAAAATTAACCAATCATGAGAATTTTCATAGGAATTAATTATTTACAAATGCAAGTTCCTGACATTGTCCAGCAAATAATGTGTTTCTCGCTAAGATTTTAAGAACAACATTTACAATCTCTGAAAATGATCGCTCACTCCAGACACTGATCTAGGATGCATTTAAAAACTTCCTTGCTTAATCAAAGGGTGTAGAACAGTTATTCTTGCTGGGTTCCCACCATATAAAATTTGAATAGGTTGTATTTATTTACTTTTACTTTAGTCTCTTCCTGACAAACAAATAATATATGATCCTGTACAACTTTTCTTCCAATGTTTTCCTAATTTCTCTTTGATTTTAAAATATTTGTTTTAGAATTTAAGAAAATTTTATTCATTTGTTTTAATTCATAGATAAAGCCATGAAATTTTATTAATTAAAAAAGTTTTATAACTATCCTCTTCTTAAATAACTCAAAGCAGATTTTTTTCAGCATAAATTTACTTGAAAAAAGCTATAGTTTATCAAAGTAAAAGTTTCTGTTTTAAATATTATGTAAAATTGTTTTAAAATTTAACATTTAAATGGGTACTTTTCCATTATACGGACACTATGCCAAATGAAATGTGTGCTGCAATGCTAAAAGATAATTGTAATTTTATGCCAGCAGTTTAATATGAGTTTTATTTTATTACTTTATTGTATAACAGTTATTTGTTCACTTTTTTAAAGTATATATTTGTGATTTAATAAAATATTTCATTAAAGTCTGTAGTTTTCAAATAGTATATTTTTAAATACTCACTTTACAATCGAAAATGTTTTTTTTTTTCCCCAAATGTTTCAATTCACGTGATTTTTATTTTGTGCCAACTATTACTCTTGGCGACAATGGTGTCCGCATAATGGAAAAGCACCTTTTAATGCTTTTAAACTTTGAAATATAAAAGTGTTCGACAAGCAGAATTTTCAGTATTTGGCCGAATACTTACTATTCGGCTAGCTGAATATTTGGTATTTGGCCTAACAGTTACTATTTGGCTAGCCGAACATTCGGTATTTGGTATAAACCACTATTCGGTGCATCCCTAATTCTTAATAACCAAAAAATCTTGATTAATACATAAAAAGATTTGTTAAAAAGATTGTGATTACTAAAGATATCAGTAATATCTTTTTTTTTTTTTTTTCAGAAATAAATTGTACTTCCTTCATGAAAAACCATGATTTCAGTCATATTATAGAGAATTAATTACATATTAAAATATAAACGGAATGATATAAAACTAAAAAATTCTGTAATTTTGCCCCTACATATAAACTGAAAGTTCCATTGTTTACATCTGCGATGCTTTGCGGATTTCAGGCATTTACAGATTTTAGGAATGCAAATTTGAGGGAGTCTACTGTATACATTTTTTATTTCTTATTATTCCGTAATTAATTAAAATACTTTAAAATAGCTATGCATGGAGTCTGACAGTTGATTTCAACGCCAGCCACGTGGATTGAGTATCTTGCTGAAATTGATTCACAATTTATGTCTGGGAAAAAAGAAAAAAAAAAAAAAAAAAAAAAAGCAGACCCGCCAACTTTTGAAAATGAGAAATTGCAGCACGCAAAATTAAAATTAATCTGTAGGTTGGTTGGTTTTTCGTGTTTCGCAGCCATCTTTAACATTAGCAAATGGAATAAGGTTTCAGTCTTGGGACTCAATACAGTAAATTTTTTGCTCTGAAAATTTTTATACGATATTTAGAAGTTTCGAAGCATTTTTTTGACATTTGTAAAAGGAGCCTGGTTCCAGTTTTTTAGCCCAGTGCAGTAAATTGACGAAATTCGCCAGTTTTTTCCCACAATCATTTCTGGATATTCAACCCCCCCCCCCCCCCCCCCCCCACACACACACACACAATCATAATTCACATTTTTCTATCACGTTTTCTTGTTGAAATCCGCACTTTTGACGAAATTTGCATTTCTTATCGTGATCCTTTGACGAATTTTGCGTTTTTTACCACGATCCTTTGGCGAAATTAGTGTTTCTTTTGCGATCTTTCGATGAGATGAGTTTTTTTTTTTACTGATCTTTGATAAAATTTGCATTTTTTTACTGATCTTTTGACGAAATTCGCGTTTTCTTTCTGCGATATTTTTGACAAAATTCACATTTTTACCACAATGTTTTGAGGAAATTTATTTTCTTCTACGACCAATTGAAGAAATTGATTTTTTTACACGATCACTTGTCAAAATTTTCGATATCATTTTGCAACCAATCAACAAAATTCACTACTCATTTTCGCAACTTTTTGATGAAATTTGCAATATTTTTCTCTTGATAGTTTATTGAAATTCATAATTTTTTGCGCAATCTTTTGACGAAATTCGTAATTTCTTTTTGAACTCTTAACGAAATTAGCGATTTTATTCAGCGACCAAAGAAAGATAAATCACTATTTGTTTCTGAGATCTTTGATGAAATACCCAATATTTTTACATGATCATTTGAAGAAATTCTCATTTTTTTCGGTGATCGATTCATAAATTAATTTGGGTAATTGCATATAAAAAAAAAAAAAAAAAAAAAAAAAAAAAAAAAAAAAAAAAAAAAAATTGCGGACTATCAAGAAAGTTTAAAATATACTTGCAAAGAATCATAGTCTGTGGAAGAATTTGCAGGGGGAAATACTGCACAGAATTTTTCATTATGCAGGATTTTCCTTTTCTGTGTGCAATTCGTGCCATTTTGTATGCTATTTCAAACCTTGCCTCTGAAAGAACCACCTCCCCCTCTCCAGAAATTCTTAAAATGGCACCCCTGTGTCTAAGGGAGGGAATTCCTATATAAATATTTACAGAAACACGATTTACTCGTGGTCAATGCACATAAAGAGGATTTTATATAAAGAAGTTTGTTTTGTAGCCCAGATTTTTTTTCCCCCATGAGCATTTTTTAATGTCCGAATTTTTAGACTAATGACAAATTTTTTAAAACTTTCGGAAATGAATACTTTGAAAATTTGGAAATTTCATAACAGAATCACTCCTGAAAAACATGCTGCGTGGGATAAAAATCGCAACTAGAAACAAAAAATGCGTCTGTGCTTTTTGCAAAAAATCGTAGTTTAAGACTGATTTTTGTAACATCGTAGTTTATAGGTCCAAATCGTAGCAAATACGATTTTTTCGTGGCAGTTGGCAGGTCTAAAAAAGTCATGGTTAAAATCCAAATTTATCTATTTTTTGCTTATATTTTTATGCATTATTTTGATGAAAAATTAATTTTCATATATTTGGGTAATATTGGAATATTTTAGTTTTAAATTATTATTATTTTGTAATTAATTAAAAATACTTTAATAATGAGTCGAATAATAGTTTAATAATTCTCCATCTGCCATATCAATCAGGGCACGACTTATGCAGGGGCACGCGGGGCAGCTGCCCCGGGCCCCCCATAAGAGTAATCAGGATTTTCATTAAAAGGTGCCAAATGATTAAAATTAGCCAAAAGTGACCAAAATTCCTATATTTTCAAACATTTAGGAAGAAGTGCGGTCCCCCTTCCCCTCTCTACTTCCAGTACCCCCTACACCTATGCAAAACACAAACTATATGATTAAAAAACTAATGATTAAAATTTTATTATGACAACTTAGTATTCTATTGTTTTCAAAAGAAATTCTTTATTAACGTTTTCCTCGCAATGTGGCAAGTTAAAACCATTCATTATGATCAATTTGGGGCATTTTTTTTAGACATCTTATAACGTATGTAGATAAGCAAAGCAAAGAAATACTCGTGTCAACCAATCTATCATTTTTTCTGCATTTATCCTACTAGTATTTTTTCTTAAAGTTGTGACCATCATTTTGTGACACCCTGTTTACAGATGGGATCAGTACCGGGTACAAAATTTATGCATACATACAATACGCATGAAGTTTATTACTAGCCAATTCCACATTATTCCAAAAGAATTCTATAGATATATAGAAGGAGGGCCCCCCAGAATGATGCTTGCCCCGGGGCTTCCCATAGCCTTAGTCGGGCCCTGATATCAATGTCAGCATTTATGTTAAACGAATTTTATTACAATCTAAAAGTTAAAAAGAAATGAAACTGCACCTTATTTCACAAATCTCTCTCTCTCTCCCTCCCCCCCCCCTCCTTTTTTAAAATCTCACAGACTATCAAAGCCTGAGATCTAATGTGTCTGCTGGTTTTGTATGTACTTATGTATGTAATTCTCGATAGAAATATCCGATTTGATTCAAATTTTTTTTTCTATGTTCATTCTGATAAGGCTCTTTCTCCCTGATTAGTATTTGGGCTTCATCAGATAAGTATTAAACAAAAACAAAATTTGAAGAACAAATTAAAAAAACAAAATTTATTTCCTACATTGTTTAAGCCCGAGAAGGGACAGATATTAAGATATTTCATCCAATTAGTTTTACATTTAATGTTAAATTTTTGTAACAAATTAGTTAAGCCAATTGAAGATTAAAAAATAAAAATAAAATTCATACAATATGATACTTAAAACAGTCCTAAAAAATTAGCTTCCGTTCAAATGAAATCGAAATAAATCTTTGACTTTTTCCATTTTTAATTGAAAATATTTGTATTGCAGATTTTGCATTATATTTATGTCAATTGTGCATAAAATGATAAGATGCAGGCAAAATACAAAACTTAACAAAAAAAAAGTCTAAGATTTATTTCAATTTCATTTGAACGGAATCTAATTTTTTAGGGTGTTTTAAGTATCATATTGTATGAATTTTATTTTTATTTTTTAATCTTCAATTGGCTTAACTAATTTGTTACAAAAATTTAACATTAAATGTAAAACTAATTGAATGACATATCTTAATATCTGTCCCTTCTAGAGCTTAAACAATGTAGGAAATAAATTTTGTTTTTTTAATTTGTTCTTCAAATTATGTTTTTGTTTAATATGTCAAGTTTTTTAATAACTACTGCACTCAGACAAACGCATTTCAAAATTAATGGAGAGCATCATCATCAGGCGTTGATGTATATGCGGTATTGTAACACAATGTTTGATGCAGTTTACCAATGTGTAATTCAAAATGTTTCACTACTGTAGTAATGCAGGTTGCGGTAGTTTGGACAAAAACTTCCAATCTGAACGTAAAAAATCTATAAAGAAACATAAAAAATTAATTTAAATTTTGATACCCTATTTCCCACTCAGGAACGCTATGAATGTAAATGTAAATTGTGTTGAATCTTTACTGCTAATATTTAACAATATTATAGCTGTGATACAGTAAAAAATAAAAGTTTTACTTAAATTTTTAAACCCTATTCTCTCCCAAGGGGTTAAGTAAACACATCAGAAAATTATTACCTAAGTTTAACTTGGGGTATACATAGTTCTCATCTCAGAAAAAAATAAGTTTTAAAATTTATGTTAAAAATTATTATTATTTAAATTTATTGTTATTTAAAGTTATGTAATTCCCCACTAAGTTCGCTACCTTGCGTAAAAATAGCTATCCATTAGTAACTTTTTACTAAAATATAAACTTGACCAAAGCAAAAACTTATTCTGAAAATATCCTTTTTATTTCCACTATGACATCATTTTCACCTTTTTAATGTTTGAAAAAAAAAACTAGCTCAATTAAATATTTCTCGTGAAAATCTTTCAACTAAAAAGAAATAAATTATTATTACGGATTTTGAAATTTTTGCAACAATGAAGTAAAAATGTTACATTTTCTATGAAAAATGTCCGTTGATTTTCAATGAAAAAAGCAAAAATTGGAATTATTATGAAAAATATTTGAATAATGTAAAAATAAATTGGCCCATGTTTCTTTCTGGATTATAATTCACCCATATGCAAAGGCATTTTACCATTCGTTTTGACCCTGACATCAGGCAATCGTTTTTACATTTTAAATTTATAATATCATTAAAATTAGTCAAGAATAAAAAAATGAGTGGCATCAGGGACAAAAAAGGTGGGAAGAAAAAATGAAAAAGTTATGATCTCCACAGGCTTTTCCATGTTAAATTAACATTGAGAAGTGACACTGGAAATAAATAAGTATTGCGCTGCCGCGCAATACTTAAATAAAGGGGGAGAATGGGGCTAATCCACCCCCCACCCCCTTAATTTAGATAAAAGGGTTTTTCATGCAGAATTATCCAATTTGCTTCACATTTTTTTCTAGGTTCATTCTGATAAGGTGCTACCCTGATTAGTATTTGGGATTCATTAGATAAGTATAAAGGGGGAGAACAGGGCTAATCTCCCCCCCCCCCAATTTAGATAAATGGGTTTTTCATGCAGAATTATCATATTTGCTTCACATTTTTTTCTAAGTTTATTCTGATAAAGTGCTAGCTACCCTGATTAATTTGGGGGGTTCACTGGTTAAGTATAAAGGGAAGAACGGGGGCTTAGCCCCCCCCACCCCCCCACCCCCGCCCCTTAATTTAGATAAATGGGTTTTTCATGAAGAATTATCCAATGTGCTTCAATTTTTTTTTCTAGGTTCATTCTAATAAGGCACTTCCCTGATTAGTTTTGTGAGTTCATTGGTTAAGTAGAATAGGAGGACAGGGCCTGATCTCTCCCCCCCCCCCCCCTATTAGTTTAGATAAATGGTTTTTCATGTGGAATTATCCGCTTTGCTTTAAAAAAAAATTTCTAGGTTTATTCTGATAAGGCGCTTCCCTGATTAGTTTTGCAGGTTCATTGGTTAAGGGGGAACGAAGGGGGGGGGGGGGGTTACCCCCCCTTAATGTAAATAGGTTTTTCATGCAGAATTATCCGATTTGCTTCAAATTTTGTATACCGGTTTATTCTGGTAAGATGCTTCCCTGATTTGGAGGTTCATTGGTTAAGTTTAAAGGAAGGAACAGGGGCTAATCCTTCTCCCTTAGATAAATGTGTTTTTCATGCAGAATCATCCGATTTGCTTCAAATTTGGTACATCGGTTTATTCTGATAAGGGCTTCCCTGATTAGATTTGGAAGTTCATTGGTTAAAAATAAAGAGGGGTAAACTTTTTCTAGGTTCATTCTGATAAGGCACTTCTTTGATTAGTTTTGGAGGTTTGATGGTTAAGGGGGGAATCCTTTTCTGTTATATTATTTCTTAAAGAATGAGTTTATAAAATTTATTAAAATAGTTCCCTAATTTTTAAAATGAAAAAAAAAAATGTGTGTTTTAGGGCATTCAAAATTTTTTTGTGTGTAAAATATGTACCTCTTTTCAAAAATATTTGAAAAATTAAAAGCTAAGTATACTATATAATACAGGAGAGGGGGGAGGTGCATAAAGACCATATTTTGTTACTAAAAATTAAAAAATAGTCTTCCATATTCTAAAAGGTAAAATCTGTTAAATTGCGATTTAGTACTAAATCGTGATGTTAGATGGATGATAATTCAATTTAAAAAATTCCTACATTGCCCAGTCCTAAATAGGTGTTATATGCTTTTCTGTATTTTGACAAAAAATAGATTCAGAATTTTAAAGCATACTTTAAATATATATATATATATATTATGTCATTTAATATTTAAAAAAAAAAAAAATAGTTTTTATTGTTCAAACTCTTTGAAATTTTTCTGAGTCAAATATAACCGTTTCGAAGCCTGTATAAAAAAGTTTGATATTTAGTAATAAAGGTAAGAATTTATTTTTTTTTCACATTGGGTCATTTAAAAGATATTGTCAAATCTTTTTCAAATTGTTATCAGTTATAAGTATATTAGTTTTGAAGCCGGTGTAAAACATTCATTTTGGAAAAAAAAAAAAAAAAAATTTTAGATATATTTTTATAATTTATAAATATAACGTTTTGGAAACCTGCATATAATTTCTGTGCAAAATTATGGATTTAGTTATAAAACCATGAGCAAAAGCTAACTGTGTATTCCCCTTTTTGAGCAAAAATTTTGTACATTATTATTGTTATTATTACTATTTAAGTATTTTTAATCATCCGAATGTTTCAAGATATGTACAGTATACATGATGTAAATCAAGTGTACAAAAAAATGCATAAAAAGATTGTATTAAAATACCAACATTTAGTTATTCTTAGCGTAGGAAAACAAAAAGAAAGAGTATCTGTGGGAGGTGTGCAGTAAGTTCTAGTTACAATTTTTGGCATAATCCTATTTCATTCTACCATTTGGAATAGTTAGAATGATAATGGAAATACAGAATCATCAAATTAAACCATAATCAAAAGTATGATTTTTTTTAAAAATGTTACATTTATGAGTTAAATATATTTTACTTGTCAAATTTAATAAGATAGGTGTAAAAAAAGATAATATGAGGTATAAGAAACAAAGTTTTATAGAAGTTTCAGCAAAATTATAGAAAGTTAATCATTGTGAAGATGGTAAACGAACTAAAGAGCACATAAATCATTAATGCAGTGATTATTATATCACACGTATGAGCGCTTTGTGCACAGGACAGGAAAACCAAACAAACAAACAAACAAAAAATCACTGGATGCAGCAACATTGTTGTACTGGAATCTGAAAAAATGCACGAAAATCTTTAATGCAACGATCACTGTATCACATGTATGATCCCTTCGCACACATGGGGGGGAGGGGGGGGGGGGAAAGGTTTTATATATAAAACCTTCCTTGTTTACTTATACACTATTCAATTACTTACAGCGATCACTGTATTGCATGTCACAGACATGACAGTTCCCCCCCCCCCCCTCAAAAATCAATGATTGCAGCAACCTTGTTGTATTAGAATCTGAAAAATACACAAATATCGTTAATGCAGCTATCACTATATCGTTAATGCAGCGATCACTATATCGTTAATGCAGCGATCACTATATCGCACATATTAGATTATTTTATTATATATTTTTATAAACAAATTTCATAATATGAAGTAAAACTTCCCCTTAGAAGAAATTAATCACAGAGCATTCATAATTTGACATTGCCAAATTGTGTAAGCCATAATATCCATAGACGCCAACATTGTAAAGACTGTATCAGGAGTAAACCAGTTAAATTTCAGGAGTTTTGACACTCTTCAGGAGTAAAATGTTCACGTTTCAGGAGTCATTTCAGGAGTTGCACATAGTTTTTTACGAGCTATATTTTTTTACAAATATTCTCAGTCCTCTTGCAGCTTTTGCATTTATTAACACAAACATAATTTAATTAAAGGTTACTTAATTTACTTTTACTTTTAATGTATTAATAAATTTTTATAATAAATTTATAAAATAGAATATTTTTTTTTATCCCTACAGAGCAAAAAATCCGTGATTGATATAACTGTGTGAAATTACATGACTATTTTTCCCCCTACAAAAAAATAAAGTGACTTTACCGCCGACCAATTAACAAAATTCGCGATTTTTCGCCGAAATTCACTGACGAAAATCGCGATTTTTCGCCGTGATTAACGGACGAAAATTGCGATTTTTCGCCGTGATTAACGGACGAAAATCGCTATGTTTGTCGCGACTGACGGACGAAAATCGAGATGTTCCGTCGCGGTTAGCAGACGAAAATCGCGATGTTTTGCCACGACTGACAGACGAAAACCGCTGTTTTGCCACGACTGACTGACAAAAATCGCTATGTTTTGCCGCGACTGACGGACGAAAATCGCTATGTTTTGCCGCGACTGACGGACGAAAATCGCTATGTTTTGCCGCGACTGACGGACAAAAATCGCTATGTTTTGCACGACTGACAGATGAAAATCGCGATGTTTGCCGCGACTGACAGATGAAAATCGCTATGTTTTGCTGCGACTGACAGACGAAAACGGCTATCTTTTGCCGCGTCTGACGACGTAAATCGCGATGTTTTGCCGTGACTGACGGGCGAAAATCGAAATTTTTTGCCGCGATTCACTGACTGAAATTGCGATTTTTTGCCACGACTCACTGACGGAAATCGCGATTTTTTGCTGCGACTCACTGACCAGGGCTGATTCTGAGTAAAAAAGAGAAATTATGAAATTCACAGCAAATTTTCTGAAAGGTTACAAAAAGAGGGGTGAATCCACTCCCGACACTAACTATATGTTGGCAAAATTAGTGTTCTTTCGCGATCCTTTGACGAAATTTGTGTTATTCGTTATATTTATGACAAAATTTGCGGGGGTTTTTTTGCGATCTTTTGATGAAAATTGCGGGATTTTTTTCGCGATCATTTGACAAAATTCGCGTTTTCCCCGCGATACTTCGGCGAAATTGCCGAATTTTTTTTTCGAACGATTGACAAAATTAATTATTTTGACGGAATTGATTATTGTCGAAATTTGTGCTATTTTTTATGTCCGAATTTTTGGGTTGATGACCGATTTTTTTTAATTTTCGGAGCCGAATGCCTTATATTTTCGAAACAGCGATTTTTTGCGACGACTGACTGACGAAAAGAGCTATTTGTTGCCACGACTTATTGACGAAAACAGTCATTTTGTGCCGCAAATGACCAACGGAATTCGTGAGATTTTTGCAGTGCAGCGAGTGATTGACAAAATCGGGCTGAATACCAGATTTCAGGATATTTTTTCTTCAACTGATTAACGCAATTCACAATATTTTGCCGCGGCTGACAGCCGAAATTAGAGTTTTTTGCAGAATGAAAAAAATTGTGATTTTTATCAACGAAAATTGATGAATTTCACGATTATTTGCAGCGACTGATTGACAAAAAGTTGCAACTTTTTTCAATGATCGGTTGGCGAAATTTGCGATTTTCTGCCGCGAGCGATTGTAGAAATTCGCGGTTTTATCGACTAATAGACAATTTTCGCGATATACTTCAACGACCGATTGATGAAATTCGTGATTTTTTGCAGCGATTGATCGAAGAAATTTGCCATTTTTTGCCTCAAATTTCCGTATTTTCTACCTTATTATTGTACTTCCGTATTTTATCCTACATTTCCGGAGATATTGGCATCTATGAATATCCCCCCCCCCCCCCCCCCCCCAAAAAAAAAAACAACTACAGATTACTACACTTGTTAATAAGATATTACAAAATATTATGAGTGGTGTCCATCTAATGGAAAAATACCAAATTTTCTAAGCAACTGCAACAAGCTATTCAAAAGTTTAGTAAAAACAGAACAATGAATTCCCCCACCTTCTTGTCATGTTGTTATTTGCTTTCAAAGTAAATAACATAGTCTATCCACTATAACTCCCTGATCTGCAAACAGAGAGTAATTTTACAACTGGAAATAAAATTTTATTTTATCATTAAAACATAATACAAACTGAATTTTTGTAAAATAAATCACAATACTTAAATATTTAATCTTATCTTTTAAATTTTATATTTTATTTGGATTAGAAAATTAATTGCTATGATCTTATTTCATTAAAAAATAATAATCAAAATTAGGAACAATTTAAAAACATACTTCACATTACCTTTATGGGAAGAGGATGAATTACCAGCTGCTGCAATAGCATATGGAGTAGTTGGAGGTGCAGGAGAAGGTGAAATGACTATTGAGATGATTTAAAGGAGGTGAACTACTTACACTACTTTCAGATGAATGGCTGAAAAGATATAGTTTAATTATCATAAAATACAAAAATAATACAGAATTAAGAAATTGAATTTATGTGAAATCATAATTTAATAAAAGTATCTTATTAATGATATTTAAATTGAAAAGAAAAAAAATATATATATCCACTTTTAAAGGATGAGGTTTTAGCGAATTAATTCAAGAAATGCAAAGATTGAACACATACTTTGTTTAATAAGGATTTTAAAAGCTACTGGAAAAATCATCAACATTATAAGGAGGAAAAATAGTTGTAGTTGAGATATGTTTATATCCAACAATTATGTGAAACATACAAATATCTTAAAGAAAATTTTCAAGTGATACACATAATTAAACTAATAACCTCTCCCCATATTAAATGAGGCTATTAATGTCATTTAAAGATTTTAACACCCCCCCCCCCCCCCACCTCTTAAAAAAAAAAGTTTTTTAATGCAAGCACATTTTTTTAAGAAAGCAAAGAAATGGTAAAGGAAAATCAAGTTTACAAAATAGCCAGTCAGTGATTCTTTTGCAAAAATAAAATTTGCAAGATTTTTCAAAACTTGATGCATAAAATAGCTATTTGCACACAATGTGTGTATATACCGGGTGTCCTAAAAAGGACTGACTGATTTTAAAATTCAGTAACTTGCAAACTGTGACAGATATTTAAAAAATTCTTGCAGGAGGGTTATGCATAAGGTCAAAGTTTTTTTACAGTGATTTTAATTTTAGTTTGAATTACAAACAATAGATGGCGCTGTATCAATAGAGCGCTAAATACAGGCTCATTTTGCCTTTGCCCCCCAGCAAAAAGGGCTTCGGGACCGCCTCCTTTTTCTGCATGGAAGAAGAGAAAGGCCAAAAAAATCGAGCCTGTATTCAGCGCTTATTGCTTACAGCGCCATCTATTGTTTGTAATTCGAACTAAAATTAAAAATCACTGTAAAAAAACTTTTGACCTTATGCATAACCCTCCTGCAAGAATTTTTTAAATATCTCTCACCGTTTGCAAGTTACTGAATTTTAAAATCAGTCAGTCCTTTTTAGGACACCGGTATATATATATAGCGATTCCTTTGCATAAGCAAGATTTAAAAAAAAAAAAAAAAAAAAAAAGAGAGAGAGAGAGCGAGAGAGAAATTGTACGGCACCGGTTTAGCATATGCATCACTTGATATATCAACACATATGCAACAGAGCTGGGTGCCAACATCTATATTTTCAATGACTGGGATTTTGCAGGATGAATTTTACAATTTTGAAAGAAAAATTGCTTAAAAAAACTTTAAAGAATAGGAAGAAGTTGCTTTAAAAATGTTGTCATGTTAACTTAAAATGTTAGTTTTTATTAAAATAAGTTTAGCTTTGTTAACATGACTTACTTTGTTTTTACCCTCTCTAAGTCAACGGCGAAATACATAAAAAAAAGCCATTGCTTCTCGCTACCGGCATGCCGATTTTCCATAATATGTGATATCGTAGTGATCCGGAACTGTGACTGCAATATCACCGGTGATTCTCTGTTCACGGCTGTCGTTTGTACGTTTGATGTCGTAGCGCTGGACATGAGGTAAGAAGCATTTGACTCAATGGCGTTTTACGATGTTTTGTAGTATTTCGTTTCTAGGAATGACATCACTTAGTATGCAGAAATTCTGCATTTGTATTTGTATAAATGACCGGACAAATTTGCCTTTCGCCATAGCTGCGTACTGTGAGCAGCTCTTGTATTTTTAATTGTTATGGCATAGTAACGATACTTAAGTAACCTCTATTTAATGTTTATTTTATTTTGCTTAGTTCAAGCACAGTCATGCTTGTTAAGTTTTCATCTTGTAAATATCATCACTTTTGTCATCATTAATAAATAGAATTGTTGGAATTTCCTTGCTTCTTCACTAAGCCTTCCACACAACTTCACGTTATTTTTAGACTTTCACTGATCTCTGCTGTCCAGATAAAGTTTAATGCTATGAAAATAGATCAAATGGTTATGGTCCCAGACCCATTAAATAACCATTTTTTGTGAAGTTTGATAAATGTGGAAGTGAAAAAGATGTCTTGTTGCCGTTTGTGAACTTTCTGTTTTTTTTAACGAACTTTTGTGCTCCTGTTGACGCTTAGTTTCGCCGGTTGCCAAGATAGAAATTTCCTTTTGACGGGGGCTGATGGAACAACAAAACATCACCCTGCTCACAAGTAGCAACTGGGAGTCCTGGAAACATGAGTTCAAGGTATTATTACTACATTACGGAGCCTGGGAGTTTGTTGGAGGTACGGAGGAAAGCGACAGGCCACCTGATAATCCTGTTATAAGTGAAAAGCCAGACCAGAATGATATTTTGGAGAGTGAAAAGTCGCCTTCTAAAACGCTAGAACTAGCTGCCAGTAAATCAAAAGTAGAGCCAGAAGCAAGTGACCTGACATGGAGAGAGAAGCAAGACCTAAAATTGAGAAGGAATAGTAGTCCAGGCAATAGATACCGTATAGGGACTCTACCTAGCAAAATTAATGGTAGTACTGGAAATTGTCTTTCTAGATGTCTTTTGGGTCGCTGAATCCGAATTTGTAACTTCCCACCAAAATTTCTCCCGGCAACACCCCCAAATTTTGGTAAAAAGCCCCCCAAAAAAGGTTTTTATTTTATTTTTTTTCAAAAAAGGTTGTTTTAGGGGAAAAGTAGCTAGAAATTCAGAAAGTAGACAAAATTTGCAACAAATGAGATATATGACATGACTTAGGATGAAGGGGAAGGGGGGATCTGCCTCGGAACATGCGCCTCAATGCTGCGTGGACTAAGTTGCGCAATTCCACTTAACCACTCACACGTTTACATTAGCCCTCCCATCTTCCCTCCGAACTTTCTCTATAAGGTTTACTTTAAGTTTTTGGGGTCGCTGAATCCGAATTTTTAACTTACTCCCAAAATTCCCCCCCCCCCCAAATAGTTGTTTTTAACTTAAATTTTTTATTGTTTTAGGGGAAAAGCATTACAAAATTCAGAAACTAGACAAAATTTGCAACAAAAATGATATATGACATTATGACGTAGGATAAACGGGGAGAGAGGGGTCTGCCTCGGAACATTCCCCGCGCGCTTTTCTCAAAAACCAAATTAAAAAAAAAAATCAATTTTTTGGGGGGTTTCCGGGTGAAATTTTGGTGGGAAGTTAGAAATTCGGATTCAGCGACCCAAAAAACATCTAGAAAGCCGATTTCCAGTACTACCATTAATTTTGCCAGATAAAATCCCCTATTGCCTGGACTTCATCATTTAGTGCATGTTCCGAGGAAGCCCTCACCCTCCCCGTTCATCCTAATTCATAATGTCATATATCCTATTTGTTGAAAATTTTGTTTAATTTTTGAATTTCGTAATGCTTTTCCCCTAAAACAATAAGAAATTTAAGTTAAAAACAACTATTTGGGGGGGGGGGGGATTTTGGGGGGAAAGTTAAAAATTCGGATTCAGCAACCCAAAAATCTTAAAGTAAACCTTATAGAGAAAGTTCGGAGGGGAGATGGGAGGGCGAATGTAAACGTGGGAGTGGTTAAGTGGAATTGCGCAACTTAGTTTACGCAGCACCGCGCACATGTTCCGAGGCAGATCCCCCCTTCCCCTTCATCCTAAGTCATAATGTCATATATCTAATTTATTGGAAATTTTGTCTACTTTCTGAATTTCAAGATACTTTTTCTCTAAAACAATAAAAAAATTGATTTTGTTAAGAAAAACCTTTTTTGGGGGGCTTTAACCAAAATTTGGGGAGGTTGCCGGGGGAAATTTTGGTGGGAAATTACAAATTCGGATTCAGCGACCCAAAAAACATCTAGAAAGCCGATTTCCAGTACTACCATTAATTTTGCTAGGTAAAATTCCCTATTGCCTGGACTATAGAGCCTACACCATCATCTATCAATCCCTCAGCTCTGAGTTTAAACCACTGATATCCAGCACGACAGATGGAGCCAGAGCATGGACGATTTTGCATGACCACTTCGAGCCAACAACAAGAGCCCATGTGATCCAATTGCTTGATGTTTTGTTTGGTACCAAGTATATTCCGCGTGAGAACTTAGGACTTTTTCTGTGTCATGTTAAACAGGCTGCTGAACGTCTTCGTGATGTGGGCCATCAGCTACAATCACTTTACGTTGGTTATCAAATGATACGGAGTCTTCCGGAGGAATTTAGAGCCACTGTCCAAGCCATCTACCGGTAGAAGGATGTGGAATTTACACCTGATAAAATAGAATGCGAGCTCCTGCTGGAAGAAAATAGATTACGCCTGTCTCAAAAAGATTTTTCTGATGTGAATGTAGTTTTTTCCAGTGAGTCATCTGTTAAACCAGGTAAACACAGAATTGGTCCTTGTTTTTATTGTAAAATGTATGGTCATGTAATTTCTAACTGTAAGCTCAGATTAAGTAAATCTAATTACCAAAATTCTAAATATTCTAACAGTAAAAGTAATTGTGAAATAGCTGGTAAAAGTAATTTTGAAAAAGATAGTAAATGTAATTCTTATAGACCTAATGTTAAAAATAAATTTCAAAATAGACCTAATTTTAAAAGTAATTTTCAAAAGAAAACTTCTCAATCTGAAACTAGTAATGTTGAATGTAAAATGTTTAATTGTACCTTCTCTGAACTGGAATGTAGTTTAATAGAACTTTCTCCTGAACTGTGCGAGGCAAATTCATCGGATCCGGGCTATGGTAATACCCAATGGGTTTTTGATACGGCGGCTACAGCCCATTTTTGTAGCAATAGAAATTTGTTTTCCGATTTTCAGCCAGTATCCGATTTGCACATGTCTCTCGCAGTTGGGGAGAGAGAATGTTCAGTTGAGGGAAAGGGAACAATTCAGTTTTTAATAAAATGTAAAAACGGCAAATTTAATCGTATTATTCTAAAAGATGTATTGTATAATCCTAAATTGAGAAGAAATTTGTTATCTGGAGTTAAACTAGAAAAGTTAGGGATTAATTTTGTAGGTAAAAATGGTAGAATTCTTGTATATGACAAAAATGGTAATGAGCTCTTTTATGCATTAAGAAAGCATGACCTTTATTTTTTGAAGCCTTCTAAGTATGTAACTAAATGTGAGGGAAATAACAACTCAGTCAATTTTTCAGCAAATCAAATAGAAAAAATAAATGTTAATGAATTATGGCATGAAAGATTCTGCCATATTAACAGTGAGTATGTTGTAAACACAAGTAAACAAAAAATTGTTAACGGTTTACCTTTGCTATCTAAATTGACTGAAGATTGTATTTCCTGCAAACTGGCTAAATCAAAAAGAGTGTCGTTTAAACCAATAGGTCAAATAAGGTCTAAATCTCCTCTCCAGCTGCTGCATATGGATTTATGTGTGCCTTTACCCGTTACATCTCATGGGGGAAGTAGGTATTTTTTGTCCATTATAGATGATTTTTCTAAAAAGGTCACAGTTTATACCCTGAAAAATAAGTCTGACGTTTTTGAGACCTTTTTTAAATATCAGAAAAGAGCCGAAAGGTTTTTATATAGGAAAGTTGTCTCTGTCAGAACAGATGGGGGTCTTGAGTTTTGTAATCAAGAATTTGATAAATTTCTAGAAAATCAGGGAATTTCTCATGAAAAGACCAACCCATATTCTCCCGAGATGAACGGTTGTGCGGAACGCTTTAATTTAACTGCCCTCGATGGAGTAAAAACCCTTCTTAATTCTAGTGGTTTATCTCAGAAATTTTGGGCAGAAGCTCTTTTGTGTTTCACTTACGTGTGGAACAGAGTCTGTCACAAGAATTTTAAACTAACCCCTTTTGAGCTATATTCTGGGAGAAAACTTTCTGTTTCTCACCTGAAAAAGTTTGGTTGCTTAGTTTATGTCGGTATACCTAAGCAAAACAGGAAAAAGCTCGATATGAGAGCAAAACTAGGTATAATGTGCGGTTATGCACAGCACACTAAAGGTTACCGGATATGGATAATAGGCGAGCAACGAATTTATGAAACTATAAATGTAAGGTTTGATGAAAGTAAAAAGGGGGTTGATGCCATAAATGACTCTAAACAGAATTTTCATTCTTTCTCATATTTTAACTTTTCTGAGGATGGGGATATTTTTCCTATAATAGACGATATTATTGAATCAAAAAATAGATGTAATAGTCCATCCACAACAAGAGAAATCAGTACTCGGAGTCAGGTTAGTCCTGTTAAAACTAGAAGTTTAGATTCTAAATCGAGTGAAAGTTTAGATTTAATTCCTTGTTCATCCATTAAATGGATACGAACTGCTGTTCCTCGTAGAAATGAACCTAGAACTGATATTTATTATTGCATTGAGGGAACTAAAGTTAAATTGAGATCTTTGAATGATACGATCAAATATTGTGCAGAAAACAACATAAAATATGATTATGATTTTTTTTATTTTAGTGGTAAAAATATTCAATCTGGTAAAGTTTCAAATTTTTCAAATACAGAAGTTAACTTGGTCGAGGTAAAAATTCCTAGAAGTTACAAGGAAGCTACTAAGACACCCGAAGCATCTAAATGGGAGGAAGCTATGAATCAAGAGATGAAGGTCATGTATGACCGTAAAGTCTGGGATTTGGTAGAACCACCGGAAGATGCACAAATTTTGGGTAATAGATGGGTTTACACCATAAAAAGAAATGAAAATAATGAAATTGTTAGGTTTAAGGCACGCTTTGTGGCTCAGGGATTTAGCCAGATTAAAGGTTTAAGTTATGAAGACGTTTTTAGCCCAGTAGTAAGTTTTTCTATTACAAGATTGTTTTTTAGTATTTTGTATGCCTTTTTAAATGGTTAAATGTACAGGTAGACGTTAATAATGCATATTTATATGCTGATTTGGATAAAGTAATTTATATGCAGCAGCAGGTTTTACAGTAGAATCTGGAAAAGTTTGTAAGTTAAATAAATCATTATATGGTCTCCACCAAAGTGGAAGACAATGGTTCTTTGAAATAGATGATGCACTTTTAAAATTAAATTTTCAGAAACTAAACCGGTGTAACTGTGTCTATACTCTTGAAAATAAACTTGTACTTTTATTGTATGTTGATGATATTATAATATTTGGTAGAACTGAAAGTGATCTGGAATTTGGAGTGGGTTTACTAAAAAGTTTCTTCAATTTAAAGGTTCTAGGGAAAACAAGAAAACTCTTGGGTATAGAGTTTGAAGAATGTGAAGACAAATTGTTTATTCACCAAACTTCATATATAGATAAAATTTGTGATTTGTATTCTAAATATAAATTTTCAATGAGTTCTGTACCAATGCCTAAGGGGCTTGTATTGTCAAAATTGGACTGTCCTGTTAATCAACAAGAGATTGATGAAATGTCTAAGTATCCCTACAGAAACCTAATTGGTTGTTTGAGTTTTATAGCAGGTCGAACACAACCTGACATTATGTATGCTGTAAACCTACTTTCTCAATTTCAGTCTAACCCAGGTATAAGACACTGGCACAGTTTATTAAAATTACTTGGTTATTTACAGTACACTAAAAATTTCAAATTAGAATTATCCAGAGTAAATGAACTAAAACTTTCATGTTATTCAGATTCTGACTTTGCTGCAAATCGTGACGATCGGGTTTCTATAGGGGGTTACATTTTATTTTTAGATAGGGCACCAATTTCTTGGAAAACCTTTAAACAAAAATGTATTAGCCTATCTACTATGGAAGCTGAATATGTCACGCTCACTGAAGCAGCAAAAGAATTGATGTGGATCAAAAATGTTCTAGAAAATGAAAGTTTAAAATTAAGTTTAACTGAATGTTCTTTATTCTGTGATAATCAGGCAGCAATTTCTTTTTCTAATTCACCAGTTGAAAATCAGAAAACCAAGCATATTCACATTAAATATTTATTTCTAAGAAATCTAGTTTATGATAAAATTTTTAAATTAAAGTATATTCCAAGTAAATTAAATTTAGCAGATCCTTTCACTAAACCTCAAGTTAAAGAACAGTTAATGAAATATTGTATGCAAGTTTTAAGGATTTAATATTTATACATTTATGGTTACTCTGTTCATTGCCATGTTGAATATTGTATTTTTGAATATATTATGAAATTTTTTAAAAATCTTTTGTAATGCCTTGGAGAGGCTAAAAAGGGGGCTGCTTGTTGTGATGTTAACTTAAAATCAGTGTTAGAAATTAGCGGTCGTTAGTCGCCAAATACAACTAAATTATTGCATTTGACGGCTGCAAACTTATTCTCAGTCGTCAAATTTGACGCCTAGCTTTTAAAAAAAATATATATATATTTAATAACTATTATCTTAACGGTTAACACATACAAAAAAAGATTGCACCTTTTAATTTCATGTTACGAAATTCAAATGTAGATGTATTATATATATATATTTTATTTTACTAAATTCAGTTGTAATTATGAACACTGGATAAAATTTTGTTTTTGTTTTGCTAAGAAGTTATCAAGCTTTAATTTTGTTTTACATGATTAAGTGCATTTTTCTATTAATTTCTAATATAGCAAATGGTTTACATCAGTTTTACAATTGCTTCAATTATTATAATCTTGTAGATAAGGAACTTCAATAATTTTAAATAAAAACAAGTATTTGTGCTTTTCTAAAAAGTAGCTTACAATATTACAGTAATGTTAAAATGAATTTTAGAAATTGCAGCTAAAAATTTTAATTTGGCGCCTAAGATTTTTACAGTAATCGTCATTTGACGCCTACTTTTTATTTCCCAATTTCCATCACTGCTTAAAATGTTAGTTTTTATTAAAATAAGTTTAGCTTTGTTAACATGACTTACTTTGTTTTTACCCTCTCCAAGTCAACGGCGAAATACATGAAAAATGCCATTGCTTCTCGCTACCAGCATGCCGATTTTCCATAATATGTGATATCGTAGCGATCCGGAACTGTGATTGCAATATCACAGCTGATTCACTGTTCACGGCTGTCGTTCGTACGTTTGACGTCGTAGCGCTGGGCATGAGGTAAGAAGCATTTGACTCAATGGCGTTTTATGATGTTTTGTAGTATTTGTTTCTAGGAATGGCATCACTTAGTATGCAGAAATTCCGTATTTGTATAAATGACCGGACGAATTTGCCTTTCGCCATAGCTGCGTACTGTGAGCAGCTCTTGTATTTTTTATTGTTATGGCGTAGTAACGATACTTAAGTAAGCTTTATTTAATGTTTATTTTATTTTGCTTAGTTCAAGCACAGTCATGCTTGTTAAGTTTTCATCTTGTAAATATCATCACCTTTGTCATCATTAATAAATAGAATTGTTGGAATTTCCTTGCTTCTTCACTAAGCCTTCCACACAACTTCACGTTATTTTTAGACTTTGACTGATCTCTGCTGTCCAGATAAAGTTTAATGCTATGAAAATAGATAAAAAAAGTAATGCTTTTACTGAAATTATATTAATGAGGGTTTGATATTAATGTTCTTACGAATTCAACAGATATCTGGCAGATATGCTACATCCAGCCAACATACTAAAAAATCGGCAGTAGCCAGATATTATGATTATCTGGCAGAACATCTGGTTTGAAATTATGTACTGAAAAATCATAAGCATATAATAAATAACAAAATAACTAACAGTATATTTAATTAGCTTTTTAACTAAAATTCTATTTTTTAGGGAGTTTTTAAAAACATATTCATGATCTACTTTATAAAATTTGAAAATCACACAGATTAAACACATTCATTCTGTATCTTTCATACTTTAATAACTGTTGAGAAGTTGGCAACTGAAAAAAATTTTCATTTTTAAACAGGGTGTCTTGCCAAACTCCGCGAGAAATTTCCCTGACTTTTCCAGGTTTTCCATACCAATAAAATCAATTTTCCAGGTATCGAGATTTTGTGGTTTTGCATACAAAAACCTTAAAAGTTGCCAAGGAAGGGGTAAAAGAGGATTTGCATAAGAGGTTGACACAGTACTTATGAAGAGCATGAGTTAGATATTTTTGACACTACAATTTCAAATCCTCAGTGTTATGATCGAAAACTCTCTTCTGAAATTTTCTCAGAAGTTTCAAATTTCTCTGACTTCTTCGGTCCATATATATACTTCTCTGACTTTTCCTAGTTATACAGGTGGCTAGACACGGGGCTGTCGTGAAACAACTTTCTTCTCTTACGGGTCTGCTTCAGGAGAGGATGGCGTCACGCAAGAGATCTGAGTAGCAAACGAAACTTATTGAGTAGTTGTATGTGTGCAACAAAAACAGTGCTAAAATTTCCGTTTTATGATTTTTGTTGTGCAATTTGTGGCTTATATGAGATCTTTTTGAATTATACATTCAATAATTAAACACCCAAGGTTCAGTAAACAAGATTTTTTTTTTTTACTTGATTTTAAATCTATACTTGCCCCTTGATTTCAAATACAATAAAATACATTTGACTCATGGTTTTTATCAAAGATTTTAACTTGAAATATACATTTATGACAGAAAAAAATCATACATTAAAATTTTACCGAACTTTATGAATACACCGAACTTTAGTAGCAAAAAATTAAAATACAAAAATAGTTAAAGAAATGGGATTTGTGGTATTTTTCGAAGAGTTTAACTTGAAATATAAATTTATGGCAGGAGAAATCATACATATTTGTTGTGAATTATATGAAAGTACATACTAATAGTGAAAAAGGCTTTTTTAGTTGTAATACTTATCAACAAAATGAAATCTTAAGTTAATCATACATTATAAAATATGAAATTTTAATTGATAAATAGAATTTTTGTTTTGATTGTTTGAAAAAAATTAATATCTGTATTTACAAGTTTATGCAATAACAATCCTGATATTTATAATTTAAAATTAAGGCATATTTATTTTTAAAGGGAACTTTAATTATTTACTGCTAAAATTGTGTAATTTTAATGGATCTCCTGCCATAAATTTATATTTCAAGTTAAACTCTCCAAAAAATACCACAAATCCCATTCTTTAACTATTTTTGTATTTTTATAACTAAAGTTGTGTAATTTTAGTGTATGATTTTCTCTGCCATAAATGTATATTTCAAGTTAAAATCTTTGATAAAAACCACGAGTCAAATGTATTTTATTGTATTTGAAATCAAGTAGACAACAAAAAAAAAAATTGTTTACCGAACTTTGGTGGTTTAATTATTGGATGTATAATTGAAACAGATCTAAAATAAGCCACAAATTGCTGAACAAAATATCATAAAATGAAAATTTCTAGCACTGTTTTTGATGCACACATACAACTACTTGATAAGTTTCATTTGCTACTCAGATCTCTTTTGTGACATCATCCTCTCATGAAGCAGGCCCATAAGAGAAGAAAGTTGTTTCGCAGTGGTCCTGCTACACACCCTGTTTAAAGTATGTTATTTAACTTCTATAACACACAAGAAAACTATCCATGTATGCTATTTAAAACTGTGGAATACTATAAATCTTTAATAAACATATACAAAAACAAGAAAGAAAAATTATGCATACGGCATAGATTATGAAACTCTTTACAACATTATCTGAAAGCTTTAACAAAACTTCGTTATTTAGGGAAATAAGGTATCTAAGTAAACATTTAAAAAACTGATTTCAGCAGTTACCGTCCATAGCCAAATATGTATTCCAATTTTTTTAAACAGCCCTGTATTTGATGTGTATGTTGATATATATACTAGATAATGGGAAAATTTAATTTAACAAATAACAGGTTGAAATTTCTCTTTCACCAGTTTATACTAATAGTTGGAAAAATACTTGAATACTTTTGTACAGCCCTGTAGTTTACCTAGTACCTTTATTACATGCCACTATTTACCTAAAATTTAATTGAAACTAAAACACTCTTAAAACTACTGAAATCACATTTCCAGAAATTACCATACATAGACGGCATGTATCCAATTCTTTGCATGATCCTGTATATCATTTTATCTATATTCTATAAACATTTCTTAATAAACTTAATGCAGTCCAGCGTAAAAATGCATAACTCATTTAAAAACCCCCTTTAAGCAATTTGCGCTCAAACCCAGTAACCATTACGAATTATTTTGTATAGACTTGTATATGAATCAGGTTTCATGGTTCATACACTCGAGAACAAATAAAATTCAAGCACTTTTCAAGCACTATTCCAGCACTATGCAAGGATTGTTTAGATACGCGCATAAAAAAAGGCATAGACTAACACACAAGAAAAATAGTCAGTACACTAATTATCTGTTTCAAAAAAATCAGATCTTTTAATAAAAGACATTTTCTATACATAATATCATTAGAGATTATGTTTTAATTTAGTAGTAAGGTAGAAGAAATTGCATAATAATAAAAAGTTAAGAAAACAGAACTTGATTTTTTTTTTTCTTTCAGTGCAAAAAAAAAAATATATATATATATAAGATATGGTACCACTACAAGAGTAAAAGAAGTATTTCAAGAAATTCGTGATTTTTTTCGGTACATAATTGACAGAATTCACAATTTTTTTTTATGTCAATGACAGATTTAATTCATGATTTTATTCTGCAACCGATTGACAAAGCCCATTTTTTTTTCTAAAAAATTGAAAAATTCGTGAATTATTTTTATGTAAAGAAATTTGCAAATTTTATCAATGACGGGTTGACGAATTTCATGATATTTCTTTTGTGATTGATTTACAAAATTTACATTTATTTTCAATGATGGATTAATGAAATTTGCGATTTTTTCCCTTATGTAATTGTCGGAATTGGCTTTTTTTGCAGTTAGCAATAGACAAAATCCACAATTTATTTCTGCAGCAGAAAAAACCTCTGTTGAGGAAAATAACCGTGCATTTTACTTTTTGCAACCGATTGACAAAAGTATTTTTTCTTCCCATGACAAATTGAAAAAATTTGTAATTTTTTCAAAGTGTAATTGATAAAATTCACAAGGGTTTTTCTAGGAAAAAAAAAATCTTAAATTCACAGCAAATTTTCTGAAAGGTTAAAGCAGAGAGAGGTGGGAGAAAATTCCCTCCTGGTGCTAGTTATGTGTTTCTTCCAAGGCTATTAGTCTTTTTTCGCAATACTTCGATGAAATTTGTGGTTTTTTCGCGACAGTTTGATAAAAATTTGCGTTTTTTCCATGATCCTTTAACAGAAATTTGCACTTTTTTGCGATGTTTTGAAGAAATTAACTTTTTTCCGTGATCATTTGACAGTAATTTGCATTTTTTTCCATGATTCTTTGAAGAAATTTGCGTTTTCCTGTGATCCTTTAATAGAAATTAGCGTTTTTTTTTTTTTTTTTTTCCTCGATCGTTTGACAAAATTTACATTTTTCCCGTGATCCTTTGACAGAAATTTGCGTTTTCCCGCGATCATTTGAAAGAAATTTGCGTTTTTTCCGCGATCATTTGAAAGAAATTTGCGTTTTTCCCGCGATTCTTTGAAGAAATTTGCGTTTTCCCGCGATCCTTTGATAGAAATTTGCAATTTTTTTCGCGATCCTTTGACAAAATTTGCGTTTTTCCGCTATCCTTTGACGGAAATTTGCAATTTTTTTCGCGATCCTTTGACAAAATTTGCATTTTTCCGCTATCCTTTGACGGAAATTTGCATTTTTTCGCAATCTCTTGAAGAAATTTGATTTTTTCGCGCGATCATTCGACAGAAATTCACGTTTTTTCCATGATCATTTAACAGAAATTTGCGTTTTTCCCACGATTCTTTGAAGAAATTTGCGTTTTCCCGCGATCTTTTGATAGAAATTTGCGTTTTTTTTTCACGATCCTTTGACAAAATTTGCATTTTCCCGCTATCCTTTGACAGAAATTTGCATTTTTCGTGATTTTTTGACAGGAATTTGCATTTTTTCGCAATCTTTTGAAGAAATTCGATTTTTTTCCCCACAATCATTTGACAGAAATTCATGTTTTTTCTGCGATTCTTTAACAGAAATTTGCGTTTTTTAGCGATCTTTTGATAGAAATTTGCGTTTTTTCCGCAATCCTGACCCGAAATTCACTTTCTCCGCGATCATTTGACAGAAATTTGTGTTTTCCCGCGATCCTTTGATAGAAATTTGCGTTTTCCCTCGATCCTTTGATGGAAATTTGCGTTTTCCCGCGATCCTTTGGTAGAAATTTGCTTTTTTTTTTTTCGCGATCCTTTGACGAAATTTGCATTTTCCTGCTAGCTTTTGGCAGAAATTTGCATTTTTTCGCGATCTTTTGAAGAAATTCGATTTTTTCCTGCGATATTTTGACAGAAATTTGTGTTTTTTGCAATCTTTTGAAGAAATTAGATTTTTTTCCGCAATAACTTGACAGAAATTCACGTTTTTTCAGCGATTCTTGACATAAAATTGCGTTTTTTAGCGATCCTTTGACTAAATTTGCTGTTTTGCTGCAATCCTTTGACGAAATTCGCGTTTTTCTGCAATCCTTTGATAGAAATTTGCATTTTCCCACGGCTCTTTGGAGAAATTTGAGTTTTTCTGCGATCTTTTGATGAAATTCGCGTTTCATCCGCAATCCTTTGACAGAAATTAGCGTTTGTTCAGTAATCATCTGGCGAAATTCGCGTTTCATGCGAACGATTGACGAAATTGGTATTTATTGGCGGCCATTTGTCGAAATCGCAATGTTTTCCCGTTTTTTTTTTTTTTTTTTTTTGTGTGTGTGTGTCCAAATTTTCGGACTGATGACCAATTTTTTAAAATTTTCGGATGCGTATGTCTTAAATTTTCGGATTCTTATCCGATTGATGAACGTCGCTAGTTTAAACTTCAAGGACTATTTTACATTTATGGAAAATTTTCAGCACTTTTCATTCCTTGAAAATGAATACTTTTTTTTCCAGCACTTTTTCTATTTTTTCCAAAGCGTACGAACCATGGGTTTGCTACTCATGTAGGGGAATGAAATGCCCTGACTTTTCCAGATGCATTTTATAAAAATTTCAGTCTAGCGATGTAATGTGGACTGGACAAGACGACAGTAAAACAAATATTGTGCCACGTGAAAATATAAAAATTTCCAACTATATATATCACAATTAAAATTTGCACATATGCACTCTCTATCTTCAACTGTCTGCCTCTTTGTATTGGTCACGCGGTGATTTTCATTTTTAATAGCTTTAGAAAGAAGCGGATGGATATCCTGAAGGTGGGACTTTTAGTCAATCCTCCCCTTTTCCACCGTTGAATTTCCAGATCTTTTGTTAAAAACCATAAGTATGAACTTCCCTATGAAAAAGAATGACCAGTTGACCTTTTCATAGCTTTAGAATGAGCGGGTAACCCTTTCCTTTTTAAATGGAGCCTTAAAGATCACAATAATATTTCATATGATAAGAGAAACATTTCCCTGTTGGAAAGAGTTTACAAAGCTCCGAGGATTTTTCCCTCAACTGTCGCATTATATACTGTTTCTTGGAAAACATGCCATCACCCCTTGCGACCGTATGAGTATTGTACTCTAAGCAGAGAAATGTTAAATCATATGTTTTTAGTTTTTTATATTTTTTATTACTTGTCGAGTGTTCGTTCATTTGTTAATTGTCATTTGTGAATACAACATGTCAGCAAAACGACAAATTTGATAATTGTGGAAAAAAAAGGAAATTGATAGAAAACTGAAAAATCGAATGTATCGAAAGCAGCTTTCGCGAAGACTCATGGAATAGCGAGAAAGACATTGAATAAGGTTGAAAAACTACAAATCTTTGCCTGTATCTTACGATGAGAACCCAAAGGCCTGGATGAAAACAAGCATTTGGGAGAGGGTTCAAAACTTGTTAAGCAAAAGATGTGTTCAATCAAAAGAGAAAGCGAAAACATGTTTCAATATTTGAGAATGTTGAGAAAGACCTTTTCACTCGGATAAAATATGCCATATCGAAAAATGTTCCAATCTCATGAATCCCTGTAGCAGAAAGTTCGAGACGGGAGACGGGCGTCGTAGATTTTGTTTTTTTCGTTTGCAGATTATTTTTCTATCAAACCTTTATTTCGCTTTATATCATGTTTAGCTTTTTATTACTTAATACAAAACCTTAAGATTATTATTAGTAAAACTAATAAAATGCATAATAACAAAGGTAAGTGATCATTTGATTAATTAATGCTTCAATTCTAAAATATTTTACCTGCAGATTATTTTCTGCCCCTGAAGTATCTGTTGCAGACACTTGGAGAATTTTTTGCTACTGGGTCATGAATCATAAAAGAAAAGACTTTGAAAATTGCTGCTGAACTAGAAAAACCGAATTTTTCTGCCAGCAAAGTGTGTTACAAAGGTTTAACTTACGACACAATCTTACTTTTTACAGATGTGTAGTGAAGCTGCTGATGTTTATGATAGTGTACAAGAATAATAATCGAACGAATGGGTGTTAACTTGTTACGTGACATTCTCAATAGGTACAAACCTTGTGATTTTTTTCATTTTGATGAATGTGCCTGTTTTTTCATGTTTTGCCAAATAAAACTGATACTTTTAAGAACGAAAAATGTAGTGGTGAGAAGGTAAGCACAGAAAGATTGGCCGTTTTATTAGCAGTGAATATCGATAGCTCAGAGAAATCGACCCCATTAGTTATTGGTAAGTTCCTCAAGCCTCGCTGGTTGAAAAACTACAAATCTTTGCCTGTATCTTACGATGAGAACCCAAAGGTCTGGATGAAAACAAGCATTTGGGAGAAAGAAATTTGGCGTTTGAACAGAATTTCAGAATGGACAGGCAAAAAAGTGGCTATAATCGCAGACAACTGAGCTGCCCATTGCATAAGTCCTAATTTAAAATCGATTGAACTTGTTTTCATGCCACCAAACTGAACTAGTATGGCAAAACCTTTAGATCAAGGGATTATTCAAAATTTTAAGATAAATTACAGAAAGCAGTTAGTTTCTAAAAAGCTTCATTGCTGCCATTCATAAAAAAAAGTTTTGTGTGACTGTGGTAGATGCCATGTATTATGTAGACAAGAGTTGGAATATGGCATCAAAGAAGACCATTGAAAATTGTTTTGAACATCCTTGGCTTGGCTTCCAGAATGTGGAGAATTATTGACCGAAAATGATGACAATGATGATGTGTCCCTATTTGAAGTTGCAAAAAAAAACTATGTAATGGCGTTTGCACAATACAATACGATACGATACGAACTGACATATGCAATTGTTTACAATAGGATCGCTAGTAATGGACTTTACCCATGAGTGGCAACAGTCACACCTTTAGGGGTATGTACTCTTCGAAAAAGAATGCATATTGCATGATGTGTTAAAATGGTCTTCACGCCCGTTGGTGTTTTTCTACCAGATACCCGCAGCTGACGTGATATGGATAAAGTCCATTGTGAAGCTGCAATATCGGAAATCATTTCAGAAGTTTTATATATAAACACTGATCAGAACAGATGATAGTAAAAGTGAATACGAAGCTGAACCGACAACACAAGCAGAAGATCTCAAAGCATTAAATATCCTCAGATGTTATCTTTACAAATCCCATACACACATGAATATTTAAAAACTGTCCGTCAATAAGAAAACGTAGTTTTAATAACTACGATAACAAAACAAACAAACTTGCATAAAAGATTGTTTTTACTACTACGAGTATCCGCATCAATTCGAAAATTTAAGTGTAAAGAAATTCTTGTTTAAACCTCTTATTTTATAAATTATATCTTCATAGCTTCTTTGTGCATTATTTTAATATAACTAACTTAATAATGATATTTTTTTGTGTAAAGTAAAATTCCTGTTTACACCGCATATAATGTCACCCCGCTTATAAGGTCATATTTTTCAGGACCGCATGGGTGACCATATAACCGATACTGACTGTATATGAAATAGGTTAATAATTAAAATATGCCGCAAACACCCCCCCCCATATTATTATGTAACGAAATTCTTTTGTGTGACACTGTAAATGAATAATAACTATTCTTTGCACAGCATATTCTACAGAATGCATATTTTAGTACACTTCGTAAATGCATATCAATTTTGTTGTATTTGGATTAGGGACTGACCGAAGCAGCAATTTTGCCGAATACTGAAGCTTCGGTCAAAGAGTACAACGAATACTTGAAAATTTTTAATACATATTTTTGCATATATTAGCTTTTTTAATAAATTAAATTTAATGACTTCTTTCCACTCACAAATTCATTAACTCATCATTTATTTTTTATTATTTTATCACTAGTCAATACCCAAAATAACCTATGACAATATTAAATTATACAGGCTATTATTACAGTGTGTGTAAAAACTATAAGGACAGCAAAAAATTGTAAAAATTTTGATAAATTGAAAATGCGACAAGTGAAATGGTAATTTAATGTTGATCATAAAGTAAAAATACTAATATAAAAGTCAGCAGAATGTATGTGTCCTTTTTATTGCGAAAAAATCATAATTATGCAAAAAAACGCTATTTTTGACTGTGTAAAAACTTAAAGGACACCAGTATTTTTTTTTATAGAAATGGTATATATAATTATTATTAAGGATTGACCGAAACAGGTTTTTAATGCCGAAACCGAATTTTGGAGATCTTATTTTTGGCTGAAAATGAAAATGTCCAAAAACTTTTTTAAAGTAATTAAATTGTATGTATTATAGTAATGAATAAATACATAAATATATTATTAATTAATTATGTGTATTTATTAAATATGCATAATAATTAAAAAATTATGCATTTTTATGGAAATATACATAATTATTAATTACACGTGTGGCGCAAATTGTCTCACTGTGCCTTAGATCCAAAATCTGAGTTTTGCCGAAAACGAAACTCAGATTTTGGACCGTAACTAGACCGAAAATATCAGTATTCTGAAAATCTCGTTTCTTCCGTCAGAAATTTTTAACATTTCTCATTGATTTGAGCTTTGTCGGCCAGCTCAAATGAGACCATTTATTGCTACGAACTTCGTTGTTTGTAATTATCAGTCATGACTGACTCAAGACTTGAATGCAAATTATAAAGCAAGCAATGTATATTTAAATAAACTTTTTAATGTGCTCATTAGAAGCTGCAGACATAACAGTAATAGAAAATTTTCAGTTTTAAACTGCAGAAGAGTTTCGAATACTCTTTGAGAAAGTTCAAGTATAACAGATGATCATTTACAGAAATCATTATAAAAGATAAATCGAGGTGTGTATACATAAAACTAAGCTATTTTTTTATTAAATGAAATTCATATAATTAGAAAATCTTTCTGTGTAGTTGATGAATTAATTACGTTTTATTTTATATGAAAAAAAAGTTTTGAATCTAAGGCACGGAGACTTGGGCCACATGTATAATTAATTAATAATTATGTATATTTCATAAATATGCATAATTAATTAATTATTATGCATATTTAATAAGTACGTGTAATTAATTAATAATATATTTATGTATTTATTAATTACTATAATACATACAATTTAATTACTTTAAAAAATTTTTTGGACATATTCGTTTTCGTTTTCGGCCGAAAATAGGAAGATCTAAATTCGGTTTCGGCATTAAAAACCTGTTTCGGTCTATCCTTAATAATAATTATATATACCATTTATATAAAAAAAATACAGGTGTCCTTAAAGTTTTTACACAGTCAAAAATAGTGTTTTTTTGCATAATTATGATTTTTTCGCAATAAAAAGGACACAGATACATTCTGCTGACTTTTATATTAGTATTTCCACTTTATGATCAACATTAAATTACCATTTCACTTGTCGCATTTTCAATTTATCAAAATTTTTGCCGTCCTTATAGTTTTTACACACACTGTAAGGATAAGAATTGTCAGGAAAACAAAAGTTCATTCAAATGAAAAGAAATAATGTTGTCAAAGCTGATTTACTGATTGTCTAAGTCTAATTATAAACATATTGAATAGGAATGTTTTCAAATACAAAAGGCAACATATCAATATAATACGTACATTTAACTATATTTTCTGTCAAATTACTGATACATATTTATACTTTGATTAATATTTTAACATTGCGGTGATGGATAAAAAATTTGAGCAATTTTAATTTAATGATTATAAAAGCTATAGGATAGGCATAAGGGTATACTTATTTGATGTGTGTATTTTCTTTAATATACACCATAGATATACAGAGATGAACTCTGATATACTTATTTGATGCGCATATTAAAGAAAATACACATTAAATAAATTTAAATTAAGAAAACTAATGCAGAAATAATTAAAATTAAATGATAAGGGAAAGATGCCCACACACAGCTTCCTTACTTTTTTTTTTCTCTATTGTAGACAGTTGTTTTGGTTTCACCGCTACGTAGACTATTTTAGAAAGGAAAAAGTTTTTTAAAATTAAAAATGGCCTTTGACTTGTTAATTGTAGTGCAGCTGAACTCTGAACTCAAGAACATAATATTAAAATGCATTGTTTAGCCTATTCTACTTCTAAGTAAAAGAGAATTCTTTTACTTAGAACCACCGAATACCGAATGGACTGTTCAGTATTCGGCCAATCCCTAGTTTGGATGCGTGTGATATCATTAAAAAACATTTGAAACGATTTTTTCCCATTGAACGTAATATAATAGAACACTTTTGACTGTCCCTGTAAATAAACTAAGCTTGCTACAAACTTCATTTGAAATAAGAAACGTTCTATGGTAAGCGTCAATAACCTCCAAAAATTTCAGAGCAATTAGAGTACATTTATGAGAGTTAAGCATGGACAGACAGACAAACCAAAGTCAAACACTTTTCAACTTTGTTGGAAAGTGTTAGAAAGAAGAAAAATTATTTATTTATTAACCTTTAATGCTACGACGATACTTTAAAGTACAGTAGATTCTTACTGCTATTTTTTTTTTTTAAAGAAAAAGATTACCCAATTTTAATGGTATGGCTTCAGGAAGAACTGTTAATACTTCCTTTACATTAGTGTTCCGGAAGCAGAAAACATTTGAGGACATTTATTAACCATTTGGAAAAATGGTTTTTGTCCTCTGTCAAGGTAGGAAATCAAAACATATCTGAAGCGTTTTATTGGTTGAATCCGCATTTTATTCGTTTTCTGATTGGTCTATACAGTAATCTGTATTTTCCCTTTACTTTCAACAGAGATGGATACTTCTGTTGCCACTATGACAAAAAAGTAATAAAAACTACAAAAAAAAAAAAAAAAATAATAATAATAACTCAGAAACAAATTGAGATACAGCTTTCAAACAAATTGCATTTAAAAGTACATTTTTTTTCTCTATACGACGGTGGAAAAAGTAATATTGTGGAATGTTTAGAAGTTTAAGAATGAAATTTCATTTAAAATGGGTCCAGGAATATTAATGTTTAATCCATGGCGTACGTATTGAATGACCAGCTCCATAGAAATTTTAAAATTTACAGTACAGAAAAATGTAATCCATGGCGTACGTAATGTATGATCAACTCCGTGCGATTTTTTATGTCTTAAATTTTAGTCTTTGAAAAAATCATTTTCCAAATGGTCATTTTAATTTGTTAAATTGCATTTTTTTTTTTTAAATAAATTTTTTTGCATACCATTCTAGCTTAAATTTTGTTGAGTGATGTGTGATAACATGTTTTATTTTATTTTTAATATGTTTTTCGAAGCAATGCTTTAAAGTTCCACTGAGAATGCATAGCAATATTTGCTTTTAGCTTAGGAATAAAAAATAAAACAGGACTGCAACTGATTTTTTCCATCAATATGAAGGATGTTAAGTATTGTCTTTATGCCCATTTCAAGGGAAATATTCAAAATTTCGATCATGGACAGTTTAGACACAAATCAAGAATTTTCACCTGAGTGATAAATTATCGATATAGATACCGGGTGTCCTAAGAAGGACCGGCTGATTTTAAAATTCAATAACTTGCAAATGGTGATAAGATATTAAAAAAATTCTTGCATGAACATTATATGTATGATGTCAGGAGTTTTTTTACTGCGATTCTCAAATTTAGTTAGAATTAAAACCAATAGATGGCGCTGTGAGCAATATGGGCTACATACAAGTCAGATTTTTGTTACATCGGGACCCACTCAATACATTTTAGTCTCTTTTTTTGGCATGGGAGAAGAGAAAGGCCAAAAAATCCAGCTTAAATTTAGCACCTATTGCTTACAGTGCCATCTATTGTTTGTAATTAAAACTAAATTCAAGAAACAAGGTAAAAGAAAAAACTCTTGACATCATACATAACCCTCCTGCAAGAATTTTTTTTAATATCTGTCACCATTTGCAAGATATGGAATTTTAAAATCAGTCAGTCCTTTTTAGGACACCTGGTATAAAAACATCAGGATTTCCAAATGATAAGTTATATATTTCACCATAAAGACAACAGACAGTAAAAATAAATAAATAAATAAATCAGTCTAATACTGGTAGATGCATATTAAACAAATGCAAGAAAGGCAAAAACAGAAAGAGGAGGGGAGGGGAAAGAGATCTTTCCTTAAAAGGAGACAAATAGATTTTAATTATATTATTCTGTGGCAACTATAGCAGATATAACTAATTAATAAAATGTAAAATACAGATTACTTCAAAGTGTTTAATTTTTTTTTCTTCAAATTTTACTCAGCTGCATTTTTTTATATTATTATCCTGCTTATTTATCCTCGCTTTGTCAAAAATTTAAATGTTAGGAAAAAAAGTTTGCATTTTTTTTAACTTAGTGCATAAAAAAAAATATTAGAAACATCAGAAATGGCATATAAAAAAAAATAGAACTCATTATTTTACAGGCATTTGTAATTTGCTGGTTGCTTATAAAAATTTAATAAATGAAAAGAAAATCTGTTTTTGTGTTTTTCATCGAATAGATAGATGTATCATGTTATAAATGGTGTAAAAAAGTGCAATGAAATATTTTTAAATTTAATTTAAATTTAATTAAATTTAATTTTTAAAAGTTGTGAAATATTTTCAGCATATTGACCCAACCATAAGTATTGCTTCAGTTTAAAGTTGCATGCTAAAATCTGGATACAACCAGTGGAAACCCTCCCACAGATGTCCAAAAATAGTTCTAAATTTTGGAGGGTGGCTACTGGTTATACCCAGATTTTAGCAGGCAAGTTAAATAACATGTAATATTTTTTAATAGAGAATTTTGAGATGTTATTTTAACACTGGTTTCATCTTTTAATTAATGAACTAAGCAAGTGGCCAAAACAGTCCTAAGTTTTGGAGGGCGGCAACCAGGGTTCTCGCTGTCGCTCGCCATTGTACCAAATTACGACAAAATGTTTCATTTGGCGAGTAAATAGATGATTACTCACAAAATTGTGAGTGCTCATTTTTTTGTTTGTTTGTTTGTGTGTGTGTGTGTGTGTATCAGTATAGGAGAGACACTTATTTACATTACTGAATGACTGATGCCACTTATCATGAACAATCGTATCATACAATTTACATTATTTTTAGAGATATTAACCCAACAATAATTCAATTTAGCATCAGCCAAAGCCACAGTAAGCAAAAATATCATTTCAGTATCTGTTAATGTGTCCAATAGGCAACAGTACTATTTTGAAATTGCCTTTGAAATGTGGACTTCAATGAAAAGCCAAAGAATTCTAGAAAAATAAAGTTTTTGACACATTTTGTTGTTTATATTTTGAATTTTTCATAATTCATTGAATGTAATATATTGAAATCGTCAGTTAACTGGGATTGGAAGTTTTATTTCATAACATTTTATTGAGTTAAATCAGATTTTAATTTTTTTCTTGATTGCGCAAGACATTTAGAACAGTTATTTTTTTTAGAATCTATAGCGAATAATTAAATTTAGATGAATAATTGATCTATAAACAGTTTCAAAAACATAGTGGAGAAAAAGGGGGATACATTAAGGGGTTAAAGATCTAATTTTCAATGCTTCACAACAAATTTATTTTGTTAATTCTTTTTTCATTTGGCAAATGCTTTGAACTTGTAATTAGCTAAATTGCTAACGTTCATAAAAAGTCAGCGAGAACCTTCGCGGCAACTCTATTATATACTTTAGTAAAGATTTTCAAGCCCTACATGTTTACATTGGTTTTAGCTTTTAATTAATAAAGTACATAACTTAGGTGCCCAAAATACGCTCTAATTTTTAGGGTTGCCACTAGTTGCACTGCAATTTCACTAGGTAACCCTATATATTTCAATAGAAATAAGTATTAAAAGATTTTAGCAGGCAATCCTAGGTTTTTAAATACAGAATTGTAAGATTTTCAATTTAGCACTGATTTCATCTTTTAATTAATGAACTAAGTAAGTGATGGAAATTCACACTGAAAGTGAAAAAATTTACGTCTCTTGTCTCTAACCGCTTTGACTAGGCAAACTTGCCACTTTTGCTTTGCCATGATAAATACTATCTTTAAAAAAACAGTTTTGAATAAATGAGCTACATTTTTTTTTTTTTTTTTTGCAGTCATCACTTGAACTTGTACTGCTGCTCTGTGATGTTGTATGTAAGTTTATACACACATACTACATCACGGAACAGCAGAATGTATTACCAACAAATTCACTATATCAGGCATGAAAGTGAGAAATGGGAAAAAAGGTGGGATTTTTTTTCCACCTATACAATACGGCCAAACTTGTATAATTTAGATGCATTTCAACAGTTATGCATACAATAAAATGAATTGTAACTGTACGAAAGTACTAAAAGAAAAAAAATACATAAATAACAATAAATGTATAAATTCATTAAATCAAAAAAGAAAATTTGAAACAGTTTGCGAAAAGCATAAATCAATCCAAATGTATGTGATGAACTTATGTGAAGTACAGAGATTAATTTTTCAAAATAAATATATTATTTTTAATGATTTGAATGTTTAAGAGTTTACTTAAAAGAAAAAAAAAAAAAAACCTCTATGCTAAATATATGTATGCCAAATTGATCTTTACTCCAGAAATACATTTCCAAAAATGCATCACTGAAATTATCCAGAAGGACTTTATAAATAGAATAAAATATTCTATTCCAAAAGAACCTTATGGAAATTTCCTTTCCCTAGTTAAAGAACTTAATTTACATTACTTCCAGATGCTTATAATGAAAGCTTGTCTTTGATTTTATAGTACCGCATTTCAGAAACAAACTCCAAGGATTTGAGTAGACAAAATGTCTAATTATTAAGCTTTCTAGACACCCTCCTCCCATATGCTTCTAATATTTTCTTTGCATTTTTGCATCAATCCAGAGAATGTCCAAATTTGCTTTTAAAAGGTGAAGAGAAAAGAATTCCTCCTTCAGGAGGAACTCTTTCATGATTGCTATATATTTTCCTGATATCCTTCTATATATAAAAAAAAGTAACGATTTGGAAATAGACCAATGAAAATCTGTATAGATACTGCAATGATACTGATTGGTCAGAGCTTTCTGATGCTATAAGGGGGTTACTGAGGATGAGGGAGGCGCTATCACCAAACATTGCCAACTTGGTGATATATTGCTAAATTTGGTAACGAAAATTAGTCATCAAAAGTGACACCAACATGGTGCTATTTCCAGTATTTTGCCAAATTTCCATAGATTCCCATTGAAATCCAACAGGGATTACTTGCTTGAAAAAAATCAACAAATTGAGATATTTCAATTCTACAAAAACTAATATCAGCTTATGAATGGAGGATAATTGAACTATTTACATTATTTTTAAGCACAAACACTAACAATTTACAATATTCGTAACACTATATATATATAATTTTAGGTGGAGAAAAGGCAGCAAAGTAAAAATTTCAGAGGAGAGGAGATTTATATGATAAGATTATTTACTGTAACTATAAATTAGCAACTTCATTACAAATATAAGGATAAAAAAATCCAAATAACTTTAATAAATCTGTTACTTTTTAAATTTAACATATTTTTAAACTTACTTTATTTTTAATTTTATTTAATTTGTAATTATTCAAATAAATTATAAATTTTACCTTTTTTAATGATTTTATATTTAATAATTCTTATAATTATGAAACTCTGTAAGCTCTAATGATTATGTGCTTGAAGATAAGGAAATAAGGGGTTGGCTAGAAAATAAGGATTGCTTTACGATAATAAACGGAATCGCACGATTACGTGGATGTTGGTGAGCAGGGGGGGGGAGCCCCCTAGTCTTTTAAAGAAAACAAAACGATAGATTTTTTGCAGTAATCCACACCTGCCAACCTTTGAAAATAAGAAATCGTAGCACACAAAATTTAAATTAATCTGGAGGTTGGTTGGTTGGTTTTTCGTGTTTCACAGCCATCTTTTGACATTCGTAAAAGGAATAAGGTTTCCGCCTTTCAACTCAATACTCAATATAGTAATTTTTTTTCTTCTGAAAAATTTTATACGATTTTTAGAGTTTATTTTTGTTTTGCAGCATTTTTTTTTTTTTCCACATTTGTAAAATAAGCCTGGTTCCAATTTTTTAGCCCAGCGCAGTAAATTTTGACGGAATTCGCGATTTTTTTCCCGCCATCATTTCAGGATATTCACAATTTATTCCCACAATCATGATTCACATTTTCCTATCGCGATTCTTTGTTGAAATCCGCACTTTTTACCATGAACTTTTGACGAAATTCGCATTTTTTACGCGATCCTTTGACTAAATTAGTGTTTTCTTTCTGCGATATTTCGGTGAAATTTGCGTTTTCTTACTAATCTTTCGATGAAACTTGCATTATCTTACTTATCTTTTGACGAAATTCGTATTTTCTTTCTGCGATGTTTTGACAAAATTCACGTTTTTACCACGATCCTTTAACGAAATTTATTTTCTTCTGCAACCAATTGACGAAATTGACTTTTTTTTTACACGGTCATTTGTCGAAATTTACGATAGTTTATCACAAATTGTGCGATTTTGCACACTATTTAAAACCTTGCCCCCCAAGGAACTCTCTACAGAATTCTTAAAATGGCGCCCTTATTTCTAAGGAAGGGAATTCCTGTATAAATATTTACAAAAACACGATTAGAGTGTTTTATGTTAAGAAGTTTTTTTTTGCAGCCCAGAATTTTTATTTTCTCATGAGCATTTTTTAATGTCCGATTTTTTTTAAAACTTTCGGAAATGAATACTTGGAAATTTCGGAACAGAATCACTCCTGAAAAATATGCTGCGCGGGACAAAAATCACAACTAGAAACAAAAAATGCTTTTGTGTTTTTTGCAAAAAATCATAGTTTAAGACAGATTTTCGTAGCATCGTAGTTTATAGGTCCAAATCGTAGCAACTACGATTTTTTTGTAGCAGTTGGCAGGTCTGGTAATCCCAAAGACAAGAGCTAAAAACTTGCGAGTTTTTATCAGTATGAATAAACACAGAATATTTTCTTGTGCATGATTGTAAAGAGTTTTGTTGGAAATTTACATTCAAAAGACAATAATACTTTATTAACAGTTGCACATATTTATGAATTTTATAAAATGTACCTATTATTTCTTGAAACACATGGAAGAGCTCCCTTACTGTTTTGTACTGTACCTAATAATGATCCTGATGATTGTGCTCTAATTGCAACAGGCTTTATAGGTAGAGGGTCCTACAAAAGCAAAATTATATTGTAAAAATATTTTTCAAAATTGCAGAATTCAACAATCACAACAACATAATTCACATCACAAGATAGTTAATTATTGACAAAAATGTAAAAAGAAAAAACTCTGAGAAAACGTAACACCCCTGAATAAACTCATAAAAATATAGCACGGTTTCGAAATTAAACTGATAAAAATTCTTCTTAAACACACAAAACCAGATAACAGTAAATTTATATTAATCACAGTAAAAAAGAAAAGCAATTTGCAAATTTCAGAATTTTTTAGTAAAAAAAAATGCTCTGAACAAGAAAATTTAATTAATCAAATGTGTTTTGCTTCTAAGTGGTACTCATTCGAAATTTACCTGAATTCATTCATTAAATAAAATTTCTGACTCAAATATGTTTATTTGAGAAAGAGTTCCACTAAAATTAGGAAATTTGCGAAATATGAAAAAGGTTTCAATATTTGTGTCACAGTGAAACCTATTTTCAGTTGCAAAGTTGATGAGTAGGTAACTAGCTCAGTAAAGAAAATTTTTATAAAGGAAACAATGTTTATTAACCATTTGGAAATGGTTGTTGTTTTCGGTCGAGGATGGGGCCAAATGTGATGCTCACATTTTATTTTTTTTAATGAAATTCAACGATGTTCTTTACTTTTAGAAGAAATTTTATTTGAATAGGTAATCGAAAGGCATAAAATCGTTAAAAGTTGAAAAAGTTACAAAATGGGTAGGTGCAAATTATCAGATATGGAAAAATCCAAAGCTAAAGAACGACGCCGAAATGAAAATTGTCATGCAAAGCAAAAATCGAGGTCTTCAACTCATTATGTAGACCAAGAAAATCGAGGTCTTCAACTGATTATGTAGCCCATGAAAATCAAGGTCTTCAACTGATTATGTCCATGAAAATCGATTACCGAATGAAAGACGAACACAAAAAAGGAAGCAATCTAATGTTTAATTGATTGATAGTAAAAGGCCATGTCTCGAGGGGCTCCAATCCACTAGCCACGGCACTTTACAACCGGTCGATTCTAACCAGGAAAAATTGAGCTCAACGTAGGTAATTTGTCGCAATCTGTGGATGATTTGGTGGAACTGTTTTCGATTTGTAAACTGTTTTTCTTCTAAAAACGGGACTTGGAGAGTTTATCGATGAAGGTTTTGGTCGTCTGAAGTTTGATTTTTGCAATCTGTTGTTGAAGAGGATGCGACGTAATTTGGTGGACGAAATAAATTCCAAATGGTCGTTGTAATCCATTAAATTACAATTATTATTATTATTTTTTTTTATATAAATTAATTAAATTTCTACATAAATTTCTACACCATGTCCAAAATTTCAAACATAATTCCCTGGCTTAAATTTGCTTTGATCCAGATCATTTGATCATTTTGATGGCATAATAGTATCATATACATTGATTGCCTCCCATTATGCACTTATACAAAATATTAATTAGATTTATATAAAACTTTATTAATAGAATACAAAATGTTAATTTAAAAACTAGTAGCAGTGCTTGATAGAACTAGCTTTTAAAAATTCAATAACAGTTTCAAAATTTTATCAGGTATTTAAGTTAAGCAAAAAAATTTAAACACAAATTTTGATCAAATTTGAAGAATTAGTTGAGATAAATATTACTGAAAAATGGACCAATCAATAAAATAGAGAAATGTTGATTATTTAGATATAATCGAAAAACAGTTTATATATTTCATTATTTTTTGTTTTATATGATACTTTGTAATGACATTTTACAATACATGTATATGACATGTCGTAAACCCATCTTATCTACTCTATGAAAGTTGAGCATTTTCGGATTGTTTGATAATTTCAGTTAAAGGACTTTTTTTAAACTTTTCATACTTTCATCTGGATGGATAGTGTAATGGGGAGCGACACATATTATTCCTCCATGGCATGAAATGTTCCAGAACCGTTAATAGTATTGATGTTGAAATCTGCATAGTCAAAGACAAATTGACAGAATGCATCTTCTTTCACGGTTGGTTTTTGACTCTGCAGGACTGAGGACAACTCAACGACAGAAGCTTCATTATACGATACTGCAAAAGCTCATAGCTCAGACAAAAAGTTGATTAAATGTCTTGAACCAAACTTTCGGTACAGATAGGAACCGATTTCTGTCAAAACAAAAGATCATGGTTTCACCGCACTTTTAACAGATTTTCTCTTCCATTTATCCATCAAACTATGTTTTTGTCTCAAAAAACAAATTAAAAAAATGTGATTCAGGAGCAACTCACTTATCGGATAAAAAGTCATCTGAGGGTGGATACTCTTGTGTTGTATACTTATGATCTTATATCTTGTAGTATATCAGCAAATGTTTTAACAATACAAAGTTGTTCTTCTTGAGAATCTGACATCCTATTATCATACCAACTGTTAAAAAGCAGTAAACCAATGTTTAAAATGCACAAATAATGCGTGAAAAGCAGAAAACAGCTGTTTCGAATCTACTAGCGAGATTCTTCTTCAGTGCAAGATAGGAAAAAGGGAACAGCATGCTAGAAAAAGCAAGGCTGAGCAAAATGACAGACAGAGACGTGCTGCCTTATATACCCTATGCGGGTAGTGAAAGTGCCAGAAACAACCAATGAGAGAGAAGCAGTGGGAACGACTGGGTGGACAAGTAGCGACATCTACCGGAGAAGTAGAGAAAAGAAACCAAAAAAGGGGAATTAAATTAACGCTTTCCAAATGCTTGGAAAATCAGGAGTACTAGATAAGTCACTGACTAAAGAGTGAGAATTTTTAATGATGTGGTAAGCTCCCCAAAAATCAAGATCAAGGTTAGAAGAACATTTTTGGATAATGGTGGCTGAGGAAAAATTGAACCTATGTTGAGAAGACGAAGAATGCTGAGCAATAGAAGAACGTTTGAGCTCCTGATTTTTAACATAACCTTCATGCTCTTTTAAACGAAGGCCAATATAAGAAAGGCCACAATGGCAAGAGATTTGGTAAATACTCCAGTTATCTAGGCGATCAATGGGTGTTTGAGATTTGAAAAAATAATTTTATTAACAGGAGAAAAAATAACATTAAAATCAAACCTTCTTAAGATTTTAGCAACTTGCTGACTGATTTTAGGAAAAAATAATAACACAACTGAAGTATTAGAGCTGGAATTAGAATGCTTTTCAGAATGGACGGATTTCGTCAATTTCTTATAAATAGAATCAATAATATTAGAGGAATAACCACGATCAACAGCAATAGCTTTGGGGTAATTAAGTTCAACACTAAGTAACTGAGGAGTGGAATAAATATTAGTAGCCTGAAAAACAAAAAAGTATTGAAAGCAGCGAATTTCTGTTTAGGGGGATGAGAAGAATGCCTGTGAGGTGGGAGACTGACAGCAAAAGGTTTACGAAAGACGGTAGTCTGAAAGCCATTTTCACAACGAATAACAAGGACATCCAGAAAAGAAAGACAGTTAGAGACAGAGAAATTGTTATTCAATTTGAGAGCATCTAGCTGATTGTCACTTAAAGAAACACTAGAAAAATTGACAACAACATTTTGGTTAACAGGCGGCAATTTTTTTCACGCATTATTTGTGCATTTTAAATGTTGGTTTACTGCTTATTAATATTCCTGCACAGACTTTAATTACTATTTAATGTATTCGGCGTTAACGGGCCTATATTCCTCTGTGATTTCTTTCTCCCCCCCCCCCCCTCCAATGTCTCAAATTAATAGGTTTTGTAATTTACGATTAAAAAAGTACAGGTTTCTGGAATACTTACATTTCCTACTTGACTGTAGGCGTAAGAAGGTTATTCCTAATTTCATTTCTATACGTTGTAATTTATTTCCTTCTAATAGAATTGACAAAGTCTAAATTAGCTCTTTTAAGAGCTTTGATTCAAGAGACTCGCCATAAAATTGCTCATATAGAGCGCAAGTTATATTCTTTACATATCAGCCTCACTGATTCTACACCTGATTTTGAGTCTATAGACAGAAGGTCATGGAGTAGAGTTCTCACTGCTTCTTCTGTTCATTGTTTGGTTTTAAAGAAGAAATTTAATGCACTTTGTAAAAGTTCTGTCGTTAATAACTCCAGCAATTTGTCTGTTGTTAACCAAAATGTTGTTGTCAATCTTTCTAGTGTTTCTTTAAGTGACAATCAGCTAGATGCTCTCAAATTGAATAACAGTTTCTATGTCTCTGCTATTCCTTCTTTACCTAATCTAATTGCTCCTATTGAAAGGGCCTTTAAGCATAGCGCTCTATCTTCTTCTCGAAAAGAGTCCATCAGGCATCTCATTGCCAATACTGTTGATTTCAATTCTAATGTTTATAAGCCCAATCTTAAAAATCCAGTTAAACAATGTCTGAAAAATTTGCGTTCTGATCCAAACATAATCATTACCAAGACTGACAAAGGTGGTCAGATTGCTCTTCTCGACAAATCTTCGTATTTGGAAAAATCCCATAAATTAATTAAAGATGGTCCTTATGTGGACATCCGCAAAGACCCTTCCACTAGTGAAATTAACTCTATTAAGTCTGCCATCAAGTATTCTTCCATTATTCCTGCTAACTTTAAGAAGTCTCTTATTCCATCTATTGCGCATTGTGCCAGGTTTTATGCTTTACCTAAGGTCCATAAACCTGACATTCCTTTTAGACCTATTGTCTCTAGTATCGGTACAGCTTCTTATAAGCTTGCCAAATATTTAGTTTCTGTTTTTTCCCCACTTTTGAGCAGAACTGCTTCACTGTTAAAAATTCTTTTGATTTTGTTATAAAACTTCACAATTTTAAGCCGCAGGGCCACATGATGGTTTCTTTTGATGTTAAATCATTATTTACAAACGTTCCGGTTCAGGGGGCTTTAGACTGCCTCAAGAAAAGGCTTTGAGAATTCCATTTCTCTTATTTTGAAATTGAGGAGTTTATCCTTCTCACTCGCACTTGCTTGTCGCAAAATACTTTTGCTTTCAATGGTAATTTCTTCCATATGATTGACGGTTTGGTTATGGGTAATCCTCTTAGTGCAATTTTATGCGATATATATATGCACTGTTTTGAGGTCAAACTTTTTGAAATTTTAAAATTTCCATTCTATGTTCGTTATGTTGATGATGTTTATGTCCTGGTTGAAATGAATCCTTATATTAATTATATTCTCTCTATTATGAATTCCATTGATCCCTGCATTCAATTTACCTCTGAAATTGAGGCCAATAACTGTCTTTCTTTCCTGGATGTTCTTGTTATTCGTTGTGAAAATGGCTTTCAGACTACCGTCTTTCGTAAACGTTTTGCTGTCAGTCTCCCACCCCACAGGCATTCTTCTCATCCATTCGCTGCTTTCAATACTTTAGTTTTTTTAGCTACCAATATTTGTTCCACTCCTCAGTTACTTAGTGCTGAACTTAATTACTTCAAAGCTATTGCTGTTGATCGTGATTATTCCTTTAATATTATTGATTCTATTTATAAGAAATTGACGAAATCCGTCCATTCTGAAAAGCATTCTAATTCCAACTCTAATACTTCAGTTGTGTTCCCATTTTTTCCTAAAATCAGTCAGCAAGTTGCTAAAATCTTAAGAAGGTTTGATTTTAATGTTATTTTTTCTCCTGTTAATAAAATTACTTTTTCAAATCTCAAACACACAGTTGATCGCCTAGATAACTGGGGTATTTACCAAATCTCTTGCCATTGTGGCCTTTCTTATATTGGCCAGACTAAACATGCTCTTAGATTTCGTTTAAAAGAGCATGAAGGTTATGTTAAAAATCAGGAGCTCAAACGTTCTTCTATTGCTCAACATTCTTGGTCTTCTCAACATAGGTTCGATTTTTCCTCAGCCACCATTATCCAAAAATGTTCTTCTAACCTTGATCTTGATTTTCAGGAAGCTTACCAAATCATTAAAAATTCTCCCTCTTTAATCAATGACTTATCTAGTACTCCTGACTTTCCAAGTATTTGGAAATCATTAATTTAATTTCCCCTTTTTTAGTTTCTTTTCTCTCCTCCGGTAGATGCCGCTACTTGTCCACCCAATCGTTTCCACTGCTTCTCTCTCATTGGTTGTTTTTGGCGCCTTCCCTATCCACATAGGGTATATAAGCCAGCGCGTCTCTGTCTATCATTTTGCTCAGCCTTGCTTTTTCTAGCACGCTGTTCCCTTTTTCCTATCCTGCACTGAAGAAGAATCTCACTAGTAGATTCGAAACAGCTGTTTGCTGCTTTTCACGCATTATTTGTGCATTTTAAACGTTGGTTTACTGCTTTTTAATATTCCTGCATAAAGGCTTTAATTACTATTTAACATACCAACTGTTGCTGAGTATTTTGTTTCCCAGGTTTTTGAAGCAAATAACTGCCTCTTTGTTGGCAGTTTCAGCGATCAATATATTTTCGCCATACTTTTTCGAAATATTCAATTTCATTGTCCTTATATCAGGAAGAACATCACACTTAATGGCATTCATCAATTCTTCACTGTTTTCTTTAAGATAAATGTAAATATAACTCCATTGCTTCATCTGTACTTGTTGCAGGACGATGCCCTCACTTGAGTAACTCACTTGGCTTCTGATGCAATTTTCGATTACAAAAACGATAGTACCAAGCATCCACAGCTACCAAATCATCCTAATTTCTGATCCTCTTTTAAACTTTGAGGGCCCACTTGTCACCACTTTTTTTTGCTACTTCCATTAAAGTACTTTTCCCTTCCAATTTCATAACCTTATGCACAAAATTTCATTTTGATGGGGGAAGTCTTCCTTGCTTTGCCTAAAAATTCTATGAAAGTTCCTCACCGTGTGCGCACGCACACACGCACACAGATTTTTTAAATCGAAAACATCACTCTTTGATCAGACAGAAAACACACTTGACTGTTCATCAAGATTATCATTATTATGACATTCTGCCGTCATTTGTACATATATGCAGCTTTTTTTTTGGCAAGCTTTGTGTATCTTAATTGTGGCTGTCCTGACAAAAAATGTTGATGCTATGGATTTTTACATTTAGCACTAACTTCTTGAACTTTCTTCACCCCTCTTTCATTCGCAACAACTATTTCTCCTTAACTTAAGCTAAGTTCACAAATAAAACAAATGTCCATTTCAAAAGCTCTAAATTCTAACAGCAGAATATATAAACAGACCGAATATGAACAGGGGGGGGGGGGGGGGGTAAATTAACAAACCAAATGCAAACTCAATGTAAAGTGACATCAAAGAGTAATGAACTCCGACCTTCAAAGATCCTGTACATGCCTTTATTTGTGGTGAAACAATAGAAGGAGGTGTGGAATATTTCACAAGTTGCAACCCTTCGTGGGCCTATTGATCCATTTGCAAAGTACCGTAATCACGTCAAATGGAAAAATTATTTAAATATTTTTTCTTTTTATAATTAGAAGTAAATTTGAATGTGGCAAGTAGCTGCTATATTTCAGTCTTCCAAATGGAAGAAATAACTGTTATTTCACTATGAAAAGAATGATTATTGAGCATGAAAAGGTGCTGTTTTTTTATCAAGGATTCTTAATATAAGAAAAAAAAATTGCTGTACATGAGTTGCTAAGAAGGACTAAGTGTAACTAAAATCGAAAGAATGTAACTAAAATTGATTTCGATTTACTTTAAAATGTACTTGAGTTCCGAATAACAGGGTTCATACAGAGTTGGGAAGAAAAAATCTAAGGAGTACCCGAAAAATCCAAGGAGTCCAAAAAATTTTAAGGATTTGCCACTTTTTGTTGTTGCTTTTATGTGCTGCATCGTTATGTGGTATGCACACTCCAATTTTTAATGCCCAATTTGGAGAGAAAAACATTTAAAAAACAAATTTTACTCTATTAGAATATAATTGTTAGTACTGAAATTGCACAGTATTCACAATATATTGCTTATTGATTTCGTAAGTTTAAATACAAAATTGACAATCTACTTTTTTATGCAGTGACCAATGGTCATGTCACAGGGTGATCTGAGTAAAAAAAAATTCTGAAATTCACAGCAAATCTTCTGAAAAGTTACACCAGAGAGGGAGGGGGAGGGTGAAATCTACTCCTGACACTAGCTATGCGTTTTCTCCTTGGCTCTTTAACGAAATTCGCAATTTTTCGCGATCTTTTGACGAAATTTGTGAGTTTATACACGCTCTTTTGACGAAACTTGTGTTTTTTTCGCGATCTTTTGAAGAAATTTGTCGATTTTTCGCGATCTTTTGATGAAATTTGCTGTTTTTTCGCGATCTTTCGACGAAATCTGTGGGGTTTTTCGCGATCTTTTGACGAAATCTGTGGGTTTTTTCGCGATTTTTTGATGAAAGCTGTGGGTTTTTTCGCGATATTTTGACGAAATTTGTGGGGTTTTTCGCGATCTTTTGACGAAATTTGTGGGGTTTTTCGCGATATTTTGATGAAATTTGTGGGTTTTTCGCGATCTTTTGACGAAATTTGCGGGAGTTTTCCGATTATTTGACGAAATTGGCGTTTCCTTGCGATCCTTTGACGAAATTGGAGTTTTCCTCGCGATCCTTTGACGAAATTGGCTATTTTTCTGCAAACGATTGACAAAATTTATTTTTTTCGGCGACTGAATGTCCGAATTTTCGGATTGGTGACCGATTTTTAAAAATTTTTCGGAAATGAATGCCTTACATTTTCGAAAAATTCTGACTAAAATCACCCCTAGGTCATATAAATAGAGATTAGTCAAACCCTAAACACTTATGTATATCACATGCATGATACATCTTAAAGATAATTTTAAAAGGCCAAAAAAAAAAAAAAAAAAAGAATGCTAAATGCTATACAAAAGGTGAAATTTTGACAAATTCGCATTTTTTTCGCGATCTTATGATGAAATTCGCGTTTTTTTTTTTTTTCGCGATTTTCAGGGAGAAATTCCATTTTTTTCGCGACTTTCTGGCAAAATTCGCTTTTTTCGCGATCTTTTAATGGAGTTCGCGTTTTATTTTGATTGTTTAAAGAATCTGACGTTTTTTCGCGATCTTTTGATGGAAACCGCACTTTCGCGATCCTTTGACGAAGTTTGCGTGTTTTTTGCGATCCTTTGACAAAATTTACGAGTTTTTCGCGATCCTTTGACGAAATTTGCAGGTTTTTCGCGATCCTTAGAGGAAATTCGCGTGTTTTCGCGATCCTTTGAGGAAATTCGCGTGTTTTTCGCGATCTTTTGAGGAAATTCGCGTTTTTTCGCGATCTTTTGAGGAAATTCGCGTTTTACACGATTTTTAGAGGAAATCTGCTTTTTTTCTCGATCTTTAACGAAATTAGCATTTTTTTGTGATCCTTTTGAGTAAATTCGCGTTTTTTCGCTGTCTTTTAAGAAATCCGAGTTTTCCCGCGATCTGTAGGAGAAATTCACGTTTTTTCACGATCCTTTGACAAAATTTACGAATTTTTCCCACGATCGAATGACGAAATTTGACGGTATTTTTTTGGAACATATTTGCGGAAAACGCGATTTTTCCGAGATTCTTGGCTAAATGCTTAAACATCGATAAAATTTAAAATAAAGGTCGGCTAAAAGTGTCGAAAAACTGACTTTACGGACCTAATAATTGAAAAACGGACCTAGTGGGAGCCCTGCTATTAAGATTACCCTACCCTACCCAATCAATGTTCTGCTTCAGATGAATGACGTGCATAAAGGATTTACCGTGAATTTTTCAATCGCGATTTTTTTTCCCTCGGCAGCAATATCGCTTGCGTCCGAAGCCGCAATAGAATGTAAGGAGTTTCTAAGTAGTGGTTTGCTTATCTAAGTAGTTCTAAGTACTACTTGGAAATGTTTTCATTTCTAAGGAGTTTCCAAGGAGTCTAAGGAGTCTGTGCGAACCCTGGAATAAGGAACAATAAAATGTTTACACTACTATTATCTAAAATTATTTTGTAAATAAATGGAGGTATACAATAATAATCTAGTAAATATTCTTATCCTGGAGTGTTTACTTTTACTTGACAAACAGACATTTTCATCTTGATCTTGAAATCTATGTGTACTGTAATTGAATGCTCTCCCTCAACAATTATCATGAAAAGAAATTTAATTTCTTGGATAATACCGATTTTCTTCAAGGGGAAACAGTAAAGGGAATCATATAACTGCCTAATCACACGTTTCATTTCCTCACAGTTATTTGTCATCCATCCACTCCTCCCCATCTCCCCTTGCTCTACATCGAACATGTATGTACGTTGGAAAAATAGTTTCATTTTTGAAAGGCAGTACAACACTTGAGGAAAAGGGTGTGCAAAAAACATATAATTTACTCCTATTAACATGTAGAAGTTGACACACATGATTAAATCCATAGGGGCAAAACCATGTTTTTCAGGGGTTTTAAGGAAATTGAAAAAAGTGTCTTATTTTTGATATTCTGTACTGTGCTCGCTAATGAGTAAATATGAAAGTTGTAGAGAATTTTGTCCTCTTAAAAATTGTAACTAACAAATAATACACTATGACAATGGTATCGACATACTTAGACCAAAAAATCTGTTGTTTTTGGTCAAAGAAAGTCCTCTCAAAGGAAATTTCGTTGGATAATCCTGTTTTTCCATGCTGCCCCCAGTATAATATACAAGTGAGGGAAAAAAAAAAATCTACCCAACCTTTTGCAAGGTAATGACTTTAGTTGGTACATTTCCTCTGGATTATTAATGCTTTTATACTTTTTTTTTTTTTTAAATGTTTAGATTTGCAATGAAAAATTATCAAGGATTCTTAATATAAGAAAAAAAAAATTGCTGTACATGAGTTGCTAAGAAGGACTAAGTGTAACTAAAATCGAAAGAATGTAACTAAAATTGATTTCGATTTACTTTAAAATGTACTTGAGTTCCGAATAAGGAACAATAAAATGTTTACACTACTATTATCTAAAATTATTTTTTAAAATATATTTTTACTTTTATTTTATTTAGTACTTTGTATTATAAAAATATGTAACCTTCAGTTTAACTGCAAACATAACATAATAGTCATTCAACCTTTGTTGGCTGAATTGCTATCAAATGATAAGTTTATATCAACAAGATACATGAAAATATTATACCTCACTATTGTTTGACTTGGAATGATTCATTAAACTTGGACTAGGCGCAGGAGAACTGGAATTAGTTGAGGTTGGAGAGTTAGATCGCTGAGAACTTTCATCATCACCTATAATTGATAAACTAGATTTATTTTTGCATGAAAACTTCAGTTCACATTTTAATTTATTCTGCTGGGTTATGAACAATCTACAATTATTAATGAAGACCTGGTGATATATAAGGTATCATCACGGTGAATATATAATGGTTATCACATATTCTCAATAAATATTATTTTTAGATACTTTTTAATTATCAAGAAGTTACTTGATAGCAAATGTAAAGCCTGGCATAGTCTTAAATAGAGATAATAATCTGCTGTCAGAGAGATAGGAGTATAAACTAAATATGTATAAAACTTACTATAGAGAATGACTATTTTTAGCAAATACAAATTTATGTATAAATGTTCACAAGGAAAAATACATTAGCTTAAAATATGCTGACTTTATTTTATTAATGTTAGTGAATATTTTATTATCATTTTTATGGGGAAAAATATACTGTCAGCATTTTTTTCTTTGTTATCATTGCTTACTTACAAAAATAAGAATTACAGTAGAACCTCTTTTATCCAAAACTCTTTTAACCGAAACTCTCGATTAACCGAAATCCATTTTTAAAGCTTTTTTTTTTTTACTATCACATTCCTTGTGTGCAGAATCCATTTTGAAAGCATTTTTTTTTTTTTTTTTTTTTTTTTTTTTACTACCATATTCCTTGTGTGCAAGTCGTCCTTTCCAAACCACGAGTGCATATAAATATTTTCGATCCCTTTTCTTAGAGTTCCTTTGAATTTAACTTGATCTCCCGTAAGCTGCGGTGTGGAAAAAAGAAAACGAACCAATTAGCCATTCCAACCAACTTTTGAATGTTTTGCAAAAGGTTTGGCATGGCTAGAGCAACAGAAAGACTGTGATACTGGTGAACTAATAATATTAAAAAAATCCTACATATTCATTCTACATTCCTTCAAGGCAAAGACAATCGACACTGTGATAAACAAAGCATTTTTTCAAACCCTCGTGAAAATATTAATAGGTACTTAATTTCAAAATTAAAATTCAGGTAATTTATTCTTGTTTCTATTTTGCTATTGCTTTATTTTTTATTAAGCACTTGTTTCCATAATAAGACATATTGCTTCTTAATCTTAAAATTGAAGCATTCTTGATTATCTGAAAATTTCGATTTTCCAAAAGAAGGTCGGTCCTAATTACTTCGGATAATCGAGGTTCTACTGTATTACAAAAATAAGTGCATTAAAATAATGTTATATTTTCCCCTTTATTGTGAAAAATAATGTATAAATGATGGCACTAAATAATAATTAATGAAGGGAAATAAAACACATTATGAAATTTATATGTAACGAGGTGGAATCCACCGAATTTCGACGAAAGAAAATGTTTGAGAAGAACTGTTTCATTGATTTATAATAAACTGACAAATTAGCTACAATAAATACATGTATCTTATATTGGTTAGTCTAACTCTAAAACAAACATTATTTTAATCTAAAATTAATAAAGTACTATGTCTATAAAACTCAGTTTTCCAAATTGTTAAAATTAAACTTTTCGCATATGTAATCAGTAAAATATAATAAAGATCAGTTATTATGATGAAGTTGTCAATTGAGGCTCTTATGCTTGGTATTCCCGAATGAAAACAACAAAATTTATTCCACTTTGACACGGTCATAGAATTTTTTCCCAAGAAATTTAATCCCGACATCATTTTCACATTCTCAAAATTTACATACGCACTTCTTATATCGTATTCACCATGTTTAAAAAAATGGTATTTTAATTTGATCATTTAAAAATAATTTTAACTCAAAATTTGAAGTCGCGATTGTTAACAATATATTTGCATTGTAAACAGTCGCACTCTTAACTTCAGATACTATAATCTCAGTACCGAAGAGTAAGCATTGCCATAATTTATGTTTTTAGACACATTTGTGTTAAAATATTTATTATTATCGAAGAAAATGATCCTTTTCTTTTATATATGACGTCATTATCACTTACTTAAGCAGCTCGCCTAGTGTCTCAAAATTAGTATCAATGCACATTCAGAGGGGAAAAAATATGCAAACTTTATAAGGAAAAATTTGTGTTTTCAAAAGCAGTACGTCACCTTCCGTTCAAAATATTTTGGCGCAGTATGTCCCTAATGGGATTTTGCCCCACTAAACCCTGTACAACAAAATTTAAATCATAGAAATTTAAAAAAAAAATTTTTCGAATGTTTATCAGAAAATGACATAAATAAAGATAAATAAACCTCAATATTTTCTCTTTTCTGCAATAATGAAAGCTATCTAATTACCACCATTTTGAAGACATTTCATAAAATACTTTTAAATTTAAAATATAAAAATGGGGATATTTATTAAAAAAAAGCTAGTGCATCTACAAATAAACAGCTTCCAGTTAAAAAAAATATTAGTAAAATTAAATTCAAGGCACATGACTGAAAAACAGCCTTGTGTTTTAAATGTATAAGTTCTGTAAAATTATAAAAAAATAAATTAAGCAAATTTTGTTATTTTGATAAAATTATAGTAGAATGTCTTAATAGCAATAAAATTTTATTAGTCAAGAGAATTTTGGACAAAAGCATAGGGAACCTGATATTATTTTAAACCTCAAATTATTACCAAGATATCTCATTGTTTGCTTGTCTAACTCGACGAAGCGAATTCAACCAGAATAATCAAGTTCTTTAATACATATCGCTATTTTTTGGACAAAGACTTCCCATCTGAGCATGTACACTGTATGTCACTGCTCTTCTATAAACACACTCCAACTTTGCGCTTTATCAGCCTGTGATTTCGATTATGTTATTTTCAAAAATGAAACATTTTCACCTGTGCAGAATTTTAAAGCAGCTAGGGTGAAAATGACGCACTCCTACAAAACATATTTCAATTTAAGAATTAAAAAACAAACTTTTTAATAAAACGACGTCATTTGCACCCGCTACAGCATTTCAATTTTATGATCCAGTCTTAAACAACATCTATAGAAAAGTATGTATATGACATCATTGTCGGGGAATTCAAGAAGCTCGGAAAAAAAAATCTGGTATCTAATGATTCATAGAACTTCACTTGTTTGTTTATAATAGCTCCATGTTTTATCAGAAATTATTCATTTGTATTTTTTCAAAATTCGGAAAATATTATTACACACGGATTAATAAAATTGCATTCTTTCAGTTTTTTAATACAAATTAAGTAAATGCTGAGAAAATAAGTCACACAAATATTCTTTAAAATACATTTTTGTAAAGAGAAATTGATGTATATGTTGTAAATTAAGTTTGCAATAATCTAAAAATCATTTAACTAATGTATAAAAAGAAATAAAACCAAAATTCACCGGATTTTATAGCCGACGATATTCTTCACAGACACAGCAGGTATTTTAATTACATTTTTCTTTTGGTTACTATGAGAAAATGACAACAAAAAGTTTCAGTAATCTACTGACTTGCCTTTATTTTTAACAGAAAATAGAGTACTTGAGGGTTCAGAATTACAAAATTGGTACTAAAAACTATAAAAAAATTAATATCTCAAAAATAAATTGAGATACAGCTTTCAAACAAATTGCATTTAAAAGTACATTTATTTTCCTATTTGATGGTGTAAAAATTGAAAATGTGCGATGTTTAGAAGTTTAAAAATTTGCTGTAGCGAAAATTGCAAAACCGAAATTTCATTTCAAATTTCAAAGTGTTGCCATTCACAGAATGATGTATGCGTTATACAGATATGTTTGTCCTTTATAATATAGATATGATGCTAACAATATTTATCAGTCAGTTTTCCGATTATATATACAGTATGGAACCATTTATCCAGAAACCAGTTAACCGGAAAACCAGTTATCCGGAATGATATTTCTGATACACTGATTTCAGAATCTTTGCAGAAAAAGGTGTCACACACTGCCAGTTTGACATAGGCTTTGCTTGAAACAATTGTATAATTTGATGACAACATCTAGTATTTGAAATGAAAACATATTTAGTTGTATTTTAGATGTTTTAATTTTTATACTGAGGAAACAGAAGAATTTTTGTTCCTAAGGGATTCCCATAAATTACCTTCTTTTAAACTCTGGTTAACTTTTGATCTTTCTTGCATTGATTTTTAATCCAAGTAATCTAAAAATTTAATATCAGAAATAATTCCACAGCCACACATTCCACAAAACTTATCAAATGGATGCTGCTTTCATGAACAACCAGTTAACCGGACAAACCAGTTATCCGGAATACATCTGACCCCAAGCATTCTGGATAAATGGTTCTGTACTGTATATCTCTACATACATATATATAATTACCTAATAATTATAAAAATACATTTTTAAATACAAAATGAATTAAATAGGAAAAATCTAGTGTCATTCTGAAGTGCCAGATAAATGGTGCTATGCTAGAATATACACAACTTACATTATCTTTAAATGATATTTTTATTTAGGAGGGATGGGAACATAACTTTGTATCTTCACAAAAGTGGGACTTGACCATTGACAAATCATGTAATCAGGACTCCCAATACATTTTAGTTCTCCAAAAGGGGGCCATTTTTATTTAAAAGGGAGATTCCAGGGGATCATTTATATTAAAAAAGGAGACTAAAAAAGTGATCATGTGCCTAAAAACACTGCACCAATTTTCGAAATATGCAAGTAATTTTTTTAAATTATCCCTTTAAATATGTTAGATGGTTACCTTTATAAAGATGCCCTTAAACAATGTGCACAGCTTTATTTAAACAGTTAAATATCTTACTGCAAGAAGATAGAAAGTATTCAATATTCGGCATTCACTATGATAATTCTCCTTAAAGGAGCCTGGGCTTTATATTCAAACTAGAAAGACAGCCCATCAAAAATGAATTATAAAGAAATATACAACACATGAGCAATAATGTGTTTATCTCGCTTGTTTCGCAGTGATAGATGAAAATAACACATTTATGACAATGTATGTAACAAACTATGTATGTAATGAATACATTAAAAAGACAATTTAAGGATAAATTAAAATTTGACTGGTAAGGATAAATTAAAATTAGTACTGGAAATTTCATTCATTACTCATTCATTTCATACACGTCAAGGCAATTTAGCTTTTTTTTATATTATATATGTATGTGTGTATATATATATATATATATATATATATATATATATAGTAGAAGATCTTTATAATGCAAACCTAAAAACACAAGGTTGTGTGTTATATAGAATTTTGCATTATATGGATCACATCATTAAATTTATCTTGTAAACATGGCCAAATATGACTGAAACATATCAAAATACATTAGAATATCTTTATACTGTATTCCTTGTTACTAAGAGTTATCCAAATTATAAATTTTTGCATAATATAGGTCAGACATTGTTAAATTTACTTTATGAACATGATCCAAATATAACTGACACAACCATCCCTTATATTAGACATTTTCAAAAATGTTTATTGTAATAATAACATTTTTTTTTTTTTTAATAAAAAGGTCTTAAATTAGAAGATAAAGTTGAACTAATGTATCAAATTTAGTCCACTGGAGAGTAGCAATATTTTATAATGTGAAAATACAGGTGCTTTTTAACTGCAAAAATCATTGTTTACATCTGAGAAGTTGTGTGTTATATGGAGAATTGCGTTATAAAGATCTTCTACTGTATATGTATATAATTTGAATTATAACTACATTGCTAATACACTTTTTATATAGAGGTTGATTCGATATTTTATATATATATGGTGATGTTAAATTTTTATTTCAATTCAAATTGAATTTATTTAGCTTAATATTTAATCAAGTTACAATTAACTTGTTTTTAATTTCTAGTCTTCTCTGGACAATATCATATTAATTTCTAATAGTATACCATCTTTATGGAGTATAATATGCATTATAAGCTTATTTGATATAACTAATGTTATTACAGTTTGTATTAAAATTGGGTTATTAGTTTTTTATTATTCCTCTATACTTTTTAATATTGTTTAATTTTGAACTTAGTATTAAATGATTAATTATCGGTTTTATGTGAATGTTAATCCCAAATTCATATTCTTTAGTTTTTTATGGTTAATATGAAAATAAACCACACAATTTATGTGTTATCATTAGGCAATTGGGAAATGAAAATTCTGACATAATTCTATCAACATCCGTTTTTTTCTTTTTTTTCCCCCTCTTCCTGTTCATTTTATTAATTAATTATTTTTTATATTTAAAAGTATTTCTTATATATATATATATTTTATTTTATATTTTCATTATATATAATTTATTTAGTGTTATAGCATAATGCTATATTATATTGTTTTTAAAATTATTTAAATTTTCTGTATAGATTAATTGGGTATGGTAGTAGAATATACTGTAATCATTCTATTAACATTTGTATTTATTTAATATTTATATGAATAATGAAATACAATATGATATTTTTATATTACGATTTGTTGGGAAATAGCAGTTGGTATATTATGAAAGAATTAGCTTATAATAGCTTAATCTTATGACATTTTGTTCATAATAGTTTCAAGTTAATATCATAGATGGCAGCACCAAAATTAAAATTGGATTCAGTCTGTTGCTTCGATTCGAGTAATAATATCAATTTTTAACACATGGTGGAGCTTAATGCTGGCTATTTGCGATATTGTAAACTAATAGTTTTGGTATTTTTCACTTTAGTTAAGAAATATAAAAATTTAAAAGTGTTAAGAGGTATTTTACTTATTATGCAACAATTTTCTATTTATATTTTTCTAATTGCATTTATCACAGTATTTCAAAATAGATTAACTGTATCCATTAGGTTTTAAAATCTGTGTTAACTGTAAAAATAACATTAAACTTATCGAGCTTTTGGTTACCATGTACTGATGTGTATTTGGATAAAATAAGTGGGATTTTATTAGGTATTTTGTATAATATTACTATTTTTCCTTGCTATAAATTAAATATTTAAAAGGCTGTATTACTTTTTCTATTTCACAGCCTTTAATATTATTCTGTTTTCATTTGAAACTATTCTCTTGGTTATATTGGTCGTTAGAGTACAGGAGAAGAAAAATTTTCACCTTTTAGCTTTTTTCTCACAGAAAACGACTAATTTTGCTTATATAATTGAATTCTGTACTCTTGATAATGTAATTCAATATATAAGCTTTTCAATTATTTTTATCGAAATCCATATTCTTCTTTTTTTCTTCCTTATTAATTCTTGTTATATAGTACAAGGGACTTTATTTTATACAAAGCAGCTTGTATATTATGTTTTTGGTATCCATTCAGTGTGTTTGGGGACACTGTATTGTTGTAAATTCCTTCATACTACCACAATTTTTGTTGGTGGTCAGTAATGTTTAATTAATGGTTATATATACAGTAAACTCCCAACTATCCGGCCTAATGTGGCGGAGGGGTAGGCCGGATAACAAAAAAGACGGATACACAAGAGTTCTATAAATATTTACCCACTTCCTGCCCTCGCTCCATTATATTAAAAATGCATGTTACACATTTTAAGATAAATTTTATATATACAGTAAATACACTTTCAAAATAAGCAAAACATTAACATAAATTATAAGCTTTATTCGTAAAAAACTGACAAGGAAGGTCTCCATACGGGCATACTCAGAAAAATCTGAAAAAATTATAGAATGTTTCTCTCACATGAATATGTATGTTTATAAAAATTTTTTTTGGCGGAACCCCGATACAGCGTCCGTAAAAAAAAAATAACAAAATTTTCGTTTATTTGGCGATTTATCACCGGTTGGCGATGAAAAAAAATACGCTTCTATGTTGGAAAAAACTTTTTATGTTGAATTTGTTCATATAAATTTAATTTAAATAACTTTAGTTTTGTCATTTTTAATTTGTTTTAACTATAGTTTTGACATTTTTAATTTGTTTTAACTATAGTTTGTCATATATATTTATGTGTATTTATGATAAAATTTAAATATAATATTTTACGATTTAAAACAAAATTTAAATCGATTTAAATTATTTCAAGCTCAAAAATAAGGCAGATAGAAAACTGTCGATTTGATTTTGTTGCTATGGAAACGACTTCGTCTTCGATATGGAAATGTATTATGGCAATCAAATGTCAGCTGACTATAACTTAAAATAGATATTTGTAACTTGCAACGCATAGAAAGTATTTTTACAGTGATAAAATTAAATAACTACAGCAACAAGCAACATATGTATGTAATATTAAAAATATATAATAACCTCTTTCATTGATTAAGTTTAAATTAATTAAAAATAATGCATTCTAAAAAACAATTAATAAACAATTTTCAGATGCATTAAAATCGTTTGCTTTGGGCGAGGAAAAATCCTGCTCGCCAAATCACGTGTTACTTTCGTATTTTCGCACCAAATATTCGAAAGTATTTTATTTTTTTACAGACTTTCTACTGAAATTCCGCCGTTAAATTTGACTGATCCCTTATTACATACATGAGTAGTTTCACTAGCATTTTTTTCAACATATTCTGAGTGTGCCCTGTAAGGAGACCTTCCTTGTGAGTAAACCTTACTTTACTGTTTATTAATAAATGATTGCACAAATATGAAAAGTTATGCATAAGGTAAAAGAGTCAAAACTTAGATTTTAGTTTTTGAAAAAGTCCTTGATAGATGACTGCTTCTCCCTGTTAGCCATCTTCGCGACACAATGTCCCTCCATTTACGGAAGCAGATAATATCTGCTGGCGTCGTTTCCTAATAGTAACTCGTGCTAACTCGTAGTTTCACCTCCATAGTCACTACAACTTTTTTTCGTTTATCACCCATTTCGTTAATCTTAAATAAATACGAAGCACACCAAAAGACTATACGAAAGTAACCAGGATAAGTGAACAATAACGTCCGTACTTGTTAACATCCGTTGCACAACTGACGAAGCAGGTTAGCAAGCCTTAACACTTCTCCCTCCCTTCCTGTCTGTCTCTGTGATTGCATTCTGTAATCCCTTCTTGCTCCTTCCTGCCGTGAGTTAGCACTTTTCTACGATAGAGAGCTTGCCTGTCTCGGTCGTTTACAATACTCCTCATTTTTTTTTTTACTAGGCCAGATGGTCGGGAGTTTACTGTATTTATTTAACTCACATGTTTCATTTTTATTTCAACTGTGCATGACATTGTTCTGTCCGGGTCTTATATATTGATTAATTATATATTTCTTTCATTTTTTCATGGTGAGGTTAACTGAGCAATGGAAGAAATAAACATTTAAACTTTAGCTTATTATTTCTTCCTCAGAAATTAACTGCTTATTACTAATGATTTTGTAATATTGCCTTTGAAAACTAGTTACGAATCATTAGTTCCAATTTTATTCATAATATCTCTCTACACTGTAAAACATTTGTGTAAGTTTACTCTGGATTCTCTGTGTAGCGTTACAAATTCTGGAGGAAGCCGTTCTGGTATTTTAAAAACTCACAATATTGGAGAATTCTTCCACAGAGGTTGTGTAACCTCTCATCACAGGCGTAGCACTCGACATCTGCAGAGCAAAAACTGGTTTCAAGTCGCTTACGTCACAAGAGATCCATGAACATTGAAGGGGATTTTATTCTTCCTTGCACATTGTGATCTGGCATTCAGCCACATGTTGGAGCAAGAATAGCACGTGTTTGTTGTGATATTAAAGTTATTTTTCTTATTAAAAAAATTATCAAAAGTACACATATTCCACTATTTTATATGATGTTTAGATGCCATTCTAATTACAAGAATGGACGGAAACACAAGGCGTATTGTTTTACGTCTCACATAATCATTCTGAAAAATGGCTATCATCATTCACTGCAATAATTATAAACTCACAAAAGTATAGTAAGGTAAGAAACCATATTGTTATTTATTTTTCAAACTATTATATATATTCAAGTTTTTCATTTATTAGTTTTATCGCATTATTTCTTTAAAAATTAAATATAAAAAGCGTTATGTTTTAGCATACTAAATATATATATTTTTTTTATAAAACCCACATTTACACAGAATATGTAAAGTCTGAAAAATAATGCATATACAACTGTATGTGTGAATTATATTTATTGTTGTAGATTATTCTGTAGAAAATACTGCATATTTTTATTTGAACAACAAAAAGGATAAATTAATTTAATTACTATTATTTAATATGTAAATAGTATATTAATAACTAGGTGTAACTATATTAATTATTATTTCTTATTATTTTAAGTGGTACATATTCAATTTTTCATTTTAATTGCTTTATTTCATTACAGTTTAAAAGAAGCAACATTTAAAGAATGTTGTTGTTTTTTCTCTTTTGAAAACACATTTTATTTTGGTATAGTAATGTAGTACAGTAATAGTATATAACCAGGGTCTGACAAATCCCGGGAGCCAGGTTGCCTAAAAAGTTCCTCTTGGCGACTAACTCTTTTACCTACTTATTAATTTAATTTTTTTCCCCTTTAACAAAAAAAAATTCCATGTGCAAAAATATTTATTTTTAATAGCGCGATTATTTGCAGAGGGGGAAAATACTCCATACCGGCGAAACAACTCTTCCTAATTTTTCAGAAATCTGAGTTTTTGCTAAGGCAAGCTAAAGTGCATCTTGAAAGAGAACGCTTAGATTGGAAAAGCTTAAAAATACTCCAGCAGAAGATGAAAAAAAAAATATGTTTCATTAAGTGGAATTTACCAAAATGTGCAGTTGTGAGATATATCTCACAAAAATGACAAATGGACAAACGGTATTTCAAATAAAAATCTCAAAGGCATTGTTAATTTATGTATATAATTTCTTGTTGGGAATTAAAGGTAAGGATATTAATTTGTCTACTGTTTTATTGTTTAATTTCATAGTTTGTTTCTATTTAATTTTTAGAATGTAAAAATTTATTGTCTTAAAATTTTTGCTTAGTTTGATTTCTTTATTGAATAGTTAACTTGTTCACTGCAAAATGACATATATCACTCGAAAACAGCTGAATACTATTATGAGTAGCCAGTGTTCCATTTTGCAGTGAATGTGCTAATGTCAGAGAAATGATTCTTCAAGCTGGCTCCTAAGAATTTTCAACTTTTGTCAGTCCCTGTATATAACCCTTTATAAAATCCATGTTTACAAAGAATATGTAAGATAAAGAAAATTATATGCGCGAATTATACTTTGTAATAACATATGTTGCACATTTTTTAAAAAAAATATTAGTAATAATAATTAAGTAAAGCTATTTTGTTTATTATTTTTTATTATTATATAGTCGAGTGTATTAGTCATTCCTTTTTATTACAACATTTCATTACGAGTTAAATGAAGCTTATTTAAAAAAAAATCCTTTTTTAAGAATACATTTAGTTTTAGTATGGTAATTAAATAAACTTTTGTAAAATTCATATTTACACAGAAAATGTAAAGTAAGAAATACTATATATATAATAAGCATGGGAATTATATATTGTTGTAGAGCATTCTGTAAAAAATATAGCATATTTTTATTTCAGAATAAAGAAAGGGTACAGTATTTATTTTCATTATTAGTGTATTAATATTTAAGATTTTATACGTATTAATATTGATAACTAAGTAAGCTTTTTAAATTATTATTTCTTATTAATTGAGGTAGCAACATAAGTGTTTAAGCTTAAATTTCAAAATAAGTATAAAAAAGGAAACACATAATACTTTTAATTAAAGTGAATATATATATATAATACTTTAAATAATTAATAATATGTTTTCTTATCGTATTATACATTGCGAGTTTATAATTTGTACAATTAGTGGCATTCATCCACTTTTGATAATGATTCAGAAACATTAAAGCACTAAAAGGGGGAAAAAAACCAAAAACCCGCTTCAGATATGTTTTTGATTTCCTACCCTGACAGAGGACAATAACCATTTTTCCAAATGGTTAAAAATGCAATTTAACAAATTACAATAACCATTTGGAAAATGATTTTCTTCAAAGACTAAAATTTAAGACATAAAAAATCGCACAGAGTTGATCATACATTACGTACACCATGGATTACATTTTTCGGTACTGTAAATTTTTAAACCTCTATGGAGCTGGTCATTCATTATGTACACCAAGGATTAAACATTAATATTCCTACACCAATTTTAAATGAAATTTCATTCTTAAACTTCTAAACATCCACAATATTACTTTTTACACCATCATATAGAGAAAAAAATGTACTTTTAAATGCAATTTGTTTGAAAGCTGTATCTCAATTTGTTTCTAAGTTATTAATTCTTTTTTCTAGATTTTATTACTTTTTTGTCATAGTGGCAACAGAAGTATCCATCTCTGTTGAAAGTAAAGGGAAAATACAGATTACTGTATAGACCAATCAGAAAACGAATAACATGTTGATTCAACCAATAAAACATTTCAGATATGTTTTTAATTTCCTACCCTGACAAAGGACAATAACCATTTTTCCAAATGGTTAAAAAAAAAAAAAAAAGGAGGAGGCAGGGGGGGATACAATTTTTGTGAAATTCTGTCCTATTTTATTCTTTCATCAGATTGATGTAAAAACTACATTAAAATACTTATGCAGAAACACAAAAACTGTTCAGGAAATACAAAAAAAGAAAAAAAAAAAAAAAGAGAGAGATGGCTAGGGCGGGGGGGGGGGGGGGGTCGCCAAATTATATAAATCGCCAAAACACTCACCAAATTATACAAATTGACATATTTTTATTTTAAATAACGAAAGATCAAATAAATTAGTATAACATTAATAAATATACAAATAAAAAGTCGAAATAAAAATCACTTGATGACGTAAACACATGTAACTTGCTTAAAGTCAAGCGAATGTGACATTTACGATCAACCATTATTGGCATTTAAATCGTATAGTTTGGCAATAGATTTTTGGTCGACGGGATAACTAAGTAATACCAAAAATGCATATATAACTGGTATTTGAAAACGAGGTTTTCGCTTAAAAAAAAAAAAAAAAAAAAAAAAATCACACCAAACCTGCTGTGCGTATATGGTATCTGGCCAAATATTACCACTCGGGTGTGTGTGTGTATAATATATATATATATATATATATTTTTTTTTTCCCTTAGGAAAACCATGATTTAATGCATCAAATATTAATTGTTTAATGTTTTTATTGATAAGATGTGACGAACATAAACTTTTGATTCTATACAAATGATTAATAAGTATATTACGGTAAACTGAAACATGTAGACAGGATTTAAAATGAGTAAATGTATTAACTTTGAATTGAAAGTCTTTACGTTTGTCATAAAGATCAGTAATTGTTTTGTGCGATTATGATTTTTAGATCTAAAAATTTAATAGTATTATTTGTTAAAATGTTTTCTGTCAATTCTAAATTAGTTGGATAAAAAACTGGAAATTGAGCAATATTTGATTGTTTAGTTTCAATTAAAATAACGTTATCAATATAGCGATACAATAGTATGTTATCATTACTAAAATTACGTTCATATTGATATAAATATAAATCAGACATCAAACTGGATGTAGATCCGCCTTGTGGAATTCCTTCATTTGTAGATAAATAATATTATCTTGTAAGGTATAGTTATTGTATATTAAATTAGTTAAAGTGTGAAAATATTTTATATCCATATATGTAGGAAGAGTTAATTTATTTTTATATGTTTCAAAAAGTGTATTAATTATATTATGCAGGTCTTTAAGATTTATATTATTAAATAGATCTTTGAAATCATATGTACGTATATTTTTTACACATTTAATGTCTTTAAGTACATTAACCAATTGATAACTATTTTTTATACAATGTTTATTATTTGTTTCTGTTGTTAGAAAAAATAAAAAGTTTATAAATTTGACTCAGAATTTTTAATAAAATATTGTTAAGCATAATTATTATATGTATTACATCCAATTGTAACTGTTCGGAATTTAAGTGGTGTTTTATCAAATTTAGGAATGAGTACTAAGTATGGATAGTTAAAGTTAGTAGGAATAAAATTTAGTAGTTTATAATAAGCAATAATTTTACGATTGTTAACAATAATATCATCATTAGTTTTTTGGAAAGACTTATTTGATGAAATGCAAAGATGTAAGAAGATCGTGATAATATGATTTGCATATGATTGCATAATTATTAGGGGATTTGTCAATATATGTAATTACATAGCCTTTTTGAATATTTTTAACTTGTTGGAAAATGTGTTTGGTATTGGCTTTAACAAGATTAGATACATTTGCCCTAAGAGCATCAGTTAACTTTTCAGTTACCAACATTTTCCATTGATTAAAGTATGCAATAGGTTTATTGTAATAAATGGAAATTTTATATATAAACAAATCAATATCATATGTAAATTGCTTTATAATTGAATTTATATTAAGTTTTGATGGAAGTCTATATTTAGTGCCATACCCCATTAATTTTCTTAATGTAAAATCATTAACTATATTAAGATTACCAGTGATTATATGACCATGATCTCTATTAACGTATTGCTGTAGTGAGGGGTCGTTGCAGTTACAAGGGAAAGTACTTGTAGCAGATGTATTTTTTGAAAAAGAATTATAATTAAAAATCTTTCTACCTAATGGAATTGGATATTTAAATGTTCTAGATAATTGAATATTATTAATAGGAAATTGACATTTTTTGTCATTTATAATAGAATTAATATTAATTTTATTGAATATTTGATTTGTATAAGTAATTAACATTTGTGTATTTGTAATATATACTGGGTGTCCCTAAAATGACTGATGGATTTTAAAATTCCATAACTTGCAAACGGTGACAGATATTAAAAAAATTCTTGCAGGAGTGTTATGTAAGATGTCAGAAGCTTTTATGCTGCGATTCTCAGTTTTAGTCACAAATAGCAACAATAGATGGCACTCCAAGCCATAACCGCTAAATCCAGGCTCGATTTTTCGGCCTCTCTCTTCTTCCATGCAAAAAAGGGAGATTTAAAATGTATTGAGCGGATCCCAAAGTACCAAAAATCGGGTCTGAGTACCAAAGATGTACGAAAAAGTACCAAAAATGAGCGCCTATTGCTCTCAGCACCATCTATTGTTTGAAATTCGAACTAAAATCGAGAATCACAGTTCAAAAACTCCTGACATCATACATAACCCGCCTGCAAGAATTTGTTTAATATCTGTCACCGTTTGGAAGTTATTGAATTTTAAAATCCATCAGTCATTTTTGGGACACCCGGTATATGTAAAATTGGCACCCACGCTTTCATTTTTTTTTTCTTGGACATGAAGAAATAAAACAATTTCTTTTCTGGCCCCAAAATTATTTTCTACTTTTTAGTGCATTTAAATATATATATATGTATTTTCTACTTTTTTTTTAGTCATACAGCTTTTTTTTAGTCTTATTTTAAATTTATTTTAGTCTTAAACTTTTAGTCTTATAGTGCTTTATAGAAATTTTAAAATTTAATATTTAAACTTTTCGCCCCCCCTCCCCCCCTTGCATAAAGTACAAAACTATGGTGCAGATAGTGCAAAATAACAGGAAATCTAGTACTTTTCCACTATAAGGCATTGCCACCCCCCCTTTTTTTTTAAAGCTTTGCGGAATTTGAGCATTAGAAAGTGAGATTTGTTGCCAAATGATATAAACAGCTATGAAAACAAACTTGATGTAATTTTTTGTTTGTTTATATATATATTTGCCGAAACGTCAGTGAAGGCTTACTGCGGAGACACGAAAAGTTTTGATTTCTGTTTGTCTGTCTGTCTGTCTGTTCCGCGATAACTGCCGCAAAAAGCACCCGATCAGCTTGAAATTAATTGGGCATATTCGTGAGATACCCGGACGTAGCTGTATAGTTTTTGGTTAAATTTGGTTCATTCGTTCGGAAAATATGGAAGATTTTATTTTTCTTTATAATGCTTTTCTACGGCAAGTCAGACGATTTTCAAATTTCGATTTGTTGAAAGAAAATGGCATGTTTGATTAATGGATTTAAATCTCAAATTATGGATACTAAAATTCCAAATAAGGGTTTTAAATTATTCCTATTATATTGAAGTTTTATCAATATATCTATCAGAATTTTTTATTTACGTGTATAATGTTTTGAGGACATTTATACATGTATTCCAATAATATAAAGAATTTTTAAATTAATTTTCTTGTTTTACATGATACATATTTCTTTTTTTTTCCTTTTCTTCGTTGCCTAGCGACTGTTATTCGTAGCTTATCATTGCGTCAAATATGAATGAAGTTAGTAAATTACGTTAATTTTGTTGCAGGTACTATTAAAAGGCTATCACAAAAAATATTTTATCGCGCCAAATCGATGCAATTTATGCAATTAACAGTGGGCACGATAGTGAATTATTTTCCAGTAGATTTATAGATCTCCAGATATGCATATTTTGGGGGGCTTTTAATATGTTATTGCCATCGCATGGATTAGGATGTTTAAACTAATGTTTAACCATGCTATAAGTGAAAAAAAAAAGTACAGTTAAAGGCATGTAAATCCTTTTTAACACTTTCCAACATGGATGAAAAGTATTTATGACTTCAGTTTTTCTATCTGTCGCCTGCCGTGTTTCTCTACGTGCTCTAACTCGCGTAAATATAGTCGGGATTACATGTAATTGATATACGTTATTGAGGTTTGCCAAAGTATGTTTGGTATTAAAAAAGAAGCGTGTAGCATTCATAGCTTAATTACAGGGGCACTCAAAACTATTCCGTTACATTATAGTCTTTGGGAAAAATCGTCTGCGGTGTATTTTAATAATGTTACACAATTTTAAACGTAATGAAATTTATATACTTTATTAAGGTGCACTAGAACCTGGTTACTATAAAATATGTTATGTGTAGCACTTACAGCATGCGTACAGGGAACTCAAAAGTATTCATAATATTACAATCTTTGAAGAAAATCCTTTTGTGGCGTTTTTTAATGATGTTACTCTGTTACAAAATAATAAAATTGATATGTATTTTTGAAACATTTTTGTAGTATATGGGGTGCAAAGCATATGTTTTTTTCAGGGTCACACAAAAGTGGTCGATTAAAATGTGGTCTACGGGGGGAAAAAAAACTCTTCACAGTTTATTTTAACACATTAGCGACGGGAAACGAGAATTCTCGTTTTTATTCAGAATACATCATTGGCTAAGGGAGTGACTTCTACCTTACAGAAAAGACATTTATATTGTGTTGTCCATATTTTTTATAGATTGTAAGACATTATATATTACATCCGTACATTGAAAGATATTTACTGCTGCATAAACATGAAAAACATATCTCAGAAACCAATTTCCGAGACACTTTCAGAAGAGGGAGGAGCTTCTACTGTTTTTAAACCCAGATTTAATTAAATTGCCTGTCGTCAGTGTGTTAATTGTGTTGCACTAATTCAAACATTATGAAATTAAATTACATTACTGTGGTTGACTACAAGAAGCTTGAATATGATTTGTATCGTATTTATCGTTCATTTATAGGGTCACATAAAAAATTTCGGATACAGTTCTGGTCTATTAGGGATGATTGCTGAAGAGAATTTTCGATTATGGTGTGCGTTTTAACGTTAAGTAAATTTGTGCTTAATAAGTAGTGCTTAAATATTGTATAGACCATGTACAGGGATACACAAATGAATTCGTAAGTATAAATGAAAATGAGCGCGAATTGCTTCAGTGTGGTTTTTTTTTTTTTGAGTTATGTATTTCCCAGCCCAATTACATTTAGTATACTAACAAATGTTTGCAGAATTTAAATAGAACCATATACAGGACTCCGCAGAAACTGGATATATGGTGCACACTATGCGTACTAATCCCCGGAAATGTGATATGAGCAGTTTTAAGAGGGTTTTTGTCTGCATTAAATTTAAATGTTATAGACGACGCGTAAAAATCTTCACGTAATATACAGGGCTGTAGAAAAGAATTCATGTACGTTTCCGTCTATTGGTAGAATTTACTAAAGGACATTAACACAATTAATTGATAATTACAAATGTAAATTAAATTACACTATGAAGGGGTTCAGGGGGGCTCTGCCCCCCTGAAGAAATCTACTTTATTATCTAAAAATTACCAGAATAAGTAGCTCATGAGATTTTCAGAATACCATTACATAACAAGGGGTTTAATTTAACGCTCCTAATGTCAGAAACCTTCGAAATATTTTTTCGTTTTATAAATGTTTATGTAATTTCAAAACTTTAAATTTCGTTTTTTGTAGAAAGATTAATATTACTCAAAGGGTGCTAAACACAATGAATTGTAGAGCTGACGTTGAGGCTCCTGATCTGCAGATTTACTAGTTATAATTATATGTATATTATTGTTTTTCTATGTACAAATTACTTCTGTTTCTGCATAAAATTAGATAAATGGCTTCTTTATATTAAATAAATTGTATAAATATTGCAAAAAATGTATGTGTATACGAAATGAAACAGTGAATAGGTTGCCAGAATGTATGTTGCCAAATTTCCTTCTTCGCCAAGGCAGTTTTCTCTATTTTGCAAAGGTCCCTATACTGGAAAAGTACCGAGAATTTAATTTTCCATGTATACAATGGCACCAAACTCTTATAATTTAGACATATTTTAACTGTTATTTATACAGTAAAATGAAGTAAGTGATTATTTTCTTTTAATAACTTAAGAAATCATTAAAAAGAAAAAACAAATTTAAACTAACAATATTTTTACAAATTCTTTGAATAAAAAAAGGAAATTGAAGACAGTTTGCTAAAGATGTAAATCCAAAAATATCTGAAGAACTTGTGTGTCTATAACGATATTTCCTTTTGGTCCGATAAAATTCCCTCAATGTATTATTGTGAACCTGTATACAGAGATAATCACTTTTTAGCTATACTTGTCTAAAACGATAATTTTCCACTGTAGACAAGTGCACAATGGAAAGAAAGCTGATAAAATGTCTAAGAATTAATTCTGTTTGCCCACTCAGTCATAAGATTTCTATTATTAAAAGTTTAACATATAGAGCTATAAAATATTGCAGTATTGAAGCTTTCGACACTGAAAGAAATAAAATTTATGAAGATTTAAGGAATAACGGCTTCCCAAAAAATCTCGTTAAAAAAGTTTTCAAGAATACTCTAGATTTGGTTAATTCAACTCCCCCCCCCCCCCCCTTTTCAACAGGTTAAACCGAAATATTTCGTGTGTTTACCATATTATACTAATATTTCTGAAAAAATTTCTTCAGTTTTGAAATCATTTAACATAGGTGTTTCTTATAAACCATTAAATAAATTAAGTTCCTTCCTGAATAGCCACAAGTTCAAATATGAAAAAGAAAAATTAAGCGGCGTTGTGTACAAGATTCCATGCAATGATTGTGATAATGTTTACATAGGTGAAACCGGCAGATCCATGGAAATTCGTCTTAAAGAGCACATCGGTGCATTTAAAAAAGGTAAATTAAATTCCAGGTCAGTGCAACATGCACTTGACAAGGATCACACCCCCTCCTTCACAGATTCTTCAATTTTGAGAAGTAATTGCATAGACTATTATTATAGAATTTTTATGGAGGGATGGTTTACTAAATTGCATCCATTAACCCTGAATGAATCAAGTCCTGTTCCAAATGAATATTTTGTTTTCTTAAATCATTGACTTTAACTTTGACTGGGTCCGGTGTATGCACGTTGTTTTGTTGTAAGTTGATTCGAATACTGATGAGGCTATGCGGTGTATAGCGAAACGTTTATTTTATAGTGTATAATTTTATATGATGTTATCTCATTTTAATTGTTTTGTATGTTTTTAGTAATTGTATTAAAGTCTGTCTACTGTTTCATATTTAAATGTCTAAGAAGTTTTTTTTTTTCTTTGAAAACGACACCACATCGTCCAGAATCTGATGTTTCCTCCATGTCATGGTGTTGACTCTTTCGTTATTTTGACCCTTTTTATCAGGAGGATCAGGAGAGGTGGAGGTGCCCCATTTGCTGCATTTACAGAGCTTAAGTCCCAACAGGTGCTCATTGTCTACTTGTTTTAGAAGGGCGAATGGGTGGAAGAGGGTTGCCTCTTTTTCAAAGTGGTCACTGTCGAACCTTTTCATTCGAAGGTTAGACACCACTCACTTTGGACTGAACACCATTTACTTGCAATTAATTTTTTATGTTAAAGCGATGACACACCGTAAATCATTGTCATTTGAAGAAAAGTTAAAATTCATTTCGGAAATTGAAAAGGACTGAAGCAGGTCGATGCTGCTAAAAAGTATGAGATTTTTAGTCGGTGATAGGAGGCTGTGCATATATGACGTTATCATTCTAGGGAGGAAAGGGGGGTGGGGTCTGTTACATGATATTGTAAGATGTCTCTAGGGGGGGAAGGGGGAATTTGTCTTTTGATATCTATATCATTTTTGATCCAGCCAAAATTTTCTCTTTTTATTTGTAACATGGTCTTTACATGAAAATAGTATGTTTTCTTTCTTTAGTCTTATCTATTTTTATGAAACTACAAAGTTATTATAAAAATCACTAAATTATTATAAAATTATTTAATTCCAAAATATATAATACCCCCAACCTTTGACATTCTTATTCTTTTTCATAAGTGTATGCATATATAATCGCTGTTCGAGAAACCATATGTGAAGTATATTTGAAATGAAACTTGCATTTACTAATAAATAAAAGAGAAAGAATGTTGTCCACTTATTTTATTAATAAGAATTTCTATTTATCCCCCCACCCCCATCCGTGAGAGTCAAGTGCAAGAAGGCATTATTATTATTGAATGCATTATGTAACAAAAAGCTATTATAAAATACTTTTAAATAGTAAATATTTCTTTTAAGTGTTATTTGATATAAAGTTATTTCATATATAAAGTGATATTTTATTGACGTCTCTTCATTTGAATCAATAAAGTATGGGAAAAATAAATGTAACCATTTTTAGCATATCACTCCAAACAAAAGAAATAAATACCAAAAATAAGAATTTTCAGACATTGATAATGATATCATTACATATGATATCTGAAGGGTGGTGGTGGTGGTCCAAAAATACCAAAAAGTTGACAACGTTATATATGCATAGCCCCTAGCTACTTTTTTCAAAAGAAGTGAAGATATTGAAGATGCTGTGGAAAGAATCAAAGTGGATAGCAATATAAAAAGATTTAAAAGTGCCGTAAATGATTGTTTCACGAACATTTTCAGCAACGACTGAAAGTCTTGCAATGAGGTCCTCATCAGAGTCAACCGGTGTCTCATATGCGAGACATCTGGAACCTTCAAAAGGGTACACTAATCACTTGCTAGACGCTTACAGGTATATATCGATGTTGGTGGTGGCACATTTAAGCACTTACTGCACTTGATATGTCAACAAATTGCTCATTTTCATTTCCTCTGCATTTTTTGTTTTTCACAGAAACTTTTCATTTCCGACCCCACATTGCTATACCAAAATTGCTTCTTTATATGTACTTTACCTGCCCTTACAGATTGGCCCATGAATTCTGAGACAACCTGTATAGTAAGCATCTTGTAAAGCACTTCAATCAGGGATGTAGTGGAGGGTATACGGCGGTATACGCCGTGTACCTTCTGGATGTTTTTAAGAAACTCCGTATACCCTCTGTTTATCAAATAAAGCATTAGCCTATATCCTAGGTATGAAAGTTCATGACGTCAGCGTATACCCTCTGCCCATACCGTATACTCTCTGCTTTTGTTTACGACTACAACACTGACTTCAATGATATACAGAGGTTGGACAAAATAATGCAAACAATGTGAAAAGAGAATTTGGTTTTGAAATAGCCACTCTACGATGAATATTTGCCATATGCAATTCACGCAGGATAGTTTTTGATGAAACTCCTTCCTGTAGATGTGTGTTCACCTCAGATGTTATCTGGGATGCTGTTGTCCTGTGTCTTTTTGCCACAATGACAATCTGCTTCAAAACCTTTTGACCACTGTTGTGCTTTTTAGATAATGTTTTTTCGTGTTTCAAGTATGCTGACATTACAGTCGGCATTGTACTTCTCCCAACACCTAGAAGACATGCCGTTATTACTGAGGCTCAAGCAAGATGGGTCCCAACAATATGCCTCCTTCGAAATCAGAGAAGTCAGCCATAATGCAATTTTAACACAGAAATATATTTCACATCTAACTTCTATTACTGGTAGTAGCAGACTGATGTGTGTACTTTCTCATACACTAGGTGGCACACTTCACCACTAGAGAGCAGGAGTATACGAGAGGTTTCTTTCAAGCGCTATTTCTTCACAAGTGTTCATATTATTTTGTCCAATTCCTGTACATCAATTTCAATATGTTTGAAATAGTTTAACATCTATAAAATAACACTGGAACAATTTTTTCTCAAAGACCCGTAATGGAATTCTTTTGAATGCCTTTGTACACAAACTATAAATGGTACACACTTTATTTTCCATAAAAAAACATGCCATGGTAAACCTCAATAACATATATAGTCCAGGCAATAGGGAATTTTACCTAGCAAAATTAATGGTAGTACTGGAAATCGGCTTTCTAGATGTTTTGTGGGTCGCTGAATCCGAATTTGTAACTTCCCACCAAAATTTCCCCTGGCAACCTCCCCAAATTTTGGTAAAAAGCCCCCCAAAAAAGGTTTTTATTTATTTTTTTTTTTCAAAAAAGGTTGTTTTAGGGGAAAAGTAGCTAGAAATTCAGAAAGTAGACAAAATTTGCAACAAATTAGATATATGACATGACTTAGGATGAAGGGGAAGGGGGGATCTGCCTCGGAACATGCGCCTCAATGCTGCGTGGACTAAGTTGCGCAATTCCACTTAACCACTCACATGTTTACATTCGCCCTCCCATCTCCCCTCCGAACTTTCTCTACAACGTTTACTTTAAGATTTTTGTGTCGCTGAATCCGAATTTTTAACTTTCCCCCAAAAATTCCCCCCCCCCCCCCCAATAGTTGTTTTTAACCTAAATTTCTTATTGTTTTAGGGGAAAAGCATTACGAAATTCAGAAACTAGACAAAATTTGCAACAAATGGGATGTATGACATTATGAATTAGGATGAACGGCGAAGGTGAGGGCTGCCTCTGAACATGCACTGCGGCGCTATGTGCACTAAATTATGGAGTCCAGGCATAGGCGTAACTTGGGCTCTAAGACTGGCGGGCAAAAATTTTAAGGCCATTTTTTTAAAAATATTTATACCCTCCCTCCCTATCACCGCACACATATACTTAAATTAAGACGTCTTTTTTTTACCGTGCAAAAACACCCAGGTTTTTACTGATTTCGTAGATATTTTCATATATTTTAGTTTATAAAAATATTTATACTCGTCTGAACATTTCAAAATTTTTGCAGGTGACGTAAATCTGGTCTATCGAAATGCTCTAAAAAGTTTCTGTTAAAATACGCACGTATAGTTACTTTTAGCATAGAAAAAATATCGTCATCGTGAGGCGCGAAGTAACCTCCGTGCCGGTATATTTGAAAGGGTTAAAATCCTTATTTTTAAAAGCCGATTATAACATCGATTAGAAGAATGTTTCACCTTTAAGAACATATTTTTGGTTTTGTCGGTACCTCTAAAATTGTGCCCCGAAGGGGCGAAACTGCGACGAAACACTCAGATTTTTTATTTCCATCGAATTTTTCATATATTTTATCTAGTAAAAAATATTTTATACCTGTCCGAACGTTTCAAAAATTTTGTAGGTTATGTAAATCTGGCCTATAGAGATGCTCTAAACAGAAAAAAAAAAGGATGGTGTGTAAAGTAAAAAGTAAAGTGCGTTAAAGTATGGACTTTTTTTTTACTTTTAGGGTTAAAAAAATATCGTCTCCATAAAACGCGAAGTGATCCGAGTTCGCCAGTGTATTTGAAAAGGTTAAAATTCATATTTTTTAAAACCATCGATTAGAAGGTTTTAGCTTTGAGAGCACATTTTTAATTTGTCGGTACCTCTAAAACTGCGTCCTCGAGGGGCGCTGCAACAGGACAGAAAAATGCTTCACGGAAAAAACGAGCCTTTTTGGAAAAAAAATTCGAAGGATTAACTGTGATATTTTTTTCAATTGATTGCGGCATTTGAGACATAAGAGTACGATCTTATAGAACATGCCATCCGTTTTTAACTTAACTAAGCAGTTTGACTGATATAAGTTAATAAATAATGACAAAATACTCTCGAAATTCCTTTTTTTCGAACTTCATTTTCTCCCGATGCATAAATAAGGCTTCTGCGCGTGCGCCACCACTTTTTCCCTTTTGCAAGGGCCGAGATGAGTTATTAATGAGAGTGATTTGTGAATTTTAATTAATAACTCAACTAATTATTAGAATTTTAAAATTCTGAAGTCTCAGAAGAGACTTTTGGCTACTTTCATAAAAATTGTCAGCTTCGTACTTACACTAGATTTTGATAGCCATCGCATACACAGACACACACACACAAAGCGAAACTTTTTTTTATTAGTATAGATTGTCCTCAAATTGGGCGAGCTTTTTGACATTTCCCCTTAATAATTCATTTGATAATTATTTCTTCTTTTTCATACTGATACACATTTATTAAGGGGGAAAAAACAAAATTAGCATACAGGAGAAATTTGAAAGGGGGGGGGGGGGGGGAGAGAACCCCTTCTTGTATAATAAACTTAAAATACAAGTCTGGGCATATTCTTAATGCAATGTATCTTTTTAACCAATGTAACTTAGCTTGATGCTAATCTATATTTATACAGTAGAAGATCTATATAACGCAATTCTATATAATGCAATTCTCCATATAACGCACAACTTCTCAGACATAAACAATGAATTTTGCAGTTAAAAAGCACTTGCATTTCCACACTGTAACAAATTGCTACTCTCTAGAGGACTAAATTTGATATATTAGTTCAACTTTATCTCTTAATTTAAGAACTTTTTAATGAAAAAATTGCTATTTTTACCATAAACATTTTTGAAAATGAGTAATATAGTGAATGATTTGGTTCAAGTATATTTGGACAACGTTTATAAAGTAAACTTAACACTGTGTGGAATGTTGTATATTCTGGCAAAAATTATAATCTGGATAACTCCTGGTAACAAGGAATGCAATATATTCTAATGTATTTTGATATATTTCAGACATATTTGGCCATGTTTTCAAGGTAAATTTAATGATGTGTGAAAGATGATCCATATAACGCAAAATTCTATATAATGCAATACCTTGCATTTTTAGGTTTGCGTTATAAAGATCTTCTACTGTATATTAATATATTAATATAGCTGATGTTAATTAACCGAAAATGAAAATTAGCACTGAAGTGCAGTATCATATAGTTAATCTGCATTATATATCTATATATATAAAAGAAAGTCTGGATTTTGTATTAATCAACGCGCAGCCAAAACTACTGAACCTAATGTCTTGAAATTTGGTGTAAAAATTCTTCTTATGACATAGAGTGCCGCTAAGAAAGGATTTTCTAAAATTCCACCCCTAAGGGGGGTAAAAAATCGAACGAACTTTTAAAAAATTCCTTAAAAATCTGATTTTATAGCTATTTTTCAACTGATAACATATTTTGGTGTATTTTTGTATGCTGAATCGAATGGTACTAACTAAATTCTTTTAAGCCCAATAGTTTGTGAGATATTTCATATATTTCTAATTTGGCGATGTCTTTGGCGCCAAAACCTCGAAATACCTAACATTATAAGTGATAATTCATCCATATTCATTCATCTTATACATCTGTTACCGTAGCAACGGAAGAAATTCAAATTAAATCTTTTGGTTAAAGAATTGAGAAGGCTATATGTGCTTGAAAAAAATAAATAAATACAAACGCCTTGAAAAAAAGAAAACAAATATATTGAATTTATTTAAAATACAAGGAAGCGATCCACTTAGAAATTAACATTATAAAGCGAAAATATTTAAAAAATGAAAGCAATCTTCGTACGACTTTAAAAATTTTGTGGTACTTAGATCCAGGCCAAGTCAGATACAACTGCGCCAAGCATGACAATTACATTAATTACAGCAACCCTTATTTTTTGTCCATTTGATAGTTTATTTAGTATAGTTTTAAATTAATTTTATTATTATAATTTTTATTTATTATAGTTTATAGTATGTAGTTTTATGTTATTTTTTTATTTACTTGAAACAATTTTCCATTTTCAACAAGGTTATGTATTTAAGAATGTTAAATTACTTTTTTGAACGTAATTGGCAAACGATAAACATATTTGGCAATTGTCAACCATTTTTGGCGATCTATCTCATGGTCCGAATAATGTGTAAGTATTACTTTTTTTAATGGAAGAAATTGGAATGGAAATAATACATCGCGATTTATCACTTGCTCCTGGATAAGAAGAAAAAATGGGTACTTTTATGTCAGCCGTATCCGTATGTAAATATCGCCATTAGCATTTTAAAAATTGCCAATAGCAGTAGTTACATTTCGCGTATGCAAATTAAAAGCAATTCTTTGTTTTAAGTTATGGCATTATTCCCTATTGTTTTACTTTTCATCTTTTTCAATGATATTAGTGTAAAGCATGTATTATAAATGAAATGACTAAAATGTTTTTATTTTGAATGAAAATAATAAAATAAGAATAAGATATGGAAACAATCTTTATTGACTTATTACTTGCGCCCGGCTAACATAAAAGTATCACAAAAGCCATATATTCACCTTTCTTTGGGTAGTTGTTCATGGAATTTCTGGTTAATCTTCCGTAATCGGATACTTCTTCAATTGGTGTATTAATTACAATGTTGAAAGCATCGTTTATGTATGAAGCGAAAACTTCATGATGAATTCTATTACAGAAAATCGTATCATCATCATCTACTACATATTTAAAACGGAAATTTGCATTTTAATCCTATTCTTTATAATATTTTGATAGGCTATGCCACTATTAGTTAGGTAATGTTTTTGGAATGTTTTTTATGTATATACACAGTGTTCTACGTTGCTTAGTTTTAGTTATAGAGCTATTGGAAAAGCTACACAGAAAGGTGAACGCAATTATGAAAGATACATCTACTGTAATTATATAAAAAATGCAAATTTGCTTTTCCTTCCACCCGTTTATAATTTGAGTTTTGCTGGATGCATTTTGATGGGACTTACACTGTCAGTTAGATTATTTTTTGTTGATGGTTGGTACTTCTTGCATGGATGGTACTTCTCTGTAGCGAAGTTTTATTCTGGGTTATTGTTTTTCTGATGCACAAACTTCGCAACAAATCATACTGCAGAAAATTAGATTGCAAGAGAAAGTTCCAAAACTAGGTGAACCCGAATGTGAAAGATTACCTTTTATTTAATTTTCTACTGAACGTATTTTGATTGGAGTTGCAAAGTTAGGTAATGTTAGGGATTGTTGCAATATTTGAAATGCCATTCTACATTTTTAGTTATGGAACTATGAGGAAAGTTCTCCGTGGTGTAGTTGCAAAAAAAGTAGGATAAAATCTACAGGCAGAGGGTATATATTAGAGAGTATATATCTTATAGCTATGGAGCGCAGAGTTTCTAAAAAATACCAGAAGGTCTACGGCGTATAATCTATGCTACATTCCTAAGAATTCTACAATCACGTTAATTTGATTATGAAAGATATATTTAACTATCAACTTCAAATATAAAATAAAAAGGGCAATTTCGGTCCGACCGCTTATAACTTGAGTTCTTTTCAATGGATTTTGAGAAGATTTGCATTGTTAGATAAATTTTCAAGAAAGTGTTTCATATATAACGCATATTATTCTACGTTGCTCAGTTATAGAATTATGTGGGAAAGTTCTTTAATCAGTGAACCCTATTTTGAAATATTAGCCTTTTTAAAAGGTTCTTCTGAGTTAATTAGCACTGTTGTTAGATATTTTTTCAGGAACGATTTTAGTATATAACACATATTGTTCTATATTGCTTTGCTATAGAATGTTGTATTATCTGGTGAACTCGATTATGAAAAATTAGTCTTATTAGAATGTTTTACTGAACGGATTTTGATGATATTTGCATTTTTTTTATTTTCAGGGATGATTTTAATATGCTACATATTGTTCTTCCGTTCTTTTTTATATTGAATTATAAATAATCAACTAAAAGATTTGCTTCATAACAGTCCAAATTTTGTCTGAGACATTAGAAGATATAAAACTGTAATGGCGTTCATATTGTTTTCAGCAACGCGGATGATCATTAGAGATAAATGTATTTATTGCTATAAAACACAAGATCAAATACACCGATATATTTCGTTTGATTAAAGTTTCGCTTGGAGAAACCGACCAGCGTAGCGGGCGAAGGCTTCTATTGCTATATGTAAAGCGTAAATTCCTATTTCATTCCGATTGATAATAACTCAGATTCTACTGAACATAATTTTGCAGAACTTACACTATTAGATAGTAAATTTGGTTTATAAACAGTTTAATCTAAAAACCATCGTTCCAAGTTGCTTAGTAATAGTTACGGGAGTTCTAAAATTAGGTGAACTCTATTAGGAAAGATTTCAAGTTTTACTGAATGGATTTTCATGACATTTGCACATTTAGTTAGATAATATTTCAGGGATTTTTTTAATATTTATCATATCTTTCAAAATTGTTTAGTTACGAAGCTATGCGGAAAAAGTTATCTGTGGTATAGTAAAGAAAATTGGAGGATAACACGCTACAGACAAAGGATGTATACTAGAATGCTATAGTTATGGAAGTTGTGCAGAGTTTCTTTAAAAATCCAGAAATGATGCGACGTATACCTACCCCTACATCCCTGAGAGTTCTATATAATCAGGTTAACGCGATTATGATAGTTATATTTAACTGTCTCAATGTATATAAAATGCAAAGAGAAATTTCATTCCGGTCGCTTTTAAATTTACTTCTACTGAATTGATTTTGATGGGGATTACATTGTTAGTTAGATAATTTACAGAAAAGATGTTAGTATAAAACATAATGTTCTACGTTGCTTAATTAAATAATTATGGGTAAACATCTAATTCAGATGAACCCAATTTCGAAAGATTGGCTTTTTTTTAAGGTTCCGCTGAATGAATTTTCATGGAATTTAAACTGTTAATTAGATTATTTTTATGAAATGTCTCGGTACATTTTCCAGTTTAAAAGATCCTGCTAAGTGTATTTCGATGGAACTTGCTCGGTTAGTTTATTTTTCAGTGAATGTTTTGGTATAAAGCACATATCATTCGCTTGGTGTTGTTTGGTCGTCAGGTTGCTTGATTATAGAATTAAGACAATGTTTTAGAAGCAGGCGAACCAAATTATGAACGATTAGCCTTTTCAGTATGTCCAATTAACAGATTCTGATGAGATTTGCATTGATAATTTTTCATGAACCCTTTTAGTATATTACACATTGTTCTGTCGCTCTTCACCGAATACTAGACTAAATTATCGACGAAAGAAGTTGGCCCTTAACAGCCTAAATTTTGTATGGCTCAAAAGATATAATAGCGTAATAACGTTCATATTGTTTTCACCAACTAGATTGGGCATTCCAGGTAAATGACCATATTGCTTTAAAACGCATTATCAAATTCACAGATATATTTCGTTTGATTCAAGGTTTCTTTAGAAAAACTGACCAGCGTAGCGGGCGTTAGGCTGCTAGTATATATATATATATATATACATATATATATGTATAACTACTCTGTTTTCTTTCTTTATTTATTTATTTAAACTAAATATATCATTTAATAAAACTAGTTTGTGGATTATAATTTGATTTATTAACGGATTTTTTTGCGGAATAGTTAGGATTCATTGTTATATAGATCAGAGGTTGCCAACCGGTGGTCCTTGAGAAAATTTCGGTGTTCCTCAGAAAATTTTGGACATTATTTGGATTTTGAATGTTAAATTAATAATTGTACTTTATAAATATTAAAACTATTAATGATAACATGATAATACTCTAAAAAATTCCCGTATTTGTAAAAATTTAGATGTGTAGTTTTGAAAATTTAAATTATAGCGGGCATTGGTAATTATATTAATAGTGATTATTTAGTATATGCTTTATTTGTTGAATTGTATTAACACAGATAAGTATTAATTTTGGACTCTCCCGAAAATATGAATATGCTGGAAAAACAACGAAAATTTTGGCTTAATTTTGAACTTCATATTTGTGCGAAACAAATATTTTGATGATTGGGTCACAGCAATTAAAACTCGTTACTGGTCTCATAAGAATTGCTCTCTGTGCTCATGCGATGTCGCTGATTCCGTATATGAACTTATTTTAAACAAACAGTAATAAATATCCCATCAAAATGCGTGATTCTTAAATAAGCTTCAATTATTTAGTAAGGTTGAAATTAACGTTAAGGCTGTTCTCAACTGCTCTGCTCAATAAGCGCAAAACGATTTTTTGCATTTACAAATTAATTTTTTAACGGAAACATATAAAATTGGAAAGCCTGACCATGGAAGCGATTTTGAATCGAACTGCGTTTTCCATTTTTTGATCCATAAATTGCCTATTGAGTTAGAAGTGATTTTGATCACGTGACAAACATGTTTTTCATCCTTTCTTGAGTAGATTTTTTTTCTTTCGCACGGTAAAGCGGTTCAAAACGCCTCACTTTTACACTATTTTTTGAAAGATCTATTGAGTTTGCAAAAAAAGGAAGAAACAGCTCGATTACATAGTCATCACAGTTACATCGTAGTAGTTACATCGACAACAAACCTGCTACTTTCATACATTTCCGAACAAAATGAATTAAAACTTATGTCATAAAGTTGCCCTTTTGAATTTGAGAACAGCATTAATAATTTTGATACAATTAAACAAACTTTTGAACCTTTTGTTATGATTAAATAAGACGGTGATTATTATTAAAAAATAGTGGTATCAATCACATAGGCAAGAAAGTGACACACCCACATTTATAATTTTATTTTATTGAATAGGTACATTTCATTTTAATAGAATAAACATTCTGTGATAATTATTGTACAAATACATTTTTATTGTTAAAAAATTTTTATTAGTAGTCCGTGTGATTTCAAATTTTGAATGTAGTGTTCCGTGAGGTTCAGAAGTTGGCAACCGCTAATATAAATGAATTAAGCATAGCCAAATAACTTTTTTTTTTTTTTTTTTTTTTTTTTTTTTAATTGTATTATTTCTGAAATTGAAATTTTGCATTTTGGACTTTTTTCTATTTCTAACTATTTTGTGTGTATTTATGCAATTTGTATTGTAAAATAATTCCTGTATGTTTGTTATAGTTGTGTACTAAGTTATTATTTATAAACTTGCATCCATGAAGCGAAATTCGTAAATAAAATTATGTGTGTAAGTTTGAGTTCAGTTAAACATTTCAATTAATTGAATGTGTTGTTATAGATGTATTTTTTTGGAAAGAAAAACAATAAACATTTCATGAATTCAGAAAGTTTAAAGCTGACATTTTTTTTTCAGTTAAAATGTCCTTTATGTAATATCAGCGTTTTCCAATTAAAATAATTATTAAACTCTTTAAATTTTTTTAATTTACAAAAAAAAATAAAAAAAAGACCTGTTTGTTAAGTTTCTAGTATTATAGTAATAATAGGTAAATAATTCATCACCTAAATTTCAGTTCCCTCGAAATTTCACCTTTCTCCCCTGCCTTTTGGCCTTCTAACGCACAAAGTTAAACTTCTTATCTAATTTCTTTATTTGTTTCTGTCCTGTTTTTTACTTTGTATTAACAATTAAAAAAAATAAGTATCTAATGAAATTAAATATAAACAAAACCATGTCAAAGATTGAAAACAGATTAAATTATTAGTTAAATATATACATACATATTTATCTGAATAAAAGTTTCATAATTTCATTATTTATTTATTACTGATGAGGCATTCTTTGAATGATAAAGAAAACATTAGGATAAATATCCGGTGTACATTCAGATTTCTTTTACTACTGATTTGTATTTCTGTCAACTCTCAAATTTCTGAATCACAGCATAAAAATACCGCACTCCTGCCAAGAGCTGCGATAAAGCGAAAAACTAGCGTTGGTACTGGTAACCTTTCATCGCCAAATGCCAACTGTCACGTGGGTCATCCTGGCCCCACTTTTTACAAGCGAAAGTAACGGGGATGAGCTCTCTATATAATATTTACTCTGAGGTTATAGTCCACTAATTTCCAGGGAAATTCCAGATAACTCGTTTTTCTCACTCTTTTCGTTCTTGACTATCAAAGCTCTGAAACAACCTCAATGTAGTGTGAAAAAAGTAATTAATTGGGGAGTTCAGAACCCGTTATCAGAGAAACATTCTGAAAGTCAACCGCCATTCTTAGCGAAAAACACTTTGATACGATCCCATTCATTCTGGTTTAAGATGAATCCAGATAATTTAGCAATACAAAAATTTAAACACTGATTTTAATTATTTATTTTAATTCGAATGTTTTCAATTTTGCACATTTTCTAAGTGGGCTCCCCTTAAAGACCGAAAATAAAAATATTCAGTATTTTTATATAATGTTTTTACTTTCAAAATATTAAATACAAAATTTTACATTAATAAGTTATTCACAGATAAATCTGTTTTATTTAAAACTGTATTTTGCATATAATCTATAACTTTAAGTTATTTACCTTATTATCAGGTTTTACTTTATTTTCCATATGCAGCAACACTTTATTTTGTATACATCCTTCACATATTTAAAAGCATTTTCATTTTGTTAATATTTTCTTTATTTATATTAAAAAAGGCCACATCATTTTAAATTGTTTTTAAAAACTATATATTATTTTACAGTTCTATATAAAAAAAACATTACATTTAAATATGTGAAGGATGTATACAAAATAAAGTGTTGCTGCATATGGAAAATAAAGTAAAACCTGATAATAAGGTAAATAACTTAAAGTTATGGATTACATGTAAAATACAGGTTTTAAATAAACAGATTTATCTATGAATAACTTATTAATGTATTAAGAACTAGTACCAAGTGAAAAATATAAGAATGGCAGAAAAGAGATTGAAAAAAAGCTTATCTAAAAACTGACAGAGAAATACGACATAATATATTTTTAAAACAATGTAAGAAAAGTGAAATAACACCAAACTTCATTAAAATAAGAAATAAATTCTTATGGTGGGATTTTAAAAAAGATATTGAAATATTTGAAAAGCGAATTCTAAACAAAATAATAAAACGAAGATATGCTAAGATATCAAGAATGAAAACTGAAATAGAAAAACTAGAAAGGGATTTGAAAAGAACAGAACCAAATGAATATAAACATATTTATGAAAAAATAAACAGCATTAGAATATATGAAAAAAATAAACATGAAAAAAATCTTAAAAAGAAATTGGA